>OW052007.1:2800000-5542500 GCA_932526365.1 Lobophora halterata
GCTAGTGAAATCACTGGCCTTTCGAAACTGACCATCAATATACAAGGTTTTACAAAAAAATAAAACAACCGACTTCAATTGGACCGTTTTAGTATATGATTTTCAGAGGTCACTGAAAAGTCATAGGGAAGCAAAATACGCAATTGGCTTTGATGAAACACGGCTTTGTTTACATTAAAAAATATATTTATTTTCAGCATCAAGCGCCATTTTCATCGGAGGCCTAGTGGGCATAGCCAGCCGGTTCCCTCAAGAGTACATGGCAGCCGTTATCAGTGGACAATCATTAGGTGGAATCATCGCTGCCATTGCTCAGATCATATCCCTCGCGTTCAAAGTGTCCCCTCAACACAGCGCGATGATCTACTTCATCATCGCTGACGTCATGGTCATCAGTACGCTGGTGCTCTTCATACTCATGCACCGGATCGAGTTCTTCAATCATCACATGTTGAAGGGGTCCGGCGTTGCAGCGAATCGGCATAGGTAAGTGATAAATAACATTGATTAAAAAAGGAATTCGTTTAGTTTAGTTTTCACATTGAATTTGAATTGACACAATTCAGATGTCGCCAAAACTAAACTTTAGTAATTTGAAAATTCTAAAAATGTTGCTGTCCCTCTTATTACGATCGAAATATAAAGGGTGGTATAATTTTTAGTGCTGTAACATTAGTTTAGTTTTGGCGACATCTCAATTGAGACCAGTATCAAAGTAAAATGGATGCGAAAAATAGCACAAAAAAAAGAGAAATATTTCCAGTTTGTTTTTTTTTGTATTTATTAATGACGGAGTTTTATTATCAATGAAAAAGGTTAGTAATTTTTTACTATGGCATTTCGCTACCACTGTTATGAGTTCTTATCTTTTTCGTTTAACATCGGGTTAAAATGTACCTACTAGAAGTTAGCTTTAGCTCATTTTTTTGGCGCGTTTTCAATGTACTATAGTTACAGTATAATTCTATACTTAAATACTTCTATGTTATTACTCGACTGCGAAGATGGAGAGTTATTAACATTTTAAGTGTTGACAAATGAAGTAGGACGATGCCGCAGGCCTGCCTCGGCGTCGTCGCCCGTCGTATCCCTAAAGCATAATCAACCTATAACCCACTGCTGGGAATCAGGCCTACTCTCGACTAGGAGAGTATACGAATAATCATTATTATTTTAGGAATGTGTCGGTCGTGAACGTGATGAAAAAGATCTGGGTGTACGCGTTCAGCATATTCGCCGTTTTCGCAATCAGCATGGCGGTGTACCCCAGCGTGACTGTGCTGGTAGAATCTCATCCCATGAACAAGGGAACCGATTGGAACAGTGAGTTAGCTTATTTACAGTGATTTTACATATTAAAACTGATATTAGACGGGTCATTTTTGGTCATTTTCGTCTTTCATTTTGCATCTTCCACTCCAAGTGACGCATCTGAACACAAAATGAAACATTAGTGCCGAATGAACTCATTAGTGAACCGATCCAACAGTGTTGGATTTGGCATTCGCATCTTTCACTCCCACTTCGAATGATCGAGAAATAGACGTTCATTCGTCATTCGCCAGTTTGTCTCTAGTCCTGCAGCCGAAGGACGTCACGTGTTTATATTTTTTCTGCGTTGATTTGCACCGGTCGCATACGATGACACATTAAAAGAAAATAATAGTGAATTTTCTTTTCTTTATCATTCTCTCTAAGCCGTGTGAACATAGAATGAAAGGAAAATGAACCATTCACTGGAGTGAACATTCACTCGAGTGAACCGTCTGATATCAGCTTTACATAATAACTGTAGAGTTAGCTTATTTACAGTGAGCTTACTTTTTTTTAAAGTGACGAGACGAGTTAGGCCCTCTACTGATGGTAAAGAGATCACTGGACTTCAATTCACATAGACTATGCATAAAGATGTTATAATGGTCTTTGATAAAAGTGAGTTAACTTATTTACAGTGAGTTTACTCATATACTTGCATTTTTCACAAGGTCGTAGATGTCCCCTGCAGGATTCCATCTAGACGAGAGCTACTACACTGTCAGTCAACACAAAACTTTCGATAACAACCACAGAATATCACAACACAAAGCCGAACTATATCCGGTATTGAATTCTATATCTGTGTTGATTGTATCTAAAAAAGAAACATTTTATTTTCTTTGATATTAAAATAATATAATTTGAAATGAAAATGAATGAATGAATGAAATGGTATTTATTTGCTTATACAATACAATGACAGTGAAATAGAGAAACTTATAACTACTTATCTAAATAATTCTAACTTAAAAGACTTATTCTAACCTACTCGTATATGAAGTGTATGTATTTATATGGCAAAAAAGGACTCAACTCAACGTTACGCTGGATAGATGGGGTTACCCACCTATCCAGCGCTGGTTTTCAGTTGAGCCCTGTGAAGGTTAACGACACGACCTATGACTATTAACCTACTTATTCTAACTACTAACCTATAATTTGTATTTCAGATATTTTCTTCGTTCCCGTGGTAAACTATCTGATTTTCAACTGTGGGGATTATGCGGGTCGTCTTGCTTCTGGATTTATATTGAGAGTAAGTTTTAACAAACATAAATCAAGATTTTACAAAAACATACAACAACCGACTTCAATCGGACTGTTCTAGTGAGCGTAGGCACCACTGGAAAGTCACAGGGAAGCAAAATACGCAATTTTGTTCACGTCAACGATTTTTTTTCAGTTGTTTAAATTTCAAAACCAAAGGCCTGAAACGATTTTCATGAAGTTTCTATGGGACCAATCTGAAAGGCTTTTTCAATTAGGTTTAAAAATAACAAAGTTTTGAGGTAACAAACATTTAAAAAAGAAAAAAATACAACAACAAAATTAATAACCTCCTTCTTTTTTGAAGTCGGTTGAAAAGAGAGATGGCGTTGTGTAAAAATAAATTATTTATATCCTAAATGCAACTCTGTGGTATGTAGGTTAGGTATGGAAGAATTATTTTTTCTCAATGAAACTCATTGTAAGAATCAACATAACTTGAGCTTCTTCTCAGTGTTTTAAGCTCATGGTGAGAATGGATGAATGTTTTTTCCTCAATCAAGCCAAAACTGCAGAACCGAATTTTTTAATGGATTGAGCTGGTATAGGGATTATGCTGTTTTTTATTTCGATACTACGCAGGCAAAGAAGAATAATAATAACAGCTAGTTATTATTATTAATCGCTTCCTAGCGATAAGACCGCCCATTTTACTTTTTATTTTGTATGTTAAGATTTAAACATAAGTTCTGGTGTACAATAAAGTATTTCTATCTATCTATCTATTAACTACATTAATTTGACCTCGCACTTTTCTACGCTGATAAAGCTATCTTGTACATATATAGTATTGTATAAGCGATAGTGAACACGTGTTGTATTACTGACAAAGGATAATAACTACTATATTTAACTACACTATTATGTTTAATTAGCTGTTAACTGCGACTTCGTCTGCATACCTTAGCCACAGAAAACCAGCACTCAGTAGCATGCAATTTCGCTGCAGCATATGTTATGTGGCAATATTTTTTTTCGGAAGGACTGTTAATGCAGTTAGCCGCAGATGGTTGTTACTGCGTCACCAGACTCTAGGCAACCTTTTTTACACAAAATTATAGGTATTTTTATAGGTGCGAGTGATCGTCCTTCATTTCGTCGTTCTTCCTTCGGCACTCGCACACTCGCTAATAGCAAAACGACAAAACTAGCTGTACTCGCATCTCGCTCATCCTCGGCGGTGAACAATTGCCTGAGGAATGTACAACATCTAATCTATACATACATATAATAAAGCAGAAGACCCCGAATCTATACATATAATAAAGTAGTAGACCCAAATTCCTGTACATATGTTTTTTTACGGAAGAAGAGTTTAAATAACATGCCCTGTTTTTTTTTATTGGAAGACTTGTTTGTTTGTGAGTGCGTCCATCACGTAAAAACCGCTGAACGGATTTAACTAAAACTTTACAATATCATAGGTACTCAGCCTGAAAAGAACATAGGCTGTATAAAATTACGCTCCATCTCTTCATAAGGTAGATATAGGAGTTTAAGTATTGATTGACTGCTTAGTACTGACACTTTGCTATTCTGTGACATTTCTTTCGCGTGTGGAACAAACAACATCGCATTGACAATAAAGATTTCTACAACTGTTTACGAAGTCGCACGCGGGTCAGCTTGTAGGTAATATAGTTAAAAGCTTACCGAATTTTTTATTTCCAGCCTAAAAACCAGTGGGTGATAGCTGCAGCCAGCATTCTGCGTATCGCAGGAGTGCCCATGCTGATGCTGTGCAACGCCCAGCCGAGGTCTCACCTGCCCATCATCTTCCCGTGGGACTACGAGTACATCATCATTATGATCATATTCGCATTCTCCAATGGATACCTCACCAATATCACCATGATACACGCTACCAGGTGAGTGAAGTTATGATACATCTGCCCATTTCTAGTATGATACACGATACCAGGTGAGTGCAGTTATGATATATCTGCCCATCTCTGACATGATACACGATACCAGGTAAGTGAAGTTATGATACAACTGTCCGTCTCTGGAATGATACACGCTACCAGGTGAGGGAATTATGATACATCTGCCCATCTCTGGCATGATACACGCTACCAGGTAAGTGAAATTATGATACAAAGTCGGCTCTAGTCCTAAGTTTTCACAACTCACGTGGTCACACCGTTTTTTATGAACTTAAACAAAGACATAAAAAAATATTTTTGTTTCCAGGGCGGTAGAATTGCATGAACGAGAGATGGCCTCGTCCACGATAGCTACATTCCTGAGCATCGGCCTGATGGTCGGAGCCGCCATCGGCATGTTGATGGTCCGTGTCTTATAAACCTCAAGGGCATAAACACAAGCTTTAATGCATAACCACAGGTATAACTATAAATTAGACGTAACGTTATAGCGTCGTGGAATGTATGACAATTGCTATTTTAACGCTGTAAAAGGTTTACTCACACACATCAGTGTAAAAGACGTGTAAGAATTGAGATGTGCCAGGACTTTGCATTGCCAGAACTATGACGTGCCAGGACTATGCCTTGCCAGGACTGCCGTTCCGCGACTGTACCGTGGCAGGCGATGACATGAACTAAGTTCATAAGTGTACTTCCCGATATTTTTTGAGCCTTTAGACAACTCGACCATATTTCTTTTATTTCCTTCAGATATTTTACAATATGTTGGCTCAAAAGCTAACATAATTGAAAAGTATAAATTTTGGTATGTCCTTGGTAAATCACTGCACTGATATGTGTGAACGGACCTATGGTGAGGCATGAAAAATGTCTTCTATTAAAGTATTCATTTTGCCGCCTGCAACATTGTACCTATAATAATATGTATATGTTCAATACATGTGGTCCGAGAGTTGCAATTCCAAACTTCTTGGATCAAAAAGGTTGATAGACGAAAATAATCATAATAATAGCATAGCATAATTTGTTATCCTCGTGTTAGGAAGAATATATTATCAATTTATCAACATTGAACAAAAAGATGTGATAAGAAGCTTAGGAAAATATTTCCATGTAAACAAAATCATAAAAAAGTTACCAATAATAAATAATAAGTAATAATAGAAATAATAAGTATGAAAAAAAAAGTTTATTGTCACAAGACATGCTTTTCAGGTGCTTAACCATAATGACAAACTGAAAAGGTTTCAGTTATTAATTTTGACACCATAAATACAAATCTATGAAACATTAAATAGTTAGTGATATTAGTACGTCCATTATTGTAGTATATTAAGTTAAACTATGTACCCACTAATTGATCACTGTTGAGTGAAAACTTAATTACATTGATATACTAGAATAACATATCGTTAAACATGACAATCATTGTAAAAACATACAGGTATTTTTTGTTACAAGCCAGCGACTAGTTTCTGCTGTAAAATATTTTAGGTCGCTCGAATATCTCCCAAATAACATTGAGCCGTGTTCACTACACTACCGTCAGAATAAAATGGAACAGAAAGAAAATATATATAACGAATTACCTTATTACTACACATTGACAAATAAAACTTAAAATTAACAGGTAGCTCTGAAATTGGACGCCTCAGTGTGTACTGCAGAATCGCGGTATCATCATGAATATATAAATAGTAAGTTTTAATTTGAAAGCTAACATAGGTACCAGTCTAGTTATGAATTTAGTAAAGATTGTCAACACGACGAAAATCTGCTTTGAAAACCAATATTCAACGCTGAATCGGTCAAAAATTGTTTTAGAAATCTTTCATGTTTGGACACATGTGTAAATGTGGCATATGTAGCGGTATTGCATGCGTCTTCGTTGGTTGGCGCTGTGGACGCGATTCCACGTAGATAGTACTTTTCACTGCCTCGCACTCGAACGGGAAACAGCAACCCGCCGCCACTATCTCCTCTACACACCCCTGCGATACGATCCAATGTACCCGCACATATCTTGTCGCTAGTTATATACGAGCTGAAGTCAGACGGCAGGTTAGCGATGCATTTACTCACATCAACGTAAGGCAGCTCCATAACTTGCAACACGGGCGATTCTCTCCCGTTTGCACCCGTAAGTCCCCATCCTCCTACAGTACCTTTTGTCCCGTCCGCCACCGCATCTTCAATATCATCGAAGCTAAGGCACGCGGGACGCACGAATTTGTTAAACTCGAATGGTTCGCTCACTATAACCACAGCCAAATCATCTTGGAAATTTGTTGTTGCGCCGCGGAATCTCGGGGGAATTCGTATCTCTTTAACGTCAGATTTCTGGTCTTGGTCCGGACTTTTCCAGCTTCTATATTCCTTCCCGACTGCTACGGCGAATAAAGATGGCGGCAGTTGTTTCTCCAAGTCATTCCAGAAACAGTGAGCGGCTGAGATAACGACGTCTTTGCTTACGAGCGTCCCTCCGCAAATTTGCTTGTACGGTTCATACTTTTTTGAGTAGATCCCAGCGTGCCAGGGTAGCATACCGCGTCTACCTCCAAACCCGTTTATTAGTAGCTCTTCAGTGTATATTCTTCCACAATCTGGACTACATCTTGCGACGTGATCCCAAACACCGTTGATACACGTCATGGAAGTCAGATTTTCAGAATTGTAGTAATTTTGGCATTGAGGGTAGACGACTGTGCCGGAGAGCTCTCTTCGTCTACAGGGTCTGCTACCTCCAAGGTTTGACTGGTTACGACAGCTGTAATTCACTGAAAGATGTGGCTCAAGGTCGCACGTTGGAACACATTTAGGGAAGGTATTCAACCAAGTTCCGTTAAAGCAGATAATTGTCTTTGGTCCCTCCACGCCGTACCGTTCATTGCAGGTCACATTGATTAACACTAATGGGTAAACTTCTCCTGGTACAGCGTTTGGGGCCCCTTGGACGATGTATGTTCCGTTTTCTGGGTACGATGGCAACACACAGGTGCCGTTTGCTGATTTGTTTAGGGATATAACTGTTCGGATGCCAATCAAGACAAATATATAAAATAAATACATTGCCGCGTCTACAAAACCCAATATTAGATACACTACTGAGATCTTTACAAGTATAATTATGTTGTGATTTCATTTTGTAATATTATTGAAAATTTTCCTTGTTTCAATAACAATTTCAATAACAATATTGTTTCATATATTCTTTGTGAGGTTATTTTCAATACAAAAAATATGTCTTACCATGCATTTTAAAAGCTATTAAAATCTGAAGAGTCAAAACAACTCTGAGAAGTTAAAATGATACCTCTAATTAAATAGATGGATTATTTAATTATAAGTTATAACTTATGAAAACTGCACATGTAAATGTAAGTGCTGTAATAAGGATAATTAACTATATTATTTGTTATTTGTTCATTGCTCAATAATTGTATGAATAATGACTATAGCCATTCCCTAGCATTATAATGGTACGATTATGGTCTCAATTCATTACAAAGTTAAAATATTTTACCTTCAGTATTTCTTTGTTCAAGTTCTGAATAGTTAGACCAAGGGGAAGTTGTCATTCTTCGTGGACTAACTTACTTCCACTATAATGAATAGTTGGACCATGAGGAAAATTTTCATTAGACCAACTAACTTCCATTAATAATAATAGTTGGACCACGGCGGAATTTCTCATTCTTCGTGAACCAACTATTTTGCTCAGTTGGTCGAAATACTTCAAAAGACACAAGAAAGTAGAGCACTTTTAGACGAATCTCTTAAACACAAAAATCGGAATTTAGATTTTATTTTGAGAGGCATAAAAGACATCTTCGCTGGCATTTATTTGCCAATGTTATTTATAGGTTAAATAGATCTCAAAAGAATAGGTGCATTGCTGGGACTAGATATTTTTGTTGTAATTAAGTTTAAGTATGCCATTTCCTTTAAATAGTAATAATTTTTATTAATTATTTTTGTACCTGATATTCAGTTTTATTTAACGCATACCGTATAGATAAAACGGAATAAAATGAATTATAGTAATGTGTAACTAACTTACTTACATAATTTCTTAATTGATATGAATTTGCCAGAATTTTTGTAGAATTTATTTGTATCATATTTTTGACTCACTCTAGCTGACGAAATTATGTGTACCTATGTAATCGGTGTTTTAAGTTGATTTTATTTTTAATAAATGACATGAATTAAATACATTTCTTTTTACTATCCAGCAGGGCTATTTGCTAAGCTGTCATTAGTTCTCGTTATCGAATGGTCAAATCTGACAGAAAATGGTCGACCTCTCGAAGCCGATAGCGACAGAAATCCTATGGTGACGTCATTTTTTTCCCAGTCTTGACCATACAATCCGATAACGAGAACTAATGACGGCTTAGCAAATAGCCCTACTGCAGGGCTATTTGCTATGCTGTCATTAGTTCTCGTTATCGAATGTTACATAATTGATCGATTCAGGCGTTACTTTGCGGAAATCCATAAATATCAACAAATTATATAAATATATTTAGTAATAAATCCGCTTAACTTCCAAACAAAGGTTTTAATTAACTTAACTTTAGTTCAACTAAACCAAAGAGTCAACGAACAGAAAACCAAAGCTTGAAGATACGACACGTGTTTCGCCTCTACACGAGGCATCATCAGGTGTGGACTCGCCGAAGTTCGAAACGAGAGTGAATAAACAACGTTGCCCGGCCCGTATTTATACCCGTTATGGCGATGAGTCAAGATGAGTCGCCCGTCGTATGATCCGACGTCACAAAAATCCTCAACAAAGGAGACCTTGGAATACTCGTATTTAAATCATTCAACAGCGTAATATTTGTTGTATTGTGTTTTAAAATTTCTAAACACTCCAAAATATTTAACCTAAAACTTTTTTCACATGTATGCAATATTTTAAAAGTATTGTTATCGTTTAAAGAATGACCAGTGTCTATTAAGTGCTTTGCAAAATGTGATTTTTCTGGACAGTTATTTGTATACGCTGAAACATGTTCTTTGTATCTTGTCTGAAAACTACGACCCGTTTGACCTACATAAACAGCATTACAATCATCACAAGTTAATTTATAGACACCAGATTTTTTATGATTCTCTAATTTATCTTTCCCGTTACAAATTGAACGCAATGTATTGTTTGTTTTAAAAGCCACCCTCACCTTATTTTTAAACAATGTTTTTGAAATCTTTTCAGTAATTGTTCCCATATAAGTAAGACTACCTAAATATTTCTCAGACCTATCCGGTGGCAATGCATACAATAATGAACGAACAATGTTTCGACGTTTATTTTTGATTAAATTATCAACCATGTTTTTATTGTACCCGTTATTTTGTGCTGTGTAATAAATTATGTTGAGCTCTTCTTTGAACACACACATTCACACACATTGAGGCAGCACATTCTAAATATCTGTCACAATCAAGAAAACTCGATAGGTTATGTCAAAGCAATAGAGTTCAAGGGGATGATCTTATTCCTTGTTCACATGTTTTTCATCAACGAGTTAAGAATCTAAGTAATGTAACTTTTTCAGGAAATGAGAATTCTTTACTTGAAAAAGGATTAAAATATAACATACAACCAAAATTGTGTAAAAATACGTTAGAAACATTAGCAGTAGATACAGAAATAGCTATTTTCAGGAGTAAAAAAGATGATTCAGTTGCGCATCAGGTCGCAAATGTAATAAAACAGTCTCTGAATTCATCTAATCCAGTCAGTTCAGAATTTCAGATTCTAAAATCTCTTAATAGTAAATTAGATCAAAATAATTTGATTGTTTCAAAAGCGGACAAAGGCAACACTGTAGTCATACTAAATAAAATTGATTATACACAGAAAGTAGAGGAAGTTATTCAGGGTAATGATTTTGAACAATTGCAGTCTGATCCAACTAAAGGTTTCATTACACAACTAAAAAATGAAGTTAAAAATATTAAATTTCTTTCTCCAGACTCGTTAAAATACCTCATTCCAATGAATTCAAGAGCACCTATGCTTTATGGTCTACCTAAAATTCATAAAGATAATATTCCTATTCGTCCTGTTGTTTCATATATTGGTGCTCCTGCATACAACTTGTCGAAATATCTCAATAATGTTCTTAAGTCAAAATCAGGTTTCAATCCAAAATACAGTTTGAAAAATAGTTTAGATTTAGTAAATAAAATCAAGGGTTTAGATCTGCCTCCAGGATGTAGGTTGTTGTCTTTGGATGTTGAGAGTCTATTCACAAATGTTCCATATGAGGAATGTTTAGACATTCTCAAGGAACACTTTGAGAAGAAACATTTACTTCCTGAAGAGGTAGAGGAATTACTTGATCTTACAAAAGTATGCATGGAACAAAATTATTTTCGCTTTAACAATAATTATTTTAAGCAAAAAGAAGGGTTAGCTATGGGATCGCCTCTTAGTCCGTTAATGGCAGACATTTTTATGGATCATTTCGAAAATAAATACTTAGTAAATCAGGCAAATATTCTTTACTATTATAGATATGTAGATGATATATTAGTATGTTGGACAGGTACTCTTCGTCAAATTGATGTTCTTTTGACAAAAATCAATAATATTCATCCAAAAATTAGGTTCAAACTAGAGTGTGAATCGGAGAATTCTCTCAACTTTTTGGATTTAACTATAACTAGGGTCAATAGGAAACATGAATTTAAAATTTATAGAAAACCTACTTACACTGATGTTACAATTCCAGCTTCATCTTGTCATCCAGTACAACACAAATTGGCGGCTTATCGAAGTTTTGTTCACAGGTTAATGTCGTTGCCATTATCAGAAGCAGATTTCAAAGAAGAGCTCAACATAATTTATTACACAGCACAAAATAACGGGTACAATAAAAACATGGTTGATAATTTAATCAAAAATAAACGTCGAAACATTGTTCGTTCATTATTGTATGCATTGCCACCGGATAGGTCTGAGAAATATTTAGGTAGTCTTACTTATATGGGAACAATTACTGAAAAGATTTCAAAAACATTGTTTAAAAATAAGGTGAGGGTGGTTTTTAAAACAAACAATACATTGCGTTCAATTTGTAACGGGAAAGATAAATTAGAGAATCATAAAAAATCTGGTGTCTATAAATTAACTTGTGATGATTGTAATGCTGTTTATGTAGGTCAAACGGGTCGTAGTTTTCAGACAAGATACAAAGAACATGTTTCAGCGTATACAAATAACTGTCCAGAAAAATCACATTTTGCAAAGCACTTAATAGACACTGGTCATTCTTTAAACGATAACAATACTTTTAAAATATTGCATACATGTGAAAAAAGTTTTAGGTTAAATATTTTGGAGTGTTTAGAAATTTTAAAACACAATACAACAAATATTACGCTGTTGAATGATTTAAATACGAGTATTCCAAGGTCTCCTTTGTTGAGGATTTTTGTGACGTCGGATCATACGACGGGCGACTCATCTTGACTCATCGCCATAACGGGTATAAATACGGGCCGGGCAACGTTGTTTATTCACTCTCGTTTCGAACTTCGGCGAGTCCACACCTGATGATGCCTCGTGTAGAGGCGAAACACGTGTCGTATCTTCAAGCTTTGGTTTTCTGTTCGTTGACTCTTTGGTTTAGTTGAACTAAAGTTAAGTTAATTAAAACCTTTGTTTGGAAGTTAAGCGGATTTATTACTAAATATATTTATATAATTTGTTGATATCGAATGTTACGTCAAATCTGACAGAAAATGGCCGACCTCTCGAAGCCGATAGCGCAGAAATCCTATGGTGACGTTATTTTTTTCCCCCTCTTGACCATTCAATCCGATAACGAGAACTAATGACGGCTTAGCAAATAGCCCCGTAGGTAGATCGCATGAGTCACCATTTCCATAATCGCGAAAAAACGACGTTGGTAATCTTTGACCTTGATTACCTTTTTTTGCACACAGGATTTTCGGGGACTTTTCACAGTTTATTAATAATGGTGGCCGCAACATTAGTACCAATTTTCAGCTCTGTCCGAATTACTGCAAGGTTACCCCTCTTTTTAGAGCTAAATTGGCCGGATTATTATGTAAGTTTACCAGATTTAATACGTATACGGAATACTTTTTTCTGTGTTTCATTCTATTATCACTACTACTACTAACCTACTTACCTACCTTTTGTTTACATTTACCCTTAAGGGGAATCCTCAAATCCGAATTCCATACAAAATGTTTCGGACAAATACTCAAAAAGTACGCCGTATATAAAGTAATTTCTTCACACTATTCGTTTCGTCCATGTGTTTTTTTTTGTCAACAAAAAAAGTGAAAGGTTTCGTACTTTTATTTAGAATATATACCTACGTGTTTTAAAATTAACCATACTAACTTAAAACACGTATAAAATCTAAATTAAAGTATGAAACCTTTCATTTTTTTTGTTGACGAAATTAAAAAACGTGGACGAAACGAATAGTGTGAATAAATTACGGCGTACTTTTTGAGTATTTGTCGGAATCATTTTGTATGGAATTCGGATTTGAGGATTGGCCTTAATAATGGGTGGTGATATGAGCAGAGAATATTGTACTTAGGTACTTAAAATATATTTATAAAGTGTGAAAAGTGTCCGTAAATAGAGAAAGGATAGTATTTTCAGTGGAAGATTTTTATTTCAGAATGAATGTCATTTTTATTATTTTTTGTATTGTAGGTGGTTTAGGCATGTTTAGGTAAATTGTGGAGTTGGCTGGTAGAAATGCTTTGAAGCATAGAGTCTCCCCGTTATACATGTACAATTGGTATGTGTAACGGGTTCCTGTGTTGCACGGCTCAGGAATGCGCCGACCCGAAATCCGCTGCCGCCGAATGGCTTCTGATTCCTGGGCTGTGCATTTTGTTCCTGTTGTACGTAGTCGTGTTCGCAGTCTTCATCGCGTTTTTGGTCGTGGGTTCCTGGATCACTCATTCCTCCATTTCCACTTCCAGAAACACTTAAGATTGTACTGTTCAGAATAAGGAAGGAGAGTCTAGGTCTTGGAGTCCGTGGCGTCCCTTCCGGCTGGACATTATCATGTCGTGCAACACCGTGTCGAGCATTCATGTATTAACAGTCAATCTATCAATTCTGTCACTGTCATGTCATATTACTCAAAAATCGCAGCAGTGGTGACAACTTAGGGGTTTCCCCCTAAATTTAGGGGGAAAAAATTAAACAGGGGGAGTAATATTTTAGGGGGACCTGACAAAACTTGCATTAAGCATGCGTGACATCATATGTCTCGTGCGTCTGTTGTGGTGCGTATGTGCGTATTATATCGTGTGAATGTTTTTATTGTCAGAGACTTTTACAAAAAAAAAATCGACAGAAGCTCAAGTACGAGGTACTTACTCAAGTAGGTTAAGAAGACATGTCCACACGTGATTATCTAAACGAAACAAGGTAAAAAAAAATGAGACGTGATTTGCACTTACAAAAGAAAATTATGAAAAAATATTTATTTAGGGGTTTTAGGGGGATTTGAAAAAATACTTGGGGTAAAATTTGGTATGGATTGGCAACACTGAATCGCAGAACGACCGTTGAATCAGAAATGTTGGTGAATTATTTATTATATTCATTCATCCTAAACGTAGCGGTTATATTCTCTTTGATTCATCGTGTGAACAACTAGGTACCTAACCTACCTAGGTTCAGCTGCGACAAGTATCTCAATCCAATAAATCTCTAAATTTAAATTAATTCTCAAAAAGTACATTTATAGCTATGTAGCGAAGCCATGGAGCTACCGATCTTTAAAGTACCTAGTTAATTAAGCACTCGAAGCTGACTCGAAGTTAAGTGAATCCTGTTTGTGATAAAATACTACGATGGATCCACCTGGTTCAATAAACAATGAAGCGATTCTTGAATCTGTTGAGAACGAGGAAGAGATCGATATCTATGAGAACCGGGAGTTAGTCTCTGGTTCAACCTCAACTAAACCCTCGGAGGAAGAGCCTCAAGATCGATACCGCTTCGTCTACTTCTCATTCCTGCTGTTTGGCGTCACATCTCTGATTCCATACAACTTCTTGATAACAGCTCATGATGTAAGTGTCGTATTATTAATATCGTATAGGGCTATGATACAGCTACCTAGGTAGTGCAGTGTCTCAGGCATGTTTGCCGACGCCCATGTCAGTGATTTCCAAGCCATCATGCGAAATAAAATAGCATCCATCAAGCGCAGAATGCTGGGTAGCTCCAATATAATACTCTAGGGCCTGGCTGAGTGGTTCGACTGGTTCTGCGTTTCCCACGAAGTTTATTCGTACGAATGGGGGAATCACTGAATTTCAAAATAAATATTATTTCCTTTCAGTGATTCCCCCGAACCGAGTTACTAAGGCTGTTTTGCTTTTAATTTATGTTTTTGCACAGTCGTCAATTTATGTTTAATAGTCGTTTGCAGAGGCACTGGTGTGACTGTGAGCCCTAAAACCCCCACGCTGAACAAATTTATTACATAAAATAATGTCTTAACTCGTTAGGTAGGTACCTACACCACGCTGAACAATTCTATTACATAAATTAGGTAGGTACCTACCCCACGCTAAACAATTCATGACATAAATTATGCCGACTTGCACCAAACTATTAAAGTTCCTAAGCAATTACTTAACTCGTTTGACAGTTCTTAACGGTCTGGATTTGGACCGTTAAGAATTGGCAAGCAAGAAAAGTAATTGCTTAGGAGCTTTGACAGTTTGGTGCAAGTAGGCATTAATGTCTTAACTCATTAGGTAGGTACTTACCCCACGCTGAACAAATTTATTATATTAATAATGTCTGAACTCATTAGGTAGGACCTAGTTAAGACATTAATACATATATGTACTAATTATACAAATTTTATTTAATTATTATTAAAGTGGAAGCCTTCTAAGTTGTATTTCATAAATCTGCAGCCTGATTTCGCCCTTGTGGTATTGCTCTAAACTGTGCTGTTTGGGGAACTCGGCTGCTTGGGGTTCCTTACAAGGGCCCCTTACTAAACTTAGGTACCCTTACATATGGTTCAACAATATACCTACCCCTTATCAGAACATTAGTGCAGACCATTAAATTAAAACCCACACCACAAATTAGTATCTGACATTAGCATTAGTTCTTTAAATAATGAATCATTTGTTTTTGCGATAAGTACCTAACCTAGGTAGGTACTTGCTTTGCAAAAACTAGTTTGTAATATGATGTTTTTATATAATTTTTCTTGCCAGTCAGTGAGTGAGTTGACAGCACCTATGGTAATAATAAGTAGGCACCTATAAAATCAATTAGGAAACTTGTTTGGCTGGTTCATTCATATCTAGTGCTATTTATATTCTTGATTTTTTACTAGATAATGCTAATTATTTATTAATTCTAAGCTACTTTTTTATGAAAATGGTGAATTTGTGGTACCAGCTAGTCATACTTATAAAAAATGTGTTTGTTGATTCTTTCAGTTGGATGTTTCTTTAATAATTTATTAAACTCAAACTACTGAACAAATAAACAAAAAATAATAATAAAGCTAAATAATAATAAATAATAAAAAAGCTTGGACCAAAATTATGCTAGAACCTGGAAAAGGAACACTGTTACTCATTTGGAATGTGCAATGTTTTTAATTGCAATAAGTAAAGACCTCTACACACTAAAGCCGCCGGCACATCCGGCTGGCCTGGGAAACCAAAAACGCATTTGGTGTGTAGAGTAGAGGCCATTCCTCTGTAACTTGATGGGAAAGAAACATTAGTTATGTGTGACTTGATGGGCATATTGTGTCAGGGTGTTGCATGTAAACTTTTTATTTGAATTCAGTACTGGATGTACAAGTTCCGGGAAGTACAACCTAACATCACCGAGCGACAGGAAGGGAAAACTCCGTTCCAAGCAGAGTTCACATCCTATCTCAATGTGGCTATCACAGTACCCAACTTACTGTTCCTCATCATCAACTCCTTGTATGGCCATTTGTAAGTATTATTGAGGATAATAAATAAAAGCCGTTTTGGCAGAGTGGTGCCGCGACTTTCGTTCCGAAGGTTGTGGGTTTGATCGAACCCGGTCGTACACCAATGGATTTTTCTGTTCAAAAATCTAAGGTGAAGGATAACATTGTGAGGAAACCATAGAACCTAAAAAGTTCGAAAAAAGTGCACGAAAGGAGCCTCTTGTGCAGTGTGGTGAAAAGATTTCAAGTGCGCCTTGAGGCTTGAGTAATTTTTTTTTTATAAGTTAATATTTTAGTTATTTCACACAATGCCATGCCATCTAGCCCCAAACTAAGCAGAGCTTGAACTATGAAACCGGTTAGTACTTTATGTACTTTTTATTTGTAAATACAATACATATAATAAATCGAAAACACCCAGACTCAGGACAAACATCGATGTTCGTCACACAAATGTTTGTCCCGAAGCGGGAATCGAACCCGCTACACTCGGCGTAGCAGTCCAACGTACTTGCCACTCGATCATCCGTGTCGTCGTTAAATTAATTAAATACTTTTAACTACCTACCTCTTGCTTTGGAGGCCTATTGGAACGCAATGCGACGATTTGGAAGTCGACAGATGAGATAAAAAAATAGTAATTCATGACTAAACCATTTGATTAAAAAAAGAGTAATTCATGAATAAACCATGAGCCATGCATGATTAAACCATTGGATATACAGATTTAATTTTTCAACAGCAAAAACAAAACAGAACATTTGCCCATAGTAAAGATACTGATCGCAAATAAGCAAAAAAAAAAAAGAAAAAGGGATTTAATTTTTCAACTTTGCCTTGGATTGCCAAATCCTTAATTCAAATTCAAATTCGTTTATTGATATGTATACATAAAGAAAGAAAGAAAGAATATGTTTTTATTTACCAGAAAATTATACATGAGAGTTAAAACTAAAACAAGCTTCCTACCTACCTACAGTTATGAATTAATAGAGAATATAAAATAAGTAGTAATAAAATAAAGTAAAAAAAATAATAATTCTGTGTTGTAGTAGGAGGTACTCGCATGATTTCTGGCAAACTTGGGCTCAACTCAGCGTTGTGCTGGAAAGTGAGGTTCTCATGACCCCATCGATCCAGCGCTGATTTTCAGTTGATCCCAGTAAGAGTGAAGCCACGACCAGCCGGAAGCATAACAGATATCTCCAAATCGTTTTATATAAATATTTAAAAAAAAAATCTTGATACCTTAAAAATAAATGAGATCTTCTCATAGAGTAAGACTTAGAAATAAAGTATGGGGAATATCGAAAAACGCTTCAAGGACCCTCGGGATTCCTCGGGGCCAATCTTTATGAAATCTACAACTGCTATTGAGATTTTATAAAAATCAATTACCCTAGCCGGAATGGCCTGAGATGCGCGCTAGCGATAGCGCTTAGCTCTTCTCTTTACATATCGTTTTTGAAAAAAAAAATCGCATCCTGTATTATGTGAATGTGATGTGATACCTTATGATAAGTGTGATATAACTGTTTCCAGGGTATCAGTCAAGATCAGACTACAAGGTGCTCTAGTGGTGGTGACCTTAGGCTTCCTCGTTACCACCGGATTAGTTCAAGTGAACACCGATCAATGGCAGAACGGATTCTTTATCACCACTATGGTGATAGTGGTTATTACGTCCGGTAAGTATTTATTTACTGGTGGACTTTAGTATCATGGACTTTACTATCATGAATTTGGCACCATGAACTTTGGTACCATGGACTTTACTATCATGGAATTTGGCACCATGGACTTTGGTATCATGGACTATGGTAGGTAGCAACGACTTAAATAGTAAGTTTTGGTGTTTCCTGCAGAAAAAATGTCTCAAAATGGCTACCTCTAGCAGTAATGCAACGTAGTAGCTGCATTGTAGGTACATTAAAGTTTTTCAGTTGTGTTTAAGGTCACTAAACAGTCCTATTGAAATCGGATACAGTATGTTTTTGTATAACCTTAATTATTATAGGTAGTCTATGTATAAAGGGAACTTTTTCTACTTAAATATTTAATCGAATATCGTTCCTTTATCTTTTTGCTAAACAATAAACATCTATAATTGTGGCTTCGGTTTTAGGTGTGGTTGCTATAAAGTTATAGGAAAATAGGATTCAGAATGATAGGTTACTATCATGTTTTAGTTGGTAGTTTCATGCAATCCGTCTCTGGAGTTCCGGCATGATTCATCATTATAGGCATCAGCTGTAGAGCTTTTTGTCAACTGTGTACATATTTATGTTAGTCTTTTTAAAGCTCCTAAACTACATTCAACCATACAAAATGTAATCATAATCGGTTCAGTAGTTCTGGCAGTTATGCCAGAACTACTGAACCGATTAGCTTTTTAGATTTTGTGAAGATAGTAGGATAGCTACATCCTACTATCTTCACAAAATTAAAATCTAAGTTTCCATTGCGAATTAACAAAATTCCTTTCTTTGTAGGCACTTACACTTATTGACGAATATACCTACCCTCGAAATTTCAAGTCACGTTCAATGGTTTAGCCTTTGCGTTGTCTTTGAGTCAGTCAGTCAAAACAAAGCCATTTATATATATTGATTGATGATATTAGTGCTATCAAGTACCTAAGTGAGTACTCAAAATTTCATGTCACGTTCAGTGGTTGTCTGTTTTCAGTCAGTCAGTCAAGACGAAGCCATTTATATGTATATTGATTGATGATATAAGGCCATTAAGTAATATGATGCAATAAAAACTGTAACTGGGCTAACTGGGAAGGCGTAATCAAATTAATTCTCAAATTACCCTGATCTATGAGTATTAAGAAGGACCGAACATCGATTTGTGAATACAAATCGAATCGAATACAAGTTCTCAACTTCGGTCATGAAACCTAGTATGAACTGGCCCTTTTTTTAACATATTTTATAATTAATAACTTATTTTTCTTAGGATCTAAAATGAAGTTTTACTCCCCCTAAAGCTTGCATGATGTTGAACTTTATGAGTGAAATAGTTCTAATACTCGACTTGAATACCCGCCCTCGCCTGCGGCTTGGGCTGATAAAAGTCAAAAACTCTATGGGTAGGTATTATGAAGGACCGAAGTTCGAAATGTGAATAAAGTTCTCAACTTCCGGCATGAATTACAAATGAACTTCTTTAAACAGATTTAATATGCAAACACTTTTTCTTTCCTAGAGCCTAAAATGCAGTTTTACTTCCCTTAAAGCATGCACGAATTTGATCTATACTATCTCATGCTGAGACGTGCAAAACCATTTAATTGTTGACACCTTTCTTTCCAGCATCCGGCGCCATTTTCGTCGGAGGCCTAGTGGGCATAGCCAGCCAATTCTCACAACAGTACTTGGCAGCCGTTATCAGTGGACAATCATTAGGCGGAATCATCGCTGCCATTGCTCAGATCATATCCCTCGCGTTCAAAGTGTCCCCTCAACACAGCGCGATGATCTACTTCATCATCGCTGACGTCATGGTCATCAGTACGCTGGTGCTCTTCATACTCATGCACCGGATCGAGTTCTTCAATCATCACATGTTGAAGGGGTCCGGCGTTGCAGCGAATCGGCATAGGTAAGTGATAACGCAGATTAAACAACGGTGTTCCTATAGAATACCAAGATTGACAGTGGTGTCAGTTCATAAGTCGCCAAAACTTAACTAATTTGACAGCACAAAAAATGTCCCTTTTAGGGGCGACAGCCGAAAGTATCCGAGATCTGTGCTTTTATAACGATGGAAATAAAAAGGATGGTTTAATTTTTAGTGCTGTTACTGTAAAGCGTCGATGACACAGGGCTAGTTTACAAGCTACAAGCCGGCGAGTTTAAAAGCTAGCGAGTAAGCGAGATAGCTTTTGGAAATGGATTGTCATCTGTGTGCTTCGGACCACACGACAGAAGTGAAAACTTCTTCAAAGGCAGGCAGGAATGATACGAAATAAAGGGTCTTTCATTGAGCGCTTCCTTATACTTATCTATAAATTAAAATAAAACAAAGTGTGTGCGATATTATCGTAATTTTTATTCGTTTAAAAGGCTTATCGAAGCCATTATGTATGGAATACTTAATAATAATATTACCTATTCAAATGTCCGGCGCGGCTTCTGTGGGTGGCACGCATCCTAAATGTCCAATTTTCAATGACTCAGGCGCATAAATCAGACAAAATTTAAACCATTGGTTATGTTGGCTTTGTTAACGTTCTGGTTTGTAGCTTATTTGCATAGAAAATGAAACCGTCGAAATCGAAAGAAATAGGGGTCAAGTCGCACGAGAACCTAACAAACTTTCACACTTATAATATTAGTGAGGAAGTCAGATTTTTCAATGTTTTTCTTCTTCTTGGTCATTTTCACACACATGGTGGGGGTTATGACACACGGTGGCCAGTTCACATCCCCTCGACGTGAGATGACCATGCCCACAAATCGCTCGTGTAGAATGTCCAATGTAGCATGAGCTGTGTGGCACGTAGCGCCGTCCTGTTGAAACCACATGTTGTTGGCGTCTACATCATCCAATTCAGGCCAAAATAAGTTGGTCACATTTAGTGCTTGCTGTTGACGGTCATGTCCTGGAGTCCTGGCCAATGATGTCGTTATTAAAGAAATAAGGTCCAATAACGCCGTCAGCCCAAAATTCACACCAAACAGTGACTTTTTAGGGATGCTTTGGACGATCACATGCGGATTGGTACCACCCCAAACTCGTCAATTTTGTTTGTTGACGTACCCATTCATCATCCAGGCTAAACGGCTGAACGCTTTTTGACAAATGAGGTGTCGTTGTTGTTATTTGTATAACGCGAGTGTAGGCTATTTTAAAAGTCAAACAATTCAAGCATATAAAATAATTAATAAATCAATAATATTTTGGACATTTCACACATCGCCATATAGCCCCAAACTAAGTAAGCTTGCATTATAGAAACCAGATAACTGATAGAATACTTATATACTTTTTATTTTTAAATACATATTGGATTACATCCAGACTCAGGACATACACCGATGTTTATCACACAAATATTCGTCCTGAGCGGGAATCGATCTCGCGACACCGGTCGTGGCAGTCTAACACACTTGCCACTCGTCCATCCGTGTCGATATCATCATCAGCCCAGTTTAGTCCACTGCTGGCCGTAAGCCTCTCCCATTGCGCGCCACTGAGCCCGCTCTCCGCATCCACTTTTACCGGCTGCCTCCACTCAAGAACCCAGTACCCACCAGTTCCAATCATTATTCAAGCATATGATTAATCGAGATTATCGAGACAAGTGACGTGATAAAGAGGAGCTTATACCCAGCAGTGGGTGCAGACGGGCTGATATGATGATGATATGATTAATCATTATTTCAGGAATGTGTCAGTCGTGAACGTGATGAAGAAGATCTGGGTGTACGCGTTCAGCATATTCGCCGTGTTCACGATCACCAGGACGGTGTACCCCAGCGTGACTGTGCTGGTAGAATCTCATCCCATGAACAAGGGAACCGATTGGAACAGTGAGTTAACTTATTTACATAATAATAATTATAATTAGTTAACTTATTTAAGTGATTTGACTTATTTCAGTGAGTTTACTTATTTACAATGAGTTAGATAGAGATAAAAAGATAAAAATGTTTTATTTCTAAAAAGGTCTTATAATAAGGTACATAGCATAATAATATATAACTAAGAAATAAAAAGAAATACAATAAATCATAAAATTATAGGCAAACAATTTAAAAAGAGAAGGAGTGGAGTAGCTATTATACTTGTAATCCTTCCTACTAATATTATAAACGCGAAAGTTTGTAAGGATGGATGGATGGATGGATGTTTGTTCCTCTTTCACGTAAAAACTACTGAATGGATTTTAATGAAACTTTACAATAATATAGCTTATACATCAGAATAACACATAGGCTACAATTTATAAAGATACCTGCGCAGACGAAGTCGCGGGCACCAGCTAGTTTAATATAAATTGTTCACCGTGTGTATAATATATGATATTTGGTATTCAAAGTTCAAAGTAAAGTTAACTTATTTACATTGAGTTTACTTATTAACATAATAATTATAGTGAGTTAACTTATTTCAGTGAGTTTACTTATTTACTGTGAGTTTACTTATTTACAGTGAGTTAACTTATTTACAGTGAGTTCTGTCAGGGCGATGCAACATGGTATTTCTGAGTGCGATTATATAAGTATAAGGTCTATCTGGTTATTCATTAGGTGTATTTGGGTATCATATAATGTATGTATTATAATTTAGTTTTTGTATTGAGTGTAGTTAAAAATAATTTTATTTTCTTAGAAAGTTTATAAATATGTAGGTATGTTTGCATTTCAGGTATTTTCTTCGTTCCCGTGGTGAACTATTTGTTATTCAACTTTGGGGATTACGCGGGTCGTCTCGTTTCTGGATTTATATTAAGAGTAAGTTTAAAAAAAAACCAAAATAGCTAGATGGCGTTGTGTAAACATAAATTATTTTTATTTTCAATGCAACTCTGTGATATGTATGTATGTATGTATGTATGGAACAACACAAACTTGAACTCAAGCATCTTCTCAGTGTTTAAGCTCATGGTGAGTTGAGTATGGATGGATGTTTTTCCCTCAACAACGCCAAAACTGCTGAACCGGTTGAGCCGAAATTTTGAATGGATATTATTTTACTATACTGCTAAAGACAGTGGTTACAGCTAGTAATTATTATTAACAGACAGGACCCCGCGTCTAAAGGACAATCCTTGCATGTACCTTTATTTGATGCAAATAAAGATTGATTGAGGGATTATAAACCAGGGTTCGAAAATATCTGATATTTATTATAAATCTCAAGTTTGATATATATCAATTTTGTTTTTTTATTTATAAATACTATTTGCATATGTGTTACAAAAACATACTAAAATTATTAAAAAAAACTAAAATGTTTTTAATTTGTTAATGTTTTTATTTATTATTATTTAGAAACCAAAACATAAAATCATCTTCTAGATCAGGCAAAATCAACGAAAAAACATAAAATCTTTTAAATCAAAAAATCTACTCAAAAATATTAAACTTTTTTTATTAATTCTTATCAGTCAATAGACATTTTTTTTTTATTTCAAAGCGTTTCAACGGTTAATTTTATAGTTGTTTTAACTCTATTTCTGCGCCATCTACATTTGGGAAGTAGAAATACAGTAACAAACGCTAAAAATTACTCAATAATATGATTTTTTTGAACCATTTTTGTATTGCAATATTTTATAAAAAAAAAATTGTATATATCGGATATATTCGTTTGATATATATCGGATACATATCTTGATATAACACCATTGATATATATCTTCGAACCCTGTTATAAATCCAACTTTAAACTATAACAATCAGGCTTAACGAATTTATTTCTTTCCAGCCTAAAAAACAATGGGTGATAGCTGCAGCAAGCATTCTGCGCATCGTAGGATTACCCATGCTGATGCTTTGCAACGCCCAGCCGAGGTCTCATCTGCCCATCATCTTTCCGTGGGACTACGAGTACATCATCATTTTGATTATCTTCGCATCCTCCAATGGATACCTCACTAATATCACCATGATACATGCTACCAGGTGAGTGAAGTTATGATACATCTACCCATCTCTGGCATGATACACGCTACCATGTGAGTGAAGTTACGAAATATCTGCCCATTTTTGGCATGATACACGCTACCAGGTGAGTGAAGTTATGAATTATCTGGCCATATCTGGCATGATACACGCTGTCAGGTAAGTAAAGTTATGATACATCTGCCCATCTCTGGCATGATACACCCTACCAGGTGAGTGAAGTTATGAAATATCTGGCCATCTCTGGCATGATACACGCTACTAGTTGAGTAAAGTTATGAAATATATGACCATATCTGGCATGATACACGCTACCAGGTGAGTGAAGTTATGAAATATCTGCCCATCTCTGGCATGATACACGCTACAAATATCTGGCCATCTCTGGCATGATACACGCTACGCTTCCAGGTGAGTGAAGTTATGAAATGCTCTACAAGTTTTTAATTACCAGAAAAAAATACGAATCATCAGTTGCCGATACTGAGCAGATATGGCAAAAAAAACTTAAAATATTAGTCCTTTTTTTTTCTTCAAAATAAATATGACGCATAAATTATTTGAGTTGAATTCATCGTTTGACAAACCCGGGTTCCTAGCTGAAGCCAGCTCGCTGCAGCTCGGTTCGGGCGCCGCACTCGCGCCGCTGCCACTCTGCCATTTTGTAGTAACCAAATATCCTGACTACACTGATACAATTTAGCACCCCTTCTGCACTGCCCATTTAAGTATATTTGGTATATAAAGCAAAAAATATATATCCATCCTATTCTTACAAAATTTCTAAGGTACAGTCAGATGCACCAATATATTATACAATCTCAAGCCTACACATTTAATTTATAGGTTAATTTTGCAATAATTTTCTGACAATGTCAGAGGTCTTAATTTGAAAATGCTTGCGTGCACTTGTCTTTGCAATAGTAATAATATGAGTAATATAAATGTCAAAGCTTGCGAGTGTATACATGTTGGTGCAGCTGACTGTAAATAATTTTTTTTAGTCATTAGTATGTCTATTTTTTTGTTACCAGGGCGGTAGAATTGCATGAACGAGAGATGGCCTCGTCCGTGATGGCTACATTTCTGAGCATCGGCCTAATGGTCGGGGCCGCATTCGGCATGTTGATGGTCCGCGTTTTATAAACCTCAAGAGCATAAACACAAGCTTTAATGCAAAACCACAGGTATAACTATAAATTTGACGTAATGTTATGGCACCGTGGAATGTATGACAATTGCTATTTTAACGCTGTAAAAGGTTTACTCACACACATCAGTGTAAAAGACGTGTCGGGATTGTGCCATGCCAGGACTGTGCCTTGCCAGGATTGTGACGTGCCAGGACTGTACCTTGCCAGGATTGTGACGTCCTGACCTTGCCAAGACTATGACGTGTCAGGACTGTGCCTTGCCAGGATAGTGACGTGCCAGGACTGTACCCTGCCAGAACTGTACTATATCGGGGCTGCCAAACCACGACTGTACCGTGGCAGGCTAACACGAACTAAGTTAATAATTGTACATACCGATTTTTTTTGAGCCCTTGATCCGTCAACCCATTTTTTTATTTCTTTATATTTTTGCACTCTGTTAACCAAATAAGCTAACATAATTGTATGTGTTCCAGTCAGAAGGACACTGTAGCTATTAGTGAAATTACTGGGCTTTCGCTATAACAGGGTACATAAAAAAGAATAAAATATGCTTGGTATGTCTTTGGGTTAATACTGCACTGATGTGTGTGAACAACCTATCATTATGCCGCCTGCAACATTGTACCTATAAATATATGTTCAATACATGTCCAACTTTTAAACAAAAAAGTTGTAGTCCAAGCGTTGGACTTCCAAATACCTTAGATCAAAAAGGTCGATCGACGAAAACTATCATATATTAAGAATGTATACTATTAAGAATATAATGTATTATCATTATCAATTTATCTATTAATAGAATATAATATAAACAAAAAGATGTGATAAGAAACTTACGAATTTACAAATTTCAAATATGTAGGTAGGTACTTTATGCCTGTTAATGTTAGTATTTTTTTATCTAATAAAGTGAGGTTTACAGCTTTCGGGCACTTTTATATTAACTTTATCTTTTTATTAATGAGTAGGTGTCTTAAGTTAAACTATGTACCCACTAATTAATCACTTTTGAGTGAAAACTAGAATAAAATATTGTTAAACATGACAATCGTTGTAAACAAACAGATGTTTTTGTAACAAGCGACTAATAATTTCTACTGTAAAAGATTTTAGGTCGCTCGAATATCTCCCAAATAACATGGAACCGTGTTCACTACACTGCCGTCAGAATAGAAAAATTGTAATTATATTTCGAGTTACCTTATTACTAAGTACACATTGACATCTATTTTATTCGGTTTGTCGAAATACTTGGGACCATCGAAAATTTTTAACAAGAAGTAGATCACTTTTTGACGAATCTCTAAAACACAAATATCTGAATTTAGATTTTATTTTGAGAGACCTAATTGACATCTTCTCTAGCATTTATTTGTCAATGTTATTTATAGGTGAAATAGATCTCAAGAGAATTGGTGCATTACTGGTACTAGAATTTTATGTTATAAATAAGTTTAAGTATGCCATTTCGTTTACCTAAATATAGTAATATTTTATATTTTTATACCTGATTTTCATTTTTAACGCATACCCTAGATAAAACGGTATTATTAATAATTATTTTAATGTAAAACTTACCTACTTGCTTGATTAATATGAATTTGCCAGAAACTTCGTGGAATTTATGTTTGATATTTTTACTCACTCTAGTGGACGAAATCATGTGAATGTAATCAATGTTTTATTTATAATAAATGACATGAATTAAATAAATTTATTTTTACTATCTAGGTAGTTCCCCTATTATGTGAATGGTTTCTATCATTCAGACTCCTTTTAAGTCAATTCTTGCTACGTCGAGTCGTTTAACGCAGAGCGCCGTCTGATTAACGGCACGTCGACTACGCTTCAAATCTTGGGTATGAGTTCTCCGACGTCGAGTTTCTTGATAGCGAGATTCATAACGTCGAGCGCGGTCCACGGTGTACGTACAGTCGGCAATTATAAATAAATATTTTTTCAACAAATTATATAAATATATTTACTACTACTCTCGTTTCAAACTTGCGGCGAGTCCACACCTGATGATGCCTCGTGTAGAGGCAAAACACGTGTCGTATCTTTAAACTTTGGTTTTCTGTTCGTTGACTCTTTGGTTTAGTTCAACTAAAGTTAACTTAATTAAAACCTTTGTTTAGAAATTAAGCGGATTTATTACTAAATATATTTATATAATTTGTTGATATTTATTGATTTCCGCAAAGTAACGCCTGAATCAATCAATTATCTTAAATATGATAGAACTAATGTAAAAAAATAACGAATGAAGTACCTACTAGAAAAACAGAAGATTTTTATTGATAAATATACTTATAAACTATCTGAATATTAATGTCCCTATAAGGCCGAAAGGGGGATATTCCTCACGTCCTGGAGAACAACGTTTGTTCTACATCGTTTGAAATTTCAAAGTTTTTAATTCATAAAGTTCACAAAGATTTTAGAAAACAAAAAACGAAAAATTTACGTTGTTTTCAGGTTTGCGAACCTCTCAATCAATTTATCATGAATAAGTGTAACCCTTTAGGAAACCCGTAAAACGTGTTATTTTTGCTCTATCTCGCTTCCTTTACGAGATATAGCGGTTTTAATGTTTATTGGGGTTAGGTTGACATAGCTTGGTAATAAATAGATTTAGAATGCAGTGTTATTGAGGTGTGAGCTACGAAAGTTGCAGCTAGATCGCCAATCGGGAAGTGCTCGAAATTTGTATTGCAACATTCAACCCGGAAAGACAGATAGACAGACAAACATGAAAGCGACTTACTAAAAAACGTGGTTAAATAAAAGCCTCTCTCATAATAACTATGTCGTCATTACATAATAACTATGCCTGGTATCTCGGATTAGAGAAGTCTAAAATTGAAAGGGTGACTGACTAACTGACTGACTGACCGTTTATCTTTTATATTTACGTTTATTCATATAAAGCAATGGTCGATATCTACATGGTTACCTACACACAACTTATTATATACTTTTTTACTGACTCCAAGCAACTTTCACACCGTCTTGTCTAAAAACTTATTATACTTACCTACCTGCTTATAAAATTAATTTATTAATATATAAAAGGGTCACTCATTTAGAATATCTAGGTAATTACTTAAGTTTTTTACATTTTAAATATTTAGTCATGACATTTATAAATTATACGATACCTAGATAAACCTAATGAAATAACCAGATAGACCTTTGATATAATCGAACTCAGAAATACCATGTTGCATTCGCCCTGACAGGGTCCATGTACTATACCTAGTCTGTAACTACCACTTAAGACCTAAAATACTTACCTGTATGTAAATGGAGGCAATAAATAAATACAAATACAAATACAAGTTATTCTAAGTTTATCTTATATATTTGCAAAATTAATACAAACTTAATTCTTCATTCAGACTCCTTTGAAGTCGATTCCTGCCACGTCGACTCTCGTTTCGACGACGTTTTTCTAACGCGAGGCGTCGGAACAGCGCGTTTTACCAGGTCGAGTTATCGTTACGGCGACTGCAGGACGGCGGCGAGCCAACTTTGCGATTATTCTAGTTATTTTTTCACGAAGTACAGTCGGAATAACTAAATTATATCTCTTGTGATCGGAGATTTATTTAAAAAATACTATTTTGGAGATGAATAATTAAACACAACACAAATTTCGAGCACTTCCCGATTGGCGATCTAGCTGCAACTTTCGTAGCTCACACCTCAATAACACTGCATTCTAAATCTATTTATTACCAAGCAATGTCAACCTAACCCCAAAAAACATTAAAACCGCTATATCTCGTAAAGGAAGCGAGATAGAGCAAAATTAACACGTTTTACGGGTTTCCTAAAGGGTTACACTTATTCATGATAAATTGATTGAGAAGTTCGCAAACCTGAAAACAACGTAAATTTTTCGTTTTTTGTTTTCTAAAATCTTTGTGAACTTTATGAATTAAAAACTTTGAAATTTCAAACGATGTAGAACAAACGTTGTTCTCCAGGACGTGAGGAATATCCCCCTTTCGGCCTTATAGGGACATTAATATTCAGATAGTTTATAAGTATATTTATCAATAAAAATCTTCTGTTTTTCTAGTAGGTACTTTATTCGTTATTTTTTTACATTAGGTCTATTTATAAATATAAATATATAGGTACTGTTATGTTTTAAGGTTTCTTTCATAAATAAAACATTGACTTGTGGTTTGATCATGTATTCGCCATTTTGGTCCACAATCAACTAACTCAGATAACATAAAATTTACTAACTTCCACAGATACACATAACAGGTACCTTTAGTAAAAACCGCCATGTGCTTTTCGAGATAGCACGTAGGTCCCGAGGTGGACGTGCAAATCGTCAACCTTCGCATAATCTCCGAGATACCATATGGGGGTATAGAGGGGGGGAGTTGAAGTTTTACTGAACTCCCACCAACCCTCCCTATACATTCCCGTATTTACATTTTTCAACTTCGTCTAGGAGAACAATCATGTCAATGAGTCAGTCATTCAGTCTAGCTGGTGCCCGCGACTTCGTCTGCGCAGGTATCTTTATAAATTGTAGCCTTTGTGTTATTCTGAATTATAAGCTATATTATTGTAAAGTTTCATTAAAATCCATTCAGTAGTTCTTACATGAAAGAGTAACAAACATCCATCCATCCATCCATCCTTACATTATTAGTAGGATTCATCTCCAAAATAGTAATTTTTAAATAAATCTCCGATCGCAAGAGTTATTTTTTATTTTTTTCCGACTGTACTTCGTGAAAAAATTACTAGAATAATAAGTTCCTGCAGTCGACGTAACGATAACTCGACCTGGTAAAACGCGCTGTTCCGACGCCTCGCGTTAGAAAGACGTCGTCGAAACGAGAGTCGACGTGGCAGGAATCGACTTCAAAGGAGTCTGAACAATAGGAACCATTCTATTATTTTCTATATGCTATTTTTAAATACGTAGGTAAGGAACATATAATAATTAATTAAAAATAATGTTAATAAAAACTCAGTCCGTTTAATAAATAGTGTCATGTTAAGAATCAATCACATTTTAAATTATTTCACATAATAATTATTGCAATTTACAACTTAATCTGATGGCCACAAGGCCACCGTACTATGACTACACACCGACATTATTTAATGTCATAAATAATAATAAAAATGGCAAAAAGTATCTACCTATACAACAGCATTTATAAAGGGTAACAATTAGGTTCTTAAATAATGAAAAACTAAAGTTTTCTGCCCACTATCCCGTATCAAACCATGATCGTGCTAGGACCGTGTCAGGCAAAAAAATATTGTTTGTGTTTAAAAGTATGACTATACCCACTACCGTGTAGAGGAGAATATTATTTTTACTAGGTACACTACGGTACGGTACGGTAGTCACTACACTCCGTTCCGTCACATTTCATGCAATTTTATATTTATGTTGACACGCTCCGTGCACGCGTAGGCTCAAACCTTTATGTGTAGATTCTTGCAAAGATAGTAGTATAAAATAATATTCTAAGTTCGAATTATCAACAAATAAATTTCTGGATGTGTGGTAAGAATCACCAAACTTATATTCAGGTAAGTTCTCTCTAAGTACCAAATAAGTACTACTCGGGCGAATCAACATGACACCTGGCTGACACGTGGCTCGGAACTTGATGCGTCCCCCGCTGCCCCGCGCGGCGCCCTCCGTGTTTCTTTTTCCTCTAATTGCGAAGCCTTATCATTACTTATCATTACCAAGTATTACAGGACCTCTTCACTATCAAGATTATCCAATTCCACGCTGTACTTTGCACAATCGTCATTCGAGCCAGGTGTCATGTTCATTCGACCGAGTACTAATTTAAATATAGATGCGCAATGCACATACTTACGTCTGGTTAGCCAGACAGTACAAATTGATATATTGCCTTATGAATAAACCTCAAGTACCTACATTTCACATGCTCATAATTTTTACAAATATTCTCATACAAAATGTTTTTTTTTTTAAATGACAACTTAGTGTCTTTAGAACAACCAGACATAATTTCAAAAACAGGTATTCCCTCTGAGGGTTATTAAATCTTTTTAGAATCAAAATCTAGTAGCTCGATTATGAACTTTCGTGTTAAAGTTACCGTATCGTATCCGTCAACAATTTGTATGATTCTTTTTTAAAACGCTATAAAAATTGTTTATTTTCGCGAAAGTTCATGATCGAGCCACTGTAGGTACTCTGCATCAAAATACGCCCGTGTACATATTTGTGTATATTAATTAAAAATCATTTAACAAAACAAAAACTGTCATATAGCTACTAAGCGTCAAAAAACTTGTCTTCTGGCGAACCACGTGACAAAGATGCGCAGAACCAATTTGACATACGAATTGTGTTCTGCGCATTTATGTCACGTTGTTCGCCAGAGGACAAGATGTTTGACGCTTATGCCTATATCACACGTACCGAGTACTCGGCCGAGACACTAAAATGTTACTCGGCCGAGACAGTGAAAGCTTACGTCACTCGCTCGGCCGACAGCACTGTCTCGACCGAGTACTCGGTACGTGTGATCTAGGCATTATTATACCAACCATGGAGCTCAAGCTCAATCAATATGAAGAAAGTTCTTAGAACATGCGATCGAAGAGAATATCCACATAGTCTTCGACCTGTTTATTTGCTTTGTGTAGCAAGTGAAATTACTGGGTTAGTCCCAAAATCCTATTGATTTTTTATATGTGAAAATGAAAATAAACCATTACAAAATTAAAATTATGCTTAAATTTTTTAGATAAATTTTGTTATTAAAATTTATAATATTAATATTGAAAATATTTAATATTTACTGTAAAATAATATTGTACTCCAACAAATCATTTAAAAAAAAATTGAAACTAATTTTTATTATGTCCCGAAAATGTTTTTAAGAATCAAAAATCTTAAAGTCCGGCCACTAAACGGTGTCCAGTCGGCGTGGTTACGTGTAGCACTACATAGTAATGGCCGGCCACTAACCGGCGTCCAGTCGGCGTGGTGTTGTAACAATAATAATAATAGTAATGTTTGGACATTCCTCTCAACGCTATCTAGCCCCAAACTAAGTAAGCTTTGTTTTATGAGAACCAGATAACATAGAATACTTATATACTTTTTTTTTGTAAATAGATACATAGAATACATCGAAAACACCCAGACTCAGGACAAACACCGATGTTCATCACACAAATGTTTGTCCTGAGCGGGAATCAAACCCACGAAACCGGCCGTGGCAGTCTAACTCACGTGCAACTCGACCATCCGTGTCGTCTACAATACATTGTAAAAGCTGGCCTCTAACCAGCGTACAGTGTCGGCGTGATCACGTGTAGCACTATTTATTAAAAGCTGGCCAATGACCGGCGCGGCGTCCAATCGGCGTGGTTACGTGTAGCACTACATATTAAAGGCCGGCCACTAAACGGCGTCCAGTCGGCGTGGTCTTGTAACACTACATAGTAATGGTCGGCCACTGACCGGCGTCCAGTCGGCGTGGTCACGTGTAGCACTACATAGTAAAGGCCGGCCACTAAACGGCGTCCAGTCGGCGTGGTGTTGTAACAATACATTGTAAAAAGCTGGCTTCTAACCGGCGTCCAATTGGCGTGGTCACTTGTAGCACTACATAGTAAAGGCCGGCCACTGACCGGCGTCCAATCGGCGTGGTCACTTGTAGCACTACATAGTAAAGGCCGGCCACTGACCGGCGTCCAATCGGCGTGGTTACTTGTAGCACTACATATTAAAGGCCGGCCACTGACCGGCGTCCAATCGGCGTGGTTACTTGTAGCACTACATATTAAAGGCCGGCCACTGACCGGCGTTCAGTCGGCGTGGGTTTAGCAGCCATCACCTGGTGCGATGGGTGACGGCGTCGGCGCCTTGACGCGCGAATCTAAACAGACCGTTTGAGATGGCTACCACTGGCGAAAACAGTCTGAGGGGGTATTCACTGTGAACAGAAACAAATATCATCATCAATATAAATAAAAGAAAGTCGTGTTAGTTACACTATTTAGAACTCAAGAACGGCTGAACCGATTTGGCTGAAAAGTGGTGAGGAGGTAGCTTAGAACCATGAGGCGTTGTCCTAATAGAACGCGATCACGCGATCGTCGCGTGAATCCGCGATCAAGCTTACTAACGTCAAATAGGCGTCCCGATTGGCAATCGCGCGATCGCGCGACGCGACGCGATGCCAATTGGGACGCCTATTTGACGTTAGTACGTTTGATCGCGTGATCGCGCGATCGACGTTCGCACGAACTTGCGATGGTCGCGTCATCGCGTTCTATTAGGACACTGCCTTAGACGGACATAAGATACTTTTTATCTATCGTTAGGTAAAGTTGCGGGCGTCAGCTAGTAGTTTATAAAAAAAACAACACAGGAAAACAGTAATGACATTACACAGTGGTTTACTGTCGAACATCTGGCACTGTGTTTTTGGAATACAAATATATACTAAATTATAATTTGTGGGAGGTGCCTCGACTTTCGGTCCGAAGTTCGTGGGTTCAAACCAGGTCGTACCAATGGATTTTTCTGTTCGAAAATATTGTGTGCATTAAAAAATAACACCTGCTTAGCCGTGAAGGAAAACAATGTGAGGAAACCGGCATGTCATAGAACATAAAAAGCACGAAAACATGTGTTATTATTATTATTGGCCTGACATGTCCCACTGCTGGGAAAAGGCCTACCTCCCTTTTCTCTAGCCCTCTCTGTTAAAATAATAAATAAAGAATATGATAAAAGTATTTTTTCTCTCTCCCTGTTGCTCACAGAGGCGACTATCGGCTTATGGTAGTGTCAGTACTAGACATTTACAGACAATGGTAGTATAAATTACCTTCCTATGACGGGCGTCGCTTCGTTCCCGCTCAATATGAACACAGGGAAGAATATTGAGAATACGCAGCCACTGAAAGAAAAAAAAATTAAATCATGACATTTAAAATAATACTTGTAAGGTGTCTCAAAATTAATTCTATACATGAGTCCACATACGAACCACAGACCTACGAAGCTGCCGCTAAAACCAATTTCAATCCCGAAATGAAATGTAATAAAAATAAAATGAAATGAGATTATGATAGCCTGAAGTATGGTCATTACAAGGTATTTTATTACTGTAGTATCATATCACATAATTTGTCGGTAGTTACATTTCAGTTATCAATTTTTAGTTAGTGTTAAGGCACGAAAGGAGGCTCTTCAAGGCTTACTTGAAATCTTTTCACCACACTGGTTCGAATCAGTGACACGATAAGAAGTTTTCATTTCAGATGTCAGTCTTGAACACAATCCAAGCGCGAATAGTCAACGTCAAATCGCATCGATTCGATTCGATTTAATTTAGTTCCACTAAATCCCATCAAAATACGAAATCTGAATCGCGCTAGTATCGTATTCAAGAGTCCCAGATTGATTGGAAACGGACTGAAATGGGATTTAGGTTTGACAACTAGTTTGTATGGTGTTTGCGTATCTAGTTATTTTCTTACTAATTATTAAATTAATTAATTTAATCTTTTGCAATCTTATTTTAAAACAGCGACCGGAAATACATTTCCGTACGTATATTTTATCATAAAATATCTATACTAAAATGAAACATTAAATAACAAGAACTATTGAAAAATGGACCTCAACTTGTATAATACATCAATTCTAAGCTGTATTACTGAGCAAAAAAGGTTCAAAATAAGTATTTTTTAACATAAAATTAGTAACATTCCTTTTTTAACCTCTATGACTCAGGATATAGAGTACAATATCACTTGCGATACTAAATAACGCCTTGTGATGTTGAACTTTACTTTGCCTTAAGTACCTACTTATTACACTTTTGCCTTATAATGAGTTGCGATAACCACGCTCCATTCACGTGAATAAATTAATCATTTGTTTGAATAACTTAACAAGTCGGTCTTTGTTTTCGTTTCCGTCTGCTCGATAAAGTATTGGATGCTCTAGAGCAGGGGTGGCGAACCTTTTTGTACCAACGCGAACGTGCCATTTTTTCTAAAATATTAAATAGACGTGCCCGTCAAATAATTTTGACTTCGTGAAAACTCTTTATAATTCCAAGTGACCCAAGAAGCAACGCATTCCAATTCTATTTATCTCTGGATGATATTTAATATTTTCGAGCTGCTGAAGACAAGCATAAACCTACATCCGCGATTTTTTTTCTTAGTACTACTACTTAGTAATTTTTCTTAGTAAGTAATCTACGTCTCATCTCATAGTGAACTTTGTGATCGGTGGCGCGCCTAAAATATTGTGTCGCGTGCTATTGGTTCGCCATCCCTGCTCTAGGGGCTGAATATTTTACATGAAGTGGATCTTTATTATTACATGTATTTTTTTTGATTCAGAAAGAAAGATATATTTATCGTTACACTAGCAACTTCGCTTGCGTTGAAGTCGAATTAACCAAAACACACTTCTTCACAAATATAACTACAAAAAGCCCAACCCTACAAATTTCAGGTCTCACATTACATCTATAATTTAATTTAATTTTGTAATAATAATAATTCATTTGAATTGAAGTTATGTGACAAGAATATTTTGAAATCTGTTTTATGGTGACTAACATAATAGATAGGTAACTTTATTAACAACTATGGTGAACAACTGAAAATAAATCTGTCAGTCAGAACTAAACCTTTTTTATATATTGATCACTGCAAGCTTCCTTATTGTACGACTTGTACTTCAAACAAGTATAATAAGTAAATTACCTGATAATGTAAGATTGTGGAATCTGCGTGAGTACAGCTAACGGCAACCCAAAGCCGAGGAAGTAAGGCCAATTGGTCTCGATGAAGGTAAGTCTCTTGTGTAGCTCCCAGCCCATGTTGAACCATTTGTACTCAAACGAGTACAGAGAGTATAGTAGGCACATGTGAACGAGGCATAGAAGCTCGCCGATGTACGTTATTGGTAACATATTGACTAGCATACTCTGAAATTTAAATAAATATGTATTAGGTTTAAATATTAAGTATTTGCACGACAAAAAAGATAATGCAGTGATTTGCGTATGTTTACATGTATTATGCAAATAAATTTTAAATTAACCAAAAAATAAATTGTACTCAAATATAAAAAAACATTGAATATTTTAATATTAAGGGGAATCCTCAAAGCAAATTTCCATACAAAATGCTTCGGACAAATACTCAAAAAGTGCGCCGTATTATAGTAATTTCTTCACACTATTCGTTTCGTCCATGTTTTTTAGTCCGTCAACAAAAAAAGTGAAAGGTTTCATACTTTAATTTAGATTTTATACGTGTTTTTAGGTTAGTAGGGTTAATTTTAATATCTATTTATAATCATTTTGTATAGAATTCGGATTTGAGGATTAGCCTTAATTGACTATTTATTGAAAGATCCAGCTAAAGAATAATCAAGGTTTTACAAAAACATAGTACAACCAACTGTCATTCAGCAATTTGACTGTTTTAGTGACCGTAAACAACACTAAAATGTCACAGATAAAATTTCTATAGAACCAATCTGAAAGTATATCCTCTCAAACAAAAAAAGAATTTTTAAAATCGGTTACAAACCTGAACTAAAAATAATGCTTGCACAAGCAAACTGAATAGTGAGTCAGCAATTATTTTACTGACACTCGACATGAACTGAGGTCTGCCTCGTCTGTGTCTGTAGGCTGAGTCAGCTATATCCTGGAAAAATATTAACTTGAAAATCACAAACTCAAATGACGGATGAAATTTAAATCAATATTCCACATAAAATTAAAAACCCGAGGTTACTCCGCAAAGAACCCAAACCCCAAAAGGGAGTCCATTTACATCTACATAAAATTTCCTAATTAAATAATCAATTATGAGCCAAGCAAAGCGCTTCCCTGAAGATGAGGGGTCAAGGGATCAAGCCTTCCCATGACCAGAACAGTGCTACACCGGATTTTAAATTACAAAGGCCGGTATAACAATACTATAGTATACTCGTCACATACTTTGTATGGCTACGTCTTTGACCATTTGTGTAGCACTATTATGTTCATTTGCAGGCTTGATATTTTACCAACAGGAGATTTTACTCTACTCATCTCATCTATTATTTAATAAATAAAAATTTGCTTTTTTAACTTACCTGAAACCACAAACTGTTTACCAGTTTGCTCAATAAAAACAATGGTAGCACCCATATCATTCTGAACGTCATTGACAGGAACGGTTGCATCCAAGCCCAAACATTATGTGCCACTCCTGGATCGTGGCCGAATATCACTGTGACTAGGTACTTCACCCCCGGCAATAGTGCATACTCAAACACAAGTATGCTTAGGAGGAATATGAAGCCGTTGAGAATGCATGACTGTAGCACTCGGGTAAGTACTTTTGATTCCCTGCAAATTAATATGTTTGATGAAATATTATTTAAACAGAATTCCAAATGGAATACAAAAGATAGAGTTAACCAAATTTCAAGTCACTAAAAAAAAATATTAACAAAAACTCAGATTACCTATAAAAAATTTTGAAGCAAGTGTTATATTAAAAATTTGTTAGAAAAACTTTTTTAAAATTTCCATACCTACACTTAGTTGAAGTGGTTTAGGGAAGGAAATGCTGTATTTCTTTGTTCAAGTAAGGTAGGTACCTGCTTATTTTTTTATTATTATGTACCTAATGTTTGGACACTACCAGGTCTACCAGTATCACATTAAAAATGTGCTCTGCCAAGAACATTCTATAACTAGATATTAAATTAACAAGAAAGTCAACTTACTGTTGCACCTTGGGTGGAGCTAGCTGCTTAGAGCTTTCATTTATTTTAGGTGACCGACTGAGAGCACGCTCATTAATTTCCTTATCTAGATACAGAAGCACAGTAACGCCACGTAAGCTGTCTATGAAACCTTTGATCAGCGATACAGAAAAATTCTGAAATAATATTTTGTTATCAAAACAAAGAACAATATCTTAGTTACAGAAATAATAATTTGAATAAGCATACGTACTTTAATGCTCTCCATGATTATGGCTGGGCTGTATTCTAAGCAATTTTTTATTTATCTTGAATTATATTTATTACGCGTATTGTTTTTTACGAATGAAGAAAATAGTAATTTGCGTAAAACTCGCCAAATCGAAATCGTCAAATATGTTGCCAGTGTGAATTTTCAAGAAGTACGTATGATTATATATAAATAAGTATAATAAAATATGATTAATAAATTAATATTACTCGAACTCGAGTAACCAATACAAAGACAAAGAACTTTACTTACTGACAAAATATGGGTGGACCTATCATTTTTTTCTCAAACTTGCTTCGAAATTGACCTTAATAATAATTTTGACAACCTTCTTCGAGTTAAATCTAATTAATCAGCCTAAACCTAACAAATTACTAGTTTCTTAACGTGCTAGGACGTATATAGTTTTTTTAAATGGAACGCACTTTCTACTCTGAAGCGTAGCAACTAGGAGTTACGTACCTAAGAATAAAATATTAGGTATGTAGATCGTAGATTTCGAACTAACTTTCTGTTTAAAAAAAAGAAGCAACCTATTGGCCCCAATGATTCTCGCTTCCTTATTTAACATTTGCGCGTGAAAAATTAATTGTTGATTTATTTTACAAAATGTCGTGTTCAAGTGAAAAAAATTTACCTAAAATTCAAAAAACTTGATGCCTCTAAAATTAAGAAACAAGGTAGGTACAGTGTGCACTTCCTTACTCACATATATTGAAACTTTGGATTTCCGCGCTTTTAATGAGAAACGTAATAGAGAAGTCTCAACCAAGCATAATTTATTATAAACTCGCATGCGACATGCACCTATGACAGTCTCGGCTGTGCCTCGATCGACCCACATGTATATCACAATAAATTGACCATCTATGCCTGGAATGCTGGCTGCTGCAGTTAGTACATAATTAGTACTGTCAAGTTTTTGTTTGTTGCGGAAGTCATTGTAATAAATACTTAAAGGTACATCAATTAACATCATTTTTGTATATTTGTCATGTCATGCATGCCATGCTGGCATGCTGCAAGCGTAATGAAATGAATAATGTAATGAGCCATAGTTGGTACAGTTAGCTGGTGGCAAAATCTTCGCAAATAATACGTTTTATTAAATACTGACAACACTGATTTTTCAGTTAAACTGTCACCACACAATGACAATGACATGACATTGACAATTCAATGTGGTAGTTTTTCTTGCGGATGACCTCAGGAAATAAATAAAACTTTCCATTTTGAACCGTCTCTGCGGAAAAGGAGGGTAATGTGGTTGTGTATGGATGGACACATTTATTATGTAAGAGTACAATATTTCTTTGTTAAGCCTCGATAGATTTTGACAAATGAGGTGTGGTGAAGCTGGATTCGTCACGGTCACACGAGCGTCCAAGAATCTATTTGAGCGAGTGTCATAGGTAGGTACCTAAAATATTGTGTTTTCGTTTCAACTAAATATTTATTATTACAAGTTTAGATAATCATAATTATCCTAAGATAAGTACCTATTCAGATTTGAATCCGTATCCTCTTGAATTGATGCTCGAAGCTGTGCATGATACAACACGCAGTTAGCTGGTGTAACTTCCTAGTTCCTACTATTTTAGTAACAGTTTAAAAATATGGAAACATTTTTGTCTACAATTAGCAGACATATAGCAGAACTAGATTTTGGGGGCAAAGAGAATATAACCACTTATTTGGGGGAACATGAAAAATGGCGCATTGGCGGCATTAAATTAATTGACATAACTTGTATAACTTTGAGTGTTTAAGTGTAAAAACGGTGGTTTTTTTATCCATTTTGTGCTCGTGAACGTGTATGAGTGTTGGTGAATAGTGTAATGCTGTAAAACGTGACTTTTCGTGTTGCCTCCAAAACTCCATAGAAGACTCTAGTAAAGTCGCAACCACCACTACTTTACAGGGGCATGACTTGACTTATTGACTCTGACTTATGACAAAATAATATCTCCAATTACTTGACACTGGCTATATACCTTTGATATGAAGCCAAAACCGAAGAACTTAGGTTCTTCGAAAGAAAAAAAAAAAAACTAGATTTTGACAGTGACTAATAACAACCTCATTTTCTGTCAATTTTCGTAACTTATTATTTCTATTCCTCTCTAACGAGGCATATTATATATTTTTATCTCATTCCTCCAACATTTGTGAGAAAGTTTGCTTTGCTTTTGGTTTTGTAAATATTTTTTTCAGCTGAGAGTTTTCAGTTATTTACAATATTAGGTTCCGACTTCTTGATAATTACCTAATTTCTAATGGTGGCGAGCAGCAACATCTGAAATGGACAACGTTAAGATTCTCAACAATCTGGGGTGAGTTGTCGTGATCGTGAGCGTAAGGAATTTGAACACTTTCTTTTGGCCAACATCAATAAAGATGTAACAACGTACATATCTATTCACAATCATTCCTATCTTGATCCACGTTTACCATAGGTTTGCAGCAAACCATTATACTCTTCTCTATCACGTTTTAAAAACATCCAGAATAGCTGCAGTAATAGAGCAACTATTTCAACATCAACATAGATCTACACCTGCTCAACAAAAGTACCTAGCGTACCTACCTAACTATTCAGTGTTCATTCATACCTATGATACAAACTAGTGGGTTTTTATATATAAATCAATTCTGAATTCTAGGTATCCTAGCATAGTTTTCATCTGTCTGTTTCCTTTGCTCAGCTTGCTTGTTTGTAAGTAGTCGCCGACAAAAAATTCTAACAAAGGCTTACTTACACTACTTTTCATGTCAGGACAGAAAAGTGTGTGTGTTTTTTGCTGATACTGTCTGAACAAATATATTCTTAGCTCCTTTGTTTTGTTCTTTTGATTCTTTTTCACATTTTTGTTGATTTCCTGCAGACACAACTAAATTCATCAGTCGAAACTTTATGTCCATAATTAATCTAGCTACATTTTGACCCACATTTAACCATATGTTTGTCTTTTATTTATTATTTTTTTTAAATATCAAAATAAATGTATAAAAATATGAAAAATATGCCATAAATATGTTTTGCAGACATATTCCATACCTATCTATGATGGTTTTGCTTGCATTTAAATATTTATCTATTTTTATTCATGCATAATTTTTCTCATACAATGGTCAATAAATAGGCCACAGTTCATTTCAATAAAGATAGCAATACAAGTAATTTCATGTAAATGACGACTATGCATTGCCATTTGTTAAAGTTATGAGTATGATATCAACCAATAACCTTTATAATAATGATTGTGTACAGTAAAGTGGTAATGACTCTTGGCGTTTCAAGATGACGAATATTATTTTCATTTGTGTAAAAAGGAATTAGAGGGATGATTACTTAACCGTATAGCAGATTAGTTTAGACTTTAGATCAAAAGTTAATATAATTTATTATTATTTCCAGTCTCTTGTTTCTTTTTCTTCTTTCTGGTGTCAGAAGTGGGCCTAATTAATGACAGTGTGTAGTATTGAAATGAAATGGTTTTTTGCATAAAATATAGTGTACAGTTCTAAAATATAGTTTTTGGTTTCACATACTCAACCTTGTTCAACAAAGTAGTCAGAGCTGTAATTTACATTAGCTTGTTTTTCTATTATGCAAAAATTTTATAGAATTATCCTTTAGCCTACTTAGATAGCATGTTGTGACTTGTGATATTTTTAGATGTCCTTTTTAGAAAAAAATATCTAACCCATCCTAATTTATTAAAAATATCTTCATGATAATCAAGCTAGAAAATGCAATTAAAAAAAAAAACATTTTCAGATGAAAGTAATGTACCTATGTCTGTATGTATTTTTTTAGTTTTTCTTAGTGGTAAAATAAAAAAAAAAAATTACTCATAAACACGTAAGTAGGTTCAGGCAACCCACTTCCTTATTCTAGGTATCCTTATTTTTTAAATACCTCTTACAATCCTCATAGAATGATTTGCATCAAATGGCATGCATTTTTAATTTATCATCTCATACCCACTACTCGGAGACCTGCCAAAGTAAGCAGGTACCTAGTACTTATCACTTCCAATCTCGCAAAAATTACTAAACCAGTTTCCATACACATGAATATCCGTATGTGCGAGCGCAAAGTTCATGCAGAAGTAGATAGATACCTATGTCCTAATCATGCAGCCCTACGTCACACTCGGCCGTCCCTGTCTTCAACTCGCCTCGTCAGCCAGTTGTCCATTCGAGACTTCGACCGCGTTCGAGCCAGTGCGCGCGTAGATGTGTCGCTTACCGCGCGTCTCAGCCGACTCTTTGTGACGTAGTGTAGTGTGAAGCCATTGTATGCAAACAATATGAAAGTGGACAAAGAAACGTCCCTTGCGGGGACCGTAGACACTAAACCGATCATCTCCTCCAGGAAGGGGAGTCTGAAGGTGACCATCACGCCCGCTCAGCACAAGACGTTGACGCACCTCCCGAAGAGACCGCCGGTGGACTTGGCTTTCACAGACTTGACATACAAAGTCCAGGAGGGAAGGAAAAGCAGTAAGTTGTTTTATAATCTTGCACAGAACTACCAAAAGAATGAGTCGTTCAATTAGGAATGCAATTGGTGCTCTTTCATTTAGGTAGAGACTACGCTGGTCGTTGCTGACAATAAGTATCTTAAAAGCTAAGCTACACGCTACGAGTGGCTCCAATAAAAATATCTACATTCGCGGTAAACATGTTTTCAACGATAATGTTGGTATAGGTAGATACAGTTATTTAGATTTCTAACGATGTTAGAACGTTCAATTAATCTGACAACAGCTAATGAGCCTTCGTGCAACTGTGACCTCTATAAATGTATCCTACAGTGATTATGTTCTGTCACAGAATAAATAATAATAATAATTCCCTAAGATGGAGCTATTAGTCGAATATAATTAAGTAGACTTGCGAGCCTATTGACGTGCTTAACCGGTATTATAATAGGTTTTTTATGTGTGGTTTTTCAAGAAATACTTCCTCAGATGTTTTAGTAACAATTAAATCAAATAAGTACTATTTTATCATCATCGTTGTCCTCGCCAATAGCTTCTAGGAAAAGTCCAACTTCTAGAACATTCTAATAACATGGAATTCACGATCCAAGTTCCAGCACCCCTCAAAATTATTTAACAGCCACTAGAACCAGAATACATGGGAATTAGTATTCTTATGTACCCAAATCGTTTGTACATTACACGATTTGGGTAAAAGATATGATGAAAAACTGTAGCAAGGTCCACTTGGTTCAGAATTCAGATAAGCGTAAAAGTAGAAGGAAATAAATAAAGGAACAAAGATTCTAGCGAATATTCGTATAAACTATAACGATTACCTTTAGAAGAAGTACTAACATAGACCCTTACGCATATTCTTACATTCAAAAACTGTAGCAAGGTCCACTTAGTTTATAATTCATGTAAGCATAGAAGTAGAAGGAAAGTCATAAAGGAACAAAGATTCTAGCGAATCTTCGTTTATACTATAACGACTAGAAACGGTGACGCAGTAACAGCCAACTGCATTAAAAGTCCTTCCGAAAAAAAAACCTATAACGACATTTAGAAGAAGTACTAAACATAGACCCTGTCGCATATTCTTACATACATTTAGTTCGAAATACAAAGCTTGGCAATCGATGATGAATTACTATAGTATAAGATGATCGTCAGTCATGCATGATGAATCTAAGTTTTGGAAAGTAAAGTAGGTACATTCAAACCTAACTGTATTTTGAGCCAACTACCAGTGCATAGCCTACGTGATGTGCTGAAAATAGTTACCACGGAATCACTCGGATTAACTGAAAGTATTAACTGTTGTAAAGACGTATTAAAATGTAGATAATGAATATGGTATAGGGTCTCAGAGATAGATAAGGGACGACGCAATGATTTGTTATCTACTACTAATTCTGTACATGTCGATCGCTTTACACATTCGGTGAATAAATCATGATAGCTTTTAACGAATAATTTATTTAAAGCCATTCTTACAGAACAGAAGTATATTTATTTAGTAATAAGATGACACGAGATTGCACCAAGCGAACTTTCTTTGTCGTCTTTAAAAGAATATGTCGCTGGAAAGTTGTAAATATCGTCCATCAGCCCGTCAAGTTATATCCTCTTAAAAGATTAACTATTGCCATAGTTAATTTTCCAAATAAATTGTGTGTTTTGAATTAATATTGAGGCATATTCAACTAAAACCAAAAAGCAAGCAAAGAATTAAGTTAAAAAAAAATAAGAATTTGAATTATTTGCACTCGGCGTTAGGAATGTAAGTGGTGTCAAAGACCCTATGACTTTTGATTGTATGTTCAAAGAAAATAAACTAATCAATGATCCTAACCTACTTACCGAATTAGAGAGAATTAGTAGAGTCAAAATTATAAGGCATTAATGTTTGAGTTATATTTTACTAGCTGGCACCTTCGTAAGGCTTGCATTTTTAAATGAACATAAAACGTTTCTTCGTGCCCCTTACCGCTCTTTAAAATCCGAAATGGATTTCAACCAGTATATTCGTATCGCTTTGGCCTGTGATGTGCGTTATCTATCAGTAGGTTAGTGCAAGTATGATCACGCTTCAGTTAAAAACTATCACGTTAGTTTTTGAAATAGGTTGAAGTTGTTGCGAACCAGTGTTTTCTTACTGATCTGTGTCTATGTCTATGCAATTATATCAGAGTATGTTCTCGTCTCCGTAGTCAAGGTCTTAGCGATTAGTCGTCATTATAGTCTAAAGATAATTATCTTGCTGTTAAGTTCAGGTAAGTTTTTAAATCACATAACATAAAGAACTGGATATTTCAAGAATCTTTGAGGAAATATTTCAAACCTACAATATGCGCCCAAAATTGTTGCGACAATATGCGATACCTTACATAAATTATTTAAAAAAACATTGCTTTCCATTACGGAATTAATTTGAAATTAAAATTGTACAAAAGTATTGTAACAATTTCTGAATTTACTTATTAAATTTATGACGATTCATCATCATTTTCTTGTCCTATTCCCAGTTACGTGGGGTCGGCACATGTATTGTTCTTCCATTCGTCTCTATCAGCCGTCATCTCTGTACTTATGTACTTACACCTGTTTTATTCATATTATCATCTTTCACACATTCCATTCATCTTTTATTTGGCGTTCCTCTACTCGTATATCCATCCACTTTCAAGCTAGCCTCTTAGTTCATCCATTACTGGCGCTACATTCATGGAATTATTATACATATATTAAAATATATAAATTATTATTTATTAAATTTATGACGATTGACAACGTTAATCTTTGATTGTAATACTACGTAGAGTAGAAGACCTTTGCCAAAGAAGTATTCACAACCAACGCGTTTTTTGCGTCAATTTACTTCCGTGTGTAAAAATACTAATTGAATAATTATGTGATAATATTAGCTTTATTATCTTCTCCAACAACTTTGTATTGTTCCGTGACTGGCTGACGCACTGATGTTGATATGACACGTGCTTCGCTCTATGGCTCAGCGTAGCTGGGTGTTTTGAAATCCATAAAGTATTTCTTAGATCTTGGTTGATCACATAATCATGATGTATTTTACATTATTCCTTCGTAGGTTTTTAATCTTAACGATGAAGGAACGTCGTGTGGCAATCGCATGTCAACAAAATGTTCTATGGCATGTGCCATACACCACCCATTTGAAAACATGGCTGATTAAGCTATGCAATTTTATTATTATGGATAGAACTTAACATGTAGAACCTTTATTCAACAATACGGCACGTGAATAACACGTTAATTCTACTAAGTTTGAAGTATTTATCATTACTGTTTTGTTTATAAATAAGTGTCGCACTGCAAGCGGAGCTCGGGGTCGGCGCAAGCCTTCCCTGGGATGGGCCTCACAGCAACTTGCGTGAGGGAAACCGTACGTGTTCTTCGGATATCCTGAAGTCCCTCTAATGCGCAGAGGTCGGCCACTATGGGGTCTTAGTCGGTTAGAGTCCGACATAGCCCGTCCGGTGGGTATCCATAACGATTTATCCATGTAAAAAAAAAGTCGCTATCCTGGTGGTAAGGGACTGCAAAGTACAAACACTCTATGCTGTAGAGTTCGTCCACCTTAAGAAATTTGGATTGCATACTCTTCTTAGGGAGGCGAGTGTATAAATCATATGATTTGGGAAAGATAGGTAAGATTTTAACGTTATCCGGTGCACAGCTGTTAAATTTTCCGTACGAATCTACAAACAGCACGATTTCGAAATCTTTATTTGAGCTTCTTAGCTTAGTGGCGGTTTCAACAGCATGATTGCACAAGCCACTGCGGGAAATGAATGAGCCGAACGTCGACACAAGTCGGTTTACATGGTGCAGTAGCATATTTGGCAACCATCAACAGAGTGTGACTAAAACCCTTCAAAAATTTACGTGTTTTTGGCCTAATACCTGCTCGCGGCTTCGCCTGCGTGGTTTAGAGATATCAAGTAGCGTACCAATGTATATGCTTTTCCAACACTTAATTTGTACACCGTAAATTTTAATCACCAGAAAAAAATACGCATAATCAGTTGCCGTTACTGAACACACATATGGCAAAAAAACTTGAATAAATTAAGTCGATATTTTGACAAAATAAAGATAAAAATTGTATAACTGTGACGGTTAGTCGTTTGCCTATGGTCTCGCGCCAATCGGTACCCATCATTGATAATAATGAAATGAAATGAAATATTGTTTATGTGCTAGAACATATGTAATAATATAAGTTATATTCATCGTTTGGCAAACCCAGGTACCTAGGTCGAGCCAGATCGCTGCAGCTCGGTTCGGGCGCCGCCGCACTCGCCCCGCTGTCATTTTGTAAAAACCCAAAGTTCTGACTGCATTATTTTTTACTGTGGTAAATTATAAATTTGTGGTGTATATCGCTTCTAGTTGACTCCCGCAATTTCGTTTGTGTTGCGAATTGACCAAAATCCTTTCTTAGCACGCGCTTTTTATTAGAATAAGTAGGTTAATAGTCATAGGTCGTGTCGTTAACTTTCACAGGGCTCAACTGAAAACCAGCGCTGGATAGGTGGGTAACCCCATCTATCCAGCGTAACTCTGAGTTGAGTCCTTTTTTGCCATATAAATACATACACTTCATATACGAGTAGGTTAGAATAAGTCTTTTAAATTAGAATTATTTAGATAAGTAGTTATAAGTTTCTCTATTTGACTGTCATTGTATTGTATAGGCAAATAAATACCATTTCATTTCATTTCTTTCACTCCTTTCATTTCATTTCATTTTCATTTCATTTCTTTCACTCCTTGACGAGCCTTTCAAATTTCACGTTTCTACGTTTAGTCGTTTGGCCGGTACGTTGTCTGTCAGTCAATCAGTAGTGAGTCGATGTCCAAGCGAATCTTTTGAACGTTTTTGTCCTGGCACGGGCTATATTTCTGATGTGTGTGTTATCTACTTGTTGACATCGAATTTATATCAAAACTTGTGTAAGGTGGCGATACAGATGTAGTATTTTTGAATGTCATATATTTAATCGTATTATACTACTATCTATTGATAACAACAGGCATTTGTTATCGTTATTGTCAAGGCGTTTTTTTAATTGTTAAAGAAAAGAAATACTTTCATTATAAGTCCTCAATCTCATATTAATCGACACTGTAGGTGTTTATTGATATTGATATATGACAGCGTACCTTATTAGTAGAGTGAATCAGATGCAAGGTTTAAATACACATTGAAATCGAAAAGACATGCGTAAATTAATTATGTACCTACTTGACTGTTTGCGGAACAAGAATTAAATGCGATAAATTCGCCAAAGAGAATTTACCTTGAATAATACATAAACCTGCTTAAACACGTACCTGGACGATGTACCAGTTTTATATTACAGAGTTATAATATAGGAACGTATAAGACCATTTATTAAGCAAAAACTAGTTTTAGAACGAGACTGGATTTTTAACATAATAATCGTAGCGTTTATCCATTAGTTGAAAGCCTTAGTGAATTGGATTTTGATCTAAGATTTATTTTTATGATCAAAGCAAAAACTATGCTGAATTCGATGGCTTAGGATCATTCCTCTTGCTGTTATTTGAAGGGGACCTTTAGACCTCATCTCGACTACTACCAGTAGAAAAATGGACGATCTTTATACATGCTTATTATGCGATTTCGTCAAATAACTGACGACACGGATGGTCGAATGGCAAGTGTACTGGGACTGCCACGCCCGGTGTCGCGGGTTCGATTCCCGCTTCAGGACAAACATTTGTGTGATGCACATCGATGTTTGTCCTGAGTCTGGGTGTTTTTAAGTATCGTTATATCTTTTTTTTATATATATAAAAGTATTTAAGTATTCTATCAACCATCTGGTTCCCATAATACCATGCTTAGTTTGGGGCTAGGTGGCGTTGTGTGAAATGTCCAAAATATTTATTATTATTATTACATATTTATTATTATGAACTAATCAAAGAATAATAATGTATTCTTGATCAGTTAAAAGACGATTTTTCTAGGAATAAACATAAACGAATCTCTTCAAAAATATTCCAAAGCTCTACTGAGAGACTATTCAGTAGAGTTTACTGCATGATGTATTCTAGGTATCTATGTGACTTCCATCAGTACCTAGTACGGAAATAGTTTAGCGATGCATGTCCTCACGCCTTGTGGAACGTATGAAAGTAAATTTACTAGTCATTCAACATAACATACGGACACACAGGTACATAGGATATAGAGAATACTAACAAGCATTAAGTTCGCCTATACAGGGTCAGCCATAATGTGACGTCAAAAAAATTTTTTTAGATTTCTCACACCTGGGTGTATCCGAAAATACCCCATGTATGTTCTGCGATTTTTAGTAGTTTAGAAGTTATGATTTTTTTTATGTGTATTTTCGAATTTACTTCCGGAGCACCTTAAAAAAATCATAACTTAATTAATAGTAAGATTTTTTTTTTTCTCAAACATAATTGTCTTGAATTACTCTTTCATACGTTATAATCAACTACACAACATTCTTCATTACAAGTTACCGAAAAAAGGGTCGAAAGTGAATATTTTAGGTTTGAGTTGAACGGAGTATAATTTTCAAAATTTTCTCAACAGTACCCAATTGTTGTTTCATAGGTTCAAACTACTTTTAAAAACTTAAGCACTTTGTCAGCTTGCCGAATAATAAAAAAAATGTTGCTCTTAATAGGCAATTTTACGATGAATTTGGCACCGAACTTAGTTAGGTGAGCATGCGTAAAGAAAAAAATGGTCCGATAAAAAAGTTTTACCTTATTTATTTAATTTTTATGGTCTACATCATTTGTAAGGCATCATCAAAAGTAGTCTAATAATCTCAAATTAAATAATCAGTGATAAATTAAAAAACAGTTTACTCGAAAAAAGTTTGGTTTATTATACATTAATACCGTTATTTTGCTTTATTTTAGTATCAATAAACAATAACACACAAATTAAGTAACATTACTTTATTAAATTTTCAAAATGAGCCTTTCAAGTTCGATATACAGACGGCAACGTCTTAAAAAAATATCTTTAAGTCTACGGAAACCACTTGAATTTTCTTTGACTACTTTGACTATCACAGCTGGGCAATTGAAAACCCACATCTTGCAAGAGCATCAAATTTCGAACATCGATAGAGCGTAGACTAAAAGATATATCGAACATGACGGGCGTCATTTTGAAAATCTTATAAAATAATGTAACTTAATTTGTGTGTTATTGTTTGTTTATACTAAAACAAAGCAAAATAACCGTATTAATGTATAATAAACCAAACTTTTTAGAGTAAACTGTGTTTTAATGTATCACTGATTGTTTAATTTGAGATTATTAGACTACTTTTGATGATGCCTTACAAATGATGTAGACCATAAAAATTAAATAAATAAGGTAAAACTTTTTTTTCGGACCATTTTTTTCTTTACGCATGCACACCTAACTAAGTTCGGTGCCAAATTCATCGTAAAATTGCCTATTAAGAGCAACATTTTTTTTATTATTTGGCAAGCTGACAAAGTGCTTAAGTTTTTAAAAGTAGTTTGAACCTAAGAAAAAAACATTTTTTTACTGTTGAGAAAATTTTGAAAATTTTACTCCGTTCAACTCAAACCTAAAATATTCACTTTCTACCCTTTTTTGGTTAACTTGTAATGAAGAATGTTGTGTAGTTGATTATAACGTATGAAATAATAATTCATGACAATCATGTTAGAGAAAAAAAAATAAAAAAAATCTTACTATTAATTAAGTTATGATTTAATTAAGTTATGATTTTTTTAAGGTGCTCCGGAAGTAAATTCGAAAATACACATAAAAAAAATCATAACTTCTAAACTACTTAAAATCGCGGAACATACATGGGGTATTTTCGGATACACCCAGATGTGAGAAATCTAAAAAAAAATTTTTGACGTCACTTTTTGGCTGACCCTGTATACTTGTTTTTTACTTTATGAAATTGCTTTTTCGAAAGTATTTTCTATCTATCTATCTATAGTACATAAAACAGGCGCTTGATGTGTCTTTTGGTGCTGTCTTCATCGAAATAAGTACCTAATGTTTGGACTTTTTACACAACGCCATATTATAGCCCCAAACTAAGTAGAGCTTGTAGTATGGGATTTTTTTTTTTCGGATGGACCTTTAATGCAGTTAGCCGCAGATGGCTGTTACTGCGTCACCGGACTCTATGTAGTATGGGAACCAGATAACTGATACTCGTATACTATTTTTTTGTAAATATTTTTTTTAGCCCATGTTATGTCCGACTTTTGGGAAAAGGTCTTATTTCCATCCATTTTTTCCTGGCGTGATGGTATCAATATTATCAATATCTACCAGGCATATTGGAAGGCGGCTATCGACCACAAAATGTATAATTTATATTATTATTTAATAATTACATGACTAGAGATATTTATATTAAACGTGGCTTAGCACGGAACTATGCAAATCTGAATTCATAATCATTATTGATCTGTAGATAATGTTCACGGATCTCTGATTTCGTTCGGGCAGGAAGTATTATTCAAAATGCTTTGTCAAAATCAATTTAAAACATAATTTGATAAAATTTACTTCTTCCGTAGTATTCATGTGTTGTTATCTGTGATGTATCACAATTTCGTTGGTTATATGAAGAGGACTTTGATATAATATGACTAATGTTTCATTACTGAACAAAGGAATATTTTTTATTACGAATAAAGGCAAAATTTCCAAATTGAACAGTTTTGTAAGCATGTCACGTGTTTTTACATTTTTGTCTTGACCCTTATTGACCTTAAAACTGTGACGATAATCAGAGACTACAATGGTAAGAAATACCTATCGGTTTGGTATCGGGTTTATCCTGAGTTTGCACTTTCATATAATACTAGCTACTGCCCGCGGCTCCCCGTTGATAATGAGACAACAAGTTTATAAAAACTGAAAATTCGACTTCGAAAACATTACCGCCTAAATCGATTTTTGATTTTTTTTGTTCCATGACACATTGCCAAAACGAATCTAAACAAACCTCATTACATTTATTCACACATTTTAGTACCTTACAGCTGCTTTATTGGTTTTTTTTACATTGAGCGTAGCCTATAACACTCGAATAACCCAGAAGAATCCAATGACACCTCATTTATCAAAATCCGCCCAGCCGTTTAGCATGCAGGGCGGCGCATAGAGTCTGACAAAAATACATATATACACTCGAAATACATAACCCTTCTTCTTCGCAGTCGGGTAAAAATTACTATATGTCCAAATTCAGTTCATCCACTATTACCTAAACAAAATTTCAACTCAATCGGGTCAATAGTTTAGGTGTAATTGAGCAACAAACATGTAGCCACTAGCCATCCTCTCAAACTTTCGCCTTATAATGTTAGTAGGATAGTATCGTTTTAGTCAACAAATTGTACCTATCACGGTCAATTCATAAAGCGGTGAATAACGGAACACTGTATATAATAAAGACACTTTCTTTGTAACTATCGCAATCGTCATCTCATCGTGTCACTAGTTCTTTCGAACCAGTGTGGTGAAAAGATTTCAAGTGCGCCTCGACGAAGCTCCTCTCGTGCACTAATCGTCATAATGTATCTATTTGCTAATTCTTGTAATCAAACAAAGGCATATGAAAAAGTTTCTGATATTAAAAATAGTTCTTAATAACCAAGGTAGTGTAACTAAAATTGTTTCCATGGGACGCAAATATCATACGACCATGGTCAAGTTAGCTAGACAAAAGATTTTTTGTCTAGCTAACTTCCGGTCTCTACAATCATACGATGCACCTACTTTTACCAAAGCATCTTAACCCATGCGCACGTTGTTTCGGAGAAAGTTGGTGAAAATTCACTTAGCCAAAACATTATTGAGCCTCAAAAGATGAAAGCCTAGCCTCTTACGAAGTATTGTCAGTCTGTTTAGGTAAAAAACTTACTTTTTTTTAGAAACAGCAGTTGCCTATGACCGTTTTTAAGGTCTATCTTAAATGTAATTTAGCCCAATCTTTCGTAAGTTTCGGTGTCGTGAGATATCTGGTAAAAAACAAGTTTTATTTAAGTAAACTTTTCCGAACCGACAAATTATTTGATTTTGACTTTACTAGGTTAATTCCTCATACAGATTTGCCCGCATTATATCGGCATACTGTATTAACCCATGCCCTTTTTTGGCTAACAGAGTTTCAACACAATGGTTTCCGTAGATATAGCGTGACTGAGCAACAAGCATCCATCCAAATTCATTCATATCTATCCTCCACTAACGCCAATGATGTTAATATTATAATTATTTATTATATTATATTATAATTAATATTATCATTTAAGACGTCACGGACGATCGAATGGCAAGTGTATTGGACTGCTACGCCCGGTGTCGCGGGTCCGATTCCCGCTTCAGGACAAACATTTGTGTGATGAACATCGGTGTTTATCCTGAGTCTGGGTGTTTTCTATGTATTCTATTTATGTATTCACAAAAAAAAAGTATTGAAATATTATATCAGCCATCTGGTTCCCATAGTACAAGCTCTGCTTAGCTTGGGGTTAGATGGCATTGTGTGAAATGTCCAAAATATTTATTTATTTATATTTATTATGTGATTTGGACAGAAAGTTGTGGAAGAAAGGTAGGGAGGCCTTTGCCCTGCAGTGGGACAGTACAGGCTAGTAATAATACCTCCGCAAGTACCAATTTATCTTCTACTGGTGTGCACTTGGCTTAGGCCCGTGTACTTCAGAATTTCCGGCCCTAGAGCTGAGTAGATATAATTAAAGAAATACAAAATAATAATAATAATAAATAATAGAGTCTCGACCAGTACCTAGAGGCTCTCGCTTGGTGGCTGGGTCAAGGGCCAGATACAAAAGGTGGTACTATTAGAGTCGGCTCGCATGGTGAGAAGGTTCCTCACTCTGCAGCCCTAGCCACCAGCCGCTTGGGCTCTACTCCGCGGCTGGTGGTCCACCGTTTTTATATATTTTTTACAATAGTATTGCTGTTCATTTAAATAGTTTATTTTCTTATAATATTATTGTAAAAAATAACTTTTAACGAGAAAAATATATAAATAAATGAGATAATAATGTGATTTGGAATAGTTCAATAAAGGATTTGTTGTGTTCCGCAGATGTGAAGACGATACTGAAGTCGGTCTCGGGCCGGCTCCGGTCCGGCGAGCTGACTGCCATCATGGGGCCTTCAGGCGCGGGCAAGTCCACGCTTCTCAACATCCTGACAGGATACAAGTGAGTTATCTCCTTTATCTCTAATCATCATTTTATTAATATTTTTTCGTCGGGGTTCTGTTGTGAATTTGTAAGTAAAGAAAGACTATGTTAAGGCCAATTCTCAAATCCGAATTCCATACAAAATGATTCGGACAAATACTCAAAAAGTACGCCGTATTATAGTAATTTCTTCACACTATTCGTTTCGTCCATGTTTTTTTATTTCGTCAACAAAAAAAGTGAAAGGTTTCATACTTTAATTTATATTTTATACGTGTTTTAAAATTAACCGTACTAACTTAAAAACACGTAATATCTAAATTAAAATATGAAACCTTTAACTTTGTTTTTTGACGAAATCAAAAAACATGGACGATACGAATAGTGTGAAGAAATTACTATAATATGGCGTACTTTGTGAATACTTTGTCCGAATCATTTTGTATGGAATTTGGATTTGAGGATTGGCCTTAAGTCTATAGAAATATTAATGAGTAATGAGAGAAAAAAACTCACTAGTTCGACGATAGAACTAATAAATCGAACTAGTGAGAGTCCAACTAATGAATCGAACTAGTGAGAGTCCAACTAATGAATCGAACTAGTGAGAGTCCAACTAATGAATCGAACTAGTGAGAGTCCAACTAATGAATCGAACTATAGATAGGTTGTTCTCACTAGTGAGTTTTTTTTTTAAATCTGGGAGTCTGCCAAGTTTTAAATCTATGAAAAACACCATTTTATGAATATAAAAAATAATATAAATTTAATTATGTTATGGTTTATGGGATGTTTGCAAAGATGTTTAAATACTACGTTGGTTTCGAAAATTAATGAAGAGACCTCGAGTTCTTTTAAATTATATAAAGTGCTCGATACATAAATTAAATTAAATGGTAATCAACTTGTCATATAGGGCATCACGATCCATATTAACCTTTTCGCGGCACGACATGTTTGTTGATTGACCTAAAATAAGGATATCCGGCCAACATTTATCTCAAAATGGTGGAAATCACTTCCTGTATTATTGTGAAAGTTCAAGAAGACGACGTGTCGTTTCAGGAATTCCGTAATTATGTTTATTGTGATTCATTAAATACTTTTAAAGAAAGTGATACTTAATTATTTATGTCGCAGTTATGGCTATCTGCGGCCAACTGCATCAAACGTCCATCCGGAAAAAAAATATGACGAGGAGTGGATAGAACGCTTTGTCTTGTGCATGGCAGCAGTGGAAGCTTTAAGGCGTACAAAAAATTGGGTTTTTTTTATTACTTTGAATTGTGTTTGTCAAGTTAGCTTCGTTTCGATTCAATGCCACTCAATAATACACACTCAATAGCGTTCGGTTCTAGGAAGGAAAATTCCACAGCTAATGTTAATTTTATTTCATTTTTATTTTATTTCATTTTTTATTACACAACATTTACAGCTTTTAGAATGTAATGAGAATATTTGGGAATAAATTCGTATTTTTTTATATCATGTAAATTGTATGGTTGAGCGCTTCCGTGATTGACGAAATTAGATTTTACCACCAGGAGAGCGCTTAGCTCGTCTCGTCACTTGTTTATAACATAAAAAAAATATGTTGATGGCAGTTTGATGGTCATTGCAAGAATGTTTTAGTAGTAATTTTATTATCCACTTAAGTTTCATATAAGTTGTTATTTTCAAGGCTGATAGGCCACTTGTGTCCTCAAGCCGTTAAAACATCTCATGATTACAACTGCGCAAAACATCATGTACCTACTACACCTACATGGAGGCTGCATTGCACTCTTTTACCTCATTCAATTGCGAAAAATGTATAACAAGGTTTGTCGTTGACACTTTTAATAAAGTCTTATGGTGGCTTTTCATGGCTCGAAGCTGCCCGAGCGGACGCGTATTGTCGGTTAACATAGTCTAATACCGTCTTTACCATAAAGGCACGCGGTGCCCGTGCCCAGGGCCCTCATCCTGAGAGGGTCCCCGAAGGACAGACGATTTCTCTCACATTGATTATCAAAAGATTTTTGTCAAGCCCATTACACTTTTTTTCCAAAAAGTTACAGGTCAAAATAAAATAGAAGATTTTGCTGGATAGAAATCCCGAAAGAAATCATTATCGTAATCGTAACAAAAAAACCAGCAGCATATTTATATCATTTTTGACATATATGATATTTGATTACCCATAATAAATAGATGATCATAGTAGAAAAATGTTAGTAGGTATAATTTGCTTTCTTTACTTTCCAAAAGGGCCCCAAATTCTTGTTTGCCCAAGGGCCACAGCATAGTTAAAGACGACCTTGCATAGGCCCGTGTTAACAAAGGCCGTGAGAAAGGGTGATCCGGATTTATCCGTAATGCAGACGCGGTACAGATGACCATGGCGCGGCGCGTGTTAGCACGGGCCGTGTGAAGCCACCATTACATCTGCTCTGTCTCCTTATCATATATTTTTATATTTGGGGTTTATCACAACACACTGCACATCACACTATTTTTTATATTAATTGTATGCAAAGTAAACCAGTGAAGTACCGGTCTATGTGATTCAAATCCCGTGTAACACTGTTCTGGTCATAGGCAGACGTGATCTCGAGAGCGCCTTAGCTCGTCTAGTCACTTCTTTACATTCAAAATTGCGTATAATTTACTTGGTTTTTTTTTAATATTTGGACATTTCTCATAGCACCATCTAGCCACAAATGGGGACCAGATAACTGAAAGAATACTCATATGCTTGTTTATTTGTAAATACATGCATAGAATACATAGAAAAAAAAACCAAATCGTTCTCCAATTATTAGAGTATTTCAATTAAAATGAAGAATGCTCCTAATTAATATGTGAGTAGCTACGATACAAGTTCCCTTGTTGAGTTGGTTATTATCAATAGCTGAAACTGGGTCATACGTCCGATTGCAATACTGTACCTACCTACCGATTGTTTATTTCCAGGGAGTCAGAAATCTGAAAATCAGATTCACTGTCACTGTTTTGCCGGGAGAGTCAATTGTAAATTGACGACACGACTGGTCGAGTGGCAAGTGTGTTGGACTGCCCCGTTGGTGTCGCGGGTTCGATTCCCGTTTTAGGACTCAATAATCAATACATCTGTTATTTCTTATGTATTCTATGTGTGTATTTACAAAAATGGTTCCCATAGTACAAGGTCTGCTTAGTTTGGGGCTATATGGCATTGCGTGAAATGGGCTAAAAATATTTATTTTATTATTTATTTATCTATTGTCATCACATGGTATGATCTGTATTTATAAAACTAAGTTAGAGTTAAATTACTCATAAGCCTACTTTGGCTAGATTGTAATAGTATTAGAGTACATTAAAAAGTAATTAATGTGCACTAAAAAAAAAAAAACGTCGTTAACAAAAAAAATGAAAGGTTTCATACTTTAATTTAGATTTTATACCTGTTTATAAGTTAGTAGGGTTAATTTTAAATCACGTATAAAATCTAAATTAAAGTATGAAACCTTTCACTTTTTTTGTTGACGAAATAAAAAAACATGGACGAAACGAATAGTGTGAAGAAATTACTATAATACGGCGTACTTTTTGAGTATTTGTCTAAAACATTTTGTATGGAATTCGGATTTGAGGATTAGCCTTAAAGCCTTAAAAAGCTTAAAGTACGTGTAAAGTCTTACACGTACACGCCACACGTTGCGGCGCGCCTGTCGCTGTGGCCGGTGTCTCGTTTGCAGCGACCGTAATAGAATATGCACGTCACAAAAACCGGCTATACGGCAAAAAATATGGAAATTATGAAGCTCATGTCGGGAAATAGTTTGAAATTAGTATTCTGATGATGATAATTATCATGACAAGAAACGATTTTTCAACCATTCAGAACTTGTTTTTGTATCTAATAACATTAATTTATGTGAACTATCTTACATAAATGGGTACGTTACATCTTAATAAATAAAACTCTTTAGATTTTGACTGTCTGATTCCCACGACTTCGCCTAAGTCCTAAAACATAGAACTTGTAGGATGTATTAATTTTATGGTTAAAGAGTGAACTAAGAAAAGGAGTTTTGGTGTATACGCTTGTAGTTCACAGGATTTATATAGATTTTGAAAGCCTTTTTCTTCTATATCTATCATTTCTTAAAATCTCCTTCGCTACCCCGACCCTAGCTTATGAGAATGAGAATATTTTTTTTATTAACTTAATAATTAAAAGCTAATTTATAAATGGTAATTATATTTACCATACTATTATTGAGATTTATACATACTTACATATTCAATTCTGACAATTTAATGTGTGTGTATAAATATTAAGGCTTTCATCCCGGGAGTCTCGGTCTCGGAAATTTCGAGAGTCTCGACGATTTTTCGTTATTTTCGAGACTCGAGACTGATAGTTTCGGTACCGGGAATAACGAGACTTTCGATACTTATAAAAATCTTAACAATATTCAGTGTAGAGTAGCCCTTAGTATAATCTAAAACAAGGATAAGACATGGTGGTATAGTCTTATGACTTTAGCTTACCAAAAAAGGGCAAATTTAAAAAAAAGTAATATGTGTGGAATGAATGTAAATATAAATGGACTCCCTTTTCCGTACTTGGACTCCTGTTGGTCATTTGTGCGTCGGATTTCCTGACTAATAAATAGTTTAGCCAGCCTAACTCCGCCCAGAAGCACAGAAGTTTCCTGGGTTCTTCGCAGGCTTCGCGGAGTGACCTCGGGTTTTTGAAGATTTCCTCTCATTGCTTTGCCACTCCCACGCATTCCAGAATTACGTGGGCGGGCGTTTCCTCCTCGGTTAAGCAGCCTCTACAGAGTGGGCTGTCTGTGTGTCCTGTGATAGTACCCACAATGATTCTTAAATCTCGTCGTTTCAAACTAAGTAAACGTCTTGTTAGACGTGGTGCAAGTTGCGGAAAGACCATTCTTGATTGATTGCACTCCTTGGTTTGCAGCCAGCGCTCACTGTGCTGTGTCTTTGTACGTTTGCGTATCCACGCTCGCAATTGAGAAAAGGGTAGTGGTAGAAAGGGAGATGGCCCTTCCCTTCCAGTCTCAGATCCTTTTCTAGCCAACTCGTCTGTGGCGTCGTTCCCTAATGAGTTACTGTGCCCAGTGGATACTGGAGTGTTATTCGGTTGGCTTGGGTTATTCTCTCCAGTGCTCGGTGGCATTCGTTAACGAGCATTGATTCGCAAGTATTGCTACCTAGTGCTTTTAGTATAGCCATGCTATCGGTTAGAATTCGTATATTTTGATTTTAGATTTTCCTCCGAAGTATGGTGTTTGCTGCCTCGGTGATTGCTACACATTTGCATTGGAATATGGAGCTGTGCATACCGAGAGTCATTGATATGTTTATGTTGTAATCAAATTAAAAGACTCCGGCCCCTGTACCTTGGTTGGTTTGTATGTTTATGTGTGGAATGAGGAACCATTACGAAGAAAAATGCAATATTTAATAAATCAGGAACATCGAACATCACCGAACATAATCAAATACTGGATTGTAAAGTTAAACTGTGATGTGTTAGCTAATACGCCATAAAATGCCTAAATGCCATTCCTATGAGTGTGCCTTTATATACTATTAAATTAGTCTCGAAAGTCTCGTTTTTCCCGGGAATTTCGAGACCGCATCGAGTCTCGATTTTTTTTTCCCGGGACTCAGAAAGTCATCGAGACTGAAAGCCCTAATAAATATCGCTGTGCTATTTACAATTTTATAACCAGTGCATTTTGTAGAGAGATTCAAGCATAATATATTGAGTGGAGACTGGATACCTTGTTATACGATATTTCAAACAATACAATTTCGGCAACCTTAGAAATATCTGAGTTGAAAAAAAAAACATTTTCGCTATGATTTAAAAAGAAAAGTTAGATTATAAGAAAGAAATATCTAATATTTAATTATGAAGCGTGTTGCCGTCAATCAATATGCTTACCACAATACAACCGGATAGGCGTAAATTCCGAATTGGAAAACAATACCTCACCTTAAGTTTTTGTAAATATCACCTCGCGTAAACATTGTACTTAGAACAAGAAAATACTTATGGTCAATCACCTTGTACTATCATCCATCTTGTAATATTGTCATTGGTTAACTATATCTCGGAATGGCCGTGGCCGAGTTTTCTCGCAAATGTATGATTACTTGACGGTTAGGTCATTCTTCTCAGTTTGTAGATCTAATGTAAACTTAAAACCCTTGCAGTGCTGGTATTAAGCGATACTAAAGCGTCGATGACACACGCTTTTTTAAGAGATGATTGTTGGTGAGTTTAAAAGCTAGCGTGTGAGCGAGGTAGCTTTCGGGAAGGTTTGTCAACAAGCAAATTGTTAAAAAGCCGATGACACTGGACGAGATTACAAGCTACAAGCGTGTGTCATCGACGCTTAAGGTTCAGTTCAGAGTACCGAGAAACCGATTTTTTTCTGGTTCTAAGCTAGAAAAATGCAGCGCCGTTGCAGGGTCATGTGGTGCCTAGCTAATAAGACCAAAGCCAATTGTATCATATTATATTCGCAAAATAAATAAATAAGAAAGTTACATTTTAGGAAACTTTTTATCACGTAGGAAGGCGAAGTCGCGGGCGCCAACAACCAATGGATTGGTGGAACAAAAATACTGTGAGACTGAAATGTTGCATTGCGTTTACAATAATTATAGGCAACAGCTCCTATGTATTTCGCCATACCTCCTTGGTGCTTGCTTTCCCCTATTCATTTAGCACACGGTTCGATGCTTTTGTGCGATTACCGATATTGCGTTCTCTATGACATTATTGCACAATAAACTCATATCTCATATTACTTACTAGCTTCTGCACCTGGCTTAAAAAGTGTTTATAGTGTACACAATTTTCGTCAATTACATCTGATAAGCTCAGTTGGTTCAGAGCGTTGCTTGAAGAGCCACAACGCAGGACCTCCGAAGAGCATAACGACATTGCAGTTGTCGTAAAATTTTGAAAGCAATTAATTAGATACGATAGTTATATTTGTGACACAAAAAACTTATTAAGTAGGTACCTAAAAAGACGACATAAAAATATATATAGGTAAGGAGAAGATGAATTAAAATATAAACTAAAGCTACCATACTTAATAAAAAAAAATGTACCTATGTACTTTTCTGAGTAGTACTTATTATCTTATTTTTTATAGTAAATTAAGTATTTTGTTGGAATTTTGAACTCCACACTAGGATTAGTGGAGATAGAGTCTTCTTATCATGTCACTAGTTTCTTCAAACCAGTGTGGTGAAAGGATTTCAAGTGCGCCTCGAAGAGGCTCCTCTCGTGCACTCGACACATGTTTTCGAACTTTTAGGTTCTTCAACATGCCGGTTTCCTCACGATGTTTTCCTTCACCGTTGCGAGAACGTGGGATGCATTCATAGATTTTTTCGACCGAAAAAACATATTTACGCATGACTGCCACAGGGATTTGTACCCGCGACCATCAGATCGCAAGGTAAGGGCCTCATCCACTCGGCCACCACGTCTATGGAGATATAGTGATAGAGTGTTAGATTGTGGAGGTTAAAACAATCTTCCTATACATATTCCCGCTTGTGTGGGAGCAAGAACAACAACTTTCGAGATTATCGTCTTCGTCTCTATCCTCAATATGTACAGTCGGCTCTGTAATTGTCTTTACACCCAGCTTACGCCGAAGTTATTTTGTGATTAAACTACTTGTAGTTTATATTAGGGGTATATCTTGAGTGGTTTAATCACATCAGTAGTTTATTCACACATAAACATGTGTGAGTGGTTTAATCACAGGAGAAAACCGGCGTATGCTGGATGTAAAGACAATTTTAGAGCCGACTGTACTTACTAATACGATCTTACATGTAAGCAAATGAAGTAAACAATATGTACTTACTCCTTCATAATAATATCATGTTTAGATGATTATACCTAGTTCATCTTTTTTCGGCCTGCCTATACATGTATATCTTTCCACATGCATATTCAACACTCTTCATATTACAGATATCGAAGATATTAATATTAATAATATTCATACATTTACCGCCACTAGCATATACTTGACACCTTTCGAATTAATATCTGCAAAGGTGTAGCAAAAATATACACAGATCGAGGTTGTTGCTTGTATGACACCTTTACGGGACAAATAACTTTCGGTCAATGAACTTATCACCTTAGTAATTACTCGTGTTATCTGACTTAGGTAGTGAACCCTCAATCTAAGCACAAATTGATTATCGCAATGTTTTTTTTACTTTTAATATTTTATGCAGAAGAATGTTACTGCATAGGTTTTTCAATGTCGTGTCTATTCATAATTATTTATATCTATTGAGGACGGGCGACGACGCCGAGGCAGGCCTAAGAGATGCTGGCGTGACGACATCGATGCCTACCAGGTAGATAGGTGGAAGGCCGCTAGAGACCGCAAAAAGTAGAAGGAAATGGGGGAGACCTTTGCCCAAAATTTTCGCGCTTTGTGGGACACAGAATAGCTTGAAAAAAAAAACTATTAAATGAAATGAAATGAAATATTATTTATTTGCTAGAACATATGTGATTACAAATAAGGTCTTAAGAATTATTTTTGATTTTTTTTTGTAATCATCTTCAGATAGTTTAAAACAAGAAACCGTACAAGAGCTCTGAACTTCATCTGTATATTTATCTGAAAAAAAAACTACTGGATCGATGACCTGCAATATTTGGCTTCAGGTTTGACCTCGGAGGAACCTGATATAATATTTTTTTTATTTACATACTTCCATATGCTTGATAAACGACCGAATCAAAATTTCGTATGTTTGACTGACTCTTTGCGCCACTCTGTAGACTAAACGAATGAACGGATTTTGATAAATGAGGTATCTTTGGAATTCTCTTAGTCACGCGAGTGCTATATATAGACTACTTCTAATCTTACAAAATCCAATATGTGGGTGCTGTAAGGAATAAAATGTGTGTGGTATGCTTAGATTCATTTTGGTCATGGCAGTGTCATAGTAAAGAAATATAGTGTCGAAAATCGAATTTGGGGATAATGTTTTCGCAGCTGGGTATTTAGTTTTTAAAACTTAAAGCTGTCAACTTTTAACTTGATCTGATCATCCATCCAACACATTGATCCAACTTTTAACTTGATCTGATCATCCATCCAACCTCCATCACAGTAAAAGGATAAAATGAGTCATGTGGTGACAAGTGATTATGTGATCGGCATTACGCAACAAGTAGGCATAAAGTTTCCTATTTATGATATAGAATCTGATTCACACACATCCATGATCAGATGCTATCAGATTTATTAATGTCCTTGTCTAAATAGGCCTTTACCTATCACTTGGTATTATTATGTAGAACCATTGTAGAGCTAAACTTGCTTCTGATAATATAAGCTACTACCTACGTAATGTCTGTTTCTATCAGCAAAATCTAGAAAATTGATTCCTTGCTAAAATTCTAAATAGAAATACTCTTATTAATTCATCGGTTTATAAATAATATAAATAATACAGCTACTTCATTAAGTTTGTATGTGAATATAATGTTACCATACATAATGTATGATATTGATGAGTGAGTTTCGATGTGTAGTCTGTATGAAACCTACTGTCTATTATTGTACAGTGTATTTTTCAGGGTTATTATTCGATTTTATCGAAAAACAGGACTGTAATAATATTTGTGGTCTTATGATAAAAACTATAGCGACGTTGAAGTTACTTTAATAAATTTCCTAATTTTGTAGTTTTTCCAACTGTCATTACTTACATTTTTTTTCTCCATTAAAGTGTATAATACTCGTATGTATCTATAAAGCCAAAGGCCATCGGCTCTTTTTTCCTCTTGAGATCAACACTTGGGGTTCTGAATCTTTTCAAAATTTAAATGTATTTTTCCTGTTAGCTGTTGTTGTCGTGTCATAAATCTTGGTTACCTACCCATAACAATAACAGTGTGACAGGTTGTTGGATTATTCTGTATGCATCTAATAAACGTTTAGTTTCGTACCTATTTGTCGTACGTACCTACGCATTTATAGCTTTATTCAATGCGTCGCACGCCGGCGGCCATTGAAATTATTTCATAGTTGATTAGATAATGTAAATGTGTCAATAAGGTTAGGGTATGTGTATGTTATAAATTGTATCTAAACAGGTCATGATTACCTATAAACCTATGTCTTATTTTGGATACGTTTCCATTTCCGAGAATAACGAAGCCATCTAGGAAAACGGTTTCTCTGAAACGGTATCAATAAAATTGAATCGAAAATTGTTAAATGTTGATAACATGCTGTGTTTAACTTTAAGTGATTGTGCAATTAGCAAGAAAAATACTTTTTGTATAGTTATAATAGTCAATAAGTATCTATGTTTCATTGTAACAATTGTTGGTAGACCATAAAAAAAAAATAACAGGGTATAGGTGCATCTGTGCCAAATTTCTGCCTGGTTGCCTAATTAGTTCTGGCGTGATTGGTTCGAAGACATCCTAACATCTAGACTAATCATTCATCCAGACATTTATTTTTACATAAATAATTGATTCAATCTTACTTAAAATATTAATGTGGACGCGCGCTTTAGCAGTGTTGCGCTGGCCTATTTGAATCAAAGTCCTATGTAGCATTGTTCTGGTCTTGCGCTTAGCTCGTCTCATCCCATGTTTACATAAATAATAAAAAAAAACTTGGTTTATAATAAAAATGTCTAAATGTCTGAAAATTGTTACCAGGACATCAGGAATGGAAGGCAGTATCACAGTGAACGGCATGGAACGCAACCTGTCTTCGTTCCGCAAGTTGTCGTGCTACATCATGCAGGACAACCAGCTGCACGGAAACCTGACGGTCGAGGAAGCCATGAAGGTGGCCACCTCGCTCAAACTGCCCGCCACCACGTCAAAGGCTGACAAAGAGGAAGTGGTGAGTGCACGTCATAGACAACCTGTGCTCGTTTCGCAAGCTGTCGTGCTACATCATGCAGGACAACCAGCTGCACGGCAACCTGACAGTCGAAGAGGCCATGAAGGCCAAGGCCGACAAGGAGAAAGTGGTGAGTGCATGTCATAGACAACCTGCGCTCGTTCTGCAAACTGTCGTTCTAGATCATGCAGGACAACCAGCTGGCAACCTGACAGTGGAGGAGGCATTGGCGGTGGCCAACTCAGGACAAACACCGATGTTCATCTTCATCATACTAATGTTTGATGAACATCGACCCGCGACAATCGGCATAATAGTCCAACGAACTTGCCATTCGACCATATGTGTCGTCTTAGCTTAAACCTGGTATTGTTCTTTCATAGTGGGATAGAAATCAGTCTAAGAATGAACGCTGATGAGACGATCGCGCGAGTTAAAGGGCGTGCATTTTTAGATAAAAATTCTATCAGCATAATAATAATAAGCCATACATATTTCTTATGGTTTTACATTGGATACCCATCTAAGGGTGAAGGCCTCCTCCATCTGCTTCCTTCCGTCTCTGCCGTCTAGTGTTCGTGCGACATGTCCCGGCCATCTCCATTGAAGTTGGCATGCTATATTAGCAGCGTCTATAAGTTTGGTTCTCTGTCTGATTTTGGTGTTTTTATGCGGTCTTTTAATTTAATACCGAGCAGGCTCCTTTCAGTTCTGCCTACCTACCAGCATATGATGGCCCAATTTTGACTGTCAATCTTATTTCAGATTCAAGAGATCCTGGAAACGTTGGGCCTGTCGGAGCACCACAAGACGATGACCTCCAACCTGTCGGGGGGTCAGAAGAAACGGCTCTCCATCGCTCTCGAGCTGGTCAACAATCCTCCTATCATGTTCTTCGATGAACCTACTTCTGGTATGTACTTAACTTTTACTTTACTAGGTAACTTCTATATTTTTAATTACCAATAAAATTTGAATGGGTAATGCAGTGCAGTCAGATTTTTTTGGTTACTACAAAATGACATAGAGACTGCGGGGCAAGTGGCGCCCGAACCGAGCTTTTGACGTGCGTAAGCATTACTGTGTACCGTTTTAAAAAACGTGCTTCTAAAGACACTTACTATTGACACTAAGCACCCCTTACGTGCATGGACAAATATGGAACCAAATACTGTTATATTGCTTAATTATGTAAACTGGTGACGAGATAACTGAGAACTGGGAGGAGCTAGACCTTCACCTGAATCAGGAGATCACGCCTGCCCATAACCAAAACATTACCGCGTAGGACTTTGATCTAAATAGTTGGCCGGTGCAACACTGCTATAGCGTCCACTTTGAGACATTCTGTTGATCAGTCTCGAAAGCCCAGTAAATTCATTAAAAGTTGTAAAAGTAACATTAAAGTTGAAATAACCTCGACTGTGTGTGACTGTGTGTCTTGCGCTCGCGTCATCGTGTCACTCGGAAACGAAAACAACTTTTTTTTTACAAAAGCAAATAATCCTCATGTATTTGTCCATCGTTTTTGTTTCGGCACGAAGTATCCACGTGATACAAGAAAAACGAAAAGTTTTGATGCTTCACGCGACAGACCTTGTGTCATTTACGGTCTCCGCAAACGAGCCACCGGCCACAGCGACCGATGGCGGGCGACCGTCTCAGTGTACAGTCAGTTGCACCTATATGTATTCACTTTCAAGCTTTCACATTTTATTATACTCTTAATTTTTCAAAGATATTCTTATTCTGACAAGTAAGAGGACTATATTAATTTGAAAACATACAAATATTACCTACCTACATACATTGTTAAATTAAATTAAGTTACTTACTTATCTGATATAATTTTGAAAATATATTTGGAGTAATTTGGAAGAGACTAGCCGCCCACGACACAGGGTATCCTAGTGCGTACCTAATTATATGTACCCAAACTGTAAATTAGAAATAAATATATTTTTCATTTTAATTTTCAAAAAAATGCTTGCGTGCTCTTGTCCTTGTAAAATTAAGAGTAATTTATAAGCTTGGGATAGTATACATGTTGGTGTAGCTGACTGTACATACAGTTTGATGGTGTGCAAATTGAATAAAAATATCCTGGATATGGCAGTTTGTGCTTTATTCAATGACGATACTTTCTTAATTATTCTTTGCAGTCTGGTTTATAACCATTGCGTTTCTCATAATATGCGCCAGTACGTTTTTTAACTCAATTTTCAACCGACTTAGAAAAAGGAGGGAGTTCTCAATTCCATTCGTTTTGAATGGATAATTCTTTCAGATTTATTCCACAGAATTTCATCAGAATCGGTTCAATAGGTCGTTACCTCAATCAGAATAACTGGAAAAATTATGTCAACCAAGTTAACGGAATTGCGTTCTATTTTCTTTCAAGAAGTCTGTTTTTTAAATAAAAATTTTGCTTATTGTCATTTAAAAATGTAACATTTTCCAGGTCTCGACAGTTCATCCTGCTTCCAATGCATATCTTTACTGAAGACTCTCGCCCGAGGCGGCCGCACCATCATTTGTACCATCCACCAGCCGTCTGCGAGGCTATTCGAGATGTTCGACCATTTGTACACTTTGGCAGAGGGACAGTGCGTTTACCAGGGGAGCACCGGCAGATTAGGTAATTATCATCTTACTTCCTATGCGAATCTCTGCTGAAGACTTGTCATAGTTTGCACCATCCATCAGCCGTCTGCGAGGCTATTCGAGATGTTCGACCATTTGTACACTTTGGCAGAGGGACAGTGCGTTTACCAGGGGAGCACCGGCAGATTGGGTAATTATCATCTTGCTTCCAATGCATATCTCTACTGAAGACTCGCTATAACTTGCACCATCCACCAGCTGTCTGAAAAGGTGGTCGAGATGTTCGATCATCTGTTCACTTTAGCAGAGGGGCAGTGCGTTTACCAGGGGTGCACCGGCAGATTCAAGTATCTACGTTTAGTTGTTTGGCCTGTGCGTTGTCTGTCAGTCACTCATTCGGTCAGGACGAAGCCTTTTGATGATAAATTATACCCAAACCGAATTTCAGCTCAATTGTTCCAGTAGTTTTGGGCGTGATTGAGGAACAAACATTCATTTTGGAACAGGATTTTGGTAATTTGCAACGCAAACAATAGTTGCGGGCGTCAGCTAGTGAGCTTTAAAAGGACTTTGGCTAATTTTTATCTCGATACTACGTGGACGAAGCTACTTGCTACAGGCTACTTGCCTTTGTGTTTCCACTCGTTTATAAACACGTTTACCCCAAGCATAAATCGAACGTGATGTAAAAAATTTATTACCAGTGACATTAAGACAAATCTATTATTTTTACCTGACTGCGAAGATGGAGGGATATAATAATAATAATAAATATTTTGGACATAACACACAATGCCATCTAGCCCCAAACCAAAGAATAAGTAATATTATTACATACCCAAACTAAGAAGACTATGGGAACCAGATAAACTTATAACTTAAATACTTATTTTTTTAAATATATACATAGAAAAAATAAAAAATACCCAGGCTCAGGACAAACATCGATGTTCGTCACACAAATGTTTGTCCCGAAGCGGAATCGAACCCGCGACACTCTGCGTAGCAGTCCAACGCACGACGTGACGACACAGATGGTCGAGTGGCAAACTCGACCATCTGTGTCGTCACACATATCAGATTATAGCTTTAATTTGATCTATGCAAATTACTCCGCGGAAGTTGTGATTTCAACCTGTTTCGCGAATTATGGGGAAGTCTTAACTTGCTCATTATAATAATACTAGCTGACACCCACACCGTAGTTTGCGTTGTTAATAAAAAAAATAATTTCCGACTATCCTGAGGTCTGTTGACACACATGGTTTTTCTTGTATGTATGTAAATTTCTTTGTTACCTCGTATCTTCCAAATGGCTGGATGGATTTCGACAGTTACATATAGGTATAGTTAAATTCGTCTCATTAACCCAAGTGTCCTAAGATAGGTTTTACGAAAAAAAAAACATATTGGCGGCTTTTTGGAGCTAATAGTAGGTAGTAGTAGTAGTAGTAACATTTTTTTTTACCTAACTTATCGAGTAAAGTAGGGTATCAAAATGAAGGCAATTCAACAAAGGAGATTACAAAAATATTTATAAGTCATTTGTTTAAATTTAATTAGGAATAATGAATTGGTAATGTATAACATTTTGGCATTCGGATTTTCAGTTTTTATAAACTTTTAGCATGATTTTTCAGTATTCTGGTTTTAGTTTTTGAACTCAATTTTTATTTTCTATTTGGACCTACGATTGTATTACATTTGCAGTGGAATGGCTCGGAAGCCTGAGTCTGGAGTGTCCTTCGTACCACAACCCCGCGTCCTTCATCATCGAGGTGTCATGCGGGGAGTACGGGGACAATACGGGCAAGTTGGTGCGAGCCATTGACAACGGGAAGAACGATATCAGGTCAGTCTCATGCCTTTTAGGACTCATTAATATTTGTGTGAAGAATATCGGTCGACGACGATGTTGGATCCATGACGATGTGACGACACGGATGGTCGAGTGGTAAGTATGTCAGATTGCCACGCCCGGTGTTGCGGGTTCGATTCCCGCTCAGGACAAATATTTGTGTGATGAATCGGCGTTTGTCTTGAGGCACTTGTCTTACCTCCGACGAGGTAAGACAAGTGCTCAAGGAACAAGGTCCATGTCAATGCGTTCCGACGAGAAAACGATTATTTATCGACAATTTACTTGTTTAAGAAACGAACAAAAGGTGTAGATCCCGTGTCAATAAAAGAGATAGATATATTAATAGTTGATCGCTGGTTGTTCATATCAATTCGGTTGAATAATTTTTTTTTATATTTGTTACCTCAAAACTTGGTTGTTGATTTGATAAATTTGACAAATGCATTTTTTTATGTAAACAAGTACAAGACGAGAATTCTATAATTATAGTTAATAAAAAATATATTCATTAATGTTAATTTCATCCTTGTATGGTCGATAAACGATATCTTTCATGTCAGTTATATCACAGAGTACTATGATATATACACGTTATATCATCCAAGTCTGATCAATGTGTATGATACATTTCTTAAGGAACAAGGTCATGTCAATGCGTTACGCGACTCAGGAACTTATTTTGCGAACTGAAATAACACAAGACTACTTTAACCCGGTCGAGTACACGATCAAGTAGCAGAAACCGTAGGCGGACGCTTGCAATTAATAACACCTTTATGAACTGAAATGAAATTTATTCGCCGTAATAAACACTAACTAACACATACATAAACAAAACGTAGATAAGAAATTCTAAACTAAAAGCTTATTATGTTTAACATTAACTCTTAACTTATTTAATTAAAAGGAGACAAAATACAGCTTTCTGTGTGTTAAAGTGTCATATCATAAGGCTAAAATAGACCTAACTCAGCGTTTATGTAGTTAATAAAAAAAATACGAATTTCAATTTACTCCTTACAGAAATGGACAACCCTTCCCTGAAAGCACCGTGCCTAACTACAATAATAAAAAAGACATGGAGGTTTCTCTGATTACTGCCAAAGAGTGGAACAAAAATGAACTGTCGCAAGTGCAGGAGAAATTCAGAGACGTTAATAATGGAAATGGACACGGGAACAACTTAAATAATGGAATACTACAGTTTGCGGCCAATGAAATCGCTAAAGGTAAGATTTTGAAACAAACCAATGTTCCCCATAATAATACTGTAGTTCACAATTGGTTGAGCATAACCATGCCATGCTGTGATGAAAGTATTTACTTACCGGATTTTCAACAAATACGATCATCCCCATAATACGATACTGTAGTTCATAGTCGGTTGAGCATAACCATACCATGCTGTGATGAAAGTATGTACAGGATTTTGAACCAATCCTATCTTCCCCATAATACTATACCGTAGTTCATAATTGGTTAAGCATAACTATACTATGCTGGGATGACAGTGTGTTCAGGTTCGGAGTTAAGCACTAAGTTCACATAAACTATACCCATATTCCAGCTAAATCTTTTCCTTAGTTTTCGCGTGATTGAAGAAACAGACATCCATCCATCCTGACAAACATTACAAATATTTGTGAGAAGTGGAACTATCGTTATCAAAGAGTTATTCTCCAACGCTAGTTTAATCTATTCCTAATTACTTTGCATATTATTATAATTATACCTCCAAGACGAGGGCGTATTATGCGTTGCGCGCTAGATAAGAGGGTTCAAAGTTGAATGACAACTACACGTCACACTGCTTCCTTGTTTTGTAGGGCTAAGCGTCAGTTTTGAATTTTGGTCTAGGTTTGTTTATTTAAAGTTTGATAACGCAGTGGCGTTATCTATTGAATAAATCAAGTTTCAACTCTTGATCTTTATTATAATGGGTTAACTTGCAAATTGATTTCATGAAAAGCACATTTAGGATCCCACAAATATTATATTATCTGAGCGAAAGTTTCTATTGATAGATGAATAGATTATTGCTTGTTCTTTAATCACTGCAATAACTTCTGAACTGAAACTCGCTGAAAATCAGTATGATTTTAGCTGGAAAAGGACATAAGCTACTTTATATGATATAAAGTAGCTTTTGTAAAATAAAGGATATTTGAGATAAATTCACAAAGAATTATACAAATTAGAGCACCTTACGTATTTAACTATATATAAATATAATACTAAGTTTCATTTATTTATCGTACTAACTTAATGTTTATGCCAAAAAAGCGTCCAGCTCAGCATTTGTTGCATGACCTTAGTGGTTATCTCAAAGGCTACTGTGTAGAAACCTCGACACTACTCGGACCGAGACATTGGCAGTAGCTTAAACTGGCTTTATTCTCCATTGTTGTAACAGGCGATCCTCTAGTGGTGCAAATCCACGAGACTGAGAAGCAAGACAACGCCGAAGTGGCGTTGCTCGGCGAGGCTGCGTCGCCGCGGCGATACGCCACGTCGGAGTTCAGGCAGTTCTGGGTCGTGCTCAAACGGACGCTGCTCTTCAGCCGGAGGGATTGGGTAAGGAGCTTCTAGCTAGACTATTAATGGTATAGTCACTTCACGTATTAAACTTGTTTCTCAATATTGACGACACCGTGGCTTAGTTGGTAGTGACCCTGCCTACGCAGCTTGGTGTTCCGGGTTCGATCCCCGGCCGGGGCAAATATTTGTGACGAACACAAATGTTTGTTCTCGGGTCTTGGATGTTGTGATGTCTTGTATGTGTCGATGCCACCTGCGACACAGGGAATCCTAGTGCAGGGGTGTGAGTGTGTGAATGTTTAATGTTTTAATATATTCATCTCTTCATCAAATGTATCGGTAGTCGGTACTCGGAAACGAGACACGAGACTGAGAAGCAAGACAATGTCGATTCGGTGTTGCTTGGCGAGACGGTACGCCACGTCTGATAGTAGCGTAGTTCACGATGTTCTGGGTCGTGCTCAAGCGTTTAACAAACATATAGATAGATAGATAGATTATTCTTTATTGCACATCATCACAATATATATATATATATACAGAGTAAAAAATAATGTTAAAAATAGTGGACAATGGGCGGTCTTATCGCTAAAAGCAAAAACATACAACAACCGACTTCAATCAGGACTTTTCCAGTGATCGTCAACACCACTGAATAGTCGCAGGGAAGCAAATTACGCATTTTCGTTTAATTGGATGACTTTGTTTTTTCAGTTATTCTGATTTCAAAACCAAAGTACTGAACCGATTTTCCTGAAATTTCTATGGGACCGATCTGGAAGTATATCCTCTCTAACTAAAACTTAAGAATTTGAAATCGGTTTATAAACAACAAAGTTCTGAAGGGTTTAAAAAAACCGATTTGATAACCTCCTCCTTTTTGAAGTCGGTTAAAAATACACAGAAGTTATCATTGAGTAATTTGTTTCGCAGACTCTGATGTACCTCCGTCTGTTTGCGCACATCCTCGTGGGATTCCTGATCGGTGCTTTGTACTACGACATCGGAGACGACGGCTCCAAGGTGCTCTCCAACCTCGGCTTCCTGTTCTTCAACATGCTGTTCCTCATGTACACGTCCATGACCATCACTATACTGAGCTGTGAGTCACTATACTGATACTGATCATGCCTTGTACTACGACATCGGAGACGACGGCTCCAAGGTGCTCTCCAACCTCGGCTTCCTGTTCTTCAACATGCTGTTCCTCATGTACACGTCCATGACCATCACTATACTGAGCTGTGAGTCACTATACTGATACTGATCATGCCTTGTACTACGATATCGGAGTCGACGGCTCCAAGGTGCTCTCCAACCTCGGCTTCCTGTTCTTCAACATGCTGTTCCTCATGTACATCTCCATGACCATCACTATACTGAGCTGTGAGTCTATACTGATACTGATCGGCTTGAATGTACTACGATAGGACCATAAAAACTAGACGTTCGCTCTTAAGACTTCGACACGCGCCCCATATATCCTACTAGCTATCGCCCGCAACTCCGTTTGAGTTGCGAATTAACTAAATTCCTTTGTGTTGTGAATTAACTAAGTTCTACACCTCTTGATGAACATACTCTCCAAATTTCAAGTGTCTACGTTCATTAATTGATTGATTCAGGCGTTACTTTGCGGAAATCCATAAATATCAACAAATTTTATAAATATATTTAATAATAAATCCGCTTGATTTCTAAACAAAGGTTTTAATTAACTTAACTTTAGTTTAGAACTTTATATATTTATATAATTTGTTGATATCTACGTTCATTGTTTTGGCATGTAAGTTGTCTGTCTGTCCATCAGTCAGTTAAGGCTAATCCTCAAATCCGAATTCCATACAAAATGTTTCGGACAAATACTCAAAAAGTACGCCGTATTATAGTAATTTCTTTACACTATTCGTTTCGTCCATGTTTTTTGATTTCGTCAACAATACAATACACCACAAGTTTTTAATTACCAGACAAAAATCAATAGGCAATTTCAAAAAAATATTTTTAAAAACATAAACGTTCACACACTCACACCCCTGCACTAGGATTCCCTGTGTAGCAGGTGGCATGGACACATACAGACATCACAACATCCAAGACCCGAGAACAAACATTTGTGTTCGTCACAAATATTTGCCCCGGCCGGGGATCGAACCCGGAACACCAAGCTTCGTAGGCAGGGTCACTACCAACTAAGCCACGGTGTCCCGGTCACGGTGTGTATTTATCTTTTCACACCACTTGCTCGACAATGGCCAATTACATATCATGCTATCATCAAGGTAAAGTAAAGCATTACCTCTCTAGGGAGGTAATGTTGTATGAAACTCCCAAGGGTTGTAATGTGATTTGAATTTGGAACGTCAAATTCGTGTGGAAACTCGTGGAAAACTCTAAGTAAAAGAACGCCCATATACCATTGTAAAAAGGTTGGTTCGAAAATCAAACTGGCCACTCAGAAAAAAAGAAAAAAGGCGCGACTTCAAAGATAGTGAAACAAAAGACGGTGCGTATTCGCTGCTGCCGCCCTGGCTTTTTATTGCCTCGCAGAAGGTGTGAAAAGTAGAGTATGCTCCTCTGGGATAAAGCCTGTCTTCGTCTTGGGTAACTTGAACCCCTCGCGTCACTCAGGACTCTACATAACTCCCTCGCTTCGCTCAGGAGTTAACTGAGTCCCTCATTAGCTCAGGGTTCAATATGCCACCCGTGACATAAGACACTGCTTTATCCCCTTAGTGCATAATCTACTATTACATTGTGGCTAGATTACGACGCCGAACCCATTATGACTTCGTTTCTGTAAATCCCATTTGTCCGTGGCAGCCATCGGAATTCAAAGCTGCGATCATCAGATTATAAGGTCAAGACTCGGACACCACATACTCTTATTTTGATTATTTTTCTTCCAGTTCCGCTGGAAATGCCAGTGCTAGTGAAGGAACACTTCAACAGATGGTACTCGCTACGGTCCTACTATCTCGCTATCACCGTGTCTGATATACCATTCCAGGTAACCATCATTACTATCAATATTTCTCCCATACTACTCGGTAAACACTTATTAAAATTATAAAAAAAAAAAAAAAAAACGTATTTATTCAGATTACTCACAATCCATTCATGTCATAAATCATAATACTAAAATTAAAATTAAAATTACCATAATTACCTACTATATTTACCTACCTAACGAGTTAAGACATTGTTTAGTTTATTTTATAAATTAGTTCAGCGTGGGGGTTTATTATGGCTAATTGATTGATTCAGGCGTTACTTTGCGGAAATCCATAAATATCAACAAATTATATAAATATATTTAGTAATAAATCCGCTTGATTTCTAAACAAAGGTTTTAATTAACTTAACTTTAGTTTAGAACTTTAGTACATATTACTATATTATAAACCAAAGAGTCAACGAACAGAAAACCAAAGTTCAAAGATACGACACGTGTTTCGCCTCTACACGAGGCATCATCAGGAGGTGTGGACTCGCCTTTGACTCTCGTTTCGAACTTCGGCGAGTCCACACCTCCTGATGATGCCTCGTGTAGAGGCGAAACACGTGTCGTATCTTTGAACTTTGGTTTTCTGTTCGTTGACTCTTTGGTTTATAATATAGTAATATGTACTAAAGTTCTAAACTAAAGTTAAGTTAATTAAAACCTTTGTTTAGAAATCAAGCGGATTTATTACTTAATATATTTATATAATTTGTTGATATTTATTATGGCTGACACCCAGTGCCTCTGCAAAGGACTATCAAACCTACCAGCCAGGACCCCGAGTATTATATTAGAGCTACCCATATGTTTGTACACATATGTGACAAACATATGTGTGTAATTATATGGTTACAAACCCAACTTATTTTAAAATATTTGGTTACCATAACAACTTATTTAAAATTCTTTGGTTACCTTCACAATTAACTTGAATTTCTCCAATATTTCTCATCACTGGGTGGTGCCTGCCTACGGGTTCGCTTGCGTGATGTAAATGGGTATTTATTTTATTTTATTTATTATTATACAAAATCCACAGCTCTTAGTATTAATATAACTTAGACTTATTGTTTAAACTTACAGCCAATAATGGATTTACATTTTTTAGATTTGTCCTAGTGTTGACAGTCACAAAAGTACCTACTAAGTACTGTTAGTTTTAAAGTTTTTATGGGTAGATGAATGTTTGATCCTCAATCACGCCAAAACAACTGAACTGATTTTGCTTTTTCAGTATATGGCTACAAGCTTAAATACGATAATAATGCAGTGTTGGCCGAGTGGGAGTGGCCTCGACTTTTGATCCGAAGGTCGTGGATTCGTACCCTGTCTTACACCAATGCATTTTTCTTTCTAAAAATCTATGTGTGCATTAAAACACGTGATTAACGTTGAAAACATGTGCAAAGTGCAAGAAAGGTGCACTTGCAATCCTTTCACCACACTGGTTCGAAAGAACTGGTGACACGTTAAGAAGAAGTTGTGATTTTAATTTCACATTTGTATGTTTTCAGACGATTTTCTGCGTGATCTACGTGGTGATAGTTTACCTGCTGACGTCACAGCCGCCCGTTTGGTTCCGGTTCGCAATGTTCCTGTCGTCTTGCCTTCTCATATCGTTCGTGGCGCAAAGCGTCGGCCTCGTGGTAGGGGCCGCTATGAACGTACAGGTGAATATACACTTTAATATAAATGTGTAAATATTATAATTAATCAAGGTTTTACATACAACAATCGATTTCAATCGGACTGTTCTAGTGACTGTAGGCACCACTGAAAGTCACAGGGAAGCAAAATACGCAATTTTGTTCACTTCAACGATTTTTTATTAAGTTATTTTGTTTTAAAAACTAAACTACTGAACCGATTTTAATAAAATTTCTATGGGACCAATCTGAAAGTATAACCTCTCAAACAAAAAATAAATAGATCGGTTTATAAACAACAAAGTTACTAAGGTAACACAAAAAAAAAAACAACCGAATAGAGAACCTCCCCCTTTTTTGAAGTCTGTTGAAAAAAATACTACAGTCGGTAAAAAATCGTTTTTTTTTTGTGTGGCGTAACTGGATAGTATTGCCAGTGTCAAGTTTGGGAAGCTTATTACGCGGGAAAGGAATAGGAATTTTTAAGGGATAGATCAGGTAGGTTTTATAACATAGTTTGTAATGGATTATTAAAGTATTATATAAAAACAAAACCACATTATTACAACTAATAAATACTTATATTTTTAAATCATTCTCAGTGATAAATCTTTTATCACTGAGAATGATTTAAAAATATAAGTTAATAATAAGTTAATATAAAAGCTAATCAGTTATATATATTAAAATCTAGGTACCATAGTAAAGTGGGAACATTCAGAGGAAAAGGAATGCGTAAGGATATTAAGTTACTGTATAAAGAAGTGTGGTTATGCAAAGGACAGGAAAATAATATATGATTCATGTCTCCATATTCGTCACCACAATCGCATGTAGGATTATCTCTTATTTTGAGTCTTGATAAATATGCTGGTGTACATGCATGTCCTAAGCGCATTCTTATTATGACAGTGGTGGCTCGATTACTTATTTTTTTTTTTTTTCAAAGAACCTAAGGTCTTTAGTTTTGGCTTCACATCAAAGGTATATAGCCAGTATTAAATAATTGGAGAGATTATTTTGTCGTAAGTCAGAGTCGATAAGTCAAGTCATGCCCCTGTAAAGTAGCGGTGGTTGCGACTTTACTAGAGGATTCTATGGAGTTTTGGAGGCAACAAAAAAGTCACGTTTTACAGCATTACACTATTCACCAACACTCATACACGTTCACGAGCACTTAATGGATAAAATAACACCATTTTTACACATAAACACTCAAAGTTATAGGTACAAGTTTTGTCAATTAATTTAATGCCGCCAATGCGCCATTTTTCATGTTCCCGCCAAACAAAATAGCACTTTAGTAATGTATTCTATGATTTTATGTCATTTTCTTGCATAAATGTCATTGTCACGTTCTTCTTTTGAACGTCAAACAAAATAGTGATGGGTGATACAAAATAGTTTTGTTAATTAATTTAATGCCGCCAATGTGCCATTTTTCACGTTCCCGCCAAAACTCCGTTTACTTAATTTAAATTACAATTCAGTTTATAAACAACATAATTCTGGTAAAATAGGAAACAAACATTACAACCGAATTAAGAACCTCCTTTTGATTTGAGAACAAATTTTAGATGCAATGACTTTCATTGCTTCTAAAATACAGTTTTATTTCCCCCTGCACCTATCATAAAGTTGAACTTTATGCAATTTTATAATTGTTTATTGTTTCCCACAGAACGGTGTGTTCCTCGCCCCGGTGATGTCGGTGCCTTTCCTGCTGTTCAGTGGTTTCTTCGTGTCGTTCAACGCGATACCGGTCTACCTCCGCTGGATCACGTATCTCTCCTACATCAGATACGGGTTCGAAGGCACAGCACTTGCCACCTACTCCTTCAACAGAACCAAGCTGCAATGTCACCAGGTAAAATACACTCCATGCCATTAGTAATAAGGTTGTTCAGTGGTTTCTTCGTGTCGGTCAACGCGATACCGGTCTACCTCCGCTGGATCACGTATCTCTCATACATCAGATACGGGTTCGAAGGCACAGCACTTGCCACCTACTCCTTCAACAGAACCAAGCTGCAATGTCACCAGGTAAAATACACTTTATGCCACTAGTAATAAGGTTGTTTAGTGGTTTCTTCGTGTCGGTCAACGCGATACCGGTCTACCTCCACTTAATACATAGGAAACAGCCAGACTTAGGACAAACGCCGATGTTCATCACAAAAATGTTTGTCCTAGAGCGGAAATCGAACCTTTCACTGGAATTTCAACACACTTACCTCTCATCAATTCGCGTCGTCCAATTTGACTGTATGGATATCTGATTTAAAAATTATTCACATATGGATAAATTTATTTTAATAATTTAAATGTAATTAATTTAAAGCCTCTAAAGCGTCAATGACACACAAGCTTTTTTTACGAGCTAATTGTTGGCGAGTTTAAGGGGAGTTTACACGCTACAAGCGTAAACTCTCGCTTGTAGCATGTAAAAAATCCGTGTGTCACCGTACTATAAATATCATCATCATCATCATCAGCCTATCGCAGTCCACTGCTGGACATAGGCCTCTCCCAATGAGCGCCATCGCGCCCTGTCTTCGGCTTGCCGCATCCATCTTCTGCCTGCAACCTTCCGCAGATCGTCACCCCACCTGGCCGGAGGGCGTCCTACACTACGTTTGCCGATTCGCGGTCTCCACTCAAGAACTCGTTTACCCCAGCGGTTATCGGTTCTTCGGCAGATATGACCAGCCCACTGCCACTTCAGCTTGCTAATTCTCTGAGCTATGTCGGTAACCTTGGTCCTCTGTCGGATAACCTCATTACGGATCATATCCTTCAGAGAGACGCCGAGCATAGCCCGTTCCATAGCTCGCTGAGCGACCTTAAACTGGTGGACTATAAATATGTAAATGACAAACCAATGTGTATTCTTCTTCTTCTTATCGTGTCACTAATTCTTTCAAACCAGTGTGTGGAAAGGAATTCAAGTGCGCCTCGAAGAGGCTCCTTTCGTGCACTTGACACATGTTTACAAACTTTATAGGATCTATGACATGTCGGTTTCCTCACAATGTTTTCCTTCACCGTTAAGCACGTGTTTAAATGCACACATAGTTATTTTTTTAACACAAAAATCCATTGGTGTACGACCGGGTTCGAACCCACGACCTTCGGATCGAAAGTCGAAATGTGTATTCTGAAATAAACTTTTATAATTATCATTTACGTATTCTTATTCGTATATTTATACTCGTATAGCACTACCACATCTCCATAATACGCAGAGATTAGCTGGAAAACAATGCTAACTAGCATTAAGTTCGCCTATGTACTTGTTTTTTACTTTGTGCAATAAAGCATTTTCTATCTATCTATCTATATTTCATATTCGATTGTTCGCAGCCATACTGCCACTTCAAGAACGCGGCGGCTACCCTTGAAGAGCTCAACATGGAGAATGCAGACTTCACCCTCGACATCGCCGCTCTCTGTCTGATATTCGTGGTGCTCCGTATATCTGCCTTCCTCTTCTTGCGCTGGAAGCTCAAGTCCACGAGATAAGGGAATCTATACCTTGTAGTACCAGATATAGGGGTCAGTGTCGTTTGTATTATGAAGGAGCTAAATTAAGAGGATATGTGAAAATTTGGGGTCGTTGCGTTACATTCTTACTCAGTAACGGTACAGGTTACAAACTTGATGTTAATACAGTGATTACATGAGGTTGTAATCTAAATAAATGTAAAACAGAAACGCGATTGGTGAAACTTTTCTCAATATATTTATTTTAACGGTTATTTTTTATACTATTGAGTGAGTAATCAAATAACTTAGATAAATATATTTTTTTTTAATTCAATACTTTTCAAACAATATGATGTTTTATCATTTGTCGCTAACGTCAGTTACTTTTGAGCGACAAAATTCTATATCTCACCTCTTCCCTCGGGGTAGGGTGTGTAATTGTGCTATCACTGTCTTGCAATTGGGCCGCTGTTATTTCTAACAGTTTCACATATCCTCTTAATGGACCAAAACTACTGGACCAAAATTGATTGTGTTAAATCAACTTCACGATTGACGAAATGCTTACATTTTAGCATAAAGATTATGACGGTGATAGGACTATTGAATAGCTTGACATATTTAATGCAATTAAAAAGTATTGAATCTAATGTAGTTTTCGTAATGATTCTTGTCCAGAAATTTGATAATACTACGCAAAAAATTGTATACCACGACACTGAGTTAGAGTAAAAAATATGACAGGTGTTTATTATAAGGTTTTACATAAGTTTAGAAATATATGTAAAACAAAGGATAATTATTTAGTTTGTAAGTATATGACAAAGATTTTTTATGACTGTAGCCAATTTCCTATTTGCCGATTGAATATGATAGTTAACGATTTCAAAACATTAGGAAATCGGTTTGCCATTGGAATAGAAAATATAATCTTATCAATTTTCAGTGAGCATAATGCTATTTTATTTCACTTAATTTTGAGCTATAATTATATAACAAGATCCAATTTACATGTTAATATACGTACATATTTTTTTAATTAAAATCATAAGGTGCCTTTGTTTATCTTTCATTATGACTAAGTAGACTGTTTTTCACGTAACTTTGGGCTTGTCTCATGTTACTGATAGGCTTATAAGTGTGATATAAAATAATAAATCTATAGTATTTAATTGTATAACGATGTGATAGACTTAATGTGATTAAATTGACAGCCTTGCGTAAACCATTCCGTCAATATTTACAAAAAAAAATGTATTTTTTAAAAAATTCTTTAATGTTATGCTTGTACATCCACGTTTTTTTAAGATCTGATAAGGTTTTCCTGTGAAAAGGCTACCGAATCAAAAATTTGGCAATTTATGTAGGGTTGGCTCTGTAATGGTCATTGCATCCCGCTTACGCCGGTGTTCTCCTTCTTATTCTGTTTAGGGGGTACAGCGGTCTGCACTGGCGTCCCGTTGAAGGGTGCATTGTGCATTGCCCCCCGAAAAATTGTAATTTTGCCGGTGTTCTCCTGTGATTAAACCACTCACACAGACACATGATGTGTATGTGTGTGGTTTAATCATATCAGTAGTTTACTCTCACACACACCCATAATGTGTCTGTGTGAGTGGTTTAATCACAGGAGAACACCGGCGTGCTCTGGGTTTAAAGACCAATACAGAGCCGACTGTACATTAGTTATTAAAAACAATTGCTCATTACTCGTAGTAAAATTATAATTCTTGCCTTACGATTTTCAAACTGTCCTTAAAATTTTGTAAAACTTAGTTGGCAGCCGAGTGACAAATATATAAACTAGGTCGCTAATAAATATGTATATTTCAGACGATATATTTGTTTACTCTTCTGAATTAGGTATGTAACCAAAATCATTCAGCAGTTTTTGCTACAAAATAATATGAAGGAATTTATTTTAATCTAAGGAATTTATAATAATCCCCGACGCAATTAAATCTTGATGATCTTTAAATATCGATGAAACTAACCTTAAACTATTTCCATTTAATTAGCCTTAAAAAAAACTCATTAAAATTAGTCCGTTTTGAGGGCTACAATGCTAAAGTTTTAAGCTACAGTGCTAAAGTTTTAAGCTACAATGCTAAAGTTTTAAGCTACAATGCTAAAGTTTTAAGCTACAATGCTAAAGTTTTATGCTACAATGCTAAAGTTTTAAGCTACAATGCTAAAGTTTTAAGCTACAATGCTAAAGTTTTAAGCTACAATGCTAATGTTATTAGCTACAATGCTAAAGTTTTATGCTACAATGCTAAAGTTTTAAGCTACAATGCTAATGTTATTAGCTACAATGCTAATGTTATTAGCTACAATGCTAAAGTTTTATGCTACAATGCTAAAGTTTTAAGCTACAATGCTAATGTTATTAGCTACAATGCTAAAGTTTTATGCTACAATGCTAAAGTTTTAAGCTACAATGCTAAAGTTTTAAGCTACAATGCTAAAGTTTTAAGCTACAATGCTAAAGTTTTATGCTACAATGCTAAAGTTTTAAGCTACAATGCTAAAGTTTTATGCTACAATGCTAAAGTTTTAAGCTACAATGCTAAAGTTTTATGCTACAATGCTAAAGTTTTATGCTACAATGCTAAAGTTTTATGCTACAATGCTAAAGTTTTATGCTACAATGCTAAAGTTAATCAGCTACAATGCTAATGTTATTAGCTACAAGGCTAAAGTTATTAGAAACCCCTTTTTTTGCGTCGGAGAATAAAAAAGGAAAGAATGTCAAGTATTTAACTTCAGCATGAACTGTAGCTATTTTATGTTTTTTTAGAATATATCCAAGGGTAGTTAGTGGTACTGTAATAGATAATGTAAAAGTTTTTGAAAAGTGTAAGGTCCAAATATCCTGTAGGTAAGGTAATATTGTCAGAGATGGGTGAATTTATGACATTTTGTATATTTTTACAATAAATGGTTTAAGATTTTGTTGTTTGTCTATTTGTCTCGCGAATTACACTTTCTTTCAGATTATCGCTATCCTTTTTATTGTTTAGAGTATTGGGTAATGATGCTGCTGAGGTACAAATAATGGATATCATCACCACTGACGTAGAGCAGACTGTTGGATCTAGCTCTCCCAAGGCGTGCTACTGACTCTGGTCTTCGGCTATTCTCAACCACTTAAGTACTCCGTTCCGTAATACGTAGACAGTAGGTAGGACTACCTACCAATTCTACAGGTACCTATAGGTACTTACCATTACCTACCTACATATTATCCCTTACTCCAACTTCCATGTCGCTGCGCGCTGAGTAATCAATCAAAGTCTCTGCATTTGATTGACTCCTTAACCCTGTGGCCAACCACAGATCAAGCCCATTCCTATGCCATTAGTTAGTGACTTATAAGTGACGAACAATGGTCTGACTCCCAGGATTTGTGACAGCCCCGTTCCTGAGATATCAGCGAAAATACCTGGCCCACGGTTCTGGATCCAGAACCCTGTGGCCAAGTACTTTTGCAAATAATACACAAACCACTGCATCTTATGGCCCCAGATTTTTAATTTGCGTTAGAAACGCCAGTCACTAAGCCCTAGACAAAAAACTAACTTCCTAGGCCCAAGAATACCGAAGTTAAAAAAGTCCAGTCTAACATTTTGAGGTTATTTTTATAACCTCAAAATGTTAGACCAGCTACCCGAAGGAAGAATGCTAGGAGGCTGATTACTATGCCGAACCTTAGTGACTCATTTGTGACTAACAATGAACTGAGTCCCGGAATTCGTGACAGCCTAGTTGCAGAGATATAAGCGAAAATACTTGGCCACAGGGTTCTGGTCCAGAACCCTGTGGCCAGGGCTTTTCGCTAATTTCTCAAAAACCGCTGCATATTATGACTCCATTTTTTGTATATGCTTTAAAAACGCCAGTCACTAAACCCTAGACCTAAAATTAGCTTCCTAGGTTGTTTAATAATAAATCCTAGAAACATGTTTTGAGGTTATAATATATTAACAGAGTGACCATATATTTTGCTTCATTGAGACTTTCCTTGTTTTGTGTTACGTAACATAACGCATTGTTGTTTAACGTAAATGCTATAATTACCTATTGTCTATTGCATTCACATTCTAGCCTAGACTATTGTAGAAGACTACTGTTTTAGGCAGGTAAGCAGAGACGGATTATCCTTAAGGCAAACTATTAAAATTATTGTGGTGTGTTTTTATCTACGCAATAGAACTCAATCATGAAGGCGGTCAATAATAAAGTGGAGCTGCAATAATAATAATCCCACATTGAAGCTGCGTTTAAGACAAAATCACAATAAAGTTCGAAAATAAAGCACGCATCCGGAGTATAAAATCTACACTCATGGTCTACAATATAAAATGCACTACACAAGCTCCAAGTCACTGTTGTACAGCAGTTTTCCGCAAAAATATAATTCAGTTCAAGCAAAGTTTAAGGTAAATTGGCAGTACTAATTTATGACAATAGCCGTCCCGACTCATATTAAGAAAAATGAGAAAGAGTCTTTATATTTCAGAATTTGTAGTACATTTAAACTTTTATTGCGTGCTAATTCAAAGTATTATATTCACATGATATCCACATGAAGGTTTATTACAAAATTTACGAATCAAGCAAAAGGGCAGTGTAATGGAAAGTAAGTTTATTCACCAACGTAGAACGATCGGCACAATAGAGGAAAGATTGTAAACAAAACAAGACTGATATACCCTATGTATATAATAAGGACTGAATCAAACTTTAAATGTAAGTATTACAAGTCTAGCTGACTACAGTAGGTACATAGAAGTATAATAATTAGTATATTTTCAGCATTCCTTCTACGGAAAGAAGCAACAGCTAGATCATCGTGAGCACTAGCGGCAATCCAGAGCAAAATATTATATTTTAGTTTTACTTCCAAGATAGTGAAGGGGCATGCATATTTAGACTGAAAGATCTCTACATAGGTACTTGCCTGCCTAAAACAATATTCTAGGATGTGAATGTCATAGACAATAGGTAAGTATAGCATGACGTAACGTAACACAAAACAAGGAAAGTCTCAATGAAGCAAAATATATGGTCACTCTGTTAATAAATTATAACCTCAAAACATGTTTCTAGGATTTATTATTAAACAACCTAGGAAGCTAATTTTAGGTCTAGGGTTTAGTGACTGGCGTTTTTAAAGCATATACAAAAAATGGAGTCATAATATGCAGCGGTTTTTGAGAAATTAGCTAAAAGCCCTGGCCACAGGGTTCTGGACCAGAACCCTGTGGCCAAGTATTTTCGCTTATATCTCTGCAACTAGGCTGTCACGAATTCCGGGACTCAGTTCATTGTTAGTCACAAATGAGTCACTAAGGTTCGGCATAGTAATCAACCTCCTAGCATTCTTCCTTCGGGTAGCTGGTCTAACATTTTGAGGTTATAAAAATAACCTCAAAATGTTTGACTGGACTTTTTTAACTTCGGTATTCTTGGGCCTAGGAAGTTAGTTTTTTGTCTAGGGCTTAGTGACTGGCGTTTCTAACGCAAATTAAAAATCTGGGGCCATAAGATGCAGTGGTTTGTGTATTATTTGCAAAAGTACTTGGCCACAGGGTTCTGGATCCAGAACCGTGGGCCAGGTATTTTCGCTGATATCTCAGGAACGGGGCTGTCACAAATCCTGGGAGTCAGACCATTGTTCGTCACTTATCAGTCACTAACTAATGGCATAGGAATGGGCTTGATCTGTGGTTGGCCACAGGGTTAAGGACTCAATTGCATTTGTCATTGTCAATAAGCGAGCCAAAGATCCAGTGCTGCCAACTCGGAGTTATTAATTTAGCTAGATTTGTTAAACATACAATTGATCACCAAAAAAAGAACAAGGTTTTTTTAAACTTTTTATCTTGATGAGTATGTATATTGTATAAGTTTCAAAACTTCACGTTTGTTATACAGCAATATTCCTGGAATTCCCGCCGCCCGCTCCGCTTCTACATTACGACGAGGGTCGATAAGGTGAAAGGAAAGCCGAGGAATGACTGCGAAGAGGATGGCAAATACTCAAATAGTGATCTAGGTGGTGCTGCCTGCAGGCTAAATGGAATAAAATGTTTTTTATCAAAGGAGGTTAGCAGGACAGTAAGCACCATTCAATTCGATTGTGGGGGGTCTAACTAAGCTACCACCTACCGCAAAGTGATAGCAAAATAACCTGATGGATCTTGTTAAAATGATCAATGAGTATTTGTATAGCTATACATCGAGTGTCAAAAACAAAAGGGTTGATCAACCCTCGAACCTCGAACCCGTGTTAAAAACCAAAATGGCGGATGAATGCTACTCTTGCAAGTGGATTTTCTGTTGTTATTAGAGTTGTAAGAGTTGGCTACACTGGCAGAGAAAACAGAATTATTTGCGAAAACAAAGCGTGAAAATTCGCGATTTTTGATACAAACAAACTGAAATAAACAATAGAACTACTAGGTTTCCTCGTAAATTAATCGAAATAGTGTATTTACAAAACTAACGCGCTCAGTTTCATATTGCATTCCTATTTTACTTGTATATATTTACTGCGATTCACTCAAAATGGATAACATCATCTCCTCAGACGACAGTTGTGATTCCGAAACTCGGAATATGAAGAATCAGCTTACTGGTGAGACCTCTAACACCCGACACCTTGCAGCAGAAACTAGAAGTTTTCTACGTTCTTAGTTACGCTGTACTTTTCTGTCTCTGGTAGCGCGCGGCGATGGCTATCCCTGTAACAGGACCACAGAAGTATTAAAGTATAGAAACACAATGTAGTACATAGAAAATACGGCTATCTTCTAGTACCTACATTTTGGTCCAATGCTAATTTTCGAAAAAGAGAAGTAACAGCGCTAGATAATTATAATGTTAAAACTACTAGGCTTTTTCAATGTAAAACTACATCGTAAAAAGTAACAAACATTATTTGAAAATGGAGATATTTCATTTTTATTGACAAGGTGTCTGAAATTTTTTGGTCCTGTCCTACAACCCCATTTTGGTTTGATACTGTCTATCTTGATGTTCAATAGGAACACTGTTATTCATCTATGCATAGGACATATTACTCTACTCTTTGGGCTATAATATAAATCGTAATTTTAAAAAATCATAATAACTGCTGACCACGGAATTGCCTACATGCAGGAATAGTTTGTTAATAATTACCCCATGACTTTAAAATTCCAGAGTTTGGCTTGGATGAAGAGAACTTGACCAAGGAAGAGATGAATGATCTCCTGAAAGCATTGAACAATTCCAAAACTACTAACTGTGAGGAAGAGCTCACTCGAGAACAAACTAAGGTATTACACCTATCTGGCTGGTCTTAAAGTTGAAATAAGGGTCTTACTTCTTATCACTTTAAAAAAAACTCAGCCATAGGATTTTCAAGGAATTCATGGATCTCACTAACTAGTCTAATCCAACATTGTTCATGCCACAAAAAGTTCATTCTTTTTGTTTGAATTGCCTAGTAGACACTGATAAACATTTAATAATAATCATTATTATTTTCCAGTCTACGGTCAACAATACAGCTAACGGAGCAGAAACAAAGGTATTGAAACGTCGATATGTTGATGTGGCTGACAGACGAATGCCATGGAGTCTCTTCTCAGGAACTCTGACAAGTGCCGAGAAGGCACACACATTAGCTGTTTACATCAAGCTCATGTCCATTAACAGCTATAGACAGGCTCGGCGTTCAGCCACATTCGCAAGCTGGCCTCCTCCTATACAGATAGTAGAAAAATCATCAAAATTGTTGCCTACACGGTCAACTAGAAGTGGACGCTCTGTTCCATCCTACTCGGGCTTTGACGAAGACTCGACAGATTTTGACTTTGTCGTCACAAAGCCAAAGAAGAGAAGATTAACGTCAAGTGACACAACGGACGGAGTATACTCTAATAAAGTAGTAAGCCTTAAAAGGAAGCCGTCAAAAGATGAAAACACAAGGCCACCCAAGGAATCCAAAATAACTGTAACATCCAATGGTGTGAAGCCTAAAACTGATTTGTTCATGTTGATTGAAGACTGAATTTCTGGTCATTGAAATGCAATTAAAGGGAAAAAGTGTTTTATAAAATTTTACCATGAACATGGCATATGCAAACTAATCTCATGAAGAAAAATTGATAGTTTGTAATTTGATACAGCATGGTATATTCGATTTTTTTGAAGATTTAAAAGTTTTTTTATTAAATGTCTATAAGTATACCTAGAAGAAATCTAGATAGGGTCAACTGAGGTTAATGCGTCTAAAGAGCTATTGCAACTTTTTGAATTTACTAATAAATTATCAAAAGTACAGTAGTCTGCCATCTGGTGCTGTAAATTTAGTGTAAATAAACAGCACCAAATGGCAGATTTTGCTAAACTTTTGATTGTTTTTTTAGTAGGTTCAAATTGACTTTACCTATAAACATAATATTGTGTTGGCATCACAAAACTATGTTATTGGAACTAACACAGAATTTCGTTTATTCATCTATCTTCACTCTTAATTATATTTCTAGAAACATAAACATGATAAGCCTGTAACCTATGATAAGAGCTTGTTGCTCCAATTAATCATATTAAAACTAAAAAATATTTTTCATCCATGGGCTAATGTAACAATAAGGAATTTTGTATAGAAAAAAGTTATCTGGATTTTTAATAAACTTCATGTGTCCTTAAATAAGTTTCAATACATTTTGAAAGATTTTTTCTTGTATGTTTCAGTGAAATTATCTATATAAAAATTAGTACTGACTGACTGACTAACAGACAGCCTACAGGCTAAATCAGTGGACGTAGAAACCTGAAACTTGAAAGATGTTTTTGTCAAGAACTGAAAGTGCCTACTATGAAATGATTTTCGAAAATTGATTTTGCCACGCAAACGAAGCTTTCTACTACGCGGCAACTTCGTTTGCGTTTCGAATTTTCAAAAAATTCACTTTTAGCTCTTGACGAACACATCCTCCAATTTTAAAGTCTCTACGTTCAGTAGTTAGGCCTGTATGTTGTCTGTCAGTCAGTCAGGTCTAAGCCTTTTATACCTATATGTATATTGATTGATAAATGCGTTAGTATAGTAAGTACAGTCAGCTGCACAGGTACACTCCCAAGCTCTTACATTTATTTTACTCTTAATTTTGCGAAGAAAAGAGCACGTTATAATTTTCAAATTAATGTAGTCCTTTTACTTATCAGAATACTTGTCAGAAGAAGGATGCTTTTACAAAATTAAGAGTATAATATGAATGTCAAAGGTTGGGAGTTTATACATGTCCGTGCAGCTGACTGTACATACACATGTGTGTAAAGTCAAAGAGTATTTATGTACCAACATAACATTACCAACTTTATTATTGTGATTGATTTATAATATAGTACTTCTGTTAATTAACTGTCCGTAAGATACTTACTGATATGATAAGAAACTGAATAGTCATAGAAATTGCTGGATTTATCTCAAATTGCATGTAAGTACTCATAGTAGGTACTCTATTTTAATAAAATAGGGCGTATTTATTATATTATTTTATAGATTATTAAAACTGATATGATGATGGTTTTGTTACGTCTGAGAACGCACCTTTGTTTTGTAAATGTGCATATTCAATTGTTATGAAACTGCTACAAAATTTAATATTTCTTTAATTTTATGCGAGCAGAGAACTTTTCGCGAGTGTCCTAAGCCACCTAAGCTACCTTTTAAGACGAAAAATCAAAAAAAAAGTTTCGAAAATCTATCAAAACTTGATGGATGTAAATGAGGTATCAAAATTCAATATTTCATTAATATTCCGGTTCTAAAAAAAAGTATCTAAGTATTCTATTAGCAAATGTATGGAAGGAAACGAAACTACATAACATTTTCGAAAACTATCAAAACTCGTACTAAGGGTAGGTACCTACTGCTTAGTTTGGAGCTAGATGGCGTTGTGTGAAATGTCCAAAATATTTATTTATACTATTTATTTACTTGCAATAAAAACCACACAACTCCTTATAATTAAAAATTGAATCAAATCATCAATGGACAGAATCCAGAGTCATTTCCACTGTCAACCTCACGCTCGCTTCTCTTTGCCTTCACCTCTGTTCTTCGCTACTGTCTCGACCAGCGTTGGCGAGGCTGCCTTCAGGTCATAGGCCCATCCGATCTTGGCAAACCAGTCTAGAATGGAGGTGGTCAGGTTGCAAGATATGCCCAGTTCTGCTGCCTTGTAATCCCATGGGAAGGTGTGATGGTAGTTGTGCCAACCTTCGCCCATAGCCACAATTGACACTGCGATGTTTTCTGAAGGCATGATGTGTCTGGAATTGAAATAAAAAATATAGCTAGACTAATAATCAAGATTTTACAAAAACATACACATCCGACTTCAATCGGACTGTTCTATTGACCGTAGGCACCACTGAAAAGTCACAGGGAAGCAAAATAGGAAACGTTCACTTCAACGACATTTTTTTCAGTTATTTTGATTTTAAAACTAAACTACTGGACTGATTTTGATAAAATTTCTATGGGATCTATCTGAAAGTAGGCATCAGGTCGTGGGTTCGAACCCGATCATACACCAATTGATTATTCTGTTCAAAAAGTTTTATGAGTGAATTAAAAACACGTGCTTAACAGTGAAGGAAAACATCGTGAGGAAACCGGCATGTCATAGAACCTAAAACGTTCGAAAATATCAAGTGCGCGAAAGGAGCCTCTTCGAGGTGCACTTGAAACCCTTTCACCACACTGGTTCGAAAGAACTAGTGACACAATAAGAAAAATAACGGTTTATTTATTTATGAGTACCTACACTACTGGACACACTTGAGGACGTGGTGGCCGAGTGGATGAGGCCCTTGGCCCTTACCTTGCGATCTGATGGTCGCGGGTTCGAATCCCGGTGGCAGTCATGCGTAAGTTGGTTTTTTCGGTCGAAAAAATCTATTTATGCATCCCACGTCCTCGCAACGGTGAAGGAAAACATCGTGAGGAAGCCGGCATGTCGAAGTTCGAAAACATGTGTCGAGTGCACGAAAGGAGTGAGGCGCACTTGAAATCCTTTCACGACACTGGTTCGAAAGAAATAGTGACACAATAAGAAGAACGGATTATTTTATTTATTTATAAGTACACTACTCACTTGTCATAAGGCTTGTTTCCCCAAAGATGTGCGAAGCTGTTAACCGACCAAGTGAAGTTGAGGGACAACATGTACCGCAGCAGTTGGGAGAGAACCGTCATCCTCAGCGTCTCGTGCCATCCCAGCCAGCACACCAGGCTTGGGAGGACGAAGCAGAACAGCGTTTTGAAGAGGGTGAAGTATCTATAAATAGGGAGGTATTCACACATAGATGAATAACGGTGTTATAGTAAGCGTCAAACAAGTTGTCCTCTGGCGAACCACGTGATAAAAATGCGCAGAACAGTGTTGCCAACGACGCTGAGACTGATATCGCCATTTTTCACAGCACAAGTAGCCTAATGTAGGTACCTAGCTGAATTCAGACTCTGTAGCCTAAAAATTAGCCGAAATCATCATCACCTTCCTGCCCTTACTTATCCCACACTCAGATGAGGTCGGCACAACATATTGTCTTCTTCCATTCGACTCTATTAGTAATCATCTCTGTACCTACACTCGATTTTATAAAATGAAAATTAAATAAGTAAAGAAAAGGAGCCGAAGAAAGTGACAAAACATTTTCCCGAAATAGTTACCTAGTTAGTACCTATAATATATACTTAGATAATTGCGGTAGTCACTAACAGCAATATACCTAGGTACATTGCACATGATTGCCTCCATTGGTTTCTACCTAGAACACGTAGAACACAAAAGTTTCAGTCAGCTAAAGAATTTGCGTTCTCCGTACTTAGGTACGTACGATGTGATAACTCTGGATACACATTTTACCTAACGTGTCGGGAGAAGTCCCCTGCAGGATTACGTTTTGATGGGTACCAAGACAGTGCGAGATATTCTACCGCAAAGCAGTGCAAGCATTGCTGTGTTCCGGTTTGAAGAGCACTATAGCTAGTGAAATTACTGAGCTTTCGAGACCATCGCTGTTCGAGACTAACCAAACTCACTGGCTTGTAGCTTGTTTGCAAGCCCTGTCATCGACGCTTAACATGGTAAACGGTAAAACACACCTCGTATGTAACCTAATCAGCGGATCGTTCTCAATATCACTCATGTCCATCTTCCGGCCCTCCCTGATGACGTCAGGATGCTTCTTCATCATCAGCCAGCCGACGTGGGAGAAGAAAAAGCCTCTGTTCGCGTCGTGCGGGTCTGCAGACGTCTCTGAGAACTTGTGGTGCACGCGGTGGTCCCGTACCCAATCGTAGATGCTGTTCTGTTGAGAAAAAATAGGTAGGTACGGTCTTGAAGGGAATCGCTTTTATTTATTAGGGACAATAAACAGCTTTAATAGCATACATGGCCTGTCCACTGCCACTTTAGCTTGCTAATCCTATGAGCTATCGATGACTTCGGTTCTTTGTTGGATAACGTATTTTATCCTTCAGACTTTTAACATAGCTCGTTCCATTGCTTGCTGAGTGACCTAAAACTGGTTGACTAGGCCTTTTTTTTTTGTTTAACATGGGGAAATGCTCATGGATGCCCACCGCCCTTGGGGGAGGGCGGAGTGGTATGTCAGACTTAAACCGACTAAAACCCCATGGTGGCCGACCTCTACGCATAAGAGGGACCCCGGGATATCCGAAGAACACGTACCGGTGTCCCTCACGCACGTTGCTGTGAGGCCCATCCCAGGGAAGGCTTGCGCCAACCTCCGAGCGGGATCGGATCTCTCGCGATCCCGCTCAGCAGTCTCTTTCTGAACCATGACGGTCTCACAGAAAGAGGCTACTGCCCTCCACGGTGTCACCTCTGCCAGCATTGCCGCAACAACGCTAGGCAGGGCGAGGTCTTGCCCGATTTGGTCCATCAGGACCCGCCGTTCAGAGCTCCACGCCGAGCACTCCTCGAGCGTGTGCTGGGTAGAGTCCTGGTCCCTCCCACAGTGGGGTCGACTATGCCTGCCGTGAGTGTCCACGGCTCGTGCTGTTCGGCTCCGTATGACATAACGGGTAGGACGCACTGATAAAATTTCTTGTATTCAGGCATTGTGGATTATACGACGCCAACGTGAATGCCAACGCCAATTACTCGACGTAACTTGCCGAATGCAGCCCAGCCCAATTGTAAAAAGCCCTAAAGTATGTGTACTACCACTACTAAGTAACATAGGTTAGTTACCTGTCCAGCTGTTGAGTAGCAGGCCAGTAAAATGAGCTGGAGAGGCCACTTGGCCTTGAAGGAGCGATGGCACCAGTAGCGGTGCACGCCGGCTGTCACGCCGAACCCGGCAACATCGCCCACGAAGGCGGCTGGAAACCAAACCTTGTAAGTACTACTCGGGCGAATAAACATGACACCTGGCCCGAATGACGTTTGTGCAAAGTACAGCGTGGAATTGGATAATCTTGATAGAGAACAGGTCCTGTATTACTTGGTAATAATAAGTAATGATAAGGCTTCGCAATTAGAGGAAAAAGAAACACGGAGGGCGCCGCGCGGGGCAGCAGTTCCTCATCAAGTTCCGAGCCACGAGTCAGCCAGGTGTCATGTTGATTCGCCCGAGTAGTAGGTAATTTTACCGTTAGTTATTCTACCGAAATGTTGTAACAATATCTAAGCATTATCGTGTTCCTGTTTAAAGGGCGCTGTAGCTGGTAAAATGACTGGGTTTTCGAGACTGATCATCAAATATCTTAAAATAGATGAATCAAAGTCCTGTGTAGCACTGTTCTGGTCATAAGCGGTCCTGATTTCTTAACACCAAGAGACGACCAGTTGATAAAAGAGCAGAAGATGTTCATAACTAAGAGGTTGTTTAAATGAAAAATCAAGAATCATCATTATCATAATCAGTCTATCGCAGTCCACTGCTGGACATAGGCCTCTCCCAATGAGCGCCATCGCGCCCTGTCTTCGGCTTGCCCCACCTGGCCAGAGGGCGTCCTACACTACGTCTGCCGATTCGCAGTCACTTAAGAACTCGTTTAACACAGTGACTAAGTATAAAAATCAAGAATGCTAGAACGAAATAATTTAAAAGAAACTTACAGAAAAGCACAGTTTGCCATTTGGGGAGCACAAAGCTGCTGAAATCAATCAAGACCCACAGGGTGATGATGACGTGAAACAACACGATAGCCCCCGAGTTTAACCAGAGAATTGGCGTTAAAAACCCGGCTCTTTTCTCCCAATCTCTAAGCGGTCTCATGTACTTTGACTCCTGGATCCTACCGAGGACCACATCATATGAAGTTGGCGTGATGCTATGATTCTTTGTCTCTAGGAGCTGGACTTTGGAGGGTGTGTAGAACTGTTCAATGGTTTGCGTCACTGAAGGCGCCATTATTTATTCCTGAAACAAATGTTATCTGGTTTAAAATTACTAATTACCTACTTAAAAAAGACGGGCTAAACGAGCAACGAAAGGTTTTTCAAGTTTTCCCATTAATTTCTTCTCCCAAAGAAGTAACAAAAGATAAAATGGAACACTTCTTCTTCTTCTTCTTAACGTGTCACTCGTTCTTTCGAACCAGTGTAGTAAAAGGAATTCAAGTGCGCCTCGAAAAGGTGAACTTGACACATATTTTTGAATCTTTTTGGGTTCTATGACATCTCGATTTCCTCACGATGTTTTCCTTCACGCGTGTTTTAATACACACATAGATTTTTTATTTAGAAAATCCATTGGTGTACGAATAGGTTCGAATCCACAATCTTCGAAACATTAGTCGAGGCTCCTCCCACTCGGCCAACACGGCTTCTCACACCATAAATTAGAATCTTTTTCTTCTTATCGTATCACTAGGTCCTTCGAACAACGACTTTAGTCGTCTTTTTCAGTCCCTGTTAGCAGGGAAACTTAATTACTACTACTACCCAGCCTCTTGCACCCACTGTTGGGTATAGGCCTCCTCTTCATTACAACCCTTTTTGCGGTCCTGGGCTAGCCTGATCCACTAGCCTCCGGCTGTTGTAATGATATCGTCCGACCATCGGGCGGGTTGTCTGCCTCTAGGTCGGCGAGCGCCCCACGGCCACCACTCCGTTGTCGCTTTGGTCCATCTGCCGTCGTCCCTTCTACTAGCCAAGTGCCCCGCCCATCTCCACTTCAACCTTGCGATACGTGTACCAACGTCTACCACTCTCGTACGACGTCGTATCTCGATGTTGGGTATGTGGTCGAGAAGTGTCAAAAAACTTAATTAATTAATGTATATTACATAGAAATAAAATGAGTAGGATCAATATAGATCTACAAATATGGTACGTTAAATAACGTCCACGATTTTCCACAAAAGATGTGCACTTGGTGTGATACCTATTCCCTAACAATTCATGAAAATGCTGTCGCCTCTGTCATTTGTGATGATTGATCACGCAGGGGTCAAATAAAGGAACGGACGCTGGCACGAGGCTTTTTGGACACCGGTCTTGCCTTGAAACTGATTTATTATTTGAAGTCATTCATTCCCTCTAGGGTCCAATTCTCGTGTAGGTATTCTTACTAACAATTGGTAGTGCTTAATAAAAAAAAACCTTTATATCTGGCTGCTCCTGAACATAAGTGTGTATTAACCTATATGCTTATCTACTATATTTACTAATTTTGTTACACCTTATCACTATTGTTATCTTCCACCTCTGCAGCAGTCTCCTCTATGGCGTAGGCCTCCTCTAAATCCTTCCACAAGTCCCTCTCCCTCGCTCTCCTCATCCACTCCGGTCCGCATTGCTGCGTAAATATGTCCCTCCATCTCTTTTTTGGTCTCTCCTGTTTCCGTTTCCCTTCTATTGGGTGACTCGGTGTGAATCCATTCTGTGACTCGTTTTGCCCACTTAGCATTTTCTAACCACAAATGAGCCATCAGTTACCTAAGCATTAGATGCCAATGTGCCAGGCTATTTTCGCCTGCTTGGCACGTAAGATGCCAGGTAAATTATTTTACTAAGTTCTCTTAGTCACAAATAGGAAAAAGGTGAAGCCGCAACAAATGACAAAAGTCGAATACTTCTTCTGAAAATTCTAATACACCAGAATCGGCGCCCAAGAAACATGCGTCCTATGCGAAACAAAAGGCTCATAGTTCATAGTGACGCTTTGTTACACCTTTATATACCTACTACCTGAGGTGGTTTGTTATTGTTGTTCGTTCGTATTTATCTGTAGGTTATACCTCTAGAACTAACGTATCTTGCTGTGCAATTTTTAATAATAAATAAACTAAATTTTACCTTATCATTTATGAAAAACCTATTTTTAATTTCGATACCTAACTTAAATTAATTATTAATAGATGAATGGATAAAGATGACCTACGAACCTACGGTGCTTACGTTTTCTTTCAGAGTGTAAAGCAATGACTTTCACACAGTATGTTGGTAGAGTCTCTAGTTTCCTCTGTTTACTTTGTCTATGGACTCCCTCAGGGGGTGCAAAGTGCCCCCCTAAGGCCCTGGCACCTTTACCCTTGGTGCTGGAGTATGCCTTGTGGCGAGGGTGGCATGAAGCCGTCATATTCGCACCGGATGTTGACACGGGTAAAATTGCATGCGGTGTTTATGTCTCTAGTTTTAATTTTTCATTTGTTTGTTTGATTTATTTTGTTTAATTTTTTGCTTTTGATAATCTAACCTGCCTTCTGTGCTTCGTGTGCTTGTTTGGTAATGGTTCTTTAAATGGATTCGGTTAGTAATTAAACAATTATATCCTGGCTGGAAATTCAAATTTCAGGAAAATAATTGCGTCCTTGATTTAGGAATGAAAATAAAATCAACTCACCGATTATTACAAAATTGTATTTCCTTTTCTTCGCTCGTATAAAATCTTCATTATTATTTTCGCACTTAATCATAAAAATAATAGAAAATAATACATAAAATTGCACTAAAAAAATAATTTCACGTGCATTACGAGATAATAACGTTTAATTAATGGAATGCGAGAGTTACGGAAATGTTGCGAAGTCACGTAGAGTAGATGTACATTTAGATAGACTGAGCATGAGCGCCTAAATCACGTAGATTGTCACGTAGGTACCTACTGTCACACTACTGTGCAAATTTCATCAATAAACAATACTTACATACAAAATTTAGCTACAACGTTAGCCAACGTTAGTTTAGCTACAACGTTAGTCGAGTTGGTTTTAGTTAGAGAAAAGAATCAGGTCATGTCGGTGTCGCGGGTACAATTCCCGCTTCGGGTCATACTTACAACTGTGCAATATTTTCGTAGTTTTTTTTTTCTATCAAATAAAATTGAATTAGATTGAAATAAAATATCTTTATCCAAGCTGTTTATTATAATCTAGTTGTAGGTGTGTGAAATATGCAGCCATTATAGTTAAGTATTAGGTAGGCGTTTTGGACTAGTCTTAAAACAATCTCTGAAATCTGCACCAAGGTGGAAGATGTGGAAGGTGTTAAGATGCTAAACGCCTTTAAAACAGCATGCTCTGGCCGGTGCAACACTGCTCTACATGCATGTAGAGCAGTGTTAAACCGGCCAGTAAGAAACAAAGTCCTGTTTAACACTATTCTGGCCATGGCCAGGCGGGATCTTTTACCATCAGACCAGCTCGTCTCATCTCTTTTTACATACAAAAATACCAATCACCATTTGTTGGTCGTTGGCATTTTTAGACTAAGAACAATGTCATTTTTACAATTTGTTCATAATAATATTTTCAGGCTGTGACTGGGCTACAATTCGACTGATGAAGTGCTTGAGTGTGAATGGTATAGCATCAGCTACAAAAATGGCGGAAAATCCCCGCGTGCTCTCAAGACTCGGAGTAGTTTTGCTCTCGACACAAACTACAGGATATAATGCGAGTGGGCCTTTGAAAAAACTGGTTGCCAAGGTATGTTTAGCCAGCTGAAAAGGCAGGCCATGTCTGCCGAAGAACCAACAAATTCGGGGTATTGTTCTTGTATCTCCTACCTCTAGAGTCTTTTTATTTTTTCTAGTCACGAAAAGATTATAATACTTAAATAAATTTTTTTCGAGATTAGTTACAAAATTTAACAGGGATTGTTTTTTTTTGGACTTGATTATCAATTCTGAGCAAACTGATTTCAGGTTTCGCATAAACAAATAATGTTTTATAATAGAAAGTAGTTGGCAGAAATTAGAGAGGCGACCTGAAGATAGCTCAGTAGCCTTGGGAGAACCAGACACGTGCAGCACTGATATTGTTAATTATTTATCATCATCTAAGGATATGGAGTCAAAGAGGAAACAAAGTGTCAGGTGGACTTTTGGTCACCAGTGGACTTTTGTGAACCTGTCACTGACCAAGAACGGACAAATGACAGAATTTGCCAGCATGATGCTATCGGATGTAATACCATAATCGAAGTCTTGATCCAGATTAGCACAATGGATTGGATTAGCCATAAATCACGAATTTTGTAATTTTTGTTTATAATCAAAGCATAAATATTTTAATCAGCATATTGTACGATAGCCAAAAATCCTCTTCTGAATTATTATTTTCCGTTCAGTTTATTTCTAGAAAGGTACTGATATTTCAAACGAACGAACATAGCTCTGTGTAAAATCGAGGCAACAAAATTGTCGTACTAATTTGTGACCGACCTATGTTTGTATCTGTATCTGTATCTGTATGTACAAGTGTTGAGATCATTTCTGAATAATTATTTTCCGTTCAGTTTATTTCTAGAAAGGTACTGATATTTCAAACGAACGAACATAGCTCTGTGTAAAATCGAGGCAACAAAATTGTCGTACTAATTTGTGACCGACCTATGTTTGTATCTGTATCTGTATCTGTATGTACAAGTGTTGAGATCCTATTTGGCTAAGTAAATATAGTTGCTCATAATACTGGAAATCTTAAATGTCTAAAATCCTTGAATTCATTGCTTACGAATTTGGCGCTTTACTTGGCTTTACTTCGTTTGATCGGGAGAATGTGTTGTGTCAATGGCTTGAAAATAAGAAAAGAAAGTTCTACTTTTCTTCGTCGTCGGTCGGAGTCAAGACATTTTGTTCTTACTAGTGTTATTTCTAAATATTCCTTTTTTAATTATATCTTCTTGATTATATTTTTTGTGTTATTTAGCTTAATAAATAGGCATCAAAACGTTTCTTAATAAATTAAATTTTATAAAAAAACAACAATTTGTTATTTCTTCAGCTCTATCATCTGCAAATGCATACCGCTTTCTACGATTGGCTGATTGTGACTGGATCAGGCAAAGAATTCATGAGCATCAACAGGATATTGAATTCATCTTCGATTCGCTTTGATCAAAACCTAGTTGTTGCCTATCCTTACTCAAAGAACCATGTTAAAGCAAAACTTTCCGGCCTTTGCGACCAAAATTTCTCATACGGAACAGACAGAAAAACCCTAAAATCCAAAGAAATCTGCAATGACGAATTGAATAAAAACAGCGCGAATAACCACAGAGCGAAGACGGTTTTCGAGAGGACTTACTACAAGACATCAGATCGGTTCAAAAACTTGTCAAAAAACAACACATACCGTCGCAAAGGAGTAGTTTTGCCGTTACATAATACTGGCTTTATCAATTACAATTTTTCCCGACATTTTCGTATGACGAATATAAGCAAATTTTCTCTAGCATTGCAATTTAAAGAATGGCAGAGGGCAAATACTTTTGATCAAAAATTAACAAACTCTCAGATACTTTTGGTTCAGTATTTCAAGGCAAAGCCCAACTCTACATTGTACGCACGATTCTTGGGTAAGTGGTAGAGGTACCTTCTGTTCAATGAGTTTATAATGTAAGTCAATCTTCTTCTTCTTATCGTGTCACTAGTTCTTTCGAACCAGTGTGGTGAAAGGATTTCAAATGCGTCTCGATGAGGCTCCTTTCGTGCACTGTAAACGTCCAATGTAAGTTGTAGACTTATTGATTTGTATTTTTTATGAAAATTGAACTAAATTAATTATATGTTCTATCGAGCACTGGATTTATAATTGTAGAACATTGGTTCAGATTAGGTTTTATTTTAATTTTCCCCTTGAGCAGGCTAAAGTCATACTAAGACCATACCGCTCTTTCTAACGGTTTTAGATGTTTTTTTTAGTTTTTAAAAACTTTTATATTATTTGCATTTCATACGTGAGATTATGTACTTACAGCTTCGTCATCAGTCACAGTCGAACAAAGTATGTCATGGTCAAGTGAAGTCATGCCCCTATAAAGTGGTGGTGGCTTCTATGGAGTTTTGGGTACAACACGAAAAGTCACGTTTAACAGCATTGCACTTTTCACCAACACTCATACACGTACACGAGCACGGGAAAACCCACCGTTTTTACACTTCAACCACAGCTTCAACACTCAAGTAATATCTACAACTAATTGAAAATATTACAACGCCGCAAACATAACATTCTCATGCTCCTATCTACTTACTGCTCTACTTAAAAAAAATATCTCTTCGTCCATTCAATAGGTGTCTGGAGTCGTGAGACAAGCATGTCTGAGGTGGATATCCCTTACCCCGTAGAGGCCCGAACCTTTCTTGGCGAAGAGTTGATCTTTGGCAGATGCAATAGCAGCGATGAAACCTCTTTAGACGATGACGGACCAGCGTCGCCGGCCTCTTTAGGCGATGTACTGCATTTCTTTGCCGTGCGGCTCAACGCTACGTTAGTATTTAACTATGTATTTAGTAGGTATACGTCACAGAAGTAACACAATGTAGTACATTGAAAATGCGACCAATAAAAGCCACATTGGCTAACTTCTAGTACATTTTGGTCTGATGCCAATTTTTGAAAAAAAGAAGTAGAACTACTAGGCCTTTTTCATTGTTAATAAAACTACATCGTAAAAAGTAACGAACATTATTTGAAAATGGAGATATTTCATATTTATTGATAAGGTGTCTGAATTTTTTTCGTCCTGTCTTACGAATCCATTTTGGTTTGATACTGTCCATCTTGGTTCTATAGGAACACCGTTATTCATCTATGGTATACGTTAGTTTAATATTTAACGATTTGTAATTTATAAAGCTGAGTTTAGAAAAAAATATCTCTCACTTTTCTTTCTTTTAGTTATGAGACAGCTACAGAAAGATTCTCGTAGCTATTTCGTAGCCGTCTCGTCATTGGAACGTTGATGTTGTAGAGCAGCGATTCCCAAAAGGTGGTCCGCGGAACCCTGGGGTTAAGTGCAAGGGTCATAAGGGTTCCGCGGTCTGTCCGAGAATTAAATGAAAAATATAACGTTTGAAGAATGCAAAAAAAGATTAATATGTGCGAACAAAAATTCTTCACATTAAGTAATTAAACCTACATTGTATTGTGAATGTTTCGCAATACTATAATAATTATTTTTATTTATAATTTGTTCTTTCTTCGAGTCTAGCATGAATTGATTCAAACTACAAGGTAAACGCTTTGTTTATCAAAATAGCCAGCAAGGGTTCCACCAAAAGAAGTATGATCAATTAGGGTTCCATGGCCAAATAAAATCGGGAACCTCTGTTGTAGTGGTCTAAGAGACGGTTACAAGACAGCTACAAGAAGGTATATATTCATTTTACGATGTAAATAGCAATCATGTATTTTCAGGCCTGTAACCCACTACTACAGTAAGCTCGGTCTCCGTACATACGAAGGCACGTGGAGCGGGCTACTTGGCGCGCTGATGGATGGAAGCGTGGATGTGGCGCTGGAGCCAGTCACCGACACCACGCCGCGCCACGAGATGAAGTTCATCTTCCCTATAGCTGAGACTATGTAATAAGTGTTACTGCAAACTCTCTCTCCATCCGTACTCTACTTTTTCTCTGAATCCTATGTCTCCGAGTCGGGGCAAAGGGCAGACACAAAGTTTCTCCAGGGCGTCGTTCTGTCTAGTGCCATCCTTTTCACTTCACTCCAAGTGCTCTCTCCGTACGGTAAAATTATAATGACGGAGTCAGCTCAGACAGAGCAGAGTAGCGGCGTTGCGACTTATTTTGCATCAAATTTAATTTAATGTGATTTGTTATACTTGTACATACTAGACTGTTAATTGGTTTAAATTTTCAACCCTTTGAGCTACCCAGCAACATTTTAAAATTGAGTTATGTACTAAATTAAATGAGGTAGGTACTTACTTAGTCGCTCGCCGCCGCTGCCACGCCATCGGTCGGCGTTGAACCCAAGGCAGAATTAAATGAATGCAAATAAAATAAATAAATGTTTACCTATAAATGCTCAGTGTACTGTCTGCCTTCATCTTGCCCTAGAAACCCTAGAGCAAAATCCACAGCCACAGAAGTATTAAAGTAGGTACAGAAACATATTGTAAGTACCTACATGGAAAATGCGTCACAAAAAAGGGTCTATTAAATATTAAATATTGGTCAGTAACAGGGCTAGATAAATATTTTATGTTAAAACTACTAGGTAGTCTTTTTCATTGTTAATAAAGTTCCATCGTAAAAAGTAACAAACATTATTCGAAAATAGAGATATATAATTTTTATTATTCTGTCCTATGTACCCCATCCATTTTGGTTTGGTACAGTCCATCTTGGTGTTCTATAGGAACACCAGCATCCAGCCTTTATCTTGGTCTATTCACGTTTTTTTTCTAGGAGTAACATCTACATCTATAGGAACACCGTTATTCGTCTATGCATCCAGCCTTTATCTTAATCTATTCACTTCATGTTTCTAGGAGTAACATCTACATCCGTCAGCAAGAGACTTCCACCGTCCGGGACATATTCCTGGCTCCGTTTAGTGGTCCGCTGGTGGCTTGCGTGGTGGCAGTGGCCATCATAGCTGCTTTGGCAGCGATGGTAATCAGCAAGCTGGCTCCTGGTGCGAAGGAACACCACATGGGGTATGCTGAGGCTCTGCTGTGGTTTACTGGCATTCTTTGCCAACAAGGTATTTATACATAGTATGAAAAACCAAAAATAAATAAAATCATTAATAAGGGGTAATCTGAAAATGTACCTATATCATTAATTCAGTGATTGAGGAACAGATCTATCTACCTATTCACCTAATAAACTTTCGCATAGTTAGGTCTATACACGGTCAATTTTTAATCACCATAAAAAATATACGCATAGTCAGTTGCCGTTACTGAACTGCAAAAAATACGGCATAAAAACTCGAAAAAATTAAGTCGAATTTTTGTCAAAATAAATTTGATTAAAATTGGAACACTGTTAATGTTAAAGTTTTCATGGATTTGCGTCAGGCGGTACCTTTAATTGATAATAATTTAAGCATTATTCATCGTTTGGCAAACCCGGGTACCTAGCTCGAGCAAGCCTGCAAAACCTCGGCTCGGGCGCTGCACTCGCTCCGCTGTCACTCTGCCATTTTGTAGAAATCAAAAATTCTGACTGCACTGATGCAACGTAGTATCCCGTCTGCAATGCCCATTTAATTTTTCTGGTAATTATAAATTGGTGGTGTATAATAGATTATATGGTGCTGATCTTTCTGAAATGTGTAGGCGGCACGTGGACACCCCAAAGCCCGGCGGCCAGCATGCTACTCATCGCGTGTCTATTGTTTAGCGTTGTCACATACAATGCTTACGCTGCCTTCATCACCTCGGTACTGTCGGTACGAGTCGCCAGCGTCGATACCGTGGCGGCCGTGCTGAGGGAGCCTAACCTTCAAATAGGATACATTAAGAACGGCGCTGATCAAATGTATTTGATGGTAAGTTATGTTTACTTAAGTTACACCTTACGTAGACCTTACAGCAGGGGTCACCAAATGGCGGACCGCGGTCCGCATCCGGACCGCCCCGCCCCGACCCATTTTGTGCGGACTGCGAGAACATAGCAACTTGCACTACAGAGTACGTAATTTAATAACTATGTATCCCCCGCATTATCTAGTTTGTTGTTTTTGGGAGTGATAAAGCTACTCTGCAGATGAAAATGATTTTGCAAGAAAACACATACATGCGGAAGTTTCCAGTGAAGAGTTCTGGATAAAATTTGTGGGTGGTAATAGATATCTAGAACTACAAAAATAATAAATACTTATTTCTATAAAATGTTGTGCGGACCGCGATGGTCATTTCATTTCTTAAAACGGACCCCGAGCGAAACTAATTGGTGACCCCTGCCTTAAAGCGTCGATGACACAAGGCTTTTTTAGATGCTTAGACTAATGCCTAGATCACACGTACCGAGTACTCAGCCGAGACAGTGCTCTCCGAGTACTCTGTACGTATAAACATAGCGCCGAGTGCTCGGCTGAGCGAGTGATGTAAACTTTTACTGTCTCGGCGGAGTAAAATTTTACTGTCTCGGCCGAGTACCTACTCGGTACGTGTTATCTAGGCATAAGTGTAGCGCTACATTGAACGGATTTTCCGTCGCCGGTCTTCCGTCGCGGAACGCCACTACATTTAATTTCATATAAATTTCTATAATCGGGCACAATACGCCGATCTTCCGTCACGGGTAATCCGCCGAAGATCGTCGAAGGAAAGCCTTTCAATGTGACGATAGCATAAGTAAAAAGGGGTATAAATTGACAGCGCTGTATGAGCTGAATGCTCGCATCGGGCGGGGGTCGAACCCAGAGCACACTTTGCAGACGGGGTCACCGGACCTTCTGAAAGGAATCACGTAGTCCGACAAATCTTTATGTACATAACAATATCACGAACAAATATTTCATGTAAATAATTACATAGGAACCTAAAATTGTTGAGAACGAACGTGCAATAAACGGCAAAATGATACAATTCTGATAGTTATTTCCTTTGAACATTTGTAGATTAAATCTCCATTGCTCGTCGACTACACCGGAATGAACAAAAAATAAACCTACCTACGACGATGGACGGATCAAACTGCGAAACTCCTTCGGTTTTTAATTTTTATCTCCAAAAATCACGTTTTTATATTTTTGCTCAGTCTCGACTCCTGTACGAGATAAGCGGTTCTTATGTTTTTTTTTAGTTTATATATTATAATTGTTAATATTATACCTATATTTGTTATGAAATTCTTTTATGACTGAAAGACAGAAAGTTTCAATCGTATAGCTGATCGGGAAGTGCTCGAAATTTGATTTGCAAGATTACACGCGGACAGACAGACAAGAAAGTCATTTTCTCTTGATTGTCTACCTGTGGTATGAAAAAATTGTACAGACAGCGTCATAGATAAGTATCCCCCTTGCATTATAATACCCAGCTTCAAATCCCTTCAAATCACCGCGCCGCGACGTATGGAGAAGTTTTACCTTTAAAAAATAGATTATATTTGTAAAACCGTATGTAAGCCTAAAAATAATTTTAAGTATCACAATTTTTTGAAAGGATTTATAGCTGGGTGTCTTGTGCAAGGAGGATACTTATCTCTGACGCTGTCTGTACATACTTACTTTACCTACATTACATAATTGTCAACTGATGTTAATTAATTTATTAAATTAGCAACTGGTGTATTATTAAAATGATGATCAATAAAGAATATTCTATTAGTACGTAATATTTTTTTCTCTGTGATTCTGTTTTTCTATTGACAGAGTAAAAATGAGTTTGTTTTCTAGTCTACAAAAGACGTGCAACTGAACGCGTTCTACATCCGAGGGTACTCCAATGCTGAGAACCTGGTGTCTACAGCAGAAGAAGGGCTAGCGAGGGCTGCCAGCCAGGACTACGCCTTCTTCGCCGGTCAGCGGTCAGCACGCCATGCTCTTAGGTTCAATGACTGTTAGGACTCCCTTTCTCTTACGCTGACGTCGCGTCGGTCGGTCGGTTGCTGACGTCGGTCGACCGACGACTGATGTCACATCAGCGTCGCAGTGCGGTGCCACATAGCACGTATATTTGTACGCTCGACCGACGTCCGTGACCGACGTCAGCGTAGGAGGAAGGCAGGCCTTAGCGTGCTTAGGGACTTAAAAAAAATTAGATATATACCGATACTATCTTAGGTTGTAGGTAAACTCTATTCGATCTGTTAGAGTGTGTATGGGTGCGCTCCGATCGAGTCAACAAGAGTCAATGTGCTACACTCTTTTTTCCCAATAAGTACCTAAAACTGTGACACTGGTCAATAAGTGATCGATCACACTTATGACTAATTTGTTCCTTTACATTTTTGTTTAGATTTTTAGTACCACACCTAAGGATCAGAAAAGGTTTAAAAAAAATATATCTTTATAAAAACTAAGCAATGGACATGTTTTCAGGTCACTGAGTCAAGCGCGAGGCCGATGCGCTGTTCGCGAAGTCCCCGTGCACTCCACCAGAGCTCATCTCGCTTTCCCTTTACCTCGATACTCGCCCTACGCTAGACCCACGCTCATCAGGTACATTATATACTATATACCTACTTAAAAAAATACAAAGAATTTAATAATATACTATGTCAATCAAGGGCCTAGCCTGCCTGGCCATTGTGTATTTTTATACCATAAGGCAGAACAGAGAGCCTATGTGTCCCCACTTTATTTAAAAAAATCTTAGATGGCATAAGTTCGTGCCTATTCCCGGTGCGCAAGAGCTAAAGCCTTGTGGTATCTAAGGTTCAAGTGTCCTACTTCTGTACACATGGATAGAGCTGATATGCTACTCTATCTATGGATATAAATAGGCCCGCAAATACACACGCTTGCGATATCTTATTTGGTCTATAATGGGTTAAATTATTAAATATTTGGAGCAGTCTCCTTCAACTCCGGGCGTCAGGCTCCTTGGCTCGTCTCGAAGCCTCATTAGTGCCCGAGATGCCACATTGCTCACCTCCAGCCGGCTTCGCTTCCGCACGCGCTACGGATGTGCGTTCAGCACTACTGCTGTTAGCGGCTGGGTATATTGTTGCTCTTCTACTGGGTAAGGGACATGTCAAGTGCATGAGATGCATACCTATTGCGTGTTTAGTGTTTGGTTTGGTTCATTTAGCAACTGGGTAAGTGATATCCTTAGTTGCCGAGATGCCACATTGCGCGCTTCCATAGATAGCTTCACTTCCGCACGCGCCACAGATGTGCGTTCAGCCCTACTGCTGTTAGCGGCTGGGTATATTGCTGCTCTTCTACTGCCATGTCTAACGCACGAGATGCATGCATAATACATGTTTGGTTCTGCAGTTAGAATCTTAGTATACTCGCTGCTCTTCTATTGGGTAAGTGATATCCTTAGTGCCCGAGATGCCACATTGCGCGCCTCCATAGACGGCTTCGCTTCCGCACGCGCCACAGATGTGCGTTCAGCCCTACTGCTGTTAGCGGCTGGGTATATTGCTGCTCTTCTACTGGGTAAGTGCCATGTCTAACGCACGAGATGCATGCATAATACATGTTTGGTTCTGCAGTTAGAATCTTAGTATACTCGCTGCTCTTCTATTGGGTAAGTGATATCCTTAGTGCCCGAGATGCCACATTGCGCGCTCTAGCCGGCTCTGCCTGCGCACGTACCACAGATGTGCGTTCACCCTTACTGCTGTTGGCGGATGGGTATATTGCTGCTCTTCTGCTGGGTAAGTGCCATGTCTAACGCACGAGATGCGTGCATAATACATGTTTGGTTCTGCAGTTAGAATCTTAGTATACTCGCTGCTCTTCTATTGGGTAAGTGATATCCTTAGTGCCCGAGATGCCACATTGCGCGCTCTAGCCGGCTCTGCCTGCGCACGTACCACAGATGTGCGTTCACCCTTACTGCTGTTGGCGGCTGGGTATATTGCTGCTCTTCTGCTGGGTAAGTGCCATGTCTAACGCACGAGATGCATGCATAATACATGTTTGGTTCTGCAGTTAGAATCTTAGTATACTCGCTGCTCTTCTATTGGGTAAGTGATATCCTTAGTGCCCGAGATGCCACATTGCGCGCCTCCATAGACGGCTTCGCTTCCGCACGCGCCACAGATGTGCGTTCAGCCCTACTGCTGTTAGCGGCTGGGTATATTGCTGCTCTTCTAATGGGTAAGTGCCATGTCTAACGCACGAGATGCGTGCATAATACATGTTTGGTTCTGCAGTTAGAATCTTAGTATACTCGCTGCTCTTCTATTGGGTAAGTGATATCCTTAGTGCCCGAGATGCCACATTGCGCGCCTCCATAGACGGCTTCGCTTCCGCACGCGCCACAGATGTGCGTTCAGCCCTACTGCTGTTAGCGGCTGGGTATATTGCTGCTCTTCTACTGGGTAAGTGCCATATCTAATGCACGAGATGCATGCATAATACATGTTTTGATCTGCAGTTAGAAACTTAGTTACTACTTAGTCTTCTGTAAGTGATATCCTTAGTGTCCGAGATGCCACATTGCGCGCCTCCAGCCGGCTTCGCTTCCGCACGCGTCACAGATATCACAGATGTGCGTTCAGCCCTACTGCTGAATGACTAACAGACAAACCGCTGAATGTAGAGATTTAAATCTTAGAGGGATTGTTTTTCAAACAGTACAAGTTTAAAAAAAAAATATTTCTTTCGAAAGGAGTTTTATAAATTCGTAACCCGAACGAAGTTACGGGCAGCTGTCCGCAAGTCATAAAATAATGTCTTGTCGAACGCAATTGTGTATTTGCTTGAATACTCGTTGAAATATTCCCTAATATTTTCAGGTCTCGGCGAGTATGTTTGGAAAAATCGCAGAGAAGTTCGTGCTTATATTTTCCAATCGTACTTACGGTTGGTCAATGTTTTGAGACAAATTTAGTAACTCCTCATTCAAGGAACAGCTTTCCTTAGTAAACTTAGTAATAAGATAAACTAAGCGTCATTTTTATAGCGTCTATAAATCTACACTCACGAATATTGTTTGCTAACACTAATGTAGACATACACAATAAAAACACGAAAATATAAACTATCAATAAATTAATATCAATTTATTTCCTAAACATTATTCACTACCTCCTAAGAAAGTGGTCTTCAGGTAAAACTTGAGTTGTCACTGCCTCGTCTAAACACTCCTGTAAGGGTCGTTTCGTCTTAACCATTTCCGCCATCATGGTCTGAATGGTTTTGGTCTCGGCGGTCTTCAGATTAGTGGCCAGGCCTAAGGCTGCGTATACTCTGATGAAGGTAGTTGAACAGCCAAAATCTGGAAAATATCAGTCCTGAATAAATAAATAAATATTTTGGACCTTTCACGCAACGCCATCTAGCTCCAAACTAAGCAGTGGACAAACACCGATGTTTATCACACAAATGTTTGCCCCGAAGCGGGAATCGAACCCGCGACACCGGCGTGGTAGTCCAACACACTTGCATCTACGATGTATCTGTCACGACGAAACTTCTGAAAAAAAATTGGGGCGGATAGATATCTACAACTGCTCTACGAATTAAACTCGTACTCGTAGAAATTTTGGAGACTGATTTTTAACAATTTTATCATTATACAGGGTGGGCCATGAATTAGTCAACATTTAAATCTGATTTCCTGCGCAAATCCGAGCGGCGCGGGGTGCTTGGAGAGATCAAACAGCTAACTCGTTTCAGGGAAATAAATGGGTGAAGAATTTCGAAGAGACGGCAGTGACATTAAATTTGTAGCAAGTCGGCGATCCACGGACTTCTCAGAGTGAAGAGAACGTGTAGGAAATTATGCTTCAGTTCGACGCGATCCCGAGCGAAACAAATGTATTAAAAAAGTGAGCAAACTAAATTGTTTTTATGCAAAAGCCGCCTTGAGACCCAGTGTCCCGATCTATTGCCACTAAATTTCCCTGAAACGAGTTAGCTGTTTGACCTCTCCAAGCACTCCGCGCCACTCGGATTTGCGAAGGAAATCAGATTTAAATGTTAACTAATTCATGGCCCACTCTGTATAATTGTGAGAAATTGTGAAACAGACAAATTGTTTGAACAATATCCAAAAAGAGATTTCTATTCAAACAAAAGCTGAGCGAAAGAGTAGATCCATTGAAATCTTACCGTAGGTGCCATACTCTCCAGACTTGTAGTCGTTTGGTATCAGGTAATGGTAGAGAGGCCAGAATGTTTTATTGATGATGAACACCGAGTTCGAGTCCAGCGGATATCTGGAACCAATAAAGAACCACATAAGGGCGAAGCCACACTGCCCCGTTGCGTTGCGTTGTAGTTTTGTATTAGCATTTGCGTCGCAGCGCTAGATTTGGGCTCATTCAGTACCAAATGCAACGGCTGATCTGTTGGTTGGCTTCGCTCTAAGAGGTATTCAAAGGGCAATAAAAGGGGAAACAATTTTACCGGAACAACTGACATGCGAATATTTATTAGCCCTTCGGCTCTCGTCCTTCAGCCTAAACAAACAAACAATATATTATATCTATGTTTAGGTGTTTTTTTTTATTAGTTTCAATGGAGATTTAACCTTTCGCCTTATAGAATAGAACATGACTTCCCTCTAAAAGCTTTTAAGCAAAAGTTTTAGAGAATATACAGATTTATAAAGATGGATGTTTGTTTCGCAATACCGTCATTACTATAAAATCGATTTGGATGAAATTCGGTAGAGCCTAGTATATGAGCTGGAAAAGGACTATTTAAATTTTATTATGATATACAACGCGAAGAACCACGGGTAGCAAAGCAAGTAGTGTAATATAATATCTAATAATAGTTTTTGCTAGGTAATTTCTTAAAGAAATGTGTAGAAATAGGTTAATAATATCGACCACCTCCGTGCTTTTGAAGCTTCAAGCAATCCTAGAAAGTCGTCAAACTAAGCTGACTAACTAAACATACCTACAGCTTTCGTTAGCCTAGAAAACAACCAGAGCCAGTAATACCCATATAAACCCAGGCTGGTTCAGTCCTTCATTCTTATGAATCCACTTACTTCTCCCCGGGTTTCAAGCCCCAGACACACACGGCACTCTCCACCAGCCAGGACATGTGCAGCACTATAGCGTACCGCAGGAACCCTATGACAAACACGGAGGCCCACACTGAATCATCCCAATACTCCAGAGGCGCGTTTAAAGGGAGAAGCAGGAAGAACACGCCGTATAGGAGCCAGTATATCCTGAAACAGATGGTATAGTCAAAAGTCAATTACGATTTATTCCGCAAATAATCTTCAGTCCACCAGTTTAAAGTCGCTATAGAACGACCTATGCTCGGTGTCTCACTGAAGGATAAGATCTGCATTGAGGTTATCCGACCAAAGTTACCGACGTAGCTCAGAAATTTAAATTAATCAAGCTGAAGTATCAGTGGGCTGGCTATATCTACCGAAGAACCGATAACTGCTGGGGTAAACAAGTTCTAGAGTGAAGACCGCGAATCGGAAAACGTAGTGTAGGACGCCCTCCGGCCAGGTGAGGTGACAATCTGCGGCTAAGGCTGCAGGTAGAAGATGATGCGTCGAGCCGAAGACAGGGCGCGATTGCGCGCATTGCGGGAGAGGCTTATGTCCAGCAGTCCACTGCTGGACAGAGGACGTGGTGGCCGAGTGGATGAGGCCCTTACCTTGCAATCTGATGGTCGCGGGTTCGAATCCCGGTGGCAGTCATGCGTAAATGGGTTTTTTCCGTCGAATAAAAACTATGTATGCATCCCACGTTCTCGCAACGGTGAAGGAAAATATCGTGAGGAAACCGGCATGTCGTAGAATCTAAAGTTCGAAAACATATGTCGAGTGCACGAAAGGCGCCTCTTCGAGGCGCACTTGAAATCCTTTAACCACACTGGTTCGAAGGAACTAGTGACACGATAAAAAGACTGCAATAGACTGATGATAATCAGTCTATCGCACTCCACAGCTGTGGATAATGACCCTTCATAATTAATGCAATCACGCTCTTTCTTCTGCCCACATATTTCCCCTTAACCTTCGCTCACCTGGCCGGAGTGCACCATACAGTGCAGCCTACACTCAAGAACTCTTAGATCTCTTACACTACAAGTTGTCAAGTAGATATGGCCAGCTATCTGCCCTTCAGCTGGCTAAGTCTTTGAGCTCGTTGGATAATTGTGGATTTTATCCTTTAGATAGACGCGGCATAGCAAGTTTCATAGCTCGCTGAGTTGAGACATGTATCGAGGAATAAATTGTAAGCTTAGGTTAAAACCACGTGAAAGATTAATGTATTCGTCATGATTTAATCTTGAATAAACAAAATATAACTGACTGAAACTGGGCACAGCGCCCAATTGACGGGCGCAGCGGGCGTCCTATTTTCCACAAGACAGGAAATATATATATATCCCTAATTTATCGTTGTTGTGTTAAATAGTTGCTGCCTAAGAAAGTATTAACCTAATTTTTGGGACTTTTTTTTCGAAAAGTATTCACTTTTTCAGTATTTGTTTGAGTAATTTTCTCGGATGAAATTTTGGGTAGTTATAGTATACGCAGTATTTTAATTTGGTATGTTTTGTTTATGTAACCAACCATAACAATTATGTTATCATCTGGCCAAGCAAAAATCAAAACCATTTGTGTGGGTAGAATAGTGTTCTCATATGTAGATTCTCAGATGCTCCAAAAGATGACGGATGGCGTCGAAAAACACGACACGTCACTTTTTTGCTTTCTTAATACGCGCTTACACTTTTTAAAAATACCCTCAAAATTCGAGAATCTCCACGTTCAGAAAGTAGTTTAGGATGTCAATCAGTCAGGAAAAAACCGTTTATACCTATATATTGATGATTCATAGGTTCAAAGCACAGACAGGTGCTATATAATATTTATAATAAATTTGCTTACTTCTTCTGGAACATAACGACGGAGTCAGTTTCGAGGTCAGACATGTCAATTTCTTCCATCAGCTTCTCCTGTTGAGGGCTCAGCTTACGGAGCCGAGTGAACATGTGAGCGTACAGGAAACCTTTTGTGTAATCATAAGGGTCGAAGGTAGTGCCAAAGTGCTTGTGGTGGAACCTGTGGTACTGCACCCACTCGTAAATCGAACCCTGGAACAAAACAAACGGTAAAAAATAAACAGATAAAGAAAAAGATAATTGATTGATTCAGGCGCTACTTTGCGGAAATCCATAAATAACAACAAATTATATAAATATATTTAGTAATAAATCCGCTTAATTTCTAAACAAAGGTTTTAATTAACTTAGCTCGACGTAACGAGAGTACTCTCGTTTCGAACTTCGGCGAGTCCACACCTCCTTATGATGCCTCGTGTAGAGGCGAAACACGTGTCGTATCTTTAAACTTTGGTTTTCTGATCGTTGACTCTTTGGTTTAGTTGAAAATATATATATAATATAAAATACTATATATATATAATATTGTATAACTAAAGCTAAGTTTTATTACTAAATATATTTATATAATTTGTTGAAAGAAAAAGATAATTAATTTGCTAAAACACAAGTATGTACAATATAATGGTCTTAAATAAATTGGGTGTCCTATAGGTATATGTTCTACCTTTAGTTTAAGGCGTGCAAAGTTTCGCCTATACAATTATTTAATTAAAAAGTCCCCTGTCGTTCGTTTACTGAATAGAAACATTTTTCAATTAGCCAGTACTTGAAATAACGCAAACCTTGAGCAGTTTTTTCTTGTGGCCGTGTTTACAAAATATACGAAGACAGCAGTTAGGTAGGTACTGGGCGCTAAAATAAAGCCAAATATTTTTTTAAATTATATCATCCACTTTTTATTTAAATGCAGTGATATAAAAAATTGACACGGCAGTGCCTCCAAGGCAAAACGAGCAGCACGGCGGCCGTTTCACGGCACCTTTTCTAGAAACAACTCGAGGTACTTTTCAGCTCCTCAAATCTCTGTTACTAGATTGATAGACACTGTGGCTTAGTTGGTTGTGACCCTGCCTACGAAGCTTGGTGTTCCGGGTTCGATCCCCGGCCGGGGCAAATATTAGTGACGAACACAAATGTTTGTTCTTGGGTGTTGTGATGTGTTGTATGTGTCCATGCCACCTGCGACACAGGGAATCCTAGTGCAGGGGTGTGAGTGTGTGAATGTTTATGTTTATGTTTATGTTTATAGAGTTTGTTTTTGCCTTTACTGCTCGTATTAACATTGTATGTGTCTAGTATTTACAAGAATCTTTATGTGCTATTATAACACCTTTAAATAAGACTGCGCTTTTGTAAAATAATGTTTATTTGACAGCATAGCATAAGCATAATCAGCCTATAATGTTCCCACTGCTGGGACTCAGGCCTACTCTCGGCAGGAGAGTGAATGGGTCTTAGTCCACCACGCGGACCCAATGCGGATTGGTGGATGTCACATGCCATAGAACATTTTTTTTTTATTCTGTCCTTAGACATGCCGGTTTCCTCACGATGTTTTCCTTCACTGTTGCGAGAACGTGGGATGCATACAAAGATTTTTTCGACCGAAAAAACCCATTTACGCCCATGACTGCCACTGGGATTCGTACCCGCGACCATCAGATCGCAATGCAAGGGTCTTATCCACTCGGCCACCACGTCCTCATTTGACAGCATTTTGGGGTAATTAAGGACCTAGACGAGCTACGCTCTTAATTACTATTATATTTATTTTTATCTATAATATCTTTTTGGTACACCCTTTATCCACTGTAATTTAATTTTTTTTTTTCTGTTAACAATATGTCTTATCTGGTTGTCTGGAAGAGATTGCTATCTAGCAATAAGACCGCCCTTGTAATTTTAGTTTATTTTTCTTGTTATTATTTATTTTAAGGTGATACAATAAAGCATATTCTATTCTATTCTATTCTATTCTACTGAACAGTCATGTCTTTGACTACGACCCGCGCACATTAGATCTTCAAATATGCGCTAACGTGTTTAAAATTAAAAACAAAGCAACCCATGTTCATGTTCAAAAGTAAAATAAATCTCAATTTTATTTTGAGCTGCCAATTACTGCCAAAGCAGATTTTCTAGCTGCAAAAACACACTGTGGAGGGAATTATATTTAGCTACGGAAAACTCTAACGCAGCCCACGTCGAAGTTGAGAAATTATTTCGTTTTTCTTTAGGCAGTCCACAGATTGTGCCCGAGTGGGTTTTGGCAATACGAATTCCATTGCATTGATTACATTTATTTACATCATGGAATAAACATTTTGCTTCTTCATTTTTTAACACTATAGTTTTGTTGATGACATACCAGTGGTTCCATTGTTTATTTATCTATTAGTATAAGGTAATAGTGTGTAGTAAAAAAGAGTAAGGGTAACCTACATAATCAATATTTTAGATACTTATTTTTTTTTCTTAATCTCTACATTTAAATATGATGTTATTTTACATCGGGAATAGAGTGATCCTATTTTTACAGGAAAATTACATTTTTAATCAAATTGAATATTTTACAACTGTTCTAGAAAAGGTTCACATGAAGAACACTTGACCCGTTATAGTGTGATACTACCTACATTGATGCTAAAAGTTCAAAGCTCTGTTAAAGTCCCTCTTCGTCCAGATTTGATATTATTTGCTACATTTGAAGCACCTCTCTGGGGAAATTTTTATTTGCGAAGATTTGGTATGAGTAAAGTAAAAGCAGAATGCAAAGAAATCATCATTATAGATATTCAGTTATCTTTTCAGTTTTTCAGAAAACCTATTACCTTTCTAGATATATGGTTATTTTGTTTGATCTAATCAACGTACTGGCGCTATCTCTGTGTGTGCGAGGCACAGTTTTTTTAAGATATAAATTGACTGAGAATAAATTTCAAAAATGTGGAGCGATGAATTTGTTACTCACGAAATGTTTTAGTATATTTTTTGTTTTGATGAGTACTTCGAGAATTCAGCAAAAGGAGGGGTTATACGTCAGAATCTGCTAACATAATTTTCTGCCATTTTTGACGGGGGACGAGGTAAACACGCATTGCACACGCGCCTAACAAAACTTATTCATGTAAACGCACACTATAATAATCTCGCACACAATCTTGAATTATGCACACAGTTATCATATTCAGCCTAAGTTTTATTTAACGTGAATGGCCAAGAAGGTTATATGGCCAGCAGGGGGGTTCGCCTAGCTTTAACTTTTCCTTTTGCTGGATTCTCGAAGGATGGGTAGCTAAGGAATTAAAGTGAAACTGTTTTGCCCAGTCTCCTTCACTTATAAGGTATACCTGGCCTGCCAAGGTCTGGAACAGCATGAGAACGATGCGTAGTCCCGTGCTGGCCTGGTAGCACTGATGGGCCCAAAGACGGTGCGCGCCAGTCGTCACGCCCAGGATCGCCACTGAGCTCAGCACCAACACTGGAAAATTATAAAGTAAAATCTAAATATAAAAAAAGACTGTTTGGGAATAGTGGCAAAGTCGATAATCGTTAAATCCTACTGCCTTCCTAAATATATTATTTAATTATTATTATCAGCCTGAGCTGTCCCATTGTAGGGCAAAGGCCTCCCCCCATATACATCATATTATTTATTTATTTATATATTTAATATTATAAACGCGAAAGTTTGTAAGTATGGATGGATGTATAGATGTTTGTTAATCTTTCACGTAATGAACTCCTGAATGGATTTTATTTAAACTTTACAATAATATAGCTTATACATCAGAATGACACATAGGCTACAATTTATAGATACCTGCGCAGACGAAGTCGCGGGCACCAGCTAGTCCTTCATAATTTAATTTAGCATACAGAATATAGAAATAATCTAAATAAGAGACTGATATAAAATATTGACTGCTATATACTGAGTCAGAAATAAAATGTATTACTTTTTGCCTTTGGCTATCTGTGATCTAACTTTGCTACCTAATAAATCAATTTGTATCAATTAGGTTAATTAGAGCAATTAGGAATATCATATACAATTGTTTTTTTTCTTGTCTATGCGTATAGAATGTATAATTAATATTTATTACCATCAGAAAATTGCAGCAAAAGGCATGTGGCCAATACGCATTGAGTCCGCATGGTGGATTAAGATCCATCACCCTCCTAGAGTAAGCCTGAGTCCGATCAGTGAGAACAATATAGGCTGATTTGATTATGCTATGCTATCAGAAAATGAGTAGGAAGAGTCGGCTCTGTAATGGTCTTTACACCCAGCTTACGCCAGTGTTCTCCTGTGATTGAACCACTCACACACAAATATTATGTGTATTTGTGAAGGTATTATCATATCAGTAGTTTCCGAAAGTAGTGCACGAAAGGAACCTCTTCAAAGCGCACTTGAAATCCTTTCACTACTCTGCTTCGAAAGAACTAGTGACACGATAAGAAGAAGAAGTAGTTTAGTATTGAGTATTGAGTATTGAAGAAGTAGTTTACTCACACACACACATGATGTGTTTGTGTGAGTGGTTTCATCACAGGAGAACACCGGCGTAAAGATCATTACTGAGCCAACTGTACTTACAAAGAACACAAGTCATCCATTGTACTTCGTAGAACAGCACCCACACCCCGTAGAGCGAGAGTAAATGGACGTGTATGAAGAATAAAACCACTGGCCAGTTTGCCTCTCGACTGCTGCTCAGCTCCTTCGCACTCTTCACTGTGACATTCTTCTCCTCTTCAACCATCTTTACCTAAAACAAAAGTGTCGAGATTATCTTAACACTACCTAACTTTAACCATTTTCTTTATAAACAACACAGGTGTCAAGATTATCCTAGCTCTTTTAGGTAGAGCTAGGATAAAAGATTATCCTAGCTCTTTTAGGTAGAGCTAGGATAATCTTGATGCTTGTAAGTACTTTTATATCTCTTCTTTAACTATCTTGATTAAATCAACAGAGCATCAAGATTTTTCTTGGTCTTCCTTAAAAAAAAACAATCTTCTACCCGAGGCTTCATCTGCATCGTATAGGAATGGGTAAGGAAGCTAGTACTAATAATACTTCAATTATTATAATAAGATAATTGATTGATTCAGGTGTTACTTTGCGGAAATCCATAAATATCAACAAATTATATAAATATATTTAGTAATAAATCCGTTTGATTTCTAAACAAAGGTTTTAATTAACTCAACTTTAGTTTAGAACTCTAGTACACATTACTACATTATAAACCAAAGAGTCAACGAACAGAAAACCAAAGTTTAAAGATACGACAGAGAACTTCTCTCTCGTTTCGAACTTCGTCGAGTCCACACCTCCTGATGATGCCTCGTGTAGAGGCGAAACACGTGTCGTATCTTTAAACTTTGGTTTTCTGTTCGTTGACTCTTTGGTTTATAATGTAGTAATGTGTACTAGAGTTCTAAACTAAAGTTGAGTTAATTAAAACCTTTGTTTAGAAATCAAGCGGATTTATTACTAAATATATTTATATAATTTGTTGACTTCAATTATTATCAATGATAGGTACCGTCTGACGCAAATCCATAGGAAAACGACTAACGGTAACGGTTATCCATTTTTAATAAAATGTATTTTGTCAAAAATTTGACTTAGTACTGACAGTAACGGCAACTTCAGTTACACAAATTCTTTACAAAATGTAAGGGAAATGTTTTCTGCAATTTGTGACTTTTTGAGTACTCCAACGATGGTTGGTCCCGTAGAACTTTTTGATCAGTATTAGAAATAGGCATATATTCAGAAATGGCAAGGGTTGGAGGAGGCCTTCACCCAAAAATGGGTGCCCCGAAGAATATAATCAAAAATAAACTAAAGAAAAATAACGGGCAAATACGGCTTAATAATAATAATAATTAGAAATAGGATCAAAATTTTTTTGGCATCAAAAAATGTTTTTGTGTATAATGGCTATTTTCTTGCTTACTGTATTTTTTTTTTAAATCTGTGAATGGAGATCAATATTCCATAAAAAATATGGATAGTCTCCTAAGACCATTTTCGTGTAGCTGCAACGGATAAGGTACTTCCCCTTACTGCCCCGCTGAAAGTTTCCACCCTGTATACCTACACTAGATGATTATCAACAAGTGTCAAGTTTACATCGCGTAGTAGGTATGTGAATGCGTAAGTTCTATGTAAGCGCCAACATCAATATGCCACGGTCAAAGGTTAAAAAAACGCATTGTGTGGTAATTTTGACCAATTGTTAAAAGGTATTCATTCATTCAAATATAAAGGTATTTTATAAACTTTTGAGGGCAAAGGTAGCTGCCCTGTAAATGTGAATGTTCCTATTGAAAGATTTTTTTAGTTACGTATTAAAATTGTAAAAACTATAAGAGGTGTGAATTATTTTGTCACTTGGTCAGTCACACTTAGTTATAAAAAATATGAAACTTTGTGAATATACAGACTTGGATAAAATTGAAAAATTATTACCATTTAGAAAAAAAAAATGAAAAATTATCACTACCCAGATAAAAAATTGTTTCCAAACAGTTTACGTCGGCTCACTACAATTCTCAAAAAAATGATTTCAAAAGTTATCTCTTGCAGATTCATAATTAAATCAGTACCTAATTATTGCTGGCTATCAATGGTTTCGTAGTATTATATCTAATGCCTAGATCACATAGGCAGTAGATCATAGTACGTATAAATATAGCGCCGAGTGCTCGGCTGAGCGAGTGACGTAAGCTTTCACTGTCTTGGCCGAGTAACATTTTACTGTCTCGGCCGAGTCTCGTTACGTGTGATCTAGGCATATGTAGATACTTAAATTACGATCTATAAAATATTTTTTAGATAAATTAAATTAAAATAATACAATATGGGTATATGAATTTAGCAAATGATACGTAAGTTCAATAATATACATATTCGAGTTTTTTTTTTTTTTTTTCGAAAAATCTAAGTTCTTCTGTGTCAAGTAATTGGAGAGATTATTTTGTCATAAGTGTCAGAGTCGTTAAGTCAAGTCATGCCCCTGTAAAGTAGTGGTGGTTGCGACTTTACTATTGGCTTCTATGGAGTTTTGGAGGCAACACGAAAAGTCACGTTTTACAGCATTACACTATTCACCAACACTCATACACGTTCACGAGCACTTAATGGATAAAAACCACCGTTTTTACACTTAAACACTCAAAGTTATACAAGTTTTGTCAATTAATTTAATGCCGCCAATGCGCCATTTTTCATGTTCCCGCCGCAAAACTCAAGTATTCGAGTTCCTTTATGAACAAAATCGGGTTATGGGCTTAGGTGACAGTCAGACGCGCGTGGTCATCGCTCGAGGCGAACTAGTAAACAACATAATCATCAAGTAAATGGGCTTTGATTGTAAAAAATGTACACAAAGCATTTTGTAGAGTTCAAACTTCTTATATTCTTCCATTTTATCAAGTCATCAAAATATGTAAATAGTTTAGTAAGAATTATTTTTATGAAATTGTAAGTAGCATAAGGATAAGCATAATCAATACCTAAATCGATTTCTATATTTATTTATTACTTTTTAATTATCTGATAAATCGTTACCACGCAAACACCTAGTATTATAAAAAGGTAGAGATATAAAAAAAGTTTAATTATTATTATAACAGGATAAGCTGACTACTACAATCTATGTTTATTAACAAAGGAAACAATTGGGCCACCAAAAGACCGTTGCAAACGATCTATAGGGAGCTCAATTGCTCCAACTTGATAACCGATGGCAGCGTGCCGAGGATACTGGCTGTATTTAATTATTGTATACGAGTAACTTTTAATACATTACCTATTTAAATGTTAGCGTTATAGCAGTGGCACAAGCCCTATGTGAATCAAAGTCCTATAAAGTATGTAAATATTTGAATAGGCATGGACATGCGTGATCTCTCGCCACCAGGAGAGCATCTGTCTCGTCACTTACTAACATAAAACTCAAAATATTTAAAAAAACTTACCCCTACTGAAATATCCAACACGAAGCGACCAATTGGCCTCGCTGCACTGTCAGCAGTGACGCGGCACCAATACAAGTACCTCTATTATTATACATTTATGCATAGCGGACATGACTGGTCAGTGGCAAAGGTAATGCGACACTTATTGAAATAATGTTGAAAACTCATTTCGAGGACGTCAGTCGGTGACTGAAGAACATAGAAAACATGATTTTTTCTCGAAACTGAAGAACAAAAATAAAATTACAAGGATAGGAAACGACGTTGCGGCAGACCGCGGAGACGAACTAGTCTCCCACTTAGAAGAATAGTCAACAGTTAGCCCTTGATAGAAGAGAGTGCAAGGGAAGGGAGGCCTTTGCCCTGCAGTGGGACAATTCAGGCTCATAATAAATAAAATAAGGAGAAAATGTTTCTTCAGGAAATTGATTTATTTTGTAAAGTGACACTTTGTTTTCATAAGTGTATTCCGATAATAAAAACATAAATCTCGGTCTACACTTGCGCTTATGTGATCATCGATCACCAAAGAAAATTGCGTGATCACACTATAATAAACGAGCAAAGTTTTTTCATTTTGATGTTGTCGTGCCTATCAGAGCTGATTAGAATATACTTAATTGCACTATTGATTATTTACTCTCGGGCGAGATAAATTGGCTCATAAGGACACGGGAGAATAATGCATTTATTTCAGATAAATAAGGCAATTTCGTTCAATTCGGCATGCTCTTTTTCAAGTCAAACACCATTTATCTAGGTGCGTGTAAAAGAAGGGAAGGAAAATAAAACAGGTTAACCGATTCAACTTTTTAATTCGTGATAAAATCACTTTCAGCCATCTTTTATAATAACAAAACCAGCGACAAATGATAACGGACAATTTTTTCAAAGATCTATTTTGTTATGTGACACAACCTACTAGATCTTACTAGATTTACATAATATTACCTATCTGCAGCATCTTTTATAAAGAGGTGAACTATCCAACATACCAGGTACATAAACTGGCCTCAAACATTTGTACCCTAAATTGCAATCGATTTGTTTAGGTAAAATTTTTACATTTTGGATTCGTCGAGCTAAGTAGCGAAGGCGCATCGCTACGCTGCTGCTAAGCTAGACGGTTACTATGGCCATTTATTACAATTTTCACTAGAAAACTCTTATAAGAAGGTACTCCTATAACCTTTGCCATGATCATACGAACAGTCTCTCTATGCAGTTTATAAAATATAATTTCAAGTATTACATACCGAATTAAACTAGGACATCTACGCACAGTTATTTATTTTTTATTTGTTTATTAAAAAATAATCCTATCAGTAAAACAAGATGATGTGGTACATCATCTGCCTACATATAATTACAAACATGTTATTCACTGTACAAATAATCATTACATAAAAACTTTCATACTATAAACTTACTACATATTTACAATACACAGTTCCGAGCAACGCAATGATGTTCATGATAACCGAACATAGATTAAAAACGGTGTTTCTATAGACAGTATAAACCAACATGGAGGCGGAAATATGACAAAAAAAAAACAAAGAGCATTGCGTGATCATTTGAATACGCGTAAATGATGAACAGTGATGTGATCGGCGGCGGAGCATCATGCGTGTGGACCAAGCTTTAGACATTGCCACTAAATTCACACAATTCTATTTTAGTTGTAAGAAACCTACCATCACATCATATCACACTTAATATATTGAAAATGCAAACGTTTGTTAATAGAGGTGATAATGTTTGTTGCTCAATCATGCAAAAACTACTGAACGCTAAGAGCGGTTTCAGACTAGCGTATTAACCAAGCGTATTCGCCGCTGGTGTTTAAACCAAACACGAACGGTGAAAGTCTGAAACCGCTATAAATCGTTTGAGCTGAAACTTATGGAATGAGTTTACAAGCTGGAATACCTCATGAGGTATGAGGTAGCCATGGCTAGTTCAAAACAACGGCTGTGACCAGCAATTAGCTTATTTATACACCACAAGTTTTATATCATCAGTTGCCGTAACTGAACACAGATATGGCAAAGAAACTGAAAAATTAAATCGTTTTTTTTTTCAAAATTAATATGATGACAATTCGCCGGCGCACCGACCTAATACCATTGCTGTAAAAAACTATATCTTTTCTTTCCAATTTATTCAACTATTAATAAAAACTCTTTAGGAACAAACAAAAATATTTCGGTGTATGTTTCATCACATCAGTCAAATCATTCACCTATTTAAATTGATCATTGATCATATTTATATAAGTACCTAAGTATTTCTCACATAAACTTAAAAATAATGTATGTAAACTGCTACTATGCTGTTTTTGTAAAACTTTTCTAAGTACTTAATTAATATCGCCTGCAATAACCATAATAGTAACATATACAAACTATTTTTCACTTTAATTATATCGCTCGATCATCCTAGATAAGTAACGGCTTTTCCCATAATCAAGGATCGGACGCAACGATAGATACCTAAAAGTTATCATTATCAATAATCCCTGTACCAATATTTACCCGTATTCCTGTTCCCGTAATATTTTTTTCATATTTTTCGAGATATTATTTTTATTTATTTTTTTGTCATTGGCACATATTAACACTTCGGGCGTTTCTTCTTTTGGCCCAGCTTGGTTCATACTTAAACTATTTTTAATTTCTAATTTCACGTCAGTGTCTTTGGTCATTGAGGTGTCATTCCTGAGGGTTGAGCGACAGATGAAGCCCTCAGCTTCGCAGGTTGCTCTACCGTTGCAGATGTGGGAATGGCTCAGTCCTCTCTGAAGCCGCTTGCTTCGGTTGTGGAAACTCGGCTCGTGCCTCAGAGAGTTTCCTGTAATAAATATTTCATTAACATTATCACAAACTTACACTTACATGATATAGGTAAGTATCTATATAAGTTATTTTATAGAGATCTACTTATAAATGCACGCCCCTCTTTACGTGCGACCAGTCTATAAGTCTTTGTATGGAGCCAATATTTCAGGCAGGTGCATTTTTGGACTGAAAGAAATCTATGTAATACTTCGAGAATTGCTAGATTCTCGAAGATGTAATGTTTAGCAGCAGAGAAAAACTTTTTAATATTGCCGAACTCCACACAAATATAGTAAAAAGGTTTTAGTCGTTTAGAAACTCGGTGAAAATGAAATTAGAAGAGGCTTAAGGCGAAATGAGCTCCTAAATTTACGTTTCGACCTCACAACAATCACTAAATAAAGTTTGAAAACCTCACAAAAATTATAATAAATAAATATATTATGAAAGGAGTTTCACAAAAATACACAATTGAAAATGAAACCCCCGATTAACAAACCTGTGGCATTTGGATATAGTAATAGATATTCGGATAAAAAAAATGTTTTATATTCCAATTGAATTGTTTATGAATAATTCTGGCGTACTTTTTTGTTAAATGCTATATTTTTTTTTATAAGCAACGCGAAGTTATTCTGGTTTTATGAGTTTTTTGATACCGTTTTCTACAGGCAATTTTAGAATTGAAGATCTGAAAAAATATATGTTGTAATTATGTCTTTCGTCTTTAAAATATACTCCTTGAAACAGGATAGACTCTACTCATTTCGTTAGAAAATAAATCTGAAACAGAGACGATTTTGGCACTGTATTGCACTTATAACTCCAAAAATATTTGAAGTAAGTAAGAGAATATCATTCGTAAGGTGAGGTAATTTAATTATTTAGTGTTTGGAATCGTTCAACTTTTTTCAATTTATTTCATATTTGTGTAAATCCCAAAAAACTGTGATTATAAAACTAAGCGCATCGCATATTTGAATTTAGTAGGCCGTTGGCCACCCAACAGAGCAGACCCACGTCCGAATGTCCCGTTTTGACAGCTCAATAATTACGTAATTTTTGTTCAAAATCCCTAACAAATGACAACGTATAAAAATAAAAGAAGTAGCTAAACTGATTATAGGACCTCTGATTGATTGATGCGAATGAAAAATATGGGTTTTCTATATACAAGCTGTTTGGGCTCGTTTGAAGAAGTTCCAAGTGGCTTTTGGTTGGTGATTTGTAATACTACGAGTATGGTGTTCAAAACTTGTATTTGAAGCGAGGAAGATGGCAAGCAAAGCGAACCAGCGACCTCCGCGAGGCGAAGCGAAGGTTGACGGATCACAGCTAGGGTTGAAGGTTAAAATTTTGGTGTCAGATTTTGAAGGTATTTTGGCGTATATTAGTATATTCAACTGCATGTAATAATGAGTAGACTTAAACATAGTCACGTCACACACTCGCTCGGGTCGGTTCGGTAATTGTCGGCGTTTCTTTAGTACAAAGTTCCATATATAATTTTTAATTAGCTAAGTATAGCTATTATCAAGAAATAAAAATCGAAACAAAAATTTTTTTTACAATGTATGTTGTATATTTAACTTTACATTAATGATAAAAATGGCGTGTGTGTATGACTAAATGACAGAAGTGAAAACTTCATCGAGGCGACTTGAGCCTACTTTATCTGAAGGAGCGTTACATAATCGAGCGTTACGAGCCCAGTTACATCCAATACCCATAAAATATTTTGTAGGCGCGCTTATAGAAGTTTTCACTTTAAAATATATTTCAGTAACTCAAGTTCTTCAGTAGATTAGACGTTTACTAGAAAATCACAATCAAAAGAAGGTAATAATATTGCACGATTAAAAAGGTAACTCTGGATTAGATCCAAATTAAATGGAAACGTGGCAAGTTCCACACAGATGCTTTGGGACCAGTGTTCTCCTCTGATGTCACAGATTATTCAGAGTACTACGATCTGAAGTCAATCCAAGAGTGAGTTGATTCGGCTCGTCAGCTCGTTCATTAACTTCAAGAACGAATAAATGCACGCAAGATCTAATGACCTGAAGTTGTTACACACTGGCGCCCTCTAACAGCTCTTCATCGACCTTACCCAAGTGACAGTGAGACTTACAAATACCACTTGACGTTTCCAAACTACGCTAGTCATTAATAAATGGCGATAATAACGATTCTTGGGTAAGATCGGAACACTACGAGTCAATCAAGCTCAAGCTTTGATTCAATCTCCGATATATATGTATATGTATATCTGTTTGTGAGTATTTTTTTTTCTTATGATAATTGTCGAACCGTTAATCCAATTTTGATAAATTAGGCTGCTGGTTAAGTAAGTTCAAATCATTTTTAGAATACGTATTATGAACGAGATCGATCTAGATTTTTTGTTAGCCAGACTTTTCATTTTCTTTATATGAGTAAGTATATACCTATTTTTTGACAAAATAATGACACTACACTTAAGTACGTATAAAATTGTTTTGGAATAAAATACAAACAATTAATGATCAATAAAAATGACAAATCTGTTTTTCTTTGTTAGCAAGGGATAGCTATGGCGCTAGCAATAATAGTAACCCACGTATTTTAAAAAATGACTGTTAAAGGTACACTTACAAAATGTAACAAATTATTGATTGGGATGTTTATTATACATTGGATTGACGATGACGTCACAATAGTAAAGTACATTGACCTATCGCACTTACTGTCAATATATGTACTATGTTTATGCGTCAAAGCGAATTGACAGCTCAAGCCTCCAATTGACAGACTCACATCTCCTTAAAGCTAAAGGCTAAAAACCAACATACTCTAGCCAAATTCGATGTGAATGTTCAAGATTCAAAGCGATGGAACTTTAATGAGAAAGTTCTACACAAACTCTATAATGTGTAAAAAGGTTTCAGTTGTTTGAACTAAAAGATCATTAACGTGTTAAAAGGTGTTTGTCGTTGTGATTAAGAGAGGCTAAAAAGCCAAAAGCCAACATACTTTATTGTGAAAGACAACCAAATATAAGTACTTGTATAACCCACATTATTATGTAAATATTAAAAAAAACCTTTTCTGTGTTATATAATGGTTCTCTAACTAAGTTATTGTTAAGGGTTGGTCCTTAAATAAGTACCTAAATAAGGGTAAAATCGATTTAAATTTTAATGATTTATAAGTATTTGTAGCAAAATTTATTATTTTATGATTGAGTTTCAGATATAATAATATTATTATAGATATACCTACCTAGTTTGCTATAGGATCTTACATTCATTGAAACATCCTTAGAGACGCTCAGAACTAATTTGAATTTGTACACATGGCCCAAAATTTGTCGGCCCAAATAACTAAAACTCCATAGTACCTAACTTACAAGTATTTGATACCTACTTTGATCCTGGTACCCTTCGCAGGTACTTACCATTAAAAAAAGAGATATCTTACCATTATGAGATATTCTATTGTGATTGAATGCTGTGTATTTAAAAAAAAACATTAATCAAAAAATATACATCACCTTACAAGAGTTTTTTGTATCTTAAGGAAAAATCATCTTGTTGTATGTTTTATATACTCGCAGTATTCACATAAAAAGTGATGCCAAGGACAGAAAATGTTCAAAAATAACAATTACAATGGGGTTTTGTTCCTAATTTGCTATTATCGTAGCAATTTTATGTATCCCAGCAAATTGAAGAGATTTAAGTTGAGGACACCCACCCTTTCATCAAAGAGATTTTTGTTTGATAAAATTAATGACACGAAAAATTTATTTTAAATGCCAATATACCCATGACCTATAGGGATAGATCACAGGATTGGAATGCCTAAACATCATAGTGAAGGTCTTCTAAGAGATTATTAAACTTTTGTCTCGGTTCCAATTAAGTACGATTCAAAAAAGATTTCATTCTTTGATAATCCCTCTTAGATATCTTTTAGATATTACTTCGAAGATTCTTGAGATTTGTCTAGAAATAAATTAACGCTGTAACCCATAACAATTGATAGTATTGTAGGGTTTATTGGGTTTTGGGTTTTCTGGGAACCAGTTGATTATTATTTATTATTAAGTATCGATCAAATAAGATACTGAAAAGCAGCTCGGAAAATCAGGGTATATAAGTACATGATATTCGACTACTGAAAATACTGTGAAAAATACAATATTCAAAGGGGACGCCCTCGTTATAAGGTCATAACTGGATAGCTTATAGAATATAAAATACATATTATATCATACAATTAGAAAGTAAATCGGTGGACGGATGTTTCTTGTTGAGAAACATTGATAAAAGCTTTAGGCTATTCAAGATCCGTAAGAGGACAAAGGCCCAAATTTGCAAAAGCCGCGTGATACAGCTAAAAAAGAGTCGCATGTTCAGCGACTTGTGGGCAAAGATCACTACAAAATAGAACCCACCAAACGCGAAACGATGACGTGATGCCTAGGAGGAAATGGCAGTACAAGTTGGACGCATACCAGTCAACATACATAGACCAGTGCAGTGACGTCTTTAGCCGCAAGGAGTGGAAAGAGAGGAGGGAGGCCTTTATACTGCAGTCAGACATATGAACGTATAATTGCTCCAAAATAAATAATGTGTAAAATAAATTACCTGAATTATCGCTAGAGGTGGGGTTACAGATGAGAGCCATTGCGGAGTAGGAGCAGCGTTGCCGATGGCCTTGTCTTCGCCCGCAGCTCTTTATAGTGTTCTGGAAAGATAACGCTGCTACATTATTCTATAAGCTTCTATTTACGTAGGGGGCAATCTGCTTATTGTTAAAGGAATTTGATGGAAGAGTCAAAGCTGATTTTTTGAGAGCTTTAAAATTATAGGCTAAGTATAAATCTAGTTTTGGAAAAAAGACTTAAAAATAAATTTCGATTAGTTATAGATGGTTATAGGTACTTGTTTACACTGGACAAATAAACAATGTAAGAGTTGAAAAAATAGCATTATAAAACTACTCGTATCAAATGGAGTCTACCTTGAAAGCATCTCTGAATTTGTTCGACATGATGTGGTAGAATATAGGGTTGATGCACGTCGACATGTAGTAGAAGATCCCGGAGAAATATGTCAGGAAGTAGTACGCGGAGAGAAGCACCGGAGACCTGGCGTGGTGGTTCTCTGTGGTGCCGTAGATCGCAACCAACCGCTGAGCGTGGAACGGAGCCCAGCATACGAAGAAAGCGATCACTACAGCAACTGGAACAAAAACGAGTAAGCTTAAAGGTGAGATTCCACCAGTGTGATGAACTGTGCGGCACTGTAATGCACAGTGTACTGCCTATCTGTATATGATAAGTGCTGCACACTATTTTGGTGGAACCATATGATGTGTGTGTAGGTGACATAATATGATTTAAATTTGGAAGTATTCTATTTACTTTATTTTCTGATGATGTTACCATCTGACGACGAAATCACTGCCAAACATTGAAGCGAGAGGAAATCTACAATGCTACATATCAAAAAGCACATTACACAATCTGGCAGAATCCGGTGACGCAAAGCCATCTGCGGCTAACTGCATTGAAAGTCTTTCCGAAAAAAATAACAATCTGGTAAGAGATTGATAGTTTATGAGGATGGCATGGCATGGCACATTTACGAATTTTTACGGCAACGGCATTTGACATTCCGTCTATATGGGTGTTAACATAGTGCACTATACTCTTCCATTAGTAGTCCCATGGGTAAGCATGGTAATGTAATGTTTACAAGCTACTACACTGCTCTACGCACCGAAATAAACAAACAAATTTTGAAAATTTTTGACTTACCTAACATTTTGACGACCCTCCTCGTAGACTGACAGTGCTTCCTGATCGTCTTTCGCGTATTCGGCATACTTCTTTCTAACTCTTTCTGAGCCTGCTCATTGCCCACGCTAGTCTCGTTCAATTTCATTCCAATCAACGCATACAGCACCGTGATCACCACCATCGGCGCCAAAAAGAACACAAACGTCGATATTTCGAACGAGTGATGTATTATCACTTTCGTCTGTAAACACATTATCACGCCGTTTGTATCTCTGATCCCGAATTGTAATGCTTGTGGAAGAGCGAGCCCGAGTGACACCACCCACAAGGCTATCACATGCCTCACTGCGCGGGATAGCTTCGACATTTTATGTGATACAAAGGGATGACAGATAGCCAAATACCGCTCTATTGTAAACAATGTGATCGTCAGCACGCTAGCGTTTGACGATGTCTCTGCCGCTAAGCCTCTCAGCATACAAAACGTATTGCCAAACACATACGGCCATTTCCACCAGATGGAGTACATTTCCTGTGGCATCCCGCTTATAAGGAGCAGCAAATCCGAGATTGCCAAACTAAATAGATAGTAATTAGTGGCCGTATGCATGCTTTTGTTTCGGATTATTACTAGGCATGTGAATAAATTGCCGAGGATTCCCGTCATGAAGATTAGAGAGTAGATTATTGTTATGGGTAATACGATATATAGAGCATCGCGTTGAGGCCCGAATATGTGTGTAGGATCAACGGGACTTGCGGTGTTAGCGGTTAGGTTTTCCATTTTGTTCCTAGTTTCATCTCGCTTTTGCCATTGGGTTTATGCTGCAGTCTCTGAATCTGAAAAAAAATAATCAAGGTTTTACAAATATATAAATAAGTACATACAACAACTTACTGGTTACTGATGGTCCTAGTGTCCGTTGACACCACTGACAAGTCACAGGGAGTCAAATAAGCAATTTTGTTTAGTTCGACAACATATTATCTTCAGTTATTTTGATTTAAAAACTAAACTTGGTTTTAAAATCTAACTAGGTACTGGACCGATTTTTGATGAAATTTCTATGGCACCAATCTGATTGTAGGTAGGTATCAAATCAAATCAAATCAAATATATTTATTTTTCATCAGACACATCTTAAACTTAGGTCATTTTCTATAGGCACTTAAACAGTTACCTATATGATATATGTAATGCGATTACATAAATTGTATGTTATTTTATTACCATTATGTAAATAACGTGTACTTTATGATTCACTTCCTCAATCATTCAAATCAATTAACTAACTTATAGCATCTTATAGAGACGTTAGTTCATTTCATTCTGTTCATCAACAGATCTTGTTAAAATTAATTTATTAATATAATAAGCAAGTCTTGGTAAGGCTTTTTATCTTATATATTTTACTATTTATAATCAAGGTTTTATAAAAACATATTACAACCGACTTCAATTAGATTGTTTTTTGACCGTAAACTCCACTGAAAAGTCACAGGAAAGCTCATAGGCGATTTCGTTTACTTTTTTTTTTCAGTTATTTTGATTTTTAAACTAAACTACACTACTGAACTGATTTTAACGAAATCTGAATGTATATAATTTCTAACAAAAAATCATTTTACAATTGATATCATATTAACGAAGTTAACAATCAAGTTAACTTCGTTAATATGATTGTTACCTTAGTTACCAAAGTAAGATAACAATCATAAAAAGAACAACGGAATTGAGAACCTCTTCCTTTTTGAAGTAGGTTAAAAATACAATCATGCGTGAAAATGTTGATTAGATTCGTCCAAAACAAATCCAGGTTGTTTTGCCCAAGAGAAAGTGGGAAATCGTGTATAACCAAACAAATAAGAGCATTACTCACAATATGAATACAATTATACAAAAAGGTACGGCTTACGGTAATTGGATAAGAATTTCCATGAAAAAGTAATGAATACGAAATTTATGTGATGACATTCCGAGAGCCAGCCATTTGAAGGATATTTGCCAAAAATATTCTTTGCGGTGCGCATAAGTGCTTCGTAAAAATAGAAAACCCGAGGACCATTAGGGTCAATTTCCACTGGGAACGTGGCCCAGCGTTCTGTGCGATCTGATGGTCGCGGGTTCGAATCCCGGTGGCAGTGATGGGTAAATGGGTTTTTTCGGTTGAAAAAATCTATGTGGAAACCGGCATGTCAAAGGACAGAAAAAAAATGTTCTATGGCATGTGACATCCACCAATCCGTATTGGGTCCGCGTGGTGGATTAAGAACAATTCGCTCACCTGTCGAGAGAAGGCCTGAGTCCCAGCAGTGGGAACATTATAGTCTGATTATGCTTATGCCACTGGGATCGCAGTGCCCGGTAGAGCACTTTCAGTGACAAACAATTAAAGATATTTTTCACACCACCTGCTCGACTATGTCCAATTACATATCATGCTATCATCAAGGTAAAGCAAAGCATTACCTACCTAGGGAGGTAATGTTGTATGAAACTCCCAAGGGTTGTAATGTGATTTGAATTGGAACGTCAAATTCGTGTGGAAACTCGTGGAAATCTCTAAGTAAAAGAACGCCCAATATGACATTGTAAAAAGGTTTGTTCGAAAATCGAACTGGCCACTCATAAAAAAAAAAGAAAAAAGGCGCGACTCTAAAGATTGTGAAACAAAAGACGGTGCATGTTCGCTGCTGGAGCCCTGGCAATATTATTTATTCTTTGCCCTGGCTTTTTATTTCCTCGCAGAAGGTGTGAAAAGTAGAGTATGCTCCTCTGGGATAAAGCCTGTCTTAGTCTTGGGTAGCTAGAACCCCTCGCGTCACTCAGGACTCATACACACATACACACATAACTCCCTCGCTTCGCTCAGGAGTTAACTGAGTCCCTCGTTACCCTGAGCGGGTTCAATATGCCACCCGCGACATAAGACACTGCTTTATCCCCTTAGTGCATAATCTACTATATCTACCTTATTAAAAAGACCAGTATAAGTACCGCTGATAGGTCTCAGCCCTGAAATTCTGGTCTTATATGTATGTAGTTAAAGTTTAAAATTATTTGACACTAAAAGTGCTCTGCCCGGTCATTGGCGGCCATCCCAGTGGAAATTGAGCCTAATACCGTATGTATGAAACTCTCTAATCATAAACTACTAAGTCCAGTTTTCGTAGTTTTCAGTAGCATCAAAAACTAGTTTGTTCATCGATTTATTGGACGTAGTCAAAAAAATAATAAAAATGAAAATGTGACACCATTACAATTTTTAATGAAACATGATTCGTTTCAGGTCAAGGGTCTTTTTTAACCGACGAAATAAAATTAAAAACAAGTTATTAATTCGATCCCTACTTTTACATTTTTGTGGTATCATTATTTTTGCCAATCGATTTGTTGGGCAATTATAATTATATTTAGCGAATTTTATCAATGTTATGAAGTTTCTTGCTGATGCACTGTTTTTCGTTGGTATTTGCAATTTACAAGTACACGTTTTGATATCAAGTTACAAAAGTTATTGTATTATATTCATTGGATTACGCTGAAACGACTTTTTGTGTCATGATGAATAGATAATGAAATAATTGTGAAGATTACATTAATAGCATGCCGCTGTGACAACTACCTGAGTGTGGTTTCAGACTAACGTATTAATCAAGCAGATTTGCAAGAACCTAAGTTCTTCGATTTTGGCTTCACATCAAAGGTATATATAGCCAGTGTCAAGTAATTGGAGAGATTATTTTGTCATAAGTCAGAGTCGTTAAGTCAAGTCATGCCCCTGTAAAGTAGTGGTGGTTGCGACTTTACTAGAGGCTTCTATGGAGTTTTGGAGGCAACACGAAAAGTCACGTTTTACAGCATTACACTATTTACCAACACTCATACACGTTCACGAGCACTTAATGGATAAAAAACCACCGTTTTTACACTTAAACACTCAAAGTTATACAAGTTTTGTCAATTAATTTAATGCCGCCAATACGCCACTCTTCATGTTCCTGCCAAAACTCCACTAGCCGCTCTTGCTTTGTTTTTGCAGCGCGCGACATGCAACTAGTACGCGCGTTGTCGAGCGTTATCACGTTTACGCGCTAGACAGCTCCCGTCATTATGTCACTCGCTACTAGGCATTGAAATAATACCGAGTAACATGTTATTTATCATGGTATAAAACTAATCACACATAACACTGTTACTTTCTGAGACCAAGTCGACGGCGCGATTTTGTACACTGTGATGTCATGATACACTACATTTACTCGTGTATTAGATATAGATGTAATTGTATTTTGCTGCAATAAATGTTTTTTTCATTTTTAATTTTTTTCCGACTTGTAACCACACACAATTTCATTCGTACTGTTATAAATAAATAACAATTACAGACAGTCAGTAGTGTGCTGACAGTGAGTGGGACATTATCACATTAGACCACTGATGAAAAATCCCCGGTTTCCACTGTTACAAAATGAAATCATATCACCATGTGACAATGAAATAGAAGTATCAATAATTTCCATGCCTACTCGCTACCAAAAAACTACTGAGTGTAAGCGCCATGCGTTGTACTAAGGTACGGCTAAGGCCGTTGCTGCAAAAAATAAAACGAGCGTCGAATCCAGTCGGTTTAATAAGCTAGTCTGAAACCGCCCTAAGGTGATTTATGTCCTGTCTAGGTAGGTAAGTTAATACCTACTGTAGGTAGAGAAGGCGAGTGCTTCTTGCGTTTTGTTAAAACTAGAAATAAACTGATCTATATTAAGGTTTTATTACCCGACTGTAAAGATCCGTCCCCTGCAGGATTCTAGATGGGTAGGTAGGTACCAAGTACGAATGCGCACATTACATAATTCCATCTTTTAAACCTGAACATATTAGGTATCTACAAACCAAATAAATAATACTGTTTTAAGTAAATTCTTCGTTAGACTGATCAAGAATAAGACATAGATATAAAGTAGAGACCTACCTACTTACGTTGCGATTCAAAACGATCTGTCTCCAGCATTTCGTTTTATTGAGCCATAACATTATGTGATGGCTATCAAAATCGCATTTGAATAAATTAAATGGACTACCTATTCTATATTAGTGGGTTATATTAGTAAGTAGGTAAGGACCTACAATATACATACCATTACCTTATTCAAAAATGCACCCATGAGGTGTTTTTGGAATCGTCTAGGTCATGCGAATAACATACGTATAAATAAAAAAATCCAAGATGGCGGCTGAAACCGGCTATTTGGTATTTTTAAGTTTACAAATATGATCATACCTTGATGGATTTTAACAATAAGGTATTAATGGATTCCCACTGATTTCAGCAGGCAGGTTTTTTGGTTTTAAACTTTTTGCTTATTTTCTATCTTATTCATTTTAGATCAATATTTAGATACTTAATAGACTTGGAGATGACTGATTGAATGACTGACTGATTGACTGTCAGACAACCTACAGCAAGTGCTGCTAGAGTACGGTTTGTACCAGCCAAGTCTCTCTGTTGTACCTAAGTTATATTTTATATCCCTGTGCTATTTCCTATTACTAATAAGATACGTTTATTTCATGCTTTTTAATTAAAAATGCCGAAACATCTTTGTCATGCTATTAGTATTTTTTGTTACTGGCAGATTAATATTTGATGATAAACTATCATAAAAAATTATGTGTGAAGTAAATCACAAAAGTTTTTATTGTAAAGTGATGATAAATTGTTTGAAAAAGGAGTACGAAATCTTGAATAAAAAAGTTCCTAATTAAAGTATTCAGGTAGACCCACATCGTTTATGTTCTGTGTAGGTAGTAGTTAGGTCTTATAATAAAACTGGATTTCATAATTGCCAATATGGCCATCGCTTTGTACCTACTGATAACCAACACTATGTATAATAATATAATAATAAATAAAAACTCCAATAATATCCCTATAATGTTGCCACAGCTGGGACGCAGATACTATTAATAAACTGTGTATTCTGATGATATAATATTTTATATGTAGGTATCCTCACGGTTTAATAGCGCTGACCTTGAATGCGCAGAAGTCGATTTTTAGATGTGTTTGGCGGGAGGGGTGCGACGCGACAGGGAAGGTGCCCGGGCGCCGCCGCCGGCGTCTATTGGTCGCTTAGCCACCTTCCCGCCGTCTCGCCTCACCTCACTTGCGCAGAGCACCCCTCCACTTTAGCCGATCGCTATTAAACCGTGAAGACACCTGTAGAGTTAGATTGAAGACACGGAGACGGAAGAAATGGAGGTAGGTAATAGGAAAAGGCATAGGTTGCAATGGTAGAGCATTAAAAAAATCGTTAAGTTTATAAAAACTGAAAACCAGACTGCTAAAATTTTAGTGCTGTGAAATATTTGACACTCTAATGAACTAAACAAAGTTACCTCTACTCATTCATCAACATCATCATTTCGGCTTTTATAGTAGGTATCCATTTTTGGATGTAGGCCTCCTCCAATAGCCTTCAGTATTGACGGTCTTGACGGAACCCTCGCCATCCAATACCGTCCTGCGTGTCGTCGGATGTCGTCAACCCATCTCTTATTTATTATACATGGTAGGTACGATGACACACAAGCTTTTTACAAGCTGATTGTTGGCGTTTTGAAACGCTAGCGTGTGAGCGTGTTAACTTTTGGGAAGGATTGTCAACAAGCAGATTGTAAAAACGCCGATGACACTGGGCGACTTTACACGCTACAAGCGAAGTCGCTGGCGTGTAGGTAGTGTGTAAAAAAACCGTGTGTCATCGTACTATTAGGTGGTCTTCCTCGCGGTCTACCCACTCATTATCCCTCAGTATTCGAGCTTTGTTTAATTCTTCGAAATGCACCAAAACTTTACCTTAGGACACCGAATCTACAAAAACAAGTAAGTAGGTACTTCCCCTTAAGGTTTATTATTTTGCCACAACCTGTTTAATTATAATAAAAACGCAAAGTCCGACGTTTTTGTTACTTGTTATTGCATTTTTTAAATTCAAGAGTAGTTTAGTAATAAATTAAGACTGCATTGCATGTACAAAACCTACGCACTCGAATTTGCAGGATTTATCCTACCTCGCCATAAACGGGGATTATTCTATTAATAATAAAGTCCGTAACACGCGCTCTTGAAAATTTATTTTCCTATTAAATCAAATCAACTGGCGGCTTAACGAGATGTCTGCATCAAGATTTCCTGTAGTTATCCATATTTTTTAATTTGTAGTGAAGCACAGGAAAGCCAACAAGATTATCAATGTTTACGAGAAGGATTAAAATTGTCCCAGCTGTAGAGTTTCTTCATAAGACTCGTATTTTGGATACTAAATACCTGAGTACCTTATCCTACATCTTTCATGGGGCATAATCTCCGATCTAAATGTATACATCAGACATTTGACAAGGGCACCGATGGCCAAGTCCGAATTTGCTACTTCCGTTAATTTTTAGTAATACCACAGAGTACTAGGAAATACCTATTTTGCAGAATCCATTGGTTCAATAATACAGGGCGTCTTTTTTTTTTAAATCATTCGGGTCGATTACCGTCAAAAGTAAAAGATTTAAAATAAAATTACATAAGCAGTAATTGTTTATTTAACGACTTTTCTCGAAATCTCGTGGTTCCTTTGGCCATCAGTGCCCTTCTCAAAAAAATACCCTGTATAGTGATAAATCTTTTTGGTAACAAATCTTCAATGAGTTGGCTTGTTGTAAGTTGTTTAATGATGTAGAATTCATAGTAGGATCGATCATAGAATATAGAGATTTATAATGATTTATTTGCTCCAACTACAAATAGATCAAGTAACTGAGAGGTGGAGATCATACTGTGAGAGTCTGTACAAGGACAATGATACGACAACAACACCCCAATTACATATAGAGAATAAACAGCTGGAGGCTGATATTCTAGAATGTGAGGTGAGAGGAGCTCTGCGCAAATTAAAGACAAATAAATCAGCCAGTAGAGACGGAATATTCGCTGAAGAATTAAAACATCTTGGGGACACCGGAGTTAAAATCTTATTGGACTTGTATAATCAGACATGGAAGACAGGAAAATAGGCGAAAGACTGGGTGAAGTCGCTTTTTGTACCGCTGCACAAAAAGGGGTCAACTAAGACATGTGGCAACTACCGGACAGTGTCACTCATATCCCACGCTAGCAAGGTCTTGCTGTACATATTAAATGGGCGGCTTCAATCGTATCTCCAGTGGCAAATACCTAGCAAGCAAGCTGGTTTTGTTAGGGGCCGAGGTACGAGAGAACAAATTGTCAAAGTCAGACAAATGATTGAAAAAAGCCGGGAGTATAATGTGCCGATGCTTATGTGTTTCATCGACTACTCGAAGGCATTCGATTGCGTGCGATGGGACTGTCTATGGAGCATCCTTAAGGAAATGGGCGTTCCAGCTCATCTAACAACTCTGATCGCTAATCTCTACACAGCGGGGGAATCGATGATAAGGGTCAATGACGTGATCTCTGGACCTTTCAAACCTGGAAAAGGCGTGCGCCAAGGATGTATTTTGTCTCCTCTCCTATTTAACATCTATGGAGAGTACACTATGAGGAAGGCGCTTGAAGTGGGATTGAGGCATTGCAGTAGGTGGTAACAAAATCAGTAACTTGAGATACGCAGATGACACCACACTATTAGCGGCATCGGAAAGCGAACTCGCAGAATTGTTCAGGAGAGTAGAGGTAGAAAGTGAGCTAGTCGGTCTATCCGTTAACAAAGCCAAAACAAAAGTCATGATAATAGACCGAGCTGGACAACTCTCCAGAACCGGAGAATTGTCGGGTCTTGAGTTTGTACGCGAGTTCGTATACCTAGGCTCCATGCTGAACGACCAGGGAGGAAGCGAAAAAGAAATACGACGACGAACTCAAATGGCCAAGTCTGCAATGAACAAGCTTACGAAAATCTGGCTAAATAGAAAGGTATCAAACACTACCAAAAAGAGATTCGTAAGAACGTGTCCTTAGTTACTTTGGCCATATAGCCCGAAGGCAACCCGACAATATCGAAAAACTGGTTGTAGTGGGAAAGGTTGAAGGTAAAAGACCACGCGGCTGATCACCTAGCCGCTGGTCTGACCAGGTCAAGACACTGACGGGACTCCCTGTCTCTGCCGCCCTGAGACATGCAGAAGACAGACAAGCATGGAAGCAGCTTGTCAATCGAGCTACTCAAGTCTTTCAAGACGGGCACGACCTTCAGTAATGAAGAACACGAAGAAGAAGAAGATTTGCTCCAAACTTGAGTACTTCTGAGTACTTTTTTCTAATTCTTCTTCTTCTTATCGTATCACTAGTTCTTTTGAACCAGTGTAGTGAAGGATTTGAAGTGCGCCTCGAAGAGGCTTTTTCTAATTGATTTGCTCTCTCGTTGTTGTTGGAAGGCATTTAACTCAACTGCTGAAATAGTAGTGATAGACTAGTTTCTTTTATGAACTGTAATATCTCTTGATATCTATCAATCTGTCAAAGTTTATCCTACACAATACATACACTATACAAGTAGTTATAGATAGTTATTTTAGATTTATCAGAATTGTTTTTTATATATTTTATTTTTCTCCAAAGCACTTTATGTATATTTACAAACTTTAATATGACTTATATTAACCATATATATTCCAAATGTATTTTTAGTTACCTATTTACAGGTTAAATTAAAAAGAAAGGTTAAATATCAGCTGTCAATGTTATGTATAACTTGCTCTCACTTTTTTTTTGTCATCCACATTTTGTTTAAATTTTCAGTGTTATTAGAATTGTAAGTATGTACTTTATTCCTTTGTTTTTGTTTAGCACGCAAACACTTTTCACTACCGGTAAGGTTGGCCGGTAGAGAATGCTTTAGCATTAAGCCCACCTTTTGTACAATTAGATGTATAAGTTGTGCAATAAAGAATTAAAACAAACAAACAAACAATCTGTAATGTGTCTATTACATCTGTAATAGACAGTAGCGGGGCATAGAAGCTAGAAATGCTTAACGAGGGACATTAGAGACTCAGGGATAAACATTTCACCCGCATAAAATGAAACTTTATAGGTTCTTATTCTTCTTTTGGGTTTGCCCTTGACCTCTTTGGATTCATATAAAAAAAAAGCAGATTATTTACTTACCTATTGTTTTTTTAACACTAAGGTAATAATAATACTTATCAACCAAACGTAACTATACAAAACAAAATTTATGTAAGTTATTAGAATGGTGAGGTTAATAACCAAATTATTGTAATTATTTGTTATTGTAATATATTACAATTATGTAGGAGATCAAGTCCGTATTTTAATGTCACTGTAACCCTACAATACAGGCTCTTGAGGAGACCTTGAGTGTAGGGTACAGAGCTCCAGTAGGTAAATCTAAAATCTAAGATAACACTGCAATGGTATAAATATCCATTACAATGTACCCGATCCATATTTTTATGAAACCAATAAACGATTTATTATTATTATTCATTTCAAATCTGAACTGCAATAGTCAGGTACATAAATGATACATTCAGGTACGTAACAATCAATTTATTATTAGTCTTAATATTAGCGGTTGATAGTAATATAAGCAAGTTTTTAGGGTTTAAATAAGGGTTACAAAGGTAACACACCAATCATTTATTGGGTACGAACGAATATAATAAAAAATAAATTGAACAATGTAATTAATAAAAGTTCGTTCACACGCAAGCAAGAAGTATCACTTTGATGGTTATTTTTTTTTTCTTTTGATTATTATACGAGTATGTGTAATTTAAGTTATACAGACCTACATAATACGCGCAGTTAAGTATGCATGGTTATAGGTACAGGTGGAATATAAAATTAAAGGAAAATTTTGGCATAAGGATGATGTTTCTGTGCCTAATTGTAAAAAAATAAATAGGTACTTATCTAAATAGTAAAATATAAGTACTAATGAACATTGAATTTGACAATAGCGAAAGATCAAAAGGTCGAATAGAACTAATTACCATTCAAATTAATTCTAAAGGTCTATTCGTACCAAGAATACGAATTTACCAAAATATAGGTATTTGCCATTTCACTAAGTTACTGACAAATATTAATTATTGTTAATTATAGGTTCAAAGAAAAAATACTATTCATCCTAAATATAGAAAATGATAAAATATGGCCTCTAATGCGATCAAGAATCGAGAAAGGTGGAGAAGTATCATATTTTTTTATTAAAATCCTGAAATAAAACTTTTGTCACCAACAATAATAATGAATATTAAAATAATAATTTTGTGAGGCGATAGGTACGTATGAACCCAAATTGCACAATACTTAATGTAAATTTGTTATTAAGTAGGTATTTAATTTATGAATAAATTTGTCAATTCTATAGTGATGTTAAATTTTGTCCTATATAGATTTCCGTAATGTATGTGAATGCTATTTTATACTTATTACTGTAATTTAATTGAAAACTTTGTATGATATTCAGAAATATTATTATCCAAAAGGGTATCTAAACGAAAATTTAAAGTAGGTACTTATTTCCATAATTTTGAAAATTACAGTGTTGCATTTGTGGTTAGCCCGGTATTTCGCATTGAAGTTTCACCCTCTTTAATATATGGTCAAATGGATGTTGGAAAGGTCGGGTAGATAGCTTTTTTTATCGGAGCCATCATAGAATTATATTTTTTTTATTATGGCCATTGTATAATACCTACTTATTTACTTACTAAACGTAAATAACCGTTAGTCTATTTGTATCGTATCGTAGATGCTTGATGCCTTGTAATTTTAAATATATTTGAGGTGGGTATTATATTACGAGTTAATAAAAGGTTATTTTACACACGGTAATCTAAGATAAGTGTATTAGGTATCTACTACGGTACGATATACCATACTACCTACGGCATAAAATTAATACTTGAGATACTCATTGTGCATCTAATAAAAGGTTCATCCTAGTAATTAGAGTGTTCGTTTGCAGGTTGTAAATCTACATTTTAATCATAGTAAATGACACTAAGTACTACATTTTTTTGGAGATGGATAAGAATGAACGAACCATCAGCTAAATATATCTAGTTGGAATTTTGCACTTGTGATCTACAAAAATATATAAAAGCATCTGAAAATTTTATCTTCTAAAAAAATTAATAGCTGATAAAAACCGTAAAAGTAGAGTTCCTAGTTATGTAATTTTTCATTCACGGGAATAAAGTAGCATTATACAAAAATTACAAAGCTTTACTTTATAGGTACTACACTATTTTTTACTGTTTTAGTACCAGTAGCTTTGATCACGTGTTGCGTGGTACCGGGAAAGTACCGACTGAGTAATATTATATTCATAGGCATGCAATAAAAATACATTAAACTAAAAATTTTAAAGAAATATAATCTATGTATGTACTCCGTGTCTTCACAAAACACAGTACGAGTGACTTGCCATAACCCAAGTTAATAAAATTAAATACCTACCTATAAAATAAAAACTTATTGTATTCCAATCTGTAGCACTCAACTCAGCACTGCGATTTATCTTTTGCACTTAATTTATTGTACACTCACTTTCAAAAGTATATATTTTTATAAATGATTGTAATTCTTGTTCTATTTCACGTTCATTCCAAAAAAATAATCTCTCTGAAAATATTTTTTTCGCAAACTGAAGTTTTATTTCGCATTTGCGATTTCGCGTGTCTGAACGGAACCACGCGTGCATCCCTGGCTATCACATCTTCGAGACTGACTGACTGGCTTGACTTGATGCTATACTACGCTTTATGCATAGTATCTTCGCGTAGAGATACGATACACTTTCCCGTGAGATATTATCCGGAAAATCACCGAATCTCCGGGAGTTATTTTAAATGGCCCTAAAGAGTACGAGTAATCATTACCCTGGTGTTAAACTTGAGATTATTTTACTGTTAATTCAATACGAGTATCATAGACAAAAGTATTTCTGATATTCTAAGCACTAGGTATTTTTCTTCTTATAGTGCCTTTCCACTAACCGTCAGCTCATATAGTACTTTTATGCAGAGTATCAATCATCAAATGTGAAATATAATATTAATCGTTACAATAAATCCTAATTTATTTTTATAAAAAAAGATTAGAAAACAAAAATTTGTAAATAAATAACATAATAAAAATAATAAATTAATTCTTAAGCTCTACAAAATGTAGAGCTCACTCTTTAATTACCGGCATCTAAAAAAATAATGATTGTAGAATACATAGAGTTTCTTGTTGATATGGACATGCAGTTGCAATGCATAATGATGAATGACGTAGAAAAGATAATAATACATTAGGAACATGGGAACCAGCTAGTTTTTAAGTTACGTGTCGGGTAAATTCCGCTGTTCGCGATCGATTCATCTTGGATCGATGTATTTTTGACGTGACAATGTCTAATAAATCTATGAACGCCGGCTGCATGCACGAAAACGTTGAGGTCATTGTCCGGTAACGATCACTGTCCCGTTACGTGGTAGTCACGTTAAACTATCGTCCGTAAACCAACTTTACAGACTACCAACGCGGCGACGCCATCGCGCTCACTCATTTGTACATTTTATAAAGATATTTCTATCTTTATAAAATGACCTTATTTCAAAAAATTGGACCTGTTAATTTGAAACTTATTTGTTGCGGGCAGTAGCTACTACGTTAATACTTCCATGCTAGCTTATTTACCAGCAATGGATACTGGAAATATTTCCCTGGAGAATACGTAAACAAAGGGCTTACCTATCATACACATACCCTAAATAAATAATTCATATTTAATCCTGTATTCACTTACATTAGCTCGATTATTCGACTGCTATTCGTTTTGTTTATTCTTGTGTGTTTCTTGCTAAAACTGACTAACTATAAGGTAGATAGGACAGTAGAGTTAATGACAGCTTGGTAGAGTGTCGCTAACGAGGATTTAGATTTTTTTTTACTGTCATAAGGCTGTGCACACTCGCTTAACTCGGGTGTTAACGCAAAGAGATAAAAATAACCATTACCTACCGTCCGTCAGTCACCTTTACTGGAAGATTTGAATTCTAGCTAGGCGGTCGTTAACCTCAGGGGTCAATGACCCTAAAATAAAGATATTAATGACCCTGAAATCAAGTTTCTCCTTACGCCACCCCCTCCCTTTCTGATAGTAAAAATCTAAAAAGTAGATATTAATAGGAGAGCAAAAAAATATTTTTGCCTCAGTGCCTCGTTTGCTACACTAAATATGGGAAATAGTTATTAACGAACTTGTGTTTTATTTATAAAAAACGAAAATATTTATTTGGAACATAAAATGTGTAGGTACAGACAGCGTCATAGATAAGTATCCCCTTTGCATTATAATACCCAGCTTCAAATCCCTTTAAATCACCGTCGCGATGAATAGAGAAGTTTTGCCTTTAAAAAATAGATTATATTTGTATAACTGTATGTAAGCCTAAAAATAATTTAAAGTATTACAATTTTTGAAAGGATTTATAGCTGGGTGTCTTGTGCAAGGAGGATACTTATCTCTGACGCTATCTGTACATAATACAAGTGGGAGCAAACGCTACGTGGTAAACACCACTGCAAAAGTTAAATAAAACTGAGAGGCAGCAGTCAGCACATTCCTTAGGACAAACAATAGCACAAGGTTCCAACATGAAACAAAATACTTAAATTAAAAATACCTAAAGATGTGGTAGAGCAAATTAAAAACTAGAATACCTACTGTGAAACATGGAAATAAGGTCGGTCTACCTTGTAGATTTAATTTAATTTATGATTCTTCTCTGTTATTAGTACCTAGCTAGTTGTGTAAATAAAGTACCAGGTCTACCTTATTTTCACTCTAGTGCGCATCTCTTATACTTACTTAAGAAAGTAATGGTATGAAGTATTTAAATAAATGACGAGACGAGCTAGGTGCTCTCCTGATGGTATAAGATCACGCCTGCCCGTGACCATAATAGCTACACAGGATTTTGACTCCCATTATTCCAAAAGTCTTCAAGACTGATCATCAAAATTCTTTAAACCAAAAGTAATTGTATTTTCTAGCTACAGTGTCCTTCAAATTAAACTTGAACTTGCTTTGATTAATTCTGCAGAGAATAATAATAATACCTACTCATATAAGGAGTAATAAGTAGTGACGGGCTAGACTAGTCTAGCCAAAAATATCATTGAATAAAAAAGTCATGATGAGCATTTATTTACATAACACTAGCTGACGCTAAGAACTTGGTTTGCGATTTTTCATTTGTTTCTATTAGTACTCACTTTTAGATCTTGACGAACTTGAACACACCCTCAAAAATTCAAGTGTCTAGTTTCAGGTGTTCGACCCGTGCGTTGTCTGTCAGTCGTTCAGTCAGTCAGATCCAAGACTTTTATATACATTATTTGTTAGGACATAAGTCGGAAAATGTGCAAGGTTATACAAAACTAAATAAAAACGAATATAAATGGCGGCAAAACCTAGTAACGACTTCAAATCGGCTTCTTTCATTATTTTTTTATACTTACTAAATTCATAAAAACTTCACTACATAAGCATAAAAAATTAACACATCAATTCTGAGTCCCACTTTATTATAAAGGCCAAGGTTTATGATATACTCCACCAATTTTTAATTAGTACCAAAAAAAAAAAAATGTCAATGCAGACTGGGTCTACGTTGTAACTGTGCAGTCAAAATTTTGGGTTTCTACAAAATGTCCGAGTGACAGCGGCGCGACTGCGGCGCCCGAGCCGAGCTTTTGCGAGCTAGGTACCCGGGTTTGCCAAACGATGAATAATACTTAAATCATTACCTATCAATTATGGGTACCCTGACGCAAATCTATAGGAAAAGGACTCACGGTAACAGTTATCCAATTTTTATCTTTATTAAGACAAAAATTCGACTTAATTTTTTGCCATATCTGTGTTCACTAACGGCAACTAATAACGTGTATTTTTTTTCTGGTGATTATAAATAGCTCCTGAATCACTTTATAACAGCTATTCACCTTGTCTTGTATGTAGACTACCCTTTTTGCAGATTTCTCATCATCATCACCATCTCAGCCAGGTAGGACCCAGTGCTGGGTATCCTTTCGCTTTAGCCAGCGTCCTCGATCTTGTGCATCTCTGATCCAGGCACATAGTCCCCGCGACCCTTGCGACGTCGTCGACACACCGGACTGTTGACTGACTCAGTTTTCTCTTGCCTGTCCTTGGCCACCATTCGGTCAAAGCCTATACCTCATACTTTTGTCGGAAATCTAGATTGTATTATTTCGATTCTAGATGCTGGATGACTTGGATATGAGAATTTCAGAATGTCGAGTGCCCGCTTGGACGTGGTGGCCGAGTGGATGAGGCCCTTGCCTTGCGATCAAATCGCGGGTTCGAATCCCGGTGGCAGTCATGCGTTAATGGGTTTTTCTATCGAAAAAATCTACGTATGCATCCCTCGTCCTCGTAACGGTGAAGGAAAACATCGTGAGGAATCCGGCATGTCAAAGGACAGAAATGTTCTATGGCATTTGACATCCACCAATCCGCATTGGGTCAGCGTGGTTCGCTCTCCTGCTGAGAGTAGGCCTGAGTCCCAGCACCGGGAACATTATAGGCGGATTATGAGTGTCGGCTTAAAAAAAAAACAAGATTACAACGAAACAAAACTTTATTAAGGTACCAACATTGCATTAATCTTATAAGTATTAATAAAATCTGTAAAAAACAAAAAAACATCACTGAATTGGGATGAATAGTTTGCTTTCCCAACCCAATGTAAAAAAATAGAATCTGGGAGGTTATATTAATATTGTAAAGGTTAAACAAATAATGCTAATTAATATACATATTAATATAAAAGATTCTCTGTAAAACTTGTAATATAGAAAATAAAATATAAATAGTATCGATTTTGTTGTACGAAATAATTAAGATTTTATTTAAAACACTGTGGAAATTTAATCAGAATCTCCTAAGAATTAGTCAAAATCTCAATGATTTATGTGCTCCCGAAAATTCGAATTTATGAATAACTGTCAATGTTGATGTCACATCAAGTGAAGAAAAATATTCGGATTTTTATGTTTACAAAACATTTTGTATGCGGACATCAGACATGCAGACTATCAGTCTTACGGATCAGGATCTAATAACAATGAGTCTAATGTCTACTTGCACCAAACTGTCAAAGTTCCTAAGCAATTACTTTACTTGATTGGTAGTTCTTAACAGTCCAGATTCTGACCGTTAAGAACTGCCAAGCGAGTAAAGTAATTGCTTAGGAACTTTGAAACTTTGTGCAAGTTGGCATAAGTAACATACTAAATATAATATTTACTTATATTTTTTCCCACAGATTATTACATACATGTCTCGTACAACATAATCATTGCTTTCTGCTCTAGCTAGAGTCTAGACTTCTTTGTAATGTCTACGTTATCTCAACGAGGGTCTACGAGGCGTCTACGAGGTTTCTACGCCGCGTGACAGCGCACACCAGCGGAGGCGCGGCAAAGAGACTGATAAATATGACAATTAAAACTAAACCTTAAATACTACGGCATACGGCTGGAAATGTGCAGTAGGTATTAAATAGATAACTCTAATTTGAAAAGGCAAAACACTGTAGGTATGGTGTTATTGTTATAGCAAAACACTGTACGTGACATACGTACAGTATTTTGCCATAACAATAACACCATTTAAAGAGGACTGTACGAGTATCATGAAAAAACACTTTTTTTACCATATTCCGCTTATTTTTTTAATAATCACATTTTAAGTCATATGGCAAGGTAGATTATTGCAATTCCTTGAATATGCGTTTTGTCTTCTCAGTCTCTTCGCCGCGCTTCCGCAGGTGGGCGCTGGGCCTAAAATACATAGTAAATGCAAATGAAATCATTTAAAAGTAGGTTTAAACACCAAAATCAAGGCCAACGAAACAATTGTTGGCTACATGTTAAATTCTTCCTTTAAAATGTAGTAAAATAATACCCTTTTTAGTTTACACTTTACTTTTACAAGGATATTTAATAAGGCATAAAAGTTTTTGACATAGCCCGGGGCAACTTTTGGGCTTTTACCTACTTAAAACTTTTTAGAGAATATGTGAAAAACAACTAAAATATAATATAAAAAATACAGTGCGAATCTTCGTGAGAATAAAAATAACAGTTTATTTTACATTAAAAAACAATATATCTCTAACAATTCGACATACATTTATTAAAAACTAATGTTAACATAGGAAGTATTTGGCCGGGATTTAATGTTATAATATTAAATGTAGGGTATGTTTTTATATTAAATATGAAAATGAAACCACAGCCACTTTATAATACAGGCCCGTATATGTATTAAGCATAAATAGGTAATTATTATTTAAATTTATTTTTTTATAAAATAAGATAGACGACTTCTGATATTTATAGCACAGTGCCGAAGATCGGAATTTGGGTTCTGCAGAGGTCTTCTATATGTTTATCATGGACCTGAAAATCCTGAAATAGACTTTTACAGTGTGCGATGGCACTCGTCAATATTAAACTTCAGTGAGATGCACTATTACTATAAATGCGAAAGTTTTTAAAGATGGATACTAAATAGTTTTGCCTATTGGCTGAAATGAAAAAAGAAAATCAGACCTGAAAAAGATATTTACTGAGTATTTATCCCGAATCGAATCCGCCGAAAATTAAGTTTTTTTTACTATTTACTTTTTATTTATACAAGGTGTGGAAAATAAATTAACCTTAAGTGGGAAGTGTTTACGATTTTAAAATATTTACCAAATCTGTACAGAATAACAGAATACCAGCGCCTTCTGATAACTCAGTAGGCATATAGCTGAGTTAAAAATGGGTTTACGCTATACAGAAAAATAATAGGTAAATACTTTGGTATGTGCTACATAGCACACACCAGAGTGTATACCTATTGTATAATGTATAATAGCTGATGTTTCTGAATATTTTTATTTTTAACTTTGCTCTTCTTTTTTTTCTGTTTAATGTTTATGTCTTGTCTAAGTCTATAGGTAACTTACTGCAATATATAAAAAATAAGTACTTACGTCTTTGCTACGTTTAGTATGCAAAGCCTAAAATAAATTCACCATGCTAGTGAGGATGTCATCGCCTAAAAACTTAAAGTATCGTCACTTCAAACACAAAAGCACTTCCTTTTTGAGATTCGTTTATTCTGCCCCTTGAGGTTAATTGAAATTGCCACTCCCTGTAAGAGCCAATTTCCATTTGTCGGGGTCGGGTGTCGGATCCATCGACTTTTATGTTGTCAATCCAAAAAACCATTATCGATAAAAGTGAACAGCTCCATGTGAACAACCAATTTTTAATTACCAAAAAAATTAAATGGGCAATGCAGACTACAACGGGGTACTACGTTGTATCTGTGAAGTCAGAATTTTGGATTTCTACAAAATGGCAGAGTGACAGCGGTGTGAGTGCGGAGCCCAAGTCGAGCTTTTTTTTCAAGTTTTTTTTGCCATATCTGTGTTCAGCAACGGTAACTGACTATGCGTATTTATTTTTCTGGTGACTAAAAATTGACGGTGTATACCTAATGTTTACTACCACACGAGACACGACACAAGAGCACCCGACATTTTGTCGGGCTCGACACCCTACTTACTATAAAGGGAACGGGTCGTAAGTATATATATTTTTAAGGTGGGTTATAAGTTTATTTGGATTGGTCTTTGGGTGCGGGTTCCTCGGTGTGTCCCAAAGATCCGTCTCCGCAACGCTTCGCTCGATCCGCGATCATAGACGGAGGAACAGCTTTTACTGTAACAAAGGCAGTATTTTAATATACTGTTGTCCTACTAATTATATTATAAAAACGAAAGTTTGTAAGGATGGTAAGGATGGTGAGGACGGATAGATGAATGTTTGTTCCTCAATCACGCAGGTAAAGCCGCAGAATCTACTAGCTAACTCCCACTGGCTCAATTCTCACTGGGATTGCAGCGACAGGCATCAGAGCACGTTCAGTGTTAAACTATTTCAAACATTATCTACATACTTATAAGGCCAGTATTTGCAGGGCCGTTGACAGGCCGCGCGCGGTCAGCTTAATTATAATAATGCATCCGAAAATAAAACAATAAAAATATAAATAGGTTTTTACAAAATGATTTCTTCCAGACAACAGACAGAGTGGTTTAATCACAGGAGAACAACAGCGTAAGCGGGGTGTAAAGACCATTACAGAGCCGACATTAGGTATTAAATAGATAGGTAACTCTAATTTGAAAAGGCAAAACACTGTAAGTATGGTGTTATTGTTATGGCAAAACACTGTACGTGACATACGTACAATGTTTTGCCATAACAATAACACTATTTTAAAGGACTGTATCATGACAAAACACTTTTTTTGACGGTATTCCGCTTATTTTTTTATAAATCGCATTAAAAGTGACAAGGTAGATAATTGTAATTCCTTGAATATGATATCAAACAATTCTTTAGCAGTGAAATGAAATAACAATCGACTAATAATCAAATAAAGTTTATTTGCGTGTTTGCTCAAAACTCGCTTTTTCAACATAGGTAGTGTATTGGCTGAACACAGCAGACCCTACCTATGAACTAACTTAACAACTAAAGGTAAGGACTTTGCCGTTGATCTCAGTACAGTATTTAGTGCATCGGGAGGACATCTCCCTCCGAACTAGTCAGAGACTGTATCTCAGAATTCGGTGTCCAAAAGTGTCCGTAAAAGGTCAAATATCCAACTCACAGTCGTAAGCCCACCCGACCCTGGCGCAGACGTCGATGAAGGTGGTCGAAATGTTGATGCGGCCCAGCTCCGAAGTGCGGTAGTCCCACGGGAACACGTGGTGGTAGTTGTGCCAACCCTCGCCCAACGCTGCCAGGCTTACCATGCCATTCTCCACAGATTTTATGAACCTGGAACCACAATAATATCTGGTTGACATCCGTATCAACATACACCACCATGCAAAAGGGGTACTACGTTGTATCTGTGCAGTCAGAATTTTGGGTTTCTAAATGGGCGAGCGACAACGGGGGGGAGTGCGGCGCCCGAGCCGAGCTGCAGCAAGCTGGCACGAGCTAGGTAACCGGGTTTGCCAAACGATGAATAAAACTTAAATTATTATCAATGATTGACGCAAAATAGGAAAATTACTAATGGTAACAGTTTCACACAGTCCTTCCATATTTTCTTTGGCCTTTACTCGTAAATCCATCTTTTGAAAAATAATATAGGCTAGTAGTACATGAACTAAAAATAAAACTAGAGCTGACATAATTAATGGTCAGTCAATCGGCAAGAAATGAATGAGAAAATATCAACAAATTATATAAATATATTTAGTAATAAATCCGCTTGATTTCTAAACAAAGGTTTTAATTAACTTAACTTTAGCTTAGAACTTTAGTACATATTACTATATTATTAACGAGAGACTCTCGTTTCGAACTTCGGCGAGTCCACACCTCCTGATGATGCCTCGTGTAGAGGCGAAACACGTGTCGTATCTTTAAACTTTGGTTTTCTGTTCGTTGACTCTTTGGTTTATAATATAATAATATGTACAAAAGTTATAAACTAAAGTTAAGTTAATTAAAACCTTTGTTTAGAAATCAAGCGGATTTATTACTAAATATATTTATATAATTTGTTGATATTTATGGATTTCCGCAAAGTAACGCCTGAATCAATCAATTATCTTGAATGAGAAGATATTGGGCTCAGTTATTAGAAAAGGTCTTCGTCCAGAAGACTAAGGCTGATGTTTATTGTGATACGAGCCGCTGAAAAGGATATAGTTACAAAGATGGTGTCACATAACTTATTGAAACTAAGCAGAATTCAAAATCATCCTTACCTGTCGTAAGGCTGGTTACCCCAGAGATGGGCAAAGCTGTTGACACAGAAGGCGACGTTCAACGTGATGGTGAACCGAAGTACAAAGCTCACCGCGAAGCTGTTTAGCAGAGTCTCCTCCCAGAAGTAATAAGGAATGAAGATGGGCAGCATAATGTTCAGGACCGCGAACATTGGAATGAAAAGCCTGAAAAAAAAGTTCGTCATAAGTTTTCTTCAAAACAATTATAAGGGTGCTTTTTCACCAGAGATGTGCTATGATACGTTGCTATGGATGCGTTTGGTATCCACCAATCATATTCATTGGTGCACATAGCTTAGCACTGGTGGAAACGGATTCAACTAAGATATGCTTTTTATATGGAAGGATGCGTGCTATGGATGCGGGCTATGAATGCCTGCTATGGGCCGTCGCGAGTGGTGTAGCTATGTGCAGAGCAGAGTACCAACAATATTCCCGCGTTTGTCGCTGAAAGTAGACATGCCATCGTGGAAGCAAAAAGTTATTTTATACCTCGCAATGTGCGAAGGAACTCATGGAGGAAGATGTTTTTTTTTTCACCTTTTCCCTACTATCCACCGCTTCCCTACTATCGATACATCGCATAGCTTGAGCTGCGCATCTTCCTTGCACAGCTACATAGCTTAGTATTGGTGGAAACGGTCACATATTTTCGTAGCGTAGATTTCACATCTTCGCAGCATAGCTGCACAGCACATCTCTGGTGGAAAGGCACCCTTAATGCCATGACTGATTGGTCTCATAATGCTTCGAACAGAATTAGATGATGAGGCAGCTGCTATTCATCGAGCGAGACCATATATTTTGAAATTCAAAAATTCATAATTATTTATTCAGAATAAAGTACATACATAGTACATACTAGGTTAGAGCAAGAACGATGAAACTATAGAGGTACCGACTTCAATCGGAGTGTTCTAGTGACCCCCACTGAAAAGTTACAGGGAAGCAAAATACGCAATTTCGTTCACTTCAACGACTTTATTTCCAGTTATTTTGTTTAAAAACCTAAACTACTGATCCGATTTCGATAAAACTTCTATGAAACTAATTGAAAAGTATATACTCTGAAACAAAAAAGTTTTCTTCAAATCGCTTAATACAAAACAAAGTTCTGAGGTAACAAACATTTGAAAAAAAACCAACCGAATTGATAACCTCCTCTTTTTTTGAAAATGTAAATTGTACAAGGTATAATATTGATGGAAAGATTGATGGTAATTATATTATAAGAATGAGCACTTATCCTCAAATAGGTCACGGTTGCAGCCGAATCGTACACCGTAACGAAAAGTAGAACGATCAAGGCCTCAGTAGATAGCGTCGTAAATAATGATGGAAGTCGTTAAAATACGGGCAAATGACACTTTAAATAAGTACCTATTAACACACTTAAGCGTCGATGACACGCGGCTACTTTACAAGCTCAAGCCAGCGAGTTCGCTAGTAGGTTGTAACCACTCGCCCCGTGTCATCAGCTTTTTTTACAATCTGCTTGTTGACAATCCTTCTCGAAAGCTAACTCGGTAACTCGGTAGCTTTTAAAATCGCCGGCTTGTAGCGTGTTAACTAGCCGTGTAATCGACGACACACTTAATATTTCAAGAGAAATACTAGCTTATCTATGCTTATTATGAAGAAACAGAAACCCCTAGTCGCGTGAAAGAAAAACTTTTTTACAAAGAGATTCCTAAAATTCATACAGGTTTTACAGTTGCTGTAACTTCACAAGCGTGGATCCAGGGATGTCTTTTTGAGTGCTGCCTTCCTGTCCTCCACGGCCGGGTGAGGCGTGAGGACCAGCCAGCCGACATCCGCGAACCAAAACCCCCGCAGGATATCGTGGGGGTCCGCCACTGTCCCCGTGTGCCTCTCAGTCACTCAGTGGATAAGTCCCATTTAAAGTTAACATTCAATTGCTATAAAGGCTTTGATAAAGTATGAAGGTCTTACATTTGCTGTAACCTCACAACCGGATCGGCCATGAGGTCCAGGGATGTCTTTCTGAGCGCTACCCTCCTGTCCTCCACGGCTGGGTGAGGCGTGAGGACCAGCCAGCCGACATGCGCGAACCAAAACCCCCGCCGGATGTCGTGGGGGTCTGCCACTGTCTCCGTGTACTTATGGTGCACTCTGTGATCCAGTGCCCATGTGTAGATGTCCCGCTGAAAAAAAAATATATACTTACAGACAAACAGACTTAAATACGTTCAATAGCAATAATATTTATTTTTGTATAGCTAACTCGTTTCATGTAAATACTTTCATCAAAGATCTGAATCAATTTAAAAAAAGACTAAAGCGTCGATGACACAGGGCTAGTTTACAAGCTACAAGCTAGCGAGTTAAAAAGCCAGCGAGTGAGTGAGTAAGCTTTCGAGAAGGATTGTCAACTAGCAGATTGTAAAAAAGCCGATGACACGGGGCGAGTTTACAAGCTACAAACGAACTCAACAAACAAACAAACAAACAAAACATTCACACACTCACACCCCTGCACTAGGATTCCCTGTCGCAGGTGGCATGGACACATACAACACATCACAACATCCAAGACCCGAGAACAAACATTTGTGTTCGTCACACATATATTCGCCCCGGCCGGGGATCGAACCCGGAACACCAAGCTTCGTAGGCAGGGTCACTACCAACTAAGCCACGGTTTCGTCACTCGCTAACTTGTAGCTTGTAAACTAGCCCTGTGTCATCGACGCTTTAGTACTGACAGACTGACAGACAACGCACGGGTGAAACCACTAAACGTAAAGACCCAAAACTTGGAGAGTATGTTCGTCAAGAAGTTTTGGCGCGTACTAAGAATAGGAATTTTGTTTTATTTATTTATATTCATTAATTAATTAGTAAAAGAAAGTAAATTAGTAGGTAGGTAAGTATTTTTTGGGACACTACCGGCGGCGATACCATACAACGTTAGTTGGTAGGTACAGTTGCTGACAAGATAAATGCGGCTTTATCAAAATTTTTAATTTTGACAGCAAAACTCTTTAGATGTTTTTTTTAATTGGAGGACAGGAATAAATAGTTCTTTCTGTCCCCCTTTTAGAAACGGGGAAATAGGTCATTTTTTTTGTCTCATCTGTCACCCTAGGGTATAGAGCAGGGTGACAGATGAGAATAATTCAATGATTGATAATTCTCAGTTACAATACTTAACACACAAACATAGAAAACATTGGTATACTAAGCGTCAAACAACTTGTTTCTGGCGAACTACGTGACAAAGTTACAAAATTTAGATTGAGTGGCAAGTGCATTGGACTGCTACGTCGAGTGTCGCGGGTTCGATTCCCGCTCATGACAAACATTTGTGTGATGAACATCGGTGTTTGTCTTGAGTCTGGGTGTTTCTTCATTATTATTATTATTATTATAAAGATGCGCAGAACGCAATTCGTATGTCAAATTGGTTCTGCGCATTTTTGTTACGATTATGTCAGAGGACAAGTTGTTTGACGCTTACTATACATATTATATCTAGAGGTATATAGTTCGTGACAAGAAAAATGCTCTACCAACAACGCTACGACTGCAATGTTAATGACTAAGTAAACGTGTTTTATAAGTAGAGACGATTAGCTATGTAATTAACTGATATGATAAAATGGCTAGATACTTAAAATTTTCGAGAAATATGTTTGCCACCGTAAATACCGTTAGTTAACAATTTAACGACTGCCTTGTGAAAACTACGAAAGTCTGCTATGAAAGTATAAGTAAAGTTTAAAGTAGGAAAATTGAATCTCTATCGACTGAATAAAACATACTTCATATTTTTTATTTCTAAGATATTTCCCAAAGTAGAAAGCCGAAAACAAATAATCCATACAATTACCAAATGTTAAAAATTAACATAATAAAATATTCGTAACAAAAAATCACGAGCAAGCGTTACAGTAGGTTTAGGTTAGTGTGTGTAATTTCTGACATGTCATTTAGCGTTACAGTAGGTTTATGGTGTGTAACTTCTGACGTCTCATTAAGCATTACAGTAGGTTTAGGGTGTGTAACTTCTGACATCTCATTTAGCGTTACAGTAGGTTTATGGTGTGTAACTTCTGACGTCTCATTTTTCTGAGATTGGTACCATCTGACGGCCAACTTCCTGTTACACACGTCTTTCCCAATTTCATGAAATTATCTCACAAATTGATAGGAATCGCGCGAAAAGATGTTACATATCAAAAAGATACAAGGATAGGCAGAGTCATAACGAGTCATTCATATAAACTGCATTGGAAATGCGCGTCGAATCGAGACTAAATTTATTTAAAGAAAGCTCGGAACAAAATGTACCGCACTTTGAGCCCTCAAGGTTGGATTATTTAAGTTTATTGAATCCAATTGACTCTTGCTCGGCTAGTGATTGCTTCTCGAATGTAACATCTCGTGACAGTGAAGAATATCATGTAGTATTTATTTTATTAGCCAGAAATACATATAATATGTATGTAGCCAGAGCAGAAGAAGAAGCAAAAAATTAAGATATTTTAGGCGGAGGTGGAATGACGTCCTCATGGGAGTGGCAGGCGTCACCTGGACTGGACTCGCTCAAGATGAGAAGAAATAACAATACAATAGAATACAATACAATGCAATACAATCATTTATAAATAATTCCAAAATTACAAGTCAATAAAAATAACAAAAGTTGGAGAGGCCTTTACCCAAAAAATTAAAATTGCATATATTTATAACGAGCAAATATGGCTTAATAATAATTGATTTATATTTATAAAAAAAAAATATTATTCATGTTTGGTAAACTTATGAAAATCTAATTTTTTAGAAATTTTTCGTTTACAAATTAATGATTTTAGAACCGTTTCGTAAATGGTCTATTTCATAGCAGACTTTACAATTTTAAAATGTTAGGACAGTTTGTAAATTAACGGAATTATACAAAAATAAAAGTGACATAATATAACCTTTCACTTTCTACCTATACCTGCCTGATTTGCCCGTTTACCATTATCTGAAAGTTTACGGCATGCGGAGACGCACCAGGTGCGAATAAATTGCTTTTATCGGAATTATACGACTTTACTTTTTCCAATTACCACCGCATTTCCACATTCTGTTACGGAATACCTATTACGAGTACAGTCAGCATCGAAAGTTGACGACTACATACAAATTTCAAAATCGCTTTCCATTTAATCTCCCTGCCCTTATTCCATACTTAGGTGGGGTCGGCACAACATATTGTCTTCTTCCATTCGTCTCTATCAGCCGTCGTCTCTGTACTCACGGTTGCTTTGTTCATATACTCTTTCACACAGTCCATTCATCTTTTCTTTGGTCTTCCTCTTCTCGTAAATCCATCTAATTTTATCTACCTTCATTACGCTTTACATCATTTATTACACCTAAATCGCTAAACATGACAAGTGCTAGTATTGAATGTACACCATTTTGTCAAATTAAAATAATATTATTATGGTGTATAGCGATTTTGAAAATCTGAATGTGGCCAGTGACTTTTGATGCTGACCGTACCAAGTAGGTACTTAGCAACTGGAATGACTCGTAATCTGCAGTATAATTAATGGTATGTCATAATAATAACTATTCTGAGGTATTAGTGCAGTTTCAGATTAGGAGATTACCCGGCTTTCGAGATTCGCTGTTAATGTTTTGTTTTTTACAGCGCGTGTATAGGTGTCTTCACGGTTTAATAGCGCTTGGCGAAAGTGGAAGGGAGCTCTGCGCGAGTGAAGTGAGGCGAGACGGGCGGCGGGAAGGTGGCTAAGCGACCAATAGACGCCGGCGGCGTCGCCGGGAGCCGTCCCTGTCGCGTCGCACCCCTCCCGCCAAACACATCTAAAAATCGACTTCTACGCATTCAGGGCCAACGCTATTAAACCATGAGGATACTATTAGTAAGCGTAAAAAGCCGCGAGAGACCCCTAATGCTACTGACACTCGCGTAAAATAACCGAGCAATCCGCCCGTATACGCCCGTGAAAAATACGCAAGTCTGAAACCGCATTTATGCTTTTCACCATTGTTTTGTAGTGCTTACCTAATAAATATAGTACCTAATAGTAAATAAGATATTACCTGCCGTTAATGAATATTTAAATTATTATTGGTCACGACACGACACAATTGCTCGAGTGGCAAGGACTGCCCTACCACACTGGTGTCGCGGGTTCGATTCACGCTTCAGGACAAGCACGTGTGATGAACATTGGTTTTTGTCCTGAGCTTGGATGTTTTATAACGTACCTACCTATTCTATGTACGTATTTAATAAAAAAAAGTATTTAAGTATTCTATCAGGTATATGGTTCCCATAGTACAAACTCTGCTTACTTTGAGAAAAAATTATACTTGCTAGGTTACATACCTACTAAATCTACTTTTAAACGTTTGACAGAACCAGAAAAGTATACACATAAATTATACATGTGTTGAGTACACTGTCTGGCATTTAGAGGTGCTATACCTATTACCAAGGTACAATTACACTAGGTAAGCTACTTCAGAAAACAAAAACTACCCGTGTCACACTTATCACTCAACTTTAAACTATATAAAAAAATCATAACAAGGAAAAGATTTGCACGAATTTATTGGTAAAACCACGAATATAAGGAAAGGTTCGATCATTATTCTGATACCTATAAATTAAGTCCTGATAGTTTGCTTTGTTTTAGATGTCTTTGTCCAATCAAACGAAACGTAGACACTGCTAAGCTCAGTTGGTTTAGCGCGTGGCCCGTACAGCTTAGACGTAGGTTTAATCAAACCCTGTAGTAGAAAATATAATGTATATTCCAATCATACCCTAAAATTTGGGTCAACTAATAAAAAACACTGTATTTAAGAATAACTATGTTTTTAATATAAAAACCTCATTTGAGAGCCTTTGAAAGCAGCAATTTGGCGGCAATGTTTCACGTCACATACGGTTTCCCTGAGTGACATACCTTGTATGTTTGTACCATGCCTAGTGCTACCTTTCAGCTACATAAACCCTCGCGTGCACGACATCGTACAAAATTAATGGAGGAAATAACCTTCAGCTTTACCTAGAACTAATAAAATAATGCTTTATCACTGAAATTCATGGCACTGAATTAAATATTTACGTCACAAAGACCTATACTATACATTACATGACGTCTTTGCACTAACTACATAGATGAATAACGGTGTTTCTATAGAACACTATAAGATAGACAGTATCAAACTGGCAAATTTTTTTCAGGCATCTCGTCAATAAAAATTAATAATCTCCATTTTATTACTTAAATGTTACTTTTTACGACGGAGTTTTATAAATAATTAAAAAGTCTAGTAATTTTAACTTATAATAAACCGGACATATTTTATATTTAACTTATAATTATTCTCTAGTCCTTTTTCCAAATTTAGCCTCGGACCAAAATGTACTAGGAGTTAGCCTATCAGTCAACTTTTTTAATTTTTTTTGGCTCGTTTTAAATGTACTACAAAGATTCTATACATAAATACTTCTATGCCTAGTATATATCTACTTTTATTAAATTCATAGGCAGGCGTGAACTCTTAACGGGTTATTCTCATCTGCATCTGATCCATTGTTAGCGCCAAGACCGTCTCGACTCTTGTAAAAAGTACAAAAAAAAAATTGATTTTTTTTAATAAAATTCAGAGGTTAAAGACTTGCTTAGTATTGACACTTTGCTATTCCTTGACATTTCTTCCGCGGGTGGACCAAACAACACCGACAATAAACAATTCTTCTACGGGTGAAGAAGTCGCAAGCGGGTCAGCTAGAATTGAATACATTTATGGGATGCACTCTTATTTTGGATCTGTATCTGACGAAGACTGTACAATATACGTCACGTGGTTTGTGGTCCCAATCGACGGATTCAAAAAAGTCGCAAGCGGGTCCGATAGTATTGAATACATTTATAGGATGCACTCTTATTTTGGATCTGTATCTGACGACGACTGTACAATATACGTCACGTGGTTTGTGGTCCCAATTGACGGATTAAAAAAAGTCGCAAGCGGGTCAGCTAGTATTGAATAAATTTATAGGATGCACTCTTATTTCGGATCTGTATCTGACGACGACTGTACGTACAATATACGTCTCGTGGTTTGTAGTCCCAATCGACGGATTCAAAAAAGTCGCAAGTGGGTCTGCTAGTATTGAATTTTATAGGATGCAATCTTATTTCGGATCTGTATCTGACGACGAATGTAGGTACAATATACGTCACGTGGTTTGTGGTCCCAATCGACGGATTCAAAAAAGTCGCAAGCGGGTCAGCCAGTATTGAAGAAATTTATAGGACTCTTATTTCGGATCTGTATCAGACGACGACTGTACAATATATGTCACGTGGTTTGTGGTCCCAATCGACGGATTGAAAAAAGTCGCAAGCGGGTCAGCTAGTATTGAATAAATTTATAGGATGCACTCTTATTTCGGATCTGTATCTGACGACGACTGTACAATATACGTCACGTGATGTGTGATCCCAATCGACGGATTCAAAAAGGTTAACTACCTACAAATTTTCAAAAAGTTTTCTTCAAAAAGGTTAACTACCAATCCGCCCGTATATGCGCGACAAAATACGCAAGACTGAAACCGCGCTTACGAACAGCAATTAATTTTTATTTATACAGAAGATCTGATAAATGATTATGATGATTTCTTACCTGTCCAGTAATAGTGAAGAGGACGGCAAGCAGTATCCGCAAAGGCAGCTTCGCCTTATAAGCACGATGAGACCATAACCTATGCACGCCGGCAGTTATGCCGAATCCTGACGTGTATATCGTCATAAATACTGAAAAAAAAACACAATAAAAATTATTAATTATTAAAAATCTTAAATAATTACACACAAACATTAAAAATAAAAAAATGGTTAAATGGATTACAACAAATATAAAAAAATCGGGAAGGTAACGTGCCCAGAACGCTGGCGGCATTGCCACGTTGTATGGCAATGCATGTGAAAAGTAAAAGCCAGCATTCTGGTCACGTGTAGACCTAGCACCTGTTTTAGCCTTCAGTTAGATTAATAATAATTATACAATCTATACTACAAAATGTACAAATGGAAACAATTTTGCCAACCGACAGAGTTTGTTTTGACTACCTACCATTGTTAACATCTTACACGATTGAGTATTGATACTTAAGACCATCGCAATCGATGGTTGTTCTCAATTGCATCTGAGGCTATTGTTCTCCAATAAAATATTTTATATGATTCTCATCGGCTGCAAAACGATGCAATGCAGTCAGCATTGGTGTGCCCAAGATGCTGGCTGCATTGCCTCGTTGTATATAGAGATAGTCAATAAAAAAAACCAAATCGTAATTATGTCGATGGCGAGTTTGAATAATTATGTAATTCAATAATAAAATATGGAAATACATTCATCTTTAACATTTTCGCATGTCAACATCTATAGTTTACTTATTATAAAATTGTATGGGTTTTAATAATTTTAGTAACCAGGGAAACAAAACATATAAGGATATTTTTTACCGGGATTCCCTATACCTACATGGAAACCATTCCTGACAAGCTCTTTATAGATATTGATTGATTGATGATTGATGACTATACACCGCATTTTTTTTATCACCAAAAAAACGCATAATCACTAGCTGCAGCCGTTACTGGACACAGATATGGCAATGAAAATGTAAAAAAAATAGATAGTTTTTTTTTATTGTTAAAAATTAAATACCTAACTGTTTACCGTCAGCAGTTTTCCTATGGATTTGCCTCAGGCGGTACCCATCATCGATTATAGTTTAAGGTTCATTCATCGTTTGGCAAACCCGGGTATCTAGCTCGAGCCAGCTCGCAAATACTTAGCTCGGGCGCCACACTCGCCCCGCTGTCATTCTGTCATTTTGTATAAATCCAAAATTCTGACTGCCCAGATACAACGTAGTACCCCTGCTGCATTGCCTACTGGTGCCCGCGACTTCGTCTGCGCAGGTATCTTTATAAATTGTAGCCTGTGTTATTCTGATGTATATATAACCTATATTATTGTAAAGTTTCTTTAACATCCATTCAGTAGTTTTTACGTGAAAGAGGAACCATCCATCCTTACAAACTTTCGCGTTTATAATATTAGTAGGATAGGATTTGTGGAGTATAGGAGTTTTTCGAGCTCCCGATTGTAATTCGTTTTTGTTGGTAAGTTTTTATCATAAGTAGGTAGGTACGTAGTTTTATGAGTCGTGCGCGGTAGTGTATATCTATCTACAACAACATTCATAATGGTTTATCCCGGTCACACCGATAATAATGTGCTTTGCAACCGTGATGTTTCAAATTTTCAATTTTTTTTCTATTTCACCGACTAGCAGCTTGCACCGCCCCCTTTGCCTGTTTTTTTTATGGGACGAGACGAGCTAAGCGCTCTCCTGATTGTAAAAGATCACGCCTGCTCATTTATCTTCATTGCGTGGTAGCTTTTTCAACCGACTTCAAAAAAGGAGGTTCTCGATTCAGTTTCTTTTTTTTTAGGTTTGTTACCTTAAAAATTCGTCAATACATAATAATACGTTTTTGAAAATTATTTTTTTGTTTGAAAGAAAATATTTTCATTTTGGTCCCTAATTTGGTGGTTCAGTCAAATTTGTATCAAAATCGGTTCAGTAGTTTAGTTTTTAAATGAAAATAACTGAAAAAAATATGTCGTCGAAGTAAACAAAAATGAGTATTTTGCTTCCTTGTGACTTTTCATTGGTATTTACGGTCACTAAAACAGTCCTATTCAAGTCGGTTTCACCATGTTTTTGTAAAACCTTGTTATTATTTCAATCTAACCCAATTTATTAGTCCACCAACTTCACTAAAGTAATATTAGTTAGTTAGTTTCTATTTTTATATTAGTGTCCGTTTTTGCCAACTAACCTAATTATTAGTATACATTAGTGTCCGTTTTTGCCAACTAACCTAATTATTAGTATACATTAGTGTCCGTTTTTGCCAACTAACCTAATTATTAGTATACATTAGTGTCCGTTTTTGCCAACTAACCTAATTATTAGTATACATTAGTGTCCGTTTTTGCCAACTAACCTAACTATTAGTACACCCCCAACCAAGATTTATTTTTTTTTGTTTATTCGCTTTCCATCCAAAGGTTGTCTGGAAAAAATCGCTTCCTAGCGATAAGACCGCCCATTGTACTTTATATTTTTTATGTTAAGATTTAATCATAAGTTCTGGTGTACAAAATAGTATTTATATCTATCGTATCTATTAGTATAAAAGTAGCAAAACTTACTAAAAAATATTGTAAGGAATTTGACTTGGAACGTAAGTATCAGGTACAGAGCGTAAATCGATACGCCATGTAAGGCAATCTGCACAGTGAGGTCCGGCCATCGGATCCTCGCCGTGAACTCCATCTCCTCGAATCGATCTATATCAAACACTTCACTTTGCACATCACTGTCACTTTTTACTCCCACTGAATTGTTGTTTTCAAAACACGTAACCTCATTCTCGAACTTGTCTGTATTGAGTCGCTGTTTGATTTGCGGGTTTTGTATAATGTCTTCGATTAATCGTTCAGTCGGCGCCATGTTTGATATTCTGAAACAAAAAAAGAGCCTTTTAGTTTTGATGACTCAATCACTCATAGATATTTTTGATTTGATTTTGATAAGCTCAGAATATTTTGATAAGAATGGTCGGCTCTTTAATTTTTCTTTACACCCAGCTTACGCCAGTGTTCTCCCGTGATTAAACAACTTGTAGTTTATATTATTGTGGTTTAATCACATCAGTAGTTTACTCACGCAAACACATGTGTTTGTATGAGTGATTTAATCACAGGAGAACACCGGAGTAAGCTGGGTTAAGACCATTACAGAGTCGACTGTACGTTTCAGATGAATGTCTAAAACATCTCAAAAATCGTTGTAGATCAAAACCTGAAAAATAATATTTTCAACCGACTTCAAGGAAGGCGGGGAGGTAATCAATTATATTTTTTTTTTTATGTTTTTTACCTCAGAACTTTGTTGTTTGAAACCGATTTGAAAAATCCTTTTTTTTATTTAAGAGGATATTCGACGACTTTCAGATTGGTCCCATACATATTTCATATTTCATGAAAATCAGTTCAGCACTTTGGTTTTGAAATCAAAATAACTGAAAAAATTACGTCAGCCAAGTAAACGAAATTGCGTATTTTGCTTCCCTGTGACTATTCAGTATTTACGGTCACTAGAACAGTCCGATTGAAGTTGGGTATGATTTGTAAAATCTTGATTTTTAAAATCATTGACCTCAAAACGCATTAGATAAATGTAATGAATTCTCTGTTTTTTTCTAGAACAACTTTCACGCGATACTCATGTTGAGCAATCCTAGCGGTCGTTGCCTCGTTATAGCTTCATTCCATGGTCCATGGTGTCGGTGGAGTGAGGGAGATAGATGCTGATCATAGCACAGAACTTTTATGGAAACATCATGGTGCTCCACTACAAGGTCTTTCAAGAGGAGGTTCTCTATTCGGTTGTTTTTTTTATTATAATAATAAGCTAGCCACCAGCCGCTTGGGCTCTACTCCCCGCCTGGTGGTCCACCATTTTCATATATTTTTTTACCTACTTACTTACTTACTTACTTATTTGTAAGCTGTTTATTTAAATAACTTATTTTTTATAATATTATTGTAAAAAAATTAATGAGATAATTAATGAGAAATAAATGGAATAATAATCACCAAATATTTTTTTTCGGACAAGATCAAACAATAAAACATTTTTAAAAATTAAATACATACGTATCTACATCACATTTATGACAAATTGAAACTGAAATTGAAATTATTTATTTAAAATGAATTATAAATTATTATTGTTTTCCTTGTTTGTTGTTTATCTACATCACATTTATGATAAATTGAAACTGAAATTTTTATTATTTATTTAAAATTGAATTATAAATTATTATTGTTTTCCTTGTTTTATGTAGTTTTCTCTTAGAACTTCGTCATTTATCAACCGATTTGATTATTTTTATATATGAAAAGTAACAATAATTCAAGCAAAGAAAATGCGTATTTTCCGTATTTTGCCACTAAAATCTCAATTGATGTCGGTTAAAAAGTTCTTGTATTGCAATTATTCTCTTTGTGTAAAAAACTAAAAAAAAGGGACGTGCTTAACGTGTTATCCTACTCCTATTAATATTATAAACGCGAAAGTTTGTAAGTATGGATGGATGGATGGATGGATGGATGGATGTTTGTTACTTTTTCACGTAACAACTACTGAATGGATTTTAATTTTAAAGATTAAAGATTAAAGATTTAAAGATTAAAGATTTTTATTTCGTAACAATACTATAACACTATAAATTACAAAAGGTTTTTGTATAACAGACTTAAATAATCTACTTACCTAATAACAATAACGTACAAAAATACATCGATGTACTTTTATCGATGTAAAGATAATATTATGTTGCAAAAGATTGATTTAAACTAGGTAGGTAAGTCACAATAATATTATTTCAATGAAATAATGAGCTTACATTTTTGCAAGAACGCTAACTCCCACCCTAGGATAACCTGTGTTGTGGGTAGTTAGTCTCTTTCGTCGAGAATTGATAACAATAACAATTTGAGAGTGCGTGGCGCGCTGATGCACGCACGGTAAAAGAGAGTGCGACAGATAGATACATATTAATTAAACTTTTACATATAAATTATTTTTTCAATCTTTGTTTATTTAATTGTAGTGTGTGTGTATATGTATGTATTTATATATATATTATGTTAATAATTGAATAAAATATTGTATAGAATGTGTGTTTGAATGTGAGGCGACTTAGTATTAATATTTAATATTAGTATATTTTACAATTAGGTACAGTTAACTTCTAGTTCAAGAGTGACCTGTTTTGAAATCAGTGTAGATTTAAACGTGAGTTATAATAGAAAGGTTGAATGGTAACACAGTCGGTTGTTTAGAAAGATGAATAGGTGGATGCCTGGAAAGATGGACAGAAAGATGAATGAAGTGATAGATGGATGGATAGATGAATGCATGGATGGATAGATGGATGGATGGATAGATAGATGGATGTATAGATGGATGGATGGATGGATAGATAGATGGATGGATGGTTGAATAAGTGGAATGTGTGTGGTGATATGCCGAATGTTTATTGGCTAATAAGAAAAATAAATATATGGGTGAATGAATAGATAAAGGTATAGAAGGACAGATGGATGGTTTGGTAGGCGCATACATAGAAGAAAGGATGGCTGCATGAAGAGCTGCTAGATAAATAGATGGATGGACAGATGGCTGGATAAACGGATGGTGTTATTCAGGAGGTAGTTAACTTAGCAAAGTTTCAGTTTTATTGTAGTCAAGAGTAAGTAACCAATTTAATGTATTTTTTCTACAACAGTAACGGGTAAGTTTTAATAAGTTAAGTAATTTGTTTAATTTCGTGTATAAAAATGGTCCAAGGTAGTAGTAGGATCTTTTTCCAAAACGGGATGCAGTTTTAGGAGGGTTCCAAACTATGCGACGACTGCTGCGAGTTTTCGACATTGTTTTAGGAGCATCTTTGTGGAATTTTATAATTGTAGATAGGATAAATAACTGTCGTACTGTAGGAAGTTTTACATCTTTGTACAGGGTGGACGTGGGGTAACGGAAGGGTTTTTGATACGCGACTTTTAATACTGCTCGCTGTGCACGTTCAAGTCGGAGTAAGTGTGTCTTGCAAGCGGAGCCCCAAGCGGTAATACAGTACATCAGCACTGACTGACAAAGTGCCAGATAGACGAGTTCAATAGTTTTTTCATCAGCACAGGATCTTATTTGTTTAAGAATGTACAAAAGCTTCCTCAGTCTACTATAGGTTGCTTTAATTTGGGATTTCCACGAGAGGTTTTCATCGATTAGTACACCCAGATATCTGATGGTGCTAACCTTACCAATGATAGGGCATGAGCACTGGAGAGAAGATGAGCACAGATGATGGTTATGGAGTTTGAGGATGAGCTGAGAAGTAGGTGAGGTACGGTTCGTTATACTAAAAGGTATGTACTTGGTCTTATCAGTATTTAAGGTAAGTAGGTTTAATTGTAGCCATTCACTCACTAATTTTAATCCAGATTGGGCAACTTCAGTTACTTCATTCCATGTGTCTCCATAAAAAACTAATGCAGTATCATCTGCAAAAGCAAATAATTCAGCTTTTTCGAGATGAAGGGTACATAGGCTGTTGATATAAATAAGAAATAATGTGGGGCCCAAAACACTACCCTGGGGTACCCCAAACTCTGCTTCTGTAAATTCGCTAACATGATGATCAAGCTTAACTCTTTGTTTGCGCCCGCTAAGATATGATTTGAACCATTCAAGTGCGGAGCCTCTAATGCCTATGACCTCCATTTTGCGCAAGAGAATTGGCTTCGAGACCGTATCAAAGGCCTTAGCTAGGTCTAAGAAGACACCGATACACCGCTTTCCACTATCAAGTTTGTTTGTAACGTAATTGGTTAAATTGGTGACAGCATCTTCTGTCGAGCGATTGCGGCGAAATCCATATTGGTTTTGAGAAATTAGGCCTTTGGATTCTATGTAATTTAAAAGTCTATTGTTAACTACTTTTTCGACTATTTTAGAGATGGAAGTTAATAGGGAGATCGGTCTATAATTAGAGGCTAGCAGAGGATCACCGGATTTATGTATAGGAGTGATATTTGCTATTTTTAATTGGTTCGGCATAGTATTAGTGGATAAGCTTAGATTTGTTATAAACGCTATAATAGGGGCAAGAACCTTTTTTCCTTGTTTTAGAATAGTGTTATTAATGTTATCAAATCCAGGTGCGGCTGATGTTTTAAGAGAGCTGATAATTTTATTGATTTCGGCGGGATCTGTTGGTGTCATAAAGAACGAGTTTAATGGCGAGCCCATTTGAGGTTGCTTGACTAACTGAACAAGTTGATCTTCTGTCATTGAGAGGTTATCTAGAATATTGTTAGCAAGAGTTTTCCCTACTGTCGTAAAGTAATTGTTTACATTATTTAAAGTATCTTCAGGATTACCAGAATTTTGTATAAGTTCGTTTTTGTTTTGTGTTTTATTTAAGTTGCATATATTTTTTATACATTTCCATGTTTTTTTACTGTCACCTGCTGCTTCTTTTAGTTGTTTATTGTCGTGTTTATTTTTTAAGTCGTGTAGAAGATTAATACAAGTGTTTCTATAATTTTAAACTTTTCTTTTATAGTTTCGTCTTTGGGATATTTTTTGGTTAAAAGGTGTAGTGCATCTTTTTTCCGTATACATTTCAGTAAGTTTGGGGTAATCCAAGGTTTTATTATGACTTCCCTGTTCTTAAGTAGTTTTTGTGAGGTATTTTTATCTACGATATGCTTAGAGTAGTTGTTATTTCCGTAACAGCCTCTGACACATTTGTATGCGAATAGAAATGGTCTAATTGTAGGCTTTCTAGGTCTTTTATTATTTCTTCGTAGTTAATTTTATTATAAGTGTTATTTATTAGGGGTTTAGGTGGGATGGTGTCTTTGTCTATGCCTATAATGATTGAGCAGTGATCTGTAATGTCAGAGTCACAGACTATTGTTCGAGTGGTTTTCTTAGATTTCACCATGACGTGGTCGAGGCAGTTCGCCCCGCGAGTCGGATGTTGATGACCTGGAATATATCCATAGTGGCTAGTTCGGTCAATGTAATCTAGTGCCCGATTGTCATTTGAATCTTCTTTGATGTCAATGTTAAAGTCACCAACCATTAGGCATGATTCACTAGAAATACTAGTTATTGTTTTTTCAAGAGAATCGTAGAAACGGTTCAGGTTGTAAATAGACGGTGTCCTATATATTGTAATGATACTAAGTTCTTTACCAAGGTGCATTAGAAGACAGTTGGCGTCAAGAAAATCGGGTTCTTCTATTCTAATATTCAACTCTACCTTAGTCAAAACGATAATGAAACTTTACAATAATATATATATAAATAGATATAGCTTATACATCAGAATAACAGATAGGATACAATTTATAAAGATACCTGCGCAGACGAAGTCGCGGGCACCAGCTAGTACATTAATCATTGTAATAAAATGGGTTTTTATTATTTGTACAATAAATAAAGGAGATTCATAATGCGTCCCGTTTTTTGTTCTTGGTAGTTTTAAGGACCTATTCCCATCCGATTCCAAAACGAATACCATGGTATTTGTCGTAATTAATATTCTATTCCTCACGAATACCAAATTTAAGTACCTGCTTACTTACTTAGTTAGTAAATACATACCTACACTACCATAACCATACAAAAAATAAATCATTTATGGACATTATCAGTTCTCGTTGTGGCAAGGAAAGAGTTTTTACATCGATGTTTTCCTTGTATTATTAGCCGATTGAAGACTTCCTGCAGGTGCGTTTCCGATGTGCTATTTTTTTTTAGATACCTACCCAAAAGTTTTCCTATATTTAGGGGCGAACCCAAAAAGAGGTGAGTATCTAATCTAATGTAAAAAAAAACCTAGATAAGGTTAGTATCTGTGTTTAAAAAAAACCGTAGATTTTCACGGCGCAAAACCGTGTGTGGTAAGAGGTCTGATTGTATTGATTTGACTGGAAAAAGTTTGTACATTTTTGTTTTCTGGGATTCTTTGGTTGTTTATTGAAGCAGCTTGTGACATTGATGTTAATCTAAGTATGTTTTTTGATTTATATCCTTAGTAGGCGAATTATCTACTGAGCTTTAGGCATAATTTTTATAATTTTTTGCAGTTTACATAAAAAAAACTAACTGACTTAAATAAACTGAAAAGTTAGAAAAAAATCGATGCCAAACAGTCTAATTCCACAATAAATTTTTAGTTCAATAAATACCTACGTACTTTACAAAAATTACCGACTTAAATAAACTGAAAAGTAAGAAATGTCGATGCCAAACAATAAAGACTAATGGAACACAATGTTTATTTGCGTTCACTGATGCCAAACGGACAATATATACAATCAAGTAAAGTATGGCACCGACTCAAAAGTAGTGAGGTAAAGATTGCACATAAAAAGGGTTGTTTAATCTTGTGAGATAAATAAATGTTTTCACGTATGGTACATAATATTACTTATTCTTTACTGGGGGCCAAAACACAAGCGCGTTGCCGCACCGCACCGCAGAAATCGGCGCGGGGCGACGCCGGCGCCCGCAACCCGCCCGCAACGCAAAAACCTTTGGGCAACTCGCGCCGCGCATCTAGTAAGTATCTTCTTTGTCGTCTATGTTAGTAGTGTGAGTGTTTCTTCTTAATATTTTTTGACGACACGATTGCTCGAGTGGCTAGTGTGTTGGACTGCCACGCCGGTGTCGCGGGTTCAATTCCCGCTTCAGGACTAACATTTGTGTGATGAACATCGGTGTTTGTCCTGAGTCTGGGTGTTTTCTTTGTTTACTATGTATTGTATTTAAAAAAAAAGTATAGTTTAAGTAGGTATTCTATCAGTTATCTGGTTCCCATGGTACAAGCTTGCTTAGATGGCGTTGTATGATTTGTCCAAAATATTTATTTATTTATTTTATTTTATTAATATTCTATGATATTTTATATAGTGTATGATATTAATGTATATAATTATGCAGTCATTGGATATTCTTAATATTATATGACTATCAGTTGGTGTAAATGTCTTCTTAGCAAGGCGTTGCGGCGCGGCATCGCAACGCGTGATGTATTGTGTTTAATTAATCCCATATTAGTCATCAGCATCACTACACTTGAAAAAGTTTTAAAAATCGTTAGGTATAGAAACCGCTTACTATATAAGTAGATAACTTATTTAAAGACAAAAAAAGGTGTGAGTTATTTGATAAGCCTACGTGTTTGCTTTGAGATTAGTTATATACAAATAAACGAAGCGTGTTTGGTATCAGTGAATCACCCCTTTACTCTTTGGTACCTTCGACAGTTTAAATGGAAGCATAATGAAGACATCCATAAATTAAGACATTATCATGTAAACTCGAATGAGTACAGTCTATGATATCAACAAATTATATAAATAGGTAATATTTAGTAATAAATCCGCTTAATTTCTAAACAAAGGTTTAAATTCACTTAACTTTAGTTTAGAACTTTAGTACATATTACTATATTATATACAATAATATTATATAAAATATAAATGAATATATATTTAATTATTATATACACTATATTTTTATTATATCCCTATATGTTATATACAATAAATTATATGTTATATTATTTTATATTATATTATATACTTATACACTTATATACTTATATAGCATATACAATAATATTATATAAAATTAATTATTATATAAGACTTCCGCAATGTAACGCCTGAATCAATCAATTATCAGTCTATAATAATTTTATCCCAGTTGCTAGGCGGGAAGTGTTAAGGTATGACTATGTAATAATATTATTTATTCTTTGGTATGACGCAGAAACGACTCTGAAAAAAACACAAAAAGTTCTTATTTGTTGATAATAATTTTGTAAGAATTGGGGTTATAAGTAGGTACTTTATGGCTTCTGCAGGGTATTATGTGAATTTTGTCCAATACGTGGGGTAGGTTAAGTACCTATTGTATGTTTAATCGTTAGTATATTTTGTTACTGCAATTCAATGACTTACTCAAAATAATGCCCGATATACACGAGGCTAGTTTTTAAGCCAGTATTACAGTAAAGCAGGAAATAAAACGTTATACAAGTACTGAAAAATAAAAAAATAGAACCCTATAAATATCCCTTATGCCTAGATCACACGTACCGAGTACTCGGCCGAGACAGTAAAATGTTACTCGGCCGAGACAGTGAAAGCTTACGTCACTCGCTCAGCCGAACACTCGGCGCTATGTTTATACATACCGAGTACTCCGCCGAGAGCACTATCTCGGAGTAGAAATACTTACATACATACATACCTCTTTTTTTGAAAACATACAACTTTGGTTTATTATCTATTTTCATGCATCTGATAGTTATCAAAATATTTCCGAGTGGTGGCCGAGTGGATGAGGCCCTTGCCTTGCGATCTGATGTCGCCGGTTCGAATCCCGGTGGCAGTCATGCGTAAATGGGATTTTTCGGTCGAAAAAATCTATGTATGCATTCCACGTTCTCGCAACGGTGAAGTAAAACATCGTGAGGAAACCAGCATGTCGTAGAACCTAAAAGTTCGAAAACATGTGTCGAGTGCACGAAAGGAGCCTCTTCGAGGCGCACTTGAAATCCTTTCACCACACTGGTTCGAAGGAACTAGTGACACGATAAGAAGAAGAAAATAGAACAAAAATATTTGGCAAATATTCCATGCAACATCCAGAAGAGACTACGGCATCGACTCACTGGCTGCAATGACATCATTCACAGATTGTGTCATAAAGTGAAGCTGTTTATGACTACGCCTCAAGGTCGCATATGAGGTCGCTCTGTGCCGTAATATCTGATTTTTGATTACTATACCTACTATCTATTATAAAAATATTTTTTACCAACTTCAAAAAAGGAGGAAATTTTTAATGTTGGTTTTTTTTCGGATGGATGTCTAATGCAGTTAGCCGCAGATGGCTGTTACTGCGTCACCGGACTCTATATTTAATTTTGGTTACCTCAGATCTTTGTGTTATTAGAACCGATTTGGATTTTTTTTTGTTTGAAAGAAAATACTTTTGGTCACATGCAAAAATTAATCATAATCAGTAATTTTTAAATAAAAAAAACTGAAAAAGAATATGTAGTCGAAGTAAACGAATTTGCGTATTTTGCTTCCCTGTGACTTTTAAGTAGTGTTTACGGTCACTAAAACAGTCCAATTGAAGTCGGTTGTAGGTATATTTTTGTAAAATCTTGATTATTTTTAAACACGACATTTTTATGTGCAAATAAAAAATACTAAAATATATTATTTGCATCGAAATAAAGAAGTAAGTATCTGATGTTAATCTCGATAAGTAAACTAGTTATAAAAAGAGCGACTGACAGAATGACAATATGCTTAAAGCGTCGATGACACATGGCTTTTTTACAAGCTGATTGTTGGTGAGTTTAAAAAGCTAGCGTGTGAGCGAGTTAGCTTTTGGGAAAGATCGTCAACAAGCAGATTGTAAAAAAGCCGATGATATTGGGCGAGTTAACACGCTAGAAGCGTAAACGCTGGCTTGTAGCGTGTAAAAAAGCTATGTGTCATCGACGCATAAAAAGGATGTAGGTAAGGTACGTGTTAGTTAACTACATATTTTACCTACACCTTCCAAACGTTACCTTGAACCACTCACATTTCCAAAGTTACTAACCAATGTGTTAATTTCTATACCATGAAATTTAGCAAAAGGTAATTAGATAGTGTCGGTACATACATACTTAAATATTATGTAGATAAATAGAGAGACAGATGAACACTGGATTGGACACTAACAAGAAAAAAACAGAATAAACTATAGAACAAGTTTAAGGCCTTAAGGGTAATCCTCAAATCCGAGTTCCATACAAAAATGTTTCGGACAAATACTCAAAAAGTACGCCGTATTATAGTAATTTCTACACACTATTCGTTTCTTCTATGTTTTTTGATTCCGTGAACATAAAAAGTGAAAGGTTTTATACTTTAATTTAGATTTTATACGTGTTTTTAAGTTAGTAGGGTTAATTTTAAAACACGTATAAAATCTAAATTAAAGTATAAAACCTACCACTTTTTTTGTTCACGAAATCAAAAAACATAGAGGAAACGAATAGTGTGTAGAAATTACTATAATACGGCGTACTTTTTGAGTATTTGTCCGAAACATTTTTGTATGGAATTCGGATTTGAGGATGCCCCTTAAGGTAGGCACTACAAGGAATTCCTTATCGCTGGCATATAAGGGCCTTATATCGCTGTGAGCGGTCTCTAGATATCTATTTGATACCTACAAGATATTCAGACAGAGATATTTATAAGTTATAACTTAGAGAAGAATGGTCGACTTTTAGCTGAAAGAAGGTTGAAGAAATCATTTGTTTGACATTCATGGTAGGCTAGGTTAGGTACCTACGTGATACAGTTTTTGTGTAATTGTGCAGTGTTGCCAAACGCTAAGCCAAGTTGTTAAATTGAATGCATGGCAATAAAACCTCTTCCAGACAACTCGGTAACGGTTCGTAACATAGAAGATGGTATAGGTAAAGTTATGGGTAAGTAACATAGAAGCTTTCAGATTACCAATAAACCGTCAATTTTTAATCTCCAGAAAAAAAAATACGCATAGTCAGTTGCCGTTACTGAACACAGATATGGCAAAAAACTTGAAAAAATAAAGTCGAATTGTTGTCAAAATAAATTTGACTAAAAGTACTAATGCAAAATTTTCCAATTGAAGTATGGAAGTCTAGAAAGTAGCATAAAAATCGGTCCAATGACGAATTTACCTCAACCCATCATTTCAATGTTAGGCATAATTTTATAAGTAAGTATATTTATAACCCAAACTGAAATATATCTCTCTCATGCAAGGAAAAATACTGGAAACGCGTAAATAGGATATGAGAGAAATTAAGTAGATAATTTCAACACAATTTTTACAAATAATTACAGTGATACCAGATGAAATTAACGCCACATGTGGGTAACCAACAAAAAAAAGGCCACAAGTTTTTTTTCGTAAACAATTTTTGATTATACTTACTTGTAGTGTACGTAACGTTAGTGCCGATAAACAATACAATCAAATGGCTTGCAAAATAACCCGTGCACAATAAATTCAAATAATAATAATTTGAATGAGCAGTACGTAGGTATGGGAGAATTTATACTTTACAAACTTTTGTTAGATACGAAGTGGCTTTTTTAAAACTCGCTTCGCTCGCATGCGGCCAAAGAGAAAACTTTTTTACCAGCTGGAAGCTCTTGATGGTTACTTTATTTATTCCATAGTCAAAACAGTAGAGATATAACTTTATTTTGAGTATCGAATCAATTTTTCAACATTATTTCTGCTAAAAGTCAAACATAACTACTATTAAAATTATTTAAAAAAAATCGGACATTTCACATAACGCCATCAAACCTATAAAATAACCCGTACGCAATAAATTCAAATAATATTTTTATTTAGTTTGTAGAATAGAGTAGAAGAATTGGTACCTACCAACATTACAAATATTTTGTAAACTAGGGAGTGGTTTTTGTAGGACCCTCGCTTCGCTCGCATGCGGCCAAAGAGAAAACTTTTTTAACGGCTGGAAGCTCTTTATGGTTACATTTATTTATTCCATAGACAAAACAGTAGAGATATAACTTTATGTATGAAATCACGATGGCCATGGTTTCATTGCCATGAATTCAGGTTTCTTTACACAGAATCATAATATCATTCAATTTAACGACTTGTCTGAGCGAGCGTTTAGCAACACTGCACAATTACACAAAAAGTGGATCACGTATCTACCATGAATGTCAAACAACAAACGGCTTAAGCATCGAATGAGTTTATCAACATTATTTCTGCTAAAAGACAAACATAAGTACCGTACCTTATTTAAGATTCTTTAAAAAAAATTGGCTGTCTGTAAAGTTGGTTTACGGACGATAGTTTAACGTGACTACCAGCGTAACGGGACAATGAGCATTACCGGACAATGACAGCGTTACCGGACAATGACGTCAACGTTTTCGTGCATGCAGCCGGCGTTCATCGATTTATTTGACGTATTCACGTCAAAAACAAAAAAATCGGACATTTCAAATAGCGCCATCCAACCCATAGAGCTTCAATTTGGGAACCAGATACATAATTGATAAAAAACCTTCTTAGATAATATGCAGAAAACACCCAGGCTCAAGACAAACACCAATATTCATCATATAAACACTTGTCCTGAAGCAGAAATAGAACCCGCGACACGCGGCAGTCCGATACACTTACCACTCGACTATCGGTGCCGTCAAAACACCCATAGTACCTAAGTTTCAACAATAGTATTGTTTACTCACAAATATTACTGCCCGACCCAAAAGCTGCCCTTGACATACCTGTGATCACCTTGAGAAGACGCGCTAGTTTTCACTTTGCCTCCAAAGATCAACACATGATGTCAAAACACTTAATCCGGAAAGTTTTTATACAAATAAAATTATATTCAAATTTCGAATATCCAAAGAGGTTTATTTCGTTAACACGCAATAACAACCGGCCGGCCGGTTTAGAAGTGGGGCTATGGTGGGATTGGTGACACTAGTGTACCATCGCGCGCGGAATTTAGTGGCAGACTGGTAGTGCTGCCAGTATGCACTTCAAATAAGGAACGGTAGATTTCACAAATAATGTGTACTGTACACTATGATTTTTCGTTTAGTTTTAGAGTAGGTCCTTACGGTTTTTATAAATCTAGCACTAAACACAGTACAGTCGGCTAACAAAAGGTACAAAACTGTACCTTTTGTGATAGTGTTCTGGCAATGTTTCTGTTGACTACACACTTGCTCTGCCTGGTGGGTCGGGAGCGTCCAACCAAACACTACTCTCTTATTAAAACTAGTATGTCTACTCGGAAACTGCGATACGATATTTCTCGAGATATATCTCGAAATTACATAGGTACCTTCTATTAAAACATTAACGTAATAGGATACTACAAATAATGAGAAGCTGAACAGTGCTGTTACTGTGAGTGATACAGCAGGTAATCCTTTGGAGACGATGTTTTTTTTCTATCAGTATTTGGTTGTATTTAAAAAAGTTTTTATAACTAACTGATTCCCGCAGCTTTAATTGCATGGTATCGAGCTACAAATTAACCTATGTACATTACCAGTTCAAAAACTGTTCCTACAACTAATTTAAGACCAATCAGTTTAGTGATTTTGGCTTGATTAGGGAACAAACATTCACTATGTCTCTGACTACTTTGGAAGGATATTTCCAACTGACATACTACACCACTGTGCTGAGGCCAATGGCAAAACTACCTTTAGTAGTTAAGTAAGTTTTAGGTAGATTACCTATAAGTTATAGTGTTTTACGATAAGACCGCCTTTTGAAAAACTTTAATTGTACACTGTTACATTTACATGTTTTAACAATACGGAGGACGTGGTGGCCAAGTTGAAGAGGCCCTTACCTTGCGGTCTGGTGGTCGCGGGTTCGAATCTCGGTGGCAGTCATGCGTAAATGGGTTTTTTCTATGTATGCATCCCACGTTCTCGCAACGGTGAAGGAAAATATCGTGAAGAAACTGGCACGTCGAAGAATCTACAAGTTCAAAAACATGTGTAGAGTGCACGAAATTAGCCTCTTCGAGGCGCACTTGAAATCCTTTCACCACACTAGTTCGAAGGAACTAGTGACACGATAAGAAGAAGAACAATAAAGTTTTTTTTTATTTACTTTTATTATTATAAAAATAGTAGTATCTGTCGATATGTTTTTAGAGTGCGTGAGCTTGTGCTGAAGAGCGATGCGTCACCATGGCGGCAGCGGGGCGCGAGCATTCGGGGCAGCCCACGCGATGACGTTATGCCACAACATCTCTATTACATTACAAAATGTACGATGAAAAGAATATTTAAGACGTTACCTAACATTTTTTAGAAAAAAAAATGCGTGGTGCGCACTTTTTGAATGAATGAATGGTACCTACCTAATATTAGAATTGGTACAAAATACTAACCCTAACATTTTTAGGAAAATTTACTATGTATAAAATATGTAGGCAGGGGCAAGTGCTCAACATGTGGACACTTTCCAGAATTTGGTATAAAATATATTTTTTCTCGGGACTGATTAAGTTTATTTAATTTCTAACAACAGACTATAATTAACAAAAATCTTAGTGACAATAGCAACTATATTTACAGAGATGATAATCATTATTTATAAAAGTTAAAATTCTGACTGCACAGATACAATTGAATGTTAACACTGCATTAATTTTTATTGGTAACTAAAAACTTTAGTAGTATACATATACATATTGTATTTATACACTTTACAAAATTATGGTATTCCCTATTAATATCAATGAACAAACGCTACAAGTGAAAAAAAAATTCTGGCCAATCACTGATTAAAGACACAGATTCGCTCATTCGTACGTTAGATGCGTGAACTGAAACTGAAACGTGATACTGAACGACTCGATAAAAAAAATGATGAATATATGTACTACAAACCGTTCGCGTAGGTACCGATTAACTATTAAGTACCTATTTATACTTCCTCAACAACTCTAAATTTAGTCGAATTTTATTTCATTTTACTTTATAAAAATATAAAAAAGTAGGTAGGTACCTACCTACGTGTATTGTGTGCACGTTGATTGGTAGTTACAAATTGACAAAATAGTTTAAAAAAAATAACTATTAACGGACGGTTGTTGATTAAAAATACGAACTAGTTTTAAATTCATCTTAAACTAGTTCCTATCTAAGTTAATATTTATTTACCTATTGTAATTATTATTTGTTTAAATATTCGTGCCTTCAATATTCCTGAAATGTTTCTTTAGCAATACGCAAGTTTGAATGCTACTTTACATTTCACAGGCGTTTCGAGATCGTGTATTTTGTATGTATAACATCCTTCCCTCTGGCTTTCAGTCAATTTGTGGGGGGTTAATTTCGTGATAACGGGCCGGAAGTGTGTAACAGATAGTTGGCCGTCAGATGATAGGTAGTAACATCAGAAAAGTTAAGTAAATAATATTATTATCCATTCCAAAATTAAATGTTGCTTGTTACTAAGGTAAGATGTCAAAGGTTACACATAATTAACTTCTGTAAACATCCGCTCGTTTTTTTTTCAGATACTGCACTGAGATGAACTAAGGTCAAAATTAGTCACTTTTCAGATGTACCTACCTACACAGAAAAATCTCATGTAAATAATCTTTTAGTGAAACATGGGCGATTTGAAGCCGTGTTGGCCGAGTGGGAGGTGCCTCGACTTACGTTCCAAAGATCGTGGATTCAAACCCGGTCGTCCACCAAATTTTTTTTTGAAAAAATATGTGTCAATTAAGACACGTGCTTAACGGTGAAGGAAAACATCGTGAGGAAACCGGCATGTCATAAAACCTACAAAGTTCGAAAACATGTGTCAAGTGCACGAAAGGAGCCTTTTTGAGGCGCACTTGAAATCCTTTCACCACACTGGTTCCAAAAAACTAGTGACACAATGAGAAGAAGTTAGGCTGATTAAACATAATGTTAGCTAGGGAGGATTCCCAACAGTGGGACGATGTGGCCTAATCTAATAATAATAAAGCATATTATGCCTATGTACGAGTATATCCTACTATATATAATATATACATACATATAGGTATATACTATATATATATATATATATATATCCTACTATCCTACTAATATTATAAACGCGAAAGTTTGTAGATGGATGGATGATTGTTTCACGTAAAAACTACTGAATGGATTTTGATGAAACTTTACAATAATATAGCATAAACATCAAAATAACACATAAGCTACAATTTATAAATATACCTGCGCAGACGAAGTCGCGGGCACCAACTAGTTTACAATATACTTACACACAAGTGTAAATACATCTAAATAGGTGCAAGTAGTGTTTCTTACAACTCAAAACTTTGTAGCAGGAAATAAATTAAATGACACAAGTTATACGGTACTTATTACAAGGTGTACGGTAATTATTACAAAGGTTCCTCTGATTGCAGTGGAGTAGACTCTGGCACTGCACGCGCAATGACGGTGGCCGAATGGTCATGCTGATGTTCACAAAACTATGACTGATCAATCGAAAGCTGAAAGCACTCTTGTTTTATATCCAAATTGACAAGAATCATCGTTTGGACGTCTACAGTTAGACATAGGCTAATCACACTTAAGGGGCATCCTCAAATCCGAATTCCATACAAAAATATTTCGGACAAATACTCAAAAAGTACGCCGTATTATAGCAATTTCTACACACTATTCGTTTCCTCTATGTTTTTTGATTTCGTGAACAAAAAAAGTGAAAGGTTTCATACTTTAATTTAGATTTTATACCTACGTGTTTTTAAGTTAGTAGGGTTAATTTTAAAACACGTATAAAGTTTTTATTTACTACTTTTTGAGTATTTGTCCGAAACATTTTCTATGGAATTCGGATTTGAGAATTCATAAAAGGCTCTTTCAATTTAGACGTTTCGTGTCGGATCGCTGCAGTCCACGGTGCGGCAACCGTGCGGTGTTCGGTACGAACGATTGAACGACGCCGCACTGTTGCCGCACCGTGCGCTTTGTATGAAAATAAAATTGACCGTCCGTGCGCCTCACGACAAACGCACCGCTTCGGCACTGCAGCGGTCCGACACGAAACGTCTAAATTAAAAAAAACCCTTATTCAGCTTTCGTCCAAAAACACAATAGATTTTAAATGGAGTTGCGTACTGTTATCGAGTAAAAAAAGGATTTATTTTATACACAGTTTATTTGGAGATTACAGAAGTACCTACACGTAACGTAGGTACTTCTTATATAGGTACAGGTACACAGCCCTGGGAATTGGAAAAGGACGTCAGAGCTGTCTGAATACCGAGCTTCAACGGACTGCTCCATGCTCCTGGCTAAAAGACACAGAATAGGTCATAGGTTCTAATGGGCTACAGACTAGGGGTAAGTATAATATAACAGAACGCATCCGTTCAGCTTTCCGCGTCTATTCAGCTTTTGCGACAAACACGCAGAAAGTGAAGACAAAGCCCGTCACACACGTAGCCATAATACATATAAGTATAAATTAAAGCAAGGCATATTACGTTATAATATATTCTATACAAATATTTAAGTGACCGCACACGCAGCTATAATATATATATCAACAAATTATAATATATTTAGTAATAAATCCGCTTAATTTCAAAGTTTAAAGATACGACACGTGTTTCGCCTCTACACGAGGCATCATCAGGAGGTGTGGACTCGCCGAAGTCCGAAACGAGAGAACTCTCGTGTCATATCTTTAAACTTTGAAATTAAGCGGATTTATTACTAAATATATTTATATAATTTGTTGATATTTATGGATTTCCGCAAAGTAACGCCTGAATCAATCAATTATAATATATATTTCTATGACTTGAATATTTATATAGAAAATATATCGTAATATGCCCTGCTATAATTTATAATAATATATATTATAGTTACGTCTGTGACGGGCCTTAGTGTGTTTTTATCATGCGCTAGTATTCAGCGCTATTCCGCCGCGTTCAGCGCTGTTCATCCGCGTTCAGCGCTGTACGCGGATTATTTCTCCACCGTTTCTCCAAAAAATTTACGCGTGATGTAAAATATCAGCAAATAATTAAAATATCTTATTTGAATCAATAGTAAGTCTTTGCCCTACAGTGGGACAGCTCAGGCTGATAATAAAAAAAAAATAACAAATATTATTTGTTAATTAAATAATATTTGTTAATTTGTGTAATAAAATAAATTAAAAAATGTGTAAAAATGTAGTAAAATATGTGCTATGGTATTGTGGATGAATTTGACTGTTTGTTTCATGTTAGCAACCTTTTAGACCTTTTAATGAAATAATTTTTATGATTATGATTAAATCGTAAAATATTATGTTCAGTCAACACTTAGAAGACAACTCCAAATTATAGTTACCTGCCTACCTAAAAAAAGTGAAAAGTCTGATTTCTCTAACTTTAACTTTATTTTTGGCTCAAAATTATACCCATAACAGATTAAGCCCAATCAGTTCAGTAGTTTCAGCGTGACTGGAGAATAATCAACCATACAATCACAAACTTTCTTCTTAAATATTACCGTGATGTGATGTTTATTTAGGTATACCTATACCAAAGCCAATATTTATCGTTAACTGTACCCAACCATTCTTAGACCACCGAATGCAGCACTAGAAAACCGACAAGTATCATCGAAAAAGGCGAGTTATTTCTGATCATGTCGAGTGGAAATAAAGCCGTTAATATTTTTAGTAGCAGATTAACAAATGGAGAAATTGTACAAACTTCAACGTTAACGAAAAGATGGCTAAAGTGGGGAAAGTGTTACACCGCAAGATCTGAAGCTATAAGTAGAGGATCGCTGCGCCCGCGCCGCTCAAAGCTTCAGGCAATGCGCTGTGTCACGGACGGCCGATGCAATTTTGAAAAAAATCACGTGTTGTTGTGTGTGTGACTTTTACTTGCCTGGATTGAACGTCTGCTCAGATCAATAAAGGTAAGTTTCCGAAAATAGATTTTTTATTTACAGATATAATTTTAAAATAGATGTAAAGATTTTTGCTGAAAAAACACTGCAGCTGACTGAAAATAAAAACTAAGCATATTAGAAAATAAATCAAACGTCATAAAGATCGTCAAAAACTTCAGCACATAGACGATCATGGCTTTCAGGACGAAGAGGTAATTTTGAGTCATTTTTTTAGCCGACCACGAAGAATTAACGTTTTAAATGTTTTATTTTTAGAAAGTAATTTTCATGCTATTTTTAACGCTATTTCTTTTTCATGTAGGTACCTCTTACGATGTGCTTACTTTCTTGATGTTTCCCATACAAAATATAAATACAAAATATTTATTTCGAAAACAGTTTACATAGTAGGAGTTTAACCATTGAACCCGCACTAGGACTAGCCTGTATCGCGGGGAACCGAAAAATCAATAAAGATATTTTAGGGTTAGTACCTTCATACCTTGGCTGGCCGTGTTGGTCGAGTGGCAGGTGCCTCGACTTTCGATCCGAAGGTTGTGAGTTCAAACCCGGTTGTACATCAATGGATTTTCTGCTCAAAAATATCTATGTGTGCATTTAGAACAGTGAGAGAAAACATCGTGAGGAAACCGGCATGTCATAGAACCCTTATGTTTGAAAACATGCGCACGAAAGGAGCCTCTTAGAGGCGCACTTGAAATCCTTTCACCACACTGGTTCGAAACATATAGTGACACGATAAGAAGAAGACCTACTTTGGTTCTCTTGGTTACAACTTCTCTTTCAGCGGCTGAAAACCACGAAGCCTGGATTACATTATCACGAATTAAATAATATAAACAATCCCTAAATTTAATAAATAATATACAAAACAGAAACACGAATACTAAATAACATCGTCTATTAGTTTTTGAATCGCCATCGGGTATCAAGTTGGAGCAGTTGAGCTACCTTTAGATCGTTCGCAACGGTCTTTGGGTAGCCCAATTGTTTTCTTCTGTACATTTGGTAATATACATAAATTGTAGTAGTTGCGTAGTTAGTTAATGCTGTAATTAAAAAGTTTTTAGAATAATTTGAAGTCTATTCATTTTAACTTATTGTAATCCATCGAGATAAGAAAGTTTCTATAGCATTGATATCTAGCAGGCGAATGTGGCATTCACTTTCTTCTCATTTCATGTACGCATATGATAGGTTATGTAGTACTTATTCTTTGTTAGGTACTATTGTGACCTAGAAAAATTCAATGACACCAGAAACTATGAAGATACAGAGTGCGCCATATGAACAGAACAGACTCACATAACCCTTATTAATACAAACAATTAAAATGATTTATTTTTATTGCCTTTTATATTGTATTTAATATAAATTATATTTATATTTTTATATTGATAATTTTATTTTATATCCTACTAGTTGTCAGTTGAATCCCCTTTTAGTTCGCACTAACTAACACATCTTGACGAATATACCCTCAAAATTTCATGTCTCTGCGTTCAGTGGTTTGTTCTATACGTTGTCTGCCAGTCAGTCAGTTAGGACAAGCCTTTTTTATATATTAATAAAGGTTTTTCTAGACAATTATAACAACATACACCCGTCATACTTTCATTTTTCCCTCGTTCTCCGCAGTCGGAGGAAAGGCTCTACCAAAGTACTCTACATCACGTATGTAGATTAAGACTTAATTATAATGCACGTGCTGATAATGGTATTGTCTGGAAATGCATTGATTACTGAGATAAGGGTTCACTTGAATGATAACGACATCATTCATGAGCCTATGATTTTCAACCGAGGAGATTTAAGATAATTGATTGATCCAGGCGTTACTTTGCGGAAATCCATAAATATTGATAAATAGTATAAATATATATAGGTAGTAATATATTCTTAACTTCCAAAACCAAAGCCGAACCGAAAACTCAAGTCAGTTTTTAGTCAGAAGTTTTTAGTTTTCGTATAGTACATAAATAGGAGGAGATTTATCAATTCGGTTGTTTGTTTTTAAATGTTTGTTACCTCAGAACTTTGTTTGAGAGGATGTACTTTCAGATTGGTCCCATATAATTTTTTATCAAAATCTGTTCAGTAATTTAGGTTTTCAATCAAAATAACTGAAAAAAGAGTCGTTAAAGAGAACAAAATTGCGTATTTTCCTTCTCTGTGACTTGTCAGTGGTGCCTACGGTCACTAGAACTGTCCGATTGAAGTCGGATGTTTTTCTATAACCTTGTTATATTTATAATTGCGCGATTTGGAAACGCGCGTACGTTGCGTGAAATTAAATTTAACTCTTACATAGAACCAATAGGCACATAAAGAGGTACATAAGTATTTGTGCATTCAAGCTGTTCGCCTATGGAATAAGCTGCCAGTGCCGATAAGACAGGCCCAATCTCTTTCAACTTTTAAAACTAAAGTTTTAAATCACTACCAATCTGGGACCTAGTCTTTCAATGGCATTATCTTTTTGATGATTTCATCATAATGTCGTTGTCAGTACCTACCTTAATATTTTACTTATCCCTGCATCGTTGGAGAATTTTGCAAATACATAATTTATACAATACCAGTCATATTTATTGTGTTTATATATATGTTTATGAGTATGTATATAGGTATTAGTATAATATTTAGATATTAGAATGTAAATATAACATGTATTAATATTGTATAATATTCTGTATGATTTTAGTTAGTCTAAATGTTAATTATATTTTTTTTGTCTTTAATATCTTTTTGGTATATCCTTTATCCACTGTAATTTAAATATTTTTTTCTCTTAACAATATGTCTTATCTGGTTGTCTGGAAGAGATTGCTATCTAGCAATAAGACCGCCCTTGTAATTTTAGTACATATAAAAATATATAAAGTATATTCTATTCTATTCTATTCTACATGCTTATAGAGTCCGGTGACGCAGTAACACTGCGGCTAACTGCATTAAAAGTCCATCCGAAAAAAAAAACATGCTGTACCTATAGCCTAGTGACATTGTAGGACTTAAGAGACTTACTACATAAATATAACAAGGCAATTATGGCAGTACAAATCATGACTACATAAAAATATATTTTTCCTTAGCGCAGTGCCCACGTGTGTGAATCTCAGTTTTCTATTGAAAAATGTATTGTTATAAATATCAAAATAGTGAGAACTCGATAGCTTTTATGTGATTTTATTGTCTCTTAAATATTGCTAGAAAGTATGTTTATAGAAACTTGACAAAGCTAAATAATGAAAACCCAAGTATGAAGAGAGTTGTGAAAAGCACTTTCATTATAATACATAAGGAGCTTAGATTTGTAATGTTTTCGTAAGCTCTTGCATGTCAAGATATACCTAAGCACTTATCTACTGTCCTACTTGTTAAAAACCTTCTAAGGCATGCAGGTACGGTGCCTTCTAGGATATTTTGGGTACGTAGTAATATAAAATTATTATTTGTCAAGTTATGCTATGGAGTAATGACAGTATTTATTATTCAGGACCATAGTTTACTGCTTGAATAAATTCATGGTTTAAAAAAAACTCTGGTATTGTATTCAAATACTCGTCTGTTTGAATATGCATTTTATAATAATGGAAAAAAAAATCATCGGAACCACCCTTTTGTTGGCAAAACACAGAAAGCGGCCTGTTTTCTTCTCTTGATAATAATGTACACGCGTAATTAAAATATTATTAATGAATCTAAATTCAATTCATCATGAAAATATTCCGCAACTTTTGTCACTGCCTGTGACTTATAGGTAAGCATTACTTGGATTGGTTTGTTGTTTACCTATTTAATCAATTACCTACGAACTCACTATAAAAATTTAACTTACATGTGACCAAGATAATAATAGATAAATAATTTCCTAAGATCACAAGTTCAAGTTGGCTCTTATCAAGCCATTACGGCGGAAGGTCAGTCAGTATAGTACGCCATTAATTAGGTTACCACATAATCAATTTATATAAAACGCTTCAGCAACATCATCATCCGCAGCCTGACTTGACCCACTGCTGGGCCTCTCTCTGCCTTTGCCTTATATGCCTTATAAAAGGCCGACATTTGGCATTCGTTCTGGCTGTCTTACTGACAGACAACGCAGGCCAAATCAGTGGATGTAGGTAGGACTTGAAAGTTCGTCAAAGAGTGTCCATCTTCTTAGTCGGGCACTCTTGACAGAGTAGTCGTGGTCATAAAGTCGGGTTCTGATGGATGGGAGCTCCAGCTATGCTCCTCCACCTGGTTCTGTTCGAGGCATTGTGGAAACAGTTGGCCATGGTTGCGTTTGTGAGAGATTTGATGAGATCTGAACATCTAGTTGGAGAGCGACTACGGGATCTCTTGCTCTCCATTCTGCTTTGAACCACTAGACGCTCCATTGAGTCCTTTTTGCGAGTAATGTGTCCAATATTTGAACAGGCAAGAAGTGTAGGCGCCTGCTAAGAAATATTTTTTGTTAATTCGTGACGCATACGAAGTTGCGGGTGTCAATGAGTGCCAGCCTCCCTGTGCATCTCTCAACCAAGTAGAAGTTACAGATTCATAGATATATACATACACCCAAAACACATCACCATTTTTTATAGCAGTTTGGTATAAAATAGAAAAAAAAATGGTACAGTACGTAGCGCAGTTTCAGCTCCTCAAAGAAGGAGAAAGAAAGAAAAATCTATTTTTATGTATTGATGATTGATACTATTAACTAAATAAAAGCTACCTACCTAACATCATACTTACCTGCCTTGTATGAAACTTCTACGATACCACGCTAGTAACTGTGTACGGCAGCCTCAGTTCGCGCTGTGTACATCCGAATCGAGTAGGTATTACTCAAATCTTCAAATAACGCACTAAACGATTTTGCCAGAGTTGAAGGCAACATGGTAAAAAGCAATTGAATAGCCAAACATCTCTGAATGGAGCTGAGAAATGGCACGCAGGCGCAGAATAAATCACTGTTGGTACGTCACCGCTGCCTGTGAAGGGCGCGATGCAACCAACATCAATGCTACGCGACCGCAACGCGGCAACCTCTTGGTACTTAGGATCAAACTGCGACTGATGGGTTTTGATACTTTTTTACCAGCACTAACAGTACGTGCAGTTAGCTTCATACTTATATATGTGTAATGAAGGGAACTTCTTCTAGTGACACGATCGTCGTGTCACTAGTTTTTTCGACCCAGTGTGGTGAAAGGATTTCAAGTGCGCCTCGAAGAGGTTCCTTTCGTGCACTAGATTAGGAAACTGATGGTTTGACATTCCAAGTAATTTGACTATAGACTAAATCCGGCCTGTTCCTCAGTAACTATTTTGTATAAAAACTATTTTGTTCCTAAAAACATTTTTTGGGGGATAGACAGGAATGAATAGTTATTTATGTCTGTCCCCTCATCACTGACAGGGGGACAGAATGAACTTTTTCAATTAAGAAAAGTTCAGTTTGTCCCCCTGTTTCTAAAAAGGGAATGGGAATAGGCAATACCAATTCTTATCACGATAGAAGTTTGAGTTTCTGAGTACGTAGTGCCTTTTTTTTGTGGCTAAATGGTAATACAAAATCCATACCTACCAAATTGCTCATGTGGCTTGACGATACGTAGCAGTTATGTGTACATACATCGTTCGTTTGATCTGAAAATCTGTTCAATAGAGCTTTTGTTTCAATAATATTTGTTTACTAATTAATCGAGGAGAAATATCGTTATTTTTTAAAGGATATTATTTAATTAAAATGTAGAGCAAAAATAATTGGGAAATTAGTATCATATTACAGACTTATTATGTAGACCTTTTATCTGCTATACTTTATAGACCAAACCTTGCAAAACCAAAACTAGAGTGGTCAGAGACAACCTAAAAATTTATTCTTATTGATGTGTCACATCTTTTCTCTCGTTTTCCTGCAATCTGTGGGAGTAATTTCGTGAAAAGGGATGGAAGTGTGTAACAGTAAGCCGGGGAAGTGCTATTTTGACCTATGACCCACCTTAGAAAAATTATGTAAAAAAATCCCTTCAAATTTTAAAAATTGTGAGATGTTACACATCATTATGCTAGTACTGTAAGGCTCGCTCAGTTTTTTTTATTGTTACAACAGTCATAAAAAAAGCCAGTATCAAAACGTCTTACTCCAAATATTCATGGATGCGGTGAGGTTTTGAAGCATTTTAAAAAGTTACCGTTAGATCTATGGTGCATCTCGAATTACCATTGAGCATGACGAACTGACGCGTCAATTGTAATCATGAAAATTAACGCTTTCTTCGTGGTACGATTAAAAAGAAGTAAATAATGCCCGGAATACACGAATCTATTTTTCAAGCCTTGATAGCAAGATAGTGATAGAAAGTTAGGAAGCTAGCAGCTCTGGCTTCGTGTAAGCAGAACTAGAGTAATTTATAGGCTAGTAGGTACGGTAGTAAGAAAGTAAGCTAGTTCTTTTTACACAAAGCTAGAGCTGCTAGCTTGCTAGCTTACTATCACTATCTTGCTATCCTGGCTTGAAAAAGTAGCCTCGTAAATCTCTGGCGCAAGTGATTAGATTTACTTACTTTGAAAAATGAGCGAGCCTTACAGTAGTCGCATAATATGTGTAACATCAGCCATCTCATTTAAATTAAGAAGGATTATGTTTACTTATTTTTTCTGAGGTTGGTACCATCTGATCGCTTACTTCCTATTACACACTTCCGTTGTATTTCACGAAATCACTGCCACAAATTGACATAAAGGAAAGATGTTACACATAAATAAAGATAATTATTTATTTTTATACCTAGTTGAGTCATTTTTGTTTTATTAATAGTTGTTTAAATAAAGTTTGTACTGAATAAGGATTGCAGTTTTTAAATTATTTTCGTCACTGAAATTAAATTCTGAATTCTGAGGTAACAATCATTCAAAAAAAAAAACATTCAACAGCATGAGAACCTACATTTTTTCATTTTTTTTTCTCTCATTCTCAGTTTGAACTTGGTTTTATAATCTCAGAAATGTATTGTTGACAGCAAACTTGCGATTTCCGATTATTTACAACATGCGTGTGCCAGAAACGCTGGTCGTAAAATGTATTCAAGCAACACAAAGAGGCCACTAGGTACTATGGTAGGCTAGGGTTTAGCAATTGCTCTGGCCGCGAAAGAACTACATAAGTACCTAAGTTTAGTTATAGTAATAACTATCGTCTAGTGGCGGCGAATTTGCTTGGAGTTTGACTGAAATGCAAAAGGTGTTCCATATCAAGCTATGCATCTAAATGCTAAGTTAATCCCAATCATATGGGCTTATTCCCAAAATCCCCACTAGCCATCCCCACTAACACCAACCTCCAACTGCAGTGGGGATTTCGGGAGTGTTTTTGTCTCGAAATCCCCACTTGTAATTATGTCTACCCGCTACCCCCTTTTAAGGCGTAAAATCCCCATTAACACCAACCACCAAATAAACACTAGCCATCCCCACTAGAGGGGATTTCGGGATAAAAAGTCTCGAAACCCCCACTAACACCAACCACCGACTGCAGTGGGGATTTCGGGAGTGTTTTTGTCTCGAAATCCCCACTTGTATTCGAAACTGGGGATTTCGGGAGTGTTTTTGTCCCAACTTGTATTTACGTCTACCCACTACCCCCTTTAAGGCTCAAAATCCTGCGCGCAACTATCTCACTCGCACATTTGTACATATTCAAAGATATAAATTGAATGAGTACTTTCAAACAAGTGGAGCGGTAAATTTGTTACTGCAACCTCACGAACTGTTTTAGTATAAGTAGTTATTTCTAAGCAAATAAACATAAGCGAAAGATTTTGGGAAAAACTGTTTTTCTAGTAACAAAGGCAACGCTCCACTTTTTTCTCTGTCTAAATCTATACTTAATCAATGTATATCATCAAAATGTACATATAAATGTGCGAGTGAGATAACGGCATGCGGTATTCTGGGCCTTAACCTAAACAAACACACAAACTATGAATTGCTGTGAATGAATTCTAAACATCCATTGTCCTCGCAAACTTTCCCTATAAACTTTCGCACCAATCAATAGGTACTTCTAAATAAAATATTTTGTCCTGTCTAACTAACTACGCACAGGCTAAACTGGACGAGACGTTAAATTCCAAAGGTTATGTTACTAAGAGAAAATTGTTAATTCGTAACGCAAACAAATTTGTGGATGTTGACTGTTGAATCGTTAGATAGTTTCTAATGTAAGTGTGATTATGATGGTGCTAACTCTCTCGTGTTGAATCTCCTCCAAGTGTTAACAGGTAAAACCTAGGTCACATCTTATGATACTTCTTAAAATGGCATTTCCAAACTCTACATCAGGTGCAATGCACTTAGATTGTGATGTGACCTTGGTTTTACCTGTATAAACATTTGGAGGCGATTCAACAGGACACATTTTTGAGGCAGAATTTCTAATTGGCTGGTATTTTATGTAGAGTTTAGACTCTATGTGAATAAATAAGTTACAAGCCACTTAGACTCTTATGTAGAGTTTGGAGAATTTCTGCCTCAAAAATGTGTCCTATTGAATCGCCTCCAAATGTTTGCAGATAAAACCTAGGTCATATCACAATCTAAGTGGCTAGTACCTTATGTAGAGTTTGGAGAAATTATGCCTCAAAAAATGTGTCCTGTTGAATCGCCTCCAAATGTTTACAGGTAAAATCAAGGTCACATCACAATCTAAGTGGCTTGTACCTTATGTAGAGTTTGGAAAAATTATGCCTTAAAATGTGTCCTGTTGAATCGCCTCCAAATGTTTATACAGGTATAAGCAAGGTCACATTACAATCTAAGTGCCTTGTACCTTATGTAGGGTTTGGAAGAATTCCCCAAAAAAACCAGAAAAATACATTATGATTATGTAAGAATCGGCTTATAAGACCGCTCATTTTACTCCTTATTTTCTGTTAGGATTTAATCATAAGTTTTTGGTGTACAATGAATAATTTCTAAGTTAATTCGTAAGATCTATACGTAACCTCTTTAAGGCTGAAACGGATCTCTTTGGAAAGTTCAAACAGCTTGTACCCAATTTATCTACTTAGACTCTAAACTCCACTTTGAAAAAACATTCCAATTGATTAATACCCCAGTCGATTCGTGATACTTTTTGAAGAGATTAACAAAGAAATTCACCGTTATTTTCCTGAAAAACTGTATTAATGCTAGTCATGCTTCATTGATGCTTTTTCTAAGTAGAGCTATCCGCAGCTGAAAGTAGCTGTAAGAAGTAGCTGAAAGTTTACTGTTATATTTTGAAAGAAAGAAACTGAAGAAATAACTGTGTTAAGAAGTAATGCGTGTTAATCTATTAATATTTGTATGCCTAACTCACTCATGGACAACGCACAAGCCAAACCACTGGACGTAGAGTCTTGAAATTTCAATTGTATATTCAGCAAAAAGTTTTTAGGAAGTTGCGTTTGTCAACTAGTCCACAATAGTCCACTAATATGGATAAGATGAAGAATTGAAAATTGATTTATTTATGTGCTTCAAGCAATCCGATTTTCAGTTCGCTTCAGAATAGGCGAAATTAAACTGTAACGTAGAACTTGTAGTTTTAAAATAATTTACAGAAAATTAATTTTGTTTAAGAAATGAAATACAGCTTAGGTAGCTAAGTTCTTCAGACAACCTTTGCTGCCACTGTCCAAACTATAAGCGTTAATATTTTAATTAAGTAGATACCATAAGATTTATTTGCTTGGCTACTTAAATTTTAACAAGCTTAAAGTTTTAAAAAACTGAAACCCGACTGCGAAATAATAATACATACATTGTCAATTCATTATTCCAAATTAAATGTAAACATATAACACATATATTTTTGCAATTTCCTTTAAAATACCTTCATTTTGATACGATACTCGATAGGTTTAGTCAACAAAAAATTATTAACGACTTACTATTTATTTCCAAAAATACCCCATTTTTTTCTAAAAACCCTATCTAAAAACATTCAAGGGTGATTGAGACAAATCTTACAATACCTTTACTGTCAAAATCCATCCAGCCGTTTGGAATATAAGGTAAGGTAGTACACGAGGTAACACAGAAATTTACATACATACATACAAGATACGCGCCAAAAACATAACCCTTCCTTGGCAGTCGGGTAAAAATAAAAATAGGTAACAGTAAGTACTCTAACATAAAATCAGACTTAGGTATTGCATAATTACACATAATTCCATCCTCCGAAATTATAATAGTTTATAAATGAATGCTTATTAGTAATACCTACGTAAGCGGATTACATCATTAACAGAGTATAAATTAGTACTGAAGAAATCGCACGAACAAACTAAAGTCGAGATGCATCACATCAATGAACAAGTCAAGGTTTTTTGAATCGAGATTTGATGTTTTTGGAGTGCAAACTTCTTTAGGCTTACTTACTTTACTTTACTTACTTTCTTCGGCGCTACAACCATTTATGGGTCTTAGCCACTTCCACAATGGACTGCCACTCGCTGCTAACTTTGGCCTTCCTTCTCCAGGTGGTTCCCTATGGCCTTGAAATCTTCGTCGATGCAGTCACACCATCTCTTCTTCGGCCTCCCTCGCGGTCTGTTCTGCTGCGGCTTCCAGTTAGTGATAACTTTGGGCGCCCATTCTCTCTACGTGCCCGGCCCATCTCAGACTCTGTGATTTAATAAATCTGACGATCGTCGATCCATCAGAGCATCTAGCTCATGGCTACAAAACAAAACTTCTTTAGGCTCAATGAGCAAAATATTTCGAGGCGAGTGAATTGGATTGGGCACTGGGCTCCCAAAGCTCGGATGTAACACTACTTAGGGTAAAGTCAAATGCGTCCAAATGTAGCGCTGCGACGCAAATGCCAGTACAAAACTGCGACGCAACGCAACGCAACGGAGAAGTGTGGCTTGCTCTTACTCTGCCTACTGAAATTCTAAAAAAAATTGTTCTGTTGTTTACGTGCAATCCACCAAGACTTGGAACATTCGGGGTTGCAGTGAAACCCATATTTTTTATAACTATAAATAAATACATCTTTTACTATTTCCTTACGCCTCGTACTTAACCTCAGTTTTACCATTTAAAATTATAAGTTAAGAGGATATGTAAAATTTGGAGTCGCTGCGTTACATTATTACTCAGTAACGGTTCAGGTTATATACAAACTTAGTGTTAAATACTTTGATACTCATTACTTGAGGATAAAATAATAATAATAATAATTTTATTTAAGACACAAGAAAAGTACAGTGTATAATCTAAATTAATGTAAGACAGAAACATGATTGGTGAAACTTGTCTCGATAGATTTATTTTTTGAAATACGCCCTCATAAAATCTGTTTCACATCCATCCTCCGAATTCAGAGAATATTTACGGTTAATTTTCATACTATTGAGTGACTTAGATAAAGGATATTGTTCATTCCTGGCCTCAGTGAACACGATGTTCAGAGAAATCCAATTTGTTCAATAAATCGATTAATTTTGGATATTAATTATTGCGTAATATTTTAGTACCCAGGTGAACCTAAAAAAAGTTTATTTAATTAGTATTTAATATGATAATATTATCCTAGTTTGTCTTATGATTCATCAAACTAGTGTTGTCATTTACTTTCTTCTGAATAGTAATCGAATAATATCTATTTATTTATGAATCGATATCACGATAATGCAAATTGTCATTATGTGATCGAGGGTGTTTATGCATTTTTTGAAAGTGAATACTTTTTGAAGCGTGCTGAACACTTGTTTATTTGTGGGTATTCAACGAGATTCAGCCGTTATGCTTTGCTATGTAACACTTGTTAAGGTAAAGTCAGCACGTGTCACCTTGATGAAGTTTTCACTTCTGTCATGTGGTCAAACACATACCGTTTTTTTTGTTTTTAATAGAAGTTCCTTTACACGACTTTTGCTCAGTTGTTTATTATTCGATCGCTAAAAAAATAAATTCCTTAGAAAAAATCGATTCTTTTAATCGATCGATAATTTTAATCTCTTTTTATACTAATATGGCAGCACAGCACACGTCAAAAAGGATCAAAGTCATGTCATAGTCTTGCTTCTAAAAATAGAGTAGTATGCGAGGCAACTCTTTGACACGACGAGCTCCCTCACTGTGGTACCACGATTGAGTACTCATGTAAGAGCCATTTAATTATTAATCTTATTTCTTGTCGCAAGATACTAACAAAAATAGATAGCGTAGCCATCTCTTATTGTCGCCACGTTTTATGAGTAATATTAATATTAATCTACCCTTAAGGCCAAGGTGAACATTCGAGGGAAGAGTGGTGAGCTGGCTCGTCAAAACAAACGTGATGCCTCACTTGCTGGAAAGAGACGCTTCAACTATTGTAGCAACTGTGAAAGCTACCCAAGTCTACATTACATGTCATGTCATTCATTTTGGACATTTGACTGAATATTTTTTATAATTTTTAACGTAGTGGTTATATTCTCTTTGATTTTTACAATAATTCAATACAATGTGCAATAAAACATGTTTATTAAATAACTTGACCACGAATGCGATAAATTACTTTACACTGGCTTATAATATACTATGTGTGGAGCCAAACGCGAAGAATAAGAATAATCATTTTGTATTTTTTTTCCATTTCAACTTATATTTTGAGGAAGTTTTTTTACTCTTAAATGGACAATGGATTCTAATGTTGACCCTCACTTGCTTATGGAATTCATATTGACTGCATTTAGGAGTGGAAACGCAAGCGTATTTATGGCAATGGATGGCTCAGCAAACTGTAAGGTTCATCAATTTCCATTTATTGTTTAATTAATTTAAGTAAGTAATTGTGAAATTCGCTATAACAGATTTCCCTTTATTTATAGATTGGAGCACACTAACATAGGAAGGGAAAATCGTCCCTCAGAACCACCGCATACAAGCAGATTGAGCCAAAATATATACCTATATTGAATTTATTTTATTTGAAAGTAATAATTAAAAAAGGAAAGCAATAAAACAGTACTGTTGTAATTGTATTGTAGGCCGTAAAGACGGTGGGTTGCTGTGCTTCATATTGCAACAGTACGGTTCATAAACTGGACAAGGACTACTAAAATAATATGAATCTACCTAGCCAGCTTTTAGATAATGTAATGTATCATATAATTGTGATGAAAAATAGAAAAAATGTGAAAAAAACTCATTTTTATTATATAAAACCCTCCGTCGATCATGAACTTTATGAGTGGGATAGTAGGTCAACCGAACATTTTGATACTAAGATATCCTTATATTCTGGTACCTACTTTTAGAAGCTATTAAGCCTCTATCACAATTATACCAAAAATCACTGTTCACCCTAAGCCATAAGCTCATACAAAGTGGCCAATGTCCTTTAAAAAGTATATATATAAACTCAATACTTTTACAAGCGATATGATGTTTTATCATCTTTCGCGTACGTCAGCTAATTTTGAGCGACCATTATCTATATCTAACCTCTTCCCTCGGGGTGTGTAATTGCGCTATCACTGTCTTGCGATTCGGCTGCCGTCATTTCTGATAGTTTCACATATCCTCTTAAGTCGTTACTCTCATCTATTGAAAAATTCAATGCTTATGCCTAGATCGCACGTACCGAGTACTTGGCCATAAACATAAACATAGCGCCGAGTGCTCGGCTGAGCGAGTGACGTAAGCTTTCACTGTCTCGGCCGAGTACTCGGTACGTGTGATCTAGGCATTATTGTGGATACCACACACCACACCAATACTTGATACGATATTCAAATTTTGCACGTGTCTTTGGAGGCCAGATCAAACTTTATTTACACTCAACTATCAGTACTCAGTATTATTAAAATTTGAATGAACGCCAAGTTACATAATGACACGTCAATTAGTGTCCGCGATTGCGCCGCAGTTTACAATACCCAAACTTTTACTTCCTCGAGTAAGTACAAATGGAACGAAACTTGTTGTGAGCTTGACCTCGACTTTGAGTCAATGAGATTGCATGGGCTTGGGTACTTTCACCCGCGCTATAGTACACGTAACGAAACCAGTATCGCAATTGCATCTATTAATTATGATGCTCCGTTACACTATTGTACTGAAATGTTTTTTGGTTTATTATTTTGTGGAACGCTACGGTTAATATTTATTTGAGGAGCACATAAATATTACTTTCGAGTTTTTGGATTTTTGTGCAACTGGTTTATTTCAGGACAATTATTTTACGTCGCATAAAATATAACTCAAATTATTCAGAATCAAACGCCAAATAAATAAAATGCACTAATATCAGTAAAGTTCTAGATTATAAGATTTATTTTCATACAACATCACATTCTTATAATAAATTTAGTTAATCTAAGATACTAATTTAAAGAATAGAATCCACAAGTTTTTAATTAACAGTATAAAAATACGCATAGTCAGTTCGCAGCCGTTACTGAACACAAATATGGGAAAAGAAATCTTTTGAGAATCGAATATGACTTGCTGTTGTCCATCGTATTGTGTCATTGAAGAAAATAACATCTTGCTTGTCTTATCACTCTCACTTGTGTGTGACATTTACGGAGATGAGACACCGTATTATTGAACACTTTCTCTCGGAGGCGTGTAGCAAGTGACAGTGCTGTAAAATGCCCGTCGGCAACACAGCCTACAGCAAATACCTTTATGTTGACACCCAATGAAATTCCATCTCTCATTTCTCTGAACATCACTGACACCAATAAATACATCCTGCAGCTTAAAATGAAACTAAAGGTTCCTGTCTATACATTTTCCAGCGTGAAAATGTAAAAATCAAGCTAAATATAAACGGTTTCAAGATTTTAGGGCCCCTTTCCTCCCATAAGGCGTGAATTATACAGAAACGGCATAAGGCGAAGGCACGCCACAGCCGGAACATCAGGTTATAATTGCATGACGCGTCGTTTACAGATTTTGTCTGAAAAAGTTTTGCCTGCGCCCGTGCCTTCGCCTTACGTCGTTTTGTATAATTTAGGCCTAAAAATCGCCATTTTCTATCTTTATAAGGCTTGATTTTTACAGAAGCGATGTAAGGCGAAGGCACGGTCTTTTTCATACAAAGACTGAAAACGACACGACATGCGATTATATTTTTGTACCACCTGCGCCGTACTTTCGCCTTATGCCGTTTTTTGTATAAATTAGGCCTTAGATGATAATTTAATATATAGTTTTATTTTCCGTCAGTTTATCCCCTTATAGATATAACCAATTTTTCTTCTGCGTTATGATGACATAATATTATTATACCATTTATTTGTCATTTATCTATCTTTGAAATTCATTATAAAAAATAAACGGCTTACAAATAATATTATTATTATAACACGTGGATACAGCCTTGCTTAATTTATTCAAATGGTAATAAACTACCACAGTTAAAATACGCGGATCAGATAAATAGCTACCGCCTTATATAAGGTAAGTACCCAATAAAATAAAACAATATTTCTAGCAGATTCTTCACATTACTTATGTATCCAGTTTTCTTTTATTAAAATAATTGAACCGTATAATATAGAAAGTTTTCCAGAATTACATGCTACGTCAGAAATATTTCATTTTACTGTTTCAAAGTGAAACTGATAATAAATTCATACAGGGTTATTTATTTTCGTACCAGGCAAAAGGGATATGTTTTCCCACATAACTTTCTTGGCTTTTCCATATAATTTTCATTTTTTTTCTCGTTTCATATCATTCAAGATGCAAATGGTATAACTCATAAAACTATAAATAAATCCTTATAAAATAGTTTTCCAGTTTCAGTGGTTTTACTTGTTGGATGAGTGACCACGAAGAGCATAAATAAATATTTTGGACATTTTACACAACGCCATCTAGCCCCAAACTAAGCAGAGCTTGTACTATGGGAAACAGATGGCTGATAGAATACTTAAATAGTTTTTTTTTGTAATACATACATAGAATTCATAGAAACCACCCAGACTCAGGACAAACACGATGATCATCACACAAATGTTTGTCTTGAGGCGGGAATCGAACCCGTGACACCGGGCGTGCCAGTCCAATTGCCATTTGACCATCCGTGTTTTCAACGAAAACTTAGTATTTCTTATCTTAATCCAAGCACTGGCTTACAGGATATGAATGGAAAGTCCCAAAAGCACGTAGGCAATTAGATTAGCCATTAATCGTATTAATGGGGGTCTTATCGTTTAAAGCAACTTCCTCGCAGCTTCTTCAACAAGATTATCTCATTTTGACGTGACTACGTCTAATAAATAGATGAACACCGGCTGCATGCACGAAAACGTTGACGTCATTGGTAACGCTGTCATTGTCCGGTAACGTTCATTGTCCGGTAACACTGTCATTGTCCGGTAACGCTCATTGTCTGGTAACGCTCAATGTCCGGTAACGCTGGTAGTCACGTTAAACTATCATCCGTAAACCAACTTTACAGACAACCAATTTTCTACACAGGCTATACCCTTTATTTTCATATCTATTTATGGTGGCTTGTTTTTGTTCTGTTTTTGTTTGAAACGTATTTTGAACGTCTTACTTACTTCAAAGAGCTTTTTTGTACGAACAAAATATTAGGATTATACACTTACCGACTTACTTTAAATTGGTCTAAAACATTTTGTTACCAATACTTATTTTAATAATTAAGAGTCTAAACATAAACATAAACGCCACAAGGCTACGAACAATTTTGTTACCAATTCTCGCAAACTCAGGCACGTAGGAAGAGTTAAGCTATTACTTGCACATGCATTGAGATGTATTATGAGCACGTTAAGTGACAGTGAAAGTGTGGCTCAGGCTTTATCACTTTTCTTGCATTTGCCTGATGTCTCCTAACTTTCCAAAGTAAGTTGACTGAACCATTTATCATCATCAACAGAACCTAGACCTTTTGTAATTACAAGACATAATGAAGACGGATAACCCTATAAATAGGTATGGAGTGTCACTTACTCGTACAAAATACTCGGTATTTCCTTCTAACATGATTGTTAAAGTAAGTGGAAATTCACGTACCTTGTTCAAAATCAGTGGAAACTTGATTGGATTGTGATATTATATACTACTTGCATAAATTTTGTTTTATAGTGCCACTTGATTTAATAAAATAACAAAAAAATCTAAAAAAAGGTTTGATATATTTCGGATATATGCATCGATAATTTTAGACAGAAATGAGTGGTAGTTGTAGGTATGTTTCATATAATAAATTAATATAAGTATTTACAAATGCGCTTAGATTTAGAAATTCCAACGCAATGTAAAAATGATTTCAATAAATCAATAAATCAATGTTTGTGAAAAATTAATGAAATTAAATGAAAAGTGCATGACCTTGAATTTTTGAATGAAATTTTTATTTTTTTATTTTTTATTTTCCTTAGATTTAGGTTCTCGCTAATGTATCGTATTTAATCTACCTTTCCTTAGTTAGAGCAAAATATACGATACAATATAGAGTTATCTTCGCAGTTTATTTAATTTTCTATGAGCATTTTATTGCATTGTTTTCCCATTCATATATCCATAGGCAGATTTTCATATACCCACTGTTCTCATTGGGATACCGGCGTATTTTTTTTCAATAATTCATTCTTAGAATAAAAAGCAAACTCATGAATCAGGAGCTATATACGGAATAAAATACCTAACGCATCATTAAATCGATGAGTTAGGTATTTTATTCCGTTAAAAATGTCTTGTTTAATATTAGTAGAACTAATATACTGACGTGCAGGGCAGCGGCGTTTGCAATCCACTTACAAAATCGAACATGCGTGCTGCGTATTGCATTCTGTTCTTCACCTTGTGCGCGTCCAATTGGAAATTTTCACGTCCCTGGGCTTCCCAACTCCTTGCACGAAACGCGTTTTAGCTCAGATTTAGAGATTGTTCAGACAAGATTATATAATCAAGGTTTTACAAAAACATAGACAACCGACTTCAATTCGACTGTTTTAGTGTCCGTAGGCACTACTGAAAAGTCACAGGGAAGCAAAAGACGCAATTTCGTTTACGTCAACGACATAGTTTTTTCAGATATATTGATTTACAACCTAAACTACTGAACCGATTTTGAGAAAACTAACTCTGAAAGTATAATCTCTCAAACAAAATAATTTTTCAACTGGGTTCGTAATCAACAAAATTCTGAGGTTACAAACTTTAAAAAAAAACACAAACCATATTGATAACCTCATCTTTTTTTTAAGTCGGTTGAAAAATCAACGGTCGGTTTCTACAGAAATACTGCAGGCTTCCTATAATGAGTTATCTAGAATAGGTTTTTTTAAACGTGAACTAGAGACTAGACTAGCTTGACGCTCTTTTGATAGTCGAGTTCACGATTGGCCAAGACAGAATTGCAGTGCTCCACAGGACTATAAACCCGAGATTGGTACCAAAATTTTGCACGCCGTCACACGGTGGAGTATATGAAACCAAATATTATAATTTAAGAACTGTATACCATACTTCATGCAATAAACGATTTCATTTCATTTCATACACTGTCTAGTCTCAATGAGCATTTAATATTTTTCACGAACATATTAAAATCGGATGACTCCTGATGACCCCCTTTTTAGTATTTCAATAATTTTATTGCAAATTATGTACATTTACACCTAAAACAAAGTCTTAAAGTGATTTAAAACATGCTCTTTTGGAATCGATTAAAAAATGATTGTTATTTGTTTTGTTCCAGGGCTTCAGTAAATATGTCAGAATCATACTTCCTGGTGAACAAGTTACTGTCCAAGTCCATAAACGAAGATATGCTGCGGATCACCAGCTCAGAACCGAGGAAAAACAGAGATTACGAGTAAGTATCCATAGTTAGAGTCAGAATACTTATTGAAAAACCAGAATCACATACTGACTTAGAAGGTTTAAGTTTACCTTATGATAGGTCCATATTCTACTATTGTATTAAATTTTATTCATTACTAAATTTATATATATTTATATATAGCTGATGGCCACAATTTCTTTTGCAATTGCAGTAGTTGCAGCTCTTAACGAACACCTCCTCCAAGTTTCAAGTCTCTATAATTGATTGATTCAGGCGTTACTTTGCGGAAATCCATAAATATCAACAAATTATATAAATATATTTAGTTATAAATCCGCTAGATTTCTAAACAAAGGTTTTAATTAACTTAACTTTAGTTTAGAACTTTAGTACATATTACTATATTATAAACCAAAGAGTCAACGAACAGAAAACTAAAGTTTAAAGATACGACACGTGTTTCGCCTCTACACGAGGCATCATCAGGAGGTGTGGACTCGCCGAAGTCTGAAACGAGAGTGGACTCTCACTCTCGTTACAGACTTCAAGTTCTAAACTAAAGTTAAGTTAATTATAACCTTTGTTTAGAAATCAAGCGGATTTATTACTAAATATATTTATATAATTTGTTGATATTCAAGTCTCTACGTTCAGCGGTTTGGCCTGTACGTTGTCAGTCAGTCAGTCAGGTCCAATCCTTTTGTATATTTTATATAGATAGATAAATACTTTTAAAACTTGCATGAGTACTAATTTTATTCAGTTACCACGCGGGAAAATGTAACAAACAGAGGCATTGTATATTATCTTCTTAAGATGTTTATCTTCATATTTTTATTGTACAGAGTATGAAACATTTTATAATTAACTATATACGAAACATGGCGTTAGAGTTTCAGCCTTTTATTAACCCCACTTTTCTGTCACATACCAGCATCATACACATAAGTACACAACACCTGACGTAAAAATAAAAATCCGGAATCCGGAAAAAATCGCATTCTTACTACCAAACAAGTCCCGTCCCACCCAGCATGGGATCAATGGTCCGGAAAAAAAGCTACACATTACTAGTATTTTTAAAGTGACGAGATGAGCTAAGCGCTCACCTAATGGTAAGAGATGACGCCTTCCCATGGACAGAACAGCGTCACACAGGTCTCTAGAAGGAATCGAATCCGAATCTCAATCAAAGAAAACTTAAAGTAGAGAGAGAAAGTGAATATTGTTCAGGCAACGAACTCAGTCACAATACAAATCTGATACCAGTAAATGCACATTAATGTGTTGATAACTTCATAAGTAATTGTATAGCTACCCGCACAAGCACGATAAGTATCGGTTTAATTATGTGAGTCTCTCGACTTGTCTCTACATATATTTTATGCCGAAATTAATATTCCCTTTACCGATCAAAACCCACGCTACGACTTACGCCCTTTCTTATTTAATTTTATAATATAAAAAAAAATTATCTCATCACATTTTTAATCATATATTTTTACAAAACAATTCTGTACACTTAAATTGGTCTAACGGCCTCTGCCATCCCGGTGTGAATTGAGCCTTAGATGGATGGATGTTTTGACAATTACCTACCAATATGGAAAATAAATGAACAATTCCTATGTACAATTCAATTAATGCATGTCATAAGGGACAACGAAGACGTGGTGGCCGAGTGGTTGAGACCCAATTACCTATCGATCTAATGGTCGCGGGTTCGAATCTCGGTGGCAGTCATGCGTAATTTCGGTCGAAAAAATCTATGTATGCATCCTACGTTCTCGCAACGGTGAAAGAAAACATCTTGAGGAAACCGGCATGTCGTAGAACCAAAAAGTTCGAAAACATGTGTCGAGTGCACGAAAGGAGCCTCTTCGAGGCGCACTTCAAATCCTTTCACCACACTGGTTCGAAGGAACTAGTGACACGATAAGAAGAAGATAAAGGATTTAATTGTATGTGTTAAGTGACTCAAATTGCTTTGGTAGAGCACGAAAAACTTGAGATTTAGAGAGTACATTTGTACATTTCTGTTTTCAGAGCGTTTCTTGTAACTTGTACGCTTTGACCGTTCTATTTCATTGTTTGCAGATGGCAGTTGGTATGGAGAAACGTGTTAGCTTTTGTATATTTGCACGCGGCCGCGGTCTACGGGTTTTACCTCATGTTTACCGGCAGATGCAGAGTGTGGACCATACTATTTGGTAAGATAATACGCGCAAATGTTTTGTTTCCTTTTTCCTGTTACGGGAAAGCCTTGGGTACATAAAGTAAACTTTGTTATCGCGTTATGCATATACGAGCCCTCACAAACTTAACTGATTCTGTCTAACTTCGCTTTCGGTGCCTTTGTATTTCCCGTCGCTTTGAAAATAAATTGAAGTCCTCGTGAAATGTTTCCTTATTTCATCTGAGAAGTGTTTAGCAAATTTTGGAGTGTCTGGTAAAAATGGAGTCGTCTACATGCTCAAAACTTTAACCTTAGTTTGACCCTTTAAGGTTGAAATTTTTCTGTTACACGTTTTTTTAAATTTATTCTTTACTATCCGCAGTTTTGGCTCGGCAATTAATCAGTCAGTTAGGAAGGGTAAGTTTTCAAAGCTTACGGGTAGATGTATAAGTTATTTGAACGTCAAACACGACAACATAGAAATTTCAAGCTACGTATTAGGAAAATGGTTGAATTTGAACATTAAGGCTAAAATAATTTGAAATGTTTTTATTTCCAGGAATGGTTTTCGCTGTGACTTCAGCAATGGGCGTGACAGCCGGCGCCCACAGGCTATGGGCGCACAGAGCATACAAAGCTCGCTGGCCACTCAGACTGTTTCTGGCCGTCATGCAGACCATGGCCTTCCAAAACCACATCTACGAATGGGTTCGAGACCATAGGTGAGTGCTTCTTCTTCTTCTTATCGTGTCACTAGTTCCTTCGAACCAGTGTGGTGAAAGGATTTCAAGTGCGCCTCGAAGAGGCTCCTTTCGTACACTCGACACAATCATGGTTTCGAACTTTTGGGTTCTACGACATGCCGATGTCCTCACAATGTTTTCCTTCACCGTTGCGAGAACGTGGGATGCATACATAGATTTTTTCGACCGAAAAACCCATTTAACCATGACCGCCACCAGGATTCGAACCCGCGACCATCGGATCGCAAGGCAAGGGCCTCATCCACTCGGCCACCACGTCCTCCGTCAGGTGAGTGCTGAATGCGTATGTTACTAATATAAGAGTTGTGACAATCAGCAACTGAATAAATTGAAGCTTTGCTAATAAGCCGGGTCCACACCGGGCGCAGGGGATCTCGAGGCAGCCTCGAGCTCGCAAGCTTGGCCTTGTGAAGCCTCTGTACTTTGCCCGGAAATATAGAGGCAAGTTTCGCGAGGTAGGCCGAGCCTTTAGAAGCACTCGAGCATCCAAAATGGACAGTGGCGTAACCACCGTCCATCGATCGAACAGCGTACACTGAGGCGCTTTGAGCGCGTCCCGTTTACCGAGAGCCGATGGATTGATCCCATCAGCACACTCGGCCGAGGCAACGTGCACCTAAACGACCCCGAGACACGTCCACGTAGACCAAGCAATTGGTAAATCCGACCGGTGTGGACCCCGCTATTTAATAATCTCCAAAGAAAACCCCATGTGCAATAACGAATTTCCTATTTTATGCACTAAGGGGATAAAGCAGTGTCATATGTCGCGGGTGGCATATTGAACCCTGATGCCTGAGCTAACGAGGGACTCAGTTAACTCCTGAGCGAAGCGAGGGAGTTATGTAGAGTCCTGAGTGACGCGAGGGATTCAAGTTATTCAAAACGAAGACAGGCTTTATCCCAGAGAGGAGCATACTCTTCTTTTCACACCTTCGGCGAGGCAATAAGTAGCCAGCCCATTTTCTTTTTCTTTCTAGTTCTGTTTGTGGTGGCTAGTCCGATTTTCTAACAAACCTTTTTACAATGCCAGGGGCGTTCTTTTACTTAGAGTTTTCCACGAGTTTCCACACGAATTTGACGTTCCAAATTCAAATCACATTAGGGGGAGTTTCATACAACATTACCTCCTTTGGGAGGTAATGCTGTGCTTTACCTTGATGACAGCATGTTATGTAATTGGACATAGTCGAGCAGGTTTGGTGTGAAAAAAAATATTTAGGTAATTTTATTCATCTAAATTATTTATGATCCAAGTACAGTTTTGAACCTTTGTATCTTTGTATTTTGTCGCTAATTGTTTTCTGTCGTTAATTCATTGAAGTATTAAGTTTATAAATGAAGTTCCAGCTCTCGCCTTTCTAGAATTACATTAAAGTTTAATATTCAATTGAATTTCTGCTCTAATATTGTGTTATTTTCAAAGAAAATTATAACTTTACGCTTATATTTTCGTTGTTTTCCTTATATTTGTTTCTGACGAAAAGTTTTAGTAAGTTTTAAAGTAAAATGGAAATTTGTTGGGAGACCCAGATGTGCGATTGTATTATCATCTGCTTGTTGTAAAAGGAATTTCGTTTTGCTTTTGAGTGACGAAGGTTGTTACTCATAAGGGTCCGATTGCTAATTGAATTTTAACGATTTAATAATAAACATACGGAAAAAAATTAAGTTGATGAAAATAATTTTTTTTCATAATAAAAACGCAAAATATTGTACTTACTGATTTCCGTTATTTGTATTTCTATGGCCTCGCGTCAACCAGTATAATGATTAATTATTATTATTTACTCGTAATTTCACTCATCGATCAGCAAACTCTGGTACCTAGCTCGAGCCAGCTTGCAAAAGCTCGGCTCTGGCGCCGCACTTGCTCCGCTGTCACTCAGTCATTTTGTAGTAACCAATAATTCTGACTGCACAGATAAAATGTACATTACACCTACAACCCATTTAATTTGTTTTTGGTCTTCTTAAGTGTCATTAGTAGGAACCAGTGTAGTGAAAGGATTTCAAGTGCGCCTCGAAGAGGCTCCTTTCATACAATTATGGTAATTAAAACTTTGTGGTGTTTATCTTATCTATAGTTTGTGATTTGTTTCAGAGTTCACCACAAGTTCACGGAAACGGACGCCGACCCGCACAACGCAAAGCGAGGGTTCTTCTTCTCGCACATCGGGTGGCTGATGCTACGGAAACACAAGGATGTGTTCGAGAAGGGGGCCTCAGTCGACATGTCTGACCTGGAGAAGGATCCCATTGTTATGTTCCAAAAGAGGTGAGTTCTTAATATGTAAAATGAATTCAAATAGCTTACATTTTTTATTTTCTTAATTTTTTATCTTCTTTTAAAATTCATGGTTTTCCTTTTATTTGTGTTGTGACACTGTTATTTAGCAAAATTAATCCTTATGATTATTTTTCTCGTGTAACTGGTTCGATTCCCGGTCCAACTATGTAATTATTTAAATATCTATGAATGCAGTTTAAATTGTTTTTTAAATACAAATAATGTTTTCTTTCTGTAAAATCTTCCATCTACAATATTTAAGGCACTTTCCCTCCATGTGGCATAGTCGTGGGACGCCCTGTATATACATATACATATATAATTAGGATAATATTGCAAAATTACTAATCAAGACAATATTTTTAACAATATTGGGTACAAAATTGAAACGAATGATAATAATTTGTTTTGGTACTAACCACAAAGGATGGTAATTGGTCACCTTGGAAGGTTCCCACAGCCCTGTTTTGTAAACTGACTAAAATAAACCCCTTTGAAACTATGCAAATTAACTCTGAGAAATAGTGTTCTTACGAAATAAATCGGTTTTTATGATGTCTTTTTTTGAGGATAAGTCGGCATTGCAAGCTAATGCTAATTAATGGAATTACAATGCATTTTCATAGAGATGTAGTTCACACTCTGGAAGTTTCAGCCGGATTGTAAATCAGGAGTGCTCGAAATTCGAGTTGCAAGATTCCACCCGGAACGACAGACAGACAAACAAACAAGAAAGTGATTTATGGCCCAAATGTACAAATGTGCAAGCGTAGGAACATTTTAAATATAGATAGTTAATCAAAGAGAAATGAAACATTTCATCTTTTAATATTAATATTTTAAAAATTAATATTTTTGTTCTTTATACTTTTATTTTAACTGTACTGTATTTGACTGGAACAATAGATGTTTTCATTCATTTCGAGAGTGGTCCCAATAGCCGGAAGAAAAATAACAAAATTAAATCGTTCCGGCGATTGGGACCGGGCTCCTAAACCTAGTGGTCCGAATCGACGGAAGCCTCAGATAACGGCGTGCGGGATTCTGAATGAACCTTTCCTTCCAGAACATACCTAGTGGTGATGCCACTGCTCTGCTTCATCCTGCCAGCCATGGTGCCAGTTTACCTGTGGGGAGAGGACTCCTGGACTTCGTGGTATGTCGCCTCCATCACGAGGTACACCGTGTCCCTCCACTTCACCTGGCTGGTTAACTCCGCTGCGCATATCTGGGGCAACAGGCCGTATGACAAGTAAGTATAGGTTATACTAGCTGACACGCAACTTCCTCCAAGTTTCAAGTCTCTATGTTCAGCGGTTTTCTTGTGCTTTGTTTAAAGTACTACAAATACTTAGAAAAGTCTGGAATTTTACTGATTTTCGGTCAAACATTGACCTTTCAGTTTTGAAAGAATCCTGAAACACGTGTTTGTTTATTTAAGCCTTGTGTCTATATGCCAAATTTCAAGGTTCTAGAATAAGTGGTTTCAAAGATATACGACATTTATGTTAAAACTTTGACCCCCCGTTGGGGTGCGAATATTTAAAATTCCTTTCTTAGTACCTAGGTACTCACTTTCAGCTCTTGACGAACACAGGTTCAAGTTTAAAGTCTCTACGTTCAGCGGTTTGGCCTGTACGTTGTCTGTCAGTCAGTCAGTCAGTCAGGTTCAAGCCTTTTATTAATATTGATTGATTGATGATAGGTAATATAACTCTGTTTATAACTCTAAATATTGTATAATGTTTTGGTAAATAAACTATTTGTTACTATGTGTTATTTGATATTATCAAACTCAAAAAATGAGGAAGTTCTCAATTCGTTTTTTTTATGTTTGTTACCTCAGAATTTTGGGCTGCGTAGATACCTACGTCTCGTAGCAATCGCAAGGAGGCCGCGTAGACGATTACGCTGTATTCAAAGGATTCTCGTAAACTCATCTACGTAAAGGCTGCGTAGACAAATACGTTGTAATTTTGTCGCAAGATCCTCGTAGACATTCCGTAGAGTCTTCGTAGGCCGCTACGTTGTCGTCGCCAAAATTTAAGATTTCTCGTAGCCAATGCGTAGAGGCTGCGTAGACATAACGTCATCGCTAGCAAAATACGAGCGAACCTTACAGTAGTCGCAAATGATGTGTAACATCTGACGTCTTATTCAAATTTGGAAGCATTATATTTTCTTCAATTTTCTAAGGTTGGTACCATCTGACAGCTAACTTCCTGTTACAAACTTCCGTTGCGTACCACGAAATCACTGCCACAAATTGAAAGAAAGCGAGAGGAAAGATGATACACATCAATATTTTTTTTCGATTGATCGAGCCCTTGCAACGTTACCTTTGATATTGTACAGTCAGCTCTGTAATGGTCTTTACACCCAGCTTACGCCGGTATTCTACTATGATTAAAACACATCATGTATGCGTGTGTGTGAGTAGACTATTTATGTGATTTAACCACTTAAGATATACCCATAATATAATCAACAAGTGGTTTAATTACATGAGAACACTGGCGTAAGCAAAAGGGTAAGGGTGTAAAGACAATTACAGAGCCTATCCTACGTGAGGTAGGTAAGTAGCTACATATTTGTATGACGTTCAAAGTTCATGTAAACAAATTGATTATTGGTCGCGCACTGTTAACTGCTATTGCAGACGGATACATCAATGCACACATTATCATGACATCACTCTTTGCAGTCTTTGGCAATACGCAAATAGACAAGGTGCATAGAAACATAGAACAGTAGATAATTATCATAGAATATTGTAGATTCTATAGAATATAACTATGGGTGTCGCCATAAAAGGCACGATGATATATTTTTATAAATTCATTATTTTAGAGTATTTTAAACATCTGTGAAATAATCAAGCAAGGTTTTACAAAAACATACAACAACCGACTTCAATCTACTGTTCTTGTGACCGTAAGCACCACTGAATAGTCACAGGGAAGCGCAATTTTGTTCTATGGGACCAATCTGAAAGAAAAAATCAATCAAAAATTTTTTTTTCAAATCGGTTAATAAATTACAAAGTACGGAGGTAACAAAAAAAAATATTCAACCGAATTGAGAGCCTTCTCCTTTTTTGAAGTCGGTTGTAAATAATAATGTAGGTACCTATCTAAAACAAGTTAAGAAAATATTGGTATATTATCAGTGACATCATTGAAAAACTCATCTTGATTTTCACATTATGGCTCATTTTGCATTGCCGTGGAATGTAGATACAGATTATAGAATAAAATGCCTTATAGGTCTGTGCTTTTAGGTATGTTTGTCTAAAATACTTTCTCTCAATTAAAAATAACGCATATTTCTCTTTATATATTAAAATTATTCAGACTCCAGAAATCTTTACTTCGATTTTAACAATAAGTTAATTAGGTAATTGGAAGAAACAGTAGAAAGTACTGCCTAATGATTATGATTCCTGACTTGACCTGGATTCGGCTGAGCAGATAGTCAGGTCGACATTTAGAATTAGTCTTAATATTTTCACTTATTCTCTCTTCAAAATTCACTTGGATACACTATTTGAGAAAGTATTAAAATTACTTGAGATATAAATTGAAATGCGATAGACGCTGGATTTTCAGAACCCTCTCACGTTTGCAATTTCCTGTTCAAGACAGATATTTGGAGAATTAAACCATTTGATACGACACTTGTATCAACAAGCTATTTCCTATTTATAATTTGATTGATGAAGTACATACCTAACTATAGAACTATAAAATATATTTCAATTATGTAAATATTTTTCATTTCTATTGACCAGTTTTAATAATGTTTAATAAAAATTATCCTGTTTTACAACGCCATTTTTTTAAAGATATAAATATAACTAGGTTTAGTATAATTCATCGATATAGGTATTTCAAAGGCTTCCTTTGTGACTGATTGACAGATAACTCACAGACTAATCCACTAGACATAGATACTTGAAATTTTTAGGGTAGGTTTGTTTGTTTAGAAGTGTAGGCGCGTACTATGAAAGGACTTTTGTTAACTCGTAACGCAAATCAAATGGCGGGAGTCTACTAGTAATTAATAAAGTGATAATATATTTTTTGTTTAGTGCTTTTATTACTTTTTAATGTACTCTTATACTATTACAATCTAGCCAAAGAAGGTCAATGAGTAATTTAGCTCTAACTTCGTTTTATAAATTAAAATATCAAGTGAAAGAGCACATTTCTGCTTTTCCAAAAATATAGGCGTAACTAAGGTGATAAATAGAAATACTGAGGCGCGTCTCCTGCAGGATGTCGTCTAGATGGGTGCCAAGACAAAATGAAAAAAAAAATTGCCGCAAAGCAGTAATGTGTAAGCGTTACTATGTACCGGTTAGAAGGGCACTAGTGGCTTTCGAGACTGACCATGAAAATGGCTCAATGCAGACGCTCACACCGGCCTATGTAAATCAAAGTCCTGTGTAGCACTGTTCTGCACATGAGCAGGCGTAATCTCGTACTATCATGGAGAGCGCCTACCACTTCTCGTCACTAATTAACATTGTGATGCTATTGCTCTTCCAGAAATATAGGCGCTACGGATAACGTGAACGTCGCAATCTGCGCGTTTGGCGAGGGTTGGCACAACTACCACCACGTCTTCCCATGGGACTACAAAGCAGCTGAACTGGGCAACTACAAGACCAACATGTCCACCGCGTTGATTGATTTCGCTGCGAAACATGGTATGTATATTTTTAGCCTAGACTAGACTAGACTAGTTTCTGTTAGTCGTCGTGCGCGTGCGGGGTGCGCGGGACAAATCAAAGTGATCCACCCATTTCTGCTTTCGTCATAGCAGCTATTAGCCCCTTAACACATTGCAGCCATCACTGTAATGTCGGCCACACACACACTTTACAACTCGGGCGAGTAAACATTGATTTAAACATTGCCTCGCTGCCCCGCGCGGCGCCCTCCGTGTTTTATTTTTCCTCTAATTGCGAAGCCTTATCATTACCAAGTATAACAGGACCTCTTCTCTAAAGCTTCTATATCAAGATTATCCAATTCCACGCTGTTTTTTACACAAACGTCATTCGAACCAGGTGTCATGTTTATTCGCCCGGGTAGTACTTACGTACGATAGTAGGCATGGAAATGATTGCTACTTCTATTTCATTGTCACATGGTGATATTATGATTTCATTTTGTAACAGCTCAATCACAGGTGATTTTGTAATTGTTATTAACTGACTGTTTGTTGAAGTTGGTTGAAAGTAGGACTTTGGTTAATATATTTTTTTTATGTTTGTTACCTAAGAACTTTGTGGTAGGTATATTAACCAATTCTTTTTTTTTTATATGAGAGGATACAATTTCAAAATCGGTTCTTTAGTTTAGTTATTAAATCATAATAACTGCAAAAAAATAATATGTAGTAGTAAACGAAGTTAACAAAATTGTGAATTTGCTCCCCTGTGACTTTTCAGTGGTATTTATTCTCTAGTAATGTTGAGATCAAAATCCCATTCCTCAGGTTTGGCATACGACTTGAAGACAGTTTCAGTAGAGATGATCAAAAAGCGGGTCGCGCGGACAGGAGATGGCAGCCACCCTTGGGCCCAGGAGGAACCTTCAGAAGATCACCAACACCCTGACAATCCTGTGTGGGGCTGGGACGACCAGGATATGCCCCCCGAAGACAAACACTTAGCTGAAATATCTTACACTAAAACTGATTAGCTTATTTTAATCCGGCCTGAAGACCGATTCGGGTTTTCGTTACTTTGATCTAGGCATGGAAATGATTGCTACACTTCTAATTCATTGTCACATGGTGATTTGATTTCATTTTATATTGATATTGATATTGATATTGTTACAGTGAAATGACCGGTGATTTTGTCACCGGTGATCAGGAAGTAGCAAGTGTTATATTGTGATCAGTTTTATACCATGATAAATAACATATTACTCGGTATACTCTCCATGCCTACTTTTGGCGCATCCGCCGTAAAACCCGATTCGGGTCGCAGGCGCGTGCTTCTAAAATACGGCTAACTTCCTTGTTATAAGTTAAAACTACTTATTCCGGAACTACTAACACTATGCGAGAATGTGAATAGAATTTTGAAAAGGTAATTGGATATCAAAAATTTTGAAACTTAAATTTTACAGGTACACACAGGCACTGTGAACTAGATTTAGAAGATGTTAAAAAGGTGTTCATTTAAACTCTTGGGACCTATGAAAAAGTGCATCGTTTACGATAGTCGTTTTTATATTTCTATGGACTGGCTGTTTGTCTTAGAAAAAAATATTCTTACAAAATGTAAGTGTAAGTAGTAGTATTTACTAATTAACGTAAGATACTTGTTGTGCTAATGTGGTGCACTCGAGATGAGAAAAGTAAATCCGTCCATGGAAATTAAAGGTACTTTGATATTTTTTAATTAATATCAAAACAAATTGATATTATTTAGACAATGAACAAATAATGGTTAGGTGAAATACTTTCTATTGTTATCAAAGTTGGTACCTACTATTTATTTTAATGTGATAATTTTATAAAAAATCGGTGACTGTCTAATTTTTAAGTTTTTTATGTCTAGTTTATATTATTTATTAAGTGTGTCTTAGACACTTCTCAAGTATTTAATTACTGTTTCATATTTTTGTGAATTCATTTATTTGAAACCATTCAGTTCATTTCTGTTAAACTCATTTTCGTGATTTGTAACGAAAAAATTAAAATTAAAAAACCACAGTCTGGTTTATCAGATATTTGGGTGTTTTGGGTTAAAAACCTCGATTATGCCTGCGTACACAAAATAATTTATTAAATTAAATTACTACAAAGATGTGTTACTTTCGAATAAGTCGAATAAGTTTTGTAAATAATCTCGACAAACCGTAGAATGTTTACATTTAGATTTAGTTATATATTAAAATCTAAAAATAGTTAAGTGCGTTTGATTTAAACAAATCCTCGACAATTTAAAATATTTATTCAAATAAAACAAAATAAATAAAGCTCCATAAGTAATGAGTTTCTTAAATAACTTAGATTCTAATTTTGGCAAGTTTTATAATTTGGTTTTACTAATAAACCTCTGTACGAGTATGTGACAATTATTTCCTATAGGTAGGTACATAGCTGCTTTCAAATTAGAATTATCTGTAATGTTAATAAAATAGAAAATTTAATAGATACCTAATAAAATGTTTAAAAAAGTTTAAATCCTACATTTTTTCAAAACATAAAACAATGTAATTTTTTAAAATTATTTTTCCTTCGCATAATATTGCAGGTTACTTAGTACTTATTCTAACTGTTACTATATGTATGTATGAGTGTGTTACGACTATACACTACCATTTTTCACCACGACTAATACTCTTCTACAGTGGTTACTTGTACTATTTCTGTTTCTCTATCTATGATAGTTCAATTAGTTCTGTTTTTCTTTACAATTTAGTATACTATTTGATTTAAAAATCAACATCAAAGTACACCGTGGCCAGGCTTGTAGAGCTGGTAGAGAACTCGAATGATTTGAATATGTACGAGTACTCTATGGTAGAGAACTCATCTTTTTTTTGGTAAGTACGAGTAGGTCCTCTATTTGTTTCTTGATTCTCTTCTCACATGATCATATTGGTTAGGACTAGGTCCGTAGTAATCTTTGATCCAATCAGAATTAAGCGGTAGCTCTTCAATCGTTTCATGTTCAGGTGCTTCATGCTCTTCATAAACCTCATATTCTTCAGTATTTCCATGCTTGAAGTGCGCGTGTTTTTCATTCTTATACCCTTCATTGACGTAAATAACTTTGTGTTCGTAATTGTCATTGAATGCGTTGTTTCTAAGCAAAGTGAAAACGGCTCCGGTGAAAGCCATATTGTTGATCACACCGGCCAATAATGTCATCATTTTTAAAGCTGGCAACATAAATGGTATGACTGCGGACATCATCAGTCCCGGTACTATGAGCAGGGGTAAGATTTTGTAGAAGGTTTTCTTAATTTTCTTCATGCCCCGCCCGGAATCCGCATCTGAAAATTTAAGGTTCAAGGGGTTAGTGAAAATTGTTAAACAAGTTAGTGATGTTACTAATTTATTCCAACTTGTACCTACTATATGTATATTGGTTTGAAGTTTTGGCCTTATTTGTTATTTAATTATAAACCCTTATTCATAATATTATGAAGAAACATCTAATAATTACCTAAATGAATATCTCTATTCCGACACTGACTCTCCAAGATTCACGTTTCTACCACCCACACCTTAGGTTTACCACCATTCTTAATTCATTAAGTAAGTAGGTAACTAATAAGTAAACTAATCGGGATAGTAATCGAACACTTAAACAAACCTTGAAAAACACTTACTTAGGTACTAGTTTATCGTTGTTATTTCATAGGTAGAGTTGGTAAACCCGATAATTTACGTACGAAGACTACCAGACCCATAAATTGTACCTAAGTTGCAGGATTGAATACGCATTAAGAGGCTTATCGCAATGGTAAAATATTGGATATTAACCCTTCGTGGGCAAAGCTAAAAACAGAAATAAAATTAATTACAAATAAAACATTTTACCTCTATAAACATCGAAGTTTAGAGTGCCGTTACCACTCGACAACAGCTCAAACCGGTACCCAGGCATGCTTAGTGATAGCGGTCTCCGCCGCAGCAATTTCTCCGTCTCATCGCACAATTGGGAATGCAACTCCTCATCGCTCCTATTGCTGTAGTTCCTCCAAGGAAACTGCTCCAAATCGTCCGTCAGTTTCGACTGGAATTTGGAGTCGGTTAGGGCTCGTTCCGCGCGCCACGAGCTGAGGGCGTTGAGGCATTTCACCGGACCGAGTGACCTCGAGCAGTCGAGGACGTTTCTGATTGGCTTTGGTATCGGTTCAGCCAGACACGGCCACGTGAGGAAGATCACAGCTAGCACGCGCATCGCTGGGGCCCAACTGAGCGCACTCGCCTTGTTCGTCGATTGGAAGGGACATTGACTCGGCGGGCGAAAGCGAATGTGTTGTCTGCCATTTTTTATTAAATGTTATTATTTTTGCTGTTATTTTATGAATGTAGTTTGTTATAATATTCTTTAATTATATATTTTTCATTTGCACTTGACTCAGTGATACAGCTGATACAGTACTCTTTAAAACTCTCTCTTTTTTCGCCAACATTAAGTACTATTAGAAATCGCGGTATTTAAAGCAGCTTCAGTTTTGGCATGAATATTATTTTAATCTTGCTTGGCAGGTACAAGTTACATCATGGAGTTACATCACAACGTGAAATTATATTCGATTAATAAAGGAAAAGTAGAATAGCTATGAATATTTTCAAATATGTTTAAGCAATTATGAACGGTGATAATAAATAACAACCTTTTAAAACCAGACGCTTATGTAACTACCATTGATTAATATAAAATCAAGTTTTCCTTTTATGATGATATATCACCTCTATGGCTACATAATTTCACAGCGTTCATAAGACAAAACATTAGTTTTAGCCTTAAACAGAAAAAGTGCTGTATATTTTAAATTATTTTATATTATTTATGGCCTGCGCACTATAGTGCGCAGGCCATACGCACCCGTACCGTACCGTATACGGTAGAGTATTTTTAATTTATCAATCAAATTGAATACTTATCCAATCAAAATATGGTATTATATTCTAACACTCATCAGTGCCTACAACACAAGTATAACACTTAGTGTAGGCACTGCAAACCAAAGAATAAGCATCACAAGCCATCATATTGTATGTTATTTTTAGATTATCATAATATTTTAAGCTTGTTTTTGTATATGGTACAAATAAATTTATCTTATCTTAAATAAATTTATCTTAACACTGAATTCGTACAAATCAAAATAATTCTAACATAAAAAGACACTCTTACGTACTCGTATTTAAGAAGTGTCTATGGCAAAAAAGAACTCAACTCAGCGTTATGCTGGATCAATGGGATTTCCCACCTATCCAGCGCTGGTTTTCAGTTGAGCCCTGAATTGCAGGTCGAGTATGAGTTTGAAGTCCTCGCCTGTACTAGCTACTGCCCGCAGCTTCGTCTAGTAGTTTTATCATGATTGAAGAACACACATCCTATTCCTATATCCACCCATCCAACTTTCTTTAATCCTCAAAAACTTTCGCCTTACATAGGTACTAGCTGATTTTTTTGGTTTTTATAGATTAGCCCCAGTCGGGATGCATTACTTATTACATCCTGGCAACAGCCTCCTTTGCTCTTTGCAAGACGGTAACCTCCATCAGACTCTACCTTCAGGTCCTAGCAAAAACAAACATACATTTAGGATAAATTTAAGTAAGTTACTATTCAGCTTTTTATTCAGTTACTGTGGTCAAACTCCTTTCATTGAATTTCGACCACACTCTTTGCCTTTCTCTACCTCAATACAGTCTAAGCCTAACAGCGGTGCTTATAATCTAAACATAGTTACTACTTCTTGCTACTATATTCTGTCTTACTCTAATATGAAATTATATTATGAGTTACATATCTATAAACATATAAGTGTGTCTCTACCCAGTAACGTGTAACACATGGTCACAATACGCAGGTAGATGTTCCCACGAAGAGCCCTAGATCAGAACTATAATTTCACCGTTTAGATACTTATCCTAATATGATATGTATGGGAACACTTTTCCCATAGTTACTTACTGAGTGCTGACTAACTATTAATAGCTTATAAGTTAGTAAGTATCATATTACACATCTATCTCTACACAGCGTAGCTAAACAATGTATTAATTTATTCTGATAATTTCAATTATTTTTGTGTTTAATAAAGAATTTTCATTAATTAATTTATTAATCAGTCAGTAAGTTTTTTAAGCTAGACAAAATCCAGAATAACTACATAAGAGGAAGTTTTAATCGCACCTATAATAAATAACGCAAAAGAAAAACGGCTTCGATGGTACGGGCACGTCCAGAGGCGCCCGGAGGACCATATGGTTAAGCTTGCACTAAGTTTGCCGACGACGAAACGACAAGGAAGGCTGACCCCAAGTAAATGGGATACACGGTCAAGGGATATATATGTATATAGTAAGTTTTAAAGAAAAGTAAGAAAATTGATACCTTATTAATAACATAAATATATGAACAGGGTAGGTATACACGGTCAATTTTTAATCACCATAAAAAAATACGCATAGTCAGTTGCCATTACTGAACTCATATCCGGCAAAAAAATTTGAAAAAATTAAGGCGAATTTTTGTCAAAATATTTTTGTTTAAAATTGGGTAACTGTTAACGTTAGTCGTTTCCTATGGATTTGCGTCAGGCGGTACCTTTAATTGATAATAATTTAAGTTTTATTCATCGTATGGCAAACCCGGGTACCTAGCTCGAGCCAGCACGCAACCTCGTCTCGGGCGCCGCACTCGCGCCGCTGTCACTCTGTCATTTTGTAGAAATCCAAAATTCTAACTGCACATATGCAACGTAGTACCCCGTCTGCATTGCCCATTTTTTTTTTTTTGGTAATTAAAAATTTTTGGTGTATATGCTGGGTAGGTTTGGTAGAAGGTAGGTTATGATGTTGTTTGTATGCAAGCAAAGAGACACGCAAGATGCTTTCCTGTTGGTACAAGATGACGCCTGCTCTACCAAAACAGTGCGACACTTGTGTATATCATTCAAAGTCTTGAATTTGAATGATATAGGCAAGTTCAACACTGTTTCAGCGCTCATTTACTGACGAGAAATTTTATGGTCAATCTCGAAAGCCCCGGAAAGTCACCATATACTGTGACCATCAAACCGAAACACAATACCGTATGCTTACACTGCTTAGCTTTGAAACATCTAATACTTTTTTTTTATTAGAAACTCCTGTATTCACGTACTTTTTTCGTTATTAAAAGGCGATGTTTTTTTTAAATAACAAACAAACAAAACACTTTATTGTTCAAAACTATGTTGTTTTTTTTATTGTAATGTTTTAGCTAGTATCTTTAGTAAAACGGACCCTGAAACTCTTTTTTACCCAAGGGAATTCAAATCTTGCACAAGAATAAGAAAGTAAGCCGCAGCCAAGTTTTCACCAAAATTGGTTCACGAGAATCGTCAAAATGCCACTGCATACGCATTTGGATGCAAAAGAAATTGCAAAAACGTGGAATCTTCGAATTAAGCGCAATGATTTAAATTCTACGTGATGGGTCGACATGTTGATGGGATGCCATATAGTCGATACCTATGAGAAGGCGGTAGAAAACTCTTATAACTTAGCAAATATAATTCACAAAACAATCGAATATAATTAACATTATTTTTACACAACTAACTACTAACTAAATGCTAAAACATTGTAATACTAAAATTAATTATCTAACTTAAATAAAAATAAATATTTAAACTATTTTAAATTATAAATAATACAATTCCACCTCCATCGGGGTCTTCAAATCCAAACTATCCGGTCACTACTTGGCACTCCAGAACACTAAATAGGTAATAATAATTTGTATAATGTCGTAAGAATATACATATGGTATTATGTTACTAAAATATGCATTACATTTTTACATTACACTACCACATCTCTATAATACGCAAATGCTAACTAGCATTAAGTTCGCCTATGTACTTGTTTTTTTTACTTTGTTTAATAAACCATTTTCTATCTATTTATACACTGAATTTAGGTCACTGTCCACGGGCAAAGTACCCAAAAGGCTGGCGACGTTACCTCGTTGAATAGCGATGCTGATTCTTTGACCGAGGTAAGCGCCAGCCCTTTGGTCGTTTATTTTGTCTATTAGTCGCTTTGCTAGCTCCTTGTACAGGAGCAAAGCGTCCGAGCCCCAGGGAATTACAATTAGGCATTCTTACCTAAAATAGAGGAGGTTCTTAGTTTAAAACACTTATTTTATCTATACAACCCTACATGAACTTGGGGTAGCCAGATTCAAGATCAGCGCTATTTTCATAATATTATGTAAATGCTTACAACATTTATCCTACTTGCACCAAACTGTCGAATACTCTAAGCAATCACTTTACTCGCATGGTAGTTCTTAACAGTCCAGATTCTGACCGTTACGAACTGCCAAGCGAGTAAAGTTACTTACTTAGGAGCTTTGACAGTTTGGTACAAGTAGGCTTTAAAATCATTGATAACATGTTCACATTGTAGGTATGCATTGAATTTTTTAGTGACCGGAAGTCAAGAACTTGACTCTGTTGAAAATTTTACACGCCTTTTGATGTATCACAACTATATGACTATAGAATTAGACGATGTTTTAAGAATAAGCTACGCAGATATTAAGTTTTTTGCGAAGATTAGTGCATATGGTCACTTTCGTAACAAAAAATCGACCATGAATAATCGCTACACGATTCATTAGAAATCGAAATTCGGAAGTCAACGTTGTTCTAGAAACTGTACACTAAGGTGTAACAAGCTAGAACAACTACTGACAATATCCGGTCATAATTGTCGAGCATTATTAACTTTCACCATCTAATTTGTTCCGATAAGGATCAGAGACACGGTCCACGGGGAACGTACCCCGTTAGCAATTCAGCGTTAGTCCTTATACGAAAAAATCTAGGGCGACATTTCTATCGAACGGTCACGTTGTCCTGCGCTTTCTTTTCGTGACTGTTTGGTGATGCCGACCATTGTCTTCCCGAGGACACTTATATCCTGGCATCCGATGGCCAATCAATCAGTTTTGCACCTGCAATCGGCTAATGATCATCTTTGACGATATTTTTTAATAGTTAAAACATTACAATGTCTCGTAATTTAGCAGTGCTCTCGCTGGTGTATGTGGTGGTCTTCGTGGCTGTGGTAAAGTGTGATGGTGGAAACGCGAAGGTTACGGATTTTCTAAGCAAAGGTAAGGAGGCGTTGTATCTTGCGTAAACGCAAGAAGTCCACAGATGAAACCATTATTATGTATAAGCAAAGAGCTTGTATACTTAGTAGGTATACAATTTCTTTGTGTACCTATAAGATATACCGATGGAGTTTGACAGAGACATGTCAAGTCGATAGTCATTGTAGTAAATCGAGACAATTTTTACTGTTTCATCAATTAGTTTCATACCATACTTTTTGTTTTTTTCGATTGAAAACCAATGGTACCAAATGGCGAATAATTAGAATTAATGTGTCCAAAACACCGGATTCGGCTTAACTTTGTTAATCCTCAATAGCGCTCATCCATCACGTTGATATTTTATTAGACCGAGGTTTATCTATCAATCAGGATAAGTGGCCTATTTATTTTGGATATTTCGTTACAGTAACCTACTTTCTCAGAAAAATGTGCACAAAAATAGTATAAAACATCATAGAGTTGGTAGAGTCAAGAACATTTTAAGGTTAGCGAAAGTTGGCGCTATCTTTGCACGCACGAGTGATCAGTAAAATCGTGTAAATGTCGCATGTTCAAGGTCAAAATCCCCAATTCATTGCATAACCAACCAGTAAATTTGCATTCCAAGGATTTTCAATCTCAAACCTGACTCAAAAATCCAACTGATTGTTTTCGAAAAAAATAACCTGTTTTAATTTTGTATTTCACAGAGTTTACAAAAGGATTTCAAAGTCTCACGTGTAAAAGTGCAGTTTGAAAGTCGAACCTACAACATTATTATAATTTTATTTTCAAAATCGCAAATTCATTAAATCGCAAGATGAATTCTGAAACCGATTTGCACGCATGGTCAAGCGTGATCTTTTTATGTTTGGAGAGCGGAGGAGCGCTTGTTCTACTCATCACTTGCTTACATAATTTGTGATAATGATTCCAGATGTGGTAGCCGGCCGTACGTTTGGGCATAACGCCCTCAAACGGCTCTCCTTCATCTTCCTCCCTGTGATGTTCACTCTTGGAGTGATCTCCACGCTGCTGATGGCTCTGGCCGTGATCTCCGTGAAGAACCTTGCCATTGGAGTCATCTTGCTTATTGTGGCTGTCAGTCAGGTAAGACGTATTCTGGTGTATGTAAATAACGCTCTGGCACAACGCCTTCAAACGGCTCTCCTTCATCTTCCTCCCTGTTATGTTCACTCTGGGAGTGATCTCCATGCTGCTGATGGCTCTGGCCTTGATCTCCATGAAGAACCTTGCCATTGGAGTCATCTTGCTTATTGTGTCTGTCAGTCAAGTAAGACTTATTCCGGTGTAGGTATGTAAGTAACGCTCTGGCACAACGCCCTCAAACGGCTCTCCTTCATCTTCCTCCCTGTGATGTTCACTCTCGGAGTGATGTCTACGCTACTGATGGCCCTGGCTGTGACAGTCACAGTCAGGTAAGACTTGCCTTCATTCTGGTGCACATAAGGAACATTTGCGCACAAAGCCATGAAACGGCTCCCCTTCATCTTGAGTTTACTTTTTACTTTAGTTAATTTGTAAACACGCGTGAATAAACTTTTAAAATCCAATTAACTTCGAATAATTAAGAATTAATTAATTATCCGTAAATAAGTCATGCTAAATATTCTTTTGATAAGTTAATTAATCCAAAGTAATTAACTGAGCTGAGACGTATTCTACGATTTGCTTGAATTACGCTCATATCATTAATGAGCATGTTCGCTAGGATGGATGAGAACTGTATACACTGCGAACAACTGAACTGGCTAGACGAATTTGGCCATAATATACCTGTGTGGTGTGGTTTAGAACCTAGAATACCATGCCTGCTGTCCAGATACGTAGGCGAAATTACGTGCCACAGTTAGTTACTAAACTGAACTAATAACGAAATACCAATAGTACAGGTGTAATTATTATTTAGTTGGAGTTGTGGTTACACATAGATTAATAATAGTGTTCCTATAGAACACCAAGATTTTGTAGAACATTTGATACTGTCTACAGTATCAAACTAAAATGGAGTCGTAAGACAGAACCAAAATTTTCAGACACCTCATCATTATAAATGAAATATCTCCATTTAAAAAAAATATTTATTACTTTTTACAATAGAACTTTATTAACAATGAAAAGCCCAGTAGTTTTAACATATAATACCTAATTATCTAGCCCTGTTACTTCTCTTTTTCGAAAATTAGCATCGGACAAAAAATTTACTACTAAGTAGTTAGCCAATGTGGCTCCCTTTTCTTGGGCACATTTTCAATGTACTCCATTGTGTTTCTATACTTTAATACTTTTGTGTGGTTACAAAACTTAACTAATAATCAGTTGACAGTCAAGCATGTAAGGTACAGTTATGGGCACGAATATAATTCATTCCAAAGAGGTCTTTATATGAGTTTCGCCTCCGTTATTCATCCCTTTGTAACTTTTTGTTGCAATGTGTCAGTCGTAGAGTTTTGTGTTTCGTGCGACCAAAATGATGCTCTATAAATTCGAAAGTAGCTGTTATAATCGGTAGCCTTTTCTGAGAATCAATATAGTGTAAGTACTGTGTAGGAATTCTAGAAATAAGGATGTCTGGCTTTTTTACATCACTATGAATATTATATACAATTAAGTGTGAATCTGTCATGACCATAGATGGCTAAGATTTACGCATTTTAGATGTTTTTTTATTAATTTAAGGTAAACAATATCGTATCAAGTAATTATTTTTTATTAAAAAGTGTTTAGCATTTTAATTTTACATTATACCATGTCATAAAATGTTAGGTAATTGTTTCAAATCAAGAATAATGTATAGATCAAAAGGTAATATAGTAGGTATTAATTCTTCAGAGGTACAAAAATATAAATGTTGTAATTATTTTTCAACTTTATATAGATGTGTAAAACAATGTACTCCGAAACCAGCAAAAAAGTGCCTTTTTCTAATCGAGTTTTTTTTTCTAGGCTGTATCGCGAGTGCTGTTCGCTGCTTCGTCTCCTTCCCCCCTGGTGCTGCAACCCCGAGCTGAGTTTCTCCCTGCCCCCGCGGTCGCTGCCCCCTGGCCTGCGCCCGGCCCTGCCTTCTCCCCTTGGGGCAGATCCGATGACGAACACACAATCTCCGACTAATGTTATAAAAAACCCCTTTAAAAAAAACAGGGTGGTACAAAATGACGCTATCAAGAAATTTGGGTTACGTGAATTAGACATACTATTATTTAAGAAATAAGAAAGTAGGTAAATTATTTCTACCTCAGTTACTCACGAAAAATGCATTTATAATTTTATACGATTAGGATTTAAGAAATATGGATTTGTTTTAGTTAAAAACAAAATCAAAACGTCTCTGTCTATTGCAAAAAAAGCCTTTTGCAAAAGATAGACACAAAATCAAGATATTATGTTATTTATTATTTATTTATAAAAATACACTTAACATATTGAAAGGTCTGAGTTTTATTTACATAGAAACCTAAAATACTCAACGAAAGCAAAGTTTTCTGAACAATCGCACTTTTTTCATTTATTTTTATAAGCACTCTCTAGAGCTCGTTTCAATTTCAATTTCAACTTTCATTCTTAAGAAAATGCCTATTATTATGTGTGAAAATAGCTCTTGGGAACTTTTAAACAATGTGGAATCTTAGGATAATAATGCAATAAGTATCATATGTGATCAAAGAAAGATCATAATGTCTTAGTTAGGTACTTACATAAGAAACAAAGTTTCATAATAAAAACGAAAGTCGAACCAGTTTCGATAGTTTTTTTTTGCCATGTTAGGTGATGTATACAGGATGTTTACAAAGGGGCAAATCTCAAAACAAAACTTTTTGCATTGATAAAAAAGTAAAATGATTAAAGGAGTCTTGATTGAGGAGATAAATAGAAACGGTTTATATACATGTATGTATATTCGGCCCCGGCGCGCGGCAGACCCATGCCCCTAGGTATGGGGGCACCTGGATTCTCTCCTTTCACGCCTGGCCAACAGAGCTACTAAAACAGAAGCTGCTGCATACCAGATGCTACTATTTGAATAATCAGCAATACGACCCCGCCGGTAACGATTATACACCACCAATTTTGAATTACCAAAAAAAATTAAATGGGCAATGCAGACGTACTACGTTGCATCTGTGCAGTCAGAATTTTGAATTTTTACAAAGTGGCAGAGTGACAGCGGCTCGAGTGCAGCGGAAATCGAACCCGTGACCTTTGATAAATTACATACAAATTGTATTATTTCATCCTCCCATAGTAGCAAACAAAGAAAACAGCCTGTATACCTATAACTTTCGTTATGAGTAATCACTAAGTGTTATTATTATAATTTCACATTCAGTAGGTTAGTTACCTGAAACTGCTATAATCAAATACTTAATTATGATTTAAAATGGCAAAATTGCCTTGTGTTATATATATATATATTTATATAACACAAGCTTTTATATCCATTTAAATTATTCCAGGTAAACAAATAATACCTACCTACATTGTGTTTGGATATTTTAACTACTATAACACTTAAGAAATATGTTAGTATACAGCTAAATTAAAACCTAGTTAGCAGATTGAACATATTCTGTTATAAATTATGAATGAACTAAAATTTATAATACTAAATTGATACAAAAATTATCTTCTATGCTGAATCCCAGTTCTATAAGAACTGGGATAGGTACCAAGAACGATTTACAGTATCGAATGCCAAACAGAGCGAAAAACATTCAAACCTTGCTTTCTTTGTGCCTCATATTTTCGAATTGTAAACACATTAGAATGAATGAATAGGTAGACTTTGGAATGTATTTGTTTTTAAGCATAGAAGTATTAAAGTATAGAATCACAATGTAATTCATTAAAACTACTCCAAAAAAGGGAGGGAAAATTAGATCAAATTTTCGAAAACGAGAAGTAACTAAAGGGTAAGTAGTAGATAAATATTACGTTTATTTCAAAACTACTAGGCTTTTTTATTGTTAATTTTTAATAACAATAAACATATCATAAATATATTTACATCGTAAAAAGTAACAAATATTATTTGAAAATAGATATATTTAATTTTTACTGACAGGGTGTCTGAAAATTTTCTGTCCTGTATTCCGCATCCACCTTGGTTTAATACTGTCCATCTTGGTGTTCTATAGGAACACCATTTGATTATTCATCTATGTTTATAAGCATATTAAACAATTTTAGAAAAAAAAAAACAATGTTAGAAGCGTATTTTTCATTAGATAAAACTTTTCCATTACTCTGAAAATATTCTTGGCAAGTATGAAAATATCATACCATATTGTCAAAAATAAATTACTGGATTTTTTATTCACATTGAGGTACAGTGTATCTGGTTTCAACTTTTTTTATAGATGTTGTGACTCATTGGAATTTTTTAACGGATTTTTAGTATGAGAGTTGGAGTAACATTTGGTTAGTAGATTAATTTATTTTATCAATAATTCCACTTATTTATTTCAGGTTTTTTTTGCCACATATATCTGTGTTTAGTAACGGCAACTGAATAAGCGTATTTTTTTTCTAATGATTAAACATTTGCGGGTGGTATATACACCCTTTTTACGAATAGCTGTAGCGGAAGAGATGTTTACAAGCCTAAAACCCGAAACAGAGAAACAAGAAAAAGAGTCAAGAAACAGAATTTATCGCGACCAGTCAAGTAGGATGGAATTTTTTATAAAGTATCAAAGCAGTTAGTTTTGTGGTTTATGCAAATTCTTAGATATTTTGGTTACTTTCTCCCAAACATTCGATTTTCATGAATATTAAACTGTTTACAATTGGGTCACGCTATAGGTACATATTATACTACTTTGTATGTGTATATTTAACCCAGAAATACGGTTTCTTTACAAGGCCTGCATTACTAAATAAGTAAACATACCTTACACCCGTATAAGGGTTTAATCTACAAAGAAGTAAATCTACAAAGGTTTAATCTACAATTAGATTATTTTCGTTACAATTTGATACAAAAGTGTTAGATCTGTGCCTCAAAAGGATAGATGCCCTTTTCCTAAAAACCTTATTTTCGAAAATCAAATTAAAATTTTCTTCTTCTAAGAAGAAAATTTCGAACCAGGGTGGTGAAAGGATTTCAAGTGCGCCTCGAAGAGGCTCCTTTCGTGATCATTAAAAGAAATAATAAGTTTTTATCATATTTGTATTTCATATTTTACTTATGGCTATAGGCTTTTAGGATAAGGGACATCTATCCTTTTTGGGGCATCTAACCCTGTTTTACCCTGCATACTATATACATACTAACCAAATTTTTCTACACATTTATCACTGCATCATTTATTTTATCAAACTTCATACTTTTTAATACTAAGTTTTTAAAAGCTTGCTAAAACAAACAAAGAGCTCTAGAACCCAAATATCTCATATCTTATAATAGGTACCTACGGTGATAGCCGATCATTTATTTTTTCATAAATTCATAGATAGGATTAAAAGCCACAACACATTTACATAACTAGATCTGGCCTGTTCCATAAAATAGGTATAGCTAAGCACTACCTCTAGCCATCATTGTGAATAGACTGGGAAAGTGCTGAGATCCATGGATTATACGGGTTCTTCGTATAAAACTAGTTAGAAACTGCGGGCTCTAAGTAGCACATTATGTTATTTATGTTCAGGGTTATCGATAGCCAACAGATTATGCTTCGCTTACTCTCGCTGGCCAAAAGTAGAGTCCTAAATAAATTAAGAAACGATGAAGCGAAGTGTACATTTATAACTTTAACGGTATAAAGAAAAATAAGAAAAAGATATGTACCTAATTAAATGTGATGATTATCTTTGGCGATTCAGCGCGGGAATGCAGGAAGTACTTCTTGGCACCATTTGGCACAAAGTTGGAGCAAATTTTTTTTATAATATGTTTATTCAGGTGTATATTACATATCATTAGGATAGTTTTTAGTAGGCTAGTATTTATTAATTATAATGAAAATTAAATTTAAATAAACGTATTCAAAATTAATAAATCGAAAAGGAAAGTAGAGACGAGACGGTGAGTAAGACGGTGCCTACCATCCGGTTTGTCGTCACGGCTAAGCTCAGTCTATATTGTTCCCACTTCTAGGACTCAGGACTAGAAGTAGACTAGACTAGTTTCAATAATTCACAAACTTGATGCCCCATTCATATTGCTAGTTTGTAAACGTAAGAAATGCTACTCCATCATCATGTACGCTCTAGTGAGCTGTGGCGGGCAACGGTCTACTTCACCCGTCACCACCTGCGAATTCCACATTTACGAGAAAGCCTAGCCAAGAAACACATCATTGTTGTATTGTTTATTACGAAACATCATCTAAACTAAAACCCACCTGCTTGTTTTATGATCCAGATTGCACGCGTGGAGGGGACGCGATCGCCTCAGCACTATCTAACCGTTCGGCAAAATGTTCACACCGCGATGGCTTTTGCTCGCCTATATTGCCGCGATTTCTTTTGTAGTGTGTGCGACAGTGAATTCTGAACAAAATGAAGTGGATTTGTCGAGGAAATTCGAACTATCGAAAGGTGTTTCTGTCAAGTTCCCGGTTACAAATAACACGGATAAGCTGATGTCATTTGAAATTGATACTCATGGGGAATATGAAGAAGGTAAGATATTTAATAAATAGATAATAAATAATAATAAATATTTTGGACATTTCTCACAACGCCATCTAGCCCCAAACTTGCCCAAACTAAGCAGAGCTGTACTATGAAAACCAGATAACTGATAGAATACTTAAATACTTTTTTTTTGCTAATATATACCAACATAGATTACATATAAAACACCTAGAATCAGGACGAACACCGATGGTCATCACACAAATGCTTGTCCTGAAGCGGGAATCGAACCCGCAACACCGGTGCGGCAGTCCAACACACTTGCCACTACACCAATCGTGTCGTGCGTAAAATTTATAAAACAAAAAAATATATCATTATACTAATTCCTAGTAGAGCCTTGCTCTAACTGCAGTAGGAAATTCTATTTTTCAGTTATCACATGAATAAAATTTGAGAAAACAAACCCGGAAATTTATTCTGAAGTTATTTTCAGACCACTACCTATTAAATATAAGTGGAGTTTCTACTTTGTTGAAAGTTTCTTTCCAACCACAAACTTTTGCATTTAATTTATAAATTAGAATTTAATGAGTTTGACGTAAATAGAGCAATCAACAGAAGAAACGCATAGCATGAACTGATTGCATTTCGCTTCTCTGGTTTCCTTTTTTTTCGACAAGCAATTTAGCTCGACCGTTAAAAAATGATTAGTCACAGCCTTTTCAAAACTTTCAATCAGAATCGCCAAAATGAACGTAAATGAAATGAAATAGTCCTGCTATTATATAATGAAACTTAATAATAATATTACAAGGTACCTATTCTATTATGAATCTATGATTACAGTTACTAACTACCTTCCTGTTCAAAGCAAAAACGCGAAGTCCCTACAAAACAGCATCAGATTGTTGCGATGCGTCGCAGTTTTGTGCTAACATTTGGCACTGAATGCGTCCAAATCTAGCGCTGCAACGTAAATACCAGTACAAAACTACAACGCAACGCAACGCAACGAAGCAGTGTTACACCGTTAGGTACCCGTGATGTTAGTTTCTAGATCTCACTAAAACTATAAACCAATTGAGTTGAAATTCGGAATGGGGATAGTTCATGATCTAGAAGTACACAATAATTCATAGTTTTTTTTATCGGCAACTAATTGTTACAACTTTTGATTTTGTCTCAATAATTTTATGCTAATAAAAAATGCACAATAACCATTAATATTAATCGCCAAAATTGGTGAATTGATAACAACAACAAACAAACAAACAAACATTCACACACTCACACCCCTGCACTAGGATTCCCTGTGTCGCAGGTGGCATGGATACATACAACACATCACAACATCCAAGACCCGAGAACAAACATTCCGCCGGGCCGGGGATCGAACCCGGAACACCAAGCTTCGTAGGCAGGGTCACTACCAACTAAGCCACGGTGTCGTCAAATTATGATTATTATGATAATAATTATGATATGAAATTATGATACGTGATTTATTTATAGTCACATAATCAATAACGGCGAAATCTAAACAGCTATGATGAAAGTATTTAGTTAGTTTGAAACCTGAAAGCAAAAGCACAGTATTAAACTTTCTATTATCTAATACGATTTAAACAGATTTGTTCAGTATTAAAAAGACTCTGAGGTGGGTTAACTTAAGGCATCCAACAATCTTATACGTTGTTAGTGTATTCTGTATTCTTTGATCGGGTTATCGGCAGAGAGGTAACTACATAATCGAGTATCTTTTTCGATTCAGATAATCAATAAAGACGCAATCTACTGAACGGGTATGATGAAAGTATTTAGATATCTACTTTGGAACCTGAAAGCAAAAGCACAGTATTATACTTTCTATTATCTAATACGAAAGGTTTTTTAAATTAGAGAAAAATTAAAAATAATTAAAGAGACTTGTTCATTTAGACTCTCTGAGGTGGGTAAACTTGAGGGAATCCAACAGTCGTAAACATAATTAGAATATGCTGTATTCTTTGAGGTAGTCTGGTCCAATCCGAGATAGTAGACAACTGGGTAAACCGGGTTATCAGCAGAGAGGTAGATAATCGAGTAAGTATTAAAAAAAACAAAATTTGTTTTTTTTTGTCCAGTCTGCCAACGAGTAAAAGTGTTACTCATTTGGGAACCTACCGAATCGAATTGAACTCACACCGCCCAATTGATGGCTTGTAGGGATCAAAATATATTCTTACTGAAATCTTCTTCTTATCGAGTCATAGTTCTTTCGAACCAGTGTGGTGAAAGGATTTCAAGTGCGCCTCGAAAGAGGCTTTTTTTCGTGCACTTACTGAAATGAGATCTAGATGCGATGGGAAGAAGCATGATTGCCCATGACCAAAATAGCGCTAGGGAATTTTAAATAACAGAGTCCGTTGCATATATGCTATCTTATGCGTTATCGCTCTACTTATCTACATAAAGACAATAAATTGTCTATAATAGGCAGTATAAAGTATTGACCTTATTTGAGAGCTAGCTGCGTTTATGGATTTTACCTAAAATATAATAAACCATACCACAGAAAAGGTTAAATATTCATATTCATAGTTATTTATTTTGCAAACTTATGATAAAATTAGTCTTAGGTCTTAACATTGTATATTGCATCTCTTTTATAAACAGATTGAGTAAAAATAAAGATAATTTAGACAATTTATTCATTTATACCTATAATCATATTAATCTTTCAATTACAGGTCGAAAAAAGAAGAAAAAGCTGATAGAGAAACTCCTGCCGCTATTCATCATGCCCTTCCTCATGCAGTCAGCGATCATTCCTCTATTCCTTGGCATGCTCAAATTCATGCTCTTCAAATCCCTTATGGTGGGGAAGATAGCTCTTGGGTTAATCTTCCTGAACGCCTTCAAGAACCACAACTCCGTAAAAGGACGTGACACGGAAATGGCAAACGTTCATTATGGATACCACGACAGTGGGGTGGAATATGGCGCTTATATAAATTAGCCTATATTTTATAGTAAATGGGCCGAAACTGGCTAGCGATAAGTTCTACTAGGCATTTATGAACCTAGTTGCTTCAAACCATCAAAAAAATCAAATCTCAAGGAAAATGGTTCATCCAAATAAAATAAAAAGAAAACTTTATTTTGAGTTCTTAAAAATTTAAGATGTTTCGAAATTAAGATAGAGTATGGAGTGTACCTATTTACTAACTTACGGTGTATAAAATAGCAAATAGCACTGCTTTAAAAAAAATACATACGTATGGTTTCATTTTTTGAGCTCTAAGGTGGTGTCCTAATAGAACGCGATGACGCGACCATCGCAAGTTCGCGCGAACGTCGATCGCGCGATCACGCGATCAAACGTACTAACGTCAAATAGGTGTCCCAATTGGCATCGCGTCGCGTCGCGCGATCGCGGGATAAACGTACTAACATCAAATAGGCGTCCCGATTGGCATCGCTTGCTCGCGCGACAATCGCGTGATCGCTTTCTATTAGGACAACGCCTAACGACCGCCTACCTAAGATTAATAAAATATATTTTGGTAAGGTATTAGGGCTTGTCATTTGTAATAATGAAATTCCATCTTTGTCTTATAATTCTCTAATTAGTCAAATGATTAAAATAGACGAAACAATTACTAAAATCTTTGTAAAGGTTCCTGAAATTTAATTTCATAACGAATTAATATTTCATAACTTGGAATACTATTAATCGGTTGAAATATTTGAATTAATATCACTGTTTTCGAGTCCTCGATATAATGGCAAAAAGGTAAGTCTGGCAATATTTGCATCTTTTAGGAAACTAAATAAATGCTAGTTATATAATTTCAGTTATCTAGTTCTATTTATAAAATTATTGCTTCAAGGTTTCTCATCTATTCCTAAGTCAATGTTTGTAAATGTTATGCATAAGTATTTATTATTATGAATAAGTAGGAAGAAATAGAAATTAAGTTTAGTATAAGATACAAGAACACAATCAATACATATGTAGATAAGTAATTACAATTTAACAACCTAATTGAAATAAACGTGTGACTGGTACATTATAGTAAAATAATTAAGAATTTTTGTACCAAACTGCAATGAATATAAGTTCTTAAAAGTAAAATGTACATAAATGAAATTTGTTGCAATATTTAATTTACGAATTTGTGAGTAAGTATAACGAGCTATAATTGGTAATTTGTTTTAATTTCGCTTCCCTTTAGCTGCTCATTTACCGACTTCCAATAAAGATTATTTTAATAAACTTACAGACACATCGAAATGTTACTTTATTTCAATAGGTAACGATTTTTGGCACATATCAGTCCTATGGCCGAGCAAACCTATCCAGCTAGCCTAATTAAAGAAACTTGATGCTAGAACATTTTTATATTCTAAGATAGCATTCTACAGACAATACCTTTTATTATTTTTTATTAATATTTTATTTATTTTATATTATACTCACACTTATTATCTATTGACTTTCCTAATCCTAATAAGATATGTCTTATTTTGTTTGAATTCTTAATTTACGATGCCATAGAGATCCCATTCCATCCCACTAATTATAATATTGGAAAGTTTGTGAGGACAGTATATGAATTTTCGTTGCTAAATCACGCTGAAACTACTAAACAGATTGAGCTGAAATTCGGTATGAATATAGTTTTTGGACTGGAAATCGTCATAGAAAACTTTTTATCTCGAGCAAGCGAAGTCGCAGGCTACAGATTACATAAACAATACACTTGTCTGAATGGTGTCTGAACCCAAGATCTTCTCATTTGTCAGAAAGTTCGTAGGAATCTTAATAAATTACTTAATCTAACTTGAGTCTCAGACGGATGGAGTTAATCTATTTTTATTTCCCTAGCTCAGACTTTAATTGAACTGAATGATTGGGTAAGGTTTTGATGTGTAACATCTTTCCTTTCGCTTTCTGTCAATTTGGGGGAGTAATTTCGTGAAAATGGGACGGAAGTGTGTAACAGGAAGTACTACCAACCTCAGAAAAATTATGTAATTAGAATCATCCCACATTCAAATGTTGCTTAGCAAGACAAGATGTCGGGTGTTACGCATCATAAGTGACTACGCTCGTTTCGTTTTTTTTTTGTTTTACATACGATTATGTAAAAAAAAACGAGCCTAGTAGCCTAGTAGTCACAAAGTAAAATAAATAAGGTACCTAATTATGAATTAAAATATTTTTTTCCAGATTAGGTAGAGATAATATCCTTAGTTCCTTGAGCTTATAAATATAAATAGCGATTTTTGTAACAAAACATTTTACGTGAGAAAACTTTTATTTTCACTTTTTTTTTTCAAGATTGCTCGCGTACTCTACCATAATAAAAGGATATCTTTTAATCTCCACCAGATAATGTGTGATCCACAATAATCAACATTTTATGATCAATTAGCTTTCTTGCGATAATCCACAATCTAGTGACACAGTACACTGCCTCGCACTAGTTACAATTATAGTAACGAAGGACAATGTATCTATCTACACTCATAATAGGGTAAAACCGGGATAGATGCCCCAGAAGGATAGGTGCCCCTATTCCTAAAAAACTTATTCAACACAAGTACCGTAGTAGGCACTGCACACTAATTAATAGCACAAGCCATTTGAATGAATGAATAAGATTATCATTATATTAACATAATTAAATATACTTAAGTACTTGTTTTTTGATCGAATAAACTTATCTTTATTATTACTTATAGGTACAGTATATACCTATATATTTTCATATTCTATACTCCAGAAGGATAGGTGCCCGCCTATTTATCCTTCTTGACCATTTATCCCGTTTGTACCCTAACTAAATACTCTTTTCTGTTGACCTGTTCAGTGTTCGTCCCCAGTAGGAGTCAACAAAAGGAAAATAAAACATTTCATCTTGCTATAAAATAAATAAATATGAGTAGGTATTATAATTTGGGCTTGCAGCAGTATACCTAAACCAGAGTTTTATAATATTGATATCCAAATTTCAAGCCCTTTCTAGGCGTTATTGATTTAAAGTGGAGCTCAACAGAAATGAAAAATTCCTGACAAGAGTTGCCTAAACATCGTTGCGTTGGTCGCGTTGAATGACCCGAAATGAATATTTTATACAGCGCCTTCGAACTTGTGCAACTGTTCGCTACTTCTTGTGGCCTAAAACCTTTTCATAGTATCTTTTTTCTCGGACCACAGCGACTAAAATTATCAAAAGAGTAGGTAATAAAAGTAAGGTCAGTTCGAATCTGCGAAATCTAGCATTCATCGCGTACCAGTTGCAGCTCAGTCACGTTTAAAACCTGCCTAAGACTGGTAATGTACCGATAAGAAGTATTTTATTAAGTGGTTATTAACCATTGTGAATGAATGCTTAGTTCCATTATCACATGACGTGATAAAAAAAACGAATTTGCAAGAGAAAGGCGGAACGGTGAGTGAAATTAGTTGCTTATTTTCTTTTTCAAATTCTCTGCGTGTGCGCGTACCAGTCGCTTTATTACCTGTGTTGCGTTTTTAACGACTTTATTACAGTTGAATAACATAGTTAATAAGGGTCAAATTTCTATAATTAAACGATACTTAGGAGCACATTAGTGTTTATCAACATTCATCCAGATTTTTTTGCCTCTTTTGTTTTTTTATTACTTGAGTTTCATTGGTTTCAACATCTATCCAGTCTTTTTTTTTGACTCAATTTTTTTATTACTTTGTTAGAATTATAAATTGTTTAATAAATACAACTAACATTATAATTAAATAAACTTGTCTACCTATCTAATAGTAGATTATGCACTAGGGGATAAAGCAGTGTCTTATGTCGCGGGTGGCATATTGAACCCTGAGCTAACGAGGGACTCAGTTAACTCCTGAGCGAAGCGAGGGAAACTACCCAAGACGACGATAGGCTTTATCCCAGAGGAGCATACTCTACTTTTCACACCTTCTGCGAGGCATTAAAGAGCCAGGGCTCCAGCAGCGAACACCGTCTTTCGGTTAACAATCTTTGAAGGCATTTTTTCTTTTTTTTATATGTTCTGATTATGGTGGCCAGTTCGATTTTCGAACAAATCTTTTTACAATGCCTTATCGGGCATTTATTTACTTAGAGTTTTCCACGAGTTTACACAAGAATTTGACGTTCCGCATTCAAGTCACATTTCTACCCTTGTAATTGGACATTGTCGAGCAGGTGGTGTGAAAAAATATATAAATCCAATCTACATAAATGTTATGAATTTCTAAAGAAATTGACGTTGTTCATTAAATTGGTGTACCAACTTGATTAAAAAAAGAAGTTCTCAAATCAACCTATGCAATACTTATTTGTTTATATTATTATTACTTTTTAAAATTAAAAACTTTCTATTTTCAGATGTTTCACAAATTAGCCGCTTGGGCGTCTAGTAATAAACTGTTAGTGATCTTTGGACTTTCCACCTTCTGCCTATTCGTGTCGACGGTAGCACTGTCTCAGAATGGCAAGGAGTGTGACCAGAATGCGCAGGGCCCACTTACAAACCCTTTTGGAAGCAAGGTAAGAATACTGGCACTGGCATAGACTTTTAGCTTGAATATTGGTAGGCCTAATCAACGGCTTGTTTTCGAAATCTCCACTAGCTATCTCCACTAGTGGGGACAAGTAAGTATATTAAAATAACGTGTACACTAACGTTGGAACTTAAATATTGCTGGTAAACAGTTTCGCCAAAACGTTCGAAGCCTTTTGAGTCATTAGGTAGGTAGTGTAGGTACAGAAAAACTCTTTAAATGATTTTTTTAAAATTGGAGGACAGGAAGGAATAAATAGTTCTATCTCTCCCCCTTTTAGCAACGTGGGGTGGGGGGGACAGATAGAACTTTTTTGAGCAAAGTGACAGATGGGAATAATTCGGAAAAAATATCAAACCATTGTTTCTCAAGAAGTGTAAGCGCGTAGGTACTAAGAAATTAAGTTGTGGGTGTCCAGCTAATAATTAGCTGTCAGATTAAATATTCGTATATAAAGAAGCAAGATCATTGCAAATAAACAATTTCGCATGAAATCCATCTTTTGCTTTCCATTGCCTAATGGTAGAGTCATGTAGAGCGTCGATAGACAACACGTCTCAAGTGAGTTGATTGTGTAATCGTTCGCATCGATACTATTTTATCAATACGTATACATCACAGAAGTATTAAAGTATTTAGTACATTGAAAATATAACCAGTAAAAGGGAGCCACTTTGGCTAACTTCTAGTACATTACACGTACAAGTTGTGAGTTCGAAGTCTTTTGTTTCTTTATGAATACGATGTTGTTGTTGGGTAAACTGCTAAATGATTCAACTATCTACCCACATTTTGCATGATAATTTTTGATTCCGAAATGTTATTCATGTTTATAATATTTTCGTGATAATGAATTTACTTATTTAAGATGATATGATCTGTGAGTATGTATGTAGGTAACTAATACTATTGCACTATTAAATAGTATCATGTAAATGTACAAAGTGTCCAATGCTCAATAATGTAAATAATTTAGAAATATTAAGTATTCTCTGTAAGCGATTTATGTATAAATCTTTGGAGAATAAATATCTTAAACCGTAAACCGTACATTTTGGTCCGATGCTAATATTCGAAAAAGAGAAGTAACAAGGCTAGATAAATATTAAATGTTAAAACTACTAGGCTTTGTCATTGATATGTTCGTAAAAAGTAACAAACATTATTTGAAAATGGAGATATTTCATTTTTATGAAACTTACCTACCTACTACTATAAGGTATACCTAAAAACTAACAGTAGGTACTTATATAGTACTTAAGTAGGTACTTTTGTGACTGTCAACACTAGGACAAATCTAAAAAATGTAAATCCATTATTGGCTGTAAGTTTAAATAATAAGTCTAAGTTATATTAATACTAAAAGCTGTGGATTTTGTACAATAAAAAATAAAAATAAAATTTATTTAAAAGGTTTTGGTCCTGTCTTATAAACGTAGTGGTTATATTCTCTTTGCTGTCTTACCTACGATTCCTTTTTGGTTTGATACTGTCCATCTTATTCTATGTACATAGGAACATCGTTATTCATCTATGATAAACGTATATAATGTTTACATAATTATAAAAGGCTTCCCAGTGTAAATTGAGCTTAACTATTTTTTTATGTTTTTAGCATTACTACAGGCTCTCGAAATATGTTGTACCGAAGAACTACAAATTAAAGTTGTTACCTGACATGTCAAGCAAGATCTTCACTGGTTCCGTAGCTATCCAAATAAAGGTTTTGGAGCCAACTTACTCCATTTATCTTCATTCGAATAAGCTGACGATTAATTCAGTAATTTTGAGGTAAGGTATTTTTCAACAGACTTCAAAAAAGGCGGAAGTTATATATTCGGTTGAATGTTTTTTTTTTATGCTTGTAACTTCAGAACTTTGTTATCCATGAACCGATTTGAAAAAAGTAATTTATCTATTTTATACTTTAGGAATACGTTAAACTTTCAGATTGATTCCATACAAATTTTACCAAAAACGGTTCAGTAGTTTTTAAATTAAAATAACTGAAAAAGAAAGTTGTTGAAGTGAACAAAATTACTTATTTTGCTTCATTGTGACTTTTCAGTGGTGCCTACGGTCACTAGAACGTCCGATTAAAGTTGGTTGTTGTATGGTTTTGTAAAACTTTGATTGTTTAATTTAAACAAGTGACGAGACGTGCGAGGCGTTCTCCTGATGGTAAGAGATCACGCCTGCCCATAAACAAAACAGTTTTTAAACAGGACTTTGATTCATAAAGGCCGGTGCAACACTGTTATAGTGCTCGTCCACATTGAGACATTTTGATGGTCAGTCTCAAAAGTTTGAATATCTTACTGATATCAGCCACAGAGCGTGCAGCTTTTATCTCCATCAAAGTATTACAAAGGTATGTAGGTTTAGGTAAAGTACTAAGTAGGTAAATACTTACCAACTCCTGTAGTACCTACCTACATTTTCTGCTAACTTTAAAGCTTTAAAATTTTAAGTAGGTTTCGCACGATATGTTTGTCCTAAGGACCCACCTACATTACTTTTCTGCTTATCACATGCTATGGCGAACTGATATCAGCCTTGAAACCCTATAGAGGCTAAGCCAAAAGTCTCCAACCAATGTATGTATGTAAGGTATTACAATTTAGGTACACTTGCTTAACTTATAATCTTGTTATGAAAACCTTTCAAAATTATTCAGGGGTAATAGAAGCATCCCGATCAAATCAACCAACGATTCCCTGGATAGAAGAGAACTGCTGATTGTGAATTTGTACAAAGAAGTTCCTAGAGGAATGTATGAACTCTTCATCAGCTTCGAAGGCCGGCTGGACGCTAAAATAATAGGATTCTACACGAGTAGCTTCAAAAATGGAAGGTAAGATTTTTAAACAAACCCTTTGCATAGAAAAAATGTACGTAAGCTGCGTACAATTTTAAGTTTTTTTTTTCGAAGATGATAGTGCTCGATTTTCTATGAACCTATTTATGAAAATGAGACTTTTGTTAATCGTTCAAAGTAAAAGGATCCGTACAATAAAACATCAAAACTACAAACTATTAATTTCGGAATCCCCGCTTGCCATCCCCACTAGTGGGGAACAAGCAGTATAGTTGAACTATGTAAATGGCAGTAAGGCTTGTAGCTATTGAGTCTTAAGCGGTCAAAGTAATTTTTATAAAATATCAGCGTGATTTGCATAATTTAAGGCTGTCATTGTCAGTGTCAATATTGTCAAATTGTCATTGTCTTGTCATATTTGTTTTGATATGGTTTCATAAAATCAAAATTTAGTTTTTTTAGAACAAAAACACTAGAAATTCTCAGTTTCATGCATCTAATCCCTGCTTTAACTAAAATTACAAGTGCTTTACCTATCCACCACAATCTGCGAACTGCTGCATTCAAAATGGCAAATCTATCAACTAAAAAGTTCGAAAGATTATCGCCTGTTGTACAGCCGGTACATTACACTCTGCTGTTGCACCCTGATCTAAAATCTGGCCTGTTCCGAGGAACTGTGAGCATTGACATCAGACTCCTAGAAGCGAGGAATACCGTAAAACTGAACACCCACTTCCTAGACATCCACCAGGTGCAAGTGTTTCATCAGGGCAAAGTAGTTCCAGTGTGTAAATTCCATGAAGAGTTGAACTCAGAACTGCTGTCTATTATGTTCCACGATAGTATAAACTCGGGCGAATACAAAATAAGTATAGACTTCAGTGGGTGTCTTACTAAAAACATTGTTGGGTTCTATTTATCCCACCTCAAAGATAATAGGTATGTCTAAGAAGGGAATATTTAATTTCTGAATGCAATAAAAACTTCATGCTTCATCTATCTGCACTCCTTGCAAAAAAGTTCAAAAGAAACAACAAAAAGTTCTATTTAAGTACTTACGTTTGAAGAAAATATTCTGCAGAGATAATATATTATTTTTCTATATTTTCAGAACAATGGTAGCAAGCAAGTTCCAACCAACTTATGCCCGACAAGCCTTCCCCTGCTTCGATGAGCCGGACTTTAAGGCTACTTTCGACATCACGCTGGTCAAACCTGAGTCATATATTGCACTGTCTAATATGAATGTGAGAAACCTCAATTTTCTATCACTAAAGATATTTTTTTTGTTGAGATGCAGTCCAAATTCTGTTTAATAAGATCATTTGTTTACCACACTGTAGAGTCCATTTGAAAGTGTTACATTCAACTTTATTTTGATTAACCTAATTTGTTTTTTTTTTAGGAAAAATCAAAAACATTAGACAACACGACAAAATTGGAAACCGTCAACTTCGCTACTAGTGTCCCTATGTCAACATATTTAGCATGTTTTGTAATCTGTGATTTTGACCATAAAGAAGTTGAAATCAATGCTAATGGTATCGGAAGAAACTTTACACTAAGATCATTTGCTCAAAAGGATGAAACACACAAGATTGACTTTGCTCAAGATATCGGGAAGAGAGCCACAGAGTTTTACATTAAATATTACGAAGTGCCTTTCCCTCTGCCTAAATTGGGTAAGCATTGAATTTCAGTATGTGTGCTAAGCAAAAGCGTCTTGGTTTGCTTAGAGTAGGAAGACCTTTGGCCACATGGAGCGATGATCTGCATGCTATAGCTGGCAGAAGGTGGATCTTCTTTTTCTTATCGTGTCACTAGTTCCTTCGAACCAGTGTGGTGAAAGGATTTCAAGTGCACCTCGAAGAGGCTCTTTTCGTGCACTCGACACATGTTTTCGAACTTTAGGTTCTACGACATGCCAGTTTCCTCACGATGTTTTCCTTCACCGTTGCGAGAACGTGGGATGCATACAAAGATTTTTTCGACCGAAAAAACCCATTTATGCATGACTGCCACCGGGATGCGAACCCGCGACCCATCAGATCGCAAGGTAAGCGCCTTTTCCACTCGGCCACCACACCCTCAGAAGGTGGCTGAGAAGAGCTGAAGATCGGGCTCAGTGGCGCGCCTTGGGAGAGACCTACGTCCAGATGTAGATTGCTATATGTGATATTGATAATGATGTGCACTTTGTAACTCTGAAGTTATCTGCAAAAACACTTGAATGATTGTGCTTAAATTCAGTACAAATTATATGAATAAAATTTATATTTAAAGGCTGACTGACTGACAGACAACCTATAGTTGTAATAAACCAGTGGGCATACAGCATACATACATACTGCAATGCAGATAAGTTGTAAGTAACATTTGGTACAGTATATTTTAGGCCTCGGAAATAGCGTTACTTAAAGTTTATTTCTTCCATATCTACCATTATCTTAATCCACGCAATAGTTTATATGTTAATACTTAGATTTTTTTAGACATGATCGCGATCCCCGACTATGTATCAGGCGCAACAGAGCATTGGGGCCTAATCACATACCGCGAGACTCAGTTCCTGGTAGACCAAGCCACGGCGTCAGCCGCCAACAAAATGGCGGTCGCCAACACTATCGCTCATGAGCTCGCGCACATGTGGTTTGGAAACCTTGGTAAGTATCTAATCTAACATACGTAGGATCACACACCGCGACACTCGGTTCCTGGTAGACTAATCCGCGGCATCCGCTGTCCACAAAATGGCAGTCGCCAATGCGACCGCTCATGAGCTCGCGGCACATCTAGTGCGGAAATCTTTTTTTTTTTTTGGATGCACTTTTGATGCAGTTGGCCGTTACTACGTCACTGGACTCTAACAGAGTGCGGTGCGGAAATCTAATTGTTTTTGTTTTTAAAAGTTCTTTATTTAACATAATAACAATACAATAAGATGATACAAAACACTGTTCAGCTCACTTAAAACTAAAGTTGGAATCCATTCAGTAACCTACACCACAAAACCAAAATCAATCAATTTGTCAAAAAGTAGTCAGTTTGACTTGGTTCTGAAAAATTTAAGGCACAGAACGGAGACCTGGTGACTCGATAGGCTGTGGCACCTCTTAGAGTCTCTAGACAAAATAATAATTTATGTACATTTAAACTTATTAAATCTGGAATAATTTTAAGAAATTGGTACTATCTTTACATTTGCTTACGTGCACTTTGACAGTGCGCGTTTTTAACAAGCGTAAGAAGGAATGCTTACGCACATTACATTTTTATCAATGTTCCATGAATTTTAGAGGATATTTCTTATAATTATACATACTAGCGAGTAGTGAAGAAACAATACATCGCAATCGTAAGGTAGAATTTTAGCAGATGAACTAACGTATAATAAAAGAATAAGAGCTTGGGCTTCTAGCCTACCCGCTAATACTGATAGAAAGCCGTCGAACGGGGCGCAGCGGCCCGGTGCCCGTGTCGGCCGGCAGCATAGCGATAACACAGCGAACAACGCATAGCAACTGTTAACCGTTCAATGAATATTCAAAATGTTATAGGTTTTTTTTTCTTATATTAATACTCGTTTATTAATACATGATGTTTTGTTTAAAAAATTATTTAGATTACTGGTCTAGATATTGGGCGTGACGGAAATCTAATTAAGTATCTACCTAATATACGTATAGTACGGCCGTTAGATCTAGGCCGACTTGAAGTTTGTGCTTAAATCATTCTGTCTCACGTGAGCATTCGCTGGTGTTCGTGTCGCTTATCTAGCTCTAAAGTATCGTCGTTTAAATCCAAGCCGATCTAGATCCAAAGGCCGTAATGTACGGTTATAGGCATCAAGAGTTGGCACTGTCAAAGTACTCACACTAATGCAATTTCACTACACTAGGATGATAATTTTGGCGGGTCACAATAGGAACGCGCATATTCATAGGCACTACACAAGCTCTCGTGTTAATGCCGTTCGCTGTTCGACCACTCTCGCTGTGTGTAGGTACTTCTCGCGAGACTCGAGTTTCTTGTCGCTAAAACCTCGGCAGTAGCCGCCAAGAAAATGGCGGTCTTCGATACAATTAAAACAGTAGTCGGATCCGTACGTTGAAAATTTATGTTTCAGTGACTATGAAATGGTGGGACGAAGTGTGGCTGAATGAAGGTTTTGCATCCTACATGCAAGTTAAATCGCTGAACGCTATTGAACCGACTTGGACTATGGTAACCTTGTTTTATTTGTTGCATAAAAGTTAAGTGTTAAACTCGGAGACAACTATGTATTAAATTATATGAAACTAGCCACGCATAGCCGCAATTTCGTACATATAATTTTTTGCGAATTAGCCATTTTATTTTAGCCTTTTATTTATTCATTTAAGCCATTAGAAGACCGAAAGGTTTACCGACCGGAGAACGTGGTGGCCGAGTGGATGAGGCCCTTGCCTTGCGATCTGATGGTCGCGGGTTCGAATCCCGGTGGCAGTCATGCGTAAATGGGTTTTTTCGGTCAAATAAATCTATGTATGCATCCCACGTTCTTGCAACGGTAAAGGGAAACATCGTGAGGAAACCGGCATGTCAAAAGATAGAAAAAAAATTTCTATCGCATGTGACATCCACCAATCCGCATTGGGTCCGCGTGGTGGATTAAGACCCATTCGCTCTCCTGCCGAGAGTAGGCCTGAGTCCCAGCAGTGGGAACATTATAGGCTGATTATGCTATGCTTATGTTGTCATTCAGTCAATCAGTCAGAAATAAGCCTTTTATAGATATTGATAGACTTTATTTCGTCTTGAAGTCCCAAAATTATTTAATTATATTTTAGCTGGACCAGTTCCTGACGAAAACCTTACATTTAGTGCTGACAACTGACGCGAAACTGTCCAGCCATCCGATTGTACAAACAGTGGCTACCCCCGACCAAATCACTGCCATCTTCGACACCATCTCATACAATAAGGTAAACTACCGTTAGGTTGCAGGACTAACTCTTGCAGGAACTGCCTACCTGCAAGATTCATTTTCAAAATCGGTCATCGACAAACGCTAAAACACTCTCATGATAGCTTTTAAAGGCGCCAACAATCAGCTTGTAAAAAATCTTGTGTCATCGACGCTTAACTGAATTTCAGTTGAATCGGTTCAGTAGTTCTAGCAGTTGCACTGGTTTATGAGATTCAAAGTCCTATGTCCTGCGAAATTTCTTACAATCAGGAGCACCGAGTTCTTTTCATCATTTGTTTACATAAAAAATATGAATACAAAAATGTATCAACAAATTATATAAATATATTTAGTAATAAATCCGCTTAATTTCTTAACAAAGGTTTTAATTAACTTAACTTTAGTTCAACTAAACCAAAGAGTCAACGAACAGAAAACCAAAGTTTAAAGATACGACACGTGTTTCGCCTCTACACGAGGCATCATCAGGAGGTGTGGACTCGCCGAACTTTGAAACGAGATTCTTTGTTTAGAAATTAAGCGGATTTATTACTAAATATATTTATATAATGTGTTGATATTTATGGATTTCCGCAAAGTAACGCCTGAATCAATCAATTACAAAAATGTAGTTACTAATCTACTTATGATTGTAAAGACATAATTTTTGAAGATGGACGAATGGATAGATTTTTGCTTTTCAATAATGCCAAAACTGTACTGAACCAATTCAACTGAAATTCAGTTAGGGTGAATGAACTGAAAAAGGGCACAGCCATTTAATTCAATTCAATCAGTTATAGCGAATGATCTCAGTGTAAAATGACAAAAAGTCATTACAGTTTTATGAAATAAGGTTCTAAAATATTTTCTATATCTATGTGCTTAGGTTAGACATCTTGTTCCAAGCAGTAACATCTTGTTCCAAGCAGTAAGGTAATTAGGAACTGCTACTAATCCCTTCATCTTATCGTGTTACTAGTTATTTCGAACCAGTGTGGTGAAAGGATTTCAAGTGCGCCTCAAAGAGGCTCCTTTCGTTCACTTGACACATGTTTTTCGAACTTTTCAGGTTCTATGTCATGCCGGTTTCCCCTCGATGTTTTCGTTCACCGTTAAGCACGTGTTTTAATGCACACATAGATTTTTAAACAGAAAATCTATTGGTATATGATGATTGTATGACCGGGTTCGAATCCACGACCTTCGGATCGAAAGTCGAGACACCTCTCACTCGGCCACAGCTTTTTTAATCAACACTGCTTTACTAATCCCTTATATCTTTTTACAGGGTGCGTCAATACTACGAATGTTAGAAGGGTTCACAGGGGAGGAGAATTTCCGCAGGGGTGTGTCGGACTACCTCAAGAAATACGAGTTCGGTAACACCGTCACACAACAACTGCTGGCGTCGCTCGAGCCCTATTTCAATATTGACAACCCTAACATGAACCTTGCGTGAGTTTTTTTATTCTGTGTAAGCCCAATGGCCACTGTTAGTAAACAATGTGTAAGTTCTTGTATTAAAAACTTGAATGTATTTAAACACGAGTTCGGTAATACCGTCTCACAACAACTTCTGGCGTCGCTCTAGCCCTATTTCAATATTGACAACCCTAATGCCTAGATCACACGTACCGAGCAAACGGGTGAGACAGTAAAATGTTTCTCGTCCGAGACAGTGATGTAAGCAAGTAGCTTACATCACTCGCTCAGCCGAGCACTCGGCACTATGTTTATACGTACCAAGTACTCGACCGAAAGCAATGTCTTGTCCGTTTGCTCGGTACATGTGATCAAGGCATAACTTGAACCTTGCGTGAGTATATCTTTTGTGTAAGCCTGTGGCCAGTAAACATTTTGTAAGATCTTGTGTTGAAAATGGCAATGTCTTTAAATAAGTACGAGTTCGGTAACACCGTCACACAACAACCTCTGGCGTCTCTCGATCCCTATTTCAATATTGACAACCCTGACTTGAACCTTGAGTGAGTACTGAGTATGTCCTTCTGTGTAAGCCAGTAAAAATATTTGTAAGTTCTCGTATTGAAAATGTAAATGACTTTAAATGTGAGTTCGGTAACACCGTCTCACAACAACTTCTGGCGTAACTCGAGCCCTACTTCAATATTGACAACCCTAACATGAACCTTGCGTGAGTTGAGTATATCTTTCTGTGTAAGAAGTGGAGAGGAGCGGACCGTGAATTTGCCAATCACAGTGCTCAAAATCTCCACCTTTATCACTATGATTTTTTGTGCAACTGCGCAGAAGGACCACTTTGTACCACTTTTATGTCAAGTCACTTTCTTCTTTGTCTGTCGTTCCGGGTGGAATCATGCAAGTTAAATTTAAAACACTTCCCGATTAGCTATCCGGCTTAAACTCTCAGGGTAGCTCACAACTCAATGACGGTGCATTCTATATCAATTTACTAGGATTAAATGCCAACTTACCTTAGAAAAACATATTAAAAACCGCTATATCTAAAGGAGCGAGTTATAGCAAAAGCAAATAAACATGGACACACATTTTAAAATTTTAATCTACATTGCTGTGCGGTTTTTAAACCAAACCTTTTGAGATTTATTATGCTGGCGATTTTAGAATATGTGTTTGAGTATTTAAAGTACAGTATCTAGGGCTGAAAACGTTTCTACTGATTTCCGAAGGCAATTGAACACCACCTACCTTATGAACCGCAGCTCCTGGCTTGTTGGTTTGGTGGCAGGCAAGGTCCTGTAAACTCGCACGGCGAGTCCAGGTTCGAAAAGTCTTTGGAACAGCACACAGAACGGCTATGAACCCGCGACACTTCACTAATATCAAACATGTTGAGATGCCGATTTGGCACGGCCAAAATTGGAGAGAAAATCGTCGGATTTTGAGTAGAACGTCCACACGCATCCGATTACAATGACTCCCTCCATTGCACTGAGAGCCTCGAGCTCTTCACGTTCGGGCAGGCGGTGATTTACCAAACTACCCTCAAAATAACAATAGAAACGCAACAATTGCTTTTTTACAGGTACATTATGGACACGTGGACTAGACAAATGGGTTACCCATTACTGACTGTAAAAGAGGAAAACGGAAGTTACGTCATCACGCAGAAACGATTCCTACTGGACCCTGAGGCGAGCTACGACAACGATTCTCAATACAAGTAAGTCACACTACCATAAACTAGCTTGTGCAAGTGACTTGCACTGCGCGTTAGTGCGGTTTCAGACTAGCGGTAATACGGCAAATAGTACCCCAGATTCGCCCTCTCGCTCGCGCATACCTAGATTTAAAAATTACTACTTGTAATTACAAAACAAACGAACCCAGCAGGATCTAGAAAATAACATTACAAACGCGTAGTGAAAAATCCAATTCAATCCAAACAAGGTTTTACAAATCGATGTTACTTTTTTATGTTTATTACCTCGGAACCTCGTTATCTATGAACGGATTTGAAAACTTATTTTAATATATTTGTAAGATAATACTTTCTGATTATTCCCATAGAAATTTCATCAGAGTCGGTTCAGTATAATTGTTTTTAAACCGAAATAACTGAAATAAGTAGGTATCTTTAATTCTCTCTCCCTCTTAACGAAAATGCGTTGTTTGCTTTCCTGTGACTTTTCAGTGGTTTTAACGGCCACTAGAACAAAATGAAGTCGGATGTGGTATGTTTTAGTTAAAACCTTTGATTATCCGCTGTGTATTTGTTCCAGTTACCGTTGGTTTGTCCCCGTTACATACAAAACGAATAAAGGATCCAAGAAAAGTGTTTTATGGTTCCCAGATAATGCGGAAAATGGTAAGATAATTATATTTACTTCTATAATCGACTTCAAAATAAGGAGGAGGTTCTCAATTCGGTTGTATATTTCTTTTTAGTGTTTGTTACCTCAGAAATTTGTTGTTTTTTAATGTTAATTACCCCAGAATTTTACAACAGAACCGATTTCAAAAACACTTTTTTTGTTTGAAAGGATATACTTACAGATTGGTCCCATAGGAATTTCATCAAGATCAGTTCAGTAGTTTAGTTTTTAAATCAAAATACCTGAAAAAAGTATGCTGTCAAAGCTACAAAAGAAATAATCTCACTTTTCCATAATCCCGAACATATAAGTTTTAGAATAAAATGACCATCATGTAAACCGCACCTAATGACAAGTTTTTTTTTCGAGCGCATACTTCATGTTGCAAGCGTTGCAGGTTAGGTAGGCACCTACTCATTAAGACTTCGCACAACACACACACACACACATCACATTCACACTCCACACACACATTTTTATATATTTACAGTAAACAAAATGTAGACTCAATTTGGTTTAAGGATAGTATATATTTCATAGCTTATATAAGAAAAAAATGTAACTGTGAGTCTAATGTTAAATTTAAAAAAAAAAAAAAAAAAGCAAACGACATTACGTAGTTTGCTTCCCTGTGATTATTCAGTGGTGTTTGCGATCACTGAAACAGTCTAATTGGAGTCAGTTGTAGCATATTTTTGTATAACCTTGATTATTAGAGATTCTGAATCTGTGTGTTTTCTATGTATTATATGTAGGTATAGGCAAAAATAAAGTATAAAAGTATTCTATCAGTTATCTGGTTCCCATAACACAAGCTTACTTAGTTGTTGACGTTGTGTGAAATGGACAAACATTATTATTTTACTCAACTGCCCAGAAAAAGGTTGTTCCGTTTTTCAGGTAATATCTAAACCCCAACACAAGATGTATGATTTTTTTGAACTTTCGTTGTTGCAGTAACAATAAAACTCGATAAGGACGAGACGTGGTTAAAGATGAACAACAACCAAGTCGGTTTCTACAGGGTCAACTATACGGAGAATATGTGGCAGAAACTGGCAACACAACTCAAGAATAAATCTGAACAGGTAAATAACTACTACTCGGGCGAATAAACATGACACCTGGCTCGAATGACGTTTGTGCAAAGTACAGCGTGAAATTGTGATAATCTTGATAGAGAAGAGGTCTGTAATACTTTGTAATGATAAGTAATGATAGGGCTTCGCAGTTAGAGGAAGAAGAAACACGGAGGGCGCCGCGCGGGGCAGCGGGGGACGCATCAAGTTCCGAGCCACTTGTCAGCCAGGTGTCATGTTGATTCGCCCGAGTAGTATGTAGCAGCGTCTCTTATTACACCACATTTTTTTTAATTTACAATCTTTTCGACATGAATTGTCGAATGGCAAGTGTATTAGACTGCGACGCCCGGTTTGGTTCGATTCCCGTTTCAGGACAAACATTTGTGTGATGAACATCGGTGTTTGTCTTGACTCTGGGTGCTTTCTATGTATGTATTTACAAATAAAAAAAAAGTATTTTTAAATTAAATTATATATATATAATAAACTCAATAATTAAATTATTGAGTTACCGATGTTTAAAGAGGTTGTTTTTCCTTACAGCTCACAATCTCAGACCGAGCACATCTTCTTAACGACGCATTCTCACTGGCCAAAGCGCGAGTAGTATCATACAGCCTGCCGCTAGATCTCAGCACATACCTCACTGTGGAGCAGGATTACGTGCCTTGGAACACAGCTGGGAGCCTCTTTAATGAGTTAGCTGATAGACTGATCAATTCTGAAGCTTTGAATTTGCTACAGGTAAACGAAACTGACCTTTATACCTCTTTAAAACAACAGTCAGTGTCGAAAATCAAGAAATTTCACTAGAATGAAGGGGCCTTCAAACCAGATCACTGATACGTTTTTACTCATTACTGGATATCTTAATCTACATTATAGGTACCCATCTAGATGGAATTCTTCAAGAAAATGGTAAGGTTCTTAATGCTCTTTAAAACAACAGTCAGTATCGAAAATCAACGGACGAAACGAAAAAAACGGAAACGAACGGTAAGATTCTTGTTTATATTATAATTTGTGAATTGATAATCAAGTAATTTCACTAGAATGAAGGGGCCTTCAAACCAGATCACTGAAATGTTTACACTGATTATTGTTTGGGATGAAACCCTGCAAAGGAACAGACGAACAGATCTGTATTTTGTAGATCATTACCTAATCTAAATAATATATATTTATATAATATGTCTTACTTACTATGCTTTTCTTTTTCTAGAAATTTATGCATACTTTGCTAACACCACTATACGAAAAACAAAGCTGGGAGAAAAAGGACATAGGAGTTATGGATAGGTGAGTTGATTTTCTATAATAAAATGTAGTTAGAAAAAAAAAACAATTTAACTCATTATAATTTTTTCTTAAGTTCACAAAACAAATTGCTTATCATGAAAAACTCAGTATAGGATTTTTTAGTAGGTATTTATGCCTACTTGCACCAAACTGTCAAAGTTCCTAAGCAATTACTTAACTCCCTTGACAGTTCTTAACGGTCTGAATTTGTACTGTTAAGAACTGGCAAGCAAGAAAAGTAATTGCTTTGGAGCTTTGACAGTTTGGTGCAAGTAGGCATTAAAATCTTATATGTACAAAGTACTACATTACTTATCCAACGATAATTTATTATAATAATAAAATATTTAATTAGGACAATACGATCCAAACTAAATAGTTAGGTACTATTATGTATTCTATGGTACGGGTAGCGTCAAATAATGAATAGGTACATAATAATATGCAGTGTGCCACTGTATGAAAATAAAATACACGATTTCCTACTTTAAAGCAATGGTAATAAGGTTCATTTTTTTTTCAGTTTACTGCGCTCAAAGATTCTATCATTGGCGACGCGGTTTGAGCTCCCCGATGCTACGTCGAAGGCAAAAGCACTGTTTCTGTCTTGGCTCAACAGTCACGGGACTCCTAATGCTGTCAATATTGAGACTGATTTGAGGGATCTCGTTTATCATGCTGGTAAGAATTTGACTAGCTACTGGTTGCAACTTCGTCTACATGGTATTAAGAAATGGAAATGAAATTTCCTTACTTACACACCACCATCATCGCCTCTAAATGTATGTAGGTAGGTAAAAGTACAAAAAGTTAAGTACCTAACCTACCTTATAGCGTAAATAAGGAGTGGGTACCTGCCTTTGTAGGTAGTACATATGTGCTGGGAGATTAAAGTGTTTTCCGACAATTTGCATTTCCACTAGCTTGCGTTCATCTGGGCTCTTGTAAATATTTTTTAAATTATTAATATTAAAGTAATTACATAAAACGATAAAAACAACCTTTAATCATGGAAATATCCTGCAAAAATTTGCAAGGCAATTGCTCTCATAATTTGCAAGGCACTAAAGGACATTGGCCATTTTGTATGAGCTTATGGCTTAGGGTGAACAGTGATTTTTGGTATAATTGTGATAGAGGCTTAATAGCTTCTAAAAGTAGGTACCAGAATATAAGGATATCTTAGTATCAAAATGTTCGGTTGACCTACTATCCCACTCATAAAGTTCATGATCGACGGAGGGTTTTATATAATAAAAATGAGTTTTTTTCACATATTTTCTATTTTTCATCACAATTATATGATACATTACATTATCTAGAAGCTAGGTAGGAAGATTCATATTATTTTAGTAGTCCTTGTCCAGTTTATGAGCCGTACTGTTGCAATATGAAACACAGCAACCCACTTGGCTCAATCTGCTTGTATGCGGTGGTTCTGAGGGACGATTTTCCCTTCCTTTGTTAGTGTGCTCCAATCTATAAATAAAGGGAAATCTGTTGTAGCGAATTTCACGATTACTTACTTAAATTAATTAAACAATAAATGGAAACTGATGATCCTTACAGTTTGCTGTGCTGAGCCATCCATTGCCATAAAACCGCTTGCGTTTCCACATCTAAATGTAGTCAATGTGAACTCCATAAGCAAGCGACGGTCAACATTAGAATCCATTGTCCATTTACGAGTAAAAAACTTCCACAAAATATAAGTTGAAATGGCACAAAATTCTTATTCATATTCTTCGCGTTTGACTCCACACATAGTATATTATAAGCCAGTGTAAAGTAATTTATCGCATTTGTGGTCAAGTTATTTAATAAACATGTTTTCTTCTTATTTTATTGAATTATTGTAAAAATTATAAAAATATTCAGTCAAATGTCAAATGTCCATCAAATACAAAATGACAAACAATGGCAAGACTTTGACATTTACCTATCCTTTTTAACGTGTACTGTGCTGCCATATTAGTATAAAAAGAGATTAAAATTATCGATCTATTAAAAGAATCGATTTTTTCTAAGGAATTTATTTTTTTAGCGATCGAATAATAAACAACTGAGCAAAAGTCGTGTAAAGGAACTTCTATTAAAAACAAAAAAAACGGTGTGTGTTTGACCACATGACAGAAGTGAAAACTTCATCAAGGTGACACGTGCTGACTTTACCTTAACAAGTGTTACATAGCAAAGCATAACGGCTGAATCTCGTTGAATACCCACAAATAAACAAGTGTTCAGCACGCCTCAAAAAGTATTCATTTTCAAAAAATGCATAAACATCCTCGATCACATAATGACAATTTACATTATCGTGATATCGATTCATAAATAAATAGATATTATTCGATTACTATTCAGAAGAAAGTAAATGACAACACTAGTTTGATGAATCATAAGACAAACTAGGATAATATTATCATATTAAATACTAATTAAATAAACTTTTTTTAGGTTCACCTGGGTACTAAAATATTACGCAATAATTAATATCCAAAATTAATCGATTTATTGAACAAATTGGATTTCTCTGAACATCGTGTTCACTGAGGCCAGGAATGAACAATATCCTTTACCTTATAAAATCGAATAATATGAAAATAAAATCAAATCTTATAAATTTACGGTTTTCTGATTTTTTCCTTTGTGTACACACAATTACCTATCTGGATGCCAAATTTGAACTTTCTAGGTCATCTGGAAGTGGGTTTTTGAACGATAATATCTAAATAACCGTTTAAGCTGTGTTTATGAAATTTGAGGTACTTCATTAACTCTGGACTTTCAATACATAAACCAAATTTGGTGTGTTTATATTGATTAGTTTTTTAGCTATGACAAAGTCAAAAGTGCCTCCAAATGGTTCGTGTAAACTTACACACAGTGCTACCCGCCAGTTCTGGGCTTGACCGTGGCTGGACACACTGTCGTGTGTCGAGATACCTTGACTAGGTGACGCCCGCAATTTCTTTTGCATTACGAATTAACTCACCTTCTAAGTTTAAAGTCTCTACGTTCAGCGGTTTGGCCTATATAGGTTGTGTGTCTATCAGTCAAGTCCAAACCTTTTATACACGGTCAATTTTTATCACCATAAAAAAAATACGCATAGTCAGTTGCCGTAACTAAACACATATACGGCAAAAAAACTTGAAAAAATTAAGTCGAATTTTTGTCAAAATAAATTTGATTAAAATTGTATAACTGTTACCGTTTGTCGTTTTCCTATGGATTTGCGTCAGGCGGTACCTTAAATTGATAATAATTAAGTTTTATTCATCGTTTGGCAAATCTGGGTACCTAGCTCGAGCCAGCCGGCAAAACCTCGGCTCGGGCGCCGCACTCGCTCCGCTGTCACTCTACCATTTTGTAGAAATCCAAAATTCTGACTGCACAGATGTAACATAGTACTCCGTTTGCATTGCCCATTTAATTTTTTTTGGTAATTAAAAATTGGTGGTGTATATTGATGATACTTCTACGAGTCACACAAAATAAATGCAAATATACGATTTTTATTCAACTAGTCGAGGGCAGAAATTAATAACTATCCATATAAAAAAATATTGAAACTTAGATACTTTTTTCTTTTAGGTATGATGTCAGCGTCTCAAGAAGAATGGGACAAACTCTGGGCGATCTATCAAAAAGAAGACGATGTACAGGAGAAATCCAAAATTCGAGTGGCTTTGACCGCTCCAAATGATACCGCCATTTTAAAGAAGTAAGTCTTCGTCTAATCGTGTAACTAGTTCTTTCGAACCAGTGTGGTGAAAGGATTTCAAGTGCGCCTCGAAGAGGCTCCTTTCATGATAAAGATAAAAAGATAAAAGATAAAGATTTTTATTTTGCACGAAATACGGTAGGTTAGATAGTAGAAAATACACCGAAAAAGGAAAGAAGTAAGTAAATCGATAGAAAGCAGGGTTCGAAAATATCCGATATTTATAATATATATCAAGTTTGATATATATAAATTTTGTATGAAAGCCATACTATTACTTTATTGTAATTTTTATGAATACTATTTGCATATATGTGTTACAAAAACATACTAAAATTATAAAAAAAGAACTAAAATGTAAAAATAATTACCCGGTTCATAATATATTATTCCAGTAAGAGGTCGATCCTTCAGTAACGGCTTCGATACGTTTTTGGTAGTCCAAAGTTTGGTGATACTGTTATCGGTTCTTATGCCCGTTTCACATTATTAAAAAACCGATCGAAAAAAAATGCCACTGGAATAATGTGAACCAGCACTGGAATGGAACACGGACGTTCCACTGCATTCCAGTGCCTGTGGATGCGTTCACATTATTTGTGTGAGGAAAAATAATCGTCAAATAATGCGTAAATTTCCCGAATTTTAAATTTGTTTCTTTTTTTAAGATTCCTAGACCTTGCGTGGGATGAATCCAACATCCGTAGTCAAGACTACCTCACCGTGCTCAGTTACATCAGTTCAAACCCCGCGGGTACATCACTAGTGTGGGATGACGTCACGGCCCGCTGGCCCGCGTACGTCACTAGGTTCACACTCAACAGCCGTTACCTCGGCAATTTGATACCGGACATCACTAGCAGCTTTGATACCGAAGACAGACTGAATCAGGTAACTTTATTTACCCGAATGCTACGAAAAAGCAGTAATGTGTAAGCATTACTGTGTTCCAGGTTGAAGGACACTGTAGATAGTGATATTTCTGGGCTTTTGAGACGGATCGTCAAAATCTTTCTAAAGTGGACGACCGCTATAGCAGTGTGTAAGCATCACTGTGTTCCAGATTGAAGGGCTAAAAAACAGCTATATCTCTGTAGCTCATAAAGGAAGCGAGACATATCTAAAGCATAAAAACGTGGTTTTTAATCTACAAGAAACGTAGTTTGTTTTTTTATAACATGGTTGCAATAAATACTGGTAAATGAAATCATTATTACTCAAAGTAAATAAATAAAAGTCGTTTATTTCAGGATGAACCTGTATTTTTAATACCTATAAATATAACAATATAAAATATAACTACTATTTACGACGACACCGTGGCTTAGTTGGTAGTGACCCTGCCTACGAAGCTTGGTGTTCCGGGTTCGATCCCCAGCCGGGGCAAATATTTTTGACGAACACAAATGTTTGTTCTCGGGTCTTGGGTGTTGTGATGTCTTGTATGTGTCCATGCCACCTGCGACACAGGGAATCCTAGTGCAGGGGTGTGAGTGTGAGAATGTTTATGTTTATGTTTTTTATGTTTATTTAACAGATGGAAACATTCTTCGCGAAATACCCAGAAGCTGGTGCCGGCGAATCTGCGCGCAAGCGGGCGCTAGAAAACGTGCGATACAACATCAAATGGGTACACCAGTACGAGAGTTCCGTACGATCGTGGCTCCAAACGTACACGGCACAGGCGAAGCTCACCACGTGATAATGTGATATTTTTGTGGAGAAAATTAATTATAATATAATGGAAATCATTATTTATGAAATTGTTTTTATTATAAAACATATAATCTTCACATCTTCGTTTTTTCCATAAGAATAACATTTATGTTAGTAATATTACGATGCAACATCAAATGGGTACAAGAGTACGAAAGCTCCGTACGATCGTGGCTCGAAACGTACACGGCACAGGTAATAATGTAATATTTTGTGGATAATATGAATTATAATATAATGGATATCATTATATATGAAATATTATTTTTTTATATAAAACACTAGCTTATACTAGTTCCAGCGACACTGTCGCATTTTCGTTATGCACAACATTTATGATAGTAGTTAATTGATTGATACAGTCGTTATTTTGCGGAAATCCATAAATATCAACAAATTATATAAATATATTTAGTAATAAATCCGCTTGATTTCTAAACAAATGTTCGTTGACTCTTTGGTTTATAATATAGTAATATGTACTAAAGTTCTAAACTAAAGTTAAGTTAATTAAAACCTTTGTTTAGAAATCAAGCTGATTTATTACTAAATATATTTATATAATTTGTTGACTATTACAATCTATATATAGGTATATTACAAAATTTACAAAAGGAAACAATTGGGCCACCCATAGACCGTTGCAAACGATCTATAGGTAGCTCAACTGCTCTAACTCGATACCCGATGGCAGCGTGCCGAGGATAGGTACTGGCTGCATTGCCTCTTTGTATAGCAAGGCTTATTCTTTGGCCCAGATAGCTGCTAGCCCTCTGATCACGCGTCGCTTCGACCAGACGCTCTGACAAAATTTTAAAAACGCGGAAGGCTCCCATTCCCCATGGACCTAGGGTCTCGACCCCAAAGGGTTCAAACATGTACGACCTATCAAGACCTACATATTTACGCCGCTTGAGATCTTCAGCAGAGTTTGCCGCCGCACCAGCCCTAACTTGCGTCCCTGGCAAATGAGAAGGTGCCAAAGTGTCTACCCATTAATTCATTTGATGATATGATAGTAGTATTACGATGCAACATCAAATGGGTACAACAGTACGAAAGCTCCGTACGATCGTGGCTCGAAACGTACCTATCTACACGGCACAAACGAAGCTTACCACGCTATAATGTGATAGGTTTTGTGGAGAATCTTATTACTAAATGATGGAAATTATTATTTATTTTTGTATGTATATTAGCGGCAGGGTTTAGTGAAGAACTCTAACCGCCTAGGTCCAAATTCAAGTGACCCGAGAATGTTTAGGTCTTGATTTTTCCAAGTAGCGCATAGTAACTGTAGGCAGTTCGAACTATCTGTAAAAAAATTGAATACTTTATTTGGTAACATCATCAAAGTTATAATAATGTTAATCTATAACATTCGTAATTCGTACTAAAAAAAATTAAGAACAAATTAGTAATCTAGGCTTGATTGTGTAGCATGCAGCCAGCCATCCATTCTCTTGAGGGATGTCTTGTCTTGGGAGAATGGCACCATAGAGCTGAACTAAACAGACATTCACCCTTTTTTTTTACAATGGCAAAATGCATTTACGCATCTCCTTCAACCGGCGAGGGCCGAAGGGGTATGTCGGACTCACCACCAGGCTACTAGCAGAGGGCTAGCAGTCGGTGGCATACCGACTAAAAACCCATTGATATTCCTTCGATCACCTTAGTGCCAGTGCGTCGTCATCAGACGAGAGGTTTGACGGCGCAACAGCACTAGACAGGGTCACGGGGTCCTGGTCGGATTCGACCGCGGCCCTGTCGGTGATCCCTTTGACGGGGCGGGGGATGTCCCGGAATTTTAAGAACATCTCCCGGCATAAAAGGCCTGTGCAATGCCGGGATGGGGCTCTCGTGCAGAGAACCCCAAGCCCGGCTGACCTCCCGCCGGTGGAACACCCGCCTTAGAACTAAGAACGGACACTCGCCTGGCCTAAGAAACTCTATATAGCTAGTAATACCTACTAGATAAGTATATTCATCGATTATTGTATGCAAACCTGTATGAAAGTGGGCAGGTCCACCGTATTGAAAGGGCCAGCGTGTAGCTTCCTGGGCAGCATCATGCCGAAGCTGAGAATAGTGATCTCGCGGCGCGTCTTGGGGGAAAGGCACCATAGAGCTGAACTGAACGGACCCTCGCCCTGGCCTAAGAAACTCTAAAACACACGTGAATAAATGAAAGAACGAAATGTATTACGAAATAAATATAAAAAAAATACTAGGTAGGTATAATGTTCTATTGCTTGGACGTAAGAAAGAACCTAGGTACCTTTAATTTATTCTGTTTTTAGGAAATATCTATTCAGAGATTGTCTGTTCCATCTGGTAGGTACCTACTTGATAAGTAGGACTCACCTCGTTGTAAACTGCGTCTCCGTAGCTGCAGAAGAGGAACAATTGAGTGAGGGTAGCGCACATGTATTGCAGTGATGACACAATCTGCATCACGCTCATTTGCTCCTGCAACAATAATAATAGGTACTTATCTAGCTAGGTCAGAAGCTAAAATTTACCTATAAAAAAATCTAGGTACATAATAAAATTAATCTTATTATTTTAAACAGATTACCGTGGTAAGTCTCATTGCAACTGTGCACAGTGTCAGCGTAGCCAAGAAGAAATACATTCCCAAAATATTTCTAAGCAACATATCCAGATCTCTGATTGACCTGAAAATAGCTCAAATAAAATAATCGATTTGAAACTCGACTGAAATCGATGTGTATAGGTGCCTATTTAGATATGTTTTAAAAAATACTTGCTTTACGAGTAAAATATGCGTACTATGGCATTTGGCGATCCTAAAATGAGCCCTTGCATCTCTCAGGCTAGACGCAATGCAGCGACTTCCTCTGCCCCCGATCTTCGAACATTGAAGCTTTAGCGAGGAGAACTGTCCACAGACGAATATCATCACCCCGATAGACGCTGAATCAAACGCTACGTGCATAAAAACGCAGTAGACGGCCGCCACGGCTTCAAACAGCACCATTATTATGTAAAAAACCACGTGTTTATTATCCAAAGGGTTCCATCCCGGCAGTATGTGAGGATACTCCTCTGGCCGGTTTCCAAGATACCACAGCAGCGCGTATTCAAGAAACGGAGCCAGGATAAAAATCACTGCAGTTAATCTGTAAATTCTGAGCAGAATTATAGACATTCGCTCAAAGTTTTTCGTATAAATCTTTACAAAGTTTGAAGCGGAGACTGGATTCTCGTCTGATTGGGGCTTTAAAACCTGCGTAACCATCTGTTCTTGCTCCAATCCTGACATTCTGTCCAAGAGTCGTTGCCAGTGTTTGCGGTTCTGATACAGTGATAGCAGCTTAAGGATCCCCATTCCACAAAATGAGATAACGCTGAAGCATTCGAACAGTTTCGGTGGATCATCCTTGGCTAGGAATAGTGCAATCAGTTGTAGAGCAAATACGGCCAGGAAAGAGAAGATAGCAAATCTACCAAACATATGGACACTGTCTCCTTTATCGCCATACCATAAGCCCCCTAGCCGGACGGAATGGAACACCCTTAATACGAGGGTCAGATTCTTTTCAGGCATTTTTAGAGACGTTCATAAAACGTCTGTAACGATCACTGTTGCTTACGAATTGAAGTAAATCTTCAAAAGTTTCTATAATTGTAAAGAAAATAAATTAAACCGTAATTAAGTGATTGACTTATACTACATAAGAAGGTTCATTATGTTACTGACAAAATTCGCTTTGCGGCTTTACAGCATATTTCTACGAGTACTAAGCACTTACCCTACTTATCTGTAAGTTTATAGGTAACTGTGTGCTTCTGTGCTTCAGAGTGGACGTTAAAACCGGGTCGGTCCCACCCTGCTGATAACAACATAGATTCAAGTCAAGTCTAGTTGAAGGTCTTCGGACGCGCTAAACTCTGGCTCCAACTAGGCTAGACGATCTGTAAAAATTAACTAGGTACTTACCTAACCTAAGAATCTAGTTATTTGAATGTGGTTTGAGGCTGGGTAGGTTTCATTTTGTCCCATTATTTTGTTACCACTTCATTTTTATGTCATATTTAGTAGGTACTTTAAAACCAGCACGTAACGATCGAACCAAACGTTCACTTTACGGATCTTACTAACCTACCTAGGTACTATCAAAGAATAATTACCTACTTATTTAAGGTAGGTAGGTACCATAGTACCTACATCACTATGTTATTGTATTTTGTTTTATAGTAAAAACAACCAAGAAAAAAAATTGCATTTTGCATATAACTTGAAAGTTGAATTTGAATAGGTAGGTCCTACCTAACTTATTTTACTTATAAAATTTTGAGGAAGTAAAATTGACGAAAAAATCTGAAAAGAAGGCGAGATAAATTGCTTCGGTCGCGATTTCCGTCACCATCAATCATCCAGATATTTAGATAGGCACCTTTCTAAATTCAGGACATGTTTCATGTTATAAGAACTTACGGTTTCGAGTTCATAATAACATCTTGTTCTTGAAAAGACTTAGTAAGGTAGTACCTAGGATTCGTAGAGCTATATCAGTCAGAAATGGGAGAGATCTACGATCTTGTCTGTTTTTTGCTCAGCGTGTGCTTAGAGCACACGCTGAGCAAAAAACAGACAAGAGTTTTGTTTTGTTCAGTAGGTAAGTATTTTTATAACATAACATAACATAACATTCACACACTCACACCCCTGCACTAGGATTCCCTGTGTCGCAGGTGGCATGGACACATACAACACATCACAACACCCAAGACCCGAGAACAAACATTTGTGTTCGTCACACAAATATTTGCTCCGGCCGGGGATCGAACCCGGAACACCAAGCTTCGTAGGCAGGGTCACTACCAACTAAGCCACGATGTCGTCAAATCAAAAGTCAAGTCAAAAGATGATAAAAGTAAACTGTTTTGACGGTGAAGCAAACAAATACCTTACTTTACTTTTATTGATTTTCCTGTAACTTTCTTCCTCCATAATTTTGTTATTTTCTTTCAACACAATTAGGCGCAAACTTTCTGGTAATTTGTCTTACCAAATTATAATTTTGTTTCTTAGTTAAAAAGAAAATGAACCTGATCAATCTACTGCTGTAATATTATGGAAAATCATGGTACTTGCCTACTTAGGTATTTATGCGTATTGTATATTTGGTTAGTACCGATGAAGATTTAGGAAAGAATGTAATTGTGGTAAGAATTTAAGCAAATATAACAGTTGAAAATTGAATGAATGAATTAAAACTCTTCATAGTAACGAAAACTTGCAGATACACATACAAATTATGAAGCATCTACCACCACCATGGGCGAGCTTATCGCTGAGCAACGATCCCTTCTAGGCAACCTTAAGAATGAGTATTAACTTCCATAATAGGTAATTATAACCTAGTTTCTCGTACCTACACATATATAAAAAAAGCCGTGTTGGCCACGTGGGAGGTGCCTCTACTTTCGATCCGATGGTCGTGGGTTCGAACCCGGTCGTACCCACACCAATGGATTTTTCTGTTCAAAAAATCTATGTGTGCATTTAAACACGTGCTTAACGGTGAAGGAAAACATCGTGAAGAAACCGGCATGTCATTATAACCTCGAAAACATGTGTCAAGTGCACGAAAGGAGCCTCTTCGAGGCGCACTTTAAATCCTTTCACCACACTGGTTCTTATCGTGTTACTAGTTCTTTCGAAAAAAGTATACATAATGGATATTGGTGAAAGTCCACAAAACATTTTTCCCTGCAACCTTAGTAATGGTCGATCGTCTCAGATTCCACCCTTTCCATGTTCTGACCTTTATATTGCAAAATAAACAATCGTGATGATGTATTAACAACCAGATGCGGAAACTCTCATGGAAGGGAAATAATACTTATCACACGTAACGTGACGGCACGTTAGAAATTTGTACCTGGCACTGATGGTCTAGTGACCCAGAGTGAGACCCTGCAGTCGCAGGTTTGATTCCAGCTTCTCATAATCGTCATTGCAGATCTTAGCTTCACATGACGTTGTGAAAAACAATAAAGTATAATCTAAGATCCCACTGCAGGATCACTACTTAATCGAGTAGACGCTTCAAACCTATTTTGTACACATATGTATGAATAGGAGAGTGTATAATATATCAACCAAGGTGCCTATCGAAATTTGGCCGCAAGTAGGTATTAGTAGGTAATTAAATAATTTTTAATTGATTTTTGTATAAATAATCATTTAATTGTTTTTAAATAAATTATCTTTCATCAACTTCACAGCAATATTATGTAAAGACTTTAAAAAATCATGGTTGCCTGGTGGGCACTTGGACGTACCTCTTCGCAGCCAGGTGTAAACAGGTATGATTTTGTTATATGATTTTTTTTAAGTATTTACATATTTATATTGCTGTAAAGGGGATGATATCTTATTAAAAAACAAGTGAATCAAAGTATCCAAAAATCTATTAAAAAATACTTATCTGATTGCCAATACTTGCGGTCAATAGGCACCCTGTTCGATATAAACTCTCCTATTCATACATTCACACACAAAATAGGTTTTAAACGTCTACTCGATGAACGTAGTGATCCTGTAGTGGGATCTGGTACTAGTAGGTAAATACGCTAATTGCCAACAACTCTCTGATCATTTTAATAATACACATTTAAAGTCAATAAAAACAACCATTGAACAAAATCCATTTATTTATTAATATAACTATATATATAATTTTATAATTATTTAATCGTTATTCAATTTGCCATTTGTCGAAAAAGTCGTAACGACGCTGACGTCATTGTTAAATTCACAACTATTACCAAGCACTGTTGGAGCCAGAGCGGAAGGATCCTCCCCAACCATTTGACTCTCCCCAACCATTTGACTCACCCCAACCTTTTGACCCTGAACCGGAACCGCCCGATCCACCATAACCGTTAGACCCCGAACTGTAACCGCCTGATCCACCATAACCGTTAGACCCTGAACCGTAACCGCCTGATCCACCATAACCGTTTGACCCCGAGCTGTAACCATTTGACCCCGACCCGTAACCGTTTGATCCAGCCCAACCACCACCTGAGTTTCCACTAGCGCCACCCCACGACCCGGAACTTTTTGCAAAACCGGTATTGGAGCCACCCCATCCTCCAGAACTTCTGGTATTACTCCCCCAACCGCCAGATCCGGAGCTTGTGCCGAAGCCACCGGAGTTCCAACCGGCGGATCTAGCGGCAGATGGACCGCTGCCATAACCGGATCCCTGCCATCCTGCTCCACCTTGAAAATTAGAGTTTGGGTCAAAATAATAGGTTTATAGAGTCTAAGTTTGTCTGTTTAAGCGTCGATGACACACGGCTAGTTTACACGCTACAAGCCGGCGAGTTTAAAAGCTAGCGAGTGAGCGAGTTAGCTTTCGGGAAGGATTGTCAACAAGCAGATAGTAAAAATGCCAATGACACTGGGCGAGTTTATAAGCTACAAGCGAACTCACTGGCCAGTAGCGTGTAAAAAAGCCGTGTGTTATCGACGCTCTCGCTCAACCCCCCTCACTTTCCACCACCCTTTCTCACTTGTCGGATAAGGGGTAAGGAGATATGACAGGCGGACAAACTAGTAATTCGTAAGCTATTGAACTTACCTGGAGAGCGTGCTATCCTGGCTGCCATCGTGTTAGCCATCACTGTGACCAGGACAAAAAGAAGCACAAGTTTCAACTGAAAAAAAAAACAGACTTTTTTTGAGTTAATTAGTGACAAGACGAGCTTAGGTTCTCCTGACGCTAAGAGTTCACTCCTGCCCATAGCCAAATCAGTGCTAAACAACAAAGTTCTGTGGTAACAAACATAAAAAAAACATTCAACCTAATTCATAACCTCTTCCTAGTTTGAAGTCGGTTGAGAAAAAGAGTCTCTTCAGTTAGTAGAGTCTCTCCAATGTTAAGGGGAATCTTAAAGTAATTAATAAACGTTATTTAAAATTAACCCTACTAACTTAAAAACACGTATAAAATCTGAATTAAAGTATGAAACCTTTCACTTTTTTTGTCGACGAAACCAAAAAACATAGACGAAACGAATAGTGTGAAGAAATTACTATAATACGGCGTACTTTTTGAGTACGAAACATTTTGTATGGAATTCGGATTTGAGGATAAGCCTTAAACAAGGAAATTCTGATATCAGCATTAACAAAAGGCTTAGTCCTAACTGACAGACAACGAACGGCCAAACCACTATATGTAGAGGCTTGAAAATTAGAAGGTATATACGTCAAACAGTGCAACGCAAACGAAGTCATGTGTGTCAACTAGTTAACTTATGTACTAACGATTCACAGGGTTTATAAAAGACCTAGATTCAGACCAAATGAGATATAAACAAGATCACTCACCATCTTCCTTTTGTAGTTTGATGATGAAAATCATTCTCATCTGTATTTATACCAGACGAATCTATAGAAAAGTTTTTTGGCCCTTTATAAATCCAAGACATTGTCAATGACAACGAATGTGTGGGATCATTCACGATTATACATTATTTTAATAGAGCTATTTGGTTTGACTTTTTGTAGATGATAAAAACACAATGATGGGTTTATGACATTTTTGTTGCTACACAAAGCATTTTATTTATGTTTGTAATGCGGGGCACAACGACACCTCAGGCATTCGGAATTTTGGAATGCGGTACCAATTTACTATTTAAAAACCGAGCAGATTCGCCGCTCGTGTTTTGTTTTTTGCGCTAATAGGCACTTACGCCAAGACCACACGTACCGAGTACCCGGCCGAGACAGTGATCTCGGCCGAGTACTACGTATAAACATAGCGCCGAGTGCTCGGCTGAGCGAGTGACGGATGCTTTTACTGTCTCGGCCGACTAACATTTTACTATCTCGGCCGAGTACTCGGGACGTGTGATCTAGGCATTAGTGCCATTCTACACGGGCGGTTCTCCCGCCCGCCGCGGGAATCCGCTTCTGAACCGCACTAGACACAATTATATGGAAATTGTATGCTGCATACTACACTGCGCGGTTTCCCATCGCAGTTCACTTCCATTTTAATTGTGTCTAGTGCGGTTCAGAAGCGGATTCCCGCGCGGGAGAACCGCCCGTATAGCATGGCACTTAATACGCTAGTCAGAAAATGCTCTAAGGGTGCGAGCAATGATAAATAGATGGATGTTTGTTCTATAAAGACGCCAAAACCACTAAGAAAATTGAGCTGAAATTCGGCTGACGAGTTGTAAAAACACATGGCTATCTTAAATCTCGAAACGCAGGCAAAACTGCGAGCAGCATCAAGTGTAACATACAGTACTAGTTTACTAGTACATACCTACCGATGTCGTCCCTCATTTACAAGGATTCAAACTTTTGCCTCCGACAGAGATTATGTAAATCGGTTATTAAACCTTGTCATACTTTTATCGCATATTTAGATGGATAGGGTGGGTGTACGTGAAAACGACGCGTGACATAATATATAAAACGAGGAAGAGAACAGAGTTCTATCACCACAACTTTTTGACAGGCGTATTCGTTTCGAATCCGTCACTGATAAGTCATACCGCGCTGGGAGGCGTGGCTGCAGGATGCCGTCTTGATGAGTGGGGTGAGTTGGGTACGAAAACAGTGCCAGATATTCTGCAGCAAGCATTACTGTGTTCCGGTTGGAAAGGCACTGTAGCTAGTAAACTAATGGAGCTTTCGACACCGACCACCAAAATGTATTGAAGTTGAGAAGCATTAATAGCAGTGTTACGCCGGCATAATTGAATCAAAGTCATGTGGAGTTCTATTTTGGTCATAGGCAGGCTTAATCTTTTACCATCATAGCGTTTTTACTCGCCTAAAAAAACAATGTATGCGTGCATGAGACCATACGACAGAAGTGAAAACTTCATCACTTTAGTAGACTTCATCAGCCGACTTTACCCGAACGAGCGTTACAAAACCGAGCCTGACTCAGTCCCATCCCATTCAATACCTACTCTACATAATAAATTGCTCAGCGCGCCTAAAGAAATGTTTAGGTACCCCAAAAACATAAAAAACAGTCATCGTTATCATAAAATTCATAGTTACTGACAAACCCTTTTGTGATGGCGATGGCTTCAATACGAATACGCTTGTCAAGAACTTAGGTCATAGGGCTACAGGCGATAAAGAAATGAACGGGAGCAATTGGAGTGGAAATAATAATGACTTCACGTATGAGTGAATGGATCGATTTATTACGGCTCATGATGTATTGTTCACACTCTTCATCTTGATCATACCCTGACATACGAAGGTGTATACAGAAGCGCTTAACAATGGTAGGGTGAAATGGAAGACTATCTTTAGGGAAAATTCGCTCATTCTTTATTATTAAGTACCACTTTTTAATATTTCTTTTTCTTATTGTTTTTCGTTCTGGATGGAATCTTGCAACTCAAATTTCGAGCACTTCCCGATTAGCTATACAGCTGAAACTTTCAGGGTAGCTCACAACTCAAACATATATATTTTTTTGTAACACTCATAAAACTCATGCAATAAATGTGTTTTAGGTATCGAATTAATTTATTTTTTGTTTTAGTTAATTCCTTTCTTAGAGCATGAATTTTGCTTACAAAATTCCAATTCACGAACTTTTTATTTGAAAAAACGACCTTTTCCCGTTTTAACAAGAATTTTCGTTGAATTGGTAGCTGGAAACACCAAGTGCTATACCATTTCGAAAAGCCAATAAGGTAGGCAAGTTTTTCACAAATTGGTCACTAGAGTCACCATAATTTTTTTTTGCACCACAGGCGATTAAACTTTTGGAAAAAAAATGAGCAAAACACATTTTCTTTGCTAAATGATGCTAAACCAAAAAAACTGTACCTGTGGCACATAAACAAGAAGTACCATTCGATAGCACAGTTATCCAGGAATACTCTTGCAAAAAAAAAAAAGAAAATTCTAAGATTTGTAATCTTGGCAGCAAAAACAATGAACCAAGGAAAAAAAAAGAAGTTTCGAAAACGTCCAGTAACTCGAAATCCGTGGGATTTTTACTGGGCACATAATTTCATTTTCTGATCAGTCCTGAAGTCCCCCACCCGAACCAGAAGGATTATCCACTCATTACGACACACCCTGTATGTCTAATTAAGTTATAGTAGAATTGTATGCTTATCATTGCCGAATGGTCAATCTTTAGCAACATCTAGATACTCAAAGTATGTAATTCAATGAACAATTTATCAATTTGCATACAATGCTCTTATATTGCCAATCACATCTATTGTGGCTCGAGTCGCGACTCTCCGCTGTAAAATTTGTCTTGACCTATCTTTTCAGTAACTAAATATTTACGTAAGTTAAGTAAATACCTAACCTTTATCGTATTTTGTTTCACTTTTGGACAAAAGTCTCCAAATCATACATCGCCATCAGTTTACCGAGGTCAATGGGGATTCTGTTATCTTATCCATAAAAATATTTTATATGTATTTATTTATGTGATCTCTAGTCTTGGCAGTTTCCTCCCACTAGTCCTTTATAGTCCCTACAGAGAATTTTAAAAATAACTGAATTTTCGTTTGAGTTTTGAATTCCATCGATGAGCTTATGTAAGTTGCAACTTCCATCTCTCTACACATCTACCAATTTTTATTTTTCTGTTAAAGATCACAATTTAAAAATTTACCTAAAAACATTATACGCTTTTTATAGTAGGTTCTTTTTTCGACTGAGTTTTAATGTTTCAAATTGATCATTGATATCGAGATCCGAAATTTTCATCTTCTGGGACAAAATGATCCAAAGCGTACAATTTTGTTTACACAGTATCTAATGACGTTAGACTATAAAGTGTTATCAGGGCTCATTTATGAGATAAAGTAATAAGTAATTCTGCACGCACTTGCACTGAGATGGACTTAGACACCTAATCTACTACGTCAGTAGGTATGTTAGTACCTAACTGCGTCATTAGATGTCTATTGAGGATACCATGGACAGCACACCGCACCAATGTCTCGATCCTAAAAGAACTCAACATAAAATAAAGATTATCGTCGACTGTTCAAATACGTATACTAAAGTTCTTTGGACACATAACTCGAAAAGAGGACTCAATGGAGCGTATAGTGGTTCAAGGTAGAATGGAGGGCAAGAGATCCCGTGGCCGCTCTCCAACGTCAGACCTCATCAAAAATCTCACAAACGCAACCATTCTGTATTTTGTATTTATTTATTTAAAAAGATAGAAGCTAAACCATACCATAACCATGCCCATGACCGGCTGCTCCCACAATGCGTCGAACAGAGCCAGGTGGAGGCGCATAGCTGGAGCTGCCATTCATAAGGACCCAATTATAACCACGACCACTCTGTCAAGAGTGCCCGACTAAGAAGAAGAACTGCGTCATAGTAATTTACTAGGCGGCCGGCTTTTTTTTTATGTATTGATTTGCGGCTTTAGTGACACTGCGACCGTTTTGTCGGTCTATTGTGCTCGCCAATTGGACCTATGCGGTTAGAGAGTCCTCACTAAACCCTGCCGCTATGATGATTTGCAGGAGTTTTTTTTATGAGAAAGCTCAACTTACATCTAACTAGTAAAAAGCTAACTTCAGGGCTTATTATGTGCGTCTGGCTTACTGAGGATTTCAGAGCTTTAAAAAGGCCCTTGTACAAAAAACAACACAAAACTCGTCTCTGTTCATTTTTCTAATATGTAAATCCACGTGGTAGAGAGCATCGTAGATAGAAATTATATATTTATTAAGTACTTACTGACTTTTTTATTATTTGACATAATAGGATACAAGACTGATGCATGCAACTTCGTTTGCGTTGCGAATTAACGAAATTCCTTATTACATACGCTTACACTTTTTGACGAACATACCCTCGTAATTTCAAGTCTCTACTTTCATCTGTGTATTGTCTGTCACTCACTCAATCCGTACTAAACCTTTGATATTAAACTAGCAAACGCCCTAAACTTCGTTAGCGTATATTGATTGATGAGAGGTCATAGAAGTGATCTTCAGTAGGTAAACCAAGGTAGAGGCAGTAGTCTATGGAAGAGACCGAATCGTTCACATCTGGGGGCACGGGAGAGCCCCCACCAAGTCGAGCAAAAAAGTATTTATTTACCGAAATATACCGAAGATAGACTAAATAAATGGTTTGTTAATTACCTAAATAATTTTGCTTGCGACCTTGCATATTGTTTAATATGTAACTATGTATATGACGAATGATTTACGGAAGCCGACATCATTAGTAAGCAAGTCTAGCACGCCGTAGCAAATACTGACAACATGAACTTTGGCCTCAGAATCGCAATAATCAATTTCATCAAAGTGGACAAGCAATAAATAAATAAATATTTTGAAATTTCAAAAATCCTGCCATGTCACTTTTTTCGCTCTCCTATAGCCAAGAGTAGGCCTGAGTCCCAGGAGTGTGAACAATATATTATGCTGATTATTTTTATGCTCAGTTGGCCCGTTGTGCAAATTACAAGGTTATAAATTAATTTATAATAACAAAAGCAATAATTCAATAGTTCAATAGTTTATTTTGCTTTATATGTTGTACATGAGGATCTTAAATTATATATGAGTACCAAACATATACCCTGTGAGGGCACAACAAAGTGAAACTTAAGAGTAGGTATCTAGTAATAAAAGTATTGCTAAAACTTATATCTACCTATACTATGTATCTACCTAACTATTTTCTTATTATTATCTTTATCTGTTTATAACCTATATTATTTTTTAAATTGCACAAATTTTAAAAACTACCTATACATAATTTAGTTATAAAGGTAAGTATGTATGTAAGTACATGAGATCACTTTTCAGCCTCGTAGAACTCTTGCATGGTATAGAAGCTGTTTTCTAATAGGTAACTTTTCAATAGGTTTCTAATTTTTTTTAAGTTGTTTTCATTTTTAATTTTTTGAGGGATGGTGTTATATATTTTTACACACATAGCATAGGGCCCGGAATGTACTATTTTAAGGTTGATATTGGTGCAGCTAATCTTTTTCCTGGTCTTAGATTTTGAGGTCGACTGTATTGTGGATAGAGATTAATATTATTCTTTACAAAAATACATACTTCAAATATATACATGGATATTAGAGTTAATATTTTTTCTCTAAAGAAATATGGTCTGCAGCTGGTCATTATATCTAGGTTTAGAAGGATTCGAATACATCGTTTTTGTAATAAAAATAATTTGTTTACTTCAGTGCTATTTCCCCAGAGAACGATTCCATAGCTAAGCCAGGCATGTGCATATGCGTAATAAGCACTTATGGCAGTTTTTTTATCTGAAACTTTTTTTAACTCATACAGTGCATAGGTAAATCTTGATAACTTAGTACTTACTTTACTTATATGTTCTTTCCAATTTATGCTACTATCAATATTAATTCCTAAGAGGGGGTAGGTAAAAACAGATTCTAATTTAACATTTTGAAACATATAATCTATATTGAGGGGTTGTTTTTGGTATGGCTTGAACTGAATTACTTTCGTTTTTGTAAAATTTATTTTAAGGTTATGATCATTTAGCCAACTATTTATTTTGGTGAGGACATCATCAATATTATCATTTACATTTACAATACTTTTACATGGGATAACAATCGAAATGTCATCAGCAAATAAGGTACATTGATTTTCAATAATTTTTGGCATGTCATTGATGTATATTAGAAATAATATACATCCAAGGACACTACCTTGTGGGATAGATTTAGTAATATCAGCCTTTGGGGATCGAACTTTTGAAATGTTTCCTGTCTGGTTATTATAATGCTCTATTTCGACTAGTTGTTTTCGGTTATTTAGATATGATTTAAATAAATCATAAACTAAACCTCTTACACCAATACCGTAGAGCTTGTTAAGCAAGATATCATAATTTACTCTATCATATGCTTTACTCATATCGAGTAATATACCTACAGCATATTCTTTTCTATTTATAATTTTAATTATTTCACATACATATTTATAAACAGCTAATGACGTCGATCTATTTTTTTCTAAAGCCATTTTGACAGTCATTGAATATATTAAAGGTCTATAGTTGTTGTAGTCTTTTTTATCACCTTTTTTATGAATTGGTTTTATTATAGATATTTTCAGGGCATTGGGAAAAGTGCCTTCTTGAAATGATTGGTTAATTAGAAACGATAATATCGGTGCCAATTGTTCTGCGCATCGACGTATAAGTATAGTAGGTACACATTATACAAACCTTCATAAAACCCTTCAAAACTTTGTCTATAATTAAAATTCTAATGCTGTCTACACAAGGAGAAAATTTCAGATGCCGCAACTGTTCCCTTACCCAAAATAGACTAAGTTTAAGTGTAAGTTAGTTTGTACGTTACATGTTCATTGACATGAAGTAAATGCTATGTGACATAGCAAACGGAATCGTACATAGCCTACTACATAGCGTGTGCGCGTGTTAGCTTTTGGGAACGTTTGTCAGCAAGCAGATTGTAAAAAAGCCGATGGCACTGGGCGACTTTACACGCTACAAGCGAAGTCGCTGGCGTGTAAAAAAGCCGTGTGTCATCGTGCTATATAGGTGTACGTGTCTATCTTACATTGCATTCTACAAAGTAGAGTGCCGTGTTTTATTATCTCTTCAATTTTATATGCAGGTGACCTTTGGATAAGACAACTGAAAATAAAGTTATCTTCATGTGGAATATTTGGATGAACTTTGATCTGTAATAATCATAAGTGTCGCGATGCAGAAGTCCGTAGAAGAATTAAAGTCGCCATTTATAGAATCCGCAAACTGAAGTGGCAATGCAGGGCCTGACGAAGTGAAAACCACTGGCGAAGAAAAGTTCTCAGATGGTGACCACTAGGCATGTAAGGTACATATACCGAGTAACGTGTTATTTATCATGGTATAAAACTGATCACACATAACACTTGTTACTTTCTGAGACGAAGTCTGTGACCTGAATAACCGGTGTTACAAATAACCGCCCGGCAGGCGAAATTCATAATTTTTTGTTGGTTTTATGTCACACATTTTGATGCCCTTATAGCCGCCACATTGATTTTTTTGCCATTTAAGGTAGCCTATAGCACTCGCGTGACCTAGACGAATCTAACGACACCTCAATTGTCAAAATCATTCAATCCATTTAGACCTGCTACTCTATAGTAGGTACTATAATACTAATAGTAAGAACACAATTTTAAAAATTTCTAACGCAAACAAAGTTGCGGGCTAGTTTTTGCTAAGTATTTCTTTCAATATGTGCTATAAGCTGGAGTGCACGAAAGGAGCCTTTTCGAGGCGCACTTGAAATCCTTTCACCACACTAGTTCGAAAGAACTAGAGGCACGATAAGAAGACGAAGAAGGAGCTGGAATACCTCATTAATGATGTCAGATAATATCTAGAACTTTAACTTTTATGTTTTTAACTCTGGGTTTTCATAGGCAAAAGGTTAACCAAGAATAGGTAACAAAAAACTTAAGTTAAGGTTATGTCGGGTCAAACCATTTTAAGGCAAAAACAAAATTTTAGGGTTCCAATATCAAAACGAAAACGTTGTAAAAGCAATTTTAACAAATTTTGCGACATAAGTAGGTATTATTGACATTCATGCAACTTTTCAATGACACCATTTACAAAACCAAATAATGAAGAAAAGTTCTTAAGTATTTGAAAAACATTTTTATTATAAGTACAGTCAGCTGCACGATATGTATACATTCCCAAGCTTTTACATTTATATTATACTCTTAATTTTGCAAAGACATTCTTCGTCTGACAAAAATTCTGACAAGTACCTAAGATGACTACATTAATTTGAAAATGCTTGCGTGCACTTTTCTTTGCAAAAGAGTCGTCAAGAGAATCTATACATATATACATACGTATCTTTGGTAAGTAAATTAAGCATGAAACAGAGACACACATACACAATACACTTTCATCACTATTGTTTTATTTTATTTTTTATTATTATTTATTTTTATTATTTTGAATTATTGTTATTTCTGTGGTCATCTGTTATATTTTACGAAAACATCAAAACTATAGTTTACAATTTTGAAATTATGTAAATTTACTAACCTAAGTTTATTATCAATTAATATTATTTTTAATTTAATATTTTATTTCTTTATCTAGTAGATAGAATAAATAAATTGTACCTAATAAATACGAGAAGACTCAGGCTCCTGAAATACAGCATTCTGCTAGTTCGGGACCTGTGGATTCACAATCTCCTTTGTAAACATATTGTCTGAATAAATATTATCATTCAAGACGCGTCCAACTCACACTTGGCGAATCTACAAGATGTCTTAGTATGTGTACCTAATGCTTTGTTTTTTTTATGTAGATAGGTATTAAAAACAATTGTTGTGTCGTTACGTATCTATAAACCTCAGTGGTTTAACTTGCCAGTCTTTTTCATGTACTATGGAGGAAGTAACTAGTGTCTCGTATATCATTAAAGAAATGTAAGCTGACTGTATCTAACTAAAATCATGGTTGTCCAAATACTACAAAATGTATGAAAAATAAAAAGCTTGCCAAATGCCACTTTTGCGTAGGTATTTAACAAGGGTTACGAAATGAAACGTTGTCCAAATGGGATGTAGCCTTTTTGTAAATGATTAGGTACTTACTATAATATTACTATGAACTCGAAAAAACTGTAACAAAGCAGTTAGTTAGGCAGTTTATGGACTTGCATGCGTACTACATAGGTTAAACCTAACATTTTTATATTTTGATAAAAAATATAACCTTGTAATAATGTGACGTTCTGCGTTATGACCTTTTAGTTAGCTTTGTGCATTGCGTTAATTTGCGTCACACTCGGATGAAATCAAATATTTAACACAACAATAATAATATTTTTTAATGTTTGTACTTATTCACATAACGCCATGTAGCCCCAAATTGGCCAAACTAAGCAAGTTTACACTATGGGAACCAGATAACCGATGGAATACTTACATACTTTTTTTGAAAATACAATGTCTTTGCAAAATTAAAAGTCTAATATAAATGTGAAAGCTAGGGTAGGGAGTTGGGAGTGTGTGTATATGTCACAGCCAAAACTCATTGCCGGACAAAACCAATATTGACCGCTAAAAGCAGTCAATATCGATATTGACTAGGGGTCTCGGTGCACAGCCTAATGACAGAAAGTTATCAAAGGCAATAAAGTAGTATTAATGTTAAAAACATTAACCCGTTATATTTTATGAGTTTTAACCGATCGTTCATCAGTCAAAATCGACATTGACTAAGGACGTTGGTCAAAACCAATATTGACTGGAAAAACCAGTCAAAATCGATATTGACCTAGGCCCTTAGTCAATATCAATATTGACTGCTGACCGGCAATGAGTTTTGACTGTAACATATACATGTCTGTGCAGCTGACTGTACATAGGAATTTGCTTCAGGTCAATGATAAAAACGCTTGCTTACTAGGTACTTATAATAAAATGAAATTAATAATCAAGACCATAAACACCACTGAAAAGTCACAGGTTTAGTTTACTTGGATGACGTCATTTTTTCAGTTATTTAGATTTCAAAACACAAATACTGAACTGATTTTCATGAAATTTCTATAGGACCAATCTGGAAGTATATCCTAAGATTTTTGACGTCTAATAATAATAAAGTAATAAAAATAAATCGATGAACGCCGGCTGCATGCAAGAAAACGTTGACGTCATTGTCCGGTAACGTGCATTGTCCCGTTACGCTGGTTATGACGTTGACACGTTAAACTATCGTCCGCAATCCAACTTTACAGACAACCAATTTTGTTTAAATCGGTTCATAAACAACAAAGTTCTAATATAAGGTAACAAACATAAAAATAGGAAGAATTGAGAACCTCTTCCTTTTTTTGTGTTTTTTTTTTGTAACATTCACACACTCACACCCCTGCACTAGGATTCCCTGTGTCGCAGGTAGCATGGACAATGGACAAGACATCACAACATCCAAGACCCGAGAACAAACATTTGTGTTCGTCACAAATATTTGCCCCGGCCGGGGATCGGACCCGGAACACCAAGCTTCGTAGGCAGGGTCACTACCAACTAAGCCACGGTGTCGTCAACAGTTGAAAAACTCATAAGTTTTGTTTGGTGCTCTAGTCCCAGTATTATCAAAGCTTCATCGCTGCTATCACTTCGTACCTTGTATAAAACACTTTGCGAACTCCGGCGCACCGCAGTCTTTCACGACCACTAATTTCAATAACATCTTTCTAGTGATAAGGAATATTTATAAGTTCAATTCGTGAATCTATCTTATTTGAGCGGAGTGAGTTCGATCGACGTGAAGTGAAGTGCTTAGGAAATTGTTTAAATAAATTGGTAAGTTTTTTTTAATATCCTTTTTGTTTATTGCAAACTGCCATTTTGGGCATTGAGCTAAAATTGTGAGGATTGTGGTAAAATGGCATGTATGGTGTAACCCCAGTGGAGTACCCATTCAATTTTATTTTATAAACTATATTCTATTTATAATGTTATTATATTTTTTCTAATTACAGCCTAAATATTTTTACCTATGTTTTTTTTAAATAAGTTTGCAATCCATACTATTTAATTTGAATTTGAGATATGTGGTAAGATGAAAAGAGAGATATTTGTGATTAAAACTATCATGAAGACATCATGTAGAATAGTGAAAAATCGTTAACGTTTATAAAACACTTACTCGTATTAAAGTTCGTATACGCAAGAACTGATTAGAACGCACGAACTTTGTATCAGGCTTTCTATTAGGCATAAAACGAACATTATTTGTCTGCAATACCTTTGATAAAATTAAATATTTTTTTATCTTATAATGATTATTAATTACTATTGGTTTACGTGACTCTACGTAGATACCTCTCCTTACTAATAACAAATAAAAAAAGTAGATTATTGAATAAATTTTATGTCGTGTCGTGGTGTTAAATAGTTATCACGACATCTCACGTTATCGAAGCAATATAAAGAGTCTCTCATACTCTGCGCTGGCTGGATTCAACTTTGAACCTATTCATTCGTAATCTTCGTCATATATCCGCTCTATGGTATAATAATAACAGGTAGGTACTCGTAACTCGTTTTTTAACCGAATCGTTTTTTGACCGTTCTTTATTCGCTTGGAATATTTTTGCTACGCGATTACTCCGATAATTATGAATAGATTTTATGAGTCTTTTTTTTTGGTAGTTCAGTATTCAGAGATGGTCCCATATAACTTCAAGATTCAGCAATTTTTGAAATATTAACAAAAACCCGATGCCGTTTGTCATCATCACTGAAACAGTCAGAGTTTATGATGCATAGGGCCTGTCCTTTTAAAATCAACCACGTAAAATTGAATAATAATAACTTATTAGTAAAAATACTTCAACCGACTTCAAATTAAACTAAAACATAAGTAAAAAAACCATTTCTCTTATAAAATATTTCACAAACTACTTTTGAGTCGGTGCCAGACAAACATCATCGTCGACAATCAGAGAAAAGGGTTTAGTATTTTTTTAAAGTTATTGTGCGTACATCGAAAACAATAAGGTAGTGCCTATTGTTCTACGATATATTTTAGCACACTTCATTTTTTTAAGTCACATACGTTTCAGTACGATTATTATACAGGGTGTCCCACGGCCATGCCACATGGAGGGCAAGTACTTTAAATAATGAAGTTAGATATTTTTGTGCAGCCGCTCGCCTAAGTGCAGCCTGCAGTTGCAGTCTGCTGATGTCCAGGCAAAACTCTCTAACCTATATATTTAAGGTACCTGCTCTCCATGTGGCGTGCATGACCGTAGGATACCCCGGAATAGTAATCGTATCGATATATAAGTATGTGACTTGAAAAAAAAAAGTGCTAAAAAATATTGTGGAACAATAAAATTGTTTCCGATTTACGCAAAAACTAGTTACGAGTACCTGTCATTATTATACCATCGAGCTGATATTTTACGTTGGCATGACGAAGATTACGAATGAATTGGTATGATATGAACTGAAGGTCTCAACTAAACAACCCAACTTTTCAAGACTTAATCGAGGATTAGAAGACAAATAAAAATGGGTATACCATGAGCGTTCAGTTTTGCACAATCCCGTAAGACTTAGCTCGTAATATATTAATAAAATTTAAAAATGTAGTAGATATTTATAGGAGTGCTCTAGCAACACATCGAAAAAAAAATCCGTGATTTGTAATCTTGGCATCAAAAAGAGTGGACAAGGATAAATGGAACTTTTGAAAACGACCAAAAACGCGAAAACCGTACATTTTTTTAATTTTCTGAACATGTTCTGTAAATTATTATCCACGTTACTCTTAACGCGACATTATTTTATTGGTACAATATATGTGTGAAAGACGATATGAAAAAAGCGTTAGCTTAAAGATGTTGACTGATAGAGACGAATGTAAAAAGAACGCGATAATGTTGTACCGATGATGATATCAATACATTTCTATGTCCATGTATAAAATTCGGTATTTTTCGTGACACATACTGTACGGTACCTTCCATAACAATGGGTTATTTTAGTGCCTCAAGAATAACATCACACGCCATTCTCGCTGATCAAATTAAAGTAGCGACCATTGTACGAGAAACATAACTCTATTGAACATGTTCAACGTATATACTGCGATGACATGGATGGTTGAGTGGGTGGTTAGTGAGTTACCCCGAGTTGTCCCGGATTCGATTCCCACATCAGGAAAAACATTTGAGTGATGAAAATCGATGTTTATTTTCTATGCATGCCTCCAGCATATTATAGTCTCAATCTATCGAATTTGGATAAATTGACGCATTTCTTAGATCATAACTCCTGTAAATCGTAACTAAATGCCGTATATCTCTGAGACCACTCATTCAAGAAGCTTGAAAATTAGCATGTAGACTCATCAATCATCAATATATATATAAAAAGATTTAGACCTGACTGACTGACAGACAACGTACAGGCCAACCACTGAACGTACAGACTTTAAACTTGGAGGATGTGTTCTTCAAGAGCTGAAAGTGAGATGTGTTCTTCAAGAGCTGAAAGTGAATCTAAGAAAGGAATTTAAAAAATTCGCAACGCAAACGAACTGCGGTTGTCAGCCAGTGCTAAATATTAACAAATTTAATAAAATAAAGGATTATGAAAATCTAAGTAAGTAAATGTTATAAGTTTGCTAATTCGCTAATCAAAATATAATCTTATCACAGTGCCTAAAGCGATTTGTTTTGATTCAGGTATTATTTAAAAATCCTGCCTATCTGATAGAATGAGATTGTTACTTAATAGATTATTATAAAAATCAGATTATTTGTCATGAACATTATTTATATTGGTAAATAAACTCAGCTCTTTTCGAAAGTACGCTTGAACTAAGTTTAAAATGACATGCTGTTTTCTCACGATGTTTTCCTTCACCGTCGTGAGAACGTGGTGTAGTACTCACAAACTTCGTATGAAAAAACCCATATAACTGCCACCGGAATTTGAACCCTCGACCATCAGATCGCAAGTCAACCTCCTCATCACACCCCTTAATGCCGCTATTGATATATTTTTGGGAAAACCGATGGAGAGTAATAAAAATATGTCAATATCCCTATGATCATCATCTCCCTGCCCTTATCCCACACTTAGGTGGGGTTGTCACAAAATGCCTTCTTCTTCCATTCGTCTCTATCAGCCGTCATCCCTGTACTCACGCCTGCTTCGTCCATAGATATCCTCTTTCACACAGTCCATCCTTTCTTTAATCTTCCTCTTCTCATAAATCCATCTACTTTCATATCTAACACTCTTCTAGTGACATGGCATTCATCCCTCCGTCGTCGGTCCGTCAATATCCCTATCCAATGATTAATTATATGGTAACTTTTTATCTTCAAGGTAAAATGCCGCCTCAAGAGCAGCAGAAGACATGGGTGCTGTACGAATCGGACACTGTTAACGACAGTGACGTCACGAACCGGGTGCCCCCCACGGCTGAAAAGCGGGTCTGGAAGATCGTGTGGAAGAACGTGGTCCTAATGGGCGTTGCGCACATTGGGGGCGTGTATGGGGCCTATCTGTTCCTTACCGCAGCCATGTGGAGGACGTGCCTTTTTGGTAAGTAAAATTCCACCTCAAGAGCAGTAAAACTGCTGTACGAATCGGCCACTGTTAACGACAGTGATGTCACGAACCGGGTGTCCCCTATGGCTGAACAGCTAGCCTGGAAGATGGTATGGAGGAACATGGTCCTAATGAGCGTGCGCACGTTCGATGCGATCTGATCCTTTTCGCAGCCATGTGGAGAACGTGCCTCTTTGGTAAGTAAAATGCCGCTGCAAGAGCTGTAAAAGGTACCGTACGAATCACACACTGGCTGAAAAGCGGGTCTGGAAGATCGTGTGGAGATACGTGATGCTAATGAGCGTTGCGCACGTTCGACGCGATCCGATACTTCCGCATCAAGAAGCAGAAGAAAGTGAGATCAAATAAAACAAGTCTTATTGCAGCTCATAAACCTTTAACGAATTTTATCTCACACAGTGAGAAACATTGGTGTTTGCCCTGAGTCTGGGTGTTTCTATGTATCCTATGATGATTTACAAGAATACATTTAAGTATTCTATCAGCTATCTGGTTCCCACAGTAAAAGCTCTGCTTAGAGCGAAGACAAACTGCTTCGTTTCGTTGTATTTCGTCGCAGCTCTGTAGGTACTAGCATTTGGCACTGAATGCATCCAAATCTAGCGCTGCAACGGAGCAGTGTGGCTTTGCTCTTAGTTTGGGGCTAGATGGCGGTGTAAAATGTCTAAATATTATTTATTTATTTATTCAATACAAGGTCCATCTTCCATGCAAAAAATTGACAGGATGAATGGATAGATTCGCAATATGAAGGTATACCTCCATAGGTATATCCATATATAGTCTTATAAAAGCCAATACCTTTAATGCATTTATGCATCAGCTTGTAAAGATATGCATGCAATCAGTGTCAAACACAAGTATAGAAATTAATTTTGGGTTGAATGTGAATTGGGTTTTTAGGCAACCCGCCAGGATATCAGGTAGGTACAGACAGCGTCATAGATAAGTATCCCCCTTGCCCAAGACACCCAGCTTCAAATACCTTCAAGATGCGAAGTTTTTCCTTCAAAAATCAATTATATTTTTGTAATCATGTAGGGCAAATAATAATTATAATAATACTACCTACAATTTTTATATCTACAAGTTTTGAAGGGATTCGAAGCTTGTGTTGTTTTGTGCAAGGGGTATACTTATCTATGACGCTATCTGTACTTTGCCGTTATTGACCAAACGAGAGAGAACTTATATTATAGGCTAGATATACTGGGACGAATCGGCGTTTCATCTGTAAAAGTATTCAAAATACAAACATAAGTAGGATACATAGAAAACAAGCCTCAGGACAAACACCGATGAATTTCACTAATATTATATACCGATTAACATCCTAAATTATACGATACCTAGATAAACCCAATGAAATAACCAGATAGACCTTAGGTATAATTGAACTCAGTAATACCAATTTGCATCGCCCTAACAGGGTCCATGTACTAAACCTATTCTGTAACACACAATACTTACCTGTACGAGCATAGTACATGCAGGAAATAAATAAATACAAAGAACCGTCGTGCATTATTGTTCCCCGTAGTATAAGTCGGTAATGTTTGTCCCCCAGCCGTATTCCTGTACCTCTGCTCCGGGCTGGGCATCACAGCGGGAGCCCATCGTCTGTGGGCGCACAAGTCCTACAAAGCGAGAGTACCTCTGCGTTTAATCCTCACATTCTTCAACACGATGGCGTTTCAGGTAAGCACTTAACCTTTGAGAGGCGTGCCTGCAGAATTTTGGGTAGAATGAATGAATGAATGAATAACCCTTATTGTACTGGAGAAGAACATTGACAAACTACTTATTATGGTAATTTACGCGGCCTCGTTGCTTAAAAGTTATTAGTCTAGATGGGTAACACTATGCCATATATTCTGCAGAAAAGCAGTGATGTGTAGGCATTACTGTGTTTCGGTTTGAAAGCACTGTAGGTTTGGAAAGATAGAAGAAGAAAAAAAAACGCCCAATGTGTACCCACCCGCTCCAAATGTTTTCACCCTTTTAGCTAACTTCTTCCAAAAAAGCCAATTTGCAACAGGCACTTTGTCTCATTCAATAAATTGGAGGAAGAATCCAAATTGAGATGGAAATGTGTGTGAAATGTGTTATGGATGATATGCATATTGTATTACATTTGAATATCTGTCTTGTTTTCTCTTATTGTTTTTACCATGCGTATCTTTGTGTTTGGCCTAAGTCTGGGTGTTTTGGTATTCGACATGGTATTCGTATGACTTAATAGAAAGACTACTTAACTAACCTAGAAAGACTACTTAACTAACCTAGAAAGACTACCTAACTAGACTAGACTTAAGCCTAAACTAAAAGAGTGCTGAATATGGAAGTGGATGGATAAAAGAGTAGAGAAAGGCCAAAGAAAAGATGGATGGACTGTGTGAAAGATGATATGAATAAAACAGGTGTAAGTACAGAGATGACGGCTGATATGACGAATGGAAGAAGACAAATTTTTCCGACCCCACGTAAGTGAGAAAAGGACCACAAAATTATGATTCGTATCAATTATATATCGACGCTTGAAAGGCAATAATTACCAAGCGACATGTTGGCAACTTTACAGGAGAGCGTTTTAAAGTTTTTTTTTTGGGAAAAAAAATCGTCATAAATCGCCTATTAGTCGTAGTCACTTGATTCCAACGAGGTTTAAATGTAGTTTAAACGCTTTATAAACTGGCATTTAAAGATTATCCATTTTCTCAATACTTTAAGAAATAGTGTCGGTTAGTAAAATATTTATCAAAATCACAAACAGGTAAAAACTACTTACCGACAAGATTTTTTTTTTATAAAACATGTAAAATTAACTAAATCTTAGTAATTTATAATTGTGTTTGAAGCAAAATGATACATCCAGATCTAAAGTATGTTTGACACATAGGTAAAATGATCTAAATAAAAACCAAAAAAACTTTTCTGTCAAGCAATTTCAACCAAATTACAAATTAAATGAGATATGTGTAGGACTTTTTTGAACAAGTAACAAAACAATTAGGTTTTAGTACACAAAATTAACAATATCGCCGAACTTGCTCAACTTGCTGCACATACAGGCAACCTGAAAGAGCTTTATAACTACTACTTTATAACTATAACTTTATGTAATAAGGCCACGAATACCCTAGCAGGTATTCGTGGAGGAGTACCCATCAGGAGTACCCATCCGTGACAAAGAAGGCAAACCTTTAGCTATTCCTTCAGCTCGATTGAATTGATGGCACGAGCATTTCCAGGAAGTATTTAACCAGGGATCTTCTGAGGTACCAATAGACCCAACAATACCAGCGATGCCGCCTCACTTATCTAAGACGCTAGAAATAAGTGGTGATACCCCTTCTAAAGACGAAGTCGCAAATGCCATTATTGCACTAAAACCAGGTAAAGCCCCCGGAATGGACCTGATCTTACAACAGCCGTCAAATGTCTAACACCACTACTGGCCAAGGTCTGGGATACTGAAACTCTACCCAATGACTGAAACACGGGGCTTCTTGTTACTGTACCGAGAAAAGGTGACATTAGCCAGTGCAGTAACTGGAGAGGCATCGCACTTCTCTCTATACCATCGAAGGTTCTTTGTCGGGTAGTATTGGATCGACTATCCAAGGTAATAGACCCACTACTTCGCAACGAATAGGCAGGGTTCCGGTGGTTAGCACGCTCCTGCACCGATCAGATAAACACACTGCGCATCATTGTAGAACAGGTATCAGAATGGCAAAGAGAGATGAATCTTATCTTTGTAGATTTCGAAAAAGCTTTTGACACTCTTCAATTGAATAGTATCTGGGCGCGTCTATACACTCTAGAAGTACCGCCAAAGATAATCAAAGTGATCCAAGCTATGTATGCAAAGTATACCTGTAAAGTGAGCCATGAAGGGCTGGTCTCTGACAACATCATTGTGCAAGCAGGTGTATGCCAGGGCTGCCTCCTCTCACTTTTGCGGTTCCCTGTGGTATTGGATGGGGTGCTGCAGCGTGTCAACAAGAACAGACGCCACGGAATTGAATGGGGACTCACGGAAGAACTAGATGACCTAGACTATGTCGATGATCTTTGTATTTTCAGCCAAGGACGCGCAGACATGCAAGCCAAACTAGATGACCTCAGAAAAGAAGCAGCAACTACAGGAGTTAAAATTAATACAGACAAAACTAAGGAGATGAGACCCGGCGGCGTAAGCAACAAAACGCCTTTGTTGATTGGCCAGGAACAGGTGGAGCAGGTCCATCAATTCGTCTACCTTTGGAGTACGGTATCCGAATTTGGTGGCACCGAACAGGATATAGAATCGCCAAAGCCGAAGGAGCCTTTGCACAGTTGCGCCCGACATAGCAGTCACGGAAACTGACAAGTAGAGTGAAGCTCAAGATATTCCGGTCCAATGTCAAAACCGTTCTGATAACCATACGAGGCGTGGAAAGTAACGAAAGACCTCACGCGTAAGATCCAGGTTTTCATAAACTGGTGCCTTCGATAGATTCTTGGGATCTTTTAGCCGGACAAAATGACCAACGTCGACCTGTAAGACAAGTGCCATGAATCGCCCATGGATTCCCAGATAAAGTGTTGTAAATAGAAATCGGCCTCACGCTACGCAGACCATATCCCAAAACCAGCTCTAGACTGGAACCCGCAGGGCAAGAGAAAGCGTGGCCGTCCCAAGACTTGGCGAATATCGGTGGAGTCGGAGGTCAAAGCCATGGGTAAATCCTGGAGCGAAGTCAAACGTGAAGCTCAAGACAGATCACTGTGGACGCCCTCTGCCCCACTTGGGGGTCATAGGATATAAGGCAAGACACAAAATTAAAGATAAAAATGCGAAAAACTCTCGCAAAGTGGATAGCTGATCTTATAAAAAACGTAGACTGTGGTTGTTAATAAATAAGGCATTTTATTTTTATACATAGCATTTATTAGAAATTTCAAAATCAGTATACCTAGTTAATTAGATTAAATGCAATTTTTATGAAGAAAGTAATAGCTATTAAAACTACTGTTACATTAAATTAAATACTGGAATGGGTTTATGGTACCTATTCATAATTATTTATAGTACCTATTATTTCCAATGAAACAAATTTAAATCAACCACATCAAGTATTATTTTTCAGCAATCTTGCGATCTTCAATATCTTGACCCCTAGGAATTAAATTTAATTTTTAGTTGTTTCTATACGTTGCGATTGAGATAATAAAATATTTATTCAACAACATAAGTTGTTACATTACCAAAGTCAAATTTCTGCTATCCACCCCGGCGTTTGACATAGCTAGCTGAATAATGTTATCTACTCTCGTATTCCGATTCATTATGTACCTAAAACAATAAATTTAAATCAATATAAAATGCGCATTAAAAAAGCTAATTTCATTAAATCTTTAAAATGCATTTACCGAGTATACAATCCAAGCTACGCGATGCACTATGTGCGATACGCGGGAGCACGCAGGTTGCCTATGCGACAAGACTAAATCATTATTTAGTTACCACAGCCACTAAAAATCTGCTTTACAGCGCGGATAAGCGACAAAACATATTAGGGACATAGGGATAAGCTCTCTTTTATACATATTTCATATCAGAAATAGTTATCTAAGTAACAAAAACAGTAAAAAAAACGGTAGGTAAAAAATTACCAAACGACAAAATATATCCTTTTTAGGCAGGCTAATATTACTACTTTACGTTTTTAAGTCCATTGCATTGAGGTTAAAAATACTAAATGAAAATTTATACATAATTAAGGTGGGTTAGAAAGTCTTTATTAACGAGAGAAAAAAATATTATTTCAGGTAAAATTTCATAAGTAATCTTTACACCCTAGGTACCGCAAGGCAAAAAATACTTTATGTTCAAACGCATTGTTTCGAATCTAGGCAAAAATTACTATGGACAAAAATTAAAGATCGAATAAATACTAAGTGAAAATTATTCATAAATTGCTAAAATTTTAGTCGCTTGGACGCCGAAAACTGTGAAAATGTGTATTTTTTTTAAATTACCAAGCGACACTAACTTCTTCCTAGCGACATGAGAGTAGGACCAATCGACGCAGAATTTTTTTCTGATTCCAATGATATATATAACTCAATATCGCCCAAAATGTCGCTTGGTAATTTTTGCCTTTCAAGCGTCGATATGTTTTTAACAATAACAATTATTTATCGATTGATTGCAAGATAATGGACACTTGCATATTTTAAGTAAAGATAATTATGTAATGAGTATTGATGATGATAACCGGTATAAAACCTGATAAATGCCAAAATAGTCATTAGAAAATCAAAAAACCAAATTCCAATCCACTGATTCCAGAATGGTCTATATAATTTTGATAACTTGCCTGCAATCGTTCGTATCGTGTCACTAGTTTTTTCAAACCAGTGTGGTGAAAGGATTTCAAGTGCGACTCGAAGAGGCTCCTTTAGTTCACTTGACTCATGTTTTCAAGGTTATTTTTACGATGGAGTGAACTTTTAACTTAATTTAAATTAATTAGGCAAAGATGTAGAAATTCTTAAAACCATCAAGACGCACGCTCCAATTTTTGATCATATCATGCGTAATGAGAAATACGAACTCCTTCAGCTCATCATATTAAGTAAAATCCAAGGCAAAAGAAGGCCTGGCAGACGCCGTATGTCTTGGCTCAAAAACTTACGACAATGGTATAAAGCCATGACAAATGAAAGCCAGACAATGGTACACACGTAGCTATAATATATATTAATATAATTATAGCAAGGCATATTACGATATATTTTCCATACAAATATTCACGTGACAAAATACGCAATTTAGTTTACATTAATTTAGTTTTTCTATTCTATTAAATTCTAAATATCTAAAAAAGAAGTAAAAGGGCTAGAGAAATATTATTGGTCACTAACATTGTTAAAAGTTCATCTTCTTTCGGTGCCGTCTCCTATCGGAGTTTGGCAATCAATAGGGCTATTTGCCCCTTGGACACTGCAGCGCAGAATAGAGAGCGAGTACTCTTGTTAAGCCCGTCACCCACGCAGCTATAATATATGTTTCTATGACTTGAATATTTGTATAAAAAAATATCGTAATATGCCTTGCTATAATATATATTTTAGCTGCGTGTGTGACGGGCTTAACAAGAGTACTCGCTCTCTATTCCGCGCTGCAGTGTCCAAGGTGCAAATAGCCCTATTGATTGCCAACCTCCGATAGGACACGGCACCGAAAGAAGATGAACTTTTAACAATGTTAGTGACCTATAATATTTCTCTAGCCCTTTTACTTCTTTTTTAGATATTTAGAATTGAATAGAAAATAAAAACTACATAGATGCAAACTAAATTGCGTATTTGGCTTCCCTGTTACTTTTCAGCGGTTGGAGTCGGTTGTTGTATGTTTTCGTAAAACCTTGATTATTACTTCAAAACCACGCAGCATAGCTCACGGGCAGATAAGTATTTAAGGTAAACAAAATAAGTCCATATAATTTAATTAAAATAGGTAGGTATGTAATAAAAGTCATTTTAACCTTAACCCTTGGATACCGCATACCTGCACGTGAAAACTGTAAACTTTATCTCACTGATACATGACCCCGTGTTGCGTCCGTGCTTCACTGCATGAGTAGACCCGAATATTATCAGTTTTATCAAAAATATACCACTACAATTTTTTTTCAACAGACTCCATAAAGAAAAGGAGGTTATCAATTCAGTTGGTTTTTTTTTGTACCCTCAGAACTTCGTCGTTTTACAACCGATTATGAAAATTATTTTTTTATTTGAAAGGCAATATTTTCTTTTAGATAGTTACCAAATATTTTTTTTAAATCAGTTAAGTAGTTAAGTTTTTAACGACCCATCTAAAGGCAACATGGATGAGTAGAATTACAGAAGAGAAATAAGATCTACACTACACGAATACTAATGCATCAGCAATAGGTACCACCACTATAGGGTTATTGGCTGAAAACCAGTGCTGAATGAACTCACCCAACAATGCTGAGCCAACTCCCTATTTCGGCATAAGAGGCATATGTTTATTTTTGTAAATAAGTATTGCTTTAAGATTAATAAGATAATTATGTTAATTATTTGCACTCAATATTATTGTGTCCCAATAAATGTTTTTCTAAATATCTAAAAAGAGAAGTAACAGGGCTAAAGAAATATAGGTTAAAGTCACTAGGTTTATCGTTGTTAATAAAATATCCATCCATCGTAAAAAGTTGTAAAAATTATATGAAATTGGAGATATTTCATTTTGACGGTCTTGACGGTCTGAAACTTTTTCAATCCTGTTTTACAACTTCATCTTGCTTTGAAGATGTCAATCTTTGTGTTCTATAGGAACACCGTTTATCATCTGTGCTATGGCGTCGTCTTTACACTCAATAAAATAATTCTTGTGTAGAAATAAATGTTTTTCTATGAGTGACAACGTGCTATCTCTTTTGACACGTGGTTTCCACGCGTGGTGTGATGTATAGATCGGGCACCTATTGACTCTCTTATCGGCAAATAATCATAAATTACTACTGGACCCGGCCCGTCACATGTGATGAGACACCAATTAATTAGGTACCTAGATAATCGTGTTTTTGTATTCGGTAATTTAAGCTTGTCACACACGTAGCTATATTACACTATATATATATTATATATAGCTATAATATAGTAGCACGTATATTATAGCTATATATATATACTGTTGTATTTGTATATATATAATCTACAAATATTATATATTTGTATATTATAGCTACGTGTGTGACAAGCTAGGCATATTAATAAAAAAAAATAAAAAAAAGCCTTTATTTCTCCTGCTTAACTGCTTAAAACTAATCTAATTCTTCTGCAGAAGTCGCCTCATCGGAGTAGGCCTCCCCTAAATTCCTCCATACGTCCCTCTCTCTGGCTTTTCTCATCCATTCCGGTCCGCATCGTTGTGTAAGAATGTCTCTCCATCTCTTTCTTGGTCTTCCCTGTTTCCTTTTCCCTTCTATTGGGATCCATTGTAAACTGTAACTCTTTTTGTCCATCTTACATTTTCTAATCTGCAGATATGTCCCGCCCATTTCCATTTCAATGGTCTTATTCTTTTCGTTAGGTCTACTATCTTTTATCTTTTAGCAAGGCATATTACGATATACCTATTTGATCAAGTTATGGAAATATATATTACAGCTGCGTGTGCGGTCACTTGAATATTTGTATAGAAAATATGTATATCGTAATATGCCTTGCTATAATCATATTAATATATATTATAGCTACGTGTGTGACGAGCTTTATAGTCTTAGTGCACGAAAGCAGCCTCTTCGAAGCGCACTTGAATCCTTTCACCACACTGGTTCGAAATAACTAGTGACACGAGTGTGTGAGCGTGTTAGCTTTTGGGAAGGATTGTAAACAAGCAGATCGTAAAAACGCCGATGACACTGGGCGACTTTACACGCTTCGGCGCGGCGTGTAGCGTGTAAAAAAGCCGCGTGTCATCGAACTATTAGGCACCCTAACTTCTATGCCTGAAATATCCTCACATTATAACAAGCCATGCCTAACTCGTCTAGATTAGGGATCCAAACTTTCCTCACTATGTTGTTAGGTAAACTGACTTAATTGTTTTTTGATTGCCCACGTTCAAGGCAATATTAACATCGCTCTGAAAACAGAGCACGTACTCTTCAAAAAACCTTTCAGCTTTAAAAATATTGTTTTAATTGGACTTAGCTACCGGAGTTCAGAATTCAGCTTTATTATCTAAACTCAAAGAAATCTAACAAGATCCCTCGTGCGGTGGTGCAGTATAAGGAGGTCTTCTTATCGTGTCACTAGTTCCTTCGAACCAGTGTGGTGAAAGGATTTCAAGTGCGCCTCGAAGAGGCTCCTTTCGTGCACTCGACACATGTTTTCGAGCTTTTAGGTTCTACGACATGCCGGTTTCCTCACGATGTTTTCCTTCACCGTTGCGAGAACGTGGGATGCATACATAGATTTTTTTCGACCAAAAAAACCCATTTACGCATGACTGCTACTGGGATTAGAATCTGCGACCATCCGATCGCAAGGCAAGGGCCTCATCCACTCGGCCACCACGTCCTCGGCGGTAGTAGATAGTATATAAGGAGGTAGTAGATAGTAACTATGTAAAGTGAGCATTTATTATGACGTCTTAGAAGCCTTTATTCGACTGTCATAGTAAAGCCTTACTCTATAGGTATATTTACTATCTACTCCTATACTGCAACACCACACTCAAGACTTTCCCAAATTATTACGATGAATTTATTGTGTCTTTATAAAACTGCTTTTCTAAGCGTTACTTCTTCTAACTTCTAAGCGTATACCTAAAAGAAGTCAACGGTACCTACTACCGTATTTCCATCCATCTCCCAAAGAAAATTAGGAGAGGAGATAGGAATATTTTGTCTCAGTCATTCCCTTAGGACGTTTTACCCATTTGTAAAATTACGATGAATAAAATATTTGTATTTGGATATGTATTTGTTGGGCCATGAGGCAGATGGGAACATATCGTTTTCACCGTGACGTCACTGTTTTTTTTACATACAAAGAACTCTATATTTTTGAGCAGTGTCAATCTTTACAACTGTGCATTTCGTAGATGCTAGGTCGCCACGTTGAGACTATCTAGCGCGGTTTCAGACCGGGTGTATTCGCCGCTCGTATTTTGTTTTTCGCAGCTGGTGTATACGCATGAAATGGCCGACATAAAACATAAACATAAACATTCACACACTCACACCCCTGCACTAGGATTCCCTGTGTCGCAGGTGGCATGGACACATACAACACATCACAACATCCAAGACCCGAGAACAAACATTTGTGTTCGTCACAAATATTTGCCCCGGCCGGGGATCGAACCCGGAACACCAAGCTTCGTAGGCAGGGTCACTACCAACTAAGCCACGATGTCGTCGCGCGACACGCTTTTGAACTTTCGCAAGTACCAATCCGCCCGTATACGCTTGACTAAAATATAATACGCTAGTCGGAAACCGCACTTATGACGTGCAAAGAAGGTTCATAATAGCTATACCTACAGCATAGTGCTCGTTGACTTTATTTCAAAGCTGTTCTTCAGATTAAGCAATAGGTAATGTAAGTTGAACCAATACTTCGCAAGGTCAGATAAACTGTAATAATCATACTTTCTACTTTGTACAGTTCAAAATTTGACCGGCAAGTGACACGATACTCAATGCAGCGTAGATAAGAGTAATGTCAAGCAGGGGACATGCGCGCACGCAATGTAACGTGATCTACAGAATTCAAAACACTTCCTACATAACAATCACGGGTAGAAAAATATAATAACGACGTTTGTAGACAATCATGGCAGCAAGATGAGATTGCCAGAGATTTTGTACATTATTTCGGATTGTTTCTTGACTATGCTATAGGTAGGTTAGATGCCTACTAAAGATCACTAAACTGCGCGTTCGTGCGTCATATAAAAATAACTACGTCATATTATTAGCATTTTTTGCTATTTTAAGCTTATACGAGCTGCTGCTTACGGCTTCGCTTAGATTTAAAGAATTCAGAGATTTATATTTTACGATATATTCTGTTGTTACATATTTTCTGAAATAGTGATCTCTGATTCTATATTAACACTAGCTGATGCCCGCAACTTCGTTTGCCTTGATAGTAACACAAAAATCCTTTCTAAGAACGCGCCTACACTTTTTGACGAGCATGCCCTCAAATTTTCAAGTCTCTACGTTCCGTAGATTGGCATGTGCGTTGTCTGTCAGTCAGTCAATCAGTCAGTAGACTTTTATATATATTGATTGATATTGATGGATCTAGCTAGACACGTTAACCTTTAACAATTATGATCAAATAAGACTAAAATATTGAGAATTATGATCAATTATTTCATCAAAACATGTTTTTATAATAATGTGCTAGAAATAGCTATTTTATCAAAAAAAACCTTCGGCACGGTAGACTCGTAAACGAATGAATGTAAACGACTGAAAGAAGGCATTGATCTGTGGCATTGATGGACAATCATAGCCCAATTTCATCAACGAGAGATGATTTTCTTATCGTTCGTATAGTTCTTTCGGACCAGTGTGGTGAAAGGATTTTAAGTGCGCCTCGAAGAGGCTCGAGAGATGATAATAAACAGAGTAGGTAGAAAGAGTAAAGCACTTCCCAAAAGTATACCTACCTATAAGTAGCGGCACGTAAGTCTAGCCCTGAACGATACGCAGGGGGTTACTGCGCATGGTTATTGTATGTGTAGTCCCTCAGGTACCTTACTTTTTACTTCTGCGCAATAACGGTCAGCGCTAGAATTTCGTGCTGCTACTTGTATCTAGATATAGGTACCTATGCCGAACATTCTCCTTACTTCAACTTCTCATTCTAGGACGCTGTAATAGACTGGGCTCGCGACCATAGAATGCATCATAAGTACTCGGAAACCGACGCAGACCCTCACAACGCCACTAGAGGGTTCTTCTTCTCCCACGTCGGTTGGTTGCTGGTCAGGAAGCATCCGCAGATCAAGGCTAAAGGACACACTATTGACCTCGGCGACCTCAAGGCGGATCCTATTCTCAGGTTCCAGAAAAAGTAAGTCTTCAACTGGTTAGATGATTTTTACTTGCTTAGTTTTAAAGTTAAATTCCGCTATGCATATATCTCGCGCGCACATGTACATGTTTGGATATATAAATTAACTGAGAATTTTCCCCAATCTCCTTTGCTTATGTTTAACATATCAAAACAAAAAAATTACACCATAACATTTCGTGAGGTTGTAGCAAATCGGTGAATTTGCTACAACCTCACTTTTTTAAAATTTATACTCAGTTAATTCATATATTCAAAAGTGTACAAATGTTCGAGCGAGATATCGGTGCGCGGGATTATGGGCCTTAAATATAATATTTGATCTCACATCTTTAGATTCATCGTATTCTCAGTGGTGAATTTTCTTTACGAAATTAAGCGAGGAAAATTTTATAGAATAAAGGTTTAATAATTGCGATTTTTTTTGGATTTGTTTTTTTTTTTTTTTATTCGATTGACTAACCTTGATTTTAAATACCTAATATACTATAACTCGTAATAACCACTGTGTGCTGTGAAGAATCAATTTTATGACATAACATTTTAGTCGTTTCTACACAGTCCAATATCCAAATCATAGTAAATCAATACCTACCTACCTACCAACCGACCAACTAATTGGTATTTTACCAACACATACTAGTAGGTATTTTATTATAATGTTCGAATACCACAGCACAGCATAACAAAGAATTTGTTGATTTAATAAAAATCGCGAATGTTCTGTTTATATTGACTCTACATAATTTAAAAAAATGTAAAAGATATTACATAATGATTCTATTTAAGAGTATAAATATGTCACCGTATTTTTTTAAGGACCGAAAAGAATACAATTTAGCTGTTTTCAAAAAAACACAATACTTACCTACATATTGTCGAAAAATTTTAAACAGTACGAAAGTCTGCTATGAAATAAATCAACCAAAGGACCATTCAAAAAACGGGTTTAGAAGCGTAAATTTGTAAATACCCAATAGGAAGCAAACAAGCTAAACTAGCTAAAGCAAAAAAAAATCGACCTAACCTACCAATTCTTTGCTTTGCAGATACTACCTCACGCTGATGCCGCTATGCTGCTTCGTACTCCCCACCCTGATTCCCACTCTCTGGGGCGAGACTGCTTGGAATGCCTACTTCGTTTGCGCCCTATTCCGATGGGTCTACGTGCTAAACGTCACTTGGCTGGTCAACTCCGCCGCCCATCTTTGGGGAGCCAAACCTTACGACAAGAACATCAACCCTGTTGAAATCAAACCCGTTTCCTTAGTCGTTCTTGGTGAAGGGTTCCACAATTACCACCACACCTTCCCTTGGGACTACAAAACAGCAGAGCTTGGAGACTATTCGCTCAATTTCTCGAAGATCTTTATTGATTTCATGGCGGCCATAGGCTGGGCTTACGACCTTAAGACGGTTTCCACTGACGTCATCCAGAAACGAGTGAAGAGGACGGGCGATGGGACGCATCCCGTGTGGGGCCCAGACGATGACGTCACTGAGGATATTAAAGAAACTACGGACAAAACCGAATGAAACCAAAGCGCGAAATGATGACGTAATTTATTCTAAATTATTGAAAATATTTGCTACTAATGTAGTGGTTTATAGACTTTAGGTGTTAAGATGTGATGATTATTGTGATTTAGGTTACGTTTTCAATAAAAAGTTTAAACTTAATTCAAGGTTCAATGAACTTTTCAAATCTACATCTCTACGTTTCTACCTACTTCACATTTTTGTGAAGTCAAAACCACTTACGTAATGCGGTAGTTTTAATGTGTTTTCTGTAAGGGCGAAGTCCACGCTGTCTGTGATGTAGTATAAGCATAGTAATTTCAATTAGGGATATTATCATGACCACTTCTAAGGGTGCTTCTAAATTGAACGCTTGTTTGAACGTTATTACATTCTTACAGAGTGCTACATTTTCTTACACTAACAAAATATTTTTGACATGAAATTCTTAGAGCTCCAAATATATTAATTGGGTTGTGATCATTGTTTTTTATAAATAATAAAATAAAATAATAAATAAATAAATATTTTGGAAATTTTACCCAACGCCATCTAGCCCAAAACTAAGCGGAGCTTGTTTTATGGGAACCAGATAACTGAAAGAATACTTATTTACTTTTTTGTTAATACATACATAGAATACATAGAAACAGCCAGTGTAACACCGATGTTCATCACACAAATGTTAGTCCTGAAGCGGGAATCGAACTCGCGAAACTGGCGTGGCAGTCCAACACACTTGCTACTCGTTCATCCGTGTCGTCAGGTATTTACATTATGACGAAACAAGTTAGGTATTCTCCTGATGATAAGAGATCCGATGATCAGGACTACTGTGCTTACAGGACTTCAAATGGAGGACGTGGTGGCCGAGTGGATGAGGCCCTTGCCTTCCGATCTGATGGTCGCGGGTTAAAATCCCGGTGGTAGTCATGCGTAAATGGGTTTTTCGGTATAAAAATACTATGTATGCATCCCACGTTATTGCAACGGTGAAGGAAAACATCGTGAGGATACCGGCATGACGTTGAACCTATTGTTCGAAAACATGTGTCGAGTGCACGGAAGGAGCCTCTTTGAGGCGCACTTGAAATCCTTTCACCACACTGGTTCGTGTGACACGATAAGAAGAATAAGGCTTCAAATCATGGATCCGAGCAACACTTTTACAGCGCTTTTTGGTATTTGGGTGTTGAGACATCATAAGATTTCATACAAAATTAGGTATTTGCGGTGATTATTCGACAAGGGGCTTCTAATAGGTAGCCAACCAACCTAGGTAGGTACTTCTTTCTAACGTTGGCTTGGTTAAAATTATATCCTATTGCACGATGATGAAAAAAAACAGTTATTTAATACATATTTTTTTAAAGGTATAAAAAGTAATTTGTTCTCGGTAGGTACTTGATAGGTATTTATTTTGAAGCCGCAATAAAAATCACACCCGAAATCCATGTATTTTATTTGATGCGAAACAGGCCATTCATTTATGATTGTTGGTTTTCAATCAACAATAATTGGACATTCAGAATGAAAATAATGAAAATCCATTTTGATTTTTTCATTATTTCACTCAAGATAGGATACAGGGAATTTATTGTTTACAATCGATGAAAATCCCTTCGAACATTTAATTTCAATCATTTCAAATCTATCTGAGTATAAATTCTTTGCTTTCTGAAGATTAGATATTAGTGTTAGTATAATCAGGATATAAACAGTAAAATAAAAGGTTTAGTATTTAAGATGTACGCCATATTTTTCAGGACCTACCATCAATTATTGGTTGACTGGTAGAAAATGCTTTTCTAGCATTAATTAAGTCCTCCATTTGTACTGCATTTTGTTAAGTATGTGTAAAGAAAAGTATCAAATAATAATAACATTACAATGTAGGTAAAACATAATATATAGGGATATATATTTTAGTTTCCTAATTTATTTTTTATATAAAGTATTTATATTTAAGTAGTACGCTAACCATACTGTACCACCCTACAAGGGTTGGCACTAAAGTGCACTTTGTTGCAATCAATACAGTTACATAAAGCAAAAAAGCTTTTGTATCATTGAACATCATGCTGTATAATGTCACAAAAGCTGTAATGTAATTTCCCTACGAGCAGTGTTTTTTCGCATCCATCAGAGTCACACCCCAGCTGAGTTCACTGGAAGCTAAAATTGTGATAAAAATGATTGCTTCAAATAACAACGCTTATGAAAACAATTCGTACAGTTTCTTCGGCCCTGTGGGTATGGCGTTCTATAACAATGGTGATGTGTTAGATGAGACAGAATCCGTGAAGATTTTCCTCAGCGTTTATTTGGGAGCCACTATGGTGTTCAATCTGATTGGGAATATTTCCACGTGTGCTGTGATCATTCGTAACCGCTCGATGAGAACTCCAACTAACTGCTACCTCTTCAATATTGCCATCACCGATATCATCACCGGGTTGTTTGTCCCAATGGAAATCTATATTCTGTGGATTCCTGATTTCTACCCTTTGGGCGACGTTGGCTGTCTCATCCACGTCATCCTGTGGGACTACAATCTTAACTGTAGTCTACTTATCATAGCTGTGTTTACTTTTGAACGTTACTTGGTAGTCACCAGGCCGTTTCTTCGTCAGAAATTAGCTTTGAACTCTCGCGTTTACAAAATCGTGGGTGTGATTTGGTTCGTATGTGCTCTATTTATTATTCCCGATGTGTTTTACATAGACATGTTGGAAAATAAAAAATATGCGTTATGTTACTTCACTATATCGTCTGAGATTAGTACTATTTTTGCGATTGAAGTGTTTGCGTTGTCTGTTTTGCCAATGGTGACCACCGTTGTACTCTATATTTTGATTTTCGTTGAGCTGCAATCCGAGAGAAAAAAACCACGAGCAAGCCCTATTGTTGTGCAACACAACAGAGTCAAGGCTATCAAAATGCTGGGTAAGTTTTGAAACATGTTTAATTAATTCAATATGTAGATACAAAGCTAGCTACAAATTATAAAACTAGTAGGTAGTTACAAATTAATAATCAAGATTTTACAAAAACATACAAGACTTTGCCGATAAACACCACTAAAAGAAAAGTCACAGGGACGCAAAATACGCAATTTCGTTTACTTCGACGACATATTTTTTCAGTTATTTTGATAAACTAAACTACAAAACGATTTTAAATAAATTTCTATGAGATCGATCTGAAAGTAATATCCTCTAAAACAAAAATACATTTTTTTTGAAATCGGTTCATTAACAACAAAGTTCTGAGGTAACAAACATAAAAGAAAAACATTCAACCAAATTGAGAACCTCCACATTTTTTGAAGTCGAAAGTTGAAGTTGAAAAGCTAGAAGGTAGTAAGTAGCTACAAATTATAAAGGCGAAGTTCTATTGATAGACAGACGGATGGATGGGTGTCCGAAATTAGTGACTCGATTGAACTGAAATCCGTCATTAGATTAGTCTTGGACGTGGGAAGTTATAGGCTACTTGCTGCTGCTGCTGAATTCATTGATATTTTTCCGCGGGTGAAAGAAACAAAATCGACAAAATAAACAACTCTTCCACGGGTGGCGAAGTCGCACGCGGGTTCAGCTATCTATATCTATACATATAACTAGCTGTACCCGCGTGCGACTTCGTCACCCGTGGAAGAATTGTTTATTGTCAATGTTGTATGTTCCACCCGTGAAAGAAATGTCATAGAATAGCAAAGTGTCAGTACTAAGCAAGTCAATCAAAACTTGCATATTTTCAAACCCTCTTTTTAACCACTCAAACATTGAATTTAGCAGAAAACTGAAAAATATAGCGGCATTTATCTTCGGAGATTATAAAAGAACTTGTGTTCTGCTGATGAGATCTTGTTAAAACCATAAGTTATACCGCGACTCTACATTCCTTTTAAAAAAAAGTCCCTTTGTTTTTCAGCCGCCGTATCAGCTACCTTCTTCTTCTTCTGGATCCCATATTGCATACTTCGCGTGATGCTCATCTTCCCGGGTTTAAATGATGAGAAAAACTACACCGTGAGTAGCATTTTTTTTAATTTCATTTTTTATTTAAGGGGAATCCTCAAATCCGAATTCCATACAAAATGTTTCCGACAAATACTCAAAAAGTACGCTGTATTATAGTAATTTCTTCACATTATTAGTTTTGTCCATGATTTCGTCAACAAAAAAAGTGAAAGGTTTCATACTTTAATTTAGATTTTATACGTGTTTTAAAATTAACCGTACTAACTTAAAAACACGTATAAAATCTAAATTAAACTATGAAACCTTTCACTTTTTTTGTTGACGAAATCAAAAAACATGGACGAAACGAATACTGTGAAGAAATTACTATAATACGGCGTGCTTTTTGAGTATTTGTCCGAATCATTTTGTATGGAATTCGGATTTGAGGATTGGCCTTAAACTAGCTACTTGAAAAACCTGTTGGTTTCTTTTCTATAAAAATTTAGGTTAAGTGTGATGGGCATTACATAGTACAATCCTCCTATTAATCCAAGCTGTGGAACCAATTAAGAAGCCATTTTTTTCAGGCATGGAAGATCATTTCTTACCTGTGCTACGCTGGCTACATGTCTACGGTGGCGAATCCGATTCTTTACAGCCTTATGTCCAGAAAATTCCGTCAGGCGTTCAAAGTAAGTGAAAAAAAACCGTGTCGACGGAAGTGAAAACTTCATCAAGGCGACTCAAGCCGAATTAACCTGAAGAAGCGTTACATTACCGAGCGTGACGTTCAATACCTAGGTACATAATAAAGTTCTCAGCGCGCCAAGAAGTTTTCACTTCATCAAAATAACATCCATTCTTACAAGCCTATCTAAATATCGATTGCTAAGAATTTTATATTAGATTTAACCACATTCATTTTATTTTTTTTATTTATTATATTTATTAATTTACTGTAGCCACATACGGGTTGCTGACTACAGCTACCGGTGGCCGGCGTCCGTCAGTTTTCATACATTTCGTTGCGGTAGCGTGTGGTCGAAATTCATTATTGATTATATTAGTATATTTATTATTTTCACCGCATTTATTTTTTATTTCAGGATTTGCTGCGTGGAGGTTTGTCTAAGCGCCGCAGTTCTAACAGCCGTATGCCTGGCGCCATCGAGCATGGAAGCATTCCTACCACACACGCCGTTTACTAAAGCTAAAAGTCATTAAAGCCTCAGATAAATTATTTTAGGTTATCTGATTAGTCAGATGCGCTGATTTCTAGTTACTGCACCCGCAAACGGGTGTCAGACTACAACCGGAAACCGGCTTCCGTCAGTCTACAGCTTCTAATGGCTGTAGTCGGACACTCGTTTGCGGGTGTGTACTTAATCTTTCGCTTCGCACGCCACTGCCAGTGGTGTAGCACCTTTATTATTAAAAGACACGCATATTTCATAATTAGTATATTTTTATGTTGTAAATGGAAGGCATGATATGAATTTGTAGATGTAGATGTATGTTGTAGAAAGATATTTTCTACATCTTGTGATCCGCCTCTTCATTCAGTTTTCAAATTGTAATCCGCCTCTTTCGTAAGTTTATATCCAAGTATTCTTAAAAAAGACAAACTAAAAAAAATTTTTCATGAATTTTATGGTCCATAATGTATTCATTCGATCGGTATCATTAAAACATTTTATTGCATTTGAATGAAACTAAATTATTATTTTATGTTTAGGCTAATTTATTGAATGTTTCAAATAACTATAATTTAGCTACAGATATATTTTATTATTTGAAAAACAGTTTTCAAAACAAGCCTTTGTAAATCAAAATTCAGCACTGCGTAGCACTGTTCTGGTCATGAGCAGCGTGATCTCTTACCATCAGGAAAGCGCTTAGTTAGCTCACACTCACACGTTTACGTTAAAAAAACGTGGAGAAAATTACTAGTATTTCATGCTTTTTGTAGAAATCTTATTCATATATACTCCTGAGAGTTCCAAACCCACTTTTCTAACGAATTGGTCATAACTAGTCAATACGATGAACCAATAATTTTATTGATCTACGAATAAATTGCTCCTTCTGAAGCAACTTCCAGTCCCATGAGGTAAATGTAGTCGAGCACGAAATATAATTGAGAATTTATTCAAGTACCAATACCCAATGCAATTTTACCTATGTAGGGTAGGTAGGTCTAATCTCTAGAGATACAAAATCTAGAATGAAAATAAATTAGTATAATTAGGGTACAACTGGGATAGATGCCCCAGACCAGATATTTATGTGCCGCTTTTCCATATACTTACACCTTAATTTCGAAAATGAAGGGTAATGAGGTAAAGTTATTACTCCATAATACCAGGAACAGACCTGATAATTTATAAATGGCTTGGATAGATTTTTTAACCACTAAGCCAATGTAATTTTAATCAGCCTTCAATAAAAAAAACGGTTTTGAAAATTGGTTCCTCTAATAGTACACACGGCTTTTTTACACGCTACACGCCAGCGACTTTAGCGTGTAATGAGAATGGAATTTTGTAAGTTCTCTTTGCAAACGTAGTCATGAATTTCAGCTAGTATATTATATACCCACTCACAATTTAGCTCAAATAGTAGGCAGTGTGGTTGCGAGACGGGCACAATTAATTACATAGCTGGCTCATTAATCGTGAAGCAAGCTCTATAAACGAGTAGAGTTGCATGGACTCTTTGCTGTGTGCAACCGCAAATGGACACAAAGTTAATTGAAGTCAAAAATATATACTAAAAGTGTGTGTCACTTTACCATAATTCAAATAGTTTTTTTTTATTCACAATTTAATCTATTTTTACAGTATAGATTCTTAGATTTAGATATAGATACAGTATAGATACTTAGATATTTAGTTCGGAACGCAAAAGAAGTTGTGGGCTAGCTAGACTAGCTAGTTGTTTAATAAATTTATCAGTCTATAAGCAACAACAGATACCTAACCTAGGTATGTGAGATAATGACTCAAACTCAAATTAAACAGGTTAATTGTCCGGCTTTGACAATTATTTTTTAAAAAATCTTTGAAAGCAGTATTACTGTATTTTAAAGATAAAGATAAGTCTCAAAGTAAGGCAAAACTCTATATGGTATGGCCGTGAGACATCCTGTATATGGAACCTACCTATTAGGTATAGTCTATTATTTGCAATAACGTTTACTTGCGTTCAGAATTTTGTTAGTTCGAAACGCAAACGAAGTTGCGGGCTAGCTAGACTCGCTAGTCTGCTAGTTTTGTTATAAATCTATCACCCTACGACTAACGACAGATACCTAACCTGGTTATGTGAGACAGTGACTCTTCGATGAGACAGTGATTCTCCAATCAGATGGACGGTCACGCTCTCCTCAAAATTGCGCCGGATTACTTTGGGCGGCGCGTGTCATCTGCTATTTGTAGAGCAAATCGAAATATTGGTTTTGATCAAACATAAACATAACTGATACTATAGAGTTCCTCAGTCGACGTAGGGTCATTCTTGTATATTATAGCTTGCTGACGCCCGCAACTTTGTTTGCGTAACTAAATATGTTTCTTAGTAGCCTACACTTATTGATGGACATACCCTCCAAATTTCAAGTCTCTTAGATTAGCGGTTTGGCTCGTACATTATCTCTCAGTCAGTCAGTCAGGTCCAAATATTTTATTAATATTGATTATCATATTAAAGATAGTATAAAAATAGCACAGAATTATTTAACATAGAATCACAATGCAGTGCTATGAAAATGCGCCAAGAAAAAGAGAGCCACATTGGCTAACTTCTAGTACATTTAGGTCCGATGCTAATTTTCGAAAAAGAGAAGTAACAGGAAGATAAATATATGTTAAAACTACTATGCATTTTCATCTTTAATAAAACTACATCGTAAAGAGTAACATATTACATTATTTGAAGATAGAGATAATTCATTTTTATTGACAGGGGTGTCTGAAAATTTTCTGTCCTGTATTCCGCATCCATTTTGGTTTGATACTATCTTGGTACATTATAGGAACACCATTATTAATCTATGAAAAATAGATACTCCATATTTAAGCCTTTGTTATATTAATACGTAGCTTGTTGTATCTCATGATGTAATGAAAATTTTCCGACTTCATCTAGGTACTACAATATTTTTCTAGAAACAGCTGCTTTTTTATCGACAGTTCTCACGCCTCCGCTGTAATAACTAACCGGTTTTCACTGCACAAAACCGTTTTTTAGGGCTTTAAATAAAGGGAAATAAATAAACGTCGGCTGGAAGCTGGCTATGAGCCAACCTGTGAGCCAGTGAGTAGGTGTTGAAGAGAGCTTACTAGCTTCTGATGTTGGGCTTTACCTGTAGTATAACATCGACAGGGGGAAAAAATGGGAGAAGAAATATCCAGTGAACGAATATAATCTAAACAAGTTTTTCGCATTCAAAATTCGGATTTTAGGGATTCTGGGAAAATAGTAGTGGGAATTTCGGTTTTTTTTCTTAACGTTCCCACTAGTGGGGATGGCTTGTTGGAATTTCGGGAATAACCCACGTGGAATACCTCGTTGTGGCAAAAAAAATGCTATAGGTAGGAACTCTTATAGAAACATCGGTTGACTTTTCAGAAATCATAAATTGCTTTTTTGAGATCATATGTTAATTTAATGATAAAATCTAGTAAAGTAGCTTGATTATCACAAAATTTTAAATTATTATTTTATAATATCGCTGACTGTACCAGTCAGGTACTCTTATGCCATATGGTGAGTTCTTAGAGTTCTAATATGTACGATCTTAGAGCCGTTTTAGACTAGCGTTTTTTTGCGCGCGTGTACGGGCCTTTCGGCATACGCCTGGCTTCAAAAGCCGAACGCGCGCATACGAGCTTACACCGGGGCGTTTACACTCAGTTTGTTGAAACACTAAGAGCCTTTTAAAACGCGCACTTTGCTAACGCGCGTTTTGAGAACCATGAATTCTATTGAAGTGTACACTACACATGCCGCTTGACAAGCAGCGCGCGCTTGCACGTGTACACTCAATAGAATTCGGGGTTCTCAAACGCGCGTTAGCAAAGCGCGCGTTTCAAAACGCTCAATGTGTACCCGTTCTCAGCAGTGACGCGGAGCGCGTAAACGCGACAACGGTCGTACGAGTGGCTCTTCGAGCTGAAAAAATTAAACTTGCGCGCCGAAAGTCTGAAACTTAGAGGAAAAAGGAAATTTCGCTACCTTAGGAATATGTTTGATTTATGTTATCGGTCCCAGGAGTTTGGCCGAAAGGTAATGTAGTATGATTGACTTTTTGCTCTTGTTTCTAGTTGTTTGGTTTTTTATGTAGCTCATAAAGAAAACTTGTAAATGACTAAACAAAGGGACTTCTGTATATACCTTTTGATACTTTATATTATTTCTTATACAGGCATATTCATGGTTACGAATGTAAATAAATAAAATATACTATAAAAAGTTTGTAAAATTACTTGAAATTTAGATCTACATTCTACATACCTAATTTAGCTTAGTTACCTACTTGGCAGCAGTACGTAGGTACTCAAAAGTGCCTACATTGTGTTCATAAAACTGGAATACAATACAGCAAACATATAAACAGTAATACCTACCTAAGATACCCACTCGATATAATCCTGCAGGGGACGCCTTCTACCGTTGCCAACTAAAACTCCTATTACATACTTGCCTAAAAAAAGAACACGGTTTTCCAATACCCATTTCAGTAATGGCGCCCGAAAGTGTCCGTGGCGCGGTTGGGTGCCGCAAATTATCGCAAAATTTAATTAAATCAACAAACTGATGAAGATAGATTGAGCTTATCGATAAGCTTTTCTTGGCTAAAAGTTCTTTGTTGTAGAATAACCACACACAATCACACATACCTTTACTTTCTTATGTGTATAAAACATGCTTACTCTACCTTTATAAAACAACATAAACATACATAAACATAAAATATATTTATGTACTACATTTATATAATATATGTACCTACACTTTTTTACATTAATAAGTTACTTTGATTACTTTTTACACACTTTGTTTTTGTAACCATATTTTTTGCACGCCCGGGTTGACTGGTAGAAAATGCTATTATAGCATTAAGTCCTCCCTCACTTATGTAAGTGTTAAAGTGTTAATATAAAAAAAAAACATTCACACACTCACACCCCTGCATTAGTATTCCCTGAGTCGCAGGTGGCATGGACACATACATGACATCACAACACCCAAGACCCGAGAACAAACATTTTTGTTCGTCACACAAATATTTGCCCCGGCCGGGGATCGCACCCGGAACACCATGCTTCGTAGGCAGGGTCACTACCAACTAAGCCACGGTGTACCAACTAAGCTTTATTATTATTATTAACTTATTTCCATTTTTCACAGAATTCTTTTTTCTTTCAGTATTTTTGTTTTTAATCTGTATGTTTGTATTTACTAAAAAAAGGTGCTGACTGCTGCCACACAGTTTTATTTTAACTTTTGAAGTGGTCAACGCTCCCACTTTATTATGTACTCCTTTTTATGTTCCAAATAAATCTTTTGAATTTGAATTTAAAGAATCATCTATTAATATTTACAATATTATCAAAGGAATTATAGAAAACGCAACGAGCCACTAAGTTGTATCGCTAGAGTCTCAAAACAAAATAGACATAAGTACAAATCAATCAATGTGTAAGTAGATAACATTTCTTCTTCTTATCGTGTCTGTAGTCTTTAGAACCAGTGTGGTGAAAGGATTTCAAGTGCGCCTCGAAGAGGCTCCTTTCATGCACTTGACACATGTTTTCGAACTTTTTAGGTTCTATGACATGCCGGTTTCCTCAGGATGTTTTCCTTCTAAATTAAGCACGTATTTTAATGCACACATAGATTTTTTGAATAGAAAAATCTATGGGTGTATGTACGACTGGGTTCGAACCCACGAGCTTCGGTTTGAAAGTCGAGACACCCAAGGCTTTATAAGGCATAGATAAGACTTAGAAATAGATATAATCTCTTCAACAGTTGTAAGCTCTTTGTTTTAAATTTAACCGAATCAGAAAAATAAAGTGACTGTACTCGTATACACAAAAACTCTACCTTTTTAGAACAAATAAAAAAAAACTATTTATATAGGTACCCACGGGTAGAATTGAAAATCTCTTTTCTTGGGTTAATAAGTATCCAGTGAAGCTGTCTTTGTCAACCCACCTTTACGATAAAGGGTGTCTGTTTTTCTTCTCAGTCAATTAATTCGTCCATTGTCTTCGCAACTCGGTGCTATTCATTCGAATGGTGCGTGAAACGGAATCCATCGCACATGCAAACAGTAATGATACTTTTAACAGATAAGTTTACGAAAACTAAAATAATGGTGTGAGAATATCCAGACCCAGACATGGATTCCAACGAAGACGGCGTTAAAATCATTTTATATAAAAACACGTTAAATAAAACGCATATTTTTAAGATATTATTATCTTTTAATTAAATTTAATACTATATTATTATAAATTAATTATTGTATTTTAATATATTTCACAAATATTATATTAAAACGGGCAGTTTTATGTAGTTTTATGCCTGTGACAAGCTGCTGCTTGCGGCAAAACTCACGAGGCTGAAAAGCTGAGAAGCATATATATCCAATCTCTTTGCTGAACAGAGTCTAATCGGCCTATGAGTTTTTTCAGCTCATAAACTATAGTTCATACCAAAAACCTTAATCGGTTCAGTAGCTGTAGCGTGATTGAGAAACAAACATCCATTTCTCCATTCATCATCACAAAATTTTGCATTTTTAATATTAGTAGGATAACAAAGGCTTGGCTTTCAAGTGTTCATACTGCTATACAATGTGGTGTGCGATTTCACGGGCTACTTGCTCCTACAGTTGCCTATTTAGCCAATAAACAGACCGGCTTGGGTCTCGGAGGCCCCATAGTCATGATAATAGTAATAACCCGGTAAGTATCCTTTGTTTTAAAATATCACTATATTTGTGCCCTTCTAGCCTCGGGGGAGTTTGATAAAGAAGATGTTGCTTGTTTTCATGGCTTCAATGTAGTATTTGCTTTCACTTACTAATGACACGGATGGTCGAATGGCAAGTGTATTGGACTGCCACGCCGGTATCGCGGGTTCGATTCCCGCTTCAGGACAAACATTTGTGTGATGAACATCGGTGTTTGTCCTGAGTCTGGGTGTTTTCTATGTATTCCATGTATGTATTTGTAAAAAAAGTATTTAAGTATTCTATCAGCCATCTGGTTCCCATAGTACAAGATCTGTTTAGTTTGGAGCTAGATGGCGTTTTGTGAATTATTTAATAATTATTTATTGTTTACTTGTAGGGCAAATAAAATAGCAGAGTGGCAGTCTATTGGTCAATTAGGAATATATTATCATATATGCCATAGCAGGGCTCAATTCCCACTGGGAAGGTAGCGAACGGGGTTTCTCGCAGCGCGGCGCCACGAGGCCATGAGGTTCTACCTCGCGGGCGCCGCGGGCGGCACACTACCATTTTTGAGCTTCACAAGCGATACTGGTCTTTTACGTCAGTAGGTTGATAATGATCAAAATAATTTGATACTCACGAAACGATACGATACACGAAAGTGCTCTGCCGGCCACTGGCGGTCGCTGCCGTCCCAGTGTGAATTATGCCTAAGTGCGGTTACAGACTAGCATATTTATGTCACGCGTACCACGGGCGGATTGGTAGGTATGTCTCGCGAAACATGAAAAGCCCAATATACCGGCGTTTATATACGCTGGGTTTTTCTAGCGAATGTCAGCAGCATGAAGCGTCTCTCGAGGCTTGTGGCTAGTAGACGCGCTGCAAAAATCAAAACACGAGTGGTGAATCCACACGTTTATTTCGCTAATCTGAAACCTTTAACGGTCGTTATTTTCGTCAACAGATGAAAAAACGCGGTGAATACACTATGAATTTTGGTAGAGTATTAAAGATCTATTCGAAAGTTGTCTGGATGAGATTGCTTTTAAGTGATAAGACCACCCACTCTCTTTAGGATTCATTGTGTTCCTATGTGTTTTTTCTTGTTTCGTGGTGTGCAATAAAGTATTATCAATCTAATCTATCTATATTGATATTTGCTTGTAATCCTTAGCTCTACAACCTGGTCTACGTGAAGGCTTTTAATTTATTACGTTTCTTACGTGCCTCGAGCGACGACACGTGTACGGAATTAATAAAAGTAAAGTACCTATAGGTATTAGTAAATGAAAAGTCTATGAACGAAATCACTTTTTGGTTGTCAATCACTTTGTTGATATTGTTTTCTTTTACCTTTATATACCTACTAGCTGGTGCCCGCGACTTCGTCTGCGCAGGTATCTCTATAAATTATAGCCTATGTGTTATTCTGACGTATAAGCTATATTATTGTACAGTTTCATTAAAATCCATTCAGTAGTTTTTACGTGAAAGAGTAACAAACATCCATCCATCCATCCGTCCATCCTTACAAACTTTCGCGTTTATAATATTATAAGTAGGAAGTAGGATTATGACATTAATGTAATATACTTACTACTACACCTTTAAGCTGCTCAATTTGATAAAATAATACCTACCTACCGATCCTCTAGTGGTCTTCTGTAAACAAAACTTTTATAATTCTGTGGATAACGCAGTGGGCTGTAATATTGTTAATCTAAGTACTATAATTATTAAGTAAATGTATATTGCAGTTGTTTGTTATCCCTAATAAATAAAATTAAAATTACTTCTATTTCTATGTTCATTTCAAGAAGCTAATAATAAAACTGTTGTAAATAATTATGTACTATTCATAAATGAAATCATTCATTTAAAAGTTTTAATAAGCTATATACTTTCAAAACGATAAACTATTGTTTGTTTAAGGGTAATCCTCAAATCCGAATTCCATACAAAATGTTTCGGACAAATACTCAAAAAGTACGCCGTATTATAGTAATTTCTTCACATTATTAGTTTTTCCATGTTCTTTGATTTCGTCAACAAAAAAAATTTAAAGGTTTCATACTTTAATTTAGATTTTATATGTATGAAACCTTTCAATTTTGTTTGTTGACGAAATCAAAGAACATGGACAAAACTAATAATGTGAAGAAATTACTATAATACGGCGTACTTTTTGAGTATTTGTCCGAAAAAAATTGTATGGAATTCAGATTTGAGGATGCCCTTTAATATTTGTATACTCTAGGATGAAATCTACACTGGAATTTATACTTTTGTACTTACCAATTTGTATAAATAAAAGAAGTTTTTTTTCTTACGTTTCAGACTTATTTCACTTTGTAAGAGACTCTACAAAATAACGAAATTGTTGAAAGAAACTTGGATAGTGGATGAAAAAGTGATTAAAAGTTTGACAAGGCGAAACGTAACTTTGTTAGGTATATTATATTTCAACAGTTTTGGATTACAAGGGACTTTGACGAATATATTTTTAAAAGCCTTATTAAAATCTTTACTGGGCACGTGTAATGAGAACGTTAGTATAGTCTCAGTAAAATTTAAATTATGAATTTGGCCACGGAAATGTTCAATTTTTTAATATTTTGAACATTGTACACAACGCCGTCTAGCCCCAAACTAGGCAAAGCTTTTACTATGGAAATTAGATATATTTATGAGAAGCAGTTCATCTGTCGTAGAGCCTCTACGGCGCAGTAGCTTCTACTACGCCGTAGAGGCTCTACGACAAGCAAATTAAATGTTCATTATGTTTTTTTTAAATATTGATTTGTATCCAATAATGTAATAAATTATTTCGTGTTAAAAATTATGTATTATTATTTTGACGACACGGATGGGCGAATGGCAAGTGTATTGGACTGCCACGCCCGGTGTCGCGGGTTTGATCCCGCTTCAGGACAAACATTTGTGTGATGAACATCGGTTTGTCCTGAGTCTGGGTGTTTTCTATGTATTCCATGTATGTATTTATAAAAAAAAAGTATTTAAGTATTCTATCAACCATCTGGTTCCCATAGTACAATATCTGTTTAGTTTGAGGCTAGATGGCGTTGTATGAAATGTACAAAATATTTTCTTATTATTTATTATTCTTTATAGTAAAATATATATTATGTGTATATGTCTTTACACAAGAAGTACTCTGAACCATAATTAAATATCGTAATAAATAATAAAAAAAATATCGTTTAAGATACTTAATAAAAAAATGTTTATAGTTTTCACACGTTTACATTTACTCCTTAAAAAAATTGCACGTAGTTTAAATATGTGGTGTGAACAAAACTACATGCAAAGCTATTAAGAAACTTATTTTTTCAAAAACAGTTTTGTTGTAGCGTAAGCATTCGCTTTCTATAAGCATTAATTTCAAATCGGTTTATAAACAACAAAGTCTGAGGTAACAAACATTAAAAACAAAAAAAACCGAATTGATACCTCCTCTTTTTTAATGTCGGTTAAAAAATAAACGTTAAGTAAGTACATTATTAATTTTTGCCTTTAAATGCACTTTCTGTATTTTTCTAAATAAATTCCATCTAAAAAAATTGGTAAGTTTGTATCATATTCAATATCAATCAATTTATAAAAAAAGGCTTAGACCTTACTGACTGAATGACTGTTGTCAGCCAACGCACAGACCAAACCGCAAAACTCAAAGGCTTGAAATTTTGGGGGTATTTTCTTGAGTGTAAAGCGGGGAATTGAATAGACGGACATGCCCGCGGGCAAATCTGCAGACATGCCCGTCGTACCTCGTTATTATGGATCTGTGCAATGTTTGCTAGTGTAGGACCGTCCCAGTCTTGCTGACCGACCGCGCGATCTCATTTTGTCTGCGCGGGCCATACCCCGAAGCTGATTTATCTTATGTTAAGAAAAAATTGAGTCCCTTCGGAACTCTTACAGGCTTGAGCTGCTAAAGAGTCTGTGTAGTGTATTGTGGCGACATACATGCCCGTACAAACTACCCGCGGGCATGTCCGTCTAGTGAATTCCCCGCTTAAGCGCGTAGGAAGGAATTCTCATAACTCGCAACGCAAACGTTGGTTGTCAACTAGTTATGTAAATAACTTTGTATAGTTTAGACTAATTCATAGCCCGATACCATAGTAGCAAATTCCATTTAGGTATAATAGTATTGTCTCGATATAATGAAGCTAATTGACTCAAAGGTAAATAAACTCAGCGAATGTCGTCAAACAGAATACAGAGAACACAGAATAATTCAGACCACTCTCAAACAAAATAGCTAAAATCAAATTAACTTGAAAATTAGGACGTACTTTCCCGTCGGTCAGGTAGTTACACAGTTATTCCATTATTTTGAAAGGGATTCCCAAAGGATATAACAAACTCAAATATGGGAAACTAATTGTTTGTTGCTATACTGCTCACGCGACTAGACGCAAAACATAACACGCATAAAACATTTAGTTAATAAATAGTGGAAGCATAACTCTTATGGAAAACACATAAAAAAAATTGGCCACTTTAACTTTGGCTACTTATACCTGGCAGTGAGTGTGCTGCTATCTGTACTTAAAATGTAATTGTAACTGTTTAAAGGTTAATCTCATAGTAATATTAACGTAGAATCTTAAAATTTTTGTATTTTAAATTTAATTCAAGTCAATTATTTGGGTCATTAACAAAATTTATTAATTGTATATTTTCATAACTTAGTGCCCTATTTTTAAGATAACATAAATATGGATCTATGGTCTGAAATAAATAATTTTTATTTAATTTTATTATTTATAAATATTATTTAGACTTTTGGTTAATTTTGTTCTAATGTAAAAATTCGAAATTTTGGCATTTGGAAGTAGCTAGTATTTTTCAGAACTAGTATTTTTTGTTATTTTTTATTAAAACTAAATCGTTATACGAGTAAGTATTGAATGAAATAAGGTATGGCAATATTGGCCGAGTGTCTGATAATTTTAAGACGTGTTTTCTGACGTACGTATATCTTATATCTGAGGGTTTCTTTCACCAAATATAATATTTCAAAGACTGTTATATAAATCTCATAGACAATGCATATTACTCGTATTTGTATGAAACAGGCATTATTCGGAATAACTGGAGCATGCGTGTATGAAGAGATTGATGTAGTTCCACCAATATACGTTTTTAGAGGAAAATGTTAGGAATAACGTTGGGTTAGTTAACAGTATTGGCTACTTATACTTAGAAAATGCTTTAGTCAAGTTAGGTTTCTAGTTTAAATAATATAATAATGGTTTTATTTCAGACACAATAAAAGTACAATGTAGCTTAACTAGGGCATATGGCGATATATATATAAGTATTTATAAAAACTTATCAATTATCGTGTCGCTGGCACTGGGTCAATGAAAACCTATTTTCTAAATGCCTTTTTCTAAAGGCTTCAAATAACAGTGGTTATTGCGTACCACACATTTGAGATTTCCATGAATATGTAGCATTCCACAAATGCCCTCTTTTCATTCGTTTACGAGTGCCGAAGGCTTTTTGTAATAAAATATCTATTTCTTGCACGTTAAGAAAAACATGTTTTGATGAAATAAGCTTCTTATTTTGATCATAATTGATACAGGTTATTAACGTAGGTATCTAGAGCCTATCGCCATTAGAATATAATTAAAAGCGTGGACCTAACTGACTGACTGACTAACAGACAAAGTATAGACTATACCACTGGACGTAAAGACTTGAAATTTCGAGGGTATGTTATTTCTTACGAGTTGTTCAAACCTACTATTCGGGCGAATGAACATGACACCTGGCTGACACGTGGCTCTGAAGTTGATGCTCCTAAGTGCACCAAGCACTACATAATAGACTTGATCCACCATTACTACCTACAATAGTTGCTGAAGAGAAAAGAAAGCTTCTGGCGGTGCGTCTCGTATCGCTTGATCTCCCCAAAATGTTAAATATTGCAGAAAGGGTGATTGACGGGCGCTGCGTGATACCCGAAGAATAGGCTGTTTCCTGCCCAACAGCAACAGAATCTCTGAACACCAATCCAAACGTAGTGGGCTCATAACCCACAAATCGTAATGCTCCACAAAGCCATTAGAAGGCAAGAGGAGCAAAGCCCAGAGACTCGGGATAAGTAGCTCCTGAAGTTGAAGCAAGGGTGAAGAGGTACCTCGACCCTTACCACGCTTCCCACAAGGACGAAGCGTTGATGACCATTGATTTGAACTTGATGCTTCCCCCGCTGCCTCTCGCGGCGCCCTCCGTGTTTCTTCTTCCTCTAATTGCGAAGCCTTATCATTACTTATCATTACAAAGTATTACAGGACCTCTTCTTTATCAAGATTATCCAATTCCACGCTGTCTTTGCACAAACTTCATTCGAGCCAGGTGTCATGTTCATTCGCCCGAGTAGTACAAAGTATCTATCCTATCTCCGAATTTAATCAGAAACTGATCGAAAACTTCAGAATAGAAATAAACTACTCGATACTTGGCGAACAAACATTGTAACTACAAAAACAAGAGCAATAATAGGAACTGTGTTAATAAACACCACTCCGCATATAATCAAAAGTTTTGTCCAATAACCCAATACAACTCCAGACGAGGCGTAGACAAGTTTCAGTGCGAAAACCAACGAACAGTCACCTTTGTTACCTATAGATGTAACATTATGTATTAGGTATATAAAAGTAGGTATATTCTATATACCTATACCCTGATTCAGAATTCAAGATTTTTTTTGTAAACAAAGGTGTGACCACCCTAAAAAAATACTTATCAAAGTGACGTTTACTCATTTTTCCTATATACTTATGGTACGGTTTATTTTCTAGTCAATATCCATAGAATGGAAAATAGCAATGGATGTGTACTGATTATTGTATTTTATTAATTTTTTTTCAGAAAGTTATAACACGATGAAAAAATATTAGCCAAAAATATTTTAAGACATTGATATCATCGGAGTAAATCACAGAAGTTCGAAACAATTTTTGGATTTTGACCTAAACGTGTGTTTGAAAATTTTATTCGTCTCTTGTCCGTTTACGGAGTCGAATGCGTTCTTTTTTCGCTTCTCGTGTGCAATTGTGTGAATCGAATGAATTTTTGTTAGGAATCTGCTATGCACCTTTGCATAATAATATGATTAATATCTTAGAAGTATAAATTCACAAATTCTATTTCCTATTCTACCTACTGTTCAGTGTTCTAAAGTACCTGAATATGTTTGGTTAAGAATTAATTACGTAAAATAGGAAACTATCACACAAGCAAAACCGCGCGCCATTACTAGTAATAGTGATCCGTGGTATAAACTCGTTTTTAACTCTGACCTGTCTCTGTTACAGTGACATAATATCATGACACTTCTTTGTTTACAAAAAAAATCTTGAATTATAAATCGGGGTATAGGTATAATATTAATTTCTCAAACATGCTTGGAAATTCAAACCTTATTTTGAGAACCTTTTTCGAGTTAAATCTACCTTGCTGGCCTGGCCTAAATAAATCACTATGAATATCGTGTTAGGTTATTTAAAAATGGAACGCACTTTTCTTCACTGAGAGTAGCAACTAAGGAGGTTAACCTAAGATTTACTTCTAGGTACATACCTCCTTAGTTGCTTCTTTCTTAATAAAATTAGGTATGTACCTCCTTCGTTTCGAACTTGCTTTCTAAATAGAACTGTTTAAAAAGAAGTGATATATAAGCGCTAATGATTGTGACTTCTTTATCTATTTCAAACTTCATAGACTTCATAGTTACTTTATGGATTTGCGATACACAAAGTTATTGTAAACCTCTATCTTGGTTCGCTTTAGCAAGTAGGTAAAAATCTTGTTCGGAAGTATAATGTTGTTAGTTAGTAAAGCCGCTAAAACCGATTATTCAGTCAACACTCCTAAACATACAAGTATTGTAAGCACGCCGTCATACGGTGAAGTATGAATCCAACCAATAATTTATAGAATAGAATAGAACATCATTTTATTTTGCGGTGTTTTTAAGTTCCTTTCTGAGTACTCGCTTTTGCTTTCGCTTTCGCAGCTCTTGACGAACACATCCTCCAAGTTTCAAGTCTCTACATTCAGTGGTTTGGCCTGTACGTTGTCTGTCATTCAGTCAGTCAGGGCCAAGCCTTTTATATATATTTTAAGTATTGGAACTGTTAAATATGTTTAAAACGAAAACTACAATTACGAAGTTTCTGTTTTACAAAATTTGAAAAATTTAAAATTAAGAAAAAAAAACATTTTTTTAAAGTCAGTTCAGTTTTGAAAATATCTGAAAATCCTGATACACATGTTTGTTTATTTTAGTCAATGAGTCTACATGCCAATATTTTATGTTTCTAGAACTTTCGCAACTTCGTTTGCGTGTCGACTTAACAAAATTCCGTACGCACTTTCAGTGCTTCGGCCTGTACGTTGTCTGTCAGTCAGAACTTAGCCTTTTATGTATATTGATTTATTGATAAGAAACTTGTTAGTATAGATAATATAATTAAAAAGATACTTAGGACTTACCTTACTTCCAACAATAAACTCTTTCATTCATGTCTTTTCAGCCATGTTTCCAGATATCTGTCCATGTTGCTCATGAAAATCATTACATTACATTTATATTTACATCCAACACATACCATAACTAATCTTCGACAATAACAGGAAGTATAAAGGAAGAAATTAAAATATTTTCTTTCTGCCCGTGATTTGTGTAAACAGTTGGATAGTTTCGACCTACCTATGTAACTGGACTCTTATTAACTCTCCCCCATTTCCCGGAAGTTGTCGTGTGTAGCCGGAAGCAGCTGAAAACGTTATTACATTCTTGTTGAGGTTTACCAAATAAAATAAAACCTTATTACATATTATGTATATTGAAGTTTTATTTATTTACACAACTAACTACTAACTCTACATTATGAATTAATATAGAACTAGCCTACTTAAATAAAATAAAACCTAATTGTTTGCATCTAAATAATATATAAATGTTCAATATTAAATTTAAATAATACCTAAATATAAGGAGAAGCAAGATAAAAAAAAAGTTTTATTGTCACAAAAATAATACATCAAGTAGGTACATATAAGTTTGACAAAGTCTAAAATAACTTAAGAAAGGATCGTACCACAGTGGATTCTGTTCCCCGCACTAGGTCTAAAAAGCCTGTGTCACAAGGACACGCCGACGACACGTACTCTCTCTAAACATGGATTTGTTACGAATTTATCAATAAGATGATACACAATGTATAAGGACAATAAATACTTTACATTTACACAAACACTTTATTTTCAACTTTATTTTTTCAAGTTTTTTTGCCATACCTACATGTGTTCAGTAACAGTAACTGATTATGCGTACTTTTTTATTGTTGGTTAAAAATTTGCGGTGTATAATAATTACTGTATTAAATTTAGTGGAGCCAAAAAACAAGGAGCCCAAAAATAATCGATATATTCTCAACCTTGTTGACAAAACTTGATGAACTTCGTAACACGAGAAAATATTTACAAACTCCCCGTTGATTTACAAAACAAAACGTGAGTCGGTTTCGTAAAAATGTCTATATGAAAAACGTAGGTATTATACCATTATTTATCGGGCTTATCAGCAAAACTCTACAGAGTATACGAGCACAAAAGGTGTCAAACAATACAATATTGATTTTATTACAATAAAAACATACTGAACAGTTTCCAAACTTATGTTTGGAACAAATTGTACAACTTTTGCCGTTTTCGAGCTGAAACAACTAAATTAAGCATTCGGTACTGTAATACATTACCCGACTGTGCGAAATAAGGATAATATATTTCAACGATAGCATCTGAGGCCGACATAACATAATAGGATAAGGTAGAAAACAGAGGTATTTTATTTATGGGCCCGGATATAACATTTTGGCTAAGAACAGGAAAACTAACGTCTAAATATTGTGAGATTATATTGTGGGATAACGTGGTACTAGGTATGTACTTTCACTATACCTCAAACGAATTACTTTGTATTAATTTCCCTGACAATAAAGGCAACCAAAATACTATATAAAATAATATAGGTCGTACCATGTAATCACCGCTGAATCGTGGTGGCCAAGTGGATGAGGCCTTTAGCTTGCGATCTGATGGTCGCAGGTTCGAATCCCAGTGGCAGTCATGCGTAAATGGGTTTTTTCGGTCGAAAAATCTATGTATGCATCCCACGTTCTCGCAACGGTGAAGGAAAACATCGTGAAACTGGCATGTCGTAGAATCGTGAAGTTCGAAAACATGGTGTCGAGTGCACGAAAGGAGCCTCTTCGAGGCGCACTTGAATTCCTCTCACCACACTGGATCGAAGGAACTAGTGACACGATAAGAAGACCGCTGAATCCGGTGATACTAAAACATCGATGACTCAATGCTTTTTTACACACTACAAGCCAGTTTGCCGCTTCATCATCATCAACCTATAGCAGTCCACTGCTAGACGTAGGTCTCCCCCAAGGCGCGCCACTGAGCCCGATCTTCAGCTATAGCGCGGAAATCATAGCTCCATCTAGCCAAAGGTCCTACACTGCGCTTACCTAGACTTCGCTTGTAGCTTGTAAACTCGCCCCGTGTCATCGACTTTTTTTACAATCTGCTTGTTGACAATCCTTCCCGAAAGCTAACTCACTCACTCGCTAGCTTTTAAACACGCCGGCGCGGGCGTGTAGCGTGTAAACTGGCCGTGTGTCATCGACGCAAACGTAGCTTTCTACTTTTTCCTTAGTAACTGCGATAATATTATATCAAACAAATGAAATTTTGTAATTATTGAAGTGAAAACATTTTTAGGCTCACTGAGGCTTCCAAACTCTCGGATGACTACTTTGGGTATAATATTTTCTAAGTGAAGATGGTAATGTGTCTACTGTATTTTCTTTTATTTGAACGACGATCAAATAATTGTAGCGTAACATTATATTATAACAAAATAAAGTGCCTGTTTTGTGGCTGCTATAACTGTGAACAAGATGTATTTTTGAATAAGCATCCGTTATACCGTCATGTCAATGTACCGAATCACTGTGAATGTCGTGGTATAAATAGTCGTATTTCGTATTATTAATCTGCCTTTGAAGAAGCTTTCACTTCTGTCGTGTGGTCCTAGGCACACAACATTTTTTACACAATCATGCCACTACGTTATAGATTCACCTAAAATTTGGCGTTAAGTTCTGGAAAGAATGTTTCAAGGTTTAAGTTTTAAGCTATTTCATTTTAATTTTATGACTGGCTATGTGTAATTTATAATTTTGAATATGTTACTAACCTTAGAATAAGCCTTATATTAACAAAATATGGTGTAATATTTACCGAAATAAAAGATTTGAATTTGAATTTGAATTTTTCAAGCCGCTAATATCGCAGATTTTTTTATACTAGTGTTTGTTTTTTTTAGTACCAATGAATTATTTCAGTTGCATGCAAACAATAAAATTATTGTTATTTATTTATTTATGTAGACACAAGTTTCACAAGTATTAGTAAAGCCTACTTACTATCTAATCTTAGAACTAGTTTTTAGTATTTAATAACTAAAAGAGATAGTCCTCTGAGTGAGTTGCCATTGCATTGACCAAAGAGAAATAACTTACCTATAAGTTATCCTTATTGCGATGGCTGACAGCTTGGAACATATCAAAGAAAAGATTTTTATTTACGCGATTTTCAGATGAAAAGGATCGTTTTTGCACAATACATTCTCCGATTCCGAGATCGTCTGTATTCTATTGTGGAACATTTGTACAGCAATAGGTACGAATCTCACAAGTTGTATGTTTACTTCGCAGCCACAAAACGTAGAATCAGAATTTATTGTGACATGGCATCCATTCGCTACAGAACTTAACATCGTTTGCGTCTTAATTAGTCTCTCCTTGATATATTTGTTTATCTAAAATAGGCTTAAAGGAGATTTAATGCAAACTAGCTGGAGACCGCAACTTTGTTTGCGTTTATAATTATTATTAATAAAATTCCTTTCTTATTACGCGCCTAAACGGAGAAAAAAAATGGGATAGCAATACTAAATAGTTAACTTTAATATAATATGTATTTCTTGTACCATTAAACAACTTTCGTTGGCTAGAACTGTCACAAATTCAAACAGAATTTTAGTAACTGTGTATACCTAACGAGATTTTTTTCTCCGTGTACACTTCTTGACGAACAAATCCTCAAAGTTTCAAGTTTCTATGTTCAGTGGTTTGGCCTGTACGTCGTTTTTTTATATATAGATTAATGCACTCCAAGATTTCGATATAAATCTAGAAAGCGAAGCGGGTACGGGGTAGTAGCCAATAAAAATGAGTTAGTATCTAAACAAGGGCATAAACCTCGTATTTTAAGTAATATTGTCAAAGGTATAATAACCTTTTCTCATCCACAATTGTGTCCATTTCCATTATAAAGAGAATTTGTGTAATTTGAACAATGCTATTATGGGCTGGAATGAAAACAGGCTTTAAAATGTTACAAGCCATTACACTTGCCAGAAACTGAACAGGAAGTCGGTACCTACCATCTTTCTGCTCAGTTGTGTACGTTGTTGTACTTACTCTGTGATACTGGCGACATGTTTTTAGAACCGTTCTGGTAATGCGCAGGCGTGATCTCTTACCATCAGGAGAGCTCTTAGCTTGTCTCGACCATGTGTATATAAATTAAATGTAACTTGAAAAACCTGTGTACTCTGTCAGGTATTTATAGATTTCTTTATTGCATCAAAAAAAAAGAAAGACTACATATAGAAATGGGAAACTTTGCGACAAAATAGTGCACAGTAATGGCCTTGTCGTATCACTAAAAATCTCTCCCAGACTTTGCATAGACTAGAGAATGTTGAACAAAAAAAATATACGAACATAAAATAGCCACTGCCCGTGGCTTAGCATACACGTTATCTAGATAAAAAGTAGCTTAGGTCTTTTAGGTTCTAGAGTATTTATTTATGTTAGTAAACCGAGTTTTAATTTAATTTTATACATATATATCTATCGTATTAAAAAAAATTGGTATTAAATAAAAAAAACTCAGGCAATCCAAGATGACCACGATAAACAAACCAAGTAGGAAAATCCAAAAGCTATTTAAAGCGATCGGTGAACTAGAATCAGAACCGAGAACCAGCGAGCCATCTAATGAGTTGCCTCTTTTTCAAATAAGATAAAGAGGGAGATAAATCGAAAGTATTGGTAAAATCCATTTATTAAACATACAAAGTTTTATTGAACTTGCAATGATTTTTTGTAGATATTATGTATTCGGGTCAAATCTTGCAACTGAATTTTGAAGCCGTTATCCTCAACCGATTGAGATGAAATTTTGTATACTTACACTTTTAGTTTGGATGTCAATACATAGTCAATTGAAGTCATTCTAAATCTATTATGCCGGATAGCCCAAGATGGCAGACTAGTTATTTTTTGTACACGCCCATGATATGGGTATCAAATGAAAGGGTTTGCTGAGAAGAATATTAAAAATAAAATGACTCGCCCAAGATGGCGGACTAGTTTTTTCAAACACTCGTATGATATGGGTATTATATGGAAGGGTTTGCTGAGAATAATACGAAAACTTACTCTGAATCCATTATGGCTCTCTTGTCCGCATAAAACCTTAACGGTACCTAAACAGAAAATATCTTTGGTTACACTGCGTTACAACTTCAGAAAACTTCAAAGTCTTAGTCAGTACGCGTAGATAAGTACCATATCTCTGTGTTGTGCAAATTCTTCGCCTCAGCTTCAGCTGTCTTAATCTTTGGAGAGAGTAATGGCAGGACATCTACGTATTACGTGTCTACGAAGACAAAGTGTCGTCGCGTCGTGAACCTTCACTTTAAAGAACGCACAAAGTACAATTAAACCGACGTTTTATTACCCAATGAGCCTACGTGCTGGATTTATAGTTGTGGCTTAGCGTAGGAATGCGAGAAATGTGGCTAGCAAATCTGGAAATTTTCCACTTTTTTAAATGAAAAAGTTTGTTTTGTAAGAGTAAATTTCTACTTATTTGACAATCTCTAGGGTAAAACTAAGAGACCTATCCAGGGTACTGTTACCTACCAACTCGCAGGACAGCTCTTATTAGTAAAAATATTTGAACATGACTTCAAGCATACCTATGATCATACCTTAGGCAAATAAATCTAATTTCATTAAAAAAAATATATAACATACATTTTAGTTTCACTTGAACTAAATTTGTAATAATAATAATAAGCCATTTATTTCCAACATATTAATTTACAAGGTTAATATTTTCTTATGGTTTTTTTAATTGGATACCCATCTAAGGGTGAAGGCCTCCTCCATCTGCTTCCATGCGTCTCTATTGTTGGCGAGTCTCGTCCAAGTAGGGCCGGCAACGTCCTCGATGTCATCCCGCCAGCGGCGGCGCGAGCGTCCGCGCGCGCGCCCCGCTCCCCGCGGGTACCAGTGCAGCACGCGTTCACACCATCTGCCGTCTAGTGTTCGTGCGACATGTCCCGCCCATCTCCATTTAAGTTGGCATGCTAGAGTAGCAGCGTCTGTAAGTTTGGTTCTCTGTCTGATTTTAGTGTTTCTTATGCGGTCTTTTAATCTAATACCGAGCAGGCTCCTTTCAGTGGCTCTTTGGAAGACTTGAATCTTGTTAATGATTTGTTTAGTCAGGGCCCAGTTTTGACAGAGAGTAGAGTCGGTAGAACTGTAGAGTCCATTGCCTTCTTTTTTATTGAGACTGGGAGTTTTGATTTAAAAATATGTTTCAGCGACCAATATTTGCCCCAAGCTATCTTTACGCGTCTCTCCACTTCCCTCTGAGTTTGGTTTTGGAAGCAGATGTTTTGGCCCAGTACGTATACACGTACTCATCGACATAGTTAACAGATTCATCATGAATGAGTACTGTAAGCTTTGAGCTATTGGTCATCAGGCAGGTCTTGCTCGTGTTCATGCGTAGACCACACTTACGGCTTTCACTATCAAGGGTTTGCATCATGTGCTGTAGTTCACTATGGCTCTCTGTAATTATGATTATGTCATCGGCAAAGCGTAGGTGATTTAGGTACTCTCCGTCAATTCTGATTCCCTTTCCATTCCAGTTCAGCTGGTTAAAAATATACTCTAGTAGCGCCGTAAAAAGGTTTGGGGATATCGGATCACCTTGTTTCACGCCTCTATATATATTGAATGGTTTCCCTTTATTATCTAATTTTACTGTAGCTGTACTCCGTTTGTATATTTCCTGCAGCTGCATTATATATTTGATTTCCACTCCTTGTGACTCCAGGGCTCTCCATAGTGATTCATGTGAGATCGTGTCGAATGCTTTTGAGTAGTCTATGAAGGCAATGTAAAGAGGCTTATTATATTCGATGTAGCGCTCTATCACCTGCGTCAAAGTGAAAAGTTCAACTAAATTATGTATGTTTAATTTGTACTACTAATCGAGCACAACCTATTTTTTACCAATCTCAAAAACAGCTCAAACGACTTCGATAGGTTAAATTTAGATTTCGGGCGTATGTCTAGGCATCACTTCATCACCAGAAAAATCGATTTTCAAGTTACCAAACTGGGCTCAGGCAACCAAGTACAATCTTCAGCAGCAAAAAATTGGTACCACCAAGTAGATATCACGTTAGAGAAAAACAGGTGAAAATATAACACGTAATATTGCTAAGTATATGTATATGTACGTACACCGCTAGCTACGATATTAGAACATAAGCTAGTAAGACGATCTTACATGCAAGCAAATGAAATAAACAATATATATATGTCTGTATGTCATATAATATATGTCAGTATTAGTTAGTAGTTAAAATACTCAAACACAATCCTGGAAAAAATAAATGAAATAAACTTGATTTTCTATTTCCGGATGTTACGCTGGAAACCCCTAAAACCACAAGCGAGCCATCTGTTCAAATATACCTATTCATATAAATAGTTATCGGCGAATAAACACTAAAATATGAAGGAGATAAGATCATATTTGCCGTATTTGCGGAAGCAAGGGTCGCATCTTATATGGAGGTATGTTATGAGTTATAACCGACACTCCATTAGGTGTCAATATTTATTGGTGTAATATATGGTATCCCCATCCGATAATCAATAGGTATTACATAAGCAGAGATTTCAGTTGGGACTGATAGGTAAATAGACTAAAAAAAGCTTAATTGCACTGAATAAACTGTACATAAATAGGTACTACTAACGGTAACGAAATTACGCTTGTGTATTTTTTTTATATTAGTGCCTATTTGGGTCATCAATTGTTAACTCCTACATATTATATTATTTATTTATTGTGTTAACTTTAGATCGACCTACCTTATCTTTAAAATAGCATTAAGCTCATTCTAATTGAACTGTAAAGTTCTTTATGAGTAAATAAATTTCTTTAAACCGAAACAAGTACTTAGACAAAAATGCCCAAAAAAACAAGAATGTTAATTGTTTTCAACAGACTTCAAAAAAGGAGGTTATCAATTTGGTGGAATGTTTATTTTATTGTTTGTCAGAACTTTGTTATTTATGAAACTTATTTTGTTTGAGAGAATATACTTTCATATTGGTAGGTGCATCAAAATTGGTTCAGTAGTTTAGTTTCTAAGGCCAATCCTCAAATCCGAATTCCATACAAAATGATTCGGACAAATACTCAAAAAGCACGCCGTATTATAGTAATTTCTTCACAGTATTCGTTTCGTCCATGTTTTTTGATTTCGTCAACAAAAAAAGTGAAAGGTTTCATAGTTTAATTTAGATTTTATGCGTGTTTTTAAGTTAGTAGGGTTAATTTTAAAACACGTTTAAAATCTAAATTAAAGTATGAAACCTTTCACTTTTTCGTTGACGAAATCAAAAAACATGGACAAAACGAATAGTGTGAAGAATTTACTATAATTATACTACGGCGTACTTTTTGAGTATTTGTCCGAAACATTTTATATGGAATTCGGATTTGAGGATTCCCCTAAAAAAATATGTCATCGAAGTAAGCGAAATTGCGTATTTTGCTTCCCTGCGACTTTTCAGTAGTGTTTACAGTCACTAAAACCGTCCGATTGAAATCGGTTGTTGTAAGTATGTTTTTGTAAAACCTTGATTATTATATTTGACTTGTCTTTGGAGGATTCAATACGAATACGCTTGTTATAAAAATTGGTGATAGGGCTAAAGTTTCTTGGCCCTGACCCTGAGTAGTCTCATAACGAGATGTCTACTGCCTACATTCCACAGTTGGGCCAATTTGGGGTGCTGCGTGTCATGATGTCATTGGGTAGCGCAACGGCCCCAGATAACCGCATACGTGCGAAACGACCTAGGGTGGGCCGCGGTGATAAGGTGCTATTGGGTATACAGGGTGTAAACTTCGAATTATTCCGCTCTGTTCCCTTAGGGAATCGATGGGACAGATAAGGGACAGGTGACAAAAAAGTTCTATCTGTCCCCATTTTAGCAACAGGGGGACAAATGGAGATTTTATTAATAGAAAAAATTCTACATTTAAAAAAAAATCTCAGGCGCCATTTTTTATAATTTACTTGTCTGTGGAGGATACAATACGAATACGTTGTTATAAAACCTGGTGATAGAGCTAAAGTTTCTTGGCGCTGACCCTGAGTTGTCTCATAACGAGATGTTTACTGCCTACATTCCACAGTTGGACCAATTTGGGGTGCTGCGTGTCATGATGTCATTGGGTAGCGCAACGGCCCCAGATAACGGCATACGTGCGAAACGACCTAGGGTGGGCCGCGGTGATAAGGTGCCATTGGGTATACAGAGTGTTGGCGTCAATTTATTCCCATCTGTCCTCCTAGGGGACAGATGGGACAGGTGTCAAAAAAGTTCTATCTGTCCCCATTTTAGCAACAGGGAGACAGATGGAACTTTTATTAATTTAATTTTTTATTTATCAAAAACAAGCTTAAAATATATATAATTTTTTTTTAGTGTTTGTGACATCCTGTATATGGAGGCGAGGAATTGGCAGAGATATTTTTACCGCGGCACAGATTAAATTGCTCTGAGGTAAAGACTATCTATAGTTGGTGACTAAGTAAGAAACGTTAGTAAAGCTCGTCTTTGAAAATTGGATTGGATTTTTTTAAGAAATTACTATGGTTGGTTCTGCTTATTCCCGAAATCCCCACTAACCAACCCCACTAGTGGGGATTTCGTGAAAAATTTCTCTAAGTCCCCACTAACATAAACCACCAACCGCAGTGGGGAATTCGGGAATATTATTGTCTCGAAATCCCCACTATTATGAACAATGAACATATTTCAAATAATACACATCTTTGGATATTTTTGATTACCATCACTGACAATAATTTTTCCCGTAAATAAGTTACTAAAGATGGGTATTATTTTAAATAATAATGTTCATTGTTCGTAATAGTGGGGATTTCGAGACGAAAATATACCCGAAATTCCCATTGCGGTTGGTGTTTGGTGTTAGTGGGGATTTAGATACTTTTTTAGGCTTAGGTAGCCCCTAATCAAATCCAAATCTAAACCTAACGGCTTATTCCCGAAGTGCTATAAGACATTTCGGGAATAAGCCGTTGATCCTATCATATAAGCTCGTCACTCACGTATATATAATATATATTAATATGTATAAATTATAGAAAGGCATATTACGACATATTTTCTAAACAAATATTCAATTCATATAAATATATAGGTATTATAGCTGCGTGTGCGGTCACTTGAATATTTATATAGAAAATATATCGTAATATGCCTTACTATAATTTATATTAATATACATATATTATAGCTACGTGTGTGACGGGCTATAATCTGGTATATTCATAATGTATCTACATAGACATAGATAAACATTGATTTACCACATATGTGGGTACATAATATGTAAGATAAAGATAAAGATCATTTATTTGCGTAAACATGTGTTGATAAAGTTGTTACATTACGTTATTAGTTTTAGACACAACATATTTTACCAGTGCAGGTGTGCAAATGGAGAAAAGCATGCATTTGTCAACAGTAAACAATAAAATATCATAATATAGTAATAATATAGTACATCAAAGCAATAAAGTTAATGTCAAAACTTAGTTAAATAAATAGAAATCAGGATTCGTTATTAGGCACATTAAAATTTGTCATTTAGGAATTCCTCAAGATTATAGTAACATTTTTCTAGTAAAACACACCATATTAGATCATGAGAAAGTATATAAGGATAAGTATTAAAAAAACAGATTAACGAAGAGCAAAGATAAAAATAGGTAAACACTAAATTTAAATATGGTGTGAGCTACAGCTGTAAACCCGGTTTCAACTCAGCGTACCTATACCTATTACTGAGTTATCAGAAGGTGCTGGTATCCTTTCTTTCTACCTACTTAGTACTTTTCCTTATTTTGAATAGGACGGTATAAATTAAAACTACACCTGCCATTGTATAGGCCAAAGTTAAAAGATTCTTGATATTTAGATTTTTGTACTTTGAATAAATAAATAAATAATACTGGGAAAAACCTCTAACCACCTTAAATGACAGATAAAATGCTTATTTAATACACGAAGGTAATTTGCATGATTTAAAAACTTTTTGTTTTAAAATTATGATATATAAACTTTATAACTAACATAAATGATGATGACAAGGTCTGAGAATGTTGTATTCAAGTTTTAACAAAAATATTTAAATAACTAACTGTTCGAAGATAAGACTAAACAATAAAAGAATTCAAGTGCATAATACGTTTAGAGTTTTAAATAAAAACGTTGTCATTCAAATAATTTTGTATAAAATAATTGTTTTTTAATCATAATTTTTATCAATATGTATAAAAGGCTTAGTTCTGACTGAATAACTGAGAGATAATGCACAGGCCAAAATCCTGTAGAGACTTGAAATTTTCAGGGTATGTTTGTCAAAAAGTAGACGCGTACTATGAAAGAAATTATGTATGTTTTTGGGCAATGCCAACGAAGTTGCGTCAACTTAGTCAACTAGTTTGTACATGGTTATAATTATTGACTCATACTTATACTTTATATTACCTACTTAAACTTTCCCCACCCTACATTTTTAAAAAAATAAAGTGGATTCACTTGAAATGGTCCTAGATGGTACAGGTGGCACACAGCCAAGCAGCAATTAATCAGCCTTCTTTGAGGCATTTCAATGTTCGGTTTGTTTGAGATTTTTTACGCATTAGTTCGATCGTCGAACTAATGAAGCTTCCTAGCTATAAGACCGCCCATTGTACTTTTTATTTTTTATGTTAAGATTTAATCATAAGTTCTGGTGTACAATAAAGTATTTCTATGTACATATCTACTGAGATTTATTTTTCTCATTTGTTCGACCATCGAACTAACTCTAATCGAGAAGCATAAAACAATAAAAAATATTAAAAAAATCCTAAAATGTTCCTTATAAACAGTCTCGAAAGTCCCAACTAAAACCTGTTATAAAATTTGATTTGGCTACCCAGTTTAAGCCCGTCTCACACGTAGCTATAATACAGGGTGTGTCGTAATGAGTGGATAATCCTTCAGGTGCGGGTGGGGGACTTCAGGACCGATCAGAAAATGAAAATATGTACCCAGTAAAAATCCCACGGATTTCGAGTTACTGGACGTTTTCAAAACTTCCATTTTTTTTTACCTTTGTCCATTGTTTTTGCTGCCAAGACTACAAATCTAAGAATTTTCTTATTTTGTTTTTGCTAGAGCATTCCTGGATAACTGTGCTATCGAATGGTATTTCCTGCTTTTGTGCCATAGGTACAGTTTTTTTGGTACAGCATTATTTATCAAAGAAAATGTGTTTTGCTCATTTTTTTCCAAAACTTTGATCTCCTGTGGTGTAAAAAAAATGTATGGTGACCTAGGTGACCAACTTGTGAAAAACTTGCCTATTTCATTGGCATTCCGAAATAGTATAGCACTTGGCACTTGTTTCCACCTACCAAACGCACGAATATTCCTGTTAAGACGGGAAAAGGTCATTTTTCGTATAAAAATTTCAGTAAAAATTTACTTGATGAATTAGAGTTTTGTAAACAAAATTCAATTTCTTGTTCTAACAAACTAATTTAATAAAACAAAAAATGAAACAAATTACATACCTAATGTTAAAATTTATGGTCTTCCTTTTATTTGTGACACTATGTTATTTGGCAAAAAATAATCCTTATGATGAAGCCTTTCCATCGGTATGATAAAGCATACAGGTGATCATTTTTCTCGTGTAACGGGTTCGATTCCCGATTCAACCATGTAAATATTTAAATATCTATGAATGCAGTTTAAATTGTTTTTTTAAATTCAAATAATGTCTTCTTGCAGTAAAATGTTCTATCTACAATATTCAAGGTACTTTCCCTCCATGTGGCTTAGCCGTGGGACGCTCTGTATATTATAGCAAGACATATTACGATATATTTTCGATTCTAATATTCAAGACATAGAAATATATATTAGGTATAATTGCGTGTGTGGTCGCTTGAATATTTGTATAGAAAATATATCGTTATATGCCTTGCTATAATCATATTAATATATATATTATAGCTACGTGTGTGACGGGCTTTAAGTACAGAGTTATAGATCTACTTGTATCTACATATAGGTGCTTAGGTGAGGTACCTATATACTAGTATGTTAACATACATTGGATTTCGGTGTTAAAATATGTGGTTCCGTTACCCGACCTTTCGCGCCAGTCGCGTAACATCCAAAATGAAGACATGTGACATGACAAAATGAAGGATTTTAGAAGCAATGCAGCGAAAAATAGGAAATTCATCTTTGACGAGCTAGAATGAAAAATTGACATAATTATGGTTTCGCCAGTGGTTTTGCACGCGTAATTAAAATATAACTTTTAATTGTTTAGTGTAAGTGGTGTACCTACCTATTAAAAGGTGTATTTTTAATTTTTGGAAGTTATTTTGTATTTTGACTTTAGGCACTCCTACAAAATTACTTCTAAGAATTTTTACTTCAACGGCGGATTCGTTATTTTATATCTATGGTTATTTCGCTATAGTCTAAAATGATAACGAAGAAAAAAGTAGACAAACCTAGCTAGGTTTAATTAACATAACTTTTTATACTGTCTAACGAGAAGATGTTTATCAAAGCACATCAAAAGCTGCTTATTCTTTAAATAGAGTCGCTTAATTTAAGAGCGAAGTAAAAAGTTAGTTTAAGAGCGTATAAATTCTTCTGAAAACGAGAAAATAACAGCAAACTGCTATTGCCTAATATCTTGTTTCTAGAAATGGATTTAATTAGAAATACCCTTGTAATAAAGCTGAATTTACAGTGCCAACGTAGGAATTCACTTGCCTTTATGGGAAACCTCAAACAGTAATTTCGACTCTAAAACTTGCTATACTTTTCAAATGAATGAAACATGTTTCTCGGACAAATGTATGAAATTAACTTTGTATCACTTTGTTATGGTGGGCCGTAGTAAAATTCTCGTTATCGTAATGAAAAACAAAGGGTTTAAATTAAACGGTTGGTATATTTTGTTTCCTTATTATTTCGTTTGTTTATGCTCTGTTCCAACCGACTTAAAAAAAGAGGAGGTTCCAAATTCGTTTTTTTTTTATTGCTACCTCAGAACTTGGTTGTTTATTAACCGATTAGAAATTGTATTTTAAGTACAAGATCGTTTAATCTTCTTCAAAGGACAAATTATACATACTTCTGAGGATCCATTCATCTGATTCTATCCATCCACCATTCTTCACAAACCTTTACATTCATAAAGAGCTTAATGGCTTGCGCAAACTGGCGGACAGTACGGTAGAAGATTTTAAATTTATAAATAGAATTTAAAATCCTATTCAATATGAATAATACCGATTCATAAACATTCCTTATAAGATTTTAAATTAGTTATATTAATTTATAAAAAATCAGAAATAATGAACCTTTGAATTTGAAAATTGGTTCATAAACAACTTGTAAAACATGTTGATAAAAACTACTGATTATGAAAAATCTAGCCTATTTGACACTTACTTTTTTTTTATTGAAAATGAAAATTATAAATTAATTATATGAGTCCCTAAATTTCGTGTCTGGGGTCTGCTTAATTGGTTCCACTCAGCAGTAACTTACACATTACAGTAATTGGGTTTGAAGGTGCTGAAGCTGACGAGAAAGATAAAACGATAAAAAGTACTCGCTGCTCCCCGCGACTTCGTCTGGATACTTATGTATAAAAAGGTGATTTTTGACTTTGTTCTTTTGCATTCACCGTTGGAGTCCCCTGCAAGATGCCGTCTAGATGGGTACTTACCAATACAGTGCCAGATATTTTGCCACAAAGCGGTAATTTGTTGGCTTACTGTGCGCTCTCCAGATGGTAAGAGATCACGCCTATCCATAACTAGTGCTACACAGGGCTTTGATTCCCATAGGCCGGTCCAGCACTCCTATTAGCGCTCGTCCACTGTGACGTTTTGATGGTCAGTCTCGAAAGCCCAGTAATTTTACGAGAATTACGTTAACCAAAAATCACAAAGTATAAAAAAAACGTATTTTTTTTATTTGAAATGGGTAGGTAATTGACGGTAAGGTCGATAATATATAAAGCTTGCCTCGTAAGAACGTATTCACTTTTGATTTGAAGATGCCAATAATTAGATTTTGTAAATTTGCAAATTCTTGATTGAGCAGTAATTTCACTAGCTACTGTAGCTAGTGAAATTACTGCTATGTTATTTATTATTTAATTATTTTATGTTATTTACCAAAAATCATAAAGTTTAAATAAAAAACAAATTGTTTACACCAATATTTCGATTGTGTTTAATTTGAATAGCAAAACCTTGATAATCGACAACCTACGACCTTCCTCCGACAGGCGGAAATCGCTCCCTTCATCTTTGTTTACAAACAAACAATCTCAGAGTAGGTAAGGCAGATGTGAGTGAAATAAGTTTATTAGTCTGGAATTTTCCATACGAGTTCATTTAATTCGTAATTACATAGGCCAAAATGGTTATACAGAATGATTTTTTAACTTTACTTGCCAAATGTAAAAATCGGCCCCCGAGACACTTTTGAGCATTTTTCGATATTTCTTTATATTTGTACCTATACTGTCCCACTGCTGGGCAAAGGTCTCCCCATCAACATAAATGAAAAAGGCTTGGCTTGACCTGGCTAACTGAATGACAGACAACGTGCAGGTTAAACCGCTGAAAATTAGAGACTTGAAACTTGGAGGGTGTGTTCGTTCGAAGGGATTTTATTAATTCACAATGTAAACGAATTTGCGGGCGTCAGCATATTAGGTTTGTGTAATATAAAATTTAGTTCTATACTTTAGGATTTGGATATCTAATTCCATGTCCAAGACATCTAATTATGAAATAATCACCCTGTTTGTATAATAGGCTTAAATCCCGACTGACTGACAGACAGCCTACAAGCTAAAATACATATAACTGATATAACTAATTAAAGTTTTATTAATGAGATAAAAAGTTTATTAACAAGAGACAGAAGACAAGGCAGCATAAGAAAGGTTAGGTATACGCAAATAAACCTCAAACAATTATCTAGAATAATAACACTTTATTTTCTGTTTTAATGACTCGGAACTCTACGTCAGTGCGTAGTACACACACTTAACCATTTTTTAGTATTCCGCAACCACACAACAATAACTGGTAAACTACGACCATTTGTCACACAAATGTTTATTGAATAAGTTTAACTACAATTGCCAAAATTCTGGCTGTTGACCGAGTTTCCGACCTCTTTTATGTACATTTTCAGGGTTTTCCGCTTACAAATATTATTCGTTTTCAGGAAGACCCGACTTGTTTATTTACATTTTATTTATAAACAAATCATCTAAGTTCCTACTACAGCGTAAAAATACCTCTTCATAAATAATTGTGAAGTATTTTGAACAGAGAGCTACAAAAATTGCGGTTTTTTTCTTGAGTTCATAATTTAAAAGCAAATTGATATCGTTTGTAATAAAAACTAAATTTTGTAAAATTTCAACAACGCTTCGATGCTAACCGTTGAATATAAAATCATCATTGAAGATTTAATATGTAAAATTTAAGGATAGTACCTTACATATTATTTAACTTTTCATATACTTATACCTAAATTTAGCTGCGCCTAGCACATACTCGTATTTATTAACATATTTATCTAATTAGACCTTAACGCACCTTTTTTTTATTCTAATACATGACATATTTATTTACATGCCTAGTCTTTGTCTTAGCTACAAAAATACCTACCTAGGTACAACTTTAGCGCCATTTACAATTCTAATGTACCAAAAGTCTGACAAAAATTGTTTAAATTTTTCCGAAACTGTACTTGTGTGTACTTGTACATACAAGTAGGTACACAGTAACATTTAAATTACTTATAAACTGTTTTATGAAACTAAAAATACTTTTCTCCTCGCCCTTGTCTATAAATAACAAAGATCTACCTCTTTCAGGGCTAAATTACAGGTAATTTGAGATGAAACTTTGGCATGATTAATGGTTTTGCATGACTGATGACCGCTTTCAGGTATGATCCTTTGATCTAACATCATTATCTTAACATTTTGACAATGCGTAGGCCAGGGGTCGACCATTTGTGAAACCGTAGCTATTAATTTTCCTTGTTATTCAAAATTTAACCTACGGTTATGAGAAAATCTACAGATGCATGCTGCCACAGAGCATGGAAGTATTAAACTTTGGGTCTCGTAAGAAAGTTTCATGCGCAGGTTTTCATTTTATGTTCCTCAAAGATACTTTTAAATCAAACATTTATGAGTAGGTAGCAGCTTAAAAAACAAATGTAACGCATTTATAATTCAGTCAGTCATTAAACATTTCGAACGCCTATTAAGTTATTTTTCTAAATGGAGATTTTGCATCAACAAACAAACATTTTACAACAATTTTTTATTAACTAATACTACATATGATTAACTTTTCTACCTTCAATAACTTAAAAAAATGACTTATACTCCTACAGTATGTAGTCTATTTTCGTTTCACAGGCCGGATTTCAAGTCAATTGTCATCATTGGCCCCTACCATCGCCGTATATCTCGTTTCACTAATCACTGTGTCTAGTGTGTAGTGTCACTTATCACTGTTTCTAGTGTGCAGTGTCAAATCAATGTTTCTAGAGCGAGTCTAGACAGACGTGTCTCAGGTAAGTCCTCCATTGCTACAATGGGCGTACTGCATGAAGGTAGCGAGTTCTTCGCCTGTTAACTCATCGTCCACTTCCCGAAGACTAGAGTTGGAGATGCTTCGAGGAGACACATATGAATCTGATGCCTCGTATCGCCTCCAGGAACTGCCCCAAAAGAAGCTTCCACTTGGAGACTCGTTCACTATTGAGAGGTCACGGCGGCTGTAGCACTGAAACAATTAAAATGAATGCGTGTGCGGTTTTGGTAGTCCGGCTTTTGACGTGACTACTTCTAATGAATCGATGAACGCCGGCTGCATGCACGAAAACGTTGATGTCATTGTCCGGTAACGCTGTCATTGTCCGGTAACGCTCATTGTCCCGTCTTGAGACAAAAAACGCAAAACTTAAGAAACGAGTTTTTTTATGATTTTATTTAACATGCAGCAAGAGAGAGGGACTTATATACATATATATATACTATAGTAGGTATAGTCCAAATATCCTGATTAGCTACCACCATCACCATTCACTAACCCACCACCGACCGGTGTGGTTTTAGACTTTGTCCCGAAACCTCTGAAAGTCAAAACTCTACAACGTAGTTATAGAGGAATAAAAATTCTAGCAACTTATTGTTAATAATGCCGATTGATAATAAGGTCATAAAAAAGTAAACTAATTTACTAAAAAAAATACCAAATCACATTATTTGTTAAAAAAAACTATAAAATTGGCTTTAAATCTAAAAAAAGAACCAGTTTGTACACAAACCAATTGAAGCTGCGTTGCAATAAATTCCAAAAGCACGCGCTATAAATTGTGACCGTCTAATCCGAGCTATCACACACACACGCGGTATATATACCAGTCTGAAATATTCTAGAGCTAGAAGAATTATTGCTTTCAAATATGCTCGGTTTTCAGTTCAAAGGTCGTTATAGGCATCGGTCATAGAAGTATTAAATTAGAGACATACCTCAGTATATTGAAAAAGCGCTTAATAAAGCTGGACTAAAGCCAGCGCTATATAAAGTCTTTTTTTTTTTTTTTTATCTCCTCTGTTTCTTGCAAGCTGCCCTCTACAGGCATTTAGCTAGAGTTGTGAAGGTTAAATTCGAAGGCATGTATGGTGTACGCCCACTGGAGTACCCATTTTTATTGTTCTCCTAATCTTTGATAAGGTCTTGAGGAGCTCTTCTTTTTATTCTTGTGAATGTTTTGGTTTCAGTGTTCATAAGATTGGAGGCCAATTCGTTTGGGTGACGTTCAACGCGTTTGGCGTAACATTGTAATGCCTTTTTAGTGTTGTCTTTGACTGTCAGCATCCCTAAGTCTCGGTGGAGATATAAAGTCTGATGAAAAATTTCGTAACAGAAAAGTAGCAGCGTCAGTGAAATATTTTAGTTTAATAATAAAATATGTCAGGATTTATGTATAGTATTATTATACAGCTGTTATAACCATTAGTGTGTAAATACTTTCAGCTTAAACTTTTGAACTTTTGCTCCAAAGTCCTAAATAGCGAGACAAAATACATTATTTTTCTTACTTCAACTGTTTAGCTCCCAAATTAAGCTTAAAAAACAAAGGACTTTGCAAAATGTGGATATAACTTTGTAACTAGCTGTAACTTTCTACCTGCCCTATTGACTTTTGTTCCACAAAGTTGACTAATCCATTTATTTTTCAATTCTCCTAATTTCTTTAAAGTTCTTAGGTCTTTACACAAAACGGGAAAAGATTTTCTTGCGAAAGAAGCTTTCTTTATTTGAGCGCTTTTCAGATAAGACTAAAGCTAGGTATTTCTCAAGTAACATTGTTTCGAAAATATTTTTAATCTACGTTTTTCAAGATAAACTACTTTACCTACTAAAGTATTACGCTTCGAACCAGGATACAGTAAAAAACTTGTCTAAGTATAAAACTTGTCCGGTACCGGTCTTAGCGCATCTGTCTAGAAATACCTAGTATGTAGGTACATAATTAACTATTTTTAAAAACAAATAATCACAATTTTATACCTATTACTAATTCTAAGCATTAATTTGTGTTTGTATTTGTATTTATTTAATAACTTTAATTAAAACGGATTAACCTTATATTAATTAAAGAAAAGAAGAAGAAAATAATAAATTTCATTAAATTATACACATATTTTAAATAAATGTCATTAAAAAGGTAAAAAAAATAAAAAATTAAAAGTCACAATGTTCACGGAATTCATACAGAATGTCAATAATTTAGGTCAATTTATAGTAGTAAAAAAAAGACCACAACAATCATACATACATAATACTTGATACTTGATACAGATACTTGATACTTGAACATAATACTTGATCGACGACATACTAACAAAATACTTGATCATTCATCCGCAAATAAATCACACTCAGGGCTGTCCTTCAGCTCTCCTGAAGAGAGTTGAGCGCGGTGAGGACGCGTTAATAGTGATGTAAGTACTAGTTATAAGTTTTTTGTGTCGATAAAATAATTTAAATCATATTAAGAAAATAAATGCCCCCTGCCTCCGCACACAGCTTCTCCAAACCTCATTTTTGTCATTTCCATTGACTACGGAACGTCAGATTTACTTTCCTCTTTTCCTGAAAATTCCCGAAAATTGGTATCAACTTAACAGCTATTAAGTAGGTAAAGATTGTTAAAAAAACTGGTACCACAGGCCATGATTTCATCAATGGTTGACAACGTAAGAGTAAGAAACCACGTATACGGAGGAACTTGACATTCATACCTGTGAATGTGACGCACCTAAATATTAAGTGACTGGTACAAATTCTTTTAATTTTGTCGTCACATTCACGGGTATGAATTTCCAAAATTACTACTTAGCAATAACGTAAAAATAGTGGAAGCCGAAATTCCCGTCATAAATCAGCAGCGGAAGAATATATAGATTTTTCAGTCTAAGAATGCACGCCTCTCCATTTTCGGTGCTACACAAATGCCCTTATGTCTTATTCACACGTACAGAGTACTTGGCACTGTCTCGGCTGAGTACTCGGTTCGTATAAACATAGCGCCCAGTGCTCGGCTGAGCGAGTGATATAACTAGCTTTCACTGTCTCGGCCGAGTAACATTTTACTGTCTCGGCCGAGTACTCGGTACGTGTTATCTAGGCATTAGACTGATTGCGCGAGAGGAGGGGTGTGCATTTAAAGTCCGTCTCACACGTAGCTACAATATATATTATAGCAAGGTATATTACGATATATTTTCTATACAAATAACAAGTCATATAAATATATATTAAAGCTGCGTGTGCGGTCACTTGAATATTTGTATAGAAAATATATCTAATTTTATTTATTAGGACAACAAACAGCTGCAATATACATTTTACTTAACAGTTATAACATCTTAAGCATATTAATTATATTTCAGCCCACTACGTTATCCACGATCAGTTATTAACGATATGTTAATCGTAATATGCCTTGCTATAATCATATTAATATATATTATAGCTACGTGTGTGACGGTCTTAAAGCTGAAAGATTTCAACCAGCAATGAAGTAAGGAGTGAAAGTTAATACCTCAGCCCATATTATAAAGTGGTTTGGGCCTGACCTCACCTGCGCTCGCGGCGGCGGGTCGAACAGTTGCGTGGTGACGGTGGAGAGCCGCCGAAGCCGGCGAGGGTCTCGTACCCGCTCGGAGTTGGAGGGCAGCGCAGCCCTCTGCCGCTGTGAGGCCAGCAGCGCGCTGTATGTCCTGCCCAGGACTGGTCTGCCGCGCCGCACGCAGCATGCCGCTAATGTCATCTGTTGAAAACAATTTTTTTTTAATGCTTACAGTTGTGATGTTCATATTTGCAGCCAATGAAGTTACGGTTACGGGTTTCAGCAAATATTCAAAGATTCATCTTAAATCAAAGATTAAAGATGTAAGAGTACGTTTTGTTAAATGTAAAAAAGTTAAATGCACCTGTCTCCTGAAATAAAGACAAGATCTAAATGAAAGTCACATTTTAATAATCTCCGAAGAAAAACACAGCCATGTATTTAAATTTTTTACTAAATTCAATGTTTAAGCAGGTAAAGAGAGGGATTGTAAATGCACGTTTAACGTTGCTTGGCATAGGGAAATCAAATATGATGTACCGCCCGATGGTCCTGCCTCTGGTGGATTTAAGTTTGTTAAGCTGTCATTAGTTCTCGATATCGAATGGTACGTCAAATCTGACAGAAAATGGCCAACCTCTCGAAGCCGATAGCGACAGAAATCCTATGGTGACGTCATTTTTTTCCTAGTCTTGACCATCGAATTCGATATCGAGAACTAATGACAGCTTAACAAATAGCCCTGCAGCACAGTAAATAAAATGGTGATGTGCTTATGACCACAAGATAAACTTCATCAAGGCGAGTCGAGCCGACTTTACCCGAAGGAGCGTTACATAGCCGATCGTGGGAGCTTCACTCTCCACAAAATATTTTGCTTAAGGCGCCTTAAGAAGTTTTCACTAGAAAAAGTAAAGGAAACTGTTTCGGTGGTCATTTTCTATTAAGCTAATTTTGTCATAGATACAAAAGACCAGACGAAAGGAAAATGATAATAGAGAAATGCAAGGGCGGTGCATCCTTTTCCTGAAAAACGGCCCACTATATCTCAGATAGCTCTCTACTCGTAAGTAGAGAAGCTATTTTTTAGTCCTCATTAAAGGAAAAAAAAATATTTTTCCTCAGGTACGTTTTTCAGAAAAAAAATTGTTTACCTTTGTTGGTTGCTTTTGTAGGTATTGGTGAACAGAGCTTAATTAAATTATCTTCCGTGTTTGAATATATCATTACATAATCTATACTTAGCTAATGTGAAAATTATACCTTTATCAGTATCTATTTGTGATTACTAATAACGGAGGTAACATTTAAATTCGTATCGAACGTAACTGTGGTTCGAGGCGATATTGCCTATTCTGAAAGACAATTCAGATGCTTGCAGATGAGTGTTTCGTGCTCAACAACAGCAAGTTGCACAGAAAATGTAGAATTTTCACAAAATAAGTTGTAGGTTTCCTTGCTATCCTCATGGTTTAATTAGAACGTGGAACGACGCGTTGGTTCACTCTTCTACAAATAGGAATCGTACACAATTAATAGTTAAAACTGTAATACAGTTGTTTGTTCGAGGCTACGCCTGTACTCGTATGAAACCAATTATATGTATAATGATCTGAAAGTAAAACTTGCAGATGGTATTATAAATCTCTTACTTCCTCTTGCTACTTCTAAAAATGTGTTTCTGCGCCTTACCACACTGCGAAATAATTTAGATATCTAATAACTGTTACGAAATCTGACCCAAGTGTCTAATGTTCAGATGTTTGTTTCTTCTTTTTGCTTTTGGAGTTAACTCTATTTTCATGTAAGGCCCCCGATATGAATAATACAAACGTTACCTCAGAAGCGAAAACTATTTCCATCTGTCACCCTGCTCTGTCCCCCTAGGGTGACAGATGGGACAAAAAAGTTATTATTTTTACAACCTGTTGCTAAAACGGGACACATTGACCTTTTATTAATTTTAAAAGTAACGTTTTTCTGCGCCGTTAACCTTTACATTTACCTCGCGCACCGCTCTATTTGAAATACTAAGTTGATAGGGTAAACTCCAGTTTGTCGGAGCTCACAACAGTCACAACACTCACTTTTTATGGCTTGAAGAAGAGCTTTGTCTCGAAATTCGCCAATGTCATGCCACGATAACACTAAGGAGAATTGATAGATGTTTGTTCACTGATGAATTATATCAATTCTGTAGCAGTACGCCAGTTGCAGGACAGTTTGCGAAGATTGTTGAGGGAAGTACGTGTTCCGGCAAGCGACAGTCGTATTACCCTGCGGTAAGCACAGTCTATTGGGCTTAGGCTGCATTGGTGCAATCTAAGCTGCAATACATGAGGACTATTATTTATTCACAGTAACAAAAGAACAGATTTTGGTTAGCATTGAGTACTAAAACATTAAGAACTCGCTACTTGTAACCCTATAAGTAATAATATATTTTTAATACTCAATATACTTGCCTAGTTTCCTCATATATGACCTTTACTTGTAGCTTTTGTATTTATCGATGAGATAGCATTTATATTTTTAAAAAATTGATTCGTATACGAAGATTTTTGTGTAGAAATAATAAAAAATAGATTGTCTGACATCATTTCTATCGCCAATATCCTTACATTGTCGGTGTATCATAAAGAATATGGGCATCAAAATTCCAGCAGATAAAACTTTACTACTGACTTACTACAGAATTATGTTGACAAAATAACGTGACTTTTGCTTTTAATGAAAGCTATAAGAAACACGTGTCGTTTCGATACCTTTATGGGCACTAAAACCTGACCTTCCTGAGGTATTCTTCGGATAGGTGTCACAGCCTCGCCAATAAATCAAGAAATGAAATAGCAATGATCTATAATAGTATGGTCAGGGACGGAGGATGTTCAACACTTTTTATGTTTGGACATTTCACACAAGTTCACACAACCCCATCTTACAAACTAAGAATACTCAATACTCAATACTCAATAATTTTATTGTTATCACATGGTAAGAGGGTAACAGTAATTCACATACAGTGGTAGGATCTCATGCGAGCCCCTTTAAGGCACTACAATAGCGGGCTGGCAGACCGAGGTTTTGAACAATAGGTAAGTAACACATTTATATTATTTATTTTTATTTAAGTATGTCAAACTAAAATTTAAAACAAATTATAATATCTTTTAATTAATAATTGAATAATAACGATTTTTATTTTATTCTAGGTAAGAAGGTCTAGTATTATAGTATCAAGAAAAATGTATTAAAGTATACATTTTTTACATAATTAAATTAAATATCTAGTAATAAAAATGAAGATTCTACCTAAAATATATTTTTTTTATATTATGTTTGGAAATTTCACACAATCTTACATACTAAGAATGGCTATTATAATAATAGAGACGAGATACTTATAATACATTTATAGTAATAAGTCAAAATTATTTATTTAATAACTACCTAACATAAACAGTAAAAAGAACTACGAACTAAATGCTAAAGCATAATAAAACTAAAATTCTTAGCTAGCTATAAAATAAAGATTTAACCTATGTTAAATACATTTTTAGTAAATTCAAACAGAGGACCTACCTACATCGACTAAGGATAAACACATTTCTGATTTTTGATTATTTATTCTTATACGGGAATAGAAACCCGCGACACCACTTTGTCAGTCCAACACACCACTCAACCATTCCATGCTGTCGTTCAAAATGATGAATAAGTGTTCTTGTGTAGGTAGTATACGCTAACATTATTCATTCTTAAATTGTGTACACGAAGTTCAAGAAAGTCAACAAGAGTACCTAGAAGAAACAATGGAACCGACATAATCTGTAAATAAAAAAAAAAAAAAAAATATTTTATTTCGGACTACAAGATCCATATAAAGTTTCACATGACACTCATTATATTATTAAATTACAAACAATAAAATTAAAATAAAACAAATTTAATTGAATAAAAATTAAATTAAATCGATAAAAAATAAAATTAAATTGAATTAAATGGAATAAAATAAAATAAAATAGATCCTAAAAAAACGAGAATAAAAAATAAAAAAGACCACATGTCGGTCTTTAACCAACGAGACATCAATAAAAGTGTAAATCCTGCGGCATATACAAAAAACAAGGGAACCCATAAATCAACCGTTACAGTCGGAAATTGCCGTACAAAGCGATACGGGAAACGATTACATTCGTACAATTACCCAGGACCGTCATGAAAAACCAAAGAAACTCTTGGCAATATTTTCACGTATACCTGCTCATTGAAATTCTCTGTGGCGATATTAGGTACATCATCAATACAACCTTTACATAATCTATTGCCGGTTTTATGGCCTGAAATTTATTTCGATAGAGAATTATTGAATATGAGAAGAGACGAGACTGTAATATTTTTTTTTTTATGTTTTTTTTTTCGTATGAAGATAAACATAATAATAAATAATAAACATTCACACACTCACACCCCTGCACTAGGATTCCCTGTGTCGCATGTGGCATTATCTAGTTTGTGTTACTTTTAGTCTCCTTCTTATCGTGTCACTATTTCTTTTGAACCAGTGTGATGAAAGGATTTCAAGTGCGCCTCGGAGAGGCTCCTTTCGTGCACTTTTACACTTATAGTACACTTTTAGTAGCCAGCCTTAAAAACGCAGTTAGTGTTTCCTAGCGTGTTCTTAAAACTTAAACATAGTAACACTTACACACTTATTTTTGGCGGTGGAGTAACTGATAAACCTACCCAACTAGACGGAATACTGCGGGGACGCCTACCACTTAGTAAAATGGATTTCAAGATAGAATTATCTATCAAAGAAATAAATGAGGCCATCTTGTAAAAGGATGGACCAATCAGAAGCTCGCAAAAAAATAATTTTTCGAATTATCCTGCGTTCCATGCCATTATTTGCCGTTACCGAAGATCATCGTCGCTCCGGCATTTCGCCGGTAGAATTACAAATGGGCTATTTCGTTCTAAGCGATAATCGAATTGGCTGTGCGGTTATGAAACAATTTGAGTCACAAATTACTAAAATTATCGATATTACCTAAACGCTAGGTAATAGTTATACGAGTCAATGAAAATACTAATAGAATATATTTACGAGGATAAGTAAACTAGCCGAGTTTGCGTTGTGAATTAACGCGCCATACAATCAAAATTTCAAGTCTCTACGTTCAGCGGTTTGGCCTGTGCGTTGTCTGTTAGTCAGTCTAGACTAAGCCTTTTAAATTATTGATGTAGAGATTTATTTTGCCTGCGAGGTGCGAGAAAGTCACCCAATTTCAACTTAATCCTTTTACTCATTTTGTCGTGCTTTAGAGAGCAAACATACGTTATCCATCCTCTTCTATTACAGCATAAGCTAACAACTAAAATCTATATTACAAAATGTACAAAAGGAAACAATTGGGCCACCTGCACTTGACCGCTGCAAACGATCTATAGGTAGTTCAACTGCTCCAACTCGATACCCAATGGCAGCGTGCCGAGGATATTAACTGCATTGCCATGCATTATAATATAAGTGGAATATGTAATAGATATATCTGATAAAGCCTGTATCTGCATTGGACACTTTCACAAAAGACTTGGAAAATTGCCGATTTTTTAATTGAGTAGGCACTTCGCTTCATTCCCTCTCGAACGTTCGATTCAATAATCTCATCCAATTTTCATTTCACATCGCGTAGGCAAGATTAGTAGACCAAGTATTGTTAGGTACGATGCATACTGAGGACGCAATATTCAATTACTTCTGATGTTTAACATACATATTTCCTCTCGCTTTCTATCAATTTGTGGCTGTTATTTCGTGAAATGCAAGGGAAGTGTGTATTTGTATTTTGTAGTTATTTATTAATTTTAATTAAAACAAGAATGTTACTGATAAAATAATAGTTTCCATTAAAATTAAAATTATACACATATTTTAGATAAATGTCAATGAAAAGGTAATAATTTGAAAATTAAAAGTCACAATGTTCATAGAATTCATACAGAATGTCAATATTTAGGTCAATTTAAAGTAGTTAAAAAAGACAACAGTGTTACAGGATGATAGCCGTCAGATGGTTAGAAAAATGAAGTTAAAATAATCCTTCCAAATTTATATGAGATGTCAGATGTTACACATCGTAACAAACAAGGCTCGTTCGTTTTTTTTATATACTTATAAACTGGCACTAACGAGCTCGTTTTTGTTGCGTTGCGACTAACAAAATTCCTTTCATAGTATGCCCTTCTTCTTCAGTATACACTTCTTAACGATCGACCGCGACGTGCCCTAAAATGAATAAACATGAAATTTTATTTCGAGTTTGTAGTTTGGCTTGTGCGCTATCTGTCAGTCAGTAACACAAAATTAATGCCTAGATCACAGCGTATAAACACAGCGCCGAGTGCTCGGCTGAGAGAGTGACGTAAGCTTTCACTGTCTCGGCCAAGTAAATTTTACTGTCTCGGCCGAGTAAATTTTACTGTCTCGGCCGAGTACTCGGTACGTGTGATCTAAACATTAGTTTGATTAACCTGTATCTAATTATAAGAATAAGCCTTGCTATACAAAGAGGCAATGCAGCCAGTATCCTCGGCACGCTGCCATCGGGTATCGAGTTGGAGCAGTTGAGCTACCTATAGATCGTTTGCAACGGTCTATGGGTGGCCCAATTGTTTCCTTTTGTAAATTTTGTAATATACCTATATATAGATTGTAGTAGTTAGCTTATGCTGTAATAAAAATCATTATACGTATAAATAATTTATTATACTAAAATTATTATTTTTTTTATTTGCATTCATTTAACTTTTCTGTCGTAAAGGGTAATTTAAGAGCTGAGGAAATATTTACTTGGTTTTTTCCACTATTAGTTGATTTTAAACGGCACACAGAGTAGAACGTTATATTCCAACTTTATCCTTTCCAGCCGCCCTGGGCGAAAGTGTGGCGTGGGCTCGGGTTCCCGATTCGCCTCATGAAATATAATGCTTATTTGCTATATAGTTTAGATTTCTGTCCCGGATTCCTGACATTTAGTGACGATAATTCGGGGATCCAAAGTACCCTAATATCGAGGCTAGTATTGTTGATCTATTCGTGGAATTGTTATGTTACTTTGTATTGTTAGATTATTACACAGTGATTCTATCCGAGCTAAGGTAGTATCATTTTATTTCATTAATTTACTCTACCTATTCTAAATTCTAAAAATCTATGAGTGCATTAAAACATGTGCTTAGCGGTGAAGGAAAACTTCGTGAGGAAACCGTCATGTCACAGAACCCAAAAAGTTCGAAAAACATGTGTCAAGTGCACGAAAGGAGCCTCTTCGAGGCGCACTTGAAATCCTTTCACCACAATGGTTCGCAGGATCTAGTAACACGATAAGAAGAAGAATAGAATATTGCGACACCCGCATCGGATTCCTTTGTAAAAGTAGATACAAAATTTCGTGGCGATTCGATGCTGACGTCCTCCAGATTTCTGTTCCGAAAATGTATTTACTATCTCTTTACCAATATGTGTCTTTCGACCCGTTGTTAAATAATAGTGATGTCATGTTAGTATTCCATTTCTGCTGAGTGTTAGCTTTCACTAAAGAAACTCGCGTTTTTTTGAAGTCTACACACAATGCGATACATTGAATACTTCTTTCAAGCAAATAATATAACGCAATAGAAACGAAGCCTTGATATGTGAATGAAAATATACTGCTTTCAACGCCTTGTAGCGCGCCAATACAGTAAGGCTTTATTTGAATTATTATACGTTTTACATAGTACTCATTTTATTATTCGCTCTCCTATATATAGGCATACCTACTCTGGGCTATAATATATATAGAAGGCATACTTACTCTCGGCTATACTAATAAATAGGTATAATTTAAGTTTATAATTGTGTTGCAATGCAACCTTTAACAAAATTGTAAAAGTGTAAAAAAAATTAGTTTCAGGAATATTAGATTGCTGTACTCTAACAGGGTATTTATACTTTAAGCACTTAGTAATAAGTTTTCAACAACTGTATCTAGGCTTAAGTAAATTGTGCAATAAATAATTTGAATTTGAATTATAATAGCCGAGAGTATGCCTAAATCCAAGCCATGGGAACATTATAGGCTGATTATGCTATGCCTACTCATTTTAGGTAAATAGGTACATTATAATATGAAGCAAACCATTTTTACAATGAAACTTATAGGTATGCTTTTAAGACTAAAACAGAAATGCTTAGGATGTTTTGCTTCACAGGGCCTGATGGTACCAACCTAAATAAATATAAAATTTCCTCAAACACGTAATATACGTAATGTAGTAAGTAGGTATGGAACCACTTTTCGTAGTCATTTGATTTGTAACGGGTATTTATCGCGCTCACCTTATCTATTTTTGTCCCGACGTTTCGGCTGATAAGATGTAGATAAGGTGAGCTCGATAAATACTTGTTACAAGCTATGAGTGAGTGAATGATAATCGCGAAAGTCTACGAAAAAATATTGCTAGCCACTTTTCTTCCACGTGCGCGTTTTAGAAGTACTTTCATAACTTAATTAATTGTAAATAGCATGATAATATTCGTTTCCTTGTAACGCGTATGATCAAAGTAAATTTTAACTAATATAAATTAAATGAGTTCAGATAACACAGGGCGTTGATTGAGTTATGAATTTATTAGCCTTTTCCAAGGGAATAATCCAACTCATTAATTTTCCATTAAATTAGTTTCAGTTTACTCAGAGAATGCGGAAATGTTGGGTTATAGGAAAAGTACGAGTACTTAGCAGATACCTAGTCCATAAACGTCCAATCATAAAGCTAATAACTAAACAACGACCACGAACTTGGAAGACAGTCAGAAATAAATAGTTCTATCTGTCCCCTATTGGTGACGGGGTACATAAACTTTTATAATAATAAAAGTTCTATTTGTCCCCCTTTTAGCAACGGGGGAACAGATAGAACTTTGTTGTCCCCCTAGGGGAAGGAGCAGGTGACAGATGGGAATAATTCAAACTTCCTTCCTTATCGTGTGACCAGTGGCCGTATTTGAGCGAACCGAAACTACACCGTCTATTACAATGTGGCGTTGGTAAGTAAGATTTATTTGGGATGAGATAAACTCATATTATACCTACTCTACTTACCTAAATGGGATACGTAGTGTGTCACAATTATGTGGATAGACGTGCAATCTGGCAAGCGTAGTGTAGATTTATATAAGGTTCCTCTCATTTATTTAAGGAAACTTATTTGTTCAGGATCAGTTACTAACCTAATCCAAATAAAAATAATGTTTAACCCCCCTTAAAAAAAGTACCTAATTTTTTTTTAAATTCTTTGAATTTGATTACCATTTATAACTCGCTGGTGATTTTAATAGTTATGTGCAAGTCCTAAAAACCCCCTGCGATTATAACAAACTTTATATGGAATCGATCGAATATTTCATTGTGCCTGCATGGACAATGTAGCCAAACCACATAGCTAGCTTAAAACTTAATGAGTTTTTTTTTACACAGATTCTAAAACAAAATAAGTAAATACAGGTCTCGGCTTTCGTATAAACGAAACGTGCTGTAGCTAGCAGACGGCGGATGAGAAGTGCCAAAGATCGGACTCAGTGGCGCACCTTTGAAGAGTCCTACGTGCAGCAGTAGACTTCTATAGGTTAATGATGATGATAATAATAATGATGATGATAAATAAATATGATGATAATGCTAATGATAATGATTATGATCATGATAATAAAATTATAATGATGATGATAATGATACTAGAATCTAGAGTTACCTTGAAAGCGTTCCTGAATTTGTTCGACATGATGTTGTAGAGAAAAGGGTGGATGGCCGTTGACAAGAAGTAGAGAATACCGGATATGTACGTCAGCACAATGTATATCTGCAGAAATAAAATCTTGTAAGCAATTTTTTTTAGGTTTTTTTTAAACAATTGTATTGTTCTCAATTAGTTTTCTTTATGTTTGTTACCTCAGAACTTTGCTGTTTATAAACCGATTAAAAATATATTTTTAAGTGGTCCTATAAAAATTTCATTCAATTACCTAGATTTAAATCATACTTAACTGAAAAAAAAAATGTCGTCGAAGTAAACAAAATTGCGAATTTTGCTTCCCAATGATTTTTCAGTAGTGTTTACGGTAACTAAATACCAATTGAAGTCGGTTCTAACAGGTACTTAGGTTTTTTTGTAAAACCTTGATTATTTAGACTGCATCTATTTCTTATGTAATAATACACAATTATACACCAATTCAAGTTACGAGTCTGTAGTCTACGTAGATATTTTTTGGTTGATTTGGGTTCACATACTTCTTAGCTTTATTGATGTAAACCGGTCGACACTAAGATTAGGCGCTAGCCAGTCTCCTAATTATACCCTGCTTACCTACTAATAGTTGTACGTAGTATCTTATTACACTGTGCTAATAGGTAATTTTTTTAGCACATTAGTATGTATATAAATACTGTTGAAGCTAGAAAAACTAAAAAAAAAGTTAATTGCTGCAGTTAAAATTTTATTTTTAATCCTTAGAATAAAAAAAACAGTCAGTTGCCGTTACTAAATACGGATATAGTAAAAAAACTTGAAAAAATTAAGTCGAAATTTTATAAAAATGAATTTGTTAAAAATTAGATAATATTATTTATCTAATGTAATATATTAGATAATATATTACATTAGTCGTTTTTCTATAGATTTGCGCCAGGCGGTACCCATTATTGATAATAATTTATGGTGGCCGACCTCTGCGCATTAGAGGGACCCCGGGATATCCGAAGAACGCGTACCGGTGTCCCTCACGCACGTTGCTGTGAGGCCCATCCCAGGGAAGGCTTGCGCCAACCCCGAGTTCCGCTTGCAGTGCATGCCTACCCGTGCACTGCAGCCGCCCCGGGTTCGAGTATAATGCAGCCAGAGCCCCCACTCCGACCGCTCTCGAACCCAGCAAGATCTCCCTCATTGGCAGGAGACACCGCCACCCCTCATGGGGCGGACGGCCCGGGATGTCCCACCTGGACACCCCGGCCCCGCCGTCTCCGAGCGGGATCGGATCTCTCGCGATCCCGCTCAGCAGCCTCTTTCTGAACCATGACGGTCTCACAGAAAGAGGCTACTGCCCTCCACGCTGTCGCCTCTGCCAGCATTGCCGCAACAACGCTAGGCAGGGCGAGGTCTTGCCCGATTTGGTCCATCAGGACCCGCCGTTCGGAGCTCCACGCCGAGCACTCCTCGAGCGTGTGCTGGGCAGAGTCCTGGTCCCTCCCACAGTGGTGGCACTCAGCGGTCGGTTCGCGGCCGATCCGATTCAGGTACGCACCGAAGCACCTATGTCCGGTGAGCACCTGAGTCAGTCTGTAGGTGACGTATTCCTTCCTCTCCATCCACTCCTTGAAGAGCGGCACAATCGCACCGACAACGCGTTGGCGCAAACGATGCGGCTCCAAGAGCCGTTCGCGCCACTTGTCAAACGCGCGCCGGTGTTCTTGCACCCGCACTTCAGCGGGCGCGAATTCCTCCTCGGCGCTGCGGAGACGGTCGTAAACCCGACAGTCCATCTCCGCTAGGATGTCCAGAGGAGGAAAGCGTGCCAGGATGGTCGCCGCCTCAAAGGATATTGTCCTATATCCTCGTGCGATCCGTAAGGCCATAGTACGCTGCAGTCGCTCAAAGAGCGTCCTACAGCGTCTAACACCCGTCAGTCTGGAGGACCAGACGGGCGCTCCGTAGAGTGCCATGGACCGCACTACCCCCGCATAAAGGTGGCGAACACCCTCCTGTGGAAACCTGGGTACCTAGCTCGAGCCAGCTCGAAAAGCTCGCCTTGGGCGCCTCACTCGCCCCGCTGTCACTCTGTCATTTTATAGAAACGTAGTACCCCTTCTGCATTGCCAATTTAAGTATTTTTGGTAGTAGGAGTAAACAAATATTTTTATGTTATTTATTATATTACTAACTACTCATATGTACGTTTATTTCAATCATGCTTGTTGTATGCACCAGAAATCCGCCGCTGCGGCTGAATGAGCAAACCAATTATTCTGATAAGCCTTGCGTACCTCGGATGTTTCCATCTCGACGATTCCAGCGTCGACAGGCTGACGGTTACCGTTCAAAATAATCCCGTAGCTTTATCAAGAAACTTTTTGATAAGCATATTCGTATTTATTTACTAATTTTTTTTTATTCGTATCGAAGCCGTAACATAAGCGTCATCAGGTTCAGTTAGTAAGATTTTGAAGTGAATACTTCTTTAGGCGCACTGATCACTTTAAATTATGGGTATTTAATGAGACAGAGCCGTCATTCTGGGCTACGTAACGCTTGTTGGAGTAAAGTTGGCTCGAGTCGCGTTTTCACTTATGTCGTGTGGTTTTATGCACACACGGTTTTTATTTTTTAAAAAGTATAGTTTATAGCTTACTGGATGTTTTACATAGAGGCCGCATCATTTCTGACAACCGAATTCGCATATAATCGTTCCAGGGAAGCCAACACTTTGCATAACGTTTTAGAAAACATAAACTTTTGTGATGGATTCGATACGAGAGCGATTGTCAATTTTTTTTGTAATAGGTCACAAAACCGCTACTATAATTGGTTTCATTTGATTAGTTTGGTATAATGAACTCTACCAAAATTATAGTTTGCAGTAACTTTTTGGACATTAAGTTCGTTAATAAAAAGTTTTTGACTGGTGAATAGAATCATTGTTTAAAAGCCATTTAATCAAACTAATAGCTTACTAAAAAAAAGGTATGCTATTTTTTTTATAGCCATCATTAGTTTTTAATGGACTATTGTGACCTGTAATCATGAATACGCTTGAGAGGTTATAATATGCGTGAGTTTTTTGAAAATTACAGCATCCGCCTTCACTAATTTTTTTACATAGGTTACGTGTGAATTATAATATAAAAAAATTATGATGTAATTCAGTAATTTTATTGCAAATAAGTATGTACTTACACCTAATACAAAGCTTAGAGCTATGATGAATGGGGAGTAGAAAAAATATTGCGATTTAGGTAAGCTGCAGTTTGCAGTCAGCTGCATAGACATGTGCCTCAAGTGTGTCCCAAGCTTCCACATTTATATTACTCATAATTTTGCAACGAAAAGTACACGCAAGTATTGTCAAATTAATGTAGTCATCTTACTTGTCAGAAGAAGAATGTTTTTTTGCAAAATTAAGAGTATTATCTATAATATAAATGCAAAAGCTTGGGTGTGTATACATGTCTGTGCAGCTGACTGTACCTGCTGACGATATTTTTGGCATTGAGAAGGGTTTTCCGTTTCCCCCTAACCTTTCATCTAGCATATTCCTCCTTCTTTCCTTAATTGTACCGAAAATAAAATTTTGCCATATTGGTATATTGCGACAAATTTGCGTAAGTTTGGTATAAAGAAGGGTTTGCCATTCTTTCCTAACCTTTCATCTAGAATATTTATATCATAATATCTTATATCTCTCCTTCTTTTCCAAACCTTAATTTTATTTGAAAAAAAAGCGATTTTAGTAGGTACACTCTGATCCAAGTTTGGCATTGGAAAAGGTATCCCGTATCCTCCTAATCTTTCATCTAGCACATCTATCTATCTATCTCTCTCGTTCCTCTCTACTCTCTTCAAGCTTTCACATTCTTCTTCTGATAACATTCTGATTGACTGAAGTAAGAGGACTAAATTAATTTGAAAATGCTTGCGTGCGCTGTATTTGCAAAAATAAGAGTAATATAAATGTGAAAGATTGGGAGTGTATACATGTTGGTGCAGCTGACTGTACTGGATGGGTATCACTTGCCATGTAATATGTGTCGGAAGGTTCCTCCATGCTGTTCCCGTAGATGGCCATTAGTCGCTGCACGTGGAAAGGCGCCCAGCAGACGAAGAACGACAAAGCTACTGCCACTGCAAAGAAGTTTCAACAATTTTAAGTATTCTTTAATAAAACAAGTTCTAGCAATCTTAACCACATAATAAATAAATCAATTTATACACTTAGGTAAAATTGCTAGATTCTCGAAGAGGTAGAAAGGTTTCATCCTGACTGACATATTCGCAATTAACGCAAACGAAGTTTCGAGCGTTAGCTAGTTCATTGGAAGAGACTAGAGACCATCTCACAAAAATAGATTTAGCAGACCCGCGCTGCTAAGAAAATAAAGCCCTACCTGAAAAAAAATAAGCTTTAGCATAAGCATAATCAGCCTATAATGTTCCCACAGCTGGGACTCAGGCCTACTCTCGGCAGGAGAGCGAATGGGTCCACCACGCGGACCTAATGCGGCTTGGTGGATGTCACAAGCCATACAACATTTTTTTTTTGTCCTTTGACATGCCGGTTTCCTCACCATGTTTTCCTTCATCGTTACCAGAACGCATGCATCCCACGATGCATCAATAGATTTTTTCGACCGAAAAATACCATTTACGCATGACTGCCATCAGGATTCGAACCCGCGACCATCAGATCGCAAGGCAAGGGCCTCATCCACTCGGCCATTACGTCCTCGCTTTTCACACTTGTTCGTAGTGCTCTATTTTTTTATTCGAATCAAAAACAACATTATTTTTAATTGAAATTTACTAAAGCCACCCATAGACCGTTGCAAACGATTACAGCTTGACTACAAATGAAGTTATATTTTAATAAGAGTTCAAATATAGCAAGAAACCCCAAACACTCTCAACTCGCAAGAATTTAATCTTGATTCAAAACTTCTCAGGAAGTTGAATAAAGGCCAAATTTAAAGCATAAGAAAACTTGGAAAACCAAATCAAGATTTCATTTACGTGTCCTAATTTCTGGCTTCCAATTTACGTGAGATAATGGTAATAGGCATTTATCTTAGTACCTACAGCAAAACTTTTTACTAAGAATGGAAGAAACTGATGGTAGTGTGTCTGATTTTCTGTGAGAGCGATGAATGAAAGTTATAGATTTTTATTTTATTTTTGAAATTAATTTTTTCATTGTCTTTTCTTTTTTTTACTTTACATTATTAATTAATGCCATGAATGTTTTAGTTTTTTAATTATATATTTTTTAAGTGACTCTATATGTAATTAATTGTTCTGTAATCTATAGATACAATATAAGTTAATGTAAGTGGCGTAAAACCGTTCTTATTGACTAAATAAAATGATAATTAAAATAATAAAATAAATATAAAAATTGAAACCTTCCTACCTATAACCACAGAGTACTATGATATATACAACTATAACTCATCGGGCCTCACATCCATATACATATTTTGACGCTATTCTTTCTCAAACAATCGTTTAACGAATAGCAGACTGATATTGCACAATGCATATTATTATACTTTGCCATGTAACATTTTTTTAGTCTAACTTCCGATAAATGGCAGAAAATGTTTAGTGCTTCTTACGACAGAGGGAATGCTCTACCAACGCTCTACATATCGGAAAAGAGGTTCTGTAGCCTATACTATGCTATATTTAGGAGTCTTGTAAGCCTCGTATATTCAGTACCAGGATAATGATCAATTGTAACTTCTCATCCCCTTATCAATGTCAATATTTATTGCGTGATTTGATATCCACCACCAAAACAAGCATTGTAGCGCCATTATGCGATGTTGGTTCATTTGTGGTCGATTAATGCTTAATGAGGAAAATGCTGTCAATGGAATATTTACGTACATACCTCGCTATTAGCGTAAAGGGGTTTTAACAAACAAACACAACATGTAAACAAGACATGTTTACATTTTGTGTTATGGCGTTAGAATAATTTTAAAGGTATTTGTAATGATGGTTTATAATTATAATAAGGTAGCGTGGGTAGACATGTTTCGAAAAAAGAAATTGCAAATAATTTTAAAACATGGAATTAGATTTTTTGCAGAGGTTACGAAAACGGCTTAATGAAGCCTGAAAGTACTAGCGCAAGGAACGAACAATTTTGAACTTAAACAAATCGGGTACTCACCCAGCATCCTGATGACTCGCCTCTGCGAAGTGCCGTTTCTGTACTGCATCGGTGCACTGGTCCTCTCACTGTCCACCGACAATTTCTTCACTGGATGTAGAACCCGCGACGTACGCAGCTTCATCCCGATCAGCGCGTACAGCACCGATATCAACGACATCGGGACTACGAAGAACACAAAACTCGAGATTATGAACACTTGGTGCACTCCGCGACCTTTCACAGTACAAGCACTGACGTTCTGTCCGTTCTCAATGTCGTACACTATTCCAAACTGCATGGCTTGTGGCACCGCCGTGCACAGCGCGCCAATCCATATCGCGATTATAAAACGCACTGCCCGAGAGAGTTTCGACATCGTATGTGACATGAACGGACGGCATATCGCAATGTATCTCTCCACGGTGAACGCGGCTATCGTCAACACTGTCGCATTTGCTGTCGTCTCCGACGCGAGACCAACGGTTATACACAACGCCTCGCCCAGGGGATAAGTGTACGGATTCCATAGCCGGTACACTTCCAGGGGTAGCCCGCACACTAGCAGTATCAGGTCTGATATAGCCAGACTGAAGAGGTAGAAGTTCGTCGCAGTGTGCATGGACCGGTTCCGAGATATTACAACGCAAGTGCTCACGTTCCCGAGGATGCCCGCGACGAATATTATAACGTACGTCAGCGAGAGCGGGATCAATATCTGCAGGGCATCAGGTTCGGAGAATACGCTTGCCGTCAAGTTGGTCGAATTCCGTACAAAGTTCGCTTCTTCAATATCGTTTTCCATGATCTTCTGTTCCGATAGAGTCATCGTGTTCTTATCTGCGGACAGCAAAAATATAATACGGCGAATGCTCTGGGTAAAAACCAGTTGTCTACTGTTTACATTAAATTCGATTTCGGTGTAGTGAAGCGTTTTAGTTTCAACTTCAAGGTGGTTTCTAAATATTTTGATAATGTGTTTTAATTAGCGGCCTAAACCGGTTTTGTTTATTCCGTCTTGATAATTAAGGTACTCAGCTTACCTTCCTAAATAAGTGCATATTAAATATTTGATTGAATATCTCTTCGACAAAGTAGGTGTTAATTTAATCACATTTTGTATTTTAGGTTCATTGTTTTGTATTTGTGATAGAGGGTAGTGTTCCTACACTGTCCTTGTTTTGTGATTTTGTGACTTTGAATGAGAAAATATTAAAAACATATTTTTGTCGCCCTTAATTATCGACGCCGCTGGTGACAAGCGGGCTGGCTCATTCATAGTTATTTGATTGTAACGGGTATTTATCGCGCTCACCTCGTTCTTGTGTCCCGACGTTCTACGTTATGTCTACGAAAAACTATCGCTCATTCTTCGCGCAAAGACATTTTGGCGGTTCAGCGCGGGAATGCAGCCAGTATTCAGTAGGTAGTAAAATTTACTGTTTTGAGTTTTTATATTCATTTCTATTCAGTTGTACATATAATTAGGATAGTTTTATAAATGTAGGTTAGTTTTCTTATGCATATAACTTACTGTAAGAAATAAATATGTTGAAAAATATTTCAACTGATATCACATTTGCCAGTACTTATAATAACATCAATACTGTTGTGGTCGTACTGTGTACCTACAATGAGAATCGTTGGACGTGTATCAAAAGTATATTATTACATATCTAGTGCAGAACTAAATCACTGATCTGGATAACGCAAATCCAATTACACTCAAAATAGAACGACATTGATTTTGATAGAATCCATTGAATCGGTCATAACGTCATTGGATTGCATTATTGTTCAAAAATCATTTGTTATTTAACCCCAAATTACATATTTTACATTGGGTTAGTGGACATTTGCCACTGTAGCGATTTGCCATCGTAAAAAAGTGGTAGCGATTTGCCACCGCTCAAAATATTTTAATATTTTTAGTAGCGATTCGTCACCGCTGTTTATCGTACCACTAATGTACAGTCAGCAGCACCATGAAAAGCTCTCAGTGCTTGGACTTAATACAATTTTAGAATGAATAATAATGGTTGGGTTTAACAAACATTTCCCACAACGTACAACCTTAAACTAAGTACTTAAATAGGTAATTTGACTAAGTAATTGGCAAAATGGATGACAAAAATATACATACCTTATAAACTTGATAGATAGATTGATAGAGTACTTTCTAAATAAAAACCATTAAAATCCTCTCTTCCATAAAAAAACTTGACCTACTTAAATTACAGAAACATTGTCAATTTATACCTGGACATTTACTGTGCATTTTCAAATAGAACCAACGACGTAACTTGATTTATGAATTGCAATAAAACCATCTTATCGGTATAAGGGCGACAAAATTAGGCTTAAGTTTTTTAACAAAGACAATGAGTGGCGGCATTTCAAAACACCTACTCAGGGGTGGTTTTCTCAGAATGCATTGTATGGTTTAGATGAAACTTTACCTACAACAAACGGAATTCGGTTTTTTGATTAGCAAGGAAGATTTGGAGCACACTTCTACAATAAAGGCCGCTTATTGTTCCAGCTAAAAATCTGTTGATAATACTGTTTTGAGTTTTCTGACTGGGAGTGGGTTGGGTAGGTTATGGGATTTACAAAATGGGTTAGTCTGCTTTTTACTTTTCATCAGCAAACAGTTATTACTTGTTGTGACAAATTATAATTGTGACATCTCATCTTATGGACTCGATGTATTTGGTTTTTGATGCGTAAGCATTTAAATTGAAATGGATCAAGCCCCCAGTACCAGTACAGGACAAAATAGTGTAAGTTTATACATGTAATTTGATATTATTTTGTTTTTTTATTTCCAACTATTTAATCCTTAAAATGAAATTCTCACTCATTTCAAACTATATATATATATAGTATAAGCTTTAAGTTTTTTCAATTAATATTATGATTTTGCAATGTTGTTATGATGTAGGTATCTACTTATGCTTAAGTACTTAATTTCAGAATAAAGTTTATTTTTATTTTATCAACAGATTGAATACACTTTGAGTGAAAAAGGAAAACCGCAAATTTGTAGAGCTGGATATAGATATGCATTCCATAATGAAATAAAATCGGGAAAGGTTTGGAGATGCGTTAAACGTCTAAGGTGCAATGCATTGCTTAAAACCCTGAAAGATCAGGAAAATGTCAGCATCATTTATGAGACCCCTCACCAAATCCAGTCACATTATCATACAACTGAATTTTATTTACATAATTGGTGTTGTTTTTAGTAGATAAGTAAAACAATTTATAGAACCCTTTACTCAGTTACTGATCTTGATAGTCTAAGTGGGATGTAGGTACTATTCATAATTGAAGCATAGATGAAGGTACATTTGTTGATTCGTTTGTTCAGAATATACAATTATTACCTATTTAAAGATTAGTTTTATTTCACAAGCTTTCCTTGCTAACTGTACCAAACCATGCGATGGACCTACCGGTGGCATATCGCTGCTCCAAAAATAATATTTTATTCGACGATGGCAAATTAATACTCAAAGTATGGAACTTAAAAGTAGCACAAAAAATGGTGCAGTGGCAAATCACTACTAACCCTTTACATTTAATAATAAAAATATATAGGTAGGTACCATCCATCAGAATTTTGATATAAATATCTAAATAGCCAGAGTTTTGGGAATAAAGAACTGAAGAAAAGGGATGAAGGCCTTTTTCCAGCAATTAGACATGCCAGCCTAATAATAATTGTATTTTTTTACTATTTGATATATTGACGAATAGTCTACGTGTCTAGTAATCAGATTTTGCGTTATTTTCGTATTATTCTTCAGTTTTAGCTGACACACCAGCAACTTCGTTGGCGTTGGGAATTAACAAAATTTATTTTCTTATTACGCGCTTAGTCTCTGCGTCCAGTGGTTTGGGCTGAGCGTTGTCTGTCAGTCAGTCAGTCAGTAAGCCTTTTATAATATTTATTGATAGATTTCCATCCCATCATAATATATTACGCTTACTATTTGATATCACAGTGTTTTGTGTTTGTCCGTTGGGAAGTAGCACTCGCGCCATAACATAACACTAGTAATTTTACGACAACCGTAACGTCGCCATTACCACGGACTGTTCTCAGATAAGAAAGCATTGCGCAGAATTTGTATGCCAGATATCCGAGACGATAAGCAGCACAGGCGCACATTATTGAAGCGCTTGCAATAATGCCGATAACAAGTACTTTGCTAGTACAGAGTGGACCAACTAAACGAGATTGCGAATACTGCCATAACGGCAATGTAATAGAATGTTAATGACAACATTCTTATCGCTCTTTGTTTGTGCAAAGTTTGAAATACTTTCCTATAGGTAAGTAGTCTTTCCTCTATGCTTTAGATTAACCTTTTTTCATTTAGCCCCCTTAAATATTAGTGTGAATGATTCGACATGACTTGTCTACGGTTTTCTGGTCGGAATCAAATTGTCTGTAGCTAAGCTATGAGTCAAAACTAAAAACATTTGGCCATTTTGCGTTGTGTAAAAAGTCCAAATGACACAACCAATTTTTAATTACCAAAAAAAATTAAATGGGCAATGCAGACGGGGTACTACGTTGCATCTGTGCAGTTAGAATTTTGGATTTCTAAAAAATGGCAGAGTGACAGCGGAGCGAGTGCAGCGCCCGAGCTGCGGTTTTGCGAGCTGGCTCGAGCTAGGTACTCGGGTTTTCCAAACGATGAATACAACTTAAATTATTATCAATGATGGGTACCGCCTGACGCAAATAGGATAACGACTAACAGTAACAGTTATCCAATTTTAATCAAATTTCTTTTGACAAAAATACGACTTAATTTTTTCAAGTTCTTTTGCCGTATATGTGTTCAGTTACGGCAACTGACTATGCTTTTTTTTTTTGGTGATTAAAAATTGACCCTGTATAATGGGGAGCTGTCTGCGGTCTTCTATTAGTAGATTATATTGACGAATATGCTACTGTCCATTTTTAATAAGATTTTGCGTTATTTTCGTATTTTTCTTCAGTTTTAGTATCAATCAAGATTAAGTTAAATTGGTTGAAACTTCTATTAAACTGTTCCCATCCATGACAGGTTAAAAAAATATTGTACTGACCAAAGCTATTACTCATACAGTAACATCGGATTAATATAAGCCCACTAAATTTTTAGACTATGAAAGTATTTATTGCACCCTCGGGGCGCATAAATACTGCTGATCTGAATAGACTTTATCATCCAACTAAAATGACTAGTGCTGGCTACTGCCATACGCGAAAAGAAGGAAAGAGCTTTAAGGCCCAGAATCCCGTGCATATCTCACTATATATATATATATATATATCTCACTCCCACATTTGTTCATTTTGTAAGATATAAATTGACTGAGTATAAATTTCAACAATGCGGTTTGGTAGAATTTGTTACTACAACCACAGAGTATTAAGATATACACTACAACCTTACGAAATGTTATAGCAGGTATATTTTTGTTTTGATGTTTAACACAAGCAAAGGAGATGTGGAAAAAAAATACCTACCAATCTTCTCATATCAAAAACACATATAAAAACAAAAAAAAATATTTCGTGAGGTTGTGGTAACAAATTCACCGCTCCACTTTTCTTAGATTTATATTCAGTCAATTTAATTATTATTTTAATCTTCAAATATTTACAAATATGCGAGCGATATATGTTACCTGTACTTATTTATTTTTTACACCAGCGACTTCCCCAAACCTGTTTACGCAACTTTAAAGTAATTTTAAAGTTAAAAAACCTGTATGTACTAGGAGAACCAGCTTACATCTAGGATAAACCATTCGTGACTTTTTAGGTGTTTCGTTTTATCTTTATGTACTAATTCTTATACAATAAATAAATAAAAATAAAAAATAAATAGGGGCGAGCGGGATTCAGTTCCTTAAAGCTCTATTTATCTACACATTCTACGGTATGCCTACATTATCAAAATTAATTAGAAGGCTTATGTTCTTTGAGCTAACTTTGATAGGCCTAAGAAAATCTAACTCCCACTGAATTGAAACTTAATAGGTATTCAAGTTATTAATAATTATTAGTTATAAAATACTGATATAATTATTTTCTATCTACTACGCAAATTATTTATTTAGTGGCACCAATCCAGCTGAACGAGGCTTTTACGATGCAGTTCAGTTGCTGGCAGGTAATATTATATATCAGAGGCCCGATCGGGCCACAGAAAAAGATTTTGAGAGCTAGGAAGTCTTGTCTGTCTTTATGACATTTTTCCGCTAGGTTGTCAATTGTTAACGAATAATTACCTACAAGGTTTAGGGCCTCGTTGATGCTCTACCAATCTAAAAGTAACCGATTAGGTATGCCTAATCTTTACTGATACGCAAAGTGCATGTTTTAAGCCTACACTGTACATTTTAATTAAGACATAAAAGTTAAATAGCACGAATAATCATCATGAAAATACTTTACTGCGATAAACTGAGAGCCAGAAACTGGGATAATAAAATTCGAAATTAGATGAGTTTCCCTTATATAGGTATGTAGGTTAGGAACTAAATGGAAATTACATTCTGTTATAAGTGCTGTACTAAAACATAACTAGAAACATTATCACGAAAAGATGGCTGTTAGCGATAAAATGGACCACTGTTTATTCAGTTTCTCTTGTGTTCTGTGTTTTGCCAGGTACTGGCATTATCATAAATGATCCCCAAGCTCTACCTGTCATAAAGTCAGACTCAAAGCAGAGTTTGTTATTTGTATATATTTGTGTAGTAACTACTGTGGCTTAGGAGTGTGGCTAGAGGTCACATTTCAGTTTCTACACATGTTGCCAGAGGTGGCGCGGAACGGGGCGACGGGCGGCGGCGCGCTACAGCAACAAAAATATAAACTACGCAGGAAAAGTATACCGAGTAATATATTTTTCTTAAACATGCGTGGAAATATGGTCATTACTTTTAAATAAAGAACACGCGAAGTATCATATTTACGTAGACTGAAACACCAAATACACTTCCCGGCGTGTTCTTTGAATTTGGAACGAAAAGCGCGCCGGCAATGTTGTATGAAACGGTGTGCTGTTTGAATTTGGAACGAAAACCGCGCCGGCAATGTTGTATGAAACTGTGTACTGTTTGAATTTAGAACTCTTTCATCTATCGTACACATTGCGTTCTCGTGATGCGTTTTACCTTTTTCGCCACAAACTGTAAAATAAAAATAAAAAATTGGCGGTAAAGCGGAGTTCGTTATTATTTTGTTATTAAAAAAATATTAAAATAAGTTCCGATGATTCTGAAAGTGAAAATTCCTTTCGTCCATGTTTTTTTATTTCGTTAACAAAAAAAAGTGAAAGGTTTCATACTTTAATTTAGACTTAATACGTGTTTTAAAATTTATTAACCCTACTAACTTAAAAACACGTATAAAATCTAAATTAAAGTATGAAACCTTTCACTTTTTTTGTTGACGAAATCAAAAAACATGGACAAAACGAATAGTGTGAAGAAATTACTATAATACAGCGTACTTTTTGAGTATTTGTCCGAAACATTTTGTATGGAATTCGGATTTGAGGATTACCCTTAATATTGCCTTAGAGGGTCTACCAACAGAGGTTAGTGATATTAAGTGAATGCTTCGGTAGTAAGTAAAAAAAATAGCATAAAGTCCTAGTATGTTTTCTGTTAAAAGAAAACATCTTAATATTTTTTAAATCTTCACAAAATATATCTCTAGTGTTTATAAAACCTAGTCAACTGAAAACCTGAAAAATGGATAATACGTAGAATATGGTATTTATTACTCATCAACAATAACCATCTGTTATATAAGAAAACATCTTTAAATCTTTAGTCTTCAAAAAACTAATATCCTTAAGTTTGAATTATTCCCATCTCCCACCCTGCTCAGTCCGCCTAGGGTGACAGATAGGACAAAAAGTTCTATCTGTCCCACCGTTGCTATTGGGTGACAGATGGAACTTTTATTAACTTTAAAAGTTCTATCTGTCACCCTGTGACCAATAGAGGGACAGATAGAACTATTTTATTCCCATCTCTTTTAAATCTCTCTCTCCTCAAAAATTAATAAAACGTAGCGTATGTTCTTTTTTAGCTAATACGCATACAAAATTTCCGCTCATTCGGTTTAGTTTTTTGAGGTGATTGGGGTCCAAACATCCATCTAAAAATAAAAAGTAAAGCAAAACTAATAATATAAACATAATGAGACAAGTTAAAAAATATAAGTAACATGATTTAAAAAAACGAGCGATACGTTGTCGCTTATGTGTAACATCTGACATTTCACCTTGGTTATAAGCAGCATTTAAATTTGGAATGATTATATTTAATTCATTTTTCTGAGGTACCATCTGACGGCCAACTACCTGTTAAACACTTCCGTCCCATTTACACGAAATTACTCCAACGAATTGTCAGAAAGCGTGTGGAAAGAAAAGATGGTATACATCAAAAATTATAGTCGCTAGATTTAATAATTTAATTTATAATTATATACGTGTTTTAAAATAAACCCTACGAACTTAAAAACACGTATAAAATCTAAATTAAAGTATGAAACCTATAACTTTTTTCGTTGACGAAAACAAAAAACATGGACGAAACATTAGTGTGAAGAAATTAGTATTATACGGCGTACTTTTTGAGTATTTGTCCGAAACATTTTGTATGAAAATTTGCTTTGATTCCCCGGTTATAATAAGGAGGATAATAAGGTGCGTCATTGTATTGCCTACACTGCTAATAGCTTAAATAGAAAAATGTTACATGGATTATTAAGTGGGATAGAATCGGCGTTAATAATTGCGTCATTTGATATCACAGAAGTATTAAAGTACAGAAACACAATGTTGTACATTGAAAATGCGACCAATAAAAGAAGCCACATTGGCTAACTTCTAGTACATTTTGGTCATATGCTTATTTTCTAAAAAGAGAAATAACAGGGCTAGATAAATATTATATGTTAAAATTACTAGGCTTTTTCATTGTTAGTAAAACAACATCGTAAAAAGTAACAAACATTATTAGAAAATGGAGATATTTCATATTTATTGACAAGGTGTTTGAAATATTTTGGTCCTATCTTACGAATCCATTTTGTTTTGATACTGTCCATCTATACACCGTTATTCATCTATGTTTGATGTAATTTAGATGGGCTAATAACTACGTCAAAAAACCGGTAAATCTTCGACAGATTGTGAACACCAAATGCTCTTAAAAACAGACCAATCACTGCACAGTAATCTCATTGCTATGTAAAAGGTTATTTTTTTTTAACTCTACAACTTACTCTCTCTTTTTTTTACCAGGGACTACTAGTTGCAAAAAAAACAATGTAGCTATAAAAATAGAAAAGCGAATAAGGAAAACTATTAAACAGAATTATAGACACTTTGTTTTAAAATGATTGGCCGATAAAATACTCATAAAACGGGAGGAATAAATCTAATCTATTGTAACAACTTGTTAGCTTTAATGCCAATGGCACATTGAAAAGGTTTTTTTTTTCTTTGTTTTGCAGAAAATTCTGCAACTAATGTTACTTTATTCCACAATATAATATTACAACATGTGGTACCGACAGCAGCAAAATTGTTCATTTGAAAAAAAATAAACAGCAGTGAAGTGGTAACTGTGAAAGTTTTTTAGGCTGGATGCATTTTCATAAGCTCAATCACTACTAAATCTACTGAAAATATTGTAGCAAGCCTCTGAGTTTATTTCTAAGTTAATTGTAACGGTGTTAGATGCCTCAAGAGGATAGGTGCCCCTTTTCTTAAAAACCTAATTTCGAAAATCATACTTAATTAATAATAGGTAAAGCTTTCTGCATATTTTTTATGCTTTATACTTTGTCTATTAATACTTTCATTTTATTTTCAAAAGTAAGGGGTTTACGAAAAGAGAAACCTATGCTTATGGGGCATCTAACCCTTTTTTATCCTATGCCAAAAATAATCTCAATTTTTCCTTATTATTAAAGAAAATTTGTTATGTTTTTTTTTCCTAACCGTACAACGTAATCGAACATTACGTACAGATAACAGCAAAAATTAACATAAACCCAACATTGAAGTCCTTATTATGAAAAGTGATAAGTTTTTATGCTGACCGTACAAATAGGTTTCAAAGCCTGAAGTTTCCAACTTTCAGTGCACTGAATCGTAAAATGAAGCCTTCTCATTTATCCACGACACTTCCTTCCATAAAAAAATGTGAGCTGACTTGGTCAGTTAGCACGTAGAATATTTGTTCCCGAGTCCGCTAGGTCATAGACTAAGTATGTAGTAGTAAGTAGGTAAGTTAGATTGTTTCAAAGAAAAGTTTATTTATCTTCAAGGCAAGTGTAAAAAAATATTTTTACTTTTCATGCTCGTAAAGTTCAACTTTATGGGGTTCAGGTCCCTAAAACTACATTTTAGGCTCAAAGTCAAAAATGTAGGTAGGTATATTCCTTATAAAATATGTATAAAGAGATTCAGTTTGTAAAAGCTTTCATGCTGAAAGTTTAGAACTTTTTTCAAACATCGAACTTCGGTCCTTCATAATACTCATAGATCAAGGTATTATGAGGTAGGTAGGTATATATAACTACATATTTTGGAATTTCGAATATCGTGGTAACATTGGATGGTTTTTATTGTTACAGTCAAAAGCCAGCATTTCAAGCGTGTACAATTTTTACATCAGTTATGGTGGTGGAAAAAAGTAAGCCTTCTATTAAATTTATTTATAAAGTCAATTAGGCACTCTCATCCAATGCCTAATGCACAATAACAAAGGTAAGGTAGAGAAGAGAGGTACTTATCAAAGTAAAGAGTGTCGACAAGAAAAACATGACCCTGTATCATCAATTTAAACACGCTAATTAATTGATGGGTGCATCGGTGGTGCAGGTAGCTAATGCAACTATATGTTTCATCAACATGTAAACTGTTGTTGAATTCTACTTCTATTTAATTGTCATATGGTGATATTATTTCATTTTGTACAGCTCTACAACCGGTGATTTTTAACACACTGTTAAATTCATCAGTGGCCTAATGTGACTATGATTCACACATGTCGTGACGTCACGCCATCACTCCCACTTACAGTCAGCACACTACGAACTGACTGTAATTGTATTGTTATTTACGATATGATACTAAAGAAATTGTGATTGGTGACAAGTACGAGTATGATGACATGAATCAATCACAGCGTCCGCCGGCGTACAAAATCGCCTTCCAGGGCGCGCCGGGCGAATATTACCTAGTATTTTGTAACAGAGATGGTCTCAGAAATTAACAAGTGTTATGTGTGATCTGTTTTATGCTATGATAAATAACATGTTACTCGCTATTATTTTCACGCCTACTTCACACTAATATGATGAAAGCGAAAGTTTGTGAGGACGGATGCATGAGTAGATTGAATTTGTAGCTCGATCACGCCAAAGCGACTGTACTAATAAAAATAAAAATTGGTATTTGTATCAACTGGAAGAAGATTATCTACTTTTGATGCTGATATCATTAAGCCGAAATCGCGGGCAGCAGCCAATATAAACAGCCTGCAAGAAGCTTCGAGATAGATCCTCCCTCAGTTGGGTCAATTTTAATTTTATGGCGACAACTTGAAAGGGCCTGTCATAAAAAGGGTCTTTACTATGAAATTGTACTCATTCCCAAATTTATTGCTATTGGGTTTCTACAAGATAAAAGTGCCACTATCAAATGGGAATCAGGAGAATTAGCTTTGTAGCTACTTTAAATGTAATGAGGTGTCTATCTCGGGTCACTCGGGTCTGATTACCTAACTAATCGTATTTTAATAAAGGCCATTATTAACAATACTAAATTGTAGAAACGCACTGTTGATACTCCTTTTGTGAGAATTTCCTATATTATTTATATTATATTGAAATTCCCTTTGAGAAGGGATACTTATAGGTAAGCCTATACCTATAAGTAGTCTTTACCATGTAGTAGGAAATCAAATTAGAGTTTAAATCAAGCGAGTGATGTAAGCTTTCACTGTCTCGGCCTTTCATTTTACTGTCTCGGCCGAGTACTCGGTACGTGTGATCTAGTCATAAGTTGCAGGATTTAGGTAGACTAGAAGCTTCTCCGTTGCAAAGGTCGCGGGTCACTTCCGGTGGTGGGCGCTCCATTTTTTCATTCTCCATTTCCAGTTTAAAACAAGCTTGGCTTGTTAGAATTTTTCATATAATTGTCTCTGTATTGTTGTATTTTTATTAATATTTGTTTTTACATATTAATTTATTTTCTTAGTTTTGTGTTACTTTTTCTATTCAATTTTATATAGGTACCTACCTATGCTATGTTTACCTTTGAGTGATTATTAATTAGCAAGAAAAATACTCTTTGAATAGCTTTAATAGTCGATCAGAATCTACGTATCATAGTAACAATTTTATTGTAAGTAAACTTGTAAGAAATAAACAAACATTTGTCTATTTATTTGGTAATTTAATTAATATTTTAATTTAACATCCTTTGTAACCACTTCCTATTCCGTAAGTATTGTTCTGACTTCAGTTCAAGTCTTTGTTACGGGTATGGTTCTTTGAAATGTACAATAAGTAATTATAATTATAACCATTTTACACTTTCATAACAAAGTAGAATGAATAGACGACAATTTCCCGTTTTATACGTGCTTTTATAATTTAAGTGGGTTAAATGTTGATCGTTAAAAAGTAGCCAACAACAAAACTCCATATAAAATCCTATGAGATTTCTCGTAAACTGAAGGTTGATTTTTACGGAGGCGATTCGCTGCAGAAGTTCCAAGGAAGCATTGACAAGGAGTGATGTCTGCCTATCTGTCGTCACGATCAGAAGTGAAGGAATTGTCAAGGCAACGTAATCCCTCAGCTTATCATCCATCTTAGGTTAGGTCTTCTGGCGAATTGGGCAACTTGGTACTTAAACACGCGCTGCGGTTTTTAGGGTTTTGTATCCCAGGGTCGATGATATTGGGCCACAATTTGGTATCAAGGATTACATTATTATGTATTGTCATGTAGTTGGGTCTTCAGGTGAATTGGGCAACTTGTTACTCGAACACGCGCTGCGGTTACTAGGGCTTTGTATTCCAGGGTCGATGACGCTGGGCCACATTTTGGTAGCAAGGATTACGCTGATTATGTATTGTCATTTAGTTGGGTCTTCAGGTGAATTGGGCAACTTGCTACTCGTACTCGCACAGCAGTTTTTAGGGTTTTGTATCCCAGAATTGGAGACGCTGGGCTACAATTAGTATCAAGGATTACGCTGATTAATTTGTCATTTTATACAACGTCACTTAGTTAAACTTCTTGTACCTATTTGGAAATGGATAGCTGAAATAAGACAAATATAACATCGATGCGAATAAACCTACTTTTACTACGTTTTTATTACGTCACTTTCTTGTTTGTCTGTCTGTCTACCCGTCTATCTTTCCGGGTGCAAATCTTGCAACTCGAATTTCGATCACTTAAATTAGCTATTCAGCTGAAACTTTCAGGCCTCAAGGTAACTCACATCTCTATGACAAAGCATTCTAAAACCATAAAAACCGCTTAATTTTTTAATTTTGTAAGAGTAGCGAGATAGAGCAAAAGCATAAATACTATGCTTTAGATTTTTAATCAACATTTCCTGTTTAAATACTACCTTAGATATTATATAGCATGCATAGAAATATCCATAACAAACACCAAATGTTCATCACACAAAATGTTTGAATGCGGAAATTGAACCAGCGACCGCAGGTGTGGCTATGGCTACATACTTGTTACTAGACCACACATGTCGTTAATTCAAAAACTTATTGTTTTAGCATTTAGTTAGTAGGTATTAATAGTTCGATAAGCCATCTTTTATCTAACTTATTCAATTTATTCGATTTCTAAAAGGAATTTAAATAGCAATTAATTTACCGATGCATTTTCATTGAGCTTAAAAAAAATACATACTCTCCGAGCACTGAAACTGGTAAAAGTGGTACACAGCTTATGAAAGAAATAGCTGTAATGTAAGCTTCGTAAGGTACCGGCAATTTTGAGCCGGAAAAGCATACCTAATAGATACTAAATTATAATGCTTCTCCCAGATTTGGATATTTGGTTGTTTTTGTATTAGGTATCTTCTTCTTATCGTGTCACTAGTTCTTTTCAAGTGCACCTCGAAGAGGTTACTTTCGTGCACTTGACACATGTTTTCGAACGTTTTAGTTTCTATGACATGCCGGTTACCTCACGATGTTTTCCTTCACCGTTAAGCACGTGGTTGAATGCACACGTAGATTTTTTTGAACAGAGAAATCCATTGTTGTACGGCTGGGTTTGAACTCACGACCACCGAAAGTCGAGGCACCTCCCACTAGGCCAACACGGCTAGAGTAGGTAACTGCAGTTGTTTGTATGTGTCCAATCCACTCCACCTGCGTTAAATTCAGGGTATGCATAGATAGATAGATAGAAAATGCTTTATTGCACAAAGTAAAAAACAAGTACATAGGCGAACTTAATGCTAGTTAGCATTCTCTTCCAGCTAACCTCTGACAAATGTATTACAAATAATACATGACAAATATAAAAGAAAAATCTTAATTTTTTTATGTCTTTATTGGTTATAAGTAAGATTCCGAAGCTCTTCTGCTATGTTTATAAAATTATGCAAAAGTTGTATGATCGACAACTAAAAAAAATTATATCAATGTCATGGCTTGTTTTTAAATCTGACTGACAGTTTGTGTCTCTAGATGTGTATCAGGTATAGAGTCATTAAAATACGTAACGAACATTTGATGCTACAAAAACCATTAATCTCAATAACCTGTTTTCAATTATGTCAATAATCATAATATCTCTTAATAATTATTTTACTTTTGATGTATAATATCTCCATCCAAATTTAAACGTTGTAATATGCGACTACGTTTTTTGTCATCAAACACATCCAGGTCGCCAGATGTAATGAGGGTAAAGTGAGTCAGCTATTTGAGTTGTCTCTACGACGTGCTTTGTTCGAAAAGCAATTGCATCTGCCAAAGTTTATTTCAGTTCTAGATTTACTCTTATCTTCTCTTGATCCTGTTGTTGGCAACTTAGGAAATGCACCGACTTAGCTTAATATAGATGCGAAAGTCAAATAAATTTCGTTGAGCTGCAGTTTACCAGAGATTGTAAGGGTTGAAATACTGAATAAATGATGATTATAGAATGAAACACACAGATAAATAAAATAGAATTGTACAAGAAAGACTACAAAACAGAAATGAGCCTATCTCATACTTACCTACTTAGAATCTAAAAAAAGACAGTTATTTTCTAAGATATTCATAAATAGACATAAATTATAGAGGAAGGTATGAAATTATATATTCAGGCTAATGTTTAACCACTATTTCCTTACTTTCTTATGTAATGTTGAGTGACCTAATCAATACCTAATGCACCTCAATATCCCTATTCACTGTTGTTCTAAAAACATCTAAATTACTTACCTAAAGTTTTAAAGCAAGCAACAAACACAGTCAACCTTCACTCTGTTTCTGCTACATCCTAATAGCTATGTCCACACTGTGCCTTTTTTTGTTCATCAAGGGCATGCGTCATAGCGCAGTCAAAAGCGTTAGTGAGGCATGCCCTTTGCATGCGCGATGACAGTTGAAAGCGAAGTGTGCGCTGTGAAAAACGTTTTCCCGCGTTGGGTGGATTTCTGTGCCACAAAGCGTTCAACATCAAGATGTTGGACGAAGAAAAATATAATACATTGAAGTTTATTATAAAAATATAGTTTCCTACAACTTTGTTAGCCAAATAATAAACTCTGCACAAATTGAAATATCTTTATCTTCTCGAAGTTCTCTCATAATCACGTTACTTCGATTATTATAATAACCTCGTATCGAAACTTTCACTTGGTTATTTTTTTTTCTGGAATTTCCTATAACCATGTACCTACCTAAGCCGCACATACTTATTCCACCAAGTGAAAAATATTCTCGTCGCACATGTTTCCAAAAGCTGACAGAAACTACGACTGAACTAAATGAATATATTGACGTTGCGTTCGTTAACGCATTAAATTATAGAATGCGCCAAAAGAAAGTTGAATAGAAAGATGAAGACGAAAGTTGAAGATGAAAAGGCACAGTGTGGACATAGCTAATAGTAAATTTTCATAATATATTTTAAAAATTCATACCAAAAAACTGTGTACCTAGATATAAACATACTAACTAACATTTTAATTACACAGGTAAAGAGTAATAATTGTGATTCAAATTACAAATTAAAAACATGATAAGGTAGTTTAAATATGTTTTAATTTTAATATGTTCGCATGAGATTTTTGAGATAAGCGTTCGTAGGATTATTATAATGCAAATGTTTTTATCTGTTCTTTATTTGTCTGTTTCTTTTCAACCTTACTTACTTATTTACTTCAAGTTACTTTGACCAAAGTCACATAGAAATTATAAATTATTTCTGAAAATTAAATCAATAAGAATAATAAATATTTTGGACATTTCACGCAATTCACCACCATCTAAGCAGAGCTTGTACCACAGTCTATGGGAACCAGATGATATTTAAATACTAATTTTTGTAAATATATAACGATGGTAAATACTTAAAAAACACCCAGACTCAGTACAAACACCGATGTTCATCTCACTAATATTTGTCCTGCAGCGGGAATCGAACCCGATGTGGTGTGGGTGGATGTGGTACCTTCCGACGTAGATGTACATACAGGACCCCCTACACGAATCGTCTAAGTAATGTCATCTCTAAAAAACCGTAGAAAATGCCATGATTTGCTATTTTTATATAAAGTTGTTAATGGTTATACAGGTTATTGTAATTTAATCAACCGCATCTCTTTGTCAGTACCGCATCAATTCCTTAGAAAACCGATAAGCCAAATTTTTAATACTCCTTATTCTAGAACAAGCCTAGGTCTTAATTCTCCGTTTACCCGAATTTGTAACGAGTATAGTCATACATTACAATTATGTGATTCGTTTTGATCTGATTTGATTGATCTGTTTGGTGACTCTATAAATGTATTTCGAAATAAACTAAGGAAACAATTTGTGTGTACACTAGACTCTAATTCATAAGTTGTGCTTTTATGATTTTTGTTTTATCTAAGTATTCATTTATTTACTTAATCTTAGTTTCATCCATCTTTTTATTTTCTTTTGTATTTAGATTAAGTTTTTAGAAGTATTTTTGTTTTAGCTGTTGTCTGTATGTTTTTGAGTGTTGTGCAAGCCTGTAACTGGTCCACATTTTAGATATTTATGTTTTTGAGTGTTGTAACTAATGTGAATTGTGTGTGCTGTTGGCATTTGCTTTAATAAAATACATAGGTACCAGTTTGCTGTCTTTGACGTACCTAATTACCATATTACATTATGATTATTCGTATTATCGTTGTTCGGCGAACGTCATCAACAACACAATACAACATTTGAACAAAATGACACAGTAATAATTTATCATTAGAGCATTTCAATGTAAATAATGATGTATCTAGACGTAAAATACATTCAATTAAATTCCATCTTTCTCTTTTAGCAGAATATTGTTTTTTTTTTCAACTTTAGCCTAAATGTACGCGTATACAAACTTTTGTTCTATTTTTTTTTTAACAAGACTCTACACAACTTATACCTACAAGTAGGTAAAACAAATTGCAATCCAATTAAGTTTTGATTAATTATATAAAAATAATATAATTAAAATAATTAAGTAGCTTGTATGTAGGTAGATTAGGTACCTGAGTGAAAAAATAATATTTAGTTTTATTTCACATTACCTTATAAAAATAACTGAATAACATTCAGTTTCCACTGATTTAATTTTTTTTTATATTTACATATACCTACTTTACGTTGGCGAGATGATCTCGACTCCTTTCAGGGAGACTGGTGGGCAATGGCCAGGGACCGAAAGACGTGGAGTGAGTTGGGGGAGACCTTTGCCCAGAAGTGGGACGAGACAGGTTAAATAAAAAAAAAATTACATATATTTATTTATTTCACCAACGTAGATTACACCGAATCTTTATATAGGATACAATATCTGTGCAACGACAATTATAGGTGAAGACAGCATGCTTATAATAATAATAGTGAGCGAAATTAATACCACTGGTTATGATGTACACGTGTAATTAATTGATTTTCAATAAATTAAACAGACTCAATTATTATTCGTAGCGTAACGGCGCGGCGGCGTTACGCGCGATTTGTTAATAAATAACGGACGATAAAATATAAAATTGGCAACACGTCTCATAATAGCAAATATAGGGTGGGCCATGAATTAGTTATCATTTAAATCTGATTTCCTGCGCAAATCCGAGCGGCGCGGCTGCTTGGAGAGGTCAAACAGCTAACTCGTTTCAGGGAAATTTAGTGGCAATAGATCAGGACACTGGGTCTCTAGGCGACTTTTGCGTAAAAAAAAATTAGTTTGCTCACTTTTTTGATACATTCTCTCTACATCATCCTCGGATCATACTCGGATTTGCGCAGGAAATCAGATTTAAATGTTAACTAATTCATGGCCCATCCTGTACATAAGTTCTACTATGCAATCAGTTGTATGTACTTACTTACTAGTATGTTTGTATGATTTGATTTGGAACGGTATATGTACTAAAGGTAGGTATGTAGGTATGTGCTGCCTGGTGCAGACACCTGTGCTATAGGTTGCGTCAATTTTATAAAGAAAAAATCCTAGGGAATTTTAAATACCTAAAAAAAAATTATACATACTCACAAAAGAGATTAGTTTGCCCCTTTTAAACTAAGTTTTATAACTTTTTTAAGTTAGAATAAAATGGTGACTGTGTGTGTATGTATGTGTATGTTAGGCGATATCAATAAACGTTTCAGTTTTTTATTTCTTTAGAAACAAAAAAATATTTATTATTAAACTCGTATTATTATTTTATTATTAATCTCTAAAAAATACTTATCTTAGGACCAAAAATAACTCTTATATAACTGCGATATTATGCCAGTACAAAACCGACGGAGTTGCTGGCGGTAGCTATTAGAATTATTAATTATACTCTGTGGAAAGCGATAGTAGAGTGCGCGCAAATTAACTCTGCGCGCGTAGTTTAGTGAACACAAGAAAAATATAATTGAATTAATTCCCTAGGGGAGTGAAATAGAGAGTAGAAGTTCGTATGCAACATAAACCAATATCTACGGTGTCTTAGCTGCGGAGAAACTTCTACCTTAAGTAACATTACATTTAGTACCTACGCCACGTGTCGCGCGCAGAGTTATTTTGCGCGCACTCTAGCAACTGATTCTGAAGGGTATTTTACCTCGATAACATAGACAACGCTGCTAAGTTACCTAGTTAACTATCACAATTATTTCTTGTAAAATATTTTAGACCGAATACTAATTTTAATTAAAATTATACATTAAAATGTAAATGAAAATAAAAATAGACTAGGTTCAACTCGGGTTAATGTTAAATGTAGCATTAAACTAATGCTAATGGTATCGTACCAAACTGAAATTATCGCTATATATAGTCGCTAGAACGCTCCTGTTTATTTTGTAGCTTTTACCTGTAATGTAACATTCGCTAGAGTGCTCGAGTATTAAGTTGGGCACCATGTAACCAGAATCAAAGTGAAAACTGGCCGTAGGAATGACTGCAAAGCAGAGCTACCTATGTCCGTGACTGTACCTACATAAATTAGCGTTTACGATTACGTAGACACTTTGCTTAAGAACATGACTGTCACTAACACGAGCAATGATTAGAAGAGTTTATTGCCAAGACCATTAGTTAAAAGCTATAGCTACTTACTAAACCAATTTTATTTCATTTTTTTAAACTTACATCATTATGAATCTAAAGTATGTTTTTGTTATATTTCCGGCATTAATAAATTTACGGTTGGTGGATACAAAAATATCCATAAGGTTATTATTTAAAAGAAAAAAAAATATTTTTGTAGAAAAAGCCGTACTATATTGCATGTGATTGCCTCTACTTATGTATAATTTTATCACTAACCGCGCAATGAATAATATCGTAGATTTTCAAATGATTCTGTAATAAAAAAAACTTACTACTTAACTAGCTAATATTTACAATGCATACTAGGTAGGTATAACTGACTTAAATTGGACTTTTAAGGACCGTAAACACCACCGAAAAGTCAAAAGGTAGCAAAATTGGCCATTTGGATGTAAGTATAACTACATAATTTATTTTAGCTAATTTGGTTTGAATAAGTCCATATATATTTAGTTCTAGCTTTGTTTTTAATAGTACATTATTGCAAAGGCAGCGAAATAGGCAATTGCAGGTCGAGTATGAGTTTGAAGGCCGAGCCGCAGGCGAGGACTTCAATAATACGAGGCAGGCAATTGCCATTTCGGCCGAGGCATACATAGTGCTTTTCTTAAAAAAATGCAAGGAAATAAAAAGGGCCTTTTAAATAATGTTCAATACCGTTTTTAATATGAACTGTACATTTCAGCATGGAATAAATCGCTCATAATGTAGATGGCTTTTTAGTTTTAGCTATTTCATTGAAGTATGCCAAAAACACTATATTTTTCTTTAGATTTAGCTGGAAGCAGGTTTTCCATCGCTAATTTAGCTTCCGATCTTAAATTTGGTGGAGTGCAGTCAATGTCCATTTAATTTTCACTTTCAGAATCATCGGAACTCATTTTTTTTTTTATTTTACAGTTTGTGCCGAAAAAGGTTAAACGCATCTGTGGCTATACAGACACGAATACGCAAAGATAACGGCGCGCAGGATTCAAGTTTTCACTTCAAAAAATAAACATAGGTACATACTTTCAGTATAAATCCATGAAACGTTCCACAATTTTTCCCAGTCATCGAACCTCGACATAATAGCACTACACTAATCTATCAACACCATCTTTGACATTTCATCCTCATTGATCTAACACCCACATTGAAATTTAATGTACAAATTCTGAAATGAAATACGATGACGAATTCCGCAAACGGTGGCGCCGACCGAGCGACAGATTCGTAACGCGGCTCGTTCACGACTGTGGTACATCGGATGTAGAGTTGTAGAGCTTGCATTATCTTCACGGTTGTCCAAAGTCAATTAATGTTATTAATTTTACGCATTTATTAAATGTAGGTTGCCTTAATAATTTAGTCACAAAACTTCATAGGAAGCTATAAAAAATCTCATGTTTTAACGGCGGCGCGGCGCGCTCTCTGTTGCATTTGTTTCTAATTAAACGAATGACTAGATTATCAAGAAGTTTTAAAGATGATCTTGTTCTTCTTCTTTTAGTGTCACTATAATAGTTATTTCGAACCAGTGTGGTGAAATAACTTCGAGTGCGTCTCGAAGAGGCTCCTTTCGTGCACTTGAAACAAATGTTTTAGATTTTTTTAGGTTCTGTGACATCGGGTCACAGAACCTATAAATGTAAGAAGATGTTTTTCTTCACCGCACGTGTTTTAATGCACACATAGATTTTTTAACAGAAAAATTCATTGGTGTACGACCGGGTTCGAAGCCACGACCTTCGGATCGAAAGTCGAGGCACTTCCCACTTTGTTTTGAAATTACGGGTTCCGGTTATAACATCTATTTATAACTTTGAGATATCGTCGATACTTTGACTGATACCAGCCAGTTATGCGGGTGCTTTATGCAACTTTCGTAGGCTGCCTACAAGAGATCGCTGACAGTGATAAGGCGGCTTCATAGTCGTTATTTTATTTTCGAAAATACAATAGTAACACAGACATCAACCTTTTTTTTATTAGAGTTTTTTATAGACCTTCTTTTACTACAATCTCGCCTGATGTTTAGTGATGATGTGGCCGACGAGGAATCTTGAAGGTCTAGAAGACACCTATTCACTCGTTTCTTGAAGAGACCACAGTCGTACCTATTCATCAGTCATCACTACACTAAGTAATATGTAATTTTAGACACATTGATCGAGATTATGAGAAAAATAAGCCTAACAAATTTATAGAATTTTTTTATACTTATTACTGTATTCTACAGTGAAGTATGTGACTCTACTTAATACATTTATAAGACCAGCCTGTAACTAACCATACTTAAGGGGAATCCTCAAATTCGAATTCCATACAAAAAAAATCAGACAAATACTCAAAAAGTACGCCGAATTGTAGTAATTTCTTCACTCTAGTCGTTTCGTCCATGTTTTTTGATTTCGTCAACAAAAAAAGTCAAAGGTAATTAATTTAATTATTATTATTATTAATTTAATTTAGATTTTGTACGCGTTTTAAAATTAACCCTACTAACTTAAAACACGTATAAAATCTAAATTAAACTATTTTTTATTTTATTTTATTTATTGAACACCAACACAGTATACACTAATTCATTTTTTTGGTTACATGATACATAGCAAGCCAAGTGCCACTGCAATTATAGGTGAAGACGACATGCAAGAGGTAATTGAGCGAGTAACTTAGTGAAATAAAATTAATATTACAAATTATATAAAACTTTGAGCAAAATGTTAGTTACAAATCATATTTACAAAATTAACACAAAAATTTATAGTTAGAACACAAAAAATAGTTAGACAATATTAACAATAACTAGGTCAGTCTTAAAAATAACAATTAATTAACAAAAAAAATAAAAAATAATAATCATTTAATTCGTAAATTAAAATTAAAATTAAATTATATCAGTATTAGGATTAGGGTACAATTTGTCACATTTAAAATAAGATTTTAGCTTAGTTACATTATCAGCAAACAGATCTATTGATTCAGACTTAGAGAGGGCATTATACTGCCTGGCAATTCGTGTTAAAGGTGCGTGGTGGCCCAACTTAAATCTAGATCCAACTAGAGATAATAGGTTAAATTTTGAAACTCTGGGTAGCCTACAAGGAGCAGAAAAGGATACCAAAGCTAGCAGATCAGGAGCATCAAGGAGACCATTCACCAGTTTGGACAAGAACACGGTGTCGAGCATACGTCTACGATCCTCAAGTGAAGCAATGCCAAAATGAAGCAACCTATCTTTATAGCTTAGTAGTTTTTTGCCCATATGACAGGAATAGGTAAGGTGCCATAAGAAACGTTTTTGCACACTCTCTAACCGTTTCTTGTGACCATCATAAAAAGGGCTCCATGCCACACTACCATATTCTAAGTTGCTGCGCACAAGATAATTATATAGTAAGACTTTAGTTTTGGGGGATTTAAAATCTTTACAATTGCGCAAAAGAAAACCAAGGCACTTAAGTCCCTTATTGGCAATTTTATCTATGTGTGCATTGAGTCTAAGTTTATAATCAAGGGTTATTCCCAGATAACGAATCTCGAAAACATTTTTTAAGTTGCTACCTCTAATTGAGAAAACTGGAATGTTCCTTTCTTTTTACGCGTAAAAAATATAGAGTAGCACTTAGAAAAATTCATTGTCTGCCCAAATCCTCCTGTAGTAGAACAGCATCCTGATCATCATTTATCGAGCGAAACAGCTTGAGATCGTCTGCGAAAAGATAGTAATCTGAGTTATGGAAGCAGCTACCGATATCGTTGATGAATACATTGAAGAACATTGGGCCAAGATGTGAGCCCTGAGGGACGCCAGAAGTTACAGTTAGAGAAAGGATCAGAAGCAAAACCATTGACAACAACCTTAGACTGCCTATCAATCAAGTACGATCCACACAAACCAAGTAAAGGCTCAGCAATACCATGCGACGACAGCTTGCGAAGTAGAAGAATGTGATTGACTTTATCGAAAGCCTTACTGAAGTCCGTGTAGATCGCACTCACCGAAGAACGCTGGTCGAGGATCAAAGATACTGTGTTGACGAACGATACGAGGTTTGTGGTAGTAGATCTGCATTTCATGAAACCATGCTGTTTGATTGTGATGATGTTTCTAAAGTGCCAAGAAAGGATAGGATGCAAGACCTTCTCAAAAACTTTAGCAAAAGTTGGTAGAATTGATATGGGTCTATAATTCCCGATGTGATTAGTTTCACCAGCCTTGTATAACGGAACCACCAAAGCCTTCTTCCATGCGTCTGGAAAAGTCCCAGTTTGTAGAGAACGGTTGAAGATAAGGCACAAAGGTTGTGCCAAAGCGGAAGCGCATTTGACTGCAAAGATTGACGGGATTCCGTCTGATCCGGCGTTTATTATGATCAAGTCTTTTCAGGACCTTTTAAGACTTGATGAACCTGAAACTGAACAATAGTAAGATACGTGTTTGGGGGGTCGGCCCTAACAATTGGGCAACTAAGCTGCGAGTGAGTCGGAACATCGGTATAAGCAGAGGCAAAATTTACTATGAAGCATTTGACTTTTTTTGTTGACGAAATCAAAAAACATGGACGAAACGAATAGTGTGAAGAAATTACTATAATACGGCGTACTTTTTGAGTATTTGTCCGAAACATTTTGTATGGAATTCGGATTTGAGGATTGGCCTTAAGACAAATAAATCATTCATTCATAAAAAAATATATAAAATGCTTGGTCCTGTCCTGAATGACTGACAGACAACGCACAGGCCAAACCCCTGAACGTAGAGACTTGAAATTTGAGGAGTACGTTCATCATGAAGTATAAACACATACTAAGAAAGGAATTCACAATGTAAATGAAGATGCGGGGGCGTCCGACTTAGATACCTACCTATTCGTTGAAAAAGGAATTTCCTGAAGAACTGAGGAGAATCGATAGGCACTTAAAACCCTTGCGCCACTTATAGTAATAGCGATATTATCGAAATAAATTCTCTATGGTCGTTCAAAGAACAGTAAGTTGGATCAATAACCGATAAAAGTAGCCGTTAAAATGTTGGGTAAGGTTTATCAGATAAGCTCAGCAAGATTCGTAGCTAAGGGCGGAATACCCAATATCATTTACTTGACTCTCAAGACTCTTACATATCTCAGTAAGCTTATAAATCTTGAACGCAGCCTTCAGCGTCGTGTGCCGAGAAAACTGTTCCGGTAGCGTTTTGCTCAACCGACTTCAAAAAAAGGAGGATTTCTGGGAAGGGAAAAGTTTTCTGCAATTTGTGACTTTTTGAGTACTCCAACGATGGTTGGTCCAAGTTTTTGATCAGTATTAGAAACAGGATAGATTGGCATCAAAAAATGTTTTTGTGTAAAATGGCTATTTTCTTGCTAACTGTATTTTTTTTTTTTTTAATCTGTGAATGGAGATCAAATTTCCATAAAAAATATAGATAGACTCCTAAGACCATTTTCGTGAAGCTGCAATGGATAAGGTACTTCCCCTTACTGCCCCGCTGAAAGTTTCCACCTGTATAGTCATTAGGAAATTTACAACGTAACAAAATAATATTTTTGGTAAGTCCAAGTACAAAATTCCACGTGATTTTTATTATTGTAAACATGGGACGAGACGAGCTTTCTCCTGATTGTAAGAGATCACGCCTGCTCCGGTGCAACACTGCTAAAACGCTCGTCCACAATGTGGACATTTTGATGGTGAGTCTCGAAAGCCCAGTAATCACTACGCTAAATATAGTGCCCTTCAAACCGGAACACAGTAATACTTATTCATTACTGCGTTGCGGCAGAATATCTGACACATGTGTTCGTACCCATCTAGATGGCATGCAGCAGGGACGCCTCCCAATGTTAAAACGATCTTATTTATCGTAGTGAGCTTATAAATTCTGAACGCAGCCTTCAGAGCGTCTTGTGCCGATAAAACTGCTTTTTCCGGAAGATTATTTTTCCATCTAGATGGAATTTGTATTTAGTTATTAGGAAATTAACAATAACATAAAAATATGTCTCGACACGCCTGCTATCTTGCGTCAGGTTGGATCTGTTCAGCTACCTACAACAGCATAGTTTGCAAATAATAAGCATATTACTTTTATTTTATAAATAAAATGTAGTACACTCTGCTTATTTTTTAATTTAAATATTAAGCATTAGAATATAAATAAGCCTCAGATGCAGCTGAGAACGACCCATTTGAATATATGTATTTTTGCTATACATACGTTACATCGACTCTACCATTTTCTTTCAGAACATTATATTATATTCCCAGATGTATGTATGTAGTAGTTAAGTACATAATGTACTTATTTTCGTAATTTAACGTAACGAGAACTGCGAGAACCACGTTATTTCGTGTGGGCCTCCCCACACGAAATAACGTGGTTCTCCAATTATATTAATTAACGACGAGCACGGACTTAAATTAATCAATTTATTTATACGAAAACTGATTGTGACATGTTATGTAAAATACAAAATGAGTCGAAGCTTTCAAGCCAAAACTAACTGAATAGATACTGCAGGGTAAAACAGGGTGAGATACCTACCTACCCCAAAAGGATAGGCCTCTCTTCCTAAAAACCTTATACCTTCGAAAATCAATTTTAGGCATTTATTCCGGTTTTACCCTAAGTACGCAACTTCCTAAGTAGAACATTTTCTTTGAAACACGCTCTTTGATAAGGTATTTATATTCAAGACAACCCAACTAACAATAATAAAGAAGTTTGCCAAAACTTTGAAGGAAATTCCATTAGTTTGCTACAAAGTAGTGAAAAATAAATTCAAGAGCTCAATAGAATACTAAAATTTAACTACTACGACTACGCGTCCAATTTTAGAGATACCTGTTAATTTTAAGTTTTGTTTAGTTGTCAATGTATAGTGTTAAGGTAACTCAAAATAAATATGTTTTCTATTCTATTCTATTCTATTCTAAAATCCACAAAAGTGCAGCTTTAACTATTCATATTCATTTATTTATTGTTTCATTTGCATACAGGTTATATAACTTAGGTGCTCTTTTCTAATGTCAATTTTAATTTTAATGTCAAATACTCATGCTTAAATGTCAATATTTTTATAATTTCTAAAATAAGTATTATTAGTATTAATTTTCATTTTTTATACCTACACTTAAACAAAAAACTTGTCTTTGATAGTCAACATTTATCTGATAGAAATTAGTTTACATTGTAATAGCCTTTTTCAATTAGGAATCATTTAAATTGTTTTTGGAATAAATTATCGCTCACAGCATTTTTTATCATTTCTGGTACATTGTTTTAGCTTAACTATTCAATACTATGTTGGTAAGTAAATCAGAATTATGCGCGGCGTCTCTCTGAAGGATAAAATCCACCATGAGGTTATCTGACAGAGGACCAAAGTTACCAACATAGCTCAGAGATAAGAAACTGAAGTTGCAGTGGGCTGGCCATATCCGCCGAAGAACCGATAACCGCTGGAGTAAACGTGTTCTTGAGTGGAGACAGCGACGCTGCATATGTAGAACGCCCTCCAGCTGGGTGCGGTGAAGGTCTGCGAAAAACTGCAGGCAGAAGGTGGGTGCGGCAAGCCAAAGACAGGGCGCGATGGTGCAAATTGGGAGAGGCCTATCTCCAGCAGTGGACTGCGATAGCTGATGATAATGATGATATCAGAATTAGGTCAGGCTAATTGATTTTTTTATGTAGGTATTTATATACATAAAAAAATATTTCTGGTTCCTTTCATGTACTTACAAGCTTTGCTTAGTTTGGGACTAGATGGCTTTGTGTGAAATATCCATACTTAGGCTACTTACATACTAAAATTTAAATACTTATGTCATTCGCCCTCGCCGCCCCTCGCCTTTCGCTTGGGCTGCTATTAAGTCTTATAAAATTGCTTGCTTCAGGCTCTTCGTGTACCTACCTATTGTGTATATTACTATTTCTAACTGTGAATAATTTAAAATCTGATGGCTACGTTTTCGAACCCACTTGAACTCAGGTTGTTCAAGAATTTCGTTAAGTTAATAATAATATCTAGACTGACCAAACCTGAACAGAAAACTTGTTTTAACTGAGCTGAACAAAAATTATGTAATGATTAGGTACATTCTACATAAGAAATAACTAGTTGATCCGCCTGACGAATATTCATATTCTAATAGCTAATCATACATTTGTAATCTCATATTTGCTGGTAGGTATTATTCGTGATGTGCTTTTGTAGCTTCTTCTAAGACTTCATCTAAGTTTTTTTATTTAACCGAATGCGAAGAAGGAAGGTAATGATCTAAATGATGTAAATTTTTTAGAAACGCTTGATTTTTAACAACTAATTTACATTTTTTTTAAATGTCAACAGACAATGACGTCAAAGACGACAGACGTCACGTCTAAAAAATTAAGGATTTAAATGGAGAAGTTTTAACTTTTATAGACTTATAAATAAATATAGGGGAAAGTGTGGAGGATTCGTACACTTTTAACTCTAAGCATTATAAAATAAATTCTAATAGCTATTTCAAAATAATTACAATGCTGATATACTTTTTTATTTTACGCTGTAAAGTAGAGCACAGCTGAACTCGTCAACATGTTTTTTACCAACTTTTTTTACCTGTGTTTCGCAAATAAAGATTATGAATTATGAATTATATTAACTATATATCTGGCTTTTATAATAATACAGTCCAGTGTGGATTCAATGCAAAATGAAATAGCAGTGGTCAATAAAGATGAAAAAGTCTCCTCTTTGTCCTGGTTCCTCTTTATATAAACTCGAAGGATTATTCTAAAATACAATTATAGGTATTGTTCAGCAAACTTCATGACGCAGGTCATAAGTGGATTGTACGAATGTACCCCGCTCATGACTGTACAAAGGTACCCCAGCCCAGAAAAATATGAAAAAAAATAAAAATAAAAATAACTGTAGTGGTTTTCCCGAAATGAGTGTTTGCAAAATAATCTAGGGCATCACATCATAAACTATTATAAATTAGATTTACAATTTGAGCTAAACTTATTAGAGAAAAACGGGTTCAAAGGTGAATCACATTCACACTCCACACACACCACTGACCACAGATCTCGGATACTTTCGGCTGTCGCCACTGACAAACACAATGCGATTATTTGATTGTTTGTAATTTACTGCTGTTAGAGTTACTAATTATCTACCCAGACTTACCTACCTATAATTTTTATATATTTACAGTAAACAAAATGTAGACTCAGTTTGGTTTAAGAATAGTATATATTTCATAACTTATATAAGAAAAAAATGTAACTGTGAGTCTAATGTTAAATAAATAAAAAAAAAACAAAAATTATTTACGCAGCCCAAAAACACTTTTCGACTCGTCCCAGCGAAGCCAGCGGTCGCACAGCCACCCCACTTCATGGTTAGCCTAGGCGTTCGAGCGAGAGTCACGCACACAAATGCAGACGTGCCAATGTATTTCGTAGTCCACTTTATGACCACTGTACGAATGCTCCTTGTGTACGAATCCTACCTACTTTCCCCTAACTGTCATACCTACTTAGGTACTTAAATACACCTGTGGCATTTATTGATTATAAAATTACATTTACCCACATACTAAAATAATATTAATAAGTAGGTACCTAACTAATTTATTATAATTATATGTATGTATAAATATTATTATATTATAGGTAGTAGGTACCTATATCCAAACTCTTTGACCTCCAACTGTGCCTCCAACCCTATACCTACTTATTTATTAGCTGGTGCCCGCACCTTCGTCTGCGCAGGTATCTTTATAAATTGTAGCCTATTTGTGTTATTCTATACGTGTTATTCTGATGTAGGTATATATATGCTATAATATTGTAAAGTTTCATTAAAATCCATTGAGTATTTTACTGTAGTTTTTACGTGAAAGAGTAACAAACATATAATTGAAGTCAAACGATAAAAGTTTATCTTAAACGTGTGCTTAGCAAATGATGCGTGTTGGTGGCGGGTCTGGGCGGGGCAAAACATCTGATTATTTCGTGACGTGTTTTGTGACAACAGACGTATAGATAGAATGACAGTGACAGCAAATCGTGCCACCGAATCACCTGTTTTGTGAAATAATTTGATTTCTAAGGTTTTACTTTTACTGTTTTACCTACTTTAAATTATAAATTGATGAAGTCTTTTTCATTATTATTGTGCATACATTTAATTAAACTTGAGTTTTTAGCAGTTATAGGAAATACTCAAATCACTACACCCTCCAGATTAGAATGCAATGCTACCTCGAAGGCGTAACATCGGAGGTCTATCAGAAAAAGGACCAGAAAACGAGTTAGATTCTTACAGCAAATTGGACAAGAAAGGCCATTATACCAAGCCATACAATCCGGTTCCGAGTGTAGAAAGCAATCGTACGATCGCAAGTTTTCCGGAAGATTTCGTGTTTGATATCCTTCAAGAGTTTGTGTTTGAACCAGTGATGGCAGCGAGAGACAGGACCAATGAGTTCATCTCTACCGTGCGTGGTCTCCAGGACCGTGTCCTGGCGAGGCCGGCCGTCCGGGACCCGCGGAAAGCTGCCGTGCTCGAAACGTACTCCCAATTCATGAGCATGGCCAAAGTTATCAGTAAAAATATCACAAGCACCTATGCCAAGCTGGAAAAACTAGCCTTGCGTGAGTAATTAAATGTTTATTTATATCACATGTTGATAGATGAGCATTTTTCGCTGATGTATCTATGTTACAGTGTTCGATTTTAATAGCTTTGTGTCACTTCTTTTAACATAGTCTTAGTTGCCTCATAACCAAGTGTCAAGTCAAGTTAGTTCTTGAATGAGTTTGTTGATGCTGCAGAAACAACATCTTCCGGCAGTATATTCCAGTTGTGCACCACTAAATTGCTAAGTTTTTTTTTTATCTCCTATGTTTCTTGCAAGCTGCCATCTACAGGCATTTAGCTAGAGTTGTGAAGGTTAATTTCTAAGACATGTATGGTGTACGCCCACTGGAGTACCCATTTTTATTGTTCTCCTAATCTTTGATAAGGTCTTGAGGAGCTCTTCTTTTTATTCTTGTGAATGTTTTGGTTTCAGTGTTCATAAGATTGGAGTGAGCTAAGGAAGTGATGAGCTTGTTTTAAGTGACTAATGTTTGTATAATTTCAGTGGCTAAAAAGAAATCTCTGTTTGACGACAGACCAACAGAGATACAGGAACTCACATATATTATAAAGGGTGACCTGAACTCCTTGAATCAGCAGATTGGAAGACTAGGAGAGATGCCGCGCGGCCGCAAGAGTATGCACAGCCACTCCTCTAGTGTGGTGCTTGCTTTGCAATCGAGGCTTGCTTCGATGAGCAATCAATTCAAACAGGTAATTTTTTAAACCCACTTCTGTCACACATTTAGCTTATATCTATGTGAAACTAATATTCTCCTTTTTTAGGTGCTCGAGGTGAGATCAGAAAACTTAAGGCTACAAAACAACAGGCGTGAGCAATTCTCAAGAGTGACACCCGTGGTAAAAGAAGTCCCGTCGTTACTCCAACAGGAGGAAGTAAGCATTGACTTTGGAGAAAGTTCTTTGATGCAGACTCAAACCCAACAACTAGCTTTGAGAGATGACACTGACTCATACGTCCAACAGCGTGCAGAGACAATGCACAACATAGAAAGCACCATTGTAGAGCTTGGAGGAATCTTCCAACAGTTGGCGCACATGGTCAAAGAACAGGACGAAGCTATCGGAAGAATCGATCATAACATACAAGATGCTGAAATGAATGTTGAAGCAGGCCATCGAGAAATATTGAAATATTTCCAACACATCACAGGAAACAGAGCTCTCATGTTCAAAATATTTGGTGTCCTCATATTTTTCTTTATATTCTTTGTTGTAGTTATGGCATGATTTTATGTTATATGGCAAATAATGCAAACATTATTATGTATTTAATTTTAATATAAATGATTAAGTATAGCAAATAAATAGTGTGTAATCAGCATATTTAATTAATTTTAAATTGGAAAATACAAATCTAGTGCTTAAGTAGGGGAATTTAATTAGTTTAACCCACTTATGTTTTTAGTTAGTGGAGATTAAATGGATTAAAGAGGTTGAATAAAAAATGAATTATGATATAGATATGCTTAGTGCATCCGCAAACGCGTCGCCGACTACACCGACCGGTGGCCGGCGTCTGTCAGTTTTCATATTCATGTAGCTGTAGCGCGTGGCCGACACATGCAACACGTGAAGCGGCCGCGCGCGACCGCTACTTGAATATGAAAACTGACAGACGCCGGCCACCGGCCGCTGTAGTGAGCGACGCGTTTGCGGGTGCACTAATACAAGACGAATCTGGATTCCAAAGTGAACCAGAAATTAATATTAACTTTTTAACTATGAACCATCGACTTTTTTCATTTCTATGCTATGAACTTACATTAACATACATAGGTGATTAATCCAAATAGAATAAAACAACATTTAGTGAATGCAATTTATGAAAATTAACATAAAAATATGTAGGATTACCTCCTAATTGTATTTTTATTTACATCATATAATAATATTCCTTTCATTTACCATGGTAAGCTTTCGAGACCAACTGCCATGTAATTAAACATTTATTATTTTTAACAGCTAGTCTTAATAATTACAAAACACACTTAAAAAAATATTGAAGACTACATTTTGTGAATACTTTGGGACGTATATTTGTCCCAAAGTATTCAGTGAAATAGCTCTTTAGCTAAAATAAATTTTTGGTATTTATCGTGGCATATTCAATCATAACTTAGTGACATTGATTTGGATTCATACTAATAGACAGTATATTATGATTGTAGATCCAATTTGAAAAAGCATTATTTTAACTTGTTCTAAACTTACTTAACAAATTTAGCTTCACAAAAAGATAATGAGATTTAAAAGATCTAAGTAGTTTCATCATAACATAATGAAGCCAGTATTTATAGAGCCTAAGGTAATGTATACCATTATAATAAAATAGTTGTTCTTAATCTTAAGCCATGGTACAAAAAAAGGTCTTACAAAATATTTTCATAACAATTTACAAGAATTCATCGCACCAGTCTTTCAAACACTGATAGCAATCAGCCGACTGCTTGACGTTGGCACTGCAAGTGTCCTTCATCCATTCTTGAAAGAGCATCTGGTTTTTTTTCAATACTAGGTATTGACCGAGAACAACATAGGCCTGAAAGAAACAAAAAATATCAGGATGTAAGTTTGGCTATTAAGTGATATTGGTGATTGCTCCATACTGTTATAGATAGTGTTGTAAGGGCTCTTTCAATTTAGACGCTTCGTGCCGGATGGCAGCAGCGCCGAAGCGGTGCGTTTGTCTTGCGGCGTACGGATGGTCATTTATTTTCATACAAAGCACACGGTGCGGCATTGGTACGAACGATTGAATGACGCCACACCGTGCGCTTTGAATGAAAATAAATGACCGTCCGTATGCTGCATGACATATTATGAACGGCTTCGGCACTGCAGAGTGGTCCAACACAAAACGTCTAAATTGAAAGAGCCCTAAACCAACCAAAACAAAAATAAAGTATACACATAATGAAAACTAACACAAATTTGAGAGGACACTCCCTAAAGCTTCAAATCATGCCAGGTACCAGCAAACCTAGGAATAACACTTTGCCCAACCTGTTGCCATAGACTAGAAAAAGTTGCCACAGACAGTGATTAGTGTCCCCTCAGTGAACTCTTCCAAAAATAGACTGGATAAACATTATGCACTGACAAAAAAATGATCAAGATATACACACATCAGCTTTAATCATCACACCACAGTTGAAATTATAAAGCAAATAGGTATATAATTGGAATCTATCATGAGGCAAAATAATTCATACTGCAACTCAAAGCTGTGCCTGGACTGTACGGGAAAATTTGATAAAATTGCGACAAATAAAACCTTTCTGGTTCTGGTGGTTCTTTGGGAACGGTTTGGAGAGGAAGAGTATAATAACTGCAGTGTTTTGACAAACCTTATCGAACCCTTTTTCTTCCAGTCTCTTTCCTAGGACTTCCCCGACTCCTGCTAGATCAGTTACCGATTTCTCGCCCATGGGCTCTGCTACAAAGTTTCTGTGTTTTTGGGATGTGCTCGACATTTTTTACGGGAATCCTTAGGTAGGTACTGTTGATCAGCTCACGTTATAGAGGGGTACCTTGTTGTATTCTGTATAGACTGAATATCGTAATAATTATTCAGATACTTAGCTCCTTTTTCTTATGCACGCACGATATCACCAATGAAAAACAAGCGTTGCAGGCTACCGACTTGGGCGTTGGTTGATGATTTGACTAACTGAACTGATTGATTGTATGACTGACTGTGTATGTTTTGGTCATGCAGAGGTCAGTAATTAAAATTCTGGCAACATTAAAAAAAAGTAGGTTAAGTTTGTGCTAGACCACGCACACATTAGGGTTCCGAGGCAAAGGACCAAAACATAAAAAAAAAGTTATTTTTAAAGTCAGTTGGCTAGAGTTTTTAGAAGCCGACTGAATTACCTTAAATGAGAATACTAGCTGACATCCGCAACTTCGTTTAGGTTAAGAAATTTTAAAATTCCTCTCACAATACATACTCTTTTTCAGCTCGCTCGCGACAAACACAATTTCAAAGTTGTAAGTTCAACAGCTTGGCCTGTACGTTGTCTGTCAGTCATTTATATAAACTATTGGCTGTCTTTAATCTTTTGGGTTTCGTAGAGTATTATAGGAATCCTAATACTTTTTTGTTCTGTTATATCTTTGGCTCCACTTTGGGTTTGATTGATCCTAAATTAGGATGATTTTGATTGAAGTAGAAGGATCAATTAAGGACAAATCCAAAGGCGGACTTGACTTTGACTAGACAGACATGGTTGAAATTCAAATTCAAAATATTTATTTCAGACTCTTAGTCCATTAAAGTAGGTACACGGACAAAATGAAATGACATGGTGGAAACAATTGGTTCTATGTTTGTCTTGGAACTCTAAAAATATATATTTGATTGACGCCGGAAGTAAGTCTGTTATAAGTCTGTTGTACATTCACGCACTCATACATAAATTAGAGGTCTGCAACTCAGAAGAATGAAGTATATCCAAACTCTTTGGTCTGCAAGGTCCTACTAGATGGTGTTAAGAGGATATGTGAAACTGTCAGAAATGACAGCTGCCGAATTGTAAGAAAGTGATAGCGTAATTATACACCTTACCCCGAAGGAAGAGGTCAGATATAGATTTTTGTCGCTCATAAGTAAGGGACGTAAGCGACAAATGATAAAACATCGTATTGCTTGAAAAGTATTGAATTTATAAATAAATCCTTTTACATTTATCTAAGTTTTGTGATTCTCAATAGTATAAAAATAAACTGAAAATATTCTCTAAATTCGGAGAATGGATGTAAATCAGATTTTAAGAGGGCCTATTTCAAAAAATAAATATATCGAGAAAAGTTTTACCAATCGTGTTTCTGTCTTACATTTATTTAGATTATATCCTCAAGTAATCACTGTATTAACATCAAGTTTGTAAACTGTACCGTTACCGAGTAAGAATGAAACGCAGCGACTCCAAATTTTCACATAGCCTCTTAAGCAATTAACTTATCGCTACTCCTCTTGAGATGGCGTTACTAATCATAAACCTAATTATTACCAACGTAATAAAAATTGTCGCCAATAGATGGCATTGTCAAACCAAATCCAAAGATTAGTGTAATATTATGTGCCTACCATATGATACCAAATCTTTAGAAAAGGAATAACCTACTAAAAACCCCTAAAACAGGTTAGGTTTATGCGACCCGTGCAACCCGCGTATAGCGGCGTGCACGCGCTGCAAAAAAAAAATAAGAGCGACAAATCCGCCCGGTTAAACCCGTCACACACGTATCTAGATAATCTATATTTATTTATATTTTATAAGGCGTATTACGATATATTTTCTACATATACAAATATTCAAGTCATAGAAATATATAATTATAACTGCGTGTGCGGTCACTCGAATATTTGTATAGAAAATATATCGTAATATGCCAAGCTATAATAAAATTATATTAATATATATTATAGCTACGTGTGTGACAGGCTCTAATCTAGCTCCTACAATGACAAAAAAAACAACAGCGTACCAAATTAAGAATGTATTATTAATATTAAAGAAATAACTACCTATTATAAACAGGATACCTAAATTAAATACATACTAATGCTAAAGTAAGGCTTACAATTAAAAGCAAATCATACATTATGCATCATTAGTAGTAGGTACATAATTAACCTAATTCACTGGGATGTTAATCAACCACAAACAACCATTGCATGACCTACAACCTAAAAAAACCCTACTTTTGAGAAATTATTTTGGTCAGAACTAGTTGCAGAAAAAACTAAATGTATAAATGCAATTACAAAAACATCAAGATCCGCAGCTCACGCATTCATCTTTGTTCTGTAGCGAGCATGTGATCGCCGCCATATTTGCGTCATCGTTCGATTTACCGTTCACCCCATTCACCACTCGATCCCTCACTTTAGACTTATCAACAGTGAACTGGATCGCATTCGCGGCAGGTTTTGTCCTCAGATAGTACATACCCGTTTTGAGACCCAACTTCCAGGCGTAGAAGTGAATGGACGTCAGTTTACCATAGTTGGGTTCCGCGACATGGATGTTAAATGATTGGCTTTGGTCGATAAATGCCCCTCGATCGGCGGCCATCTGAATGGTAGTCTTCACGGAAATTTCCCACACTGTCTTGTACAAGTCTCGGATCTGTTTGGGGATGGTCTCGATATTTTGAATGGAGCCATTATTGTGGATGATAAGGTTTTTCATATCTTCGTCCCAGAGGTCAGCTTCGGTCAGGTCTCGCAAGAGATGATGGTTGACGACTTGGAATTCGCCCGAAAGGACTCGCCGCTGGTAGATATTGGAGGTGAAAGGCTCGAACGACTCATTGTTGCCGAGAATCTGCGCGGTGGATGCCGTCGGCATGGGTGCGAGTAGGAGTGAATTACGCAGCCCGTGCTTGGCGATTTTCTCCTTGATAGCTGCCCAGTCCCACAGATCAGTGGGAGTTTTATTCCACATGTCGTATTGCAAGATGCCTTGGCTGACGGGACAGCCAGGGTATGTTTCGTACACGCCGAGTGTTTCAGCGAGTTCGCAGCTAGACTCCAACGCGCCGTAGTAAATAGTCTCGAAAATCTGTTGATTCAGCTTCATAGCAGCTTCGCTCTCGTACGGTATCCGCATTAACACGAACGCGTCGGCTAATCCTTGAACGCCGATTCCAATCGGCCGGTGTCTCATGTTGGATCTCTGAGCTTCAGGGACTGGGTAGAAGTTCGCGTCGATGATTTTGTTCAGATTCCGCGTGATTGTTTTGGTGACTTCTTTAAGTTTCTGGAAGTTGTAAGTCTTGTCGTCGTCTACGAACATGTTGAGCGCGATGGAGGCGAGATTGCAAACGGCCACTTCATCGGGCGCTGTGTATTCAACGATCTCAGTGCACAAATTGCTGCATTTGATAGTGCCTAAGTTCTTCTGATTGCTCTTACTGTTACAAGAATCTTTGTACAGCATGTACGGAGTCCCGGTCTCGACTTGCGCTTCTATAATCGCCTTCCACAGGACCTGAGCTCGAACTTGCTTCACGAATCGTTTCTCACTTTCGTACTGTTCGTAAAGCTTTTCAAATTCCTCGCCCCAGCAATCTGCAAGGCCGGGGCAATCATGCGGGCACATGAGACTCCAATCCCCGTTACTTTCCACCCTTTTCATGAATAGGTCGGGTATCCAAAGCGCGTAAAACAACTCCCTAGCGCGGACTTCTTCCTTACCCGTATTCTTCTTCAGATCTAGAAACTCAAATACATCCGCATGCCACGGTTCTAGGTAAACCGCGAACGCGCCGGGCCGTTTATTGCCTCCTTGATCAACATACCTCGCAGTGTTGTTGTATACTCTTAGCATGGGTACAAGTCCATTTGAAACGCCGTTTGTTCCAGCGATGTAGGAGCCTTTGGCGCGAATGCAGTGTACATGCAGGCCTATTCCACCGGCTGATTTGGAGATGAGCGCGCATTGTTTGAGCGTGTCATAGATGCCCTCGATGCTGTCATCTTTCATGGCCAGTAGAAAGCAGGAGGAAAGTTGCGGGCGCGGTGTGGCGGCTGAGAAGAGCGTGGGGCTCGCGTGTGTGAAGTACTTCTCTGAGAGGAGGTTGTATGTGTCAATAGCTCCGTCAATGTCTTCACCATGGATGCCAATGGAAACGCGCATTAACATATGCTGTGGACGCTCTACTACCTGTAATTGAATGAATGAATGAATGATTTTTTTCAAGTATGGTTAGTTACAGACTGGTCTTATGAATGTATAAAGTAGAGTCACATACTTCACTGTACAATACAGTATACAAATTTTCTATTAATTTATAATAAGCGATATAAATTAATTGGATGTTTCTCATAGATTCTCATAATTTAAATGCATTAAGATAAATAATTGTTTGTGTGGCTGGATTTTTCGGTATAGATATAATTTACGAGCTGGAAAATAATGTCTATAATGCTTCCTTTCTATATACCGAAAAATGCAGAAGACAATCAAAACTTACTTTGTTGTTGATTTTCAGCAAATAAGATCTTTCCAGAGTTTTGAATCCAAAGTAGTTGTACTTAAAATCCCTATCGTACACAATGGCGGAATCAAGGCGCCCTTTGTTTTTTTCAATAATATTGTAATGATACTCGGATATCATTGGCGACCTCTTCTTTGTGTGCGGGTTCACAATATTGTATAAATCCGTTATTACATCTAGAACAAAAATCAAAGATCAAAATGATTTAGAACAAGCAAAGATTTCTGAACACAAAAAGTAATTGTTTATTTATAGATAGTTATATATAGATAGTAAGCCTCGGAGCTACAAACGATGCTTCAAGATCTAAGCATCGCAAGCCTTGAGATTGGACTAAAAATGAACAGGTCTCAGGACTGAATTGGCCCAAGACAGAGGGAAGTGGAGAGAATGGGGGGAGGCCTTTGCCCAGCAGTGGGACAGTGAGGGCTCATAAATAAATAATATAGATGGATAGCAACACTTTATTGTACCTACACCCGAGGAAACAAACATTATAAAAGGAAGCTTTAGTCGGGATGCCTGGTAGAGATCTCTCACAGCGATAAGGCCGCCTCTTGTACTACCTACCTTAAGCCTTTATATTTATTGTTTTATTTACTCTGTTTTGTTCAATAGTTCAATAGTATAATATAATTTGTTCTTGTTGGTGTACAATAAAGTGCATCTAGCTATCTATCTTAAAAATAGAATAACCAAAAATAATAGAAGCTACAATGGGCCTTATCGCTAAAAGCGATTTCTTCCAGGCCACCTTTTTCCTGTCATTTATAGATTAATAATAGGTACATACCAAAGCAAAAAGTATGTATGTAATACACTAGTTATTTTTCTATGACTTCACAACATTGTTACTCTATCAAGCATAAGCTACTGAGCTGATAGTGTTGGAATTTTGCATAGAAATAGATTGGGCACTACAAAATGGAATAGGCTACTATTAATTCCAATACTTTGCAGTCAAAGCCACAGTCAGCAGCTTGTACTCATTTAAAATAAAATTATGTTGACAATGGTTTCAAACCAACAAGACTATGTTAAAAAAAGTGACACAAAACTACTAAAAAATCCAACACTGTGACATAGACACATCAGCAAAAGCTGCTCATCAATAAAAAAACTACCAGAGTATAGTAAAAGGTATACCTGAAAAATGTTTCTTTGTTTCCTTGTGCAAGTTAGAAATGGCAATCCTGGCAGCTAGAATGGCATAGTCAGGATGGTCAGTGGTCATTGTCGCTGCGGTTTCTGCAGCCAAGTTATCCAGCTCCACTGTTGTTACACCAGAGTATATACCGCCAATCACCTTTAGGGTTATACACACCTGGAAATAGGTTAATTAAAACTTCTGTGATCATTGGTTGTGGACAGACTTGACGACACGGTAGGTCGAATGACAAGTGTATTGGACTGCCACGCCTGGTGTCGCGGGTTTGATTCCCGCTTCAGGACAAACATTTGTGTGATGAACATCGGTGTTTGTCCTGAGTCTAGATGTTACTAAGTATTCTATAAATGTATTAAAAAAAAGTATTTAAGTATTCTATCAGCTACATATCTGGTTCACATAATAGTACAAGCTCTGCTTAGTTTGGGGCTAGATGGAGTTGTGTGAAATGTCAAAAATATTTATTATTATAATTATTAGACTTAGGCTAACTAGCATAATGTTAATGACTATCTATAAAGCTCTATTAAAACATCTATAATATAGGTATAACTATAAATAGATATGATAGATAACTTACTGGGTCTACAAAATCCATGTTCAAACCATAGCAGAGCTTCTTGATTCTTGATGTAATTTTATCGATATGCACCTCCTCCATTCTACCACCTGGAAATAATTTAGAATACTTACAATAATTAACTTTATTTTAAGAGTGCATTATGTTATTAATGTAAAACTGAATAACTATGTTCAGCTGATGATTGTAGCTATCCTCTAAGTTTTTTTTTGGGCCAAATTTTGTCATCAATAAGTGGATAATGCACAGCATTACAGACTATTGTTTTTCTATTTATTATTACAGGTTAGGTCATTCAGACAAATTTTTATAATGTCTTTGAATAAATAAAATTAAAAATTGTGCATGAAATTATCATCAGCAGCTTGCACAGCTCATTCCTGGGCATCAACAACTCTACTAGACAAAGAAAGTAGTCATATTATTGAGGAGTGTTAGTTAGCATCCTCATTTCTGGAGGAGCTTTCAGTAGCCAGTAGCCACTAATGAACCGATAAAGCAGCGCCAGGTTCGTAGTGATCTAGCCCTGTCCTAAGATGATGTGTGTTAGTTGGTACAACTTAAATATTAGGCTCCGGATATGCAACGGGCACTGCCAATTATCAGGACTTTGTGAAACTGGATTAGCATTCGAAATGGGAGTAAAACTTACCTCTTTTGAAGACGTGCAGTTTGTTCGATTTCCCAACCATATTTTGGTTCGAAGATTCAATCTAATTCAGGAAGAATTACTAAGATTCTTCAACAAAACGTTTGTTCTTTGAACACCAGCTGCTTCTCCTTTGCAAATTGCGCGGGAAATCATACATACAAACAAATCAATGTCAAAAATATAACGCTGCCAGTAACGCTACACATAATTTCCCCATTTGTTAGTCTTAACGTCTTTTACTATGAATTAAAAATAATTTCATAATAGAAATACAGCATAAAATTTTCATTGAAGCTCGGGTAGTTTTTTCTATAAAAACAAATACTTTTAATAAAAACACAAGCAGCAGTATAAAATTAAAACTAACCCCTTTTTTTGGGTAGGTTCAGTGTTTTGGCAAGAAAATGGAGTATACATTGACATATTGACAAGCAAAATAGCAAAGTGTGTGCAATATGTTACTTGAAGAATTCCGTAAAAAAAAAAACAATATCCATGCCATGTCCTAAGCAAATGAGAGCCCAATAGGCCAATAATTATAAGTATTCATTAGTTAGAACATATCAAAAAGCTAAATAAAAGATATGATAAAGTTTTTGAAGCTGTGAAAAAATTAAGTAGTTTTGAAGAAAATACATAACATCACATCATCCTGAATTTATTCTAAAAATTTTTTTGCATTTATTTTGTGTACCGAAATGGAACCCAATAACGTTTTTTTTACAAATACAAATACATACAGTATGCTACTCTGGAATACCGGATGTTACATACGCTATGCAAATTAACGCAACGAAGTATCGTACGCTCATCCATCAGCGCTCAGTGAAATATGTATTTACCTACATTATTCTTGTTGAGAGAACCAAAAAAATATATCAAATATTATTTTTCATCAAAAATAATGATAGAAAGATACCTACTTTATTTTCGTGGCTATGAAATTATAATATAAAGTTGTTTACAACTTTAGATTTTAAAAGTTGTACAACGAATATACCTACTATCATAATTTAATGTTGCATTAACTCCGGATTGCAAATCCGGAGTTCTGTGATCCGGAGTGAGTAAAGTGACATACTTTGTGTTTGTGTACCATGGTTGCTTATACAATTTGATTTTTTCGTTGTTTTGTTTTGAGTACATTCTTTCGTGCTAGTGAAACGTGATTGAAGATACAAGTTTAAGGTTACCTTACATGTAAAATTATGAGCTCCACTAGTTATAATCATGAGAAAACCCTTCTACGACCGCCAAACGTGCCAACTCCGGATTGGAGCGTCGAAAACTACGGCCCGAAAAATGACAAAAACACAGACGAAAAGGTTTGTTCTTAAATCAAAAAATCTGCGATACAGTAATTATTACAATCGCGTTGAATAAAATCACTATTATAATTGTATAAATAGTATAATAGCTCTGGTGTTGAAGTTTTCGGGCAGCCCCATAGGCTCAAAGCCTAACAGCTGGTATCTCAATAATACATTTGTTTTTAGGTTGAACAAGGACACAGCTTACAAAAGAAAGAAGAAATGACCGATCCTTCAGTTGCAAACTCAAACCGAGATACAGAGGTTCCTAAGACACCACAGAGGCCGATCTTCCAAAATGTGGGCAGTGTGTCTTCAATGTCGGTTCTGTCTCGGGTCACTGAAACAAGCACACCGTCTATCCACACTCCTTTGTTTAATACCGTCAATCCCCATAGTACTATGTCTGCTATGACACCAGCCGCTAGCGGATGTGATCAAGCGAAAAATAGCATCAAAATACAGTGAGTTCTAAGCATACACATAATCCTGCTAATACATGCACAATGCTACAAAAAAAATCATAAATTTGGGTCTATAACAAAATATGGTGTCTTGGATATCTTATCTATAAATAGTAATGCATATTTAGGTATAAGTAGTTGCATGCAGTTTCTATTATAAATGACCACATTGTGCATAAAACTAGCTCTTAGCCAAAATGGCCAAAACAGTAAGACCTACTAAATAAAGGCTTTTGTTTTTTTTTTTTTTTTTTGAGAATGTTTGTGTTCATGAAAAGATGCATGGCTGTTTGTTGATTAATCATACCATAAATCAATTTGGCTGAAATGTTGTATTCTATCAGCTAACTATGCTAACTTGAAAGTTATTTTTTTGTATGGAAGGTCTCATTTCAACCACTTATGTAACAATCATTTTCAGGAACTGCGTTTCAACAGTCAATTTGGGATGTGAACTGAAACTACTAGACATTTGCTGCCGGACACGATACACAGAATACAATCCTTCTAGATTTCAAGGAGTGGTGATGAAAATCATGGACCCTCGGGCAACAGCACTTGTATTTAGGTTTGTGTATCTCATTGTAATTCTGGAGAAGTTGTACAAAAGGACTGCACTGGCCTCCCTGTGTAAATTGTATTGTATTGTATAATAAGTCTAAGTTATATTAATACTAAAAACTATGGATTTTGTATAATAAAAAATAAAAATAAATTGCCCCCAAAGTTGACTAATCCTACCCTGGTCATCCCAATTTAATAATAATAAATAAATATTTTGGACATTTCACACAACGCCATCTAGCCACAAACTAAGCAAGCTTGAATTATGGGAACCAGATAACTGATACAATACTTATATACTTTTTTTTTTGTAAATACATAATTTTAGAAAACACCCAGACTCAGAACAAACACCGATGTTCATCACACAAATGTTTGTCGTGAAGCGGGAATCGAACCCGCGACACCTTGCGTAGCAGTCCAATGCACTTGCCACTCGACCAATCATTTCGTCAAATTGTTGCTTAAATGCCTGCTTTAATTATTTCTCAATAATTTAAAGCAGGTTCATAGGTTGCTAGCACTACTCAAGTATACAGCTGGATGACACGGTTGAAGGATCAAAATCCAACAGTTTTGGTGGATCTGTTTTGATTCTGATGATTTAATTAAAGGTACAAAATCTCTAACGATTACTATCCTCTATAGTTCTTGGAAGTCCTGCTTAAAATGGTAGATTCAAAATTTTTACCTAAGTAATTTTTTTTAAATTCCAGGTCTGGTAAAATAGTTTGTACCGGAGCCAGGAATGAGCATGATTCATACATTGCAGCCAGGAAGTTTGCCAGGATCATAAACAAGCTTGGTTATCCAGTATGTACCAAACATTTTATTATAACAATATAAAAGCTCAAAAAAAAAAATACATTTCAATAATATTGCTTCATACTAATACTCGATGCATAAAGACGCTATTTTTACAAAAAACAAAGCTTTTTTACTCTCTGGTTGCCTACCTTCAAAGCTAAACTACTAATTCGCTAAATGCAGCCAGAGTTTTTTTTGGATAGTTTCCGGTAGATACATGGAACAAGTGGGAAGAAATTAGTCCCAGTAGTTCCATTGCTTGAATAGTATTTATGGTATTGCATAGATCACAAAAAATCATGCGCAATCATCAGGCGCATGCCATGTTGGTGCAAAATAGCCATTTTAAGCGTCGATGACACACCTTTTACACGCTACGAGCCGGCGACTTTACTTGAAGCATGTAAACTCGCCCAGTGTCATCGGTTTTGTTACAATCTGCATGTTGACAATCCTTCCCAGAAGCTAACACGCTCACACGCTAGCTTTTAAACTCCAACAATCAGCTTGTAAAAAAGCCGCGTGTCATCAACGCTTTACTTAACTTTTGTTATATCTTTAAGTAGTCCTGTTTATGTTTTTTTAAAGATAAAGATAAAAATGTTTTATTTCTAAAAAGGTCTTATAATGCTTAGATACCTATTGATCTTCACCTTACCCTGAATATTCCAGGTAAAATTCCTAGAGTTCAAAGTACAGAACTTCTGCGCAACGGCAGACCTGCGATTTCCCATCCGATTGGAGGCTTTACAGCACGCACACGGGCAGTTCGCAAGCTACGAGCCTGAACTATTCCCCGGACTAGTATACCGTATGGTGCGGCCTAGGGTTGTGCTGCTCATATTCGTCAATGGCAAGATTGTATTCACAGGTGAGCTATTAAAACACATAAAGCTAGCCTAAACTATTTTCTAGACTAATTTACCGCATGGTGCGGCCTTGGGCTGGGCTGCATGATATCTATGCGTTGAAGGCTAGAAATACAGATACTACCGAAATTACTTTAAAATTGAATGAATTAATGAATGATTTATTTCAGAATCTTAATCTAGGTACAATAAGGCCGACGTATCTTGGCGAGTCTCAACATAGGCTATTACTAATACGGCTAATTACTAACTTACATTATGTAGGCTTGTTTCAAGTCAAAGTGATGCTAAAAACTCTTTCGGAATTGTTGAAGAGATTGTTGGTCTTTCTAGATGCCTACTGATTCATAATTTGTACATTGTTTCAGGAGGCAGAAGCAGAAATGATATTGGAGAAGCTCTTGACATAATTTATCCCATACTGCGAAGTTACAGAATTAGTTAGCTAAATGATAATGTTAAGCACATACTTTGTAATTATTTATTTATTGAATTTTAGCTATATAAGTACTTAAATAATGCCTGTTACATACAACACTTGTGTAATTAGAATTTAACTTATCTGATCAATTAATAGAAAGTTTGTAAAATAATATTGTATAAAGTACCTGCCTACAGTGCATTTTTTTTTCTATCCATACAGAATAATTCAAAGTGATAGACTATCTGATAGAGGTCACGCACGACCATGAGTAACAACTCACGAGTCACGCACGACCATACCTACCCCTTAGGACCAGAATGTTGAATTCTCATAGTGTTGAAAGCCCAAAATGTAAAATTCCCTGAATGTTGTTTTTTTTTGGGATCACATCATTTCCATGATCTCGGATAGTTCCCAGTAGTTCCATTATGAGTTGTTCGATGGAACTAGTGGGAATATTCTTATTCTGTGTAGAGGGAACTGCGGTCTGCACTGGATGGCGTCCCGTTGAAGGGTGCATTGTGCGTGCATTGCATGATCTCGGGTCATACCAGTGACCCGGTCCTTCGGGAGGCATGCGTACAAAGGCCAACCAACAGTACAAAGGTCATTTATGAGAGTTAATCTAAAAGCGAGGGCTACACATAGTGGGTATCATCCTCGGTTGCACCCGAAATGCTGCATGCTGCAAACTCGACATTTATGGACTTTCTGCATTTTAGGATTCAACATTTTGGGCTTTCAACATTCTGGTCCTAAAGGGACCATACGACTATCTTATGCAAATCTTATGGGTTACGTACGCCTAGGTTTACAATTTCTTTGGGGTTACGATTGACACAGTTCCATAGACTAGTTTCATGGTCGACGACTCACGGCCAAAAAACTTCTAAACTGAGTTTACAATTTCTTTGCTCACGGCATATCGCGGCTTTTCAAAAATACCCGCGATTTTACAAGACTGACTGACAGTGTCAGCAGTAAAGTCTGAAATGCCTGAGTGTTGCCCTTGTCTTAAATGTACTAAGAATTACGTAACTTTTGCCACTTACACGCACCTTTTTTGTACCTTGGCTCATTGCACTGCATACGTAATCAAGACAAAAAAGTAATACGTAATATTGTTTACCTTAAAAAAATAGAAATTTTGATTTATACCATAGTACTACTACTATTCAGTGCCCATAGTAAAATGTTCCTAACCCTTACGTAACACTTCATGAAATTCCGTACTTTTTATGGTATTCATACTGGCAGCACGGTTTTCTGAATATTTGTTTTCCATTCGTGTTTGCAGTGGTTATATTCTTGTTGCGTGTTTGTATTTCCAATTTGCAGAAAAATCCTGCTGAATAACATTATTATTACATTACCAAATGTTTATTCTTTTCGGAGTTCAAAATGAATATGCAACAGCGTGAAGAAAAGCAATTGGAAGCTACGATACAAGCTATCTTGAACAGAGTCAATGACTTAAAAACTGCTATACAATCAATGATCACAAAACTCGAAACTGAGTATGAAACTATAAACTGGCCTACTTTTCTGGATAACTACGCTATTCTATCGGGACATGTGAGTAAATCACCTGATCTAACATTCTAAATTCAATATAATCCTATGCAACAATAAGATACATTTTATTCCTCGATCACCCGTTGGTAATCAAAGTATGAATCTAGTTCTTTTCCTCCCAGGAGTTCCAGGACTCCATTGTTATCAATGGAGTCCTGGAACTCCTGGGAATAAGTCATCTAGACTAGAGCAACAATGTAGGTAAGTACTTACCTAAATGGTAATAGATAATACATATTCATGAAATAAAATATGACTTAGGTACTGGGTGTTAATTTTTTTCATTAATGATTGTAATTGTACCTAAATACAGTACATGTTAGAGAGATGATACAAGAGAAAATACTTATTTATGTATCAATATTATGAGATATGAATAAGTAAAAAGGAAAATTTAATGAGAATACTTACTTATGTTATTAAAAATTTATTATAACGCAATGTCAATTTATTTGTATTTACCGCACTTGTTTATCATTTACATATTTCTGAATAAAAAATCAACCATCGTTAATTTAAAGTAATTCTGATTTAAACCTTCAGAAGCAATTAACAATTTGGCATGAAATATTTTAAGGTGCATGTCAAAAGTTTAAAGACCATGCAAAATTGAAGTTTTCAGTTAAAAAATTGCACATACTTCAATGTTTCCACTTCTGGTAGGTATAAAGGGCCCTACAAAACTATTATACCATAATAATTTATATTATTATTATTATTTATGATACACATCTTCAGTTGACAGGTCTGAGTAAAATCTTGCAAGCAGACATGGCTGCTTCTCTGAGGTCGCGAATAGTGCTGCCGTTACAACTAGGGTGTGAACGGGACGAGGCCTTAGCGCGACTGACGGAGGGCAGGGTTCCTGCATGCACCCACGACTTGGTGCCAGATCTGTTGAGAACCAAGCCTGAGCCACAGGCTGAGCAGAGGCTACAACAGTTCAACCACAAAGCCAGTACGCTCAGTTATGATACAGCACAGGTCTGTTACATGTCTTATTCATAATGTTTACTTACTTTTTTTTTATGCAAACAAGTGACAAGACAAGCTAGGCATTCTCCTGATGGTTAGAGGTCAGGCCTGCCCATGACCAAAACAGTTCAAACTGGACTGTGAGATATTTTGATGGTCAGTCTTGAAAGCCCAGTAATTTCACTAGCGATAGTAGCTTCAAACGGGAACACAGTAATGCTTACACATTACTGCTTTGTGGCAGAATATCTGGCACAGTGTTACTTAGCCTCAGCAGGCAATACTGCCTGAACTTGTAGTGGTTATTTAGTACACCCATGTAAGGAGACGGCAGATAATTTAGTTGGTCCAGGCTGAAGTCTTGAACTAATTTATTGTTACTTATCAAGGCAGGAAGGTAATTACAATTCTGGTTGTCTGCCCTGTTTGCTGAGTGGATAAAAACTGTTTGTTGTACATATATTATTGCTGTGCTGTCCTATTCCTCTATCTACATTTTTTCATTAGCCTACAGCTAAACGAATAATTTATATTGCAGAAACAAGTGGCTCAATTTACTAAAGTTGTGAGCCATGTTTGGGAACTTATATCTAAAGGCCGGGAAGATTGGGAAGGAGAATCAATGAGATCAGCAGGTAAAAAAATTGCAATACTAGGTGTATTGCAATTATTGGTATTGGCATAATCCAGAAGTAATCCTATGGTTTAATTTTTAAAGAGTTTGTTCGAAAAGACGAAACGGTGTGTAATGAATGACCATCGTGAATTGTCTCGTTCGCGAATTTTCCCGTTTTTAAAATGTCCCCGAGGTACATTTAAGGCGCTATGTGATTTTTAATGAATTTTGAAAACTATCTCGATAACCGTCAAATGCAGTTTTGATTTTAATGACTAAACATTTTTGAAACTTAATAGTTTTAATCTAAGATCAAGTACGAGTATACGAACACATTTCGACTTGTTTCGAAAAACAGGCAGTTTTGAGAATGGGCCATTTTGAGGACGTGGGACATGGTTACCGTCAGGATGATGAGTCACTTGTGTGACTAGTGGCCCTCAATCCGCATGCACACACTTTTTCAGAATAAAATGCAATTGTCTATGAATGCACTTTTGCTATTCGTTTTTTGGAAGGCGCTGGGCTTACCCATTCATCTAACATCGATGCCATCAAAAACAATTTTGTAAAAATTTGTACCAAGTCTCGCTTTCTACCGTAAAAATTTCTGAGATCCATGTAACACCAAGCCGGTTACTTTATTAATTCCCTACTTAAGGGACCTACTACTACTTGATAAGTGCGATTGCCAAGTCAATCTATTTTATTTAAAACAAAAGATTTTTAATATTCATAATGGTCACTATAAGATGTTGTTAGGTTAGCTAATTACGTAATAACTAAAGATAGTAGGTCCCTTAAGTAGGGAATTAATAAAGTAACCGGCTTGGTGTTACATGGATCTCAAAAAGTTTTACGGTAGAAAGCGAGACTTGGTACAAATTTTTACAAAATTGTTTTTGATGGCATCTCATTTCTTTTTGTGAGTAGTCTTCCTCTTTTTCTTTTACGGTATAGGTTGATGATGATGATCTACACCTATTATTCCATTAAATTATACATAATCAGGTACGCTAATTCATTAATTACAAATGCAAAAATTCATTATTTATGCATTTGGTGTATCTAGAAATCTGGACGGATATTACAAAATATTTTAGTTTTTCCTTGAATAATACACTAAACACTAATAGCATTCTAAATTTGAAGCTTCTATGTCTGCTAGAAGTGCCTTAGACTTTTGATGATCGGTCAGTCAGTCAGTCAGTCAGTGACAAAATTAAGAATTTTGACTAGTTATAATTCTTAAACTACTGGTTCAAATTGAATGAAATCTCAAATATACCGTGTTTATACAATGCCTGCTTGGGTACTTAATTCAGGCTTCTAGTTTTATCCACAATGAAGCTATAGGGGGTCGAAAACGGCCTGAACTGCTTCGAGAAAAGGATAGTACGGCCGTGCCACTTTTTTGCTCGACTTGGTGGGAGCCCTGCCGGGCTCCCAGATATATATTTATTTCCTTGATAGCTACAGAATCTAGGTTTGAAATTTTTGGAGGAAGCAATTGGGAAGCAATTATTGGTGTATTGAAATTTCAGCGATACCACACCGCAAGTAGCATAGGGCTAAGTGACCGGCCATCCTGACGTCAGAATGAACGGTCACCCTAAAATATTTTTTTTTTCTTAAATATGATAGAAGCAAATCTCTCATTGTAGGAAGCAAATAGAAGCAATTTTTGGATAGCATTTCAACGTTAAATACGATAAGTGACTCATCATCCTGACGGTAACGGGACATGACACTCGGATTCGCGAAAAGAGATCAATACTATTTATTTTTCAGGTATGCAGCCAACTCACAGTATGGCCGATACACATGCTTTAGTAACAGCTGTAGGAACGGGCAAAGGTTTGCGTCCTGGAGTGATGATACCCCAAGGAGTTGGTGGGCCTGGCTTAGGCCCACGGGGTCCTACGCCCCAAATGGGCCCTTCAGCCCCCACTTTGCCTAAAGCACCATCTGCTATCAAAACTAACATCAAGGCAGCCAATCAAATCCATCCTTACCAACGATAAAATAAAAACATATTTTTTAATAATGTGGTTTTATTCAATATAAATATTTTAAGATAAGCTAATTTTTAGCTATTACATTTGGTCAGATATTAGTCCATTAATGGCTGCCCGGCCGAGTAAGAAATTAAAATTAAAAGTTATTCTCAATGAAATTATATTTGGTGATAAATTATAGTTTATCTAATACTGGTAAAGCAGATTGTTACAAGTACAATAAGATCATCAACGGCTAGCAAGCTAACAAAGCTTATCTTTTCACTTCAAAAAGAACACCAATGTGTAATTTTTGCAAGATAAAGCAAGTGTGTGAAACAAGGCACAATAAAATTAAAACATATGTTAAGTTGTGACTTCTTGGAACCATACTCTTCTAGTTTAGTGTGTTTACCTGTAAAAGAAAAAAAAGTAATTAGAAAATATTCATTAGGTTACATTATATAGCCATAGCTAGCTAGGTTAGAAACAATATTATTGGAGGATTCTATGAGTTACCTATTTATTTTTATCCTCAGAGCGCAGCACGTATTTTCAATTTAAAAAAAAATAGCTAATCATGACTACAGATCTGATACATGAAGGAGTTTTAAGTAACCTTTAGGTCCATGGAGTGAGAGTTTATCACAAGTATACTCGACATAAGGACGTAAATGTGGTCATTCCCTTGCGATTCGATGGAGGCAGTTTCGTCGTGCGTAAATATTTTTTTTTCTGAAGAAACAATCTATAAGCGCACCCCATGTTCTCACAATGGTGAAGGATCACATCGCGAGAAAACTGGCATGTCAAAGAATATAAAAAAATGTTCTGTAACATGTGTCATTTATCAATCCGCATTGGGTCCGCGTGGTGGATTCAAGCCCGTCCCACACGTAGCTATAACTATATTTATATAAATTATAGCAAGGCATATTACGATATATTTTGTATACAAATATTCAAGTGAGCACGCAGCTATAATATACATTTCTATGAATTGAATATTTGTATAGAAAATATATCGTAATATGCCTTGCTATAATATATATTATAGCTACGTGTGTGACGGGCTTAAGACCCAATCGCTCTCCTAGCCGAGAGCAGGAACATTATAGGCTGATTATGCTCATACACAAAATCATTAAGAGGATATGCGAAACTGTCAGAAATGACAGCTGCCGAATTGTATACAGTGATAGCGCAAATAGACACCTTACCCCGAGGGAAGAGGTTAGATATAGATTTTTGTCGCTCAAAAGTAAAGAACGTAAGCGACAAATGACAAAACATCGTATTGCTTGAAAAGTATTAAATTCATAAAAAAATCCTTTTACATTTATCTAAGTTGTGTGATCTAACTCACTCAATAGTATAAAAATAAACCGTAAATATTCTCAAAATTCGGAGGATTGATGTAAATCAGATTTTAAGAGGACCTATTTCAAAATATAAATCTATCGAGAAAAATTTTACCAATCGTGTTTCTGTCTTACATTTATTTAAATTATATCCTCAAGTAATCACTGTATTAACATCAAGTTTGTAAACTGTACCGTTACCGAGTAAGAATGAAACGCAGCGACTCCAAATTTTCACATAGCCTCTTAATGGCGCACGTTCACGCGAGTATAATAACTTATTATTACAAAGATGCGCAGAACGCAATTCTTAGGTCAAATTGGTTTTGCGCATCTTTGTCACGTGGTTCGTCAGAGGACAAGTTGTTGCGAGTATACAGTACAGTATACTCACAATGTCGTCTATCTTGAGTATGGCGCGCACGGTCTCCGTGGCGAGCGCCAGCGCGGAGGCGGTCACGTGCAGCGGCTGCAGCACGCTCTCCTGGCGCATGTCGGTGACGCGGCCGCGGCGCACGTTCACTCCGGCGCCGCAGCCGCCGTCCACGGCCGCGCACGCGTGCGCCGCGCAGAGCTCCGTTACCGTCTCGATCGGGTTCAGACCTGATACGACCAACAATATTAACACTACTAATTTAAAAACACGTATAAAATCTAAATTAAAGTATGAAACATTACTAATTTTTGTTCACACAATTTCCCCTTAAGGGTAATCTTCAAGGCAAATTTCCATACAAAATGTTTTAAAATTAACCCCACTAACTTAAACACACGTATAAAATCTAGTAAGGTTTCATACTTTAATTTAGATTGTATACGTGTTTTTAAGTTAGTAGGGTTAATTTTGAAACACGTATAACATCAAAATTAAAGTATGAAACCTTTCACTTTTTTTTGTTGACGAAATCAAAAACAGACGAAACGAATAATGTGAAGAAATTACTATAATACGGCGTACTTTTTGAGTATTTGTTCGAAACATTTTGTATGGAAATTTGCCTTGAGGATTACCCTTAAGCTTATTACAGTATAGTAAGCGTCAAACAAGTTGTCCTCTGGCAAGTATGCGCAGAACTCAATTCTTGTGTCAAACTGGTTCTGCGCATCATACGGTTCGCTAGAGGACATCTTGTTTGACGCTTATATACAGTTAGTTATTGAGTAAGAGTAATTCTATTTATAATTCAGGCAAATGAAAAAGAAGGGAGAGGTCCCTTCATTTTCCACTCAGTTTTATTTCGTGTTGAGCGAGGGTTAGCGTTCCTTCATATTCTTCTAGTTCGTCTCTCCATCTAGTAAGAGGTCTTCCTCTTCTTAGAGCGTTTCTTGGACACCAAATTTGTTGTTGCTCCATCTATCTTCTTTTCTTCTTGATATATGACTCCGCCTAATTCCAGTTGTTATATACAATACACCACAAAATCTCGGCGTCATTCTCATTAGACTGATAAATGGCTAGTTTTAGTTACATACCTGCATTTTCAGCGAGCGTGGATGGTATGACTTCGAGCGCGTCAGCATAAGCTCTTAGGCAGTAATGATCAGCTCCGGGGGCCGTTTGCGACGCTCTGGCGAGTGCCGCTGCAGCAGCTGCCTCCGGTGCGCCTCCACCTAACCAAAACGTTTATTAAGATGACATTTCACATATACATGCTTTTACAAATATATCTGTGAGGTACAGCAGTCTGCACTGGCGTCCCGTTGAAGGGTGTATTGTGCATCCATGCCTCCCGAAAATTACAATTAACCCTGTCCCAACCATCCCAGTTCCTTGAAGTAATAAAGTAGGATACTGGGTTGTTGACAGCACTGTTCCAGGTGGGAGTCATCACAGGTCACTGTGATCTCAACCACCATCTAGTTAAGACGGGAGCTACCGATATCGACATCTGTAGAGGCTGCCTACAAAAACAGGAGACCATGGAGCACGTGGAGGAGTCAAGCTTTAGAGGAGAGTAGGGTTAGGACAGGCTTGCGTAGGCTGCTAGACTCCTCTCCACCAAATGCCAGCACTTTACTGGAACGGTGCTGTCAACAACCCAGTATCCTGCTCCGTTACTTCAAGGAGCTGGGATGGATGGGTCAGTTAATTGAAATTTTCGGGGGGCAATGCACAGTGCACCCTTCAACGGGACGCCAATACAGACCGCTGTACCCCCTAAACAGAATAAGAAGCACCGTTCCAGTAAAGTGCTGGCTAACACATTTGGTGGAAAGGAATCTAGCAACCTACGACTCTTCTCCACCAAATGTGAGACCCGAGGTCGATCCGCGTAGCCTGCGAGGAACCCTGGAAACTTCTATGCTTCAGGGAGGAGTTAAGCTGGCTAAACTATAAGCCAGGTTATCCGACGTACAAAGGACCAACAGGAGTCAAGTGCGAAAAAAGGGAGATACACACCTGGCAGCAAGGCGGGCCGACGCGCAACGCAACGCACCGCACAAAGCGCATCGTGCAGCGAGCGTGCCGCCTCCGCCACCACCGCGCCGGACGTGCCTCGAACCAGCACGCTCACCGTGCGCCCGCCGTTGTTGCATCCCGTCAACTAAAAAACAACAGACACTTACTATTAGCAGGTGTAAGAAACTGATTTGTATAACGCTCCAACTCCTAGTTCCTCTAGCCTATGCCTATATACCAGCCTTTACAGCCAGGGGGTGGTAAGAGACCCAGAAAATAATGGGGGCGTTGTGTAGAGGTTTGGGGGGTGATTTGTAATTTCATTTAGCTAGAAGGCCACTTAGACACCGACTGCATGAGCTCTCGACTCTCAAGTACAACTTGTGAACATCAACTAATACTTGAAATGTGCCGTCATTAACATGCATGACCGATGCAAGATGGTCTCAATGGTCTGGCATCATGAACATGTGCAATCGCGTGGGACATCGCAGGTGAAATCTACATGTCTCAGAACATGTCTCGTGTCTCGACTTTGTCCCCAAGTGAATACATAGCTTAACAATGTGATTGATCAGTTCATTATATGTGGGCTGTTCAACATAGCATGACGCCTTTAAGTGTGTAAAGGGGTCTTCACGGTTAATTAGCGCTCGGCGAAAGTGAGGTGAGGCGAGACGGCGGGAAGGTGGCTAAGCGACCAATAGACGCCGGCGCCTTCCCTATCGCGTCGACCCACTTCCGCCAAACACATCTAAAAATCGACTTCTACGCATTCAAGGTCAGCGCTTTTAAACCGTGAGCATACGTATACAAAAACATTCAGTCATCTTTACTATATTCAAGCGTTGGAATTACCTACCTTGATGTACCTCCCGGATGGTTCATTGACCTCCTCCACCAGCTCTACATTGACCAGATTCTCAGCTGTGAAGTGGTCGAGCGAGGCGATGGGTCGGCAGCCGAGGGTTTTGGTCACAAACTCAATATCTTCCCGCTCAATATCCTTGATGACCATGCACTTTATCTTGTCCAAGAAGTGAACAGCCAGGTCACTTAGTGCATCTCTGGAATACAACCATTCATTTGTTATGGATTTACTTCATAATTTTTTTCACACCACCTTCTCGACAATGTCCAATTACATATCATGCAACCTCAAGGTAAAGCAAAGCCTTACCTACCAAGGGAGGTAATGTTGTATGAAACTCAACTACCAAGGGAGTAAAGTGATTTGAATTTGCAACGTCAAATTCGTGTGGAAACTCTTGGAAAACTCTAAGTAAAATATTGACCATATGGCATTGTAAAGTCACTCGTTACACTCAGGGTTCAATATGCCGCCCGCGATATAAGACACAGCTTTATCCCCTTGGTGCATAATTTACTATTCACAGTAGCTTTCTTTCTGCAACTTTGTCTTTCAGTATTCAGTAACAAGTTCAAATTCAAATATATTTATTTCAATAGACACACATCTTAAGTCTAAGATTTTACATACATAGCTGGTAGCTGATATCTATATATTTAACTTAGCGAGGTCGGTTTTGTTATACACTCCGAACTAGTTTGGACAATTGTATCTCGGAGCAGTGAACGGAGAAGTGGCGCAATATAGGATGTAGCGTAAAAACCTTCATTCAAACACCTATGGATGGACTAGTTAACAAATAGTCTGATTGAGAGATATATACATATATACATACATATTAACTTCAGCTGATAATGATGATAGTAAGGAGCAATGTGGCGAATCTAGGGAATGATATTTAAGATATAACCCATAGCCTAATAGTCATACAAGCTCTCAAGATCGATGAGCACGAGCGCTGGCGCGAGGCGAGTCAGACTCAGGAAAAGGTCCCGAGTAGCGAAACAAGATACTCTGCCGCAAAGCAGTAATGTGTAAGCATAACTGTGTTCCAATTTGAAGGGCATTGCAGCACCAGCCTATGTGAATCGTCCTGTTTAGCACTGTTCTGATCATGGGTTGATGTTCTCATACCATAAGGAGAGCGCATAGTTCGACTCTTCGCACATTCGGGAATTGACTGGGATTGCAACTACCGCCCATTCGCTGTTTCACCTCGCGAAGGAGAACATCGTGAGGAAACCATGTCATAGAACCTAAAGTTCGAAAACATGTGTCAAGTGCACAAAAGGAGCCTCTTCGAGGCGCACTTGAAATCCTTTCACCACACTAGCTCGAAAGAACTAGTGACACGATAAGAAGAACGAAGGGACAGCTGAATTCACAGTTCCACACCTTAAGGCCAATCCTCAAATCCGAATTCCATACAAAATGATTCGGACAAATACTCAAAAAGTACGCCGTATTATAGTAATTTCTTCACACTATTCGTTTCGTCCATGTTTTTTGATTTCGTGAACAAAAAAAGTGAAGGTTTCATACTTTCATTTAGATTTTATACGTGTTTTTAAGTTAGTAGGGTTAATTTCAAAACACGAATAAAATTTAAATTAAAGTATGAAACCTTTCACTTTTTTTGTTCACGAAATCAAAAAACATGGATGAAACGAATAGTGTGAAGAAATTACTATAATACGGCGTACTTTTTGAGTATTTGTCCGAATCATTTTGTATGGGATTCGGATTTGAGGATGCCCCTTAATAGAGGCATATATTAGATAATGTAACCTCACCTCAAGATAGACTTCTGTACAAGCAGCACATTGCAGCCGGCCTTCTTGATCTGTTTCACAATGTTGAGGATGTACTGGCGCTCTTCCTTCAACACGCGGTCCATTGCTGCGTAGTCTGATACAATCACGTTGTGGTCCATCTGATAACCCAATACAAGAACTATAAAGCTTTAGCTGCTGGTTACATCAGTACTGTATCTGGTCATCTGTCTGGCTGGAGACAAGGGGCATTAATTACGTGCGGCGTTTAGGAGGCGGGGGGTAGAGTCAACTCTCACGTGTGGGGTTAAAAAATATTTTTTTAAATATTTCAATAAGTGTTGTGATGTTTTCTTGACGTTAGCAGCATGATGCGGGAACACCGGCTTTTGTATCACTTCATCATCACCGAGGAACAGTGTAAAAATGCGAGAAAACTAGGTTAAATTAAGTCAAAAATATTTTTAAAAAATAGTTCTACAAGTGTTGTGATAGTTTCTTGAGTTTGGTTAGTTTTCGTTGGCAGCGAGGTGCGGGATCACTAGTCCTTGTACCAGTTCATCCTTTACTGTACTTGACATCACATTCAAAAAATCAATCAAATCAAAAATCTTTTATTCATAATCAACATGTTGTTTTTTACAAGGTTTGGAGACTCTTCTGGTAAGTTTGATAAACCTGTGTTAGGAGGATTGATAGTCACTTACGTCAGTTTTAGGAGGCGAGATGCAGAACTGTATGAGGCCCACTTTGGCCGTCTCGAGGCAATGCGGTCCGTTGACGTTTGCAGCGCGGTGCGGGATCACCAGTCTTTGTACCAGTTTATCTTCTACAGTGCTCGACATCAAATTGCTAGTCACTTACGTCAGTTTTGGGGGGAGAGATGCAGAACTGTATGAGGCCCACTTTGGCCTTCTCGAGGCGATGCGGTCCGTTGACGTTGGCAGCGCGGTGCGGGATCACCAGCCCTTGTATAAGTTCAGTGTCTTCTACAGTTCCTCCGATGCGCTCAATCACTTTAACATCGCGAAGGTCCACTCGGGCGCCGATTCCGTTCGGGATAAGATCCATTACTGTGGAAGCAAGTGGAAAAAAAAAGTCTATAAAACTGACCAGGATTTAGTTTTGTATTAATGAATAGCCTAAACAACGGCGCTAGTTTGTTATGTGTGTTACTGTTTGAACTTCCTAATAATTTATCCTTAACTTTAAATAATAATAAATATTTTTGAACACTTCACACAACTTCATCTAGCACTAAACTAAGCAGAGTTTGTACTATGGGTAGTTGGGTTGGGTACCATATAACTGATAAAATACTTAAACACTATTTTTTGTGTAAATACATTATGGAAAACACCTAGATTCAGGACAAACACCAATGTTCATCACACAAATGAAAGTCCTGAAGCGGGAATCGAACCCGCGACACTGGCCTGACAGTCCAGTCCATCACACTAGCCACTCGACCAATCGAGTCATCATGCGTGTGAAGAGTCTTGATGCAAATCTAATTTATTGCTTTAACACACCTATCTTTAAACCTATATCCTGAAAAGAGTATGAAAATGTTTATCTTACCAGCACGAATAGCTTGTACAGCAATGGGAGCCAGAATAGTGGAGTGCTGCGAAACAACTTTAGAGTTGAGGGAGGTGGCTGCGGCTTTCAGTAGAACCTCTTCATTGGACAGGTCAACTGGGGTTGACATGCCTTCAACCACCTAGAACGACATTAATAGATTATTGCCATTATAAACCACTCATGATATGAGAAATGATTTCATACTGCTGGCCCTCAAAAAGTAGTGTGGGGCTGATGTGCTAGTAAAAAGCTAAGGGTAACTTTTTACAACAATTTACTCATACACCTTTTTTTTATCAAGCCTGAGATGCTGTGATGTCTTATAAAAAAAAACACACTAGCCAAAACATTTAGAATACCTACTATACCACCAAATATTTGTGTACATGTTGTAGGTATAACTTAACTGAATAAGAATGGAAACATTAAAATTCTCTGCCAAAAGACCCTCAACAAAGTACACTTTCCAATGTGTTAAGTATTTTTTTTGGTTATTTAGTTTTAGCAAGCATACCTGTAGACACATTTGTAGGGCCTTGTGGAATCCTTCAGAGATGACAGTGGGGTGGATTCCTTTTTGAAGCAGTTTCTCTGCGGCATCCAGTAGAGCACCAGCAATCACCACTACGGATGTGGTGCCGTCTCCAGCCTCAATATCTTGGGCGTGAGACAGCTCTACCAGCTAAAACAAAATGTATCACATATAAATAAATATTATGGACATTTCACACAACACCATCAAGCCCAAACTAAGCAGAGCTTGTACTACGGGAACCAGATGACTGATTGAATACTTAAGGACATTGTTATTTGTAAATGCAAATATATATTTTAAGAAAACACCCCAGACTGAAAACAAACACCAATGTTCATCATACAAATATTTGTCATGAAGCGGGAATTGAACATGTGACACCGGCGTGGCAGCCCATATGTTTATATTATGTTCATAAGCACTGTAATATTCATAACTGTCCTTTTATGTGGGACTATTAGGATATAGGTTGAAAGAAAGAGTTCAACATAAGAATTATTCCCATGTCGTCCTGCTCTGTCCGCCTAGGGTGACAGATGGGCCAAAAAAGTTATATCTGTCCCCCTTTCAGCCACAGGGTGACAGATAGAACTTTCAATTTCTGGGCCAGAAAAATGTTTTCTACAGAAACTGACTAAACCAATAACCAATGAACAAAACAATAACAAATCTATTTAAAAAAAATGTATAATCAATATTTTGTTCACTTGCTATTTAATTAACTACACTATTTACAAAAAAAAATAAACATACCATCTTAGCTGCTGGGTGAATTACACTCATTTGTTTGAGGATTGTAGCACCATCATTTGTAATGGTAACTTCTCCATTGGCTGCTTGGATCTGTAAGCAATTTGACTCTTATAGTGTTTGGATCCTTTTTAGACATACAATTTAATAATTTATTATTGTTATAAGGAGGCTGCACTCTCCCACTGCTGGGCAAAGGATAGAGCAAAATAAGTACCCAAAAATAATCCAATTTCATGATGACCAAATACTAGCACAATAAGAATACAGGAATCGAACTCACAATAAAATTCTCTTTATTATTCATCAATAGTGTGCCTAAAATACGTATAATTAAATTATTGATGTTAAATTCGCTTATATTTTAAGGGTTAGGAAAGAGTTACCATTTTATCCATTCCTCGGGGTCCAAGACTTGTGCGGATAGCATCAGACACAGCTGTAAAAATAGGAATAGTTTATAATGCAGTATAGTGGAGAAGTAAAGTATATTGTCTTTGAAGACACCTATTTGCGGTCCGTATAGCAGATCATGTGACGACAAATTCGATAAACATCAATTTGTTTTTGAATGAGAATGTTCGAGACCCACTATATAACATACGAATTCGAATGATTTTCGACAAAACTGATCGAATTTATGCAGTGGTATCAAGTAAATAAGCGTAAATTATCTAAAAATTTACTTTTTAGATTCAGATGTTGATTACCTTTAGCGGCATTTATATTGCTCAGGCGAATATCGGCTGGCTTGCTTTTGTCTTTGTAAACAGACGAATTTGTTCTTGCAGCATCACCGGCAGCTTTTGGAGCCATTATTTAAGTTTTTTTACACTTTTACAATGCACAATGAAGAAGATTAAATTGGATTTATTTCCAAAAAATAAATTCGAAATCTTTGTATTTATTTTGACAAGAAAGAACGAATGATGAAATTAGACAGCCAGCTGTTTGACTGACATTGACATATATTGGCATCGGGCATAGACAATAAGCCCTCTGTGATTATTTCCAAACGAGACAATTTGTTTGCCATTACACACAATTTGTGGTGTGGACATTACACTCATTTTCATGAAGTTACCTTTCGAGAAGGATTGTCAACAAGCTGATTGTAAAAATGCCGATGACAAGGGCGACTTTACAAGCTACAAGCGAACTCGCTACCTTGTAGCGTGTAAAAAAGCCGTGTGTCATCGACGCTTTAGACAGTCGTATTTTCAAAGATTATGATTTTTTTCTGAAATTTCAAAACTTTTTCGGCTCTGGTGAACATTTTGCCATTTGTTACTACGTTTTCGTTTTTTTGCGTCGATATCATAGAGGAGCAATAGTTTTGTCTGTGACCATATGTCACTTTATCATTCATTTCATTCACCCGTTCAATGTGTTGTGGACTGGAAATGCAGATTATTTTTAATTTTTCCAGGTTTTAAATTCCTTAGATTTTCACTCGAAACCATCCTAAAATGTGTGAATTTGTACGTATCTCGGAAACGAATTCTTGTTGAAGGGTTGTCGAATATATTACTACGTAATTGTTTGGACTTCTTTAAGGTTAAGCCCCGAGGTGCGCCATGGAGAACGCCAATAAATTCCAGCAGATGCAAGATGAAATGTCGAGGTAAGCCTCAAATAACTCAATTCATCATCATCATCCTCTCAGTCCACTGATAGCAGTGGACATAGATATATAGACATAGGCCTCACCCAATGAGCGCCATCGCGCCCTGACTTCGGCTTGCCGCATCCATCTTCTACCTGCAACCGTCCGTAGATCGTCACTCCACCTGGCCGGAGGGCGTCCCACACTACGTATGCCGATTTGCGGTCTCCACTCTACACATCGCCATTGAAATCGTGAAACTAGTAACTAAACATTTACACGGTGAAGTGCCCCCAGGACAGTCTAGCTTTGTATTGGTACTACTGAACCTGAGCTGAAATTTAGTGAGCATAGATATGATAAGAGCTGGAAAAGGACATGATTGAACAACCGCTACAACTTACCGGATATGTTCTCCCAGATATGTTAATTATGAAAACTAACACAAATTTGAGAGGACACTCACTCAAGCTCCAAATCATGCCAGGTACCAGCAAACCTAGGAATAACAATTTGGGCAAAAAACCATGTTACCATAGACTGGAATAAGTTTCCACAGGCAGTGATTAGTTCCCCCTCAGTGAACTCTTTCAAAAATAGACCAGACAAACATTTAAAGTGCATTGACAAAAAATAATCAAGATATAAGTACACACATACCGACTTAAAACCCATTGATATTCCTTCAATCACCTCAGTGCCAATGCGTCGTCAAACCACTCAACCACGAAACAGGGTCATGAGGTCCTGGTCGAATTTGACTGATCTTAATACCACACTGCCTTAACCACCGGTAGCATCTATTCAACCATATCCACAAGTCTCAATGTGATTATTATAGGTTTGAAGCGGAGATATCTGGCCAAGAAGCGGCCGCGGGTATCATCAGGCCGGTGATTGGAGCAGGGACATTTGGAGCCATCCAGCAACAGTTGGAGGGTTCGTTCCCTCAGCCACAGCTATCTATGCCGGCTATGATGTTCCCACCCATGCCACCGCCACCTCCGCCACCCAACATCATGGTACCGGCTCAGGTAATTGAAATAACAGAATAAGTTACCAGCTACGGACATTGATTAGTATTTCATAATTGCACTCTTTCATAAATAGACTGGCTGGACTGATATTAAATGCCACAAGTAACTCACACTCACACATAAAGGTAGAGTTGATTGAAATGAGATGTATTTATTTTAAAGCCTCAATGACACAGGGGTAGTTTACAAGCTATAAACCAGTAAATTGCTAGTAGCTTGTAAACCCGCCCCATGTCATAATCTCCTTGTTGAATATTCTTTGGCATCGCAAACTCACTCACTAGCTTCTAGACTAGCCTTGTGTCATTGACGCTTAAGAATACATCAAAAATTTTACACAATAAAAGGAATTTTCATATTTATTATGATAGTTGATGATAAAAATACTGAACCAATTGAGCTGAAATTCAATATGGGCTTATAAGTTCTTTGAAGAATGGAAGAAGCTGGAGGAGGCCTTCACCCAAGGAGGGATCCACATCCAAAATAAAGACACTAACCAACTAACAACTAGCTTAAGTAACAACTAACACCAATTTACTAACATTAATGTAAAAGCAATTAGAATGTCGGAAATAAAGGGCTATTTTAGAATAAGAATAAGAAAACTTTATTGGTTCAAGAAAATTAAGTTTAATTTTATTTTTATTTTATTTTATTTATAGCTTATAAGTTTGAAAAAGGCAACTTTTTTTTGGTCTGAATGAAACCATCCTTCACAGGTCCAGCGCCTCCGCCCGCCGGGTTTCCCTGGCCATCCCGGGCCTCCAATGCACCCCCCGGAATTCCAGCACATGTCATACCTCCGCTCCAGTATGCCGGGTCCACAATTACTACCCCCGCCGCCCGCCCCGCCCGCACCGCAGCCCGTCGTGCTGTCTGCAGCGCCCAAACTCTACAAGAAACCTAAGGAGGATAGTGATCAGAAGAAAGAAAGATTAGAAAGGAAACGGGTAAGGTCAATGAGTTCCACATCCCCCTGAGTTCCACATGTCGTACTACATACTACACCTCAGCATGCCGGGCTTATTTTTATTCTGTGTAGAGGGTACAGCCAAAGAACTTGTATACTATGTATCTAGAATGCCGACTCACACGAAAACTGCGAGCCGAAAGAGCTAGAACCAGTAAGGAGTGTGTCTCGTTCTGTAGGGCGACCATAATTTTTGAACTTCGAATATTTCATTGAGACATAAACAAGCAACCAAGGGAAAATTAAATCTGCTCAATAAGCAATCAATGTTATATACATACGTTACCTTGCATTATTGTTTTAAAATTATATTATACATAGGTGCATTAAAATATCAACAAAAAAGAGGGCGGTGCGCCGCATTCTAGTGAGGTATATCTGATTCAATGGTTTTAATACGGTTTCTTTCGAACAGTAGTAGTAGTAGTAATAGTAGTTTAGCAAATCGTCTAACTTCGAAAATTGTCCCACTTATTTAAAAAATTATGGCCATGTTAATTTTAATTGTATGCTGGCAACTGTGTGAACGAGACACACTCCTTAACGAGGGGGTCTCTATCAAGCATTAAAATCCTTATATTTAGATTTAATATAAAAAGAACTTTATTTCCAAGTCATAAGGTTCAGAATTCTTAATCCTTAAATAAAACAAAATGGCGTGTTAGCTCTCTAGATACATAGTATAGAAGCTCTTTGGGTACAGCGGTCTACACTGGCGTCGCGTTGAAGGGTGCATTGTGCATTGCCCCCCATGCATTATGCATTGTCCCAGCATGCCGGGCTATGCTGCCCCAATGAAATTTGTTATTACTGAGTCGGTGGAAGTTTCCAGGTTTTGTTATCGGGTTGAGCACACTCCTGCACTGTTACTGCCATGTCATCTGTGTCATCTATGATGGTTTTGCCCATAAGTGTGGTTTCAGATTAGTTGATTAACCGAGTGGATTCGCCGCTCGTTTTTTACAGAGTTGCAAAATGCGAGAGAAGCCTCATGCTACTGACACTCGCCAGTATAAGGGCGTATACACGCATTTGGGTTTTGAAGTTTCGCGGGGACCAATCCGCCCGTATATGGGCGAAAAAAAATCGCTAGTCTGAAACCACACTAAGGCTCCGTTTATAGCTAGGGTTCATAACTGTAGTAAAATGTTCTTAGGCTAGTCCAATATGGCATATACCTAATAGATGTCCACTTTGAGACATTGGGCTCAGGACGAGCGTAATGAGTCCCTTAAATCTTAACTAAGGTGTCAATTCGGATGTCGCCAAAACTAAACTAAACGAATTCGACAGCACTAAAAATGTTGCTTATAACAACTTTCCAGGCGATGTCCCCAAGCTAAAGACCTAGCCCATAGACACATCAGCGAAAGCTGCTCGTCTACCAACAAATAAATAAATAATTTTGTTTCAGAAACGCGAAGCCCAGCCGCAGCCGCCGCCGAAGCCCGAGCCGGCGCCGGAGCCCGCGCCCCCGCCCGCGGCGCCCGCGCCGCCGCCGCCGGTTCCCGTCATCACCCTCGCAGAGGCCACTGGCAAACCCAAAAAAGAGAAGAAGAATAGAAAGGTGTCCAAATTGCTAGAATGTTATATTAGTAGTCGAGCCAAGTGGCAGGCGGGTTGTAAGCTCAGACACCTGGCCACTGGCTTAGTAGGTTAGATAGTTCACTTCCAGTGTATCCTAGGAACTTGGTGTAAAGTAATTAAAACGTTTTATTTTAGGTTTAGGTGCATACCTGTACGTTGTTTACCCCGCAAACAACGTACAACTATACATAGTTATTATTCTTATTCCTATTCTAAAGAAAGGTCAAAGTCTAGTACAGTCGGCTCTATAATTGTCTTTACACCCAGCTTACGCCGGTTTTCTCCTGTGAATAAACCACTCACACAAACACATCATGTTTGTGTGTGAATAAACTACTGATGTGAATAAACAACTTAAGATATACCCCTATTATATACCACAATTAGTTTAATCACAAAAGAACATCGGCGTAAGCTGGGTGTAAAGACAATTATAGAGCCGACTGTACAAAGGTCTGCACTATCCTCCCGTTGTAGAGTGCATTGTGCATTTCCCCCTGGGTTCACTAATCCTACCCCAGCCACCACAACTCCTTAAAGTATCTTAAATGGATCGTTGCTGAGTTGATGGCAACACTGCTCAAGTAGTTAGCTGCATGACACAGTCACTGAGACTGAGTCCAACCAGTGTACGCTATATTTTAGTTCATCTGAAATTCCATTCAAATTTGCTAATTAATAATTTGAAATCAAAGAAAACATAAACAAAATGTATTTTTCCAGGTTGTGAGAACAGCGGGCGGGCAAGTTTGGGAGGATGTGACGTTACTGGACTGGCCTGATGATGACTTCCGAATGTTCTGCGGAGACTTGGGCAATGACGTCACTGATGAACTACTGGTTAGTTTTTTATTCTCTTTGTCTTAAGGTCCAAATAATAAAATGCAACTCGTTGAACCACTGACCGGCAAGTATACCTACACAACAAAAGTAGTAAAAAGAAAAAAAAATGTTTTTTACCTTCTACACAAAGCTATGCAGCCCCAAACTTCGCCCGCGTTGTATTGAAATAAAATAGCCTATGTATTTTACCTGCTAATCAAATCTTACCTCATTCAGTTCCCTACCTTATCAGTTGCCCTAATTGAGGATCAAACATCTATCCGTCTCCAATACTCATAATAAAATATAAAATCTTTATTCAGGGTTTGGAGGTCCTGTTAAGTTTGAGTACACCTGTGTTATGGTGGCTTCTCATGGCCTGTCTCATATCTCTAAGATCAGATTTAATGTTACCATTGACTCGCTAAGAAGAAGATTGCCTGTAATAGCACGGGCTGCGCCGCGCCGTGCCGGGCCGCGCTACAGACCGTGTGAAGCGAGCGGCCCGAGGCTGCCCGGGCGGGCTCGTATTGTTTGTTTACACAGGCCGTAAGATGGGGTGATCCTGACTCGTCCGCGGCGCGCTTTAGCCCATACAGATGACCTTCGCGGCGCGGCGCGGGTTAGCACAGGCCGTGTGAAGCCACCATTAGAACAGCCCCATCTTATTCTCTGTAGTCGTTTGTACATAATTTTGAACGTCACGGAAAGTGATGCACGCACGTATTTAGTGATTTTAAAAATCCAAAAATGACGCAAAAAGCTATAGAAAGTTCTGTTCGTGAGCTTCAGACTGTAATCCATGGACTCACCGATAAGATAACATCACTACAGGAAACTGTGAGCAATCAAAGCGCTTTGATTAACAAACAAGGCGAAGCGATTAATCTACTCAAGACTCTAATAGAGGGTAAGCCGCAGCTATCTCCAACTACAAGCGCGCCAACCCCGACAGCGCCTACAGCGATGCAGCGACCGGTAAGACAGGCTCGCCTAGCTGCTGCCGCTAGCTTCGCGTCATCGTCGAATTCAAGCGCTGCAGCCGCTCCCGCTGTGAAAAAGCCTGCCGTGGTCGGAAAGGGAAAGGTGAGACAATCTTCCGGAACCACCGCTTCGCCTAAGTGTGAAGGAGAAAGAGAATGTCTAAGCAGCGCCGCCGCCGTCCCCGTAGTCACCGCCGCTAGCGCAAGCGCAACGAAACCTGCGAGTAGGGTAACCATGATCCCAACGGTCCCGGATCCAAAATCTGACTATGATGGTGATACTGCTGATAATGAAGAACCATTTCAGGATGTAGTAAGTCGGAAACGCAAGCAGACTAAACAACGCCGAATTTTGACTGGTTCCGGTAAGGCTGATGGCGAACTAAAAATAGTTGAAAAACTTAAATTCATAACAGCCTGGTCGTTCGCACCGGAAACTACTATTGAAAATGTTCACAACCATGTCAAGAAAATTGCATCATCTGATAAATATATTATCGAAAAACGCGACATCCGGACTGACAGACACGCAGCATTTGTGATAGGATTTCCGGAAACACTGTATGACAAACTATGCACACCAAACTCATGGCCACAAGGCGTAAACATCTCGGACTGGTTTCGTAGAACTCCCCGTCACTCAGTGGAGCGGCGGGGCTCATTCACTACTGCACTCGGCACGAGCAACACGTCCGCCACCGCCGCCGCCGCCGCTAAGCTCAGCGCGCGCGAGCAGCGGTAGGCCTTTGAATGTTGGACAACGGATTGTAGTATGCCACCAAAACATCGCTTCAATTAACAACAAGACCGGAAGATTAGAAGCCTTACTAAGTAGTGATTTAAAGTGTGATATTCTCGCAATCACCGAGCACTGGCTCACGGATAGCAATTTAAAGTGTATCAGTATTGACGGCTTTAAGTTAGTCTCTAGCTACTGTAGAAAATCACTCGCGCACGGCGGTTCATGTTTATATGTCAAAGACAATATCAAATGTGTTGAAAATGTAGATTTAATATCATTATCCGTTGAGCAATATTTAGAAATAAGTGCAATCAACCTTGTTGAATTTGATGTAACAATTGTATGTGTTTATAGAACGAACGTCGTATGCGCGAATGATTATTTTGTTTATTTAGAAAGTCTGCTCGACAAAATAAGCGAGTTGAACAATGGCTGTGTTTTGGTAGGAGACTTTAATGTGAATTGTTTGGATGGTATGACTCCCGATCACAAAAAGTTGTGCGACTTGTTGTCGACCCACGGCCTGACAAATCTTGTTGATTTTGCGACTAGGATCACAGCAACAACATCTACATGCTTAGATCACCTATACACAAACTTGCCGGCCGGGACTGTTAGGACTGAGCCGATTGTCACTAACCTTAGCGACCACCTGGCGATTCGTGGCGAGCTGCTGGTCTCGCGGCGGACACCGCCACCTCTTACACGTCTAGCTAGAAATATGTCGGAAGCGAATCGAGTCAACTTTATTGCATCCTTAGATAGCGTAGACTGGGTAGCTATGTGGAAAAAATATCAATCAGCTGAGGAATTTGCCTCTGCACTAATAGATATAATCCGAAACAAATATGATATATGCTTCCCTTTAAAAAAGGTAAATAGAAGAAACCGTGACTCATCATGGTTGACCACTGATGTACAAAATTTAAAATTATTAATAATTGACATGACGCATTTAAATTATGTATTTCCTAATAATAATTCAATTAATTTATTTATAGATAATCTAAATAACAAACTTGACATTCTAATTAATATGACTAAGAAATCTTTTTATACTGACATGATACAAAATAGTTGTAGTAAATCAAAAACTATGTGGAATGTGGTAAATAATGAAAGAGGTAAAAATAACTCTCCTAAAATAATGTTTACTGATGTCATAACAAATACTGATGGAAGCAAGTTCCAATCAGCTAAGGATGCAGTAAATGCGATGAATGCAAGATTCCTGAACGCAGCGGTGACGTGCGGCGCCCCCGGTGCGGATGTCGCGGGCGCTCTCGGTGCGCTGGTGGCAGCGCGAGCGCCCACCGACCGCCAACTTGAACTGCGCGCTTTCTCGGCCGACGAAATTTTCAAAATAGGGACATCCACCATACCTGCCAAACGGTCCAAAGACATATATGGCTTCTCAATGGAACTTCTTCGAACTTCCATGAAAACGCTGGCCCCAGTTCTGTCCGACCTGTACAATGCATGTCTGGAAGAAGGTACTTACCCGACAACGCTAAAAATAAGTAAGGTGTCCCCGATATTCAAAGGAAAAGGCAAACGGGAAGATATCGACGGCTACAGGCCGGTATCTATAATCCCCGCTATTGCCAAGATGTTAGAAAATGGTCTGAGCTCCCGCTTGATTGAGCACTTGTCGGCGACGGACGCCCTGTCCCCGCGGCAGTACGCGTACCGCGCGGGCCGCTCCACGACGTCGCTGACGCGCGAGGTGGTGCGGCAGGTGCTGGCCGCGCGCGAGCGCAAGCAGCAGGTCGCCGTGTTGTGCTGCGACCTGTCCAAGGCGTTCGATGTCGCCGACCACGCCGTCCTCGCTGCAAAACTGAAACACTACGGGATCGATGGCGCTCCATACGCCGTACTAACGGCTATGATGCGCGACCGATCCCAAGTAGTAGTAGGAGGTAATGTGAGATCCGACCCACTATCCCCAAAAATGGGTGTAGCTCAAGGCTCGTCGGTCTCAAACATTATGTTCTCCCTCCTCCTGAACGATCTGCCTGACGCGGTGACGAGCGCGGAGGTCCTGATGTACGCAGATGACGTAGCCGCAATCGTTACTGCAAAAACTGTTGACGGAGTCGAAGAACGACTTAACGAGACGAGCGCCCACTTGCATAAGTGGTTCAGAACGAATGGCTTGAGGCTCAACCTGAAAAAGACCCATTTTATTCACTTCGGACTCTCCGGACGCGCAACTAGGCCACTAAATGTACGCATCGATGGGGTGAGTATTGACCAAACCAACACCACGACGTTCCTGGGGTTCGAGCTAGATAAGGGCCTCACTTGGGAAAGTCATATAGATAAACTTTGCGGTAAAATTGGAAGCGCCTGCTTCGCTCTTCGGAGAGTGACTAGAGTGGTGCCAGCGGAGGTAGCACGCTCTTGTTATTTTGCGACTGTACATTCCACACTCCAATATGGCGCTGAGCTGTGGGGGCGCGCTGCCGACTGGGAGCGTGCCTTTCGCATGCAAAAACGTGCCATACGTGCGCTAGTCGGCATCCGTCGCGACGTCTCTGCTAGGCCCCACTTCAAAGCTCTCGGTATCCTCACGCTGCCCTGTATTGTGATCGTGCAAGTGGCGGTGTATGTGAGAACCGAGCTCAAGAGTTTCGCTAGAAATTGCGACATGCACTCGTACAACACACGAGGAGCGGGCAACCTTACTGCCGTTCCCCGAACCCTGGCGAAGTCCGCCAAGCTGAGCCACGTCATAGGGCCGACAGTTTATAACAAGCTCCCAAAACACATTAAAGCCGCCGAAAGCTTGTTCAATTTCAAAGCCAAATTAAAACGCTGGCTTGTTGAGCAGACATTCTATTCTTTCGAGGAATTTATTAATTCTAAATCTATTGATAATTTACTGTAATTAATTAATTTATTGTGAATTGACTTATTTTTATGAATTATTATTTTGTGTTTCTTTGAATTTACTTATGTAACTAATTTTTATTATTATAAGACGTGTATAAGTAGGTACATTATACAGCTAAGTTCTTAAGTTTTTTGACCTGTAATAATTATTTTTTACCAATAAATACTATTGAACTATTGAACTATTGAACTATTTAATTTATTACGTATGAAAACAATTCCTTTAATACCCCTTTATATCGTGGAATTATATGTGATGTGAGTAATGTGATAAGAGTTACTTATTGATTGTTGTGTATTGTAGATCCGTACATTCGCCAAGTACACGTCGTTCCAACGCGCTAAAGTGATCCGCGACAAACGCACCAACAAGAGCAAGGGCTTCGGCTTCGTCAGCTTCAAAGACCCCGGGGACTTCATCAAGGCCATGAAGGAAATGGACGGTAAGTCTAAATACTATTGAGGTAACTTCTAGGTATGTACAGGTATCCTCGCGGCTTAATAGCGCTGACCTTGAATGCGTAGAAGTCGATTTTTAGATGTGTTTGGCGGGAGGGGTGCGACGCGACAGGGAAGGCGCCCGGCGTCTATTGGTCGCTTAGCCACCTTCCCGTCGCGGCGGAACCAATAGGCACCGGCTCGCCTCACCTCACTTGCGCAGAGATCCCCTCCACTTTCGCCGAGCGCTATTAAACCGCGAAGACATCTGTATTATTTTTTTTATAAAAGATAAAACTAGTATCTTAGTAGTCGAATTTCAATGTATATAATGTACTTTAATAGCTACTTGTAAAAGCTAAATTTAAATTTTAGCAAATAATTACTTGGAAAAAAGTAGAAAAAAAGTAAAGTAAAAGAGCATTATCTCACATCCTAAGTATTGAGTATAATATGTATGTATAATAAATATGTATTTAAAGTAGTATTTTATGTATTTTTATTTATTATGTATAGTATTTTCGTAGTTAATAACTTATATATGTAAGTGCAAGTAAGTTTACACAAACCTACCATTACAACACTGTCTCTCTATATTCAAAGGTTTGCTGGAAAAAAACTCTTTTAAGGGTTAAGCTCGCCTTTGTACATGCCTTTTATTAATTACGTGTGTTAATAGTTTTTATGTGTGCAATAAAGAATTTAAGAATTTATTAAAAACCTTGTAACTCAAGTGTGTGCCGTTTATCTCAACTCCAGTCTTTTATTTCCTTGTTGGGTTACCTGAAAGAGACTCCTTGTACTAACTACCTTAAGAACTATGTATACCTGTTCTTTTATAGATTATAGTCCCCATTTAATAATTTTATTGTTCACCTTCTCATTGACATTGAATTCAATCTAGCCTTTCTATCACTTTTTGTAAAATAAAGACCTACTGCTGAACGAAACCATGAGATAAGAGCATTGTAGCTGTAGAAAATTCTGTTGGATGTGAGAAGTAGTAATCATTCCAACGTTCAGTAAGCTGTTATAGGTTATATGAAGTTTGGTGAATTCATGATAAAGAACAAGCTTAATTCTATAAAAAAAAACTTTCAAAAATCCATCTAAGGACTCTTAGGTTATTGAGACGAATCTAACGATACCTCAATTGTCAAAATCCACTCAGCCGTTTGGAAGACACGCGTAAAAAACATTACCCTTCCTTGGTAGTCAGGTGAAAATGATAGTTAATAAGAAGGGTGATGGTTATGACAAATAATGATGATAATTAACAATGATTATGATATTTTTTATAATGAATTTATTTTCCCAGGTCGCTACGTCGGCAGTCGGCCCATCAAACTGCGGAAGAGCACGTGGAAGCATCGCTCGCTCGACGTCGTGAGGAAGAAGGAGAAAGAGAAACAGGCGCTGCTCTCCTTACTCATGGCAGGCAAGAGTTGACAACTGTAGGGTACGACTGTGCTAAGGGCCGCGCTTTTGGCCCTCACAAAGCCACGTTTCAAACACTTACAGCCGTATTCTAACACCCGTATTCTAACTTTCTAAGAGCTATTTAAGACGATCAAATATATTGTTCAATATGACGAATTGTGCAATATTATTGACCGTATTGGGTTTATATCGAATCTTTCTTTCTTTCAAATCTTATTATACAATAAATATTTTGTGCAACGTTATTGTAGGTCTAGGGGACGCCTTAGGCGATTTTTCCACTTAAGGAAATACTTACATTTGAAATTTGACAGATGACCGCCGAAACCGTTATGCCTAGATCACACGTACCGAGCAAACGGGCGAGGCAGTAAAATGTTACTCGGCCGAAGTGATGTAAGCGACCAGCTTACGTCACTTGCTCAGCCGAGCACTCGGCGCTATGTTTACACGTACCGTCTACTCGGCCGAGAGCACTGTCTCGGCCGTATGCTCGGTACGTGTGATCAAGGCATTTAAGCTTTAACTGTCTCGGTCGAGTACTTGGTACGTGTGAACTAGGTATTAGAATACGGGTGTTAGACTGAGCACAATCCCCACTGGGATGGCAGCGGTCGGCAGAGCACTTTCAATGTCAAACAATTTTAAACATTATGGTCATAGTTATAAGACCAGTATTACAGGGCCGGCGACAGGACGCGCTTTGTGTGGGCTTGAGCGATTCAAACTCAACACTTGTTTAAAATATGGCCCTGAATGGATGAAATATGGCATTCAAAGTGCATCATGCATCAAAGATATTTTATCCTTTGTAGAAAACCTTTACGTATGGGAATGTAATAGGAACGTATAAGTTTAATCACATTAGTTAAAAACACTGGATTTCATTCCACTTAGAAAACAGTACAATATCGTTTACCTAAGAAATATACTAACTTGCAATATTTCAAATCTTTTTACTAATTAGATTAGATACGCTATTTACGACTTGCTAATAATATGTGCGTCATTGTGTAGATGAAAAATTAACAATTTGAATGATTACATAATTTCTAAATGTTACTACAATAAATTCCCGTTTTAGTGCGTAGTAAAATAAAATGTAATAATTAAGTTTTTTTTAAATTCTTGGAAAATAGATAGGTAAGTAGCTATTTTATTATAAAATGAATTTACCAAAATAAAGCGTTGACGATGGAGTATTGTTTCAATTATGCTTAAACATAACATAAAATCAGGAAGTGTATAATAAATACAAAAACATTAATTTCATAATTTATTTATGAATCTTTGGTTTATCTACTTACTAAAAAAAAACCTAATTTCACTATCGCATGATTCAACCTACATCCTCATTTGTACACATCTCATTAACACTAGAAGTAATTTTTTTGGTAATTAATTATACACCGTAACTTATTAATCACCAGAAAAAAAAAATACGCATAATCAGTGGCCTTTACTGAACACAGATATGACAAAAAAACTCGTCATTTTCTAAAGAGTCGATGACAAACTGCTTTTTTATACGCTACAAGCCAGCGACTTAGCTTGTAGCTTGTAAAGTCGCCCAGTGTCATCGGCGTTTTTACAATCTGCTTGTTGACAATCCTACCCGAAAGCTAACTCGCTCACACGCTAGCTTTTAAACTCACCAACAAGCAGCGTGTAAAAAAGCCGTGTGTCATCGACTCTACCTACCAATCCTAGAACATTTTGCACACTAAACTAGTTTGTATCGGTAGCATTATGCTCTACGTTCTTAAGCCTCATTTGGCGTAGTCTCACGATCGGGCGCGGTCGTTTCCGCTGCGGCTCTGTGATCTTTTTGCATACTAAACTAGTTTGTATTGGGGTCTACGTTCTTAAGGCTCATTTGGCGTAGTCTCACGATCGGGCGCGGTCGTTTCCGCTGCGGCTCTGTGGTCTTTTTGCATACTAAACTAGTTTGTATTGGTAGTATTGGGGTCTACGTTCTTAAGCCTCATTTGGCGTAGTCTCACGATCGGGCGCGGTCGTTTCCGCTGCGGCTCTGTGGTCTTTTTGCATACTAAACTAGTTTGTATTGGTAGTATTAGGGTCTACGTTCTTAAGCCTCATTTGGCGTAGTCGCACGATGGGGCGCGGTCGTTTCCGCTGCGGCTCCGTAGTCGCTGCGGCCGCGTACTGCGCCTCAAGGCAACAGCGCTCATCTCCGGACTCTAGCCCCGTAGTGTGCGGGCAAAATGGCGTCTCGAAGTCTTCCACACAGTACGCTCCTGATGCTCTGAAATGGTTATTACTTTTGGAAGTAAGCTCAAAGAGCGGTCTTCTTATGGTGTCACTAGTTCTTTCGAACCAGTGTGGTGAAAGGATTTCAAGTGCGGTTCCTTACGTGCATTGACACATGTTGTTTCGAACTTTTTAGGTTCTATGACATGTCGGTTTCCTCACGATGTTCACCTTCACCGTTTAGCACATGTCATGTTTTAATGCACACATAGATTTTTTGAACAGAAACATTCATTGGAGTAGGTACGACCGGGTTCGAACTTACGACCTTCGGCTTGAAAGTCGAAGCACCTCCCAATAGGCTGGTGTAATACTGCTATTAGCGCTCGTCCACTTTGAGAAATTTAGATGGTCAGTCTCGAAAGCCCAGTAATTTTAGTGATCAAACCGGAACACAGTAATGCTTACACATTAAAAAACTTTGGGGCAGTATATCTGGCACTGTGTATATATCCAACGGTGCACCTATTTATTAGCGTCCGTATACTCGAATGAAATGAGGAAATGGGGGGAGGCCTTTGCCCAGCAGTGGAACAGAGCAGGCTTCATATAATAATAAATACTCGAATGAACCAGTGGTTGGTTCTAGCGTTGTAGTTTTCAAACATCCCGAAGGCGTCCTAGGCTTGAGTAAGTGTGGGTAAGGGTAATGAGTATGTACTCACGACATGGGTGCGGGTTGCCCCAGAAGCACGGGTAACGCCGAAGCCCGCGCCGGCGGCACGCGCACCGAGCAGCGCCGCCCGCACGGCGCCGCCGACCGCGGCCGGAATAGACTCTCTGCCTGGTAGCAGATCGACCAGATGTGGCTGCATAGCGCTTCGTCTAGAAATGGAACACCTTGAATTTAAGCAGGGTTTAGACGAAGCCAGTAACGCTGGCGCCAGTCCTCAGACAAACCAGCGCTGGCCTGGCCCGCGTTCTTTAGATGAGGCCAATGGAAAATAGGCCGGCGCTCTATTCCCGCCAGTCCAGGCAGCCAGCGCTGGCTTGTCTTGAAAAACTGTTTATACGAGGCCAATAACCAGCCAGCGCTGGCTGCCAGTTTCATTGGCTGCTGGCTTCGTCTAAACCCTGCTTTAGAGCAGGAATCAAAGTAGTTCTGACAACTATTAATGAAACTGTTTTCTGAACGCCATTATCCAGATAAATTACCTTTTCCTTTTGTCGTTATCTTCAATGCGGACGGAGGTTATTCATTGAGTCCTTAACCCTGTGGCCAACCACAGATCAAGCCCATTCCTATGCCATTAGTTAGTGACTAATAAGTGACGAACAATGGTCTGACTCCCAGGATTTGTGACAGCCCCGTTCCTGAGATATCAGCGAAAATACCTGGCCCACGGTTCTGGATCCAGAACCCTGTGGCCAAGTACTTTTGCAAATAATACACAAACCACTGCATCTTATGGCCCCAGATTTTTAATTTGCGTTAGAAACGCCAGTCACTAAGCCCTAGACAAAAAACTAACTTCCTAGACCCAAGAATACCGAAGTTAAAAAAGTCCGGTCTAACATTTTGAGGTTATAAAAATAACCTCAAAATGTTAGACCAGCTACCCGAAAGAAAAATGCTAGGAGGCTGATTACTATGCCAAACCTTAGTGACTCATTTGTGACTAACAATGAACTGAGTCCCGGAATTCGTGACAGCCTATTTGCAGAGATATAAGCGAAAATACTTGGCCACAGGGTTCTGGTCCAGAACCCTGTGGCCAGGGCTTTTCGCTAATTTCTCAAAAACCGCTGCATATTATGACTCCATTTTTTGTATATGCTTTAAAAACGCCAGTCACTAAACCCTAGACCTAAAATTAGCTTCCTAGGTTGTTTAATAATAAATCCTAGAAACATGTTTTGAGGTTATAATTTATTAACAGAGTGACCATATATTTTGCTTCATTGAGACTTTCCTTGTTTTGCGTTACGCTACGTAATGCTATAGTTACCTATTGTCTATGGCATTCATATCCTAGAATATTGTTTTAGGCAGGCAAGTACCTATGTAGAGATCTTTCAGTCTAAATATGCATGCCTCTTCACTATCTCGGAAGTAAAACTAAAATATAATATTTTGCTCTGGATTGCCGCTAGTGCTCACGATGATCTAGCTGCTGCTTCTTTCCGTAGAAGGAATGCTGAAAATATACTTATTATTATACTTCTATGTACCTACTGTAGTCCAATCAGCTAGACTTGTAATACTTACATTTAAAGTTTGATTCAGTCCTTATTATATACATAGGGTATATCAGTCTTGTTTTGTTTACAATCTTAATATATATATATAATACATTTATTTTCCATTACACTGCCCTTTTGCTTGATTCGAAAATTTTGTAATAAACCTTCATGTGGATATCATGTGAATATAATACTTTGAATTAGCACGCAATAAAAGCTTAAAAGTACTAAAATACTGAAAAATAACGACTCTTTCTAATTTTTCTTAATATATGAGTCGGGACGGCTATTGTCATAAATTAGAACTGCCAATTTACCTTAAACTTTGCTTGAACTGAAGTATATTTTTGCGGAAACTGCTGTACAATAGTAACTTGGAGCTTGTGTAGACCATGGAGTGTAGATTTTGTGTTCATTTTATATTGTAGACCATGAGTGTAGATTTTATACTCCGGATGCGTGCTTTATTTTCGAACTTTATTGTGATTTTGTCTTAAACGCAGCTTCAATGTGGGATTATTATTATTGCAGCTCCACTTTATTATTGACCGCCTTTATGATTGAGCTCTATTGCGTAGATAAAAACACACCACAATAATTTTAATAGTTTGCCTTAAGGATAATCCGTCTCTGCTTACCTGCCTAAAACAGTAGTCTTCTACAATAGTCTAGGCTAGGATGTGAATGGAATAGACAATAGGTATTTATAGCATTTACGTTAAGCAACAATACGTTATGTTACGTAACACAAAACAAGGAAAGTCTCAATGAAGCAAAATATATGGTCACTCTGTTAATAAATTATAACCTCAAAACATGTTTCTAGGATTTATTATTAAACAACCTAGGAAGCTAATTTTAGGTCTAGGGTTTAGTGACTGGCGTTTTTAAAGCATATACAAAAAATGGAGTCATAATATGCAGCGGTTTTTGAGAAATTAGCGAAAAGCCCTGGCCACAGGGTTCTGGACCAGAACCCTGTGGCCAAGTATTTTCGCTTATATCTCTGCAACTAGGCTGTCACGAATTCCGGGACTCAGTTCATTGTTAGTCACAAATGAGTCACTAAGGTTCGGCATAGTAATCAGCCTCCTAGCATTTTTCTTTCGGGTAGCTGGTCTAACATTTTGAGGTTATTTTTATAACCTCAAAATGTTAGACCGGACTTTTTTAACTTCGGTATTCTTGGGTCTAGGAAGTTAGTTTTTTGTCTAGGGCTTAGTGACTGGCGTTTCTAACGCAAATTAAAAATCTGGGGCCATAAGATGCAGTGGTTTGTGTATTATTTGCAAAAGTACTTGGCCACAGGGTTCTGGATCCAGAACCGTGGGCCAGGTATTTTCGCTGATATCTCAGGAACGGGGCTGTCACAAATCCTGGGAGTCAGACCATTGTTCGTCACTTATCAGTCACTAACTAATGGCATAGGAATGGGCTTGATCTGTGGTTGGCCACAGGGTTAAGGAGTCAATGGTTATTCGTAGTCACGATGCAACCTCAATATTGTTCCTCATCACAGCTTACCCCCCGTTCCCATTTGTCGGATGTCGGATACTTTAGTGGCTGAATATTTTTTATGAAGCAGTTCACATTTATCTGACAAGATTTTTAAATTTACAAGCGGATAGATAGATTGTTTATCATTGCATTTAGAGTTTTACGAAAAGGACAGAAGTTTAGTTGACCAGTTTTACAAGAGACTGGTGCTTGAGATAGGTGTTGACCTGTAGTACACAGGTCACATGGGAGCCGACATCCGATTAAAATACGGATCTGACATCCGAAAAGTGGAAATGGGTTCGCATCGATGACACACTGCTTTTTTACAAGCTCATTGTTGGCGTTTTAAAACGCTAGCGTGTGAGCGTGCTTAAGCTTTCGGGAAGGATTGTCAACAAGCAGATTGTAAAAAAGCCGATGACACTGGGCGAGTTTACAGCGCTTAAACAAGCGAACTCGCTAGCTTGTAGCGTGTAAAAAAGCAGTGTGTCATTGACGCTTTATGTTATAAATAGGGGTGGTTTTTTCTTCTTACGTGAGGCAGAAGTCTGCATGTCCGAGCCGCACGGCACCGCGGGTGCACCCGTACTCTGGCTGCGGCCGCTGAATCGCTTTGCGGTCCGTTCTCTTACTGGGTGTGTCCTCGCAGTAGGGCTGGCTGCGGCCTCCGTTGAGGCAGAAGTCGGCATGTCCGAGCCGCGCCGCCTCACCATAGCGGCCTGCGTTAGTATATAGCATGTGGACTGCACGAGCGTCTCCCGGATCCTGTCGGAGCGCAAGCTCGGAGCGGGTCAGCGGCCGGGCCGTTCACTTACTGGGCGTGTCCTCGCAGTACGGCTGGCTGCGGCCTCCGTTGAGGCAGAAGTCGGCATGTCCGAGCCGCGCGGCCTCCCCGTAGCGGCCGGCGTTAGTGTGTAGCACGTGGACTGCACGTGCGTCTCCCGGGTCCAGTCGGAGTGCGGGCGCAGAGCGGATCAGCGGCCGGGCCGGGTCAAGACCTGGGGGACAAATCTCTTTCATCAAGGGTCAAAATCATAATTGTATCATAACTGTGGGGTACAAAAACCGCCTCCATAGCTCGCTCTCCGATATCTTGCGCCATGTTAAATCAAGATCCATCTACCCCAACGATGTCGTCTGGCCATCGGGCAGGTAATCTGCTAGCTGTCTTCGCCCCTCGATCCATAATATACTTATGATAGTTCCTTTTTTTATTTATTTTCTTTTTTTATTATGTAAACAAATACCTAGCGAGACGTGCTAAGGTGCTCTACTGATAGAGATCACGCCTGCCTATGACCAGAACAGTGCCAGACAGGACTTTAATACACATAGGCTGGTGCAACACTGCTATAGCCCTCATCCACTTTGAGACATTTTAATGGTCAGGCGCCAAAGTCTAGTAATTTCACATCCATAACTTTGAGCCCTTTGATAGAGGACCAAGATTACCCACATAGCTCAGAGAATTAGCAAGCTGAAGTGGTAGTGGGCTATAGTCATATCTTTCGAAGAACCCATAACCACTGGGGTTCACAAGTTCTTGAGTGGAGACCGCGAATCGGCAAATGTAGTGTAGGACGCCCTCCGGCCAGGTGGGGTGACGATCTGCGAAAGGTTGCAGGCAGAAGGTGGATGCGGCAAGCCGAAGACAGGGCGCGATGGCGCAAATTGGGAGAGGCCTATGTCCAGCAGTGGACTGATGATGATGATGAACTTTGAGCCCTCATCATCATCATCAGCCCGGTGTCACCCACTGCTGGGCATAGGCCTCCTCCATTAAATGCCAATCTCGTCTGTGCTGTGCGGATCTAACAAAGGTGTTGCCTGCAATATTGCGGAATTGCGGATGTCATCAATCCATCGGGCTGGTGGTCGCACGACGCTGCGTTTTCTCTCCCTAGGCATCCATTCTGTCAAGGCCCTACTCCACCTGCCGTAACCACGCCTTGCCAAGTGTCCTGCCCAGCGCCATTTGAGTTTCATAATTCGGATGCCAACGTCTTGGAATTTAGTCCTTCTCCGAATTTCGGTGTTTCTCACTCTGTCTATAAGACGGATGCCTAGCATGGCATGCTAGGCATCCGTCTTATATACTTTGAATCCTATTTACCAATAATCCTGTTCAATCTGAAGGTGAGGTAGTTCGCAATGATGCCGCACATGTGGGCACCTAGCGAGTGTCCTACACACGTGAGCCGGTCGGGCCGCAGCCCCGCCTTGCGCAGAGAGCCTAGGGCTTCGGCCGCGCACCTGGCCACGGGTCTCAGGTTGTGCACCGCTGCGACGTAGCAGGGTGGCTGGCAAAGCTTGCCCCAGTCCAGCATTAGCACATTGTAGCCGCCGCGACGGAGGTATGCTGGACGAACAGAAATAACAAATAAGTAGGTACAATACGGCCGACGTATCTTGGAGAGTCTAAACATAGGCTATGCGAACTTGAGTATATGTACCTACACACGTATTACATTGTTCTATATTATATGTATAATATATCAACGCGGGCGAAAGCGCGGGCTTATGCTAGTAGGTTTATAAAAAAGAAATTGGCATCAACAGTTTTCTATTGTGTGTTTTCATGCGCTAAAGTTCTCATACCCTATGTTCAGACTCGCCAAGATACGTCGGCCGTATTGTAAGTTCATCTAACAAACAATTGATTTGATAACACATTATATGATCGAGTGGCAAGTGCATTGGACTGCTACGTCGAGTGTCGCGGGTTCGATTACCGCTTCAGGACAACATTTGTGTGATGAACATCAGTGTTTGTCCTGAGTATGGGTGTTTTCTATGTAAGTATTCTACGCATGTATTTACAAAAAAAGTATCAGATCTCTGGTTCCCATAACACAAGCTTTCTTAGTTTGGGGCTAGATGGTGAAATCTCCAAATATTATTATATTATTATTATTATAATTGACACATTCATTAGTACCTAACGATGCAAAGCCGGCTACTGTAGAAAGTTGTTTATAACCCAGTAGGTAAGAACACGAAAGGAGCCTCTTTGAGGCGTACTTGAAATCCTTTCACCACACTCTGGTTCGAAAGAACTAGTGACACGATAAGAAGAAGAAGCAGGTAAGATACCGGTTAAGGACTCAATAAATAAGTAGTGTTATTTTTTTTTATTGAGGACAAAAATATGCTCTAATATAAAACTGCTTTGTCTTGTACCACAGAAGTTAATAAATCATGATTGTGTGAACAAACAATCATCTCAATCAGAAAATTACGTCAGTGGCAGTAAGAGGCTATGTGAAAATTTGGAGTCGCTGCGTTTCATTCTTACTCGGTAACGGTACAGTTTACAAACTTGATGTTAATACAGTGATTACTTGAGGATATAATCTAAATAAATGTAAGACAGAAACACGATTGGTGAAACTTTTCTCGATAGATTTATTTTTTGAAATAGGCCCTCTTAAAATCTGATTTACATCCATTCTCCCAATTTAGAGAATATTTTACGGTTTATTTTTATACTATTGAGTGAGTAATCACAGAACATAGATCAATGTGAAAGGATTTTTTTATAAATTCAATACTTTTCAAGCAATACGATGTTTTATCATTTTTCGCTTACGTCCCTTACTTATGAGCGACAAAAATCTATATCTAACCTCTTCCCTCGGGGTAAGGTGTCTAATTGCGCTATTACTGTCTTACAATTCGGCAGCTGTCATTTTTGACAGTTTCACATATCCTCTTAACCACTTATATCAAATATGTATTTACTTTATCATCATACGAAACCCTTCAGCATTGCTTAGCCGTGTCTGTCGTTGCGCAACGGATGCAACATCTAACGCAATGCAGCCCGCATGCACAATGGCTTCACGACCTGACATTCTGCAACGATACACATTTCTAGGGTCGTTGACTTCGGAGAAAGCCACAAGGTGACAGTACCTACTAAAAGTACTTCTTCTTATCGTATCATTACTCTTTCGAACCAGTGTGGTGTAAGGATTTCAAGTGCACCTCGAAGAGGCTTCTTTCGTGCACTTGACACATGTTTTCGAGCTTTTAAGGTTCTAAGATATGCCGGTTTCCTCACGATGTTTAGGTACTTTAGAAATCCACACATAGGAAACAAACGCGCACAAGTCTGAAACGCCATGACGGTTTCTACTATTAGATATTGTGTGTCGTGAGTTTTCATGAATTTTGACTGTTCAAAAAAACACGTATAAAATCTAAATTAAAGTATGAAACCTTACTAATTTGTTCACACAATCGGAAAACATAGACGAAATGAATAGTGTGAAGAAATTACTATAATACGGCGTACTTTTTGAGTGCAAGTTCGAAACACTTTGTATGGAAATTTCCCATTTACATGCACCTTAAGCACGTGTTTTAAATGCACACATTGGTGTACCACCGGGTTCGAACTCACGACCTTCGGATCGAAAGTCGAGGCACCTCCCACTCGGCCAACACGGCTTTACAAAAGTACTAAAAACATATAATTCAACACCACATTCGTCAAGTGCAATATGCATACATATCACTTTCACCATCCAGGCGTGACTTTGAAAACTCCAAGAAAATTAATGCGAAAAACGTGCCAACTGAATGAACTTTCCCAATAATTTACCTACGCAGATTGGTTGTGATATAATCAACGAAGAAAGTTTTCGTTTATCTTTTGACAGCTTTATTATAGCAATGATGGATTAATCCTACGATTTCCGGTTTAGAAGAGCTCCAGATGATATAATAGATTGCATTTTAAACTTATAATCTTGAAACTATTCCTTTTAAGTGTGAGTGTAACCTGGCCCGCGATTTCCTTACCTAATTCTTTAGGTTTTATCTTGACCCGCATTACAACACAGACGTATTAAAGTATAGAAACACAATGATAATACCTACTTTGAAAATGCGACCAAGAAAAAGGAAACTTCTAGTACATTTTGATCCAATGCTTATTTTCGAAAAAGAGAAGTAACAGGGCTAAATAACTATTATATTATGTTAAAACTACTAGGCATTTTCATTGTCAATAAAACTACATCGTAAAAAGTAACAAACATTATTTTAAAATAGAGATCTATGTATATTTCATTTTTATTGACAGGGTGTCCGAAAATTTTCATTTCTATATACCGCATCCATTTTGGCTTGGTACTGTCCATCTTGGAGTTCTATAGGAACACCGTTATTCATCTATGCATTACAATAACAACCATTACCTATCTACCACTACCTACGAGTTCCTCTTAGGGTAATGAACAGCCTGCCTTCGATGCAAAAAGCGCGATGTTTTATAAATTACCTATTTTTCTATGTCTGTTGCATCGTAGCTCCCAAAAGGACATAGAGATGGATGAAATAGAGTAGGTAAATAAGAACGTTGGTTTTTCTACGCCAAACACACACACCGTGACAGCCTTTGCAGCAGCCTGCGTACAGATTATATTAAACTCTAAAATATTGTATTGGACTTCTTACTTACCGTCCCTCAACACCGTTATCGGCAGCGTATCGTCTCCTCCGGCGTAGCCGTGGATGAGCAAGATGGTCTCATGGGCCGGGTCCCATGCACTCTGCCGAAGCCAGTCCTCACTGAATAGGTCTACCTGCAACATAAAGAATAATCTTGGTGATCTATGTTGCATTCACCCTGCAGCTATCGGCAGTATCGGGACTTTATGAATGAAGTCTTCGATAGATTAATATCTATAGGTACTTTATTGCACATCACAAGACAATAAAAACAAACAGGAACACAAATAATATAAAAAGGGAAGCAAAACAGGGACGATCTTATCGCTAAAAGCATTCTCTTCCAGATTTTAGACCTTTGGATAGATTTGAAAACAATGGGAGCATAATAAACCTAAATAAACATAAATAAGTACTTTTTTGTAAAACACATAATAAAGGTAAATACTAAGTATCTCTTTGTTATTTTTCAGGTCCTAAATTTTATTTGCACCTATCTCATTTTAGTACAGACAGCGTCAGAGATAAGTATCCCCCTTGCACGAGGCACTCAGCTATAAATCCTTTAAAAAAATTATAATACTTAAAATTATTTTAGGCTTATATACGGTTATACAAATATAATCTATTTTTTAAAGGCAAAACTTCTCCATACGCCCGCGGCGGTGATTTGAAGGGATTTGAAGCTGGGTATTATAATGCAAGAGGGATACTTATCTATGACGCTGTCTGTACCTAGTCAGTGAAATCGAGTATCAAACATTCATGCATTCATCACATCATCGGCCAAAATAAATAAATAATAAAAAAAAACATTCTCTCAAATCGCATTTAATATTAGTGTGAGTAGAGTAGATAGTGTAATGGTGTGAACTTTCTACCCTATAAGTGCAAAACTGTTAAGTTTGTATCTTTCAAACTCCATTGTCGTGTCAAAACAAATAATTAAGTATTGCAACATCGTTGTCAAAGAGTGCAAAGTAGGTACTTTTAAATTCATCTGGTTTTTAGGCACGTAAGTAGGTAGGTGTTACGTGAATTATAAGCAACGAGAGCGCGTTGATGTCTTTTATATTGTAAGTACCTTTAATTTTTACTTACTAACTTAGTTGTTGGCAAAGAACAATATTTAAAAACTTGTGTGTGTAGTTCGAGCTTAATTTCTCGGTTTTTTTATACAAGTTTAATGAGTTTCATTGTTTTTATATTCTGTGTTAGATTGTTATAAGACTCTGTAGTTAGATTAACATTGGGTCTTGACAATTTATTTATATAATTTACGCTTTTCGTATGTCCCTACTGACTGACCTACCGAGGCTATCTAGAATTGTCAGTCCCGGCTATAACAATATTCATAGTCTTTTAAAGTGTAATTATTCGTAATATGAAAAAAGGCGGCATGAAAACTCCGACACAAAAGCAAAGTATATTATTATGTTCTCAATTCGGTTGGTATTTTTTTATTTTCGTTACTTTTGTATTTTATTTCAAAGCATTTTTTTTGTTTGAAAAGTTATCCTTTCAGATTGGTTGGTTACATGGACGTTTTATTGAAATCGGTTCAGCACCTAGTTTAGTTTTAAATCAAAATAAGTGAAAAACATACCCATGTCATCAAAGTAAGTTAATTAAATTGCGTATTTTTAATGAGATTTTTTAATGGTGTTTACGGTCACAATATGGGTGAATAATATTCGAAAGATCGCATCTACATTCAATTTTTATTCAGATAGCATCGGAATGCGACCATACTACCGCTACTTGTACGCATCGTCCTTACCTCAATAATTAGGTATTGCGTGCGCATACGTAACCTACTCATGGTGTCGCTGTGAAGTGTTCTAAAAAGGTCCCTCATAATGTATTTTTGGATATGTGAACATCGTGAATACATTAAATTGTGTACATTGCCAGGTACAATAACAGGATGTATCACTACTTATGTACTTATAAAATTTAGACTGTCTTCTTCTTCTTATCGTGTCACTGGTTCCTTAGAACCAGTGTGGTGAAAGGATTTCAAGTGCGCCTCGAAGAGGCTCCTTTCGTGCACTCGACACATGTTTTCGAACTTTAGGTTCTACGACATGCCGGTTTCCTCACGATGTTTTCCTTCATCGTTGCGAGAACGTGGGATACATACATAATTTTTTTCGACCGAAAAAACCCATTTACGCATGACTGCACCGGTATTCGAACCCGCGACCATCAGATTGCATGGCAAGAGGCTCTTGCCATCACATCCACTCGGCCACCACGTCCTCCAAATTTAGCCTGTGACGACTTACTAGTATGGACATAAAGCGGGGCATTCACTAGACGGATATGCCCGCGGGCAAGTATGCAGACCTAGCTATTATAGGTCTGCCAGACTGACTGCGACGGCCCTATAGTAGCAAACATTGCACAGACCTAATAGTAGCGAGGTCCGACGGGCATGTCTGCAGACTTGCCCGCGGGCATGTCCGTCTAGTGACTGTCCCGATATCATGAATATGTTTGATGTTTTTTTTTTCCGATTACCTAAACAAGATTAACCTATAAGTATCTATACTAAGATCTTTTCTTCTATCCTGACATACATTTACCTTCTTTTCGTAGAACGTAAATTTACCTGATTTTCATAGAACTTACATTTAACATTTACCTATTAATATGTATATTTATATACAGGGCTTAGCCCTGACTGGCTAATAGACATACTAGGGCATACAGGCTAAACCAGTGGACGTAGAGACTTGAAAGTGTTCGTCAAGAGCTGAAAGTGCGTATTAAGGAAGTTTTTTTTTAATTAAAAAAACGACACGCAAACGAAGTTGCTGGCAGCAGCTAGTATCATTATAAAGGTATTGAGGACGTGAGAACACTCAAACAATGTACCTAATAATTCTACCAATATGTTGGTACTCACATGTACCATGCGTGTCCGTTGATTACAACTCGATCTGACTCATCATTAGCCTGCTAGGCATAGACCTCCCCATAGAGTGCCATGACGAAAGAGCTGTCTCGTGCCTCCATCGATTCAGAGTGATATATAAGCCGCGGCAGTAAGTTTTTTTTAATCTAAACAAGCGGCGAAACCTACTAGGCTAACCTGCGGGCAGGCTAGCAGGCTCAGACCATATTGTAGAACGCATAACTGTGGAGCAGTCAAGCCTAAAATATTTAACATCTTCATAATATTCCTTCCTAAATGCTCACCACATTTTTAAGCGGCTCAGTCTCCGTGTATAGGTTGAGAAAGACGTCAGGGTCAGGGCAGGGTTCTCGATCTCGTCTCCACACGCAGTCCTCGAAGGTTACATTCGAGAAGGCATCGTTGTGAAGCAGCAGAGCGTCCTTGATCGGATGGCGGTCGGGTTTTGCTCCTGTAAAAAGGTCCAAGATTAAAAAAAAATATAATCTACTTGCGAGAGTTCAAGATACTCATAGTGAAAACTAAAACAGACTCGTTTAGTATAAATATTATTATAATTAGCCTGAGCCCATATTGTAGAGCAAAGGCCTTCCCCTATTCTCGCTAATGACTTCGGTCTTGCCCTACTGTTTGCCGTTTAGTTTAAAATTAACTATAAAATATTTGTATTGTGGATCCAGTGGACAGTGGATCCGCCTTGCACAAGATCGGAGATCGCAAGAGTGGCGCAATAGAGAAGAGGCCTTTACCCAGCAGTGGGTGTTACCGGCTGAATAGAAAGATAAAATATTTTTGATTTATATTATTTTTGATTAAAAACTAAGAGAGAATAGGATGCTTTACTATTTTGGTTGAATTGGTACAATACTAAATGCATTTAAATTGAATTAAAATATAAAAACGCAATCTTACTTACTGCGGGAGAATTTTTGTGTTAAAATTCTCAATATATGTAAATACCAACTTAACTGAGTAATAGGTAGATATAAGATATTATCTACATACATATATTGCTGTTGAAATACGCAGATTTATCTATCGTTACATAATTTACTATAGATATGTAGATAAAGTGCCTAATAGGTACCTAATCAATTAATGAACTAACAACATTAGCTACTTAGTGAGGGCAAAGGAGAAAGATTTTGGAAGATAGAAAAAAAATACTATCAATTAAAAATTTAAATAGAACTCGTAAAAAACGAAGACACAGAAGTCTATTAATTATGAAAGTTTATTGGTATAATGTAAGTAATATTTTTATACGTTTGCATTTGTAAAATCATATTGTACCTACTCTTAAAGACCTTATATACGGGACTCTACCAGTTTTTCTTCCTGATTATTTAATTCAATTCATTAATTTACACAAACATTTCACATAGGTCAGTTATCGGTGGCTCCACACTAGGCTCTCGGCCGTCGTTGGAACCAAAATAATACACCGAATAATTATCAAAAAAGAATTGGGTTTTTATTATTTCATCAAAGACTTATTAAAACACGTACCTTGCACAACAGCGATCGCTGCTAACCAAAGCGCTAGTCTCCGCATCCTCGTCGCTTGCTGACCACTTCACTACTGCCGTGAAAGGAGCAGAGTCGCCGTGGTATCACACGATAGCTTGCTGATTTGCAAGCCAAACGTGTAGTGTGTACGGAAGGAAGGAATGGTATAGTTTTGGCAGAGAAATAGGCTTTTTGAACTTTCTTTACTTGTTTCAACTGCTCTTACATAAACCTGATCGTGATCTGGATATGTTACTGTTGTTTTAGTGGCGACGTATGTTGCCTTTTATTTTCTTTCAGATGTGTAGTGTAAGGTAATTAATAAATCATTGTTAAATCACGTGCGAACATAGTCATCAAAATTAACTTTAACAGTGTATTGTTATGTCGCCAAACTTTTTTTTTGTTTGTATTTCGATTGTGAGTATCATATCTCTTAAACACATAAACTGTGTACCTATAGTAGATAGGTATATATAGGTACATAAACTTGAAATATTCATAATCGAAACCACTCTGAGCCTATCTCTACTAGAAAATCAAGTAAGTAAGATTTTGATCAGTCTTCAAGCACATTTCAAAAGGTGCTAAATTAATAATATTTTATTGCGGTTTTCGTTTCTAAAGGCGTTATCAATTAACTTAGAACTTAGGCTGGCGTGGCGATGTAAGCTTATTTAAGAACTTGTTCATTAATAATTATATTAACAATATTCTATTTACTAAAACACTGACCAAATTATTTATTTCATATTGTATTGTACATCCAGTGAATTTTAATCACAAACATTAGAATTGGTAACTGACGAACAAGAAGTGTCTGAAGCGCGTTGAAGTTTTTTGTTCGGAAAAATGTATTTTTTTTTTCGGATTCGGTTTTTTCGGAAAAATGTACTGTTTACTACAAAGTATATGCCTAAAAGGTCATGATTCGTGTAATTGTTATAAAATCATGAGTTGCGACGTAAATTGTTTGAAAGTGTTGCTTCATTCTTGCCTGTGTAGCTATGTACATAGCTCTACCTAACAAAGATTTCGCTTTCCGCTACGCAGTAAAGGTAAAAGTCGGATGTAATTGAAGGTTCCTCTTGTACAATGTACAGATGTACTTGGTTCCGTATGTGCGCAGTACAGGTGAAACAGCGTCGTACCTAGAGCGGGACGCAAGCCTTCAGGTAGCGTGGAGCGGTAGAGCCTCCGCGCCCGCGCCCACGCCAGTCGCTCGACACACGCGCATTGTGCGCGCCTGCCCCCGCAACGCGCCTTACAACCTACGCTAAATAACAACAATATCCACACATCTCAATGGAAAACTGAACATTTTCTACAAGGATACAGTGCCCCGGCTTGTGTGAAGTGACTGAAGAGTGTTTGAAGTGGGTTCTGAGGACAGAATCACGTAGTGATAATTGCGCGAATGCCACGGTCCACGGCCTACGCAGCCGGCGGCGTCCCCCTCCTCCGTCCATTCAAGCGCCAATCGTTGAACCCATGCGGCCGCGGCATTCGCAGTGAACTATTTACAAATAAACTTCCAAATATCGCGAAAATGCACGCGTTGAGCATATGACATAGTGAGAGTCGGCTCCAACGACAATGTCAAACCAGAACGCGGGCCAGTTCAACAAACAGAAGCAACAACAACTAGGTAAACAGGGCCCGGAACCGGTCAACTTTCCACCGCGCTATCATCCGCCCCCGGCGGCCGCAGGTGGCCCGAAGCTAGCCACTGTCGACCCGACCGCCAAGGAGTTCAAGCCGCCGTATGCCGGCAAGCCAACCGATCCTAATAAATTGCAATATCCACAAGGCGCGACCGGGCCCTACCCCGGCGGATCGATACCCTACGGGAAGTATCCGCAGCAGGGCTACCCCGTCGGATACCCTCTGCCGCCGGGTGCGATACGTGTTCTTCGTCAACAACCGGGCGAGGTTACGACCAAGGCCATCGTCCACGAGCCGGGAGAGCTGACGACTCGCGCCCGGAGCGCCGACGACACTCAGCGCACACTGCGCAACATCGAAGAAGAACAGATCCACAGAAGGTCGGCAGACATGCTCAAGTTCACGAAGCGTGTCGACCCCGAGGCTGCGCGGTCTTCCACCGACCAGCGGCGGCAGCTCCAAGCACTCTTAGACGAAATAAAAGCGCTCAAGGAAGAGAACCGTAAGTTGAGCGAGGACAATCAGGAGCTCCGAGATTTGTGTTGTTTTTTGGATGACGACCGGCAGAAGGGAAGAAAGCTCGCCCGAGAATGGCAGCGCTTCGGAAGGTACACCGCGTCCGTGATGCGGCAGGAGGTGTCGGCGTACCAAAACAAGCTGAGAGAGCTAGACGAAAAGCAACAGGAGCTGATCAGTGATAATTTGGAGCTGAAAGAGCTGTGGTTGTATTTAGTGGAAGAGCGCGAGCGAGGTACGTGTATGAATTGCGGGCGTCCTTCGGGCAGGCTGCGGGATGACGGCGACGGCAGTAGCAGCAGCACCAACGTGGAGGAGGGGCCAAGGCCGCCGCCCGCGCCGCCGGTACCCATCCCTCACCCACAGCTCGCCGAACGAACGGTGCAGTACGTCAGAGATTTGGAACAGAAGGTTCGGAGACTAGAAGCCGAGAAAGGCGTGAATACACCCACCGAGCGACCGGAGGCCGTAGTCCGAGCGTTGCAAGTTTTGGAGGTCAGGGAAAGTGTGGAGCGGGAACGTAGGAGGCCTGCCCCTGACCTGGACACTGGAGAGCAGGCCCTTGTGAGAGAAATGTGCAACGTCGTGTGGGGTAAGCTCGAAGACGCGCCTTCGCAGCCTCCGCCCCGCTGACACCTTCGTATAAACAGAAACATTCAAAAGGAAATGGACTTGTTCTAGCGATGCAAGTTGTTTGGAATCTGACTTTATTGAGGTCAATGCGATCGCCTCGATGTCTCGTGCCGTGACCTACAACGGAATTAAGTGACGACCTCGTTTAACAATCAAACATAACTGTACTTACCTACAACTAAGTTTATCGGTTAGGGCTATTATAAGTACCTTTGGTGAAAAGCATAAATAATGCTTCATTCAATGGAGTTAGGTTACAAATAAAAGTACAAAATAGATAACTTAAGTTAGTAAGTTGATAAAGTAGGAAGGTTTTATTTCGTTTGACTGTGATTTCATGTGAGCTGAATTTATAGGTATGCAATGTACTCGTTGATGTTTTTATTTTTTAATTTATACTTATAATTAGGTTAAATTGCTTGTAATTTAATCTTGCCAAGATATAACTTAACTACTTTAGTTTAAATTCTGTTTATTCTTGCTCAAAGCACAAATACATTCCAACTAGTTATATAACTTACTATGTTAGAGTTAACTACTGGTTATTCGTCTGTAAGATTTTGCCTCAATGAGATATCATTACTAAATTATCAATAAGTACCTAATTTATACCTAGTCATTAACAAATCTTGCATTTTTTTTAATCGTTGTCAGATCACGATATTGCTTGCCTGAAGTTGTGCGTGTTATTAATTTATTCAAACAAAATTGAGTTTAGATTACAGCTCATTAAAATATTTAGAAGTTTACAATTAGCATTTTATTTATTTACCTTATACCTAATACGTATACTTACTTACAAGAAGAAGCGCGTTGAAGTCTTTTACAAGGAGAAATCATTCCTCACGCAATTTTACACAAAATAAGAGTTGTTCTACCTAGTGCATCTGTGAGGCGTTGTCCTAATAGAACGCGATCACGCGATCGTCGCGCGAGCAAGCGATGCGACCATCGCGCGATCACGCGATCAAACGTACTAACGTCAAATAAGCGTCCATTGGCAATCGCGCGATCGCGCGACGCGACGCGATGCCAATTGGGACGCCTCTTTGACAGTACGTTTGATCGCGTGATCGCGCGATCGCGATGGTCGCGTCATCGCGTTCTATTAGGACACTGCCTGAGCTGTAGAACTCGTGAGTCTAGTTATAAGTAGTCCGTGATAGTCTGTAGAGTAAACTGGTATTTATTTATTTACTTACCTCTTTAATTTATTATAAGATCTGACTGTATTAATTACCTAACGCTATAATATTTCTCGTTAGTACTCGTTAGACCTAATATTACTCGATTACCTACATAAATAACACACTAGTATTATATGACCAACCAGTCAAACCTATACTACCTAATTTAATTATCAATCAAATGCAAGAAAAGTAGCGAACAACATACAACCGACTTCAATTGGACGGTTCTAGTGACCGTAAACACCACTGAAAAGTCACAGGGAAGCAGAATTCACAATTTTGTTTACAAATAATTTTATAACGACGATATACCTACCTATTTTTTCAGATATATTTCTATTTAAGAACCAGAGTATGGAACCAATTTTAATAAAACTTTGAAAATATTTTTTTAAATCGGTTTTTATACAACAAAATGAGGTACCTACCTAACAAACATTGAAAAAATTACCGAGCTGAGAACCTCCTCCTCTGAAGACTATGTAGGTTGAGTGAGTCACCAAAAACCAAAAATCATAAGTTATAGGTAATCCGTTATTATAATGTTTTCTTTATTACAGCATAAGCTAACTACTACAATGGGCCACCCATAGACCGTTGCAAACGATGATCGTTTATCGATCTATAGGTAGCTCAACTGCTCCAACCCGATGGCAGCGTGTGGAGGATACCAGCTGCATTGCCTCTTTGTATTGCAAGGCTTATAGGTACTTGATAAAAACCTATTTATTATATCGAGTTGGAGCAGTACATACAGGGTGTGTCGTAATGAGTGGATAATCCTTCAGGTGAGGGTGGGGGACTTCAGGACTGATCAGAAAATGAAAATATGTACCCAGTAAAAATCCCACGGATTTCGAGTTACTGGACGTTTTCGAAACTTCCATTTTTTTTTACCTTTGTCCATTTTTTTGCTGCCAAGGTTACAAATCTTGGAATTTTTATCTTTTTTTTTGCTAGAGTATTCCTAGATAACTGTGCTATCGAATGGTATTTCTTGTTTTTGTGCCACAGGTACAGTTTTTTTGGTACAGCATTATTAAGTAAAGAAAATGGGTTTTGCTCATTTTTTTCCAAAAGTTTGATCCCCTGTGGTGAAAAAAAAATGTATGGTGACCTATGTGACCAATTTGTGAAAAACTTGCCTACTTCATTGGCATTCTAAAATAGTATAGCACTTGGTGTTTCCAGCTACCTATTCAACGAAAATCCCTGTTAAGACGGGAAAAGGTCGTTTTTTCAAATAAAAAGTTCGATAAAATTTCACTTGGTAAATTGGAATTTTGTGAGCAAAATTCATGCTCTAAGAAATAAATTTACTAAAGTAATAAAATAGATACCTAAAATACAATTATTACATGAGTATTATGAGTGTTTCCTACGGAATGAGCTCAAAATGGCTACCTCTAGCTGAAATGCACGCTATGCATCTTCTTTCTTATCTAAATAAGTGACGTGACGTGCTTAGCGCTCTCCTGATGGTAAGAGATCATGCTTTCCCATGACCAAAACAATTATTCACAGACGACTACCACTACTACTACTACTAGATGGAATCCTGCAGGGGATGCCTCCCGTATAGTACCCTGATTTATGGGTAATAAGACAATATATCAAAATTTTTGAAAGTCTTAACTTTTTTATTTAAATACTTTTACAAACTAAAGCTCTTCTAACAGATTTTTTCTGTTCTGTTTCTGTAGAAAATATTCATAAAACTTATGCAATAAATGGGGCGGGGCTTGTGTTTGCTTTAGTCTTTCTTTTGCTTGCTTTTCATTGTTTGCCATTTTCATCATGTAGTATTTAACCTTAAAGTAAATTCATCTTCATTAACAAATGCAGGCCCCCTCTACTCATCCGGATATGAGTAGGGAGGTGAGGTATCGGGGGGTATGTTGCGAAGCCGCCCCCCTATGCAAGTCTGGTGGTAAACCTTCACGCGGTTGCCGCCCTGTTATTGGTCTAGTTCCCTCACTTGGAAATAGACGCAACTGAAATCGCCAGGCGCCGCCCCGCGGCGGTGGGTAGGAATGGTACTATTTTCACTTATTAAATCTATGTACATGATGTAAGTCTATTTTATTTTTAATCCTAAAGTCATTATGGGGCTATTATGTGTATGCATGTTCATGTATTTAAATAACGAAAGTATTTATGTATGTTAAATATCGTAGTATATATGTATGTCTATGTATTTTAACCCCAATCCAAGGTGTCATCCGAACCGTGCCGAGGGATGCGTGGCTGAGGGGGTGCTCAGTCGTAAGCGGTGGCTGCTCGAAACCGGGGCGAATCGAGCAGTATTTTGCCCACTCGGCTACAAGCGGGGCTCTGTAGTTTGAGTATATATAGTTCCCTAGCTACTCGTGGGATTAAATATGGAAAATAAAAATAAAAATATAGAATCAGATAATCTTTCTTCTTCTCCAATTGGAGAACCTTTCTCCCCCCTTCTGGGGGAGACCATTGAGAGGATGGAAGAGGTCTTACTGGCCTCTCCAACTCCCATTTTGTCTGGGCCCAATGAGGGAGCTGACAGGCCTGTGGCAGAAGGCAGCAATGCCTCTGACGCCGCAAAGCCGAAAAAGCCCCGAGCAAGGCCCATAAAACTAAACGGAGCTGCTCGGAAAAGATTCCGCAGGCTACTGGCGGCCAATGTTGACTCTAAGGAGGCAAGAGCAATGGCGCTAAAGCCTTGGGATGAAATTCCGATCCCAATCACGGATGTTCCTCCTGATCCAAAGCCTAACAAAAGAGCTAGATCAGAGGAAGAGTCGCCCAGAGACCATCCTAGGAAAACACCAAGGTACGAAGCACCTGTTGAACAACCCAGCTTCAGTCAGGTCGTGGAGGCATCGCGAGTGGGGATCAAGGATCGAAAACCCATGAGCGAAGACCAGATGAAGCTGGTGCATCGGGCCCTGACCGTGGCGATGCTGAAAATTAACGCCGGAGGAATGGGTCCAAGGTTCACAGGCTTCGTTCATAGGCCAGGGCTCATAATTATCAATTGTGAGAACCGGGCTAGCCAACAATGGCTAATGGACGAAGTTCCAAAGTTCAAACCATGGCCAGGCGCATCGCTCTCGGTTGTTCCTGAAAGCGAGCTGCCGAAACCTATAGTTGGAACAGTCCTTATCCCCAGCATCGGGTTCGAGTCTCTAGAAGAAGCGACCCGAATGCTGTGGATACAGAACAGGGGGCTCAACACGGGGCTCTGGAGGGTCGCGCACTCGAGGCCAGAGGGAGATGGACACGTTGTGTCGTACTACCTCGACGAGGCCTCTGTCGAAACACTCCGAGCATCGAACTTCGAGGTCATCCTTAATTGTAAAAAAGTATATTTTAAAATTAAGGGTGTCTCGGATGTTAACCCCTCATCCACCGCTCCGATAGCGGCAGAGGTCCAACAGACCTCCAAGTCCGCTGGGATGAGTTCGGAGAGGCAAGGGAAGGTGGTGCCAGGGTCGCGGCCTGCCGTGCCCGAAACATCATCGGTACCACTGCTTCAAAGAACCAGTGAGCGCACGGAACCGCAACCTCCAACGTCCTCTGGGATGAACTCAGCGAGGCAGGGGAAAGTAGCGCTAGGTTCTCGGCCAGTCGTGCCCGAAGCGCCACGAGTACCAGTGCCACAAAGAGACAAGGAGCGAGCGGAACCACAACCGTCAACGTCTGATGAGCTGCTAGAATCATCAGACCAAATAAGGTAAAGTGGGCCGTTAGCTCTTTCAAACCACACAAAGCATGTGGGGAGGATGGAATACTCCCAGTTTTGTTACAACAGGGAGTGAATATCCTCACGCCTTATCTGATCAAAATCTTCAGAGCGAGCTACGCCTGGGGCTATGTACCAGATGGATGGACCACAGTCAGGGTCACTTTTATACCTAAAACGGGAAAAAAGGATTACAGCCAGCCAAAATCCTTTAGACCGATAAGCCTCTCTTCATTTTTACTGAAAACAATGGAAAAGGTGTTAGATAGGTATATCAGAGATGTTGCTCTTGCTGCATCTCCCATCCACCATAGTCAGCACGCCTACCGAAAGGGCAGGTCAACAGAAAGCGCCCTTACCAGTCTTATTGACCGAGTAGAGAAAGCTATGGAGGATAAGGAAATTGCGCTATGCGCATTCCTTGATATTGAAGGAGCTTTTGACAACTCATCTACCAAACTGTTGGTGAATGGGCTAACAAACAAAAATGTCGACCCAACTACCATCAGATGGGTTGAGGCAATGCTCACTCACAGAGCAGTAAAACTAGCCCTTCATAGCACAGCGATCGTAATGGCCACTGATCGAGGTTGTCCACAAGGTGGCGTCCTATCCCCACTTTTGTGGACACTTGCAGTGGACGAGCTGTTACATAGATTGGCAGAACTTCATATAGATGCACAAGGATACGCGGATGATCTTGTAATTATCGTCAGAGGTTTCTGTCAATCTACTATCTCTAGCATTATGCAAAGAGGACTTGACACTGTTAGCGAATGGTGTCTCAAAAGCGAGCTATCAGTAAACGCGGACAAAACGGTCATTGTACCCTTTACCAAGAGACGACAGCTAGATAAACTCATAAAGCCCAAGTTAAATGGTACAAGGATTGACTTTTCCACCGAAGTAAAATATTTGGGCGTTACAATCGACCAAAAACTGACGTGGAACACGCATTTGGCTAACATAATTAAGAAAGCCAAAATGGCTCTAGGAGCTAGCGGTCGACTAATGGGAAGGAACTGGGGTCCAAATCCTAGAATCTCATTGTGGCTATATACTGCTATTGTGCGGCCGATTATAACGTACGCATCGGTGGTATGGCACGAGAAAGCGTCCCAGTCGACTGTTATACTCAGGCTTGACAGTTTACAAAGAACGGCCTGCATTATGGCATCTGGAGCTATGTCTACCTGTCCAGGAATGGCGCTCAATGCACTGCTAGGATTACCGCCTCTGCATTTATTTATAAATAAAGAGGCGAAAGCTAGCATGTATAGAGCGCACATACAGGGCAGGGTGAAATGGCTTTCCAAAAAGTTAAAGACTTTTCAAGACGTGACTTTAAAAATGCCTTTACTTTGCATGAATTCAGATGCAATGGTTCCGCGACATGTATTTGAGAAAAATTACATCGTGGAAATACCCTTACGAGAAGACTGGTCAAAAGACAAGCTCTCGTATGAAAGCGGTTGCCTGGTTTGGTATACCGACGGATCTAAAATGGGAGATGATGTAGGCTGTGGTATATATGGAGAGCGGCCTAAATTTAACAACAGTGTATATCTAGGACATTACGCCTCTATTTTCCAAGCAGAGGTTTATGCAATTATAGACTGTGTGCATACTAATCTGCGAAAGCACTACAACCATCATACCATTTATATTAACTCAGATAGCCAAGCAGCTCTCCTGGCGCTGGATTCGAACATTATTACGTCGAAACTAGTTGAAGACTGCGTGGAAAAACTTAACCACTTAGGATCCATGAACAAAGTGGTTTTGAGATGGGTACCTGGTCATGCTGGGATCATTGGCAACGAGATTGCTGATGAGCTGGCGAAAGTGGGGGCTAGCGGCTCACAGCATGGGCCTGAACCATTCTGTGGGATATCGAAAAGCCTCGCACAAGGAGCTCTTATGAATGCATGCTTTCAGAGTGCAATTAAGCTTTGGACGAATGCACCGGGCATGACTCACTCTAAGGCCTTAATCAAAGCTTACGAAAAGCCAAGCACTAATCAGGTATTGGCTTTAAATAGGAAGAACTTGCGCATAATTGTAAGAGCCTTAACAGGACACTGTTGCCTGAATAAGCACATGTTCAACTTAAGGCTAAGCGAAACGCGCTCCTGCAAGAAATGCAATGAGGCAGATGAAACGCCCCTTCATTTTCTGAAGGAATGTGGACCGCTAATGCATAAGCGCAGTATTTATCTGGGAAAACATATATTAAGCCCTGATGAATTAGTTAAGCTTCCTCACAAAAAACTCCTGCAGTTCATCATAGCGGCAGGGTTTAGTGAGGAACTTTAACCGCATAGATCCAAGTGGCGAACACAATAGACCGACTACGGTCGCAGTGTCACTAAAGCCGCAAATCAATAATAAAAAAAAAAAAAAAAAAAAAAAAAATATGCAATAAATGTATTTTAGATGTCTAATTTGTTTTATTTTCTTGTTTTAGTAAATTATTTTGTTAGAACATGTATTTTGTTTACAAAACTCCAATTCACCAAGAGAAACTTTATCGATTTTAGCACAAAAACAAGAAAAACCATTCGATAGCACAGTTATCCAGGAATACTCTAGCAAAAAAAAAATGATGAAAATTCCAAGATTTGTAACCTTGGCAGCAAAAACAATGGACAAAGGTAAAAAAAATGGAAGTTTCGAAAACGTCCAGTAACTCGAAATCCGTAGGATTTTTACTGGGTACATATTTTCCTTTTCTGATCAGTCCTGAAGTCCCCCACCCGCACCTGAAGGATTATCCACTCATTACGACACACCCTGTAGAAAAACTTTCGAGAATCTAGGTAAGTTAAACGTATGATGAGGAGTTTTATTTTAATTTAAAAAAAAAAAAAAAACAATAAAAAAAAAGATTGTGTTTTATATACAGCGTGTTGGCAACATAAGGGTTTTCCTCCTAAATTTAGGGAAAAAATGTAAACAGGGCCAACTTTTTTTTGGGGTTATGTAGAGGCCCTGACAAAACATGCAATTAATAAGGACTAAGCCTGCGTGACATGTGTCTCGTGCGTAAAACGGAATGCACGACCCGTGCACAGATGTATTTCAAAGTCTCTTGTTCAAACTTCACATCGTAATATGGTTAGTCCGCGCGTCCCTGTCACTCAAATAGTGAATAAACGGCAGGGCTATTTGTTAAGCTGTCATTAGTTCTCGTTACGAATGGTACGTCAAATCTGACAGAAAATGGCCGACCTCTCGAAGCCGATAGCGACAGAAATCCTATGGTGACGTCATTTTTTTCCCAGTCTTGACCATCGAATTCGATAACGAGAACTTATGACGGCTGTTAAGCCGTCGTTAGAATAGCCCTGCAGGTCAGTGAAAGAAATGTCTCGATAGGACTTCAAAGGACTGTCAACGTCCGACAAACAACCAGGTATATGTATAGCGTTTATATAATTTAGTTTTGTTTAACTTCCAGTGAAGGCTTCGGGCACTGCAATACTAAAAATACAGTTCTAAGCTGTTTTTTATCTCTATAAAATTGAGACGTGATTTGCACTGCATAAAAAGAAAATTATGAAAAATATTTCTTAGTGATATTAGGGGGATTTGAAAAAATACTTGGCGGTAACATTTGGTATGAGTTGGCAACCCTGATTTTGTGAAGCTGAGCTGCTGACATTTCGTGGACGGACATTATTACCTGACTGTACGTAGTACTTTGACTGATCTGTGCCTGACTGTTTTGATATTGTGTTGTGATGCGTGATAGTTTGAAATTAAATGGAAAAAAGTGGTAGGTAGCTCTAAAAATAGTGAGCTAATGGCTATTGTAGGTACACACACGGACTAAATATCCGGAATCAACCGGGCACACAAACGATACGAACGATTGCAACAAAGGCACAATCACGTCTTGGGAGATTTTTTTCCGTTAAGCACTTGGCTCCGTCGTCGCTGACTGGGCAGCACTGCCAGCGGGTTTCTTGCCGGTTGTTGCTTTGTTACCGACGACGCCGCCGTCGAGGTGATGGCGACAGATTCCTTGCCGATACTGGTGCGGGCTTCGAACAAGGATTGCATACAGTTCTGTAAGGCTTGCCACGCGATGTCGAACGTCATCTGATCCGAGGACGAAGATGTAACCCAACACATTGCTACGTCAAAACTATTCGCGCCTCCATGAAACCTCATGGCATGTCTTCGTCCGGAACTCCTATACCATCACTCCTCAGTTCTTGAGAGCAGTCTTGGATGCCCATACCTTGTCATGCACAGTCATTGCCTGGAACTTGCAGAGTAGGGGTTCTGGCCTGTTACATGTTGAGCATCCCATTTTAAAGCAGCGGTTTATGTCAGCTTTGTAAAAGTCTGTTACTTTTAGCTTCCCCAGTACTGTTTTCACCACAATATCCTTCTGGTTTTCCTAGGTCTCTTCAGGTGCACCATAAAGGAGCATGATTGTGCGCCTGCCTCTCATATCTCATATCAGTCTATCTACTGCACAGGGCAGAGTAATAACCTGCTCTCGAAAGGCATGCAATAGTTTTGAAGATGTAATACTCCCTTTCTAAGGTTGATAAGTCATTGCTTGGACTTGTAAATCCTTAACTGCTCCTCAAAATCAGCCAACCGAGTACCCTTTCTAAGGTTGATAAGTCATTGCTTGGACTTGTAAATCCTTAACTGCTCCTCAAAATCAGCCATCCGAGTACCCTTTCTAAGGTTGATAAGTCATTGCTTGGGTACTTGTTAATCACTTGATATTTGCTTGAGGTTAATTGGACTGGGATATGTGTTTGGGTCCATATTAGTCACAGTTGTAAGGTTATGATTTTAAAACCAAACTGCAGTGTTATTCAGAAGTTAGTGAAGTGCAGGTAGGGTACAAATATTTTATTTTAACACATACATATTTGCAGAATTCTATAATTAAACTATTGATTTTGAGTTGTACAAGAATAGGTTTACTTTGCCACCTACCACCTAAAAATTTATTGATGATCTTAATAATGTTCTGTGAAAACTACACATATTAATTAATTAATGTCTGTTATATGGGAATTGTTGTTTTAACTGCTGAAACAACTCTTCCTTCTTCTTCCTCTTTTTATATCTGCGATCAGTCCTCTGACTATAAGCCGATTGGTTGAGTGGGTGATCGCTTTTAGGATACAGACTCATTAGTCCCTCTTCCTTCTTTCAACAGGTTGACAAGAACATGTCTCCTCTTCAACCGCTTTGTTGTAGGATTTACTATGAGTTGTTTAGCCAATTGATTTATATGGTGTTCGTGGCGGTCGTAGAAATTCATTTCCATTAATTTTATTTCCTCGTACACAGTGGGCACTAAATCTATGAATGATGTATTAATTATCCATTCTACTATATCTATGCCATCTGAGGCTAGAAAATAAAGAGCTCTCAGCTTTTTATATGAGGTAAATCTGTCCTCACTATTGCATTAATGGAAGATAATATTGATCGGTTCATCTTGAATGCCGAATATTTTGGTATACAGGTTTTGCACCGAAGATGCTGTTCTTACCCAACTTTGGCTACATACAAATACAAAATATTTATTTAAAAAACAGGTTACATAGTAAGTTTTTAACCAATAGACCCCGCACTAGGGCTAGTCCAGAAACATCCGACTATCCATTGTCACATGATATTTTTGCCATGAATGTCTTTTATATGATAATGTTATGTTGTCAGAACGGGTCCAACAACCGGAACGTGCTGGAATTCAGGAATGCAGTCCTGAAGTTTTGCAAATTCCGCTGACGGACCAATCAGACCGGGCCGTCGCGAGGGAGTTGTTTGTGAACCAACTGAAGACCGACATCCCCCGCAAATTAGTAAGGCTCGCGCCTAAGCTTTGCCTCGACGACACGCGCACTCCGCGCGAGGAGATGACTACATCTGATGACATGACCGCGGCGATGATGGAGCACTCGCTGGCGGACATCATCGGCGAAATCGGCTACTCCTTCACGGCCTCCGTGGAAGAGTGCAAAACCAAAATGCTGAATTTCGGGGCCCGCGAGCCCACGGCCGTCGATGTGGCGCGGACCATCTCCATGATGATCCGATACCAAGCGAGCAACGCCCCCGATTGCCCGCAAATACAGACACCTGGAAACTACTGGGTTATGCATGATAAGAAAGATGGCGGCGCCCACGGAATAGGTGACTGGAACGCCGAAGTGTTCGTGCAGACGCTTAAAGAGCTTGCTTCCAATCTGAACTGGAAAGAAGTGATACTTCAACTGGACCACCCCGAGTTCGTCGTGTCCGACCGAAGCGCACTCAGCTTGCTCTTCACCATATTGCGACTGGGCCTGCAGAGTGCGGGCTACCCGGCCAATATATTTCCCGTAGAATACCTCTGTCGCCGGTGGACGAATCTAGACGGGCAGATGAGTCTTGTGAGCAACATATTGAAACACCCAGATGTGTTCAGTTTCGCGGATCACCCGTTCCACCCGGTGGCGATCGACTGTTTGAAATCGCCGCCGGAGAGTGACAACAAGGAGGTGGGCACGTGGCGGTGCTGGTGCCTCGTTGAGCTGTTGCTGTACGCGTCGGAGCGCGGCTACTACGGGCCCGTGCAGGAGCTGGTGAAGGCGCCTTTGCAGCACTGCCCTGACGTGTTGTTCCTCTCGCTGCTGCAGATCACGCCGCCCGTGTCGGCCGTACGCCAGGAGCTCATCACCTCGCTCATCCCCATCTTCCTCGGCAACCACCCCAACTCGGCCATCATCCTGCACCAGGCGTGGCACACGCAGACGCCCAACATCAAGCCGATCGTGATGCACGCCATGGCTGAGTGGTACCTCCGCGGTGACTGCGACCAGTCCAAGCTCTCCCGAATACTGGACGTCGCTCAAGATCTGAAGGCCCTCTCGCTTTTGTTGAACATGCAGTCTTTCCCCTTTGTTATCGATCTGGCCTGCCTCGCGTCGCGCCGCGAATACCTCAAATTAGACAAGTGGCTCACGGATAAGATCAGGGACCACGGCGAACCGTTTGTCGCCGCTATGGTCAAATTCCTACAACGGAGATGTCCCCAAGTGATCGGCAAATTGCCCGACGAGCAATTGCCTAAGGCGACGCAGCTGCCGCACGAGACTATAGGTACGATCCTGGCTTGCCTTCAGATGTGCATCTCCAACGTGCAGCAAGAACTGCAAGAGGCGATCTACAACGTAGTAACCAATTGTCAGACCTTGCTGGTGAGCAAGCCGCGCCAGCCGATGAACCCGGGCATAGCCAGGCCTCACACGCGCGTGCTGGAGACGCCCTTCCAACACGCCGGTATTGGCACTCAGCTGTTCACGCCGCATATCGACCCGATGACCACTCTCACACCGGGCATGGCGAGTATGACCCTAGGGCCGCCCACCAGTACAGCGTTCGCGATGCCCGGAACGCTCGGGCAACTGGTGGCGGCGCCCGGCTCGCCCTCCCGTATGATGGGCGCTGCGCCCAACAGTCCGTTCGCGATGATGTCGATGCAGCACAACCCGAATGTGATGGGGCTGACGCGTATGGCGCCCGCCATGGCGGAGAAGCCGCGCACACAGGACCCGCTCCATTACTCGGATATGAACCACCCGGTCTCCAAGGAAGTGGAAGACGAAGCGAACGGCTACTTCCAGAGAATATACAACCACCCGCCGCATCCGACGCTGTCCATCGATGAGGTTCTCGACATGCTCAAGAAATTCCAGGAGTCTCAGATTCAGCGTGAACGCGATGTGTTTGGGTGCATGGTCAGAAACCTATTCGAAGAGTACAAGTTCTTCCCTCAGTACCCAGACAAAGAACTTTACATAACCGCACAACTGTTCGGAGGGATCATAGACAAGGGCTTAGTTCCTAGCTACGTATCCCTCGGTCTCGCGTTGAGATTCGTGCTAGACGCCCTGAAGAAGGGAGAGGGCTCCAAAATGTATTATTTCGGCATCGCCGCCTTGGACAGATTCAAGAATCGCCTGAAGGATTACCACAAGTATTGCGAACATGTTAGGGCGATACCCTACTTCAGCGAGTTCCCGCTTCACCTGTGCGAGTACGTGGAGTATGGGATGCAAGGCCAGGAGCCGCCTTCGAAGCCTTCGGGGCCCGTTCTGCCGGCCACGCTCGCCGCCATACTTAACACCAACACGGTAGTCACAGTTGCGGCTTCGTCTCAGTACAAGTCAGTATCATTCATTCCACAAGGCAGATTTACATCGAGTCAATCGCTGTTACTGAGTCTATGTAAGTCTGCCTAGATAATTTTATTGTTATGACGGAATAGTTGCTCACCCGTTTAATTCAGTGAATTTGTCCCCAGAGCCGCCTTCTGCCAGCCGACGACCTCCGTGATATCGAAAATGTCGACAACGGGCCAAATTGGCAGCCGGCCCTCTATAGCAAACGCAACGAACATCGAAACGCTGCTCACGGCGACCGACAAAGATGACAAAATAATAGCACCTCCCGAACCGGTACAAGACAAAACTGCGTTCATCTTCAACAACCTTAGCCAACTGAACCTACAGACGAAATGTGAAGAACTCAGAGAAGTGATCACGCAAGAGTATTACCCGTGGCTGTCGCAGTATCTCGTGATGAAGCGAGCCTCCATCGAGCTCAATTTCCACGCGCTCTACTCTAATTTCCTTGACGTTCTCAAAATCCGTGACGTAAATAAACTCGTCACTAAAGAAACCTACCGCAACATTAATGTTCTGCTGCGCTCCGACAAGGGCATAGCAAACTTTTCCGATCGATCCCTTCTGAAAAATCTCGGACATTGGCTAGGCATGATAACTCTATCGAGAAACCTGCCTATCCTCTTCACAGACATCGAGTTGAAAACGTTGGTATTGGAAGCGTACCACAAAGGGCAACAGGAGCTTCTGTACGTTGTCCCATTCGTAGCGAAGATTCTAGAATCTTGCGCCAAAAGCAAAGTGTTCAGTCCCCCGAACCCTTGGACTATGGCGCTGATGAACGTACTAGCTGAACTCCACCAGGAGCCCGATCTTAAACTGAATCTGAAGTTCGAAATAGAAGTGCTATGCAAAAACTTAAGCCTGGATATAAACGAACTCAAGCCCGTGATTTATCTGAAAGATCCGGAGAAGGTGAGAACGATTAAATTCCAGCTATCACAGTCTAAGAAGGCGGTAGAACAAGCGGCGGCTGCGGTTCAGATGCCAGTGGGGCCGGTGATGATACCGGCTTCTCAAATGCACTTAATGCCGCCGCCGAACGCGATGACGGCTGAGGAAATGGCTGTGGCGCATCAAGCCAATCAAATGGCGCAAAACGACCCCAACATGATGGCGGTACTCGGCCTACCCGAGCCTCGGTTCAGCTTCCTCGAGGTGAACATCACTTCGAAAACCGCATTCGCCGCCAAAGTGACCTACGGCCAGCACCTCACGCTGTTTCATAACTACCCGCATTTAAAGAACTTCGTGAAACCCGCCATAGAACGTTCTATTCAGGAATGGATACACCCAGTAGTGGACCGATCTATAAAGTATGCTTTGACGACGTGCGAGCAGATCATTAGGAAGGACTTTTCTCTGGACCCGGACGAGGTGCGCATGCGTACGTGTGCGCACCACATGATGCGGAATCTCACGGCCGGCATGGCGATGATCACGTGCCGGGAACAGATCATCACTACGATGACCTCCAACATGAAGGCTGCCTTCGCTACGGCCTTGCTGCCCCAGACAGCACATCAGGTAATATCATATGAATGAATTAATGATTTATTTATTTGTCTCAAGTATGATGTCTAGTTACAGACAGGTCTTATGAATTGATATAAATACATTGAATATGTTACCCCAAATGCTATAAATCACATTAAAACGTATAAAATAGATCCTTTGTTGAATCCTTTGAGAAATATTTATTTATATATTTGTTCCGTATTTTTTTTTTTTTTTAAAGATGGGACGAGATAATCTGCGAGCTCTTGATTGTAAGAGATCATGATTGCTCATTACCATTCAGTAACAGTGCTACACAGGACTGATTCACATTGAGTGTGATGGTCATGTTGATGGTCAGTCTCGAAGACCCAGTAATTTCACTAGCTACCCTTCAAACCGGAACACAGTAATGCTTTCAGATATTCTGCTATGCGGCAGAATATCTGCCGCTGTGTTGTTCCCATCTAGACGGCATCCAGCAGAGGACAACCGCGGTAGAAAACTTTTGGTGCTTGTTTCAAATTAATTTCTTTAATTTTTTGCCGACACGGATGGGCGAATGCAGCAAGTGTATAATTTTATTGGACTGCCACGCTCGGTGTAGTGGGTTCGATTCCCGCTTCAGGACAAATATTTGTGTGATGAACATGCGGTGTTTGTCCTGAGTCTGGGTGTTTTCTATGTATTCTATGTATGTATTTACAAAGAAAAAGTATTTAAGTATTCTATCAGCCATCTGGTTCCGATAGTACAAGCTCTGCTTAGTTTGGGGCTAGATGGCGCTGTGTGAAATGTCCAAAATATTTATTTTATTTTATTTTATTTCAGGACATGATCGAAACAGCAGCTGCAGTCCTAGCCACAGATAACATGGAACTAGCGTGCGCCTTCATTCAGAAATCGGCCGTAGAAAAAGCTCTCCCAGAACTAGACAAACGTCTCATGAACGACTATGAGATGAGGAAGTTGGCTCGAGTCGATGGTCGTCGGTATTACGACCCTATTGTAATGACTTACCAAACCGAACGATTGCCAGAAAGTGTCAGGTTGCGGGCCGGAGGACCAACTGACTCGCAAATTGTCGTATATGAGGAATTCGCCTGCAACATCCCCGGATTCCTCCCCACCAGAGATGCTGGCCTGTTCATGCCTAAACCGACCGGGCAGGATCAAATACCACTCACTTACAGCCAGGTAATTACTTTGGTGGTAAAAATCCGCTCGCAACATCTTTTGCGTTGCGAATTCCCAAAATTCCTTTCTTATGATGCACTTTCAGCTCTTGACGAACACATCCTCCTAGTTTCGACGAAGTGTGATATTGTGTGACAAGGGGTGGAGGGAGTCCTAAGTTTTGTAACGTCACATTTCAAAATCTAATGTACCTATTTAGATATCAAATTGGAATGATGGAATTAAACTTAATGGCTGTTTTAATTAAATAATTTCTAAATATATAATTGCTAAAAATATGTGACGTCTCACTAGGGAACATGCCTCAAGTTTCACGAATAAGACCAAATGTGATAAGGAAGGGGGAAGGGGTAAAAACAATGAGATTCGTGTGACGTAATTTATGGATGGCCCCTTACAGATCATGAACCCAACTCAATTGTACGGCACGGATGAGATGAGCTCGCTCTGTACAGCCGCGGAGGCATTCCTGCAGAACTGCCACGGGCTGACGTCGTTGGCGGTCCAGGCCTCTAACATGCACGCGTTGTTTGAATGCCTCATCCTCGCCAGGAGGAATAGAGACAACGTGTCCGGATGCACGCTGCTGCAGAAGGTCAGTGTTGCCATACGTTTCTATCATCTTTCATCCTGCTTTTGTAAGAGAGTGGCCCAGCTATATGTATGTATGATTAGAGAGCGTCCATTAAAGGGTAATCCTCAAATCCGAATTCCATACAAAAATGTTTCGGACAAATACTCAAAAAGTAATTTCTACACACTATTCGTTTCCTCTATGTTTTTTGATTTCGTGAACAAAAAAAGTGAAAGGTTTCATACTTTAATTTAGATTTTATACGTGTTTTACTACTAACTTAAAACTACTTAATTTAACCCAGTTTTCTAGCAATTTTACACTGTTTCTGGCAGAAAAAAATTACGTGATATCTTTTGAGACCCCTTTTGAGATTCGGCTTGATTTTTTAAGTTCAAATCTCTTAAAATTTCGCAAGTGCCTATTGCAATACTGTATTCCTTATATGTAAATACGTCCGTTTTCAGTTTATCTTCATGTTTTCTTCACAGTTGTCATTTCAATAACGTCATAAAAAAAAAAAAATGTGATCCATTCCAGGCAGTAGAAGGTCTTTTGGAAGCTCACATAGCCCCACCGGGCACAACAGCAGACCACATAGAAATGATAAACCGTTACCGAGACATTCATCTTCGTACCCTGAAACTGCTGGAAGATGCAAGAGTGTATGGCCATGTTTGGACCACCAAGCAGATCACGTACTGCGTCACCGAGTGCCGGGAAGAATTGAGATACAATCTGGAGGCTGTGGATTGCATGATCAGGAATCATCTCATCAACCTGCCGCAGGTGAGCATAGGCATTTATGCCGCCGACACACCAAAAAACCGAGCGTAACCGCCGACGTATGCGTTTACACGCGTGGCGTTACAGCGGTTTCCGACTAGCGTATAAATAACGAAAGAGTTTGCGCTCGTTTTTTTTTTTGCATTCACTCGAACGAGGGTTGTTGCGATATGATATATCCAGGGATGGCAAACCAATAGATCAGCCATCATTGGCACACGACATAATATTTTAGGCATATTTTAGGCGATCACAAATTTCATTATGAGATGAGATGTAGATTACCTACTAAGAAAAGAGTACTAAGTAGTAGTACTAAGAAATTAAATATAATGATTCTATTAACATGATTTTAACAGAATTAGAGAACAAGGAAACATTTAAAAATTTAAGAAGAGGTAGTCAGCACCCATCTTTAAACCAAAATCTGGACCCACAACTGCATTGCAAAATGTCTTTCTTTTTAGATAATAAAGAGCTTTCAGTTCACGAAGTCAAAATGATTTTCAAAATGATTCAAAAATAGCACGTTGGTACAAAAAGGTTCGCCATCCCTTCCCTAATCCCTATAGCTATTTCAATGACATTTCACTGACACGCTATTCTATCTGCACAGTACGACCTTGCAGTCGCGCACATGTTGGAGGACGCCAACAACTACCTTGCCGTGAACTTCGCCATGCAACTCGTCCAACTGTACTTGGTCGACGATCGGAACAATATCTACGTGAACGAATCCGACCTTTATCACACCACAGGTAATCGAACTATGGTAGATATATATATATATATATATATATATATATATATATATATATATATGATAGTGTCATATTTGATTTGCATTCTCATTATCCCTTACTTGTTGTATTTTACATGGTAAGAAATATAAACTTTATCTCAAAAAAATCATTAATGTAAAAATCAAGGGTTCCAAAAACAGACAACAGACTTTAATTGGACTGTTTTAGTGACCCTTTCTTTGTTACCTCAGAACTTTGTTGTTTATAAACCAAATTGATCATTTTTTTGTTTGAGAGTATACTTTCACAATGGTCTCATACAAATTTCATCACAATCGGTAGTTTTACGTTTAAGGTAAAGTAGTTTAGTTTTATATCAAAATAACCGAAAAAAATATGTCGTCGAAGTAAACTAAATTACGTATTTTGCTTCCCTGTGACTTTCCTCTCACCTCTCCCTAAAACCTCTCTTTAAAAAACTTAAACTACTAACATTGGCTAGTCTTTATATTTTCCAAGCAGGGCTATTTGTAAAGGAAAACGCTAGTATGTTTGACCATTACATTGACAACGTTACCTCAGTTATACAGAAAAGAGACCCCACTAAGCTCATTTTACCCAGATCTAAATCAGCTTTAAAAAGAAAGAATTTTTACATAATGACCATTAACATATTTAATAGATTACCAAAAGGCATTCGAGAGTTACCTACTCGACAATTCAAGGCAAAGCTTTATGCATGGCTGGCTGAAAAATGTTTTTATAAAATAAGTGACTTTTTAGATTATAATTTTGACATACGATATAATGAAATCAGATTGTTAAATTAGATATATATAAAATACATGATAAATTTTGCACGCCGTCACACGGTGGAGTATGTGAAACCAAATAATTTAAGAACTGTATACCATACTTCATGCAATAAACGATTTCATTTCATTTTTTCAGTGGTGTTTACGGTCACTAAAACAGTTCAATTGAAGTCGGTGGTCTATGTTTTTGTAAAACCTTGTTTTATTGATATCGTTATAAGTCTTATTAACGGTGGTTTAACAAGTACATGATTTGCAGAAATGCTGGTCCGAATAATGACTCCGAATGTTGGAGCGCCTCCGCCCGAGGGTCTGGGCTCGCTGATAGAGACGATGCGCGTCAACCGCGACCCGAGCGCGTTCCTCGGCGAGCGCTCTCCGCTGGGGCCCGCCGCGCACATACACTCCGGCATCATGCTGGTCCGGGTGAGTTGACCATACTGACTTAGTGCGGTTTCAAATTAGCGGATTAAGGGGAATCCTCAAGGCAAATTTCCATACAAAATGTTTCGGACAAATACTCAAAAAGCACGCCGTATTATAGTAGTAATTTCTACAAACTATTCGTTTCGTTCGTCTATGTTTTCCGATTGTGTCAACAAAAAATAGTAAACTTAGTTAGCTTAACGGTCGTAGCACACATTGACTCGGAAAGGGATCGTAACCGCGTCGTCGTAATATTTGACGACACCGTGGCTTAGTTGGTAGTGACCCTGCCTACGAAGCTTGGTGTTCCGGGTTCGATCCCCGGCCGGGGCAAATATTTGTGACGAACACAAATGTTTGTTCTCGGGTCTTGGATGTTGTGATGTGTTATATGTGTCCATGCCACCTGCGACACAGGGAATCCTAGTGCAGGGGTGTGAGTGTGTGTATGTTATTTGTACTATTTTTACGTCTCTTTTGTGCGTACTTGTGTTTTTGTTCTGTTAGTTATAGATATAACGATTTGGTACGGTAATGTTATATTGTAATGTGAATAAATCTTTGAATCTTTCGAGTGTTTTTCGATATTCCACATACTTAAGGGTTTAGCCATCCAAACCTAGTCGAAAAACTCACTCTGTATATTGATTGATTCCCCAGTCTCAAAACTACGATGACCCGGCCGGCCTTCAAGAAAAGACTGAGAATCTGCTGCGCGAATGGCGCGCGGTCCTAAACAGCCCACTGACTGAAGTGGAGCTGGGGCAGAACTTCAACTTGTACGTGCACAGGATGAACATCACCGGGATCCTCAAGTCGGACGATATGATCACGCGGTTCTTCAGGATCGCCACGCAGATGGTCATCGAAGAGGTGAGTGACCCTAAACTTTTTAACCGACTTCAAAAAATGAGGAGGTTATTAATTCGGTTGTTTTTTTTTTGTTATCTCAGAATTTTGATGTTTATGAACCTTGGACTTTATATCATTGAAGAAGTTAGAAATAAATATACTTTTCACTTCTCATGCTCGTTAAGTTCAATTTTATGTACTGACAGCGTCATAGATAAGTATCCTCCTTGCATTATAATACCCAGCTTTGAATCCCTTTAAATCACCGTGGCGGCGAATGGAGAAGTTTTGCCTTTAAAAAATTGATTTTATTTGTATAACCATAAGTAAGCCTAAAAATAATTTTAAGTATTACAATTTTTTGAAAGGATTAATAGCTGGGTGTCTTGTGCAAGGGGGATACTTATCTCTGACGCTGTCTGTACCTAGACAGACTAAAACTGCATTTTAGACCCGAGGGTAAAAAAGTAATTGCTTATAAAAACTGTTCTTCAAAGAGGTTCAAATTTCGAACTTCGGTCATTCATAATAGAGGAACTTAAACATGACTATTTATTGAATTTCGAAGATCGTGGTAACATTGGGTAGCTGTCTCTATTTTGAATTACGAAATGTGCGCTCATTTCAGTTTGAATTTTTAAAATAATAATAAATAAATATTTATTAAATAATAATAAATAAATATTTTGGACATTTCACACATCTAGCCCCAAACTAAGCAGAACTTGTACTATGGTTACCAGATTAATTATTATATCATTTATTTATTATTTTTTCTCGTTAAAATTGATTTTTTACAATAATATTATAAATAAAATTACTATTTAAATAAACAGCTAAAATATTATTATTAGTCTGAGATGTCCCATTGTAGGGCAAAGGGCTTTTGGCCTGACATTTTCGCCAACGGTCTCGATCATGCGATATTGCATGGTTACCAGATGGATGATAAAATACTTAATTCCTATTTTTAGTAGTTACATACATAGAAAACACCCAGATTCAGGACAAACACATTTTTATTTTTTGATAAAATTCATATTTTCAGGTCTACCGGAACCTGAACGAGGATCGCGCTCAGCCGCCGACGATTCCGCCGAAACGCGACAGATATTACAACGTTTGCGACACATTCATCAAACTTGTGTCGTTGCTCATCAAAAATACTCCCGACAATGGAAACCCCACGCCCAAACTGAACCTTCTCAACAAGGTATGTTATGTTACTATGGATTTTGCAACCACCATTAACTCAGAGAAACATACTCAATCAACTATGTCATAGTTTATTTGTATTTCTTATGTCATAACAAGCAGTGTAAATTTACATTAGATATTTAGCTGAGATGCGATCTAGTGTAAGTAGCAATCTTAGTTTTGCCTAAAGGTGGGTACCGACCAGTGTTACGAGGCGTAATGTAACATGTTACAAAGCGAGCAAATCGTGCAGTCAAGTCAGTGCGTGGAAACGAGCACGAACCTGAACGCGTCGCTCGTTGCTCGTTTCGAGTGCTCCGGCCGCTGTCAGTTTTTCAACGAATGAACGAATTGAACGAAAAAAATGTAACTATGAGTCTAATGTTAAATAAATAAAGTAAAAAAAAATAATCCTTTTGAGTGTTACGCGGTTTGTTTCGAGCATGATACACGGTTTTTAGCACACTGCGTAACGTAACACAGCCCATAACACCAGCAGTTGTATTTTGTAACCTGAAGACCATTAATAATAATTACAGGTCGCGATTATTCTTTGTATCAAATAAAAATACCAGTTTAATATACCTTTCTTGTACTCAAATTGTTAATAACAATTTTTATGTTTACTTACATACACCTATTTCTAAGCTTTAAATATTAGTACCTAAAGTGTTAAGTTCAAAATAAATATATTTTTCATTTTCATTTTATATTTACAATTCGCCCCGGGTGCCATCCCGTGAAGTGTCATCTCCACAGATTACACACAGAGAGATTTATTAACCACAGATTATGTATACCGTTCGAAATTTAACCAATGACAACACGAATGACATTCAGATACGTGATGGATCTTGTCGTTTATTGGTGGATTTTGCCGGTGGTAATCGACTTCAAGTTACCTGAATCATCTTTTGAATAGATGAAAAAAAGGTTAATGATGATGATGATGAATCGACTTCAAGTTACAAAATAATACGGCTGGTCAGTACCCACCTTAAAATTGTCATTTGTTCGAAAGTAAACATTTTAGGTAATGTTTTAGCCTCCCTGGCATGGGGGAGGGTGCCTCATCTTCGATCGCAAAGTTTTTCTGCATAAGGTGAGATTTTTGCAATAGCGCGCGACCGGATATTTCCGCCACTATCGTGACATAGTGGCGCGTCTAGATATTATATGAAAACTAGTAGAAGCGCCACAGTGGCGCCATAGTGGCGCTTCCTCACGCCTCTAATTTGAAAGCGCCCTAAGTTTTGCTTTTTGGGAGAGTGCGAAAAATTGGGTTATTCCCGCTCGTACCCACGTTTCATCCCCATAGTCGGAAGTTTTCGTTCAGTAGCGTTCGTTTGCTTCGAATGTAGTTGGAACTATCTTTTTGTTTTTTGGGTATTTGCTTCTGGAAACAAACGTGGATTCCAATCTTTTTTTATATTTTGGAAAAAAAAAACAATGACAAAATTCATTTTTGATGTTTCTTTTTATGTTTTTGAAGTATTATATTTTAAAGCTGTTTTCTTATGCCTATAAAAAAACGGCTGGCCCGCTTTGATTGTGTAGCTTTTTGGTCATTGGATCGTCACTGTATATTTAATCGTTGGTTTAATATGCATCAGTTTTATTAGATGTTATTAACCTCTTCAAGGCGCACTTGAAATCCCTTCGCCACACTGGTTTGTAAGAACTATAGTCACCGCGTTACCAACTGAGTCGTGCGGCCATAAATCATTTCTCTATGTCTATCTCGCTCGCACTTGTGGGTCTTATGGAGCCGCATAGTGATGTGCGTAAGATAGTTATAGGCGCATATCGATAAAATCAGATAGAAACATAGTAGATAGATACATTATAGTATTGTGACGATTTGACGATTAAGTTGGTAACGCGGTGGCTATAGTGACACGTTAGGAAGGAGAAGAAATTATTTTTGGTTGATATAAAAACGTGACATGGCCTGTTCCCTCCAGATCCTGGGCATCATCGCGGGCTGCCTCGTCCAAGACCACGAAGCCCACGGAACCTCGTTCCAGCAGCTGCCGTACCACCGGCTCCTCATCATACTGTTCCTCGATATGAACATGCCTGAGCCCGTCTTGGAATCCATCAATTTTCAGGTGAGTGTTGTCTATACATACATACATGTGTGTCATGTATTTATGTATGTTGACTCCATTTTCCGCAATCGGACTTGTTATTCGGTCCTTTTTGCGTGAGCATGTTACCTGGTGGCTAAGGATGTAGTCAGCCTAACTCCGTCCAGAAGCGCAGAAGATTCCTGGGCTCCTCACAGGCTTCGCGGGAAGACCTCTAATTTATCAATTTTCAGGTGAGGGTTTATTAGATCGTACTAACTGCACTCTATCAGGTTGAAGAGTGAAAGATAAAGTTTTTTTTAATATCATTATTTATTTGTAATGTTCCAAATAAAAGGTACAAAAACAAAGTTGAGCCCGTTGGAAAGATAAATAATCAAGGTTTTACAAAAACATACTACAGCCTTCTTCAATTGGACTGTTTTAGTGACCGTATCCACACTAAATAGTCACAGGGATGCAAAATACCCAACTTCGACAATTTTTTCAGTTATTTTGGTATAAAAACTAAACTACCGAACTGATTTTGATGAAATTTATATGGGACCAATCTAAAAGTATATCCTCTTAAACAAAAAAGAATTTTTCAAATCGGTATAAACAACAAAGTACTGAGATAACAAACATAAAAAAAAAAAACACTTTCAACGGAATAATAACCCCCGTCAGGTGTTACTCGATGGGAATCCACTAATTAGGAACCTGCTTTTTTGAAGTCTGTTGAAAAAAAATTGAATTTGTTCCAGGTTCTGACGGCGTTCTGCCACACGCTGCGTATAATCCGGCCGAGCGTTGCGCCCGGTTTCGCGTACGCGTGGCTGGAGATAGTCGCACATCGCGCGTTCATCAACCGAGTGCTCGCCGTCACGCCGCAGCAAAAGGTCAGTCTATATAATTAAAAAAGTGTAAAAAACAAATAAATAAATAGTAAATTAAATAATTTTATGTAAAATAATCAAGGTTTTACAAGAACATAGTACAATCGACTTCAATCGAGTGTTCTAGTGACCGTAGGCAGGCACCATTGAAAAGTCACAGGGAGTGAAATTGAAAAGTCACTCCCTGTGACTTTTCAATGGTGCCTAAATCCTATATTATTTACGACTTTTATGCCTACTTGGACCAAACTTTCAAAGCTCCTAAGAAATTACTTTTCTTGCTTGCCTGTTCTTAACGGTCTGAATTTGGACCGAAGTAGGCATATTCTTTTTTTAGTTAATTTGATTTAAAATCTTAACTACTGAGCCGATTTAGATTTTGATTTTGAAATGCGCAGCATGGAGCACAAAGCAAATTTCTGCGTTGCCGTAAGCCATACAATGTGTTATAAAGTGTCAAAAAACCATAAAAACTTGATGGATTTCGATAAATGAGGTATATTTAAATTCGTTTTATGTCATAAAATAAAATTAAAATAAAAAAAATAAAAAATTAAAGTGTAAAAAATCCGAAATTCCAATAAAAATCTGGCAGCTTTTTCAGATGTAACTTAATAAACTTTAAGCTTGTTTTAGATCTACCCTGAATTAATGTAGTCACGTGAAACTGATATGTTTCCAGGGCTGGGGCATGTATTCGACTCTACTCGTCGACCTATTCAAATTCCTCGACCCCTTCCTACGGAACACCGAGTTGGCTCCACCCGTCATGATGCTATACAAAGGAACCCTCAAAGTGCTATTGGTTCTTCTTCACGACTTCCCGGAATTCCTCTGCGACTACCACTACGGTTTCTGTGATGAGATACCCCCAAATTGCATTCAGATGAGGAACCTCATTCTGTCTGCGTTCCCCCGGAATATGCGGCTGCCTGATCCTTTCACCCCCAACTTGAAGGTGGATTTGTTGACGGAAATCACGCTGCCACCTCGCGCGGTGATTAACTACTCCGCCATCTTGCCTAATACTCAGTTCAAGAAGGGTTTGGACGCGTATCTGAAGGCTCGATCTCCGGTTACTTTCCTGTCGGAGCTGAGAAGCAATATGCAGGTTAGTTAGTTGGTTAACCTTTTCACCATAGAAAGAAGAAAGAAAGAAAGAAAAGAAAAAGTATTTATTTGGCATAGGTTTACAAAATAGCATATACAGGGTTTCCCAGAAATGGTGGATAATCCTGCACGTGCATGTGCGGGGGAGAGGGTGGGCCCCAAATCCCAAACAAAAAAAATCTATATCCAATAGTCCGCGGTTTACGAATTTTTTTGTAAAATTTAGAAATTTCCCAGTTTTCCTCACATTTGTGGGCATCACGTCCGCTATATGAGGCCTAGTTCGGTTTTTTTTATTTTAACGTGTTCCCTAATAATGGTATTCCTAAATTACTTTTAAAAAAACTCAGTTTCTTAGTATGGTAGTTTACTAGCAGTCCCTAAACATAAATTTTATTTCTAAAATTTATTTTACAGCCAAGTTTGAGCGCCTATGGTGTTAAAAATATGTATTGGAGTTGTGTAGCCAACCACATAAAAAAATTGCCTACATCATAAGGATTCTAAAACAGTTGCATACTATCTACTTTAATAGTCAAATTACTGAACTATAGCTACTAATGTGTAAAAGTAGGCGTTTCATTACAAGATTGCAAAATTATTTGCAGATATTTTTGAATCGTCGAAATACGCACTAAAATTAAATTAGTTTTAACTACGGAGACAAAACAATAACCAAATACGAATCCTATACCATACAAAGGAGATTTGTAGATCCTTTCACTCGCATTACTCCCAAGCACAGTTTGTCTCACTCACACAGCTTAGAATTCAACTGAATGAGCCAAGCAGGTAGTAAAGTCTAATTTTAGGGTCGATAGCTCTACTTAACTGATAAAAACTAAAAAAAAATTTCTGCAAATAATTTTGCAATCTTGTAATGAAACGCCTACTTTTACACATTAGTAGCTATAGTTCAGTAATTTGACTATTAAAGTAGATAGTATGCAACTGTTTTAGAATCCTTATGATATAGGCAATTTTTTTATGTGGTTGGCTACACAACTCCAATACATATTTTTAACACCATAGGCGCTCAAACTTGGCTGTAAAATAAATTTTAGAAATAAAATTTATGTTTAGGTACTGCTAGTAAACTACCATACTAAGAAACTGAGTTTTTTTAAAAGTAATTTAGGAATACCATTATTAGGGAACACGTTAAAATAAAAAAAAACGAACTAGGCCTCATATAACGGACGTGATGCCCACAAATGTGAGGAAAACTGGGAAATTTCTAAATTTTATAAAAAAATTCGTAAACCGCGGACTATTGGATATAGATTTTTTTTGTTTGGGATTTGGGGCCCACCCTCTCCCCCGCACATGCACGTGCAGGATTATCCACCATTTCTGGGAAACCCTGTATACACATATCATATATGTAAATTAAACTCCAAAAGCCAAAAAGACGTACAGCTCAGCAATTTGTTGGACGACCTCAGTGGCCACCCAACGCTGATTTTCAGCAGGACCCATAGATAGATAGATAAAACCATAGAGTATAGATAGAATAATCAAAGTTTTACAAAAACACTACAACCTACTTCAATTGGACTGTTTAGTGGCCATTCACACCAATGTAGCTGCTTCTGAAATAATAACATATTTCAGTTAGAAACCATTTTCTGTGAGTGGGATATCTAGTGGGAATTTCGGGAATAACCCGGAGAGCCGATACATTATGCCTTATTAGCCGGTGTCGCGGGTTCGATTCCCGCTTCAGGACAAACATTTGTGTGATGAACATCGGTCTGGGTGTTTTCTATGTATACTATGTATGTATTTACAAAAAAAAGTATATAAGTATCGTAACAGCTACCTGGTTCCCATAGTACAAGCTTGGCTTTGTGTGCAATGTCCAATTTTTTTTTTTTTTATTTATTACGCCTTATAATGTAGTCAGTTTTAAGTCTCATCATTCTTCTTTTTATGTTGTCATTTAAATAACGTAAATATTAAGGAGAAATTGCAAGATTGACATTAAATATTCAGTTCATGGTATCTGTAAAGAACGCGCAATGAACCTTTTTATTTTAGTAAAAGAAAGAACAATTTATTTAAGTTCTGATGTAATTGTCTGTAATATGTCATTGTAAAATGTACTCTGATTTCCCTTTTCATTTTGTGGTTCTATTTTTTTGTGATAAAATCACCACGAGCCTCTCTGTCCGGCGGCCTATCGTTAACAGTATCCATTCGCAGGTTGTGTCGGACCCCGGGCGGCGCTACAATAGCCAGCTGATGAACGCCGTGGTGCTGTACGTGGGCACGCAAGCCATCGCCCACGTCCGCGCGAAGGGCATCCAGCCCTCCATGACCTCCATAGCGCACTCCCCGCACATGGACATCTTCCAGAACTTCACTGTGGACTTCGACTACGAAGGGCGGTATGTGCCACAGACTATATACTATCATCATTTTAATACTTTATTTTTCAACCGGTCTACAAAAAAAGAAGTAGATTTTCCATTTGGACCTCAGAACTTTGTTGATAGAAACCGATATGAAAAAAATGTTTCTTAATAAACAACGTTTTTTTAACCAATCTGGAAGTAGGTACTTATATACTTTCAAATATAAAAGGATATACTTCCAGATTGGTCCCATAGAAATTTCATAAAAATCGGTTCCGTATATGTAGCGGCACATAAGTCTAGCGCTGAACGATACAGGGGGGGTTACTGCGCATGGTTATTGTATGTGTAGTCCCTCAGGTGCCTTACTTTTTACTTCTGCGCAATAACGGTCAGTGCTAAAGTTACGTGCCGCTACTTGTACTTTGGTTTTGAAATCAAAATAACGGTAAGATTATATCATCTAAGTTAACGAAATTGCGTATTTTGCTTCCCTGTGACTATTCAGTGGTGTTTACGGTGACTATAACGGTCCAATTGTAGTCGCTTTTAATATGTTTTTATACCTTGATTACATCTTCTAAATATATAAAAGAAAGTCGTGTTAGTTACACCACTTATAACTCAAGAACGGCAGAACAGATTTGGGTGAAAATTGGTATGGAGGTAGCTTAGAGCCAGGAGACGGACATAAGATACTTTTTATCCCGTTCGACAGCGTTCCCGTGTGACTTGACATGAAACGACATAAGATACTTTTTATCCCGTTCGACAGCGTTCCCTCGTGACTTGACATGAAACGACATAAGATACTTTTTATCCCGTTCGACAGAGTTCCCGTGTGACTTGACATGAAACGTCAGTCACTATAAAACGTGGTATAACCACAGATCTCGGATACTTTCGGCTGTCGCCCCCAAAAGATCGGTTAATGAAAGAGATGCAAGTATAGCTTTTTATGATTAAGAGCAGTATAGAACTAAGTCACGTCACTCAAAACATTTTGAAGCACCTGAGACCCCGTCAGTTATTGTTTGTAAATTAATTTATCTTTTTACAATAATCTACAAAATGAAACCATTTTATTAATTTTAAAGATCATGGTTACTAGCTCAATCAACACGTGTGGCACAACGCATAGAAATAACCCAGATAATCATTCATTTCACAGGTGAGTAAAGAACATATTTGGTTTATTTTCGTAGAAAAATTTATGGACAATTTTCTTCTACAATTAGTTATAAAATCGTTGTGCCTTGTGGAGTTTTGATTGCTCTTGCCGTGTGTACAAATGGTTCTTACATATATGGAGAAATAATAGATTTTTCACGTAAAAACAAATATTGCTTCGTTACGCTAGGGCTTGATAAAATGATGACGTCATGAAATATCGATAGTACCTAATGAGTAGGTAGTTATGCAAAGTGGTACAAAACTCTTTTCTTTTCTATCGTTAGGGTATTTTTACCTAGTTAAAATAAATTTACCACTTGTGTCATTTTTATTTTGTTTATTAAAATACGAGTATTATTATAACTAATCGTTTTTACTTATTTAATTTCAGCTTACCAAAGGATCCGCAAAACAGAAAAAAATGGTTACAAATTCTTCAGAAACAGAGCGATGATCAAAACAATATAAAAGTTTGCAGCAATCATTTTAAAAACGATTGTTTTTTATTCAGAATACATTAACGTGTTTTGAAGAAAGGTTCGCTGCCTACGTTACATGTTCCAGTAAGTACCATGTTGAACAATGTTTCAATTCAGGCGTAAAGAATGTATTTTGTGACCTTATGCCGACTTGTACAAAGTTGTCAAAGCTCTTAAGCAATCTCGCTTGGCAGTTTTTAACGGTTCAGATTCAGACCGATCAAGATCTGTCAAGCGAGTGAAGTAATTGTTTAGAACTTTGGAAGTTTGGTGCAAGTAGGCATTAGTCAAGTAATTATTAGTTAAGGACATAAATCATAAATCAACCTCTTTTACAGATTCAACTCAAGAAAAAGCGAGATCCAACTTCATATTGCAATTGGATCCCTATTTTATAGTACCTACCTTACCTACCTGAAACTAATAGGCTACATATATTATGACAGACAGATATACCTACGTATCGTGCCTACATATAATGACAAAACTCAGAATTAATATTCTTAAATAAAGTATTTTTCAGTCATTGAATAAAACATTTGCATGGGCTTCATTATTGTTTATTATAATCAACCAACTTTAAAAAAAGAACAGATATATATATTAAACACAATCGACTTTCTAGCTATTACAATCTTATTTCGAAGATTTGGATTGATGAGTAAGTTGTAGGTAAATATTGGTAAGTCCTGCTACTATGTATTATGAATGTAAGTTTGTGAGGATGGATAAGTTTTTGTTCCTGAATAACGCCAAAACTTGGCTATTTAGTCTTTAGTATCTAATAACTAATAACCAAACCCATCTCATTCCTTTGGTTAAAATCTTCATATGTACAGGTGGTGCCGTAATTAGTGAATAATCTTTCAGCTGCGGGTGGGGGACTTCAGGTCTAATCAGAAAATGAAAATATGTACCCAGTAAAAATTCTAAGTCCGTGGGATTTCTACTGGGAACATATTTTCATTTTCTGATGACCCCCACACGCAGCTGAAGGATTATCCACTAATTAACACTCTATTAACAACATGATTGTGTAGTAGGCACTATTTTTTTCTCTATTATGACTTGTGACGCAAAATGGGTAGGTACCACAGTTATCGATGTCGATAAAACATCTTATTGAAAGTCCATCACTATTTTTGAGCAACACATAGACAATCACTCGCACATGCTTATTATCATTTCTTGTATCGCATTTGAAATGTCATTACCCCTCTTTACATTCTAACTTTATGGGTATAACAAAAAAGAATCAGACTTGGAATAACAAAACGCAAATGATAGCTATGTAATTGACGTATAATGACAGCTATGTAATGACGTATAATGACAGCTATGTAATGACGTATAGATGACAATTTGATATTTGTAAGAAATCAATATTCAAACTATTTCTATTAAATAAATAATTAACAATAATATAAATTAACAAAATTGACATTAATATTTTAAAAAATATTCCACGGCTGACGAAGTCGCACGCGGGTCAGCTAGTTATTAAATAAAACATTTTTTTTTTTATCTTTGTCCGCAGATATTTGTTCCTGAACGCGATAGCGAACCAACTGCGCTATCCGAACAGCCACACGCATTACTTCTCGTGCGCGCTTCTGTACCTCTTCGCGGAGGCCAATTCTGAGGCTATTCAGGAACAAATAACGAGGATGCTTCTCGAGCGACTCATCGTCAACCGGCCGCACCCGTGGGGGCTTCTCATCACTTTCATCGAACTCATCAAGAACCCCGCGTACAAGTTTTGGAACCACGAGTTCGTACACTGCGCACCCGAAATAGAAAAGTATGTACAGTCAGCACACAGACATTTATATCAAACGGCGTCGTCCGTTTATATTGTACTTACTTTAGATTTCCATTATAATATTCCGTAGTCACCGATCTCTACTGAACTGAACTGAACTGGCTTTGAATAATAATGTAACGTTCCTGGAAGGCACAACATCTACAACACAAGTCTAACCACTTAGTGTAGGTGTTGTGACCCTACATTTTTTTTTTGTACAAGAAAGCCACGTTAATCTAATTAACTTATTTGAAAATGTGATTTATTATTATGCTTGTTATGGAATAAATTAATTATGAGTTTACAAGCGCTCGCTGTTTTGTAATATGCCGAAGGAAAATTGTAAATTGCATTTTATAATATGCCACAACATTGATGAAGCATGCAAACGTCGTTTTTAAAATGAGATAAAAAACACTAAGGTGTCCATGGAATCTGGTGCTTTCAAAGGATACGACCGTTGAGCAAGAGGTTAGAATGATTAAAATTTCGGTCCAGCTAAAAGCTGGGTGACGGTACGTTATTTGTTTTTTTTTGCGCCTACACGCGAGCGAAGCCAGCGTGCACAGCCTTATAACAGTAACTCATCAAAGGCAAGTACAATTTTAACTAATGACGAATCGAACGAGTTGTCAATTTGCCTTCGGCATATTACAAAACAGCGAGCGTTTGTAAACGGACGACGACGTCTGTAAAACGCCGAGTATATACAAAATGCCTGCGACATTCCCAATGTAGACTATTAGTACAATTTAAGGTTTGTTTCAGGTTGTTCGCTTCGGTAGCGAGGTCGTGCATCGCGGAGAAGCCCGCGGCGTCCGGCGGCGCAGAGTAGCAGCAGCTCCATTGGGAGTCTGTCTCAGCCAGACGGCAGACGCCCCATCCCGAGCTATAGACTCATCTAGTGTTATGTGAAGTTTACCCCTCTAGGGATTATTTTACCATACTAGAAATTGACTGAGACAATATTGGTGTGCTAATGAAACCTGTGGAAATGGACAAAGTCCATTAAGGGACTGACTAAGGGACCTGAATCCTCAAGGCAAATTGCCAAATTAAAAGGCTTCGACAAATACTCAAAAAGTACGCCGTATTATAGTAATTTCTTCACACTATTCGGTTTCGTCAAAAATTAGTAAGGTTTCATACTTTAATTTAGATTTTATACGCGTTTTTAAATTCGTAGTGTTAATTTTAAAACACTTATAAAATCTAAATTAAAGTATAAAACCTTACTAATTTTTGTTCACATAATCGGAAAACATAGACGAAACGAATAGTGTGAAGAAATTACTATAATACGGCGTACTTTTTGAGTATTTGTCCGAAACATTTTGTATGGAAATTTGCCTTGAGGATTCCCCTTAAGTCGCGTGTTATCGGGGGGTACAGAGAGATACAGAACGTGTGAGAAGCTGCATCTCGCACGATGTTTCCTTTGTCTGAATTCTTAAGTCCTTTTTATTAGATTACAAGTGTCTGATTTATCATTGTATTATTATTAGTGTAAGTTTAATGTAATATAATAAGTGTAAGTAAGTCTTGATAGAAAACATCATTCATTGTGGATATTTATACCTACTTAGAGCAAAGCCACACTGCTCCGTTGCGTTGCGTTGCCGCTCCGACGTCGACGCAACGCAACATAACAGAACAGTATGGCTCCGCTTTTAGATCATCATTTCTTCATCATCTTATGCATTTAATTTTAGATTGGTGAGAAAAGTGAGAATCGTAAAGTTAGAATGTACGAAAGTATCCGAGATCTGAGGTGAGAATGCCGCTTTCGTGAGGTAGGTGTGATTTCAAAAGACTTATTTATTAGTTATTACATGTGTAGCGATCGCCTCAAAGGGATCTTGTTACAGTAGAAAAACACACACTCGATAAAGGCGATATATTATTGTTGATAAACATCCATGCCAAATTTGAAGTTTGTATCTTCTGTAGTTTCGGCGAAATCGTGATGAGTATGTCAGTGGTATTTCGCTTTTATATTAGATTTAGTTTAGGGTTTAAAACCCCAATTTAACTGTATTTAGTAGTTAAGACTAAAATGTTTCGGTGATTACAATTACCAATGATTGTGATTTTGCATGTGCTAAATTTCTGTTTTGTGAAGAGTCAGGAAGTGAACTGCTTTTTTTAATTTTTTGTATTAATTTCAATCTTAAAAGTCCCGATTCGGCAGTCAGCTCTAAGTACCTACTGAATTAAGATGTGTACATACTTAAACTATTTAATTTTCTATTTGAATAACTAAGTATAAATATTTTTGGTTAAAACTGAACTTTTATTACACGCTTTAGTTCCTTTCTTCTATGATGGCTTAAGTGTGTACGAAGAACTTATAAACTTTGAGTGTGTATATCTTAGTACTATGTGGCTTTAGTAAGGCAAGGAAGTTATAAACTACGTATATTGTACGTATACGTACGATACGTAGTATAAAAAGAGCCATACTTTTTAAATCTCCTCACTATCTTGCCTTGTAGGTAAACTGCCCATTGATTTTTTCATTAAATAAAAACCTATTTTAATATTTAATGACAATGACTATTCAAAAGCAAGTAACTATCAATTTTGACACACAACCCTAAACAATAATAATCTAAAATCAACACAAATTAACTTGGGTAATTGTAAGTAGGTACGTAATAAGCGTGCCTCTGTAAGTAATGGCTGAAGAAAAAGGCGAACGAGGAGAAGATGAAGACACCATCGGAGTAAGTGCAAAAAAGACGGTCTAAACTGAAAATCGACGACGATGACGCTCGAAAAACGCTAGTGTGGGGGGTCTCTTACTTATTGCATAGGAATGGGCTTGATCTGTGATTGGCCACAGGATTTAGGGTGCTTTTACACCAGAAATGTGCTATGATACGTTGTTATGGATGCGTTTGATATCCACCAATCATATTCATTGGTGCACATAGCTAGCTTAGCACTGGTGGAAACGGATTCAACTATAAGCTATGTTTTTATATGGAAGGATGCTAGCTATGGATGCCTGCTATGCCGCTTCCCTACTATCGATACATCGCATAGCTCGAGCTGCGCATCTTTCTCGCACAGCTACATAGCTTAGTGTTGGTGGAAACGGTCACATATTTTCGTAGCGTAGAATTCACATCTTCGCAGCATAGCTACATAGCACATCTCTGGTGGAAAAGCACCCTGGACTCAATAATTTGTTCTACCTCGGTTGCTCACTAGATTTACGTAGGAGGTCGCAGCGCGGAGGGCGAGAGGCATGACGAAGGATGGGCAGTCCTGCCAAACGGAGACTTCTACCAGGGCTGCTACTGCCGCGGCATGAGGAACGGCAAGGGCCTCTACGTCTTCAAGAATGGAGCGCGGTATGAAGGTAGGCACAGCTCAGAGATTAGGTGAGGTACATTACAACGGACATAGTGTCAGTTACAACTTTGTAGGTATATTTTTAATAAAATTGCAGTTCTAAAGCCCGGAACCGACATCGCGAGGCTGCTAGAGACTGCTTGCGAGTCTAGTAGCCTCGCGACGTCGATACCCATCTAAGATGAATGTTTTATTGTGAAGGTCCAAAAACGGATGTATGTCATAAGAATGAACGATGGAGTAGGTAGGTACTTACATAGTATGTAATTGGTATGGATGAAGCAAAGGCTTTAGGCCTCAGGAAAAAAAGCATACCTACCTACATTTTCGTAGAGAATTATGTTGGTCCAACTTTTTGAATGCCTTTACAAAATACTGTTATCTGAAATCCGACTAGATGAGCAGAGCGCTAAGAAAACGTACCTATAATTTTGTTTTTGATTTAAACATGGGACGAGGCGAACTAAATGTTATTCTGATGGAGAGGGATCACGCCTGCTCATGACCAGAACAGTGCTACACAGGACTTTGATTCACATAGACCGGTTCGAAACTGCTAATGCGCTCGTCCACATTGAGACATTTTGAAGTTAAGACTCGAAATCCCAGTAATTTCTAGCTACAGTGCCCTTCAATCCGGAACACAGTAATGCTTACACATAGGATGCCGTCTAGATGGGTACTAAACTAACGCAGTGTCAGATATTCTGCGCGCAAAGCAGTATAAGCAAAGTAGTAATATTAGGTACTAGTACGGCATCCTGCTGGGAACCATCGATGTAAATAGTAAATCGATGCTGAGAACGCTTCCAACCCAACGGTCTAATTATAAACTTAATGTCGCTTTAGGTTCCTTCCTACTATCATATCGTATATGCAATATTATTTTCAATACTCAGGTGAATGGCGCAAAGCTATGAAGTATGGAGTCGGTCACATGCTGTACCCAGACGGGTCGAGGTACGAAGGCGATTGGCGCCACGACCTGAAGCAAGGCTTCGGCGCTTATTACTACCCCAACGGAGATATCTACGAAGGAGCTTGGTTCAAGGGCCGGCGCCACGGACTAGGGACGTACTTCTTCGCAGAGTTCGAAGTCAAGTTTATGGGGACGTGGATGGAAGGGGTTATTGACGGTAATTAGAACTCTACCTATTTAACATGTGGTTCTAAAAATAGGCTTTTCCAATGAGCTGAGAACGCAATGAGACTCATTGCGTGGGAAACGTCCCACAATTCTTATTACTTCCTTGCCAAATATACCTACTAGTCTTCTACTACTAGTAGGTACTAATATACCTACCTAGTCACTTCTGGATATACATAGATCTCTACTGTAATGATTTCACTTTTTTTTAATTCCAATTCCAATCTTCAGTGTTACACAAAAAGTTTCTAACTATAAACAACTTACCAGTAAGTTTTCCTAAAATTGTAGATAAGTATAAGTAGCTCAATAAAATCAATTAAATTCATTCAAGGTCCAGGACAAATAATTTACCCGCGCGTGCGCTACCACGGCTCGTGGCTGAAAGGCAAGCCGAAAGGTCCCGGCTGCTTCGTGTTCGACACCAACTGCATGCAGCACGGATTCTACCTGCTGATGAAGGACCCAGCGCTCGAGGAGTTCGGGGAGGGGGAGGAGGAAAAGGAAGAGAAGGCTCTGAAGGAACAGCAAACGGAGGAAGGGGGAGAAGAGGAGATGGAGATTGATGAGACTGCTGGTAAGATGCTGATCGAAATTAACTGATTAAAGATAAGGTACCTACTTACCTTGGTAAGATAAGTACTTAGCCAAGTAAAATATCTCAATCATTCTATTAAATCACCCAACATTTTAAGTACCTACGACTTAGGTAGGTACTTAACCTACCTAGATTTTTCAGTCCGAAGATGCAGTCCCTTGCAAAATCGCGGATCGTCCAAGATTGCGGACAACTTATTTTTTGTGCACGCCCATGATACTTCACTCTAAATTAAATATGGCGGACCGCTAAAGATGGCGGACAAGTTATTTTTTGTGCACGCCCATGATACTTCACTCTAAATTAAATATGGCGGACCGCTAAAGATGGCGGACAACTTATTTTTTGTGCACGCCCATGATACTTCACTCTAAATTAAATATGGCAGACCGCTCAAGATGGCGGACGTCTTATTTTTAAGCACTTTCTTAATATGGGTACTAAATGGAAGGGTTAGCTTAAAGGCTTGTTTAAAAAATGATTTTAATTTCCTTCGTTTCAGCATCTTTCCTTTCTGATTTCAGGCATGATATCAGTATGGCGGGCGCGTAACGTGACCGCGTATATGGCAGAATTCTTGCCCCCTGAGCCAGTGCCGCTTCCCGTCCACGACTCGGTGCCGTCCCTGACGGACGAGAGCATCGACACCGATATCCTTCAGTTCGAGCCGCCCTCGGTGGCACCCGAGTATGAGGAAGGAGACGATAATGACTCCTGGCTCTTGCACCGACAGAAGTTCTTAGAGGAAACTGAGCAGAAGAATGATTGATTGTTCATTTAATAAATGGGGCATTGGTGTTGAGTTTTTGATGTTTCATTGTCAGGTTCTATTCCATTCTATACAGAAAGATTAGTGTTATCTAAACAAATAGCTGATTCAACCGTCTTGTATCGGGATAAAGAGTCGGTACTAGTGGGTTTAATCAAAAATAGAAACAGCTCATTATTTTTGTACCCATACCTATTCCCTCAATTTAGCCCTTTCAGACGTAGGTATTCCCGTCCACGACTCGGTGCCGTCCCTGACGGATGAGTCGAACTCAGTGATCGACACCGATATCCTTCAGTTCTTTCCTTCAGTTCCAGAGGAAGGAGACGTTAATGACTCCTGGCACTGGCACCGAACAGAACTTTGTCACGTGGTTCGCCAGAGGACAACTTGTTGGTTGCTTAGTTGCAAAACTTCAAAAGCTTTGCGACTAAGCGACGCGCGTTCGGCTTTTGAAATTTAGCCCAATCGGTCCAATAGTTTTGGCGTGATTGAGGAGGGATTTTAAAGCTGCGATATGATAGTAAACTAATTTATCAATTCTCATAAGTCCTATTTATTGCCGCTGTCTCGGACTATGAACGCTGATGGAAAAATCTATTCTCAGTTGTAGGTATGTAGCACGGTACTAAAAATGTTCTGCAAAAATAACATTAGCAATTCAAATATTTTATTGAAAATAGGAAAATTAAATTAATTCTACCTCTTAAATTAAACCAATTAAACATACCTACTCCTTGTGGTTTGTAAAGAATAATCGTAAAATTGATTTATCTAAGCATACCATTAGGTACCTAGTAGTACCTACCGTTTGTTACTGACTCACTGCACTGGAAAAAAGTTTAATAATCGTTAGTTTGTAATATTACTTCACATCATTCAATAGATTGTGATTTTATGAACACTGAAATGGACCAATCAATGCACAACTTCACGGATTTTCTATTGCTTGTGAATTTGTAAGCTGCCACCTGATTGGTTGTGCTCTTTTTTATGTATTCAGTATTTATGTAACAAGTGGTGAGACTTTATAGGCGCTCTCCTGAGGGTTAGAGATCACGCCTACCTAATAACCATAACAGTGCTTCCACTTCCGAATAAATAGGCCCGTGCAATGGAGTGACTGATTGGCGTTTCAAAGAGTACCTATCGTTCACAATCTGTTGAATGGTCGATATAACTTTCCGAATTTGTTTGCGGCAAAATTATAAACTTACAGTTCTTACAATCTTACGGTGAAAATACAAAATACTTAACTAAGTGCATCAATTAATCATTAGCTACCGCTTCAACAGAGCAAAATCTTTTTAACTAATAACTTATAGTTTTTGGAACTTAGTGCACCCGAAAATGATTTGCTGACTGCATACATACATACATACAGCAGATATAGCGACTGGTGCCCGTTGCCGTGGTCGGCGACACGTTCACGGTTGGCATATTGCTTTCCAATTTTGATCAGCAAGACTCTCTGTTACACGTATAAATAGAAAACATAGGTACAGTCAGCATCAAAAGTCGATGACCACATTCAGATTTTCATATCGGTCTACAACATTAATTATGCCTAAATCGCTCAACATGACATGCTCCAGTATTGAATGAATATCATCAAAGTTCAAAATTAAATGTACACCACATTGTTAAAAATATAATATAGTGTAAAGCGATTTTGAAATCCGAATATGGCCATCGACTTTAGATGCTGACTGTACACCTTTCTGCTGAACTATTATAATACTTAAACCAAACTATTTTATTAACCATTTTAGCTAATGCAGTCAGTGAGAAATAGCCTTTTACTACTTCAACTAAATCTTTAAGAGTACAACATGCATACTGATTCTACCGAGAGATTATAAATACAATTTCAATTCATTTAACATTAATATATTGCAGTATTCAATGTTACCAGTAATGCTACAAGCCTAGAATCATTTAAAGTGTGTATATTTTATTTATAAACTACATTGATATTGTAGATAGATAAAGTGTTTATTTTCTCTCACAAAAAGTTGTGCTTGCGTTTATATCTATAGAGACGATGTCGTGCCGTGACTCGGTGAGGGCTGTGGCCGGTGGGCGATCTTGTCCCGGCCCGGCCCGCACGCACGGCCCTCAAACAAATTTAACAATTAGAGCTTAGCTAACAGTACAGGGGTTAAGTTAACCTGTTTTGCGAGAGACTGCACCGATAGCACGGACTGGGGATAAAAATTTTGTCCCTCGTTTTTATCCACCTTCCAGTCAATTTTATCCCTTGAAGGTGGATAAAAACGGGGGACAAAATTTTTATTCCCAATCTGTGCTAAGCCTGCTGGTGCCTGAGAGATCTTCTTTATATGCTACATATTCAAAAAACATTACTTTAATTCTCAGGATGTTCCTATGCTGTAATTATTAATATATAAAGTGTTGATGACACACAGCTTTTTTACACACTACATGCCAGCACTTTTTTAAATCTGCTTGTTGACAATCCTTCCCGAAAACCAACTCACGCACACACTAGTATTTAACTCACCAACAATTGTAAAAAGCCGTGTGTCATTGACGCTTAACAAGCAAATTGATATGGGCACTATTGGGCATGTTTCTGACCAGATAATTATTATATTTTAAATGAACCAAACTGCTAGGCTTGTAAGCACAGACTTAAGCATTCACACTTCTCTCAACCACTGTTGGAAGACATTGTATAAATTCAAAGCACTTATGTTGAAATACAGTAAAGAGTATAAGCATCGCATTATATTGCTGTCGTCACATACTTAAAATGTATTATTGCTTTCATAGCATCTACCTACAATATTTAAAATGTGATTTTGAACTTTGAGTAATAGGCACATTGGTACACAGGTATTGAGCAATAAACCTCATTATGCATGTTATTCCCTATTCTATAAATATGTAGTCATTAAGTTGACGGGTTGGGTGGAGCGTTATTGTTAGATCCAGCAGTGTTGGTGTCAAATGTATTCTTGTTTTTAAGAAGATAGGCCGCCAGGTAGTTTATTGGGTCTGGGGGTCTCTCCTTGGCTAATGAAGAGAGGCCTTGTAGAAGAATGGGTACCACAGTCTGATCAAGGTACTGACGAGTTGGCAACGCATTGAGATCAATCCTCGACTTGCGGTTAGCATTTGTCTCATTGTCTTTTTCCATTGATATTATTTTCTGAAATAGTTATAAGGTGAGCAGTAGGTTGAAGGTGTAAAAGAGATTTTAACTTCACTTAGGCGGTTGTACTTTAGGCTGAATAGCAAGTCCTCAATGCAAGAACATCCTACCTTTACAGAATCAGGAATCTTCGACGGCGGCTGCTCTTTCGGGGTTTGGCTCGTATGAATTGAAGTTTCTGACATGTGTTGTTATATTTATTTGTACATTTGAGTTAGCTATAGTTAAATAAATTTTTCATTAGATACTTATCACGTTCGAGATAGCTTCCAATCGAAAATCAAGATTTGTATTTTGGAAAAAACTCAACAAAATTCAATTTTACTCGGTGCCACAGATTAATAATAAAAACAAACAAATGTAAACATGAGTGAATGAATGTCACAGATAAAAATCTGGGAATAGGGTAAAGCATACTGTTTACGTCTAATTTCTTGAGTTGGCCACTTTATTCATCTTACAAGCTAGCGCTCGTGGTTTTGCCTACCTAGTACTACTGATCTGTGTGCCTACCGGTGAGGTGGGTACTACGCACGCATGGTACGTCGGTCGTACGCTTTGATCAAAGAGAATATAACCACTACGTTTAGCTTTGTTAATCATAACCTACCATCAGGTGAGATGGTGGTCAAACGCGGCTTGCGTTTGATAAGGGTAAAAAAAACATCGAAAGTTTTATAACTTTTGCTAGTATTTTAAATTAATTTCGGTTTTCAGTCCAATAGCCAACGTCCAGATATTCTACCGCAAAGCAGTAATATATCGCATTGCTGTGTTCCGATTTGAAGGGCACTGCTGGACTTTAAAAATAACCAAATGTCTCAGAGTGGACGAGCGCTACAATAGTGTTCCACCGGCCTATGAGAATCAGTCTGTATCATTGAGGTAGTACCTCAATGGTCTGTATAGCATTGTTCTAGCCATGGGCAGACGTAATCTCTTACTATCAGGAAGACTATAAGCGCGTCTCGTCATTTATATAAAAAGGCAGGTAAGGTAAACAAACCTATTATTAGCACCCTAGATTTTAATGCAAAAAAACAAGCATACTGAAATTGAATAATCTACAATTTCGTTGTTTTTTCGCATTAAACTCAAGGGTGCCAATAATAGGCGGGGTGCCAAGGTTGGTTTACCCTAGATGTATTTAACTGAAAACAACCACAATAACTTCTATATTCTCGCAACTTTATTACCCAAAACTTAAAATTATTATAAACTACACCACACAATTTACATGACAGAAAATTAATTTGTATCTAACGAAGTTAACTCATTGGAGGCTAGGTAGGTAAATAATTCGATCGTGATTAAATCCGTCGTCGCCACTATGATTACAGGTGCGGCAAAGTCTATAATTTTCTATGAGAAAATGCATAAACTTTAGAAATCATACAGTAAAATTGCTTTTAATTATAAACTAGCATCAATTTGACAAAACAAGTATTTTTCGCGCGAAATCAGAACTGGAAATCTGGATAACATATATCACAAATATTTTTTCACTTTTCATGCTCGTAAAATACAATTTTATGCAAGGTACAGGGGGGTAAAACTGTATTTCTGGTCCTAGAAAAAAAAGTTATTGATTAGAAATTCTGTTCAAAGAGCCAACAAACAGAACCTCATTGAACAGATTTATAAGCAATCACTTTATTTTCCTAGGGCATAAAATGCAGTTTAACTCCTCCTAAAGCGCACTAAGTTGAGCTTTACGAGCATGAGAAGTGAAAATATCTATTGGCAAGCTCATTTATCAAATTCAGCACAGAAGAGATAACAGTTGGTATGAAATTTTTCAAAATGTCATACAAATGTTGACTTCTCTGCGACGGAATCGCCAGGAATGCGCTTATATACATTTTGGTATTGGTACCACTAGGTGGCAATGGAAACGTTTTTTTCAGGTTTAGTTAAAGAAAGGATATTAAAGTCGCATAGTTGCCAATCGCTTTACGTGCGGTTTCGGACTAGCGTATTTTTGCCGCGCGTAAACCGGCGTTTAGGCTCGCTTTTTTTAAGTGAGTGAGTAGCATGGCGTCTTTCGCGGCACTATGTCAGTCTAATATCACTGCCTTGTTAGCTATTACACTGTTTTCTATTATCTTCTATTTACATGGGACTTATGTCAACTTGCACCAAACTTTCAAAGTTCCTAAGCAATTACTTTACTCGCTTGGAAGTTCTTAACGGTCAGGATCTGGACTGTAAAGAACTACCAAGGGAGTAAAGTAATTGCTTAGGGACTTTGACAGTTTGATGCAAGTAGGCATTAAAATTATATGCACTGCACGCACACTGCTTCTAAATATTAAGTCAACACCAAACATATAAAAATATCTGTATAATCACTTCAAATTAAAACTTTAGTTAGAGTTACTAACAGTGTTTAGGTACACTTTGACATAATCTCGCATATTTTTAAAACATAAGTTGTTGTTTGTAAAATATTTATTTAAGAAGTACCTTTGTGTTGCTTTCAAATGTCATACACAGAACTTTAATGGTTCATACTAATACTTAGTTCGTAGAATAATTTCTCCAACACGGTATGCAAATTATTTATAATATTTTTTTAAAAGTTTATGATTTAACATCATAGCTTATAAAAACTCTTCACGGGCTTATGATGTGTGCACAGTGTTTTAATGTACATACATACATACATATAGTAATAACGTCACACAACGTCATGCAAGGTCTATGCACAGAACTTCAATCAACGCATAGTATACTACTTCATTGTCTTATCCAATGTCCTTGTACAGATTAATCAACGGTTCTCGGTTTTTCACACACAGGCTAATGCGATGTTGCTGCAGAACATCAACGATTCTTAGTACTTCACAGGCTTATGGGATGTTGCTGCAGACCATCAACGATTCTTAGTACTTCACAGGCTTATGCGATGTTACTGCAGAACATCAAAGATTCTTAGTACTTCACAGGCTTATGCGATGTTGCTGCAGAACATCCACGATTCTTAGTACTTGATGAGCTTATGCGATGTTGCTGCAGAACGTCAACGATTCTTAGTACTTCACAGGCTTATGCGATGTTGCTGCAGACCATCAACGATTCTTAGTACTTCACAGGCTTATGCGATGTTGCTGCAGAACATCAAAGATTCTTAGTACTTCACAGGCTTATGCGATGTTGCTGCAGAACATCCACGATTCTTAGTACTTGATGAGCTTATGCGATGTTACTGCAGAACGTCAACGATTCTTAGTACTTCACAGGCTTATGCGATGTTGCTGCAGAACATCAACGATTCTTAGTACTTCACAGGCTTATGCGATGTTGCTGCAGAACGTCAACGATTCTTAGTACTTCACAGGCTTATGCGATGTTGCTGCAGAACATCAACGATTCTTAGTACTTCACAGGCTTATGCGATGTTGCTGCAGAACATCAACGATTCTTAGTAGTTCTGCTGCGGAACGTTAACGTTTCTTAGTACTTCACAAGCTTATGCGATGATGCTGCAGAACATCAACGATACTTCGTAGTTCTGCTGCGGAACGTTAACGTTTCTTAGTACTTCACAGGCTTATGCGATGTTGCTGCAGAACGTCAACGTTTCTTAGTAGTGTTGCGTGGCGAGCGCTATGTCCTGAGGTAGTGCGGCGGGGGAGGCGGCGGCGGGGCGGGCCGAAGCCGTGGGCCGCGCTCGAGCTGCCGCCGCCAGGAGGCCATAGACTCGCTCAGCGACCACAGCTCCGAGAGCAGCGACAGGTCTAGCTGACGCAGGCTTGCCTGGAAAGAGGAAATATATTTATTTATAACTGTAACAAAGGTCAAGGGTTGACAAGCTGGTCTAACGGTGGCGTGCACTCATGCTAACGAAGCGAGCCGCAATTTTTTTTGTAATTTTTCTGCCTATTTCTGCTACTCTGCCATTCAACTTTATGGTACATAATTCAATACAAAAATCTCATAAAAATATCGAGGCCCATGGCTGGCGAGGCCGATGTCTGTAACTGTATGTAATTCAAAAATCTAGCTAGAGATATTCCTAATTATACGACCAGACCAGTTCAGCCTATCGCAGTCCGCTGTTGAATAAAGGAATCTCGCAATTTTTTAACAATCATCTGTAATAAGCTAAAGACCAAATGAAAAAATAAATTAGGTACAGACAGAATAATAGGCTTCAGAGAAAAACAGAATATACTGTGAGATTAGACGAGTGAAAATGATCGCAATAAAGGCGAAAAGGTACGTGATACGAGATATGAGAAAACCAATGTTGTTATTTGTTACGACCATTTCCTGTCCGAGGTTACACTCGAGCCGCAGAAAGGTTGTTACGAGCATAGCGGATGTGCGAAGGACATAATTCCTAACGATATTGCTAAAAGGTCCAGCCGTCATATTGAACGACCTTCCGCAGTCGTTCTAGCCGATTGCGTTGTGAAGGAATGCGGTCTGATCACGATGTAGGTCGCACGAATGAAGCTGATATATTATTCACCTAAACACATTAGTCTAAAACAAATTTATCTAGAGCGACCACTTCGACAGGTTTGTCTAGATCGAGAAAACTAGAAGCGGTCAGGTATTCTCGCTGCAGGTGTTTCGAATCGAATTATCAGATTTATAGGTAGCCTACTTAACTTGGCCTTTATTATCCACTTTAATTCAGGAAGTTGTCTTTTTATCTGACGAAAATAAATAAATGTTTTCAATCAGAGGAGTTTTTTATCACCCTTATTCTTGTCTATATCTACGCATTACTATTGAGATGTTATCGATTTTACTGTTTTTTTTTCAAGTATTAATTTTTAATTCATTTTGAGTAAAAAATTCGACTCTTAAGTGAAAATACACATACATAATGTGATGAAACTGTCAAATCGGACTTCCGTTCGTTGTTGTACAGGGCAATCTCTAGGTATCACATCCACAAACAAAGGACTTTTTACAGATATAAGCCACTAAAAATATGATGCTTATCTGCTCTCTGCCAATATTAATGAAGAAATGAAATTAATAAATCAGTGTGACGATGAAATTATCATAGTTAACATTCCTATGATGATTGGGAAAAGAGGGAAAGTGAACATCGACCAACAGAGACGCGCAAACGTAACCAGCTTGCATCCGATTAATTACCATCACTTGTAAGACACAATCACAAGCGCCGGAGGGAAATTAAGAGAAACCTACATATTTGCGCAATACATTTGTATGAAGAGACATTCCAACAAATAACATTGTAGCTACTAAAGGTAAATAATGATCGTGGAAACCAAAAACACTACACCAGAAAAGTGTGTTTGAACTAAGTAGAGAAAATTAAGACTCCATTTCAGATATGTTGCAAGTATCTAGGTCTCATTGTTGCAACAACAGTACAAAGGTCTTACGGTACTGCCAAATGAACCTTGTCCAAAATGGCAGTTGAGAACATCTCGTTTAACACTAACACAATAGATCTAGATAGCTAAAACGGTGGAATCAATTGATTTCATTGTGTGAGAGCGCTTGAACGCTGGACCAATTCCGCCACTTTATATGCAGACCGCCAACGATACGACTGGACACAATAGGACACTACTTAGGAAACAAGTTCTCAACAGACGCGATGTCTTGTCAAAAATAATAAATAAGTATAATGTTTGAGCATTTGAACTTTGAGGCAAACGATTCTAATTCCGAGGTTATTAGCTCGCATCAGAAGACATGACAAGGGATTGAAATGAAGAGTAAACAGTTTATATTTGTGAGAAACCGAATGGATTGTATTAGCGGATAACAAGCAGTTTGAAGGTCCCAACATCATGCCAAGAATCACAAAGATTAATCTATTATCTGTGAAAAACATAAAATTTTGGAAATAACATAAATTCCCGATTTCATGCCAAGTATAATCAATTATTTTCGAAGTGAAAACTTGTAATGTAAGTGTCTACTGCCTTTTCTTAAATAATGGTAGCGTAACATTATTTTATTTTTATAATTTACAAAATAAAGTGCTTGTATTATTGATGCTATGACCGTGAACAAAATGTATTTTTGAATTAGCATCCTTTCAAACTGTCATGAACTCACTGTCAAACTGAAGAAAAGTTGTATTTCGTATTATTATCCTCGCCTTTCAAGAGGTTTCCACTTCTGTCGTGAGTCGTGTGTCGCACACAATTTTTTTATTGGTCTACATATTTGTAATGTCTCATAATAATATAGCATGTCTAAAAGTCATCAAATTACTAAGGGAGTGCATTTTATAGGTAATCAATAGAAATTTAAAGGTATTAAAAGCTCTTGCAAAGCAGAGAGCGACCATCATACTTTATGGCATAGGGGTGTAGTGTTTTACTACTTCTGCACCGTACGTACTTACTTATTAACAGAATTGTAAGCAGGGGCACGGGCAGGGGCTAGCTTTCTAATTTATTTAATGAAAATACACATATATTGTACAGGTGGTTTCATATTAACAATTATGATACATAAATAGTATTGGAACAAGTCTTGATGTCATTGTAAAATCAGATGGAAACCGAATAACTGATAGAATACTTGTATAACTTAAATTTATTAAATAAATACAATTATATTTTTGTATAAATATAGAATACCCTTACTCTAGAGTACCACCGATAAATCCTTTTTTAATTAACGATATTTACGCAGACGTGAGTAATTATGGATACAAGTTTGTAATTATTCCTGCTTTCCCGCAGTTTGTTTATAAAATATTAGACCAAAGAGAAACTGAAATGAACACGTACAAAAATACCAGCGTTATGAAAAGTTGATAGTTTCCTGGAAGGTAATCAAGAGGGCCAACATCAACAACTGCGGCTGTTGTTACAACAAATAGTTCAAAGGAAACTCCTATTAGTGCATCGCACGTCCGGTTCGGAGCGTTGAGCCCTGGTGGCTATAGTTGGAACAATCAGGACTTACTAACCACCTTTGTAAAACCATTTATTGATGAAAAATCAGCGTCTATAATCAAGGTTTTACACAACAACCGACAGCAATCGGACTGTTCTAGTGACCGTAGGCACCACTGACAAGTCACAGGCTCACAGGGAAGGAAAATACGCAATTATGTTCACTTCAACGACTTTTTTTTCAGTTATTTTGATTTAAAACCTAGACTACTGAACCGATTTTGATAATTTCTATGGGACCAATCTGAAAGTATATCTTCTCAAACAAAAAAATATTTTTTTCAAATCGGTTATTAAATACTTAACAAAGTTTTGAGTCTGAGGTAACAAATATAAAAAAAAAAAACAACCGAATTGATAACCTCCTCTTTTTTTGAAGTCGGTTGAAAAGGGATTAAGTATAGCATAATCACAAACGAAACCAAACAATCCATTAATTCAATTATGGCACGCTGCCATCGGGTATCGAGTTGGAGCAGTTGAGCTACCTATAGATCGTTTGCAACGGTCTATGGGTGGCCCAATTGTTTCCTTTTGTAAATTTTGTAATATAGATTGGAGTAGTAAAAAAAAAATATTCAGGTGAAGTTCAATTATACAAAGAGGCATTGTAGCCAGTAGGTATATGTGCCGGGTATCGAGTTGGAACAGTCAAGCTATCTAAAGATCGTTTCCAACTGTCTATAGGTGACTCAATTTATTCTTTTTGTAATATTTTTTTTTTATTGTATTAGTTAGCTTACGCTGTTATCAAATTTTACTGCAGTCCTAACGAGTCGTACAGTTCTTCGAAATAGTAACAGAGATCTATCGTAAACAAATAATTCTAGAATATCGCTAAAAGCTCTGACATCACTGTTTTTTCTGTGATTCACAAGTTGAGGATAAAACTAGCAAGTGTATTGTTTTTTCTTTTGATTTATCAGACTTCTTCTTCTTCTTCGAGTCACTAGTTCTTTCGAACAAGTGTGGTGAAAGGATTTCAAGTGCGCCTCGAAGAGACTCCTTTCGTGCACTCGACACATGTTTTCGAACTTTTAAGTTCTACGACATGCCGGTTTCCTCACGTTGTTTTCCTTCACCGTTGCGAGAACGTGGGATGGATACATAGATTTTTTCGACCGAAAAAACCCATTTACGCATGACTGCCACCGGGATTCGAACCCGCGACCATCAGATCGCAAGGTAAGGGCCTCATCCACTCGGCCACCACGTCCTCACCATTTATCAGACTCAAAGAGCGATGAAGTTCGTTGGTGTGACTCAGACGCTAACACAGTACCTACATAAATGGATCACCCCATATCATGCAGGATTGCTATGCTACCCAATATGTACCTATAGATAGAAAACATTAAACATCCTGTTTGAGGTTGTATTCAAGCGGACCCCTTTGCATCGTTGCACAAGATCTGAGTAATCTGTTTAAGATGTAAGAAAAACATTCTAAAAAGTATGTTTTTCAATAGTAACTACACTTTTTGTAAAAAACAAAACAATCTGAAGATAATCCAATAACAAACATAAATACAGTAAACACAATAATATTTCTACAAAACGACTGCGGCTATAATAAATAGTAAGAAGTCGTTTGAAGAAGTTGTTAAACCTGCCTAGAGTAATGAATTACTAATCTGCGGTAGAGCAGATTAGTAATTAAAGCCGAAGTAGGGATCGCTCGGGTCTATATCACAGGTATACATATCTATACTTAGTTAGCCTAGACTGAGGAGTCTTTATCTAGACTTGCACAAAGATCTTAGTTCTTAATTATATAGGCAAGGTGGCAAATGCCTTTTAAACAGATGTGTAAACCTATTATGTACTTAGGTCTTTTCTGAAAACAAACTTCCTTTATAAATATCATTAAAAATCAATGTAAACTCGGGTATTAATTATAGCTATTTTGTCTAACTAATTGCAACAGACGTAGGCCTATATCTGATTGAAGTAAATGATAAAAGCGAAATCAGAGAAATTAAGTCGTCTCACGCAGATTAATATATAACGTAACCCAAGACACCCAAGATTTGTTCCGGCGGCGGTGCCTATGTCTATGTGACTTGCAAAGCCGCAAATGATTTTGTAACGTGCGTGACTTTACTACGTGTTACTGATCAGAATCTTCGGATTGATATTATGTGATTGATGCTAAATTATCAAACAAGGGTGTTCATTATGAACTGTCTGACCTCGCTGTACAAGCTCTCAGTCCTAGTGTGAGGAACAGAAACTAAACTCTGGTGTTACAAGCATTGTTATGTGACCGTTACATCAACTAATACCGCCAAATTTCTAATGGAAAAAATATTTATTATTATGATTTTAATATGTGGTTAATTGACCCCCAAAATCTATAGGTAGGGTTAGGTATAAAGATAAATGTACTCTACTCTACTCTGTAGGTATAAAGATATATCTATTACTATTTGGTTCTAAGAAATTTTAAGTTTCCCTAACTACTTTGTAGTAGGTTAGGTACGTAACTAAGCTATAATGTTCCTCCTACATTATTTACCGACAACATTTGTATTTACTCACATCACAACACAAGCAAAGCCTGGCGCCTGCACCCACGTCTAAAAAGAGTAGCCCCACCGTAATTTGAATTCAATACGTCTTCGGAGATTCAGTGATATGTTAATTCGCCTAAGGGCCGGAAGAAGGCATGTCATTATTATTACTTTTATTTACGCCACACGGTTGGAAGCATTTTATATTGTGGGCGAGGCACGAAGTGACGATAAGAAAATGATAGAAGATATATTTTAAAACGACTCTAGGAAAGGAGTTTCACACAACTTTAACTCATAGATTAATAACGGTGTTCCTATAGAACACCAAGATGGAAAGTATCAAACCAAAATGAATGCGGTATATGGGACAGAAAATTTTCAGACAATAAAAAAAACATGTCAATAAAAAGAAATATCTCTATGTTCAAATAATGTTTGATACTTTGATGTATTTTTTATAACAATGAAAAAACCTAGAAGTTTTAGAAGTTAACATAGAATATTTTTCTAGCCCTGTTACTTCTCTTTTTCGAAAATTAGCATAGGACCAAAATGTACCAGAAGTTAGCCAATGTGGCTTCCTTTTTTGGGCGCATTTTCAATGTAGTACATTGTGATTCTATGCTTTCATACTTCTGTGCTTTAACTGTAACTGTACCTTCTGTGATATTAATCATAATAATGCCAAGGTGCATAGCAGATACCTAACAAATATTCATTCGATTCACACAATTGCACACGAGAAGCGAAAAAAGAACGCATTTGACTTCGTAAACGGAGAAGAGACGAATAAAATTTACAAACACACGTTTAGGTCAAAATCCAAAAATTGTTTCGAGTTTCTGTGATTTACTCAGATGATACCAATGTCTTAAAATATTTTTCGGTAATATTTTTTCATCGTGTTATAACTTTCTGAAAAAAATTATATAAAATATAATAATCAGTACAAAACAATTGCTATTTTCCATTCTATGGATATTGACTAGAAAATAAACCGTACCATAAGTATTTAGGAAAATTGAGTAAACATCACTTTGATAAGTATTTTTTTAGGGTGGTCACACCTTTGTTTACAAAAAAAAATCTTGAATTCTGTATCGGGATATAGATGCAGTTTTTTTTTTCTTTTACTAAATATAGGCTTGCGTTTGACCACCATCTTACCTGATGGTAAGTGACGATGTGGTCGACGATGTAGCACGCTTACCTAGAATAATCCTATTCACTCTTGCAGTTGCCCGCTATGACACAAAAGGGCCTATGGGTTGAGCTGTGCATACAAAAACGCGATATGCCGCCATTAGAAACAGTTACACGAGGGCTTTAAAAAACCGATCGGCACCGTGAGACCTGTTCACCCACACGGCAACTCTAATCCAGTCTCCGTTTCCTCCATATTTGTGCACACGTTCCATCTGTCAATCGGGTTTTATGGCTATCGGTCACGATAAGTTTATACAATTACTGTAGGCACCTAGATAGGCGTAAACAGTGAAGCATGTTAGGTTCTCGGTAGAGTCAGTCCTCAATCAGTTAACCCATAAAGGACATGTGATTTGTGATATGAACACAACACCAAAAGTGGGCAATTCGGCGTACCTTAATAACGTGTATGGATGCATACTCAAAAACTAAAAAGCAGCCGGTCTTATATCTAACTAGATGACTCCCGCAACTTGTTTGCGTTGCGAATTAACAAAATTCCTTTTTTTCAGCTCTTACCGAACACATCTTCCAAATTTAATGACTCCACATTTAGTGGTTTGGTCTGTACGTTGTCTGTTAGTCAGTCAGTCAGACATTCCGGATCAAGACTATAGCTGACGCCCGCAACTACGTTTGCAACATACCCTCCAAATGTCCAGTCTCTACGTTCAGTGGTTTGGCCTACGCGTTGTCCGTCAGTGAGTCAGTCAGGACCAAACCTTTTACATGTGTATATTGATTGATTAATTGCCAATCGAGATAAATTTTTAAGTATGAACTCAGTTTTGATACTCATAAACATTCCATTCAAGACTTCGTGCTCAATATAGTTTATTTACAATAAAAACTAAAACATTTCAAAGGGAAACAGATTGCACTGCATATGCATAGCTCTTCTTAGTGGGGCAGGGCACACAAACCGTAGGTCGAACGCGTGCTTGAGCAATTAACGACAAACAGCTGCACATCCAACAGGTTTCTTCATACTTTTCAGACAAAGTAGCAATGCTACTGTATGTAATACGAGTATAATTGTATAGATTATGTCATTTAACGAAATATTACGAATAACTTTGCAGGTGTTTTTATGCTATTATGTTTATTTATTTGTTGATGGACGAACAGCTTCCGCTGATGTGTCTATGAAACACAGTGTTGGATTTTTAATAGTTTTGTGTCACTTTTTTAACATAGTCTTGTTGGTTCTCAAACGAGTGTCGAGTTTGTTCTTAAACAAGTTACGCTACGTCAAAATTCTACAAAGTATGTACATATATTTTGCATCTACAGTGGATGTGAGCTTATAGGGTATTTCGGATTCTTTATAGGTATGTCGCTCTTTGTTTAATTTTTAATTAAAAAATTAAACAAAGTTAAAAAACAACGTTTGACCACTGGATTGAGAAAAAGTATTGCTTACGTACGAAATTGTTGCAGGCTTCACGTTCGGAATTATTGTTAGTCGTGTTGTGTAAAAGTCTCTCAAAGATTGATCATAATTTAATATAAACTTTATGCTTTAAGATTTTGGTCTCGATAGCAATATTTGTATCAACTCGTACGTAAGCTAACACAGCTTATGATTTCGCACATGAATTAGTACCAACTTACTTCATTTTTATGTTCGGCGTGTTGGTTCAGTTCCTTATCTACATAACATACTCCTTTCCATTACATGGATAGTACTTTCTCTGAGTATAATTATTATAAAATTGTATTAGGTTGCAAACAAGATTTTAAATATACGTATCTTATGTATGTTATGATTATCTAGCCTTATTCAGTATCTGCTGGCTTATTCAGTACGTTAAGTATGTTATCCAATAAGCAAAAAAAAACAATTTGTAAAAACAAATTTACGTTAGAAGGAAAGTGATAGAAATCTAAAATCACTCGTCAAACAAGTTATCTTAACGGCACGCCATTTTGGTAGAGGCGAACACAAAACAAAATAGAGGCTCGACCGGTGCAGTGTTCCGCGCAGATACTATCGTGAAGGTCAATGAAGCCAATGGCTTGAATGGGACAAATGTGGCTTTGAACGCCAATAGTCCTTCTAAACGAGGACTTTAATCACTCCTATCTCATCAAATAATGAGCCACCTGAAAGAAAAGACCAATTTGTTTCCAGATTTACACTACACAGATCTAAATCCAGATCTTCATTATATGAGCGTCGTACAAAGGGCTTCTAAGAATAAGCCTGTTAATTTTCTTGAGCCAAGGCGATCCTAAATTATCAGAAACAGTGCCTGTTGAATCATACGCGTCAGCCACTAGACTGTTGTAAACAAATATGGCTGACCACATGAATCATACGAGAGATTCGCACATCGTGGGATTGCTGAAAATATATATCCTAATTTTGAAGTCTGATTTACAAGAAGAACCAATGGAATGTTGACTCAATTTAAAGCATTATCTGAAAATATTTTGAATGTGGTAGAAATTCTGCAATTTAAAATGAATCCTACACCATATATATAAGATAACAGTAAATAGCTAGACATATGGTATAGTCAATGTAATTTGGTCCTTGAACTCAAAACACATAAATGATGAATTATATCTCCGCTGCAATCGCGTTTGAATTCTGGTTTATATTTGCAGATTGATGAAATCACAGTTATTAATAATTTTATGCTTTATATGACTCAAAGTGCTAGATTCAGAGCTTCGTAATCGACGCTGCTAAATGTTAATGCACCTGTAGCGCCCATATTATGCACTGACTACTGAATCTTCCTTTGGTGTGTAATCATCTACTACTCGGGCGAATGAACATGACACCTGGCTCGAATGACGTTTGTGCAAAGTACAGCGTGGAATTGGATAATCTTGATAGAGAAGAGCTCCTGTAATACTTTGTAATGATAAAGCTTCGCAATTAGAGGAAGAAGAAACACGGAGGGCGCCACGCGGGGCAGCGGGGGAAGCATCAAGTTCCGAGCCACGTGTCGCTAGCTAGTTGGTCAAACGCATCGAATAAGAGTGGGTTTTGGTATTAAAGTTAAGCTTTAGTAGACGTAGTAAAATATACAAAATATAACTAGTAGCCAGTGCGTAGGTTGTAAAAACTGCGCTGCCCACGTGAATGACTATCGGAAATTGGACCCCGTCAAGTCAACGACCGATGTGAGGTGTGGGCTCTATTTGCATACGATGGCCCTGGTCATCAATCATACACGAGGGGATGATCTTCAAGTAACAACGTTAGGGAGTGTTTTATTTAAAAAAACGTGTCCGTAATAAAGCAAAGTCGTAAAGTTAATAAATAAACTGGACGTGACTCGACACTGCCATAGTTGAAAGCAACAATGAATCGAATGACAGACATGCTGGTGCCAGAGGCGATTGAAACAATAGGTACACTTTGAAAACATGTGCAAAACAATTCAAATAGTTAGCAAAACTCACTTTGTGTGGGGTTGCATATTTTAGCATAGAAACAGATAGCAGATTAATCAGACTTGAATTTAATGAATATGAAAAGAAAATGAGATATGTATATTATGTTTACTAAATATCAACATAGTTTTCATTAAAACACTCGAGCCACACAAATGCCCACACATACCAGTAAATAGATACTAATGTAGAGACGTAGCATTCACAAATCAAATCATTAGATATTCTAAGCGCGACTCCGATTTGGCTCGTGTAGTCGTGTGTTTGAGGCGACCTCAGTAATGTGGCACAAGGAGTGTCGACGAATGACGGTACTAACTTTTGTAACTCAAAAGAAAGTGATAACTTCATTTTCATTGCACATAAAACCTATGGATTTAGTATCAATTTCACCGTAAAGGTTTTATTAATTATCGATAAACATTTTTAATTTAGTTACTATTCTATCTTTCTTAGTACTTTTATTTTATATAACACAGTTTCTTTTCAATAGTCCAAAATAATCACCTTGACTGCAGAGCGAGGCAATTAACATTTCATTCAAATACCGTGACCTTTAGACGAGGTTATTATACAAAGAAATCAATTACAACAAAAGTCAAACATTTAAACACCATAGTATTCCGGTAGGTACCAGAGTGAATTAAGAAAACAAATTACTAAAGCTACGATGACACACGGCTAGTTTACAAGCTACAAGCCGGCGAGTTCGCTTGTAGCTTGTAAACTCGCCCCATGTCATCGACTTTTTTACAATCTGCTAGTTGAAAATCCTTCCCGAAAGCTAACTCGCTCACTCGTTAGCTTTGTAACTCGCCGGCTTGTAAACTAGCCCTGTGTCATCGACGCTTAATAAAAAACATAAAAAAATTATGTTACGGTTATTACGAGTTAAAACAAAATAAAGCAAAAGTAACTCAGGAAAGACCAAAACACAAAAGAAGATGGTCGTCAAAATCTAAACGTGAAGGATGCGATTAGCCATTTAAAATCGGTTTGCCAATTTAATAAGACCCTGTAAGTAAGACCGGTCAGGTCGTTAGCTGGTAGTGCGAATGACAATGGAAAGGTCGACAATGACTCATTTTATGATTCCTATAAATAAAGGCCCAACGTTACCCAGCGACGGAGGACGCCCGGAGATAGTAGTAAACTGTAATTGATGGTATGACGTCGGCAATATATGAGAGAAATTGATGTTATGTTCATCGCCTGTCGTAAATTCATGTTAAAATTAACGCATGCGAAATCTCTGTAGATTTAAGTGCTATTTTATGTCGAGTAGTACCTACTGGTACTGGTAAAATAACGAACAATAATAAAACACATGGAAACGAGGTTGTAGCGAATCCGCTATTTAATTCACTTTTCCCTGCACGTTCGAGCGCAATCAACAATATGTATATCTATATCTAACGTCCGTGTGGCTGGAGATGTATGTACCAAACTCGATACTAAACGGGTTTGCACTGCGGCTTAGTAAAGCAGTGCGTCAGTCTTTTGGCCGCATACTGTGGTGTACCGCCTAGATGTAGCGATCAAAGGAAATTTGATATATGCGAGTTTTATTGTCATTTTGCCAGCATTATGCCGTTATGTTATGTCATTATTGGGCTGCCATTGAAGTTTTCTGCCCTTGATCCTAGGGTATCGATAATTTACCGCGACTGACTCATAATAATTGCCTTGGGTCTTGTCTTGAGTCTTGAGGCCTCCAGTCGCGCTCTGGTGAGCGCTATGACGGAATAGAAACAATAGCCTTCTCACGTTGTCCAGTTAGTGTATTTCACCATTCCTTTAAAGGAGTTTAGAATCATGAACCAGTGAATTATTATTTCCTGCATTCGTTTATGTAGCTCGCTGCAGGGCTGTTGCTTGGAACAAAAGAATTACCCATTCCAAACTAGAAACGATCACGTTATTCACAGATGTAGTAGTTACCTATTATTTAATCACATACCGTGTTCTAAAACCGACTTGATGCATTGTTTATAAAGTACTTAGTGCACGCAATTAAAAACAAGTAGTTAAAGAGTATATTCATGAAATCAAAGGCAGTATTAATACAGCACGGAATAATATATGTTTTATACTCTGGTAAGAATATCCTGCAGCAAAGCGAACCTCTCGGCCTGGTTTTATTAAAGCAGGTACGTTGTCAAGTGCCTCTCAGAATCTTAAAGCGAATTTTTAACAGCATGAACTACTGACATCCGTAAAAACTTTCACGTGACCCTCCTGCGATATGTGCCTGCTTGCATGCCAGTTGCATTCTATATAACCTACACCACTTTGTCGACAAAAGCTCGGAACCACATGGAAATAACGATCGGTTTACTCGAACAATTGCAATTAGATTGGTTATACATACAGAGAGCATGAGGCAACAAATATAGATGGTGGCCTGAAAGCTGCAATAGTCAGATATAATGATACTTATGCTAAGGAAATTTACGTTTACCAAGTTCCAGGTATCAGATCGAAATAATGCATTACAATGGGAATGCTAGTCACTTCAAACAATGTAGACGCAAGAAACATTAAGCTGAGACGATACACGTGTAGACTTAGTTTTGATAGTAAGTGTATGCTTGACGTCGCGGTATAAAGTCGTGAGTCACGTTGAGCAGTTGTATGAAAGAGAAGACTTGAATGGGTCATTAGGGAAGGCTTGGCTAAATGTTTCCTATGCAGCGACGTTGATGTATTGCGATTGAAGTAATAAAATATTAATCTAAAAGGAAGGGAAATAGAAAAGCAAGTTTTCAGGCGATAATGACTCGTTTTGACCAAGCTTTTGAAATATTGAAGAAATTGGTTTTACTTAGTAACTTTTAATGAATTATTTCATAATATAAGTAAGTACTTTAACTCCCTAATGCCTAAATCTGTATGTTCTATTTTACCTACGTTCACGCATATTTTTTACATGGTTACCAGATTTTGCTATATCTAATTAAAGAAAATACAATTAAAAACTGAACTACATACATAGTATAACTTTTGTTTTGAAGAAAGTTTATAAAAATCACAATGAAAATATAAAGTTGACCTTAAAAAATAATCTCGTATGCTCAGAATATGCTAACAGATAAGTAAGTAGAAAAGATACGTTTATGGGAAATTATTGAAGATACTACTTCAATTAAAAGTGACATAACTTTTAGGACCCAAAGAAACACGTTCCCAAAATAATGAACGAAAGCGTGACCGAGGTGAGACATGACAGATCGAGCAGTTTGGTAAAAGTGTTTTAACGGGCAAGATGTCACGTGAAATATGAATGGAGCTGTTGATAAAAAAGATAGAAATGAAATGAGAGAGGAACTCGTAAATGAACCAGTTTAACTACATCTCATTCATGCTTTTGTTTTATTGTTTGAATCTCATTCTGATCATTGACCACAAGGACAACTTGTTGATGTGCAAATGTAGAAAAACGATGCGAAGTTAACGATTGCTACTGTAGACTCACAAGAGTATGATGTAAGTCTTAGCATGGAAGACTTGTATGAAGTGGCTAACGTAACACTATAACCATTTATACACAAATCAAAGTATACAGATAAGGTCAAGGAATGTGAGTGTGGTAGTATGACAATCAAACATTATTCTAAATCAGTGGATTAACAGTGAGTCAAGTAGTCGCATATCGTTTATACGGATTGGAAGTGGATGCGGAGAGCCGAAGACTGGGCTCAGTGGCGCGAAATGGGAGAGGCCTGCCTACTACCAGCAGTGGGCTAAAGTAGACTGAAGATTATGATGATAGTCCAGCCATTGAAATAAATGGATTAAATGTAATAAACATTACCAAACAACATAATATATAGAGCGTGAAGATTCATTCTGCTGACTCGGCTGATTTGATTAGCACATAGTGTGTTGTGAAAGAAGCTACGCCATAAGGCACGGCACAGGTAAGGTAAGATGCAAGCATACGATTAACCCAGATAGAAAATAGGAATCTATGTTGCCAGATGAAGAATTTATCATTTTAGTAATCTGCGACGGTCAGAATCAAAAAATATTTTATGTGTATATATCGAATTACTCTGGCAACATATCCCATAAGTTAGAACTACAGGTATGCCCATTGCCTAGCATCATTAACGTCATTAATAAAATATTTTTTCACTTTTGTAATCGTAATTTGATGAAACACTTTTGGAACAGAATTTTTAGATCAATGCTGCTGCAGCGACAATAATATTGGTAAAGTTTTTATCGAAAGAAATTTGTTACGCTTCGTTTACTTGCAGGTAATCTTGATTTCTAAGTTTGCAAGAGCAGGCGTCGTGCGAATATTCGACGATTCATCATTCAGTAGTAACAGGTTTGATATGCACAAAATTAAATGAATTATTGATCGTATATGGGTGAAATTGTTTGTTGAAGATACATTTGAAAGTATAACATTCATGATGTGGGCTCGTGTCCGGACCCGAGCCTTCGGTGCGTGACGGTTACACGTCATCAATTATGCGCTTTGGACACAATTGGTGATAGAATCTGACGCTGACGCTGACGTATCATTAACACCACAAAAAATATCGAATCACAAACATAATGCTGGAAAACACGCATAGAGAATCTTAAGAGAAATTAGAGCGCATCTTGTTGCTGTGCTTTGAAATCAGGTTGCTTTCGGTTACCATCAGAATACGCCAGAATCTTGAGGACTGGCCAATTTTCATGTGATTAATATGACATTTCCATTTGTGATACGAAATGGATTACGCCCACCCAAATATCAAGTCCAGTAGTGACATTAACGCTTTCACAATTTCTCTCCAAACAGTAGCATGGAGGTAGGTAATGTTTATTGGTTTTCAATTTATATCACCACGAATAAAAAGAAAGTGATCATAAACTTATAGAAACTGCAATCTATGGTGTAATCGCAGTCACGAATGAGCGACCATGTTAAATTGACAATGATTAAAATATTCCAATCAAAATTAATTTCACAGAGATTTGTGACCCACAAAATCAAATTTCAATTACTGTAGAAGAATTTAACTATTGATGTCAGCTGATGAAGCAAAAATAATCACATGTTTCAGTGGAGATTGTGAAAACGTGTAAGTTATTGTGTTATTTTAGAAATCAATAAGTTTTTTGTAGAAAAATAATTGTAGAACTTTATGCGTGACTTCCAGAAATTATCGAGTTAAAATTCATTTAGCAACATTTAACGTCCAGATCCCGGCTGACTTTTCTGGCACCTTGTCAAAAAGTGCTTTTGCAAACTCATGTAAATTACCTAAGATACCGCATAGCGCAATGATGCAACTGCTACTACGATTCAAGAGTGTAACCAGCAAGGTGGGCTAAATAATACCAGTTTAGGAAAACAAACGTAATTTGTGATCGATGCCACGGCTTCGCTATTGCTAACTCGTTTTTAAAAAAAACAGGTTTTGTGTGTTAATCTATCAGAAAGTTGATGTTTGACACAAGGGTCATTTTTTAATACAACACAAGACTTTTAAGAACACTCAAAATTGGTAATTTCACACGCAAACTTATACGAACATCAACCACAACGGTTTTATTTGACTTACTGTAAACCGCTACATGAAATCTGTCAATTACACTTAATTTTGGTGTCGCAAAGAAGAATAATGTAGCGGAGTTTAAACTCAAGTTTATAATACTGAAAGAATAAACTAGTTAACGTTCAAACAGTTCACGAGTCCATGTAATCGATGCGTAGCGTAGTCGACATGTCAGTAGGTAATCCAATGGACTAGGTATGTGGTTATGTCACCCGAGGTCGATGGACTTTCATTCAGATCTATTCGTGACCATTGACACGATTTTTATGATGCACTTTATAAAGCAATGTGGCTATTAGCCACTTTGGTCCAATCTATACGAGTTGTGGCCAGCGATATTGATTGTGTAACAGCATAAAATGTATAAGTGTTTGATTGCTGTCTGATAGGGGACTGCAGAGCCTGGTTTGTTCTATGTGAGAGAGTAAAGAATTTTCTATTAAAAAGCGAGGTCAATTTTTTCTTAGTAACTCAAGTGAATGAAAAAACTGTATCTATCGTCAAAATTAATAGTAAAGAAGCACATTCTTTTGTTGACAAAAAACAAAGTAGGGTAGAGGAGTGAACGCTGAAGAACGAAGCGTGTCGTTTTATAATGGACATGAGTTTAAACTGCTTGTTTTAGTTAATGCCTCGTTGACTCCGTTATTTATAGTGAACGCGTTAAAAGATCCGGGCAAACGTCATCAAGCAACTACAAAAGCTCTTCATGTCAAAGTTATAATGCGATGCATTAACAAATTGCCGCCGCCTGCATCTCCAGAAGTCAAGCTTTTCCATATTTTGTTAACAATTTACAAAGTCATTTCATGAGTTACTGGAATAGAACGTGTTTATTTTAAGGAGCTTCTATGTAGACATTATAACTATACTTTTCTAAAATAGTTTTTAGGTGAAGAATACAGGTGAACCAGATAAATACGATTAAAGCCACACTAATAGAACTAGGATCAAATTGGAATTTGAGTCCGAAACATTTACGTACTTCAGCAGTTCACCACGATATTTACGAATGATGCTTCAGAACACTTAAATCAATTAAACGTTAATGTCTACTGTAAGCTCGAAACACATAATGTTATGTGCCAAGATAGCTTACCAAATCCAATTATACTTTTAATCATCTGTATACGATATAAAAAATGGAAAGAGTCCTTATCCAGACTCTACTGCTAGAGGAAATGTAAATGATCCAAAGCGAGGATCGAAGCTGGCAAACGCAACTAATATTCTAAGAAGTCTTGTTCAACGGTTTTTGTTTAAAAAACGTAAAAAAGCATTGAAAACAACTTCATATAAACTGTAATGTAATTGGAACTTTACATGACACGTTTCTCAACCTCATTCAGATGTATGATAATAAAACAATTTTACTTTTAATTACGTTGACAGACTGATTAGGCCGTCTGGTGGTGCTGTGATCAAGCGTCAATTCTAATTGGATTTGTTCAGTTTTGGACTAATCCAGTTACGGGATGGTGACGTAACCCGCCCCGGGTGTCGCTTGGGCTATAAATACTGGCACGTGCCTCCAGCGCGCGACATGGTCCAGTTATAGTTTATCCTGGGCCATTTAACTGACAACTGATTGCCGTAAACTGATGGATGTTTTTTTAGGATATTTATAATATTCAGGTGTTAGGAATATTTTCGATACTCTTTCAATAAAGCACGCAATGTATTGAAATATTAACTCTACATTTTATGACTTCTCAATGGCAACGTGCTTTCGTTTTTGAAATTGTAAGGATCCGATTTATCAACCGTCTTCAAAAAAAGGAGGTTATAAATTCGGTTTACGGTTTTACGGTTTAAGATATTTATTCTCCAAAGATTTATACATAAATCGCTTACAGAGAACACTTAATATTTCTAAATTATTTACATTATTGAGCATTGGACACTTTGTACATTTACATGATACTATTTAATAGTGCAATAGTATTAGGTACCTACATACATACTTACAGATAATATCATCATAAATAAGTAAATTCATTATGTTTAATGTTTGTTACTTAATAACTTTCAGATCTGTCCCAAAATAGGTTCAGTAGTTTAGTTTTTAAATCAAAATAACTGAAAAGAATATGTCATCGAATTAACGAAATTGCGTATTTTGCTTTCCTGTGACTTTCAGAGGTGTTTATGGTCACTAAACCAGTCCAATTGAAGTCGGTTGCAGTATGTTTTTGTAAAACTTTGATTATTAGTATATTGATTGACTATTGTAACTACATACGCATGTAAATTTATTAAAGTCAGTACCTAGCCCAGTACCAGCCGAAACAGATGTCCCTTGTATCTACACACAAGTCCAGCAGGTACTTCGTTAGATCAAGGAACCCAAAGTTTTAAATAGTTACAGGTCGTGCAAATTTGCAATAGTAATAAATTGAATACCAAATATTATATATTATACACACACGGTGAACAATTTATATTAAATTACAAGTATAATAGCTAATCTACTCCTTCTCTTTTTAAATGATTTGCCTATAATTTTATGATTTATTGTATTTCTTATTATTTCTTAGTTATATATTATTATGCTATGTACTTTATTATAAGACCTTTTTAGAAATATTTTTTTTTATCCATATCTTTCTTATTTTTTATTAGTCTCTCAAAACAGACTGGGTATGACTTAACATGGTGGCGCTTGTCAGCAGGTAACCGTAGACTACCAGCGAGCGTAATATCTGCTATTATCGGTTCCTTCTATTCGTTTGCCAACACGGATGTAGACCTAGTGACATTAGACAATGCGGGCGGTTATTCCGATCGACGCGTCAATCATGGCTGTTACGAGGCAACCAGCATTCTACAAGAGCCTAGGGGGGCGACTGCAGGATTTTAATTGGAGCAATTTGCGTCATGAAGATTAATGAATGTATTGTGATGTAATTTACTTTTCCTGCGCACGAAATACGATACGGAAGACAGTAGATGAATCGGAGCTACTGAGGGTCTTCAGTATGTCATCAGGGCAATTGTTCGCAGCGATGACAACAATGTCGTAAATACCGCGGTAGAGAAGCAACGCAACGTACAATCGCTCAACGAAAGCTGGCGCTGTCAAAGTACTGCAATTTCACTACACTTAGACAAATATAGGATGATAATTTTGAAAGGTCGCAATAGGGACACGCCGTGCTTTTATTTTGGATTTGCGTGGCGTGGATTTTGGCCGAATGGTGTCGTATTCAGGAAGTTTTATGGACGACTGATACGCGACACCGCGCGCACGTCATTGCCCCAGTGCCAGTGACACGCTAATTGATAAGTTTTTATAAATATTTATGTTAGTCTCTAAGGTATATATCATATGGGCCCTAGTTAAGCTACATTGTACTTTTCTTGTGTCTGAAATAAAATTATTATTAATATTATTTATTCCAAAGACACTACAACATTGCACGTGTGAATATGTTGTTCATGTCAGCTTCTGTTAATATACTTATCTGTAAGCCAGTGATGATGGCAAAATATCACAAATTCGAAGAAAAGGAACGCCTTATTAACAGTAGATATCGAAATATCAACACTAGTACGAGAAATGGTACGAGTGACTCACTTGTAATTGAATTATGTCTGAATGATATCAGAGTAGGTACTTCAAGCATACACCTGGGTGGCAAAAAACTCGTAGTTTTTTTGTAATGATAAGCAGTGGCGAGACTAGCTAGGCGCTCTCTTGATGGTAAGAGATCACGCCCGCCCATTAACATAACAGTGCTACACAGGACTGTGATGTCCATAAGCCGGTGCAAACACCGCTATAGCGCTTTTCCACCTTTAGACATCAGTCTCGAAAGCCCAGTAATATCACTAGCTAGTGCTCTTCCAACCGGAACACAGTAATACTTGCACATTACTGCTTTGCGATTGAATATCTGGCACTGTGTTGATACCCATCTAGACTGAATCCTGCAGGGTATGCCTCCTAATGATCGGTAATTTTCCTAAGTCTTTAGAATGTTAGAAAAGGTTTAAGGCCTAATATACGAGTACTTATCGGAAATCAGATAAGCATTTTATATGTAAATAACAAGCACTTGTAACGTGTCCATCTAGCATGAACAATTGCGTGGGAAGACGTTCTTGTACAAAAGAAGCCATGTAGAAAGTGGTCGGAGCCCCGTTTTGGATGAGCAGATAGGAGCTTTCATAACCCTCCAAAATAGGACCGAGATAGTAGGTAACAGTAACATGACACGTAATACTTGAAATTATGATAAAAGTATAGGCATTAGGTATAGAGTTTTTTATAAAAACTGACGAGATCAAGTCGATGGTAAGTGCAACGAATGTCAACCAATCAATATACACCACAAAACTTAAATTTGCAGTATACATAGAAGGGTTACTACGATGTATCTGTGCAGTCAGAATTTTGAGTTTCTACAAAATGACACAGTGACAGGGGGGAGAATGCGTCGCCCGAGCCGAGCTGTTATCCAATTTTAAACGTGTTCTTGAGTGGAGACCACGTCTAGGCAAGGATAGTGTAGGACGAGCTTTGGCCAGATGGAGCGATGATCTGCGAGCTATAGCTAGCAAAAGGTGGATGAGAAGAGCCGAAGAACGGGCTCAGCGGCGCGCCTTGGGAGAGAACTATGTCCAGCAGTGGACTGCTATACGTTAATGATGATGATGAATAAGTTCTAACGAAGTAACTTAGCGATACTAACGATGTTGCATACTGGTAGCTCTAATACATTCCTTCAAGTGGAATCTTCTCAAAACCTACACGAACTACGAAACGAGGTCTACGGTAATGAAGAAGTTGTAAGGCCTAAGATGAACGGTACTTCCAAGCATGAATTCCTCGCCCACACAAATGTTAGAGCAGAGAAGACATCCCATGAATGCAAACGAGATTACAACACCGATGCATTACGAGTAGGTTAATATTCCAACCGGATTCATATAAATAATGCAGATATGGAGATGCCAGGTCTACGACAGTTGTATCTCTATAACGAGGTAAGCAATAAACCAAACATAACTTTAACAGTATGGTGTTGTGTTACGCAATCGAGTTTACATGATAATAAAAGGTTCTGGCTTCTGATGACTCGCGTAAAGTCATTTGTAACGGGAGCCCTATGTTAGCGGAGCACTAAAGAAGCCTCATGAATTTAGCATAATGTGATTGATTGAAGGTCTAAATAACATTAAATCGTGCAATAATCATTAGAGATCGTATAGAATTATTTCGATGGGTTCCCATTGATTAACACCTAAACGAGTAACAGTGTTACTGTTACTGAAAGGAAATTTAATTTTCACACCACCTGCTCGACAATGTCCAATTACATATCATGCTATCATCAAGGTAAAGCATAGCATTACCTCTCTAGGGAGGTAATATTGTATGAAACTCCCAAGGGTTGTAATGTGATTTGAATTTGGAACGTCAAATTCGCGTGGAAACTCGTGGAAACTCAGTAATAGAACGCCCGCCCATCCATATGGCATTGTAAAAAGGTTTGTTCGAAAATCGAACTGGCCACCATAAGCAGCAAAAAGGCGCGACTTCAAAGATTGTGAAACAAAAGACGGTGTTCGCTGCTGGAGCCCTGGCTTTTTGTTGCCTCGCAGAAGGTGTGAAAAGTAGAGTATGCTCCTCTGGGATAAAGCCTGTCTTCGTCTTGGGTAGCTTAAACCCCTCGCGTCACTCAGGACTCTACATAACTTAACTGAGTTCCTCGTTAGCTCAGGGTTCAATATGCCACCCGCGACATAAGACACTGCTTTATCCCCTTAGTGCATAATCTACTATTGTTCTTATTAATATTTCCCACCTACCTGATTATAAAATACCTGTAAACAGGTTTAATAAGGCATGTACTGCAAAATAAACAAAAACGTTATTTCCTATAATAAAATAAACAAAGTGCCTAGAGTACTACACAATCGATTCACAGAATTGTTTTGTTGGTAAACACTTGATTTCCCAAGTCGCACAATAGTATAGTGACTATTGATCAAGCTGTGGCTACGCCCAGTACGGTCTTTTCGCGTAGGACGCCAATCATTTCAAGGCCTTCTAGAGAACAACTGATAATTGTATTTACAACCTGTTGTTGTTTAAGTACACAACACAGGTTCTATGGGCATTATGACACTAACACAAAGGCATGTATTTCATAACCCGATGCGCCGGAGTAACTCTTTTGCATAGGCATTGGGCATTGAGCAATGAGCATCCCAAGAAGAGTGGTTAACATTGCCAAGAAAAATGGAATTGTCTTTTATTTTACAGACTTCATGAAAATGAGGACGTGGTGGCCGAGTGGATGAGGCCCTTGCCTTGCGATATGACAGTCGCGGATTCGAATACCGGTGGCAGTCATGCGTAAATGGGTTTATTTCACATCGTGAGGAAACCGACATGTCAAAGGACAGAAAAAAAAATGTTCTATGGCATGTGACATCCACCAATCCGCATTGGGTCTGCGTGGTGGATTAATATAAGACCCATTCGCACTCTTGCGAGAGTAGGCCTGGGTCCCAGCAGTGTGAATATTATAGGCTGATTATGCTAATGCTATGAAAATACGGACCACAGTGATCCAGAACTGTATCTCTCTCGATATTTCCTAAGAGATTTATTTGCTTAGCTAACCTCGCGTTATTTACGCGTTCAGCTACATACTCATAGTAGGAAAATAATGACTTTAAAATTATTTATCATACATACTGTATAAACGTAGTATGAGACGATACTTTAATGGACATACGAGTTGGTAAACGTAAAAAAGTCGTAGGTAATCGCATTTTAAATGTACAACAAACGTCGGAAACCGGCCAAAGGTACGGTCCACCAACATTACTGGACCAGCCAGATCACACGAAAATAAGCTATTTTTCTTACCTCGTATCTCTGATCAGAATTTACTAGACGGAAGGATATGACGTTCAATAAGACAAGAATTTCCATAATCGAGCCTCTGTGCGACAAAAGAACGCAATGTCGTGTCAATTATACATGCCACAAGGAATGGCCTTTACGTTTCTACGTTGGTATAAACACGCGTTTTTGCATCATGGTCTTGTCACACACCTTCCAAAGAAAAACGACATTATGCCCCGCTACTTAAAGTTTAAGATGCGATGGCCACGTTTGGTAAATTCCTTACAGATACTGCCATTATCTTACCGCAAGGTGCAACAAGTTTTATCGAACACAATGACACACAGCCTTTTATCTAATAGTTTAGTAATGAGTAGTTAAATTGTTGGTAACTTTTTTTTTTAAATTGTAAGTAATCGAACTTTGCATTCTTCGAGCAGAAGGTGATGCTAATGAAACTTTAATTTATATTGCTTACATTTAAGTGCTGATATGTTTTTTAAAAACAATAAAATGGTCCTTGCCGGACAATAAGGAGGAAATTGAAATTGCTTGGCGACAGAGGTAGGCTGGACGGAAAATCTAGAATATACCTACCGGAATTCCCGGAAAAATCCCGCAATAGGACACCCACTCGAAGTAACGAAATCAGATTGCCGAAACATGTCTGAAGCGGAATTCCGAGCGAAACAAATATACGGTGAAAATATAAAGTGAATTGGGCCGTTCAATCTTGTTTCCTGTCGAACGTGTGCCGGAATGAAATAAAAGGCGTAAACGTTCCACATTCCCCACATTACGCTTAGCCTAAATGTATGAACATCTGTTTTTTGAATTGCGATCGTAGCAGCTCCTTCTCGTTACCATGTTAGGAAGGGGGCGTCATTCTATTTCCGTGTCACAGCATTTAGTTTTTATGCAATAACTATTTATGGGAATGTTTAACGAATAGCGAGTGTCGTTGTCGTAGATAGCAGATGAAAGATTTATAATAGGAAAATGGAACGAATTCTTCAAGATGCGCACCGATTTCACAATTTTAATACTTTTTGGAGCCATGTCGGGTTTATTTAGGTTTATTAGCGCGTTTAAAGGTGTAGGTAGATGTTTTACGTAACATAAATAGGTACGGTTACTAAAAATGTTATGACTCTAACGAGCTTTGCCGAGTTTTTTGGAAGTTGAACAGACATGGCGCTTTGCTGGTCATAATCTACGTTTTCCTTTTTACGAGGTGTATAAGATTTTTTATGAACTTCTAAGGAAAGCTATAAAATTAAATTATGTTTACGGGACGGCGGAAAATAATTCATTCGTTTTATGTTATGTTAGAAAATAGCTCATGGTTCATAGACTTCATAGGGTTTGGGTTAGTTGCGAGATTTGAATGAGGCATAGGTCTAGACTTTCTCAGACTGAAGTGATAAGAAAAAATATATATCATCATCATCAACCTATAGCAGGCCACTGCTGGACGTATACGAGAGCCCAAGGCGCGCCACTGAGCCCGATCTTCGGCTCTTTTTGTCCACCTTATGCCAGCTATAGCGCGCTAATCATCGCTTCATCTGGCCAAAGGTCGTCCTATACTACACTTGCCTAGACGCAGTCCTCACTCAAAAACACGTTTACCCCAACGATTGTCGGTTCTTCGGCAGACCACTTCAGCTTGCTTATCTTCAGAGCTATGCCGACCACCTTACCCCTAAATAAAAATATTGTAGACAATACAAGTGAAATATTTACCATTTCCTTCTTCAAATAGATGAGTTGTGAGTCGAGATCAGTTGGTGGCTTGTCGCCGGGGCTGGAAGGTTCAGGTTCAGGGTCACCTTCCGCGAAGCCGCTGAGACTCTTGGGCAGTGGAGGCATACCCTGCAGGGACATCGTGCTGATCGCTCGGAACTGTTTACGTAACCTGTCGACAACGCTTACATTGAATAAGGGCCAGAAATTGAGAAAGCTGGAAAATCTACTTTGGTTTAAGGCTAGAAATTATATAAGGAAATATTTTGTGGTTATTGCCGTTATTTCAGTTTTGTTTGTAGGTAATGGAAGAGTCACCAGAACTTGATTTTTGTAATTGGAGTTCCACAAACGCTTATTAAATAACAAATAAAAAAAAATCCTGCAGAGTATGTGTATGTATAGTTCTTCGTAGACTTTCGCGATTATCACACATTAAACATTAACATTCACACACTCACACCCCTGCACTAGGATACCCTGTGTCGCAGGTGGCATATTGGACACATACAACACATCACAACATCCAAGACCCGAGAACAAACATTTCTCGTAACAAAAATATTTGCCCCGGCCGGGTATCGATCCCGGAACACCAAGCTTCGTAGGCAGGGTCACTACCAACTAAGCCACGGTGTCGTCACACATAGTTATTTGATTATAACGGGTATGTGTCGGGACACAAAAACATACGAGGTGAGCGAGGTGATATGTGTATGTATGTTAGTCATTTTCAAAGAAATCATATGGCTACAAATTGGCTATAACATAAGCTAAAATTCACAGTTGTTGAGGAGTGATCACTCTTTGATAAGAAATTGATAAATTTTTTGTGTCTGTCTAAATAAAATCGGTATGCTAGTGAATTATGACCGTTGCTAACAAATTAATTTTCATAATACGGACAGACTAGACTTGTAGATATAGTAAATAATTTTTTTTTTTTGAATAAATTGGCAACCTGATGAGAAGATTCTGAATTAAGTAACACATTATACAAATTTAGCTGGCCTTGCACCAATTCAATATGATTGTGATATTTTAAGTAATGCTTACAACAGATACACAAAAAACAGAAGACACGTTCTCGAAAACCGACTTTATAAGCTCCACAATGTTTCGAGTGGCTTGTAGCAGGTGAAAGTGTTGTATCCTGGCTACAGAGATAACTGATAACCGGCTAATATGCACGTTGAAAGCCCTTCCAACGCGTGCGGCGTATCTCAGGGGATTATCTTGCAAGCTTCGAGGTAGCTTTCATAAGCAGATTTATTTTAACTAAAATATTGAGTATTAATATTTCCCGAGTTTGTTTTATAAAGGCTGTCATCATTAATTATAATGCCAAGAAATATTTACGTTTGAATATGAAAGAATATCAAAGTCGCGTTGAATGATTTACAATTGAGATGTGCCCACGGGAAAAACCCATTTAATACACAAAATCTATAATCTGCTTGGTTGATTCCTATTTTTTTTTTTAATTTTGGTTTGGTTATGATTTACCTATCTCTAAAATAATGTAAAGTTAAACAATTAAAAATAAAATAAAGTCATTTAGTAGAATCGTTGTTTGAAGACTATCAGATCCGTTATAATGTTTGAGCAGCGATTATCGCTCAAGTGTGAAAATGTTTTTACCGGTTTGAAGCTATATTTTAGCAGAAACGTAATTATTTATACTATTGTTTCTATGAATGGTCATTGCTACTAAGAGTTACGCTACACATTATGAATGAAGCGTTAACCAAAACCAATCCATTAATCTCAAAAACAATCTTACCGACGGATAATTTGATACTTTATTGAACTTAATTGTTAGTACATTTACAATGATTAATTTCAGGGGATAAGTACTTAGTTTAGGCGCTGGAAAAACGCTTGCGTATGACTCTAGGGACCTAAGTATGGTATCATAATATATTACCTATTCTTTGCCTCTGTTATGGTTGTTTAGTCATTTTGCTCTTGTATAGTGGTAATATATTAATGCTTTGATTGTAAACATAACAAAACTGGTCTATAATGAAGCCAATCATATTCCAAGGTGACAATCTAGAGTCCGTCTATTATGAAAATAAAGCACCTGTCTACGCCACTCCAAACGCCTACACATTAAAAGTTGAAACAGGATATTGCAAATATAATACTTATTCTATACGTATGTATAATAATCTAAAATAATGCAGTTGAATTTTTGCGAATGTAGACTATAATTTTATCTGATAACTCACAGCAATACTAGAATATCTGTATAACAAGGCAACTTTTAACGACGATCTTAGTAGAGGAGAGGTACATGATAAGAAGGTAAAGTAAAAAAAAAACAAGAATGTAAGGTTTAAGACGTTACTTGAATTTTAGCTATTGAATCGTTCAACATTCGTGACCTAGAATTGGTAATGTGCGCCGACAAATCGGACAACACCATGACAGGGTTAGTAACATGGTTTTAAAACTAAAATAATTTAGGCTTCAGCAAGATAGTAAAACTTACCTAGATTTAAGGTCAACATCCTGGATGTAAGCGTATGCCTGGTCATACCCGTCATCGGTATTCCCGCTGGTGACCGATGACACCGCATAATTTGGCTCCGAGTCCTCAGAATCACAATGTCCATTTAAATCCTCACAGTGTCCATTAATATCCTCACACTCCTTTGTATCCAAATTGTCCGGCACATTTGACTGCGACCGCATCGTCTGCAGTTCGTAAATCAACATCTCATGATTATTCATATCCTTCATCATCAGATTCTCGGGTGAATCGTTCCCGTTATTCGTGTTCTCGACAACCTTACCCTTATCTATAACAGTATTAGCCTCGTCTTTATTATTATTGTTTCTGCTCGCGAGTATTTCTGAAATCAATAACTCTGTGACTCGGGAGGTTTTCCGTTCCAACGAATTGGTGTTTTCATTTATGGTTTCATCGGGTTTCGGGGTGATGGGATCGATTCGTGGACTTGGGGGGTTATTTACGTCTTTCGATGGGCTATTTCGTAATCTGTCATCGAATTCTTGCACTTCCTCTACGGAGGCATAGGGCGCCTCGGGAGGTGGACTTTGCGGTGGCCGTGCGTCGATCGGCGAAGAGTAATGGCTTATCTCCACTTTTGTCTTAGGTTCAAAGTTATTTACTATTTTTTTCTGTACAGGTAATGGCTTCATTGGCTTGAGCTTAGGTTTAGGTGAAAGAGGAGGTGGTGGCGCTTTCCGCAATGGCAACGTCTTCTCCGCAAAACTGGACGATTTCGAAACTTTACATTTAGAGTCTTGATCCAACTTATTGGAGGTTGAGAGTGATCGCACTAATATTTGCCTACAACTTCTGACTGCTTTGGAATTGAGAGATTCGTTGGATCGTTTGATAGAACCCGGCGTCGGGATCGAATTGCTGTCACTAGAACTCCTTCTCGAGTTTGTTCCGCTTGACTTCCTCTCATCCGAGGAGGAACTACGGTCGCTGATGACATCTCTGATGAACGATTTCACGCGGGCCAGTCCGTTCTGTTTGGGCGCCACCGAAGTATTAGCAATGTTCACTCTCTCTAAAGTTTTACTTCTAGGAGTGGTGGTCTGTTCCCGTTTGGTAAACCGCGATTTTGTGAAGTTTGCCTTGGAGTCGGCGACTGCCTTCCTGGTTTTTGCGAGCGCCTCCGCGACCACGCTCTGGTTGGGTCGCGGAGGCACAGGAGGCGGGCCTTTCAGTTTGTTGCTCTTCATGGGCTGGGCGTTAGTCTGTACCATCAGCATGCTGAACGAACCGTCACTCGAACAATACTATAAGAAGAGTTATAGTATAAGGAGCGCGTTAGACCGGCACGGCACCGAGCGCGCGATCGCGACCGCTCCTTGCGTAACAGACGTGCGTCCCGGCGGGCGCTCGACTCTCACTGGCTTGTTTCGCTGTGACTCGCTCCACTCGACCGACACTGGCCCGCGGCACTTGCTCGCCGCCGCCCGCCGCGCCGCGACCGGTACTTGTTTTGCCCCAAAAGCTCAACCTCACCGCAACGACTCTATCACATTTCCCATAATCATATTACTACATTATTTTTTGTATGTTGCTGAATACACACCAGCACCTCTCAGTACCGGCGACCATTAAACTGACCCATAGTTTAAACATAAAAGTGATTGTTTACTATGAGAATGAACGCAATAACGGCTACCGTGGTGCGGAACACGCGACGCTATTGTTTGGATTGCAATTTCGAAAGTAGTTACCTACTCCATGACCTATTGTTTTGCCGTAATCAAAACGTTACGGTGGAGCTATTGTTTACAAGTAGCTTTCGAAAGATGCTGGCGGATGCGGTAATTCATCATTACGGACACTTTTAAATAAATAAAAAATAATTAACAGCATACACATATACAATATTAGGTGTGTTGTTCATTAATATTAAGTACGTATCAATTTTAGGTATTATTTGTGTATATCTTAGTACTTTGTGGTATTATCTTGCCTTTTGTTTTTAATAGTTTTATTTTTTATTTTTATAAAATATGTATTTATCTATGTATTTGTGTATATATTCGTATGTATATATTGTATTTTTAGAATATGACTCACTCGACCAGACGCCGAATTCATATTACTCATCTCCATCCTAAGGTTACCTGGAAGAAATCGCTTTTAGCGATAAGGCCGCCCATTGTAACCTCTTTTATTTTTGGTTGTTTAGCATAAGTTTTTGTTTCAATGTGTATGTTTCTCCGGGGTTTACAATAAAGAGTTATCTATCTATCTATCTATCTACACAGTCATTACAGATTTTGTTCAAAAATCCTGCTCTGCACTAATTTAAAATTACCACAGTGAGTAGCAAAGTGCTATGATAGTACAAAGTAGATGTGGTGTTTCCAAAGGCAGTGATACCTAACCAACTTGAATAATTACTATTTTGAGCACCTAATGAGTGCATAGTTGGTTTTATCATGTATATTTATTTTTTTGCTTGGTGGTGATAGGTATCTTAGTAATTCTGGGGGTCAATAAAATTAAAAAGTCACATGTATTTATTTTTTGACAAGTGGTCATAGTATGTTAGAGGTCATTAGGCTACATACCACCTGTTTACACACATATTTTTTTTATATGACTGTCGCACATGACAAAATCATACTTCTCCACCTAGCTTTACATTCATGATAGCTGTTTATTTTTATTCTTATTTTGTTTAGGGTACAACGGTCTGCACTGGCATCCCGTTGATTGTGCACCCACATATACATCAAGGGTGCATAGTGCATGTAATTTGATTAGCACGATAGCTGCATTAAAGTAGCCAATTTTACAGTGTAACATCAAGTCCTGAAATTCTTTGCAAGTCAATAGTATAAATCATATAGTCCCGGAAAGATGGCAAGGTGGCAAGTTCAACTGCGTTGTCGCTGGCCTCGTTAAGATCGCCCCTCGAGCAGGATTTGGGACACAGGGGACATTCCAGCATGTATCATGGTTTGGATATGAGCCCTGCAATTACAGTGAATGAGGCTAGTATATAAACAACTAAGCCAATTGAGCTGTAATTTGATGCAGGTACAGTTTAGAGCTGGATAAGGATATAGACTACCTTTAACAGGCGGGCAAAGCCACAGGCAGCGACTTATTTACAATACTATGATGATAAACTTACAATTTGATCTTCACTTATTGTTGAACTTCCAGTCCTGCCGGCACATGGGGCATTGTTGCTGCGGTTGGGAGTGAAGCCACTTCACGATGCAATGGATGTGGAAGCAATGAGAACAGGCTCCCCAAACCAAAGGACAGTCGTCTCCTGGTAACTTGCAGTCTGGACAACAGCTGTCGAAGGGCATACGACAGATTCCGCAGTTGTCGTCATTCGCCACCCAGCGCCAAGTCGCAACCCCCGTCCAACCTACGCCAAATTGTATAAATAAACGTAGAAAACACAGAAAACATATTAGCTGAAGGAAGGAAGGTTACACTGTAGGTACTTACTTTTTACGGTAACTTTCATATTATTTGAAGCATTACCGGAGTATGATAGTGTTTTAACATTGAGTCTGCACAATCGTACGCACGTGATAATATCAAATCAACAACGCAAACACAACATCAACGGAAAATCAAAACAAAACCGCAAAATTACACGCACAATAAAAAAAGATCGATTTTAGTGTTGCTAGTATACATTTTCTTCGAAAGATCGCGTAGAAAAATTCAGTCGTGCTACTGGCCAAGATCAAGGAAGCAAAGCAAGCATGTAATAGTTTTTTTTTGGAGGGAACGTGAAAAATGGCGTATTGTCGGCATTAAATTAATTGACAAAACTTGTATAACTTTGAGTGTTTAAGTGTAAAAACGGTGGTTTTTTATCCATTAAGTGCTTGTGAACGTGTATGAGTGTTGGTGAATAGTCTAATGCTGTATAACGTGACTTTTCGTGTTGCCTCCAAAACTCCATATAAGCCTCTAGTAAAGTCGCAACCACCACTACTTTACAGGGGCATGACTTGACATATCGACTCTGACTTATGACAAAATAATCTCTTCAATTACTTGACACTGGCTATATACCTTTGATGTGAAGCCAAAACCGAAGAACTTAGGTTCTTCGAAAAAAAAAAGCATGTAATAATATGTACATAACATCTTGTGTTAATTTAGTCATATTCATAGGTGATGAAACGAAACAAGATGGGTGACCATGGGGCGGACGGACATATCATGCTAGGAGATCATGCCCCATATAATAATTATATGTCGGGTGACAAAAGATACGTAAATCGGTTCTTTTCGCACGTATCTACTGGTAACACTAATCATTTCGTGCTTTGATCTGTTAGTGCTTGAGCTTGCTTTTTGTAGAAGCTGATACCATAAGCCTTTCAGTTTTATTTATTATGCACGATGTCGTGCCCATGACGAGTTATTTTTTTTTCATTAAAAAAACTATATTCTAAATTGTCCATGATGATCATCATCAAATAAATCACCAAAAATGGACTTACCTCTCTCGGTGTGTTTCTTACCTTATTCGTTTATCTGTGGAAATAAACGAATGAAAATGATGTCAGATTTGTCCTGTGGATTTGTCAGTGTCAGATTTAAATGCCAACAAATGGCTGAAATGGAATTTCATTCATTTTCAGTGATTTTATTGATGAAATGAAATTGATGTGTTGGAAGGAATAAACAAAATAAAAAAAATCATACTGTTTCATTGAATGAGATAGTGTAAATCATGACGACGTTTGACGCAAAATATGATGTAAGTATATGTATTCTGAAAATTTATCATACTGTCTGTACTCAAAATGTTATGGGTTCAAAACCTAAACAATAAAATTAAATATCCCATATATTTCTCTTATATTTAGCAACTGGTGCCATAATTCTACATTCTGTACATAATCGTCTATCGTCTACTTCTTAAACTCATGTTGTTTATATTTTTAGATGTATCCTGCGGGAGATGTTGGTACAGTTGAGGGTGAAATGAACATCCCTTCCAGTGGTGGGGCTCCAGGGAATTCGATGGAGTTCAATACCCTAGATGAACCCATCAAAGAAACCTTTGTAAGTCTCCTGCTGAATTCGTTCCTTGAAAATGTAATTGCCGATGCTGTGTTAACTTGTGATACTCAATTACTCATACCTCTAGTTTGTTGACATTTTTCATGATTGTGTTAGTATAGTGTGTACTTTGTACAAGCTCTGCTTAGTTTGGGCTAGATGGTGTTGTGTGTAATCTCTAAACATTATTATTATTAGTTTCAAAATTATCATGTCTGGACACTACTACTAGCTGCTAATTGCAGCTTCACCTCCCTTGTATCAATATAAGAATAATCCTAACTCCTATCCTAATCTGTGTCTAGTTTCAAATTACTAAAATATTGACATGATCGCATTGTCCATTCACCTTGTTTCTGTGATGTAAGTACGTAGTGATAATGTTTATAATCTGTGTAGTAGAAATAGTAAGATCCTGATTGAACATTCCACATTTTAATCTTAGTTTCATTTGTTTTTAGATGCGAGACGCCAGGGCCGTTGGCAGCAAATTTTACCATGTCCTATTACCTAGTGAAAAAGCAAGTTTATTGAAAGAATGTAAGTTGATTCATATACTACTTGTACAACTAATAGTGCTGAATGTACTTTTTAATTATTGTATTTGTACTTAATCTCTATGATAATCAATTGATTTGAATTGATTTTGATCTTTCATTATATTTTACAACAAACATTTATGTTTTATCTATATTTAATTTATTATGTTTCACCAATTCTAACAAAGGTTACCCAAAAACATTTTTACTTAAAATACTTCTACAGTTGAAGAAATTATATGAGAATAATGTAACGATGAATGAAAGCTATTTTGTTTTGGCATGTTTTGTTTTAATGTAAATAGCTTTTTTTATGTAAACATGGGACCAGAAGATCTAAGCGCTCTCCTGATGTAAGAGATCACGCTTGCTCATGACCAGAACAGTGCTACACAGGATTTATTCACATAGGCTAGTGTAACACGGCTAAAGCGCTCGTCTACATTGAGACATTTTGATGATTTACACCTATCAACTACCTACCACCTACTACCTAGCTAGGTTGTGTCTATCTAGATACTACCATGCTCTGTTGTACTTCTACCATGTGTAGTTTTTTTTATGAAAAACATTTATTTTTTAAAATCACTTAGGTCATTGTGGGTGAGTTATGGGTAGCTTCTTCCAATTCGGTACAATAACAAAGACAATGTGGTTGTCTTTTCCAGGGGATCTATGGGGCCCTCTGTTCCTCTGCACAATGATGGCCACCTTACTGCAAGGAACCACTGAACGAGCCGACAATTCAAACGATGGGGGCCCAGAGTTTGCAGAGGTGTTTGTACTGGTGTGGATCGGAGCTGCTATTGTGACAATCAACTCGAAACTCTTGGGTGGAAATATGTAAGATAACTTTTTGTTTATACATAAAATTTAAAGGTAAAACTTCCTTGGCTTGTCCAGTTCCTAGTCTAGACTTAATTCACAAGATCAGCCCTTCCGCTGAAACTAACTCAAATTCCAATTCTATCTAACTAAACCGCCACAACTCTAGCTCAATGCCCGTAGGGGCAGATCGCAAGATACCAAGGTGATTTAGGTTTTGGTGGCACTCTTGAACAAAATCCAAGCGTGATTTGTAGCGTCAATAATGATGTGATTTGCAATGAAAAATAGCACTTGGATTTTTACTAAAAAGATCAAAATTACGACCGCGTAGTCGATTTCGTTTAGTTCCATTAAATTCCATCAAATCCGAAATCGCGCTAGTATTGTGTTCAAGAGTGCCGTGAGTTTTCAAGTTTTTTTTAAAGTTAAAAAAGAAGAGGTTCTCGATTCGGTTGTTTTTCAATGTTTGTTTCCTCAGAACTTCGTTGTTTTTTGTTTGAGAGGATATACTTTTAGATAGGCCCCATAGAAATTTAATCAAAATCGTTTCAGTAGTTTAGTTTTTTAAATCAAAATAACTGAAAAAAACATGTCATTGAAGTAAAATAAATTTCCTTATTTTGATTTCTTGACTGGTTATTGGGGACGGTCACCAAAACAGGCCAGTTGAAGTGAGTTGTAGTATATTTTTGTAAATTAATAATAAATAAATAATAATAACAATAAACCTTGATTGTATTAATATTTCAGATCTTTCTTCCAATCGGTGTGCGTGCTTGGCTACTGCCTGCTTCCGATAGCAGTGTCTCTGGGCGCGTGTCGCATCATACTCTTCAGCACGCAGACCACATTCCTCTTCTTTCTCAGACTTGTCATCACTATGGTCGGATTCGTCTATTCCACATTCGGTGAGTGTATTTTTTTTTAAATTAAATATTCTGGACATTTCACACAATGTCATCTAACCCCAAACTAAGCAGAGCTTGTACTATGGGAACCTTTTATACTTATTTTTAAAAACATATACACCCTGTATATGTATTTAAAAATAAGGAGGTTATTTGAGATTTTGGGCACTGATTGCCAAGTCCGAAACCACGAGAGTTAGAGAAAAGCCGTGAAAGGAGTCATACCCTCTATTTATAAGAAAACATTAATTAATATAATATACACGGTCAATTTTTAATCACCATAAAAAAAAATACACATTGTCAGTTGCCGTTACTCAACACAGATATGGCAAAAAAACTTGAAAAAATTAAGTCGAATTTTTTACAAAATAAATTCGATTAAAGTTGGATAACTGTTACCGTTAGTCGTTTTCCTATGGATTTGCATCAGGCGGCACCCTTTATTGATAATAATTTAAGTTTTATTCATCGTTTGGCAAACCCGGGCCCCTAGCTCGAGCCAGCTCGCAAAAGCTCAGCTCGGGCGCCGCACTCGCGCCGCTGCCACTCTGTCATTTTGTAGAAATTCAAAATTCTGACTGCACAGATACAACGTAATACCCCGTCTGCATTGCCCATTTATTTTTTTATGGTAAATAAAAATTTATGGTGTATAGTTTTTTTTATCCTTGTTTTCTAACGGAAACGACCCGAATGATTTAAAAAAAAAGCCGTTAAAGGGTCATTCTTTGCAAAAACATTACTACTAAAAATTAAAAGAATTAACTAATTTTCACAAATTACTTTAAATCTAAATTTTACCTAACTAATAAGTTGCCTAAAATGGTTTCCATTGACTCCAATGCATAATTTTATACATATCTCTAAAGACTTTACTGCATTTGATACTATGAAAGCATTCTTCTTATCGTGTTACTAGTTCCTTCGAACCAGTGTGGTGAAAGGATTTCAAGTGCGCCTCGAAGAGGTTCCTTTCGTGCACTCGACACATGTTTTTGTACTTTAGGTTCTACGACATGCCGGTTTCCTCACAATGTATTCCTTCACCGTTGCGAGAACGTGGGATGCATACATACATTTTTTAGACCGAAAAAACTCATTTACGCATGACTGCCACCGGAATTCGAACCCTCGACCATCAGATCGCAAGGTCTCATCCACTAAGCCACAACATCCTCATTTAAACCATTTATCCTTGATAAAATATCATGTATGTAATGTGTTTTGTAAAAATTGATTGTATGAATATTTTTTTTTTCCAGCGGCTACAAAATTTCTCGGCGACAGCCAACCGGAGGGTAAAAAGGCGCTTGCAGTATTTCCAATCTGCCTATTTTACTTTATCCTCTCGTGGTTAGTGGTATCGCATAGTAATGTCTAAGCACACTTAGTAGTTAGAGCATTATCATAGGTTACTTTGACCTGTTATGCCTAGATCACACGTACCGAGTACTCGGCCGAGACAGTAAAATGTTACTCGGCCGAGACAGTGAAAGCTTACATCACTCGCTCAGCCGAGCACTCGGCGCTATTATACGTACCGAGTACTCGGCCGAAAGCACTGTCTATCTGTCTAGTACTGTCTAGTACTCGCTATGTGTGACATAGGCATTAGGATCAAGGGAGACGGCTTTGTAAACAAGTTTATAAGGCCTTATAAACAAGTTTCTAGGGTCTTGTAAATACATTTATAGGATCTTGTAATAAGTTTTTTTAAGTTATTTTGATTTAACAACTATATAACTGAACCGATTTTGATGAAAAAAAAAATTCCCTGAGATGAAAAACATAAAAAAAACTGTCGAATTTAGAATCCACTCTTTTTTTGAAGTCGGTAAAAAATAAGCTCTCAGGTTTGTAACGTATTATAAAAAGGTTGTATTGATCGGATAAAAATCTTTTTAAACCTATCCTAAAACAAAATTGGTTGATATTTGACAAAATTTGATCATCATCACCCGATCAAAGAGATTCGCTCTTGTTGGCGCAAAATGATCTACTTTTCTCGTTTGTCTTGATATTTGAAAAAAACTTTGATTCAGGTAGATCAAAACAAAACTGTTTGAAAATTGTCAAAATTTGATCATTATCATACGATCAAAGAGATTTGCTCTTGTTGGCGCAAAATGATCTATTTTTCTCGTTTGTCTTGATATTTGAAAAAAACTTTGATTCAGGTAGATCAAAACAAAACTGTTTGAAAATTGTCAAAATTTGATCATTATCATACGATCAAAGAGATTTGCTCTTGTTGGCGCAAAATGATCTATTTTTCTCGTTTGTCTTGATATTTGAAAAAAACTTTGATTCAGGTAGATCAAAACAAAACTGTTTGAAAATTGTCAAAATTTGATCATTATCATACGATCAAAGAGATTTGCTCTTGTTGGCGCAAAATGATCTATTTTTCTCGTTTGTCTTGATATTTGAAAAAAACTTTGATTCAGGTAGATCAAAACAAAACTGTTTGAAAATTGTCAAAATTTGATCATTATCATACGATCAAAGAGATTTGCTCTTGTTGGCGCAAAATGATCTACTTTTCTCGTTTGTCTTGATATTTGAAAAAAACTTTGATTCAGGTAGATCAAAACAAAACTGTTTGAAAATTGTCAAAATTTGATCATTATCATACGATCAAAGAGATTTGCTCTTGTTGGCGCAAAATGATCTATTTTTCTCGTTTGTCTTGATATTTGAAAAAAACTTTGATTCAGGTAGATCAAAACAAAACTGTTTGAAAATTGTCAAAATTTGATCATTATCATACGATCAAAGAGATTTGCTCTTGTTGGCGCAAAATGATCTATTTTTCTCGTTTGTCTTGATATTTGAAAAAAACTTTGATTCAGGTAGATCAAAACAAAACTGTTTGAAAATTGTCAAAATTTGATCATTATCATACGATCAAAGAGATTTGCTCTTGTTGGCGCAAAATGATCTATTTTTCTCGTTTGTCTTGATATTTGAAAAAAACTTTGATTCAGGTAGATCAAAACAAAACTGTTTGAAAATTGTCAAAATTTGATCATTATCATACGATCAAAGAGATTTGCTCTTGTTGGCGCAAAATGATCTATTTTTCTCGTTTGTCTTGATATTTGAAAAAAACTTTGATTCAGGTAGATCAAAACAAAACTGTTTGAAAATTGTCAAAATTTGATCATTATCATACGATCAAAGAGATTTGCTCTTGTTGGCGCAAAATGATCTATTTTTCTCGTTTGTCTTGATATTTGAAAAAAACTTTGATTCAGGTAGATCAAAACAAAACTGTTTGAAAATTGTCAAAATTTGATCATTATCATACGATCAAAGAGATTTGCTCTTGTTGGCGCAACTGATGGAATCATCTCTACTTTTCTCGTATGTCTTGAGTTTTGAAAAAAACTTTGATTCAAGTAGATAATTCAAGTTAGATGTTTAGGATCTTTGTGCACAGGGTTTCTTCTACACTGTTAAAAGTTTGTGAAAAGTCACTAATTTTCTTTCATTTATTGATGTAGATGAATTTAATATAAAAAATAATATTTAACTTTTTTTAACATTTCGGCCGTTAGCGTAAGTAAGTGTGAATAAAATATTTATAATGCTTAGAATAATATTAACAGTATATTAATAATAATATAATTATCAATACCTATTTATTCCAATTAACGTAACAAATGTCAGTCCTAATCTATTTTCTTGTTACGGCACAATCATACATTCCGGAATCGTTTTTGTACATATTATTGAATAAAAGGCTATTTTTACGTCATGTGTGGTTTTATTGAAAATATCAATAGTGTATAAATTACATTGGAAAAATTTAACAGTAACACTACCTTCGTGCTTCGAGAAGTAGGTTAAGATGGTTTCAGACTAGCGTATTTTTGTCGCGCGTAATAGGGCGGATTGGTACTAGCAAAACTTCAAAAGCCCAACGCGCGTGTTTACGCATACACTGGCGTTTCCGCTCGGTTTTTATAGCGAGTGTTAGTACCCAACGCGTATCGACTGGAGTTTACGTTTAGTTTTTTGTACCGAGTTTTAGAAGCATGAGGCGTCTCTCGCGGCTTGATAAATAAATGAATGAATGATACATTTATTTGCATGAATATAGGTGGTTACATTTTGTTAGTTGCATAATTTTGATTCACTATATTCGACCTTTTGGTTATGTAAATTTTCGCGTTAGTTGTCGCGCGTACGTCGCTGTAAAAAACAAAACACGAGCGGCGAATCCGCCCAGTTAATTCGCTAATCTGAAACCGCCCTTAGCAAACCTTGTATTCGTTATTTAAGCACATACCTAATTATGGCTTATGTAAGATTAGGTATCAAGTGTTATTTATAAGTATTAATTTTATGTATTTATTTAATTAAAATGGATTTAACAGGGAGAAAAAAACTAAAAAAATGTAAAGGTACTAATGTCACATTAGTGTAACAATCAGATTGAATAATAATAGATTAAAAATCTTAGGAACAAGCTTTTCTAAGTATATGAAAATAAAATTCATTAAAATAATTCGATACTACTCTAATCTACTACAATTACAACATCCACACAAATTGACAAACTTTTTGATACAACCAATTTTTCAAACTGCAATCATAAAATATAATATGCTTATGGTGTAACCACTTAAAGTACCTACATAATATATGTATATAAATTATTTTAATATATTTTGTTCGGTCATATTAAAATACCAAAATAAAACAAAGATATTATCACTATTTATCACATAAAAGGTAATGTGAAACATAATTTAAAATGATAATTACATAAATTCTCAAAAATTACTATAGTTTCACGTGTTTTAAGGATTAAGATACACATATTTTTTTATAAAAGCACTTCGTATAAATAATTTAAAATACTATAATTTTTTTTATCAAGTTGATTATTAAAATGTTTCTTTTAATAGTAATGTACACACTTATGGAATGTTATGAATATAAATAATTATCGAATTTCATACGCAATCTACCACATTAATATAAATATCTACAAAAGGTTATTCGAATACGTACAATATTCAGTAAACACGTCTAAATGTGTAAATACTCAGTGCTTAGATTTTTGTGCATAACACTATATTTTAAAAAATACCAATTAAAGGAAAAGTACGAGTAACTACGCATTATTCCAATTTTAATGGGCTTCTACACACACCACAATAATTTAAATATAAACTGGGTGATATATAATGAAAAACATAGCCGAACATTAATAATTCAGAAGTTGCGAACTATTAATATTCGTTGTGAATTAAAACGGAAAGTTAAAATTTGGAGAATCATTCAATTAAGGTGCATTCAATTTATGAAAAGGTGTGTGAAAAGCCTTTATGTTCATGTCCTGTGTCACGGCGTATAGGTATATTGCGAAAGCGTAACGCAGCCCGCAAATCAAACGCTCGACAACAATGAATTTGTCCCGAGTACGCGCGGGCGTGCATTATGCGATTTGTACGCCGTAGTTTATGCTTAGAGCGGTTTCAGACTAGCGCCATAGCTATATAGCTAGCGTTTTAGACGACACCGTGGCTTAGTTGGTTGTGACCCTGCCTACGAAGCTTGGTGTTCCGGGTTCGATCCCCGGCCGGGGCAAATATTAGTGTGACGAACACAAATGTTTGTTCTCGGGTTTTGGATGTTGTGATGTCTTGTATATGTCCATGCCACCTGCGACACAGGGAATCCTAGTGCAGGGGTGTGAGTGTGTAAATGTTTATGTTTATGTTTTATGTTTTAACCGAGCGAGTTCGCAGCTCGTATTTTGTTCTAAGTAGCGCGTGTACCTACGCGCGTTGTCCGCCCGCGTCACTATGACACTCGCTACCAAAAAACAGAGCGTAATGCCTAGATCACACGTACGCACGTACACGTAAAATGTTTCTCGGCCGAGACAGTAAGCTAGCTTGCTTACATGCAAGCTAGCTTACATCACACGCTCAGCCGAGCACTCGGCGCTATATTTATGCGTACCGAGTACTCGGCCGAGAGCACTGTCTCGGCCGTTCTCTCTTCTCTTCTAAACGCCGATATAAGCCCGTATACACACGTTCGGTTTAAACGCCTGAATACGCGCGTAAAAAACACTTATCGGAAACCGCTCTTACGCGACACGCCGTGACTGCAGCCGGGACACGGATAAGACAACTTACGTATAAATAAATATTCAATTTCTTTGGTTGAGTACAAGCTTAACTAGATTCAGAGCCACTGGAGGCTTTGTCGGGGGTGCGGGGCGGGGAGGGTTTGGGGGAAGTCTTGATCGGCAGCTGGTAAGACATGTGCATTTGTATCGTGTCCCTAGTTTTCTTCGCGCTTTTGTACGTGATTGAGTTGGCCCGGGGTTTGCGGCGAGAGAAATGACGCTCTACCCACTTAAGCATCGCTAGTACCGAGTCGGTGGACGACAGTCGACGCTCAGCAGACGTTTTTGTGATGTGGGAAGATGCGATGCGGAAGGTTGCAGCCATACCTTTGAGAGCCTGAAGGAAAAAAGGTTAAGTTATAACTTGATTTTATTGTTCGTTAGTTACTGCCCTGAGATCTGAGAATAGCATGTAAGTAGGTATGTGGTCGAACAGTTCATTTCATACTAGAAGTGGAGAAGAGGACCATGAATTGCCCAATCACAGTGCTGGAAATCTTTACTTTTAGCACTGATTAGCCAATTCACGGTCCGCTCCTCTCTTCACCTAGCTCCGCGTCAGTAAAAACAACCTCATGTTCTCACCATGATTATATATACAGGTGGTTAGATAGATAGATAACTCTTTATTGTAAACCCCGGAGAAACATACACATTGAAACAAAAACTTATGCTAAACAACCAAAAATAAAAGAGGTTACAATGGGCGGCCTTATCGCTAAAATCGATTTCTTCCAGGCAACCTCAGGATGGAGATGAGTAATATGAATTCGGCGTCTGGTCGGGTGAGTCATATTCTAAATATACGATATATACATACAAATATATACACAAATACATAGATAAATACATATTTTATAAAAATTAAATAAAATAAAACTATTTAAAAAAAAGAAAAAGGCAAGATAATATCACAGAGTACTAAGATATACACAAATAATACCTAAAATTGATACGTACTTAATATTAATGAACAACACACCTAATATTACACTAACTAATGTTTACGAAGACTGCAAATTAAATTTTTCAAGGTAGAAATCTTTAACCAGGCGCTTGAACACAGGCAGTGACTGCATTTTACGAATGGAGTCCGGTAACTCATTCCACAATTGAACAGATTGCACTGAGAATGAGTCGTGGTAGAACTTAGTGTTTGATTTAGTTGTGCTAAGTAGGAGTTTCCTGGATGACCTAAGATTGTTAGGATGAGAGCTGTGGAGAATACTAAAGCGTTCTTTAAGGTAGACAGGGGTACAAGGATTGTACATAATGTTGTGAAGGAGAGAATGGTTTGGTGGTTCTAAGTGGTAAAGTTTTAACTTACCAGCATAGCGTCTTCATCAGTGGTATCGTCACCGGCGTAGATGATTCTGATGCGTTCACTCCAGTCCAGTCCAAATGCGGTCCGCAGAATGTAGATGGACGCGCGACCTGTCATACAGAGATTGATAAGTAAAATATTTCAATACCTATAGCAAAATTAAGTTTAAATCATAAGCAATAAGGTTTATAATAGTTGAATGTACAGACTAGACGAGTTTGAAGTACTTAATCTTCTCTTCTATCGTGTCACTAGTTCCTTCGAACCAGTGTGGTGAAAGGATTTCAAGTGCGCCTCGAAGAGGCTCCTTTCGTGCACTCGACACATGTTTTAGAACTTTTTAGGTTCTACGACATGCCGGTTTCCTCACGATGTTTTCCTTCACCGTTGCGAGAACGTGGGATGCATACATAGATTTTTTCGACCGAAATAACCATTTAACGCATGACTGCCACCGTGATTCGAACCCGCGACTATCAGATCGCAAGGCAAGGGCCTCATCCACTCGGCCACCACGTCCACCAAGTACTTAATGATTGAAATGTATTACAGACCTGAAGTGACCGTATGACCTGCGTGACTGGCGGACGGTACGGTAGAGGATTTTACGCGCGATGCTCTGAGGTCGATCACCGACCATTGAAATATATACCTTATTTCCATTACATAAGTATGAAATTCAATTGATAAATTGCTCGTAGAGAGCCGCCAGCGCGGCTCTCTTCGCCACCGGAGTCGCAAGTGGAACGCGAGCAGCGCGCTTCTGTGCGAGTGTAGTGTAGTTAGTACCTTTGTCCCACTGCACGGGGGGCCGCGCCTCTAGCGCGCAGTGCGCAGGCGCGGGCGTGAAGCTGGCCGCAGTTATGAGAACCCGCGCCTGCTCCGCCAGCGCGGCTCTTTTCGCCACCGTTGTCTCCCGGAAGTGGAACGTGAGCAGAGCGCCTTTGTGAGTGTGGTGTAGTTAGTACCTTTGTCCCACTGCACGGGGGGCCGCGCCTCTAGCGCGCAGTGCGCAGGCGCGGGCGTGAAGCCGGCCGCAGTGATGAGCACCCGCGCCTGCTCCGCCAGCGCGGCTCTCTTCGCCACCGGAGTCTCCCGGAAGTGGAACGTGAGTAGAGCGCCTTTGTTCTCCACCCATGCACCGTCTTTGCACACCTACAAAGGTACAAAAATTAGTTATGTATGTGACTTCAGTTTTTGTGTAAGACCCTTAGGAAGTTAAGTACCTACTCAAAATAGGTCTCTGTGGGTCAATATACTATTTCCTAATAAACAAGAATCTAGCTACTCTAATGTGTGTGAATTCCGGAAAGTCCGGAATATTCGAAATTGGAGTAGCCTAAGTCATGTATTCTGATCCTGTAATTTCCCCCTCTTCATGTCCTTTAGTAATCGCATTATCTACTTTATTTTGTTATACGTATAATTTTGACGTTATAATTACACAAAAATAATTAAGATTCCAGACAATTTACTTCTTCTTATCGTGTCACGAGTTCTTTCGAACTAGCGTGGTGAGGATTTCAAATGCGCCTCAAAGCGGCTCCTTTCGTATTTTTTGACATTTCACTAAGGGCACAGAAAAGAGAATCATCTAAGGGCATGTTCCTCGTGAACAAGATTACACTCATTCCTTTACTGCTCGACTTTACTACCAAACCTCACCTGTTCCTGCAACGACTTCAGCAGCTCCACGACTTTGTCCTGCAGTTCCATCGGCATGGGGTGCACGAACTTGCTGCCGTCCGGGTGCAGGATCTCCAAACCGTGGTTACCGGCGTACGTGATGCCTTCGATGCCCACCTGGAAATAACGTATTGGGTAAGTCCAACTTATTTCTTATCATTTATTCTCAATCAATTTTTACATTGTGACCGAATATACTTACGACTGAACTATATAACCTACTAGCTGGTGCCCGCGACTTCGTCTGCGCAGGTATCTTTATAAATTGTAGCCTATGTGTTATTCTGATGTATAAGCTATATTATTGTAAAGTTTCATTAAAATCCATTCAGTAGTTTTTTACGTGAAAGAGTAACAATCATCCATCCATCCATCCTTACAAACTTTCGCGTTTATAATATTAGTAGGATATGACTACGTTATTACCTAGAGTATAGTAACTACTATCTATCCTACCTTAGTATCTTTTAAGTTTTTATGTTTACAATTTTCTTAAATTCGCTGTTGTATATGTCTTTCCTGATATCGGGATAAAATACCTTTAGCAGTGTTGCGCTGGCTTATGTGAATCAAAGTCCTGTGTAGCACTGTTTTAGGTCATGAGCAGGCGTCATCTCTTACCACGAGGATAGCGCTTAACGCTTCTCGTTCTAGGTTTGCATAAATAAAATAATTACTAAATCTTAACGCAACGCCGAAATCCTTCTAAGCGGTTTTGTGGAAAAAGTAGTGCCATTAGTTTTCGTTTATTTCAAGCATTAATGATATGATAAATACCTACATCAAGCAATGTTCATTTCTCAACGAGTAGGTTAGGTATCTATTATGTTCTGTCAGTTTACCATAACTTTCTGATAGGTTAGGTATCGATAAGAAATTCTATTTCTACACAATCTGCTCTAGAACGTCAAATTATAAGGACAAAACATTGCAAATTACGAGATAGGCGCGTTTTAATGAAATGAGGCTATCAATCAACTCTTCGAGACGCAAATGTTTGACCCTCGGGCCAGTGGCTGATGCTGGTGAGAGATTAGAGAAGTTTCGACGTAGAAAGTCACTAATATTTTTGCAATAATATTTTGTACCTATCCTTCTCTCTTTTTATCCTTGTTTGTCAGGACAAACTTCAATTTCAATTTCCCTTTTTAAATAGTTATTAGATTGTACGGGTATCGCGCTCACCTCATCTATTTTTGTGTTTGGTGAGCGCGATAAATACCCGTTACAATCTAATAACTAGGTGTGATAGTCGCGAAAGTCTACGAAAAACTACCCTTTTAAAACTTTATTACTCACCATGAATCAGTAAAAACAAAGACTCCTGAGTCTGGGTGTTTTCTATGTCGTTATGATTTGACTGTTTGTTTCTACTTGTGTATATCTTAGTACTCTGTATTTTTACGGATTCGTGGTGAGTAATAAAGTTTAAAAAGGGTAGTTTTTCGTAGACTTTCGCGACTATCACACCTAGTTATTTGATTGTAACGGGTATTTATAGCGCCCACCAAACACAAAAATTGATGATGTGAGCGCGATAAATACCCGTACAATCTAATAACTATTTAAAAAGGGAAATTAAAATTTGATGTCCATATTATACACCACTAATTTTTAATTACCAAAAAAAAATGGGCAATGTTGACGGGGTACTACGTTGTATCTGTACAGTCAGAATTTTGGATTCCTACAAAATGCCAGAGTGACAGCGGCGCAAGTGCGGCGCCCGAGACGAGGTTGTGCGATCTGGCTCCAGCTAGGTAGGTACCCGGGTTTGCCAAACGATGAATAAAACTGAAATTATTATCAATTAAAGGTACCGCCTGACGCAAAACCATAGGAAAACGACTAACGGTAACAGTTATCCAATTTAAATAAAATTTATTTTGTAAATATTCGACTTAATTTTTCAAGTTTTTTTGTCGCATATGTGTTCAGTAACGGCAACTGACTATGCGTTTTTTTCTGGTGATTAAAAATTGACCGTGTATAAAATATTATTTTTAATCTGACCATGGTCTTCAAACCCTCTGTTTCTCTATACTTTGTTGAGTAGGGTAGGAGGAATAGGTAAGGTAAATGATCTCAACGTTACCGTGCCAAATATACTAATCGAAGATATAGCGAGTCCGCGGCTACACAAATATTACGTAACACTCGACAAATATGCCTGTACTCAAACCGGGTTAACACAATTATCAAGGAGGCTAGGTACCCGTATGTACATAGAATAGTATAAATATTTTGTTCAAAAGATGATAAATATCAGTCAAAGTTCATGAGATACGGGGCCTTGTTATTGCACGGTTGCTAGTCATATTAAACTTTTGTTTTGCTACGTTATGTTCGGCGTATGTGTGTGATCTACGTATCGCTAAATATTTGCGTACTCATGTTGTAACTCGACCGTAATGAGGATTCAGAGACGGTGGTAAATGGCAAAAGTCAACAGCAGTAAGGGAATGCCCTAACCGCTGTATCCTTACGCCATTTACCACCTTCATTGTATGTACGGCCTTCCACCAACGTGATTGTCGCTGCACACCCATTGTTTCCACGATCGTCAATGGAACTGTGCAATTGTTAATACTCATTTTTTCTTAGGCCAAACGCAGGCTCTATTACAAGTCGTAGCATCAATACATAACATAATATTTAAATTGTCTAAATCAATTTTTATTGGCTTCCCAATCACTCACTCACAAACTCAATCGTAAATTCCGTTTCAGTCAGATTCAGTGCATTTTGATACTCTTGAATACGAAACAAGCGCGGTTCTGATTACGGATTTGGTGGAACATAGTGGATTTTTTTAAGACTGCTAACAAAATCTGAAACTGTATTGGAATTTGAATTGTATGGGATAGCCCCCTGAACTTACAAACTGGAGGAGGACGTTAAGATTTTTTTTTTATTTAAATTTTTTTTTAAGTTTTTTTAGTTGGTTTATTAAACCCTATAGGTATTAGGTACTCTGGTTCTGGTCAAAGACCAGAGAGTTAAACAAATCATTTGATTTGACTTTGGTGGTTGACCCGAGCGACCCTTGTCACGGAGGTATTTTACGCAAAAGCGATAACTTTTAATCTATGACGTTAGGTAAAGTTATGTCACCGAAAAGTTAGGTATAGGTACTATACAATACATACTCGTAGGTATTTTGTTTGAGTTGATATAGTTAAAGTTGCCGTCCTGCTTGGTTTCGGAACAAAAGTAGCTCGGATTACCTAAGTCTATTTCCAGCCTTGCCTAATTTTTGAAATCGGTTGATAAATGACAAAGTTCTGAGGTGACAAAAATTTAAAAAAAAATACTGAATTGAGAACGCCCTACTATTTTGATTTGAAAAGTCGGTTGAAACGAATTAAGTATTCCCATCTGTCACCCTGCTCTGGTCCCCTAGGGTGACAAATGGGCCAAAATGTTATATGTCCCACTTTCAGCAATATGGTGATAGATGAAACTTTTATTCATTGAAAAAGTTCGATCTGTCCCTCCGTCGGTAATAGGGGGACAGACAGAACTAATTAATACACGGTCGTGGTGTTAATACTCACCATTTCCTTGACATTGTCGACATTTCTCCCGGATATGATGGCGATGTTCACGTCGGACATGTTTGAAAGCCGCTGCAGCGTGTTTTTGGTTTCCAGTGGCAAAGTGGCCAAGTCCGGGTGCGGCGCGATGGGCGCCAGGGTTCCGTCGTAGTCGAGGAGTAGAGCCAGCTTTTGCGTGTAACCTATGTATCTGAAAAAGGAGTTATTCCATTTAATCCGTGGTGAACTAGTAATTTTTTTATGATCTGATTAATAAGAATGGAAAAAAAATATTTGCTCGCACATAACATTCAAAAGACAATGACACATTACAAAGAGGAGAAAAAAAGTGTAATACAAAGGGAAGTCACTCAGCATTTGCCTCAGAAATAGTGGGACCCACTTCTGAGGCGTTGTTTTTCTGAGATTAATGGGCACTATTTGCGTTAAACGGGCGCTGAAAGTAATAAAAAGGATTTTCTAAGTTTTTTTTATGAACGAGCTTCCTTCATCCGTGGTTATTAGCTATTTTCTATCACATCCATTCACAAAATATTTCTGACTAAATGCCTATATCGATTAACGTTCGGATTTTGTTTAGCAAACAAATAATGTATGTGCGTTGTGACGTGTGAAGTGTGATAATAGGCTGTTGACACATTTTTTTATTTATTCTCTCATATCGTAAAATTTTGGTATTTGTGAGTATACTCGAAGGGGTATACAAGTATTAGGAACTTATTTGTGCGTAAATGTCCGTGACATGACTTGTTAAATGTGAACCCTGAGCAGACACCTGAGGTATAGTTACCTACTTAATAAGATCGGAGAGTCCATAGACTTGAGGAACATCTTCATCCAGCTCTCAACGTCTTTAAGCTGCTCGCTTCGTCGCAGGTAGTACAACTTACTTGGAAAGGTATTCGTCGAAGTCATCGATGGTGACGGGCTGCATGGAGGTGGCGCCGATGTCGTCGGCTTCCTCCTCCAAAGAGTCCATAGCCTTGAGGAACGCCTTCATCCAGCTGTCTACGTCGTTTAGCTGCTCCCGCCTTCGCAGGTGGTTCATGCGGACGGTTCGCTCGTCTTCCGGCATTATCAGAGCCCTACAACAAAAAAAAAACTGAAACCCCCGAAACTAGCTTTTACTGGCACTGGAATCAGCTACTTTCCTCACTAAGATGAAAAAAATCGCCCTTAATAAATATAAAAGTTTATGAGCATGGCTGGACCGCAATCCATTTAGTAATCTTGCTAAAAATACTGCAATTATTGGACTAGTTCAGCACCTGGAAAAGGACATGGCTACTCTTCATCCCGACAATGCAAGCAAAAATGCAAGCAGCAAGAAGTATTACTATTACCTGTGTATAACTTCAGCTGCATCATCCAGCTCATAAGGGTTGCAAATGAGGGCCTCGTGCATCATCTCGCCGGCTCCGGCGAAGGGGGACACGATCAGAACACCGGGAGGCTTGTTGATCTGACACGCCACGAACTCCTTAGCGACCAGATTCATGCCGTCTCTTAGAGGAGTCACTAGAGCAACTGCTGAGTCCCGGTAGAACGCTGCCAGTTCATCTTGACCCACGCAGCCGTAAATATATCTGAAAGGAGACTGATTGGTTAGAAATTAGGGTTTGTTTAGGGTCCGTCAAAAGAACAATGTGTTAATGTTTCGGTACGATACCTTATTGGCGACCAGTTGGGAGTCGTGAATCTCCCATTTATCCTTCCGACAAGTTGGTCCATCTCTTCTTTCAAGTCTTGATACTCTTTCACATCAGTTCGTGAAGGTACTGAGATCTGAAGCAGCATCACATTTTCGATGTGCTCTGGGTGTTTCTGCAGTAACCTTTCGAACGCTTTCAGTCTATGTACTAAGCCTTTTGTGTAATCGAGTCTGTCGACTCCTAAAATTACTTTTTGGTTTGTAGAGAGCACTGGTTTCGCGTTTTGTGCTAACTGCACAAATCTGTCGTATGGCACTCCGATGGGGAGGGGTCGGACGCAGATGGTGCGGCCTCCCAACTCGACTAGAAGGTTTTTTCTGTCAACACGACAACCTAGATTTCTTTGACAGCAGTCGATGAAGTTCAGGCAGTAGTCAGTTATGTGGAAGCCGACCATGTCACAACCTGGAGAATAAATCCTTTGTTACATTAGAATCTTCTACAAAAATCGTAATATCAACTAGATTTTCTGTGACAATGACAACTCACCAAGTATGCCCTGAAGGACTTCATCTGACCATGGAAATAGTCTGAAGATATCCCAAGGAGGGAAGGGGATGTGGAGGAAGAATGCCAGTTTGCATTTGATCTCATCTTCTTCTGCTCGCTGGTAATAAACAAATCATAGTGTGATTGTGGCACTCAATTATAAAGATGCTAGCTAAAAGGTCGATGACACAAGGCTTTTTTACACGCTGATTGTTGACGTTTTTAAACGCTAGCGTGTGAGCGTGTTAGCTTTTGGGAAGGATTATCAACAAGCAGATTGTAAAAACACCGATGACACTGGGCGACTTTACATGCTATAAGCGAAGGCGCTGGCGAGTAGCGTGTAAAAAAGCCTGTGTCTTCGTACTATAAGACTGTCGATTTCTTAACGGACCTGTCTAATCCAATTGGCAGCCAACATGAGGTGGTAATCGTGAACCCAAACAATCGGAGGAGAGGTCCCACTCTTTTCCTTTTTGGCCTCGTTCTTCAGCAACTTTAGGGCATGGATGGTCTTCTCAGCGAATTCCTCGTTGATCTTGATGTAGGCTTTCCAGTGGGCTGCGATGAAAGTAGCTCGGTCAGGCATGGAGTGGAAGAGAGGCCAGAATGTGCCATTGCAGCAGCCATTGTAGTAGCTATCGAAGAGTTTCGGCTCAGCACGAATTGGAACAATCTGCAAGTGATTAGGTTTCATTATGCTGTTGATGGTTCTTTGCAAAGGAAGAAACTATATTTTCTAGATGGGAGCCAATGGAAACATCCCCAACTAGTGGATTTCAATTTGCCTATGATTACCATCTACATGAGTCATGATTATGATGATACGATGATACGTGACGTAAATGTTTGATTCTGGATTAGAAGACCCAATAACACTTAGATAGACAAGTGTTTTCTAGGCCAAATGATAATTTTATGGTAATGCACATTTCCTTCCACTTTAGGCAATAAAAAGTCATAAATATAAAAGTGCTTTATAAAGATTGTTCCTCATATTTAGCACAATAATAATTAACGTAAGCTCTATAAGCTACTTAATATCAATATCACAACTGTTAGGATTGTTATCTGATAAAATTGTAGATATATCAGATGCAGCATACAAAGGAAAATTACAATATGTTACTTCCCAGGTTTTCCATTTAGAATCTATTAGTACTACATTAGAATAAGACCGTCATAAAAACAACGTCACAAATCACAACAAAGAATCCTTCTAAGAAAAATCTCTTAATTTACCCACCCACGTAACTTATGTACCTATTTACTAGGTGTAAACTACATTCAATTGCCTTCTAGGTTATGATAATCATGATAATATACCAGCATAGTATGCAACAAATTCACTGCATACATTGTGCGTGCAATTAGAAATGTGTTTCGAATGACAATCCATTGTATGGGTACGGTATCTAAAGTACATAATATCGGTAGGTACATTACATATCTTAACGGAATATTGATTTTACCGGGTGTGGACAGAATCTAATATTAGAAAGAGGTACACTCAGGTACGATCCGATTCAAGCTAACAAACAACGCAATTGTGTTGTGCTGGCCACGCCACGATACCTCCGCGTGTGATGAAGGTCGAAATATACATCACATCACTGGATCACTAACTGATCAGTAATTTATCAGGGAAATAATTATAAAGGCAAATCAATATAAACTTGAGAAATGGACTTGACTGACTGTCTGGCCAAACCGCTGAACGTAGAGACTGGAAACTTGGAGGGTGTGTTAGTCAAGAAATGTGAGTGTGAATTTTATTAATTCGCAATGCAGACGAAGTTGCGGGCTTCAGCTAAAAAAATATACGTTAATATTTTTGACCTTATTTTAAGTAGAGCTATTCTTTAAATTCCGCATTATACTGGCTGGTGATTTCATAGGTTCCTTATTAATAAAATATGTAATGAGGTCAGTGAGGCAGATAAATCTGATACCTAAACGATAAATGCCTTACGTTGAAGAAAAAATTAACCAAAAATATGCGATTGCGTGGCCTATATTGAATTTATTTTTTATCGATAACTAAGTTTTATTATTATGTTAACAAGTGAAGAGGCAATATAGGCGCTCTCCTAATGGTAATAAATCACGCCTGCCCATAAACAGAACAATGCGAAGTATCTAAAATATAATCTACGTACTACAATACATAATTCAGCGATACTTTCTTATTTGTGTTTCCTATCTGACTTGTAACTTTTGTTTATAATTAGTTAAGTATGTAGGTAACCTTTAATCTGAAAAATTTATGTAAAAAATTGTTAATGTTATATTATTGTGCTGTTATTTTTGCTAGATTATCGAAGTGTTATTTAGATAAATATTGTACTTTATTTTTATTTTTCGGAAAACTTACATTCTATAAATTTATTTTTTATTTTTACATTTTATTTTGTAAATGAAATAAGCGTAGATTCAGAAAAATCCGACACGATGTAAAAATCGTCGTGAAATAGTTAACAAATGAAAACTTAATCAAAGTTTTACAAAAACATACTACACCCGACTTAAGTGACCGTAAACACCATTGAAAAATCGCAGTATACGCCATTTATTTTAATTTGACGACTTAGTTTTTCAGTAAATTTGCTTTAGAAACTAAACTATAGAAAAAGGTTATGAATTAAAATAAAGTGAAGCTTACCTTCTTGGAAAGCAGTCCAGCGGTTGGGGCCTTGTCTTTAGGGTCTGACTCAGGGATCCGTTCGTTGGGGTCCTCCAGGTGGAGTCCCGGCCAGCCGACCCAGATTCCGTTCCCGCGGATCACCACCGGTGCTACTGCGGTCACCAGACCTCCGGCGCTGGTGGAAAAAGACAGACTTAGTTGGACCTCATTTTTTTTTGACGGCAATGTGTGAAATGTCCAAAAAAAATATTAGAAATTAGAAAGAATTTGTTTAGTTTGAGGTCTAGAGCCCCATACTAAACAAATCTTGTTAAAGTTGTCAAGTTATGGGAACCAGATAACTGATAGAATTCTGATACCCTTTTTTGTTGTAAATTCTTGAGCTTCCACTCACATTCTTCAGCTTCAGGAAAAACATTTGTGTACCTGCATCGGTAAAACAGTAAGGGTTGATAACAATGCCAGAGAACATTATCAACAATCGTAACTTCACTTCAAGCTTTGTACCTATACTTGTATAACAGATTCATCATTACTGTCATGTAATTCGTAATTTATCGTATTTAAAGAGCCAGAGTTGAATGACTTGAGAACCAAGAACCTTGGACTACGATTATAGTGTCTGACAATATAACTTATAGGTATAGATACTTACCTATATTAAGTACCTATAATAGTAGTTAAGTAGTATCTTATTTCTGTATGTTATAACTAAAAAAAAAATTGCATTTTGCAACAATCCCTAGGGGGTTAAACATCGCTGACGTAGACGATAGGTAAAGTTGTTTGTTAGAATAAGAAAAAGGCTGAGCTAGGATCGGTCAATATTGTTGAGAAAATTATTGCATAGGTAAAAAGGGTTCAATATATTAATTATGTATAGGGTAAGGAGGGGTAAATGAAAAAAAATGCACTTATATACCTACCTTTTAACTCATGCTCTTTGAATTATTTATTTCAGAGAGTAAATAATCAAAGCTGATGTTTATCAAAATCAGTTAAGATTGTATTGCATATTCATTGAATTTTTGTACCTATGCGTATGCAATTAAAATTTTCTAAACGTTCATTAACTTTTTTTTTTTTTTAAGAAATAAAGCAGTTATCTAATATAAAACATTCACTACAAGTTTGTGATTACCAGAAAACAAATTACGCATAATCAGTTGCCGTTACTGAACACAGATAGATACTTGACAAAAAATCTGTAAAAATGAAGTCTAATTTTTATCAAAATAAATACTGAGTGAGTCGTTTTTCTATAGTCTTGCGTCAATCGGTACGCATCATTGATAAAATTATTCATCGTTTGACATACTCAGGCACATAGCTCGAGCCAGCTCGCAAAAGCTCGGCTAGGGCGCCGCACTCGTCCCGCTGCCACTCTCTTCTGAGTGCACAGATACAACGTAGGACCCTTTCTGCATTGCCATTATAAGTTTTTTTAAATTAAAAAACTTGTGTATGCTTATTTACCTTTGTGTAGAGCAGTTATTTAACTTATTTAACATGTATCATCAATACCTTTAAAGTAAGCTTGGGACAAGGGATAACCTTGACCGATGCAATCCAAGGTCCTTCGAGAAGGTAAATAAGCGAGTTACAAACAAAAACAGATGATAAAGTAGCCGATTTAAAAAGTTCTTTATTTACTGTATCGTTATTGCACACTGTCGACATCTAGATTTCGTCGACTTATATAGCATAGAGAATGTTTATCGTGTTAACACTAAAATCGTAAACACATAAAACATCAAAATCTTGAATGAAAAATAATTAAAAGAACAAAGAAAACCCTTTTAACTAATTTAAATAAAATAAATAATTTTAAAATTTCATTATATATTAGGTTCATGAGACAACAGTGCATTTAATCCTGAGAACTTTCGGGAACCGGCATCAGCGAAAATTCCCGAAGTGTCAGGACTTGTGTGGGAGTTTACTTTCGTAAACTCAACCAAAAGCTATAAGTATAATTTTAAGCGTTTAGCAAAAATATGCTGGTAAGTAGGTATAGTAATAACTTTCTACAAAGAAATTCATACTATTAGATAGTTGCATGTTTGGCATATACACTTTTAGATTTGCAAATATTTCGGCAGTATTTTCTGCGACCATATCATAAAAACTGTAATCTTTTCACGTATTTACCTGGCTTTTCTCTCTAAGTCACCAGCTTCATTTCTCCTGAGGATAAACGGCAGTCGGTTGGACACCACGATCATGCTTCCTTTGCTGTTGCACGTCGATCGACTAACACCGACACTGTCTTCCGACTCACTCATGTTGCTTGTTTCTTCAAGAACGTTCCTCAACACGGCCAATCACAACGCACCTATCACGCATGCGTGAATTTAGTGGAGGGAAAAATTCAAATTCAGATTGTTATAGATAAACATTGATCATCATAAATTCCGCGCAGATGGAATAAAACGCATCATCGACGGAGATTCAAGGCGCACTGTTTCTTTTGTGAGCGAACGTTCCCTATATAGAGTTGTTCGCTTCGAAGAAGGGAGAGTTGTGACCGTCTGTACATCGGCGGAGGTCCAGTCCAGTGTCGCCGGGTTATCAAAGCTGACCCATCCAGAGCTAGCTCGGTACTGGCCAATTTTCAGTTGTATTTGTGTGTGTGTGAATACGATTTATGTGATCGATTTGAAACTGATTTGTAAAATATATCTGAGTATAATACTACTAACTTAATATAAAGAAATGCTTATAAGAAAATAATCTGGTGATAGTTCTGGATTCAACTAACTACATAAACTAACATTACTTTGGCACAACAAGAAATGGGCAGATGTATAGGTGTGTGCGCGAATACGATTTATGTAATCAATTTAAAACTAATTTTCAATAGTAACAATATTAGTTACAAACATATTTAAAAATGGTATCAGTATCAGTAGCTGAACCAAAGATAGTGTCAGGATTAAGTTACGTAAACCAACAATACTTACACCTTAAACTTAGCACAACAATAAAACTGCCATTACCTTCCCACTTGCTCCACATTTGATTCCCCCAGTGGCATCAGGAAATAAATGACTCTATTAGGTACCTACCCTAAGTAATTCCACATTTAAAAGAAACTGAAAAAAAATATGTACCTGAGTACTTACTAACCTACCTACTAATAATTTACTAACCTACTTACTAATAAGTTCGAAAACATGTGTCGAGTGTACGAAAGGAGCCTCTTCGAGGCGCACTTGAAATCCTTTCACCACTCTGGTTCGAAGGAACTAGTGACACGATAAGAAGAAGACTAATAAGTAATTATATTTGCTAAGGATTTTATCACATAACCACAAATATATAATTTTAAATATGAACGTAAAACAAAGTGATCATGGGTCTTCTCACGGCTTGTTTGTAAATCAAACCTTAGATTAAATTCAAAATATTTGTGTATGATAATAATCTTCGTGAATACAATCATGTGATAAAAACTTTAATAGTAATTTACAAGCATGTGCCATTTACCTACATATTGTCTAAATACTTATTGTTTAAAAAGATTATTAGCATACAGACATACCGTGAAGAAAAAAAGCATTGGGCTGTGTCGGAGATACAACCGTAAAACTAAAGTGGATACTTCTTATTTTGTCAAAATATTGACACTGACGACTGACACATAACATTATGATGGGTGATCCAGAGAAAATTAACAATGGTGGCGCTATCACGCGAGGGAATAGTTTTCCCATACACAATGTAGTATTGAACATGCGACCAATAAAAGAAGCCACATTGGCTAACTTCTAGTAGGTACATTTTGGTCCGAGGCTAATTTTCGAAAAAGAGAAGTAACAGGGCTAGATAAAATATTATATGTTAAAACTAGGCTTTTCCATTGAAAATGGAGATAAGTATTTTATATAATTGACAGGCTGTCTGAAAATTTTCGGTCGGAAAATATAGGTACCGCATCCATTTTGGTTTACGATGTACCTATAACCTACTGTCCATCTTGGTGTTATATAGGAACACCGTTATTCATCTATGCATTACAATAACAACCATTACCTACGAGTACCTCTTAGGGTAAAGAACAGTCTGCCTTCGATGCTACAAGCGCGATGTTTTATAAATAACTTTGTTTCTATGTCTGTTGCATCGTAGCTAGTTTTGGTCCTGTCTTACGACTCCATTTTGGTTTGATACTCATCTTGGTGTTCTATAGGAACACCGTTATTCATCTATATTTTCCCAGTTTTCCGTGGATACCTACAGGCGAAGGGGGAGCGTGATGCGTGCATGACGTTTGCGTGATGCTGCGGTGTTGCCCACGCGCCTGCCTCGTGCCTGACCCAGCGGATGAATGGATGGCGATGTGCATTGCATGCTGTCTAATGGCTCGGAAACGGTACGTCTAGCGCGCTTGTTGATGCAATACCAACAATGTAGATTTACGTAATGTATCTTCAAATATGATTCAAAATTAATGGATCTCTGCATTCATTCCAGGGTTAACCATATCTACAAATTAATTCGTTAATGAAGATATCTTTGTACTGATTGACTAATAGATAACGCACGTCAAACCACTGAATGAAGGAGGAGTTTTTGGTGGACGATCTCTCGTCAAGAAATATACGCGCAATTCGTTTTCTCTTTGTAAATAATTTTTGGATAATTTGCAAACAATGGTGTCAATTCAGATGTCGCCAAAACTAAACTAAACTAATTTGACACCACTAAAAATTATGCCATCCTTTTTATTTCGATCGTTATAAAATAGATAGCAATATTTTAGTGTTAATATTTAGAAAATTCTTTTTTTGTTTGTGATGCATTGTGAGGACTTTCAGATTCCCATATAAATTTTATAACAATCGGTTCAGTAGTTAAGTTTTTAAATCAACATATCTGAAAAAAAAGATTTCGTCGAAGTAAACGAAATTGGGTATTTTGCTACCCTGGACTTTTCAGTGACGTTTACGGTCACTAAAAGTATCAGTAATCAGTCCATTTGAAGTCAGTTCTAGTACCTATGTTTTATAAAACCTTGATAATTAAACAGAAAAATATATCTCTACCTGCTCTTCCTTCGTAGGTCGGACCTACGTCCAGCAGTGGACTGCTTTAAGATGATGTTGAAATATTACTCAATTTGTTGTTTCTATTGCATCGTAATAAATGATTATGCTTTGCTTTTAAGACCTTCATTATTGCATCGATAGATCACGAAGCGACGTCATCGGTCTAGCTAACCGACCTCACTGTAAGTTGCATGCAAGGAGTTGACAACGAGATAACAACTCCTTACTAGTTACGTAGTTCTAGTTTTCAATTTTCTCAAATGACACTTGTATATTATGTAGGGGGGCTCTAATTCTAGGGTTTGTTAGCTTTCAAGCGGTTCATATACATACATTTTTATTGTATTACGATTCGTAAACTATCCATCTAGACCATGTCTATACCCAAATTCAGCTGTCGCTTAAATTAATTTATTATATTTTTGTTTTTCCTTCAACTGCAAAAACTTTAAAAGCAAAATGCCTAATAGCGTAACCACGATTATGCTGATAAGTTGTAAGTGTAGTTTCGGTATGGGTAGGTATCTATAGTTTATGAACTGGATATTTAAGCTACTTTTTATCCTGAAAAATCGCGGGCAAAGTCACAGATATAAGCTAATACCAGACACTAGTAAAAAGTATTCGTCTATGCTAATACAAAAATAATAAAGTATACCATGACCCCGTTACATAAAAGTAATTGTTACTAAGGTAACTCCGGATTGTATTTGCAATGTAAACAGGTAGGATAAGTACAAGACTGACACCCAGTGCCTCTGCAAAGGACTATCAAACCTACCAGCCACGACCCCGAGTATTGTATTAGAGCTACCCAGCATTCTACATATACTTACAATTAATCACCATCCTAGAACAAGAAAATTTTGCGTTCATTGTATGCATAAATTTTCGCCTTGGCCGGGAATCGAACCAGGAGCACCAAGCTTTACAGGGTAAGGCTCTCAACAGCCTCTCTGACCCAACGCCACAACGGCTAGGTCAAAGAGCCAAGATCACCACCAACTCAGCCACGGCGGCGTCGATATTGGTGTCAATTAGGCATGGAAAGTATACCAAGTAACATGTTATTTTTCATGGTATAAAACTGATCATACATAACACGTTACATAGAAGTAATAATCATTTCCATGCCTAGTGTCAATTCATCAGATTCTGATGTCGACTAAACTAAACTAATTTGACAGCACTAAAAATTATGCCATCCTTTTTATTTCGATCGTTATAAGAGGGTTAGCAACATTTTGAGTGCTATCAAATTAGTTTAGTCACCGAATAGTTTAGTTTAGTTTTGGCGACATTAGTCGAAACTTGTGAGAACTAACTCCAAAGATATTTGAAGGTGAATAAACTGGCTATCGTAGCCAGGTTTTCGGCTAATTATATAACTCATTATTTGGTTCAAGTAATACGTGTCGGAAAACGTGACTGAATGATAAGGTCTTGCGAGTTAGAATATGAGATAGGTAACTAGAAGAGATGCTTTCATAATCAGGCCTCATTAAAATAAACAGTTAATTAGAAGAAAACCCTCCTATTGGTTAAGATTCCGAATGAACCTATGACACTTTTTTCGTTACGAATTGTTAGGAATCACAGGTTGATTCAATTTTGGATAAAAATAAAATATGCATTGAAAAATATCTATGAAGTAGTTTAATATAAGAGAAAATAGTTTTATTTTATTATAATTTTTTTTTTGCATATAATTTCGATCCAATAAAATACTGTTAAATAACACAGGCAACTTGTAGGAACATTTAAAAAATCCGTAGCCCGTGACTCCTAACAGTCCTAACAACATTTTTCATAACTAACAGCCGTTTAGATTTTCCCGTCAGATGGCGGTCGAGAGTAATCATCCTGTAAACTGTAATGTAAATCAAGCCTACAAGGCGCGCTAAAATAACAAACTCAAATACATAATACCTGATAATATATCCCATACAACTGAAAAACATTACCCAACTTTTTAATTATAAAAAAAAAAAAACTCCCTTTTCCGCACTTGGACTCCTGTTGGTCCTTTGTGCGTCGGATATCCTGACTAGCCTTGTTTAGCCAGCCTAACTCTGCCCAGGAGTACAGAAGTTTCTTGGGTTCTTCGCAGGCTTCGCGGAGTGACCTCGGGTTTTTGAGGATTTCTTCTCGTTGTTTTGCCACTCCCACGCATTCCAGGATTAGGTACATGGGCAGGCCTTTTTAGTTATTAGCAGTCGAATAAAAATGCGAATGGGTTTTGGCTACCAATGATGATTGGTGGATGCGTCAACTACTGAAGCGATTGGGTTTGAAGAATCCTCACCTTGTACTTATACGTACCTTGAGAGAGGGCCATTGCATCTTGAACGTAGGCATGTACACATGATTTTATCTTCCGGTAGGTACTTAAAATATACTTACTTAATGACATTTATTGAATTGTTTACGTGTGTCGTATTTAACCCTTTATTACTGGTCAAGGGATAACTATTTCCGAACATAATGTAAGTCTGGAGTCCGGTCAATAGCTTACCGACTCTACAAGGATAGAAGAATGTATGTATTTTTTCACACCACCTGCTCGACAATATCCAATTACATATCATGCTATCATCAAGGTAAAGCAAAGCATTAACTACTTAGGGAGGTAATGTTGTATGAAACTCCCAAGGGTAGTAATATGATTTGAATTTGGAACGTCAAATTCGTGTGGAAACTCGTGGAAAACTCTAAGTAAAAGAACGCCCATTATGGCGTTGTAAAAAGGTTTGTTCTAAAATCGAACTGGCCACTCATAAAAAAAAGAAAAAAGGCGCGACTTCAAAGATTGTGAAACAAAAGACGGTGTTCGCCGCTGAGTTCGTGGAGCCCTGGCTTTTTATTGCCTCGCAGAAGGTGTGAAAAGTAGAGTATGCTCCTCTGGGATAAAGCCTGTCTTCGTCTTGGGTAGCTTGAACCCATATATATATATATATATACCCATAACTCCCTCGCTTCGCTCAGGAGTTAACTGAGTCCCTCGTTAGCTCAGGGTTCAATATGCCACCCGCGACATAAGACACTGCTTTATCCCCTTAGTGCATAATCTACTATTAAATAATAAAAAAAAGTTTGTATTAAGTAATTGGATGCTTGTAGTTATTTAGTTTATTCAGTTAAAATGTAGGACAGTGTCTATTGTATTCAGTGAAGTTACACTGTGTTCCCTTTTTTATGAAAGTTAAATAATTGAAGAAATTGTGTATTGATGAAATTGGTAAACAAAATAAATTTAAAAATTCGTTTGGAATTCAGACATGAACCATTTTTACCCAACTTAATTTAGACTTCTATTATAAATAACATTTCTGAATATTTTACGCATCAAATTTTGCGACGACTGCAGGGTTTGACTTGAACAATTTTTGTATGCGAAAATTTTGGTATTATTAAAATTTGGACATGCTCAAAGTGTGGCTTTACTCTAGAAAAATAAAAAGTAAAATCTTTATGAGTAAGCTAAAACATAAGTAAAGCGGTTTTAAATGTTATATTTATCTTCAAAAAACCTCCCCTGAATCTCTACGATGGGTTTTTGATTTTTCAAAAGTTACCAAAGTATTTTAACTTGCTGTTTTTCAAAATAATGTTAGTTTCGGCTTAGCTTAGAACAACTTCTAATATTATAAGCCATTCTTAGAGATATCTAAGCCCAAAAGACACTCACATGATTAGATATTCCCAATTTATTTGGTAATGATTTTAATGGAGGTAAATATTTTATCGGAAACCAAAACAACATTTTGCGTCGGTACTGTTATATTTTAGTTTTGTTTTACGAGTGGAATTTTTTTCTTGACCCTGACCATCAGTTGTGCCTACTGTTTAGGTATGACGACTGACACGCCGTCTGATAAACCTAAAAAGGGAAGACTTACGCGTGATCGTGGGAACGATCACAGGACACTGCCTTCTGAACTAACATCTTTAAAACACTGGGAACACTGACAGCCCACTGTGCAGAGGCTGCTTAACAGAAGAAGAATCAGCTGCCCACGTAGTCCTGGAATGCGTGGGATTACTCCCACGCATCGTCGTGTCGTTGTGCTGGTAACAGCAGCAGCTGTTAAACCCTCGGGCAACCGGGGTCGCTCCGCGAAGCCTGTGAAGAGCCCAGGAATCTTCTGCGCTTCTGGACGGAGTTAGGCTGGCTACATCCGTAGCCAGCAGGTAACATGCTCACGCAAAAAGGACCGCCTAACGAGTCCAATAGCGGAAAACGGAGTCACCACACATAACATAACATAGGTATGACGACAGAGATAGCTGTGAATTTTGCTAATTTTGTGTATAATGTTTAGAATATATATTATTTAGGTTGAAAACTACCACTCACAAAAAACAATGTACCTATCTAATTTGCTACGCTACGTAGCGCCGCCCCACCGTAGCGTAACACATGCGTAGCCTAAGTTTTAGTCCGTGTCGCCCCGTCTGAAAAGGCTCTATAGTTAATTTCTACGAGGCGTAACTAGCTTTTGCAATTACCCCTAAATAAAGAAAGCTTAACTATTTTTTTTTTAATTCTTAAAGCTTAGGTTTAGTTGTCTGACATTTTGGTAGTAGCTATTATTATAGCCCTTGGATTAAATATTACTGATATCTGTTTAGAATGAGAAACTTAAGTTGAAGACTTCGGTAAATGGTTGAAGAATTTAAATTCAGTACCAATTCTGGAAATCTCATTATTGAGCCTTTCAAATTAGGAGGAGGTTATCAATTCGGATAAATGTTTTTTTTTGTTACCTCAGAACTTTGTTTTATACCGATTTGAAAAAAAAAATCTAATCAAATTTTGTTTGAGAGGATTGGTCCCATAGAAATTTAATCAAAATCGGTTCAGTAGTTTAGTTTTTATATCAAAACAACTGAAAAAAATATGTCGTCGAAGTAAACGAAGTTGCGTATTTTGCTTCCCTGTGAGTTTTCAGTGCTGTTTACAGTCACTAAAACAGTCCAATTGAAGTCGGTTGCCTGTTTTTGTAAAACATTGATTATCTTGTTTTTTATTTATATTATAGTGGTACAATAAAGAATATTCTATCAAGATGTGGATAGATACATAATTATACTAATTAATGATATGACTTTGCCTTCACGTAACTGTTTATCTCAACCCTTATTTCTAAGCCGTGTTGTCTGCACCAGTTCTGCGTGCACGTTCTGAAGCCGGACACGAGAAGCGATAAGTTTAATCCGTGAACACGACCTTGTCTCCTTACCATCTGTAGCAGTTAAGATACCAAGTGACGCACGGCATCACGACAGTAAACATATACCGTAGCATGATATCGATTAGCCGATGTCAATCGAATGTTTGTTTGTTTCAAGCTCGCAGTACTAAAGTCTGCTCTATTCTTTATTCGTCTGGGCTAAAATAATCGACACATCACAAGCTTAACGGCGTCTGGGTTTGATACACAATATTTTTTGACGTGACTACGTGTATAATAATATATCGATGAACGCCGTCTGCATGCACGAAAACGTTGAAGTCCCGTTACTCTGATGACGTTGTCACGTTAAACTATCGTCCGTAAACTAAATTTACAGACAACCAATTTTTTTTAATTTATAATACCAGAGAATTCGCACAAGGTACAGGGCAAGAACAATGCTTGCTATCGATAAGCTCTAAAGAGCAAAAAGTAAGTAGATACTTACTATTGTATCCAGAAAAGAATATATCTACATAAAAGACATTGGTTGTCTGCCCATTATAACGACTAAAACAGAATTTTGATTTACCTAAGAACGCGTTGAAGATAAATAATAAGAAGTGTATAACTACTTTTGACTAAATTTTTGTCATTTATTTAATCAATTAATTACTAACTTAATGCTTAACAATAAAACTAAAATTAATTAAATAGGTATAAAAATAAATAATTAGCCTATATAAATTTATAAACAAAACACAGAATTTAGGTCACCCCGGAAATTTGACTAAATTAAAATATTTTTTGAATAATCAGCTAATCACCGACACTTTATTTCCATTTCTCCTACATTAAAAAAAACACCCTGTATAATAATCTCGATAGAGTCGGAATTAAATGGATTTTACTGGTTATAAGTAGAGCTCAAGCACGTTCTTCTCAATCCTACATCTTATTATCATCAGCGTGACCTATTAATGATAATGATTTCTGAGTTATCTTAAAGGATAAACTTTTGCTATATTTATTTAGGTTAATTAGATTTCTATCATGCTCAATTTGTTATGAAATCATTACGTCCTCTATAAAAATAAGTATAATAAATATGCGGACCCCTTAATATTATTCGATGCTCTCATCTAGGTATGTGAAAATGTTAAACTGGTTAGGCGCTGTATATTTGATTCGATCTGTATAATATGCTTTGAATATTTTGCCGCAAGCAGTAATGTGTAAGGATTACTGTGTTCCGGTTCGAAGGGCACTGTAGTTAGTAAAATTACTGGACTTTCGAGACTATCCATCAAAATGTCTCAAAGTGGACGAGTCCTAATAACTGTGTTGCCATGACCATGTGAATCAAAGTCCTTTGCAGCACTGTTTTGGTTATGGGCAGGTGTGATCTCTTACCATCAGAACGCCTCACGCCGTCACTTTTTTACGTTAAAAAAATGCTACACAGGACACTGTTTCTGTCATAAGGAAGCAAAATATGCAATTTCGGTTAGGTACTTGAATGACGTCATTTTTATCAGCAATTTTGATTACATAACCAAAGTAGAACCAATATTCATGAAATTTATATATGGCCAATTTGGAAGTACCTATATCTTTTCAAACAAGAAAGATTTTTTAAATCTGTTTTTAAACAACAAATATGGAGGTGATAAAAAAAAACCACCCGAATTGATAACTCCCTTTTTCGAACGTGACAAGGATACCGGCTGCATTGCCTTCCTGTTCATTGCACTCCGTTATTTTTAATTGATAAGGCCACGCGTGTTCCAAGATAGCATATACCCAGGTATTATTGTTATTAGATAAAATCGAATTTTCCTGTCGATACTCTCACCAATTCACTGAACTTTGTTTTTCTAGGTGACTTTAAAAAAAGATTACATAGGTAACCGTTTATTTTCGAATCAACTCATTTTAAGTGTTGCTTCGAACAGAATATTACTTACTTAAAAGTAGTGAGCCAAAACCTTTAAACGTAGTGAGCCGAAACCTTTCACCAATCACTTTTACCAATTTATGAACGTATTGCAATGCAATCAATGCATTAAGTGCATTATCTAAAATTTATAACTCGTAAAATTTCTGTAGTTTATATATATTTAGTTCAACTTATCATTATAATAAACATTTGATAGCACTAAAATTGCAACAGTCTATCATGCCGAAACATGAGTGCCGGTGGCTAAAAAATAAATATTTACTAAATGTGCGAATAGTGTTTCTTATAGTGGCGTTTTTCCATCTTGCGGTGACTGCATTGGTGACGTTGAGTATCGACACCACGGTGGATGAAGACCCGAAGATCAGAGCCTATTACTACATCAGATGGAAACTATTAACATGCTGGTTCAATGTGAGTTTAATTAAATTAAGTAAGTAATTTTCAACCGACTTCAAATTAGGAGGAGGTCCACAATTCGGTTTTATTTAATTTTATGTTTATTACCTCAGAACTTCGTCGTCATATACATATTAATCGATTGGGAACATTATTTTTTGTTTGAAAGAAAATACTTTCAGTCGGTCTCATACAATTGTATCAAAATCGGTTCTGTAACTAAAAATATATTATGACGTCGAAGTAAACGAAATTGCGTATTTTTTTTTCTATGACTATTCGGTGGTTTTACGGTCACAAAGTTTTTGTAAAACCTTGCTCATAGAGGCAGTGATCTGCCGCCTGACTGGCGAGTTGTTAACAGTACACTCAATATTTACGCATAATTTTTAAATAAGTGCATTACGTAAATAACATACCACCATTTATACCTAATAATCGCGAATAAACAAAGAGTTGATAATACTCACATTGACCGACAACTCGGAGTTTTTTGGCCAAAATATGACATTCAGGAAAACACTTTCTTTTTATCGCCTCGATAACAAGTGTAATTGGCATTAGCTGATGACCTTGCCCCACCTCCTATCTCTCGACATATCTCATTATCATAATCAAGAGTCTTCGACCTACAATAACGACCTACTGCAATCCTCATTATGACCTGCGCATATTGGGTAGACGGCACGGCTGAGTATTTTAAATATATCAATTGAATTTATTATCTACTTATCATATCGAAATATAAGTAAGATACCTATATTTCAAAGCTCGCGTGCAATTCTCCAGTATGCTCCGCGACCCTTGAGATCCTCCGAGATCCATTACCGAGCATTGAAATATAATACCTTATTTTGATTAGATAAGTATTCAATCAATTCAATTGATATATTTAAAATTCTCTGCCGTACCGTGCGCCAATGTGTGCAGGCCATACATCTTCTTTTGGGTCATTTTCTGTTTTCAATATCATTTGAGATCTATTGATCTATCTAAGGTTCATTGGTTATAGCTGTTGACGTTGGCCTATCTCCCGGCAAGACTGTACGCAGACTGGAGGACGAGGCGCGGTGAGGGCACCCTGGGACATGTGAAGGCTCTAAACCATGCTGCAGACGTGCTTATGACTGGAGTGTTGCTTCCTACTACCGTTGTACGTATTACATAATCATATTTTTTTTGATAATAATACAATATTCATAATCTGAAAACCATTAGAGCAACAGACAATTCTTCCTTAGCAGAGATCTCTCTTTTTATTCGTGTGTAAAAAGAGACCTGGTCTTGAGAGTCTTGACTCTCACGGGACTTCCTGTCTCTGCCGTCACGTCTTATAAGATTTGAGTGGTTCGATTGACTAAGCGGCTTCCATACTTTACTGTCTTCTGCATGTCTCAGGACGGCAGAGACAGGAAGTGAGAGTCAAGACTCTCAAGACCAGGTCAAGACTTGGTCGGACCAGCAGCCAGGTGATCGGCCGCGTGATCTTTTACCTTTCCCACTACAACCATTTTTCGAGGTAGTCATGTCAGGTTGCCTTCGGGCTATATGGCTAAAGCAAATAAGCAGAGATAATTACATAAATTGATACCTTGAGAGCAACGGATATATATTATTAACCTTTAGTTATTTTGTAGTTAATTTGTGGTATGAAGCAATGTGCACCTCTTATCTTTCTAAGTAATTCGAATACGTACTAAAATCAGCCTCTCACTCTTACTACCCCTGATAGAACTCTCGCTTACTCTGAGCTAATATACCATGCTTAGTGATTGTCATACTTACGACTTTTTTAGTTCTGTGACATGCGTTTGTAATTTTTCCTTCATACTTGTAGCTAACCTCGAAAACACCATGTTTCGATGCGCCTATACCTACCTCTCGCTAAACCTAGTGGAAAGGTATCGTACTCTACCCATTTGATTTTACCCATTTCATATTAAATATTGAGTATCCACCGTGGCTTAGTTGGTAGTGACCCTGCCTACGAAGCTTGGTGTTCAGGGTTCGATCCCCCGCCGGGGCAAATATTTGTGACGAACACAAATGTTTGTTCTCGGGTCTTGGATGTTGTGATGTCTTGTATGTGTCCATGCCACTTGCGACATAGGGAATCCTAGTGCAGGGGTGTGAGTGTGTGAACGTTTAACTTTAACTTAGTATTGAGTATTTCTTCCAGTTCGCAGACGTCGTATTTTGGAGCGTCTACAAGACAGACCCAGCGCTATTGGCGCCAGTGCGGATATTCAGCTCCTACTTGCCTTACTGGTCACAGCACTCTCTCCACTCTGTCTCTCTCGCTGTAGTGGCTATCGACCTCCTGCTCACTCCGCGGCGAAGACCCAAGACGATGAAGATGCATCTGGCGCTTATGACAGCTTTTGTGCTGGCTTACAGTTTGGTGTAAGTAGAGTTTGATCATAAATTGAATCCTTTGCTATTAAGTGATAACAAGGACATAACGGAAACCGCGTTCAGCAAATGATCCCACTAAATAAATGTGATAGTTAGTAAGGATGGATAGGTATAGATTATTATATCTCAATAACGTCAAACTACTTAACCAATTGTTCTGTAATTATAGCTCAGAATCTGGAAAATACTATAGATACTGATATTTATATCATGTTTTCTCTCCTGAAAACTTGATAAAAAACACATAACGTTTTTGGCCAGCGCACCGACGACGATACTTTTTATCCCACAATGAACATATTTCAAATAATACACATCTTTTGGATATTTTTTATTACCATCGCAGGCAATCATTTCCACCGTAAATAAGTTACTAGAGATGTATTATGTGAAATAATACGTTCATAGTTCATAATAGTGGGGATTTCGAGACAAAAATGTACCTGAACAAAAATATTATAAAAAAATACAAAAATATATATGCGAAATCCCCACTGCGGTTGGTGGTTGGTGTTGGTGGGGATTTAGAGTTTTTTTTTTCCGTTTTGTGTTGGAATAACCAACGATACGATCATTGGCCAATTAGGGAAGCGCCTGACATTATAAACTACAGCGACCAATGACTGATTTCAGAGTATACCAAAGTTTCTTTCGAGGGGAGTTCGTGTACTCATTCTTGGAGTCCATGAGTCTACTTCAACTGATAATGGCGCCGGTGATGATACTTCTAGGGCATTTCATCATCTTTTACGTGCAGTGGCGTGCCATCGATCTATTGTGGAAGAGTAAATTCTACGTCCAATGTGTCACTTTAAAACACAAATTGAGGTAGAAATATTTCTTTTAACTTCAATTGGACTGTTTTAGTGACCGTAAACACCACTGAAAAGTCGCGGTAAAGCAAAATAAGCTGTTTCGTTTACTTCGACAACACATATTTTTCAGTTATTTTGATTTATAAACTGCTGAATCTGAAAGTAAATGCTCTCAAACAAAAAAAATTCAAATCGTTAGCATAAAAAAGTTCTGAGGAAACATTAAAAAAATAACCGAATTGAGAACCTCCTCCTTTTTGAGTCGGTTGAAAATGGACGCTCCTACAATATCGCCGCTATACAAATGCTCTTAGGGCGCCTTCAAATTAGAGGAGTGCGCTTCCTCACGCCTCTAATTTGAAGGCGCCCTTAGACTAATCACGCAAATGGAGGGTTGTGCCATAGATTAAAACAGGGTACAGAACCTAATGTATAAATCAATTACAAAGAAAGCACTCTGTTTGTGTGATAGGCATTAGCACAGAGTACTTAGATAGTAGTATTAGTAAGATATACAAAAAAATGTACCAAAGTAATAAAAAAAATGAAAATACGAAATAATAAAATATGAAAGTATATTTACAACATTGTCTTATTACTATTACTAACCTTATTTATAGAGTAACCTACAATCTGTCGTTTAGTTTAACTTCATAATAATATTATCTTTATCAATATTGGGATAACTTCGAAACTTGTCATCTATTAGGTTTATATTTGTTTAACTTCTACATAACTCCTATTTACAAAAACTCCCCAAAGGTACACGGAACTATTATTTCAAATACAAATACTTATAAATAGCTAATTGAGAAATAGTCCAATCATTTGGTAGTTTAGACTGGAAAAAAATCCGGGAGTTTTGAAAATGGGTAGTTTTATACATTTTGATGTGCTATTTTAGAATTCGACCTATTTTTTTATGCTCGCGCCGTTTTATTGAAGACATGGCCTAATAGCAATATTTTGACAATATCTCCTTTCTGACCCATTTCACGAGAACTATGATAGATACTGACTATCCACATTGGCAAGATTATGAACAACTAGCTGGTGCCCGTGACTTCGTCTGCGCAGGTATATTTATAAATTGTAGCCTATGTGTTATTCCGATGTATAAGCTATATTATTGTAAAGATTCATTAAAATCCATTCAGTGTAGTTTTTACGTGAAAGAGTAACAACCTCCATCCATCCTCCATTCGCGTTTATAATATTAGTAGGATTATATACTAGCCTAGCATATAAAGCACAAAACTATGCGCGTACTCTCTATCCTACGTTACTGTAGATACTTTTCTATTCAACATAAACATGTTGACTATCCTAATATTGTTATAGAATGTAAACTTAAAAGAAAAAATAACATTAATTTTGAATTTTTAATGGTTCTAATATGGGACGAGTCGTGCTTAGCGCACTCCCTTAGAACACTTACTTAGTGGTAAGAGGTCACGCCTGTCATGACCAAAACAGTGCTACACAGGACTTTGATTCACATAGGCCGGTGCAACACTGCTAAAGCGCTCGTCCACATTAAGACATTTTCATGGTCAGTCTCGAAAGCCCTGTAATTTCAATAGCTACAGTGCCCTCCGAACCGGAACACAGTTCTGCTTACAAACTACTGCTTTGCGGAAGAATATCTAACACCATGTTGGTACCCATTTGGAATCAGCATCCTGTAGGGGACGCCTCCCAAAACGGTACCAAAACATATTGGCTTATAAAAGCTTCACGCCCAATATTTATAGTATATAATTTATAATATAATATTTATTTATTACCTATTCTTATAGGTTAATTTTAATCTATCTTAGGTATGAGTCAATATGCACCATCACCTACCATATTTTTTTTTAAATTATGAACATGGCAGTTCAAGTCACAGCCAATGAAAACAGCAAACATTGAGCAAAATCTTGACTTAAAAATATATCTATAGGTACTTAACTTATTACCTTTATTGTTAGAATTTGGAAAACCATCACAGTACATAGGACCCAAGTTTTGATCATTGCATATCATTTACCCTTTAAAATGCAGTTTTTTATCTTATTTCCACGCTTCTAAAGCATAGGTAAAGGAAGTTATGTTTGTCCGTCTGTCGACAAATTGACTATCTACAAAAGTAAAGCGGAAAATGTGGAAAAATCCATCGACTACAAATTATTTGTAATTTCAGCACAGTGACGATTTTAAAAAAAAATGTAGTTTAAGAAAAGTTTTGTACGTTCCAAATTTCATGACAGCTGTTTTTAACCCTCTAAAAATTTGAATCATCCAAAATATTTAGAAATATTTCTTAAAATGTAGATTTAACTGTAATTTCTATAAAAAAATCAATATCATTGTATTGCTTGATTCTACAAATGAATCTTTCCGCTCCGCTTTGGTAGAAGCAGCTATGCTGAAAATGCAGCCGAATTTGTCACTTGTGTTCAGCTGTAGGCATGTACTACTCGGGCGAATCAACATGACACCTGGTTGACACGTGGCTCGGAACTTGATGTTTCCCCCGCTGCCCCGCGCGGCGCCCTCCGTGTTTCTTCTTCCTCTAATTGCGAAGCCTTATCATTACTTATCATTACCAAGTATAACAGGACCTCTTCTCTATCAAGATTATCCAATTCCACGCTGTACTTTGCACAAACGTCTTTCGAGCCAGGTGTCATGTTCATTCGACCAAGTAGTAGTTTATCGCACTGCATTGAGCTTCCACTTGAGCAACAAGAAGGCGGCGACCCTCAGCACCAGCACGGTGACGGATAGCGCGAGCACGTCCCACCAGAATTTGTCCGAAGACATCGCCACCTTCTCCAGGAACTCCTTCGGGTGTCTGATGAGAGGCAGTATTATATTAATGTTGAGACATCAAAAGAAAGAAATAAATTTATATTCTAAGAAAAAAAAATTAAACAAACTTATACCTAGTTGAGTTTATAGTAGGTATTAGGGCGGTTTCAAACTAGAGTTTATTGCGCGCGTATACAAGCGTTACGCCACACGCGCGGATTTAATAGCCGAACTTTCCATCAGCTGAAGTGGTGGTCAAACGCTTGACTACTATTATTTGAAAAAAAACGGGCGTACATGGGCTTATATCGGCGTTTACACTCGGTATATTATTGGTGAGTGTCAGTCATAAATGGTACCTAATAATGAAGCGGGCAATCGGGCGCGTAAGCGCGACAACGTTCGTAATACGAGTTTCGCAACGCACGTACACGATTCAAAGAAACAAAACACGCGCGCCGAAAATGCCCAATTAAAACGCTAATCTGAAACCGCTCTTACAGTACATATTATATTAGATTGGAAAAATACCTACATAAAAGATAGGTAGGTTTATCTAGCCCCAAACTAAACAGGGAATTATGGAAAACAATATTGACAGGTAGGAACATAAGTAGATACTTCTATACATATACTATTCCCTAACCTACACTAGTGCCGGTGTTTAAGCATTAGCCATGAAGAGGATACAAATATTCATCATTTTATTCACTTCTTCTTATCGTGCAGTGTGGTGAAAAGATTTCAAGTTGGCCTCGAAGAGGCTACTTTCGTGCACTAATTTCATTAATAGCTCAATTTAAAGTTACTTCGTATGCCTTGGTGTTGGGGAGGCATGAATACAAACTTACTTGTAATGACAATAATCCTCATAACAGTTCAGTTTGGCACGGTCCAGGCCGTAGATGGCGCCGATGAAACCCTCGAGGCCGTACCTCAGGTATGACACATACGAGCCCCAGTAGAGGTAGGAAGGCAGGTCCCGTAGCGTCACTCCAAACCCGGCAAACATCATCATCGGCACCGATAGCGTTGGGCCTAGGAAGGTGCCGTTCTGGAAATAACACCAATTTCAATAAGGCACTTAGGCACTAAGCTGAAAGTTGTTATTTTAACAAGTGATAAGACGAGTTAGGTGTTTTCGTGATAGTTAGTGATCACGCCTGCCCATGACCAAAACAGTGCTACACAAAAATAGGGCTTTTGAAACATTAGCTGCCTGGTGTCCAACTACTTTGACCAACTGGACAACTGTTTGGTAATTCAATCAAGTCACTGGCCGTTTATACGAGTAGATCTGTCGAAAATAAAATTGCATTGTATCGAATCCGTTATGCCTAGATCACACGTAACGAGTAATCGGTACGTATAACCATAGCGCTGAGTGCTCGGCTGAGCGAGTGATGTACCTAAGCTTTCACTGTCTCGGCCGAGTAACATTTTACTGTCTCGGCCGAGTACTCGTCACGTGTGATCTAGGCATTAGAGATAAATAACCGTTCGTATGACGTTTTGAAAAAAAAGCACACGCTGCCTTTCCGCGATGGATTCGATACGATTGCGTATCAGAAATTTTGCTAATAGAACCTCTTTTCTGTCTAGTATAGACAGTATAGGTGGTATAGGCATTGAGATACAAATCTCTATGGGTATAGGTAACTTACGACAACGTTGAAAGCGGCTCCGATCATAAGTCCGAAGCTCTGCGCCACCAGCACCGTGTAGAAGGAGATGGCGAAGAACATGAGGAAGCGCGTGATCTCCAGCGGCTGTGACGACATCGCGTACACAATCACAGAGAATAGTGCGCACGAAACTATCTGAAAACAACAGACTTACTTAAGGCCTAGAATCTCGCGCGCCGTTATCTCGAGCAAAACTGTTTTACTAATATCTCCTTCGCTTATGATAATCAAATTAAAGCAAAAATATACTAAAACATTTCGTGAGGTCGTACTATCAAATTCATGCAACACTTTTTTGAAATTTATACTCAGTCAAATTATATCTTCAAAAATGGACAAATGTGCGAAAGAGATAGCAACTTTTCGTAGCTGTAATTAACAAAATCTATCAATATAATACGTAAAAGGCTTTGGCCTGAATAATTGACTGACTGACAGACAGCGCACTGGCCACTGAACGTAGAGACTTGAAATTTGGAGCGCATGTTCGTCAAGAAGTGTAAGCGCACATTTATAAACACTACTTTTATTAAACTTCAAAATACTCGTAGATGATCCCAGGATTAATATCTGTAAAAGCCATTATGTATATAAAAACGTGTAGATAACATGTCTGGCGACTTTGTCACTAATTTAACACACAGCATCACTACGATGCTTGAAGAGCAATATTTTTTACCCCACAAGACTTGCAAGCTCTCAAAAAACACTCTTTTTCACAAGCTGACTCATCAAAATAAACTGTAGGTACGTACCGAAACTGGTAGATCGACCAGTGTGATCGATATGTAATAGGAGCCCAGTGAATACCATCTGTTGAAGTGCTCCTTTGATAAGATTGACATCTCCGCCGGGACTGAAAAGGTGAACAGTGAACACAGTTTAGCATAGGCTATAATCTACCGATAAAAGTCTCTTTCTTTTTGATCTCTATTAAAAAGAACAGAAATGTTAGAACGCCCGCCCACTAGGCCACTAGTGGAACTATTATTATTAGAAGTCCATTAAACGAACCAACAAGCTGCTGAAGAGATTTGTAATACATTATGTGCCTATGGCATCAGCGCAAACTGAGCATTTGAGTGGCCGCGACCAAGCCATAAGCTATGGAAGTGGTAAACGCTCTCTACTTGTTACCGCGTTGAGTGGCCGCCACTAGTCGCTTAGTGGGTGGCAGCTCGTAACCTCTCAAGCTCTCAACAACCTTATAGGTGTCTTCACGGTGTAAAAGCGCTTGGCGAAAGTGGAGGGGCGTGAGGTGAGGTGTGACGGCGGAAAGGTGGCTAAGCGACCAATAGACGCCGGCGCCGGTCGACTTCCCTGTCGCGTCGCACACCTCTCGCCAAACACATCTAAAAATCGACTTCTGCGCAGGTCAGCGCTTAAACCGTGAGATAACCTGTAGCCACGCTTAGTGGCACCCAGTGCTATCAGGCAGCCTTAGAGCTATGTGCTTACAAGTAAGGATAGTGAGCATCATCGGCGACATCATGTGGTGCATCAGTATGGCGAACAGCAGCTTGTAGTTGTCCATCACGCGGTTGGCGTCGTCGCCCGCCCTGATGTACAGGCTGCCCAGCATGACGCCGACCAGCACGTTCACGATGAGCCGCAGGTGTGTCATGGTCTGAAAACAAACACATGTTCTTAAAAGTCCGGCTACTTGAGCAAAAAAGATTAGAACGGGATAATTGCAAGTTTGCAAGATTTATCTTCTTCTTATCGTGTAACTAGTTCATTCGAACCAGTGTGGTGATAGTATTTCTGTGAAGAGGCTCCTTTCGTGCACTCGACATAAATTGTTTTCGAACTTTTTAGGTTCTACGACATGCCGGTTTCTTCACGATGTTTTCCTTCACCGTTGCGAGAACGTGGGATGCATACATAGATTTTTTAGACCGAAAAAACCCATTTACGCATGACTGCCACAGGGATTCGAACCCGCGACTATCAGATCACAAGGTAAGGGCCTCATCCACTCGGCCACCACGCCCTCAAATTTTTCTTGATGAGGGTTGGGTTCATAAAACTCAAATGGAAGTTGGGCGGGACATCTGGTCAGACGGGGTGATGACAGGTGAAGCAAGGCGTTAACAGTTGGTGTGTGAGGATTGGCAAGCGAAGTGTCGGACGTCTGGTAGCGAGATTGGTCGACGACAGTGTAAGCTTCGTGAGCCGAACCTGGATCCGCTTAGCACAGTACCGGGCAGAATGGCGGGAGCAAAGAGAAGCCTATTTACCCAGCAGTGGTTCAAGTTACGCTGCGGATGTTGATGATGATGAGTGATGGGTTGCGAAAGAGTAGATCCTACATACTGCATCTCGCTTTGCCTTCAGTATCCCACGTTTGATGAGCATGGATCGCTGATTGGACAGCGAGGTCTCCTCAGTCCCCGTAGGTTTACGCTCGCGCAAGATGCTGAGCAGGTACCTACTGCTTGCGGAATACTATTTTAGGGATGGACTGTGATTAAGTAGAGCCTACATACCGCGTCTCGCTTCGCCTTCAGGAACCCTCGTTTGATAAGCACGGACCGCTGATTGGACAGCGAAGTCTCCTCAGTCCCCGTTGGTTCCTGCTCCCGCAAGATACTAAGCGGGTACTGCTTGCGGAGCGCCTCCATTGAAGGTATTGTCGAGGGGTCGGTGATGTATTCCAGGGCGCGCCCATTCTCGGCCTTCGTGCTGAGGATTTGAATCTTGTCCTCGCCGTATTCTCCGCATGCTAGCTCAATAACTGGAAACAATTAGTAAAAAGCATCGTTAGTCATAGTTTGGAAATACTATAGACCATTTCAGTACTGCTGTAAAACGTTAACGTGCATTGCATACGAAGTTCTAAATAAATAAATAATAAAAAAAAAAAATTTGACATTTCACGCTTATTAGCCTCAAACAAAGCAGAGCTTGTACTATGGGAACAAGATAACTCATAGAATACGTTAGATACTTTTTTTTGTAAATTCATACATACGATTAGAATACATAGAAATAGGATGCTATGTAGAGATCTTTCAGTTTAACAATGCACGCCGCACCATTCGCGCGTTCAGTCAAATTAAGGACATTTTGGTGGCGGCGATATATGAAGGGCATGCATTTTCAGATCGAATCTCTACCAGGTCGTTTACTGCATATAGAATCTTGAAACAACTAGAACAACGAAAAAAGACTCTTCGAGATGCACTTGATATCCTTTCACTACACTAGTTTGAAATAACTAGTGACACGATAAGAAGAAGAAGAAGACCTTATACAGCAGGATCTCCACTTTTTATTTCCACTTCATTTCTAAATTGTAGACAACTTACACCAGTATTTGAAAAATATCTTACCGTAGTCAGCAGGGTTGTGATAGATAGGGCACGGCAACCCCGCTTGCTCTAGATACGGCACCAAGTTCTGTGTGGTCCCCTGGTACAGGCACTGACCAGCCGCCAGCACGTAGACCTGGTCGAAAAGCGCGAACAACGACGCTGACGGCTGGTGAACGGTGCACACGATGGTGCGACCCTGGTGGGCGAGGCTGCGGCATAGCTGCACCACTTGGGTGCACGACGAACTGTCTAAACCTCTGAAAAACATGATAATATGTAAAACTAAAACGCGCTCATGCTTCAAACCAGTGTGGTGAAAGGATTCCAAGTGCGCCTCGAAGAGGCTCCTTTCGTGCACTGAAAGGCTGATGATGATGAAGTACCTATATATATATATATATATTCAGCCTTTAAAATCCATCAATCTGAGGCCCTGTTGTCTTAACAATGTTATGGTACCATCGGGCTGATATTCTAACTAGACTTATAAAAAACAAGTCCTGACAGACTGACTGATCCATCATCTCCAAGATACTTGTAATAAATGTAGAGCTTTGAAACACTTATGTATGTAGAATGTGAGTTGCAAGCACTTATGAAAATAATTTGGAAATTTTGATCCCAAAGAGTTCAAACCGGCGCCGGGGTTCTAAATGAGCATCTTGTTAAAACCAAAATTAATAGAAATTAATATAATGATAATAATTAAAAGTTAATATAATGGGAAGTGTTCGGAAGTCAACCATAGCAAGTACGAAATCTCCGCCAACAAAATTGCGGAAATTATGTTTAACAAAAGGCGGTCTTATCGTGTATTACAATTTCTTACAGATAATTGTACGTTAAGATAATGAATGTTATTACGATAAAAGTACTCGTACAAGGTCAGTGTTGAGTGTTGTTAACTTATGACTGGGGCGAGGTCGCCTTACATGTATTATTTCAGTAATTACCACCTTTGTTCAAACGAATGATACCTGGCTGTTTCACTTGCTTACTGCTGTCTATTGTATTGTGTGTATGTGCTTGACAAAGTAAGTATATAATATTACGCGTATGTAAAATCAGACTTCACCATTTGCCAAGATTATTAAAATTATATTAGGTACTACCTCACCATAGGGGAGGGCGAAGAGGTATGTCGGACTTTAACTAACACCCATGGTTTTTAAAAAAAAAATACAAATTCAATACTAATACAAATGGTGGCCGACCTCTGCAGGACCCCGGGATATCCGAAGAACACGTACCGGTGTCCCTCACGCACGTTGCTGTGAGGCCCATCCCAGGGAAGGCTTGCGCCGACCCCGAGCTCCGCTTGCAGTGCATGACTCCCCGTGCACTGCAGCCGCCCCGGGTTCGAGTATAGTGCAGCCAGAGCCCCCACTCCGACCGCTCTCGAACCCAGCAAGATCTCTCTCTTTGGACCATCTTTCTGCCCTGCCCTATTCCGATACTGAAGTAGGGTCGGCACAACATGTGTTCTTCCATTCGTCTCTATCAACCGTCATCTCTGTACTCTCACATACTGCTTTGTTCATATGCTCTTTCACACAGTCCATCCATCTTTTTTTTTTACTTTCCTCTACTCGTATATCCATCTACTTTCATAGTTAACACTCTTTAGTGATATTGCATTCAAAATTATACTATTATCTACTTACTAAAATTGTACTTGAAGGCTAATTCCGTTTCAAGCTTCTTAAAATAACCTATAACTTTCCAATAACCTATAACCTAAAAAATATCGGTACAAGCTGTAAATACTCTGTACCTGTATTCTTGGCACAAGAGAATAATAATATTGATGTGTTATATCTTTCCTCTCGCTTTCTGTCAATTTTTAACAGTGATTTCGTGAAATGCAACGGAATTGTGTAACAGGAAGTTAGCCGTCAGATGGTAGGTACCTACCTACCTCAGAAAAAAAATTGGTTGTGTGTAGGTAAAGTTGGTTTACGGACGATAGTTAACGTGTTTAGGTGCCATACCTAATTATATTTTTAGAAAATAGCACTGTCTTATACAGGCATTCTGATTATAAAAAAAATATTTGTTCGGTCTAACAAACATTACCTACTGTTTCAAAAATATACAGACATGGGAAGGTTAATATTTTTATATTTTGAAAGTAAGATTTGCAGGAGTAAGGATCGCTTGTTTTTTTTAAAAGGTTCCATTGACTTACGTAGTTGGTTCGTCCAGGAACATGATGAGAGGGTTGTTGATCAGCTCGAGCGCGATGGAGAGCCTCTTCTTCTGCCCTCCGGAGAGCTGTGCGGCGCGCGTGTGCATGTGCTCGTACAAACCCAGGTTCGTTAGGATGTCTTCGATCTGGAAATATCAACCATCGCAAATAAACCACAGAAAAAATCGGTCCATCAAATGTAAGGAAGCTACGAGACGAGTTAGGCGCTCTCGTATTGGTAAAAGATCACGCTTGCATGAACAGTGATACAGCGGACTTTGAAATATAAAATAATTACGCTCGTCCACCTAGAGACGATGCCACAGACAGATACAGACAGGCCTTTTGATGGTCAGTCTCGAAAGCCCAATAATTTCACTAGGTTCAGTGCCCTTCCGACCGGAACACAGTAATGCCAACACTGTAACTGTAATTTACGACAGCATACCTGGCACTCTGGTGGTAGACAGGTAAAGGTTTCAAATCTATAAATGGATTTCCAGTACGGCACCAATCTCAAAGGCACCGTTGAGAATTTCGGGCACTCATCAAAATTTAATTCGCACTTCTGGCATTGCATCCATAAAGGTAGTATGAATGTTTTTATCTGTTGCTCGACATCATTAATACCTTTATATTATGGTGCTCTTTGGTTGTTGTTTTGTGCATTTAAATCAGAGAACGTATGCAGCTAGGCAGTAGACCTCAAAGAACGCTTTGAGTACCTCTGTTTGACCCATTCTCGTTCCCTGCGTTCCTCTCATACTCTCGAACTGAATATCCCGGTTCACACTTCACATTCCTACGGTAGCTCTTTTACAATCCAGGCTATAAAACTATGGAATAAGCTTCCAGTATCAATACGACATGCAAAATCTCTCCCTATTTTTAAAACCATGGTCACCGCACACTACTTAACGTTAGTTCCCAAACATTAGGTATTTAGGTACCCACTATTACCTACTGTTATTTTTGCACACATTATGTCAAAATCATTATTAATGTATTTGTCTATTTTATTGTATTTTTATGTTTATTTTTATGTAAGTTTAAATTATTCATTGCCTCAATTTCTATCTTCTAAGTAAGTACTTCACTGTTAGTATTAGTTAATTAAGTAGCTTAAGTTTTTTTAGTAGTTAAATATGCCGCCGTCCACTTTTTGTTCAACAGTTTCTTGTCCATGCAAAGGTTGTCTGGAAGAGATCGCTTTTAGCGATAAGACCGCCCATTGTCCACTATTTTTAACATTATTTTCTTCTTTATGTATATTTTTTGTTTGTTTTGTGATGGTGTGCAATAAAGAATAATCTATCTATCTATCTATCTAGATATCTCAATCGTCTTTTAAATGCAAAGAGTGCATGCATAATTGTCTACACGTAGACATTTAAAAAATAGTTGGGTTCGGTACGCCGTACGAGTGTGGCCCGTATGAAAAATTTAAGTAGCTACTTATCTTATGAAGTATCCAAGCAATGGATCTTGTTAGTCTTTAATCGTATTTTATTTACACAACTGGCATCAGATCAGAGTTGTGCTAATGGAAAAATCTGTTTTACTGTTGGTTTATATGAAAAGCTAAAGCAGCTGTGCCAACACCAATACAATATCTCATTCATTTTACATGAGAAAGTGTGATGTCGTGCTAGACATAGTTCATAGTTTTTTATTGGCAAATATTTGTTACAAGTCATTTACAAAAATAATATATTATAGCGTACTTATATGTCTATACATGCAGTTGCACACAGTAAAAAAACCGACACACTATAATCTTGGAGTCTTCAAATCAAGAGTGAATAAGTTCTTACTAGGCAAGCGTGCTTCACCCTCGACCACACCGTCACTTACCATCAGGTGAGGTTGTGGTCAAATTCTTGCCTATTCCATTAAAAAAAAAAAAAAAAAAAAAATCAGCTAATAAAAAATATTATAATATAAATTTCTAAATAATTGTAAATCATTGATAAATTAATAATATTTAAATAATGTCAAATAAGTTTTATTATAATTTCATTGCATTAAATTCATCCAATTCATAGAACGATTGCTCTATGAGCCATTTTTTAAGTTTAACCTTAAATGATTGCGTCGGTGGTGCTTTAGTGATGCTGGCTGGAAGGCGGTTATATACTGACGGCCCCATCATGTGTATAAGTTTCGCGGTCTTAGTGAGGCGTCGTGGTAACGCATTCAACCTCTCAGGGTTTCGACAAGCAGTGAATTTATGTCCTCCTGCACCGATAGCACGGACTGGGGATAACAATTTTGTCCCCCGTTTTTATCCACCTTCCAGTCAATTTTATCCCTTGAAAGTGGATAAAAACGGGGGACAATTTTTTTTCCCCAGTCCGTGCTAAGCCTGCTAGTAGAGGCACAGAAACTCTTTCCTATCTAAAATGCAAACCGCAACTATGAGCCATCGCAAACACACGGGGTGTTAGCTCATAGTTGCGGTTTCATGGGGCTTCATGGTCTTGTTTGACGTAGGCGACAGCGCTTATGATTTTTCCCTTAATTTTTGGAAGTTCATTCCATACTATCTGCTCTGCACAAGGCTGCAGAGAGAAGGTGGATGCGGCAAGTTGAAGACAGGGCGCGATGGCGATTGGGAGAGGCCTATGTGCAGAAGTGGACGGCGATAGGCTCACGATGATGATGATGGGAAAAAAATATTTCCACTAGTTCCATGGAACTACTCTTAATGGAACTACTAGAAACTATCCAATACGTACCACTTCTCCCTTCTCGTACTTGTCGAGTTTGACGGGTAGTTTGAGGTCGGCCGCCAGCGCCATATTCTCGCCTACCGTGAGTAGACCCTGCAACCGATCGTCCTGCTGGATATAGCACGACATCTGCTTAAATCTTTCTGTAAAGAGAAAATACATTTTTCACTTCTCATACTCGTAAAGTTCAACTTCGTGTACGCTTTAGGGGGAGTAAAACTGCATTTTAGGCCCTAGGAAGAAAAAGAGATAAAATGTGTTCAAAGAGATTCAGTTTGTAATTGGTTTCATGCCGGAAGTCGAGAACTTTATTCATATTTCGAACTTCTGTCCTTCATATTACCAGGATATTATGAGAGACCTTGATATAACTATTTTCGAATTTCGAATATCCTAGTAACATTGGATGGCTGTCTCTGTTTTTGATAATTCAAAAACAGAGACAGGCATCCAATCGTAATCAGTAATCCAATTTCGTAATCGAAATGAACTCTCATTTCAGTTTAAGTTTGTTTAATATTCTCGCAATAGAAGTGATAAAACTTGTGTATACTTCGGTTCTGAAGCCCATTTTATACTCGACTTGAATATCCGGTATCGCCTTCGGCTCGGGCTGATAAAAGTCTCGTATAAAATGGCTTGCTTCAGGCCCTTGGTCAAAGAATAAGTAATATTATGTGCCTTGGTGTACAACTAACTATAAAGTAAAATCATCCCGTAAAGTGACTCCACTTTACGGGTCAGATAATATTATATAAATCATACTCAGTCGTTTGGAACCAGTTCTGGTCCTACATGGTCTGAGTATAATGTGCAATTATTTGCAAACATCAATGAACCCTCATTTCAAAAGTATTATGATTGTGAAAGCGACCATGGTGACTCATTCGCGGACTTATTATTACTGGAAATTTATAAAAAAATATTATAAACTCTTAATCTATTTTATTTAAAACATAAAAGATTTTTATATTCATAATGGTCACTATACGATGTTGTTAGGTTAGCTAATTACGTAATAACTAAAGACAGTAGGTCCCTTAAGGGCTCACATGGTGATCTCAGAATTTTTTACGGTAGAAAGCGAGACTTGGTACTATTTAAAATTTTTACAAAATTGGTTTTGATGGCATCTCATTCCTTTTTGTAGGTAGTCTTCCTCTTTTTCTTTTACGGTATAGGTTGATGATGATGATGATGATGATCTACACCTATTATATCATTAAATTATACATATACAGGTACGCTAATTCATTAATTGCAAATGTAACTTTGTAATATGGGATTACAAAGTTATTTATGCAGTTGGTGTATCTAGAAAACTGGACGAATATTACAAAATATTTTAGTTTTTCCTTGATTTATACACTAAACACTAATTGCATTGTAAATTTGAAGCTTCTATGTCTGCTAGAAGTGCTTTTGATGATCGGTCGGTCAGTCAGTGACAAAATTAAGAATTTTGACTAGTTATAATTCTTAAACTACTGGTTCAAATTGAATGAAATTTCAAATATACCGTGTTTATACAATGCCAGCTTGGGTACTGAAATTCAAGCTTCTAGTTTTATCCACAACGAAGCTATAGGTCGAAAATGGCCTGAACTGCTTCGAGAAAAGGATAGTACGGCCGTGCCACTTTTTTGCTCGACTTGGTGGGAGCCCTGCCGGGCTCCCAGATAATCATATGTCGTGATGATAAATATCGTATAGACCAATAATGGTCATAGATGTATAATACTAACTATACATCTATCACGATTATTATTACTAACCTATGAGTTGACGATATCCGACCACACACAGGACGGGATTGGATGGCGAGGGATTAAGACCGTCAACATTGGAGGATTGGAGGAGGACCACATCCAAAAATTGATACTATAAATGCCGGAATGATGACAATGATTGCTGATGGATGTATAATATGTACGTCTACCTACTACTACTCTACCTACATCTATTATCGCTGGAAAACTCAGGAAATCATTAACTAAATACTACTTGTGTATATCCTAGTACTTTGTGACTCTACCAAGGCATGACTCTTGCCTATTACAAATCGAAAATAAAGTCCTATACATACAATAAACGTTTGAATTATCTCACATCCTTCAGAACCCGGTGGACAAATTATGTGTGAGCCTGCTTGACTAGCATACGTTGTGGAAATGCTGTATTTATGTCAAGGTCTTATGACCTTTTGCATATCCAGTTGATCTTACCCCCAACATCCAACAGCCTTATAGGTCCGGTCTCTAACGTCACTTTACCTCGAAAAGGTAGAGCATTCTTGGGAATGGAAATGGAGTATTCTAAGTAACCTCTTTTTTACATCCTTTAAAAAATCCAAATCCAGTTCTTAATGTGGAACGCAACTGTAAAGTATTTATGTCAAGGACTTATGACCTTTTGTATGTCCTATTCATCGTACTGCCGACATCCAAGGGCTTTCCAGGTCCCGTATCTAACGTCACTTTATCTTGAAAAAAAAAAATATTTGGACATTTCACACAACGCTATCTATCTCCGAACTAAGCAGAAATTGTACTATGGGTAGTAGATAACTGATACAATACATGGTATATAATTTTGTTTTACATACATACATATAATACATAGAAACCACTCAGACACACCGATATTTATCACACAAATGTTTGTCCTGAAGCGGGAATCGAACCTCGACCAATCGTGTCGTCAAAAAAGTAGAGCATTCTTGGAAATGGAAATGGAGTTTTCTTAGTAACCTCTTTTTTACATCCTTTAAAAAAATCCAATCCAGTTCTTAATGTAGAACGCAACTGCGGTCGCGACCTGCGGCCCTGATTCTTGCGGCCGCCGAGTGCAACACCGTTACGTGTAGGTACAATATCTTTTATGTATTATTTAATGACTTTGTGATATATCGCTGTAATAAACTAATTAAATATACCTACGCATTATGATATCTGAGAGTGGATCTTGTATTTAATAAGGTTCTAAATAGGTAGATAAGTACATACATAATGTACCTAGATTAAGTTTCTGCAATAAATAAATCATTCAAATTATTAACTATCTATTCAAATAACTTAGGACTTACGCTGATTCATAAAAAAAATTAAGCAGTTTTGGCACTTTAATTACACTGACAATTTCAAATTTCACCTCGTATGACCTAACCTTTATATAAACCTTCTTTTGCCTCCACCAATAATTTAATTATGTACCTTTGTTATTCCCTTCCCTCAACGAGGGCTTCTAAAAAACAATGACATACCATCACTTAGGTACCTACATCAGAGGGAAAAAGTGACGAACTAACAATAATCAAAATTAATAAGAAAATGGAGGAATTTATCAGATTAATAAAATTGTGGCGAATTTATACATACTTATTTTTGTGACGAATTTACTTTGTGGCAAATGTACAACAACGCAGTCCGTCGAGCAATTTTTTTATTTAATATAAATTTTTAAAGCTTCAACTTTTAATTCCTATATATAGGATTTTTAATCTAATTTCAATAATCTAATTGTTCAAATCTGAAATAAAATAAATAAGCCATTGAGATATTTACAAAATTAATATTTAACAAATTCCATTTCAAAAATCCCATTATAATAAAGTTATGCTAATGATAAGCGTATCTACCCATTAACTATAACTACCTATCTAGTACATAACTACCTTTCATGATTATCTGCACTATAAGGTCGATGTTTAAAACCGGTTCTAGTAGAACTTGATTCTGCAGAAGTAACATTACGTTTCCTATATAAAATAAAAACACAAATGCAATAGGGTTGGTACCTTGACGTACTTATTATTATCTGACTAATTACATAAGAGAGTCTAAGTTACTAAACTAATCTAAGCCTTCCTAGTTGCTATTTTTTTGTGAATCTTAAATTTTAATCTGTGATTAACGTATTTGGGTTACTTTATTATTATTTCTAAACTAAAAGTCATACTATATATAAAGTAACTGTTTGTTATTCCATATTAAAGAGAATTAAATAAAATTACCACATTCTATTGTTTAGGATGTCCGTCTCGATTACCATACATTCGGTGCTTTACCTACTCGTGGATAAATAACAACAGATAAACAGATAAAGAGATAAACATTTTATTGGTAATTATAATATTACAGGTCCATACAGTGAGACAACAGAATGCGTTTTGATAAATCCATGTTTTTTTTTTGTTCTAGTATGGCAAATCAATAAACCGACTGCGTTTTGACTAGGTTGATACTACCTTAGACCTTAATTTTCTTATTTTTCTGCCTCTACACTACACCAACCGAGGTAAGGGACAAAAGTTTGTCGTAAATTATATCTATCTTTATATTCTATCTTCTTCTTGTAACTTGCTTACTTATTTTTCGCAAAATAATGACACGAGATAAAACGGCACGACGATCATCTATGTTCGGTATGTTCGTCAAAAAGTGTAAATCCGTACCTAACTAAGAAAGGAATCAAACGAAGTTGCGGGTGCCAACTATATATGTATGTGATAAGGTTGGTACTCAGTACTCACTCATAATCCGGCCTCGTCCATTGATGAAGACCGCTCCGCCAACTCCTGTGATGCGGTACCCGGACAGCACGTCCAGGAGTGTGGATTTGCCAGCGCCGGAGGGACCCATGATGGCAATAAGCCGCTTCGGCCGCAATCTGCCGTGGATGCCATGGAGTATTTGTTTGCTACCTGAAAAATTAACATAAAAATGAACTAGAAATTTGTAGCAGTATTTATCTGGGAAAACACATATTAAGCCCTGATGAATTAGTTGAGCTTCCTCACAAAAAACTCCTGTAGTTCATCATAGCGGCAGGGTTTAGTGAGTAACTTTAACCGCATAGATCCAAGTGGCGAGCACAATAAACCGACAACGGTCGCAGTGTCACTAAAGCCGCAAATCAATAAAAAAAAATAAAAAAAACTAGAAATTTATTTTAAATGCTGAAGAAATACATTTTTATGGTTTTGCTCTCTCTCGCTTCTTGTACGCGATAAGTTTTGATGTGTTTAAGAATGCATTGTCATCGAGTTCTGAGCTACCCTGAAAGATTCAGCCGGATATCGAAATTTTAGTGATTCCACCCGGAACGACAGACCTAATAAAACAATAATTGATTATAACGTGGTAATAAAATAAATGTAGGCTCAACAAAATGATGCAAATATTATTACCGCTCTCCAACTAGATAGTCTGCATGATAAACGTACTCTACCTCGATATTATCGTATTCTACTAATTGGAATAAAGTTGCAACGTAAGACTTATATATCACTGGGTATAGTTAAATCTAGTATTAGTAGTCTGTACTTTATGACTGTGCAAAGCCAAGAATCCAAAATATATGATAAAATGTTTGCTTTCCTATAAAAAATCACGCAATTTTTGAGACCTCAGTATATCGAACGAAAATATTATATATACCTTACCTGAAAAACAGTCATTCTTAAAATATTTACAGTAGTTTAAAAACAATGTTCGCTCGACTCTACCTGCCTTTTGTCCGAAAAATCAAAGGTTTAAAAATCTTCCCTTCTACTGTAAGCTATGTAAAGCTCTTGTGCAAAAAAATATATTTTTAGGTATAAATTGTAAAATGATTCTCATGGGCAGAAATCGCAAAACCACAGTTTTTATGGCGCTTGATTATTAAACCATAGGTTATCAATACAAAACCAAATCCTTGATAGTACGTATATATTACGTATACTTACAAATGTATTGAGGCAGTAGCCGTCACACATATTCGCAGTGTTCTAATAAACAGCTTTATCTCTTGCCGGACCTACGCCTGTCAAGTGCATGCTAAGGGCAAAGGTATGACGTCAGAAGAGGTTATCGGGGTGTTGTACGGAAACTCTCAGGGACCAAAGAGCAGATATTGTACATAAACATAATAAAAGACTATACAAATCCGCATACATAATTGAGGAAGGCAAACGAACAAAAACTGGCCTTTTATATATAGGTACACGCACGTCACATCAGAGTTTATTGTATCTACAAAGAATAAGATGTAATGACCATTCGTTACACCCAACGACTTCATACCCAATTTGATATTGCATCAAATTATTGTTTTTAGAAAGGTAATTCGTCAAATTTATTACGCCTCTTCTCGACGTTGTTGGGTCGTGTACCTGAGTATGAGCCATTGACTCGCTCGTGGTATTATACCACGTTTTTATAAAGTTACTTTCTTGTTTGGGTCTGTCGTTCCGGGTGGAATCTTGCATTTCTAATTTCAATCACTTAAATTCAGGGTAGCTCACAAATCGACGAGAATTCATTCATATACTATATAAACTGCTGTAACTCGTACTTAGAGCAAAAGCTGAAAACGTGGTGTTTTGATCTACATTGCCTACTTGTTTTTCGTAGTTTTTAAATACTAGTCTATTACTCATTTAGTTCTATACTTTCATGAAATTGTTCAATTTTGTTGTGATTGTTCAATGTGTTCAATACTAGGTAAGAACAGGTAATTTAAATACTAGGTATCTACTTACAATAATAACTTAGATACCCATCGCTCACTGGCAGCTAATAGGTGAAGGTCTTATAACATCTACTTTTTTGCTTGGTCTTATTATTTCTAGTCACAGTCATACAGAGATAAAAGTGACAAAAGCGGACTGTACCTTAATATGATACAATTTAGTACCTACTTACGAGGTACTTCAACAATACTATTTATTATCATGAAGGGGCATTGTTTTCTTTGTAAATGTAGGTACAATGCATCAGGGTTTATTTAAACTGCTGATACTAAGCCAGTGTTTGCTTAGCTTGCTTGGTAGCAGATGATGTAAAGAGGCTAAGTACCATAGATATACAACGGTGTTCCTATAGAACACCAAGATAGACAAGAAAGTATCAAACCAAAGTGGATGCGGAATACAGGACAGAACATTTTTAGACACCCTGTCAATAAAAATGAAATATCTTTATTTTCAAAATAATGTTTGTTACTTTTTACGATGTCGTTTTATTAACTTTGAAAAAGCCTAGCAGTTTTAACATATAATATTTATCTTGCCCTGTTACTTCTCTTTTACGAAAATTAGCATCGGACCAAAATATACTAGAAGTTATCCAATGTGGCTCCCTTTTTTTGGCGGATTTTCAATGTATTACAGTGTGGTTATTACAGTGTGGTAGAACCACACTGTAATACATTGAAAATTCACTTTAATACTTCTGTGCTAAATACCTACTCACATCACTATGTAGGTATTTCTATGCTAAATGCTAATACATCGATAAACCTCCTTGGTTCGTCAATTTAGGTGGAGCTAAGTGCATTTGAGTTGGCAAACTTAGGATAAATAATGCTAGGAATTTCATAAATTACCTTGTTATTTGTAATTCCAAGCTAATTATGAGCATAATAAATATTTTAAAATCTTTTTGAAAAGAAAAAAATTAGTTGTCTGTAAAGTTGGTTTATGGACGATAGTTTAACTTAACGGGACAATGAGCGTTACCGGACAATGACAGCGTTACCGGACAATGACGACAACGTTTTAGTGCATGCAGCCGGCGTTCATCGATTTATTAGACGTAGTATTAAAGTTGTTTACGTGTTTTAAAATTAACCCTACTAACTTAAAAACATGTATAAAATCTAAATTAAAGTATGGAACCTTTCACTTTTTTTGTTGACGAAATCGAAAACATGGACGAAACTAATAGTGTGAAGAAATTACTATAATACAGCGTTCTTTTTGAGTATTTGTCCGAAACATTTTGCATGGAATTCGGATTTGAAGATAAGCCGTCAAAAAAATGAGAATAGGATAGATGTGTGTCGTCACGCCAATTTAACACGGCCTTATTCAGTGATTCCCGTACGACAGAACTGTGTGGGAAACACAAAACGACTTCCGAAAAGGACTTATGAAGGTTTCATGCCAGTGACAAGACAATTGATAAGTTTTTTATAAATATACATACAGGGTGGTTTTTTGAGAAGGGCACTGAAGGCCAAGTCCGAAACCACGAGAGTTAGAGAAAAGTCGTGAAAGGAGTCATGCCCAGGATTTATACGAAAACAATAACTGCATATATTTTTTTTAATTTCGACGGAAATCTACCCGAATGATTAAAAAAAAAGACGGCTGTATTATTGAACCAATGGATTCTATTGCTGATAATGACTAATTGGTTCTTTGCAAATAATGTATTACTAAAAATTAAAGAAAGCAGCAAATTCTTTTGTTGCATATCATTTTTTTTACAATAAATTTATATTCTAAGGGCGCCTTAAAACCTCAGGCTTGTCTAGGGCCCATAACGATTTAAATCTGAGTATATGTAATTATTATAATTAGTATGTGAATGTGTATATGTAATATGTTATGTATTTATCAGGTAAGCTAGGTAAGCTAGGCAGGTAGCTACTCTTATTCCATCTGCCTGAGACCAAAGATCTATTGTTACGAGAAATAATTTAATACCTATGTAAATGTAAATTCTGAATATTTAGCTACAGATAAAGCGTGTCAAAGGTTAATTTGTCCTATCATAAATAAGCGTTATTCGTTATTGTCTCTACTTCCTAATTTAAAATTCTATTGTTTCAGTTTTTATGTATCACTAGCTGACCTGCGTGCGACTTCATCACCCGTTGAAGAAGTGTCAGTACTAAGCAAGTCAATCAATATTTATACTCCTATATTATCTACTCTCTAAAGAACTTTAGCGTCATTTAATATAGCCTATGCCCTGTTTAGGCTATGTACCTCTGATATTGTAAACTTTCAGTTAAATCCGTTCAGTAATACAAACAAAATTTTATAATTAAAAAAATTGGGGCCTGTTATCAAACTCGGCTGAACACGTTTCTGTCAAAAAATATTATGTACAGGAATTTGGGGTCTACTATTTTATTATATGTATAGATTTATCATTACTTATAATGTAATACCTATAAAGGTGGTATACCTTACCTAATATGTTTTGTCCTGACTGACAGAAACGTACAGGCCTAACTACTGTTCGCGCGAGAAGCTTGCATTTTTAGACTGAAAGATCTCTACAGAAATAAGCTCCTACTGCAAACCTAAATCTTTCAAGTGCCAAAGGATGTATACCATGTAATACTATTGATCAACAATTGGCCATCACAGATAATTAAAAAAAAGTTTGAACGAGTTCGAGTGTCCAAAAAGAGATTTTCGTAGACTTTCGGCGATTATCACACATATATTATTACTTTGTAACGGGTATTTATCAGTCAACCCGTAACCACGGCTGTTGCAATACAGTCGAAACGTCGGGACACAAATATATGAGGTGAGCGCGATAAATGCCCGTTACAATCTGATAACTATGCCCAAAAAGATTTGATGTTTTCTCTACTGACGGATAACGGATCTGTTTGTAAACAAAAATATGATGGTGACTTCATTATCCCCACCGTATAACTATTATCATTATTATAGTCATTAATTATTCCATACACGATCGGCATTTTGCGAAAACACGTGTCTTCGCTACGCCATAGCATAACAATCAGTAAGAAACACGACCACAGTGTAATTGTTAGTTAGTATTACAAAACCACAGTAGTCATCAGTAGCGCGTAGGCATGGAAATGATTGCTACTTCTGTTTCATTGTCACATGGTGATATTATTTCATTTTGTAACAGCGTTATACCCGGTGATTTAGTAACCGGTGATTTTTCATCAGTAGACTATTAAAATTTATTGTGATGTGTATGTGACAGTTATTGTTATTTACGATACGAATGAAATTGTGAATGGTGACAATAACATGATATGAATCAATCAAAGCGACCGCCCCGGCCGGCGCGCCGCGTTCAAAATCGCTTGCCGGGGCGCGCCCGGGCGGTTATCACCTGTGATTTTGTAACAGACTTTGTCTCAGAAAGTAACATGTGTTATGTGTGATCAGTTTTATACCATGATGAATAACATGTTACTCGGTATAATTTCCATGCCTAGTAGCGCGTAAATAAAAGCCAAGTGTTCCGGGAGTCAATGCATGCTAAACACCTTTGTTAGAGCACTGTCCTATATCCAAACATGACATTCATGAGTCATTGTTCAAAGTCTCGTCTTTTGTTATTTTTTGAATGAATTTTCTTTGATATAACAACAGTGTTTTCATTCCAAGAAAAAGCGTGTTGAAATAAAAAAGTATCTCAATAACTAATTAATTAAGTGCCAGGTATTCTGCCACAAAGCAGTAATGTGTAAGCATTACTGTGTTCCGGTTTGAATGTTACTGTAGTTAGTGAGATTACTGGGTTTTCAAGACTGACCATCAAAATGTCTTAATCTGGCCGAGCGCTTTCGCAGTGTTGCACCGGCCTATGTGAATCAAAGACCTGCGTAGCACTGTTCTGGTCATGAGCAGGCGTAATGTCTTACCATAAGGAGAGCGCTTAGTTTGTCTCGTTCCATGTTTACATAAAAACAGTTTTCGTTCTTATTCTTAATCATCTTCGTATCGATGAACAAACTAGCTAACGGGTTACGCCTCAAATTAACTACACTCAGATTTTAGATAAGGCCGCCCATTGTGGACCTTTTTTATTTTTGGTTGTTTAGCATAAGTTTTTGTTTCAATGTGTATGTTTCTCCGAGGTGTACAATAAAGAGTTAGTTTAATCTAATCAAAACACTCAGAATTTACCAACACTTCACTGAGTTTAATTCTATTTATTTTACTCTACATGTGTACATACATACCTATTACCTACTATTGATTATATTGTTTCCGGTTCCCATTGGACCGTGCGACCGGAATATTTCCCGCTACCAATTTCACACAGGACCGGATACTTTTGATCAACAAGCTACCTACTTATCGGCCTGTCATGAAATTCCTTGAATAACAATGAAATTAAATATTTACATTTCATTTTTCAGTAAGCTGAGTATACGAATTTCAACTCATAATAATGATTATGAAGAGTCAAAAAAAGTTTTATTCGAATTTATTTTAATAAATAATAGCTGACCCGCGTGCGACTTCGTTCACCCGTGTTTCTTCGTTTGTTTAACTTACTTATTTCTATATTATAATAAAAAAATGATAAAAATCGTTCCACCCTTCCTTGAGTTACAAATAGTGTTACTAACCTGGCTTTGTTTATATTGTTTAGATGGTTAAATACCATGCTGTCTATACTCACTGTAGCTCAACGCTCTACTGTAGCTACAATACGATTCAGAAATCGTTACGTCACATCCTATCAGATAGGTGACCCATATTTAAAGGAAGTTACAGCTGACGCTGACGTCATGGGTTCAATAACACTACGTTTGCAGATAAATGTTTGCAAAACAGTTTCAAGCCTACGAAAACTAGTTTACTTCCCACGTTAACGCCTTGTCTTAATTTTATTGTGACCTAGCCGACACGCCCGCAATTTTGTTTACATCGCGAATTGATAAAATTCCTTTCTTAGTACGCGCCTAAATTTCTTGATGAACATATTCTCCAAATTTCAAGTATCTACGTCCAGCAGTTTGCTTTGGGCGTTGTCTGTAACTCAGTCAGTCAGTCATGACAAAGTTTTTATATATGTATGTATATTGATATCAACATATTTTAAAATATGTTCTGTCACGAGATAGGTAGATCAGATTTGCGTTATTATCTTTTCTATAGCAGTTACCTATAAATTACAATTAAAAATCTAATTTTATTTACCAATAGTATATACCTTATATAACCTAAGATATATTTTACTAAGTATTTCTCAATAAAAAAATCTATTTACTTGAGTACCTGATTAATATCCACTTAACTGTCGTCATAAAATAAGATGATTTATAATTTGACATCATCACTTCCTGAACATTTTCGCAATGAAAAAACTAAGATGAATTGCCTAGTAAACATTTTCTTAGTAAGTATTTTAAGAAACTTCTACATAAGTATTCAATTTATGATTTGATTTGATAATGTTATTTGATTATTATTATAGAAAAGGGATTCAGAATTCAGTATTCGGTCATTAAATGCCTTATTGATTCTGGTCCCGAGAAAATTGCACCATATTGTATTTTTTGGTCGGAAAGAATTTAGTATAATTATGTTTATTCTCTTTTTCAACATACCTGGTAGGTATATTCGGGAGATACATATTACCTACTATTAAGATTTACAAGAATTTGAAACATAAAGGGGCCAAAGTAAGTCTTTTGTACCTAATGCGTTTAGATTTCTCGACCCATTCTGTTTGGTCTTATTCTGATAAGACGTAGAAAGACCACATATAATTTAATTTAGGTAATAATTGACACGTGATAATGTCGTAAACAGTGATAAGGAAGTAGAACAAATCGATGTCCTAACGACCAACCAACGCAATGCCCTTGGACGTCGCCAATTAGGTAAATGGCTATAACACTATAACATATACTATTTAACTAAGTTTTAAACATATACTTTTGACGACACGGATGGTCGAATGGCAAATGTATTGGAATGCCACGGCACCGGCCGTGGGCTCGATTCCCGCTTGAGGACAAACATTTATATGATGAGCATCGGTGTTTGTCCCGAGTCTGGATGTTTTCTATGTATTCTATGTATGTATATAACATCAAAAGTATTTAAGGATTCTATCAGCCACCTGGTTCCCATAGTACAAGCTCTGCTTAGTTTAAGGCTAGATGCCGTTGTGTGAAATGTCCAAAATATTTATTTATTTATTTACTGTACAATTAAACTACTTTAATTTTATTTATTTTATTATTTCTTTACTTCACGGAATAAACTTGTTTCTCAACATATTCATCTCATCATCAAATGTATCGGTACTCGGCAACGAAGGGAGCACAGCGCTCCCCTCAAGCACTGCTTCACTATGTAGGCACGGACTCCCCATTATAAAATTGTTGGGAATTTAGACTCGAAATAACGGTTAAAGTATGTATGAAGAACTCTGCTATGAAGTACTAATGAACTATAATAATTACAGAAAATATATTTGTTGCAAATGTTGATGTTAGATACTAATTGAATATTGGTAAAAACCAAGTTTATATCAACCACTACATCAAATGACCTGACCTTAGTCTGTAATTAAAGTACATAACATAACTTAGACTGTAAACTATTATTATTATTATTATATTCTTTATTGCACAAAATACAAGATAAGATGTACAAAAGGTGGGCTTAATGCATTTTCTACCGGCCAACCTTATAGGTATTGAAAAATGTTGGTGTGCTAACTTATATAAAGACTAATCAAAAGTTACACATATTAAACAAATTTGGTTACAGAGAAAGCAGTAAGAGAGAAAAGTTTATCAGCTGATGAAAATCTAAAATCTAAAATAGCTCCTTACACTAAATAAATAAATAATAATATGAAATAAAGATGAAATAGGTATATAGAATTATATGTCAGTAATATAATATCTTAGGCCGGGTAGGAATTAATAAAAAATGATTTTAAAAAAGATGGAAAGATACCTAGGCATTGTAAAATATGCTGTAGGTATATTAATAAATCAGTAATGCATATAAAGATAAACAGTAACTAAGGTAATCTAGTGCCAAAGTCCTATCCGGTTGACGCAGAATGTCGCTATGTGCTGATCTAATGACGATTAGCAATAACTCATACTATAATAAATAACTCATATAAAAAACCTAAACAAATTAAAACGATTTTGCCATAAAACATATTTGTACAACACCTTACACCTTACATAAAAATAAATTATATTATATAAAATTATGATATATAATAAAGATGGCATAAATACAGTAAGTATAAAAAGCGGACTATTACAGATGTCATTTTTTTTTATGACAGATGTTATTGTTAGATAAAAATGAAATGGATTCTAATCAGAATCAGGATCCAGGTCCTATCAGACAGGTAATTGTCTTACTTAACTGATGCAATACATAGTTCCCGTTTCTCAATTACAGTTTCTACATATACAAACATACACAATTAATAAATGAATCAAACATCTTGAATAGTTTATCAGAGTTCTAAGTTCAAAAACTAGGCACAGAATTTCACAGATAGCTTATTAGGTAGGTCCGCAATCAATATTAATTAATGATGATTTATTTTAGTTTATTAATACATAACCTAACAACTACAATCTTTATTACAAATGTTCGAAAGGAAACAATTAGGTCAACTATAGATCGTTGCCAACGATCTATAGGCAGCTCAACTGCTCTAACTCGATACCCGATAGCAGCGAGCCAAGGATACCTACTGACTGCATAAAATATATAATTGTACACCAATATTGTAAAGATGAATGTTTGTGGGGACAGATGCACGTTAGTAACTCAATAACGAATAAATTACTGTACTTATTTTATATATTATGTTAGCTGAAATTTTTAAGTATTAATCAACTTGAAAAACATGAAAAAGTCATAAGCTTACTTTTTAGCGTTACCACATAGGCCAAGCTGTAGGCAAACTAATCAAGTTTGTACTATGGGAACCAGATACCTGTTGGAATACTTATATAGGTATACTTTTTTTTGTAAATACATACATAGGTAAGATACATAGAAAAGACCCAGCCACAGGACAAACACCGATGTTTATCACACAAATGTCTGTCCTGAAGCGGGAATCAAACCTGCGACACTTGGTGTGGCAGTCCAACTTATTTGCCACTCAACCATTCGTGTCATCATATTAAATTTTACATACCTTTATAGCCTTTTATTTTAAAACTATCATAGAATATCTGTCAGTGATTATACTTAGTTTGAAGCAAAGAAACGAATTGAATTAGTCAGTAGAACTACGAAAATAAAATATTCCATCATCATTCTATTGCATTAAACTTCTATCCAAAAAAAAAAACATTCAAAGTGGACGAGTGTGTGTAGGATGACTCAATTATATAGGGTTACAGTAACGAAAAAAAATATAATATGTAACTTGTTTATGAACTATTAGGTAAACGCTTGCTTCCTGTTTACTTCCTACTTTGATACCAATTTAATCAGGAACAACATAATTTATTAACGATACGGATATTTGAGCGCTAGCTTTGACTGCCGTGCCCCTCTGTCGTCCAAAGGATGAACAACGCAAACGACAATATTTACAAAAATTAGATTTTTATATATTTGGAACCTACACATCAAAATCTATCATATTAATAGGTCGCAATTACACGCCGTGTTGGCTGAGTGTGAGGTGCCTTGCCTTACGATCCGAATGTGTCCTGCGTTCGAACCCGGTCGTACACGGATGGATGTTTCAGTTCAAAAATTTTATAAGAACATAGAAAGTTCGAAAGCATGTGTCAAGTGCACGAAAGGAGCCTCTTTGAGGCGCACTTGAAAACCTTTCACCACACTGGTTCCAAAGAACTATTGACACGATAAGAGGAAGAAGACCGCATATTAAGGTATCCTGCCCATTGCCTATTTAGTTGTGAGATACGTTTCCCGACGTCTGTGACTCTGGACCTTCTGCGGATCTTCTCGTTTCAGATTCGGTCTCACAACGATAAAAGCAGCAAATATACGATTATATATAAATTTTAATTCAAAACTTGACCTTTCATTACGTCATATTATATACGTAAATATTTAATTTTTGTAAATTCAAGGTCCTACGTAGTTTCATTCGTAGTCATTACGAGTCGATTTTTTATATATCTGGATACATTTATTAAGTCACTTATCGTGTTATCAGATTATTGAGCAAGAAATACTGTGACAGAGGATTTAAAATAATCAACAGTTCAATGTCTCGATAGCAACCACTAATAAATGGTATGATGCAATTGAGTATTTTACCATATCCTTGTAAGTATTTTGCAAAAAGAGGCCTATAGGGTTAAACAGGGTTAGATACCCCAAAAGGATAAAAAAAACCCTTTTCCTAAAAACCATTCTTTTGAAAATCAAATGCAAGTATTATTCGGTAAAGTTTTTAACATATTTTTATGCTTCATACTTTATCTACTATCTACTATCTACTACTATCTCATTTGATTTTCGAAAGTTAGGTTTTATAGGAAAAGAGCCACTTATTCTTTTGGAGCATTTTACCACGTATTACACTATCCCAAAAAAAAACTTACATTATTTGACGTAATAAATGTAATATAATAGAATAATAATAATTATATCATTAATAATTTATATAATATTAATAATTTATACAAAGAGGCAATGCAGCCAGTATCCTCGGCACGCTGCCATCGGGTATCGAGTTGGAGCAGTTGAGCTACCTATAGATCGTTTGCAACGGTCTATGGGTGGCCCAATTGTTTCCTTTTGTAAATTTTGTAATATACCTGTAGTAGTTAGCTTATACTGTAATAAAATTATAAACTAAATATGCTCAATATAATAGATAAAAATATAAAGATATAGACAGGAAATAAAAATATAAAGTTTTTTAAGAATTATCCGTAACTTTTTGCTGCCTGTGTTTTGTTTGATATATTTTTATACACATAAGTAATAACTTCTAGATTTTTCCTTTCAAGCTGCGAATGTTGAAAAATTACATACATATGTTGTGTGTTACGATTTTTGGCAAGTTTATTTAATTTGAATTTGTAATCTGTTCTTTTTTTACTAGGGTTGCGTATTATTTATTATAGCTATTCCTATAGATTATTATTCCTATAGATGATTCCGAATGTTTTTCCACAAGTAACTTTGATACCACTAGCAGCCTTTATTTGTACAGCATCAAATCACTCGTTAGACTTGATTTTATATTCTAAAATTTATTTGAATAGCAAAGTCGATTAAGCATGTGCGCGAGACAACTCTCCGATGGAATCATTATTGAATTAGAATTAATTTATCATTTTCTTTTATTTTACTTTGCTTAGATAAAGGTGGCACTGTGTGTCATAAAACATGACCAAACTTAATAATATCTGTCTTACAAATTCGTATGCGATCCGAATTATCTAATTTTTTTTTCGCAAATCTTGACCAACCTTTATAAATGCGATTTTTTAAAGATGAACGTCTGTTGCTCTATCATGCAAAATCTAAATAAATGATGAAGACGCAATTCGATATGGATATTATAGTTATTTAATTATTATTACAGTTTTTTTGTGCATAAGTGATGATATGATTAGTAAGTTTCCCGACAACACATGAATATTTAAGTTTAAATAATTATCTATGTTGTAAAATGTATACAAGATACAACATGTAGTTAGTTGATTTGAATTACAGACTATGCACGTGGTTGATTCGTGATGACTTTGTGTCTGATCTCTGTGAGACCTATTACTGTTTCTATTTTATGTATACCTGTATTATAATTTAATGTTTGAATAAATTTGGTAAATCAGAAGTGTCATTGCACATGCATATTCTGAGTCATCCCGCTGTTTCGGCAAAGGAGGCATGTGTTTATTTATATTTACAAGAATAAGATAAAATTATATAGTTATATTGCACTCACGGTTTATACCTACCATTGATCACCTATTACCAATTCTTTGCTCTCGTATGTATGTAGATTGGATACACCTCTCTGAACCTCACCTAGAGCTAAACGGTAGAGCCAGAGAGATCAAATTTGGCGAAAATGTGTGTAAAATAATAGCGTAATTTTTCTTGTAAAATATGTTATCATTGAATGGAGTGTTCAATCACGCTACGTACAAAATAATTCTAATTAAATAACGTATTCGAACTTTTGGCAATAAATCAGTTGCCTATATTTAATTAAAAAAATCGAAGTTTTTCTTTATTATTGTCGGCATTATTAATTACTGAATACCAAAATAAATCTGTTTTTTTTTGCAAAAATAAATTCGTGTTTGATAATAAGAGTGTTAATATAACAGGTTCCAATGATGCACGAAAATGAAGTACCTACTCCTAACATGGTGCACTCTTTGTTTTATTCAAATTGTTTCTCAAAACTCAAACTCAAACTTTTTATTCAAAATGTGATTACAAAAATAGGTCATGGCTATAGTTCATGAAATTATGTACTAGTCTATCGTACATAGTCTAAAGTAATCGTTTGCTTCGTATGAACCAGTCGTTGGCTCTGATGAGTCTGATCTCGGAGTTTTAAAGTCACCCAAAGGCCTACTGAAGTTTTTATTAGCTTATCTATACCAAATCGATTTAGTTGTTTTAGCGTAATTAAATAACAAATATTATTTTTGATGCAAATATCCCGACAAAATTTTATAATGCTAGTGGGAAATTGGATAGATGCTACTATAAATTCTAGGTATTTTATGTAAGTAGGTACTTACACTTATAACTCATAGGTGTCAAGTAAGTAAGCATAGCCAAACGTTTACCTCATTCTTGTGATAAAATAATTGATTAACGGTACTAGTAAATCCTCGCCATAAAAATAAATGGAATGGCATGCGCACAAGATTTAGTATTATATGTAAGTTTGAGCTTCCTTTATCGGTATAATCTAGTAAGCCAGTGGTAGATACTCGTCGTTATCTTTTATCTAAGATAGAATACTTTCGAAACGCAATATTGAACAATATCATTACGTAGTTCAAAAGTCCAAAAGTCATCCACGACTCATATATAAATGTAGAGTAACGTTTGCGTGTCTCTACAATTTGTTACAGAACTTATTTTAATTAAAAAAAATTATTACGGACGATAGTTTAACGTGACTACCAGCGTAACGGGACAATGCGCGTTACCGGACAATGACAGCGTTACCGGACAATGACGTCAACGTTTTCGTGCATGCAGCCGGTGTTCATCGATTTGTAAGACGTAGTCACGTCAACAAAGACCAATTTATGAACTGAAAACTCAGGGGAAAAATCAGGGAGAGGTCTTTGCCCCAGCGGTGGAACATTGAGGGCTAAAAAAATATAATACAATACTAAGTTATAATGAGCATATGATACGAACTAATCAAAAACAAAAACAACCCGTATCGAGACGTGGTTATAAATTTATTTGCTATGTGCGATAGCTTATGAACCTCGAGAGAGGATCAAAAACTGGGTCAAATGTTTTGTTGAGTAAAAACTATTTTACGCTTGAAAAGCATTATGTTCTTTATGCTGAATTTGAATATTGTAAATTAGAAGTTTCAGCTGTGCGATAAGAAAAGTGAGTTATAACGAAGTTAAAATCACCTTTATTTATTCCTAATTTGACTGTGCAGGTGATGTTTGAGAAGTATATGTCCACAGGATCCGTGGTTGGTACTCGTGCGAGGCCCTGTGCAGCCTGCGGTGGCTCTTGATGGGGTGCCGGCGTCATGTTGACGCCAGCTTTCGGTTCCGGGGCGGCCGAGCTGTACGCCACACTGCCATTGTCCACGATCTGAGCACCAGCGAGCATCATCTTTATTTCTTTCTTTCAAATTTTAGTTCACTTTAAAATCGCGCGTGTGCGATCTGAAGCGCGCGGAAAATGCGCGCGCGCGTCCGCTCGACTCCACGCGAACTGGAGTGATGGATCGAACCCTTTGTCCGGCTCGGTTAATAATTGCACTCGTATTTGTTACGTGTTAATTTGTAGATTGGGCGCTGGATGGCGGCGCTTGTGCGAGAAACGATACAAAGGGCATTGTTTACTTGTAAATGAGACAAAGATGTCACTAAGAATATGTATAAATTACGAAGAACTTTGTAAACAACAAATAAGTGTCTATACAATTGTTGTTATTCTTAAAGTACTTGATTGTAACAATTATTTACTAAAGAACACATGTACAGGGCTAATGTTATCGACGGACTTTCACTTAGATATCATTAGTTAAGCACATTGTTTTCCTTTTTTATTTTTATCAGTCGGAGTACTTAGTACGTCTCATTTACTTTAATGCTTTTTTCAATACGAGTATTTAAGGCAACAGCTACTTATACAATTTATCTAAAAATCAGTGCCCACAAGCAACACAAATATCATACCTAGTAGTGTAGGCATCTAAATGAAGTTAATTACCATAATGTTAACTTAAATATGTTTGTTTTTTGATCGAATATATTATATTTATATTTATCTTTTATAATCCTAACCTAATTTCACAGTGTAATAGCATTTATGCTTCACCTAGTCTACCTAATCATATCTCTACCTTCGCTATGAACACTAGATGATGGAGTAGAAGCACCGGTAATCCGAAAAAACATTTGGCCAAAGGTGACTTTACGCTTCTTACCATACCTCCTCACAAATAAAAGCAAATAAATAAAAAAAAAATGTTTTCTTACTAATCCTTCGTCTTCATTTATCAAGGTCTACGTGCTACAAAACACAGCGACACCGCGTTAAGGCGCCAAAGTCCAAAGTTCTTGACTTCAATAATACCCACAACAATATTATATTCGCTTTCATTCATCCACTGCTTCGCCTGTTTGTGATCGGAATAAAAGATAACATCTTGTTTTGAGGCTATTTTAATTATTGTTATACGTATTTAAAGAAGTATTTTGTATTAGGATAAGTTAGTAACAGACAGTTATAGTCAGCACTAGACAGGGTCTGATGACGAGTGGTTTGACGACGCATTGGCACTAAGGTAATCACCTACAGGAATATCAATGGGCTTTTAGTCGGTATACCCCGGTAGTTGTCAAACCATCAATACTTGATGGATGTCGGTAAATGTCATAAAATTGTTCAAAATCCAAGTCTTTAAAAGCATCATAATGTATTTAAATTACAGAGCGCCTGCAAACCATGTGCAGTGAGTTAAAACTGAGATTTGATGTTGTACTATTTGCAGGCAACTACAATTTTATAATAGATATAAATTCACTTAAATATATTTAAGAGAATGGAAAACAACTAGAAAATAGAAATAAGGCACTTAAAGTTTATTAAAATTCAATTGTATAGATTGTAGTAACAAGTCAATTGTTTTAATTTAAGCTTTTCAAATTACCTCTTCTTATTTCGAATGAGTTCTCGCTTCGTACGAAAACTTGCTATCGTAAACTCGTTATTTTTGTAGTGAAAAATCTTTAAGGCGCGTTTTGCACTTTATTTTTGAATGAGACTGAACCGTCACGCTCAGCTGTGTAACGTTTGTTCGGATAAAGTCGACTCGAGTTGCCTTAATCTTTTTCGTTTTGGTCGTATGGTCACACACTTGTTTTTTTACTATGTACTTATGAAGTAAAACCGATGAGTTCCCATCGAGTAAAACCCAATCATGAAAAATCATGTTTTTAATTATGTTCTAGTTGGCAAAGTTTGCGTTGCGAATTAATAAAACTCTTTTCTTTGTACCCTTCTCCACTTCTTGGTGAACATACCATTAACATTTCAAGTCTCTACGTTCAGTGTTCAGATGTTTTTTTATTTATATATTTCCTGTTATGAAATGCAGAAGTTTATTATAAGAGATAATTCACTTTATTCATCAGGTTTAAAACGGTATATGTGTATTTTATGTAAAGTGCCTTTAATGCTTGCCTCGTGTGTTGGTTGTTTACACATAATTAAGTTTTTAATTAACGATAATCTAACGTGACTGATTAATTATAAATAATATTTATATGGAGTGTCAATTGACAACATTAAATATAATATTAGTTCTAATTAGTTTTCTATAATTTTTTTTTAATCAAATGAAATAACGCAATAATTGTAAGCCCTACTAGTCCTATTTACTATAAATTACAACGACGAATATCACATTAGTTTTGTCTGCTATACATAAACACAATCAATTATTTTTCTTTTAATTCAAGATGTTACAAAAACCCGATAATTAACAAAAACGTCTAACATTGCATTTTCTATACAAACGACATCAACGCGCGACTTTCTACGAAGGCGTAGACGTTCTACGAAGTCTACGCGGTCAGTTTTCTTATCGTGTCACTAGTTCTTTCGAACCAGTGTGGTGAAAAGATTTCAAGTGCACTTTGAAGAGGCTCCTTTCGTGCACTCGCTGACACAACCATCAACGCACAGACGCGGGCAATGTGTTTAAGGTTATTATTTTTTTTTCATTTGGTTACAGCATAATTTGATAAAATTTAATGTAGGTAATTCCATATACAAAAAAGCAGTTTCTTTACAAATGTAATAAATACCTTTAATAATAAATCTTTGGGTAGGTACATCTAGAATGGTTCACCGTTAGCCCCAGCTAAAGTTAATAGCATCGCCTTTACTGATTTTGTCAAAAAGTTATATAATAAATTTAAGGCGCTTCTTGACCTAATTATTGTAGTTGGTAAATAGCTACACGAAATAATAGCGTATTGTGCCTTACGTCTTTCTACGTTATTGCTCATTATTATATAACTGCTCATGTTAATTGCTGTTTCAAAATAACAAGGTGATTTAAAGACTCATAATGTTTGTTTTTAATTGCACCTGTTTTCGTTTTCTCATAGTTTTATGTATAAGTGTGTAATAATAAATTCTCGGACAATAACTACTGGAGACAAGCCGACCAGGCAAATAAAATTGTGAAATAAACACGTATTTAAGGCACCATACGCTCCCAGAGATTTCAGTTTCTGTCAAAATCTACGCGATGTAGGATAATTTTATTTACTCTCCAAGGATACGGAAACTACGTCGAGTCATTGCTTATTGTGTCAAAGCTGAAGTGTCTTTACGGCAACTTTTTCATTCAACGAGAACTGACGTCACTACCAAAAATATATATTCTAGGAACTGAGCCTAGAATTAACTTAAAAAAAACAATGGTTTTGTTTTTTTTAGAAAACAAACTAAAATTTTGAACCTTAAAAATTTACAACCAACCAAATTAACTTATAATTTAACTTTAAGCAATAAGTAGGCGGCAAACTGTCAGACTGACGAACACCAGGGAGGTGTTGTCTCGTTGAAAGCTGGCGATTGAATGGGCCGGCGCGGCGTTTTTTTTTTCGGATGGACGTTTAATGCAGTTAGCCGCAGATGGCTGTTACTGCGTAACCGGACTCTGGGCCGGCGTTAGCGCGGCGCCTTTTATACTTTTCCGTGCGACTCATCGTGATATCGTCTACAATATGTATTTTATAAAAATATAATATGATCTTCAGATATGAAGTATCGACCACTGAAAGAGTTATTAAGATATAACAATTATGGATTTAGGGATAAAACTGTTACATAGTATTGGGCATTCCTTTCTTCCTATTTTTATGTTTGCTAGTATCGGAGTTCGTAAGTATTAAATATACCTACAGATAAATATATAATGAAACGATAATGATAGCGTAAATGGGTATTTTTTATTTTCATCATTGTCAATATTCTTCAAAAACCGATGCGATCATTTTAGTTTTATAATGGAATACATAATATTTAATCAAGTAAGTACTTACTTATCTACAATCATTTTTGCAATAAACGCGGAAGGTGTCAAGATGTTAAGATCTACCATTAAACCCATATTAGCCAATGCTTACACAGTAACCTTCAAGTTCATAATCGCAACATGTATGAAATAAACAGTTAGTATGTACCTACATCATATACCCGTTGTATGTACGAGTACATAGACATAAATAAGAATCTAGCACATACATACTCTGTTCACACGTGCGTGACTAACATCTAGTAGTTATTCTTTGAGCTAATAAATTTTGAGGCATAGTAGAATTGTTTTCATTGTATTGTATGTATAATAATGTAAAATATAATTTAATATTATAATTAACAATTTACACTACAAGTTTTTATTAGGTACCAGAAAAAATACGCATAATCAGTTGCCGTTAGTGAACACGGAATATGGTGAAAAATCTAAAACAATTATGTCGTTTTTTTTCAAAATAAATATGATAAAAATAGGACATACTGTTACTGTTAGTTATTTTTCTATGGTCTTGCGTCAACTGGTACGCATCATTGATAAAACTCTGGCACCTAACTCGAGCCAGCTCGCTACAGCTCGCCTCGGGCGCCGCACTCGCCACCCTGTCACTCTGTGATTTTGTATTTACCAAAAATTCTGACTGCACAGATACAACGCTGTACCTCTGCATTGCCCATTTAAGTTTTTTTTGTTATTTATATACTTGTGTTGTATCCTGAAACTCCTCAGATTATGGCATAATGTAACCGTTATTCCGAGATGATGAAACCAAAGAAAAAATTGGTTGTCTGTAAAGTTGGTTTACGGACGATAGTTTAAGAATAAGCATCGCTATTCATCAAGGTCCCCGTTTGGGCACTTTGCCTGTAGACAGTGACCTAAATTCTGTATATGATTTCATTTAATTTATTTACAATCAATTTTGACATTGTGTCGGAATTTCTAAATCTAAGAGCTTTTGTAAATAGGTACTCACATTAATTTAAACGAAACATACACTACCTATTATAATCGAACATACAATAAAAATTTTAATAAATTAAAAGTAAAACAAAAACAAAAGTCAAAACAGCATGAATATCAAATTGTTACTTAATATAATGATGCCATGTCATACCAAAAGAGAATCTACCAGCTATAAAAATATCACATAAAATTTTAGATAGGTTACCAAAATTTTAATATTTTATATTATTAATATTTTTTAAATCATATATTTTTAAAGCTAGTTAAGTCGTTTTAGTTTGATTCATTATGGTTTAGCATTTACCTTTTAACTACTAACTAGTTAGTTGTGAAAATAATTATATGTAGATATATTCATATATTTCGTGTATTGACGACTTTGACCAAAAAAAATCGATTATCACGCGTCGGTAATAATGTCATGTGATGGCAAAGAATAAATAATATTATTACATAGTGATGGTTACTACTGACAGGTTAAATAGTTAATTTGATATTTATTTATGGTTTTGCTAAAATTATGTAAAATATTGTTTAGCGGCATCGTAATAAAAACTGATGATTCAGTTTATTCGTTTTTTTTTAAATAACTATATTTTATAGGACCGGACCGGATGGGATCAGGTTTAGATGCTCAAATTAAGCTACAAGGTAGTCTCATATTATGTTATGGTCTAATAATGGAGTTCAAAGCAAGAATATAAAGTGTTTTTTCTACATTGTTAATATAGAGTATTGAGTTTTGAATAAATATAGAGTAGGTATTGAAGAATATAGTTTTTCTGCGATCTGTTTCAGTCGAAACGAAGTCTAAGAAAGGTAAATTAAGGACAGTGGCCTTGTCTGAGACTCATATTTTTAAGGAAAATAACTAAATAAAATACCATACTATATAACTAAATATAATACTTAGACAGTAGGCACATGCGTGCACAGTGTCTAATTTATGTCTAAAGTTATGCAGTAGCAAATCTGAATCGAAAGTATCTACTTTAGTTATATATACTATTATTACTATTATTACTTTATTTATATTATCTTCAGAAACAAAAGTCTCGTCCGTACCGTACCTAATTGGTATGTTTCACACTCCAATAATGTTAATAATGTAGGTCGCACTTGAATAAACTGTAAGTACTATTGACTGTTTTAAAACTATAGACACCATTTCAATATTATTACCTAACTAGCTGAAGCCCGCAACATCGTTTGCGTTGCAAATTAACAAAATTCCTTTCTTTGTACGCTCTTTCAGCTTAGACCAACACATCCTCCAAGTTTCAAGTCTCTGGTTTAGCGTGTAGGCTGTCTGTCTGTATAATATGTATGTATATATGTTAGTCAGTCATTCCGTCAATCAGGACTAATGCCAACTTGCACCAATCTTTCAAAGTTCCGAAGCAATTACTTTACTCGCTTATCAGTTCTTAACGGTCAGAATCTGGACTGTTAAGAACTACCAAGCGAAAAATGTAATTGCTTAGGGACTTTGACAGTTTGGTGCAAGTAGGCATAAGTCTTTGATATGATGAGATGTTGATTACCTAGCTCCCTGCTGCTTTGTCTGATAAGCTTATGAGCTATTTAAGGCCATATTTCAATATCTAAATCATATTTTTTTTTAGGTTGCACTTGAATAAACTGTACTATTAACTGTTTTAAAACTACAGACACCATTTCAATAATAAGCTGAAGCCCGCAACTTCGTTTGCGTTATGAATTACCATTTCTTTCTTAGTACGCATTTCGGCATTTTGGCAAACACATCATCCAAGTTTCAAGTCTCTACGTCCAGTGGTTTAGCCTTTAGGCTGTCTGTCAGTCAGTCACGACTAAGTCTTTGATAAGATGAGATATTGATTACCCATTAGCTGTCTGCTGTTTCGTCTGATAAGATTATCCCCTATTATTAAATATTCTTCTTCTTATCGTGTCATTAAATCTTTCGAACCGATGTGGTGAAAGGGTTTCAAGTTCTCCTCGCAGAGGCTCCTTTTGTGCACTTTGTGCACTGTATATTATTTATTTAGGTCGCACTTGAAAAAAAGTACCTACTAACTACATACTTTTTTTTATATGTACCTAAACCTTTTTTATTAAATTAATTATTATGTTTTTTATTATTATTCCTGCTGCTTGATACTTGATACTTGATGAGTTCTTGGTTCCTGAACAATACATTCATTTTCTAAATTCAGGCAGTAGGTTTATCACGATTAATTAGGGCACATCCATTCATCCAACCATTCTCATACAATACTCTAGTCTTTGTGTGACATGTGATAAATTATTGTTGTAGAATAATAGAACACTTGTGAGTTATTATTATCACAGAACAAATAAGTGTAGTTACACTAATATTCAAGTCGAGTAAACTGAAATAAATATTTATGATTTCAAAAATTGGAATAATAAATCTTCTCTACCTTTAAAACAAAATTACCTGACTGATTGATTAACTAAATGACAGTAAAGCTTCATCATTGCCGAGCCAAAACCACTGAGCGTAGTGACTTGAAACTTATAAAGTGTGCTCTTTGGGAGACGAAAACTTGCGGTAAGAAATGGGATTAAAAATTCAGACAGAGTACCATTTAAACTAAGCACTCCAAAATTAGCATGTAGTCGAGATAAAATAAAGTCAATAAATCAATATAAAGTAACACAAGTTTCAACATTTTTTTTTTTTTTTAAATGAACGTCAAAAAGTCGGTCACGGGAAATCCGAAGCCTCACAAACGAAGCTGCGGGAATCAGTCTAGCGAAGAATAAACTGTCAACCGTAATGATTGACCGAGGTCATACCATAAAGTGCCAAGTTATTGAATTTAATTGTTATTTAATACCATTTCATTGGGCATCAATCAAACTCGTGTTAGTAATATTTATAATGAGAAAAAGAAATCGTCCGCAGTGCGATAGCGGACTCGCCACGACCCGCACGGGTGCAAGCTCTAAGCCACGATATTAGTGACTTATATCAAAACAATGAAATAATCTCTCAACCTTTAAACTATAAACAATTTTTCAAAAACTTTAATATTGAATCGTTTTGATAGCATGTGAATTGATGCTGAAATTGTGCTACAGTTTTTTTAAAGTGTAGTGAAAATGTCGAAGGTAGCGAAGTATATTTTGAGTCACAGTCTCGGAGGGAAGGAGAAAGGGTGCCAAGACACTCGCATCCTGGAAGTGAATCTTCCTGCGAGGTCTTTCGTTGACATCGAGTTTAACAACATCTCCATGTCCGTTACGGAAGGATTCTCCTCTCGAAGTAAGTTGCGTCTCTACCTCTTTTTGATATGTAATGTGTTTTCTGATATTTTGTAGGAGTTATTTCGTGAAAAACAACGGAAGTGTGTAACAGGTAGTTAGCCGTCAAGTAGCACCAGCCACAGAAAAATGGAGTAAATATAATCCTTCCAAATTTAAATGAGGTGAGAAATGTTACACATAGGGTTGCTTTGTACTTTTTAGCATAATTTTTTTTCATTGTCATAGAGATTTGTTTTCTGTTATTGCATTAAATAAATAAATAAATAAAATAACAACAAAATATGCGACTAGTGTAAGGCTCCCTCGTTTTTTATCTTCTTATCTCTTTAATACGAATAAAACGAATCCAATAAAATCAAAAGCAACACAAACTTTCCCTTCGAAGATATCTTAGTGATAATTCATATAAAAAACAAAATATTAAACTTTGGCAAAGTATTGTGCCAAGATATATAATTTGGTTGACCCCAACTTGATATCTCTTCCTCACAATAGGCAAATAAAGTCTCTAAGCTTGCTATTTGATTTGAGTATTTCAGTGTAAATGCGTTTTTGAACTAACAATTAGATTTCTTACTCAAAAACTATAACAGGAAAATTATTTTAAATATTCTTCAACGTCGTTCGTTCAACGTCAACAACTCTATTGAACAGAAGTAGTGTACATACTATTATTTACAGAGTACCTACATAATGTTACTGTTTCAGCATAAGTAAATTATTCCGATTGAATAATTCATTAGACTTTTGTCACAACACGTATGATTGTTAAACTTTGTTATCAATAAAACACTTTTTTTATTGACATTGAAAATATTGAAAAATACTTTTGTTACGAATAATTGAGCACTTTACAAACATGCAATCACCGCATCGCATCTCTAAAAATATCAGGAATATACAATTATGTTATGAAGAATCATAGTTTCGATAAAAAAACACGCATACTAAAAAATATTGAAAAAACAATACACGCACGTCACAATTGTGATAGTAAGTTACTCTACAAAAGGTTACAATAGTTATCTATTCTCTATAATAGAGGACTAGGAACACATATCTTACGAAGGTTCTGTATGAAATCGGTAAAAGGTATTTTGAGTCAAATATTCTAATAAAAAACGGTGTCGTCATAGCGAACGTATTCGCAATTTTCTACGAGAATCAACTTTACATAAAATATTATCACTTCTCATTTAATGTATCATGTAAATATCTGTTAAAATATAAAGTAAAGTACAAACATACAAGGTACCTATTTATTATGTAGCTATTTAATTTAAATAATACTGACATAAATAATTCGCATGATTATGCAACGATTTAGTTATATTTGCCTAGAATTTGATACGAAGGATATTAACCGCTGACGGGTTTAAAAATTATCATATGTAATATCTAATGAATATAAGACGTCATCATTGGCAAGATTATTGAATTTTTTTTTTATAATACTAGTTTTTTTCCTATATAAAAATGGATTACTACGAGAAAATTTATGTTCAATGAGAAGCAAAGAATTTACGGGTCGTCCTCTGCTGGATTACGTCAAAATGGGTACCATCACATATCCCGCTGCAAAACAGTAATGGGAAAGCATTACTGTGTTCCGATTAGAAGGGCACCTAGCTAGTATCGTCACTTGTGTACTTAAAAAAAGTAGCAAATTCAGTTAGTAGCTTTAGCGTGCTTGAAGATTAAACATACATTTATCCATCCGCCTTTGGTTTTGGAATATTAGTAGTGGCAATATCAAATGAACTGTGCTACATAAATGTGCTATTGACCAAGTGATCTATTAGGGCGTTAGATAATGCAAGTCTTGAAGAAATAAGGGTCTGGACATTCAGTTAGTTCACTGATATCATAAAAAAAATATTGATTAAAACTAACTGACTTCCTTAAGTTATTTTGCGTTGCGAATTGATAAAATTCCTTCCATAGTACGCCTGCACTTTTTGATGAACACGCCCTTCAAGTTTCACGTTTCTACTTTCAAACAAAATAACAAATACATTAATCAAAATGTATTATCATAAACTGAAACGAAATAATTTTTGATAGCATATCTTTATATCTGTAATCACGATTTGCCGCTCGCCTTTTGTGTATTGCAACGCGTGTACGCGCGACAAGCCGCGAATGACGCCGTATGCTAATGACACTTGCTAGAAAAAAACCGAGAGTAAACGCCGGTACACGCGCGTATTCGCGCGTTCGGCTTTTGAAGTCTTGCGAGTACCTTTATTTTTTTATATAACGAAGAATAATTATTCTTCGTGTTTGGCTCCACACATATTTGTGTATTTAGCCAGTGTCAAGTAAATTATCGCAACGTGGTCAAGTTATTGAATATACATGTTTTATTGAATTATTGTAATAATTAAAAAAAAATATTTAGTCAAATGTCAAACGTCAAGTTCGCGAGTACCTTTAAAATACATTGAGAAAACTTTTGTTGGAGGGGTTTATGACAAGATAGGTTTAGTGACATATACAATTGACGAGTTTATGACAAGATAGGTTTAGTGACAAAGGATAGTACGTAGTAAGTAGGTTTGCTGCTGTTAGATAGTAGTTTAGGTAGTAATTTTGAAAATGTATTATTAGTTTTTCTGTATTTTTATTTAATTTTTATTTTTGCTTTGTATGTACTATAAGACATTCATATGCGATTGTGAAAAATTGTGATTGAATAAATGAAATGAAATGAAATAAAAATACCAATTCGCCCACCATATACGCGCAACAAAAAATATGCTAGTCTGAGTATGCATATTTTAAATGCGGAAGTTTGTAAGATAATGACGGATGTGCAGATGTTTGATTGGAAATAACCTCATCACGGTAAAACTACAGAACCGATTGGGTTCTAAGTTAATATTGTAGTTCAAGACCGGAAATGAGTTGAGGGCTACCTGTTTATACCATTGTTTTCATAACGTTATACAAACTGTTGACTTCTTTTTACAGATAGGATACCAAATAAATTGTCAGAGATTTTCGTGATTGCGCTTCTGATAAAATTTCTGTAACTGATACGATACGAAATTTTCGTGATCAGACCTCAGTTCCCTGGTAAAATATGAGTACCTACTTTTTCTTCTTCTTATCGTGTCACTTATTCTTTCATCGAACCAGTGTGGTTAAAGGATTTCAAGTGCGCCTCAAAGAGGCTCCTTTCGTGCACTAAAGTACCTACTGTTTTATTTATTCTATGGTATCTACTATATGACCTCTCTCATTACTTACCTACATAGGTAAACCGTATACGGATTATTATGTAGGTATTATAGAAGTAGGGCATCTCAGTTTGCCGTGTCAAGGCAAATAACATTTTGGCATACATGTATTACTATTTATGATATTTTTTTATGGTTTTCTTAAATCTAGCTAAACTTGTTCACCTCTACCGTTATTAGCACTACCTACGTATACTTTGCAGCAAACTTTGAGAATCAAATTAATTTGATACAAAAACCCCGTGACAGACAACTGAATTTTAATTTATATAATAGATATCTGTAATTATAATAATTAGTACCTACTTAGATAGCCGGCTTATAAGTAAGGTAAAGCGCACACCAACAGGAAAAAAAATTATATTAGCGCAAATAAGCTTACCTAACCTATGTAAGTAGGATTGTAGGTTTTTGATTTTGAGCTTCGAATTCGAAAAACAAAACCAGGCTTATCCTAAAGCTTCGATGACAAACGGCTTTTTTACACGCTGATTGTTGGTGTTTTTAAAAGCTAGCGTGTGAACTTGTTAGCTTTTGGGAAGGATTGTCAACAAGCAGATGCCGAACACGCCGATGACACTGGGCGACTTTACACGCTACAAGCGTAAACGTTGGCGTGTAGCGTGTAAAAAAGCCGTGTGTAGTAAGAACTAGGTATAAGGAGAAATCTAAGCCAACAGTTATAAAAAAATACAAATTCTAAATTAACAGTAAACGTGGCTATGGCCTGGCTGGAAAGCAAAAACATCAATAAATAATATGTCATCATTTCGTTATTTTAAAGCACGGCCTTTACACGAAATACATTCGCTAATTATAATTCGTCTAAGCTGCGTTGTCTGTTTTTCTTGAATTAATAAATGAATTAATTCATAACGTCATACCTTGAACAGGAATAACTTACAGGTTTTTTGTCTTTGTAAAACATCTTTAAAACAGGTTAATAATTGGACAATAAAACTCACAGAACAGCTTTCTGGTGTAGCAAACCTTCTAACAAAGGTGCATTATAACATTTATGATTGGTTTGAGTTTTTATATCGTCATACAATGTTGAAATTGAATAAAATTTATGTTAACACAAAAAATTATATAAAAAAAATACCTACAGATTTTAATAAACTGAAAATAAAAATTGTAAGTCGGTACCTACTTAATTGGAATTTTTATATTTTTTTTTTATTAAGTGTGCTATTATTCAATAGTTTTCTCAGCAATAAACTTATTTCCTACTATATTATTTTACGGTCAGCCTACTTTATCAACAGCTATGTGTCTGAAGTTTCCCACTTGTTTATATTTTAACTTGACAAACTGTCTATTTAGTATTTTTTAATATTGCTTTATCATACTTTATAATGTACAGTTGAGTTCAATGACCCTTAACACCAATGCCAGTGAATTTGTGGAAGTTCGCAAAAAAGTAGGTAGAGCAATGACTGTTTCAAAATGTTGATGTCGTGTACAAGGGCCTTTATAAATATAGTCACATAAAAACGTAATATAATAATACCGACATAGCTCAGAGAATTAGCAAGCTGAAGTGGCAGTGGGCTGGTCATATCTGCCGAAGAACCGATAACCGCTGGGGTAAACGAGTTCTTGAGTGGAGACCGCGAATCGGCAAACGTAGTGTAGGACGCCCTCCGGCCAGGTGGGGTGACGATCTGCGGAAGGTTGCGGGCAGAAGATGGATGCGGCAAGCCGAAGACAGGGCGGGATGGCGCTCATTGGGAGAGGCCTATGTCCAGCAGTGGACTGCGATAGGATATATGATGATGAAAAACGTAATAATGAAGTTTTTACAAAAAAGTATTACAACCGACTTCAATTGGACTGTTTAGTGACCGTAAACACCACTGAAAAGTTAGAGGGAAGCAAAATACGCAATTACGTGAACTTGAATGCCTTTTTTTTAAAGTAATTTTGATTTAAAACTATAGGTACTGGACCGTTTTTGTTGAAATTTTTATGGGACCAATCTTATTATATTTAAGAATAACCTCTGATTTTTTCAAATCGATTTATAAACAACAAAGTTAAGGGGAAACAAAAAAAAAACTATTATTATATTATTATTATTGCGAGTTCAGTCACACTCCCACAAAATACCCACAAAATATTTTTCTCACACGGAGAAAAAAAATGTGACAGCAGAACTAAACAGTAACCCATAATATATTTTCTTGTACCAATAAATAACTATTGTTAGCTAGAACTACATGTTATATTGTTATCGTAACTAAAATTTCGTTCGCAGGATTGTTCTCGCTGTCACAAATTCAAACAGAATTTGAGTAACTATTACAAGATTTCTTTCTCCAGCAGCTTCTAAAGAAGTTTTCACTTGAAAAATAACTCTATGTATCACACAGGGAAGAGGCGATCTTGCAGCTTCTGGTAACAGCGGAAAATTGTGACATTATCGATGTAATGTTTACTTGGGATTCTATTTTCTCAATCCTTATTCAAACACTCATTCATACTTCGTATGGCTAGTATACCAATATTTCTAAACAGGCAAACAAAATATTACACGACAATATCAAGTTGGCGTCGTGTCAACAATGTGCGTCGTGGTATAGGTATATTTTTATAACCTTTAGCTCGGTGTATTTCTTGATGTATAGTTCCTAAAATAGCCTATGAACGAACACTAAACTACTTGTAAGTATTTATTACAGCATAAGCTAACTACTACAATCTATATATAGGTATATTACAAAATTTACAAAAGGAAACAATTGGGCCACCCATAGACCGTTGCAAACGATCTATAGGTAGCTCAACTGCTCCAACTCGATACCCGATGGCAGCTTGTAAGTTAGTGTTTATTGATAGAGCTCTAGTAAAAAAAATTTGCACATTGAGTAAAGATAAACATATTGTGACTATAAGCACCTTGACCTATCTTGTTATAAAGCAATCGTTTTTATTGGTAAACTATAAAGTCATAATTTAACTGAATACATCTACACAGTCTTACGGTTTTTCTAAGACGTTAGTTCCGTAGATTTAAGGCATAGGTAAGTATACTAATATTTAATTTGTGGTCCAGAGTCCAGTGCACCTCTATCTAGCTCGCACACTTAGGAAAAACAGTTTTGCCCAATTGCCTTCGCATGATAAACAAAGCAAAAAAAAATTATATTAAAACATTTCGTGAAGTTGTAGTAACAAATTCACCGCTCCTCTTTTTGTGAAACTTATAGTTACCTAGTACTCAGTTAATTTAAATCATAGACTTTTTTCATTTCATTCAACAAGACGGACCATTACAATGAAGCACTCTAAATAAAGAGGTCATAGAGTTGGGCCGATGAGTTTGGAGCTAAGATTTTACGGAACTTCGGCATTCAGATCTACGGAAAAATAAATAAGTGGAATGCCTTATTCTATTAGAAAGTTATTTGATTAGGTACTTTTTATGTTCTATTCTCTGTATGAATTCACAATTACAGAGTAAACTATCCATCGATATTAAATCGTATAAAACGATGTAATATCGATGAAACTATCACGTTTTTTTTTCAAAAGAACTTGAAGATAAGTACCTACTTGTTATTGAATTAAGCCTTCTTCTATTTGGAACATCCAGGCCCTACACCAAATAGTACTCTTATGATACAAACAAATCAGTTACGGAAATCCCCTATATAAGTCCAACATTGCCCATCTCTAGTATTATGTTCAGCACCAACTTTGACAGATATTCGGCTGCTTCGCGGCGACAATGGCTATTTTTAGGCGTTGTTTCCAGTGCTTTCTTACTTCTGTGATTTATATCTTCAAAAATGTACAAATGTGCGAGCGAGATAGCAGAGCGCTGGATTCTGGGCCTTATATATTATATATTATATCAGTTTGTTTGATACAAATGATAGGGAGATAAACATAGGAACTATTTTGGAAAATAGGACAAATTACTGACATTAGAGTTTCCCTTCTTCCCTTCCTCTCTATGTGACCAAAAACGTCGGTGGTCCATGTAGACCACTGATCTCGGATACTTTCGGCTGTTGCCCCTATCTTTATGATGAAGACAGGTTTATGTTCAACTCGTTCCAATACTTACGAGTTTGGTTTGCGTTCAACTCGTCCCACTACTTACGAGTTTGGCTTGCTATTGTCGATATTAAAGTTACTAGATTTAAAATAATGAAGCTAGTTATTATAACACTTATAAGATAGCAGAATTTAAGGGTTTATTTGCCTAAAACGATTGTTATCCAAACTATAGGGAAATTTTGTACCGCCAATGCATTCTTGTATCGTTCACCCAAATTATGGTAATTTTATTAAATTATGATAATTTTGGTCAGTGAAGTCCTAAATAAATATTATAGAATATGTAGATAGTGCAAAATTCGATTGTGAAATAAACGACACGATCTCACACAAGTCTGCATTATCGCTCATTTATTGGTGGAGTGGAGTTCAGTTTTTTCGATTTATACCTAAAAATACAAAAAAAAAATCGGCTTTGATTAATTTGAGATTTGGGCACTAACAGCAGATTCAAGACTGAGATTTTGGACACGGTGTACATTCACATACATGCTGTTTATCACTACACTAGCAGTACTGCCGTGTAGCCAATACACTGTGTGTTGAAAAAAAAGCGTTTTGAGTAAACGCGCAAATAAACATTATTTGGTTATTAGTCGGTTGTTCTTTCATTTCACTACTAAAGAAAATCGTATTTGGAATCATATTCAAGGAATTACAATTATCTACTATGATATTCAAAAAACCTAAACGGAATATCGTCAAAAAAAGTGTTTTGTCATGATACAGTCCTCTGTATTGATCCAAAACGATGGTGAGGTAGATCGTGACGTGAAGAACAGAATAAATGCGGGATGGTTGAAATGGCGGCAGGTCACAGGAACTATATGTGACCCACGTATGCCCCTCAAGCTTAAAGGGAAAATATACAAATCGGTTATAAGACCTGTCGTGTTGTATGGATCTGAGTGTTGGGCATCAAAAGGGGACGAATGAAAGAAGAGTGCACGTAGCAGAGATGCGAATGTTGAGATGGATGAGTGGAGTGACTAGGTTGGATAAAATAAGGAATGAGTATATAAGAGGAAGCCTGAAGGTAGCGCCAGTGATGGATAAATTAAGAGGTAATAGGTTAGCTTGGTATGGACACGTGATGCGAAGGGAAGAATGTCATGTGACTAGGAGAGTGCTGAATATGGAAGTGGATGGATATAAGAGTAGAGGAAGGCCAAAGAAAAGATGGATGGACTGTGTGAAGGACGATATGAATAGGGCAGGTGTAAGTACAGAGATGACGGGTGATAGGGACGAGTGGAGGAGGAAGACATGTTGTGCCGACCCCACGTAAGTGGGAAAAGGACCCGAAAATGATGATGACAGTCCTCTGTATTGTATATTGTTTTAGCAAAATACTGTACGTGCATTACGTAGTGTTGTGCCATAACAATAACACCATACAGTGTTTTGCCTTTTCAAATTAGCGTTATCTATTTAATACATAATTAGTAGGTATATTCTATATTGTGTACAAACAAACAATTCACACGATACAAAAGTAGAGATGAAGTAATTACCGCTAACGACCGCCCACTCACATGTTGATACCCCGACATTAGATAGTCCAATCGCTTATCAGCAGGGTCGTCACATGGCCTGTCTCCGACATTGTCACACATACTAGCCCTGCTGATAATTTCAGAAATGACCAGAGACATTTATTAAATTTTGTGTTACTTATACACGGTCAAATTTTAATCACCTTAAAAAAAATACGCAGATCAGTTGCCGTTACTGAGCACATACTATACGGCGAAAATACTTGAAAAAATTTAGTCGAATTATTGACAAAATAAATTTGATTGAAATTGGATAACTGTAACCGTTAGTCGTTGGATTTGCGTCAGGCGATATGTACCTTTAATTGATAGTAATTTAAGTTTTATTCATCGTTTGGCAAACCCGGGTTAGCTCGAGCCAGCTCGCAAAACCTCGGCTCGGGCGCCGCACTCGCTCTGCTGTCACTCTGCCATTTTGTAGAAATCCAAAATTCTGACTGCACAGATGCAACGTAGTACTTGGTAGTACCCCGCCTGCATTGCCCATTTTTTTTTTGGTAATTAAAAATTGGTGGTGTATAACGATGACACTGAGCTTTTTTACACGCTACACGCCAGCGACTTCGCTTGTAGCATGTAAAGTCGCCAGTGTCATCGGCGTTTTTACAATCTGCTTGTTGATAATCCTTCCCAAAAGCTAACACGCTCACACGCTAACGTTTAAAAACGTCAACAATCAGCTTATAAAAAAGCTTGTGTGTCATCGATGCTTTAGGTAAAGGTACAGCTAGATATGATCATAGATGAATGACGGTGTTCCTATAATATACCAACATAGATAGTATCCAAGCAAAATGGATGCGTAATACATAAAGGATAGAACATTTTCAGATAAGGGTATCAACATCAAACATTAACGTGTAACCTAATATTTTAATGATTCACGAAAATAACATTGAAATCATTAAGTAGGGTATATGATCCGTCTACGTTTATTTGTTATTCAATTGATAACATATTGACCCATTGCAATTTCCATACAATAGGTATTTTGGTACTTACAAACTCATCATCGTGAAATAAAGAGTTGTACTTGAAATAAATCACATTAATTTAAAGGCAAAAGTTATTGAGGTGGATAGATCCCACTAAATTTTCTATACCGATTAAGCTGAAATTAAATATAGTAGGTACCTTCTATACACCACCAATTTTAATTACCAAAAAAAAATTGTATGGGCAATGCAGACGGGGTACTACGTTGTATATGTGCGTGCAGTCAAAATTTTGGATTACTACAAAATGGCAGAGTGAGAGCGGAGCGAGTGCGGCGCCCGAGCCGAGCTTTTGCGAGCTGGCTCGAGCTAGGTACCCGAGTTTGCCAAACGATGAATAAAACTTAAATTGTTAGCAATAAAGGGCACCGCCTGACACAAAACCAAAGGAAAACTACTTACGGTAACAGTTATCCAATTTTATCAAATTTATTTCGACAAAATAGCGACCAAATTTTTTCAAGTTTTTTTGTCTTAACTGTGTTCAGTAACGGCAACCGACTATGCGTATTTTTTTCTGGTGATTAAAAATTGACGGTGTCACAAATCAAACTTCCAAAGGCCTGGCGGTCCGAGAATTAACATCGCTATTCAACGAGGTATAAATAAAATAACGTCAGTTGTCAGCCTATGGGTACTTTGCCCGTGGACAGTGAACGTCTAAATTCTGTGTTAATTTATAATTGTTGATGGGTTAAATCTAAGTTATCTGGTTCCTAGAGTACAAGCTCTACTTTATTAGTTGGGGGCTAGATGACCTTGTGTGAAATGTCCAAAAATATTTATCTTGAATTAATAAATTATATCTATAAATTCGATATGTCTTATCTACCGGTCCCAAAATGGAACTTCGTGTGCAATGGAACAGTGGCAGGTTAAAACAAAATGGCTTTCAGAAATCAGGCTATTGAGGCGTTCTTTTTGTTATTTGGTTTTATTTTCAAATATGTATTACTTATAAGTTAGAAATCAGCAATATCATCATGACCCACTGCTGGGTTAGGCCTCTCTCTGCTCTTGCCATGCAAGTCCTGTGCCAAATGAGTTATAAATACCTACACATAATCGAATTCTGGTAACAAAAAAATCATAAGATAAAACTTAAATTTAATTATGCATAAGACACTTCGTAGATGCCATTAGGCGTTGCTAATGCTATTGCCATGAATACATAATTATCGCTATTAGGTACATACTTAACCTATGTATTATTGATGATATAAGAAATTGAATAGCTACAAGTGTTTGTCATCATTGTGATCCTTGAAAACCTCTTATTCAACAATTGTCTAGGCAAATATTTAGCTAGGTGCTTCCTGATTACCTTCCTACATCATCAATCAATACCTATATATATTGTAATGTATAATCATGTGTTATTGTTAAGTAATTAATATGTAATGTAATCTGCTATATAACACTTGGGCGCTTTGGCCTAGGCTGTAAGCTCATTTGTGTATGAAATAAAATACAATAAATAAAAATAAAAAATATAATAGACTTGGACCTGCCTGACTGACAATGCACATACCAAACACTGAACCTAGAACTTGAAATTTGGAGGATGTTCGTAAAGAGTTGAAAGTGCGTACCTAGAAAAGGAATTTTGAAAAATCGCACCGCAAACAAGGTTGCTGGGGTCAGCTAGTAGATTAATAACGGCGATTCTTTCTATAGAACACCAAGAATGGCAGCCATAAAACAAGATAGAGTCGTAAATCAGGACATTCGTGCATACATTTTTAAATATTTTTTTTACCTTTTTACTATGGAGTTTTATTAACAATGGAAAATTAAGACTCGTGATATTAAACTGTACCTCATATTTCTTATCACTGTAACCTCTCTGTAAATCTCGAAATTTTATTTTGTATACTAGAAGTTGGCTAAATGGTCTAACTTGTTTTGGCGCGTTTTTAATATACAAAGGCACACTTCTATACTTAAGTAATTCTACGCTTACTTAGTTCTACGTTAGTTATTCTGTACTTGCGTCATTTATGCGTTATCCACCAATATTTATACATTTACGTTACAAATAGGTACTCGTTGTCATCAAGCTGCTCAATGGTTATTGACACGAGTGGTGTTGTAACCCGGTTCTTTATAAAACTTTTTTTTTAAATAAAAGTGTTTCTATTTAACATCTGGATCTATAAATTACAACTATCACTGACATCAATTGGACCATTCTAGTGACCGTAAACAACACTGAAAAGTCACATCAGAAAAGCCAAATACGCATTTTCGTTTGATTAGAAGTCATATTTCTTTCAAAAACTAAACTACTTAATCGATTTTACTTACCCTACTACCCGAATTAGCTAACTCAACCTTTGAACAAACTCTTATAATAATAATTTTAAACTTTCCCCGCTGACTCAAAATGTAAAATATAATATATCAATTTTAGTAGGTACCAGAAAGTAAGTTTTTGGACAAAAATATCCAAATTGACCAATTTTTTGGTTATGACTATAAGTAGAAGTACTAGTATAGTATTAAATTATCTGTGGTAGAGGTATATAATAATAATAACCAGCAATTTATACCTACTGAGTGTCACTCAAACTCTACTTATCCAAAAAATGAACTCAGTAATTTACAAAATTGAGTAATTGCTAGGTACGGAGTCTTACAAATTGATAAAACAGCAAAACGAGTAAAATCGCCAAGTGTAAGTTATAAACCGAGGGTTTGCCATTTATTGTTGCCCATTAATTTGGGACACGTTTACAAAGGGACCTGTTAGTCGGGACAAGATTACATACACAAAGATTATCCCGAATAAATCAGTTGTTAATGCAATCTCCTAATATTTATTTACACAACTTACTATATAAATTAAAAAAAAATGAAGCCGTGTATTTGTTTCTACAACCTCACAAAATATTTTAGTAGCTATTTTTTTTTGATATGATATGTTTAACTTAAGCGAAAGAAATTGGGAAAAGCAGATTTGCCAAAATATGTGCGAGCGAGATAACGGCGTCCGGCATTCTAGGCCTTAACTTTATTTACATTTTAACCATAGTTTACCCATTATAGACATTATCATATACATGGTGTGACTAGAATGGATATTAGAGGAAGCCTGAAAGTAGTGCCAGTGGCAGATAAGTTGAGGAGTAGGTAACAGGGAGGGCGAAAGGATGAATGCCATGTCAGTAGAAGAGTGTTAGATATGAAAGTAGATGGATTTACGAGAAGAGAAAGACCAAATAAAAGATGGATGGACTGTGTGACAGAGGATATGAACAAAGCAGGTGTGAGTACAGAGATGACGGCTGATAGAGACGAATGGAAGAAGACATGTTGTGCCGACCCCACCTAAGTGTGGGATAAGGACAGAGAGATGATGATGAGACAAAAAAACTATTTCTGTCATCTTTATCTTTAAAATCTTTATTATGTCCAAATTATGTCAGCCTCTGGTCGTCCACTGCTGGACAAATTCCTCCATATGACGCCACGACTATATATTTTTTACTTTTAACCTGCCTGCAAAAAGGTTGGTTTAGTTCAAAGTAATTTTGTAACAACGTAACCTTTACTTCGCTAGGTCAAAAAAATTAGTAAGATCCTGCGTTCAAGTTTAATTAATTTATTTTTACGATAGCTATGGCAACTCATTACGAAGTCGTTGTTTGCTGCAAATACCATAGTTATTATTAATTACCTATATAGATGCGTCAACGTCAATAAAGTTATATAAAACTTATTATAGTTACGATAATTAACTCCGTTGTGTCATAAATTGAATATTATGAGTACCTGTTTGATTTTTATTTATTACATTCTGTTAAATTGTTATCGGTCAAATAAAAAAATATAGGTATATCTTAAACGAATGAAGCAACAGATTTACAGAAAGTTAACTTTAATAAGTTATTATTAATATATGAGTGAGTAAAATCTTTCTTCTCGCTTTCTGTCAATTTGTGGCAGTGATTTCATGAAATGCAACGCAAGTGTGTAACAAGAAGTTAGCCGTCAGATGCGACCAACCAACCCCAGAAAATGATGTAAATAAAATCTTTCTTCATATGAAATGTCAGATGTTTGTTACACATCATAATATGAGACTACTGTAAAGCGTCGATGACACAAGGCTAGTTTACAAGCTACAAGCCGGCGAGTTTAAAAGCTAGCGAGTGAGTGATTTAGCTTTCGAGAAGGATTGTTAACTAGCAGATTGTAAAAAGCCGATGACACGGGGCAAGTTTTGAGGCTACAAGCGAACTCGTTGGCTTGTAGCTTGTAAACTAGCCCTGTGTCATCGATGCTTAAGGCTCGATCGTTTTTTATTTACTTGTGAACCTAATAAAAATCTGATAATGGAATTCGCGTACATACCAACGTACACTTAATTGGTTCACATGCCTTTACCTGTAATTGTAGTAATGACATTGTTTTCCAACACTCAAGTTTTTTATAGAGCCTGTTACAAAGTAATCGAACTGTTACAAACACTTAACAATCATAATTAAAAAAAATATTAGGTGTTTCCATCATAATAGTATGTAGTTATGACTGATGCTCGATAATACTACTTAGTGGGTATTTATATTATAATTCTATTTATTATATTATAATTATATTGATAATACATAATTGATATAAGCTCGTGATTATAATAAGAAAACATAGGTGACCTTAACCTTATAAAGGAATTTTCTTTTGAAGTGAACTACGGAACTCTAATTTAATCATCAACAACAAGCAATTTTAATGCAATTACTTCCTAGCCTAATTGGACAATTACATGACAAAACAAAGTAGCTTATGTAAAAACACTGTCGCCATATCATGCATGAACATCATAATTTTATCGCCTATTCCCGATTGTCCCTACCTCCTGCGTTCCTTACATAACCTATGTGCCTATTGTGCCTATGTGAATCAAAGTAGGTACAATCAGCTGCACTTCTTCTTATCGTGTCACTAGTTCTTTCGATCCAGTGTGGTGAAAGGATTTCAAGTGCACCTCGAAGTGACTCCTTTCGTGCACTTGACACATCTTTTAGAACTTTTTAGGTTCTATGACATGCAGCTGCATGAGCTTAGCTTTTTTTTTTACAAGTGGAAATACTCATGGATGCCCACCGCCCTTGGGGGAGGGTGGAGGGGTATATCGGACTTTAACCGACTAAAACCCCATGGTGGCCGACCTCTGCGCATTAGAGGGACCCCGGGATATCCAAAGAACACGTAGCGGTGTCCCTCACGCACGTTGCTTTGAGGCCCATCCCAGGGCAGGCTTGCGCCGACCCCGAGCTCCGCTTGCAGTGCATGCCTCCCCGTGCACTGCAGCCGTCCCGGGCTCGAGTAAAATGCAGCCAGAGCCCCCACTCCGACCGCTCTCGAACCGCATGAGCTTAGCTAGTCTAGCCCGACTCTTGTTTTCAAAAAAAAAGTGTAGAATAGGAAAATATACAAACATCGATTTTCCAAAGAACCAGCCACTGACTCACGAGTGAATAGACGAGTCCGTAATAAAGGCTAGAATTGTAGGTATTGAAATAGTAATAAAATATTAATAATTATGACCCACAGAAGTATTAAATTAAAGAAACACTATGTAATAATATTACTTATTCTTTGGAAACACACTGTAGTACTTTCAAAATGCGCCCAAGAAAAGGGAGCCACATTGGCTAACTTCAAGTACATTTTGGTCCGATGAAAATTTTCGAAAAAGAGAATTAACAGGGCTAGATAACCGTTATTAATATAATATGTTATGACCTATTAAGACCCGGATTTCTGTAGGGGTAATTATTTTATAGCATGATAAAAAACTCGGGCTATTCCATTTCGGTTACTAAGCCGGTTTGCATCGCAAAAAAAACTCCTTCACGAGCGTTGAATTTACAAATTGAAAAATGAAATTATTAAAGTTATTAAGTTTTAGTTCCATAAACAAAATCTAAGATTTCAGAGTGAAAATGAAAATGAAAATTTAAAATGAAACAGTTTATTTGCGACACAAAATAAGTAACATATAAAAAGTCTAATTTGCTTCAAATATTTTCCAATTGTCCACAGCATAATATTTCTTATGATCCAATTTTCCTTTTTTTTATGTAAGCTATTGTGGCTTGTACCTCGTCATAGCCTTTGACTTGGCTTGGGGATCGCATGACGACTATTATATATTATAACTAGCTGACTTAATAAAATTTAGTATTAATATTACATAATAAATATATATAAGGTTAGTTTTTGTTTATGCGAAACCTAAATTAGTTTGCTCAGAATCGATAACCAAGTTCAAAAAAAAAATTAACCCCTGTTTCATTTTGGAAAATATCTAAAATAAAATAAACGGGGCTCAGCTTTTCATAAACAAAAACTGACCTTATATTTACGGTATACATACGGTTAGTTTTAGTTGAGTAATTTAGCGCAGGAGTAGGTTCTCCATGAAAAAGGTAGGACAACGATGCAACACAATTATGGATTATCTCGGTGAGTTTTAGAAAAAAAGAATATATTTATATTTTAGTGATTAGAAAAAAATAAAAAATAAACGGGTCTCGGCTTTTGCATAAACAAAAACTAACCCAGTATATAAATAACATAAATACATGTAATATTAATATGATATATGTATAACAAACACACTTTCCAAGTTTCCAATCTCTACGTTCAAAAAGATAATTAGTAGCGCTAGTATCATAGTTAAAATATATAAATAGATTTTTATTTATAAACTACATCGTTAAAAGTTTTTTTACGAAATGAAGATATTTTATTTTTAATGATTGATTTTTTTTAACTGTTTTCCGCCTCTATACTGCTTTGATATCTATCTTGATTTGATTGGTGTTATATATAGGAACACCGTTATTAATAATTGAAACTAACACTATTCTATCTAAATCATCTCCAATGCCTGTTGGTTGCCTGGAAGAAATCGCTCTCAGCGATAAGGCCGCCAATTGTACCACTCATTAGTTTTAAGTCTTGTATCTGTTATTTTCCATATGTACAATAAAGAATTATCTATCTATCTATTACATTTACAAAATTATAAGGAATAAATTTTATTATGTTAAGTATAATATATCTTCAAGTAATCACTGTTTTAACATCAAGTTTGTAACCTGTACTGTTACTGAGTAACAATGTAACGCAGCGACTCCAAATTTTAACATAAATATCGTCTTAATTTAAGATGAGTCATGGAGGTTGTATCAATTTTTTTAGAGGTTGTTTTAATTAAATTCTTGGTCAATATTATATTTACAACTTTTGAACCCAAAACCCCATGTTTTTGTACAGATATTTTTGAACAATTGTAAAAATTACCCTTACCTTTTTTTACCCGACTGCCAAGGAAGCGTTATATTTTTCACGCGTATCTTGTATGTACGAGTATGTATGTAAATTTTTTGTTACCTCGTATCTTCCAAACGGCTGGATGGATTTAGACAATTAAGGTATCGTTTCTATTAAAAAAAATAATCGAAATGGCGGATTTTTGGAGCTAAATAGTAAGTCGTTATTATTTTTTGTTTTTACCAAACCTATCGAGTAGAGTATCAAAATGAAGGTATTTTAAAGGAGATTACAAAAATATATAAGTTATATGTTAAATTAATCTATCAGGACCATGTCATTTCGTCATCTGTTGGCTGCCAGCAAGGCGACCCTCTAGGTCCGGCCATTTTCAGCCTTGCCATCCACCCGATTATTCAACGTCTCCAATCCAAACTTAATGTTTGGTATTTGGATGACGGAACATTAGGGGGCGACGTGAACACGGTGTTCGATGATCTTAAACTAATTTCTGATGAATTTCGGCAAATCGGATTGGACCTAAATTTTTCAAAGAGCGAACTATTCGTGTCTGAAACTTGTTTGGATCGAAATTCGGTTATCGCTAAATTTAACAGTTTGGCACCGAACATTACCGTAGTGGAGAAGTGTTCTCTTCGGCTCCTTGGTTCACCAATCTTTGACGAGTCTTTTGCAGGTTTTGTAGATGAAAAAATTCAAAATTTCTCACAAACCACCGACAAACTTCTGAAATTAAATCCCCACATGGCCTTTACAATTATAAAATTTTGTTTGTTTGTTCCCAAATTTACGTACGCTTTACGGTGTTGTCACCTGTGGAAACACACTGAGCTGATGGAAGGCTTAGATAACATCATAAAGAATACACTGTCGGTGGTTTTGAATATCGCGCTGGATGACAGGGCATGGTCGCAGGCCTCCCTTCCTATTAAAATGGGAGGCTTAGGTATACGCAAAATTTCAAGTGTTAGCCTACCAGCTTTCTTGTCCTCAGTCTATAGCACAAGTTCTTTGGTTGAAAAAATTTTAGCTCCGACGGTTTCAATTCAATCTGGCAACATTTTCAAAATTTCACATTTAGACGAGGCCAGGAACGCTTGGCAAATTGCTTGCCCAAATACTACTCCCCCCAAAACCCTTTCGTCTCAAAGGCAATGGGACGGGCCTATCTGTGAGCTAACACGGAACTGTCTGTTACAAACGTGCTCTAGCCCCTCAGATCGTGCTCGCCTCCTAGCCGTTTCCAAATGGGAGTCAGGACTTTGGCTGCAAGCATTGCCCTCACAAACGATTGGCACATTATTGGACCCTTTAACTTTCCGCGTTGCAACACGTCTGCGGTTGGGTGCTCCATGCTGCGCTCCACATAGATGCCGGTGTGGTACTGCGGTCGAACATCTTGGTCACCATGGATTATCGTGCACTAGGAGTGCTGGCAGAATTTCCCGCCACAGTAGTCTTAACGAAATCATTCGCCGGGCTTTTACCACCGCCAATGTGCCAGCCGTTCTCGAGCCGAACGGTCTAAGTCGTGACGATGGTAAGCGGCCTGACGGTATGACGCTTATCCCATGGAGAATGGGCAGGCCCTTGGTGTGGGACGCTACATGCGTAGACACTTTGGCACCTTCTCATTTGCCAGGGACGCAAGTTAGGGCTGGTGCGGCGGCAAACTCTGCTGAAGATCTCAAGCGGCGTAAATATGTAGGTCTTGATAGGTCGTACATGTTTGAGCCCTTTGGGGTCGAGACCCTAGGTCCATGGGGAATGGGAGCCTTCCGCGTTTTTAAAATTTTGTCAGAGCGTCTGGTCGAAGCGACGCGTGATCAGAGGGCTGGCAGCTATCTGGGCCAAAGAATAAGCCTTGCTATACAAAGAGGCAATGCAGCCAGTATCCTCGGCACGCTGCCATCGGGTATCGAGTTGGAGCAGTTGAGCTACCTATAGATCGTTTGCAACGGTCTATGGGTGGCCCAATTGTTTCCTTTTGTAAATTTTGTAATATACCTATTTATAGATTGTAGTAGTTAGATTAAAAATTAAGTTATATGTTTAAATTTAATTTGGAATAATGAATTGGCAATAGATGCATAATATTTTCGCAGTCGGGTTTTCCGTTTTTATAAACATTAATCTTGTTTATAAATATGCTTACTAGGCAACTTAAGTTCATTTAACCTTGATGCCTACTAGTGACTTTTCAAACGAGAGAGGAAATCAAACCTGCGTTAATACCTATAAACAAACGTCACAGATTCACCACTTGCCTATAACAGTCTACCCAGCACATTTTTTTTCAATTTTAATTTACCATTTACCATTTCAATATTCAGTCATTTATTGCCATATTGGGTAGGAAGGTTACATATCGGGTCTTAATAGTACGAACAGCTAAACAATATTACCAATTTGTTGCAATCAATTAATAGAAGCGGGCAGATATTGGTAGATCTTCAATTTTTATGGCCCTTTCTTTCTTAACCTTATCATAAGCCTAACTAAAAAATATGGTGTTGATGAACCCAAGAAAATAAACTGAAATAAAAAATAGGTTGTCTGTAAAGTTGGTTTACGGACGATAGTTTAACGTGACTACCAGCGTTACCGGACAATGAGCGTAGCCGGACAATGACAGCGTTACCAATTACGTCAACGTTTTCGTGCATGCAGCCGGCGTTCATCGATTTATTAGACGTAGGTACACGTCAAAAAGAATGATTTGATTTGAAATACTTGTTTTGAGGTTCTGCGGCATTGGTGACGAGAATATATAGAGCATCTTACCGAACGCTTATCCGAGTGGGATTCATCGTCTGACCTCCTTATCGAAGTGTGACCTACCTAGTTGGATCATCTGACCCAAATACAAGTAGTGGTTGACAACTTTGATGACACCGTTCTAAACGTGAACGAACATAAAGGCCTTGAATCTCGCGTGCCGTTATCTCGCTCGCACGTTAGTACATTTTTGAAAATATAAATTGACTGAGTATAAATTTCAAAAAAGTGGATCGGTGAAGGTCTATTAATTATATTAGCCAATCAAATGTATACCTTCAAGTCAACAATTTACAAATGTGCGAGAGAGATAACGACGTTTCTGGGCCTTAAAATTTAATATTACTGTAATCTTTTCGCCAAGACCGACCTGCTGAGAAATTATGTTGAGGTCTCTGAGCTTTGTTCCAAGAATGCCATTATCCGGCCATAAACATACTTGAAAACGTACTCTAATGGAGTAACCAGTTTTAGGTTGTTTCGTAATGCAAATGACCTTTTTGCATTGCGAATGTTATATTTTTATTTTTCCGCGATCATGCGTAGGTATATACCTTATAAGTAAGACAAAAAATCAAATTACGCAGCACGCACAGGCAAGTTCTTAAAGAAAATGCCTGCAAGCGCGCTGGTCACTATTTACACGGAACTAGGCATGGAAATGATTGCTACTTCTATTTCATTGTCACATGATGAAAAAACAACAGGTTGATTTTGAATAAAAGATTTTTGATTTTGATTTTGATTTTGATTTTTGACATGATGATATTAATAGGTCGGGGAAAAAGTCTTTTCGTATTTTGTATGTACGAAGTTGTAGCAAAATCTCTTCGGTTGTACTGTTTGTATCTAGCTGGTTTTGACATCATTGAAAATATGACATTTTAGTAAAGGAATGAAAAATTAAAAAACAATTTTCCGCCATTTTTTAATGGTTTTTTTTACCGGTAGCATGAGTGAATCTAACGACGAAATTCGATAATTTTTGAATTTATATTTCTAAAAAGGGAAAAATGCGACAAAACACGCGAATAAAATTTGTGACGTTTATGGACCTAATGTTGTGTCTGCAAGAGTAGCACAATGTTGGTTCAAGTGTTTTCAGTCCAGGAATTTTGATGTCCAAGATGCAGCTCGCTCTAGTCTCTCTGTTACGGATAGAGTTGATGACATTTCTGAAAAGGTGGAGCAAGATCGGCATATTAGTAGTTACGACGTAGCTGAAGAACTGGGGATTAACCACAAAACAGTTTTGACCCACTCGAAAAAGTCTGGGTATACAAAAAACTCGATATTTGGGTGCCACACGAGCTCACTGAAATAACCCAAACGAATCGTGTACGCATTTCCGATTCTCTATTGAAACGTAACGAAATTGAACCGTTTTTGAAAAGATTGATCACTGGTGATAAAAAGTGGATCACCTACGACAAGAACGTGCGCAAACGATCATGGTCAAAGGGCAGTTAAGCACCACAGACTATAGCGAAACCCGGATAAACGCGAAATAAGGTGATGCTGTGTGTGGTGGGATTGGAAGGGCATCCTTCATTATGAGCTTTTACCACCGGGCAAAACCATCGATTCGGATCTCTACTGCCAACAGCTGATGAGACTCAAGCAAGAAATTGAGAAAAAACGGCCGGAATTGATCAACAGAAAGGGTATGGTCTTTCATCATGATAACGTCAGACCACACACATCTTTGGCCACTCAGCAAAAATTGAGAGAGCTTGTTTGGGAAGTGTTAATGCATCCACTTTATAGCCCTGACATTCCACCCTCAGATTTCCACCTGTTTCGGTCTCTTCAAAATTCTTTGGGTAGGGTTAGGTTAACATCAAGAGAGGACTGTCAAAACTACTTGTCGCATTTTTTTGATCAGAAGTCCCAAAATTTCTACTGCAAAGGGATTATGTCACTACCTAAAAAATGGCAACAAGTTATCGAACAAAACGGCACACATATATTATAATTAAATGAAATAAAACTTTAAAAAAAAATGTCTTGAACTCGTATGTAAAATGTGAAGGAACTTTTTCCCCGACCTAATATTTCATTTTCTTACATATAGAGCTGTTAGAAAATGTAATAATATCACTGGTTATTTGGTCACCGGTGATTTTTCATCAGTGGCCTTTTGTGATAATGTCACATTTTGGTAAAATAATTCACGCATGACGCGACGTCACGCGATTGCGTGACGATCGTGCGTGAGGGAGTGATTACTCCCACTCACTGTCAGCACACTACTGACTGTCTGTTATTGTTATTTACGATACGAATAAAATTGTGAATGGTGACAAGTATTATGACATCACAGCGTACAAAATCGCCTGCCGAGGAGCACCGGGCGGATATCACCGATGATTTTGTAACAGAATTGGAATCAGAAAGTCACAAATGTTATGTGTGATCAGTTTTATACCATGATAAATAACATGTTACTCGGTATACTTTCCATGCCTGCAAGAAACACCAGGCATTTTGACCAACTCTGTAACCCTGTTTCTAATCGAGATGAATTTGTGAAATTTAGCATTATACGCAATCAATTATGGTAGTAAATATTTCAGCTACAGTAATGCTCAGCATTAGTAGGTAATAAAATATCCGACCCTAACTATAACATGAACTTCTACCGTGGCGTCAACAATTATACGAGTAGTCACGTATCCTCCATCTTGATAATTATACTGCACAGTGATTAATAATTGCACGCTATATTTCACAGTCACCAAGATATTGGGATGTGTCACAACTATCTATCTATGTACATATATATATATCTAGCCCGAAAAAAAAATTGTATGGAGGGAATGCTTATATACCTTTGTAAATACTAAAATCATTGTTTATCTATTAACACTCAAAACCACAAAAAAAAAACTGTTTTTTTTACTATTGGCTTTGTCTGTTGACCACCATCTCACCTGATGTAAAAACAAGCAAATTATATTCCTACAAATTACATTCGAATGGTTCAGAGGATTCGGAAACTATGGATCATAAAGTTACAATGAACCATGACTTTGCTTAGGAAATAATTGTACCTACGTTACTGCATTACTTTACTTTTTATCATCATCTTTTGGACGACCATTTCTGGACATAAGTAGTCTATTATAATCTTATAAAAAAAACATATTTTTCATTTTCATAGAATGTTCAGTAGTCAGTACCTACCGTGTATAAATTATACACGTTTGGTGCTCTTTCTGGGAACACCGGTACAATTTTAAACCTTTTTCTCGTTTTCAAAAAATAAGGTAGAATAATAGGGAAACTTTTCTTTATATTTTTTAGACGCAGGGTTAGAGACCAACAAATTATATAAATATATTTAGTAATAAATCCGCTTGATTTCTAAACAAAGGTTTTAATTAACTTAACTTTAGTTTAGAACTTCTTCTCGTTCGTTTCTGTTCGTTGACTCTTTGGTTTATAATATAGTAATATGTACTAAAGTTCTAAACTAAAGTTAAGTTAATTAAAACCTTTGTTTAGAAATCAAGCGGATTTATTACTAAATATATTTATATAATTTGTTGATATTTATGGATTTCCGCAAAGTAACGCCTGAATCAATCAATTATCTTAGGGTTAGAGACAATCAGGAATAGGCGTCTTCACCCGTAAGGTATGTATAATATGAACTAATAAGTACAATAGAATTTTATTTTTTTGCAGAGAAAAAGACCATTCTCAAAGATGTATCGGGGCTGTTCAAGTCAGGCCAACTCACAGCCATCATGGGACCGTCTGGTGCCGGCAAGTCTTCGCTGCTCAACGCTCTTACAGGATTCTCGTAAGTCAAATTCAAATTCAAATGTTTATTTGCATTATACGTTGTACATAATGGTCTTTAAAATTGTAATGAGTATCAAACATACACCCTGTAAGGGCACAACAAAATGAGACTTACAAAGATTATGCTAAAATAAATATTAAACTGTTACTTTTTTCATCCTTTCACTCATTTATTTATTTATATTTTAAACATTTTAGGTAAATTAACAGCTTACAATGAGTATAAGTAAAGAACTAAAAAAAAACTGAATTATACCTATGCTTAACATACCAGTTAAGATAAGGGCATTTTGTTTATTCTAGGTGGTATTTTTCCACTATTAACTCTTATCTAGGTATTCATTATAACTAATAGTAGATACACATTACTATCTTGTTTTTATTTAAATTTATCTGTATCTGCTACTGTATCTGTATCATATTATGTACCTATTAGTTATTGAAAAAAAATAAAAAAAATCTAACAGGTACTATACCGTCCTACTAGAAATCGTCACCTACAGACGGTAAAACCTTTATCAATTCTACATCTTATAGAGTACCTAAGTAAAGTACTCCATTTACCATAGCTATTCAATAACGTATAAACTACTTTACCAAGTATTCAAACACAAATTCATGGTGCATAATAATTTATGCATAACTTAGCTTATGTCCCCCACCCCACTAAGTATAAATACCTATGTGTTATATATACTATTTTATATAAGTATTAATACGTTTTTTATTGTATTATTACCTATTATTGCAGAAATGAATAACCCACCAATTTGCCTGCTAAGAAAAATAAAAAAGTGGTTTGTAATTGTTTTATTTCATAGTATTTTTATAGTAACACTCAGGTATACAAATTAAATAAATAAGAAAATATTTTGGACATTTGCTACAGCGCCATCTAGCACCAAACTAAGCAGAGCTTGTACTATGGGGACCAAAGAGAATATAACCACTACTTTTTAATAGGAGCTAGATAATTGATAGGATACTTATATACTTTTTTATAAAACATACATAGAAAACACCCAGACTCAGGACAAACATCAATGTTCGGAATCAAACCCACGACACCGGCGTGACAGTCCGACATAATGACAAGATATGTATATGTCGTGGCCGGATCATTGAATTGGCCATTTCATGAAGTGGCTGGTCATTTCATGAAATAGCCGTATTTCATTAAATGGCCAGCTAATATTGGCCATATCGTTCGAACGTCAACGTTTAATGATATGGCCATTCACGTTTGGCCATATCATAAATGTAGGGTTTCCATGATATCGATGCACAACCTGACTAAAGAAAATTATCTAAGGCAGATAGAAATTAGGTGACGGTAGGTTATCAGGTATTTTTTTATGCGCGCCTACACGCGAGCGAAGCGAGCGTGCTTATCCTTATAACAGAAAATCATCGCTGGCAGATAGTCCTTATAATAATACCAAATTATATAGATTACCGATGACATAACATGGTTTTAGAAACATGTACATTAGTTTTTAAAAATTATAGTCTTTCACTCGCAATTTCCATGAAGTCATATTTTGTAATTTCACCCTTTTTTATCAGAATAACTATCCGCCGCCATGTTGCAACTCAAAAACAAAACAGTATCAACGCCTCTAACGGTGGATAATATAACTATTTTATGATATGATCAATAATGCTTGGCCCTTTCATGAAGTGGCCAAACGTTAGTGAACATCAATTTGGCCATTTCATGAAATGGCCACGCGTTTAGCTGTTCATATCATTAAACGCTGGCTATTCATTGATCTGGCCAGGCCATTTCAGGATGTGGACGCGGGTATTGGCCATTTCATGAAATACGGCCATTTCATGAAATGGCCAGCCACTTCATGAAATGGCCAATTCAATGATCCGGCCACGACATATACATTCCCAAGCTTTCACATTTATATTACTCTTAATTATGCAAAGACTCACTTACTCACTCAGAATGCTTGTCAGAAGAAGAATGTTTTTGCAAAATTAAGAGTATAATTATAAATGTGAAAACTTGGGAGTGTATACATGTCTGTGCCGCTGACTGTACTAACCACTCCACCAACCGTGACGTTTTACTGTTTACATTCTTCTTAAACAATGAAAATGCATAAATTTTCTACCTTGATTCAGGACGCAGGGCGTAACTGGGACGATTCGTGCCGGAGACAGTATTTGCGAGCTTAACAAGTCCAGTGCGCTTCGCTCTCTGAAGGCGTACCGGAAGAAATCCTGTTACATCCTGCAAGATGACCGGCTGAACCCACTTTTCACGGTGCAGGAGCTGATGTTGTTCGCGGCCGATATGAAGCTGGGGAATACTATCTCTCAAGAACTTAAGGCTGAGATTGTAAGTTCACTTGTATCATTGAACGATGAGAATAGATGAAATATATTTGTTTGGACAATTAATCAATACATGACCCTACTGACTGACTGAGGCTTCTGTCGACTGGGACTATTAGTATTGGGACTCCGGAACGAAGCACAACGACAAAACATAAAATCAATGTACTCGTATAATTTTAGTGTAGGTATTTGTATCAGCATCTTGGCCTCACCGCTATCCGAGGAGGCAAAGATGCTGATACAACTTTATTTACGTGTAATTTAGGTCAGGTAGTTCGTTATTTATTTTTTTCTAATCTGTACAGCAACATGTAACTAGTTTCTACGGGGGTGACATAGTCACTGCGTGACTGAACCCCTTCTAAATAATAAAGAAATAAAAAAAATAAAAAAAATTGTATTGGGACCACGGTCCCAGTCGACGAGATGCTATGAGTATAGTTCTTGCGAGGGAATACCATCTCGCAGAACTTAAGGCTGAGATTGTAAATTCACTTGTATCATTGTACGATGAGAATATATTAAATATATTTGTTTGAACAATTAATCAATACATGATCCTACTGACTGACTGAGGCTTCTGTCGTCTGGGACTACTAGTATTGGGACCGCGGTCCCAGTCGACAGATAAAATTTTTGAACCCGTCGACTGGGACCGCACAGCACGTGACGCAAATTGTACCTACAGTTTCGTCGTCAGATAAAAATCCAAGATTTTATAGTATGATTTATATCTATGTATATTTAAATAACAAAGACGATAACTAAGAACTATAAGGCCAAATCACTGAAAGTAGAGAGACTTCACGGGGGTATAGGTAATAGTCAAAAAGTAGATATGCGTGTACTTATAATGATTTCGCAATTCAAACAAGGTTGTTTAGTTGGTAGTTGGTGTAAGATATTAAAGATAAAAATAGTGTATTTATATTATCTACGGTTCCACTTTTTGTGATATCTGGTGGAAAATCCGCCCTACGCGCAGAGTAATTATTTTGTAAGAAATTGCCTAAACTTTCATAAATCATCATTATTATAGTTATTGAGCGTGCTTTTCTAAAACTAATTTCTTCCATATTAAAATACTTTCTTAAACCTTTATGATCCTACCATACCCTATGTACGGTCTACAGTACGCTACACAACATTGACGTTTGTAATTTGCCCCCGTAATCGCGCCGCCCCGGAGAAGCCGACGAAAAATGCCAACGAAAAAAATTTACGAAAGTACATATTTTTATGTTGGTGTGTATGGAAACGAAGCTCAGTTCAGTTCGATAGGGACAACATTCGTTCCTTACGGGTATTTTTAAAAGGCAATAATTATGTGGCGTTATAGAAAGCCCTTTACATTGTTTTAATCATCCAGTAATTACCTGGACTCTGGACCATAATTATTGCATCAAGTCAGCAATTAGTTCAAACTGGTTAAATGGAGATAGATGAATAACGGTGTTCCTATAGAACACCAAGATACACAGTATCTAATCGAAATGGATGCGGAATACCTACAGGACAGAATTTTTTCACCGTCAATAAAAATGAAATATCTCTATTTTCAAATTATGTTTGTTACTTTTTACTATGTAGTTTTATTAACAATTAAGAAGCCTAGTAGTTTTAACATAATAATACTTATTTATCTAGCCCTGTTCGTACTTCTCTTTTTCAAAAATTAGCATCTGACCAACATGTACTAGAAGTTAGCCAATGTGGCTCCCTTTTTTGTGACGCATTTTCAATGTACTACATTGTGTTCTTTGAGTATTACCTACCTACTGTTGTTACAATTATACTCTTGTTGAATAATTGCTGATTGCTGAGAATCGCAAAACAATGACAAAAAGGTGTTTCCTTCTGAAGTGATATTACCTATATGAAAGCGTTTTTGTCCTGATTAGGTTAGTAGGTATAATTTTTATTTAAAAGTTAAAGGAAAGGTTCAACCAACGTATTATAATAAGTATTTACAAGTACAGAAATAGTCTATTGAATTTGATGTTTGAAGAATTTGTCCTCAGAGAACAAATTCGTCTTTTTATGACATTATCCAAAAATGCTGCACTGGACTTTGTAATTCAAAGTTCCTGTTTTTATTATTTTAATATGTGGCGTCACTGGCCAGGTGCTCTCCTGATGGTAAGAGATCACACCTGCCCATAACCTGCGTGCGTACCAAAAAATCTATGTGTGCAAAAACCCATGATTAACGGTGAAGGAAAACATCGTGAGGAAACCGGCATGTCTTGGAATCTAAAATATTCGAAAAACATGTGTCAAGTGCACGTAAGGAGCCCCTTCGAGGCACACTTGAAATCCTTTCACCACACTGGTTCGAAAGAACTAGTGACACGATAAGAAGAAGAAGACTATTTTGGGCATCGACTGACATGATCTTTTGACTTTTAACATAAGATGAGCGTCTTACCGGGTTGTCTGGAACAGATCGCTTACAGCGATAAGGCCGCCCCTTGTACTACCTTAAGGCCTTTTTATTCTTGTACTATTGTTTTTTTACTCTGTTTTGTTCTTGTTGGTGTACAATAAAGTGTTCGTCTATCTACTGATGACATCACTTGTTTAAAAAAAGTAGGCAAGTACCTTTTTCAATAACAATAACTTACGCATGAAAACGAGTGATGACAAATTGTGCTTGTAACAAATAGGAAAATCCAAAAATTTGCATGTAATTTGCATTGTTTTTGATGTGTTGACATAATGAGCAGAACAACCATATTCAAAGTATGTTGATGATTTAAATCTCAGGTCATGTCGTGACCTGGTATTTCCGAAAAATAAAATTGTTAAAACTTATACAATTTAGTCCTTGTTCTAGCAACTTGTTCTACCATGAGTGTTATACCTTGCCTCTACGAGAAAAAAAATACTTCTCATTATGTTCCTACCTGAGTATTAACCTAAGTCCTAATACAAAATTATTATTTCTTTATTTTTCTAACAGTCTAATTTTGTACATTTTATTCCAATATATTTTTAAACAAAATCTACTTTTTTAATTACATAACTAATTACTAACATAATGCTAAAACATGATTAAACTAAAATTACTTAAATAAGTATAAAAATAAAGAATAAGCCTATCTAAATTTACAAATAAAACACAGAGTTTAGGTCAAAGTACCCAAAGGTCTAGCGACGTTACCTCGTTGAATGGCGATGCTAATCCTTGACCGAGGTAAGCGCTATCCAGCCCTTTGGTTTAATAATAATTTAATTGTATTGTCGCTAACTAAGATCTGTGTGGCGAAATCACGCCTCGCCTCGAGTTACGAAATCAAAACATACATGGGTATTATGTACTGCTACTATAACTCGGTCGAATAATATGACACCTGGCTCGAATGACGTTTGTGCAAAGTACAGCGTGGAATTGTATAATCTTGATAGAGAAGAGGTCGTGTAATACTTGGTAATGATAAGGCTTAGCAATTAGGGCTTGATTAGGGGAAGAAGAAACACGGAGGGCGCTGCGCGGGGAGCATCAAGTTCCGAGCCACGTGTCAGCCAGGTGTCATGTTAATTCGCCCGAGTAGTAAAATATTAGTGAGATTTTGCTGAAAACGGCAAACACCTCGTTGATACCTACCGACACCTATTAATTTCTGCCGATTTTTTTTCACTTGATCTAGTATGTGCTTTTTACAGATCAAGGAAGTGCTGATCAAGCTAGGGTTGTCCGGAACAGAAGAGACTCGATGTGGAAACTTATCTGGAGGTCAGAGGAAGCGGCTGTCCATCGCCGTAGAGCTCATTGACAACCCTCCCGTGATTTTCCTGGACGAACCAACCACGTAAGATAACTTATTTTTTCTATCCATGTTATTTAAAAGGATTTTTTTGTGCATTGTGATTGTGACTTATGAGGTGCACTTTCGTTGAGGCTTTTTTTAGTGTTTTATAACTTATTATCCGTTGATTTTTCGTATCCCGATATTTGGAAAGAAATAAATCCTATTATTCGGATATCTGGATATTTCGTATAATTGGGATAGTGTTCAAAAAACTTAATAAAATCACGAAATTTTCAAAATATTTTAGGTTAATTAGGTGTTGGAACACGTTTTGAGTAATTACGACCTCAAATTAGGTTAAAATTTAAAACAAAAAGTAATGTTTAACCGACTTAAAAATAAATAAAAAAACTGAAAAAAACAAACTGTAGTTTTTCAGTTATAAGTAGACCACCCACACCGAGGTGCAAAGATAGGAGCAGAACAGACGAACTTCACATCCTGCTTATACATATAGAAGAACTAGCTTTATTTATTTGTGTATAAGTGCCTGCAAGCGTGGGTTACCGCAAAAAAAAAAGAAAAAATATATTATATTACTTACATAATAAAACCTTGATTGAAAAGTCATTCAAAAGATATAAAGTTTATGAGGATAAAAACTTTGAAAAAAGAACAGCATGATTTATGATGTAGGTAATTTTATTTGGGCTGATTTATCTAGTTTTTCCTCAAAAAACTTGTAATGCAACTTTAAATTATACTTATACTGTATACTATAATGTAATGTATGTGGAATAGATAAGTATCTACTTTACTGAAAATTGTATACAGATGTAATCTAGCTTTTCATTGTACGTACTAAATATTGTTCATCCGAAGTTTGCTTACAACAAAAATAGTTTAAATAGCAAATGGTATTCGTCCAAATCTTTCATATTAGAAAATTGGTTTATTGAAACAAAAAATCAACAAACCCTCAAAAAATTTACTCAGTACTTATCTACTAACATTCTACGGTAAGGGGAAGACGGAAATGTGCGGATTTTTGCAAGATCAAATGCCGAGGTCACCTTTAAACTGACAATAAGAACTAAACTGGTTTAATTAAGGCACTTGTAACCGACAAGTATGTAATCGGGCCCAATCTCGATTACACACACTTTGCAAGTTTTCCCAGAAAAAAACATCACCGGGTCGCAATGACACAACTTTTTATTTGTTTATATGCAAATATGCGACAGGCGCTCTCCTTGTTGCTGGGTTCGAGAGCGGTCAGAGTGAGGGCTCTGGCTGCACTCTACTCGAACCCGGCACGCCTGCAGTGCACGTGACACCGGTGCGAGTTCTTCGAATATCCCGGGGTTCCTCCCTCAAATGCGCAGAGGTCAGCCACCATGGGGTTTTAGACGGTTAAAGTCCGACATAACTCAAAAGGCTTACAATGCTCTGCGGATCCAGTATAATAATACGTTTAGGGCACTGTTGCGGCTTCCGCGCTTCTGTAGCGCATCGGCGATGTTTGCTGAAGCGCGCGTTGACGGCTTTGACGCCATCTGGCGTAAAAAATCTGCGTCGTTGTTACGCACAGTGCGCGGAAGCAGCAACAGGATCCTAAACGCCTTAGCTAATAGGTACGACAGTCCTCTGATGTGGCAACTCATTCAGAGGACTAAGTCTCTCTTAGTTTTTAAATACTAACACCTAGTTCTAAGATTAGATAGTAAGTAGGTATTACTAACACTTGTGGACCTTGCTGTCTGAATAAATAAATTGTATTATTATTATTATTATTATAACCCATCCGCCCTTCCCCAAGGGCGATGGGCATCCATATGAGGATTACCCCATGTAAAAAAAAGGTGCTTTCCTTCTTACAGAAATAAATGTATTTGGTTCTTGTTTTTTTAGTTTATAGCAGGTAGATTCAAAATTGCTACAGGCTGTTTAAAAAGCGACGAGATTTCAACCTGTATTTAATATTATAGAACGATCTTGCCTTTCTGTTCCATCTGATCTAGCTCTCAAGCCTGGATTTTAAAAGCGGTTGAAAAATTTGCATTGTGCATCAAAATACTTGTTGGAAAATTAAATCGTTTCAGACTATGTGTATATTATTTTGAAGTTTGTGTATATTATATTCTGTAAGAGAGAAAATAACATTATTTAATTTAGCTAAAGAAGCGAGAATCTAGCGTGGGTTTGTTCTGTGCTATCTTAATGTTTTTTACGAAAATTTTTGACCACAGCGGGATTCGAAACTGCATCCCCGACATTCCGTGGAAAAAGTGTGACAGCAGTGAAAGTCCGGGTAGCTGGTTCAAGTCCCGTTGTGGACGAAAATTTAGAGCACTAACACAATGTTTATTTCAACTAAGTAAAGAGACAGACCGAATATAGAACTAACTTGCTTGCACATTTGTGTACATTTTTGAAGATATAAATTGACTGAGTAGGTATAAATTAAAAAAGTGGATTGTTCATTTTGTTACTACAAACTCGCGAAATGATTTAGTATTATTTTGTTTTCATATATTTAACCTGGGCGAAAATAAAAGGGGAAAACAATTTTACCCAATTTCCTTCGCTTGTGTACGTCGTATCAAAGCAAAAAATATACAAAAACATTTCGTGAGGTCGTAGTAACAAATAGAACGGTCCACTTTTTAATTTATATCTTCAAAAATGTAGAAACGTGCAAGCGAGATAGGAGCGCGCGGGATTCTGTGCCTTAAGAAGGTAAATGTTGTTTCAGGGGCCTTGACAGCCTTACCTCAATGCAATGCATGTCGATGTTGAAGAGGCTCGCCAGAGACGGTCGCACCATCGTCTGCACTATACACCAGCCTCCGGCTTCTCTCTACTCCATGTTTGATCAGGTATTAATCACACTTTTGAGGATTTTACCACGTTTTTACCCGCCTGCCAAGGAAGTGTTATGTTTTTCGCGCGTATCTTGTAAGTAGGTACTTATGTATTTATACATGTACGAGTAGGTATGTATGTAAATTTCTTTGTTACCTCATATCTTCCAAACCGCTGGATGGACTTTGACAGTTAAGGTATCATTAGATTTGTCTCAATAAACCGAGTGTCCTTAGATGGGGTTTTAAAATATATTAGCATAATGGCTGATTTTTTGCGCTAAATTGTAAATCGTTTATAAATTTTTGTTAACCAAACTTATCGAGTATTGTATCAAAATAAAGGAAATTATAAGGAGATTACAAATATATGTATATATAATCGTATATGAGTCATATGTTTAAATTTAATTTTAAATAATGAATTGGCAATCAATGCATAGTTTTTTCGCAGTCGGGTTTTCAGTTTTTATAAACTTTAAGATTATTAAGGCACTTTTTTGTTTGTCGGTCTGTCGTTCCGCGTGTAATCTTGTAACTCCGATTTCGAGCATTTTCCGATTAGCTATCCGGCTGAAACTTTCAGGATAGCTCACAACTCGATGACAATGTATTCTAAAACTATAAAAACCGCTTTATCTCACAAAGGAAGCGAGGTAGAGCAAAAGCATAAAAACGTGGTTTTTAGACGTTAATCTAAATTTCATGTAATTTATATGTAAGCAGGAGATGAAAAGAGCTAGGCACTCTCCTGATGGTAAGCAATCACGCCTACCCATGACTTGAACAGTGCTACACATGGCCCTGTATTGATATAGGCTGGTACAACACTATTATATCGCTCGTCCACTTTAAATTATATTGTTTGCCTTGTTAAACAATAACGCAGTAGGTTAATGCTAAATAGATTAAACTGATAGATATGTGGCATAGATATATTTTAAGATTAAAAAATAAGGATTTTTTTAGATAACATTCTTGGTAAAACTAATAGCTGGTAATGTAATGTACTTATATCTACATACGTATAAAAGTTGGTCTTGATGAAATGATTTAAAGTTTGATATAATTAGAATATGTTTATGAACCACAAGAGTTATTTCTATTCATTATCGTTAACATTATAATTAATAATGCATGTCACTTACCATCAGGTGAGATAGTGTTCAAAATCAAGCCTATATATCATAAATAATATCAACAACCAAAAACTCATTATTATCATAATAATATTCAACATTTGTAGACATTACTTGTAAACTATACTATAACTAATTAATATAATATCTATCTTTCCCTTTTAATACAATTTATTACATAGAAATGAAATGAAATGAAATGAGATTTATTTGCCTGAAGTATGGTAATTATAAGGTCTTGTATTAGTAAAGTATCACTTGTGCACCTATATCTTAGTACGTACTCTGTGGTATCACTTACTTCGTCAAAGTCAAAGAGATTATAATGTCAAATAGTGACAATGGACAAAACATTCATAGAATGGAACATCCTGTTTATAAAAGTGGCGCACAAAATCCAGTTTCTGCACCTCATAGGTATTTTAAATGTCAACCTATCGTAGGGACCTGAAAAACTGCTTTATTTATGTCGCCGTAAAATTGCAAAAACCGTTAGTTTACAATTTATCTATTTTCAAACACGTTTCGACAAATTATGTCACTGCGAAAGTCTGCTATGAAATAAACCAATCAATGTTTTAATATATATAAATAATATATGTTAATTTCCAAAAACGCCTAATTTAATAAAATCACTAAGGCGGAAAAAAACCCTTATCTGCCAATCAGAGGGCGACTGCGCAGTGATTGTTCTGTTTTAAGGAGCATGGTACTTGTGTTCACAATTTTTCTACAGTTTACAATTAAACGTTTAATTGTAAAATATCGGATTTGACAATTTTACTCTGACATTTACAATACAACAATTTGCAAATGCGGAACAGGTTTTGCAAGAGTTCATTATATGGGCCCCTTTAAAAACAAAGCAATAAAATTAATAATAACTAGTGTTTAGCAAAAACGATGATGCTAGCCGGTAATATATTATGATTCTACAATCGAGCTACGAATTGCTTCCCAATCCTACCTAATATTTATTATGAATCATACTAAATCAAACCGCTATTGTGAATATATTTGTGAGAAAAGATGAATGTTTGTTGAATCTCCTCACAAAACCCTGATTTGCCCTCTCGCTCACGCGTCGATACCTACATTTTTGAAGATTTAAAAATTTATACCTATTACGAAAAAAAGACCTCCGGGCTCTAGAAAATAACATGTGAACTTGCACAGTGAAGAAAAATCTTTGTGCAAGGTTTAGGTTTAGGTTCTTTTTTGTAGTAACTTTTAAAAAAAAAATAGGTACCTACTCCTAGCGAGAGAATTAGGGGTACTAAATTTAAATTCAAATTCAAATTCAAATGTTTTTATTGCACCTTATACTTAAGCCTAGATACAGTTGGAAACTATCTAATTACTAAGTGCTTAAAATATAAAGACCCTGCTGGAGTACAGCAATCTAGTTATTCCCTAAAAAAAACTATTTTTTTTAAATTTATACCTACCTACTTTACAGTTTTGTTAAAGGTTGCAACACAATTTTAGGCTTAAAAATATACCTACTTACTATTCACCTTAAGCTAAAACTCGCCTTTTTTAAAAATTAGGAATAGAAAAAAAAAGAACCAGGTGTATATTTATTATAATTTATGATAAACAGGCACACATATGCTATTTTTTATATTTTCGAATACAACGCGAGCGAAGTTACTGGTGGAAGCTATACTTACGATCCTAAGTGGATTTTAAAGAGGTTTTTTGTGAATTCTGTAGTCAAAACATATGATAAGTTTTTACCAACCAGCAAACAGCAGTAGGCATAAAGTCTTCTTCTTATCGTGTCACTAGTTCTGTTCTTAAATACCTACTTATCCTTATATATTTTCTGTAAAATTTAATATGATGGGCTACATATGTGGTAAATTAATGTTTGTCTATGTCTATATCAAACACCAAAGATGAAAAACTGTTACTTTCCCAAAACTTTATAAAAATATTGAATATGTGTAGGTCTACATACTGGCTGAAGGCATGTGCATCTACAACGGATCAAGTGAACGAACTGTTCCCTACCTCTCATCACTGGGCTTCCACTGCCCAAAATACCACAACCCGGCCGACTATAGTAAGTACATTCACCTTCATAAGTCAAAGTGTCACTTTCGGAGGTCTTCAATCCCACCTTATGCTTGCCGAGTCTGAAATGATATTGCTAATATTTACTACGGTACCAAATGGTTTTCTGCGATTTCTGATATTTGTGTTTTATTCCTCATCATCATCACTATTATGATCAACATCATTATTATGATCATCATCATTATGATCAACATCATTATTATGATCAACAGCATCATTATGATTATCATCATTATTGTGATCATCAACATTATGATCCGCATTATAATTATGATCATCATCATTATTATTATGATCCACATCATTATTATGATCATCATCATTAAGATCATTGTATCTCAGGAGGTGGCAGTACATCCAATCATTGTCATTATTTTGATCATCATCATTAAGATCATTATTTCTCGGGAAGTGGCAGTCCACTGCTGGCCTGAGCTCTTTCCAAAATGTGCACCTCTTTTTCACCAGTTGCCGCTACAACAATGCATTGCGGCAAATGTTTTGTATGATAATCTGCAGTTACTGGTTCATTTGCTCAGTTCCCTGCTTGCTTGATCTTTTCTAGTAACCTTTCTCAGATAGGATAGTTAAACCACCTGCCTGGAGATCATAATTATCTGCCAATTATCATGTTAACCTTCTTTCTAGAATTATCTGGCTTACGAAGTATCTTTTACTTACCTGGTTACCTTGTCAAATGTATTATTATTATTAGGTACACTATTGTAATTCTAGTTGTAGACTTGAATCTTCTACACATATTTATTAATGTTTCGCTAAAAACTCGCAGCGAGTCTGACGCTAGTTACCTTCTTGTATACCTACTTACTTACTTACTACTACTACCTTACTGTATTTTCTGTCATAGTATATAAGTGTTACTCCATAAGAAGTGGTTGTAATTACGAGGAAATAAATATATTATCTTATCTTATCTTATAAATATTTACCTATAATAACCATATTAAGCTTAATGTTTATAAAAACTGAAAGCCCGACTGCCAATATATTAACGTCATTGAATTTCTGAGACTTTATTTTTGATTCTATGAAAATTCTGTGAAAATAAATATAAGACTTATACAGTTTTGTAATTTCCCTTTAATTTCCTTTATTTTGATACCTTACTCGATAGGTTTGGAAAACCAAAAAATATTAATGACTTACTATATTAACAGCTAAAAATCCATATTTTATTTGATTTTCTTTTAAAAACACATTTTTACACTCGGATTTTAGAAAAATCTAACGATACCTCAATTGTCAAAATCCATCCAACAGTTTGGAAGATACGAGGTAACAAAGAAATTTACATAAATACATACAAACATACAAAATACGCGCGAAAAACATAACCCTTCCTTGGCAGTCGGGCAAAAAGCTACTTTATGTTCTAGAAATCGCAAGATGAAGCTTCTTCCGTAATAAAGGTATTAAATATTCCTCGAAACAAGTTCTATTTTACCAGTTGGTTACTCGAAACACCAGTTGTACCAGTAAGAACTACTATCCGTACATACGTTTTTTTTTCCGTAAATATAATTATGGAAAATGATGCATAGATTCATTCAAAATTACTTCTTGATTCGTAAATGAATTAAGTGCCTACTCAAATTAATTTGGTTCATAAAAATGCTAATGTAAGAATCAAATCAAACTTTTCTACACCATTTTGTCGAATGAAGCTTATTAATATGCTTATTTATGTAGATTTGCTAAAACTAAATTGTATTTAAATACTTCTGTATGTATGTACTGCATGCACTTGATTTTGAGGATGTGAACCACTTTAGGTTGATTTTTTTTTCTTTTTTTTTTTGGTATGGTATACTAATTAAAGACTCGCTTTTGCCTTGCCATATAAACCTTGGATAAATACCTTCTCTACGCAGGTGAAGTCATAGTAGAAGCTGGTTATTTCATATTCATGAGATTCATTAATATACCGGTTGGCAAAAATTTGTATCATGTAATTTTAGTTGTGTATTTCTTTTTTTTTACCATTTTAAAGTTCTTGCCCGTTTAACATCATCTCTCTTTCTTTATTTCATTTTATCTTTATACTAGCTGACATTCACAATTTTTTAGTACGCGCCTACACTTCTTGACCTATATACCCTGGAAATTACAAGTCTTTCGTTCAGTTGTTTGGCCTGCGTGTTGTCTGTCAGTCAGTCAGCACCAAGCCTTTTACATTATATTGATTGGTTGATGATAATTTATAACAACCTCGATTTTTGTCTATGGTTGGTAGATGGTGCTCGAATTTTGATATATTATGTTCTCTATGTAGATGGTGCTCAAATCCTTTGTTTTTTCTTTATTTTTACATTGTTTATTTGAGTAAATATGTAGGTATGCCTAATTTTAAGACCTTTATAATACAAACTTTAATTCTTTTATAATAATAGTGACTATCATAACGGTTCCAAGACCGAACAAGTACATTTACTCGACTCGTTAATGTGGTGTACCTTGAGTCCTATTCTTGACTAATTATGATAAACTAGTAATTATAAGTCTACTATTATCCTATATCTAGTAGATTAAATTGTAGTTGATAATTGCGAACAAATGTCATCAAGGATTATTATACAGTCAAAGTTATCTTCAAGTTTCATTTATTTATTTATTAAAAATATCTAGAACTATTTAAACATGTAAAATAAGTGTTTAACAAGTTCGTAGTAAGAGAACCAAAGAGTAAAATAGGTACTAATCCTATACAAGTTTAATGAGTTATAATATATAACTAGATAATAATTTGAATTACAAATAAAGCTGCAAAAATGCAAATTTGCATAGGTTTACGTAGGTACTTTAAACTAGCAGGAAGGTAGAGTTTTCTCAGAACTTATCCGATAAGTAGCTGAATTTAATTGATACTGTCTTCCGGACATAAGGTATGGTAGAGCAAGGTATCGATCACCGAGAGTCCGGTGAAGCGGTAACAGCCATCTGCGACTGCATTAAACGTCCATCCGAAAAAAAAGGTATGGAGTAAATGTTGAAATTAGAGCTCCGTTCAATACAAAATAAGCGATAAGATTATTCAAACAGAAATCCCGTTTATAAAAACTGTGCTAGTTTGTGCTTCGATATAACATCCTTTTTTATTATTAAATTGCAATTTTTATATATAAATGTAGGTATGTATGCTCGGGTCAAATCTTGCATCTGAATTTTTAGTAGTTATCCTCAAACGATGGAGATGAAATTTTGCACACAAATTTACTTTGGATGACAATGCATGGTAATATAATTGACGCCATTCTAAATCCATTAAGGATAATTCGGCTCAAGATGGCGGATTAGTTATTTTTTGTGCACGCCCAGGATATGGATATTACTATCAAAAGAGGGGAGAGGGTTTGTGGAAAAAAAAACGAAATAAAAATTATTCGACTCTAAATCTAATAAGTCGGACCGCCCAACATGGTGGACTAGTTATTTTTAAGCACTCCCATAATTTTATGGAAGTTCATATGAGCTTGTTTTTAAAAATGTTTTTTACTAATATATTGATGAACCGTAGGTTATCCGTATACTGCCAGGAAAAGGTAGACTAACCAGAAAACATCGCATCTTTCACCGACTACGTTTCTCTTACTCCAAAACTAAACATATTTGTTTCAGTCTTGGAAATTGCGAATTGTGAATACGGCAAGTTCAACCACATCCTGGCAGAGAAGTGCTCACAGAACAAAGAACCTCCACCCGTGGCGCCCATCGTCATCGATCAGGGAAGGCACGCCTTACTCTGCGACCGGATATCCGTCATAGTACAGAAACCACACGAGCTCTACAGATTTGGTGTACTCTTACGACGATGTATTCAGCAGCAGTACAGAGATTGGGTAACTATTTTTTTTAAATATATTTCTAAAGTGAGCTATATCATCCATCACACCATGGGTAATGGACGGATAGCGACAAAGTTGTTACAACAGCAAAGAGTCATGCCGTAGTACGTTGAAAACGCGCCAAATAAAGTTGGCTAATTCCTAGTTGGTGCAGACAGCGTCATAGATAAGTGTCCCCCTTGCATTATAATACCCAGCTTCAAATCCCTTTAAAATCACCGTCGCGACGAATGGAGAAGTTTTGCCTTTAAAAAATTGATTATATTTGTATAATCGTATGTAAGCCTTAAAAATAATTTTAAGTATTACAATATTTTGAAAGGATTTATAGCTGGGTGTCTTGTGCAAGGGGGATACTTATTTCTGACGCTGTCTGTACATTTTGGTCTGATGCTTGATTTCGAAAAAGAGAAGTGACAGGGGAAAAGAAATATTAAAGGTTAAAATTACTAGGCGTTTTCATTGTAATCATCATCGTAATAAGTAACAAAAATTATATAAATATACTTTTTTTATTATTATTGACGGGATGTCTGAAATTTTTCTGCCCTGTTTCACGACTCTTGGTATTCCATAGGAACACCGGTATTTATGTATGCTGAAAGACTTTGCAAGAAAGAAGACTGGTGTCTAATGACCAAAGAATGGAAAGCGTGGAATAAGTTAGGAGACCCTTTGTCCAGCGGTAGAACAAGATAAGTTAACAAAAAAGCAAGAAGGGATTTTAAGTGAATACTTCTTACTTTATACACTCCATACTTTATATGTCGCCTCTTTGATACTGACACATAAATAGATGATAATGGGTGATGCGATGACAGCACAGGAAATCAAATTAACAATGGCGGCACTTAGTCATTTTAATTTAATAAGCCCATTATATAAGCATTAACTTATCATGATTACTATATTATCTAATAACAAATAAAGTACGATTATTAAACATATTAAACTAATAACAGAAATCAAATTCAAATTAGTGTTTTTCTAAAAAGTTTGTGCCGGATGTCACGTACTACTTTTTGAACTGTCCCCCTATACAATATACAACTTGTAAACAAAGAAGTATTCACTTCAAAAAGTTTTGCAAAAAAAAAAGTAAGGATGTTAATTAAAAGTCAGTCAAAACTTTTCCATCAATAGGTAGGTATTTCTTATCCAAGTAGGTTTCGTTTATTTAGTGAATTAACTTTGATTTGTTCATATTGTGTTTTTCGTTGTAAGGCACTTGTCTCACCGCCGACGATAAACGAGAAGCGAGTACGTACTACTCGGGCGAATGAACATGTCATGTTCTCCTGACTCGAATGACGTTTGTGCTAAGTACAGTGTGGAATTGGATAATCTTCCTGAGGTCTTGTCGTACTTGGTCGCTCGAGGCGGACTATCCTGTTACTTGCTGATATGCGTAATACCAAGCGAAAATCTCTTAGCGAGTGTTCTGCTCGCCAAGCGAGTTTTATCTCTTGTCAGTTTGACAAACTGGTGGAGAGAGAGTTTTCTCCGGTAATGTAAACAGCCAGAGATCAACTACGAGTATTATTATTTTAATCTTTTATTGACATGGAATCTAATGTTCGTTTCTTTAGCGAGAAAATAGTCGATATCTACCTAATCGTTTTCTCGTCGGGCGGTAAGACAAGTGCCTAAGGTAGGAACAAAAATCAGTATGCTAACTCTACCTATCTACTACCTATTTGACTATATCGCAGCTCTTGTCAAGTAGGTATGTAAGTATTCACGATTCCCCAACAGGTTTGAAAGAAACACGTCAACTGATCCAGTTTGACGACCTACAATATCGCAAAAACTATAGGAATATTTTAAAATTCAATCTGAAACACGTTTGATTAGCATTTGGTATAAGAAAACTAGCTGCGTTTATTTTTATGTAATATACCTAATCATATCCAACCTACAATATACATAATTTGAAAAAGCAATTATAATTTTAAACTTGCAAGTCTAAGTGCGGTTTCAGACTGTACTAGCGTATTTTGTTTGAGCGTATACGGGCGGATTGGTAATCGCGAAACTTCGAAAGCTGAACCAGCGTATACACGCGTATACCGGCGTTTATACGCTCGGTTTTTTCTAGCGAGTGTCAGTAGCATGAAGCGTCTCTTGCGGCTATTCGCGAGTACATGCGCTTCCTAAAAACAAAACACGTACGGAGAATCCGGCGGTTAATCTGCTAATCTGAAACCGCAGTTATATTTAGGTAGGTATTATGCATTATGGCATAAAACCTCACTCAGTTTTAACCTTTTTTTTTAATCCTCTTACAGGAATTCAGTCAAGGAAAATATTTTAAAAGTCACTCGTTCAGTTTCAAGTTTGTAGACCTGTATGACCTTGATTACTTTTCTGTAAAAATAATGAGTCACGACTTTAACAAATGAGATCAATTTGATACATAATCAGGAAGGTAAAAAAATCCATTTGATAAGTAAAAGTAAATAATGTAAAGTTAAGTAAATTAAGGTTACGTCTGGGCCAATTTAATACATCCTTATCCTTACACCATCACATATACCTTATCATAGACCTAAGGATATCTCTCGAGAAGTAGTATCAAGTGAGGTAGTGTCGACACGACAGCTTGCCTATACAATACTAATGGATAATAAAAATACGAGGTAAAGGAAGACCATAGATTATTAATAATTGCAAAAGCCAAGATGTAGAGCAGGTTTAATATGAAGTCATCAAAAAACTACTACTGTCATGAATATCAATAAAAAAAACGAGGAAGTATACGAAATTTCTTGATTTTTTTTTGAAATTACAGATAGCGTAAAAACCCTACTAATATTATAAACGCGAAAGTTTGTAAGTATGGATAGATGGATGGATGTTTGTTACGCTTTCACGTAAAAACTACTGAATGGATTGTAATGAAACTTTACAATAATATAGCTTATACATCAGAATAACACATAGGCTACAATTTATAAAGATACTGCGCAGACGAAGTCGCGGGCACCAGCTAGTATTATATAAAAACAAATTACTCTAGCGTCGATAATGTTTTTTTTTTATAATCTGTTGCGTAACAATTTTGTATAAAGGATTATAATATTTAGGTTTTACTGTTGTGATACACAACCATACAATAAGCCGGTAGTGCATAATATGTAAGTTATTATTTGTTGTTAATTGTATTTTACTGTTATTAAAGGCCAAGCCAGGTGTTAATTACGTACTTAACAATAGACACAATAAAACAACTCAATTATAAAGCTATAAAACGTTTATGCTATTACTCTACTTGTTTATTTTGTACTCGTTAAAGTAGATTATGCACTAAGGGGATAAAACAGTGTCTTATGCCGCGGGTGGCATATTGAACCCTGAGCTAACGAGGGACTCGGTTATCGGTTATGTAGAGTCCTGAGTGACGCGAGGAGTTCAAGCTACCTAAGACGTAGACAGGCTTTATCCCAGAGGAGCATACTCTACTTTTCACACCTTCTGCGAGGCAATAAAAAGCCAGGGCAGCAGCAGCGAATATGCACTGTCTTTTGTTTCACAATTTTTGAAGTCGCGCCTTTTTCTTTTTTTTATGAGTGGCCAGTTCGATTTTCGAACAAACCTTTTTACAATGCCAAATGGGCGTTCTTTTACTTAGAGTCTTCCCACGAGTTTCCACACGAATTTGACGTTCCAAATTCAAATCAAATTACAACCCTAGGGAGTTTCATACAACATTACCTCCCTAGAGAGGTAATGCTTTGCTTTACCTCGATGATAGCATGATATGTAATTGGACATTGTCGAGCAGGCGGTGTGAAAATAATAGTTACGCGCTCGTAGCTTTGTTCTTCGATTTGTTAGTGAACTACGATCTACGTTGTTATCGAAATTGAATAAAAGGGCGATGTTACTGATTATGAAATATAGAGTACCTATTGTAGAGCAAGCATCAGGAACTACTAGCTAGCAAACAGCCCACTGACCACAACTCTTTATGAAATTAAAACTCAATATATTGTATAATAGTGAGACCTGGAAGACCACTAAGCAAATAACTCACCAGTTGCAAGTCAATATCGATGTTTAAAACGAATTTGAAGATCTTTTTTGCGGATACTCTTAACTTTGAAGATATGTAGGTATAGACAAATTGTCTGAGTATAAATTGTGTGGTGAATTTGCAACTACAACCTCACTATATTTTTTAAGTATATTTTTTGTTTTGATATGTGTAACATTAGCGAAAGAGATTGGCCAAACCTATTTTTCCCAAACCTGAGCGCGGGATTCGGGGCCTTAAGGATGCGACCTGGGCGGAGTGGGGAAGAGCGGACCGTGAATCTTCTTCCACTCTACTTCAAGCACAGTGATTGGCCAGTTTACGGCCCGCTCCTCTCCACTACACCCACCTCCGCGTCAGTAGAAACTCACCCTAAGACCCACCTGCTCTCCTCGATGCAAGTACGCCTGAGTCCTATCAGTGGGAATATTATAAGCTGATTATGTTATGCTAATTAAGATCTAAATGCAAAACTGAATTACCTATCTTCTTCCACAGACTGTCTCCCATCTAAAGGTGATGCTACACATTTTCATCGGGGTTCTCTTGGGCCTTTTGTTTGAGAAGGCTGGCAGGGACGCTTCTAAAACCATAAGCAATCTTGGCTATCTACTGGTTTCTGTTGTCTACCTGTGCTATACCTCACTCATGCCTGCTGTGCTCAAATGTAAGTAAAATAAATATATATAAAAGGCTTGGACCTGACTGACTGACTGACAGATAACGTACCCAAACCGCTGAACGTAGTAACTTGAAACTTGGAGGGTTTGTTCTTCGTGAATTGTCTTCTTCTTATCGTGTCACTAGTTCTTTCGAACCAGTGTGGTGATAGGATTTCAAGTGCGAACGAGGTTGCGGGCGTCAGGGGGGAGTAAAACTGTATTTTAGGCTCTGGGGTAAAAAAAGTTATTGATTATAAATCTGTATAAAGTGCTTAAATTTTTAATAGGTTTCATGACGGTACTTTTTTCAAATTTCATACTTCCGTCCTTGATAATTAATACCGTATTTCGAATATTGTGGTAATTGGTGGAAGGATATGTGTTCTAATTTCAAAATACGCGCTCATTTTAGTTTAAATTTGTTGTATTCCCTCGCAATTTAAGTGATAAATCTTACGTATACCCCATCTTGTACTACACAGACTTTTAGACGGACATTTAAGTCGAGGATATATTAATTGCTTCAGGCCCTTGGTATATTTAATATTACCATGATATTCGAAAATAGCAACTACCGGCATGAACCTCTTTACGCAGATTTTATAAGCAATCACTTTTTGCCCTAGGGCATGAAATGCAGTTTTACTTCCCGCTTAACTTTGCCTACTACCTAAAGTTGAACTTTACGAGCATATAGAAAAGTAATATTTATGAGTGTTCGATCAGAGGTGACGTCACAGTTTATTCACCTTTTTGGAATGACCCTGCGCTCAGTTCCGTGAACTTGGCCCACAACATTCACTATATTTATTTACATGCAACTTTGTTTCCGTTTCCATTTGCGCGTAACCTTTCAATTTTTTTTACAAAAACTCTTCTGTCTACCGATTACTACATAAAATTTTGCAGTGTATAGGACACTGCAAAATTTTAAGCACCAGAAAAAAAAACGCATAATCAGTTGCCGTTACTGAACACATCGCTACTTGAAAACAAAAGGGCCACAAATCAAAAAAGTCCAAAATAGTTTTTAATCGAAATATGAGTCTTAAATTGGTCTTATTATGCTATGCGAAAAAGACACCTATGTTTATATGATTAGAATTACGAAAAAACAACATACGCCTCTTTAGCACTAAGCCATTTTGGTGGTTAGCTTCGGAGCTAAACTATGACCAAATTAGTCGTCGTGTGCGCACGTCACTTTTATGCTAAAGGGCCCCATATCAAAATCTCTTGTGTTTTTGAATGAAATATTATAGTCAAAAGAGTCATGTTTTGGAATATGGCTGTTATGAAAAAAAAAAAAAATTATTTATTAATTATATTATTATTTTTTTATTTATTATGTTATTATTACAAAACTGCTCTATTTCGGAATGTGTCCGCATTGAATATGAATAATAAAACTATAAGAATTATTAATAAAATGTTTATTTATTTAAAGTGCAAGAAAGTGACCAATAAAAAGTTAGTCTTCTTCTTCTTCCCTTAAAATAGTTAATACCCAGTTTTTTTATTTGTTTATTTTATAATGTCATTTTACTTTTAGGGTTGACATTATTGAAACTGTTATAAACAAGAAGACAGTTTTGATTTCCTTAGATAATTTTCATAGCTTTGATTTCTATTGTTCCTACTACTTGTACTTGTAGGTGTTGTACTTTAAATTGAAAACTATCAATATTTCATAATAAAACATTTTATTATTTGCTACTGGTGGCGTTTTATTCAATAAAACCATAGTTATTATACCATTATTTTTATAGTCAAAACAGACTTTTCTTATTATCTCTGTGTAAATGTTAAACCAAAATTAAAAATACACAATGATAAAGGATTAAAATACACATGTAATGGTATATAAAACATAGATTTAAATAAAATATGTTAGAAAAAACCCCAAAAAAACAACTTTTAAAATCTTTAAATGGCTCTCCTGAAAAAAAAGATATTTTGACTTGTGTCCCTTTTGTTTTCGAGCAGCGACATTTATGGCAAAAAAACTTTAAAAAAAAGTCTTATTTTTTTTCTTTAAAATATGATAAAAATTGGACAAATGAGTTGTCGTTTTTCTATGGTCTTGCATCAATGGGTACGCATCATTGATAATAATTTAAGTTTGATTCAACGTTTGGCAAACTCGGGTACCTAGCTCGAGCTAGCTCGTTGCAGCTAGGCTCGGACGCCGCACTCGCCCCGCTGTCACTCTTTCATTTTGTAGAAACCCAAAATTCTTCTGGATTGCCCATTTAGGTATTGTTGAAAATGCGAATGTGCGAAAGCTTGTGAGGATGGCTAGCTAGATTAAATGTTTGTTTCTCAATCACGCTAAGGCTAAATTCCCGCTGGTATGGCAGTAACTCGAACTCTACTGGACGACATAGTACTTATCTTAAAAGTTAAAGATAATATTTTAGAGCCCCATAAATATATACCTTCTAGAAATGATCCGATTAAAAAAACCTGAACGGTCCATAAATTTACAAGGACATCGGCCTCAAACTAATCCACAGCTTAGAGAATAAAAATGATAAAAAACTTTTGATCGATAAATTAGTTCGACAAGCTGTTAGCAATTTGACTAGCATATAAAAAAGTACAGTCGCCTGAACTAAGATATCCACGTCTAGGTATATTTGTAAAAATGATGAACATTCTATAGCATTTCCGAAATTTTATTGACTTTTAAACACACTTTACAATGTAAAAAGGTATCCACAGTTAGTCCGTGAACACTACATATAGGTATAAAATCCTCGTAGTAATAAATGTATAATGTATAATATAATAGATAAATAAATTGTAATGTTATTATATTTTTATATATATATACGAACTAAAAATTTATCTATTTTAATATTGTTATGTAATGCATAAAATGTCTAAGTTTTGTACTACATTTTTTCAAGTATGTGAACAATATTTCACTCAAAATTATGTCGCATGATTGTTAACATACGCTGCTTATTTCTTAGTTTCCCGATGTGTAGCTAAATAAAGTTTAACACTGAATTCTGAAATTTTGGAAAACAGACTTGCTATCGCAGGCGACGTTTGTCGATTTTAATAATCTAATAGTGTATTTTGAAAATCGCATAGTCGTCTTGTGTTGAAACACTGGACAAAATCGAAAGGTTTTGGGGTCTTCAAGTGTTGGCGGGACGATTTCGATGACAGAACTTTATACTTTTGGGAAATACTTAATGCTGAAAAGCCAAGAACAGAGCTAATTGAAGAGAATTTATTTTGTTCTTTTTATGATTGCAGTTCCGCTGGAGTTATCAGTGATTAAAAAGGAGAATTTTAACAACTGGTACACTTTGAAGACATACTACGCCGCCACACTTGTCACTGGAATGCCCTTACAAGTAAGTTCTTGCACAATGTCTATAGAGTAATTTATTATAGCTTTTATGTACATATACTTAGCGTATTGCCTTTTTCAATATAATTAGGTATTTAACTCAAGACTACATTCCACAGCTCTACAATCCACAGAGTAGTGCAAATGAATAAAACATGTTAATTAATATAATGTATGGTATGTTGCTTGCACTAAGATGATTAAAACCCAATTTTCAACCGACTTCAAAAAGAAGAAGGTTCTCAATTAGGGATGCAAACGATATATCGATATTTTTGAAATATCGATATATCGTTCATAAATATCGATATTTAAATCCAAAATATCGACGATATATCGTTCTTCATGAGCGATATTTCGTCATAGCGCCAACTTCCGATCCGAGTGCCGTCCCGGCTAACCTGTCTCAGTCACAGCCGTAGATTTTTCTATTTAGCGTCTCGTTCGTTCTGCAATGCAAACGCGCGCAAAACGATGCAATTTCTTCGCTCACTGGCTGCATCGACAGCCATTGTTTTGTTTTTTGTTTTACTTTTACCACATCATAGTAGTCTTAAACGAATAAAGTGAAGTAAAGCTATAGATAACATCTGTGATAGTTGCTGTCTCGACTGTGTGTAACTAAATAATAAATATATGTGTGTAAATAAATAATATTTAATATTATTGGAAAAATAGGTACTTACGTTCGTAACCGAAATTCGGTTTAAATAAAGTAATTACTCATCAATAACTTTACTGTTCACTTAGAATGAGCTTAGACTATTTTACACTATCTAATATGAGTCGATCTAAAGCTAGCACAACAAAAATAAAACAAATAAGTTAGAAGAATATAAGAAAGTAGGTTAACACTTAGTGACAAATATATACGTGCATTTTCGTTTCACTAGGTATTATGTACATAGTACATACATAGTATAAAAACTAATAATTATTCGATTAAAATTTAAAAATATATGTGTAAAAATAAATTATGTAAAAATATCCTAAAATAATTAATACAGTATTTGATTATTATGCTTATTTGTTTAATTTCTGTTAAAAAATAAAAATAACTACGTTGGATTTTTATAAGCTGACGGAGTTGACAATTTTACGGTACATTATTATATAATATAAAAGGTCTTAAAAACATCGAAATATCGTTCATAAATATCGATATATCGACCATGTATATCGATATTTTCAATATCGATATTCTGATATCGATATTTTTTATGAACGATATTGCATCCCTATTCTCAATTCGGTTTTTTTTATTTATTTTTTTGTGTACAATCTAATTTAAAAGTTATTGGTTTTTGTTTGTGAGGTATAATTTCATATGGGACCACCATATAAATTTTATCGAAATCGGTTCAGTAGGTTAGTTTTTAAATCAAAATAACTTAAAAAAAGTCGTTGAATTGAACAAAATTGCCTAGTTTGCTTCCCTGTGACTTTTTAGTGGTGCCTTCAATCACGAGAACAGTCCGATTGAAGTCGGTTGTTGTATGATTTTTGGAAAACCTTGATTATTTAAAATAATATTACAGTAGAAGTAGAATAACATTGATAACATACCCAAAACTAGGATATTGATAACCAACTATAATTATTATTTACGTAATCACAATTAAGTTTTATCTATACTCATAACATTGCTAGATAGAGGAGCCAGGATTCGTCAATATTCTAAAGACATAGCCATCTGTAAAACACCATTATCCTATCCTATCCTACTAATATTATAAATGAGAAATGAGATACAGTTGTCCAAACTAGTTCGGAGTATATAACAAAACCGACCCCGCTAGGTTAAATATATATAGATATATCACCAGCTATGTATGTAAAATTTTAGACCTAAGGTTGAAAAATATATATATTTGATTTGAAAAAAAAAAAAACGCGAAAGTTTGTAAGAATGGATGGATGGATGTTTATTACTCTTTCACGTAAAAACTACTGAATGGATTTTAATGAAACTTTACAATATTATAGCTTATACATTAGAATAACACATAGGCTACAATTTATAAAGATACCTCCGCAGGCGAAGTCGCGGGCACCAGATAGTTAAAAATAAAAAAAAAAGCTATGCTTAGATAGAAATTCATTTTTATTTTAAAACAAAATATTTCCAGGTATGGTACAGTATTGTGTACTCCGTACCTTCGTACATCATCTCGGGTCAGCCGCTAGAGTGGTCGCGGTTCCTGATGTTCGTCCTGGCTCTAACGGCCGTTACGCTGCTGGCGGACGCTTTCGGCAACGTCATCGGCACTTGCATGAATCCAGTGGTATGTGTATGTTATGATTAGTCACCACGTACGGCCCATAGATGTATATCGGTGTTCATAAAGAACACCAAGATGGACAGTATCAAAGCAAAATGGTTGCGGTATATAGGACAGAATATTTTCAGACACACTGTGATAGTAAGAAAAAGTAGGTAAAAGATACACGCTATTTCAGTATCGCTGTTTTACAAATGCCCTTAATTAGACTGATCGCACGAGTCTCTACTCTACCTATGTAATTTTTCTGTTTTTAAATGAATGTTGTCATGTAATCAACCTGAAAAAGAAGTTACCTATTAGTACATTGAGTTTTTGGCTCGCTCCATAGCCTAAAGAACCTACCTTTCTGCAAGACTTTACTGAATACCAGTATCTACATACAAATACCTGATTTGAGTGAAGGCGTGAACCAACAAAAATCTCGCCATTCTATACTTACCATAATAACCCATGTGAACTAAATAATGAAAATGGCATTCTCACTTGATGGAATATAAAGCCCGGATAATATTCGGATAACAGTGATTCGAGTTTCGGCTTTAAATGCTCAAGCATTTACTGCAGGCTCCATTGAAAATAGGACCGTATTATCACAGCCTGAAATACAATCGCGAAGTAAGCTCACGCATGTTTCGATTATAACCTTTTGAGTCTGTTGAAATGGTGATCACAAAGAAATTGTATACCTACAGTGATACCTACTATAGCTCTTTGGGTGATCGTGAAAAAATGTTTTCAGAACGGTACCTTCATCGGAGCGATCATGACGTGTGCATTGCTGCTGTTCACTGGCTTCCTCGTCCTGTTCCAACACATGAGCAGCTTCATGCGCATGGTGGCCAATATATCATTCCTGAAGTTTGCGTTTGAGGCTATTGTGCTTTCCCTCTACTCGTATGGAAGGAAGCCGCTGGACTGTCCGATAGAGCTGGACTACTGTCATTTACGGTAAGGACTTATGCCTTAATCACACGTACCGAGCAAACGGGCGAGACAGTAAAATGTTTCTTGGCCGAGACAGTGATGTAAGCAAGAACTTACATTACTCGCTCAGCCAAGCACTCGGCGCTATGTTTATACGTACCGAATACTCGGCCGAGAGCACTGTCTCGCCGTTTGCTCGGTACGTGTGATCAAGGTATAAAGGATTGTTTGTTCTTTGATTAGTTGAAGTGGAGTGCAGGTGATATCTAAGTATGTTTGGACAATCTCTCTCTGTTCTTCTCAAGTTCTGTTTGACAACACTTGCTAGTTGCCAGCATTTTTTGGGGTTATTCCCGAAATCTCTACTAGCATCCCCACTAGTGGGGAGGCGTAAGGCTAATTACTAATTATATCTTTGTTCCGCCTGCACCATGCCTTTGTACCATCATGCCATAAATCATTAGGCCTGAATTATACAGAAGTGACATAAGGCGAAAGCACGAGGCGCGACAAAGCTTTTTCATACAAAATCAAAATTTATACAGTATGACACCCATATTCTGATGATGGAAGATGGAAGGTAGATGGTATTAAATCTTAAAACGAATAAAACATGGTATGCATGGCTCCACTTTTAGTCACGCAGTCATGCACTGAGTGAGGTGTGGTGGCACGGAGTTCAACGTAGGTACCTACTCTCAATGCCGGGTGTATTGAAAAGAAAGGCGGAGTGATTTGCGACAGTTGTTCTAGAGCCAAATACCGCAACTCAGAAGCATGTGTACTTTTAATCGATGGCTCATATCTAGATATACGAACGATTTAAATAAAATGCAATGTTGCCTCTAGATAAGAAATAGCGCGTTGATATCTTTTGTATCGAGTTTCCATTTCGCGTTAAAAATGCGAAAGCCTCGAATGCTCACCCATCTGTTTTGTTGAGCTACCAAATTTAGGGGAAAAAATGCAATTAGTCAAAAGTCAATAAGTTTAATCGTTTAATTTGCTTCGTATAACTCTGTGATATTATGTTTTACCTACATTATAATCTTAAATTAAAAATGATTACCAAACATACCCTGGGTGTTTTGGCGGGAACATGAAAAATGGCGCATTGGCGGCATTGAATTAATTGACAAAACTTGTATAACTAATGAGTGTTTAAGTGTAAAAACGGTGGTTTTTTATCCACTAAGTGGTCGTGAACGTGTATGAGTGTTGGTGAATAATGTAATGCTGTAAAACGTGACTTTTCGTGTTGACTCCAAAACTCCATAGAAGCCTCTAGTAAAGTCGCAACCACCACTACTTTACAGGGGCATGACTTGACTTATCGACTCTGACTTATGACAAAATAATCTCTCCAATTACTTGACACTGGCTGTATACCTTTGATGTAAAGCCAAAACCGAAGAACTTAGGTTCTTCGAAAGGAAAAAAAAACATACCCTGTGAGGGCAAAACAAATTGAAACTTAAATTATAGAGTTAAAGTATTATCTACTAAGCAGTATACGGCATAGTTAACTACTATTTTATAATCTAACTACTAACTACGATAAGTAGTTAACTACAAGTAGATAAGATTACCATGTAATCTAACTACAATTAATCAAGTTACAATTATAGTAGTCGTTAATCGGATTACAGTAATGTAATCGAGTTATAACTACTGATTACTTACTTTTTTTCTAAGAAAATCTTAATTTATAACTAAATGTGTAGAAAAGTTAAAAAATAATATGTTAAAGGAAATAGTTAACAGAAGATATTTCCTGTTCTACAAAATAAACTCTAATTTGGTGGTGTGAAAAAAACATATTTTTTTTAGAAGCTATATGGGTACCTAACCCACTCGTGGATGAAATTTTAATTCGTAAATAGATGCGTAGGTGCTTTACAATGTGATAATGAAATAACGCAAAACCTTTCAGATTTATTTTAGTACTTCTTCTTCTTATCGTGTCAATAGTTCCTTCGAACCAGTGTGGTGAAAGGATTTCAAGTTCGCCTCGAAGAGGCTCCTTTCGTGCACTTGACACATGTTTTCGAACTTAAGGTTCTACGACATGCCGGTTTCCTCACGATGTTTTCCTTCGCCGTTGCGAGAACGTGGGATGCATACATAGATTTTTTCGACCGAAAAAACCCATTTATGCATGATTGCCACCGGGATTCGAACCTGCGACCATCAGATCGTAAGGTAAGGGTCTCATCCACTCCACCACCACGTCCTACTTAGTACTTATTCTTCTTATCGTGTCACTAGTTCCTTTGAACTTAGTACCTACTAATAAGTAACTATTTACTTATCTTTAGCAGCACAAAGAAAAGTCATAGAAGAAAGGTTGTTTGTGATGCACGGAAGTTTACTCTAAGAGGTTGTTACCATTTCTATTCTATCAAATGAGCCTAGTTATACCTTACCTTAAGTATGTTTTTATTTTCTTACAGGTTTCCGTCCGAGCTATTACACGAGTTTATGGTAGTAGAAAATAACTACTGGAAGGACATCGCGATATTAGCCGTAGAGTTAGTAGTATTGAGGTTTATTGCCTATTTGATGCTTATAAGAAGTGTGAAAAAATCTTGGTAAATGATTTAAATGTTTTTTAGAAAGCTATAAGTTAGTACCTGCGTATTAGCTTAGCACTTAAATAAACAGAACTGAGCGCTGATCAACATTGGCAATGTACAAAACAACATAATTGAGTTATTACCTACTAAAGGGTTTTTTTTAAATTTTTGAAGTGCCTTGAGCGTACTATGGAGCCCTGATAGCCTTTGATGGATATTTCACTGCCCAAATCACCACTTCTTTTTTCTCTTCGAACAAACTGTAGTTTGAGGACGATTTTTTTTAATAAATAAAATAAGATAAAGTAAGTAAACTAAGATTATGGTTAGGAATAGTCAGGTAATTAATTTCAAGATGGTGTAAAGCTGGCGCTGTACATTCGGCGACGCGATACGAGACATTCTGCCCAGCCTGGGTTTTATGCGCTCGCCCTTCGTTAAGCGTCGATGACACACTGCTTTTTTACACGCTACAAGCCAGTGACTCTGCTTGTAGCATGTAAACTCGCCTAGTGTCATCGGCTTTTTTACAATCTGCTTGTTGACAATCCATACGAAAAGCTAACACGCTCACACGTTACCTTTAAAACTCGCCAACAATCAGCGTGTAAAAAAATCGTGTGTCATCGACGGTTTAGCACTATCGGCGGATCTAAGCCGGCTTGAAGTTCGCGTTGGAATCATTCCTCTCACTTCAGCATTCGTTGGGGTTCCTGTTGCTTATCTTGCTCTATATATAGTATCGTACGTAGCCTAAGTTCAATCCGTCCTAGATCCGCCGATCGTACTATACCTATTTTTAAATCCGCCTTGATCAAAAGTCGCCGATCGATGATGCCCCTAGGCCCTCATGATAGGTGCTCGGACGAATGTGTAGCGCGGCTTTATAACATAGTAACTTTTAAGTATTTATCGTAGGGATCGGTGAAAGGTGTGTGAGGTAAAGACATAAAGTAGATAAGTGATAATGCATTCTGAATATTATTGTATTTTAATCTTTCGTTAGAGTCAGACTCGTGCTTGCCTGTTTTATTATGCCACATGAAACACGGGAAGACGGGTAGTAAAACTTTGTAACGGTGAATGATCTGTGAATCTAGGATAAATTAAGATATTAATATTTAGAATTTAATGTAGTTAGAGATTACTGTACCGACAGTGGTTCTTGCTTGTCTTGATGACAATCGTGGACTTTGCTACTTTAAGAAAATGTCTAAGTGCGGTTTCAGACTAGCGTATTTTTATCGCGCGTACCTACATACGGGCGGATTGGTACTCGCGAAACTTCAAAAGCCCAACGCGCGAATACTTACGCGCATATAGATACCGACGTTTAGGATTGGTTATTTCTATTATAGTGTCAGGAGCATGTGACGTCTCTCGAGGGTTTTAGCGCGTACACGCGCTGCAAAAAACAAAACACGAGCGGCGAATCCGCTTGGTTATGCCTAGATCACACGTACCGAGTACTCGGCCGAGACAGTGCTCTCGGTCGACTACTCTGTACGTTTAAACATAGCGCCGAGTGTTCGGCTGAGCGAGTGATGTAAGCTTTTACAGTACTCGGTACGTGTGATCTAGGCATTAATCCGCTAATCTGAAACCTCACTAATATGCATGAAAAAAGATTACACGAGTAATTGAAATAGTGTCTTTACATACCTACCTAAGTATAATGTTCACGATTAGGTAGGTACCTACCTAATCGTAGAATCTGAATCGTAGATTAGATTACCTACCTAGGTACCTAATAGATTAAGGGGTACCCTATAATTAATTAAAAACCCCAGTGAAATAAAATCTTGCCACTGCCATTTTACGTTTTACTTAATTCTTCTTAACCTAGGTAACTTGATTACCATATCCTACCAAAAATCCTGCTACTTATAATAAAAACAGCTACGTCCAGCTCAAAAACTTTATCTTCTACCTCCATCCCTCCATACTTTCTTTCATCTTAATGACCAATCAACTGCGGGTTAAAATGATTGATAAATACCTACCTAAGCTCAAGCAGCTTTATCTAAGTAATTATTAAAAATACCATTTCCCTGTTGAACTCCCATTATATCTCGATGGTACCTAATATAGGTAAATACCGCCAACACAACACCACTGTATTGAGCATAAGGAGCGATCAAAGGACTTTTAAATTATAATTGTAAAGTATATTTGTAAATTGTATACCTACTAGGTATACAATTTATTTGGGAGTGATAGAGTTAGGCAGATATCTGAATTTCAGATTCTTGAAGGAATTTTAGCATAGTTTTATCGAGAGATAAACTTTCTTTAAAACAATATTTTTCTTCTTCTTGTGATTAGCATATTTGACAGTCACAAAAACAGCCGGTAACGTCAAAGTAATACTTACTCTCCCCGCCTACCCGCGACGCCCGCAGCAATGTGTATTTTTAGGGTTCCGTACGGAAACAAAGATGCTTAAAAAATACTTCCTAAATGTTTACCAATAAAAATGACTTCCCAGAATTTGATTCAAATAAGCAACACTATAATGGGAACCCATCTCTATGATGGATAACAGAATATTAATACAGACAAAAAGGGTGTGATTTTTTTTTCAATTCAACTTGTTTGATTCCAGGAATGGGATAAAGTGTTGTTTATCACGTAATTAGTCTATTACACGTTACTTAATCATAATATTATGCAGTTTCATAATACTTTACTGAATATTGTTGTTTGTGTTGTTTAGTAGAATGGAACCTTCGTTGTGCTGGTCTGACTCACGCTTGACCGTTACGTGAATTTCGTTCCACATCCCAGGGACACAGCATCCCTACCATCCACCTACACTTTAAATAAACAATTTTATCTCCTTCCTGTATTAAACGTTATCTTAACTACTTCTCAATTAATGTGGGTCGAGATTAACGACATAGTTGCGTGAAGAAACACTAGAAAAATGTAAGTTACATAGCTAACGCAAAAGTTTATTTACTCCTAAATTTCTAAGTACCTACTTACTGAGCTTTATTTTGACTTTCAGGTTAAAATACATAATACTTGTGTGTGCGCTTGTAAGTTCAGTTAATTTAACTGATGTTACATTCTATGAGATACTAGGAGTGTCTAAACATTCATCTGCTCAGGAGATTAGACAGGCATACAAAAAACTAGCCATAAAACTACATCCAGACAAAAATCCGGTAAGTTTTCCATTCCAATAAGGTGAAAATCTAAACTAAGATATTTTCTACTAATCCATTATCATAATCACGAAAGCAGTCTTCTTCTTTGTCACTAGTTCTTTCGAACCAGTGTGGTGAAAGGATTTCAAGTGCGCTTTAAAGAGGCTCCTGTCGTGCACTTGACACATGTTGTCCGAATTTTTGAGATTCTATGACATGCCGGTTTCCGCATGATGGTTTCCTTCACCAATAAGCAGGTGTTATAAATATAATGCGGACATAGATTTTTTGAAAATAAATATCATGTGTACGACCGGATCCGAACCCACAACCTTCAGTGTCAGCTATTTTACTATAAAACATTTTGAAATTGAACTAAGCATTCAATCAATATTTCAGGATACCACAAATCAAGATAAATTTCTGAAAATCACAGAGGCCTATGAAACTCTGAAAGACCCTGATAAGAGACACAAATATGACTTGTATGGGTCATACACATCTTATTCTCGGAAGTATGATTATAAGTCACAATCGGAATATGACAACCTGTACTACAATGGATTGTATCATGACAATCCATTTGTGGAAACTCTCTCTGGAAACAGCTTTTGTAAGTAATAATTATTTATTCAGATTAGGTATTAGAATATACACTAAGTCATGTCTTAACCTAGTATTATTCTATGATTATTTAATATAATGTTAGCAAAAGCTATACAAGATCAGGCAAGAGATGAAAAAAGTCTGTTTTAGATATTGTCAAGAGGTTTAATCATAAGGCCCTATTACCAAGGACCTCAGGTGATTAGGGAACTCCAAAAACAGAGCCAAAAAAGGAGCTCCTATAATCAAAGTTTGAAGGTTTTGTTCCTATAACAAAGCCTAAAAGGATCTGGGCACTATTAATACTGACCGGTCAAAGTGAGTTTTGAGAGCATTAATTACAATGGTATGGTCTGATTGATACTTTGGCTGATTTTTTCAGATAACTACTTGAAGGATGGATTTTATTTTATAAACTTTTACTCACCATTCTGTCCACCGTGCCAAAATGTAGCAGACCATTGGAAGAAATTAGCTGAAATGTATAAAGGAATTGTAAGTATTATTAATCAGACTTATGTGTCACAAGTAACAAATGTTTTGGATTATAGTATAAATAACTATTTGTTTATTTGATTTTGTTATTGCAAAAATTATATATAATTTAATAAAACTTCCTTAACATCTTATAAATATCAAGCTATTCCCATATAGCCCCAATCTAAGCAGATCTGGTATAATGAGTACCAGTTAACTATTAACATACATAACTTATAATTTATAAAATTTATATACATTTTATGTTAGGATACATAGAAAAATGTAGACTAGACTAAGACGATTGATTACTCAATTTAGTTAGTCTAATATGTTTGCATTTCACAGGTTAAAGTCGGCGCAGTAAACTGCAAGTACTACAACTCATTCTGTTACAACTCCATGAGGATAGGCAGCTACCCCACACTACTATTTTATCCCAATGTAAGTAAAATTTATTGTCGCAGTGAACATGCTGAATTTTGATATTGAATGGAAAATCCTTTATCTTATATTTTTCTTTTTTTCATTTCATTCAACTCAAGTTTGAGTTGCAAGGTTCCACCCGGAACAACAGACAGACAAACAAGAAAGTGACTTAATAAAACACAGTAAAATAATAACCTAAAAAGAATCTCCTAATACCTACCTTTTTTCACAGGGTAAAAACGGCAATTATTTCTACTACCGCGGCGAGCGAACGCTAGACTCACTGGATGAGTTCGTGATGAGCTATGTGAGAAGTCGAGTTCACGTGCCTGTTGTGGCTCACCTGCGCGGAACGGAGCGACCCATGGCGTATGTGCTGGGGAGGAACAGGCTCGGCATCAATGCACTGACCAGGATTGCTTTTCAGTTGGTATGTGTTAAACTGACAAATAGACGCGCTGCAGGCTTAGCACGGACTGGGGATAAAAAAATTGTCCCCCGTTATCCACCTTCAAGGGATAAAATTGACTTGAAGGACACATTTTTTAACCCCAGTCCGTCCGTGCTAAGCCTGCTGGATGAGTTCGATAAAATACATAGGATTCACTACAAACATTTTATACAATGGGCGGTATTATAGCTATGAAGCGATATCTTCCAGACAACCATAAATCACTTCCACCCGCGCTACGGCAGTGTTTAGACGTGTGTTCCTTATGTGCAATCGCTCTCAGTGTTGTCGTTTATATTATATTTTATAGAGTCCCACTAAAGTATGGAAAAAACTGGACTGCAAAGTGACATAATGAGCAATTCTCCACCGCCGCCGCTAGTCCAGGAAGATGATAATAATCCTTCGGACTCGGATTCGACGACAACTACAACGCGAAGCGAAGCGGGTAAGACTGACCGACCAAATGTGACGCGGTACAAAAGAAGGAAAACTTCGAAGACCGTTGCTATTCATGACCCGCTGAGTTCATACAAGAACGAACTAACTGAACTGATTAATGAAAAATTTAATTTGTTACATACTGAAATGGTTCAGGTGAAAGAACAAAACGCTGAAATGTGCAAGAGCCTAGAGTTTGTCTTACTGGGCTATGAAGAGATAAAAAAGAAAAATGATATGCTCGTAAAGGAACGGATGGAAGATAGAAAGTATATCAGAGAGCTTGAAGAGAAAATTGAACTTGCCGAAAAAATTAACCGGAGTACTTCAGTCGAAATCAAGAACAATCCTAAAAAACAGGGTGAAACTAAGGTGGACCTACCGGAACTGGTTAAATGTCTGGGAAAAGGCCTTGATCTTGACATACACAAATCAGAGATTCAAGACGCTTACAGGATCAATCTGAAATCGAATGAGTGTCCACCAATCATCATAAAATTTACAACTGTGTTTCGCAAAGAAGAATTCATCAAGAAATCAAAAAAAGCCATGAAGGAAAGCAGCACAAAGCTTGGTAACCAAATTCGTAACGTAGGTTACCCCTCTTCCCAGGTCTTTGTAGCGGAACACCTTACCGCTAAAACCAGGAGGCTTTTTATGCTGGCTAGAGATTTTGCAAAAAGATACGATTTTCGATTCTGTTGGTGCTCGTATGGAAGAATTTTTCTTCGCAAAAGAGAAGGTGCTCCTCATGTCTTGGTTAGAGACGAGATCCAAATTGAAGACCTCAGGGCCTCACAAGAGAACTCCAACATCAGAGAATCATAAATCTCTTACCGTATGGTTAGCTATAGGTCTTAAGTCGGCTCTAGGTATACTGTATGTCTTGTTTTCTCCTCGTCTGGTTAAATTTGTAAGAAAAATTGTAGTTCATATCTATCTTGTTATAACTGATTCCTTCGTTTTCTGTAATATCTATAACACTGTTTTGCTAAATATTTACAATTCATTTAATTTTCTGGATGCTTCTTGTGTCATTTGGTGGTATTATAACATTGTCTTTGATAAACATATTATGCTGTCTTGCAGATCTGAACCTCATGTATCAGGCATAGATGCCTATGATCCTTATAATTTTGGGTTTCGTTTAACTTTTTGCGATCTTTATGGTTATTGACGTTATCACGAATGAATTGGATAATTTTTCTGTATCTAAGTCTTTTCAATGTGAAGCTGAACAGGCTCATAGCTTCTTGGATTCTTCAAATCGAAAACTAACTATAGTATGTCAAAATGTTCGGAGTATTTGTCGTAACTTAGCACAAATTGAAATTCTTCTATCACGAATACAGGTAGACGTAGACATAATAATCTTAACAGAATGCTGGCTTTCTAAGTTAGATTTTGTGCCTAAACTAAACGGTTTTAATGAGTATAGCTCTAAGCTTAACAGATCACAGAATGAGGGGGTCGTTGTATATATTAGGAAAGACATCATTTCCCTGGTTACTGAGCCACTAACTTACGAGTGCAATTGCCTCATTATAACATTGGGTAAAGATACAGCAATTGTCGCTGTATATCGTCCCCCGTCTTATCGTTCTTTGGAGTCTTTTCACACTACAATTAATAATATTATGATATCCTTGAGTAGGTATCGCAATATTATTTTCACAGGTGATATCAATATTAATATTTCAGACACTAATACAAATTTGGAATGTGATGACTATCTTAATCTGATGGCCTATCATGGACTTTTATCTGCGCATTTTTTCCCGACCCGAGAGTATAGCGTTCTTGATCACGTTTTTCTTAAAACTAGCCTTGCAGCTACGACACTGATAATAGCTACTACTATAACGGATCATTATACTGTGTTAATAGAACTTAGCGAATATCCGATGCCCAGAAATAAACATAACACTGTTCAAGTTACCATTTATGATAATATTGCCTCTGATTTAGAACTAGACGTTCTTAGCTCAATTTTGTTGTCAGAAGACGTCAATCACGCCACAGGATTACTAATAAACCAACTCAAAAAGGCTATAGATAAAAATACGGTTTTCAAAAGTGTCTCGTGCCGCAAAAGAATTAGAGAACCCTGGCTCACTCCCGGACTGTTAAGATGTATAAAACATCGTGATAAACTACATCGAGAGCACAAGAAGGACCCTAAAAATGAGACTTTAGCAACTACTTTCAAACGCTATAGGAACTTCTGCTGTGACTTACTAAAAAAGGTTAGATCCAATTATGACAAGTCTTTGTTAGAGAGCGCTGGTAAAGACTGCAAAAAGACTTGGAAGGTCATTAAAAACATTGCTAAAATTGGTTCCAAGAAAAACTGTGACGACGATAGTGGACTTCTAAAAATTAGAACAAATCCATCAGAATCCATAAATTTCATTAATGACTATTTTGCTAACGTGGGGAGAACGCTAGCCGATGACATCATTCAAACTAATGTACTGGGTCCCTTTCCTAAATCTACAAGTAATTTAAATTCATTTGGTCTAATAGATACTGACTCTTTTGAAATTGGGAGAATTTTAGGGAGCTTAATATCTAGCTGTGCGACTGGCTTCGGTGGAATTTCCGCTCAAGTCCTTAAATCAACTAGCCAACTAATAATTCCTTGCATTGTTCACATTTGTAATTTATGCTTCAAATATGGTGAATTCCCGAACCAATTTAAAATAGCACTAATTAAACCAATTTATAAGAGTGGAGAAAGAGACAGTATCTCAAACTACCGTCCGATTTCGATTCTATCTGCGTTATCAAAAGTATTAGAACGTTTGCTAAATAAGAGATTAAGAGCTTACCTCACTAAATTTGATCTAATTTCTAAAAATCAGTTTGGGTTTGTTAGTGGGAAATCAACAGAAGACGCAATTTTATCATTAACAGATTTTATAGTTCGCGAGGTTGATAATAATAAGAAATGTGTAGGCATATTTTTAGACCTTGCGAAGGCATTTGATACTGTCTCTGTCCCTATCTTACTTGACAAAATGGAAAGACTGGGTATACGGGGCACTGCTCTAAGTCTTTTTAAGAGTTACTTATCAAACAGAAAGCAGCGTGTTAAATTGGGGGATTTGATAAGTGACGAGGCTTCGATCAACTACGGTGTGCCGCAAGGCAGTATTTTGGGCCCAACACTATTTCTAATTTACGTCAATGATCTTTGTGATCATAATCTGGGCAAAGGTAAGTTAGTAGCGTATGCAGATGATACAGCATTGATTTTTAGTGGACCAAATTGGAACAAAACTATGAGGGTCGCAGAAATTGGTCTGAAAGAAGTCATGTCCTGGCTAAGAGCGAATTTACTTACCTTAAATGTTGATAAAACAAAATACATGACATTTGCCAAGTCGTCTAAAGGTAAGCCCAGGTCAAATGAACCTAGTATCAAAGCTCACACATGTACCTCATCTTTTCCTTGTTCCTGTCGGTCTTTGGAAAGAGTATGCTCACTTAAATATCTTGGTGTAATCGTCGATGACCTTCTAAATTGGCAGGAACATACTAAAGCCCTTACTAGCAGAGTACGTAAATTAATCCCAATTTTTAAAAGACTGAGACAGTTATCAGTGAATTTACTAAAATCAATTTACTTGGCTCTTTGCAACTCTTTATTGATATATTGTGTAAGTGTTTGGGGAGGAACTTTTAAATCATACCTATTACGAGCTGAAAGGTCCCAGCGAGCGATACTTAAAGTCATGCTTTCAAAACCCTTCCGATTTCCTACGACTCAATTATACATTGAAACCCAAGTATTGACAGTGCGCCAGGCATTTATCCAAAAAGCTATCTTAAAAATACACTCTGAAACAGTTTTTGATAATAATTATTTCACTAACCTAAGACGTAAAGATCTAATTATCCCCTTGACCAATTTCAGGTCTTGCTACGCACATCGGCATATTTGTTACCTAGGACCTATTCTATATAATAAAATTAGTAGAATGACAACAATTTACCCACTTACCCTATCCAACTGTAAAAAAGCTATTAAAAGTGTACTAAAAAATTTGGATTATGAAAATACTGAAAAGTTATTACAAGTTGATAAATAAGTAAAAAAGTGTTTGCTAACTTATCAAGAGTACTTAGTAAGACTAAACCTAATATAAAAATTAAAATCTATTTTCTATATATCTATATACATACCTTAATCATTACAATATCTATTTATTATTAATAAACCCAACATACTAATTTTAAGGAATATAAAATGTATCAAATAGTCATACAACATTGCATTCCAGTGTTCTCGAACTCAGTAATCTCGAACAACTTTCATAAGTTCGTAAAAGGTCTCCACAATGTTTGTACCGCGTCACAATCGGACTAGTCGCTTATCGGTCTCCAACGCGAATCCGCTGTGTATTATTGCTTGTGAAAGAGTTAGTATCCTACCCGCAATGTACGGCTATGTATATCAGTGGTCTTTAAATATTAGTTTAGTTAGCATAAGTACCTACACAAATATTAGTAGGTATTTAAAATTAAGTTACCTGTTAATTACTCATTATGGAAGTATAGCAGCTGTAACACAGGTTTCACCTAGCACAGCTGTTAAGCACATTATTCTATAAAGTAGCATATGATTATGTTTGTGTACCTTGCCTAGCATACCTAAACAGTTTCCTAATTTGATTGTATTTGCTTTTTTAAATTATACATAAGTTCTAGATTTAGGTAAGTACCAACATATTTCTTATTGTACCTACTTGTTCATTGGTTCCAAATAAATACTTTTTAAATAAAAACCCAATTTCAAAAAGCACTATTTTGGTCTAAGGCAGGCGTATTCTCTTACCATCGAGCGGCAAGCTCGTCTCATCACTTCCTTACATATTTAATAACCAAATCAAATCGAGTAATCAAAAAACCGCTTCATTTGATGACACGGATGGTCGAGTGGCAAGTGTGTTGGACTGCTATTCCGGTGTCGCGCATTCGATTTCGGCCTCAGGACAAACATTTGTATGATAAAAATCAGTGTTTGGCTTGAATTGGGTGTTTCTATGTATGCATTTACAAAAAAAAAGTACATGTGTAAGTATTGTAGCAGTCATCTAGTTCCCATAATACAAGCTTTGCTTAGTTTAGGGCTAGATGGTGTTGTGTGAAATGTCCAAATATTATTGAAATTGATTATATATTTTACAGAATGGTTTAGTCACAGTGGTGATAGTAGACGACGAAAGCCTTCGGGAGCGACTGACTGGGAACGATTACGCGACTGTCGTCTTCAAATACCGGGACGTTACTAAAGAGATTGACACTACAGAAGAAGGAGAAGTGCTCAGGGAGATTGTGAACCAACTGCCTACAGTAGAGATGATCGACCCTGAGAAATTACAGGTTGGTGTTTGTCATATACATACAATGTATAATGTAATTTATGTACGTACAGACAGCTGCATAGACATGTATACACTCCTAAGTTTTCACATTTATATTACTCTTAATTTTGTAAAGAAAAGTGCACGCATTTTCAAATTAATGTAGTCATCTTACTTGTTAGAATTCTTGTCAGTAGAAGAATGTCTTTGTACCTATAATATAAATGTGAAAGCTTGGGAGTAGATAGATAGATAGAAATACTTTATTGTACACCAGAACTTATGATTAAATCTTAATATAAAAAATATAAAGTACAATGGGCGGTCTTATCGCTAGGAAGCGATTTCTTCTAGACAACCTTTGGATGGAAAGCAAATATACAAAGAAAAAAGAAAGCTTGGTTGGGGGTGTACTAATAGTTAAGTTAGTTGGCAAAAACGGACACTAATGTAAAAATAAAAACGAACTTATAGTAGAAATAAAAAGTAACAAAGTTAAGTAAAAAGAACCTGATATAGATAGGTATAAATAATAATTTACAAATAATACATAACTAAAAATATACACTTATATAAATATATAAACACATAAAATATATATAAATATATAGCAAAAAAATATATATTACGAAACAACGATCGAACGACGAATCAGGATTTTTCAGTCAAATAAAAGTTTTTGACACGAGTTTTAAAGGCATAAAGGGAAGGGGCTTGTTTGACGGAAAGCGGTAACGCATTCCATAACGCACCGCTTGAATGGTGAAGGAATTGGAGAAGAGTCTAGTCCTGTGCATTGGAATTCTGAGGATGAGGTTGTCTGAGGAACGTTCAGAGCGAAGGAACTGGAATTCTTCCTTCAGATAGTTGGGAGTGGTAGGATTATTGAGGATGTTGTACAGCAGCGAGAGAATGTGGAGTATATACATGTTTGTGCAGCTTACGTATATGTGTCAATCATCGTAGAATAGCAATAACCGTAGTAAGTTTAAAATTTCTCGGTCTGATAAACGTTAAATTGTTAACTGTCGAAAAATTACGCAAGTAGCATGCTCTTTAAAATAGAATGACAGATTCGCGGCACATACGCCCTCTGATTGGTAAGGTAGGTTGTATTTTTTAAATAGATAAATAAAAAATAAATGGTTAGAGGTAACCTACAATCTTCCTACATTACACCTACGAAGAATTTTCTAAGGATATTCAAAATATGTAGCTTCGTTTTATAACTTGATTTACTCCGAAAAACCTGTTCCTTTAATTTATCTATGGAATCTCTTTATTATAATTGTTTAATTACCAAAAGCTCTGCAGTCGGTTAACCATTTTGCTTTTATTTCAGTCAATAAGATTTAAGCTACGGGGTGGTTCAAATACACCTTGGGTAATATACTTCTCTTCTGAGGCGAGCGATCGTCTCGAATTCCATCAGATGAGAGTCTCGATGCCCAACGTTCATTTTGGTAAGCACATAGATTGGTACTACATAATCATGGCTTTACAAAAACATACAACAACCAACTTCAAACGGACTGTTCTAATGACCTTAGGCACCACTGAAAAGTCACAGGACAGCAAAGTACGCAATTTTGTTCACTTCAACGATTTTTTTTTTCATTTATTTGATTTCAAAACCAAAGCACTGAACTAATTTTCATGAAATTTCCAGAACCAATCTGAAAGTTTTTTCTTTCAAATAAAATTATATTTTTTATCAAATCTCTGAGGTAACAAACATTAAAAAAAAGACGGAAAATTACATACCTAAATTTTTTTTCTGCGCGATCATCATTTTTGTGATGTAAACTGTTATTTTATAATACAATATTATGTGTTACCAACAGGTGAAATCAATTGTGACAAATGGATCGAGCTCTGTGCGTCTTTGCAAGTAGAGTCTGCCCCGGCGTGGGGCGTGTTGAAGCGAGGCGGGGCGTATCAGCGCGCAGATTTGCAGTCCATCCCCTTAGCCGTACAGGCCACGAATCTACACACACTGTCCGTTTCAGAGTTCATCAGAACCCTGGATGCTGGTAAGTGGTTGTTAGAGTGTGCTCTTTGGGCGTTTTAAAGCGAATCGGGGCGTATCAGCGTGCAGATCTACAGTCCATCTTAGCCCTGCAGGCCACGAATCTACACACACTGTACGTTTCAGAGTTCATCAGAACCCTGGATGCTGGTAAGTGGTTGTTAGAGTGTGCTCTTTGGGCGTTTTAAAGCGAGTCGGGGCGTATCAGCGTGCAGATCTACAGTCCATCTTAGCCGTGCAGGCCATGAATCTACACACACTGTACGTTTCAGAGTTCATCAGAACCCTGGATGCTGGTAAGTGGTTGTTAGAGTGTGCTCTTTGGGCGTTTTAAAGCGAGTCGGGGCGTATCAGCGTGCAGATCTACAGTCCATCTTAGCCGTGCAGGCCATGAATCTACACACACTGTACGTTTCAGAGTTTATCAGAAAGCTCAGAACACTAATTAGCATCAGAATGTTCCAAAGTGTTTACTAGAACGTGCTTTTTTTATCCATCTTGGGGCGTTTCAATCATTTTGAGTGGTAACAAGATACCACTCAAGTTTTGGCAATGAGTGGCAATATCTTTTAAATCTATGATCTTTTGTTTCAGACATAGGTGCATGGGTTCTACTGGTGGTTCCTCACAAGTTATCCTGGAATGACGTCTTAGAACCCTTCACACGTGCCAGTATTCATTTCATCAACAGCGATATTTATGTGAGTAGTAAAATTAATATTTATTCTTTTGGTTACCTCTTACTAAAGTTTCGTTCGAATATAACTATTTTCCATAGTTGAATTTTCCTTTCTATGGGAAAACTATTTGGAATAGATAATCTTCCTTGTAACCTTATGGCCTGCGCAGACTGCCGGACGCTACGGCAGATAATTTTAAATTACCGTTGTCGGACAGTCTGCGCAGGCCATTACTAATTAAATAAATAAATACATATATTGAACAAATCTAGCCCCCAACTGAGCTTGTTTTATGGGAACCAGATAACTGATAGAATACTTTATACTTTTTTTGTTGATAATTCAATTTAAAAAAAAAAACAAAATTGTTGTAAATACATACATAGACTAAATAGAAAAAACCCAGGCTCGGGACAAACGCCGATGTTCATCACACAAATGTTTGTCCCGAAGCGGGAATCGAACCTATGACTCCGGCGTGGGAGTCCAACGTCCAACACACTTGCCACTCGACCATCTGTGTCATTTTCTGGATCTAATATTGAAGACATATTCCAGTTCGGTATAATGTCGTGCACGGCACAAACGGACCAGCATTGTCGGCGGGTGGCGTACAACGAACCCACTATCATAGTGCAGAATGGCACCAAGCGGACGCACTACGCCGAGCGCGCTAGTGAACACGACCTGGTCGAGTTCATACAGATGTTGAAGGATAGCTCAGGTAAGGAGACTTACAACATGGCTGCCTATAGTCGCCAATATTACCTCTGTTATGTTGTATAATAGTCGGACGAATGAACATGACACCTGGCTCGAATGACGTGTGTGCAAAGTACAGTGTGGAATTGGATAATCTTGATAGAGAAGAGGTCCTGTAATACTTGGTAATGATAAGGCTTCGCAATTAGAGGCAGGAGAAACACGGAGGGCGCCGCGCGGGGCAGCGGGGGAAGCATCAAGTTCCGAGCGAGAGTGTCAGCCAGGTGTCATGTTAATTTGCCCGAGTAGTACATGCCAGTTTTTGAAAATATACCTGTACAACGTTGCTTTGCTTCTGCGCAGGCTGGTTAAACGCACGTTAAACGTCTCATGCCTACTTGCACCAAACTGTCAAAGCTCCTGAGCAAATACTTTTCTTGCTAGCCAGTTCTTAACGAACTGTCAAGCGAGTTAAGTAATGGATTAGGAACATCGATAGTTTGGTGCAAGTAGGCATAAAAAGCTCCTAAGCAAATACTTTTCTTGCTTGCCAGTTCTTAACGGTTCAAATTCAGACCTTTAGGAACTGTCAAGCGAGTTAAGTAATGGCTTAGGAACTTCGATAGTTTGGTGCAAGTAGGCATAAAAAGCTCCTAAGCAAATACTTTTCTTGCTTGCCAGTTCTTAACAGTTCAAATTCAGACCGTTTTAGGAACTGTCAAGCGAGTTAAGTAATGGCTTAGGAACTTCGATAGTTTGGTGCAAGTAGGCATCAGACTCTTACTCTTGTGTTGGCGCGTCAATGAAGTGCTTCCTTTACAGATATGGAGATAAGTGAAGAGCAAGTTCTAGAGATCCTAGACGTGTCGAGTCGCACCCACAGCTGGCTAGTGGCACACATGCCGGCGCACTGCGGCCGCCTCTGCGACCAGCTCGCCAAGCAGTGGATGAAGGTCTACACCAGGGTGAGTGAAGGTCTACACCAGGATGAGTGAAGAGCAAGCAGAGACTGGCCACGTCCAGCGTGGTCAGTTGCACCCACAGCTGGCTAGTGGTTACATGTATTAAGGAGATCAATTTTTCACTCGACTACACATCGTCGGCATCATTTCAACCTTTAGACGTTCGCTGCTGCACATAGGCCTCTACGGTGAAGCGATATGTGTCATGACCTTATGGCTAATCCTCAAATCCGAACTCCGTGTTTTAAAATTAGCCCTACTAACTTAAAAACACGTATAAAATCTAAATTAAAGTATGAAACCTTTCACTTTTTTTGTTGACGAAATCAAAAAACATGGACGAAACGAATAGTGTGAAGAAATTTATATAATACGGCGTACTTTTTGAGTATTTGTCCGAAACATTTTGTATGGAATTCGGGTTTGAGGATTCCCCTTAAGTTGACATAACGGAGTGTGTCGTTTGCGCGGGTTTACTGTAATCACCAAGCTTGCACTCTCCTAAGCTCAATAAGCTCAAGTCATAAACATATTTTATTTCAGCTCCGTCCTCTAGAGTTCGTGCGCGTGGCAGTCTTGAAATGCACAACGGACACAGCTGGCTTCTGTAAGAATATCCGGATGCCGACGGCCCGGCTGTATCCGCTCGCTGCGGGACATCATTACAGGTTTGTGCTTATTCTAGCTCATTCTGAGAAGTGTTTTGTTTCCAGGTGAGGAAGTGGTCAAAAAATTGTCTATTAATAAAAAAAAAAACAAAGGTTACTAATCATCATCATTAAACAGCTGTATAATTAAAGTTTAGTGGGCATGCTGTATAATTAAATTGATTGTTGCTGCATTTAATATAACTTTATAACTCATTCAACGACATAACGAATAAAACTTGACTTGACTAGGACGCTTGACATTTGACTGAATAATTATTTTTATATTTTTTACAATAATTCAATAAATAATGTATCAATACTTGACCACGTTGCGATAATTTACTTGACACTGGCTAAATATACATTAATATGTGTGGAGCCAAACGCGAAGAATAAATAAACGTTCTTCGCTAAAAAAAAAAAGACATAACTCATCGACATCGGTCGACCGTGAGTCGAGGCATGGAGACCGTTATTTTTTCAACTGACTTAAAAAAAGGGTTTATCAATTAAGTTGAATTTTTAATTTATTTTTATTTGTTACTTTAGAACTTTGTTGTTTATAAACAATTTTTTTTTGTTTGAAAGGATATACTTCCAGATTGGTCCCATTGAATTAAATTTTATGAAAATCTGTTCAGTATTTTGGTTTTGAAATCAAAATAATTGAAAAAATGGCGTCATCCAGGTTAACGAAATTGCGTTATTTGCTTCCCTGTGACTAATCAGTGGTGTTTACGGTCACTAAAACAGTCGAATTGAAGTCGGTAGTGGTATTTTTTGTACAGTCCTACCAACTTATCTGTGAATTGAAGAGCGTCGCTGTGATCGCAACGGTACACGACGCAACTGGCAGATGAATTAACTTTTGTATGCAAGTGGCTGTAGTTCCATTTTCTGCCACCTCACAGACAAAGTTGGTAGGACTGTAAAACCTTGATTACTTACATTTATTTTTATTTTTTAGTGTAAATCTACAACAACTCAGTGAAGCTCCATACATCCTGGAGTGGGCGTTGGAGCGTATCGACGACTCCGTACAGAAACTCAACTGGCATTCGTTCACCAAGACCGTCATCGCCGAGGAGTTGAACCCTTCCACGTAAGGAAACATCAAATAAGGTCAACTGAGGTAAAGAGTCCGGTGTCGCAGTAACGGCCATCTGCGACCAACTGCATTAAACGTCCATCCGAAAAAAAGGGGCTATTACCACTTCAGACATTACTAAACTACTTTTAAAATAAATAATTATTTTGGACATTTCACACAGCGCCATATAGCCCCTAACTAAGCAGAGCTTGTACTATGGGAACCAGATAACTGATAGAATACTTATATACTTTTTTTTTGTAAATACATACATAGAATACATAGAAAACACCCAGACTGAGGACAAACCCCGATGTTCACCACACAAATGTTGGTCATGAACCGGAAATCGAACCCGCGACACCGGGCGTGGCAGTCTAATACACTTGCCATTCGACCATCCGCGTCGTCGTGAAATTAAGCTAATTTAGTGAAAATAAACAGAACCAGATGAAGGCATTGCTGTATTTTTGATAGTTTTTAGTAATTTCATAAGTCGCAATAAGTCGCCCGTATTTACCTCAGTTGACTACACGCGACTACGAGTATATATATAGTTTATCTTATCTGATAAACGAATTAGGATACCCGTTATGCTTGCCATTGTGAACTATTAGGTATGTAGATGTGTCGGGACATGACAATATTCTATGAGTAGGTTAGGTACTATTAAGTGATGAAATAATTAGGTCCCTTTTGCATTCTTCAGATACGGAACCCTTAACACATTAAAAATATGTTTACAAATAGATTCTGCAACCTATAGTGGACTACCACTGCTAGAAGTAGGTATTTCCTAAGGCAGCCCACGGAGCCCGAGCTTCGGCTTATACGACGTTCCCTAAAATATACTTTAAATTTGTGTGTCAAAATAACATGACCTTGATTTTTATTTATTATATTATATATATTTACTTGATTTACAGTACTGCGAAACCTTGGCTGGTCTACTTCCATTCGCCGAGATGTTACCGATGTTATGAAATGTACTCGGAATTTGCTATTTCCGGCATTGTAAGTATTATCATTTATCAGAATAATCCTTCAAGCATTTCAATTAAATTAATATTGCATACAAAATTCCAATCTTATTAATCAATTAGCACCCAATATGTTATATTTGTTGTAGCAGCAATAGCAGATTACAACTTTTTAGTGATGCTGCCGTAATCCATGGCAAGATTGATCAGACAATAAATTATAGGTATAACATGTTGAAAACTTGTAATTTTTATTTTCAACGTCTGTAAAACTGACTTAAAAAAATACAGGTTGATTATTTTTTTTTTCAAATAAAAGGGATGGTTGAATCATGTTTGTACTAAGTATTTAAAATTAATAGACCAGCTCTCTTATACCGCCACCTAACCTCCGGTTCTTGGACTCCGGTTCCGGTTCCGACTCTGATAAACCAAATTTAAAAACTCCGACTACGATACACAAAGTTTTAATCTCGCATGATATAATAAAATTCATCTATCTGTTTTTTCAGCTCCTTGGTAACGCAATCCAGCTAGGCCGAGTGAACTGCGTTACGGAACGTAGCCTGTGCCAACACGAGGGTATAACCAGTTACCCATCGCTCAAACTCTACCTCAACAGAAACCACCGCCAGTCCATCAGCAGCGTCGTCACTATACAAGTGAGGGAGCATCAAACCATCATGCAAGATGTGCGGGCGCACTTGGGAGAGTACAGCGGGAGTAGCTTCGGGATTGGCGCGAAACATGACGAGTTTTGATCATATTTAGTACATAACATGGGGGGGGGAAATTATGTCACACGTGGAGAGGGAGGGTCGAAGGTCATGTTTAAAGGTCATTCGCTCTTAAAATAAGTGACTTAGGATCACAAATTTAGCATGAGGGGGCATAAATTACATCACACGTGAGGGGGAGGGAGAGAAGGGAGGAGTCTACGAGGTGTGACAAGGGAAGGGAGGGGTCCTAAGTTTCGTGACGTCACATTTCAAAGCGAGGGTATAACCAGTTACCGGACGCTTAAGCTCTACCTCAACAGAAACCAGCGTCAGTCAATCAGCAGCGTCGTCACTATACAAGTGAGGGAGCATCAAACCATCATGCAAGATGTGCGGGCGCACTTGGGAGAGTACAGCGGGAGTAGCTTCGGGAGTGGCGCGAAACATGACGAGTTTTGATCATATAGTAATATAACAAAAAAAATAACATGGCCATGGCATAAGGCATAAATTACGTCACCCGTGAGGGGGAGGGAGGGGGTCGATGAGGTGTGACAAGAGGAAGGAGGTATCCTAAGTTTCGTGACGTCACATTTCAAAGCGAGGAATACGTCACACGTAAAGGGGAAGGGAGGAAGTCGAGGGGCCTGTTTAAAGGTCATTTCTCTTAAAATAAGGGACTTAGGTAGGATTACAAATTAGGTGTTGTTTTGTCGAGTATATAATTGGCTGTAAATGCAGTAAAAAAATATGATATAACAGGCTAGTTTTTGCATTACGTGTGTGTATTTTTCACTTAGAATATTCTCAATTGGTATAATTTTGTTTGATATATATGCCATTAGTATCAATAAAAACGGTATCACGATTGCTTAAGTGACCTTTTGTCATTCAAATAATATCAATTTAATATTTCTAGGATTTATAGGTCATTATAATATCATGTAGGTAGTTATGGTAATACTCTGGCTTAGTTTTGGTTAAAAAACAAAATGGCTGCCATTTTAAAGGGTGTGGGGTAGGTCGTGGGGGGAGGGCGTAATTACCGATAAAAAAAACTTGAAAAACAACCCCCTTAAGGGTAATCTTCAAATCCGAATTCCATACAAAATGTTTCGGACAAATACTCAAAAAGTACGCCGTATTATAGTAATTTCTTCACACTATTCGTTTTGTCCATGTTTTTTGATTTCGTAAACAAAAAAAGTGAAAGGTTTCATACTTTAATTTAGATTTTATACGTGTTTTTAAGTTAGTAGGGTTAATTTTAAAACACGTCTAAAATCTAAATTATTTGTCCGAAAAAAATTGTATAGAATTCAGATTTGAGGATGCCCCTTAAATACTGGTTACCGGACACATTGTTTACAGTCTGTAAGTCACTGTTTGTGTAAAATGAATTTGTTTTTGAAATGAAATTTGTTTGAGAAGTGCTGGTAAAAATCGTAATGTCAGTTTATTCATCTCATAGTGTTACTCGAATAAGAAATAATTAACTTATGAATCTTAAAAATATAAATATAATGTTAACTGTAATTAGTATGTTCAGGGTTTTGGGCTATGGATATAGGCTACTTCTGGTTCCTAATAAATTAAAAGGAATAAGTAAAATCTAATTTATAAATCATCACAAACTTTATTTTAATTAACGTTAATTACATAATTGAAAGCTTGCATTTATAATTATAATTATAACAAAGTGATAGTTTTAATTAAATACAACCAATAACTAACTTGTGATATAGTAATTTAAGTAGATATTAAATTGTTTGAGAAATCTCGATCTTTACGCTTTTAATGCAATTACTAACATACTTATTAAAATATGTAGAACACAAACAAAGAACAATTAGTTTTACTATTTTTAAGCAATTGACGCATTAATCGTTAAATAAATAATATTTGATATTTGAGCTTTTTGTTTCTTCTCCACAAAAGCATTCTCGCCAGGATACATTTAAATATTGTTTAATTAACTACAGGCATTTTCACCAATAGCATCTGAAAAAAAAAATTAATCAACAACAAAATCAACTTTGCAATATTCAGAAAGAAAGATTTAGATTTAATGAAAGCTTTTGAGTTTGTTAAGCACTGCCACACAGTAAATATTTGGGTTCACTCAAGGATCAACAATGGCTCCAATATTCTATGTTTTCTTTTACTTTTATATAAAGTTAAGGAGTTAAAAATGGATATACTCCATCTCTATACAACGCAAGCAGCGCCTCAGGCAGTAGTCAAATAATATTAAAAAATGCGAATTTTGTGCATATAGTGGATGTATGTTACTCAATCACACTAACAATACTGAAATGATTAGGCCAAAGACACAGTATAGTCTAATTTGTATGCCAATACCACACATGCAAATATTATTCTCTAAATTGACAGAAAAGCCTCGTTCAGACATGTCGGGTGTCGGAAAAAAATTTGGATGCAATCTAGTAGCTGAACCATTTATATGAAGCTGTTCACATTTATCCCACACGGCATGACACAATTTTTTGTCAGGCCCGACACCTGACAAGTGGGAACAGGGGGTAACTGTAATTTATTAATTACTCACATCATTGTTCCTATTGAGCTGAGCATCAATGAATTCCTGGTCAACACTGCACGGCAGAAAGAAGTCAACCATTTCAAACAATCCTTTGGAATCCAACACCAGTCTGTCTTCTCCTACTTCCAAATTCAGATCTTTGAATTCCACCTGAAATTTGATTTTTACTAGACATTTTACAAAAGTATCTGCCAAAACAATGGGGCACTTTGAGAAGCATAAGGTCCTGGAGAGGAGTGCAATATGCTAATGCAACGGCACCTTTCCTTACAAAATGCAGGGATATGACTGGATTAATAAATTACCATCTAATGTAGTGTTTTTTTTGTAAATTACTGGCATAATAACCTGTGATGACATTTTGTCTCTTCCATCCCGCCAGTCGCCATGAGTACATTGGGACGTCGAGTCGAGATGAGTTTAGGATAAGAAAATCAAAAACAAATAGAAAAAACCCCTTTTGCTATACTTTTTGCCCCGTTATGCTATACTTGTCTTATCTATTAGCTACACTAGGTACTGAATCTACTTACAGAAGATGGAATCTTGAATTCAGCTACCAGGTACTCAATCTCACCAGTAGGGGGTTCCCTTCTCATTCTATACACTAACTCTGGCTTCTTAGTAATAGGCACTGGTTTTTCCCCAATTTCTTCAATCAGTGGCGTTTTTAAGGCACTCTCTGTAGTTTTAATATCCCGAATTTGAATCCTATGAGACTGCAAAGTCCCAATAGACTTTCTATTCTTCAAAATATTGTATCTCTGCAAGTCTAATTCACATTGGTACTTATCCTGTAATCCTTCAAAAACTACAGTCAGGAAGAAGGTTCGAAAGAGGTCATCACTTTCAACCTTCTTGAAGAATTCTGGGTTAATAGCAACATCATAGACTGTGCATGGAGATCCTGATTTATCATACTCTGTTCTGCCTTCCCCAATGCTCATAGGGACTCTGTAACTGGAAGGGTCTGTAGAGCTCAATATCTGCATCAGCTCACTGTTGGTGATGTCTCTGGGACATGGGATGGTGTCAGTCAGACAGATGTTGACAAATACTTTCTTGTTATCTGGCTTTGAGTAGGTCTTGACGCAGAAACCTACAAAAAAGTTATTTAGATGAATGAATGGAAGGGCTGAGCTATAGAAATGAAAGAGGTAAGTACGCAGAAACCTACAAAAAAGTTATTTAGATGAATGAATGGAAGGGCTGAGCTATAGAAATGAAAGAGGTAAGTACGCAGAAACCTACAAAAAAGTTATTTAGATGAATGAATGGAAGGGCTGAGCTATAGAAATGAAAGAGGTAAGTACGCAGAAACCTACAAAAAAGTTATTTAGATGAATGAATGGAAGGGCTGAGCTATAGAAATGAAAGAGGTAAGTACGCAGAAACCTACAAAAAAGTTATTTAGATGAATGAATGGAAGGGCTGAGCTATAGAAATGAAAGAGGTAAGTACGCAGAAACCTACAAAAAAGTTATTTAGATGAATGAATGGAAGGGCTGAGCTATAGAAATGAAAGAGGTAAGTACGCAGAAACCTACAAAAAAGTTATTTAGATGAATGAATGGAAGGGCTGAGCTATAGAAATGAAAGAGGTAAGTACGCAGAAACCTACAAAAAAGTTATTTAGATGAATGAATGGAAGGGCTGAGCTATAGAAATGAAAGAGGTAAGTATGCAGAAACCTACAAAAAAGTTATTTAGATGAATGAATGGAAGGGCTGAGCTATAGAAATGAAAGAGGTAAGTATGCAGAAACCTACAAAAAAGTTATTTAGATGAATGAATGGAAGGGCTGAGCTATAGAAATGAAAGAGGTAAGTACGCAGAAACCTACAAAAAAGTTATTTAGATGAATGAATGGAAGGGCTGAGCTATAGAAATGAAAGAGGTAAGTATGCAGAAACCTACAAAAAAGTTATTTAGATGAATGAATGGAAGGGCTGAGCTATAGAAATGAAAGAGGTAAGTATGCAGAAACCTACAAAAAAGTTATTTAGATGAATGAATGGAAGGGCTGAGCTATAGAAATGAAAGAGGTAAGTACGCAGAAACCTACAAAAAAGTTATTTAGATGAATGAATGGAAGGGCTGAGCTATAGAAATGAAAGAGGTAAGTACGCAGAAACCTACAAAAAAGTTATTTAGATGAATGAATGGAAGGGCTGAGCTATAGAAATGAAAGAGGTAAGTACGCAGAAACCTACAAAAAAGTTATTTAGATGAATGAATGGAAGGGCTGAGCTATAGAAATGAAAGAGGTAAGTACGCAGAAACCTACAAAAAAGTTATTTAGATGAATGAATGGAAGGGCTGAGCTATAGAAATGAAAGAGGTAAGTATCCTACTAAAATTATGGGGAAAGTTTGTGAGATTTTTTTTTTTATTGATTGAATAGAAATGAGATTATGGATAGACAGTTGGATGTAGCATACATCCTTAATCAGGCCAAAACTACTCAACTGATTGAGCTTAAATTCTGTATGAGAGATTTTTATGATCTGAAAAAGGTTGTATTATGCTGCTTGTATTCTAGCTTACCATGCAGGTGGATCCACATGAAACAGTTAGTTCAAATAAACAACATTGAGTACCTGGTGATGGCTTGACATTCTTGACCGGAACTGTGTCTACTGAAGCCAACAGTTTGTTAAATTCTTCCTCTGCAGGAGTCTCCTGAATAATATACATTAATAATTGAGACCCGCAACTATGTTTGCGTTGCGAATTAACAAAATTTCTTTCTACATTCAGCCTTTGATGTTTGTCAAAGGCTGAAAGTAGAAAGAAATTTTGTATTTTGTACAAAACAAAAAACCCTCTAAGATATGAAGCTTCTGAGTATTAAGTCTCGACGATCAGTGGATTGGCCTGTGCGTTGTCTGTCTGACACTCAGTCAGGCTACCTTTTATATTTATTGATCACAATACTTTAAAAACTAGTGTATGTCAATTTTAGCAAAGTGAAAATAGTTTACCTTTATAATTCTCATATTGTGCTCCATTATCGACGGGTCAACTTCGAGTGATACTGATTTTTTTGGCATCTTGTTAGTTTATTGTGTTCCTATGGAAATGGAATCGCGTATTAAAACCTAAACGTAGTGGTTATATTCTCTTAGTTAAAACCATATAATTATGCGAAAAGAATACCTTATTTCATGCTTCTTTCTTTTGTTTATTTGGTTTTGTTGCATCAATCAAAGAATATTTGTAGATCACAAAGTTTCGTCATGCGTAAGTAAAAATATTAAATGGATGTTCCCACAAATAAAATTAATTCTTGTTCACTTATTCAAGTGTACTAACATTATATCTAGATTTTAGAACTTTTTGTAGTGTTTTGTCAGCATATTTGACTGGACTGGTAATTCGTGGACAGCATGAGTATTTATAATATGCCTACATATGTGTACGCCCTACACTATAGGGCGATGTTATGTTTGCTTGTGTCATGCATTTTGTGTGGTGGATATAAAAAATTCAACAGTTCCCTGGCTAGGTAAAAGGTTTTCTATAATCAATACGGAACACTAAAATCACAATGATTGTCTAGCCCGGCCACATTGTTTAGGAAAAAGTGTGTTACTAGCTGTTACTAGTGACAAGGACAGTACATACGATAACATTCATTGACAGTTGACACAAGAAGAGATGGGACGAATGATGTACGGATGAAAGATTTTAATTCGAATGATAGGTAAACTCTTAGTATCTACTCATAGAAAGACATAACTCTTTAGAATGTGTTATTTCTAGGCCATGAATTCAAACATAAAGTTGATCTTCTTAGCGGAGCCATGGAGGAAAAAACTAGCGTAGCGTCTATGTACCAGATCAGCTATGAAGAAATTTCAGAAACCCTCAAGCGTCGTCGCTGTATCAAAAGTGAACACTTTTGACAGATAAAAATTAAATATTTTATAAGTGGTTTTGTTGTGGTGTAAGTACTTAGAGTATATTAATAAAATATTATATAATCAAGGTTTAACAAAAACATAGTACAACCGACTTCAATCACACTGTTTTAGTGACCGAAATGGACAATAATTTAAAATTATTCTGAGTAATGAGGGCCTATAGGATGTTAAAAGTTAAATAATTTTCTGAATCGGTATAAAAACAACAAGAGATTTAGAAAAAACATTAGAATTTATTACCTCCTCCTATTTGAAGTCGGATAAAAACAGAAACTTTGCATAAAATTTACCTAGTATTTAAAATATACTGAATGGTAATGGTAGGAATGTTTGTAGTTGTACCGTACCAAACCGTACCGTCGCACGGTGGGTCGAAAATTGACTTTCAAAGACATAGGGATTAAAAAAAATAAGTGTCGTTTTATTTGCTTGAAACGGCTTCTATTAATCAATATTATGCCTAAATATATCATGTGATACCATTTGGGGGAGAATATCTCAAGATATATTTTTTTAATGAAAAAAATGTTGAAAATGAAAAAAACATTTAAAAAATCCGGATATCTCCGGAAGTGCATGTTTAACCGTTATATCCTTGCACACAGTTATAGTACCAATTATTTATGATTTTTTGGCATACCTCATATTTCTCGAACTGCTGCGAAACTTTTTGAAAAAAATATACGAAATATTTTTAATTTTTTAAGTCCCGATCTTCCATTTGTATGCTATAGATAGTTACAAATGTGTGTTTATCTAACGTTATAATATCAGAAAAACAAAACTATAACCACAAATGTTTTAAAATGTCATTCGTTACCTAATTAGGTAGCAAGATAAGGTACCAGCGGTTCAGACAGCTTACTGTTTAAATTTTAAGGAATTTATTAACAATGAGCGGTAGTTAACTAATGACGCAGGTAGCATATACTATAGTGATCTATATGTGTGTCGCATAGTTACAACTTAGTATTTCTATCGGATGATGTTTATGCAGTTAGATATGTTTTATTTACGTAGCTCATACTGCAATTTTGTACTGTACTGTGATTTTTTTAACAATTATACAAACAAATTAGGAGTAGGGCTAATAATAATAATACAACATTACTTCACACAAATTACAAAAAAATAACTGTACTACATGGGCTATGAATAAAGTTAATATGATGTAAAGTATAATAAAAAATAACTGTTAGCTACTTTCTTAAAATTATAAAAAGTACATAATACACGGTCAAATTTTAATCACCATAAAAAAACACATAGTCAGTTGCCGTTACTGAACACATCTAAGGCAAAAAAAAATATGATTTTTTTTATGAATACCAAAAACTAAGTAATTATTGGGCAAACAAATCCATTCATATGTTTTTTACACAAACTAGTCCACCTGTACGCACACATTGAAACATGTGTGATTCCATTTCATTCGTAAGCTCGGCAAAAGCGGGTAAAATCGTGTATAGTTTTGTTTTTCTGATATTATAACGTTAGATAAACACACATTTGTAACTATCTATAGCATACAAATGGAAGATCGGGACTTAAAAAATTAAAAATATTTCGTATATTTTTTTCAAAAAGTTTCGCAGCAGTTCGATAAATATGAGGTATGCCAAAAAATCATAAATAATTGGTACTATAACTGTGTGCAAGGATATAACGGTTAAACATGCACTTCCGGAGATATCCGGATTTTTTATATGTTTTCCATACATTTTTTTCATTAAAAAAATATATCTTGAGATATTCTCCGCCAAATGGTATCACATGATATATTTAGGCATAATATTGATTAATAGAAGCCGTTTCAAGCAAATAAAACGACACTTATTTTTTTTAATCCCTATGTCTTTGATAGTCAGTTTTCGACCCACCGTGCGTCGTCCGTCCCGTCATACCAAGATTACAGATCGATTATTTTACAAAATCAAAACATGCATCACTACTATATTTTGAATCGAATAGAAGGAAGAATCGTAAATTCGAAGGAAGAATGAAACGAAATGATTTGAAACGTCATGAGATCTAGGTCGATCGATCTAAGGTAAATTTTAATCCCAGTTTGAGTTATTTTACACGAAATCTTAACTTATTTGTTACTTTTCTCCTGTTGAGTAAATGAGAAATAGTCAACGAACATTCATAACTACAAATACCTGTAAAACAATCGATCGAAGGTAAGAACTTGGTCTTTTCGTTTGTTTGCCATATTTTACTCATTTCAACTTTCTTTTTTATATTTTTACACTTGATAACGGCACATTTTTAACATTCACCTAGGACTGTTTTATTTCGCACTAATTAGTACCTTCTTGTGAAACGCCTTTGATGGAAAAGTAAGTAGGCTTGGTGGTGGATGTCACTCAAAAAGTTGTAAAGTAGGTACCTTTATTTACTATAATAACCTACCTTGTACCTATGGGTAAGTACTTGCTTTTACATAAGTAGGTACATAACTCTATTTATATCGTTGTAACATGTAAGTTCCGTATAATTAAATTTGTTCTAAGTACCTTTTTTGGAGGTGATTTCCTATGGCAATATTAATACCTAATCTTTCCAGATATAAGGCTTGTCTTCTTTCTTGATAGGAATAAAAAAAGTTTTCATCATTGATATGCCAAAGTTGCAAAATACTTCAATGATAATTTTATTTAATTAGCATCTGGGCAGCGAGCCAGGATTTTGAAGTTCCGAGGTCTACTGAGTATTTATTGCTGCTACATGTTGTGAACAAGTGTCTAAAAGTTAACAGTCTTTTAATTCATAAAAGTATTTTTATTTCCATTGCGTGACAGAATTGGTTGAAATTTGAAACCTGTGCACTGTAAGTTGATAACTGGCAACTAGTGCTAGCTAAGCATATTATCAGTTCCAAAGAACATGCAAATTATAAGACAATATTAAGGCTAAGGCTTGTTGATGATTGTCTGATGGATTTAGGTGTCTCCTAAGATGCTCTTCTAGAAATGATGACATGATAAGAAGGAATACCATGCATAATGTAGCTTCTTTACCTATTCTTGCTAGATACAGCACTCAATTGGGTCAGAGTGTTGCAAACGGGGCACCAAGGAAAATAAGATTTAGAATTTTTGATTGTCATAAGGCTGAGCATGCTCGCTTCGTTCAATATAGACACAAGAAAAAAAAACACCATAACCTACTACTGTCCCCAGCTTTTATCTGGTAGATTTTGATCTCTAGCTAGGCGGCCGTTCACCTTAGAGGTCAATGCCCTGAATTAATGTTTCTCCTTACGCCACCCTGTCTCTGATCTGTTGGTACATAAAAAGTAGGTGTTAATAGGGAAGCAAATTTTTCATCAAAAATTTCCCCTGTTGGCTACACCCCAACCAAGTTTAGGATAAGGTAACTCTTACCTCAATACCATGCTCTAAGTTAAAACAAATTGTGTTATAAGTATTGATTATGACTGTTTCCAGATCTGTATGGCATAAGCCAACAACATGGCAGATAACCACAGCCTAAATTATGATGTAAGGGAGCTGAAACTGGGATCAAGTTTCACTAACAAAGTGTCTCAGTACCACACCATCAAATGTAAGTTATTCTTATTTGTATTCTGTGTAGGGCGTACAGCGGTTTACACTGGCGTCCCGTTGAAGGGTGCATTATGCATTGCCCCCCGAAAAAGACAATTAACCCTGTCCCAGCTATCCCAGCCCCTTCAAGTAATTGAGTAGGATACTGGGTTGTTGATAGCTCCGTTACAAGTAAAGCTGGCCGACACATTTGGTGGAGAGGAGTCTAGCAGCTTACGCAAGCCTGTCCTAACCCTACTCTACTCTGTAGCTTGACAGTCAATGATCACATGGTACACTCTCTGATTTTGTAGACAGCCTCTACAGATGGTGGTTGTGCCATAACTAGATGGTATTGGACTTATAAAACAGTAGTAGATACCCGCAACTTCATTTGCATTGGAAAAATTAACAAAATTCTTAGTAGGCGACTGAGATTCCACTTCTTGGACAACATATTCTTGCAATTTCTAGTCTTTCTCTATGTCAAGTGGCCTGTGTGTTGTCTGTCAGTCAGTAAGTTTGGACAAAGCCTGCATTCATTTATTATTTTTCCTGACTAAGTATTTTGTCAGGAAAAAATTGTACCTATTGTTCCAAATGTAGATCATTTTAATAAATCCAGAGAAAAAAAACTGAAAAATATGTATGTATGCATTGAACAAGCAAGGTTTATTCAGTTAAACTCGGTAACTTAAAGTCTTGACTGGGAAACTAGAAAGAGGATCTCCTCTTTCTAGTGTCCCAGTGAAGACTTACATAGCACAAGTAATGTTACCCTTCATATACCTCTCTCCCACCCAGAAGGCCATTCTGAATGTGACTATAGTTTACAATAAAACTTTATTACGTATTTTATTAATAGACATCAGGTTTTCAATTACAGTAACATGTTAATTTATTAACCTGTTACTTTAGCAAAGATTTAATAAGAAATCATTTGCCACACTGGCATTTTTTAATCACATCATTAATTTAAGCTTAATCTGGATTATATTCAAAACCTAAGACACATATTTAGCTACCTACTACTATTAAGCTTAAAAGAAGGACGTAGTGCACACAGGACGGTGACGATCCCTTTCCTAGTTGATATGTGTGCTACGACTTATAGACTTAATTCACACCGAGATGGCAGCGGCTGGCAGAGCACTTTCAGTGTGAAATAATTAAATCTGTATCTACCTTATTCGGAATCGTATCGTATTCGCCTCGCCTCGGGACAAGCTCTGGTGCGGCTCGATGACGGCGAGGCGAAAGGCGATACGGTGACGATCCCTTTCCGGGTTGATATGTGTGCAACATGCCACCTTACGTTCAAAAACAGACAGCTGATGTTGGCAAAGCAACTGCCAGGCTAAAATGGTATTGGGTGGGTCACGTGAAAAGAATGCACCCTGAGAGGTAGGCCCCGATCGTCTCGAAGTGGGTGCCTGAGGACGGGCGACGACCGGCCTTATAGTACAATCACACACGACTTTTTTACCCGCTACACGCCAGCGACTTCGCTTGTAGCGTGTAAAGTCGCCCAGTGTCATCGGCGTTTTAACAATCTGCTTGTTGACAATCCTTCCCAAAAGCTAACACGCTCACACGCTAGCGTTTAAATAAGGCATACAATCAGCTTGTAAAAAGCTTGTGCGTCATCGACGCTTTAGTGATTGGTAGATTGGTGGAGCGCGGCTAGCGACTGCAAAAAGTGGAAGATGTGGGAGACCTTAACCCAGAAGTAGGACACAATACCACACATAATAATATAATAGGTTATTAAAAAAAATGTGTAACGATCTTTACTCTTTTTTTCAGATGATTTCAAACCAGCGTCCGTTGATGTTAACAAAATGGCCACAGTGGATGTCGGCACAAATAATCAAGTGACCGTTACAGTTCCCCATTTGGGTAAGCATCACTTAAATATGTATTTAGTTGTATCTATATTAATTACTTTGTGTATGTATTTAGCCCACTTGTAGCTTGTTGGTTGGTCGAGGCTAATTATTTATTAGCAATTTAAATCCGATTTGTTTTCAAATAATTTGGAATAATTAGTAGTGTTACACTTATTCAGTAAGTTGTGTGTTGATATCCCGAAAGTTGAGTACTAAGGTCCACCGCACACCTGCGGAGGCGCGGTGAAGAGACTGATTTAATGACAATTCAAACTAAATCTTAATGTCTTAAACATATGGTTGAAAATGCGGCGCAAGTCGCGTCGCTAGCTTTTTAGATGTATCAGTTTTATTTGTAAAGTGCTTATCCTAAATTATAAAAAATAAAAACTCACCTACCATGTACCATACCATACTGACGAATCTGATGGATTATTAACTCAAGATAATTGATTGATTTAGGCGTTACTTTGCGGAAATCCATAAATATCAACAAATTATATAAATATATTTAGTAATAAATCCGCTTGATTTCTAAACAAAGGTTTTAATTAACTTAACTTTAGTTTAGAACTTTAGTACATATTACTATATTATAAACCAAAGAGTCAACGAACAGAAAACCAAAGTTTAAAGATACGACACGTGTTTCGCCTCTACACGAGGCATCGCTCTCGTTTCGAACTTCGGCGAGTCCACACCTCCTGATGATGCCTCGTGTAGAGGCGAAACACGTGTCGTATCTTTAAACTTTGGTTTTCTGTTCGTTGACTCTTTGGTTTATAATATAGTAATATGTACTAAATTTCTAAACTAAAGTTAAGTTAATTAAAACCTTTGTTTAGAAATCAAGCGGATTTATTACTAAATAAATTTATATAATTTGTTGATATTATTAACTCATTATTTCAAACAAATTGTTATTTATTTTATTTATTCACTAAACATATTCATAAAATTTTCTGCTCATTGCTTTATTTATTTGTTCACTTGTAACGATAAACCATTCATTATTTCATGTAATTGTATCAAAGGATCGAAGAGACGAATGTATGATGAGGGTATGTATTAATTTCATTTTATTAATTCGGGGCGGAAAAATCCAACGCCTAGTGATTTTTTTTCAATCCTTATTTTATCCAGATTCACATTCTAGTAGCATTTGTTTTTTCCATTTTGAACTTATCGTAAATTGGTGGTGTATTTGCTGCTTTACATGTATAAATTAATAAATCCTCAAATCTGAATTCCATACAATTTTATTTGGACAAATACTCAAAAAGTAATCGAAATCCAAAAACATGGACAAAACGAATAGTGTGAAGAAATTACTATAATACGGCGTACTTTTTGAGTATTTGTCCGAAACATTTTGTATGGAATTCGGATTTGAGGATTACTCTTAAGTGTTATTAATAACTTTACGGAGGAATATTTCCACAGATGGCGCTGGGGTGCCGCAAACTGTTTTCAAAGGCAGCCAGCGACCCTACACGAAGGAATGCGTGCTAATCATTGACAAGACCACAGGGGAAGTCACACTCGAAAAGCTCTCTAGCAATATACAAGTCAAGAAAACGAGGTGAGTCAATCATTGTCATGTCTACCTTAAGCGTCGATGACACACGGCCAGTTTACACGCTACAAGCCGGCGAGTTTAAAAACTAGCGAGTGAGCGAGTTAGCTTTCGGGAGGGATTGTCAACAAGCAGATTATAAAAAAGCCGATTACACTGGGCGAATTAACAAGCTATAAGCGAACTCGCTGGCTTGGAGCCCAAAAAAATAAGAAAAGTTTTATAATGTTTATAAAAATGTTTATGTTTTTGCTCCACTTTGTAATGCCTTGGCTCTAGATATACCACATGTTTTTAATTACAAACAAAACTTAAATGGGAAATACAGAAGGGGTGCTACGTTGTATCTGTGGACTCATTTTTGTACGACATACATAGGTTAACAATAGTAGATTATGCACTAATGCCTACTTGCACCAAACTGTCAAAGCCCCTAAGCAATGACTTTACTCGCTTGGTATTTCTTAACAGTCCAGATTCTGACCATTAAGAACTGCCAAGCGAGTAAAGTAATTGCTTAGGAACTTTAAAAGTTTGGTGCAAGTAGGCATAAGAGGATAAAGCAGTGTCTTATGTCGCGGGTGGCATATTGAACCCTGAGCTAACGAGGGACTCAGAGTTATGTAGAGTCCTGAGTGACGCGAGGGGTTCAAGCTACCCAAGACGAAGACAGGCTTTATCCCAGAGGAGCATACTCTACTCTTCAGACCTTCTGCGAGGCAATAAAAAACCAGGGCTCCAGCAGCGAACACCGTCTTTTGTTTCACAATCTTCGAAGTCGCGCCTTTTTTCTTTTTTTTTATTAGTGGCCAGATCGATTTTCGAACAAACCTTTTTACAATGCCATGTGGGCGTTCGAGTTTTTCACGAGTTTCCACACGAATTTGACGTTCCAAATTCAAATCACATTACAACCCTTGGGAGTTTCATACAACATTACCTCCCTTGAGAGGTAATGCTTTGCTTTACCTTGATGATAGCATGATATGTAATTGGACATTGTCGAGCAGGTGGTGTGAAAAGCATTTTCATTCATTCACAGACAAGAGTCGGCACAGAAGCCCCGGCCACTGACTCCGGTAACCACAGACTTCACGAATACTACGCAGCGGTCCACATCTCGCACCAGAGTCACCACCAATAAACGCGCTACGCCCAACCCAGGTACTGTTACAAGTTGCTAGGTATGGAAAGTATACCGAGTAACATGTTATTTATCATGGTATATAACTGATCACACATAACACATGATACTTTCTAAGACCAATTCTGTTACACAATCATCGGTGATATTCGCCCGGTGATCCCCGGCAGGCGATTTTGTACGATGTTGTGATGTAATGATACTAGTCACCATTCATAATTTCATTCGTATTATAAATAACAGACAGTCAGTAGTGTGCTTCTCTGTGAGTGGGAATGATTGCGTAACGTCGCGTCATGCGAGAATTATTTTAACAAAATGTTAAATTCACATGATTTCACTTTTATAAAATGAAATAATATCAACAATAACCACCATGTGACGATGAAATAGAAGTAGCAATAATTTCCATGCCCTGGGTGATGTGGAGAAATTCAGTTTAGTTTAGGTATTTCTATTTCAAAACGAAAGTACTGAACCAAACATGAAATTTATATTGGACCAATCTGAAAGTATAACCTATCAAAAAAAACTATTTTTTTCAAATCGATTAATAAACAACAAAGTTCTCAGGTAACAAACATTAAAAAAAACATTCAACCGAGTTCATAACCTCCTCCTGTTTTGAAGTTGAAAACCATTTCAGGTTTGGCAGCGGGAGTGCAGCCGACTGTGCCGTCCCGGTTCAACGGCGCCGCGCCCTCCAAACAGCCGCAGAGTATGGTGCGCTCCCCAATCCGCAACAGGACTTCACCCCCACAGGCCGCGCCGTGAGTACCACCCACTAGCATTGTAGTTAGCAGCGGGGTGCAGCCGACTGTGCCGTCTTGGTTCAACGGTACCGTGTCCTTCAAGCCTCCGCAGAGTATGGTTGCGCTCCCCGATCCGCAACAGGACTTCACCCCCGCAGGCCGCGCCGTGAGTACCACCCACTAGCATTACAGTTAGCAGCGGGGTGCAGCCGACTGTGCCATCCCGGTTCAACGGCGCCGCACCCTCCAAACAGCCGCAGAGCATGGTGCGCTCCCCGACACCGCAACAGGACTTCACCCCCGCAGGCCGCGCCGTGAGTACCACCCACTAGCATTACAGTTAGCAGCGGGGTGCAGCCGACTGTGCCATCCCGGTTCAACGGCGCCGCGCCCTCAAAGCAGCCGCAGAGCATGGTGCGCTCTCCGATCCGCAACAGGACTTCAACCCCACAGGCCGCGCCATGAGTACCACCCACTAGCATTGTAGTTAGCATCGGGATGCAGCCGACTGTGCCGTCTTGGTTCAACGGTACCGCGTCCTTCAAGCCTCCGCAGAGTATGGTTGCGCTCCCCGATCCGCAACAGGACTTCACCCCCGCAGGCCGCGCCGTGAGTACCACCCACTAGCATTGTAATTACCAGCGGGGTGCAGCCGACTGTGCCATCCCGGTTCAACGGCGCCGCACCCTCCAAGTCGCCGCAGAGTAAGGCATCAAATAAAGCAACGAGACAGCTTGACTCTGCCGAGCCACGGTTTTCTCTGTTACGTGTAAGCCACAGACGACGCTCGACGTCTCCACTGAACACACTGCTCACACTGCGGCGCCTTTGAGTATGCACATTTAATAATAAATAATAAAAAGTATAAAATAATAACATAAATTTTAAATATAAAAGTTTAATATGTAAAATTGAAGTAGGGTAAGTGTAGGGTCCATAGTCTCGTAGCCTCGTCCAATTCTTTCCAGTCTCTTCTATTTGTTGCTCTCCTTGGCCAGAGCTTTCCGGCCACTTCTTTTATATCGTCGCTCCATCTAAATGATGGTCGTCCTCTATTTCGCTTCTTATCTCTTGGGTGTATGCACATTTACCGATACCCTATGGCTCGCCACGCGGCCGCCTCAATTGTTTCGAGTCACGGCACGGTCTCCACATGCACTGCCTCGGTCCGATGCTACCTCTAGTGGATACCCAGCTTTATTTAATCTGTGTTTTTGTAACAGTTGGTCTGGCGGCGGGAACAGCACGCTCGCCTCTCTGCCTATGATCGGACTCGACGACGCGCTGGGGCCAGTCGCCGCCGCGCCCGCACCTTCCTCGCACAACGGTAAATATCATCATAATCAGCATCAGTGGATAATGTAGTGGGCTGTAATAATGTTAATCTTCATTTCATTTCAACAAATTATATAAATATATTTAGTAATAAATCCGCTTGATTTCCAAACAAAGGTTTTAATTAACTTAACTTTAGTTTAGAAGTTTAGTACATATTACTATATTATAAACCAAAGAGTCAACGAACAGAAAACCAAAGTTTAAAGATACGACACGTGTTTCGCCTCTACACGAGGCATCATCAGGAGGTGTGGACTCGCCGAAGTTCGAAACGAGACTCGTTTCGATTCGTTGACTCTTTGGTTTATAATATAGTAATATGTACTAAACTTCTAAACTAAAGTTAAGTTAATTAAAACCTTTGTTTGGAAATCAAGCGGATTTATTACTAAATATATTTATATAATTTGTTGATATTTATGGATTTCCGCAAAGTAACGCCTGAATCAATCAATTATCTTTCATTTCATTTCATTTATTTAATTTATTTTTTATTTATTTAATCACATAATACATTTATACAAAGGTCTATAAAACCCCACACTAGGCTCTAGGCATGTGTCGTGGTACTTGTTGTTGTTGGTGGTGTGTGTGGTGTGTGGTGGTATCTAAGTACTATAATTATTAAGTAAATTGTATATTGCAGTTGTTTATTGTCCCTAAAAAATAAATAAAATTAAAATCATAAATTAATGCAATATGAATGATCCTTATCAGCAACAGAATCCATTGGTTCAATAATACAGGAGACTATTTCCGTCAAAAGTAAAATATTAAAAAGGAAACGAAAATTTGCAGTTATTGTTTTCTTATAAATCGAGGGCATGACGCCTTTCACGACTTTTCTCTAACTCTCGTGGTTTCGGACTTGGCCATCAGTGCCCTTCTCAAAAAACCATCCTGTATATAAATATTTCTGTCTCTTTGGTTTCATTATTGTATTGCAGTTTGTCTTGCATAGGCCTCCTCAAACTCCTCCCATGCTGTCCTGTCTACGGCGATTTAATATATAAATAAATTCTAAATTAAATAACGATGTAACTTTATACTAACAGGCTATTCGGCTCCTCACCGGCAACCGCCACCAGAACGAAACTACACTGAACGCATTGCGCCAGAAAGGTCCATCCCAGAACGCAACGCTCCCCAAGAAAGGCCACCAGTCCATGAGAGGCCACCAATCCACGAGAGGCCACCAATTCACGAGAGGCCACCAGTCCACGAAAGACAACCAGTCCATGAAAGGCAACCAGTCCACGAAAGGCCACCAGTACACGAAAGGCCACCAGTCCACGAAAGGCCACCGGTTCAGGTCCAAGAGAGGCCTCCGCCTCACGTACCTCCTGTTAACCACTCGCACGCTCCGCCTCCTAACAACGTAAGAACGATAACATTAGTTAATTTTCAACCGACTTCAAAAAAAGAGAAGTTTTTGATTTCATTTGGTGTTTTGTTTATTTTTTGATGTTAGTTACCTCAGAACTTTGTTGTTTTTAAAGGGCTACACACAGCACCTATAATGTAAAGATGTACATTATAGCACGATACATCTCATTACATCTTTCCATAGACATCGTCAGGAGATCATACTATAAATTATAGCTGTTTTTTGGTTTGAGAGAATATACTTTCAAATTGGTCCCATAGAATGTCGTCGAAGTACACGAAATTGCTTTAAAACCTTATAATCTACAGTCCTACCAACTTATTTGTAAATTGAGAAGCGTCGCTGTGATCGCAACGTTACACGACGCAACTGACAGTTGAATTAAGCTTTGTATGCAAGTGGCTGTAGTTCCATTTTCTGCCACTTCACAGATAAGTTGGTAGGACTGTAAGTATTTTTTACCTACAGAATGCACAAGATGACAGCTCGTCTAGCTCGTCCAGCGACAGTGGCAGCGACAGTGACAGCGGGAGCGACAGTGAAGACAACGCGAACACCAACCAACCTATACCCAACGGTATGTATAACTCGGTCGAATGAACATGACAACTGTCTCGAATGACGTTTGTGCAAAGTACAGCGTGGAATTGGATAATCTTGATAGAGAAGAGGTCCTGTAATACTTGGTAATGATAAGTAATGATAAGGCTTCGCAATTAGAGGAAGATGAAACACAGAGGGCGCCGCGCGGGGCAGCGGGGGTAGTGTCAAGTTCCGAGCCACGTGTCAGCCACGTGTCAGCCAGGTGTCATGTTGATTCGCCCGAGTACCTAGTAGGTTGTATTGCCTACTACCTACCTTGGACGCCTCCTAACAGGAAACGACCTAGCGGCAGACCGCGGCGCAGATGGAGAGACGAACTTGACGCCCATACAAAAGATTGGTCAGTCCAAGCCTTAGACTGAAATGTCTGGAAAGAGGAAAGGGAGGCCTTTGCCCTTCGGTGGGAGATTACGGGCTCAAAATAAATAATAATAATAACCTATTATTGTGTCCCAACGTGACCTATCTTGATTATGATAAATAAGTTTAATTGAATTGGTTGCAGGTAACGCAGGTAACAGTAACCCGCCGCTTCTACGCGACGTGCTCAACGACGATCTCTGCCTCTCTGAGTCCGGAAGCGACTCTGATTGACCGCCGGCCTTCGCGCCGCTCTGTTATCAATATCATTATCACGGTAAAATTACCTCTATATCATTACTTATTAATGAGATTTGTGCGTAAGTTGGACGTAAGACCTTTAAGGTCATATCACACATATCGACTCTGAAAGGGATCGTCACCGTATGAAGTTATGAACATACGCCGTTCAGTATTCTTTATATGAAACTCCCTACGGCAACGCAATAATCGGAATCGTAAATGTGGAATTCCACCAGTGTGTTGAACTGTGCGGCACTGTAATAAACAGCGTACGACTCAAACAAAATAGTTCTGGTCGACTCAAACAATAACAAATTGTGCGCGAACATTCTAGAAACGTTCGCGCACATCTATATTATGTGATGTGCTGCACAATCTTTGGTGGAATCTACTTAGGTAAGATTCCACCAGTGTGTTGAACTGTGCGGTACTGTAATAAACAGTGTACTGACACAATATAGTTCTGGTCGAGTCAAACCATAACAAATTGTGCGCGAACATTCTAGAAACGTTCGCGCACATCTATATTATGTGATGTGCTGCACACTCATTGGTGGAATCTACTTAGGTAAGATTCCACCAGTGTGTTGAACTGTGCAGTACTGTAATAAACAGTGTACTGACTGACACAATATACGTCTGGTCGAGTCAGACCATAACAAATTGTGCGCGAACATTCTAGAAACGTTCGCGCATATCTATATTATGTGATGTGCTGCACAATCTTTGGTGAAATCTACTTAGGTAAGATTCCACCAGTGTGTTGAACTGTGCGGTACTGTAATAAACAGTGTACTGACACAATATAGTTCTGGTCGAGTCAAACCATAACAAATTGTGCGCGAACATTCTAGAAACGTTCGCGCACATCTATATTATGTGATGTGCTGCACACTCATTGGTGGAATCTACTTAGGTAAGATTCCACCAGTGTGTTGAACTGTGCAGTACTGTAATAAACAGTGTACTGACTGACACAATATACGTCTGGTCGAGTCAGACCATAACAAATTGTGCGCGAACATTCTAGAAACGTTCGCGCATATCTATATTATGTGATGTGCTGCACAATCTTTGGTGAAATCTACTTAGGTAAGATTCCACCAGTGTGTTGGACTGTGCGGTACTGTAATAAACAGTGTACTGACTGACACAATATACGTCTGGTCGAGTCGAACCATAACAAATTGTGCGTGAACATTCTAGAAACGTTCGCGCATATCTATATTATGTGATGTGCTGCACAATCTTTGGTGGAATCTACTTAGGTAAGATTCCACCAGTGTGTTGGACTGTGCAGTACTGTAATAAACAGTGTACTGACACAATATACGTCTGGTCGAGTCAAACCATAACAAATTGTGCGTGAACATTCTAGAAACGTTCGCGCATATCTATATTATGTGATGTGCTGCACAATCTTTGGTGGAATCTAGCTTATGTAATATTCCACCAGTGTGCTGAACTGTGCGGCACTGTAATAAATCTGGTGAAATCCTAGTTTTACGTAGTTGTCTCGACTCGGGATAAGCCCACAAACCGCGGTGCGATGCGTGGTCAACTTGCAGTTCCCGTATTAACGTCTCTTTGCGCTCACTTCACGTTCGGATTAAAACTGATTGAACTGGTGCCGCCTAGCCGTCAATTAGCGGTCGGTGAGCCGTAAGCGCGACATCGCCTAGCCGTAGCAAAGTCGACTCCCGGAGCTCTGTCGACTCAGCACATAACTGTCGACGAACGTGCTGTCATGCTCAAGGCAGCTTATGCCTAGCCGTCAACCAGCGCGCAGCGGTCGGCTAACTGTAATGCCTTGATCACACGTACCGAGCAGACGGGCGAGAGAGCGCTCTCGGCCGAAAACTCGGTACGTATAAACAAAGCGCCGAGTGAGCTGCTGATCCGCTTTGGTTACGTACATACGCTAGGTTGAGGCGAGGCGAAAGGCGATACGGTGACGATCCCTTTCCGAGTTGATATGTATGCTATGACTTTTAGACTCAATTCACACCGAGATGGCAGCGGCTGGCAGAGCACTTTCAGTGTGAAATAATTTGAACTTTATCTACCTTATTATAAATAAAGACGAAGAAGATTATTGCAGGAACGCTGACAGAGATGTCGTTGTTCATTCCAACCGCGGAAGTAATGTCACAGAATAGCAAAGTGTCGGTACTAAGCAAGTCAATTAATACTTGCACATTTTCAGTCCCTCTTTTTTTTACCCACTCAAACATTGAATTTAGTATAAAACTGAAAAACATGGCGGTACTTATCTGCGGAGATTATAAAAATGCGACTTTCAATCAGATATTGTATGTATCTGAGGACACAGCTTCATTCAACTTTTGGTCTGAAAACACCTTCAATCCGTACCGTACTTTTACATCTTTTTACATTAATTTTGAAAATCGGTGAAACCCGTATCTACTGATTTGTTTTGTAGAATATAATTCCAAAGTTTGTGATAGATACACAGTACACATAAAAAAAACTTTTTCCATACAAACTAAAAACTTCTATATCTACCCTCTGAAGAGATGTAGCGTAACACACAAACTCACAAACAAATAAACAAAGTCTTTCAATCAAAAAAACAATTTTTGGGGCATCTTTATTGTTAATCTCGTGTGAACACGTTTCCGTAAAAAAAAAAAACAAATTTACAGAAATTCGGGGTCTTCTGCTTTATTATACGTATCTATAGATAGATGTTTAAAATTATTTAACACTGGAAGTGATTTTTCAACGACTAGGCTCACACTTCATATATTAATCGACCTTGTCCTGTCAACTCGGCCACGTGTAAACTGGCCATGTGAATTTTTCTTTAGCCTTACAATGCCTCGTTAAGTTATAAAGCCGGGTACTCACTAGCGAGCCGTAACCGTAACCGTTGCATGTAGGGTCGGCTGTGTAATTGTCTGTACACCCAGCTTACGTCGGTGTTCTCCTGTGATTAAAGCACTCACACAAACACAAAATGTGTGTGCGTGAGTAAACTACTGATGTTTAAACCACTCGCTCATACACATTTATTTTATTTTATTTTATTTTTGTTTAATGGTACAATAACAGAAAACAAATCACACAAACATGATGTGTTTGTGTGATTGGTTTAATCACAGGAGAACATCGGCGTAACCTGGGTGTAAAGACTATTACAGAGCCGACTGACTGACTATTACCAAAAATCATAGTGTGTGTGTACGTGGTTTGCGAGCCTGTAAGATAAGAAAAACGGGCGAGCCTGTAAGATAAGAAAAACGGGCGAGCTTACATTACCTACTTAACAGTAGTCTCATAAATAATATGTAACATCTGACATCTCACCTTGGTAATAAGCAACATTAAAATTTATTGGAATAATTCTATTAACTTAATTTTTCTGAGGTTTGCACCATTTGTCGGCCCATTTCCTATGACCCGCTTCCGTCTCATTTTTCACGAAATTACCCCACTCACAAATTTACAGGAAGCTAAAGGAAAGATGTACGTACTTACCTATATAAATTTTTAATGTCATTGTATGCTTGTACAGTTTTTAAATCAAAATAAATATTTTTTTCTTTTATTTTTTTCTTTTTAGATGTTACACATTCAAAACTGTTTCACGTACACACTAGAATCTAGAACCTCGTTATTGTATTTTGTAAGTTACAGTCACAGCTCGCTAATGAGTACCCGGCTTAAGGCATAACGGAGTCGGTCCCGACGCAGTCTTAACCTTATCATAATTTATCATAATATTCTACTCATTAATAAGACATTATTACCTAGAAATTATTGTGTCTCTCTTACTCAGTACAAATCGGCACGTTACCTACTAGTACATCGACTAACTTGTAAGACAATGCTTGATATGAATTTATTTCTGTTAAAAATATTAGAATAAAGCCTGTCTCATACATTCGAAATACCAATTTGATTTTCCGAATTCGATTTCCGATTCTCCAAACGCAACAAATAAAAAAACAAAAAAAATACTAGTAGATTTTAATCCAAAAGAACACGTTTTATATTTTTTTCGCTATCTCGCGTCCTTTTCGAGTTATAGCAGTTTTTAGAATGTATTTCATAGAGTTGTGAGCTACCCTTAAAGTTTCAGCCAAAAGCTAATCGGGAATAGCTCGAAATTTGAGTCGCAAGGTTCCATTCGGAACGAAAGTGACTAAATAAAATACGGGTCCAACTCAGAGCACTCCTCCGTTTTTATTTTAGTTGGTTAAAAAGTCTGTCACACGTAATGGAAACTACGTGTGTGAGTTTCGTTTAGGCGGGAACTGATTTGATTTCGTCAATTAAGTAAAAAATGGAAAAAAGTACGTAGACCGTGGCGGTAGGGTTAATGCTATCACCTACGGGCACAATAATAAAAAAATTAAACGTTTGTGACGTACTTGTGACTTTGATGTGCTGCGTTCGTAAAGCCCGAACACACACCGAATCCGAAAAATCTGATTTCGAAAGTATGTGACGGTCCTAAAAGTTGTTGCTAATTGCACGATACCCAAGCAATATTTACAGCAATGTTTTGAAATGCCAAATTAGTTGTTGGTGTGTGCCTTATGAGAAATATACTGCCTTGTACGGTAAGTTAGAGCGGTTTTAGACTAGCGTTTTTTGCGCGCGTGTTCGGGCGTTTTGGCACACGCGCGGCAACAGAAGCCGAACGCGCGTGTACGGGCTTACACCGGCGTTTTCGAGCGGTTTTTGTGGTAGCGAGTGTCAGTAATGCCTAGATCACTCGTACCGAGAGCACTGTCTCGGCTGAGTACTCGGTACGTATAAACATAGCGCCGAGTGAGACGAAAGATTAGAGCGGGTACACATTGGGCGTTTTGAAACGCGTGCTTCGCTTCGCTTAAAACGCGCGTTTTAAGAACCCCATTTCTATTGACGTGTACAAATTCAAGCGCGCGCTGTTTGCCAAGCGGCATGACGAACACTTCAATAGAATTCGGGGATCTTAGAACGCGCGTTTCAAAACGCCCAATGTGTACTTTCTCCAAAGCGTCGATGACACTTTTTTACACGCTGATTGTTGGCGTTTTCAAAAGCTAGCAGATTGTAAAAACACCGATGACACTGAGAGACTTTAAACGATATAAGCGTAAACGCTGTCTTGTAGCGTGTAAAAAAGCCGTGTGTCATCGTAATATAAGAGTGCTGCCAAGCGCGTACACGCGCTGCATAAAAACCAAACACGAGAAGCGAAACCGCTCCGTTAAAACGCTATTCTAAAACCGCTCTTACGGCCGAGATATTTTAATAACGCGATTGTCGCTGTCCTATTTACATTTATACAAAACAATGAAAATACAATAACTAATAACAGCATTATGTGGTAATCTTCAAACCATTATATAACCTTATTATATAAATGAATGAGCAAAACAAAATAAATGAAAATTATTCTGTTATCACCGTTCGTTAAAAAACTTGCCATGCTTATCTAAAGCCTTGTGTTTTGTAAAATTATCATAATTAAATTTAACAAACGAATAATATATTCTATTGTAATTATTTTGTTGAATAATTTAAACGAGATAGGAAATAATATTTTTATGGGTTCTTTACTAATCACTATTATAAGCCTCATTGAACAGAGGTATTTATATTTTATGCCAATAGTCTTAGGCTAGTATAAGTTATAATTATCTTAAAATATTGGATAAATAAAATGCTATATATTTTAGTTTTAATGTAAACTATTTTAATTCAATAATGTGTTTGTACAGCGTACATGTTACTTGGATGATACTTAGAAATTAGTTTTTCTTATATAGTAATGTTATTAGCACTTGTGTAATTGGAAGATTATTATTGTAAATATTGACGAGTTCAATTTGATATAAAAACACAGTGCCTTTATAATGATGTGGAAGTGTCTTATTTTCGTTGCAATAATCCTATTCCTCGCCATTACCGTCACGAAAACTGTTGCAATAACGGCATTTCTCATAATTATCCTCGCAAAAACCGCTGCCCATTCTTTAGTATGACAATCTAAAAACCGTTGTTTTTTATTATTCCATTCGCAAAAACCGTTGCCAAAATCCCATTCCTCAGTATGACCATCTAAAAACCGTTGTAAAAACTCTATTCCTTAGTATCCCCATCTAAAAACCGTTGCAATAACCCCATTCCTCAGTATGACCCTCTAAAAACCGTTGTAAAAACCCCATTCCTTATCAATACCAACTGTTGCGTAAACCCAAACCAAATTGATATCGTTGACCTATGAATTTAATTATTTGCGAAGGTGAAATGTCTTAATGATTCTATTATTTCCATGAAACAATTAAAATGTATTCACCTCTTTCTTGTTTGTAAAGCAGAAAATGAATCTATTATTCTTAACCACAGAGTACTAAGATATACACAATCTAAACTAAATACAATGATATTTCTATACCCACGCTAGTAATTCACTGTGAAAAAATGTTCAAAAAATGTAGTAACACATCTGTTTTGAATTTTTTTCAACAGTACTTATCTACCATGGTACACTCAAGGCATGCTACTACAGACAGCAACACCTACCTTATGTGTCAGCGACACTGACTTGCATCGTTGCTAATTTTCATAACTTTACTATAAAGCAAAAAAATAAGGAAATCCTTTATTCTGAATTATACAATAATGCTACATACAGAGTGGATCCCAAACACCCGCGGACAGGTCCCTGCGCGTGGAAGCTTGGGTAAAGAGCTTACTGCTTGAGGCCCTTACCTTCGGTTTGCGGAAAAAGAGCTAGTTTTAAACGTCCCGGATGATGAATTCCGTGTCCACACGTCACATCTGGTTTCTCGGAGTAGCATGCTTTCTGTATTAGTACCATGTTATTTATTATGCATATTATGAAACAGCTAGGTGTAGACTAGGCATCGTTATTAAACCAGATTTGCCTGACCATTACAATGCTCTTTTTACCTTGATAATATATGAATTCAAAGTACTAAATTATCTTTTATTTCTTCTGACGTATCGGTAAATACTAAATAGGTCTAATACCTACTGTTAACTTAACTAGATAATTAAAAGTGTAAGCGTCAAACAAATTGTCCTCTGGCGACCACGTGACAAAGATGCGCAGAACCAATTTTACCTAAGAATTGCGTTCTGCGCATTTTTGTTACGTTGTACGTCAGAGGACAACTTGTTTGACGCTTACTATACGCGCGACAAGCCGCGAGAGACGCCTCATGCTACTGACACTCGCTAGAAAAAAACCGAGCGTAAAGCGTCGATGACACATGGCTTAAAACAAGCTGATTGTTGGCGAGTTTAAAAGCTATCGTGTGAGCGAGCTAGCTTTTGGGAAGGATTGTCATTAAGCAGATTGTAAAAAAGCCGATGCCACTGGGTGAGTTTACACGCGACAAGCGAAGTCGCTGGCTTGTAGCGTGTAAAAAGCCGTGTGTATCGACGCTTAAATGACGGTATACGCGCGTTCAGCTTTTGAAGTTTCGTAAATACCAATCCGCCCTATACGCGCGACTAAATACGCTAGTCTGAAACCACACAAGTGTTAAAATTATTTTTTATGGTAATAAATTTATATATTTCTTTCTTATTTCTAAATTAGACGGTTTTTTGTGTCATAGTCTTACTTTGGTCACAAAGTTGTTGACATGTTGGGAAAAGTTTTCACAACCAGTAACAGTGACATGCTTGAGTGTGACTCGTTGGGATCTTTTGTTTTGTGTTCAAAAAACGACGTTTAATATTAGATTATTTCTGCGGATTGAATATATCTGTGCTATAGAGATCTAATTAACTAAAAAGTGTTTTACCTAAGTAAGTACCTAGGTATGAACAAGTAAGTACATATTTTATTTATTTAGAAGTTTATTTGTTAGGATAATCATTCATTCATTATATTATAGATGCTATTTATATGGGAGCTATCTGAAAGTAAATCCTTTAAAAAAAATATTAAATCGGTTGATATATGACAAATGAGAACCTACTTCTTTTTTGAAGTCGGTTGTAAACAGTAGCTTTTATTCTGTATAAAAATGTTTGTTCGGTATGTTTTTTTATACATTGGAAATCCAGGTTACAAAAATTTCTTAGTTACAGGTTGGGGGCGACAGCCGAAAGTATCCGAAATCTGTGGTTACAGGGCAGGCGAATCCAGATGAAGTGACATGATGGAAGCCATAGAAGATCTGGAACTGAACAATGTCATTGTTGACTTACAAGCCAAGTAAGTTTTTTTTAGCTCAGGGGCCGAATTCACTTAGATGGGGCAGCTGGGGCTCTATTCACTAAGATGTCTATTCTTCTCTATTCACTAAGATCGGCTCTCGTTATGGAATGTTACATCAATTTTGCCATTTTGGTTTTGTGCCAAATTACGTCAATTTTGGCATTTTGGTCTACCATTATGTGCCAAAATTGATGTACCATTCGATAATGAGAGCTGATGACAGCTTAGCGAATTAAGCCTAAGTCAAAATCAGTGCTTGTAAGGATAACTTCTTTTTTATTATAAACAGAGAAACACATGCACAATACAGCCGGCGAGGAATAATAATGAAGTGAACCTAGTTGCCCTAGGTCAACTAGGTTCACTTCATTATTATTCCTCGTAGGTAGTAGGTACGTATACGTATATATGTAGGTAAATATACCTACAGGTTAGTTAAGGGGAATCCTCAAGGCAAATTTCCATACGAAATGTTTCGGACAAATACTCAAAACGTACGCCGTATTATAGTAATTTCTTCACACTGTTCGTTTCGTCCATGTTTTTTGATTTCACTAACAAAAAAAGTGAAAGGTTTCATACTTTAATTAAGATTTTATACGTGTTTTAAAATTAACCCTACTAACTTAAAAACAAACAAACATTTTATATGGAATTCGGATTTGAGGATTAGCCTTAACATATTAAATTTACAAATATATTGCAACTAGGTGGCCAGATGGGCCTTGCTTATAAAGTTTTATGTCGTCGGTACATTGTAGGTACCTACATAAAATCACTAAGTAGCTATGTGTCTGTATTTACTTACTGTGTTTTACCTATAGCTAATTTAATTACCAATGTATACTTTTGTTAATCCTTTTCAGTAAAATAGACACGGTTCCCAAGTTCCGCAGTTTAAATAACTTGAAATCTACGATCTCCGATACGATCGACGCGAAACGGCCCTTGACTTTAAAACACCAACAAGCTAGCCATTTGTGCTACAAGCTAAGTCCGAATAAGACAAAATAGAGAGGTTATAAAAAAAGAACAAAAAGAGGCAAGAGGAAATATGTGGGTACCTACTTACAAAAATTAATTTAATTTGATCAAGCATTTTTTATTTTTTATAAATCGGTCACGTAGGTTTATTTAACTTAGCAGGTAGGCTAGGTAGGTATCTAGTAGGTACTAAAAATCAATGTTCTTAAGTAGTTCACATACTAGTCATGTTCTAAGCAGATAGCAGATATAGGCAATATTTCTGCTTGTTACGTTTATACGTGGCGAGCGAAGCGAGCTGCAACTATTTCATATTGTCCTAGCGCGCAGCACCTACATACGAGTAAATATTGGAACATTTGTTCCACAAACCACTCACCAGCTAAACAGTCGTGTTACTGATACATCACGCGACGAGTGAAGCGAGCCGCCAGTTATTTTTTAATTTTAATATGTCATGAACCCCTATGACCCCGCCCTTGATCCGTCACTGCTATTAATAGAGCGGTTGTGTGATGTAATACAACAGGTACCTGCCTACAGTGCCTACCTACCTACCTAAAGATAAAAGGAATAAAAAATATTAATTCTCATTTCTTGTCGTGATGCCGAGCGCGTAACACCGCAGTTTTAATTTATAATGTCTAAGCAGAATACTCAAAAGGTATTTAGTGAATTAAAATAACTAGGTACCTACATAATTTTTGTAAGTGCACAAGTAGTAATAAATTAAGTAATTGACTAATTGTTCTAGAGGAAAGGTGAGACTTGGCGTTGAGTAATAAATTCCCAACCAGTAATACTGTCAAAACTGGGTGTGTGACCCGTTTGAAAAAAAATTGGCCCTTTAATTTTCCAGATTTTTTTTTTAGTTTTCTTTATCAATATCGATAATTTTATTGACTTTTCAACGGACTTAAAAAAAAGAGGAGGTTCTCAATTCATTTGTTTTTTTTTTAATGTGTGGTTAACTTTGTTGTTTTTTAACCGATTTGAAAAAAATCTTCATTATTTGAATGGATAGTTCCAGATTGGTGCCATAGAAATTTCATGAAAATCGGTTCAATATTTTTGAAATCAAAATCACTAAAAAAATTACGTCATCCAAATAACCGAATTTGCGTATTTTGCTTCCCTGTGACTATTCAGTGCAGTTTACGTTCACTAAAACAGTCCAATTGAAGTATGTATTTGTAAAACCTTGATTATTTATCTATTTTAGGTGCTGATTTTGGGCGGTTTGTTTATGTGCGTCGTATCTGATGGATACATTGTCGGACAGCTATCGGGGATGGTCGCAGCACAGCAGACTGATGATGGCGCTGTACCATTGGATGATGACGAAATGTCTTGGGTTGGTAAGTGCAATTCCTATTTTTGACGTGACTACGTTTGGATTGCAAATTTTACTGGTATTACGGCTAGGATGCAAATAGGATTTTCTTGTCTGAATACAACAAATATAACAAGTTCTACATAGGCATAGATTTTTGACGTGACTACGTCTAATAAATCGATGAACGCCGGCTCACATACGAAAACGTTGACGTCATTGTCCGGTAACGCTCTTTGTCCCGTTACGTTGGTAGTCTCGTTAAACTGTCGTCCGTAAACCAACTTTACAGACAACCAATTTTTTTTTAAAGGAATTGACAACAATCTCACCTGATGTTAAGTGATGATGTGGCCGACGATGAATCTCGAAGGTCTAGAAGACACCTATTTACTCGTTTCTTGAAGAGACCAAGATCGTAGTTAATGTTTGATGACACGATGGTCGAGTGTCAAGTGCGTTGGATTGGACTGCTACGCAGGGTATCGCGGGTTCGATTTCCGCTTCAAGACAAACATTTGTGCGATTAACATCGGTGTTTGTCCTGAGTCTGGGTGTTTTCTATGAATCCTATGTAGATACCTATGTATTTAAAAAAAAAGTATTTAAGCAAAGGTTTGGGGCTAGATGGCGTTGTGTAAAATGTCCAAACATTATTATTATTATAAAAACGTTTTCCAAACCGTTGTTCTCGAGAAATTGATAACTTTAGTAAGTGCCTACTCTTTTTTTCCGGTTTTCGGTTTTGCTCCTAATTGGGTGATCGTTTTGCAAAATAACGATTTAAAAACCGTTTTGTGAACGGTTCGTTAATTTGATAGCAGACTTTTGTAGTGATCACTTATCAAAAGTTTAAATAGTAATGTACCTAATGTAAAATAAGGTGTTAACAAATTTAACGGTGACAGTGCCTGTTCTGAAATCTATTAGATTACTGGTTCCCATAGTATAAGCTCTGCTGGTTTGGGGTTAGATGGCGTTGATGGAATTTCCAAATAAATTATTATGACCTTCTGTTATAATGGCTACTATACCTAAGTACCTACCTACTTAGTACGGTTTCAGACTAACAGATTACCGGGCGGATTCGCCGCTCGTGTTTTGTTTTTTGCAGCGCGTATACGCGCGAAATCCGCGAGAAACGTGACCCTCGCTAGAATAAAACCGAGCGTAAACGCCCGGAAAACACGCAACACGCTTTAGTACCAATCCGCCCGTATACGTGCGACAAAAATACATTAGTCTGAAAAAGCACTGAATATACTTTTGGCTTCGACCTAATCTATAACATGAACACTGATTTTGTTTCAGCATCAGCAAGCAATGTCACCGCGATCTTCGGACTGGCAATCGCGGCAATTGTAACTGAGAAATTCGGCCGAAGAAAGGCGATCACGATCCTCACCATCCCTGTAGTGGTCAGCTGGTTAGTTATGTACCTCGCTGAACGTATGATACTCTTCTTGATCGCCAGGATTATTCTCGGCTTGTGTTTTGGTGGCGTCCTGTCCCTTTGCGTTCTCTCCACGGCAGAATACACTGCGCCCAAGGTTAGAGGATTCTACCTAAATATGATTGTAACACTGGCTGCCGCGATCGGTGTTGCCATCTCCAATATTTTGGGCATTCTGTTTCATTGGAGGACTGTCGCCTTGATGGGTATCATACCGGCTGCCATATCTGCCGTGATCCCCTTTCTTTGGGAAGAAAGCCCGACTTGGCTGGCGTCAAAGGGACGGTTCGAAGAATGTACGACGGCTTTTGTAGCAATTCGTGGAAATGGGAAAGCTGCAAATGCAGAACTTCAGTTACTACTGAAAGTAGAAATGAAGAAACAGTCTGATATTGGCGGACCTTCGAAATCGGCAAGCCTCGTGTTTAGAAAGATTGCGATAGCTCTAAAACAAAAATTCTTATGGAAAATCGCCGTTCTGGCCACTTGCTTACATATCTTCAGAGTCGCCTCTGGCAGGGTACTGATTTGTACGTTCGCTATAACAATGATTCAAAATATAACTGGGAATTCCAATATTTTACTATTCACTTTAGTCGTTGATGGATGCTTAGTTCTCGGCTCGTCTTTATCCTGTTTTTTAATCGACAGAATGAAAGTAAGGACGTTATTATTCTCTAGCGGTGTGGTAGCTTTCTCCGTGCTGATATTTTTGAGTGTTTCCCTCTATTATTTCCAACTTCCCTATCTGAATTGTATTTTATTAGGATTATTTATTGTCCTTATAAATGCAGGCCCGTATCCTCTGTTAGAATCGTTGTTCGGAGAAATCTATCCGCTGGAGATAAAACATTATTGTATGGCCGGATTCGGAGCTTTTGGAACTGTTATATTATTTTTATCAATCAAGTTAGCCTTACCTTTGTTTGAAACGATTGGGTATGAGGGTGTGTTTTTGATGAATTCTGTGCTCGGATTTGCCTGTTTAGGATATTTGTGGTTTTTTCTACCTGAAACTAAAGGTAGAACATTACAAGAAATTGAATTGTATTTCAAAAATAATACGTTTGATGACATAGACGATTTATTCAGAGAAGATCAGGCAAGATTGTATGGTGGGCAAATATATTCTACAAAACCTTTACATCCCTGATTTGGTGAGTAGGTACGGACGTACCTTAAAAGTAATACAGTACCTATAGAATCATACCGTAGTTGGTAGGTTAGGAAGGTACATTGAAGACGCGCCAAAAGCAATGAAATTTAAAAGGACAATTTACCTAACTCTTATTAAGAGGTACATTTTGGTCCGACAGATGCCAAATTTCGTAGCATAGAATTAATAGCGCTATCGAACTACATACAACATGTAAACTTATACCCTTAAAAACTAATTTATTTTTTTGGCGGCAAGGTCCGTGACTCCGTTAACGGTGCCAAGGCATGGCTTTTTTTATTGTTTTTGTTTACAAATGTGAATTAATTTCTAACTTATTTTGTGACAAACATGTTTTGTTTTGGGCAACCATTTGTGTCCAGTTGCTACTATATCATGCTAACGCGACATCTACAATACATGTGGTTTAACGGCTGCGCCATACCATTTTACAGGTATTAGGTACGTGTATGAGTTAAAGCTTTACCGTTAACGTAAAAAAAACTGGAAAAAAATTATGAAATACCTATTCTATATTTTCTTGTGAACTTTTTGCAATTTACTTTATATACAAAGAATACCTAGATACGTAATATTTAGAAAATTACTATCATTGATAATAAAACTACATTAAAAAGTACAAATAATATTGCAAACCGGAGATTTTTCATTTTTGTTTTCAGGGTATACTACCTATTTTTGGACATTTCACACGATGCCATCTAGCCCCAAACTAAGCAGAGCTTGTAGGTACTATGGAAACCTGATAACTTATACAAGACTTATTCCGACTTGCACCAAACTTTTAAAGTTCTTAAGCAATTACTTTACTCACTTGGCAGTTCTTAACGGTCAGAATCTGGACTGTTATGAACTACCAAGCGAGTAAAGTAATTGCTTAGGAACTTTGACAGTTTGGAGCAAGTAGACATTAAATACTTTCTTTTTTGTAAATTAAATAGATAGGTACTTAGAATACATAGAAAACGCCCAGACTCAGGACAAACACCGATGTTCTTCACAGAAGTTCTTGTCCTTAAGAGGGAATCGAACCCGCGACACCGGCGTGGCAGTCCAACACACTTGCCACTCGACCAATCGTGTCGTCAAATAAAAACTGTGAGGAGCATGTGTGCTTGAGGTTCTTTTCAAACTCTTGCACGTATTGACTAAGACTACGCACCTTTAGAAGACCTATGGAATGATAAAAATATGGTCTTGATCGGTAATTAAGAAAAAAAACAAACAGCTAAGGTCAATCAACGAAACATGATTTGTTTAATTAAAACATACCTAGTTTTTTTTGTACAAAACACTAAATAGTAGATAGGTAGGTTAAAAATTATTAAAACACAAGCACCTTTTCCGATAGGTCCAGATACAATTAAACTTTTTTTTTATTTGTATTTAAGTACTTACATACCTAAATACTTACATATGTTGAGCAATTAAATTTTATTTGTAGAACGATTTATGTTTTGATGCGTATCTAGTAACTCAAATTGGTCATATTTGCTGTTGACTGTACCTACCCGTGGGGTAGGTAGGTACGCTAAAGTTGTCTGAAAAAAAAAAAAATCTGCTTAGTAAAAACCTAAAATAATACCTAGAACAGCTAGTATAGGATAAATAAGAACTCTTTAACAATAAATGAGGCATTTTATTAAAAAATATCTATTTCTTTATTTCCGGTATACTCCGTTCTTCTCCTAGCCGTAGGTTATTTATTAACTGTAAGGTAATTAAATCGTTAGTCTAGTATGAAAACAACGAACAATAGGTAAAGTATAATGTTCAAAGTTTGGTATCTTCATATACCTAATCCCTACTAACTTAAAAACACGTATAAAATCTAAATTAAAGGATGGAACCTTTCACTTTTTTTGTTGACGAAATCAAAAAACATGGACGAAACGAATAGTGTGAAGAAATTACTATAATACGACGTACTTTTTGAGTATTTGTCCGAAACATTTTGTATGGAATTCGGATTTCAGGATTAGCCTTAAGATGGTGATTGCTTATAAATGACCAGAGGCGGTCAAAGACCGGGCAATGTTTAATTTTTGGCCATCTTCATCTAAGTAGGTACCTACATTACATATTACCTAAATAAGAAGATAAATATTTATTTGTCAAGATTAAAATTCACACACAAAAGTAGGTACCTAGGTATAATTTAAATCCTACCTAGGTCAAAGAATAGGTAGTATTAGGTATGTACCTGTGTGAAGCCAGTACCAAGCCAGTACCTGGGACTCAGCTACAACATGTAAAAGAAAAAATCGCGTCGAATGAAGTTGTTCATAATAATAAATGATCGAACTGCACGTACAGGGTAAGTTCGTTTGATCATGCAAGGGCCTAAGGTATAATCGGCTCGTACCTAGCTTTCAGCTATGGAAAAGTACTTATGACATAATTTTTACATACAGCATAATTTTTGTGACAGTGACATTTGATATTGGCTATTTGAAAAACAAAAACAGTACGTTCAATATTTCTATATTTCTATTGTATGCCTTTACCAAAATTTGAGGAAAATAAATTTAGAATATATACATGATGGAAAAAATAAAATTCTCCCAGAAACATAAGGGGTTACCTTTCAATTTCTGGATGGGTACAAACGGGACGATTAACCTGTAAGAAGTCCAGACTCTATGCCTGATCTGGACTATTTTTCATGGGGCCTAAGACATATTGATATTGACTTTTTTTGCAAAAGACGATTACACACCAAATCTTATTGTTTCTTACTCATCATTAAGCCCCACACAAGGATTGAATTCAAACAGACATAGGTACTACTGGGTAATTTGTTTCCAGTTATGGCAGCCCTACTTTGACTGCTCGCTACAATATAATTTCTAAATAGCCTAAGCCGCTACTTTTATAGTCGTGTGCGTGCGTGCGTTTTGTTTATTTCCTACCTGATTCTTGCTTTGTTGCTCTCCTTTCTAAACGTAGTGGTTATATTCTCATTGCTCCTTTCCATGTAAATAAACTTGGAAGGAAACTTAGTTCTTTTCTGGTTTGTTTAGTGTATGTTCCTCTTTCTGTCGTCCACTAAGAACTTTTATTGAAGATGTCAAGTGCCTCGTCCAGTTCAAAAAACCACTCAAAAAAGTCAAAGGAAAGTGGTAGAGACCGCGATAGAAGTAAAGTTTCCGAATCTGGAGGTTCCAGCCAATGTGATACTCCACCTCTTGCGGATAAGGTATGTAACAAAACCTAGTATTATACACGACTGCCCACAACTTGGTTTGCATTGCGAATTAACAGAATTCCTACCTTTACGAGCCTACAGTATAATAAATAAATCAATTATAAACATACCCCCGAAATTTCAAGTCTCTACAGCCAGTCGTCAATCCTGTGCGTTGTCTGTCAGTGTGTCAGTCAGGAATAAGCCTGGATTGTTTGATGGCAATATTCTACATATTAGGAAAGACAGCAGAAGTTGCTTCTATCAAGGAATTATTTACTTGAGATCTACCTTTAGTCTAGAGTTAATTTTGATTTGCTTGACAACTGTACCCCCTTTTTAGAACAAGAATTAAGCCCATCACACACATAGCTATAATATTATAATAATATGATTATAGCAAGGCATATTACAATATATTTTCTATACAAATATTCAAGCGACCGCACATGCAGCTATAATATAAATTTCTATGACTTGAATATTTGTATAGAAAAAATATTGTAATATGCCTTGCTATAATATAAAATATAATAAAAAATAAATAATAAACATTCACACACTCACACCCCTGCACTATGATACCCTGTGTCGCAGGTGGCGTGGACACATACAAGACATCACAACATCCAAGACCCGAGAACAAACATTTGTGTTCATCACAAATATTTGCCCCGGCCGGGGATCGAACCCGGAACACCAAGCTTCGTAGGCAGGTTCACTACCAACTAAGCCACGGTGTCGTCATATATATTATAGCTATGTGTGTGACGGGCTTTAGAGCTATGGGGCCAGCAGCGCTCTTGTATTTAAGATGCCCAATGGCCTACAACAAAGTTAAATAAACTGATTTAACAATATTCTAGGCGGGAACAGTAGAGAATTATTCAGTTAAGTTTCTGTATTAAACCTGTATAACTTGAAATAAAATGTTCAATGTCTCTTTCTTTCAGGATTCAAGTACATTGCAAGGCAAGTTTGCAGGCATGGGAGCAGAGTCTATTACATGCATGGCAGAGCAAATAGGAGTGGAAGTCACTCCTGAGGTGGCTACCAATCTAGCAGAGGATGCAAGCTACAAATTACGCCAAATGATCTGTGTGAGTGCAACAATGATATTGTAATTATAAATTGATGCTGTACTCCACAGCTAACAAGAATTTGTAAAGATACCCGAATTATTTGTGCAGAATTGCAACTTTGGTACACTTGACGATACGGATGGTTATTTATTATACACAGGCAGCTTTAAAGTTGATGTGTGTGTAACTTGATTAATGTCTATTTGCACCTAACTGTCAAAGTCCCTAAGCAATTACTTTACTCGCTTGGTAGTTCTTAACAGTACAGATTCTGACCTAATGATCTTAATAGATCTGTCAAGTGGGTAAAATAGTTTGTTGCTTAGGAACTTTGAAAGTTTGGTGCAAGTCAGCATAAGTATATATTGTTAACTAGCTGGTGCCCGCATTTTCGTCTGCGCAGGTATCTTCATAAATTGTAGCCTATGTGTTATTCTGATGTATAAGCTATATTATTGTAAAGTTTTATTCCAATCCATTGAGTAGTTTTTACGTGAAAGAGGAACAAACATGTATATATATAAGGATATATATAAGGATGGATGGATGGATGGATGGATGGATGGATCCATCCATCCATCCATCCATCCATCCATCCATCCATCCTTACAAACTTTCGCGTTTATGATATTAGTGGGATACTTTAAAATTATGTTTTTCTTCCTATTTTTGTCTGATTTACTCAAAGATTTGCTACTGTGCAATATTACATCTTAAGCTACAATCTATACATATAACAAAATTTACAAAAGGAAACAATTGGGCCACCCATAGAACATTGCAAACGATCAATAGGTAGCTCAACTGCTCCAACTCGATACCCGATGGCAGCCTGCCGATGATACTGGCTACATTGCATCTTTGTATTGCAAAACGAAAAAAAACTTTGTAAAATAATAGTTCTTAAGAGGCTATGTGAAAATTTGGAGTAGCTGCGTTTCATTCTTACTCGGTAACGGTACAGTTTACAAACTTGATGTTAATACAGTGATTACTTGAGGATATAATCTAAATAAATGTAAGACAGAAACACGATTGGTGAAACTTTTCTCGATAGATTTGTTTTTTGAAATATGCCCTCTTAAAATCTGATCTACATCCATCCTCCGAATTTAGAGAATATTTACGGTTTATTTCTATACTATTGAGTGAGTAATCACAGAACTTAGATAAATGTAAAAGGATTTTTTTATTAATTCAATACTTTTCAAGCAATACGATGTTTTATCATTTATCGCTTACGTCCGTTACTTTTGAGCGACAAAAATCTATATCTAACCTCTTCCCTCGGGGTAAGGTGTCTAATTGCGCTATCACTGTCTTACAATTCGGCAGCTGTCATTACTGACAGTTTCACATATCCTCTTAAGTTAACTAAATATAGGTGATGTGACATGTTATCGCAAAAATTAACTGTACGAATTTTCAGACAATAGCACTACACAGCGAGTTGATGAAAAAGTCTCGAGTGGACGCATGGGATGTGAACACAGCTTTCGTCTTGACTGACACAAGTCCATCCCTGGGCACCATACCAACCTACTATACACAAGTTGGAGAAGAGAAAATAATAACTCCTGTTGTAAGTTTTAATTGTAAGAAGAGTTTATGAAAGAAGGTTTAGAGGGATGTTTGCACAATCTCTTATAAACTACTGTTCTGCTAGAGCTGAAACTCTGTTTAAAAAAGTTTACAGTATCTTTTGAAAATGGAGATATAATGCAGGCAGAATTTCTTGCTCCTAATAAAGGTTACACGGCAAAGCAGGAGAGTATGTATGTATGCCTGTTTCTTTAAAAGGTAGTTAGTTTAGATTTACATTACCTAATTCACAACACCTCAGCAATTTGGATCCAATAATGTAGGACCAAGTAACACTAACCCGATTCCATAAGTGGGCTCGATAGCCTAAACGGTTAGATGGATTTTCAGAAATTAGGTATCATTTGCTCCACATTTGCCATGGATGAAATTTAAGTATTAAAAATCCAATAAAAATATGGCGATGGTATAAAAGCCTAAACTTTGTCCTTGTATAGTTAACAGCCAAAAAAGTTATATAAGCATATATTTTGATGTGACTACGTCTAATAAATCGATGAACACCGCCGCGTCCGGCTGCATGTACGAAAACGTTGACGTCATTGTCCGGTAACGCTCATTGTCCCGTTACGCTGGTAGTCAACTATCGTCCGTAAACCAATTTTACAGACAACCAATTTTTTTTTATATATGTATTAATATCAAGCTTGTTTGCAGGAAGAATTGATAAATGTGAGTGAGCTAGCCCTGGCTTCCCAGAAATATGAGTACTCATCACACCCCACCATGTCGGTGGAATGGATCACGGATGAGAAGAGCCTGAGTCACAGCACCACTAGCATTAGTGCGCATTTACACAATTATTACACTAAAGTTGCCCGAGGTGAGGACTTCTCCAATTTATTCAAATCTATACAGGGTGCATTTTTCAACTGGGCTTGGATGGTCAAATACTAGTTCCAATTCCAATTCCAAATTATGGGAAAGTATGGGACATATAGAAAAATAGCCAACCGGGTTCCTTTGAATCTGAGTATGCAAGTTTTGTTTACCCGACTGCCAAGGAAGGGTTATGTATTTCGCGTGTGTATGTATATTTATTTGTTACCTCATATCTTCCAAACGGCTGGATGGATTTTGACAGTTAAGGTATCGTTAGATTTGTCTCAGTAACCCGAGTGTCCTTAGATTTTTTTTAAATACTTAATCAAAAATGTATGTATGCTGACGGTCGCTTGCCACCGGTCGCTGTGTTCGGTAGCGCGTTTGCGGCCGACGTAAAGTATCACATTTCTGCACTTGCAAATGCAGTGTCTTTTCTCCTTTGTTTTTCCACTTATCGCAAATAAATGACGCGCCGCCTCAGCATGACATTGCCGTTATCCTAGACATATAGCAAGCAACCTACGAAATAGTTAAACAGGTATACCATTGGCTTCCATTATGTTCTTGCCGAAACAGCTAAACGTAGTTTATGTTTAGCTGTTTCGGCTCGGCATTTCAAATTTCAAGACTCTATGTTACACAAGAATCTTGAAATTTGACATAGCGACCTACCAAATATACCATTGGCTAATATAATTGATTGATTCAGACGTTACTTTGCGGAAATCCATAAATATCAACAAATTATATAAATATATTTAGTAATAAATCCGCTTGATTTCTAAACAAAGGTTTTAATTAACTTAACTTTAGTTTAGAACTTTAGTACATATTACTATATTATAAACCAAAGAGTCAACGAACAGAAAACCAAAGTTTAAAGATACGACACGTGTTTCGTGAGGTGTGGACTCGCCGAAGTTCGAAACGAGAACTCTCGTGATGATGCCTCGTGTAGAGGCGAAACACGTGTCGTATCTTTAAACTTTAGTTTTCTGTTCGTTGACTCTTTGGTTTATAATATAGTAATATGTACTAAAGTTCTAAACTAAAGTGAAGTTAATTAAAACCTTTGTTTAGAAATCAAGCGGATTTATTACTAAATATATTTATATAATTTGTTGATACCATTGGCTTCCATTATGTTCTTGCAGCGATATTGAACCTTAGAAAGAAGCCAAAAGAAGTAGCAGTGGCAGATCTGATGACGAACACGAGGATAGGGCCGATATTCCCCAACCTCTTCAATTTGGCCGTGCTCGTGCTGAACGATGACAACCTCAATGCCCTCAATGTGCCCGCCAAGAAACCTCTACAGTCCAATGTGTTGGATATGGTCGACGCTCTCTGTTCTAACCCTTGCAGTTTGGACACGAATATACAGCAACAGGTAAGTTGAATAATGCTTTTTCTCACATGATTGGAAATTCGTACCTTATTTTGACAACCTTCTTCTAGTTAAATCTACTTTGCCGGCCTATGCCAAATAAATTACTGAGTTTTGGCGGGAACGTGAAAAATGGCGTATTGTCGGCATTAAATTGATTGACAAAACTTGTATAACTTTGAGTGTTTAAGTGTAAAAACGGTGGTTTTTTATCCATTAAGTGCTCGTGAACGTGTATGAGTGTTGGTGAATAGTCTAATGCTGTATAACGTGACTTTTCGTGTTGCCTCCAAAACTCCATAGAAGCCTCTAGTAAAGTCGAAACCACCACTACTTTACAGGGGCATGACTTGACTTATCGACTCTGACTTATGACAAAATAATCTCTCCAATTACTTGACACTGGCTATATACCTTTGATGTGAAGCCAAAACCGAAGAACTTAGGTTCTCCGAAAAAAAAAAAAAAAAAATTACTATGAAAAGGTTATTTAAAAAGGGAACGCACTTTTCTTCTCTAAGATACTAAGGATAAAAAAGCATAAAAAAATATCTAATGACGAATTTACCTACCCCCAATTAACTGTCGAGAGGTGTCCCCGCAGGATGCCGTCTAGATGGGTACCAACACAGTGCCAGATATTCTGGCGTAAATCAGTAATGTGTAAGCATTACTGTGTTCCGGTTTGAAGGACACTAGCTAGTGAAATTACTGGGCTTTCATCAAAATATTTCGAAGTAGACGAGTGCTATAGCAGTGTTGCACCGCACCATGATGTGAATCAAAGTCCTATGCAGCTCTGTTATGGTTATGGGCAGTCGTGATCTTTTACAACCAGGAGAACGTCTAACTCGTCTTGTCACTTGATTGCAAAAATGCGTCATAGATTTTTTCAACTGAATACCCATTTGCGCATGCCTCCGGGATTCGAATCCGCGACTATAAGATAACAAGGCGAGAGCCTCATCAAAAATGCAATAGCAGCTTTAGTGCCTTCCCAAAAAAGAAGGCCACAGAAACTATTTTCATAAATAATTTCAACTTTTGTTTCAGTTTCAAAGATTATTTCCAGTGATGGTATCGAATATTCTGGGTAATGGCTCACTATCAGAGAAAATGGTCAACATACTGACCAGGATCACACGGACCTGGCCTCCCTTCATCACAATAGGTAACCATTTCAATGAAATGAAATGAAATATTTTTTATTTTTAGCACATATGTTGGTGTGGCGATCTAGTTTTGATTCCTTTGTGATAGCGTGTAACAGAGGAGTGGTAGGATGTGCGGCACTGACCTGGATTCTGCCTTGAGGTCCTGGGTTCAGCTACAGCGATCAGCATACAGGCGCGCGCGCACGACTGCGCTCGCGCAATTCCACTATCGTTCACGATGCGAACACAACACCAAACCACAGTAGAAGCGAGCTTTAAAATAATGCTTTGCGGTCGCGTAATATTGGCCGATATTTCCAAAATCCGGGCGGGTTCTAATCAAAAGGTCGTAAATCTTTTGGTCCGCACCAAACCGAAAAGATCATAAATCTTCGGCTGCGAGACTGAGCGTCGCATTGACAACTGAAATATTATACAATATTATATTAGTTCCTCAATCCTCACATTTTCACGTCCTCACGAGCTTAGGAAGAAAGTAGGGTTGGGGTGTAGAAAGCGAGGCAATGAGGCAAAAAGACTTGACGAAAAAATATATAAAAGATAAGTACCATCAGGGAGGGGGTGGTGTTAGGAAACAATTTAGTTTAGAGCATTGACCTCCGAGATCAACGACCGCTGAGCTAGAGGTCAAAGTCTACAAGATAAAAGCGGGGTGATAAGTTATGGTAATTTTTTTCTGCGTTGACACGCGAGCGAAGCGAGCGTACACAGCCTTGTAGGAGTAGAACGTAGAAGTAAGACTAATGTGCCATTTCAACATCTTCTAGTTTGTTATTTGTTTTATGGTTTTGTTTGTGTACAATAATGAATTGTTTTTCAGGTAAAAGCATATTATTCGAGTACCTATCACAAGGCACAAAGGATCGACTGACGGGGCCGATGATCAAATGCGTGCTGGCGTTGGGAAGGCGCGCGTTGGTCGAGTGTCTAGGGGAACACCTGGACCATCTGGACACTTGTCTACACACGCGACATTCGCCGCTTAGAGAAACATTACTGGTAAACATATTTTTATCATTTGGGCCTCGCCCGAGAAATATCGGATTATAATGGTGGCTTCACACGGCCCGTGTTAGCACGGGCCGCCCCGAGCTGGGCCGCGCCACAGGCCGTGTGAAGCGAGCGGCCCGAGGCTGCCCAGGCAGCGTATTGTCGGTTAACGCATGACGTCAAAAGGGGTGATCTGGACTCGTCGGTCGCCCGTACAGATGACCTTGGCGCGGCGCGGCGCGTGTTAGCTTAGGCCGTGTGAAGCCACCCTAAGTTTCCTATGTCCTTTCCAGGTGTTGCGACTATACACATGGGTAACAAATTTTAGCTCAATCTGTTCAGTTTTTTGGGCGTGATTAAGGTGCAAACATCTTTCTACCTCATCCTCGTTAATTTTCGCTGTATAATATGTGTAGGAGTTGTTAAGTGACAAGACAAGTAAGGCGTTTTTCTGAGGATCAAAATCACGGCAACCATGACCAAAGCAGTGTAACGCAGAGCTTTGAATTTTGAAGCCCGGTGCAGCATTATTAAATACCCTTAAGTTATGTTACTAGATTTGAATTTAAATATTAGTAAAATGCAAATCTTCTAATTGTTTTGTATTTAATATTACTGTTTTTGTATAATTAATTACACATTATAAGTAACTAATTGTAATGTGTCTCTATTTACAGGATGTATCAACTCAACTACTTAGATCTGAACCCACTACTTATTTAGAAGACTTCGTGATAACGGACTACACCCTGTATGAAATGCTCGGCGACTCGATAGCACCCAGACGGACGATATTCCCTAAAGGTAAGACAATCTTACCTAACAGGTAAAACACTGTTCCTGAAAGGTTAGACAATGTTACCTTATGGTGACGACCACAGATATATACCAAGGGTAAAGACATTTCTCTCCTTTTTACCTGAAGGTTCTTTTATCCGTTCCAAAAATAAAAAAATCTTCATGAAAGGTAAGGCAATCCTCTCTTAATGGTAAGACAATCCTCTTTTATTATTGGACAGTCTTATCTGATAGTAAGACAATTATCTCTTAATGGTAAGACAATCTTACCTAATGGTTAGACAATCATAATGTTAATGATAAGACTCTTACCTAATGGTGAGACAATCAATTCTTAATGATAAGACAATCTTACCTAATGGTTAGACAATCATAATGTTAATGATAAGACTCTTACCTAATGGTGAGACAACCATCTCTTAATGATAAGACAATCTTACCTAATGGTGAGACAATCATTTCTTAATGATAAGACAATCTTACCTAATGGAATGATTTTTACTGGTATTTTTTTATTATACTTCATCAAAATCAACTGTTGAAATATCAGCTTCTATTATTCGTTGTGTCGGGTTATTTTATATTCATCTTTCCTTTTTTCAGCACACAAAAAGTCAGAAGACGCAACAGACAAAGAGACTGACGAAGATCGCTCATTCGCCCACCGATCGCACTTACGTCGGCCGAAAATCAGAATAATCCCTACATCTCCACCCCTACGGAACGGGGTCCACAAAGAAACAGTATTTGAACCAACAAAATTCTCCAGTGATAAGTGTATACGAATCAAAATAAAAAACTGTAGGACTATACACGCACCAAGAACCCAACCGTATGTGCATTCTAGTCAATTGAAGCAGGTGGTGGTAGCTAGCGGATTGTTGCTCAGGTTTAAATTTAAGTTGAATAAACAAAATCCTGCGCCAATATTTGCAGCGATTTTGATGTGATGTTTTTGTAGTTAGATTTGTTAAAGTACAATAAATTATGTTTTTTTATACAGTGTTTTATTTTCTAAAATGATTTGCTTATAATGTCTTTGGAAATGTAACCCACACTTGGTTAGGCTGATTTACATTGATCCAGTAGCTGGATCCAGCGTCATTGGGTTCCCTCTCTGGATCGCCATTATCAATGTAAACGCGTTTGTATTCAGTACAGCGTGTTTACATTGATAAAGTGGCGATCCAGCGATGCTGGATCCAGCTACTGGATCAAGGTAAATCAGCCTTATTGCTTAATTTTTGTGCTCAAAATTTTAGTCTTAGCTCAATCAGAAAGAGCAATAGTGAAAGATGTCACAAAAAGTCGGGGTCGGAGGCTCACCGAGGAAAAAAAATATAATGGTCAAGGTTTTTTACTGAAAATTGTAACTACCCATTTGGTGTGATATTTTTTCGGCACTATATTTTAATTATAGGTGCAGCAAAATAATTCATGAATGCCCACCTACATTTTGTGAATGATGTTGATGACAGATTTTGTGGTCCGGGTTGGTCCGGGTAAAGGTTTGGTGCGTGTGCCAGCTTCATTCATAACTGCAAATAATTATTCATTCATTATGACAATAAATGTTTTGCTGTGTTGACTTTACGGAAACCAAAATAAAAAATACTTATTGAAATTATTCACCAAAAATGTCACAAATAAGAAATTCAAATCTCTGCGTTGCGTAGCACTATTTTATTCATAGGTCCGCGAGATATACCTATCAGGTTAACATTTTCGCTTTCTTAAACAAAAAATGATTTTAACATAAGTATACCTAAAACTACCTACCTACCTCCTGTTGACCGTTTAAATTTCTGATTAGGTATATCTAGATTTTTAAGTCCAGCAAACATTTTCAAGAGTCAAAAGGTCGGCATGATCAGCAAATTCAGCAAGCCGTGTTTCTACCAGTCTATTACTCTCGCTGTCAAAGTAGCCGCAAACACTTGTGTCAGTGGGTGTACTACTGCTTTGAGATGCGCAGACGCCGCCAGTCGTGACAAATGGTCCATTGTTGACATAAAAGTACAGAGTAATTGGTTATGTATGTTTTGCATAATCAGGCGAATAATCTTCTGTCGGGTCGCGGATGTTTCAATTAGATCTACCCACCTGTCTATCTACCTACTTACTAAAACATAGGGAAGTAGAGATCTTTCAGTCTAACAGTCTAGTTATAAAAATAAAATAAAAAAGCCTTTATTGCTTATTGTTTTATAGTCTAGGTATCGACAACCGGTTCCAAAGGTTTTAATTTTGTCCTGTCTTTCGCTACCCGCATCCAGTTTCTAGTTACATTCGTCCATGGACGAACATGGGAATGTGAGACGAGGCGCAGCCGAAGCTCGCATACGTGAGTCCTTTTATGCCTGGTTGCGGCCAAGGCTTGTATAGGTAGTACTTTTCTCAATAAATGCGCGGAAATTCAAAGTTTCAAACTAAGTAATTAGTGCATACCTAAATGTAGTCTTCTAATTTTGGAGGTAACAAGTTTATATACAGCTCTTACCGCTTCTTGAATTTCGGGTCGAACCAAAATATATTTCTCACATCACGTATCTCAATGTCTCACACTTATTTTTTTCACTTGAACTCGACATTTTGTGAAAATAAATCAATAATTAATTAAAGCCTTAGTTAAAAAATCCACAATTATTGGCGCTTATAAATTACTTCTTTTTTTAAACTACTGAAAATACTGAAACAAACAGTTCAATTTAGAAAGCAAGTTTGAAACGAAGGAGGTACGTTGGTACCTAATTTTATCAAGAGAAAAGCAACTAAGGAGGTACGTTACGTACGAAGTAAGTCTTAGGTGCGTGCGTACCTCCTTAGTTGCTATAGGTAGCTAAGCTACTCTCAAAGAAGAAAAGCGTGTTCCTTTATAACCTAACACGATTCATAGTAATTTATTTAGGCCTAGGCCGGCAAAGTAAATTTAACTCGAAGAAAACCTTCTTCAAAATATCCCGTCAAAATAAGGTTCGAATTTCCAAGCATGTTTGAGAAAAATACATTAGGTAGGTAGGTACCTACCTAAGCACAGTTCGGGTCCACGCAATAGCGGTAAAATATAAAACAAAATTTCATACGAAATCAAAATACAAGAAAACAATGTTATCTAAGAAAGAAACCGAAAATAAATACTTCTACAAAAATGCTTCTACAAGTTGAAAGACTACGTAGGTACTTCAATGACTCTTTTAGCGACATATTTTTTTTTGTCATTTAATACAACGCCATCTAGCCCAAACTAAGCAGAGCCTTCTATGGAAACCAGATGGCTGATAGAATACTTAAATATTTTTTTTTGGAAATACATAGGTACTTAAGTAGAAAACATAGAAAACATCCAAACTAAGGACAAAAACCGATGTGCATCACTCAAATTATTGTCCTGAAGCGGGAATCAAAACCGCGACAACGGGCATGGTAGTCCAATACACTTGCCATTCGACCATCCGTGTGGCCTTAAATGACGATTTAAGGCCCATTTACACGATGCAAGTTTCTTGCCTGTGACATACCATTAAATTGTAGCAATAAATGACTTGCATGGTCTAAACAACACGTAACATTCTTGATCTGTCATTTAAGTTTTGTTTCAAAACTTTTCTTGGTGTAAACAGTACATGCAAGTTCATGCAACGTTCAACACTTGAAAGAAAATTTGACAACGCAAAAACGTAAAATACGTGAAGCAACCCACTGAAAAATGGTACACGCACATACAAGTCTGTGTTTAGACAATACAAAACTTACCAACAAATTATACAAATATATTTAGCAATAAATCCGCTTGACCTCCAAACAAAGGTTTTAATTAACTTAACTTTAGTTTAGAACTTTAGTACATATTACTATATTATAAACCAAAGAGTCAACGAACAGAAAACCAAAGTTCAAAGATACGACACGTGTTTCGCCTCTACACGAGGCATCATCAGGAGGTGTGGACTCGCCGAAGTTCGAAACGAGAGTCACTTCACGAGAACTTCGGCGAGTCCACACCTCCTGATGATGCCTCGTGTAGAGGCGAAACACGTGTCGTATCTTTGAACTTTGGTTTTCTGTTCGTTGACTCTTTGGTTTATTATATAGTAATATGTACTAAAGTTCTAAACTAAAGTTAAGTTAATTAAAACCTTTGTTTGGAGGTCAAGCGGATTTATTGCTAAATATATTTGTATAATTTGTTGGTATTTATGGATTCCCGCAAAGTGACGCCTGAATCAATCAATTAATACAAAACTTGACAGCACTAATGGCCTCAACATAATTGTATTGGTGTAAACAAAAGACATCAGCAATTATTTTTTGTCAAGACTTTCATACAATAATCGCATTCCATTTCTTTACTTATAGCCGCGTGTAAACAGTTACTTACAATTCTTGAAGATCAATTATTGCGCGTCATGTATTGCATTCAATTATTGCCGTTGTATGTACAAGAAAATGGTATCGTGTAAATGGGCCTTTCGTTATTTAAAATAATTACTGTTATAACTATTTAACAGTTTAGAATACCTAATTTAGGTATGTTACAAGAAACACCTTTGCCTGTATTTCCGCGTCAGTTATTTATTGGCGGTGGGCAAAATTCCCATCGTGTTTGACGACCATGCGTCATACACCGCAACCCATTTAATGTGGCTCCCTCAGACTTGGCCGGATTTGCACATGCATGCAGAATGTAACCACGCGATTCCGGAGAATTCCTTAGGATTATTTTTCCGATAAATCGAGATTAATTGCAGTTGTCGAATCGGTGATTAATGGTTGAATCATAACTACAAACCCACTGTACTGAGGCAGTTACGTACTTTCCTACCTATTTCTTGTAATTCTGCAGAGTTTTTTCCCATCCCTACCTTATATTCATTCATAGTTTTTTTTTCTGTATGAGTACCTACTAACTTATAATTTATGCGTAGGTAAGTAGGAAAAGGACTTACGCAACTTTTTAGCCAGATGCAGGGTATAATCACGACGCTGTTGACGCGACATGTCTTAGTGTATTTTTTATAATTAATTTTGTAAAAGTATAAGAAAAATGTTAGTTTGTTAGTAACATTTTATACTATCAAACCGGAGCCCACGAATATAAGCCACGATCCACGAAGGACGAACAGCATTTAGATGGCGCGACGACATAAAATAAGTAGCCGGAAAGCTCTGGCCAAGGACTCCAAGGAGAGCAATAAATAGAATAGAATGGAAAAATTTTTGGAGGAGGCATTTACCACAAGAGGCGGACTCTACACATCCCTGTTGCATCCCTTAATACTGTCCATCTCGCTCAAACCTGTAGTCTATTTCGCTCTAATGGCATGATGACTCACTAACGAATGAAACACTCTTGTAATGTTTTAACTGACTGTACATTAGTAAAATCTCATAGAGCTATTGGGAGTTAATGTATGAATATTTAAATTTATAGAAATATTTTTCGTGGGGCCATTGGGAAATAAGAAACAATAGAATCATAGAGCTCTGGGAATAAGCCCACTTGAACAACAACTATTTATTATACCTACTTATTCTAAATATTTTTATATAAACTTTTATACACCGGAAAGGAATACTTAAATGTTATTTTTTTTGTATAAAAAAAAATTGTATACATAAAAAGTAGAAATCTTTGACATTTTATAGAAGCATTATTGGTACCTTATGGTGGAATAACATCAGCGTCGAGACGCGAGATGAAGATGATATTTTGCGGTCAGGGTAAAAATAGAGAAAGCACCGTGCGACCGTTCAACCCGATCGATACTCGTCTATATGTGATAGCATTTAGGTCATACTACCACGCTACTCACTGATTCGGTGAAATTAAAGCCGAATCAGTGGTTTTGACCCATTAACACGCAAAATTGGTTGGTTGATCAGTAAGCACAGAAGAGATTAAAAAATCTATAAGTAGGTTATAGCCTACTTATTAGCGTTATTTTTCTCTGTGGCATTGATAAACAAAGCTGAGTGAACTGACCAGTGATCATTTTTGAGCATTTGTCTTTTCTTAGAGCTGTTAGAGCGAAGCCAGTGAAGCACACCGCAAATGCCAGTACAAAACTGTGACGCAACGCAACGCATGGCTTCGCTCTGAGAGCAAAGCCACACTGCGTCGCAGTTTTGTACTGGCACTTGCGTCGCAGTGCTAGATTTGGACGCATTCAGTATCAAATGCCAGTACAAAACTGCGACGCAACGCAACGCATGGCTTCGCTCTGAGAGCAAAGCCACACTGCGTCGCAGTTTTGTACTGGCACTTGCGTCGCAGTGCTAGATTTGGACGCATTAGTATCAAATGCCAGTACAAAACTGCGACGCAACGCAACGCAACGGAGCAGTGTGGCTTCACTCTGGACCAGTGCGTCAAACCGCGAGCTCTATCACGCAGCACACACAGTTTGTTTAAATGAATGAAGGATTGTGATGAAGCTTTCACGCTATCATTGTCAGTGGCTTTCAGTTCTCACGGCTAGTATAAATTCTTGAACAACGATTTATGATCAGACTTAAACGAACTACTTAGGTAAAATAGTTAAATGTACAATGTAATGTGCCTCCACCTAAATGTATTTAGTAGGTATATCAAAATCACAGTTTTGGCGATATACCTACTAACAAACTAAATTATGTTTTCATGATTGAAAACATTTTTTATGAAAAGCTTTTATAAATGGATGGATGTTTTTTCTCAATGACAGAGCTGCTTACAAGAATATGTAGGTACTTCGTCAGATTAAGATTAAAAGAAGTTAGCTGAACATTGGTTTAGAAGTAGTCAGCTGAAAATTGGTTCAGCAGTAGGTAGTTAGCTGAAAATGGGTTCAGAAGTAGTTAGCTGAAAATTTATTTAAAATTAGTTTTGGTTTAGAAGAGAACTTAAGCAATAATATTAATATTATTAACTTATGTAATAATATTACTTATTCTTTGACTTAAGACTAAATACGTATTTAATATAAGTACTAATTTCTATTTCTACTAATTTGTATTCTTCAGTGAAATATTGGACTCTACTTTATATTACATTCATAAGACCCGTCAGTAACTAACCATACTTGAGACAAATAAATAATTAATAATTCCTTCATTAATTTATCAAGACATCCACGTGGACGTAATTATGGGTCTAACCGCTAGTACTAACTTACTCACGTAAATATTTTTTTTTCTGTAAAACATTAGCTTTGATAAGCTAGAATACACAGAACACTCTGACTCAGGACGAACATAAAGTACAAAGTTTGTAAGCGATTCTCCTATCTTGGTACCCAGTTTTACAAGCATGCAAATTCAGTTTGCAGATTGCTTATAATAAAATAAATGGGTTACGGCACGCTAAGTCAGGTATTCGTGAGGATTATATAATTTGTCTAGGAGCTAGGCGCCGCCACAGAAGTATTAAGGTATAGAATCACAATGTAGTAGGTACCTACATCGAAAGTGTGCCAAAAAAATGGAGCCACATTGGCTAACTTCTAGTATAATAATAATTATAATAAATATTTGGACATTTCGCACAACGCCATCTAGCCCCAAACTATGTAATAATATTACTTATTCTTTAACCAAACTAAGCAGAGCTTGTACTATGGGAACCATATGGCTGATAGAATACTTAAATACTTTTTTTTTGTAAATACATACACAGAATACATAGAAAACACCCAGACTCAGGACAAACACCGATGTTTATCATACAAATGTTTGTCCTGATGCGGGAATCGAACCCGCGACACCCGGCGTGGCGTGTACACTTGCCATTCGACCTTCCGTGTCGTCAAATAAAAGTATAATTTGATCCGATGCAAATTTTCGAAAAAGACAATTAACTGGGCCGGTAAATATTAAATGTTAAAACTACTAGGCGTCATTAATAAAACTACATCGTAAAAAGTAACAAACATTCTTTGAAAATAGAGATATTTATTTTTTATTGACGAAGATTTTCAACTGACTTCACAAAGGAGGAAGTTATCGATTCTGTTGAATGTTTTTTTTATGTTTGTTACCTCAGAACTATGTTTGTTTATAAACCGATTTAAACTTTTTTTGTTCGAGAGGATATACTTTCAGATTGGTCCCATAGAAATTTCATCAAAATCGATTTAGTAGTTTAGTTTTAAAATCAAAATATTAAAAAGAAAAATTATGTCGTCAAATTAAACGCAATTGCATATTTTGCTTCCCTGTGACTTCACACTAAACAGTCCAATTGAAGTCGGTTACAATATGTTTTTGCAAAACCTTGATTGTCTGTCGTGTATTCCGCATCCATTTTGGTGAGATACTGTGTATCTTGGTGTTATAATACGAACACCGTTATTAATCTACGGGCGGGCGTCGGGCGCCGCACTCCGGCGGCATCTCTACGGCCATTCGACGTCTCCTTCACACTACGGATCATTTTCAATTTTACAGAATTATCATCGCGTGACTTACCGTGACATTCAGTAAAATAAGTAGGTAGTGACCAAGATCATTCAACGTAGAAATCTTCGTAGATCAGCGCTAAAAATATTTTATTTCGGACAGCACAAGTCCTCAATTTCTGATAAATAAGCCGCCCGTGGGTGAAAAAGGGCATAGTGTTATGAATATTCATCAAGGTAATTATCCATTTCAAAAGAAATTCCTTTCCAAATTCAAAGTTCTGTGTAGTAAAATGGTTTTTTTTTCTTCACACCACCTGCTCGACAATATCCAATTACATATCATGAAATCATCAAGGTACTTAATCAAAGCATTACCTACCTCGGGAGGTAATGTTGTATGAAACTCCCTAGGGTAGTAATGTGATTAGAATTTGGAACGTCAAATTTGTGTGGAAACTTGTGGAAAATACTGAGTAAAAGAACGCCCATATGGCATTGTAAAAAGGTTTGTTCTAAAATCGATCTGGCCACCATAAACAGAACTCATAAAAAAAAGAAAAAAAGTGCGACTTCAAAGATTATTTATTGCCTCGCTTAAGGTGTGAAAAGTAGAGTGTGCTCCTCTGGGATAAAGCCTGTCTTCGTCTTGGGCAGCTTGAACCCCTCGCGTCACTCAGGACTCTACATAACGACCTCGCTTCGCTCAGGAGTTAACGGAGTCCCTCGTTAGCTCAGGGTTCAATATGCCACTCGCGACATAAGACACTGCTTTAGCCCCTTAGTGCATAATCTACTATTAGATGCCCAGTTAAGGAAAACGCAGCGTCGGGCGACCACCAGACCGATGGATTGATGACATCCGCAATATTGCAGGCAACACCTGGTATGGATTCGCACAGCACAGACGAGATTGGCATTTAATGGAGGAGGCCTATGCCCAGCAGTGGGCTGATAATGGCTGAGGATGATGATGATAAATATATAATATAAGTACACATAATTCAGTAAACGTGAGTTTTCCGGCTTAGGAAAATACTTACGCTAATAAAATATTTAACTAGGAAATAACTGTTTTATCGGTTTGAAAGTAGGCGCTGGTAGGCACCTACGCAAGTAAGACTGTGTTAGTATTTGCTTCTCTCCACAAATTGGCAATCTTTATGTTATTAGCTGCAGTCATTTTGTGCTCTACAAAATGTAGCGCAACTACTAGAGTTGGGATAGCAAGCTATAGTCGAGGCCCTAAGGTAGCTGGCTTCTAAATACTTACATCCGTAATTTTGATTTGATTTTCCGAATGGGTTTAAAAAGATATATTGTGTCGTCTCCATGGTAAAACATAAAAGCTAAGATGTGTTGTGTATTTACGCACGGGTTGTTTTAAATTCGAATAGTACTTACATGCAGCGGCCCTTATGCTTAAAATTATCATAATGCTTACTATTTATGAGGGTTTTGCTCGAAAGAAATTGTATTAAATTAAAACTTTATTTTAATAGGTAGAGTGAGTGACAAAGGGCTTAAAAATACAAATGAATATAGCTGATTTAAGGGCTTTTAGGAACGAAACATCAGCACAGTATAATTTCGTACATAATAATCAATATTATACCTACATAGAAGGCTTTGTCCAAACCGATTGACTGAAAGACAACTGAACAAGACTGAAAGATACAGTAAGATGTTCGTTCATGTTCATACCCTAACAGCCTAATAATACTAGCCAACGTGATACTTATTACTCTTCTATTGGCACTCGTAAAGCAAATCTTAGAAACGACTTACCCGGCGCCAGACTCAATCACAACACTATTATTGTCTCCTTTCAATAAATACATTAATTAGTTGAATGTATTTTAGCTCTGTGAAGCCATGAACCGGCGCGTAAACTTATGTCGCCATTTTAATTAGGGGTAGAGATATATGTTTTCTTTATTGATACGTAAATGCTGTTTCTGTTAGAAGTTTTGTACCTTTTACGTGCTGTTATTTATTCGATGTTTGTAGAAAATTGCCATTACCTACTGATAGATTGTACGCTAGAAACATTTACCAAACACGATGTATGTATCCAGTGGCATAGAAAAAATATAATATATTCTTACCCACTATTGAAACGGTTTTCCTTCCCTTTTGATCATGGGAAATAACTGAAATGATCGCATGTCTCATACACTGATCATTATCGCAATCCTGGAAAATAGAATTCTTCGCTAATAGGACCAAAGTGTTTGGATTGTTCGGTCTATTTACTGAGCACACTCAGATTACGGGCCTAATACCGAAATATACTGACAAAAAAAGGTATTAGATAAAAAAAAAAAAACACACTAAGTCTGATATTGTCTGCTATTGGTTGAATGTAAGTTTTGATATTATTATGATTATTATAATGAGCCCGTAATGTCACACCAAATGCTAAAGGGCAAAGGCCTTTTTCCAGACTTTTCGGCCAAAGGCGAAAAAAAAGACAGGTAAGTATTGAATGTATCTATTATAAAAAGAACATTCGGATATAAAGAATCTAAATAGAAATTTAATACTTTTGATAATGTATAATAAGTATCTTACTAAAATGAATAACGTCTAATATCTTAGTATTCTGTGGTATAACTGATACTACAATTACTATTATTATGTAAAACTAAGACTTTTTAAAATTAAATACTATTTATCTATCGAATCCCTGTGTATTACGGTTTTGGTCATAGGAAGGCCTAACTCGTTTCGCACTTATTTATGTATGTATAAGCCAATCTGTTTTTATTTACTACATAGGTAGTGTACTTAGTTTTTTAAATTTTTCTTATTACCTACTTATTATACGATACCATTATACCAACCAATAAAGACAACAAAGAATTAATTATCCAGTTGCCGGCTCTTCAAATACGGTTCACGCGTCTTGTGACATCCCATCCCACTAATATTATAAACGCGAAAGTTTGTAAGGATGGATGGATGGATGGATGGATGGATGTTTGTTCCTCTTTCACGTAAAAACTACCGAATGGATTTTAATGAAACTTTACAATAATATAGCTTATACATGAGAATAACACATAGGCTACAATTTATAAAGATACCTGCGCAGACGAAGTCGCGGGCACCAGCTAGTACGTAATAAATTAATATGACTAAGCTAAGGAAATACAACATGCCCATTAAAATAGTGCTAATTATGATTTATACCCATTAATAGCTGTGATATACTGTGTCTATCGTCATGGAGCGTGACGCTAAATGTGGGAAAATATTACCGCACATGACAATTACCTAACCTGCCTAACCTACTGGAATTTGAAACACGTAAATAGACATTTAAGGGTAATCCTCAAATCCGAATTCCATACAAAATGTTGCGGACAAATACTCAATAAGTACGCCGTATTATAGTAATTTCTAATAAAAAAAATTGTTAAATCGCGGAGCGGGAATCGAACCCGCGACACCGGCGCGGCAGTGCAACACACATGCCGCTCGACCAATCGTATCATCAAATGGGTACAAATACAAATTTATTTATTGTGAAATACAGGTAATGGGATGGTAACATGGTTAGTTGTTGAGCTCTATGTTTTACCTTATTGGCGTACAATATTTTAATCACCTAATTCTATAATTTCCCAGACAATCATGCATAACTTACTTATCTACTAGATATCTAGATATATAGAGGGTAGATCTTTTCTTTTTTCATTCTGTAAGCCTCTCAGCTTGGTAGAGAGTCGGGCTCTACATTGTTACTTTAGATGGAGACCCTACATTGTTATTTATTTAAAACATCGGTAATAATCGGTATCAACAATGATGGTTGATGATTAGGTAGTTGATGACATCAGTGTAAATAGTATATATATTATAATCCCTGAGGCAAATCGAGACAGCCATAAACACTCGATGGTAGGTACCTATATTATGGTGCAGAACCATAGATAATCAATTTGCTGTAAATACTTGGTGTCATAGAAATACTAAAGTAGGTATAGAATCATACCTTAGTACATCATAAACGCACCAAAAAAGCTGGTTAATTTAGCAAACTTCTAGTGGTCTCATGTTGAATTTTGAAACTGAGAAGGAACAGCGGTAGTAACATAATTAAAATACCTAGACTTTTGTATTGTTGGACATAGGTGTTGGCATACTCTGTAATTCTGTATTTTTTTATTGTACACACTAGTACGTTATAGTATAAAACATAAAAGAAAATATATTATGTACAAAGGCGAGCTTAACCCTAACAAGAGTTTTCTTAATACTCCATCGTAAACATTTAAGAAAATTATAAAAAAATGGAGAAAATATTTCATGGTTACTGACGAAGTGTCTTAATATTTTTGTTCAGTTTTACGACTACATCTTACTATGAATTGTTTATCTTTATATATCATAGGGACGCCGATATTAATCTTTGCTTGGTGTTATCTGCGGACACATCTCTGCTATCTTGTCATATAAACTAGTTATTGCACGTGGTTCCGTTAGAATCAAACAGGCACTCGTATTTTGAAATGTCTTCTGGTCTTGTTTGCCATTTATTATGGAAATTTCCTACAGAATTTCGGTTCCTCTTTCAATTAAGCTTTTTCAATTAAGTTAGCTGGAAGAGAATGCTAACTAGCATTAAGTTCGCCTATGTACTTGTTTTTTACTTTGTGAAATAAAGCATTTTCTATCTATCTATCTAAATAATTGAAAATGTTACTCACCCATTTTCTGTAAAAACAAAGACTTATAACATTAAGAGAGCGAACAACTCGTCTCGTCTGTGGGTTCCCATTTTCCCAACGAGTAACACTGTTAACCGTTGAGAGTTGTTCCCAACAACACTGGGTGTTACTAGTTGGGAAAACCCAATAATTTCACTAGCTATAGGTGCCCTTCAAACCGGAACACAGTAATGCTTACACATTACTGCATGGCGACAGAATATCTGGCACTGTGTTAGTACCCATCTAGAGGCATGGGCCTCACAACGGTAACAACACATTTGTATTTAGGATGTAGGTAATATCCGGTTAGGTTGTACGGTTTTCCCTCCCTATTATCATGGGAAATACGAGAGGACGTGGTGGCCAAGTGGATGAGGCCCCTACTTTGCGATCTGATGGTCGCGGGTTCGAATCACGGTGGAAGTCATGCGTAAATGGGTTTTTTCGGTTGAAAAAATCTATGCATGCATCCCACGTTCTCGCAACGGTGAAGGAAAACATCGTGAGAAAACCGGCATGTCGTAGAACCTACAGATCGAAAATATGTGTCGAGTGCACGAAAGGAGCCTCATCGAGGCGCACTTGAAATCCTTTCACCACACTGGTTCGAAGGAACTAGTGATACGATAAGAAGAAGATGGGAAATAACTGAAATGATCGCATGACTCATACACTGATCAAAAAAAATACAATACAAAAATACAAAAATACAAAATATTTATTTCAAAAACAGGTTACATAGGAAGAGTTTTAACCAATGGACCCCGCACTAGGGCTAGCCTGTATCGCGGGGATCCGAAAAACGATTTCCTGAATTACAGAATTATAGTAACCAGTAATAGTGTAACTCGATGGGAAGGAAATATTAGTAAAGTAAAAGTAAAGTAAGTAAAAATTATTTGGCAAAGTAAGCAAAAATTATAATGGGCATAACGTGTCACATTTACAATAAAAGACGAGTGAGCCTTACAATAGTCCTGTAACATCTGACATCTCACCTTGCTAATGAGCAACATTCAAATGATTTTTACTTCTTCACTTTTTTTGAGACACTTTACAAAAAGTACGCCGTATTATAGTAATTTCTTCACACTATTCGTTTCGTCCATGTTTTTTGATTTCGTCAACAAAAAAAGTGAAAGGTTTCATACTTTAATTTAGATTTTATACGTGTTTTTAAGTTAGTAGGGTTAATTTTAAAACCCGTATAAGTAAGTATGAAACCATTCACTTTTTTTGTTGACGAAATCAAAAAACATGGACGAAACATGTGTGTTGCACTGCCGCGCCGGTGTCGCGGGTTCGATTCCCGCCTCCGGGATTTAACTACAATAATTAGGTGTATATTAAAAAAACTAACCTACTTGAATAAAACTATATGCAAATAAAAAAAATAATAAACAACTCAAAACAGTAAATTTTGTTCATGTGGTATAGTGGCTGTCTGTCTGTCGCGCATTCCCGCGCTGAACCGCCTAAGACAGTCTTTTCGCGAAGAATGAGCCAGCCCTTGTCACCAGCGGCGTCGATTAATAGGAGTGACATTTCATACACATAAATATGTATACTTTGATTAATTTGTACCAATACTTATGTAGAATTTAGGTCACAGTTACACCATGGTATTGGTACAGTGAATGGCAAATCACCTAGACATTATTCGGAAACAATAAAATATCGGCGTCACTTTGTTACATTTCGGTGTCATACAATTTGTACAATTTGAAGGCTCGTGTCTAGGCGTGGTATATTGCTTGGGTTATCGTGCCGGGCCTGAGGTTGTAGCAAAGCAAACATATTTGGTGCAGAAACAGGCAATTTAATTCACATAAAACCCATAGCGACAACGTGGTAAACGTTGAAGCCTGCTTGCCTAGAATTTTCTCCTGTCTTGCCTTGGCATTTGAAGTGGTTCCTATTTCAAAAGATAATTATTGTATGTATCTTAAGGCTAATCCTCAAATTCGAATTCTATACAAAATGTTTCGGACAAATACTCAAAAAGTGCGCCGTATTATAGTAATTTCTTCACACTATTCGTTTCATCCACGTATGGAAATTTGCCTTGAGGATTCCCCTTAAGCGTCGATGACAACTTTTTTAGAAGCTGATTGTTGGCGAGTTTAAAAGCTAGCGTGTGAGCGTGTTAGCTTTTGTGAAGGATTGTCAATAAGCAGATTGTAAAAAGCCGATGATATTGGGCAATTTTACAAGCTACAAGCGAACTCGCTGACTTGTAGTGTAACAAAAAGCCGTGTCTCATCGACGCTTTACTAAATATAAACCATGCATAGTATATAATTATCAGCAAAAGGATGGAAGTTAAAATGCACCTTTATCATATTTTAGTACAATTGCTGAATGAACTGAAAAATATAAAATTATATTAAAAAAATTGGCTTATTCCCCGGAGCTCTAAGAGTCCATTGTTCTTAAAAAAATTAAGTTCATACTTTGATAGCCAAAGGCTCCACGTCTTTAATAATAAATTAATATTCTTTTACCAACTGCTCCATGGAATTGTTTGGTACAGTTAGCGATAAAAGCACTATAGGATTTATGAATGTTAATGAATTAAATATTGTGATAGATGAGATCTTTCTTATCTAGCCAACAATGATTAGACTAAACTTAAATTCCTTCTTGTTTTTGGAACGTTAAACTTTGATTATCGTATAGACGAACAAAATCAAAACCTAAGTACTTAGATTTAAGCTTTATTGAATGTTAAGAAGCGTAATTATATTATTATTATTTAATCTCTTGATCTCATAATTTAATTACTCACGAGTTTTCAGTTAACAGAGTTCATTTAGCACGTTTCTGTCATAAAATCAATCAAGTTGTAATGGCTTTATAGAATTTGCATAGCTACAACGTTAGTGCAAACTAGATTTATCTCTCTGGTCTCAATACATTTACTGTCATCACATGGTAACATCACAATATGGTAATTAAGGTATCTTCACGGTAAGAGTGAATAGGATTTACATCGTCGATCGCAATGTCCCTTATACTAAGCATCAATAAAAAGTGTCAATTCGGACACAGTGTCCGAAAATTTTGTGTCCGAATCGTCAGCAACTCAACAATTTGTCCTGTTTTTCGCTGACTTCACCATTAGGTAAGGTCAAACGCAAGCCAATTGTAAGTAAAAAAAAAACATGCTGACAAATACAATAAAGTGGTAACATTAATGTGATAAGTTACATAGGTAGGAAGGAGGTAGGTAAACCGAGGTTTTTCTTTGGAGCAGTCTAATCTTTCCATAAAAAAATCATCGGTATCAAAAACTAGAGTCGATGTGTAAAAGTGCTCTTAAATAGTAAAGTTACCTACTTTGCTTATAAAAAGTTAAAAAAAGTAACGGTGTAAAAGCGGTTTACTTAGTATCCAAGAAATCACGCCTTCCAATAACCAAAACAGGATATCTTTGGCGTAGACACCAATAAGTGCAGGACCTAAATAACATAAAAATAGGCTATGTATACCTTGCTTATATCATCTCTACTTGGATAGATAGAGATTAGAAGCGTCGTTCTCAGCTGTATCTGATCCAATGTTCACAAACAAAAAAAAATTATACATTAATTATCACCGGCTGCAAAACTTTTACTACCTACTAAAATGTAATTAATATTTTTATTCCCAAATTGCATGTGAAGTGATTGTAATGGCATGAAACTAAACTACTTTATAACCGGCATTACAGCTTTACCGGTTTGTCTGGAAGAGATCTCTTACAGCGATAATGTCGACTCTTGTAGGCCTCTTTTTAATGTGTTCAATTGTTTTATTTGTTTTGATCTTGTTGATGTACAACCGTTCATCTATGTATCTATTCCCCGATAAAGCAATGCGCAGACGCTAGTTAATTGTCACGGTTCATTGCGTTGTTACTACGAGCCCATGGGAATATTTGCAATCCATCAATAAAATGAGTTTGCACACAAAAATGACAGACTTCCATAGAGACGAGCTGAATAGTGATTTGATTGGTTTTTAATGATCTTCCGTCATGGAGTCGCCCAGTCATTGTGTTGATGACAGTAATGAGATCATGAACCATAGTGTAGGTAGAGGTACCAACTCTGCTCGTTCATAGGTGCAAGTTTTCGAGAAATTGATCTTTTTTTTTGATTAACACAGTATTTCTATAAAATAGATTGACATTTGGTGTCAATTAAAATGTCGCCAAAACTCTAGTAAAGTCGCAACCACCACTACTTTACAGGGGCATGACTTGACTTATCGACTCTGAATTATGACAAAATAATCTCTCCAATTACTTGACACTGGCTATACCTTTGATTTGAAGCCAAAACCGAAAAACTTAGGTTCTTCGAAAAAAAAAAAAACTAAAGGGATAGCAACACTTTTAGTTCGGTCAAATTATTTTAGTTTAGTTTTGGCGACATCTGAATTGACACTAGTTTTAAATAAAGATGGAGGCGCAAAACAGGACATAAATGTAAGTCCGGTGTCGCAGAATTAGCCATCTACGGCCAACTGCATTTAAACGTCCATCCGAAAAAAAGGAGTTAAGTGTAAAATCACCAGTTTTAAATATTTTCTGTAACTTTTTACGATGATCTCTTATTAACAATAAAAAAGCCTAGTACCTAAATACTTAACAACTTAGATATGCTATATTATACTACTACATCTCTGTTTCGAAATTTAGCATCGGGCCAAAATGCACTAGATGTAAGCTAATTTAGATCCTTCTAACTAGCGCGTTTTTGATGTACTGCAGTGTGATTCCATACTTTAATACTTTTATGTAAGTAGGTACATTAATATTAAGTACTCGTTGGTAATCTACATATCTACTTTATTTCAGTATTTTGTAATTTTCCTTACTATGTAGTGTAGTACCTACTCTCCAGTACTCTACATATTCCACAGGCGAACGCAGTAGGTAACATAAATGTAGAGATATCTAGATGAGATGTTTACAACGCCAATTACCTATAGGATTTTCCCTCTTACAATTGCAATTAATCTCTACAGTTAAATTTATGTCGGAAAATACAATAACAATATTATAATCGCCCCCAGGCCCTCCAATAGACTATAATACATACTTTAGAACAATACCACAATACTTTGAAATATGACATAACACCAAGTCGAGCTCACGTCAGTGCTAAGATCGGTAGGCATAGATAAATAACGGTATTCTTATAGAACACCAAGATAGACAGTATCAAAACAAGATTGAGTCGTAAAACGGCAAAAAAAATCAAGAAACCTTTTGAATAAAAATGAAATAAATACATATCCTAATAATTTTTGTTACTTTTTACTATGGTTAAAGATTATTAATGAAAAAGCCTAGTATATTTTCAACTTATAATTTTTATCTAGCCCTGTTACATCTTTTTAGAAATTTAGCCGCGGACCAAAATAGTACTAGAAGTTGGCTAAAATAACCAAATTTTTTGGCTCGTTTTTAATATAGTACATTATGATTCTATACTTTATTACTTCTACGGTAGGTGTGTCAAATCACGTATAGCGATTGATCATTCAGTACTCGATTAGCCTAAGATTAGATGGATAATACCACAGAGTATTGAGATATACATACATACTCAAATAATACATAGATATTTAATAGATAACAAGAAATGAATAGATCCTGTGCATAAATAAACACTACAAGCTGACAGATCACCAATTACTTAATTAACACCGTTAATACCTGCATTAATGTCGCGGGTGGCATATTGAACCCTGAGCTAACGAGGGACTCAGTCAAGACTCAGTTTCCTGAGCGAAGCGAGGGAGTTATGTAGAGTCCTGAGTGACGCGAGGGGTTCAAGCTGCCCAAGACAAAGACAAGCTTTATCCCAGAGGATCATACTCTACTTTTCACACCTTCTGCGAGGCAATAAAAAGCGAGGGCTCCGAACTCAGCAGCCAACACCGTCTTTTGTTTTACAATCTTTGAAGTCGCGCCTTTTTTCTTTTTTTTTATGAGTGGCCAGTTCGTTTTTAGTACAAACCTTTTTACAATGCCATATCTTTAACTAAGAGTTTTCCACGAGTTTCCACACGAATTTGACGTTCCAAATTCAAATCACATTATTACCCTAGGGAGTTTCATACAACATTACCTCCCTTGGTAGGTAATGCTTTGCTTTACCTTGACGATAGCATGATATGTAATTGGATATTGTCGAGCAGGTGGTGTGAAAAAAAGATTTGCTCAAAAATGACTAGTTTTCCCCACATTAGCCGAGGTCAGTCATGTTAACATCTAGAGTCTTTGCTTTACGTCTTCACAATATACAAAATATTTGCTCATTTGTGACTACACTTTTAAGAAAATCCTTGCAGCTATACTTCATTCATTAAATTATATCGACACTTGAAAGGCAATAATTAGGTATTGAGCAACTTGTTGGCAACTGTACATTGGCTAGAGCATTTAAAGTTTTTTTTATTTCATTACTCGCCTATTAGTTAGTTATAGCTACTCGATTTCAACGAATTTTAAATGCAGTTTTAAAGCCTTTGTAAAATTATATATAATAGTATATTTCAACCTTACAGCCCCATACGTACCAATAAAGAGCTAAAATAAACTATATCTCTAAAAAAAGCTATAATGTATTCAAATAATTATATCAACCCTAAAATATAAAGAAAGGCAATAATGACACTGATGGTTTTCATGCCATCATGCGCAAAAAGACCGCATCCCTGATGAGCAGAGTACGGGGCAGCTGCAACAGCATCCTGAGGACTGTAGCGGAGTGTACGATATCACCGCTATGGAAGTGCCTTGTGCAGAGGATTATAAACGGGGGAAACCATTTCCCTTGTTGATAATCCTCGGCACAATGCACTTCCTTATTTAATTTTATTTTAATTAAAATAAATTCAATTAAAATCCTCAATTTAGTCAATACATTTAATTCAATTTTATTCCATTTAATTCAATTTTATTTTATTTTTAATCGATTTAATTTTTTTTTATTCAATTTTATTTAGATATGGATCTTGTAGTCTGAAATAATATATTTTTATTTTTATTTTATTTATTTTAATAATTTGTAACTAACACTTAGTTTTTTTTTTATTTATTAAAAATAGCTTATTAATCATAGTTACTCGACCCCAACGAACTTTAAATGCAGTTTAAAGGCTTTGGTAAATATTTAAAGATTATTTAAGTAGGTAGGTATAGCCCCGTTCTAAGCGGCATAGGCAAAGAAATATTGGTTTTCATACTCTGTCTAGGTGATTTTAATTGACTGGATAGGATAACTAATAGGATTTATACCTTACCTATAACTGCAAAACTATTTAACAAACTGTGGCATACGTCTTAGGGACATAGCCTAGGCGTAACTGCGCTACTAAAGACATAAATCTAATATATTTATGCACGCCACTCTTCGATTAATAATGATTTAAATTGCCTGGCTTGTAATATTTAAATTATATGTTTTGATGCAATTTTAAACAAACTTGCCTGTAGGTAACATTGATAACATAAGTACCTACCTACATTGATATTAAATGTATAGTTTTCTTGAAATAAAATACAATATGTTAACTAAGGTGAATATGTATCTACAGGTTTTTTGTAATTTAAAAAGAAATGAAAAAGAAGAGAAAATGAAACCTGAAAATATTTTTGAAAACTTTTATAGACTACTACATCATCCAGTGCTCTACATTTTATCCTGATTTTATTTCCAGCGTAAGCTCCACATTTTATAAAAAAAAAAGAATCAAATGACACTCGAAATATTTTTGAAAACTTTTATAGACTACTACATCATCCAGTGCTTACTCTACATTTTTTTTTTTTGTAGTTACAATAAACCTCTCGGCTTTCATCGTACCTAAAACGCTCCTCGCACAGTATTTTATAAGCTTTACGTCATGTTATTGTCTTAATCTAATTACGTAACAGCACATAAAACCAGACGAATTCACTGTTGAATCATAACTGAACCGACTACAATCTTGTGACCAATTTTTTCTTACATCGCGAATTAGTGGGCCAAAAAAGTTTTGACAAAAACTGAATGCTCTCTTTTAAATTAGGTACACGTGTTAAATGCCGTCATTTATGGAAGAAAAACATAGTATGATATCATCGATGGGAGCGGTCAGTTTTGGTCAAGATTTGTTGAGTGCGACATGGCAGCAAGACTGATGCCTTGATTTATCTTGACAGGTGTTCACGGAAAAGTTTTTTGGTCCAATGTCATCTATACATTTAAAAAAACTTATGCAGAAGCCTGATTTTTTTCGGATGGATGTTTAATGCAGTTGGCCGCAGATGGCTGTTACTACGAGCAGAAGCATGGTGTTGAGTTTGTTTGTCGGCCAAGAGTGTCCAAGATCCTGACAGATTGACTGACTTCTTAGTTCTTTCGAACCAGGGTGGTGAAAGGATTTCAATTGCGCCTCGAAGAGGCTCCTTTCGTGCTTGGGGGAGAAGCGTAGAGTATCCAAGATCCTGCCTGAGTGACTGACATATTCATCATTATACTGAACCAAAACGTAGTAAACGCTGAACGTAACGGCTTGAAATTTAGGTGTGTTTTTGAGGTAAAAACGTATGCTATAAAAAGGAAATTTGAAATTTAAAACAAATGGTCTAAATGGGTCAAAGTTTTAAGTTCTCTCTACATGTTCGATTTGTTTTTTGTTTAGAAACAGAAGGCACTGAAAAATTTTCATTCCTGAGACAAAATAAAGAAAGACGTGTTTCAGGATTTTTTTAATATTGTAAGTTGAAATCATTCAATGTTTTTAGATAAATGTCTATTAGTTCAGTTCGCGTGATTAAATTAATTCAGTAAGTAACATTAATGTTTATTAAGTTATTGCATAGTATGAACAGTGACAGACAGTCGCACTTTGCTTATCTCTAATCAAGTAGGTAGCACTTTATTGATTGATTTTATTATTGATCAACAAGTAAGTATGCAGTTGTGGGAGCAGGTATAAAATACCACACGTTTTTAATTACCAGAAAAAAAATACGCATACAGATGCCGTTACTGTGTATATTTTAGTACTCTGTGTCGTTACTGAACACACATTTTTAAATTTTAAAACGTTTATTTTTCTTCAAAATAAATATGACATAAATTGGACATAAGTACTGTTACCGTTAGCCGTTTTTCTTTGGCTTCGCGTCAATCGGTATCGGCATCTATAATTATTTAAGTTTCATTCCTCGTTAAGCAAACTCTCATTTTGTTAATTTAATATAATTGATTGATTCAGGCGTTACTTTGCGGAAATCCATAAATATCAATAAATTATATAAATATATTTAGTAATAAATCCGCTTAATTTCTAAACAAAGGTTTTAATTAACTTAACTTTAGTTCAACTAAACCAAAGAGTCAAAGAACAGAAAACCAAAGTTTAAAGATACGACACGTGTTTCGCCTCTACACGAGGCATCATCAGGAGGTGTGGACTCGCCGAAGTTTGAAACGAGAGTGCATAAACAACGTTGCCCGGCCCGTATTTATTTGTATAAATACGTATTTATCTCATTTTGTAGTAACAAACAATTCGGACTCAAAAAAAGCTAGAAGATGTTATAAATTCACAGGATGAATTACATGGATAGTAAATAAAAAAATATACCTAACAACGGGTTTGCTTTATTTAACACAAAATAATGTAAAAAGAAGAGAAGAGTAGTAAACAAAAAGTTTATGACTAGTACCTCTCTTCAGCGATAATCCAAAAATTGGGCATCATTCCTTTTTGCAGTGTAGGAATGATGCAAAAATGGTAAATATCGATATTCTCATAAATAATGCATCTTGACCTTCATACTCACCAATGAGTTCACTGCCAGTGGCACAGGAAATATTACGTACCTACATAAACAATTAGTGAAATAAAACCAGAATTATTTTCAAAACTCATTTCTTTTTGCCATAAATCATTATATTAACCAAAACGATTAATTAAAACAATAGTATCAGTCTAATTAAAAAAAAAAGCATACGTACAATATCGCTCAGTCTAGACGAAAAGGGTAAGTGAACTTTTGAACTACATTGTATGTTTTTCGCATGAATGACAATTTTAACATCTACTGTGTGCAGTGGAAGTATGTACGTACATACAGTACATACATAGTTCTCAAATAAGAGCACACGAACGAAGCTCCTCCGTATAAATAAGCAGTCATAGAATCTAAAGTTCGAAAACATGTATCAAGTGCACGAAAGAAGCCTATTCAAGGTGCGATTTCAAGTAAATCCTTTCACCTGGTTCGAGAGAACTAGTGACACGATATGAAGAAGCAGTCGCCGTGGCCGAAACCGGCCATAGGAAGACATCATCCTCATCATCAGTTACCAAAAAAATATTATCTTTTCTTAACCAAGGTATTTTATTCTTACTTGGCAATACAACCTAGATAAATAGCTTCTGTAATGGCCTTTGAGAATCTAGCCAAAGGAGATGTTAATGCAAGGCGTACCCCTCTGTTGGCCATATAACCTCCTTGGCCATTCACGTTAAATAAAACTATACGCTGTGCTGATAACTGTGTGCATATTTTAAGATGGTGTGTGAGATTATTATAGTGTGCGTTTACATGAATAAGATTTTGTTAGGCGCGTGTGCAATGCGTGTTTACCTCGTCCCCCGTAAAAAAGGCAGAAATTTATATTTGCAGATTCTGACGTGTAACGTCTCCTTTGGCTAGATTCTCGAAGGTAATGGCAGTTGAGTAGGTTTCAGCTAGTGACTTCATACAACAAAAACAATTCCAACATCGCCGCGCTGCCCTATCAACGATCAATGTGACAGGCTGACAGACGTGTCATAATCTTAATAGATTAGTAATTAGAGCGATATAATACTGCATTAGGTCATAGTTATTTGGGTCGGATGGAAAAGTGAGTTAGAAAAAGTGGTACTCATTGAACTTTTTATCGAGCTTTGGATAAAAACGTTATGAACGTGATCTTATTTTAGGTAGTTGGGTACTCGAATGACGTAATTTTTATTTAAGCCATAATTTAATTATTTCAATGACTAAACCAGTAACAACTAAAGGTGAGAGGCAAAATTAGGTTGGTAGGTGTCTTAAGCCGAGATGTTCTGCGTCTCCCACGAAGTAATATCGTACGAATGGGGGATGTCACTGAATTTCAAAATAAATATTTTTCCGGTTAGTGACTCCCCCGAACCGAGTTAATGAGGCTGCTTGACTATTGACTATTGAAAAATTCTATGTATTTAAAAAAAACCCTTTAATATTTCAGCACACCGACACGGAAAAAATAACATTTCTTACTTGTGACGATGGAGTTAACTCCAAAACAACTTATTAGAAGAATACTCTGAATGAAACATAACTTGGTCAAACATACTTCTAACTAAACTATACATTGACGGCTCGGGTCTAAATAGCTTACCAAAAATTGAGATGTAATCTACCCAATAGGCAATAAACCTCTGAATAAATCGAGAGTGACCAACTTTTTTCGTGCAATCCATACCTACTTCGAAATTCCATTGATACCTACCTACCAACTGCAGTCGCATAATTATCTTTAACTTTTAGACTCAAGTCAGCATACACCCGATACCTTGCTTGCTTAGGAAATAAGCTTACCTCAGTATTTAGATAGATGGCCGATACTGTCGCGGCTATGTGTTTTGTCTAACCAAAATTAAATAGGGGAAATCCCTATAAAAATGTACAACATTCTGTACCTACCTTAACATTGGAAAAACAATATGTATCTGGGCTACCCAGTAGATGTTTTGCGAAATTATTCTGTTTATTCATTTTAATAAAGTTTATGTTGTTGTTATTTCTAAACTGCCTTAAAATTTTTAATAATTAAATTATGAGAGTGATTGAGACAAAACGTCATAACTTTTTGAAGTTCTCAGCATTCGACTTATACTAGTTTGAATTTTATATTCATTGGTAAGTTACTGTTGTTCAAAAAGACCATAAGTTGTTTGTTCGACTCTACTTCAAATAAATAATGTCACCCTATTATGACTGTTCCCACAAGTGCCCAACGAAACCATCCATGCCAAGTGTCGTTACTCACCAAGTCCTTCATACCCACGACCACTCTGCTAAAGTATACCCAGACGATTTTATTTCGACAAATACATGCGTAGTTCCGGCTGTAGGTATATATTAACTTCAAGTACCCGGATAAACCCAAACAGAACACTACAATGCAGATTATTACAGATTATAGGTGTTATAAAACTTCATAAAGAGGCAAGCACCAGTTTTCGATATAAATCGATTCGCTAACACCAAACGCTGCCGCTACGAGGAATGAGATACGGTGAGCTGCGAATAATTATGCTGTTCTCTAATTCTTATCTATAGGAATCGGAAGTTCAATTCCTCCTTTCAATTTGGTTATCTATAGTGTACACCTAAGTAGGTATCTATGTTCAATTAGAAATTTGTTACAAAAAAAATTTTTGCCTGTAAAGTTGGTTTACGGACGATAGTTTAACGTGACAACGTCATAACAAAACATTGACAGCGTAACGGAAGAGCGTTACCGGACAATGACGTCAACGTTTTCGTGCATGCAGCCGGCATTCATCTATTTATTAGACCTAGTCACGTCAAACAATTATAAACGTGCATATAACTTTCATAGGCATAATGAAAGGTAATGAAAGGTATCGATCAACAGCCAGCGGAAAAGGTAAGCGTGCTCTAATATACCACAACATCGCTTCTCATCAGGCGAGTCGTGGTGTATACCTACTGATACAAAAATATCTAATACAAAAAACGGTTTGTGCTCAAGATAAGACCACACGAAAGAAGTGAAAATTTCATCAAGGCGAAGTTATTTATACGAAATACAACTAGTCTCTTTCAATAACCATCGCTCCCTTAGTGAACTCGAGCTGACTTTATCCGCTGCGAACGTTATATAGCCGAGCGTGTCGGCTCAAGTCTCATTTAATAACCATAAAATAAAGTGCTCAGCGCGCCTAAAGAAGTTTTCGCTCATAAAAGGAAAATCTGGCGATTAATATCGTCAAAAATCATGTCCTAGCCCCTCAGGCTATTCCTATGCAGCTTACTATCCATCAGTCGGACGCACGTCTAAACCAGAGATATAGACGATCGAATAAACATTGTGAGTCATCTGCCAATGAATTCTACAGCGAGATGTAGATTGCACGGATGAGAAGCTGTGTCCATTGCTAATATGCAAGGAAACTGGAAGAAAATTCACTGGCACTGAAGCCTAGCGAGAGTGATAGATCTGATGCGGATCGGTAGATCACTGGTGAAATTGGCATTGGCATTGAACATAAAACAGCTAACAGAGAGGCAAATCCATTCTTTCGGCGGGGTTCCACAAGGTGTAATTTCGAACCAAAATTGTTCCTTATGTATATCTAAGTATTATACCATGTTAATACACGTATTAAGGCAATTTTAATAATTGACAAAACTAAAAGCGTTATGAGTGGTCTAATGTTACAGTAACAGCTACCCGAGGCCTTCACCTGCATGTTATCGGTTTAAAAACGCCTATAATAAGAATAAAAGAAAAATAATTAACTTCAATCATAAAAGACTTCCCACCTGCGACTTTTCCAGTCAGCCATTTCAAGATCATGGTGGAGTGGAGAAGCGCTATATGTACGTCATAATGGGCGCACCGTTTGGCATGAGATGAGAGCCGCCGGTTATCAAAGCGGACCAAGGATTTATGAGATGCGCAGGAGCACACCGCGCCTCTGATGACAGTTACGGGAATTTCGATAAGGTTTTTTAGTAGGATCTTTACAAACATGGCTTTAACGACTTCAAAAAATAGGAGCTTCTCAATTCGGTTTTATGTTTGTAGGTACCTGAGAACTTCATCATTTATTTATTTTAATTTATTTATTGAACACCAACACAGTGTACACTAATACATTTTTTTGGTAACATGATACATAGCAGGCCAAGTGCCACTGCAATTATAGGTGAAGACGACATGCAAGAGGCAATTGAGCGAGTAACTTAGTGAAATAAAATTAATATTACAAATTATATAAAACTATAATAACCGATTTGGATTTTTTTTAGTTTTGAAAGGATATAATGTACCTATCTTTTAAATTGGTCTTGTAAGAAATTTCTTATACTTAAGACATTTGTTGTTTGCAAGAAAGTAGGCGAGACTATCTTCGATGGGGAATGGTGGGAAACTGCCAAAGACCGTGAGAGGTGGAAAGATTTGGGGGAGGCCTTTGCCCATCAAAGGGACAACAATGGTTGACAAAAAAAAAATTCACACACACAAGCTCTGCTTAGTTTGGGCAAGTTTGGGGCTAGATGACGATGTGAGAAATGTCCAAAATATTTATTTACCTAATTATATTTATTCATTATAATTAGTTCAGTTGTTTGGTCATTCAAGTTTCCGAAAGTACCAAACGAAATTGCATATTTTGATTTCCTGTTATATGGTGTTTACGGTCACTATTTCTTACCTTGCAGTTGGTTGATTATTTTTTGTTAAAAGTTCTAGGTATAATATGAGTTGTTCTTGATGGTCTGATGGTTACCTACTAGTGAGCACTAAAGCTTCCTTTCCCGTAGGAGGCTTGTTTTACATAAAATTGCTAAACGCATTTCGATATCTCAAATCTATTCCATACAAAATAGTTTAACTGCGACGACCACGCAGCGTATGCATACAGGATGACGTAGGACGATGCCACAGTTGAAATAATTACAACAGTAGGTAAGTATGTTTTTTTTTAACCAGTGACCAGCTAGGCGCTGTCCTAAGAGACCACATCTGCCTATGATTAGAATATAATAATCAAGTTAGGTACTAACATATGCATTTCGAATAGAAAAAGTAGAGTTGCTAATTATCTTAAGTTTAGTTTTAAGTTTGATAATATGTTGATTTATAAGCTGATTCATAACACCTTTTATTTATACTCATAGAACAGCGATAGTCATCTTCCATCTGGTAGATATTTCGCTATATCTTTATTTTACACATATTTTGCTCCTTGAAGTATCGGTATAAAATATAAGATGCAATTTTTATTTATTAATAATCCTCTCTGGGTAGAAAAAAGTGGTACAATCGTCTTCTTCTTCTTATCGTGTCACAAGTTCTTTCGAACCAGTGTGGTGAAAGGATTTCAAGTGCGCCTCGAAAAGGCTCCTTTTGTGCACTCGAAAAGGCTCCTGTACAACCGTGATTGACCCTGTAGTACGTAAAAACCACAAAACGTAAGATCGTTAGACGATGAAGATGCATTACTGATAACTTTACACTGTGACAAAGGTACTTCTCATAAAATATATTTATTGGAAATAATGATGGTACTCAGCCGATATTGCATGGCTTTTAAGTTTTATTTTAAATGCAATGAGTGTGAGTTGCTCTTATGGATTCTCTCTGAACATTTTCAATGATTTTCAATAAGAAAAGTTTTGTTATGAGAAATGTAGAAAAACTGGTACTAAGAAGATTCTGTAAATTCTTATCAATCTGCAAAAAAAATTGTTTGCCTGTAAAGTTGGTTCATGGACGGTAGTGTAACGTGACAACGTCTAAAAACATTGACAGCGTAACGGGACAATGAGCGTTACCGAATAATGACGTCAACGTTTTCGTGTATGCAGCCGGCGTTCATCGATTTATTAGACGCAGCCACGTCAAAAACTCAATAAATAGGAAATCATATTGTTACTAAATTATCTATACATCTGATCTTTAGATTAGAATAGAATAACATTTAAATAGGACTAAAGGTACCTTTTTAAGTACTTATAATATGTAATTGTACAATTACTATCTAATCTAGAGCTACAAAGGCCAAATCAAAGGTCCTACCAGTACAGACTATTATACTATTTTGAACCTTATAGCAGTGATAACAAAGCTAAAATTAGTGTATTTAATTTCGATCAGTGTGAACCAATCGTAAGGTAAATGCATGTTCTGTCCAGTGTTTTTCAGCCAAATGCGGTTATTTTGAACTGCATTGTTTTGTATTGCATTGATCTTCGTATTTGGTTTTGTAGTATGCTCCGCGTAAGTGTGCAGTACAAATATGAATCAGGCACCTGATTTTTACCCGACCACCTAGGGTTATGTTTTTCGCGCTTATCTTGTATGTAAATTTCTTTGTTATATCGATCTTCCAAACGGCTGGATGGATTTTGATAGTTAAGGTATCGTAAGATTCGTCTCAATAACCCGAGTGTCCTTAGGTGGGTTTTAAAATAAGATTAAAAAGTCGGATTTTGGGTATTAAATAGATAGTCGTTAATACATTTTTGTTTACCAAACCTATCAAGTAGGGTATCAAAATAAAGGAGATTACAAAAATATAAGTCATTTATGTTTCAATTTAATTTAGAATAATGATTTGGCTATGGCATTTATTTTTAGCCGTTTTTCGTTTTTTTTTTAAATTTCAGTGCACGGAATGAGTCTCTTCGAGGCGGACTTGGACACCTTTCCTCACACTGGTTCAAAAGAACTAGTGTCACGATAAGAAGAAGAATAATTTTTATTTCCAGCTAGAAGTTTTTAAAATCTTTTTAGTATAAAGCGCTCAATTCCTTTGCGCACACTGTACACCTCTGCACAAATTAACCGCCCGTCGCGCCGGAGTCGGTAATGAGTCTAATTCTGCCCACAAATAACAATCGTGCACAATTAACTGCAATCAAACTGCATTGTAGGTGTGATTTAATTGCGAGCACTATCTTATTACGCGCGTGTAGCTTTGACCGACGGAAGCTGGTTTCGTAATATTAGTTCGAAAAAGGTATCATGCACTATTTTCTGAACTAGTTTTATTTCTCTATACAATAAAATTTATACTCTATACAGGGTGAACTTACCAATAGGCTGAGAAGGCTGCAGCCTAGGGCGGCGGATTTAAGGGGGCGGCAAATTTAGGGCAATTTTTTTTTCTTTCCAGTAATTAAGATTCGTATAAATCTTAGTAAGTAAGTACCTAAATGTAAATCAAAATTATCGGGTATTGAAATGTAGATGTCGGTAGGGACGTCAAAATTAGAATAGTCTACAGACGGCGCATTTCAAAATCCGGCACTGACTCTATACAATTTATGAATGAAAATCTTCGAGATTTCAAAAGTTACAAGAGAAACCTTCAATAAACGTTGTTTTCCGGGTTCGATCCCCGGCCGGGGCAAATATTTGTGTGACGAACACAAATGTTTGTTCTCGGGTCTTGGATGTTGTGATGTCTTGTATGTGTCCATGCCACCTGCGTGCGCCACAGGGAATCCAAGTGCTGGGGTGTGAGGGTGTGAATGTGAATGTTCAGCAAGAGTAGAAAATACCATCCTTCCGGGCTTTTACGGACATTAATATAGGTACACATAGTTTATACAATATACATTATGTATGTATATACTAGCGAGTTTATAGCTTACGATCCCGATACTACACGGGCAAAGCCGTGCGTAGCCGCAATTTGAACCTATTCAGAAGCGCAAAAGATGCTCCGTACGGAATCGTTCGCGTTTACTATGGAAGAATGCCGCATACCTGTTATTTGTTATGTTAAATCTAAGAGCACATAAATGTCCTGACATAATGACATACTCGGGTGAGCAACTCGAATTACCGTCGCAATAATAACACACAACTGCTTATAATGAATTAATGAACGTGTAAAATGTAGACCATAATTATGCAAAGCGACGAACATCATCGTATCTCTAGCTAAAGCGTTTGCACCGCACGAAAGGAGCCTCTTTGAGGCGCACTTGAAATCCTTTCACCACACTGGTTCGATACAACTAGTGACTCGATAAGAAGAAGACCGCGAGCATCGCATTTTGATAGCTTTTGTAAATTTCGCTATCAATTTGCACGGTTTTGCCACGTCTCAGATTTCGTACTCTGCAAATGATTGCTTCTATTTTATTGTCATAACAACTTCATTTTGTAACAGTGAAATTGTGATTTTTCATCAGTGGTTTAATGTGATAATGTCACATTATATCATGTATCATGCGTATCACATCACAGCGTACGAAATCGGCTGCCAGGGCCAGGGCCGACTCTAGCCCATGTTGCGCCCGTGTGCCATCATTACCCTAGCGCCCTCTAGTAAGCGGGGGGAGGGGAATCTTTTTTTCTGAGTTAGTAGTGTTATGTACAGCTTTATCGCTGTGAACGAAGCGAGTCGTAATTGTTGACGCCTTTACTTTAGTCCTGAAATAAATCTATCAGGACCTTAAAATACAACAACTTACACGTGAATTTTTCAGTGTTTTGGTTATCTATCTAGGAAATATCAAAATTTTTTAGGACCCAAAATCACCCAGAAATAAATTTTAGTCCTAAAAATCACTCCTTAGGATACTAAAACTCACAACAGCGTATATGTGGTCGCAGCGAGCACAGTGAGCCGCAAATTTTTTACGCCTTTGATTTAGACCTGGAAATCGCAGAGCAACACTCGCCTGGCGATCAGCTAGGGCGTCCGCGGCCGCCCCAGGGCATTCGCGATGCTTGGCGCTCGGCGGCCACCTCGGGGCACCCGCGGCGAGTGGCACTCGGCGCCCCCTAGGATCGTGCGCCCGTGTGCAATGCACACCCTGCACAATAGGTTAAGCCGGCCCTGGCCAGGGCGCGCTGGCCGGGCGGATATCACTGGTGATTTTATAACAGACTTGGTCTAAGAAAGTAACAAATGTCATATTTCTTTGCCCAGCAGTGGGACGATGATGACAGATAAATAATAATAAATAATAAACAAAGAGTTCATAATCGATATAGTACCTAATGGATAAAATTAATTGTGTTGAGGCTCTACCTAATTATTTTATAATATTTAATTTATTTGAGGAGATCCATAAGCGCTAAATAATAAATTTTTGGCTATAGAAATGGCTGCCATTTAACTGGAAACGTAGCGATTTTTTTTAGTTTATTATTTCTTGTCAGAATTATTATATATTTCTTCTAGGTACATATTGTATAATAAAGCGTGAAGGATGTGTTAGAGGAAAATATGTGTGAGATGATGATGGGTTGCTTTGATTGATTTATCTGTTTATGTGATAAACATCGTCATGATAATCATATCACTACAAATACTCGTATATCTATAGGATGTCCCATAAAGTAACAATAACCCAAGAACCTCTGAAAGACTTGTGTTTTAACGACTCAGAAATATCAACTGACGACTGACAATGAAGCCTATCTATTAGTACTACTGAAATAAAGTTATCATGCATAACTACCAAGTTTTATCACAAATTGGCGCTATTATTCAGAATTCCAAAATTATTTACTTATCATGGTACATTTTCCTACAAGGAACGAAATTTTCAATTGCATGTTATTTTGCAAAATAAATTGTATAAATTTTTGTTTTTAAATTTTAGAAATTAATCGATTGTGCTCCTATTTATAGGACACTCTGTACAATAATAATTGTAAATGTAAATGTGATGTTGCTCACCTATACTGTTGAATAATTATTTAATTTTATGACCGGTCAAGTTGAAGTGTATACGATATATATGAATACGAATCAAGATGCGTTTCATAAAGAAAACAACATTAGGTTGAATATGAAATAATGTATATGAAATAATGTGGGTGGTATACCTGAGTTACGTACAACCAAGTTCATACGTGAGATACGTAATACCCGAGATACACGAAGCTTAGCTAGTTTTTCAAGCCAGGATAGCATGAAAGTGATAGTAAGCTAGCAAGCCTATCAGCTCTGGCTTCGTGTCAACAGAACTAGCTTACTTTCTCACTAGCTTACTAGCCTAGAAATGAAGCTAGTTATGTTTAGATGAATCCAGAGCTGCTAGCTTGCTAGATTACTATTACTATCTTACCTCGTATCATGCCTCGTGTATCTCGGGCATAAGTTAGCAAACTGACGTATTCCCAATAGGTGCTATTCCCATTTGGGCACCGATTGGTTTTGCTCTACAATCGGTTGTAGCGAATGCTTTTCACAAATCAAATGTAGTCACATATGTATAATATGTTTCGTTCGTATCAAAAAAATAAATAAATTCTAGTGTCATTTTTTAAACCGTGGTACCGATTGGGAGGTGCCTCGACTTTCGATCCGGAGGTCGTGGGTTCGAACCCGGTCGTACACCAATGGATTTTTCTATTAAAAAAATAACTAAATTTGCATTAAAACACGTGCTTGGCGGGTAAGGAAAACATCGTGAGGAAACCGGCATGTCATAGAAACTAAAAAATTCGAAAAGCATGTCTCATGTGCTAGAAAGAAGCCTTATTGAGGCGCACTTAAAATCAATTCACTACTCTGGTTCGAAATAACTAGTAACACGATAAAAAGAAGAAGTGTAATTTTTATGCTGGCTGTAAGTAAGCAAGTAGGAATACTTATCTGAAGTAAGAGCACACATACCTAACTTACTTGATATTTAGTATTTACTTAAGTACCCGTACATCCGTGATGCATAACACCGTAAATTACAATTAAATTAAAATATTGTAAATACAATACCCAATTAAAAGCTGCGTCAATTGTCCAAGAGAGGAGGTGATTGCACTTGCGTCATTTCTAATTGTCCAGTGTTCCGTTTTAGCGAAATTTCGTGTCTGTGTTTGCGTCCGTCTCTATTGTGATGAAAGTTATTAGGGTTATGGTGCTCAAATTTATTATGGAATCTCTAATGGCGTCACACATCCTATAAAGCTCGGTTCACATTGTTCCAGTAAGCATTCCAGTCCAGCGGTCGAATCCAGAGCTGGAATGCCACCAAATACAATACACTGGAAAATTATAAACCAGCTCTGGAATATACTGGAATTTACGATACAGATGGTCGAGTGGTAAGTACGTTGATAGACTGCTACGCCAAGAGTTGCGAGTTCAATTCCCGTTTCAGGACAAACATTTGTGCGATGAACATCGGTGTTTGTCCTAAGCGTGGGTTGGAGGGTGGTGTATTCTATTCTATGTAAGTATTTACAAAAAAAAGTATATGAGTATTGTATCAGTTATCTGGTCCCCGTACAAGCTTGCTTAGTTTGGGGCTAGCTGGCGTGTTGTGAAATATCCAAAAAAAATGTGCCCATTCCCTTCCATTGCATTCTATTGCTCACATTATTCCACTGGCATTCTAGCGCTGGATTCGACAGCTTGACTGAAATGCTTACTGGTATAATGTGAACCGGGCATTATAGGATGTGTGAGGCTATTTCGAGATTCCATAATACATTTGAGCACCGGGCATAACGTTTATTCCATACCATAAAAAAATGTCTCTCGTGACGTCCCGAATCGGGACTTCCTATCTCAACAGTTTTTGGGTGATAGAGTGATACAAACACCTATTAATCTTACGAACTTATAATTTTTTGTCGATTGTTTTTACGTATTAGGAATATAAACATTTTAACATGTGACCAGGATACTGGCTTTTACTTTGCACAGCATAATAAGCATTGCCATTCAACGTGGTAATGCCGCCAGCGTTCTGCGCACGTTTCCTTCTGGTGGAAGAATCCAGTAACGCAGTAACAACCATCTGCAGCTAACTGCATTAAACGTCCATCCGAAGAAATAATAGAAAACCTTCTGGTGGAGACAACGACCGACTGGCTTATTTATATTGTTTTACGGTTAGGGTGAGGACGTAGGTACATAATATTACTTATTCTTTGACGTGGTGGCCGAGTGGATGAGGCTCTAACCTTGCGATCTGATGGTCGCTGGTTCGAATCCCGGTGGCAGTCATGAGTAAATGGGTTTTTTCGGTCGAAAAAATCTATTTAGTTATGCATCGGTGAAGGAAAACATCGTGAGGAAACCGGCATGTCGTAGAACCTAAAAGTTCGAAAACATGTGTCGAGTGCACGAAAGCAGCCTTTTCGAGGTGCACTTAAAATCCTTACACCACACTGGTTCGAAGGAACTAGTGACACGATAAGAAGAAGAATCCTTTTTATTCTTATAGTTAGTATAGTATATAATTTTAACATTATTTTATTTATTTCATATTTGTACCTATTGAATATTAGCATATATTTTGAGTAACTACGATTTTTGCTCGTTTCAAAGTATAATATTCTTCATCTAACCTATTTCTTTATTAATTTATTAGATATGACAGTCAAAAGATTGACTCATAGTTCAAGCGGCCTCTTAGTTAATTCTGATGCATCGTCTAATTGATTGTAGCATTAATTCACATGATGCTATAAATAGCTTGAACTGCACTAATAAATAACATTTTTTTCGTCTGGTGAACTACGTTAATAATATTTTTGAGTTAGTTACCTACATCTATTAGGGGTATAAATTTACACCTTGTATAGGCGTTGGTGTAATTTCCACAAGTCTCGGATACTTTCGGCTGTCGCTCCCAATAATTTAATGGTATTTTCATATACTTACGAAACAAGTTTTTAAATACCAGAATAAAAATATGCCTAATTTCCGTTACCTACCTACTAAACACAGATATGGCAAAAAAAAAATGGTGCAAATTGTCGGTCGGTAAACTCTGGAACCTAGCTCGAGCCAGCTCGCTGCAGCTAGGCTCGGGCGCCGCACTCGTTCCGCTGTCACTCTGTCATTTTGTAGTAACCAAAAATTTAGACTGTATGTACATTTACAATGTAGTATCCCTTCTGTTTTGTGTAATGTTTTGGTAGGTAATCAAAAACTTGTGGTCTAATACCATTTACGAGACAAAAACCTTGGAAAAAATATCATAGTGCATATTATCATAGAGCATGGTATTACACAGCTTACCTACACGGTAATATAATAACGCAGCGTCGCGCGTCGTGACGTCTACGCTAGGCATTTATATCCCAAAAAAAACTGAGGTACTACTAACAATGAAATTAAATTCCATCGAGTAAGATTTACGAGTAAAGGAAGTTTTTATAAATGTTCGTTTTTTTTTATTTTACTAGGGCGCTTAGCATTCTTTCGAAGGAATTTCATTCATGAGCCACTCATTCACCTTTTTTTGTCCACGGTAGGGCTGTCAAAAATATAGCCCTTAAGAATTAAAGGTATCCATAGAGACATGCCGTCTAACACAAAAGATTATACAGCGTGCTTTTTTTTGTTTGAAACTTCATTTAAAACTTCAATGCCTAAAGTTTCGCGACTGTACATAACCAGCATTACTACTATGTGTTTATATTATAAAATATCATTTAAAGTTTTTTTATATCTTCTACATATTTTCATCACTATAAAGAGATCGATTTTCCTTTATCGGCTTGAAAAAAAGAAAAAAGTGACTACTCAGATTTGCTAAAGGATTGTGACTATTATTAAAACCTATCTAATCCAACTGCCACATTTTTTTCTGTCTCTACGGACAGCGGACACATAAGAAATCAATGTCAATTCAAAAAAAAATCTAAACACCCTGTACTTCAAGGCATTCGCTTTGAGGTGTTCAATAAAGCGCCGCTCGCTTCCCAGAATCCTGCCTTCTTTAATTTGGGTTTTAGATCATATCACACGCGTCATTTAGCTTAATCAAGATCACAAGATGCCTTTGGAAATAACATTTAATTTAATTAAAAATCACGGCGCCTACACTGCGATAAACAGATAATAAAACCAAAATACAAATATATACAAAATATTTAATCTTGGTTAAAGTCCAAAAAGTATTAGTTCAAAGTCAAATAATATACTCACTCAGGTAGATAAATAAATACCTACCTAGTTATAGAACATTTCATCATCTAAATTTTTAAATCTACCTACGAAGAATAAAAAAAAAATAGTATTTAGGAAACTTGTTGAAATTCCTTTCTTGTAATTAAATCTTATCTTATAATAAGATAAGCATAAGATTAGATTTAATTGCAAGAAAGGAGCCTCTAGTGCACGAAAGGAGCCGCTTCGATGCGTACTTGAAATCCTTTCACCTCGCTGGTTCGAAAGAATAGTGACACAATAAGAAGAAATACAAGAAACTGTCTTGGGATCTAATCATAATGTTGATTGATTTGCGTTCACATGATCCCGTCATTAAATTGCCAAACAGATCATTTGATTGAGAATGATACATACCCAGAATATGATACTGTATACAAATAACGAATGCGAGAATGCATTTATCAGTCAAAGAGCAATGCGCATACCGACTTTTAGGCGCCGACTTAAATGTCTACACGGGCCGTAATTTTGCATAAGCCGAGCGATCATCAAAGCGGCTAAAGCTGAGAAATATTTCAAACATTATTTAGGCAAATCATATTTCTTCTATCTGATTTGCTAGTCTCTATAATGCTTTTCTCATTGCAACTAGGTAGGTATAGGTACGTAATATCACCTATCGTACGAACTCTATTTTTATTATCGTTGAAGACTAAGAATTTGATCTAAGCTTTGACACTAATTAGGCCTAAAATGATCACACTTTAGGCCTAGTTCTTGTCTTTGCCTTTTTTTGTGGTTAATAGCCATTTCAATGCTTGTGTTTGGAACGTGATATGAAATGCTTCAGTCGGTTTACTCACCCACGGCCTTAGTCCAATCGTCTCCGATACCTTTGATCAGAACCCGGCGCCATACAGCGCAACAGGCTCCACAAAAAAATCAAACAACCTTAAACGCCAGGTAAAGCTACAGACGCATAAATCAAATAAGGCTTAACAACTTATGACATAAACTCCTTTATTATTCACACGTACAACAAATAAATTCGGCAAGTGTAAGTCTCTGCACTGGTAGTGTTCCGAACTATTTAAAATGTCTAGAGTTGAAAAAGTAGACATACTTTTCAAATTTAGATATTTATTCATTAACTGTAAAGTAAAGCCCGAAAAGTCTGGAAAGAGGAAAGGGAGGCCTTTGCCTTTCAGTGAGACAAAATGGATTCATAATAATAATAAGTTGAAAATTACGATCTGTATAGGTTAAAAAAAAATCTTAATGTTTTTCTTAGGTTTCCTTGTAGTGACAAGTTCACATTTTATATAACTTTACTATAGTCGTACAATACAACCTCCTTTTCAATCACATACGTCCACCCCTTAGTTTATTGTATTTTTGTTTAACATTTTATTGAAATGTGCTTTGTTCATAACAATCTTCATTTACGCTAAATTAGATTAACTTGTTTTTATGTAAATTGCTGTTGGTATTTTGAATAAATATAAAATAAAAAAATGTATATATGTAGGCTTCTAGCGTTTGTCTCTGGGACCGTCTCGTTTTGCGTCGACAGACGGGCTGCCCGACACCTGGGACCTGAGCCTGAGACCATATATGTTTTCCAAATCTGATACGGATTACTAAAAATGCTCGATGGATCAAACGCTACAGGATTAAAAACACTTTTATTTTCCATCCTTTGAATGGTGCAATTAGGTACGGACGTGATAGGGATGACAAAAAATATCCTAAACCATTTTCGATGTCATTCATTATTCGTAGAAATTGAATGGGGCATTCGACGCGCGAATATGATTTATCTGCGAAGGTTGGTATTTCAATGTGAATGGGAGGTAATTATACACCGGAAAACAGAATTACAGCTCAAATAAAATCGGCGTTGCGGTTGAAATATAAAAAAATATTGTTATTGGAAAGTCCATTAGATCAGCGTTTTATCGTAAATACTACCTTATTTGAAATAATGATGTCAGAAGTAGGTATGTTCGAGTACTTTGCAAGTGTGGAAGTAACGTAAACAATACGTAATTAGTGGGAAAAACATTATTTGAATAATTTGGAAAGGCCTATATTAGGTCATTCGGCTACTAGCAATATAAATAATAATACTATTTAATATTTTGGACATTTCACAAAACGCAAATTAGGTACTTTTTTTTTGTATAGGTACTTATAAATAAATACATACATAGAAAACACCCAGACTCAAGACAGAAACCCTTATGTTCATCACAAAAATGTTAGCCCTTATGCAGGAATCGAACCTGCGACACCGGGAGGCGTGGCAGTCAAACACACTTGCTACTCGACCATCCGTGTCGTCATAATGGACATGCAAAGTATGATGAAGGATCCCGATTAAGAAACCCTTACGCTTTTACCTAACTAAAGGTTGAGCCTGAAATTTGGTTCGACTATAGTCTTCTTCATCTTCTTATCGTGTCACTAGTTATTTCGAACCAGTGTGGTGAAAGGATTTCAAGTGCGCTTCGATGAGGCTCCTTTCGTACACTACTGGTTCGACTATAGTTAGGAGATGAAACAAGACCAACTACTTTTTATCATAAATGAAAAATATATTTTTCTTTTAACAAAACCTTTATATATTTATTTATTTACCTATAACATACAATCAGTAGAACGTTGGTACAAACTTCTATGGGAATTAGTTTCGCATATTATTTTAATAGTATGTGGCGCCGTTGCGCGTTGTATCCATTAGAATCTATTGTTTCGCGTTATTTGAATATGTCTAGGTACACCCAGACACCTTCTGGTAGGTATCTGCCATAGAGCATCGAAAAGTAAGTGGTAGATTATGGATATTGAATAAGATGAGCTTCAAACCATAAAGCGACACATAAGCTTTTTTACAAGCTGATTGTTGGCGTTTTTAGACGCTAGCGTGTGAGCGTGTTAGCTTTTGGGAAGGATTGTCAACAAGCTGATTGTAAAAACGCCGATGACACTGGGCGACTTTACACGCTACAAGCGAATTCGCTGGTGTGTAGCGTGTAAAAAAACCGTGTGTCATCGTTCTGTGATTATGTTTTTCTGGATGCTAGTGTCATTTGTACAGTAGGTATATGCCTGAGGGTCTGTGAGCGTGATGAATTATTGCGTATTATGAATATTGAATGACTTATTTTTGTTGACTTATTTGACTCTATTTATGATTATTGACACTATTTTGACCAAACTATTATGTAAGCAATTTTAATTTAAAGGAATTTTATGATCCGTTTTAATTTAATAAATAAATACAAGAACAATTCGTGTTCAATGCGTTAATACTATACACTAGCGATGTCCGTAGTTTGTATTTCGCCAAAATTCCTTTCTTAGTACGCGCTGACACTATACTTGTTGAATATACCCTCCAAATTTCAAGTCTATGTTTAGTGGGCTACATCCCATTTGGACAACGTTTCATTTCGTAACCCTTGATACCTAACCAAAAGTGGCACTTCGCTTACTTTTATTTTTTGGTTTGGCATGAGCGTTGTCTATAAGTCAGTCAGTCAAGACTATTGCCTAGATCAAACTTACCGAGTACTCGGTGCGTATAAACATAGCGCCGAGTGCTCAGCTGAGCGAGTGATGTAAGCTTTCACTGTCTCGGCCGAGTAATATTTTACTGTTTCGGCCGAGTACTCGGTACGTGTAATCTAGGCCTTTTATGAATATTGATTACCAAATGATTATTCCTACGTAACATAGTGCTAATAAAAACTTGTAGAGATCTTTCCGTCTAAAAATGCACGCGTGCATATTTAATATCTCTACGTAATAATCTCTCGTGACAATCTCGCTAAATAATAAAAAATATTAATGTCATCAAAATTAGGCAATAGTGGGATATTTCTCTTTTATTAAAGAAAAAACATAACACGGAATCTGTATATAGCTATAAAACAATTAGAACATTTATGTACAAGAGAACTTTATTCTATTCTATAGTCTGTGGCCTGATTCTTAGGAAGCTGGTCAATTAAAAACAATCAATTAAGTTAGCCGTTCGTTGAAGATATCTTCAGGATAGTGTGAAGCGTAGATTATCCAATCAATTACACTAGCTTACTTTTGCTATTATTATAAGCCGTATAAATCAATATATATAAAAGGACAGTCAATCCGTGACCACAGCTGTTGCAATACAGTCGAAACGTAAGAGGTATACAAACATATGAGGTGAGCGCGATAAATACCCGTTACAATCAAATAACTATGTGTGATAATCGCGAAAGTCTACGAGAAACCATATCAGGCTTTGTCCTGCCTCACTGACTGACTGAGTGATAGACAGTTAGCAGGCTAAACTAGTAGACGTAGAGACTTAAATATTGCAAGATGTATTTGTCAAGCAAGAGCTGAAAGTGCGTACCTACTAAAGAAAGGAGTTTTGCTGATTCGACACGCAAAGTTGCGAGCATCAGCTAGTATTTTATTATTATATTTTTTTTTATATATTTTTATTTATATTAAATTACAAGTATAAAAGCTAGATTACTCCTTCTCTTTGTTTGCCTATAATTTTATGATTTATTGTATTTCTTTTTTATTTTCTTAGTTATATATTATTATGCTATGTACCTTATTGTAAGACCTTTTTAGAAATAAAACATTTTATCTTTATCTTTATCTTATATAAAAGGCTTAGACTTGACTGAGTGACTGACAGACAATGAACAGGCCAAGCCACTGAACCGAGACGAACGAGGAAATTTAGAGGGTGTGTTCTTCAAGAGCTGAAAGCGTACTAGTAATGGTATTTTGAAAAATCGAAACGCAATCAAAGTTGCAGGCGTCAGTCAGTTGGGTAAATTTCCAAAGAATCGATACGTTGTTGCTGCTAGGACCTATACTAGTTGCTATAGAATATCACCAATATCACACTAATCTGACTATTTGGCGATTATTGATGGATTGGATAGATGGATGGATGTTTTTTCCTTAATTAGAGCCAAAACCACTAACTCGATTTAGCTGTAATTCGGTATGGTAAAAGTTTATTAGCCGAAAAAGACATAGGATACAATTTTTTCAGTGCATCTGAAAAATGTTTGTACTTATCGAATTTGTAGGATATTGTGTTCACTTTGTTCTAGATCATGTTGGTTATTTAATAAAAAAACAAAAAAATACTTTTTAGAAATTTTCATAGAAATTTAAAATTATTTCGTAGGTGTATACTTATTGTTTTAATAGACGTGGACGTTGCCTTTGCCTGATTATTCTTCGGTCGTCTTGCAGTTTCTACTAGCAAAGATAATGTTAAAAAGGCAATTGAAACTGCGCACCCACACGTCGCCTACATTTCGTAGAAGGCTCTATTCTATAGGCTTTGGCATACAAATATTCTATGGGTATTGTGGGAAGCACCAATGGGCGGAAATATGGCGGTTCGAGCTCACCATCTGCGCCGGCGCCTCTCCGGCCGTTTGGCGCCAGAATCCTCGCATAGGTGAGAAAATCTCACTGGATTCGACAATCGATATAGATGTAGGACTTCGCATTACTATTTCTGCCTATGCGCTTAGAGCCTCTCTGAGGCTCGGTCTGATTCGACATCATCTCTATTGAAAAGTAGAGGCGTTGCGTTTGTCATTATTTGAATCGCTTTTGCTTATTACCTGAAATATCGAGTATCTTATATTGTAAACCAATTCTTTTACAAAGGTGGTTTTACATACACAACAGTACAAAATACTTGTATTAATTAGGTAGGGAGAGTTTGTTGGAACCAGACACGAACCTCTACCAACCTCTGCACAGATGGAGAAGATCATGGAACGATTCTTCATATTATAACAAAAGACAACGACTTCTTTTGTTTTATTCATAAGCCGTTTTTGCAAACTATTGCAAACAGAATGCGTCAATTCTGTCAAAGTTATCATAATCTCACAAAAGGCGCCATAAAGATCCTTATCTGATTGTCGTCATCCTAATCTGAAACACGTGTGTAAAATGTAGACTCTGTACTTATGGGGCAGTAATTATTCTATGGCGGAGGCGCGGTGCGTGAGTCATCACTCGTTCATTGAGCGGTGGTGCGCGGTGGTCCATTGAGGCGAGCTTGCGCTCATTACCGCTCCGCCGGCCGGCCCTGCGCACACGCACACAGCGCGCTCGCGGACCAGATACACCGACGCACTACCTACGATATGATCGCTCCCATCTCGCGACACGACGTAAGTGCAGCCTCTAGCCCACGGCATCCGCTCGAACCTACACTACACCTTTGTTTGTTTACTCATTTAATTTTTATATTTTCAGATGGAGAACTCTAAATCCCACTTTTGGCTGGCGATCGCTGCTATACTGGCCACTTGTGGAGTTTGCGCCGGAGCCGGAGTCGGGAATAGGAAACCATTCACGCCGACCGATTCGATCCTGGATATCATCGACACGAAACAAGTAGAAAGATTCCTCGCTCAGCGACGACGAGCCGAACAAGCGACCGCAGCTTCAACCTACGTGCAGAGGAATGAACTTGGCGATGGAAGCTACGAAGGTGGATTGGTGGTGTCCGCGCCGGATCAGGATGACAGCACCGAGCTGCCCACCGGAGTCGACTATCGTAAAGTCCTCAAATCATCCAAAAACGCCCTTCTAGTGACCAAGAAGGAGTACCTCAAAGAAGACTGGTGTAAAACGGAGCCGCTGGTTCAGAAAATCCGAGAGCCGGGCTGCTTGCCTGCGACCGTGATCAACAAGTTCTGCTACGGACAGTGCAATTCATTTTACATTCCTAAGGGCCCGCGGCGGCGTGAGGATCGGCCGCAGAACGCTTTCAAGTCATGCTCGTTCTGCCGACCGAAGAACTTCACTTGGACGACGGTGACCCTGCGCTGCCCGGGGCAGAACCCTCCATTCAAGCGGAAGCGTGTGCAGAAAGTAAAACAGTGCAGATGCTTATCGGTGGGAGTGAATTGATAAGGTTCAGTGTCGGATCCTCCTAGAGAGGTGGTTCGGGAGTCGCGGCGCGCGCCCGACGCGAGTGCGGGCGCCGGAGACCAGACGCAGAGGACCCGAGACGCGGTGAGCAACCTCCACCTGATGCCGATGCCGTGCTGAGCGTCCACTTGGCACGGACTGTAGTTTACATTCAGATAGCGTGCTCGCATACGTCAGTCGCGATGACGCAATGTGATGCATACTTTAGTTGCCTATTGACTTACTTTATAAAGCGGCTTCAAAAGCAAGTCGCTTGTAAAAGCTTTAAATGATATACAAAACAATTAAGTAATCATGGTTTGAGCCTACCATTGTAGTGTTTTCTTTGATACAAAAGTCTGACAATGTTAGAAATGTGGTCTTAACAAGTGGTATTTATTTGTAGCTTCGGAGCTAAGTGTGATATTAGTTATAATTATTTACCATATGACTAGTAATGGGAATTTATTTTACATAATATAACTTTTCTGATTATATATTTCTGATTATCAAAAAAACATGCAACCTACCAATAAAAACCTACCAATTTCTAAGATTGATTAATTAATTTTTGTTCTTGAGACTTGCATAAAAGTAGATAATATTCACACCATATCTGTACATTATATTTTGTCGGTTATTGGAATTAAATTGTAGAGCAAGGTATTGCATGTAATTATTAGGTCTTTTTAGAATGGATGGATGTCTTGTTCAATTAATTTTATTATGACGTGTTATATATATGATAGGAAGGCACTAATTAACATTATAGTTTTTTTGTAAATATTAGTTAGGTTGATCTCCACGTTCTCTCGAATTGTTTTATTTTAATATTATTATGTAAGTATGTTGGTTAATAGGTAGATACTTAAATAATACACCGAATGAATCCTATAAAAACTTGTATTACTTACCTTGAAAATTATTTATAAATGTATTTAAAAACCAATCGGAAACATTTGACTGATTTCGTACTTTTCTAATTTCTTATTGTTTGTAGAGTAGAAAACTAATAGTTACAGCCTTACAGCTACAATTTTTCGAAGGTCTATGATTTGTATAATTGTCGTTATAACTCACAAAACCCTCTTTTTATTATAATTTTGATTGCTTATTACGAGAAAGCTCTAAATGCCTTTCAATTTGTAACCTAAAGATGTCAAGACATCAATAAAATATTTTTATAATTCTTGATTTTTATTGACTTGTGATTTTATTTTAGATAATGAAAATTAAATATTAAATTTTTTATTAATAGTTATCGTAAGTTTTTGCTAAAGGCCTTTTAAGGTAGGTATACAAAATGTTATGAAAGGTCTTCAGATCTGATTAAATTAAATAAAAAAACACAAACTAGGATACATACAAAATAAAACAATCTGGCACAGATAGTATTCTTTATTTTGAAATAGCGATGAGCGATTATGAATGAAGATCAGAATAGAGACGGATATGTATGTGCTTGAGTTCATTTCAATCACAGCCATGCAGAATTAATCATCAATAGGTATATATAAAAAGTTTAGTCGCGACTGACTGACTGACAGCCAACGTACTAGCCAAACCGCTGAACGTAGAGACTTAAAGAATGTGTTTTGACTTTGGAGGCTGTGTTTATCAAGAGCTGAAAGTGCGTACTAAGAAATATTTTTTATTTTTTTGGGAATTCGTACCGCCAATGAAGTTGCTAGTATTAAATAAACTTCTGAAAAACCTTAAGAAATCCCTTAAGAAAGCTTTTTTGTGCGCTATTATTTCCACTTTTTCTTTTAATATAATAAATAAAAATGCATAAGGTGCTTCTGTTTCGAAAGACGAACCTAACTTATAAGTATTCCTACCCCGAAATCCAAGACTCGAAAATATAAATTCATAGTTAGGTACTTAATAAGTTTACAAATCTAAATTATGTTTGCCTTTACTGATACCAAGCTTGTCAAGCTGTTTTTAATATTGCCATTTTTTTATAAATTTTGGCCAAAATTATATGAAAATCTAATCAAGAGGTTCAGATATGGGTGAAATAGGGATATATTGATAAATAAGGAAATCAAATTTGTGCGAGAGAGAGTAAAAACAATTGCAATCTAAGAGAGGCCGTATCAATACCGATTTGCACCAAACTTTCAAAGTTCCAAAGCAATTACTTAACTCACTTGACAGTTCTTAACGGTCGGAATCGGGACTGTTAAGAACTACCAAGCGAGTAAAGTTATTTCTTAGGGACTTTGACAGTTTGGTACAAGTAGGCATAAATGATATTATGTTTTTTTAATGCAGACTGCAATACGGCTAGCATAGTGTAAGACGTAAATAGGCTGCAGGGGGAAGATAGATGCAGCAAGCCGAAGAGGGGGTGTGATGCACATTGTAAACTGGCAATCGAAATTTCCAGTGAATTGCGAGAATCTGATGATATAACTTAAAGACCAGATTGTAATGAACCCACGCGCTAAACTACTGTTATCTAAATATTTAAATAGAAGACAGTTAGAAAATCTATTGATTTAGAGTGATATGACAATGATATAATATAATCGCTACTAAGCGATATTAACACACAAAACACCAATCTTATTATTAAAATTTGGGATTATAATATTATGTATGTAGATAAGTTACTTGAAATACAAGAAGTTCTTACTGATTAATTTGCTTAACACTGAACATTTGTTTTGAATTGTTTTTTGAGTTCAATAAACATACAAATAACTGTGAATTTGAATTAAGGATAACAAATAAACGCCCAAGAAGGTGAAGTTTTATATAATATAAAATTTTATTTTTTACTTGAAGAGCAATCGGTATTTCTTAGCACTGACTGGGTGTCATTCATTTTCGAACATCATTTTTTATATAAAGACTAATATAAATATCAAGGAGTTCTGTTAAAACCTCACATTAACAACTATAACATCATAATTAAATTAAGGATTTCATAAAATCCTTAATTTTCTTTTAGCATTTTTCTTATACGTCCACTTATAGTGTCCAGTTTATGGTGATACCTACATTAATACACTTCCCTCGTTCCTCAAATTCATAAGCTGATTCAGCAATTAAATAAACGACGTACGAGTTTAAATTGCATAACAAAATATATACAGATAATGTCAAACTTTACCTACATATTTAAATACATAAAATATGTATTTATGTAGGTAAAGTAACATATTTTACTTTTGCATATGTTTTTAAATATTTTTATTAAATAATAGATTGTAAATTATTAGAATTGAATCAATAATATATTAAATAAGTAAGATTATTAAAATAATATACGGCAAATTTAAAAAAAACTTTGGTGTATATTATCCAAATTAAATTGATTAATGCCGACTTGCACCAAACTATCAAAGTTCCTAAGCAATTACTTAACTCGCTTGATAGTTCTTAAGTCTGAATTTGGACCGTTAATAACTATCAAGCGAATAAAGTAATTGCTTAGGAACTTTGACAGTTTGGTGCCAGTAGGCATTAGCCTTTCAAATTAGTTTACGTACTATAAATAGATGTTTAAAACAGTTTTGTTACGATATTGTGCGCCCTAAATTTTTAAATTATTTTTAAGCTGCAAATAGTTGGATTATGAAATTTACATCAACAAAATATACAATTTAGGAACATATATATTAGAATTATAAAATTATTTGTTAAATAATATATATGAAATAGTGGACAGATATTTCAAATAATTAATTAAATAATTTTAAAGTCCGAATCTTTATAAAATAATGTCCATTAAGTACCTACCGCTCTAAATTTAATTTATTTCTACTTATTACGGAAGAGTGCTATGTGACTTATTAAATAATTTACCTTAGTATTATTATATTTTATTCTTTAATACTATTATTTTCATCTTATGCTGTTGCTTTGCCCAAATAGGTACTATTAGTCCGTATAGTACCTATAATATTATGAGTATTTTACGATCGTTCCACTTTAAGTTTAATATTGAATAGAAATAAATATGTAAATACTCGTAATTTTATAATAATATCTAACAATTATAGAAATAGGTAGTGTCTTACTCCGCTGCTGGTGGTCCATCATTTTTATAATATATTTTTACTGCAATCATTTCTAAGCTATTTTTATTTTGTTTGTTGAATTACAATGCTTTTTATATTATCCTATTACAATTTTTTTTTCAATTCATGTTCTTTTTAATTTAGTAATCAAGAAGAAAATGGATTGAAAAAAATAAACACTTTGTCACATAACGAAGTGAATGAATAACTATTTTTCATTTCCTGCAAGAAAACTCGTAAATGAGTTCTCGTTGAAAAGCTATAATATTGAAATAGGTATATATTTTTTTATTATTTAAATACAGAGTAATGCAGCAGATTTATATCTATTTCTTATAGTTTTGGACCTTTATTTATCCCCGATGTTGTTGCATAACCTGAATATTTCAATTTTATTTTTATCCTGTCGCAACACTGTTATAATAGCGCTCCCTATTTAATTGTGCAGGTGACCAGTCCCAACAACGGTACTATGAAAATATATAAAAAAGCCTTAAATCTAACAAACACCAATTAATTACGAGGGATGAAAGATTTTTTTACAAAGAGTAGGTCTTAATTTAATAAATAACACATCAAATAATTCAGACGAGGATTCACAAATTGCACAATACACAATAATAACATAATGGTCCGTACCGTAGATAATTGTCGGCCTTCGTTATAGTTTTGGTTACCTTTCGTTTACTAGCGAAACCTCTACAAAAATTAATTTAGGATTAATTTAATTATAAACAATTTATCACAGGTATAAACAAACACGAAATGAATTTTTAATTACAAAATAAACCTACATTTAGGTTCATCGTTGAATGAATGGCAAGAGCTTCCGTTATTTTAAATTGTTGTTCTTAATTCTAATGAAAAATATGTTATAGCAAGTTTTAGATAGAATATTTTGATAATCCTTTTTGCAAATATTTGATGTTATTTATACCTTCTAGAAAACGCTTTTATTTAAACATATTCAGCTTTATATAGAAACGGGTTTTACGCCGTCCAGGATTTTTCATTGTTGTTCCAATCAGCGCAAATTTATATCGTCGTAGTAATAGAAAAGTGATTTGATGGAAATTAAATATATTTATATTTGAGCTATGGTAACGAATGTAGTTTGAGTATGGTGGTAGTTGGTTTACACGATTGGTGAACAGCAGAAAAAAAACCCCAAATAATGCTCTATAAAAACATAGATTTTCGGTAAACGAAACCGGTTTATGTCTGTTTATTTTCTGTACAGATGTACGTACACACTTTTTCAAAATTGTGGTTGGATTTTACATTATTAGCAATAGATTTTATTTTAAACAAGAATTATTGTTTTGCGGCTTACAACTTCTCATTTCAAGCGAGCCTCGCGTCTGGTTGCTGGTGGCCCTTTCAGTCCTTCAGAGTTTTTTTTCTCATGCAAGCTTCGTAATGAGCCCTTTGGCAATAATCGATTATATTGATCAACCTTAACATAGAACCTCCATCCCTGCAATAATAATATTGTTCCCTGCTATGGCCGTATTGAGATAAGTCATTACGGCTTATATCGTCTTGATCAATATAACGTTTTAATTATGCTTATCAATGAATAGTTGAAACTATTTATGTTACCACATTTATATTAATGGTTAATAACCATACTGTATTTGATCAAAATTACATAGGTAGCTAGGTAAAATATATAGTTTAAACTTTAGATTGAGCTTTAGGCACAACCCGAACTTGAGGGCACAATCCACAACACCCTGGACTGACAACGTTGGAATATTTTGGTGAAATAAAAAAAAAATCGCATTAATGGTATCTGATTTTAACATCCCGATTCCGATACTTAATTTGATTGGACTTAAAAACATGCAATGGAAATTTAAGAATACTATTAATAAAGACATATACACTTTCGCTCGTTCAACCCTCGCATACTTAATAAATATTACCGGGACATTCCACATACTGCAACAATTAGGTACCTATTTGTTATTGTAATTTCTAAATAGAATTATGACCATTTCACAATTAGGTCGTATCGTTAATAACTAGTATATAGTCACAAACTGACGCTTAAAATAGTATATTTACAATTTTATCTTACGTTATCTTTATTTAACGAAAGAAACAATATCCGAGAACTGAAGACGAAGAAAGTTATACAAAATAAATAATTTGCAAAAATATTAGAATAGGTAAGAGTAGAATAGGTAGATAAAGTAGCATTAAAGTAAAAGTTCAGAGAGTAAAGAAACAGTTTAGAAGATTAAAAAGAAAGGAAAACGTTTAAGAAAAAATACATAATGATACAAAGCAATTAATCTCGACTGCAAAAGCTTAGAAAAATGAGATCTCATACTGATAAAGTAATACTTATAGTAATAAACTACTAGATCTCAAACTTAAAACTAGAGGAGTAAATAGTAATGGAGATCTTTTATTTAAGAAGAAAAGAGAAGAAAATAAGATAGATAATTACGGAATTAAAGGTAGAGAAAAATGGAGAGAAAATATATAGAAAATCAGGAAATAAAGTTAACTTAATATTTCAGTCAATATATAATAGAAAATAACATTGTTGTTCAGTGCTCTGCTCATAGTAATTTCAACGTTAGTCAGCTTTTGTATAAGTAAGTAAACTGTCTGTATTATAATCTGTATTTCAATTTAATTTAGAATCAATCAACAAAGCAAACTTATTCTAGGCGATTATAATTACATTTAGTTTTCGGCATTTTCTATATGGTACAAGTCTTATTTACCATTCTAGTATTATCTGTTTAATCATGGCGCTCAACGTCGTTTTTTTCATTGTTACAATTACCAACATTAATACAAGCATACAATTTTAAAAATAATATTTATTTGCTAATAATACACATAATGGTTCTAAGAAATAATTATTCTTCATTAAATTTAATTTAAGGCAACAACAATTTAATTGAAACCCATGAACATGATCACGTTACATGGTTTATCAATCATTTATTTTTAAGGGCAGGTGAGAAAGTTTTTAATATTATTGTATCGTTATATAATTATATTAACTTACTATATTGTGATTACATAACTTAATCTATAGGTATTTTGAAAAAAAACCACTTATAACTTAAACTAAATTATTAATTACAAACTAGTTATTCAAGTTTATTTTGAACCTATTATCTAAAACCGTCATCGCTATCATCTATCTCCAACTTGTAACAGTTGGTTAACAGCTGTTACTAGATCAAATTGTTTTGCTACCAATGCCTAATCACATAACACTGAGATAATTAGTTAAAGTGTAGCAAACGGAAGGCTGACGCAAAAGAAAAAAATTGACAAAAAAATTGCATTTATATCAACACCTACTTTTTAAGGTAGTAACCAACATAGGGGGTGGCGTGGGCGAAACTTTAATTCAGAGCATCAAAATCTACTACATAAAAGCTGGGCGATGGTAGATAAACCTGGCGACACTCAGTTTGCAGAAGCGCAAAACCTCGGCCTGGAGCAAAGTGAAGAGGACGGCGCTAGACAGAACGACCTGTAGAAACTTTGTCCCTGCCCTTTGCCCCGACGCGGGGACATAGAATTCAATGATGATGATGATGGTAGTTTATGGCTCTTCTTGTTTTGCGTTCACACGCGAGCGAAGCGAGCGTGCGTGGCCTAATGACAATAAAAATAATTTAGTCCTATTTTCCTTAGTACCCCGTTTGCGACACTCTGACCGAACATTTGAATCTATCACAAAAATGCACAATATTATTCTAATTCTATATTTGTAATACCTAACCAAAAATCATACTAAACTATTTTCAAGAATAAATAATAAGTTGATGAACACAAAATACAAAAAACTCGGTTTATGAAATGTTGTAGGTCTAGGTACACTTAACGCCATTAACAACTTTTGAGGATTGCACTAGTTAAATTATTATTATAATGTTTTTTTTTTAGAATACGTAATGAAGTGTATGAAATAAACTAAATGTTTATTGATCAATAATTTCATATTTGTATTCGAGATATTCATGCATTGTTTTCAAAGTATATGTAATTTGTACATAACTAAATGTAAAAAATAGTGAAGCTGTTTTTTTTTATTATAAATTGTCAATGTAAATTATTGCATTCAAACATAATAATGTGAGAATGAGTATTTGTAAAAACTTACGCTTAATAACATTGTTGTGTTAACGTAACGTACGTGTTAACGGAAAAATTGCAACGTTAAAAGACATCATCAAAATGTAATATAAATGAATCTGAGATGTACAAGTAATACTTAAATAATTATAAATTAATTGACTGACAATCGCTAACTGCTATTTCAAAATTTTGAGTGACATAATCGAAAACTTTCAATTCAATCAGAGGTATTATGGTTCTCATTTGTCTCTTAATGAATTATTTTGTTAATTATTATGAGGTCATTTTAGCCAATTATTACAACTATAGTTGAGGTCACTTCGTTATTCCAAACATTCAAAGAGGTAGGTTATACAATTAAAACGAGGTAGACGATTGTTATAAACGAGACTAAAAATGTATTATTGATAATTATTATTAAATATTAAACCTAAAAATTGATTTTTATTTCATTTGCTGATTCAACACTAAAAAAAAGTCTCAACATATAAATAATTACGTCGTTGTCAATGTGAAAGGCCATTATTTAGCAGACATGCAGATTGCAGAATAATTACCGTAAAATATTGATGACATACAGACAGAAAAAAATTACACGTTTTTAAAAATAAATTCGAAAACTAGATGAAGATAGGTAGAGTAAGAAGAAAAAAGTGAAGAAGAAAAGAGCAGCATAAGTAAGCTCAATAGAAAAAGCAATATAGATAACAAATACGGGCTAGGAAAGAACAAATTTAAGGCAGATGAAAATATGCTATTGAGCTAGGAGTTTAGCTTGAAAGCCAAGAAGGCAACAGCGATCGCAGTAATAGTAATCTATAAGATGGGTGGGAATGGGTGATATTTCTGCATTGGCAGTCTTCTAGCCCTTCGGCCTTTCCCTTAGTCGCCTCCTACGACATCCACGGGAAGAAAGGGAGTGGATCTATTCTTAGACCGGAATCCAACACGGTACAAAGAAAATATTTAGATTGTTAAAAAATATTTAGTGTTCAAGAGAACGAAATAACTACTAGGTACATTTGCAATGGATTTAAGAAGAATCCTGGAAAACAAGAGTTATTCTTAATTTCGTGTAAAGCTTCAAGATAAACAGTTTGATTAATAAGCACCATTTTTGGATTGGATATTTTGATAGATTTTAATATTGAACATGAACATATCCGTAATTTCAGAGTAAAGTAGATATAGTAAGTAAGTAACTAATTATAAGTACCCAAACTGTAAATTACAAATAAATATGTTTTTCATTTTTCATTTTCATTTTCATAGTAGCTTTTTTTTAAAGGCAAATACATTGTAATTATGCAACTCAAACCAACTGAAGAGCTAACCGTAACATAAATGCTCAAAGGCATTAATATTAACTTTTAGGTCCGAAATTTTAATACCATTTAAAAAACTTATTTTGGGTATCGAGTGATTGCACTACAACGTACGAGTTGGTAAAAAGTATTAACCTTTTGAATATTGATATTATGGATCCAAATAGCATAGTGGTTATGATGACTCTGATAACCAAAATTGAAAAAAAATAAAGTTTTTTAAGGTGAACGAAAAGGCTGGCTAAATGGAATGAAGGGACAGCAGTGGGTTTTACGGCCTGAGAAGAAGAAGGAGATAAAGATGATATAGTTTGTATAGGAAGAATATCTTAGCAGTCTGCTTAAGGGTTATGCGATTTTAGTGACTCAGAATAGTTGAATTTGAATATCTATTAGAAAGCTATGAAAATACTTAAAAGTTTCAGCATGCCTATCTAATGGCCTCAAAAGAAAAATAAATTGTCAACAAAGCAGAATAAATCTTAAATACAAATGATTTTGTTTCAATAATGAGAAAATATAATAGGTAGATTAAAACTTAAACAATTATGTAACGCGACCGACAAATTGATGAATGATAAACGAGACAGTTCTTTATTGCTACAAATTGTTTCGTTTGTAAGTTTTAAGTTTGTAGTTCTTATTCTAATGTTTATAATGAGAAAGAGCTGGCGGCTTCTAAGTCTCAATTCCCACCGGGATGGCAGCGGCCGACAGCGGCCGGCAGTAACGCGACGATTTTGCATTGATCAGGCCGCGAGGTTAATCGCGGCACCGAGGGCGGCCGCGGTCGGCGCGTAACCTTTTGAGCTTCTTAAGCGATCCGAAAAGTAATTGCAAAAAGAACTTTGACAGTTTGGTTCAAGCCGGCATGAAAGTGCTCTATTGGCCGCTGCCGGCAGCAGCGATACCGGTGGGAATTGAGCCTAATAATAATAAGGTTGGTAATTTTTTATGACTAGGTAATGGTAATAGGTGGTAGATAGTCATAGTATTCTGTCAGATGACTTGAATTTCTACTTGCTATTTTGTTCTAATCGTTAAAGTCTATGATTTACTTAGATTTTTTTGTGTAAGTATAGTTTTTACGTCATATTTTTCCAAAACTAACAGAAATTTTAAATCTTTAAATTAAGAGTACTAGGGTGATTCAACAATGAAAGAACGAATGAGAACTTTTCATTGTACCTACTAGAGTACTACTACATATAATGATCTACTAACTTTTGGAAAATTTTCTTTAACTAATTTAAATAATGATTTATTGGTACGATCTTTCGATTTTTTCGATGTCATGTATAATCTACATTTCTGTTGTCTAGCGAACCACTAGATAAGTAGTATTAATTATTAAATAGTGATAAACCAATTAGTTAAACTCTAAACTGAAATTAAGATAATCTCTAACACCTGTTAGTTATTTATTTTATTCGTTAGAGTAGTTTCTGTTAATTATCTGGATATTGCTGGTGAGTTAATGTATTTTTATTAATGTATAACTAAAATATTTTTTTATGTAATAGAAAGACGATTATGATTCTTAGGTATGCATTATTATTCAATACATTATTATTTTCAACTTCATTACATATCTATTATTATTTGAGTCTTTATGCCAATATTGACTTGATTGCTCGAACATCAGAAATAATAATGGTACACCCCTACATCTATTTATATTTATGTAATCTTATACTAATATTTATGTTTCTAATTTTTTTGTTGTTTATATTAATTTTTTGATGATTTTTAAAATGTTTTTGTCATTTTCGCTGTGGTTTTTTAAGAAAAATATAATCTGTGTAAAAAAATAAACGACTTACATTAGTTCTTACAGCCAATTCTTAACGTGATTTTCACGTGCCTATTCTAATGACTATTTTTTGACTAGCTTCACTCCCCGACCATCACCCATTTTTGGGAATAATGTACAACTTATGACTAGATTTTTACGACTAGGTTTTTTTATTGACTAGGGTGGTTTTGCATTTATAAATCGACTGTTGAAATCCTGCTACACCCTATGACTGTATGCGTGGTACAGTTTTGGATAAAGTTAATGATATTATGTGTGCGTATATAATGCATAGCTTAAGCCTCTACTTTACTCTACCGCGAGATAAAAGAAACGAGAATTTTTCGAGCTTGACATAACTTTGCATTATATTAAAAAATATTACATTTAGGCTTAAGATGATCATAATGTAAGTGGTATAAAACCATTCAAATTAATTAAATAAATAATAATAATAATGGTATACGAGTGGAGGTCATTCATCGGTAATTTAAGCAGTGGCACTTCAAGGTTAAGATTTAAATATTTGATGTTAAAAAAAAACAGTAGCAATAAAATATTAAAAACTGTGACGAGAGTAAACAAAACTACATATCATAAAGTAGATATTTCAAAGTTATGACATTTTGCCACTGAAAATACTGTCACGTCATAAGGTGCATTTGATATGGTTTTGAGATGATGTTAAAAAAGATGATTATAAAAATATAACTGTGTTTCAGAAAGTTTCGATATACATTATTTCAAGACGGTAACTAGGTATTACGAAAACGGTGCACATTTTAACAGCTAATAGGTTAGGAACGCCTATGCATTTTAAATGGTTTTAAGTATTTTTTCACATATAGGTCACCATTGGTAAATACTGGCTTATTACATCAACCAAAATTATTATAATAAAATATTAACTAATTTTTTTTGTTTTTTTTTTTTTAATATTACCTTTTTTATCAAACAGGATTTACAAGGATGCTTACCATAAGTTTATTCAATAAGTTAAGTTGTAGGTGTTAAGTATTTCATAGGTGTATTTTTTGAATAGTCATTCTTTTCTCATATATTATTTCAAACATCTTGTTTCGTGTTTTAAAATTAACCCTACTAACTTAAAAACACGTATAAAATCTAAATTAAAGTATAAAACCTTTCACTTTTTTTGTTCACGAAATCAAAAAATATAGAGGAAACGAATAGTGTGTAGAAATTACTATAATACGGCGTACTTTTTGAGTATTTGTCCGAAACATTTTTGTATGGAACTCGGATTTGAGGATTACCCTTAATAACATTGCGAAATTTCGTGATTTTTGTTATACTCCTCCAAATAAAAAAAAACAAAATCATGATAAAAAGAGAAAATCTAAATTTTTTGGAAATACCGTCCACAAATTTTACAGGGTTTTTATTAGGAATTGCACCTATAATGGTAAATAAATTATGTATGGTGATGTTTTTCCCTTGTTTATCTTACTATTTTATTTATATTTCATAGGTATTAATGCCCTGTCTATGCTCACATTTGATCAATATGTAATTTCAGTGCTCTTCAGAATACTTAACCTTTTATATCGACTACATAAGCAAACTAACTGTACCTATTTATAAACACTACCTAACGGCTAACTTAGAACTTACTATGCGTTAGATTATTTTAACTTATACTTCAGATATTACGAGATCGCTTGACTTGACACTTCTGACCGCCAGTAGAACTGGGGAATAATGTACAACTTATACTAACTTACAATTTGTAAAATATTATCTGAAAAACGTATTATTATACCTATCCTCCAAAAATGTAGATGTCTGCTAAATTCTTTATACAAAATTAAAAACATTACTCTCCCCTTTTCAATAGGATATAGATAAAAAAATGTGACGGAAAATAATGGGGTTTGGACTTACATGCCCTATTAGATTAAATCAAGTAGGTATTTAAAAAAGAACATGTGGCGACAGCTGAAATCGAACTATTTAATACGTTTTAGACAAAATGTCAATAGGCACTTATTTCTTATACTATTATGTTGTTATGTAGTTCGATTTTTATTGATAAATATACTTCCCCATTCTTCATAAAAAAATGTAAATCAAACGAGGACAGATAATATAATACGCCTACCAATAATATTTTAATATGATCAAAATACTATTTGCTAAAATTATTCAATGAAAATAATTATCTTTTGATCCACCCCAGTGCATCTTTGCTGAACTTATGAAATACTTGTACTTACCTCTAATTTATGGCATTTGTCTTCCGTTTTATTTTAATTTTATATTAAGAAATATAATATTATTATAAATATACGTTAGAATATTATTAGTTTTATTATTGAAATGATGTGATTATATTGTCCTTACCCACGATTTATAAAAATATTAATATGCCTTAAATAATATTTACAGGTGGCATTCCGATGTTGGTGACCGCGACCAGCGACCGCGACTCACAACTCCGAACGGCGCGAAGTACTGACGGATGCAAGCGACCGCGTAGCATGACTCGCACATAAATTAATCATCCGGCATTACTTTGAGAGTCGAGAAGTTGGAGTCACGCCGTAATGTGAGCTTTGTTTCATTTATAGTGAGAGAGCCGACGGATCGTCTCTCAACGTTCATGGATTGCGGATTTTGGAAGGGTGTCGTGTTCAGGAAGTTCTTTGGAAGGCTGATACGCGACACCGCGTGCACGTCATGGACCTAGTGCTAATTACACGATTCTTATTAGGTACATACGTTTTTTTAAATTAAATAAATATGTGTTTTAGTTTTAAGGTATTTTTTTTTATATTATTATACTCTGTATGTTGTTGCCTGAAAATAAAACCATATTATTATAAAAATTAGGGTTGCGCGGTCGCGTGTTGCGGTCGCCAACATCGGAATGCTACCTTAAGTCTAAAATCTAACTGAGTCTACATAATATTACCACAGTCTGCAACCTAGACCATAATAAAATAATGTTAATCAAAGATGGTAGTCAATGAGGTTGGTTCCCGAAAACCCGATTCCCCTAAACCCAAAACTGACATGGTACCAATTAACTATTTTAATTTGTAAATGCACATCATTGGTGTTATTCTGAGAAAATAAATATAGGTATTTGTCTAACAATATATTTGATTAGGAATTTGTATGGAATTTCTTATAGGTAAGGAAGACGTTCGTTCGTGGGAGATAAATGCAATTTAAATTTCTATATTAGGGAAGGTTTTTTTGTTTTTTTTTATACTATTATATGTTCAACTAATTCTAAATACTATACTATATTTTTATACCAATTAAACGTTAAATATTTACTTATTGCTGCGCGACATAATTTGTTAGACCGCAATGCGGTCCAAATACTATAGGTTACCTGCCTTATTAAAGTTTTATACACAATTGATTGATGAAAGCATACAAAGGATACCTATTAGTCAAAGCAGCTTAAAATTTAATTTATAAAATAACATGCTCACATAAATATTCATTTTCACGCACTCCACCCTCAAACCTACAATCATAGTTTTAAATATGAGATAGGTACCCATGAATGAATTAATGAATTATACATTTATTTGCATGAAATACGCTTATATACGCTTGCTAAATTTTATTAGAATTAGAACTTAAGGATTTTTATGCCTATTTATAATTTCAAATTACGATGCCTACTAGTACGTTGATGAATGACACATAATACCTTACCTATTAATTGATAAATGATAGCAAACATAAGGTATAACGCTACAATTACATTAAGCAAATGATCACTTTCTTTGCTTACATAAAATATTCATTTTCACAAACTCCCCCCTTTTGCAAACAAGTAAAGAGACGAGCAAGTTGCAAGTTTTTTTAATTATTATGCATTTACATTTAGCATATTTTTTTTAAAAAATTCGAAAAGAATATTATAACCTAAGATTAAAATACTTCTGTCTGCATCTTATGAAGACTCTTCTATTACAAACTTACTTTTTTATCTTTGGTAAATGCCTCGTAGTCCAGTATATGTACAATTTTCATCTTATCTTATTCTAACACCTTAACTTAGTACTATTCATACTCCATAATGAAAGTAAATGATAAAATAACAACAAATATCTTTATTGCTGTTGACGCTAATTATTTGTGTGTAAAACTTAAATTCTTTAAGAATTTGCCTGCGCGCTGCGCGCTTTGATTATTTTGAATCTAATTCTTATAACAATTCTCAAATAATTCAAGAAAGCAACAGAACGTTTTATTAAAAATATTGCAGTATATTAAAGAGAAGTTTATGGGACTAGCACGACCACACGAGCAACAAGTAGCGACATCAGGCAATTCGTAACTATCTTTTAAGTCCATTTTCATATAAAAAAATGCGACAACCGTGAACAGCATGTTTTTGTTGCTGCATCTGGTGGAAACGTGTGTAAAGTTACAATTGCGGCAACTAAAGTTGCTCCGTGTGCTTAGCCCTTAAATGTTTAATGTATAACTCGTACGTGTAAACAAATTAGGGCAAAATCAGATCAACTCAGTTGATTGTTCTTTAAGATGTTTACTTTAAGCAAACATTATTAAAATATCCGATTTTTGTATTGGTAATAGTAGCATCAAAATGGTTTTCATTCCTTAACCTACTTCAATTCCTAAATGTGAGGTTCTAACAGACTCTGACTAAATAGAAATATAAAAATAGTCACATAAGAGGAGTAAAGTCCAAATAGTTTCAAGAAATCTCCCTGTGACATAAATACATACTATGGTACCTACAGTTTCTATAGTTTGAAAGTTAATAAGCATTTACACCAAAACCTTTTTTGGCTGCGATCGGTAGACGTTCTCCAGTAAGATATGGATTTTCGACCTGAAAAAAATTGTTAGTAAAACCACACTATACAATAATTATTTGTTATTTGACACCAAAATATGTAGGTACATATGTAGGTAAATGTAGAAAAATCACCTTCAAATGTAATGTGTTTCATGATAATATTTCATAATTGAACTACAATTTATTTTAATTTACATTCTTTTTTAAATTTGTCTTTGAAGATGAAAGAACTGAATTGAGAACCTCCTACTTTATGAACTTGGTTGATAACGGTGTTTTAAGGCCCAGAATACCGCTATCTCGCTCGCACATTTGTACATGTTTGAAGATATAATATAAACATATCTACTGAGTTAAAAAAAATAAGTGGAGCGCTGAATTTATTTTTATAGTAACCTGACGCTATATTTTAGTACCTATATTTTTGGTTTTTATATGTTTATTATATGCAAAAAAGATTGGGTAAAACCGTTTTTCCCAAACTCCGCTTATGTTAAACATATCGAGCAAGATAACTGCGCGCAGGATTCTAGGCCTTAAATAATCAAATCAAAAATACTTACATCTGGCTTATACTTCTTGGCCACCATGTTCTTGTGATGCTCAGGGAAAGCCAGGTTCATTTCGGGAGGATCGGGGCACGTGAACATGTGTTCGTTATCGCACATGCAGCGCTGGGAGAGTTGGTAATCACGGCTGAAGACTGCAGTGTTCTCAAAGTCGATGATGCAGCCTTGGTCTTCTGTTAAAGAGAAGACCCTTCAACATACATCAATATAATAGTGCAAGAAGTGAAAGAATAATACAATAGTGAAAGAAGCCTCTTCGAGGTGCACTTGAAATCCTTTCACCACACTGGTTCGAAAGAACTAGAGACACAATCAGAAGAACATACATCAATTTGCTCTTGACGTTGAAAAATCATATGCATATACGAGTATGCCCCAAACAGTCAAAGTTTCTAAGCAATAACTTTACTTTTTAGAAAATCTGAGCAGCCAATATTCATCCCGTTAAGATCTACCTAGCAAGTAAAGTTATTGCTTAGGATTAAGTGGGTCAGATATTCCGATTTTGATTAAATTTCTATGGGACCAATCTGAAAAAATATCCTCTCTAACAAAAAAAATATCTAATTAGTTTATAAACAACAAAGTTCTGAGGTAACAAACATAAAAAAAACATTCAACCGAATTGATATCCTCCTCCTTTTATGAGGATTTTTGTGACGTCGGATCATACGACAAGCGACTCATCTCCACAACGGGTATAAATACGGGCCGGGCAACGTTGTTTATTCACTCTTGTTTCAAACTTCGGCGAGTCCACACCTCCGATGATGATGCCTCGTGTAGAGGCGAAACACGTGTCGTATCTTTAAACTTTGGTTTTCTGTTCGTTGACTCTTTGGTTTAGTTGAACTAAAGTTAAGTTAATTAAAACCTTTGTTTAGAAATTTAGCGGATTTATTACTAAATATATTTATATAATTTGTTGATAAGTACCGCCATGTTTTTCAGTTTTCTACCAAATTCAATGTTTGAGTGGGTAAAAAGAGGGTTGCTCTAGTAATTAATTAAAGTTGTTAATTAATAACCCAATGATTAACGTACCAGAGTATCCAACGGGGCAAGGGTTAGGAGGGTTGCAGTACGCTGGCAGGATGTCGGTCTTCACTCCTTGATGGTTGGGGACGCTGCCAGACGGCTGGAGTCGCTGTTCGCCTTCACCCGCACCTCCTGACACGTACTGATGGCCCCAAAGCGAGCTGAATAATGATACCGAAAATGTTTAATAAGTCCTACGCTCAATATTCACCCGAGCTGTGCTAGGAAGATGAGAGAAAATTCCACCTAAGTATTTGCTTTCATATTACTTTGGCTTTTTCACCGGGAAAATCAACTAATGAGCAACAAGATACGCCACGTATTTCATTCGTGTTGTTGATTGGTTTCATTCCCCGGTATGAATGATCATCAAGTTAGAAAATACCGGTCTGATGAAAAACCAACCTAAGGGTGCGTTGCTATAGACGTAGAGCAGTCCGGAGTGAAGAGGAGCGGAACGTGAATTTGCCAATCACAGTGCTCGAAGTGGAGAATTCGAGCACTGTGATTGGCCAATATACGGTCCGCTCTTTTCCTCTCCGCCTAGCTCCGCGTCAGTGGAAATGCACTGTAATGCCTAAATCACACGTACTGAGTACGTATAAACATAGCGCCGAGTGCTCGGCTGACTGTGACTGTGACGTAAGCTTTCACTGTCTCGGCCGAGTAACATTTTACTGTCTCGACCGAGTACTCGGTACGTGTGATCTAGGCATTATGCCTGCTAGAAGTGCTTCCATTATAAATGAGTGGGCAAAGCGGATTAATCAATTAAACAATATCATAAAAGTGATCGCGGGATCAAATGACCCATTTCTCGCATATTCTTTAGCAGTATATATAAACAAAAACATAAACATTCACACACTCACACTCCTGCACTAGGATTCCCTGTGTCGCAGGTGGCATGGATACATACAATACATCACAACATCCAAGACCCGAGAACAAACATTTATGTTCGTCACACAAATATTTGCCCCGGCCGGAACCCGGAACCCGGAACACCAAGCTTCGTAGGCGTGTTTAAGATGGGTGCGACGGACAGCGTGATCTGCCGCGGTTGCTTTGCAGAGGAGGAAACCGTAGAACACGTGCACTGCACAGCTACAGAAGAGGCCAGAAAGAAGACTGGACTGAGGAAAATCCTGGGCGCGGGCCCAGATGACCCTACCAGGAAACTGGAACACACCATCCATCAACCCAGGGTCCTGCTCCGCTATTTTGGGGAGTTGGGCTGGCTGGGGTAGAGTTAGTGAAAAATAAGGGGTCAATGCACAATACACCCCACAGCGGGACGTCAGTGCAGACCACATGTAACCCCTTCCCCAAATTAGAATTAGAAGCTTCGTAGGCAGGGTCACTATCAACTAAGCCACGGTACTGTCAAGACTTCAAAAAAATACCTGTGCTGCAGGAACTCTCTGTCGCGCAGGCTCGGGCTGGGGTTGCCTTCGAGGAGTGACTCGTAATCGAGCTGCTCGTTCTCCAAGTCCTTGGTGGCGCGCGCCATCAGCGCCAAGTTGCGATTGGGTGGGTAGTCGAGGAAGCCCGACGCAGCCGCCGAATCTATCTCCTTGCCCATATTTTCGACAACTTCACGAAGTAAAACCTCCGTGAGCAAATGACCCTGGGGATATACGACCTTTTTAAACGATTTTTTTTCAGCCAAGGTTTAAGACGGTATTTTACTAGATCAAGTATTTTTATCGGGGATTTCTAGTTGACGAATCAAGTAATTAATGCAGACTTGCACCAAACTTTCAGTTCCTAAGCAATTACTTTAGTCGCTTGGCAGTTCTTAACGCTCAGAAAAGCGAGTAAAGTATCTCTCATGGAGTTTGACAGTTTGGTGCAAGTAGACATAAGTTTCCACCTAAACATTCTTAAGATGTAAATATAGCATATTGGTCTGCAGTCCTTATTCGGCTTTAGTTACCTACTTCCGGAATATAAGTAAATCATAAAATAAGTATGTACATACTCAGAAATAAATCAAACGTAATCTGAGTATCTTTCATGAGTGTATTTCAAGAATTATGACCCAATTCCTTTTCAGTTTGGCGCCGAGGAACAAACGTCATAAATTGCTGGTATCTTCACTTCAGATGTTTTGTGATTATCGTCAAGATAATATGAAAAAGCTTCATAACTTTTTGAGTACTGACTATTTTGAGTTTTATGGTTATACGCAATAAGATTTTAATTAGAATAAATGTTAAAGCTTAAGAGTGTCAAGCTAACCATTTTATATCTAAAATACAGGGTTGAGAATAATTATGAAGCTCTGATAAAACGATAACTACGGCCTTTCAAAAACTAAAAACCTGAGGACACCGTGACTGACGTTAAATATCAGAAAAATAGAAATATTTTTTTTCTATGGTGACTAATTGATTATGAGACAGTGATATTTCAATTTTTATTATATTGTCTACAATACTGCCCTCGTTAGCAATAGGGCAGTAAGTAAATACAGATTCTGTATTGCCATTAAAATAGATAGATTGATTGATAATTACTTTATTGTTTACCACTAAATAACAATTGGATGTATTTAATCTAATTATAGGCAATACAAAGGGCATATATTTATTATCCTTATCGCTAAAAGCAATCTTCCAGGCAACCGTTTCATGGACAGTAATGCATAGAGAAAGAGATGGGGTATTAGGGCTAGTAGAAAAAGTTGATTGGAAATATACAATACTGAAACATGTTGATTGCTAGATTCTCGAAGGCTGTTGATGATGATAAATATATTAAGTTCTCACCTTTTCCCCAATAGAACCAGGGGGGATAAAGCCCATGGTGCCGACGACGCTTATCGCCAAAAAAAGTGCTGCGCGGAGGCCCATGACGGATCTGCAGCAAACGAAAATGTGAAAAAAACATAATAATGTAGAACTAGAAAGGGCGATCAAATTTTAACATTAGTGAGTCAAGAAATCTTAGATCAGGGGTGTTCATTTGCGGCAAGGGAAATCCTATTGCAGGGGTGTGATGCGGTTTACGTTCATGTAAATAAGAGACAGGTAAATACTTGTAAGCAATGTGGGTCACAATACACGTTACTTTGAAAAGTTGTCCAAATGCTACTAAATGAATGAAAAATAAAAAGTTAGCCAAATGACACTTTTACGTAGGTATCAAACGAGGGCTACAAAATGAAACGTTGTCCAAATGGGATGTAGCCGTTCTTGGTACTTATCGTTAGATGCAATGTTTGCCGAAATTTGTATTGTATCATATAACTCGTTTTACGCTGACTTGCACCAAATTTTAAAAGTTCCTAAGCAATTACTTTACTCGCTTATCAGTTCTTAACGGTCAGAATCAGCACTGTTAAGAAATACCAAGCGAATAAAGTAATTACTTAGGGACTTTGCCAGTTTGGTGCAAGTAGGCATTAGTCTCGTTTTAACTACTCATAATCGGTGTTTTTGTTTGGGGAATATAACATTGCAACGAGTATGACTGAGTAGGATTGAAATAATAGTAAAAGTGTGACTCGAAACTCTACGTGCAGATCACAGATTCCACAAATTATGTAGAAAACTCGTACTTCCCTTCAGAATATTACAACCCACATGGTGTCAATCAATGAGTCAAGACTTAAAAATATTAATCATCGCAACGATACAAATCAAATTAATCAAAATGATACATGACATAACATTGTTGGGTATTTTTTTCTTGCGGTTCCATTTAGTTCCCATTGTGTGGACACTGTGTGGGTGTCCAAATTGAGATGCTATCAAAATGTTTTGACGGCGGTAAGCTTTGAACAACGAGTTTGCATAAGCAAGTAATGATTATGTTCAGTACTGGCTGTTGCTAACCCCTCTTGTCTATGAAAAAAGTGTTCTTGTGAGCCAAAAGTCCTAAGAGCCTTTACATAATGTTCTTGCAGTATCTTACAGGCTTATTAGCTCAGTTGGTTTTACAGCGAGGCCTCGAAAGCCAAGACACAGGTTCAAATCCTGCAGTTACAAAATAATTTTGTGTTTAGCTCATTCGGACACCTTGAATTCTTCAGCAAGACTTCCGCAATGTCAGATAAAAGTTCTAAAGATTCGTAGGTTATTGATGGGCGTTTACATAAATCTTCGCTTGATGGAGTACCGTACAGGCTTCTTAGCTCAGTTGGCTTAAAGCGAGGCCCCGAAATCCAAAACGCAGGTTCAAACCCTGCAGTTAATAAAAAATAATTTTGTGTTTAGCTCATTCGGACACCTTGAATTCTTCCGCTTCCACAATGTCATATGGTACAAATATATATGTAAATAAATAAGTACCTATTAGCGAAGATAGCACTTACAATAAACTCTGATGATGTCAAATGCTTTCATTCAAATTCCAGGAAACCATAACATCCTTGGAAAAACAAATATATTAGAAATTTTATTCGTACCTGTTTATACCGAACCATCTTACTTCTAATACTTTAAGTTATGGCTCAAGAAATCAAGTAAGCTTAACAAGACATTTTGTACGCAAACAGCCCTAGGCTAAAGTGGTAGATAAGCCGGTTTGTCCATATCTTCGATAAACATGGGCCAGGCTTCCAGCGTCTGCACTATTCTGTGCCGTGTGTAGGCAGTAGGTACTCTCTGTCCATTCACTAACGTTCATTCAAGCTTTCTAGTGCCAAAGATCGTGAACGTAGAGGAGACTCTACTTTTTTATAAATACGTAAATGTACCCTAACTTTTGCCAATGTAAATCAGGTTAATTACATTAATCGCTATAATAAAATGAAGCTAAATCACATAATTAAATAAAAATACCAAATTAGTTAAAAAAATCAGTAATTAACGCTATACAACAAAAAAAAATACCGAAATTCATGAAAACTCACGACTACTAGTTGGCATGTGACTATTAGCTATTCTGTGTCGTGAGTTTTCATGAATTTCGACTAATTTTAAAACACGTATAAAATCTTAATTAAAGTACGAAACCTTACTAATTTTTGTTCATACAATCGGAAAACAAAGACAAATCGAATAGTGTGAAGAACCTACTATAATATGGCGTACTTTTTGAGTATTTGTTCGAAACACTTTGTATGGAAATTTTCCTTGAGGATTACCCTTAATAATAATATTTTTAATTATATTGATGATGTACACCTTGTGTTATAAACCTCACTTCTAAAATGCTTGGTAATTAGTAGTATTTTTTATGGTGATCAGAGTTGCTAGTTATAATAGTTAGATTCTTTGGTCGCGTCAGGTGCGCGGGCGCCGGGCGTGGGTGCGATCTGTCGGCGCGTCCTCCCGCGCACGAGCCACTTGTACCTTCATCATTTTCAATGCCGCTTTATCGCTAGGTGTACGTTCAGAGATTACATGCTAAGTACTCATACACTTTTCATTTTATTTTATGTATTATTTATTTATGTAAAATGGTCGAAAGACGAGTGAGAACTCACCATTCAACTCAAAAATATTTCGATGTAAATCTTCAGAATTTGTCAAACTTGTATGCATTTGATGTATTTTTTTTTATTTTTTTTTAATTGTATGTACTTATAAAATAAACAGACGATAGGTGAAAATAATTTTCAGTAACCAAGTTAAGTACTTAACTTTGTTAAAAAATAGAAAAATATTAAACAAAAATGCTTTGGTATGGGCATTAAAGAACTAAGCGCGCGTTGATATCTTTTCTATGCCGGAAAAAAACCAGATAAAAAAAAACAAGAATTATAATTTTCGACAAAACAAAAAACACTCAGATACTTATAAAATAAATACAAAATGATGCTGGTAGTTTTGTCTACTTCTGCCACGTAAGTCATCGTCCCTGGCGCATCCGTCGCTCAATGCAACTGGTTTTCATTGCGGGGGCGCCGCTGGCACCTACATAAGTACTTTTTCAATCTATGATAGTACCATCGTAAGTTTATATTTAGTACCTATCCATACATACTCCTTGTAGAGTTGGCGCCCATACTCTTCCTAACGTTATTTAAAACTGAACCAAATTAATAAGTGGATTCTACACAGGACCAACACAGCAAACAATAGTAGATTATGCACTAAGGGGATAAAGCAGTGTCTTATGTCACGGGTGGCATATTGAACCCTGAGCTAACGAGGGACTCAGTTAACTCCTGAGCAAAGCGAGGGAGTTATGTAGAGTCCTGAGTGACGCGAGGGGTTCAAGCTGCCCAAGACGAAGACAGGCTTTATCCCAGAGGAGCATACTCTACTTTTCACACCTTCTGCGAGGCAATAAAAATCGAGGGCTCTGAACTAAGCAGCCAACACCGTCTTTTGTTTTACAATCTTTGAAGTCGCGCATTTTTCTTTTTTTTTATGAGTGGCCAGTTCGATTTTAGAACAAACCTTTTTATAATGCCATATGGGCGTTCTTTTACTTAGAGTTTTCCACGAGGTTCCACACGAATTTGACGTTCCAAATTCAAATCACATTATTACCCTGGGGAGTTTCATACAACATTACCTCCCTAGGTAGGTAATGTTTTGCTTTACCTTGATGATAGCATGATATGTAATTGGATATTGTCGAGCATGTGGTGTGAAAAGACTTTTATCAATAAATAATTTTGAACCTGAGACATTGGCACCATTTGCCATAGATACAAAAACCAGAGAGATTTTCCAGGAGTGAAAAATACACTTACTGAATACATAATATAATTAATAATTAAGGTTTTACAAAAACATACAACAACCGTCTTCAATCGGACGGTTCAAGTGACCGTAGGCACCACTGAAATATCAAAGGGAAGCAAAATACGCAATTTTGTTTATTTCGAAGTCATATTTTTTTCAGTAATTTTGATTTAAATACTAAACTACTGAACCGATTTTGATTAAGTTTCTATTGAACTAATCTGAAAGTAGGTATCTATGTATATCCTCTCAAATAAAAAAAAAAAACAAATCGGTTTATAAACAACAGAGTTCTGAGGTAACAAACATTAAAAAAAAAAACATTTAACTGAATTGATAACCTTCTTCTTTTTTTGTAGTCGGTTAAAAAGGAAAGTTTTTGAAACCAATTGGAATAAACTTCGGTATATTCCACGTGATTGTTGCTCATTACTATTTCGGTCACACGCGATCACGGTACTATAAAACTAAGTCCGGAATCCGGGATCCAAAGTGTTGTTTGTCCTTTTGTCTGTTTTTTTATATATATGGTAATCACCAATTGTTATTTATGAACTGTTAATCTAGATTGATGACAGTTTACCAAGACATTTAGTTCGTGGGTAGCATACCTAACTTAAAAACTTTGTAATAATCTAATCATCTTAGCCTCAAAGAACCTTAAAAGATACTAGTGATACCTAAAAAGTTGTCTGCTTTATAGATGGGACGGCCATCCGATCTATGAGCCTGCAATCATAGATGAATAACTGTGTTCCTATAGAACACCAAGATGTAGGTATCAAAGCAGAATGGATGCGGAATAAGTATAATAGGACAGAAAACAGCCCCGATTTCCTGTCAATAAAAATTAAATAACTCTATTTTCAAATAATGTTTGTAACTTTTTACGATGTGGTTTTATTGACAATGAAAAAACCTAGTAGTTTTAACATATAATATTTATCTAGCTATCTAATTTCTCTTTTCCAAAATCCCATACTAAGACCAAGTTCTAGTAGTTAGCCAATGTGGCTCCCTTTTTATTTGGCGCATTTTCAATGTACTACATTGTGATTCTATACCTTAATATTTCTGTGCCTGCAATGTTGGTAGGTAGGTGCTTAATGTGCCACAGTGTAAAATACGTCGCACTTTTTCATACTACATACGCACTTCATACATTATCTTCTGGTATAATCTATAAGTACAGAACCCAGATCCAGCTTTTAGAGTATCTTATTGTATAAACTTTATATTTGTAGCAAGTTTTTTTACTTTGAATGAATAAAAGTTTTTGCTGAAGACGGTTCCCCCACGTCACAGCCGCACACATGTTAAAGGGAGTTAAATATTGCGTAGTGTAACTGCGTCATATACCTATGTAGGTAGGTGTAATTGCGTCACTTGATGAATTTCTGGTAATTAAATCGTGTATGAATATGTATAACCATTCTGAACCTTTACCTTACTAAAATTCAGGGTGGTAGAGCAAATAATCACAGCAAGTTTAAAATGTCACAATAATGGCGCCCGAACATTACAGACTTTTTCAGATCATCAAAAACCTCTTTAAGTGGTGCGCGCGCAACTTTCTGACGTATTCAAAGGTGGAATGGGTTAAAATGAAAGAGGTCTTTGAAAGAGGCCTCTATATTCATCCCAAGTATGGCGCGCCTAACTTTTTCGACGAAGGTATTCAACGATGATAAGGGCTAAAAATGAAAGAAGCCTATAAAAGAAGCCTATGAATATTTAAATGGTGCGTAGAATCGGTTTTAATTTTGTTGATCTGTGTCGTATTTATACTAGCCTCTGTTCGCAGTAACATCGTTAGTGCGAAACAAGACGGGGAAGAAAATGAAAAAAGCCTATGAAAGAGGCCTCCCATATAGCATTCAACTGGTTTGGTAGAAATGGTTTTGTTTATTTAAGGTATTTTTACAAACTTCTTACCCCAGTATTATTGTTGGTGTACAACTGGGACTAACAGTACTATCTGGGACTAACTGCACATCCGCTCTACCTATGCTGAAATTGAGTGTTTGACTAAATATTTTTGCTACAAAAGTCTAATTGTTATAGTGTAGACGTAGTCTATAATAGTTTTTCGTAGACTTTCGCGATTATCACACACAGCTCACACATAGCACATGGCTGTTGCAATACAGTCGAAACGTCGGGACACAAAAACATACGAGGTAAGCGCGATAAATACCCGTCATAATCAAATAACTAGTCTATAATAATCCTACCAAAAACATCAAATGTGAAGCATTGGCAAGTTCTTAAGCACAGATAGACGAATAGATAAAAAAGAGTGGAAATAAAGACTTAAATGCGCAAGTTCAAAAACGCTTAATTGTAATGATACGATATGATTGAACAAGTGTCTTTCATTTTCAAAGGTTTAAAGATTTTTGTTATAAAAGCATAATGATGATAGTGTAGACCTAGTCTTATATTAATCTAGAAGGTATTTTCCAAAGCTGTCGCATGACCTTCTGAAAATCAAAATGGCGGCCAAGGTTGCCACTATACTAAGACGCAATACATTTTCAGGAGATATTTTCAAAATGAAACAATAAAGAATCATTTTTTTTAAGAAATGTTTACGCAAATAAATGATCTTTATCTTTATTAATGCATTTCGACTAAATAAGTTCCTATTGTGTAATAATTATGACTCACCAATCTGCTGCACGTAGCGAAGCACTTAAGTACACGAAATATTAGATACTAAACGAATTGCCAAATTATAAATAGTTTTCAATCAATATTAAGGAATAAAGTGAAGGAGGCTAGACCCAAAATGGGTTAAAGTATTTATTATAGAAGAGAAATAAATAAATATATAACGGGTGTTGTGCACTGAATCAGGATGGCAATTGACGATGCGCTATTCGCATGCAACCCCTGACAGATTCACCCCCTATTTTCATTAGTCTATGCTCTCAATCAAGCGGAGGCTAGAACGAAAGAGGGAGCGATTTTTCACTTTTATTAAAAACGCCGTGTTCAGTTTCTACAGAATGGCGTAAATATTCCTAACTCTAGTACTAACATTACATAAATATGTATAATAGTTATACGGTATTTATCTATGGGCCTTATATGCCCCTTAATACGAGTTTCAGTACAGAAAATAGCACTTTATGTATTCGTAATTCCAGGCCCGTTAAAATTTACCTAAACCAAGATAAATCCATAAACATTATTGGTACAAAAACCCCATCAATTATCCTGCTTTTCTATTATGATAATGAGAAATCACATACATTTTTACACTAAGTTTCGTCAAACAAGAGTTTTTTGGACAATAGTGTGATATTATTGCCTAATTATATTAAAATATAATTAAAAATTAATTCACCTATTTCCACTTCTGGGATTCGTGCCTAAGAAATAAAATTGTTATAAAATTTGACTGTTATAAAAAACCAAAGCACTTAGGCGCATCGCAAACGAGTGTCGTGTCTGATTAAAAACACCGGCAACAGTAGATTTTCATACAAAACAGTTGCACCAGTTGGCGAGTTGCGGCAACTGTTTTGTATGAAAATCAGCATTTGCCGGCGTCTTGTGTGTGTCAGATACAGAGCACTTATTAGTCTGAATTTACCGGCCACCGTTTCGTATTAAAAAAACATTGCAACTACGTTATAGTTTTGCAAACTATGTTGAAACCATGATAATATTTAATTCCGCTTCCGCTTGTAAATAAAAACACAGTCGTAAGGGTGGGTCGCGGGGTAAAGGGCAGCGGGGGCGGTAGTTCCCAGCTTCCTATACCACTTCCAGAGAGACCTAGACTCGATCGATGCTGGCGTGGTCCGTTCAGCGCATGTCTAGACTATCGATTATACCTGGGACGTAGAAGGCTAGACTAGGTTCTACGACGCACTTTAAACGAAAGTGCGTAATTAAGTACTTTCCTATAATGTACCTACCTTTAAGTCGTAGTAGAAATATACGTATTCAGGTACTTGTAAGCGATGTTTTTTTAAACTCCATTTTGGGTTAGTACCTACAGCAACATTTCGAAGTAATTTTCTTGTTAGAGGGTAAGTATTTGAATGTTCAAATTGTTTGTATGTATATGTCATAGAAGAGTATGACATGACTGTATTCGTATTTAAGTACCTACTTTTATATAGAGGAAGAAATATTTTTTAAACTTATAATAAATTATTAATCACGTAGGTATAGGTATAATATTTTTCTTGTTAATAGCTACCTACGTGGATGTCTAACTTGTCTGTGTAATTTATCCTTAAACTTAATCTTAACGCATTTCAAATACGTTACAAAACCTGTAGGTACAGGTCTGTTACCGAAAGCTGGCAATTGGTACTTTACTTTGACAGCGCCAGCTTTCGTAAGTATGTTCAAATCATCTAAACATAAGGCACTCAGTGAATGCCAACTTGTTGCTTCCACGATTCTTGTGGGCCCGTCTTATTTCAAGTTCAAGATCACCATAGGCTAAGAAGAATAGCTACTCATATCATATTCAGTGGTGTGATGTGGTCATATGGTCATCAGTGGTTAAAAAATTGCAGGGAACCTTTTGAATGCACGTCAATATATACGGTAGGCAAATAGCTTAGGTATTGATTTATCTCTGAGTACTTTTTTTTCCTGATGATATATAACATAAGTACCTACTTATCTACATAGCATTTTTAAGCTGACTTGCACCAAACTTTCAAAGTTCCTGAGCAACAACTTTACTCGCTTAACAGTTATTAACGGTCAGAATCTCTACTGTTACGAACTACCAAGCGAGTAAAGTAATTGCTTAGGGACTGTGACCGTTTGGTGCAAGTAGGCATTAGTGTAATGCTTTAAATAAGCCTAATCATACATAAATTACATTGAGAAATGAACGTAATACATACCTTTTTTACTTTGTAAACTTTGCTTTTGTGCCTACGCCGCACCCTGTTTAAATTAATGAGTTGGTGGGAGGTATTCCACCAACTCATTAATTTTATATTCATAAGTGATGCTGTTAAGTACTGTTCATAGGTAGGTAGGTAGGAAACTTATTTCCGTTCTAGAATGGTTTTCCATTGCTAAGGATTCTTTCACAGGCCTCTTTCACTGGACCTGCGCGCGCAGGCCACGTGTAAAATGGCACAAAATTACCCCTAGTTTAATATTTATTTATATTTGGTTACTAGCTGCAGCTAAGTTTCCTAGCTGATAAATTAATTGTTTTGATTTTGCCATTATAGGTAATTTATATATTTTCAGGTAACTATGATTATCATAATAATAAGATATAACTAGGATTTTATAAAAAACATAATAAATATTAATGTTATACGTACTTTATTGTTTAGTTTTGAAGATAATGAATATTCTATCTTTCTATCTAAGATCTGCACATGCGCGCTACCCCTTTTGCTGAAAGAATCCATTGCAGTTTTGAAAGAATCCTGTGCAATTTATACGGAAATGTATTTTAGTGCCATCACATTTTAAAAAATAATATGTTTTTGTTTAAACCTATGACAATAAATAGGTATGAAAATATTTAGGAAGTCAACTTGTTGCTTTCAACCACGTCATCCTTATAGGTCAATGTCAAAGAAGGTTATAAATATTTCCTGAAATTGAACTTTCGTAAAACATGGCATTAAATTACCCTTTGTAAGATATACAATATACCTATTCCAACGGCATATGTTAGCAAATTTAGGTAAATAAAGTGTTATAAGTTTATATAAAGAGGTACCTACCAAGTTACTAGGTAGCTACTAGAGACATTTTTGCCTTAAATGTACGTTACGAACCCAAATAATAATTATTACCTACAAGAAAGTTTTAGCAAAGACGGAAGTGACACAGAAGTGTGAAATAAAATACAGTAAATTTACAGCTAAATAGGTCAAACTAGGTCACAGATTTAGAAAAGTGCTGTATAAAAGAATACAAGAGAATGTAAGATAACTAAAAGGTAGTTAGATTATGTAATGCAAAATCGACTTACATGTAGCTTGACCAAACTGGCAACGATAATTATAAGAGCCACGGCCAAATACATACAGGATTGCGGCAATTTAGAATGATTTTGAAAAACACAGACCAATCAAAAACCGGGACGCGGAATTTAGTGTACTCACCAATTTGGTTACAGCGGGTAAGTGAGACTTGATGGTGAAATGATGGATCGATAGAGTCGCGCATGCGTGGTGCTATAATAAGTAGGTGTGGGTACCTATGAGTACCGATGGTGAACTGTGACATTTGAACAGGAATTTTCCACACACTTAGTGTTCATGATATACACGGTCAATTTTTAATCACCATAAAAAAAATACACATAGTCAGTTGCCGCTACTGAACACATACCTATACGGCACAAAAACTTGAAAAAATTAAGTCGAATTATTGTCAAAATAAATTTGATTAAAATTGGATAACTGTTACCGTTAGTCGCTTTCCTATGGATTTCCGTCAGGCGGTACCTTTAATTGATAATAATCCCGGGTACCAAGCGCGAGCAAGCCCGCAAAACCTCGGCTCGGGCGCCGCACTCGCGCCGCTGTCACTCTGCCATTTTATAGAAATCCAAAATTCTGACTGCACAGATGCAACGTAGTACCCCGTCTGCATTACCCATTTTTTTTTTTTTTGGTAATTAAAAATTGGTGGTGTATATGTAGAGTTATTATCATCATCATTTTCTGGTCCTTTTCCCTCGTCCTCCTCCTCTTCTTATTCCATTCGTCTCTATCACGCGTCATCTCTGTACTTACACCCGTTTTATTAATATCATGCTTCACACAGTCCATCCATTTCTTCTTTGGCCTTCCTCTACTCTGATATCCATTCACTTTCATATTCAGCACTCTTCTAGTTACATGACATTATTTCCTTAGCATCACGTGTAGATATGTGTGATGTATGAAGAGTTATTATCTAAGTCAAAAATAAGCAATTATGAAATTTCTACCACAGAGTTCTAAATAATACACAACAGACAGACTGGCTCAACCTACCTATTTATTCAAACAAGTTGTACCTCTTTACATTCTTCTCATAAAAGCAAATAAGCTAGTAGCTTATTTTAGTCTCAGAGATAGCTATAGCTACCCCTAAAGTCTACCTATACATATATACCAATATATTATAGTGATGTGGTAATATTTTATTTTTCTTCTGACCGTTAAAACTCCTTTTAAAAGTATGCGTCATCTATATACTTAAAATATATTTTTCTCTTGACTGTTAACGCCCTTAACACAAGTATAAGTTTAATTTAGCGCCATCTATACCTCAAAGACAAAACTAAATCGGTTGACTCTGGTAAGCATTTTATGGTTCATGTTTTAACTCTCATGTTGATCGACGCTGAAGTTGACCCCCGCGGCCGTATTTCGATTCCATACCTATTCGTAAGATGACGCTACTTAACCATTTTCAATAGTTTTGTTCAGTTTAGGCTCTACATTTTTATAATATTGGGATATGTAAAAAGTATTGCGTTATCGTTTATTCATACCTTATCAATTTCAGTTTTAACAGCCTAGCATACCAAGTTTTATATAGGTACCGTAGTAACATGCCTATCTTATTTTGGCGAAATAAACAATACACAATATTATACAGGTTGAGTGGGCGACAACATAACTGTCCAGAAAACAAAAAAAGGTACTCAAAAAATATCCCAGGGTTTTCGAGTTATTGGATGATATCAAAATTTCCATTTTTTACCCTTGTCCACTGTTTTCAAAAATCGATACGGTGAGCGCGATGAATACCCGTTACATTCTAATAACTACACGTGGTACTGACTAGTTGAGTAAGTATTATTAAGTTATACACAAGGACTTTTACAGGTAACTAAGAAGTGGGGAACTACTTAATAATATTATGTAGCAATTATTTGTAGAGCTATCTTAAACTGTGTAATTTATTCTTGTCATAATATGTTCCTTACATAAACATACATCAATATAAATAAAAGACTTCGATTTGACTGACTGACTGACTGAAAAACAACACAAAAGCCAAACTACTTGACGTAGAGACTTGAAATTTGCGTGCTTGTTGTCAACTGGTACTGATAAATATTACTTTCTAAAGAGAAACTCTAGTATTGTATAATGTAGGTTTATTTTTCCATAGAGATAATTTCTACGCAATTATGTACATTTTAATGATTAATTATTCCTATTATACCCTAAGGTATTAACGCAGAAATTATAGCTAAACACTGTAGTCATTACTTAGAAAGCGTTGAAGTGTAGGGTTCTCTATTATATCAATTATGTTCACATTTGGCTTAGCTAAGAAAAATAAACCAGAATGGAGACAGGTAATATATACTTTTTTTAATGATTATTAGTAAAAAATGTTTTTTATTTACTTTAATAATGCAGCAAAGACAGCATAATAAGGGGCCGTTTGTCGTCCTGAACTTTGGTGTGATTTTTTTGATGAAATAATCTCAAGCAGAATAAATAGCGATTAATGAAGGTCTAATGAAACTCATGATAAAGAGTTTATCTGCAAAATATTTATATTTGGAAGTGACGGATTGAGCTCGGCTCTCTTCTGATGTGGTTACAACTGTAGATGAGAAAATTAACATTGATAGACAGAAAGACTAAAATAGAAACAAAGAGTTATAACAAATTAGTTAACGCTTACATTTCTTGACAAACATACCCAAATTTCAAATCTCTACGTTCAGTGGTTTAGCCTGTGTGTTATCAGTCAGTCAGTCAGGACTATTTTTTTTTATATTAGTAAATATTGATGATTGAATAGCTGACGGCTGCAAGTTCGTTTGCGTTGCGAAATTTCTTTCTTAGTACGCATTTTTATATCTTGATGAACAAACTGTCCTGTTACATCGAAAGCGCTGTTGTGGATAATTACTGTACCAAAATATTTTTTTATTTGCAGGCACTGGGCACCTTTTCTTCAAGTTTGGTCTCCATGTGCGCTGGTATGACCTTCGGCATCACAGGTGTAATCCTTAAGAATAAGGACTCAAATCTGGGTTATGATGGTTCCCAAGACTCTTGGATAGGTATGAATCATAACATCTGTGACAGTCTCTATCAAATACTTATTCTAGATGAGTTTTGTATGGAACAACGTTAAACCACTATCTTCTTTTAAGTACGTACGTGGTGATGACGACGTGGACTTACCTTTCCTCTTGTGTTCTACTACGATAATGTCTCTTACCATTTTTAGGCTTGATATAATGTGACTTTATGAACATATGCCAGTATACCGTATATCCAATTAGCCACCTTGAAGAACTTTTAATTAAATATTCTCTTTCTTCATTACAGCATCGATTACCACTTTATCTATGATTATTGGAGGTGTGTGCACCGGTTCTATCTTGGATAGATACGGAAGAAAAATCACTCACATTATAATCAATATCCCCATACTCGTCGGGTGGGCTTGCATCGCTTTCGCTTCTTCCACTACCCTCATACTCATCGGAAGGTTCATCTGTGGAATATCTTCAGGAGCTCACAGGCCCATAACCATGGTTTATATTGGAGAAATTGCAGATCCCAAATATAGAAGCGCTGCGTTATTCCTACCGGGGCTTTTGTTAAATGTTGGGGTGCTCTTCAGCCATATAGTTGGAAGCTACTTTCATTGGAGAACGAGTTGTATCATATGTGCTTCTCCTGCTGTAATTTCCACAATTATATTTCTGTTTTTGAAAGAAAGTCCTTTATGGTTGATAAATAAAGGAAGAAATGAAGAAGGAGAGGCGTCGTTCCGCTGGTTCAGGGGCACTGGAGAGGCTGCTGAAGATGAATTGAAGTCGGTATTGCAGACGCAAACAAAAAAGAAGAACAGTGTGAAAGAAGTGATGGACATAGTTTGCAGCGTTTCCTTTATAAAACCATTCCTTATCGTATTTTTGGTTATGATAAATATTCAATTCTCAGGAGTCAATGTTATGCACTTTTACGCTTACGACATATTTGATAGAACGTTATCGGGTCGCGTAAATCCATTTATGATGATGATTGTGAGTGATTGTATTAGAGGAGTAGTCTCTAGTTTACTATGCGTATTTACCAAAATAATCCCAAAAAAGATTGCCTATCTCATAAGTACGTTTACTTTGAGTGTATTCCTTTTCTTTTTGTTTATATATTTGTTATTAGGCGTGTCGGGGTCCGTCTGGATTCCAATTACCTGCTTATTTGGGTACATTGGATTTTCGGGGGCATTAATTGTGGTAGGTTGGACGTTTGTTCCCGAGGTGATGCCAGGTAAAATTCGTGGGTTCGGTTCTGGGCTGACCTCATCTGTCTCTTACTTGCTGCTATTTATCGCCCTCAAAGTTACACCTGATATAATGTATTACTTCGGTGAATCTACTTTGTATGCTACTTTTGGATCATTTTCTGTTGTTTGTGGGGTTTTATTGACATTTATATTACCAGATACAAGTGGAAAAACTTTACAGTTTATTGAAGATGGCTATAGTAAAAAAATTGGAGAGAAAACTTTATATCTACCTGAGTAATTAGATACTCACATAATTATATATATTTTTAAAAGTATTGTGAAAAGTAAGAAAATTTACATTTACAAGTAATATATAACATTATTTTTTCTATCAACTTTGTTTAAATACCGCTATTCCTTATTGAAAAAGTAGCATAAACTAAGAGTAGCTTGGGACCTGGAACAAAGTATATACCAACTTTTACCGTTTCATTTCAGGCAACATTATGTGAACTACGAAGTACAGTAACAACAAAACTTGGACAGTAACAGATTTTTTTTGGCACCCGGAAGGATCAGAGAGATTTCTTGAATTTCGGTAGTAAGCCTTTCGATTACAATTTTATTTATTTTAGCGGCCAGGCTTACAGCAATGTTTATGGGCCAAGATACCAAGACAAAGAAACAAACAAACAAACATCGACACACTCACACCCCTGCACTAGGATTCCCTGTGTCGCAGGTGGCATGGACACATACAAGACATCACAACATCCAAGACCCGAGAACATACATTTGTGTTCGTCACAAATATTTACCCCGGCCGGGGTCGAACCCGGACAACCAAGCTTTGTAGGCAGGGTCACTACCAACTAAGCCACGGTGTCGTCAACGTCAAAAGACAGACATAATATAAAAAAAAATCAACCTTTGTGGAAGTTGATCTCTATGGTTTAGTTAGAGTTTGTATCTAACCTATGATTTAGAGTTTAGACTGCGACAGTTTGAGACTAGCGTATTTTTGTTGCTTGTGTAATAGGTATAAGGGCGGATAGGTTCTCGTGAAACTTCAAAATCCCAACGCTCGTATAAGCGGGTTAACCGGGGCGTTTACGCTTGGTTTTTTAGCGAGTAGATAGGTATATACAGCACTATAGGCTATTCGAAAAATAAATGCTCTTTAGTTATAAGTAGTAGCCATTTGCTCGAAGCTATCCGATATTTGTAAGCTTGTGCTAGATTTGAATGTAGCCGAGAAAAAGTTATTGCCACTAGATAGGTATATTTATATAATACAGTTCAGTTAAGTGTTACTGAATTACAGAGTATACATTTATATATGTATTTAGGCAATTACTTTTACTGTTAATCAAAATTATATACAACTATTTAAAATAGATACATACCTAATTAATAATTTTGTTTACAGTGAACAGGTTATCATGCCTTATCATTATTGAATGAATGAATGAATTACACAATATTGTAGCTACAGTGGGCTCTCTAATTATCCTTACACCCAGCTACAGAATACCCAATAGTAAGCGTGTGTAGTATTCAAGCTTCATAACAATCTATTCTATTGGTTAAAATTATTACGACAGAAAAGCGATCAGTGCAACTATCTAATTCATCAATTTACGGAAGTGCATGATAGCCCAGTGGTATTATCATGGTAATATCCATTGTCTGATATTGTAAGACATGGTGTTTCGGATCCCTGTCATCGGCATAATTTTTGCATATTTTATTTTACTATAAACATTCGACTATGAAAAAAAAAGAAATTAGTAGATTTATCAGTTTAAATTTTATTATCTTCAAGCCTACTTGAAGGTAATTTTATTGAGCTTATAACAGGGACAAAACAAATTGAAAAAAACTCCATAACACAATACATGGTACGAAATTGGCGGCCTTATCACTTAAAACAATTTCATCCAGGTAACCTTTCATGAAAATAATAAGCTTAGAAGAGGGGAACGGGGCGAACAAAAACTATGTATATATTTACCTACTACATCATTAGAAAAATCCTCCAATCCGAATACACACATAAATTAAGGAATAATAATAATATATTAATTTTAAATTTTGGAAGGGGTGTAAGGGAGCAACCAACATCTATGCTCCTAATGTCAACCTCACCTGCACGCGGTACACCCTGCAGTAACTAACGAGGCTCTGACGACCGGTGGACGGCGGTATAGCCCCTCCCATTTGACACATGCAAATCCCCCTAGCCGTTGATGGGCAGCAGCATCATCGGTGCAATTACATGTGTCCCTGCGATCGCCAACCCGCATGCCCAGCGTGGCGATTATGGGCATTACCTCCCCATGACAAGCACGACGAAAAAATGGCCCCCAGTTCCCGGTCGCCCTGCTATTCCTGGCCAAGGCGGCGGTCACGGTAACGGCAGGGCAGGGGGTGCTAGGAATCTCCGGGCTACGGAAGGCCGCCCATCCCAACTGACCCTGGCTACGTATAACGGACGCACTCTTAGGCTTGACGAACATCTGTCGCAGTTGGAAGTGGAGCTGGAGAACATTAGGTGGCATGTCCTAGGGTTGAGTGAAGTCCGAAGAGAGGGGGAGGACACTATCACCCTAGACTCGGGCCATCTTCTGTACTTCCGCGAGGGTGACCAAACATCCCAGGGTGGCGTAGGGTTTCTCGTCAATAAGTCCCTCACTAGCAACGTCGAAGAAATCTCCAGTGTGTCGACCAGGGTAGCGTACCTGATACTTCGGCTATCTAAGAAGTACAGCCTGAAGATCATACAGGTATATGCACCGACCTCGTCACACTCGGATGATGAAGTGGAAGATATGTACGAGGCCATATCAAAAGCCTTGAACAACACAACTAAGGCCCACTTCAACGTTGTTATCGGGGACTTCAACGCCAAGGTGGGAGTCCAGAGCTGCAACGAATCCAGAGTGGGACCACATGGTTATGGAAGTCGGAATCACAGGGGGCAAATGCTAGTTAACTTCCTTGAGAAAGAGGGGCTCTTCTTGATGAACTCGTTCTTTGAGAAGAAGCCCCAAAGGAAGTGGACATGGCAAAGCCCTGACGCTGTGACCAAAAATGAGATCGACTTCATTATGACGGATAAAAGGCACATATTCAGGGATGTCTCCGTGATCAACAGGTTCAATACCGGATCTGACCACCGACTTGTCCGAGGCTCCCTGAATATCGATATTAAGCTCGAAAGAAACCGTCTGGTGAAGTCCACGCTCCGACCTAACCCACTCCAAATCATGGCGGGCTCCGAGAAGTTCCAGAAGCTTCTTGGGGAACGATTCGCTGCATTGGAACCCACTGAGGATGTAGATGAGGCCCTACATAACGTGGTTGAAAGTCTGAGGGATGAGGGCATCAAATTCTGCCAAATGCAGCGTACAGGCAAGAAGTCTAAACTTTCGGATGAAACTCTTCGGCTGATGACAAAAAGACGGGAGAACACCCAGGCCACTTCGTCAGAGAGGTCAGACCTGAACAAGCAGATTGCGAAGATGATACGACGCGACCTTCGGAGCTTCAACACTCGCCAAATTGAGGAGGCAATAGAGCGAAACCGAGGGTCCAAAGTATTCACTCAGCAGCTTGGCAGGAGCCACCTGACGAAGCTGACAACACACGATGGGAGGACCGCTTTGTCGAAGCCGGAGATTTTCGCCGAGATCGAGGACTTCTATGGCCGGCTGTACACCGCACATGCCCCTCGTCCCCAACGTAACGACCACGATTCCAGAGCCACCCTGACACGCCACTACACCGACGAACTGCCTGACATCAGCCTAGACGAGATCGTATTGGCTCTGAGACAGCTTAAAAATGGAAAAGCCCCCGGTGAAGACGGAGTTACTTCAGAACTTCTGAAGACGGGAGGAGCTCCTGTCATACAAGAGTTACAGAGCCTCTTTAACTCCGTCATTCACAGTGGGAGAACTCCAAAGGCGTGGAACAGGAGTATAGTAGTTCTCTTTTTTAAAAAGGGAGACAAGACCCTTTTAAAAAACTACAGGCCCATCTCACTCCTGAGCCACGTCTATAAGCTGTTTTCAAGAGTCATAACGAATCGTCTCGCCAGAAGACTCGACGAGTTCCAGCCACCGGAACAGGCTGGGTTCCGCAGAGGCTTTGGCACCATAGACCACATCCACACAATGAGGCAGATTATACAGAAGTCCGAAGAGTATAATCGGCCCTTGTGCTTAGCTTTTGTGGACTATGAGAAGGCCTTTGACTCTGTTGAAACCTGGGCTGTCCTGGAATCCTTGCAGCGATGCCAAGTAGACTATCGTTATATCGAAGTGCTAAGATGCCTTTATAATGCTGCCACCATGAGTGTCCAAGTACAGGACCAGCAGTCTAAACCCATCCAATTGCGCAGAGGGGTGAGACAAGGGGATGTTATATCCCCAAAACTGTTCACAAGCGCATTGGAGGATTTGTTTAAGACGCTGGACTGGAAAGGTCTGGGCATTAACATAAATGGCCAATGCATCTCACACTTACGATTCGCCGACGATATAGTCTTAATGGCGGAGTCGCTGGAGGAGCTACAACAGATGCTGGACGGCCTAGCATCAGCCTCGCGACAGATAGGTCTCGGCATGAATTTGGATAAAACCAAAGTCATGATCAATGACCACATTGATCCGGGACCTATCGTCGTAAATGGCCACCTTCTTGAAATTGTTTCAGAGTACACGTACCTCGGGCAGATTCTGCAGTTAGGTAGAAACAATTTTGAAAAGGAGGCCAAGAGGAGGATTCAGCTGGGCTGGGCAGCATTTGGAAAACTGCGTCGGGTCTTTTCGTCACCCATACCGCAAAGTTTAAAAACGAAAGTTTTTAACCAGTGCGTCCTACCCGTCATGACATACGGAGCTGAGACGTGGACACTCACGGTACGGCTAGTCCACCAGTTTAAGGTCGCTCAGCGAGCTATGGAACGGGCTATGCTCGGCGTCTCTCTGAAGGATATGATCCGTAATGAGGTTATCCGACAGAGGACCAAGGTTACCGACATAGCTCAGAGAATTAGCAAGCTGAAGTGGCAGTGGGCTGGTCATATCTGCCGAAGAACCGATAACCGCTGGGGTAAACGAGTTCTTGAGTGGAGACCGCGAATCGGCAAACGTAGTGTAGGACGTCCTCCGGCCAGGTGGGGTGACGATCTGCGGAAGGTTGCAGGCAGAAGATGGATGCGGCAAGCCGAAGACAGGGCGCGATGGCGCTCATTGGGAGAGGCCTATGTCCAGCAGTGGACTGCGATAGGCTGATGATGATGATGATGATGAAATTTTGGAATATATAGATTGTAGTAGTTAGCTTATGCTGAATAAAAAATTGGTTGTCTGTAAAGTTGATTTACATACGATAGTTTAATGTGACAACGTTATAACCAGCGTAACGGGACAATGAGCGTTACCGGTCAATGGCGTCAACGTTTTCGTGCATCAACCGGCGTTCATCGATTTATTAGACGTAGTCACGTCAAAAATATCACTATCATCACCCTGCCCTTATCCCACACTTAGGTGGGGTCGGCACAACATGTCTTCTTCTTCCATTTGTCTCTATCAGCCGTCATCTCTGTACTCACATCTGCTTGTTCGTATCCTCTTTCACACAGTCCATCCATCCTTTCTAATAAAAATTATATAAACACATAAAGGTAGAAAAATATAAGTACCTACGAGATAATTCGCATTAAATTCTGCCGAAGTATAATTTGCTTTCTTGTATTTCCTTTCCAAAGTTTCCGTCTTCCGCTTTCAATTTAAAACCCAGACGAAAAAACTGCTACGACGAAGTTGAAAAGATTAAATTATCTTATTCGAGATGGTTATCACTTTCTTTAGAATCCTATTTCACTATCGGACTTGAAAAAAAGAAATTAGAAAAGTTTTGACGCCTTTGATCAAAACACTTCAATCAAAGTTGCAGACTTGAATTTATTTCTGGCACCTTCCTCTGAGTTAGTAGGTAGGTAATTATTAATGAGTTTATTTTGCGGCGTCACACGGCTTAAGGCTAATCCTCAAATCCAATTCCATACAAAATGTTTCGGACAAATACTCAAAAAGTACGCCGTATTATTATAGTAATTTCTTCACACTATTCGTTTCGTCCATGTTTTTTGATTTCGTTAACAAAAAAAGTGAAAGGTTTCATACTTAAATTTAGATTTTATAAACTCTCTCGGAATCGGACAAATACTCAAAAAGTACGCCGTATTATTATAGTAATTTCTTCACACATTCTTCACATAGACGAAACGAATAGTGTGAAGAAATTACTATAATACGGCGTACTTTTAGAGTATTTGTCCAAAACGTTTTGTATGGAAATTTGCCTTGAGGATTCCCCTATATAAATAAACCAACGCAAACTTTGAAACGCATTACTTTGAATTCCTTTCTTAGTACCCACCTATCTTGACAAACATGCAATCGTTATTTCAAATCTCTAGGTCCACAAAATAGTAGGAACATTGCGTTGTCTGTCAGTCAGTCAGGTCAGGACTAAGCTTTATAAATATTTAAGTGTATATTATAAAATGCAAATATTTGTCGAGATGATTGTATGAATGTTTGTTACCTACTCTGTCACGCAGAAGTTATAACGATTAGTACGAAGTTTTTCTTGGAACGAAGATATTATTGTACATAGAAAAGTTTATCTGAAAATCCAATTGAATACTTCAAGTTTGTTATAGTAGAAGATCTTTATATTCTTTTAGCTATCGGAAAAAGCGCTATCAACTGACTTATCTTTCAAGTAGAACGAGAATTTTTCTATCATGGAAGATATAAAATGCTTTATGATGGTATACACCGTGTCTCGCGCAGCTTTTGAGACGCAAAATAGCTGATGCGACGATAAAAAGATTGTGTACAAAGATAACCGTTCCCATAGAGATGTGCGTGGATTGTGAGTGCACATATTGTTGCGTACACAAAGAGGGTAGGGTCGGGTTTGAAATACAGCGACTTCAACCTATTAAGAGGATGTGTAAAACTGTCACAAATGACAGCGTCTGAATTGCAAGACAGTGATAGCGCAATTACACACCTTAACTCGAGGGAAGAGGTTAGATATAGATTAATGCAATAGCATAAACGAATACGAACAGGCTATTGCACGCGGTTCCAACTATGGCAATAGAATTAATTTTTTTAAACTAGTAAAGTTTTTAAAATAAATTACTAAGAAAACGTTATATTTGAAAAAAAAAGCGCCGAGGGAAAGAATTCACTAAGCTATCATGGACTCTCGTTATCGAATGGTACGTAAATTTTGGCATTTTGGGCACCCATTTTGTTCCAAACTTTACGTACCATTCGATAACGAGAATCGATGGCAAGATCTTAATTTGTCGAGCAGTAATCGACTCTCGTTATATAATTGTAGGTACGTCAATGTTGGCACAAAATGGTAGACCAAAATGCCGAAATTGACGTTACAATAGATAACGGGTCTATGGCAGCTTAATGAATTGGTCTAAAAGTTATATGGGGGCGACAGCCGGAAGTATCCAAGATCTGTGGTGCTTAGCAAATTAAGCCCCAGTACTTCGTTATCTATTGTGACAATAGATCGTCTGTCAAATACGAGATGATCATTTAATTACATGAAAATTATGATAAAACAACCGCAATTAAAAAAAACTTATCTGTTATTATTTGACTCCACAAGAAATAAATCGCTGCAACTCTATACCAAGTTTATGCTGAAAGAGCTATTTCACTTTGCAAGCGTTTTTTCATTTGTGAGAAGCGACGTATTGTCAGATAGCGCCATTCATTTACGAAAATCCCTCGGCAGTTTTTGTAAAGTATTCATAAATGATATTTCTGAATACATATTTTTGTAAATAAACATTGAGAAAAATGAGTTTGCAATCAGGGGACTTGACTTGACGCGAAATGCCTGCCTGTCGCACGGTACGGCAGAGTATTTTAAATTTATCTAACGAATTCAACACTTATCTAATCGAAATAAGGTATATACATACATACATATTATATTACATATTTACGATTTGCGCAAGATGGCTTTCAATCGCGCTACGTTTATCGTTTTCTTCTACGAGTATGGTATTTCAAATTTGAGGAAAACCAAACACTGTTAGTAAACTTTTTTGTGGTAAAAACGTACGTAAGAACTTTTATATCATCAATTCAATATTATAATTGTACTATACTTGTACGTGTAATCTGAAAAATAAATAAAATATTATCTTTTAGACAGACTATTCTACGTATAGTGTAGGTACTACTTTATTTTATTATACCTACTTAGTATAATGTTGAGATATATTTTACGAGTTCTAAAATTCTGTTAGCAAAGTTATTCGTATTGTAGAGTTTATTCTGGGTTGTAGATTTAGGACACCCTGTCGATCCTTTATTGTTAAACTCAAAAAAGGTAAACAACAATTAGATTCGGATAACAATAAACCAAGGAAAATGGCCTTTGTGAAACGTTTTCATTATGCCAGAGAAAACATTGGCAGAGTCTTTTCTATTGAGCCTGTCTGGAATCCTGCTATATTACACGAGTAGCTACGAGGTGTAAATTAATTCCCTTTTTTTCTGGTCATGTCAGTGACTCCGTTGACGTGTGGTAAGGCAATATTTTTTTATTATATTTTTCTTTTACACAAGTAAATAATAGTGTGGTAAGGCAATATTTTTTTATTATATTTTTCTTTTACACAAGTAAATAATAAAAGCAAATAAATAAATAATACATATTTTGGATACTTCACACAACGCCATCTAGCCCCAAACTAAGCAGAGCTTGTACTAGGGAACCAGATAACTGATACAGTACTTATGTTTATGTTTTATTTGTAAATATATAAATAGGATACATAGAAAACCCCCAGACTCAAGACAAACACCGATGTTCATCACACAAATGCTTGTCTTGAAGCGGGAATCGAACCCGTGACACCGGGCGTGGCAGTCTAATGCACTTGCCACTCGACCATCCTCGGATTTCAGAAATTCGAGATTCAAGATTTCGGAAATTCAAAAAATCCATCTTGGTCATTGATTTTTGTGTATGTTTTTAGTTTTTCTTATATTTTTCTAGTAAGTACTTACTGTTAGAAAGGTACTTACTGTGTTTCATTAGTTCTCACAGGTAACTGTTGATTTAAATTGTTAATTCTGTGTGTGCACGTTTTGGATTGTAGTCTAGAACAAAACTTACCTTAGATTATTTTAACTATATTATATTCGGCTATTTTCTGTTTTGCATACCTTATGTAATAAAATAAAATAAAATGTTTAACCTATTTTGAGATGTGATCTAGTGTGTTGGTTTACTATTTGTGTGAGATTTTACCAAGACATGCTATAAGTCTTGTCGCGTTGCACTTACAAGTAGATACTTATGGTGTAACGGGTGCGCTATAATGCAAATTTAAAAGTATTACGTGGGTTTGTTAAGACTTTACCCCTAAATTAAGTTAACTAAGAATTCAACTGGAAATTCAAGAATTGGGAAAACTTGACGAAAAATCATACTTTATTCACGTGAACTTTTATCAAGTAAGAACATGATGTATTTAATACATATTTTAATTTATTGAATAGTATTAATTGTACGAATCGTTATTTTCAACCGACTTCAAAAAAGGAGGAGGTTGTCAATTCGAGTCGATTTTTGTTTTATGTTTGATAGAGATTTTAAAATTTTTTTTTTGGGATATACTTTCAGATTACTCCCAATTATTATTATTATTATATACATAGAAATTTAATCAAAATTGGTTCAGTAGTTTAGTTTTAAATTAAAAATAACTGAAAAAAATATATCCCTGTGACTACTACTACCATTAAGACCAGGTTGTCAACCGTTTGTTATCAACGTATCCTTAGTTACTTTGGCCATATAGCCCGAAGGCAACCCGACAATCTCGAAAAACTGGTTGTAGTGGGAAAGATTGAAGGTAAAAGACCACGTGGTAGATCACCTAGCCGCTGGTCCGACCAGGTCAAGACACTCACGGGACTCCCTGTCTCTGCCGCCCTGAGACATGCAGAAGACAGACAAGCATGGAAGCAGCTTGCCAATCGAGCCACTCAAGTCTTTCAAGACGGGCACGACCTTCAGTAATGAAGAACACTAAGAAGAAGACCACTACTTGCCTACGGTCACTTGAACCCTTCGATCGAATACCTTGCGATCTGATGGTCGCGAGTACGAATCCCGGTGGCAGTCATGCGTAAATAGGTTTTTTCGGTCGAAAAAATCTATGTATGCATCCCACGTTCTCGCAACGGTGAAGAAAAACATCGTGAGGAAACCGGCATGGCGTAGAACCAAAAGTTCGAAAACATGTGTCGAGTGCACGAAAGGAGCCTCTTCGAGGCGCACTTGAAATCCTTTCACCACACTTGTTTGACAGAACTAGTGACACGATAAGAAGAAGATTATTTTTTAATTTGTCTAGATTTTTGGGATTATTGATCCTTTCGGGATTGCAGGTTCAATTATTACCTACTAGAGTACCTACCTGTGTATTTTCCTCATCATGAAATAAAAGCGATCGTTACGGTAAAATAAATTGTGAAAACGGCATTAATAAACATTTTGTTACCTCGTCCTTTCCCAATTTATCTCCCACTCGAAATTGTCAGTTTTTTTATTTCCATTTCAAATGTAAATTGAGTTAGAAGCTTCGTTTCAGCTTTTTGTCGAGAGTGTTTTGTCGACTTTTAGAATTCTTATGGATTTTAAAGTCGGTGATGTTTCAAAAAGTCTGAAATACTTTTATTGTATTTGTCCAGAGTTTAACAAAAATGACAACGCAATATTTAGAGTAGGTATAAATTTAAGTGATGAACTCTATTGTTATTTAAACTTTCCTGGGAAATAAAAGGCTATATTATTTTTATAAATTAAAGTGTCATTTTATTGTTGCCTGCACATTATCATCTATAGCAGCCCACTTCTGGACGTAGGTCTCTCCCAAGGCGCACCGCTGAACCCAATCTTCGGCTCTTCTCACCCACCTTCTACCAGCTATTAGCGCGCGGACCATCGCTCCATCTAGCCAGTAGCTTGTACAATACGCTTGTCTAGATGCGGTCTCGACTCAATTACACTTTCTTCATCTGTCAAAGAACCGACAACCGTTGCAAGTATATTTGTGCCAATTTTTTTTCAAAATATCAAATATTATTTGCGGAAACAAGAAACAGATGAAACCCAAACGAAAAGTTTGTTTAACGACAAAGGTAGCGAACGTGTTATTAAAATAGGCCCAAGCAAAGTGAACACAAGGGGTTGGTTGTAAGTACATAACATACAGGTACTGTGTTTTAGCCGCGAACATAAATGTAAACACTCGTGTGAACTTTAGCTCTTTTTAAAAGGACGAAAGCAACTTAAAAAAGAATAAATTTTATAGGTATTCCAGATAATTTAATTCAAATAAGCATATCACAGTAGTACAGCATCTCCAGTAGTTAAACTTCTCTAATAATCATACATCGTTTATTTCAGACAAGTCAATATAACAATAATAAACAGGCCATAAAATAAATGAGTAGAGATTAGAGGAAGCCTGAAAGTAGTGACAGATAAGTTGAGGAATAACGGGTTATCGTGGTATGGGCATGTGATGCGGAGGGATGAATGCCATGTCACTAGGAGAGTGTTAAATATGAAAGTAGATGGATTTACGAGAAGAGGAAGACCAAAGAAAATATGGATGGACTGTGTGATAGAGGTTATGAACAAAGCAGGCGTGAGTACAGAGATGACGGCTGATAGAGACGAATGGAAGAAGAAGACATGTTGTGCCGACCCCGCCTAAGTGTGGGATAAGGGCAGGGCGATGATGAAATAGGCCATAAAATTTTGTAAAAATAGAATTGATAATACATGTAATTAAGTTAAGATAAGATTATTATGATATTGCTTGTAGTGTTTGCCTATAAAAAGCCACAATAGCCTGCTGATACAGATTTAGATATTGTAAGTTTTCTCACATGCCCTATTACAATACTAATGCAGTAGGTTAAGGGTAATGTTTCGGATAAATACTCAAAAAGTACGCCGTATTATAGTAATTTCTTCACACTATTCGCTTCGTCCATGTTTTTTGATTTCGTCAACAAAAAAAATTAAAGGTTTCATACTTTAATTTAGATTTTATACGTGTTTTAAAATTAACCCTACTAACTTAAAAACACGTATAAAATCTTAATTAAAGTATGAAACCTTTCACTTTTTTGTTCACGAAATCAAAAAACATAGAGGAAACGAACAGTGTGTAGAAATTACTATAATACGGCGATACTTTTTGAGTATTTATCCGAAACATTTTTGTATGGAATTCGGATTTGAGGATGCCCCTTAAACTCAACCTACGCAGGCATTTGGACTCATTTGAACGGAATTGATTAATAAATAATGTAACTAATATTACCTACATCCCAGATTTACTTACTTTAATCGCGCATTTCAGTCAGGAATCGCGACTCGATCACGGACGCCATAAAATGAGAAGAAAACCCATAAAATAAATTGAATGTTTAGGTACCACTTGTACTGATTGAATAAACACGTTACTTGCATAATAATTACCTACATTCCAGAACTAGACATAAAATAGTAACTTCGTTTCTGTTGTATACCTTACCTTTGTACCTTGTACCTTTCTTTCTTAGTAGGTACGCGCTTATAGTTCTTGACTAACATATCCCAAATTGCAAATCTCTACGTTCAGTGGTAGCACCCGTGGGTAGTCAGGCATTCAGGACAAAGCCATACATAGTTGTGAATGTTAATGAAAAATAAATATAAATACTTTAAGTAGTTAAATACTTACAGTTTCATTTATTAGTCCTTTTTTACTTAAACTATGTCTCCTAGAAGTTGTGTTTGTGAATATTTAACTAGTTATATCCGCCTATTTTCGAGTACCTTTACTAGGTTATGTTACTATTAGTGGAAACCTAAGTATATTCCATGCTGCATTGATGATTGATTGATTAGAGATCAATAGCTATAAGCAGAGTACACTAAGATATACCTATAAGTAATAGTTGAACTACGGCGGGCCAGACCTTGAATCAAGCCGATCGGGCTGCGGTCGGTAACAAGGTAGAGTGTTCTCCGGAGCATCGTAGCATATCACAGTCCATTCGGTGTGAAGACGCAACCGGACAGAAGTATTCAGTCAAGCTGATAATTACATGCCTCGCTCGAGGTGTGAGAAACTGATGGTTGACGTGGAAACCGATATTCTGAAGGCTATCGGAGCAAATCTACGGAAACTGATGAGGCCTAACCTCTTGGATAGGTAAATCACAGCAGTGTTAAGACACATAATCCCACACGCCGCTATCTCACTCGCATATTTGTATATTGTTGAAGATATAAATTGACTGAGTCAAAAAAGTGGAGCGTTGACTTTATTATTACAACCTTAAGTATATTTTTAACTTATGCGAAGAAAATAGGGCAATACTGTTTTCCACGGAAAGGTCACAACAGTATTAAATAACGCGATCTTTTTGCACAACCCTAAAGAATTTGATGACGATTGACGAACTTTATGGTTAGAAACGAAGTTCCAGAAACAAGCGATGATGTTTTTAGTTGTTTATGGTTGGCACTTCACTTGCATTTGAATCCAGCCCTGTATACCCGAGTTACAAATGCAGCCTGGTGGCTTGCGGTACCTAAGTGACTCAACCAGATCTCGCATCGAAGAGATCCATTTGATGTTAGCACTACAGTCTCCATTGTTGGTGTCTGGTAGAGATTGCTTAAGGTGCTATATTAAAATGTCAGAAAAGACAGCGGCCTAATTATATCAAGATTATTGATATTCTATAGTTATCAATTTATTAACATCAAGTTTTTAACCTGTACCGTTATTGAATAAGAATGTAGCGCAGCGACTCCAAATATTACATATCGCCTTGTTAGCGAATGAAAGACCACATTTTAGCTTTTTGCAATCTTTTTTTCATGGCGATAGTCCATTTCGGCCTTGCTGCTAGTGTCATGTTTAATAAAATCGAAACAGACGAAGAAAAGTTAACAGTAACACGATTAGTAGAGGTGGTTCAAAAGGAAAAAATAGATAGCATTTTTTAGATTAGCATAGCAAAGATAAAATAGTAAGTACTATTATTTTTCAATATTTCTATGTAATGTTATTGCTAAACGTAAAATACGATATTCTTCACTTTTCATGACTTCCATCTCACCTGATTCAAATCACAAGTCATCCCAAATTAAACGTCACTTTGTGAGCCTGACATTGTTAATATCGGGACTTTGTTAATTTATTTCCCAGACCTACCTCTTTTGAAACATTTAACATAAAGACGAGACGGGCACAGGGCGAGATCATCACGACTTTCCGCCACTGAAAAATTGATTGTATTATTAAATACAAAGGCTAATTAAAAAGTTTTATAGTTCATAACGCAATATTTTTTTTCGATAAAGAAAAGGTAATGTAGAAGGGGTATTATTTTTTGGTTACTACAAAATGACAGAGTGACAGCGGGGCGAGTGCGGCGCCCGAGCCGAGCTGCAGCGAGCTGGCTCTAGCTATTGACGCAAGGCCATAGGAAAACAACTAACGGTAAAAGTTATCCAATTTTTATCAAATTAATTAAAAAAAAAATAACTTATTTTTTTAAAGATTTTGTCCCATTATATTGTGTTCAGTAACCGCAACTAGTTATGCGTATTTTTGACGTGACTACGTCTAATAAATCGATGAACGCCGGCTGCATGCACGAAAACATTGATGTCGTTGTCCGGTAACGCTGTCATTGTCCGATAACGCTCATTGTCCCGTTACGTTGGTAGTCACGTTAAACTATTGTCCGTAAACCAACTTTACCAGACAACCATTTTTTTTTCTGGTGATTTAAAATTTGCGGTGTATAAAGGATGCTACGAGCTCAAATACATTGAATACCTATTGCAAAGAGAATATTGACTCCTTCAATTCTTCCGAGTTCCTCCACCCCGTACCGATAAGAAAATGAACTTTAATTTAATTTTAATTAGCTGTTTCACAAGATGAGTATAATTAAATTATTTGAAATTCAATTACACAGTATAATTAAAACGAGAAAGGGTACCACGATTTTACTTGTTAGCTGTGTTTTTGTTTGCATTTCATTTTCCGTAACTCGATTTGTTTGTAGGCGTAAAAGTTTTTAATTTCGCGAAAATACCATCTTATGTAGAGTTTGATCAAAAATAATTCAGCACCATAACTTCGGTGACAAAAAGAAAACCCAGCTGATATTTTAGAGGCAATATTCGACCATTTTACCCGTTGACGATTTTACTTCAACCCAAATTTATAAACCTTTATGTGCAAATCAAAGTATACCTACTGAAAGTTTATTTTATTACAGATAGATTGTTTTTATAAATAAAAGTTCCATCTGTCACCCTTTAATAACACAGACAGATAGAACTTTTTTGCCCTTTCCGTCACCCTGCTCTGTCCGCCTAGGGTGACAATAATTCATGTTGAGAGGATATATAATATCTAGACGGATTGATCAATGGATGGATTGTTTGATCTTATTACGAATTTTGATATTCTAGAACAGGATGGTTTTTTTTATTATTTTTAATGTATCGCGTCGAATGATGCTCACATAATTATGAGCGATCTTCACGTAAGTATAAGTTCGTTTACTCATTAATTGTGAGTTGCCTGTTAAGTAAACAGAATAAAAGATTAATTAACTGGTATTTGTCATCAAATGAATAAAATAAAATAAATATTTAGGACATTACACACAACGCTATATAGTCCCAAACTAAGCAGAGCTTGTACTATGGAAGCCATCACACCAATGTTTGTCCTAAAGAGGGAATCGAACCCGCGACGCCGACGGCGTGGCAGTCCAACACACTTGCCGCTCGACCATCCGTTTCGTCAAAAATCATGGGGTTTTCTATGTAGTCTATGTATGTATCAAAATAAGTATAGGTAACCATATCGCATAAATACTATAATAAACCATGTTCCAAATCAAATCAGTGTCGACAGATCTTAAGGAGGTAGCTAAAGTCCTTGGGTTGATTATAAGATCAATCACATGTGACGAATCGGTAAGTCACTGAGCATAGTCGAAGGGTCGAGGGAGAATGGATCAAGTGTTACCTTCTCAAGTCCCTTTTGATCCCGTTAAGGGTAATCCTCAAATCCGAGTTCCATACAAAAATGTTTCGGACAAATACTCAAAAAATACGCCGTATTATAGTAATTTCTACACACTATTCGTTTCCTCTATGTTTTTTTATTTCGTGAACAAAAAAAGTGAAAGTTTTCATACTTTAATCTAAAATTTTAAATGTGTTTTTAAGTTAGTAGGGTTAATTTTAAAACACGTATAAAATCTAAATTAAAGTATGAAACCTTTGATTTTTTTTGTTCACGAAATCAAAAAACATAGAGGAAACGAATAGTGTGTAGAAATTACTATAATACGTGCGTACTTTTTGAGTATTTGTCCGAAACATTTTTGTATGGAATTCGGATTTGAGGATGCCCCTTAATGTGTATATAGTGGCTTGACTCAAGTATTAAAAGAGTTCAAGTATAATTTAGGAGCTATACTTAAAAATTGCTTGTTATTTTTATGTATAAAGATACTTTTCAACCGACTTCAAAAAAGGAGGATATAATCAATAGATACCTAATAAGGTACAATGGTTTTTATAAAACACACTTTAGGGGTCGGTACAGATCTGACGTAAAACGCGTCGCGTATTATCGGTCGCGTAACGCCAAAACAGACAACTATATGATAAAACATCCAACCTTTCACACCTAACCGATGATGCGTTCTAACGCGTACCTACTAACTATGATACGCTCGACGCATCTTCCGTCAGATGTGCAAGCACCCTTAGTTGATCAATTAAGTGTTTTACACCCATATTCAAAGTCGATTTTTTCACTCAAGTGAATATTTACGTGAGTGGTTAAATGGCGGCCGTTTTACTAAAGGTTCGGCTGTCACCTGTCAAATTTTAAATGTAAGTATTCACTTGAGTGAAAAAATCGACTTAGATTATGGGTGTTAGTCGCTGAATAAAGTGCCGGTGACATACGGTCTTTTTTTTGTGTCTTTTGCAGTTACGCGAGTACCAATCCGCCCGTATACACGCGACAAATATAAACCGCGTTTGAAACCACACTCAGTGAAACAATAAAATAAAAAGGTCTGTCGAATTTGGAACAACAAAGAGCAACGTCTATCTAAGGTTTCAAAGACGGACCTCGTTTGCTAAGCCAAAATATCTCTTTAATTAAGTGGATTACTCTTCTCAAGTTTTAGCAAAAAGTTCAAATTACTTAAACTGGAAATACGTTGCCTAACTTTAACAGCGAAAATTTATCAGCGAATTAAAACAGGATTTGAATTAAGCCTTTGTTTTCAGTTATTAAGAAGTGAAAATAAAATAGTAAACTGGTTAACGATATTTTTTTAGATTTTTCGGGATACTATCTTACCAGTACATATTATACCGCACAAACAGTAAAACCAGGAAGTCATTCACGACAGTAGTGTTGATATATACATATTATGTAGTTCAAAATACGACCGACAAAGACTTCATAAAGTAATAAGGGAGTCAGATAGAATTCCTTTATTCCATAGAATCAGCTTAAGAGCATTATGGTAAAGCATTTGATTTTAATCTTCCGTTTCATCATTTTCTTCTTGGACCCGAAACAGCGTGCATAATAAATTCAATTCAATATAATAAGGGGAACAATAAATTATATTTTTGTCGTAGCATAGCCCCCAATTTTGTTAATGGTTTGTTTCGGTTCAGCCTTCGCAATTAATTCTGGTATTTAACAGATTGTCGGCGATCTCGCGGGGACAGTTAACTTTATATCGTACTAGCTTGTTGTGCCCTCTTTAATTATTTAATCTTATTAATATTTAAAAGGTGATTTATGAGGATGGATACATAGATGAAAAGATCGATAAATAATTTTTTGTTATTCAAACACGCAAAAACTACTGACCCGATTGTGCTGAAAGGATATGTGATTACATTCATCATCATCATCAGCCACTTTAGTTCACTGCTGGACACTTTAGGCCTCTCCCATAACGCGCCACTGAGCCCTGTCTTCCGCTCTGCATCCTCTTTTTACCGGCTGCCTTTCGTAGGTCGTCGCTCCAACTGGCCGGAGAGCGCCCTACACTACTTTTGCCGATACGCGGGCTCCACTCAAGAACCCGCCTGCTCCAGCGGTTGTCGGTTCTTTGGTATAATATATGGCCAGCCCACTGCCACTTCAGCTTGCTAATCCTGAAAGCTATGTCGATAATTTTGGTTCTTTATTATGATAACGTTCCGGATTTTATCTTTCAAAGAAACTCCCAACATGCATTCATTAGTTATTATTTCATTCTATATTCATTAATTCATTAGCTGGAAAAACTTATCATGTGTATATTATTAATATATATTATATTACTAGGAATAGTATATAGTAGTAGTAGTATATAATTGTATTTTTTTTACAATTGGTGTCTCTGCATTATTCACTTGCTCCGCACGTATTTCGGAAAATCATACTTTATTTTCTAGATTTCTATCCTAATCAAAATTAACTGTCAAAGTCATCATACCCCTGACACGTTATTTCTTACACGTGTCCCTCGTACGAGAACGTGATATCAAGTAAGAGTAGGTACTTTATGATATTTTGGTAAAGTACAAATTGCAGAAACGAAAATATAGATTTTGTGGACTTTTTGACTAAAGAGTATTTAAAGATTTCAGACTGAAGCTGCTACTGAAAAATATACAGCACCATCGACAGAGCACGGTTTTGCGTATTGATCCTTATAAAAAAGTTAATAAGTATTTATTAACCTATAATATTCTACCAAAATAATGTTTGCATTGAATATTATTAATGGGTCCCTTATAATCTAACGCATGAGCTAAGTTTGAAAGCAAAGTGCCTATCATAAATAAAGTTTTATACATTTATAGTTCAGTGTGAAAGCTCGGTAAAGTTTCAGCGAATTTCATAGCGCTGCCTTTTAAGGTTGAAGCAAACTTGAAATTCAGTTTACAAAGTTATTACATTCGCATCAGAGTTTTAAAATTTGTATTATCGACTATTTCCCGCGTTTGAATTTTATATAATCTACAAGGCTTTGTTTCTGCTGGACAACACGGAGAAAAAAATCTCGTTGTAGTTACTAAAATTATGGTTGGTTGGTAATTCCTGCAAACGAAATTTAGTAACGATTACAATATAATAGTTCTAGCTAATAAAAGTTATTTATTGGTACAAGAAAATATATAATAGGTTACTATTTACTCTTGCTTGTCCAATTTTAGTAGAAGATATTAATAAAAAAAAAATAGGCATTTCGAAATCTATTATGGTAAAAAAATAAAAGAAAATTTAGATTATAGAAAAGTAATAAATAAAAAATTAATTACCAAAATACGTTTGTAAAATCAAAATCTTGGGTAAAATAGCTCACGGTCATACAGATAGCGAAAGTTATGACAGACCGGACTAGCCCTTTCCAGGATTAACTTATCGCCACGAACCCCTAAACTAAAACGGCGGAACCACAGTTAAATCCTATCTTCCGTCAAGTGAAATAATTTATCGTCCTTGACATTGCTATAAACGAGTTTACGCCTGCTAATTGATTGCTCAAACATTTCTTATTTATTTGTATTTTATTAATTAAAGTCCTACTAATGTAAGGTATAATTGAGAAAGTTTGGGAGAATAGATGGATGGTTCCTCTATCACGCCAAAACGACAGAAACTGAATGGGTATTAAACATAGTTTACAAGTGGAAAAGAACTTATGCTAATTTTTATATGCCGTGGACTACGTTATAAACTTATTACATGAAGGGTACAACCGGGTTAGATGCCCAAAGGGATGGTTGATTTTCTAAAGTAGGTAAGGTCTGTAGGAAAAGTATACTTTCAAAAATCAAATGAAAGTAATATTTGGTAAAGTATGAAGCATTTGAAATACTAGCTGACGCCTGCAAGTTTGCCTGCGTTGCGATTTTTTTGAAATTCCTATCTTATTACGCACCTTTAGACGAATACACCCTCCGCATTGTGTGTGAGGCCTGTGAGTTGTCGGTTAGTCAGTCAGTCTAGATAATATTGATGATGTTAAAAATGGGCATATATCCCGGCTTAACCCTACTTAAAGTTTCTAGCTTCTCTTGAAAACTAGTTGCTAATGCTGGCTTTCAAACTAAAGCTAAACTCCTAAAACATTGGTTCGTTGGATCTAAGATAAACTTACCCATCTTGATAAAAAAATATATTTATTATTGGAAAAGTTTTGACTAAAATAAAAACAGATAATTTTATTTGTATTTTTATTCTCATAGGCTTGTAATATACTGTATTGGCAAGGCGTAGTTTCTGTTCATGCGTCGATAATTTGGATAAACAACGAAATTGAACTCGTTTTGTCAAAAAATATCCAGGTACTCAGTTGGTAACGCCCAAACTGCACTGAAGCAGATTGGGCGAGAGTGTGCTGCGGGTATAAAATAAAGCCATGTTCTGGCATACGTAGAGAAACTCACATCTCGCATTTCATCCGGCTTACCGGAACTAAATCGAAGCTTTGAACAGGGCCGTATTTAGCATAAAATTTTTATTTAATTCACCAACAATTTTTACATTGTGACGGAATTTCTAATTCTAAAAAGGTTCTAAAAAATTCAAAAAGTGACTGAATCAACAATATGCAAAAGTCGCTGAATTTTTCAAAAAACTAGCATTTTTTAATTACAATGCATACGTATTATTGTACATAAGTACGAAGACTAAAGCTACCAGTTTCTACCAATAATCCTGTATTTTAAGTGGAACTAAATTATTCAACTTTTCATGATCTCTATGACCTATGGTTTATAAGTCTGATGAGAAAAAATATTATCAAATGTCTTCTTGATTTATGTGCTTATAATTTCTGATTACAGCAGGACTTGAACCTGTAAGTTCAACTTTCTGTGTCGGGCTCTTTCCAGCTTTGAGCTATGCCGATATACCTACATAGAGTCTGCACAACAGTAGGCACCTACGAATCATAAATGCGGCTCTGCCTATGAGCTAAGCCGAACCCAGCTCATTAACTTCAAAGAGCAATAAAACACTAGAACGGGTGTTTCCCTTTAGTCGAATAAGCTTCCGTAGAACTGGAAATACGCCTGGAATATGGATGATCTGGACAAGAAAGTCAAGAAAAATGGGGAAGTGCTACAAACCAATGCAAGCCGTTTTCATCAGATGATATTGAAAAGCGTCCATTAATTTTAGGACATATTTTTTTATTGTACACTCAGCTGCACAGATACGTATACACTCTCAAGCTTTTACATTTATATTTTACTCTTAATTTTGTAAAGACATTCCTCTTCTCACAAGAATTCTGACAAGTAAGATAACTGTATTAAGGCTAATCCTCAAATCCAATTCCATACAAAATGTTTCGGACAAATACTAAAAAAGTACGCCGTATTATAGTAATTTCTTCACACTATTCGTTTTGTCTATGTTTTCCAATTGTGTCAACATAAAATTAGTAAGGTTTCATACTTTAATTTAGATTTTATACGTGTTTTTAAGTTAGTAGGGTTAATTTTAATTTTAGAAACATTTTGTATGGAAATTTGCCTTGAGGATTCCCCTTAATTTGAAAATGCTCGCGTGTACCTACTTTTATTTGCAAAATTAAGAGTAATATAGATGTGAGAGCTTGGGAGCGCATATCTGTGCAGCTGACTGTACATACGAAGACATGAGTACAATTAGTCAGTACAATTTCGGTGTGTCGATATAAATAGCTTTGCCCCACCCGTGAGTTAGGTATGATTAAGAAGTCAGTACAATTTGGGTGTCTCGATATAAATAGCTTTACCCCAATCCCATACCCCTAGAACGTCGATAAATGACGTGGAGCGTGAGATTGGAATGGCCCGGAGCCACACACGGGCCCACTCGTTAATCTTTGATAGTTGAAAAAGTACCGATAAATAAATGATGATATTGCTAGAAGATAGTTTATAAATCGTTAAAGGTGTTTCGATGTGAAACTTTCTGAATGAGAATTGTCTTGAATATGTACAAGTATGTATTAAGTATTTTCGATTTCTTCGTTCATCAGATACTTCGGATATTTTTAGCCATGGAGCCTTCTTTTGATAAACACTTCTAAGATGAAGAAATTCAAGTCTCTACCTCAGAAGTGGAATCAGATATATCACTTCTGAGATGGAGAATTAATGGATAGATGGCATCCATATGAGTCGATCGATATCGAAACGAAAATAAGCGAAATATTCCACTATTTTCTCATCTTGATGTGTAAACGCGTGGCTTAGTATATGTATAGTGCACGAAAGGAGCCTCTTCGAGGTGCACTTGAAATCCTTTCACCACACTTGTTCTAAAAGACTAGTGACACAATAAGAAGATGAATGCGTGGCTTATTCATGGTGTGGGAGTTTCCACCCAAAAGCTTGGTTTAGCGACTACAACTATTGTTATAGCCGGGACAGACCATTTAACGAATACACTAAAAGTAAGTACCTATATTACAAAAGCAGGCATAAATAACACATTTACACGCTTGTGTAGTATCTGTGAATAAGAGCGCGACCTGTCAAAATTATCATCCTAAATTTCTCAAATTGTAGTGAAATTGCAATAGTTCGAGTAGGTACTTTGACAGTGCCAGCTTTCGTTAAGCGACTTGTAAGTACTTAACAAGAGACGCAAGCAAATAAATCCCTGTTCAATATTACCGTATTTACTTAGGCATGTAATTAAATTACATTGATTGCAGGCATGGTAACGACTGAATAGGTTTCTGATTTTCCGACTTCATTTTATTCGTTCCATATTGAATTGATAATATGCTAATATGAATTCGGAGCGTCTATTCCAAAATAAGGTACAGTCAGCAATATGTATACACTCCCAAGCTTTTACATTTACCTACATTATACTCTTAATTTTACAAAGACCTTTTGACAAGAGTTCTCACAAGTAAGATGACTACATTAACTTGAAAATGCTAGCGTAAAAGCTTGGGAGTATTTACATATTGGTGCAGCTGACTGTACATAAAATACCTACAAGTAGATAGGTACTCTATAGTATTATATATAGATTTATATATACTCTATAATACAGTACTACCTGTTATACCTACTATGAATTTAGGAAGATAGAAAAGTAGTTTGCTGTGGATAATAATTTAAAAAAGTTTATATTAACTCTAATTATTGTCATAAAATCTATTATTTTTGGTTTTTTTAATATAAGTTTTGTTTCATTTTGTATTTTCTCTAGGATGAATAAAAATAATCTAATCTAATCAAATTTAATTTCTTTTTCTTTCTAATCAAATAAAAAAAATACATATCTTGGTTGAACGATAGACTGCAGGAAATCTTATTTATTTAATTCATACTTACTCTTCTGCTAGGTAGTAAATAAACAAATAAACATTCACACACTCACACCCCTGCGCTAGGATTCCCTGTGTCGCAGGTGGCATGGACACATACAAGACATCACAACATCCAAGACCCGAGATCAAACATTTGTGTTCGTCACACAAATAATTGCCCCGGCCGGGGATCGAATCCGGAACACCAAGCTTCGTAGGCAGGGTCACTACCAACTAAGCCACGGTGTCGTCTAGTAGAGTTTAGTACTATTGTTTAGTGATTTTGTAAAACCTAAGGTAAAACAAACCAAACCCTATTGTATTGTTATTTATGGACTTGTTTGAATCTGTATTCGGCAACGGGCCAAGAAACAACAGGTGGGATATTTCGACAATGGCCGATAAGTATCATTCGCTTAATTGAAACGGAGACCACGATAGATACTTCTGAGTCGCGACAAACTCAGAGTCCTATTACCTACTAGTATTATGTTGAAAAGATATTTCAGTTTAAGAATACACACACCTATCCATTGATGCATAAAGATGTTCTTACTTTAGACTGATCCCACGAGTGCAGGAGCGTGCATTTTTAATCTGAAAGACCCGAGTTAATGAGTACTTAAGCATAACCAAAACAGTGCTGCACAGGACTCTCATATGCCAGTGCAACACTGCTATAGTGCACGTCCGCTTCGAGACATTTTGCCAGCCAGTGTAAGCCAGCAATTTCAGATCAGTAATTTCACCAGCTACAGTGCTTTTCATACCGGAACACAGTAATTAAACCTACTACGCAGTTTCGGCGTTTTCACAACAAGCGCAGGCGTGATCTCTTACCATCAGCAGAGCGTGTCGCAAATCACCTACTTACTAATGGCCGCGAAGCTAAAAGTATCTACTCTATAGGTATTCAATTGTACGCATGTATTAGTTTTCAAGTAAATGCATAAACATAACAGTGGAATGGTAGGTAGTGTAAAATAAATAGAAAATTATGTTACCTTGGTGTCAGATGAGGATAGACCGATGAGCATGACCACATAGTCACGGTGCGTGAGTCCCGTACGACTCAGCATCGTCCAGCATGATGCGAGGATGAAGACATCGACACGACGACCATGTCGCGATGTGGTGACGGTTGTGAATACAGAACACGAACACCCGGTGTGATGCTTTGTAAATTGGATCGACGTACCTATATAGCGTATCATCGAAACTGGTCGGGCGATGTAGTAATCTGGGTTGGGGTTAAAACCCCATGAATGACCTCTTTCGTCCCCAAATAGTTATTCCCTAAAGTCACAATATAACGTAAATGTCCTTATTTACCAACGCACCTTAAACCTAAAGTATCACATGAGACCGGTCACACAACAGACCAGTAACGCAACTGAGTGTAGCATAACAGTGTATCGCCTGATAGATCTGTGTAACGAAGTTGATTAACACAGTGATAAATCTGTATAACGTAGTTGTGTAACACAGTGATAAACCTGTGGAACGTTATTTACCTGTGGATATGATATAATATACGCCACTAATAATGCCACGTAATTCATCCGAGGAAACGTAGTACTTACATTCTAAGACACAAAGCAAATAGAAAAACATTAATCTTATAGATAGCAACATGCGTGGACGGTGTCACTACCGAACACGTTATTAGACATCAACAAGAACATACGAACTTATAATGTAAGACACAACACATAATAGTAATTATAGTAGTGATACCTATGACCGGCATCATTACCGAACACGTTATTATAGGTATTTATAGTAAACCGCGACATACCGTGAGTACCTACAGATGCGTATTTGCGCTTGCATCTAATAGTATGTACCTAAATGTATCGTGAGCGCTTTACACATGTACACAGTACATACTTGAGCCCAGGGCGCTAAAGCAATCCTTTTACATGTTAATATCTAGAATATGCCAGTGAACACGTGAATAACAGGATTATGAGGAAAGTTATACCTGTAGGACCTGTTAAGAACTAATATCTAGCACTCACCAAATATCCTGAGTTGAAAACACTGAGCACTGAACACTGACTTGATAATTCTGCGAACTAAACCCACCGAGAACTGACCACGCCATTCGAACGTACCCGCTAGACAGGCACAAGTCTACCCGCGCTTGCCGCTCACGACAGACTGGCGCCGAGGCTTGTTAAACTACTCCTTACTACTCAAAGTGGTCGGGCCGGTGTTGTTATGTTATATCTATATCTATAATTCTACCTGTGTATGCGTCTACGTCGTGTCACTCGCTATGAAATGATAATCGCGATTACGTTTCGCGACAGAGCGTCTGGCTCGTCTAACATTAATTTCCTACACACTTAGTTAATTTAAGTATATGCACAAATCTGTCTATGGGTTTAGGGATATCATAAAATTATTTCTGGCTCTCGCATTGAAAGTTAAATTTTGCCTTAGCTTTTTAAAACGTGACAAGCTTCACTACCTGTTATTAAGTTAAGCTATTGCAGTAATTTTGGGATGGTTTGTAATAGGTCTATGGAATCTATTCGATATTACACTATTCAAAGATTTGCATAAATCCGGTAGGTATATATTTTCATACTTCCCACTTCTTATCCCTTCGTCGTTCCATAAAGACATACAAATAGCTGGAGTAACGAGATTCGCATAGATGAGCTGGGATCAAAACAAAAGGCTCAATTTGCCCTTTGAACTGATCCACTCGACGGGGCTATCCGGTTTCCGCGCTGAAAGTTTAATTTTGCCTCAGTTACGCAGCTATAACATTTTTTTGCGTCAGTGCCGTTTTGGCTGTACCGTGTGATTTTTGCGTTGTTCATTTTCTATCTCTGTTCAGATTTATCTCTAATTGTAGGTATTATTATGTTCAGTTCAGTAGCTTAATTGTAGGTACTAGTTGACACCTACCACTTCATTTGCGTTACCAATTTCCTATGTACCTACATTTCTTGACAAAATACCTTACATTATAAGCTACCATATACATTATAATGATACAAATCACTCTATAAATTACGGGTGTAAACTTTGGGAAAAACTGATCTAAATCGAAAATTCTTACAATGTAAAAATATTTGATTTTTATGATGAGCTATGTGCTATTGAGACCTGATTTGTGACGCATATCGTACACGAATAGTAATACGTAATGTAAAGCGTAGATGACACACAAGCTTTTTTACACGCTAATTGTTGGCGTTTTTAATGGCTAGCTTGTGATCGTGTTAGCTTTTGGGAAGGATTGGTAGTATTGTCAACAAGCAGATTGTAAAAAACGCCGATAACACTAGATGACTTTACACGCTACAAGCAAAGTCGCTGGCGTGTAGCGTGTAAAATAGCCGTGTGTCATCTATTACACGATGATTGTTGGCGTTTTTAAAAGCAAGCGTGTGAGCGTGTTAGCTTTTGGAAAGGATTGTCAACAAGCAGATTGTAAAAACGCCGATGACACTAGGCGACTTTACACGCTAGAAGCGAAGTCGCTGGAATGTAGCGTGTAAAAAAGTCGTGTGTCATCGTACTATAAGAGTTGAAGTATATTATACAGTAAATAATTTGGCACAGAAGGAATTTGACTATTTCTCTGTTTTTTCCTAATAAAATGAATGAAATTAGAAGGTATGTAGTGTATTTATAATGATTTGTATACCTTTAGGTAGATATATGGTGAACACATTCTCAAATAACGACCGCAACGTTATTAACGAAATTTCTAGAAAATGTTTGGTTGAAAATTGTTCAAGCTGAAAAGACGTAGGTAGAGACTCGAAGTTGAGAGTTTCATACTTCCATAAATTGGAAAACATGTTTTGAAATTCTCCAACTGAAATAATTTTGAGAAGATATCTACACCTTTTCCCTTAGTTTCAATTAGATTTAACTCCAGTTATAAAATATGTAAGGTGTAATGTAAGTATCAATGTAAGTGAGCATGTACCATTATTTAAATTTATAGGTACTTTCATTTTATATTTTTTCCACGTACAAGAAATAAATAAAATGATAAGACTGTGTAGTACATTTATTTAATAAAGAGATAAAATTTACACGTTTTGTAAAGACATTCAACTCGACTTTGGTCGATACAATAATACACACAATATAATTTTATCTTTTTAAACTACTATTTAGCTTAATTACCTACCTAAAACCTTAGTTACACAAAGGGTGGAAACCCGCGTTTTTAATATATCCAGATTCACGAATTCTATGAAAATTTGTGTTAATAATTATTTATGATAATGACATGATAATTTGCATGTTCCTTACTTCTTGATCCAACATAAGTAACATAGACTACTAACATATATAAATTACAAAAGCAATAACTTTATTCAGAAATCTATACGACAAGGGCATAGAGCACATTTTTAAATACAATACGTAAGTTGAATTCATAAAATAATTGTACTGTATAATTTATTATAATCATTTGTTGATGCTTAAAACCCTTTCTAATGAAAAATACTTCACAAACTCTCCGTAAAATTTTGATGAAATAACACGAACTGTTTATTTATCTTCCCTTATTTTCAACATCCAATAATGTTATTTACTATTTAAAATTAGGGTATAGGATATCTAGGGAATGGTAACATGGTAAAAATATTGGAATCTTATTAAATATGCTTAAATAATTGACAAAGTTGTAAAATTCGACTAATGCAAAGCGAACACCGAGAAACATCGCTTCAACGCCACCTATGTGTCAAATTTTAAATTTACAGTTAGGTATTATATAAAATCTAACTTACAATAGGTCTTATAGTTTATATAGAGTGTATAGCAATAAGGAAGACATCGATAGCCTGCATGTATTACATCATTACAATAGAAATTAATTATGATAATTTGCTAATGTGACTAGCTATATCTGAATCTTAGTATCAAGTCTGAATACAATATTTTCACTTTAAAAATTATTTATCTAAAAATATGGACAAAACAAATAGCGATGTGCCATTCAGGTTAAAAACAACTACATACATAATAAATTATAATAACAGAATTGGAAAAGGTATAGCGAGCGTATTTAAATATAAAAAATACTGTAAGGACGGAACCTTAAAAAGTGAAACACTAGGTTTTATTTAAATTCAAATCAGTTCAATGCCTGTCGAAAAAAAACTGCAACTTGGCTATCACCAAAACTAGAGAACGTAACGTGTTCTGTACTAAATACCTACATCTGAATATCATCAAATAAAGCGTGTATTGATAAAGACTTATTTATATTAAATGCATTAGTTAACATTCAAACTTATTAGTTTTTTGTAGACGTTCGCAATTATCACAAATGGTTATAATATAAGTTTGATATTCATGCCCAAAATATATTTATAAACAACATATCCAAAAACGCCAACGTAATGGCAGTTAGTACAAGTTGGGTGATCACATCATTGCTATCCTAATCAAAATGAAAAAAAAAAAACTTTAATTTTAAATCGTTTTTATTAATTCACTTTATTGTTCCGGGTGGAATTTTACAAAAGCATAAAAACGTGGTTTTTAGATTTTAATCTATGAGTACATTTCTTGATATTCATATTCATCAATGGAAAATGTAAAAGCTAAGAAAATAATGTATTTTTTGCAACAAAATCCCCATAATTTCAACGCCACGCGCCACCCTAATTTTCACTCCAAACTCCAAGCATAAGCCAAAGAGGCAGGCAGACTTTTCATATTACTTAATGTAAAATACGTAGTTACCTACACGATATTCAGGATTAAGTTAAGCTACGAACTTTATTTTTATGCCTCGGATAAAATAATATAAAAAAAGTATGACGTGTAATTTTTTTTTAAGTAAAGGTGAGTTAGAAATTATTGTGCTAGCTCCAAGCTAACTCATCACTTTGACAAAGTCCAAGCTCTTTGCACAAAATTCTAAAAGCTACTCACATTGCAGCTCAAACATTTCTTTTTTATGAGTCCAACTACGTTATTGGCCCAAGTCGAGTCGCTGTACGTGAGCCTAGTTTGTCATTTCAATTTGATCTCAATCTATAAGCACTATCTTGTCGATGTCAGACTCCGATTTTTCAATAAATAGTATTTTTTGCGAGTAGGTAGGTAGCTAAAATTTTCAGGATTTAATTTTCGTTTAAATGTAAAGTAGATTATAAATATTTAGCAACTTTTCATGTGTAAATTAAATAAGATTAGGTATGAAAAAAACTTATTAATTGATAAAATTTCAGTTATCTACCGTAAAGTTATACATATGTTATATATGAAGGTACGCTTTGCTACTAACATTTAATGATACTATATAACATTTTAATTTAAAGAGTATAATTATTTGATATTCACATCAATCTCACAACTTTTATATACATACTTTTCTAATCACGTCTACATGATATGTTTTTGTTACAAAATACTACATTAAAAGCACTAGGTTCATCAACAGAAAGTCTAAATAAAAAAGAGGTATACCATCAAATTAATATATATATTTTAACTGATGTTAGATTCTCGTACAAGATATATGTTATTTTCACATGTCGCAATTAAATTGACTAGTATACAATGTAATCTTATTTTCTGCGACAATTGCCTATAGTCATGGCTCTCATCCACTAGCGTTTAAAACCAATATAATCAAAAGTTTATAGAAATAACGTAATAAAAATACTATATACATATACATGTACGTTTGTTTGTACCTACCGCATGACTTTATTAGAAAGTTCTAGCATTTAATAATTAATTTGGGATGTGTGCCTGCTTTATGTGTGCATTTGTATTATTTAGTTTTAAATTAAACAATAAACGAGTCGAGACGGGATCAAGGACTCTCCCGATCGAAAGTTCCTATGGCAATATCCCTATGAGTGAGTCAAGAGAGAAATGTCAGTGCTCTCATTATTTGATTTTACCGGACTAAATGAGTCCAAATGACTTCGTGAGTAAGTGAGGTACTACAATGAGTGCATTTAGACACAATCCAAGTCTCATAAATCATTTTATAATACATTTGCTCGTAAAGGGTCTATTATTTCACCAATTTCAATATCGTATTGTATCTCATAACGCACTTGTGCGGTAATGTAATGTAAAACGCACTAGTGCGGTAATGTAATTAAAAAAGGAAGGTTTATAAAGGTTCTCCGTTTAAAACGAACGGTACTTTTTTAAATCTTAGCAAAGAATTTTTATGTCAGAAAAGTGACCAACATTTTATGAATAAAATTAACTTTGGGAGATAAAATATAATAAATAAACATTTGATTCTTTAATTTAAATTATATTGACCATAAATTATAACCATTTAAATGTACCAAAACACTTGCCTTAAAAAAAAAGCGCTGATGCGCGTGCTTCGCTAATTTGAGAACAAGTAAAAATTATTCCGCGCGCTATTTTTTTTCGATGTATTGTTTTTATTTGAAAATGTCGTCAAGTAATGATGAATTTATTTATTTATTTCCTCGCAAATGTGTTATAAAACGTCGTATGACATACGTGCGCTTTGATAATTACAGCCTCTGCTTTCTTGTAGCCCTCACCTACGGCTCGGGCTAGCAATATCGCCTCGACTGTAATTATCAACTTACCGCACTTATATCCTAATGTACTATACTTTAAGACCTTTGTAATCCATCGTTAGCGGAATAGTAAGCATCAAACTAAGTCCTTTTGAAATACAACATTATTTGCACGTTACGCTTTGAATTATACGAGGTTATAGGAAAAAATACTAAAACCTCTCGGAGGCGACTTCTATTTGACCTCTTCTTGATACCCAATATAATGATTATACGTAACCATTTCAAGAAAACAGTTTCATCACTTTCAGACCATATCAAAGTCACCCCCGAGAGATTGCTAGATTTTTTTTATAACCATGTAAAACAGTTCTGAAACTGCTCCGCGCTACGCGACAGTGCTTGGGAAGTCGAAAGAACGCATGCCGCTCGTCCGCGCGGTGTGGCGTCAAAGAATAAATAAATATAAGAGATTAATATATTAATATATGGTATGTTATAAGCCGCGAGTTTTCTATAGGTACTGACTAAGGAACTTCCTTCCTCGTCCCGTCGCGTAGTGGTGCAGTGTACTTGCCTAATAAAACTACCAGAATTACGTAGGTATTAATGGACAAATAATTGAACTTTTGCATTATGAGGGGTACGGGTCAATACAAATCCCTAATTTTCTAATTCAGTCTCACGATTGCGCATACATAAGTTCAACGATTTTTGAAATAGTTTCGTTTATAAAATTACTTTATTTATGCAACTGGTTAAGTTCAAAGCTAACCTAAATAGTTTAATGTATTATAACAGTTTTATATTTCATTTTTTTCATAACAGCCTAACAGCTAATAAATTAATAATGTAAGCACTTACCTATGTATAAATATTATACATATAAAATCCCACTTATGTTTTTGAAAACAGGGCCTTTCTTTTTCAGCAGTGTAAATAAAAGGCTTTCTGCATTACTAAAATATTTAAATGATAAGTGCCTACGTGGCTTCAAAATACGGCTAAGTTATTCCAGTCCCCATACATATTTTAGTACCAAGTAAGAAGATAAGTAAACGCATAATAAATTACATTTCGTTTAACTTCAAAAGCACGAACAAAACATTTTTTGTAATCATGTTTAAATTATACATATTTTAAATATTTCGCCCTCGACTTTCAAGATAATTCATGATACATTTTCAGATCCATTTAGCAATAAAATATTTTTATCAAACAATGAACTTTGGAGAACCAACCTTTATAGTTATTCTAAGATTAAAGTTATTTCTCAGAAATATTTTTTTTGAATTATGACTTACCTTGAATTCTTTCTATTTTTTCTTCTGGCTAAAATTATTTGACGTTCACTTCAAAGGTACAGTACAAAAAACTCCAAAGTCTAGCAAGTGTAAAAAATAATGAATACGACATACCTAAATAATTTACATTATTAGCATTACGACACCAAAACTCATAATTTTAATGATCAGAAAGTAAAATGGCACATAATAATAATAAACATTGCAAGCTTACTAAAAGCCCATCTTGCTGTTGTCGTGCAGTTTAGTTCCGGGCTGATGATTTTCACAGGCAGTTGTGTGGGCGCTGGCTCGAGGCGGACCACGTTCACTGAAAATAGAAATAATAACCTAAGGCTACAACTTGGAATTAATGAGACCTTTTTATTGACAAACAGATGGAATTTCACACTTTTGTAACGTTTTCGGATTAGGTGGGCTCTACTGGACAAAATAGTTGCCTTCCTTTTTAGATAAATATAAATAAAACCTGAGGCTGCAATTTGGAATTAATGAGACATTTTTATTCACAGACAGGTGTAATTTCACACTTTTGTGACGTTTTCGGATTAGTTGGGCTCTGGAGAAAATAGTGGCCCTCTTAGAAAATATCCTACTAATATTTTAAACGCGAAAGTTTGTAAGGATGGATGGATGGATGGATGGATGGATGTTTGTTACTCTTTCACGTAAAAACTACGGAATGGATTTTAATGAAACTTTACAATAATATAGCTTATACATCAGAATAACATATAGGCTACAATTTATATAGATACCTGCGCAGACGAAGTCGCGGGCACCAGCTTGTATATAATAATCTGACTACAGCTGCAACTTGGAATAAATGAGACCTTTTCATTGAAAAACAGATGAAATTTCACACTTTTGTTATGTTTTCGGATTAGTGGAGCTCTACTGGTCAAAATAGTTTCTCTTCCGTTTTAGTTTTGCGTAAACAAAACTGAAATGTAGAATGAGTTAGGTACCTAAAATAATATGTTTTCGCATATGGCCATATTAAAGATAAAATGAACAATATTCAAAACATTCTCGATAAGTTCACTGCAGAGGCCTTAATCCAAGCATTTTCTCATTTAGAACTGACTCTTTATCACATTTCATGGTCAAGCCAGATTCATGACTTTTTTGTGTAAACAAGTGACGTGACGAGCTAGTCGCCCATGACCTCTTCAAGGCGGACAAGCGCCATAGCGGTGTTGCACAGGCCTTTGGAATACACAGTCCTGTGTAGCACTGATATGGTTATGAGCAGGCGTGATCTCTGACCATCAGGAGAGCGACTAGATCGTCACGTCACTTGTTTACTTAGAAAAGACATAATAATAATAATAATAATAATAATAAACATTCACACACTCATACCCCTGCACTAGGATTCCCTGTGTCGCAGGTGGCATGGACACATACAACACATCACAACATCCAAGACAAGAGAACAAACATTTGTGTTCGTCACAAATATTTGCCCCGGCCGGGGATCGAACCCGGAACACTAAGCTTCGTAGGCAGGGTCACTACCAACTAAGCCACGGTGTCGTCAGTTTGTCATGTGTCATGAATCTGGCTTGACCATGAAATTTGATGTAGAGTCGATTTAAATGAGAAAAAACTTGGATTGGGGCCACTGCAGTGACAACAATGTTTTGAATACTGTTCCTTTTATATTTGCCTCTCTTCACAGAAAAAAAACCTGCAAGAAACCCCCAGTTTTCTTCTTATCGTGTCACTAGTTCCTTCGAACCAGTGTGGTGAAAGGATTTCAAGTGCGCATCGAAGAAGTTCCTTTCGTGCACTCGACACAATGTTTTCGAACTTTAGGTTCTACGACGTGCCGGTTTCCTCACGATATTTTCCTTCACCGTTGCGAGAACCCCCAGCAAAAAAGGCCATCTTACCAGCAACAGTGTGGTTTTGAGCGTCTGTGAATTCACCCAGGGTATTGTACCCAGGGATGGTGCTCAGGCAGGTGATGTCTACGGTCTGGTTGGGAAACAGCTGGAGACTCGACAGGGGGTAGTGGAGTGATGATGTCGACTGGGATAGAGGCATCCCAAAGTGGTGGCGATGAAGAGCTGTTCCGTGGGGCACTGTGAGTTTCTCATCCACCTGGAGAAAAATAATGTTTTTTTTTATCTTTTCAAACGACTTCAAAAAGGGATTTTTATGTTTGTTACGCCAGAACATTGTTGTTTATAAACTGATTTAAAAAAAACTGTTTTTGTTTGAGAAAATATACTTTCAGATTGGTCCTATAGAATTTTTATCAAAATTGGTTCATCGGTTATTGTAAGTTTTTGTGAAACTTTGATTATTTAATGAGCGAAATTGTTCGTAGCGATAATATACTCTTTAATATAATCCGCCTATAATGTTCCCACTGCTGGGACTCAGGCCTACTCTCAACTAAGAGAGCGAATGGGTCTTAATTCACCACGCGGACCCATTGCGGATTGGTGGATGTCACATGCCAAGGAACATTTTTTTTTCTGTCCCTCGACATGCCAGTTTCCTCAAGATGTTTTTCTTCACCGTTGCGAGAACGTGGGATGCATACATAGATTTTTCGACCGAAAAAACCCATTTACGCATGACTGCCAACTGGATTCGAACTCGCGACTATCAGATCGCAAAGCAAGGGCCTCATCCACCCGGCCACCACGTCCTCTATGCTTGATAATATTCGACAAATTTAAAAACGGCGAATGCTCCATTTTCTGTTACAAGTTTATCAGCACCATGAAATAAAACTGTACAACCGACACGCAAGCGCACACAGGAAATTAATCTCTGTCAAACGTCAATTACATCAATTTCACTGTCACTTAACGCTGACCTTTCCAGTGTTTTCATATCACATATCCGAATTCAAAACTACATGGTTGAATGTATTTCAAGGCATGGTAAAAATATTTATGAAAGCGTGTTTTTTTTTATAGACTAATACTAAAGATACGTAGCAAAACTATGTACAACTCGGGCGCATTAACATGACACCTGGCTCGAATTACGTTTGTGCAAAGTACAGCGTAGAATTGGATAATTGATAGAGAAGGGGTCCTGTAATACTTGGTAATGACAAGGCTTCGCAATTATAGGAAGAAGAAACACGGATGGCGCCGCGCGGGGCAGCGGGGGTAGCATCGAGTTTCGAGCCACGTGTCAGCCAGGTTTCATGTTAATTCGCGTATACCCCTAGTAGTATGATCCGTGAAGTTTTTGAAACACATTGTATAAGTACCTAGTAGTGTATGAGTAGATGTAGATATAGTATTAGCGCAGTTTACTAACTTCGACTACTAGCTAGATAGAACAAAGGCACTAAAGTGAAAGTGGCCGGGAAGAGCTGATGATCTGCCTCAGTGGTGTGAAGAGACTGCTATAGGTTGATTATGATGATGAATATAAGTAAGAAGTATGTTACCTTGACGTTATTTATGAACCAGTAGAGACTAGGGGCGGGGTAGGCCGGGGCGCTGGTACATGACGCTTCCAGGTAGTCGTTCGATGATAGCTTTTTGTGTTTGATTTTTATCTTAGGACGATGTTTCTGTCGGACTTGAAGAGAAAATAAATTATGAACAAAATTTTACACTTTTAGAGAACTGTCAATTGTAATGAAATCAATAGGGTAAAACAGGGTTATATGCCCCAAAAGGAGAAGCATAAAATATATGCTAAAACGTTAACCTAAAACTATTTCCATTTGAGTTGGAAGGTAACGTTTTTAGGAAAAAAGGCACCTATTCCTAGGCTTTTTAATCTTTCCCCTTTTTTTTTATTCTATTCTATTCTATTAATTAACCTATTCATTATTTCATCCAACCTTGTTTTACCCTCGTAATCGAAGTTTTTTGTCCAAATCAAACAAAATAATTCATTATAGTTTCAAATGCATTGGAATCTTAAGTTTTTTTTATATTAAAAAGCAGAAAAACAGTTGCGTTTGAACTCACCAATGACTGTTATTTCGTGTTCTTTGGACACCTTCGAGTACAGAGGCGTTTCCAAGGCGATCTCGCAGGCGTACTGGCCGGCCGCCCAGAAATCCATCTTCTCAAGTGTTACCTTCGTAGGCGATAGTTTTTGCAACTGCAACAATTCAACACGATTGAGATATAAGCAAATACATAGGAATGAAACAAGACACCAGAATAACAAAAGAAAAAAAAAATTGAATTTCAGAAGAATAATCTTATCAATATCAGAAACAACAGCAACTCAAATAATTTTCATTACCTATTTCCTACTTGATACGCAGAAATAATATCTTTATATAAATTGGGTATTTCGCACAACGCTATCTAGCCCCAAACTAAGCATATCTTGTACTATGGGTACCAGATGACTGATACAATACTTATGTATATACCTACTTTTTTTGTAAATGAACAAACATCGCATTCATAACATATAAATATTTTTATCCTGAAGCGAGATCGAACCCGCGACACCGGAGTGGCAGTCCAACACACTTGCCACTCGACCATCCGTGTGACCAAAAATATTAATTAGGAAGTCGGTGGGTGGAAGCTTGAATAGGATTAGAACTCTACTTTTTGTATGGAAGCGGCTTAAAACCACTCATCTTGTCGTTTTATTGAGGAGGAATAGGCCTAGACATATGTCCAACAGTGGATATCAAAAGCTTGATTTCTGATGATACTGATGAAATAGGAAGCATGATTATGTAAAGTTTTTTTAAACTTTATTTGCGCAAACTCGTAATATAAATTGCGTTTATCGGATTCGAAATTAAATATCCGCTCAGCGGAACCGGAGGTGAACTCAATTGGAGTCCCAATCTAATGGCAGTTATAAAATACGGAATCGAAGACCGTGGCGTTCAGCTGCATTTGACATAATTGCAGGAACCATATTAGTAAAGCAAATTATGGTAACTGTAGCTGCATGGTTAGGCTCATGCTCATGGATTTACTGATTACTCAGTATCCATGATCGATGGTCCATCATCAAAATTTCTGATAATCGCATTTGTATTGAATTCGTCACCACCGAGGTATCTATTATTAGATTCCTCTTATGTGATTAAATTATCAGTTGCTTTATTAATGTTTTTAACTTCATTTCAACTGACTTTTCTCGGTGACGGTTTCGATACAAACGCGATTGTCAACATTTTTCGTGATACATTTACTTAACCATATCCAAAAGTTTATCCATATATGTATATACTAAAAGTATGTTTATCTCAGGTATGTTGGACATAGGCCTTCTGTCTAACGACAAGATAAGCGGTCTCGATCCAAAAAGTAGAGTCCTATTAAATTTATACATGCAAAAGTTTGCAAAGATAAATAAGTGATTTTTTTCTTTCAATCACATCAAAATAACTAAACTGATTTGGCTGAAATTCGGGTATATCCTAGTGCAGGGGTGTGAGTGTGTGAATGTTATGTTATGTTATGTTATATGTATTCGATTACAATTCGTATAATATTCTACGAGTATGTAGAATTGCAGAGGAATTCAACCATAAAGGAAGTTAACCATAAAGGCTGCCGGGTTTCGTACATACTGAAATAAGAATAATAACATAATGGAAGGAATAATGCCATTTCCTCCCTCAGATAAAAAAAACTAATAAAAATTGCCATGATGGAATATTTTGCCCGTAAACCTCTCTCGCTCCAACAAAGAGTTTGCATAACGGGATTCTCATACGTACGTTGTGAAAACATTGTTGTGCATTGTGCATGTTCATATTTTACAGCGTTGTAATGTTCTAGTTAAAATATTGACTTTTTTTTAAATTCAATTTGTACATTTATTGTATAGGTAATAAATACATTTTTTATTTTTTTTACACCATCTGTGATTCTTTGTCATGGTTTTACAAAATATAGCTTACTATATGACTTTAAGTGCGCCTCGAAGATTCTCCTTTCGTATAAATAAGGCTGGACTTATCCTCCGGCTGTATAAGTGCATGAAAGGAGCCTCTTCGAAACGCACTTGAAATCCTTTCACCACACTGGTTCGGAAAAACTAGTGACACGATAAGAAGAAGAAGAAGAAATGTACAAGTGTATCTCCGAATACATTATATTATTTCAGAAAGCCCGAATATATTACATATAATCTCATAATGCACCACACACATTCTGCCTTTTCAGATTATTAATTTTTCAGATCGATCTGTAATAATGACAGAATATTTAAGATTATGAAAGGATTTCGAGACATTCCCGGTGTATAAGTCTAGCCTAAATATTACCATCGCCTCAGAAGTATGTCCCACACTATTTCTGAAGCAAATGCTGAGTGACCTTTCTTTTGTCTTACACTTTTTCTTCTTCGTAATGTATCTTTGTCTTTGTAATGTATACCTCTGTGTTAACGTGTAAGCAAATAAATGAAATAATATATGTTTCGTTGTTTTTTTTTTGTTTTTCTGAATATATCATTGACATTTATGTATATTTCAATGCAATTGCACAAAAAATAGAATTACACTAAGTATTAGAAAATAAAAAGTTGAGATAGAGTTTTATTGATACGTTTTTTATACTAATAATGTATTCACGTTTCTTATGAATTTGCAATTTGTAAGTGATCAATTTGTATCTGTCGGTACAAAATTGCTATTGCTTTGGCTAGAAAAGTATGTTTTAGCCCAATTGCTATTGTACTTTGGAGCCCTTATATCTTCGTGAGTGATACAAATCGAATAGAAATTGAAAATGTGTATATTGATAGTCACATAGGTTGGAAAATTATAACTGGCTGTCCAGATGCGAAATCATTTTATGTAAAGATTTTAGCATATATTTTATGCTTCTTATTTTACCTATTATATTATATTACATTGTTATTATTACTATTATATTATTATGAGTCTGGATGTTTTCTATGTATTCTATGTATGAATTTACAAAGACAAAAGTATTTAAGTGTTATATCAGCCTTCTGGTTCTCATAGTACAGCTCTGCTTAGTTTGGGGCTAGATGGTATTGAGAGAAATGTCCAAAATATTTATTTATTTATTATTATTATGTACGTTCATCATGGATTTTCAAAAGTAAGGTTTTTAGGATAACGGCACCTATACACAAATCGAATAGAAATTGAAAATGTGTATATTGATGGTCACATAGGTTGGGTATTAATAACCGTCTGTCCAGAAGCGAATAGTACCTATCTATGTATATGTCCAGTTGCTCCGGACCCTCTCCCCACATCTTGTTTATTCTGTGCCTGAGGTTGCTCCAGTTAGGATTAGTTGAGAATTCCCGGGATCTAGGCCACGTTCGAAAGTTGGATGGAGTGCACATATTGCCATTCCGATCCAAATGCGAGTTTGAAATGGCAATAAATTTAAAAAATAAAAATAAGGCTGTTGCTCATTTCTAATATTATTTATTTTTTATTAAAAAGTTTCTTCGCTACTAAACATTTTTAGCTTCCATATTGGTCTGTCTTATTTCTAAGTATTCGTTAGCAGGAATTATTTATCATTGTTATCGTTACTAAATTATTCTCGCTGTCACTAATTCCAACAGAATTTTAGTAACTATAACGAGATTTTTTTCTCCATGTATGCTTTTAGATTTTAACTCTAGATTTCACCCTAAAATTCAACATACTTATAAAAAAATAAATGTTACAAAACATTAATAAGTACATTATTAAGTACAAGCTTTCAGAATATGTACTTATTCAAGTTTCAAGTTTCTTAATACGTATATTTTCAAGTCACTAATATGTATTATTCAAGTTTTGTAACATTAAGTTCCTACTTTTATATGTTGTATTTTAGGGTGAAATCTAGAGTTAAAATCTAAAAGCATAGTTATCGACTAAATCAGTAAATCATAATAAATTATGTTATGGCAAAACAATTTAATTTTGGTTTTAATTTTTGTTTGCTTTAAAAGTTTTTATTTTTAATTTACTCAAATCCTCACTATTTTGTATACGTAAATTTCTAACGTGTATTTATTCCAATGGTTTTCATTGTTATTTTATCATAGACCATAGTTAACTGGATTGCACAAAATAAACTCACAACGAACTGTTGATTGTACTCACATCTAGAATAGCTCCCGTGAAATTGTAGAACTCGTATGGAGGGTCTCTCCCGTACACGTACTTCATGATGCGTTGCCCGCCTTTGAAGAACACCACCTAGAAGAATAACAAAAGTTCCATCTGTCACCCTGTTGCTGAAAGGGGGACAGATATAAATTTTTTGGCCTATATGTCCCCCTAGGGTGACAGATGGGAATAATTCGAATAATAGAGAAATAAACAAATGGGTTATCCTTCAGGAATAAAAATAAATATGTATAGGAGAAGTAATGCTAGGCATCAAGATTCATTCTTATATTTTAGGCTTCATTATTATATTTTAAAGTAAATAGTGAACGAAAGGAGCCTCTTCGAGGCGCACTTATAACCCTTTCACCACACTGGTCCAAAAGAAATAGTGACACGATAAGAAAAAGAAGATAGTATCTAAATATGACTAAAATTATGAATATTTTATAAAAGGATTAGTCCCGCCCGACCGACTCGATGCATTGCACAAGCCAAACCACTGGACGTAGAGACTTCAGACATTTTAGGGTATTATGTCGAGGTGTAGGCGTGTAGGCACTAAGATAGGAATCTTGTTATTGAGCAACGTAAACAAAATTTCAGGTGTCTAGTTAAATATAGTCAGCGATACGTTCGTCGGTGGTTTGTCCATATTATATACGAAAAATAAATTAACACCTATAATATTTATAATATTCATGGTAATAGATAAATCAGACATCGATGAAAAATAACATATAGCATATTTTTATATCACAATAAAAAATTAAATTTGAATTGTACCTACCTCAATTCTGCATCTAAAACTGATAGTAGGTACCTATAGTGTAACACTGGTACACGTAATCAAGACAACAAACAGTTGTCTTGATTACGTGTACTTTCTCGTAAGCAGGATTGTTGCAATAACTAACCGTAAACATGACGTCTAATAACCGCTCGTAATGTACTCTTAGTTGGAACCATCTTCGCTAGTTAACAACTCGGCACCTCGGTATGCAATTTAACGTATCTACAACGACAAAATAGTGATGTGCAAAACTATTAATTCGATCTGGCAGGAAATGCCGAATAATTCGTTGTGTTCGTCATATTTACAAGGTAAAATGAAGGTCCTTTTTTTTCTCCGTTGGATAGTTCAGTTTTTTTACGTAGAGGCTTGCGAGATATTATTAAGGCTGGTAATTATTATGATACAGCAAGTCTTGAGAAATTATAATGGTGATGATTCGATCACATTCCAGTAAGCATTATTGTTGCGTCTCTTCATAACAATAATTCAAAAATATTAATCAGTAATATTTTAGATCTAGTTTTCACGATTCAAATGACTCACAGCTTACGTGATCCTTATAGGTATACCAATAAATAAAGAAATGTGTAAATCGAATTCGGTCTAATCGCCGCTTGAAGCCGAAACGGTTACATCTCTTCAATAGGTGCAACTATGAGAAATCAAATAATTTCGTGCAGAAGTACGGACGCAGTAAATTTACTCTGAGTTCTAGTAACTTCTAGAGTTCCAATACCCTCCTAAATGTTTCATTTAGGAATGCTTGCGAATAGGAAATTAATTTTCCGTTCTGGTTTATGCAGTTCGCCTCACCATTTGTAATTCAAAATAGATATTTCACATATCCTATGAAGATGTGATTTTGGAGTCAAAATGCAACTATATGAAGAAAAATTTTTATTTAGTTAATCCATTGACGAATAAAAAGGTTTTTTAGAACATTTCTTAGTTTCCAAATAAATAGTAAACTGGTGCTACTGTCACACCCAATAAAAAAGGTTGAAAAGATCCTAAACGGTCCAAAGTGCTGAATTTAAATTGAAATGTTCTGTTTTTTGTGGATTTTGTTCACGATTTTTAAATGCGCTTTCGATTTAAATCCGAGCCGAGGGCAATCCGCCTAGAGCGATCCCTTGAGGCCGCTTTGAAACGTTTAATATTGCATAAGCCTTAGACCTAACCGGCTTAAATGGCAACATTTTAAAATAAATTTTTATTTACAGGTCTTGGTAGTACTTGAGAAAACCGATGGATCGTGAATGCTATGAGACAGACCAGGGATGTAACGGAGGTGGTTATATCGGAACCGGAGTCAGAGTCGGAGTTTTTAAACTTGTCTTATCGGAGTCGGAACCGGAGTCGGAGTCGGAGGCGGAGGCGGAGTCAGAGGTGGTGATATTGGTGTTGGAAAGAGATGTGTTAAGAGCAGGCCTTATAAAATATAATAATACCTACTTACATAAAAATTACATTATTCATGTTTATTATTATTTATATATAAAAAAAAAAAAAACCAATTAAAATACTTAGCATAAACGTTAAAAATAAAAATAAAGTTTTAATATCTTGCTAGTTGTTACCGAGTTAATTAGACACGAAAAATATTGAGAATCGATATTATGGGATTGGAATTTTGTATTTTCATTCTCTTTCCAGCACAATAGATATTGTCTGAAAAGTGAAAAAGTACTTGACGATTTCTGTAGATTTCTACACAAGGGGAGGAGTGCTTCTCGCGTGACATGCCTAATAAACCTGTTTTTACTCGCTGACCGCGGCCGGCGGCAGTCTGACGCTATACGGTTTGCTTCGACCTCCGATTAAAACCTCCGATTGAAAAGTATCGGAGCCGGAGTCAGAACCGGAGGTGTAATATCAATTGGAAGTTCTGACATATCGGAGTCGGAGTTGGAGCTCCGTAACATCCCTGAGACAGACATTCTTTTCCATATCTAATGCTTTTTTGGGAGAAGCGAAATACATTTTACGTGTCTAATGTTGAACGTATGATAAGTATAAACCACAGGTTTTCAAATGCCAAAAAACTTTAAAAAATAAAGTCTTTTTTATTTTCAAAATAAATATGATGAAAATTTGACATGACATGACAATTCTCGTTTTCCTATGACCTTGCATTAGTCAGTACGCATCATTGATAATTATTTAAGTTTCATTTATCGTTTGGCAAACTCAAGTACTTAGCTCGAAAGAGCCAGCTTGCAAAAGTTCGGCTCGGACGCCGCCCTCGGCACGCTGTCACTCTGTCATTTTGTAGTAACCGGAAATTCTGAATGCTTAGATACAATATAGTACCAAAGAATAAGTAATATTATGTACCATAGTAGTACCCCTTCTACAGTGCCCATTTACGTGGTGGCCGAGTGGATGGGGCCCTTACCTTGCGATCTGATGGTCGCGGGTTCGAATCCCGGTGGCAGTCATGCGAAAATGGATTTTTTCGGGCAAAAAAAATCTATGTATGCATCCCACGTTCTCGCAACGGTGAAGGAAATCATGGTGCGGAAACCGGCATGTCGTAGAACCTAAAGTTCGAAAACATGTGTCGAGTGCACGAAAGGAGCCTATTCGAGGCGCACTTGAAATCCTTTCACCACACTGGTTCGAAGGAACTAGTGACACGATAAGAAGAAGTGCCCATTTAAGTTTTTTGGTTATTAAAAACTTGTTGTGTATTATAACAATAATGATATTTTCATAATATTTTAATATGGTACACGCCCAAGGCTTCGAGGCTTGTAAAGAACGAACACGATAAGGTCGCGATAACGTGTGGAGGCAGCCGCATTTCAATTAATTTATTACTTGCTAATCTAAGGCTAAGGTTGCGTGACGACTTGAAATAGTTCTATAAATAAGCTGTTTGTACTGGAAATTAAAGAACTAGGTTAAGCATAAATGTAGAGAAAGCCAAGATTATGGAATTAGGCTTAGATTACTTAATTATTTTTTTTGATTTGTTTAGAAAACATGGTATTGCATAAATCAATACAAACTTATATTACAAAAAAAATATAGGACATCAACATAATGTTTTTCCATTCTAGAGTTTTTTATATGTTTACAACTACATATAACTCACACTCCCGATGCTCTTGACTGGATAACGGACAACAAAGCAATAATAACTCCCAAATTATTGAAGTGATATTAGATTGAAAACGACGTGGAAAGAGCATTTTTAATGAGAGGACAGCTGGACGAAAATTTAGAGTGGACAAATGTATTTGTTCAGTTCATATTCAAGATCTTAAGCGGCGTAAATATGTAGGTCTTGATAGGTCGTACATGTTTGAGCCCTTTGGGGTCGAGACCCTAGGTCCATGGGGAATGGGAGCCTTCCGCGTTTTTAAAATTTTGTCAGAGCGTCTGGTCGAAGCGACGCGTGATCAGAGGGCTGGCAGCTATCTGGACCAAAGAATAAGCCTTGCTATACAAAGAGGCAATGCAGCCAGTATCCTCGGCACGCTGCCATCGGGTATCGAGTTGGAGCAGTTGAGCTACCTATAGATCGTTTGCAACGGTCTATGGGTGGCCCAATTGTTTCCTTTTGTAAATTTTGTAATATACCTATATATAGATTGTAGTAGTTAGATAATAACTCCCAAATTATTGGAGTGATATTACTAGATTGAAAACGACGTGGAAAGAGCATTTTTAATGAGAGGACAGCTGGACGAAAATTTAGAGCGGACAAATGTATTTGTTCAGTTCATATTAGGTAAATTTCGGTCAGAGGATAAATTTCGAAAAAGAGAAGTAAATGAGCAAGTTAAATATTATTTGTTATTACTACTTGGCGTTTTCATTGTTAATAAAGGTACATCGTAAAAAGTAACAAATATTATTTGAAAATATATTGCGTATTTATTGTGTGTTTGAAAATTTTCTGTCCTGTATTTCTGCATACATTTTGCATTGATACTGTCCATCTTGGTGTTCTATAGGAACACCGTTATTCATCTTTGGCTGTAGGGAACATACCACTTTATTTATTAACATATTATTTGTTCATAATTAGAATCTAGAAAAATATTATTATTTCTTGATTTTTATAGTTCATATGTTTTTTTTACGCAACGGGGCCGTTTGCTACAAGTTGCTTTGTGGTTCAAACTATAACATCTTATATCTTTATTAGATAGTGTCCAAACGAATCAAAACTTTCTGAGAGAGTAATCAAAGTGTTAATGGAAACAGCTTCAAAGACTATAATTACTAAAGTTCAAAAGTTCATCCTAAGTACACTAAGTAGTTCAAAACCGAGATAGCCTTAGTACTATTACTGAGAAAGGTATAGGCCATGTTTTTGCGAACTTTAAGATACAGCTTTAATTTATTTTATTCTTTGAGCTCTGGCCTTAATTATCGCTGGTTATATTTCCAGAGCAATAAAAATTCAGGTAAATAAAAATATTGTAGAGCATATTTTTTAGTTTTTAAAAATTTATGAGGCAAACCAAGTCACATGTGTGTCAGTAGCGCCTCTTGCGTGCTAATGGCACAAAATTTCATTAAGGCGCTATGTTAAAATGTCTGAAATGACAAAGGCCGAATTGCAAGACAGTGATAGCGCAATTAACCCAGGGGAAGAGGTAAGATATATATTTTTGTCGCTCAAAAGTAACTGAAAGGCGTAAGCTATAAATGATAAAACATCGTACCTATTGCTTAAAAATAAATTAATAAAAAAAATCCTTTTACATTTATCTAAGTACTATTATTCACACAATAGTATAAATACTAACTGTAAATATTCTTTATATTTGAAGGATGTATGTAAAACAGTTTTAATGAGGGCCGATTTCAAAAATTAAATCAGTCAAGAAAAGTTTTACCAAACATGTTTCTGTCTTAAATTTACTTAGATTATATCCTCATGTAATCATCTAACATCTAGTTACTAACATCAAGTTTGTAACCTGTACCGTTACTGAGTAAGAATGTAACGCAGCGACTCCAAATTTTATCATATCGCCTTAAATACTTCATTGGTCACGTGACGTGTGTATTCGTGATAAGCACTATACGCTATATAATCACGCTAGTAAGCCACAATAATAGCTACATTCATACCTTGTAGGCATGGAAATGATTGCTACATTTATTTCATTGTTACACGGTGATATGATTTTTCATCAGTAGCCGAATGTGATAATGTGACATTTAGTTAAAATAAAATTAACGAATATGACAAGATGTCACGCAATCACTCACTGTGAGTGGGATCTGTTATAGTTATTCATGATACGAATGAAATTGTGAATGGTGACAAGTATCATGACATCACAGTGTACAAAATCACCTGCCGGGGCGCGCCTACAGACTTGGTCTCAAGAAGTAACAAGTGTTACAGTATTATACCATGATAACTAACATATTACTCGGTATACTTTCCATGCATAATACCTTGTAAATAGAGGTTGGGTCCACGTTGTGTTCGCATCGCAGTTCGGCTGAGTGATGATGTATCACATACCGCGGCGCACGCAGCTCCACCCAAACGTCGGACATGCCGGCCACTGAAACAACCAAAGAACCCTTCAGGAACAGAAAGTTGAATTCATAAAATGTTGAATTTATTTACACGGTCAATTTTTAATCACCAGAAAAAAAACGCATAGTCAGTTGCCGTTACTGAAAGCATACATATACCTACGGTTTAATAACTTGAAAAAAAAATTAAAGCGTACCCCGTCTGCATGGAACATTTTTTTTTTGGTAGTTAAAATTTGGTGGTGTATAATGTAGGTCGATTTATAATAGTAAGTTTATAGTAGTAAGTAATAGACAACAACAATCATACATCCGATCCGTGAATTGGACAATCACAGTGCTCGAAATTCCACATCCACTGTGATTGACCAATTCACGGTCCGCTCCTCTCCACTCCACCTAGCTCCGCATCAGTGGCATCCATAATGTTGACTGATTCGTTAGAAAACTGAATCAAAGAGTTTTACATTTAGAGTAATCCAAAACCTGACCCGAGGCATCCCTGAAGCTTAATTTAGTTGAGATATTCTGGGTAGCACCTTATTTATAACCAAGTCAAAGCAATAACGTAATTGACTAACCGTATTATACTGTGGCTTAGTTCGCAGGCCAAAATGAAATTCGCATCGTAAAATATGTTAATAAAGTAACTGAAAACAATTTACTCTATAATTAAAAGTACAGGTTTATACAGAGTTATCAACTACGTCCATGGGCGGATTCATAAATAGAAATTAACATTTTGTTATTATGATACAAATGTAGAGTAAATAATTATCTTTATATGCCTACTAATTATATAAATCCAGCAATTATAAAAAATATTTACACAACTAACTAGGTATTAACTAAATTCTAAAACATAATAAAACTAAAATTACTTAACTAGCTATGAAAATAAAGATATATTATATTTTGAATAAATACATTTTTATTCTATTTTTAACACTTTTTCTTCCCTTTTTGTAAGTTTTTTTTGTATCAGCACGTTTTCCGTTTTATACTAATTTATTTATTGAGAAGTAGTAGCTACCTTTCAGGCGAAGCCACGGGCTTCAATTGGGAGATATATTATAAATGCCATCTACTGTATTCGATAAAGTTCTTTCTCACCTAATATACGAAAACTTTCTTTGCTAACTGCTGTACCCTTGAGATGCAATTTGGGAATAAAAATATTACTATTTTTTTAGCACTAAACATTTTGCAGCCGATGGAAATCAAAGTACGAAAAAAAATTTTTTCGAGAAAAATATAGATTAAGATGAAATTGAGAACAACCAACATATTTATACCTAACCCTTACCTAATCCTAAATATTGGAATTTATCGACCCTGTATAATCTAAATTTCATCGATAACATCTGCATCTTTGCAATATCGTGCATACTGCGTATATTGAACATCTTACCTAGAGCATCCAAAGCAGTCGTCTTTCCTCCACTACAAGTAATAAAATCAAACGTGAATGGAATACGAATCATGAAACTGAATCCTCTCCGTCTCAATCTTGTATAAATAAAAGCACCTGGAATAGAATTGTCCGAGGAAGCAATTTCCGTTTCCGTGAGACGAAGCGTAATCTTGGTCGTGGTAAGTCACGATGCACAACGAGGTACTCGTGATACAGTTCAAATCATTATAAAAAGTCAGATAACATAGAAAGTCTATCTACTAAAATAAATGTGGTCTAATCATTAGATATTTTCCTATAAACTTTTGTCTCTATAAGCTAAATTGGAATAATGTAGAAGATTGAAAGCTTCGCTATGCGTAAATTTTGATAAAAAATGGAAGTAAAATATGCCAAAATTTCGTACCACGTACATCGATATCGAGAGTCGATGACAGCTTAAATAATTGGTCCCCAGAACCACTGTATGTGACAGATAGGTATCTCAAAGTAAATTTTAATCAAGTATTATTTTATCAAAATGTTTTGTTTTATAAATAAATCTCTTTACTCCTAAACCATGGTTTTAATTCTACACACACATGATAAATCTGGATTCTTTACTTAGTATACCTAGTATAGCGTGTAATCTTAGTGGTCTGTGGTATAACTGATAACAAGATGAATTCAAGGTTGGTACTGAACTTATCAAAACAATAACAACTTTCTGAATAAAATAGTTTAAAGCTCCATACTAGTATGAATAGACCCTAAAGCGACTGAACGAAACGGAACCGAATTTCCATTTTATCGGTTTACTGGTCCACTCGACTTTGAGCAAACAACTCCAACTCTTGCCCCTGGCCCCTGACCCCTGGCTAAATCAACATCCACTAGGCTTTCCGAATATTTGAAGGTGCTAGTTCAAAGGCTTTTACACTTCACGTTAAAAAACGTTCAAATAACTCTGAAGTACGGTCAAAAGGATATAAATCAAGTAACTTTTAGAAATGCGAAGAATTTGTAAGGAAATTATCTAGTCTGGTCTAGCACTGAATCGAAGGCAGGATTTTTTTCTATGATCTAACATTGGTGTTTGTCCCTAAGCAATCCAGATTCTTACTGTTAAGAACTACCAAGCACGTAAAGTAATTGCTTAGGGACTTTGACAGTTTAGTGCAAGTCGGCATAAGAACTGGCATAACTTTCTTCAGTTTAAGTAAATAAGGGAGCTTATATGTTCCTACACTACAGCCAGTCAAGTAGTAGTACTTGGTGAAAGCTATGTAGGTAATGTACTAGTAAAAAATAGTTAGCAGGTCTATAAAAAATAGTTAGCAGGTCTATAAGATATACAGGGCACGTAAACCCTACTTACTTATTTACATATATTCAGCAATTTAAACATAAAATATAATCAAATAAACGAGAACTTTAAAGAAAGTATGAAATATTATTAAACTATTGCCTATTAAGACTATCAGACACCACCACAAGGTCACAAGTGTAAGGTAATGTCACCCTTTCTATTAACCCTCGAGTGTAGGGTACGTACGTTGTACACGTAGGCACTTAATAACTTTGAATTGGGTACTATCTAGGTACTACGGCGTGCTTATAATTCAAACTTTGTTTGTCTTGCCATAATCATCATGGTTTTTTTAAAAATAAAGTCTTGAATATCTATCTAACTGCTATAGAAAACGTACAAAAGGTTTGTTTTTGTGAAATAACTATGGGCTTTTATTCGGTATTATTCGTTTGTGAGTGAGTCCGACATACCTTTCCCAAGCGTAGAAGAAAGCGTCAATGCATTTTCCTATAGTTCCTATTATACCACGATCAAGTTTTCATTTATATCTTCGTCTTCGTCATTTATACTCGTTTATATTCAATTGCTTTATAAATTAGACCATATTAAGTGTCACAGCCCCCGATTATACAACTTACTGAAGACCACGACTGCTCTATCAAGAGCGGAACGAAGAAGCAGAAGATAAAATAGGAAGAACAATGACAAAATATCCCTGTTCAATAAAATAGCTCGAATCCCATCCACTTATTAAAATGGATATCACAAACAATAATACCATCCAAGCTCGTTAGATAACATTTATCGTATCAAGCATACATACAAGCGGTCTATATGGCGTCAAACTACATATTTTACCCAGCAAATAAATGCCGAAAGTTTAAACAAACGTAACATAAAACACAGTGGGCCTGTGAAGGGACGGTGGGCCGATGAAGGGACAGTGGTCTTATGAATGGGACACTAATTTAACTCGCATAAAGTCTCTTAAGTATTTCGTCCTTTCGTTGAATAATGGCTTTATGTCGGGCTTCGGTCAGTATTTATGAAAGGTTTGTTTGTGCAAATATGTACACTCATATCGTTATAAATGTAAAATCATACGGCCGTAGCCAAAGAAGGGTTATGAGATAAAAACTGAATTTATGGGAGGTGTAAATGTTTTATGTAAACATTAATAATAATAATAAAAATATAATTTAATACTAGAAAAAAAAAAAAAAAAAACGGACTTGACCAAGGAAGGGTTTAAAGAGAAAGCCTGATATGGGTCAAGAAGATATTTTTAAGGGTAAATTGAATTAACTATAAGCACAAATATGGTACAAAAACTTTTAACAAAAAAAAACTAACTGACTTCCAATTAAACTGAAGAGTAAGAAATACTTTTTCATAAAATTTATGAGGGCTCAATATTGGAAGTGTAACCATTAAATTTAAAAGAATTTTCGAAATCGGTTGATCAATTACAAAGTTATACAAAGAGGTAACAAACATTTAAAAAAATCAATCAATTTGATAATCGCCTGCTTTTGGAAAAGGTTGAAAAAGACAAAATATAATACAAAAGTTTTCCTTAGTTTTATGTAGGTCCACTGAACCACAGCACAAAACTTGTGTTAGGGACAGTTTGTTTTGAACGCCGGAATTTAGACTTTGAGTGCCACTGGACTACCAATAGCTGTGAATAAACTACGAATAACTTATTTAGAACGACGTGAATGAAATATTTTTATTTAACCGTTGGCAGGCTTTTCCTGCAGAATTTCATTAAGATAGGTACAAAAATAGTGACAGATATTCAGCCGCTAAGCAGAAATACTGTGTTTCGGTCCGAAGGGCACTGTAACTAATGAAATTAGGGCTTTCGAGAATGACTATCAAAATGTCTCAATTTGGACGAGCGTGTGAGAAATAGTATAGAGCACTAACTAGTATAAAGCCTAAATTATAATAATTTATCTAATTCGATTCAAACTATAAGCTGCAACCTAATTAGCAACGAGCCAGTTATAAACTTAACCAAGATTTTAACTAAAACCAAATAATCAAAGTGGGTAAATTGCTATTAATATTTATTACAATGAAATCATGGATTACAGCGTAGACTATCACTACGAATTATGTAGTGGTACCATCATTTAGACTTCTATATAATTGGACACTATTGTTGGCACCACTAATAATATCTGTTGTACTTTGGCAATGTACCGCTAGACACTTAAACACTTAAGTACATAGTACACAAGTAACAATGGAAGTTATAATAATGTCTGAGAACGTTGCAAGGTTCTTCTAGGCACAAAGCAATGTAGCAAGTACATAAATATCGAAGATAGCTATGTACCATCTGAGCCTGAGTATGGTAGCAAAGTGTAGCTAGACTCCAAGCATAGTAATACACAGCCACGTACCTTAGTGCACATAAGGAATAAAGGTAGGTATATCAAAGCCCGTTTAAGATATACACCAGATACATGGCAATGATAAATCCACACAATTATACAAATACACAGAACAGTAAATAATTTTTAAATAAGAAACTGTACTTAACTTTTGACTGTTTCACGATCACACTAATAATGAATCCACGAGGGTATTTTCAATGTCTTTTATACAATTTCAAAACTGTTGATGTTTGCAAAATCTACGACCAATCACAATTAAGTTGCTTAATATTTTTATACACTGCAGATAATGTTGATTACTTCAAGTAAAATGATTTTAAAACATTAAATAAGAAATATAACGCTAAAAGTTCCAATGTCATTCTCTTCGTCTTGTCAATATCAAAAGATATTTCAATCACTGAAATCTCAATATGAAACCGCTAACTTATACTTAAAAAACACATTCTGTATAATCATGAACATTTTTTTAATGATTTGTTTTGTCAAATTAGTATTCCCAAATTACTTTAAAGTAATAATCTTAAAAATATTAAATGATATTGTTCGGTCGGTATCAAAAGCTTGTGCTTGATCACGACACCTATTATTTTGCGAAGGAACTAAGCGACCGACTGATAATTTCGTTAGTGTAATCCTTTAGATGGCGCAAACGACAAGTTATACTTGAATTTGAACTATTTCAATGAAGATTATCTTTAATACATTGTCAAGCGCTTCACCAGTGTCGCACCGGCCTATGTGAATCAAAGTTTTGTTCTGGTCATGAGTAGGCGTGATCTCATAGAATCAGGATTCAGGAGAGCGTTTAGCTCATCTCGTCCAATGTTTACATAAAAAAAAGATATTTTGACGCCAAGCAGTAATCATGTAGGCACAATTTACAGTGATTCAGTCCGTAAGCAGTAAATTTACGAGACGAATCATTAAAATAAGTAAAATAAATAAATACACATTTTGGACATTTCACACAAATGACTCAAGTGTGTAACTTAGTTTGGTGATAAGGGTTAATTTTAAGAGAAATGTTCTGGAATCAAATAAATACCGATATATTTTATAATATATGAAAATGTGACTCAATTTATTTAATTTAACAGTACTCAAGCTCCGTACGATGTGGATTTCGATTTCCTGCGCCCGAGGGAAATCACATAAAGCCTTGAAGTTCTTAGGGGATTGTCTTAACTAAATCAAAGTAAGCCTCCTCTCAGTTTAATCTTGTTACCTTTTTATTGTAAAATTGAATTTGTTTGGTATATTACATAAAAAAAGTGGTTTATTCATTCGATGCTCTATAACTCGGCCTCAAAAGCCTTTTAAAGCTAAGCGTCCACAGACCGGCATCGGACGTATCGGACGCATCGTACGTAACGGATTAATTAGACTGCGTCCACTGTATCGGCCGCGATCGGATTGCCGACGCGAGTATGTCGAGTATGTCACCTTCATTCGGATTTTTGTAATGCCTTATGACATTATTTTAGCATTAGTTTAATAGTGATATAATATAAGTACCTACTAGTTACCTTTAAGTTTTTGTGTCAATAAATAATTTATTTATAAATTTATATACATTTCTCGCTTTAAAATGATAATCGCGATTACGTTTTGCGAGAAATGGCTGACAATGCAGAGCGAGCGCGCGGGGCGCGTCCACTGATCGGTATTCCGTATGACGTCATCGGTACGCAATACGCATCGCATGTAGGCATTGCCGATGACGTCAGACGGAATGCCGACCCGTGGACGCTGTTGTATGAGTTTTTATACAAGGCAACCTAAAATCCGTTACGTGCGGTGCGTCCGATACGTCCGATGCCGGCCTATGGACGCAAGCCTGAGGATATGTGAGAATTTGGCGTCGCTGCGTTTCATTATTACTCAGTAATAGTACAGGTTAAAGACTTAATACAGTGATTACTTGAGGATTTAACCTAAATAAATGTTAGACAAAACCCGATTGAAACAGAAAAACTAAGCAGTGGGACACGGGACTGAAATAACATTTGTTCTATTTGATTAGAAAATTAGACGGTAACTTCCGTGTCAAGGTACGGTTTCTCAGCACGAATTCATTACCATAATTTTCTTCTACAGTTAGCAGTTTGTACCTACTTACTAATTAATATAAGGTAAGTTATAGATACTCGTCGTAGTTATAGAGGTTAAGTTTAAAACATTTTCAAGATCTCATCATCAATTTTATCAATAAAATCAGATATTAGGGTTAGGTTGTCCCACGAAAATGGGACATGAAGGGCAATTACTTTATATAATGGAGCTTTCTAGCTTTGTACCTTCATATTTGGAAGTCAGTAATAAAATAATACCTACTCAAGAATAACGCTTATTCTAAATGAGAAAAAAATAAGATGCTGATCGAAAGGGTACAAACACAAGGAACAATTCCTCCCTAATAACATTTTCACAAATCACAAATTTAGGGAACACCATGTCACTATCAAAGATGGCAACTGAGTATAGGTATCTCCATTATCTAATCATGGCCGTGGGATATCCTGTACATAAAATACTGTCCAACACACAACACCCACAGGCAAAACCACTAGATGTAGAAACTTGTAATTTCGAGGGTATGTTTATCAAGAAGAGTGGAAGCGTACTAAGAAAGGAATTTTGTTAATTCGAAACGCAAACAAAGTTGCGAGTTTTCAACTTATAGTTCTCGCATATATTTGCGGTATTCACGACATCGTTCGATCTACTATTTCCGGTGCTTTGCATAATTTAGTTTCGATAAAATGTGGTCTACATTTTTAAAATAGCGCAAATCTTTTACTTTTTCACATAAAATATTCATATTTAAATGGAAAGAATCAGTTTTAATGCGAATGTATCACTTTCGTTTGGAATACATTTTCATTTAAGTCTATTCCGAAAAAGCTTTGGCTGCAGTAGCCTATGACACAACACTGAAATTTCGGAGAGGGCGACAAATGCTATGAAAAAATTCAGAACACTCTCCTATTTTTTAATTTTTATTTTCAGATAAATTATCTTTTTTTTCAACCTACTTCAAAAAAGAAGGAGGTTCTCAATTCAACTGAAAAAAAATGTCGTTGAAGTGAACAAAATTGCGTATTTTGCTTCCCTGTGACTTTTTAGTGGTGCCTACGGTCACTAGAACAGTCCGAATGAAGTCGGTTGTTGTAAGTTTTTGTAAAAACTTGATTATTAAATCAAATAATTCTTGAATCGTTATAAAGAGTATGAACAGAAACCTTATCCTTCGAAACCAACCATATTGAAATGTGATATACCTTGTATACCTTCGCATTAGTGAGGTGGGTGCTTACGCGTAGTTTATTACCAGCGAGAGGCGTACCAGAGCCGGAGCAGCCATATTTCACGCGCCGCGATCCCCGTGCGAGTTTAATCTCAAATTCCTACGCACTAGGCAAGAAAATGATTGCTACTTCTATTTCATTGTCACATAGTGATATTATTTCACTTTGTAACAGCTATACAACATTAGTATTTGTTTATACGAAACCTGAAATTAGTTTTCAGAATCGATAGCAAAGTTAAAAAAATAATAATCAACCTACACCTTACTAAATTTTGAAAATAATCTCTAAAAAAGTATTTATTATTTTTTTAGATGAGAAAAAAAAATTACGGGCCTCGGCTTTCGCATATACAAAAACTAACGGTTAGTTTTTGCTGAGTAGGTTAGCACAGGAATATGTTGTCCTTGAAAAAGGTAGGACATCGAAGCAACACAAGCATGATTACTTCAGTGAGTTTTAGAAAAAATATAATATGTATTATTATTTTTCGTGACCAGAAAAAGACATAAAATATTCGCATAAACAAAAATAGCGATTTTATAACACACTGTTATTTTTCATCAGTGTATGCCTAATGTCATATAATCTATTATAATTATTATCCGCCGCGCGGATATCACCGGTGATTTTGTTACAGACTTGGTCTCAGAATGTAACAAGTGATATGTGTGATCAGTTTTATACAATGATAAATAACATGTTACTCGGTATAAGCTCCATGCCTACTTCGCACTAATCGACGCGTTTCGGAACGCGAGCAGTCTCATAATCGGTGCGAATTTGCGTGAGGTTTGAGCTAGTTTTTACCCTGTCTTCTATTGGATCAGTATTTTGATCCACATTGGAAAAACTGCGGCACTTTCTAAGATTTTACCGTAACTTAACAATGAGATGCAGCAGGTTAAAAAATAACCGGGTAGGGCACACGGCCGTTGTTTTAACTTGAAACGAGTACCTATGTCAGCGAGTCACTTTTGAGTGTTATAAATAGGTGCCTATTTGAATACAAGTTTCTACGACTAATAGCTTTTTAGTTATTAAGATGAGACAATATTCGTTAGTATCTGATTCAATTCGATAGGCTACGTCACATTCCAATTTTCTGAATTAAATAAAAATATAATAAAAATATAAAATACTAGTAGTATTATATCTGAGTGATTTTAAAGACGATTCATGTCAAAAGGTACTCCTAATTTGACAATCAATAAAGATTCATACAAAGACCATCGTTTAATAGTAGATTATGCACTAAGGGGATAAAGCAGTGTCTTATGTCGCGGGTGGCATATTGAACCCTGAGCTAACGAGGGACTCAGTTAACTCCTGAGCAAAGCGAGGGAGTTATGTAGAGTCCTGAGTGCCGCGAGGGGTTCAAGCTGCCCAAGACGAAGACAGGCTTTATCCCAGAGGAGCATACTCTACTTTTCACACCTTCTACGAGGCAATAAAAAGCAAGGGCTCCGAACTCAGCAGCCAACACCGTCTTTTGTTTCACAATGTTTGAAGTCGCGCCTTTTTTATTTTTTTTTATGAGTGGCCATTTCGATTTTAGAACAAACCTTTTTCAATGCCATTATGGGCGTTCTTTTACTTAAGAGTTTTCCACAAGTTTCCACACGAATTTGACGTTCCAAATTCAAATTACATTACTACCCTTGGGAGTTTCATACAACATTACATCCCTAGGTAGGTAATGCTTTGCTTTACCTTGATGATAGCATGATATGTAATGTGATATTATCGAGCAGGTGGTGTGAAAAAATATTTAAAATGGAGATATTTTATTATTCAGAGGTTTACTAATGACAGTTTTAGGGGCACTTGTGGATGACACGTGTACCCTTGAGACTAGGTACTGCCTATCAAAGAGGACAAAGCTCCTAAAAGAGTACATCGTAAGTAATAATTTGTAGCCTACGAGTAGCTCACCGTTGGGACACTAGACAGCATCCTGCAGGGGACGCCTGCAGTATGCCGTCTAGATGGCTACCTACACGGTGCCAGGTATTCTGTCGCAAAGCAGTAATGTGTTAGCATTACTGTGTTCCGGTTGAAGAGAACTGTAGCTAGTGAAATTACTGAGCTTTCTAGACTGATCATCAAAATGTATCAAGGTGGACGAGCCTACGTCTTATATCCTTTCTATACATACATACTTAAAAAACATTTTATATAAATTCAAATCAAATAATATTATAAATTTATGCTAAAAACTTATTATAGTAGATTTACCCACTTGTAACATGTTATTATGAATAAATTATCTTATCCTAAGGGAATAAAATCCCTGTGTAGTAATGGTATGGTTATGGGCAGGAGTCATGTCTTACCATCGGGAGAGCGCCTAGTTTGTCTCGCCACATGTATCTTATACTAAAATTTTTATCTGCGTAATAAGCACTAAGAACTTAATAATCTGCACACACCTACGTACTTGTAATGTGAGTTTTTAAGAACCTCTCCCAAATCCAGGGCACGTTTCACATTCATAAACATTACGAGCTGAAGTAAATTTTCACTTGCCGTACATTCATTCCGAGTTTACACCCATTTTATTCGAGACAAGAATTAGGATTGGTGGTAGAATAATGAAGGTTGAACATAAACAATAAAGAACTGAAGTAATAAAATTAAAAAAAAAACATGCATCTGAATTGATAACCTACTTCTTTTTTGAAGTTGGTTAAAAAAACAAAATACAACCGACGCGACATTAACGGCCGACTTCAATTGGGCTGTTTTAATGACCGTAAACACCTAAAAAGTCACGGGAAAGCAAAATAAACATTATTTCGAATTCTCTATTCTCATCAATTTCGATTTTTATCGAATTGTGAACCTCCTCCTATTGGCAGTATTTTTATACGAATTTATTTTGAAAAAAAATCGACCTAAAAGATTCAAGTTTTTTTGCCATTATATGTGTTCAGTAACGGCAACTGATTATGTGTATTTTTTTTGCTTTTATTATATACTAATTTGCGGTGTATATTGATTACGCTAAATACTATACTGAAAAACTCGAATTTATATCTGGATGGTAAGGGAGGAGTACCATAAACATCTGTGCATGTACCCCTTGCCACATGTTCTCCAAATTAAAACTTGCTGACGTTGGTCTCAAAGCAGCCAATCTAAAATGGGACTGGGCCGGCCACGTCTATCGCATGTCCAGCGAATTGTGGCCAAAAACTACCACAGAAGCCCACTCAATGCCAACCGACACGTGTCGTGGAAGACCCAGGAGAAGATGGTAGGACGAACTTGATTGGTTCTTCAAAACATGGACCACAGATGCCTTATGCCAAGACATATGCAAAGAGAGAAGGGAGGCCTTTGCCCAGCAGTGGGACGATTGTGACAGATAAATGACGACACTGTGGCTTAGTTAGTAGTGACCCTGCCTACGAAGCTTGGTGTTCTGGGTTCGATCCCCGGCTGGGGCAAATATTTGTTTGTTCACACACCAAATGTTTGTTCTCGAGTCTTGGATGTTGTGATGGTTTGTATGTGTCCGTGCCACCTGCGACACAGGGAATCCTAGTGCAGGGGTGTGAGTGTGTGAATGTTAAAAAATAATAATAATAATATTGATTATCAAAAATTTAATCAAGATAATCTATGTATGTCTGTCTGGACCTTAGATAGTTTTAACAGTTCCTATAGGTACTTATCCAAGACTCTGACAAAGCTTAATTACTATCGGTGCCATCTGCTGTGACAAGCTTTATATTAACGATGGAATTATTGAGGGATTCAATCACAACACAATTAGGTCGAATAGGTAATTGAGTTTGCCACAGACAAAATACAAGTGAAGAGATAGGTTTTCGTGAAATCAGTTACCTACCTATCCAATTCTGATTATAAGTATGCTGTTTATTTTTAACCGACGAAAACGGAAGTGTTCTCAGTTCAACTCATATTTTTTTTTGTATGACTCTTTTGATATCAATGATTTATTACAGAAATGTTATATTAGAGATAGAATTTTACTGTCGAATAAATAATAAGTTTATGTGCATTTTTACTTCAGATAAAAATAGGGTTTGTGTATATGTCTGCCTGTTAATTTTTTAATTAGAAAGGTTATTTTTAAGGCTATTATGAACGGTTTTATTTCATAAAAATCTATCTAGGTTTTTTTTGTGTAAACGGTTTTTTAAAGTGAGACTGCATAAATTGAATAGTCCTAATTTCTTCCATCATTTTATTATCGTCTGAAGAAGAAGTTTGCGTACGAAAGTTAACAAGATGCACTATTTATTTTTCGTAGAAATTTCAAAAATAACAGTCACGTAGATTCCACCTTATTAAAACTTTTGCAGTCTGTATGCAACAATGTTCAGTTTCCTGCAAAATAAATGACACACAATGGGTTCGTAAGTGACATCATCATACTCGTTCTACAGTTTTCAGGCAACCAGGCTTAAACCAGAGAGTTGGTACTTCAAGCAAAGCCAGATAAATAATTGTTTTATTTTTTATTACTTTGGTACATGAGTTCTTTGTTGTAGACCTGAGTGAGTAAATAAAAATAAAACACCTATGACCACTCTTAATAATGTTGTCGTTGAATAACTACAAACTTCTATATGATATCTCTATAAGATACATTCAAAAATTACGATAGATAAAACGTATGAACTCGTACGGCTACGAAATTTTTACGAGTGTCTACGCAAAGCTACGAATTCGTAGCGGCAACGTGATAAGTCAAACGCAGACACATAATGCCTCGAGCTCACGTGTCTTTGTATTTAGAAAAATATAAAGCAAGAATGAAGTTAAAAATTAAAGTATTGCCTTACAGTTTTCACAATATACTGTTTCTTATTAAACATTTAAACGATTCAAAGTTGTACAATGAAAAAGTAAATGTTTCGAAATATTTAAAGACAAGTTTTATGCCCTTGCTTAAAAAAATCAAAAAGCTGACATTTGTTTTTACATTTTGTAAGAGGAACAAACAAATATACGCCGTTTTGTTAAAGGAGTTTAATTTATGTTTGATACATTTTAACCATCTAAGTAGGTATTTTAAATTTATCTTATTTAAAAATGAACGGTAATTACAACGCAATACATAGTTAAAGACGTCCTAATTACCGTTCATTTTTCAAAATAATTTAAAATACTTTTAACCTCCTCTCAAATCGTAGGTATATGGACTTATGTATGCTCTACTGTGTGTTCCTAGCTTATTCCCCTATTACCTGTGTAGTGTAGTGTGCATACGGAATACCAAACAAGTAAAGTCAGTATTCACCGAATAGCGTGAGGGTTGTGCCTTCATGGAATATTAAATAAAAAAATATTTTATATAATAAATGTATTTATATTTTGTGTTTTTTGATATGGCGAGTGTAATATTAAAAATTCAATAACATTAAATAATATCTTGTAGGTACTGCACTCTATCAATCATCAATATAAATAAAAGGCTTAGTCCTGACTGACTAACTGACAGACGACACACAGTCTAAACCACTGGACGAAGAGACTTGAAATTTAGAATGTTTGTAAAGAAGTGTAGGCGAGGTACTAAGAAAATATTTTTATTCATTCGCAACGGATTAAGTTGCGTATCCGACATAGGACCAAGGTTACCGACATAGCTCAGAGAATTAGCAAGCTGAAGTGGCAGTGGGCTGGTCATATCTGCCGAAGAACCGATAACCGCTGGGGTAAACGAGTTCTTGAGTGGAGACCGCGAATCGGCGAACGTAGTGTAGGACGCCCTCCGGCCAGGTGGGGTGACGATCTGCGGAAGGTTGCAGGCAGAAAATGGATGCGGCAAGCCGAAGACAGGGCGCGATGGCGCTCATTGGGAGAGGCCTATGTCCAGCAGTGGACTGCGATAGGCTGATGATGATGATGATGAGAAGTTGCGGTTGGTCAGATAGTATTTCATTACAATGGTAAATATTCAAAGACAAAAATAACGAAAACCAGAATACTGACTCACGCACGCTCCGCACCTCCATTATGAAAACAGATTAAAAATTAACAGTCAGTTGAAAATATTTTTAACCACCATTATGCCTAGATCACACCTACCGAGTACTCTTTCACTGTTTCGGCCGAGAGAGTAAAATATTACTCGGCCGAGACAGTCAAAGCTTACGGCTTAAAGCCGAGTACTCGGTACGTGTGATCTAGGCATAAGTGCGGTTTCAGATTAGCGGATTAACCGAGTGAATTCGCCGTTCGTGTTTAGTTTTTTGCAGCGCGTGTACGCGCGACAAGCCGCAAAAGATGCCTCTCAAGCCGCGAGAGACCCTCGCGTATACGCGCGTTCGCGAGTACCAATCCGCCCGTATACGCGCGACAAAATACTCTAGTCTGAAACCGAACTTAAGGGGAATCCTCAAGGCAAATTTCCATACAAAATGTTTCGATACTCAAAAAGTATTTTATACGTTTTTTTTAAAACACGTATAAAATCTAAATTAAAGTTACTAAATTTTGTTGACACAATCGGAAAACATAGACAAAACGAATAGTGTGAAGAAATTACTATAATACGGCGTACTTTTTGAGTATTTGTTCGAAACATTTTGTATGGAAATTTGCCTGTAGGATTACTCTTAAGATAATCTTTTGGTCCCGTAAAGAGACGAAATCGCATATGCTTCGCCTTAATACCAATCACATGTAGGTATCTATGTAAGTACAATTATTGCTACATCGATTTGTATTATCCTAACATTACGTTCAAGGTCTCCGAAGGGTAACTCTAGCTCTTAATAGCTTTTGTACATATCCCAAAGGAGCAATTACTGTGATAATAAACATTTAAACTCCCTTGATGCCATCTGACTTTAATAATATACTTACATTTTTAGTTTACTAAATGACTAAACAATAATTAATATTACTTTACTTGTATTTAAGTTATTTTTAATACAATAGGTATAAATAGAAATAGTGTTATGAAACTGCCCAAAAAAGAGATAAACGATTATGGAGAGTTTTCAAGGAGGTTTTTACCTAGCTGTGGGAGAAGGTACGCTAGAAAGTAAGGTCAATTTTCACATGATCCATTTACCTATGTATATATCCATGTACTATATCCATATAACCTGTCTCGATAGGTGTTATTTATGTAAGTATGTTATTGTAATTATCATGTAAGAACTTCATTATAATCAACTAGTTTTTTGTTTGCGAACTAACAAAATTCCTTCCCAATTAATACTACGCACTTTCAGCTTGACGAACACATCCTCCAAATTTCAAGAGTCTAGGTTCAGTGGTTTGCCTGTGCGTTGTCTATCAGTCAGTTAGTCAGTCAGGTCCAAGTCTTTATATACATTTTTTTATACATGTATATTGTTTTATGAACTTATTAGAATCTTCTAGCCATACTCACATACAAACATCCACCTTAAAATATCACACTATTTCTTCGCAGCTGGGTAAAAAACGGTGGCGTAGCGTGAGGCTGCCGCATTAACTCGTATCGAAGTATTTACATAAACATACCATGCCCTTGTAACTTTGCCTAATCTCTACAACGTGAAAATCTTTCCCTCGCTGCTCTTTAATGTAGTCGTTCCACAGAATTAATTGGTATTATGAAAATTTAATGGCTGGGTAGCGGATTATTAGCGCTTACATTCTGGAGTAAACTTAAGAATGTAAAATATCGGTGACGGCTAAGATAATATTGAAGTTATAACATAAGTCACGTGTATTCTTTTTGGTGTGTAACATCGGTCCTCTCGCTTTCTGTCAATTTGTGGCAGTGATTTCGTGATATGCTACGTAAGTGTGGAACAGGAAGTTAGGTGTCAGATGGTACTAACTTCAGAAAAAATTAAGTAGGTTAATAGAATCCTTCGTTTAAATAAGGTGTCAAATGTTATCGTATGTGACTACTGTAGCCTTACAGTACGTTTTTTTTATATATATTTTTTTATTTTTTCTTGATTCTATCCTATTGAAGAAATCTGTTGTTTTAAAAACTACATAATTATAATAGTAACAAACTCGATAATTACAAGATCATTAAAAAATCACTAATGAATAATACACATTCATTATAAGCTAAATATGTTTTTCCATCGTAAATAATAATTGAACAAGCACTTGTTTTATTGTTTTTTTATATATGATATACACCTCCATTTAATTTTTTTGTCTCTTCACTACACTGTTTTAACAAAATCTTAGTGAAAATCAAGAGCCAACCGCTGGCTTGAGATGAACACAAGCTGTGAGATTTTATTTTATCATACAAAAATAGTGAACCTAAACGGCGGCGTATTGGAAGAAATACTTCATTGTTTCTTCGATAACATCCTGAAATACACGGAGGAGTTTCAGCCAACGAAAAAACTGTAACAACACTCAGGCGATTAAAAAACCAACCGAAACAGGAAAAGTGATAAATCATGTCACATTATCGAATTAGGAACCATCTTGGTTTATTTTTACGAAAATTCTTGAAACCATTGGTATTACTTTTTGGTATTAGAAAGGAATAGGTCAAACTTGCAACATTTTACATCTGCTTTTACACAATCACTGTCATTAGTCGAGAATAGGCAGGTATTTATTAATACTGAACATAGATGCTACCATCTCTTGAATCAATTATGTAGTGATTACTGAGGAAACCACACACGTTATTTCTGCGTACATTATCTGTGAGTTTTATTACTATGCAATTTTTAGACTCTTGTCAAGGTCTAAATAAAAAAAAGTGGATCAAGTATTTTTTGATATTTCTCGGCAGATTCTTGGAGTTGCCGTGTTGCCCACAGTTGCCTCTTTTTTTCTTAGCAATTCTGAGGCAAATCTGTAATTATCTGTGTAATCGCAGGGCATAGCGTGAGTGCGTCCATACGCGATCTTGATGTTTTAAAAGCTGATTTTCATTAACCAACAGTCAGAATTTCAGGTTTTAAGAATATTTACTCAAGTACCGCTGTACATATTATATAGGTGGGTACCTACCTAACGTTTCTAACTCTTTTTTCCTTGTTGGCAAAGTATCTGGTTTTTCTCAGGTTTCAATCCTTATGCCCGACTTTGTCCACCACAAAGTAAATTGAAGGAACAAACGACTGTACATTTTGTAAAGGGACATAATTTTATGAAGGTTGGCTTGCGGCTATCTGACTTGCTTCAAAGTAAACCCGGTAAACGTAATTACAACCCAGGAAGTAATAAAAAGTTTGTCTTGAAAGCAAAAAAAGATTTTCAATAAAAATACTTTTATACTAACGACTTTTTAGTTTTCGGCAATTTCCACAATTGTATAAATTAACTTTGTATAATCATAAGGATCAAATGGTATTAATATTCTGGTGGTTTTTGTACTCACAATATTTTATCTTTGGGATAAAATATAGATAGCCCAGCCCAGTTGGGAATTGTGTTTTAGAATTTTATAATGTAGGCCTGATAATATTCTACTTAAATTTAAATGACATTGAAAAAAATATAAAGAACTTAACAGAAACGACTTGTTTGTAAAATAACCATAAATTCTAGAATTTAATTTAAAACTACAAATGCATTTCTGAAGACTGACTGGGGTTTAATAACAATTTTTCGCATTGCTAAGAGGTAAAAAAATAAATGAATCAAGGTATTTGCAATCTTATAACTAACAATATGTGATGATCGCAAAAGTCTACGAAAATCTAAGGTATTTGCATTCCAAGAAAGGTGGTACTGAGAAACTGTTATAATTAGAAGACTAGACTTCATACAATAGAAAATTATCAATTTAAAAATATGTAGTGGATGAAATTATCAATTTACAAATAAGTATAACATCAAAGCGCACAGCGTGCGCAGGCAAATTCTTAAAGAAAACGCCTGGAGCGCACTGTGCATTATTTACACGAAACGATTAGAGCCATTGTGACCAACTCTGTATAAATTACCCTTATTGTTTAAATGATAACCTATTTATGAGTTTATAATTATCATATTCGCATGCAAATGCGTCGATGGACTAAACTTTTTATGAAGCGCGAAGTCACGAAATAAGCACTATCACACTTCACACTAATTTAATTCATCGAATTTAGCGATAATATTTTCGCAGTCGACTTTTCAGTTTTTATAAATTTTAAGCTTGTTATCTAAATAAATTGCGGACGAAGGCACAACCACCATTTAATCTCTAATATTCTTTTAAATACTTCTCAGATTTCCGATTTAATATAAGCCTCCTGAGACCGTTATCAACCTCTCTCAAAAAGTTACACCGTTCAATTAAAGGCCTTCTACACAAACGATAACAAAGAACATGCTAATAATCTTTCTTCTGTGGTTAAATAAGCTAACAAGACTTAAAGTCTCAAAGCCATGTAAAATGCTTGATTGATGTAGGTATGAGTATTTCTCAAGGCACGGTAACGCGTGCTATAGAATACTGTCGTAAGTTGCATAGTAGAAAAGCTATGTTTTTTGTGTCGGGTTCATAATCAGTCTTTATTATTTTCATTGCTGGTTTACTCTCGATTTGGAAAGCGATGGGCGAATGATTTTCATAAATTATCTTCTTATTTTGTTTCAAATTCCTTCCATTTTCGCGTTTGATTTGCAATGACCTTATACATAATATGTAGATGTTACTGAACCGTGAGGAAAACCTTTTGAAATAAAACCACAGTTCTGTATTTTAGCAAGATTCAACTGAAATCACTTCAGGACCGGTGCTACAAATGGCTGGTCGTGTGAATAAATTGGGGGTAATTTTATCACCCATCCCTCCCAGAAAGTTCTGGGGAAAACTCGAAGTCGATAATGTAGACGCAACTTTATAGATACGAGCTTCTTTGTTGTGGCGGTATATATCTCTTATCAGGGTTTCGGTGTTGATGTAGTAAGGAAAAATGATGAAAATGTTTGTGCCCTGCCCTATTTTGTACATACAATGTAATGTAAATGCAGTAATGGCCTGCGCAAACGGGGCAGACGGTACGTCAGAGCATTTTAAATTTATCAATTAAAACACTTATCTAATCGAAATAAGGTATACATTTCTATTCTCTGAGATGCTTCGCGATCCTCCGAGGTAGATCGCCGAGCATTGAATTACAATACCTTAATTTGATTGAATACGTATTAAATTCAATTAATTAATTTAAAATAATCTGCCATACCGTGAGCCAATGTGCGCAGGCCGTATTACATACTCGTAAAAGATGGTTCGTGAAGGTTCTAATTCATATATGCAAAATAATTTTGCACTTTGAAATACCCTTCTCCTCTTTCGGGCTTATAGGAACATTTTTTTGCAAGTTATAAAGTTATAAAAACATAAAAAGCAGGTTTCCATATTAACTTTCAAGCCCTCAGGCAGTGTCCTAATAGAACGCGATGACGCGACCATCGCAAGTTCGCGCGAACGTCGATCGCGCGATCACGCGATCAAACGTACTAACGTCAAATAGGCGTCCCAATTGGCATCGCGTCGCGTCGCGCGATCGCACGATTGTCAATCGGGACGCCTATTTGACGTTAGTACGTTTGATCGCGGATTCGCGCGACGGTCGCATTGCTTGCTCGCGCGACGATCGCGTGATCGCGTCTTATGAGGACAACGCCTCAGGCACTCATGGGTCACAAGGCACGACGTGTTATCCAAAAGGTACTTACGGCGGCGCGGGCGTGGCGCGGGCGCGGCGCATCGCAAGTCGGCGCCGCCGCCGTACCGCTTGTGTTTGTGCCGCGCCTCGCCTTTTCTATACATTTCGTAGGTACTAAACACGAAATGAGCGGCGCCGCAACTCGCCCGCACTGCGCCCGCACCCGACGCCGCTTTTAGCAGTGGAAGAAAATATAGAATATAATAGACTAATTAACCTTTCATTACATAGGTAGGTACCTATATCTATAAGGTTCATGATACAAAAACTACCAACAGTTGAACTCATTCATTCCGACCGATGTTTCTTCTAAACAAGATTAGTATTGAGAGCACTAGTTAATGTTAGACGAGAATAAATAGGATTACGAGTGTCTTTGAGCAAAGTTTGCATCTACTACGTGAGAGCCGTTTTTCTTAAGCTAAACGCGAGAGCGAAGTTGGGACGTGAAAGAAAAATGGGGAGTCAATAGAGTTGTAACAAGATGGATTGACGATTTGTGAGTCTGTGGAAGGCATAGATGGAAAAGCCGGTTACAACTAAGTTATTTCGGTACAAATAAGAATGTAACACTTTGTATTTGAAGATAAGGTTTTTAGAGTAGAGTTTTTTTTTTGATAATGTATGAACATTTCATACAACGCCATCTAACCCCAAAGTACGCAGGCTTGCACTATGGGAACCAGATAACTGATGGAATACTTATACCTTATGTACTTTTTTCTTTTTAGTTTCAACCCAACTATGGCAAAGAGTAGGTCCTTTTTGAATTTTGAACCTAAGTTTTAGGTAAAGTATATATATAAAAAAAATATGTATATTAATACCACGTACCAACGGATGCCTAGTTTCATGCTATAAAGTGAAGTGTCCACGTGGCATAGTAGTCGCAATCAGAAAAATAATACTAAGATTCAAATCCTCAAAGCCGATAAAACTGCTCCCAAAGCCAACCATCAAATGAAGGTGGAACATCCCTTTTAAAGCGAGACGACCGGTGACGTGTGAAAGACCGAAAAGTAAATAAATAAAAAGCTAAAAACTTACCAAGTACGATTCCCAGGAGGTACACAAACAACGTGTACTCCACACGCCTCAACTCCATTGCGAACTGCACTCACTCACTCTTATCTCACTGAACTCATTTAAAAATGATCACTATCACACTAATGCAGCACATGTCGTCATACATCTGAAAAGAGAAAAGATAGAGTTATTTTTAGAGTGGACTATTTTTGGTAAAAACTTACAAAGTCACCTCACACAAAATTCGTTGTCGGGTAACACAAATTTATTCAAAGATGATTTAAATAAAATATTATTTGTCTACAAGTAAAAACGTTTAAAAGAATACTTGATATGTTTTTTTTATTCTACCATAAATTACATACATATAGTAATATTATAACGATAAAATGTATGTAGAGTTGGCTCTGTAATGGTCTTTACACCCAGCCTACGCCGGTGTTTTCCTATGATTAAACCAATCGTATGTACACACACATGATGTGTATGTGCGAGTTGTTTAATCACATCAATAGTTTACTTACACTCACACACACAGATGATGTGTAAGTGTGAGTGATTTAGTCACAGGACAACACTGGCGTAAGCTGTGTGTAAAGATCATTACAGAGCAGACTGTACAAACGATATCCATACTAAACCTAACAGAGCTAGAATGTTTTTTTTTATAAACTTTTGAATATGGCTTAGTAATTTTTGTACCTGCTTATTATATTATGTTAGACTTGGAACCTTCAGGGGCTTCAGGGGTGTTCTGCCCGTGCTGTTTAGCTATTAGTCAAAGAAACGACCGCATAAAGTGAAAATAGAGCAATTCGTAATGGTGTTGTGGCGAATTTGTACGTGTAGCAGAAAACGATGTGAGCATTCAATACAAATGTAGACTTCAAACGCAAGTCACGGGTTAGGATATTTTTTAAGTACCTATTCAATATTACATTTTATGTTTAATAATAATAAATAATAACAAAACATATTTTAGACATTTTACACAACGCTTTGTACGTAGGTAGGTAAATAAATAAATTATCTATTACTTGTGCATACTAATGCCTAGATCACACGTACCGAGTACTCGGCCGAGACAGTGCTCTCGGCTGAGTACTTGGTACGTATAAACATACCGCCGAGTGCTCGGCTAAGCGAGTGAAAGCCACTGTCTCCGCCGAGTACTCAGTACGTGTGATCTAGGCATAAGCAGAGCTTGTTCTATGGGAACCAGATATTTAATAGAATTCATTTAGTTAAATTAACTGCAAGCTTTATAATAATGATCATTTTCATATTTCAATATTAAAAGGAGCAATCCATATTTAAAAAAGGTTTCATAGCCATATTAATGAGACTTGATTAAAATATTAATAATGGTTATTTTCATTTGCAACACATCAGCTTTTATGAACGGTTATTGAGTTGCAATCAGCTAAATTAAAAATTAATTTGCAACGTAAAATAAAATTACTTTACCATTTACAACAATTGTAGTAAGTATATTTGTATTTAACATATACTTTTTCGTTAAATAAACTGAAAAAAGGAGAACGAACAATATTTTACTACTATTTTCGCCAGCAGAAATCACTCTTTAATGTATGAGTAGGGTTTTGTCTCAACTCTCACGTTTTTTTGATTTAAGGTGCTTTAATGAAATTCAAAAATCACTATTATATTCGGTTAGTTTTTGTTTATGCGAAAGCTGAGACCAGTTTTCTTTTCTAGTCATGAAAATATAATAATAACTTTATTTTTCTTAAACTAAAATAAATAAATTTTTTAGAGATTGGTTACAAGATTAAACAGGGGTTGTTTTTTTTTTAACTTGGTTATCCATTCTCAGCAAACTAATTTCTGGTTACGCATAAATAAATAAGTACTTATGTTGTATTAAGCTTGTTTTTAATCTTTTGCAGAAGTTTTCAATCCCTCCGAGCAGGCATTAGTATGAATACACTTTGCATACAAGCTCGTTGTTTGCCTCATATTCAACAAGTCTTCGCGATGGCGTTTACTTAGCATATTTGAATGGATTTGGTGGATAAAAAAGTGTGTAACTTTTTTGGCTGTATTAAGTATTATATTATTATGCCTATGTTACGTTCTTAAAGCTACCTACAAAGCTTACAATTTTGAATTTATTTCAATGTTTGGTAGGTAGTAATGCTGATTCCAGGATTGTGTATATATTTTTTTTTAAATTGCCTAACAATTTTATTTTATTTTATTTTTATTTTTTTTATTATACAAAATCCACAGCTCTTAGTATTAATATAACTTAGACTTATTATTTAAACTTACAGCCAATAATGGATTTACATTTTTTAGATTTGTCCTAGTGTTGACAGTCACAAAAGTACCTACTAAGTACTGTTAGTTTTAAAGTTTTTAGGTATACCTATAGTAGTAGGTAAGTTTAGTATACATAGCTATTATTACAAATAGCTATGTATACTAAACTAAAGATGTAATTTAAGAAAAGTTTTTGAATACATATACTCTAAAATTATTGTAACTTTTAGTAAGTAGTATCCTCTGACTAAAGGCCTTCACTGTCTTTCGACTTTTTACGGATAAATCATGTAGTAGGTAAATTAATATAAAATAATTTCATTTAAAGCAAAAAGAGAGACTTGTTTTTTTTTGACTTATAAGTAATAAACAAAAACTATACAAGCTCTGTTTGGTATTTAGCAGGATCTGAAAATAATAGTAAAAATATTTTATCATTCCACGCCACATAAACTAACTGCGTCGCTTTTCCCAAAGTTTCGATGGAATTTGTCACGAATAAATGTCTGTTTTCCGGTTCTATTTACTGTAGGTACCTACTCCTTATGAATATGCATGTATGGGACCGGTCTGGGTTGAGGTCGTGCCAGACCATCCTGATATAGTTTGAAAAAGTTAGGTCATGGCTCAGTGATGACATGATCTGTTACTGTGAGAAGAACCCGTGTTTATATAAAAAAAACTGGTTGGCCCACGGAATGAGGCCAAACCGTGGGCAAAATAAGTATATTATGTCTAAGGATCAATGTATATACATAAAAAGGCTTAGTACTGACTGACAGACAGCCTAAACCTGTGGTTGACATCTGAAACTTTGAAATGGTGGATGTGTTGATCAAGTGCTGAAATTGTGTAATATTTTTTACACAATTTCAGCTTTAATTGGTAGAATTTTCAAAGCAAACGAATTTGCGGTCAATTAGTAATTTATAAGTCAAATATGGAAAAATATACTAAAACACGTCTTCACAACAAAACTGTACATGTTCAGTTCATTTTGTGCCCTTACGGTACGTAACATAACGAAAACATTAGTATGGAGACATCAAAGGAAACATGCCTTTATAACACACGGCATGGCCTAGCTAGATCAAAGGTTCAACACTTTTTGAGATAGCTCACATGCCGAGGCACAACAGCTCCTTTGGGACTTGGCTTGAGCTGTGCTGACGATGGCCTAGTAAGTTATCAAAAAAAAAATGTCTCCCAGATTTCTCGTGCTCTAAATAATACTCTTTATGAGTTAGTATTAACTGTGCATTGGGAAATAACATTTTGATTTTGGTGAACTATACAGGGTGTGGCGTAATGAGTTTGTAATCTTGGCACCAAAACTATGGACAAAGGTAAAAAAAGAAGTTTTAAAACGACCAGGCACTAGAAATTTTACACGTTACATGGTACACTCAAAAATGGGTAGATGAGTCATTTTCCCGGCACTTGTTACGTGTAGTGAATCGCAAAAATTGCTTATTCATTCTAACTACTTGTAGCACTTTATCACGCCGGAATAAAAGTGGTTTTCGTCTAGTTAGTTGTCTCCTTGTGAGGTGGACAGACGTGGGCATAATGAAGATTTAACGTTTGGTTTGATTGATACGTCTGCTTTATCATCAATCTCAATTGTGATGGACAATTTGTCGGACGATAAATGCATTTTTTTTTTGTCAGTTGGTGCTTGTATAAATTCTTTGCCAGTATTGTTTGTCGGGTAAAAAGTGTATTCTGGTTGTAGAAAATAAAACAAAGCGCTCTACCTATTCAAATAACTCGTTATTTAAGGTAAATATTTGGGAACGCAACTACTCAAAATTTCACGGGAATGTCGAAAGCATCACATGCAAAATATCTGAAGCACTGAAAAAAAGGCCGTGGCATTACATTTCTTGCTTAAGTAGGTACCTACCAGTGCTCTACTAATTCGTAAAAATTAAGAAAAACTACTGTTCTTGCAATATGTATAGGAAGTAATATTCCCTGGCGGTTGTTTCTTGACTCAACACAAAATAAAAAAAGTATTTAATGCCCGGTTGATACTAATCCACTGGCATTTCCAGGTGATTCTGCTTCATTTATATGAAGCAGAATACTTTATAGTAGCGGCCCGCCATGTAAACAACATGTATCCCTATTCATATATACATTTTTATTTTGTATCCAAAAGGCACCAATTTTAAGCTAAGCGTCCACAGACCGGCATCGGACGTATCGGACGCATCGTATGTAACGGATTAATTAGACTGCGTCCACTGTATCGGCAGCGATCGGATTGCCGACGCGAGTAGTAGCAATCGGATTGCCGATGTCACCTTCATTCGGATTTTTGTAATGCCTTATGACATTTCTCGCTTTAAAATGATAATCGCGATTACGTTTCGCGACAAATGGCCGACAATGCGGAGCGAGCGCGCGGGGCGCGTCCACTGATCGGCATTCCGTAAGACGTCAGACGTCGTACATCGCATGTAGGCATTGCCGATGACTTCATACGGAATGCCGATCAGTGGACGCTGTTATATGAGTTTTTATACAAGGCAACCTAAAATCCGTTAGGTGCGATGCGTCCGATACGTCCGATGCCGGCCTATGGACGCAAGCCTTTAGAGTAAGTTACAATCTCCCAACTCTAGTTAAAGTCGTGGTCAACTCTATAATATGCAATTTCCACTTTGCTAAAAGCTGTTTCGGTTCGATTGAAAAGGGGAAACCTGCGGTCAAGCCACGACCCGAACAGAGCCTCTCCATTTACAATGTGCATAAATTATAGAACCGGCACTGACAATGACGGGAAGAAATACCCTTTATTTTGTTTCAAAACCAATGTTGTGACATTGTAGCATACGATTGTACACACACAGTCAGACATGTTTATAGCTCCTGCTTGTTACAACTCTGAGTCTGATACAAATAATTATATAACGAATAGAATTGGTTTTTCTCGGACCCTCTCGAGTGCATGTGTCTCGAGTGAGCTCGGCCGAGCCCAAAATGGTCCGGACTCTTTAGATCGGAAGCTTATTAAAAAGTATAATAGATTTATGTAGGCATATCTATATTTATATTTCATTTTAAATAACAAAGACTACTTAAACAGTATTTCAATAAAAATTTAAAAAAATCACTGATAAGTCACAGGGAAGCAAAATACGCAATTTTGTTTACTTTGACGCCATATTTCTTTCGGTTATATTGATTTGAATACTAAACCGATTTTTATGAAATTTCTATGGAACAAATCTGTAAAGTATATTCTCTCAAACAAAAATGTAATAAAAAATAAAATAAAAAGGATTTTTTCAAATCGGTTATAAGCAACAAAAAAAAAACAGGAAAAAAACCATTCAACCTAATTGATAACCTCCTCCTATTTTGAAGTCTGTTGAAAAAACTGTTTAATAATAACAACTCGGGTTCTCTATGTATCGAAGGTCTTGTTTTTTTTTCTAGAACAACTACTCCGTGAGGCTAGAGTAACTACGACTTTTATATTGTTGAGTTTTTTTTTTTTTTCAAATCCTAAAAATATTTTTATTTGCATAATCTTGTTTCGGTATTTATTTAGAAAAATGAAATAGCACGGTCTTTTTTAATTTAACCAGCGAAGGGGTTAATCAATAAAATAAAATTATAATAAAAAATTAACGCGTTGTTTTTTATTGGGCCTTACGTTTGAAATTTATGCGATTTCATTACTGTACCTATGTAAGCAGTAAGTAGGTACTTTTTTACTACACTGGGAAAGGCGTCAATCGATAAAAATATCCTGACACACGCAACTTCGTCTGTGTTACGTATATTTCTTTCAGGTCTAAACAAACACAGCCAATAGTTTCAAGTCTCAACGTTTAGCGGTTTGGCCTGTACGTTGTCTGTCAATTAGTCTGTCAGTCAGGACTAAGCCCTTTATATACATTGATGATTGATTGATTGATTGTTGTAGGTTTTATGATTATGAGAGTATTTTAGTAGAATAAATATAGTTATTGAATTTGTATGAGTTTATCAAGCTTAGTTATTGAATTTGATTACGAACGTACTACAAAACTCTACTATATGCTGCGTAGACCCTGCGTAGACCCTCTACGACGTTACTACGTAGAAGGGAAGAAAAGAAAATATTTATGTAGGTACCCCATGTAGAGGTGTTTTATTTTAAGAACGTAGAGACAAGAAAGTTAGAAGTTGTGTTCTTTATGGGATAAAAGCGCGTGCATGTTTTTTGAAATTAAAGTAGAGTCTAGTAATAAAGTCAGTTCTATATTAAAATAAATTGGCCTGAGTTTATGTCATCATTCCTTTACTTTTGGATTTGACCATCCATGTCCAGTTAAAAATCACCCTGTGTATACACTCTACTAATTATATCGCACAGAAAAGCAACAAAAACACTGTAATGTGTTTACCACTAACTAGCAAATGTAGGTTTAGTTATAGACTTTTTCTCTCTTCTTTGTTCTAGTTGGTTTTATATTACAATGGGCCAGGCTTACATGAATGCCGCTTTGCAAAAACAAAAACAGAAACTGAGCATAAATACTCATTCTGTTACTACGTGCTGCGTATCTTAAATCATTTGCATCGAAGTGAACTTTGTTGAGGGGTTTTTAAAAAATACGGTGTATACACACCACACGATAGAAGTGAAAACTGCATCAAGGCGCGGTCGACAAAGGGTGCGAAATACAACTATTTTCGCTCCCTGAGCCAACTCGAGCCGACTTTACCCGAACGAGCGTTGCATAGCCGAGCGTGAAGGCTCAGTCTCATTCAATACCCACAAAACAAAGTGCAAAGCGCTTAAAGAAGTTCTTATTACAAAAAATTGGTTGTCTGTAAATATGGTTTATAGACGATAGTTTGACGTGACAACGTCATCAGCGTTACGGGACAATAAGCGTTACCGGACAATGACGTCAACGTTTTCGTGCATGCAGCCGGTGTTCATCGATTTATTAGACGTAGTCACGTCAAAAACACAAAAGCTTATCGTTAGCTTATTTCAATAACCATGCTAAGTCACGACTGTAAAAATGTGTCGGTGTAAAATGGCTAACTATTCGAAATAGGTCAAAGCTATGCCATAAAGTGGGCAATCCTTAAGAAGCGAGGGCATCGCACGAATAATGGTCCGGCATGCTTGGAATATACAAATACTGAAAAGGAGAAAAAATGCCTCAGAAAACTGTCAAGAAAGCCCAATGGGAAACAATAGCACCCAATTTTTTTTCATGCGAAAATAATTCTAATCTTATGGGGGTTGAATGGGTCCATAATCATCAGGTGGTGGTCGGTCTTCTCAACTTATGTATATATTAGTTCTTTCTTTGATGACACGGATGGTCGAATGGCAAGTGTATTGGACTGCCACGCCCGGTGTCGCGGGTTTGATTCCTGCATCAGGACAAACGTTTGTGTGATGAACATCGGTGTTTGTCCTGAGTCTGGGTGTTTTTATATGTTATATGTATTTACAAAAAAAAATGTATTTAAGTATTCTATCGGCTAACTGGTTCCCATAGTACAAGCTCTGCTTAGTTTGGGGCTAGGTGGCGTTGTGTGAAATGTCCAAGATATTTATTTCTTTATATGAACTAAGGACGAGGTGAGCAAGGTGCTATCTTTTAATGGGAGATCACACCTGCCCATGACCAAAAAGTCTAACATAGGACTTTGAATGACATAGGCCGATGCAGCACTTTTATAGCACTTGGTCTTGTCTGCGATTTTAGATGGTCAGTCTTTTAGAACCCTTTAACCAGAACACAGTAATTGGCTGATGGTTTATGAATTTACATAGAAAATCAATGTCAATAGTTTTCAATTAAAGCTGAGCCAGCGAGTAAGCTTTGTAGGAAGTAGGTATTTTATACTTCTATTGTACCTATTAGTTTGTTTATTTTTGTCTTAAGTAAGCATTTAATTAGAATAAATACTTTACCATCTCACGTGCCGAAAAAATCCAAACACAGTCCATTCATGAGTACTCTACAGTCGTAAAAGTTCAGCAGTTTAATAAAAGTAATCGTCGAAGTGAGAATTATTGCACGGAAACACCATTTACTCAGTTGCAATAACGACCTGTTGAAAACGAATGCTACGTCTCCCTCTGGTTTGTTATACTCGTATTTTGCGTCTCACTTGTTGCGTGGAGGGTTCGCACGACGCGTCCGCGCGGGCTCGCACTATGCTACTCACTGGGCCTTAGCGATCCATAGCGTTTGTTCGCCCCCGCTCTTGAGTAACTAGGGCGGTAAATAGGTCCGGACACCTGCCCTACAATGACGCACGCACCACATAATAACATTATCCCGCCGTGGAAAAATCAGAAAACGAAATAAAAGGACGCTAACGTAACATTCATCTAACTAATTTTATTGTTACAGACAACATAAAATAAAGGGATGAAACATTTGATGTTGACCTTTCTATTAGAAAAAAGATCTTGAGTATGTAGGTAAATGTGCGTGATTGTAACGATTGTCGTAAGTAAGCCTTTGTAGGTTTAAGGATATAATTTACCCAAATTAGAACTGAGCTTCGGCGTATTACCAAGAATTAGAAGACAAGAAATATTTATGAAACTTGTACCTATTGAGTTTTTTATCAAATAACTTTAATATCGACATATAGCTTTTACCAAAAGTTTAAAAACTCATATATACACAAATACACTAATATGATGTGTAGGATAAATATATGTGTAAATATGTTAATATTAATCTACCAGCGAGAGATACAAAATTACGATAACGAGGGAAAATTAACAATGACGTGGAATTTTTTAACAATGAATTTACGAATTCATGCTTTGTAAAGAACGTCTTTACTATCAAATAACAAGCTACGAGCAAGTTATGCTGAGAAATGCTGTTCGACACGGTCAGAAACGATACAGAACGTCTGTATGAAAGGCACTAACTACGAGCTAGGTTACCTAGGAAGATTTCTAGCACGGCTAGAATAGAACTACGACTTCTAATTATTCTAAAACATATATAGGCTACGAAGGACCAACAAGGATTGTGCGGTTTTTAAACCAAACCTTTTGAGATTAATTATGCTGGCGATTTTAGAGTATGTGTTTTGAGTTTTGAAAGTACACTGTCTAGGGCTGAAAACGTTTTTACTGATTTCCGAAGGCAATTGAACACCACCTACCTTTGAAATGCAGCTCCTGGCTTGTTGGTTTGGTGGCAGGCAAGGTCCTGTGGACTTGCACAGCGAGTCCAGGTTCGAAAAGTCTTTGGAAAAGCACACAGCACGGCTATGAACCCGCGACACTTCACTAGTATCAAAATGTTGAGCTGCAAATTTGGCACGGTCAAAATTGGAGGGAAAATCGACGGATTTTGAGTAGAACGTACACACGCATCCGATCACAATGACTCCCGCCAATGCACTGAAGAGCCTCGAGCTCTTCACGTCCGGGCAGGTGGTGATTTACCAAACTACCCTCAAAATAACAATAGAAACGCAACAATAACTATTATCAATGATTATTGACTAGTTTGTCGGAAAACCAACAGCTTGAGAAACTAAATAAATTAATATTAGATAACATAAAGCTACTTACCTGGTCTTCACGATTATTAACTGGAAGGAAGCAATATTAGAATCAGCAGTTGTGAATAAAGAAAATAACAAGATATTCGAAGTGACTTCTAAATTACAACATAAAATTAAAAATATTAGGTTTTAATATCGTACACAATAAATATTTTCATTATTTATTCACCTTAAAATTATCACCGAAAACGTCTCTTTTCAGTCTTACAAAACTAATAAAAAAAAAAAGATATTACGATTAAATAATGTCCACAAACAATACAATCAAGAAAATGTTATCGATTCAATCTCAAGTTTTGGTCCAGAATATGAGTTTGCATTTTAGGGACTTTGAAAACTCACCGGATGTAAGGAACCGGGGCGGATGCACGACGTGCCGGAAGGAACCACGTTTCACGAAGACAGCTGTCAAAGTAGTGGAATACTTCAGGCATAGATTTAAAACGGTGTTCCTATAGAATACCAAGATTGACAGTATCAAAGCAAAATAGACGCGGAATACAGGACAAAAAAAGACACCTCGTCAACAAAAATAATATCTCCATGTTAAATATTTTTTATATGTGTTTTTTAACACATTTGTTGGCTTACAGTCGCCATATTGTATTGTTTGAAATTTAAAGTCTAAATCCCATGTTACGTGCGTGACCTAGACGAATCCAACGACACCTCATTTATCCGTTCAGCTTGCAGGGCGGCGGGCGCATAACTCTAATGGTCTTTACACCCAGCTTACGCCGGTGTTCCCCTATGATTAAACCACTTGAAAACCTAACCCAGGTTTTTCAAGTAGTTTAATCGCAGTCGGCTAAAAATTATGCTGATGATGTATGATCTACTGGAAAAAGCCCTTGATCTTTAACCCTAAATACCATGCTATAAGAACACAAATTGTCAAGTAGCATTATTTAATTTATGCTAACGAGATGAGCTGCCTTCGACGATGATGGATTACCTCGAACCTCCCTCAGCTTAATTCTAAGCCCATGGTTACGACAATGATGGTAAAAAATCGCCAAGTAGTGCACATAAGTACTGGGTTCAGTAGGGTTTTAAAGCGACAAAAAATAAGCAGAAGGTTTTTAATGTTTTTTTTTGTATATGTTTGTTACCTCTGAACTTTTTTTTATCAACTGGGTTGGAAAATTATTGAAGTTTTATCAAAATCAGTTAAGTAGTTTAGTTTTAAAATCAAAATAACTGAAAAAGAATATCATTCAAGGAAACAAAAATGCGTATTTTGTTTTCCTGTGACTTTTCAGTGGTGTTAATGGTCACAGGAATCCCAAAAAAATATTAACAAAAAGGTCTTGTAATAAAGTTATTCTTAGTTTAGGTAACATTTAAAATATTTTAGGTGCTATAAGAAATAACATTAATACACTTATGTATTATAATGATTGATTAGTTTGTTATAAGTTAAAACAATTACTACCTTCCAATTAGGCTTGCGTCCATAAGCTGGCATCGGACGTATCGGACGCATCGCACGTAACGGATTTTAGGTTGCCTTGTATAAAAACTCATACAACAGCGTCCACTAATCGGTATTCCGTATGACGTCATTGGCAAAGCCTACATGCGATGCGTACCAATGACGTCATACGGAATCACGATCAGTGGACGCACCCCGCGCGCTCGTTTCGCATTGTCGGCCATTTGTCGCGAAACGTAATCGCGATTATCATTTTATAGCGAGAAATGTCATAAGGCATTACAAAAATCCGAATGAAGGTGACATCGGCAATCCGATTGCTAATACTCGGGTCGTCAATCCGATCGCTGCTGATACAGTGGACTCAGTCTAATTAATTACGTACGATGCGTCCGATACGTCTGATGCCGGTCTGTGGACGTTTAGCTTTAGCATCCAAGGTGAGATTTTTTAACACACGTGTGTTTTCAGTCGTACCTACCTAAAGTAAGAGATCTAGCCTGCTCATAACCAGAACAGTGCTACAAAGGGCTGTCTGGAAAGAATCGCTCACAGCGATAAGGCCGCCCCTTGTACTACCTACCTTAAGGCCTTATTATTCTTGTACTATTATTTTACTCTGTTTTGTTCTTATTGATATATCTATCTATCTATGAAAGTAATATTTTGCTTGTTTAGAAAAATCGCTATCGAATTCAAATAAGCAAGTTTGATTTGCGGAACCCAAACCCGTCCAATAACAGTGTATGCAAACTTCTCTTCGTTCGACATAAAATATTGGATTATTGAAATTTTCCAGCGCCTTGGAGCGGTGCAGACGAGCTCGTGAACATGGCTTCTTGCGGTATGAGCTTTCGGCTTAACGACACTCAAAGCTTGTAACAGACGGTCAATCAGATCTACTTTTAAAAGTTTGTAAAGATGAATATGTAGATAGGTGTTTTTTGCTGCAATCACACGAAAACGTTCGATCTAGCTGGTATTTGGCGCAAGTAAACATTCTCGTAGTAAGGAACCTTTTTGGTTATTTTCAACCGACTTTAAAAAGGAGGTGGTTATCAATTCGGTTGAATGTTTTTTTTTATGTTTGTTACCTCAGTATTTTTTTGTATATAAACCGATCTTTAAAAATCTGTTTTTGTTTGAGAGGATACTTTCAGATTGGTTCCATACAAATTTCATCAAAATCGATTCAGTAGTTTTTATATTCAAATAACTGTAAAAATATGTCGTCGAAGTAAACGAAATTGCGTATTTTGCTTCCCTGTGACTTTTCAGTGGTGTTTACGATCACTAAAACAGTCCAATTGAAGTCTATATTTTTGTAAAACCAATAAATATGTTTAATGCAAATGCAAAATATATCTTCAAAAATGTACAGTATAATATGTGCGAGCGATATAGTGGTGCGCGGGATTCTGTGCGTAAGTATTGTTCCTATAGCACTAATATGATGGCTAATGACAGACTCGCCGTCATTAATTCTGCTCAAACCAATTATAACATCAAATCAAATCATAACTTTATTCTGTAAAGTGATATTTCAGTCTCGCTTAATATTTAACGTGGTGTTCATTCATCGTGAATAGTTTGCCTTCAATTACAAAGATATTTCTCATTAAACACCCACACATTTCTGTGAATTGCGGTCGTGGGTTGATGTTCCTTCCCACACATATGAAAGGCGTGTTACCATCAAAGAAATAGAGTTTCTGTTTAATAATTCATGAACAGCCCAAGGAATTATTTAATTTTAAAAAGAACAGAGATTATAACAAATTATAAACAAGTACTTGGTAATCGTTAGATCGGCATGTTTTATTCATATTCAAACAAGCCTATAAATAGTAAAAAAAAGTCCTTCCTAAAATTATTTACATAATAAAAATAGCTTTATAAGTAAGTATTCTTTTGTATTCGTATCCAAACAAACAACTAATTTTATACATCGGGGCGGACCAGACTAAAAGGGTTAAAACATAATAAAACTATAATATTTTTTTTTATTAGCCTGAGCTGTCCTATTGTAGGACAAAGGCCTCCTCCCATTTTTGCCAATGTTCTCGATCTTGCGCTACTGCTGTTCTCCATTCCCCGTCGAACGCATCCAGTTCGTCGTGCTATTATCTGCGTGGTCAACCGCGCTATTAATAATAAAAAATTGGTTGTCTGTGAAGTTGCTTTACGGACGATAGTTCAACGTGACAACGTCATAACAAAACATTGACAGCGTAACGGGACAATGACGTCAACTTTTTCGTGCATGCAGCCGGCGTTCATCGATTTATTAGACGTTGTAAAGTTAAAAACCAAAAAATAATAATACTGAATTCATATTTCTGTTTAAAAACTTATCTAGTTTTCAAATAGCATAACCACAAAACCAGCTACCTATGAATTACATAAAATACATTTCTCAAATTCACCAAGATGTTTCAAATACTAAAATAACTTTATATCAAAGTGCAGACCCAAATATTCGGTTTTGAATAGACACTCTACCCTTATCAACATAACTTGTGGATCTGAAACATGATACGTGTAAAGTACCTACTTCGTCAAGAAAACCAATTCAATAGAAAAAGGTTACTGAATTCTTGAGGCCAACGAACTATAACTATACACGCTATTATCGTTATGGCAGGCCAAGTTCTCACTTAATTATCTTAGAATAATCACTCACAATGTTTCGTGCACAATAAAAACTTATATCGAAGTTATTTCTTTTCTTAATATAAAGCAATTACTATTTCGGCTATCAGTCTTAATAAACGAAATGTAATGAAATAAATTTTAATAAACATTAGTTATGCCATTTTAATGATAAATAATAGGTGGACAAAAGGAGGCCTACACCCAGGGGCTGTGGATGATGATGATGCCGTTTTATGTATACGAACAAATATGTTATCTACGTGCTTTTTTTTTTTATTTGACTCCTCCGACACATCTTTTCTTGCCAATTTTTTCTAAGCTCATGAAACCTGGAACTTAAAACGGTAATGTTCTCAACTTACGAAACATAACGATACTCAAGAGACACTTCAAAGTTTTCATCTGCAATTGTGTAACTGAACAATTAGCACAATTAGATCGAGAGAGCAACAGATGCTCAGAAAGGTGTGGAAAACAATCTTTATTTTTCAAAATCTTTCGATTAGATTTATCTAGAACAATACTCCTAACAATCTAGAAAGACCGGAACAAAGTTAACTCCTCTCCAATAATAGGAAACTTAGCTATTGTAGAAAAGGAAGTAAGTTTGTCATATTAGCTGCACTGAAGCAAAAGCAATATTCCAGTTGCGTATAAGTGTTTTGAGATAGAGCTTTTGAAGGCACTTTGTGTTCGCTTAATAGCGATTGCAATTTCGACTATCTTGCAGAAACATCTCTTAAATGGAAAAATAACAGTTGCTTTTTATTATTTCGTTTATGTTTTAGTATTGGCTGATCTAGAACATCAATTAAGTTAAATAATTTAATCAATTAAGAAAGCCCCCATCTGGGGCGGTTTAGTAAAGTAAAGTATTTATTTATTGCGTGAAATACATGTACATGAGGATGAAAATAAAATTATAGAGTCTCAATGTATTATACCATCGCGGGCATGCAATATTTGATTTACAATATAAACACGTCTTTTAGTTAGTTAATGAAAAAAAGTGGTAAAAAAAAATGTGCATGAAAGTTAATATTAAATTCCTGTAAGGTGTAATAACATTTACTGCTCAACATTGACTTCAGCTTCCTCTCAAACATTGAAAAAGGCAGCTCTCTCAATGTTTGTGGCAATTTATTGTAGATCGATGGTGCTGTGCAGAATATGCTTTTGTGCATTAATGCAGTTTTTGCTGCTTGAGTAACGACCTTATGTTTGTCACGTCTATTGCGGACAACTACATCGGAAAGTTGACGAAACGATTCGGGATTGTTTTTTACAAATAAAGCTGTTTCGAAGATATACAGTGAGGGAATCGTCAAGATATTGTATTTGCAGAAAAATGGTTTGCATGAGTCTGTTATTTTAAGGTTAAACATTGTCCTTATACACCTTTTTTGATATTTGAATATTTTAATGACATCCGTTGAATTTTCAATTAGAGATTTTCAATTAAGTTTTTTGTCAATAGTAAGTCCTGAAAATTTGGTAGAGTCAACTTCTTCAATTATATTATTATAATATTGTATGTCAAGGTAGTGCAGCAGTATCGCGTTGTCGAAAATTGATAATTTTTGTCTTAGTCTAATTTATTTTTAAATTATTATTGTCTAACCATGTTATTATAGATGTCAGAGCTGTATTGATATCGTGTTCATATGTCTTATTATTAATACGTGTTATGGTAACTGTACTATCATCTGCAAACAGCGACATGGGGTATGTCGTGGATTTCGGCAAATCATTATTATAAATTATGAAGAGCAGTAGACCTAGCACACTCCCTTGCGGAACACCATACTTTATGATACGCTCGTAAGATCTATGAATTTCTTCCAATTTAGTTGTGTAGTTAATTCTATGAATTTCTGTGATTTGTTTTCTATTCTCAAGGTATGATTTGATGAGTTTCAGAGCATTACCTCGGACGCCATAAGCTTCTAGTTTTTGTAAAAGTATATTATGTTGTACATAATCAAATGCTTGGGTTATATCGCAGAATATAGAGCATACTGGTATTTTTCTATCTACGCTACTTGTAACACGATAGAGAAAGTCATATAAAGCCATGTTAATAGATTTATTTTTTCTGAAACCTTTCTGTTCTTCACAGAATATATTGTTTGTTTCAAAATAATCATTAATTGAAATATATATGTATCGTTCAAATATTTTCGATATTACCGGTATTAACGAAATAGTTTTCCATGCATTCCTTACTTTGTTTTTTATGTAGAGGCTTTATGATTGATAGCTTTAATGCATCAGGATATATACCGGAGCTTATACATAAGTTAATGATATGACTTAATGGTGTGCATACGGATGGTGCTACTATTTTTAAGATTTTTGTAGAGATTTCGTCTTATCCAACACTACTTGTATTGTTTAGGGAAACTATTATTTTAAAGACATTTTAAACACACAAGATGTCTTTAAAATAATAGTTGTATAGAAACACAGACACGATAGCCAGCTAATTGAGTGCAAAGGAACGAATCTGTTAAAGTACGCCTTTATCTTTGCCATCAAAAGGCTTGGAATTGACTGACTGACTGACAGATAACGTACCTACAGGCCAAACCGCTGAACGTAGAGACTTGAAACTTGGAAGGTTTTTTTGTCAAGAAGTGCTTATGCTTGCAGAAATAAAGGCCGTGCTTTTTCTTCTTATTGTGTCACTAGTTCTTTCGAACCAGAGTGGTGAAAGGATTTCAAGTGTGCCTCAAAGAGGCTCCTTTCGTGCTCTTGACATATGTTTTCGAACTTTTTAGGTTCTATGACATGCCGGTTTCCTCACGATGTTTTCCAAAGCACGTGTTTTAATGCACACATACATTTTTCGAACAGAAACATACATTGGTGTACGACCGGGTTCGAACCCACGACCTTTGGATCCAAAGTCGAGGCAGCACCCACTCGGCTTTATAATAATTAGTTATTAATCTTACTAAACAAGCAAGAAAACCATAAAATATTACATAGAAAGGGAGGCTGTGTAATAGCAATTTTACCGCTTCGCTTGGTGTTACGCCTTACGTTGTACGGTTTGCACTCTGATCCGTATATTCTCATTACAGGCACCTGCGAGCTTTAGCTTTGCAATTAAATACCTTCTTTGAGAAGGTGTAGAAAAGTCGTTTCTTTGTTACACACAACTTTTATGAGTCCGCAGACACCACAGAATGAAAAATTATTCGCTATTTAAGTTTAACTTTTTCAGCTCCGTTGGCCATAAATAATAGAAAACATTATTGCAACTTTTTCATTCACGGTCAAATGAAATTTGTTCTACTAGCAATTTTAAGTCTACGAAAGGTTGAATAATATATTTACCATAGATCACCGTTTTTTTTTATTCAAGTTAAATCAAAATCCAATAATGGATAAACTAATAGGTACGCATTATAGTCATCCCAGTCTTTCATCATTGAATAATCTTGTAGGCGTAGCGCGCATCTTGCGCAGCAGTTTGGATTGAGTATAACTAATTTGGCTTTATGGATAGAAAGGAAGGGTCAGAGGGTCAGAGGTATGTTTGCTCATTGATTCAACGAAATAGTGCGTCATCTAAAGGTGGACGAGAATGTAAACAAATCCTCCCAACCAGTACCTATATGTACACTCTCCATTTTACTAGTATTAAAGTATTATTGCATCGTTAACACTAAGAAATGTTAATAAATAGGTAATAATAATAATAATAATTAATAACTTAATAATCTAAGAAATAGGGTTTATTTACACTATGATCACTGTAAGAACTTTTTTAATTTCCGAAGTACGTGCATGCATTAAAAAGATTTGAGTTTTCTTCATCATCATCAATTTCATAATTTTAGAGTTTCACTTTTTTATAAGCATAACTGATGAAATGAGTTTCACTTTTTTATAAGCGTAACATGGCGTAACTGATGAAATTCTCTACCACCACAATTTTATTAACTTCTATTTTACTTAATGTGTCGATATCAAGTAGAGTAACGTTACCATAATGGATTTGTAAACATTGAAATACACTGAAATACACTACTATACCCACAATAGTAGGTGCCTACCAGACATCGTTAGATAAAGCATTTTTCGTCAAATTCGCCGTGCCAAAGGGCAATATCAAAATTCTGCAAAAAGTTTGGAACCCACGTGAGACCTCTGCGTGAAGTGTTTCTCACGCAGCTGAAATATTATTATGTTAAGGTCAAAGCTATTGAGGTGCTGACACAAATATATTACAGTCGACAGTCATCATTAAAATTAATATTGACTATTGACGAGACGACACGGATGGTCGAGTGGCAAGTGTGATTGGACAACTACGCCGGTGTCGCGGGTTTGATTCCCGCTTCAGGACAAACATTTGTAAAAAGAACATCGATGTTTGTCCTGAGTCTGGGTGTTTTCTATGTATTCTATGTATGATTGGATCCCTCCCAACGCTAGAAGGCGGCGCGGCAGGCCGCGGCGAAGATGGCGCGATGAGCTAGATAAATACCAACCTGACTGGCACACTGCAGCACTGGACAGAAAATCGTGGAAGAAAGGTAGGGAGGCCTTTGCCCTGCAGTGGGACAGTACAGGCTAGTTTAATAATAAATATGTATGTATTTTCATTTTATCATAGTACAAGCTCTGCTTAGTTTGGGGTTAGATGGCGTTGTGTGAAATGTACAAAATATGTATTCATTATTTTATTAATATAAATAAAGTTAGTAAAATATAGGTACTTGAGTTACTAAATCATTTATTGTGCAATCATGGTTATGAACGAACTGTATTAAGGTCTTATTTTTAAGTAACTTATTTTATCTTCATTATGGTATTTTACACTATCATAGAGTTCATTTAAAATTTTACATCACTTATGCCGCTAACTGTACCTACTCAGTCCATAATAACAGGCAGATTCAATATTCTGATTTCGTTCGCTGCTATCGTTCAATATAGAGTGAATTAAAATTGTCCTTCAAATTGGATAGTACAAAAAAAGCCGTCTAAAATTATTTTGAAAACTAGTTTAGGTACCGAAAAGTGAGAACAAGACTAATTAAATCACTATACCATGCCTGCTATCATATTTTTATTGAGTTTGTATTATTCATTGATCCAGTAATTGAATCCAGCGTCACTGGATCCCTCGCTGGATCGCCACTGTATCAACTGTATCAGCTACTGGATCAATGTAAATCAGCTATAATAAGTACTCCTAAATATACCGAATATATTTAAAAAGTAAACGTTCTTTATATAATAATATAATTTTTATTACCAATTGGTATAAATATATTTAGTAATAAATCCGCTTAATTTTATAATTATTAAATATATTTATACTATTTGTTAATATTTATGGATTTCCGCAAAGTAACGCATGAATCAATCAATTAATATATTTTTTGTTCAATTAAAAGGTATTTGGTGTAAATTTGAAAGGTAATAAAAAAGTATTAAATGACATATCCGAATGAAAATAAATTTGGTACCGAATTCGAGGCCAAATATCAAGCATAACAATCCGGCTAAAAGGTTTTTACTACATCTCTATGAAGAGATGATTTCAAAGGGCGATTACGGTCAAAGTTTTGGCCATCCCACGTACCTCTAGCCGGCTATTGTTATAATCTATTTTGTTAGAGATAGGTAACAAACTTTAGACCAAAGGTAAACCAAAGGCAAGGGTAATTTCAAAAGTACACAACTGTGATTTTAAGCTAAATGATACAGGTACAGGTTATTTATAGGTAACATACATTACAGGTCAGTTTTCGATTTTATGGTAAGAAAACATTTAGTTAGAAATTAATAAATAATTTTCACTGGCTCAATAATATTATATACATTTAATTTTTTTTCAAAAACTTAATCACAGGTATGAACAGGAATGAAGCTAATAATGCGATTCTTTTACAAATCTATTTCTTAAGAGAATAAATAAAAGTATTATACTACATTATTATACTATTATGCGTAAAATAATAATATATTCTTTAAAGTAAAAACATGTAGCAATGTACAGATAGGGTTTTTACAAAAGGCGATCTTATACTTAATTAAGATCTCTTCCAGACAACCTATCTATAAACTAACTTAACAACTAAGGGTAATGACTTTGTAAAAGCATGCATGAGACGAAAATTAATCTACAGACGTTACTCAAAATGCTCAGCGGTTCTGATCTACAATAATTACGCAAATGGTGTTAGTTTATGATGTGGTATTGGTTATTGTAAACAAATTTCATCACAAAGTCTTGTTAGCCTGCTGAGAAGTAAAGTCAAAGGGTGTCGAGATAAAAGCGAGCAAGTCCTATATATCATATAATGTGTTCTGTATATCAAGGTGTATGTGTCGGTGTCGATGTGACTCCATTATTATGTAACAAATGATCACTTTGGTTTCAAGTGATTTCTAATTTAATACTGCCAATCATAATAATGATGTGGTTTGAGATCTTTGACGTGGTGCTCTTCTTCTTCTTCTTCGTGTCACTAGTTCTTTCGAACCAGTGGGGTGAAAGGATTTCAAGTGCGCCTCGAAGAGGCTCTTTTCGTGCACGTGACACATGTTTTCGAACTTTTTAGTTTCTATGACATGCCGGTTTCCTCACGATGATTTCCTTTAACTTTAAGCACGTGTTTAAATGCACACATAGATTTTTTGAACAGAAAAATCCATTGGTGTACGTACGACCGGGTTCGAAACCACGACCTTCGGATCGAAATTCAAAGCACCCCGCCATCGGCCAACACGGCTTTTTTCTTATTATTAAGTAACAAATGATCACTTTGGTTTCAAGTGGTTTCTTATTTAATACTCCCAATCATAATAATGGTGTGGTTTGAGATGTTTGACGTGGTGCTCTTAGAAAAAGTCTTAGCTTTTGAATTGCTGATGAAAGAATTGACTTGCTAGAGTAGAAATATTATTTAATTCCAGGGTTCTTCTTCGTGTACTTCATTACTGAAGATCGTGCCCATCTTGAAAGACTTGAGTGTCTCGATTGACAAGCTGCTTCCATGCTTGTCTGTCTTCTGCATGTCTCAGGGCGGCAGAGACAGGGAGTCCCGTGAGTGTCTTGACCTGGTCGGACCAGCGGCTAGGTGATCGGCCGCGTGGTCTTTTGCCTTCAACCTTTCCCACTACAACCAGTTTTTCGAAATTGTCGGGTTGCCTTCGGGCTATATGGCCAAAGTAACTAAGGACACGTTGATAACAAACGGTTGACAACCTGGTCTTAATGGCTAGTTGTTCCAGTATCGACTTGTTCGTTCTCCTCCAGCACCACATTACGCCAGGGTTACACGAGGCTAAAAACCAATATGATAAAAGTGCTACAAAACTTCCTTGCGAAACATTATTAGAGTGATGGTTTCTTACTACTGTCTTCTAGGTTTAACCTTCAAGCATGCATATAGAGAATTAATTCACCCGATCGTCAAAAGGATAAATCATTACAAATTAAACTTGTACCTGAAAATACCTCCTACATTAGTCTCTTTTTTTTTCAGTTTTATTTTGTGCACCTCCAACTATCTTGTATTATCGTAACCGTTTCTATGATGGTTGTCTGGAATAGATCGCTTAATAGCGATAAGACCACTCATTGTATTAAATTTTGAAATGTTTCTTTCTCTATGTTATTGTTTTTTTTGTCTATGGTCATGCTTAGCCATTCTTTTGTATTCTTAGCATAATATACTGTGACTACCCTTTCCATAAGCTCAAATTAATATACTAAAAATAATTATAAGTTCCACTTGTTAACGTTGGAGATAATAAATTATCAGTATCCTGTGGCAGTTTCAATAGACCATAAACTGTTGGAGTTTATTACAAAATGCAATTTCTAAGACAAGAGGGTTTCTACGAAGAATAACTAGAAAAAAACCTCTTGTGATGGTTAACAGATGTGGGAAGCATCTCGTCGGTCGATCGAGGTCCCTAGGAAGGCATTCGAGTTTTAGCGTCGGGAGTTTTAGGGTGGTTAAGTTTTAATAAAATATTTAATTATTGATTAGAGTCAGTTTTGCAATTGTGAAATTAATGGTGTTAGAGATAGAGGCAGTGGTTGCGGATAAGGCAGCGGGGTGTTTTTGGGTAAGAGCAAGGGAGAGAAAACTACATTATCAACTGGTGAGTTCTATCAATTGTTAAGACTTGGTGTTTAGAACTAATTATTGTCTCTTTCATGAAAATTTGTAGTATCGTATCAGATACTAATTCACACCATTTAAATATTTATATTCCCGTTGGCACGGTAAACCTTGTAATAAGTAACTAAAAAAGTAACAACCGATCTTATTTCACTGGATGCTAATCTTGTTAGCTAAATCATACCGATGTGTTTTGAGGAGCCATAAAGGATCAGCCGAGTAATATACACTTGTATTATGTAGAGACACTTCTATGTTGGAAGTACTAAGGAGGCGACCTGATATAGAAACTTAGTGCTTGAATCTTCATGGCCAATTTACTTCAGCACTTGCCAATCTGGCATAGGTAGGGCCCTTCAGCCGTAGCACTTGCTGTTGGGGAACTATTGGGGGACCTCTGAGGTACTTTCCAACCACGTGGAGACAATTTGAGCTATTGCATTTCACGGGCTGCTTTCGTTACAGCATCGATTTATATTTCTGGTGGTGCTTATCACGTTAAACTGTAAGCTCCAGCCCCCGAGTTACACCCGAGCCCCAGCAGCCCAGGTTTCCTGGAATCTGTCTTGGGGAATCTGCTGATAACGGGGTATGCCTAGGATCAATAACCGTTTATCTGTTGAACCCACCGTTATAGTTTTCTACAACATTATTAATCTATTGGATTATACATTACCTGCCACATTAACTAAATTATCACTATTATTACCTGGAACAGTATTACGTGTTCTCTTTTGGGAAGCATTCCCGTTTCATGTGTGGATTCGATGGTGACAACGCTATTTATCCTTGATTAGGAGAATCACTCGCCTTGTAGCGAGTTTGCTTGCACTTTTACTTGTAGGTATCTCGGGATGCCTGGTGATCTAAATGAACCCTAAACACATCGGATGATGGTGAACGAGCTTAGCCTCTTTTTATGAATAAACTGTTTAAACAATAACGAGTAATAATGATTATATCATCAATCAATAATTACTGGTGTTATTTACTGTTTGATTGTACACATTATAATCTTCTTTTGACGATATTACGAATGTAAACTACTAGAGTACGTTTCATAATCTCTTTTTATATCAGTTATAGGTGGTGACTGGGCGAGCTCTAGATTTAGGTTTTGTTGTGATTATTTGAATAACAAACAACCCGAAGTGCCTCTCACTTCATTTGTACTACAAAAGACACACGGACTTGACTTACCCTAGCCTCAGTTTTAAACTCAATAACATTAGTAAGGTCGATATTTTTGTACCACATGTGTAGAGTCACGCGCCGGGCTGTTTTGCGTCCTCTTCGCTAGGTAATGAATTAAATGAACGTGATATTTATGCGTCATAAAATATATCTATCCTTAGAACGATCTTGGTCCTTAGCATGGAGAGAAAGGATTGTAATTGGTTGCCTTTCATCATCCTGGAGCCGCGAGCGGGGGCGGCACCTTTCCGCCTTCGGACAAAAATACCGACATATAATTTATTATAATAATTAATTAATCGACAGACACCTAATTCTTCCAATTAGAATTTATTTTTAGACTGGGGTCCCCGAGGAACAGTCACAATACCAAACCCATAAAAGCTGTACAATTTTACTGAATCTTCGGCTCAAATAACAATAAGCCTTTATAAATGACAGAGCATTATTTATTACGTTCCCGCTAAGCAATGACGACAATACATTAGGTATTTCTACTTATGTACATTAATATACAGTCGAAAGATCGTAGCTCGTTCAATAAAGGCCGTAATCAATCACTTTCAGGTTCAGGTAGAATTTCGAAGGATTATGTAACCTACAGTGAGCTGAGATGACACGATTCACGCATTTCTGTTATGAATACAAAATAATATTTATGAACTTCTTTGCAAACAATAAGTACAAACCAGTAAAATCAAGTGGATGTATGAATTTAATCGGTATGACACAGACACAAAAGTGTAAGGTTCTAAAGCTAAAGGGGTTATTTTTAACAAACTTCAAAAATGGAGACGGTTTATAAACCGATTTGAAAAATTCTTGCTTTGTTTGAGAGGATGTACTTTCAGGTTGGTCCCATAGAAATGTTATCAAATTCGGTTCAGTGGTTTAGGTTTTAAATCAAAATAACTGAATAAAAGTCGTTGAAGTAAACACAATTGCGAATTTCGCTTCCCTGTGACTCGATGTCAGTGGTGCTTACGGTCACTAGGACAGTCCGATTGAAGTCGGTTGTTGTATGCTTTTGTTAAACCTTGATTATAATTTTTTTTATGTAAGGTCTTTTCTCTATTTATTCCAACTCATAAACTGTACTCTTTGCAAATTTCAGCTCAATCGGTTCAGTAACTTTGTGTTATTAAGGAACATCAATTTCTCTATTTATTCCAACTCATAAACTGTACTCTTTGCAAATTTCAGCTCAATCGGTTCAGTAACTTTGTGTTATTAAGGAACATCCATCAATTCTCACAAACTTTCGGCTTTATATTTTTATAATTTATTATTTTAGTAGGATAAGCTAGAGCTAGCGGAAAAGCGGGCCATAGCTCAGCGTCGTTTGGCTTTTGTGATTAAGTTTTTGCTCATAAAAGGAATTAATAACTGACATTCTCAGGGAGCATCTGTTGCCTCATAAAAATGATATTAGTACGTAGTTTTATCGACATCAACACAATTATTAGAAAATTAATAAACAAGTTGACTAGGGTCTTCAAAAATGTGAACTAATAAGCTTACTGGCTTACTGCCTCCTACTTTGCCCGCGTGCTTTTTGGATGATAAGTAGCCATTGTCTATTTCAAGTTCCTGAACAAAACTGCTGAATTTCAGCTCAATCAGTTTAATATTTACAGCGTGTATTGCATATCCACCTCATAAACTTCTTTAAGATTTACATATAAATTTCTCTGTTACTAGTATAACTACTACAATCTTTATTACAAAATGTAAAAAAGGATACAATTGAATAGACCATTGCAAATCTAAAGGTAGCTAAACTGCTCTCATTCGATACCCGATGGCCGCATTACCTCTTTGTATAGCAACGCTTTAGCAAGAATCACGCGTCGCTTCGACCAGACGCGACATATAAATTTAAATCCTTCTATTAAAATTTTAGTTGAAAAGGTTTTAGGTCTCCGTTGTTACCATAAATAATTCAGAAAAAGATAGAAACGTCTGTGAGACCTTTGTGTGGTTTGTAAAACCCGACACCAGAATTCAAAACATAAACAAGCATCAAACATACCATCACTATACAATTAACATGCTTATATAATTATGTAGAAGCACTGTGCACTCAGATTTTGTACAACTATTATTATATTATGTTTCGTGACTCAGATAAGAGAAGGTTGAATGACGTACACACCTTTATGTAAGTATAAAGTCACGTAGTAACTATTCCGTAATCGATGCCAAGGCGAAGGTGTGGGGGTAATAAAGATCGTGCTTCGACAAGCATTTTGCGCGCTTGCCAGTTAGGTATCTGAAAAGGGTTTGATAGATCAGTTTAGATGCTACACTTGTGATAAAGCAGTTTTTTTTTAAGTTACCGCAATCTTGAATCTTAAATCAAAGCTAAAATCACATTTCTAGTTATAACACGTAGCACAACAACGGCGTTGTGCATTAAAATTTACTGCGTAGCTCACTCTACGGCGTAGTGCGTTTTGTAGCGTAGATGTTTCTATGTTGTGTAATAACTTCTACGGCGTAGATAATTCTACGTTGTTACAGATTCTACGGCGTAGCGAGTTCTACGATAGCTGCGGTAAAGTAAAACTACGGCGTAGCGCGTTCGTAGATAATTCTGTGCTATAGAGCTTCTACGGTGTATTGGTTTCTGTGTAGTAGGCTTATAGGTATTTAATTCTATAGTTTAGTAAAATTATGGCGTAGCGCATTCTACGGCATAGGTAGGGAAAAACTGTTGACTAGCTAATTCTACGGCGTAGAGAATTCTACAGTATAATGAATTCTACATTGCCACAGGTTATAAATCGTTGCAAATGCGAGGCAAAGTCGACAAATTCCATATTCTTTATTAAATGCCACATGGTCGTAAAAAGACAATCTCACAAAATGGCACATCCTGGAAAACACATTCTTGGAATGCCAAATATTGAAAAGACCCAGTTACGACACCTTCTTTTTAATGCACGCACATTCGAATACATAAATTAATTATACTATTTGATTTACAAAATTAAGATTTCTGTAATTTTGGAAATAATATGGATGTTTGATATTAAAATTATGTAGTTGTAGTGACGAGTCTGTTATGTAAGGAGTGGAAGGAAAATAAACTTTTGCCCTACAGCGAGATTTTAATGGCTGAAATATTATAAGTAAAACAAAATAATAATGAACCGAGCTTGTTTACAGACCTAAACGTGTGTTTTCGCACGCAAACCCAAAGGTTCTCGACTGCCAAAAAATAAAACAGATCGGTACAAATCTCTCAAAATAAACTGAACAACATCTGCGCACTGTTTAATCTACCAACAACTAAGTCGAAATCAATTACCCGGGTTTGACCTTACTAAATTCTTTCAAACAGTCTCGGCGATTATGGCTGGCCTTCGCAAACTGACATGCATTAAAAATGTATGTATGTATGAAATGGATTTTACAGCCGACCCTCGTTTTATGGGGGCACAAACGATCGCTTTATTTCCAATAACAAGAAAACAGGCAGGTACGTAAAGTACTAACTGTATAAGATGTGAGTTTAGATAAATATTATGAAATCCTTTCACCACCCTGGTTCGAAACAACTAGTGACTCGATAAGAATACAAATATAACTACCTATGTTATGCTATTGTGATTTTTATTGTTGGTTCCAATTAAATCTATACTCTGTCACTTATAAAAAAAAGTATTTGTACTATGTACTTCATCAAAAGTCATTTTTATTTCTTCGTTAATATTTCAAGTGTTCACAAACCCAACATTCTGATGCTAATTCTCTATACTCAAAGATTTACTGTAAGAAAACTTATTAAAAGTCTTCTTAAGCTCTTTTTTGTACTTGCCTATTCTACTCGTATTCTCTAAAACCTATTTTAGGTAGTTCTAAAATAATCTAAGAAGTAATCAGATATTTGGACTCCTTACACAACAATAACTCAAAAATATAGTCACAATAACTTAGGCCTTAAATATGTATACATTTTACTATGTAAATGATAACAAGATAGACATGGTTATGATTTAAAAAGATAAGAAAAGTCTCAGAATCTAAAGAGACAAAGTATTGAAAACCTCTGTTCGAAATAAGGCTAGATATTCGAGATCAAAGGTGCAGGCGTCATCCGTGCAGTTTTCAGATCGATGCCGCTGCATCCGGGGTGTTTCCGGGAATAAAGGAAATGAAAACACTTCAACTGCCTCTCGGTTCGGCAACGGGATTTTTATTTAACTAGTTTGAAATGTGAGATTAATTAATGTAAAAGTGCAAACAGCCTTACTTATCCTGAATAAGCATTTGTAGCGGAATATTGCTAGTTGTTATTCTCAACGGTGCCTCAACTTTCGATTTGAGTTCGTGAGTTCGAACCCGGTCGTACACCAATGGATTTTTCTGTTCCAAAAATCGATGTGTGCATTAATTGCTATATTGCCTATTGTTTTTCTGTAATATCAGTTGCCTGAAATAAATCTTTATAATTATTATTAAAACACGTGCTTAACGGTGAAGGAAAACATCGTGAGGAAACCGGTATATCATAGAACCTAAAAATTTCGAAAACATGTGTCTAGTGTACGAAAGGAGCCTCTTTGAGGCGCACTTGAAATACTTTAACCACACTGGTTCGAAAGAACTAGTGACACGATAAGAAGAAGACCGTTTTTGTGAATATTGGCGGTAAAGATGCGGGACAAAAAGAACACTCTTTAATTGGTAGGTAATCGCTATTACTGTTTGTAAGAAAGTTGGATTGGATAGCAAGAAATACACTGAAAGGAATAATATATTACCTTACATTGGCACTTCCATTGACGTGGACTGCACTCTTGGGTCCGATAAATGTACCAGATTAACCTATTGATTCCAGTCTAAGGCGGCTGCTGAAGTGTAGTGGATATTGAGTGCTTGCTTAGAAGATTAAAGTGCAGTTGGTTCTTTATTTTCTTTCAAGTTTTCCGACGACGGACCTACGCTACTGAGTAATTATTTTTTGTTTCAAACTTTGTTTATGTTGCTATTAATGTGTGACTAGCTGTACGTAGTACATCTGTAAGTAAGTATTTTATTTTGTCCATGACCAAAATAGTGTTACGCTATATAATAGAAAATAGCTAAGGTATTGGTTATCTTTTTCAATAATTGATTGATTCAGGCGTTACTTTGCGGAAACCATAAATATCAACAAATTATATAACGAGAGACTCTCGTTTCGAACTTCGGCGAGTCCACACCTCCTGATGATGCCTCGTGTAGAGGCAAAACACGTGTCGTATCTTTAAACTTTGGTTTTCTGTTCGTTGACTCTTTGGTTTAGTTGAACTAAAGTTAAGTTAATAAAAACCTTTGTTTAGAAATTAAGCGGATTTATTACTAAATATATTTATATAATTTGTTGATATCTTTTTCAATTATAAAGGTAATTTTTATCATATAAAATAAGCTATTAAATCTAATATAAGTAGGTTAATCAAGTAATGGATTAACTTTCTTTTGCAGATGTAAATGCTTAGTCATAGTACCTACATTTTATCTAAAACCTCCAATGTTGATTTACCTCTAAAATAATTCTTTCATTGAAAACAGCCCATAACTCAGTATTTACGTACTATTTGAAACAACTAACTCATAGTTTCGTTGCAAATACCCTACCGTTGCCAGATAAGTTTTATAATAAATCAATTTTAACTACGGTCTGTTCGGATATTTCTCGTAACTACCTATTTAATGCGAGCTCTAGAACGTTCGCTGCAAAAGTGGGAAAGGAAGTTTCTGAAAGTTTAAAACTTTGAGGGAAACCGTAGCTCACCACATGACCTTTAAAAAAGTAGTTATTAAGGATTTCATAATTTGAGTTTTGTATGGGTGCCTTGAAACATCACGTTAGGTTAGTTATCTATATCATATCTAACCTAACGTGAAGATACGACTGCGTACGAAAGTCGTAGACGTGGGTATGCGGATTGCCAGCCTAAAACGGAGATAGGCAGGACATGTTGCCAGACGATGCGACGACCGTTAGACCAAGGCGCTAACGGAGTGATGGCTCAGGGATGCGAGACGACAACTAGGCATACTACCTGTCAGATAGGCCGATGACATAGCTACGGTAGCGTGTAATCGCTGGATGCGCTTCGTACAACATCAAGACAAGTGGCGTGATAAAGATGAGGCTTATACCCTACTGTGTACTACTGTGGGTGCAGACGGGCTGATACTTATGATGATGGTGATGGCTGCTTATACTGTCTGTTACTGTCTCGTCTGAGTACTCGGTACGTGTGATCTAGGCATAAACGTTGGTATACGCGCGTACACGCGTGACTCGCTTCTAAAGTTTCGAGAGTACCAATCCAACCGTATATGCGTGACAAAAATACGCTAGTCTGAAAGCGAAATTACTCATACGAGTATTTATAATATGCGGAAAACATCTATAAAAATTACCCATTGGTAATGGTAATGGGCGATCGTCAAATTACTATTATTAAGGTGACAGTATTAAACATCGCATACTAGATAAAAATTACCTCAAAATTTAGTATGGTAAAAGGTACACAAAGATAAGGCTCTTCAGAGAGTTCATTAGCCAGCAATCTCTCAAGGATTAATCAATCAAGAATTTAACGTCTAAACAGAGCTAAGGTACTTTGAACGTCTGGCTAGTATTATTACCTCGTTGTTTCCGGTGGCTTTACTTGCGTGTTATGAGGATAAAAAGGGTATCTATAACTATCCCACATAAATGTAAAACTGAGATCATTCAATTAAAAAAATTTAAAAAAAAGTATTTTTTTAAGCATTTCGTAATTTGAGTTTTATATGGCTGCGTATTGAGTTATGTTTGTCGGAATGAACGTCAGAACGAACGGCACAGAGCGTTTGTCAATCTTCGGGCCTATTCGGAACGCAAGCGCCGCCTTTCGGCGCTCGACGGAGTCTTCGATAAAGCGTTCGGGTCGGCGAGTATCAGTCAGGGGGGTCAACATCCTTAGCATCAGATGCCAACACCTGCTCTCAGTTTGCTATAAGAGACGACGCTATACGTAAAAAAGAGACAACAAATTTCATGCTTAAAAATGTAATGACACTAGAACACTGCCAGAAATTGAAACAAGAAAATTCAAAATGGCGATTTTGTTTACCGGCCGCTTTGACCGAAGTGTATTATCTTACGTAGTACTCTGACTAATCTGTGAAGAGTGAGTTTGATTTGTGATACCAAGGGATCTATAAACTTTCTTCACAATGTCTGCTACAGACAAACGAAAAAAGTGTGCTTAATGTTTTAGCACTTTTGCAACCGTAAATGCAAACTTGCGTTTCCACCGATTTCCTCTACCTTGGAAACATGGATCCTTGAGGTAAGTGCCTGTTTTCTGAAAGGTCGGTTTAACAAGCTTATTCAGAATGCTTACATAGTCATGTGTAAACGCCATGTATGACAATAAAAAAAAATTGCAAGCAAAAGGGTCTGTATAATATACTACATCAATGCATCATCAATGAAAGAAATATTAAACTCAGGTTACATTAAGAAAAATTCCTAAAAATTTGGTATTCCGTAAACAAATCTATCTTTATTGTGTTCATAGTCATTTTATCATTTCAGGGTACCAGTATGGGCTGAATACTGTTATCCAGATGAGAACTGGTCTACTGAGAAATCTCTCAAAACCTTACACCAACAGCATAAGATGTTATGCAGTAGGCACTTTGATGACAGTGCATACACCAACAGTTCGAGGACACGATTAAGGAACTTTGCCATCCCGACTGGAACTGAAGGCATGTTGAAGCTACGCCAGGAACCATGTGCAACATCAAGTGAAGCATTGACAAAAAATGTCTCTGAGACAATATTTCAAGAATGTTCTATTTCGCCTTAACCTGAACCATGCTTCACTACTCCGCCTGCCCAGTCCAAGGTACTAGATTGAAACAATACATTGAAACAATTCACTTAATATCTGTTATAGATAATGTTATTCAAGAAATGCATTTTATTATTTCCAGGATCCAGGAGATTCATCGTTGAACCATGAACCATGCTGCAGTAGGTACTCCGCCTGCCAAGCCCAAGGTACTAGATTGAAACAATACATTGAAACAATTCTCTTAAATGTCTGTTAAAGATGATTATTCAAGAAATGCATTTTATTATTTTCAAGTAGATTATATTGAAATAACACATTTCTTCTTATCGTGTCATTAGTTCTTTCGAACCAGTTTAGTGAAAGGATTAGAAGTGCGCCTCGAAGAGGCTCCTTTCATGCAAAATAATTCGTGCTAATAACACATTTAAACAATTAGATTAGATTTTAGATTAGAATTAGACTGTTCTATTATGTATTTTAAAATATATGCAATTCTTTATTTCTAGTTACCAAAGACTGCAAAAAGAATTTTACATGAGCTGAACATAAGTAGATGTGCGGAACTGACTCCTAAAAAACGTAAACTTTATGTGAGATGCAGGAAAAACTTAAGTGAGATTCTAAGGCTAAGAAAAAAATTAATAAAAAATGTCAGTGTCGTTCAGTATTGGACAGAATAATAGCCGATGAAAATGTTCAAAGTTTAGTGGACTCAAACCTATCTATATATATATATAAGGCTTACTCAAGATCCACTCGAAAACTGTTTTGGTTGTATCCGCAGCAATTGTGGATGTAACCCTAACCCAAATACTGTGCAATTTGTTGCAGCACTCAAAACGGCAATTATTGGCAATTTATTGCATAGCAGCAAAAAAAATAATTGTAAGGATGATGATAATGTAGTTCTGAATGATTTAAAGTCCTTTTTAACACAAAACATCACTGAACATTCAGCTTCTACTTCTGCTGTTGATCAACAATTTGATCTGACAATTGATGTGGAAGCTGGGGCAACTGTTACTCCTCAGTGTTCTGGTGAAATACAAGCGTTATGTTTGCGGCTTTATGGTAAAAAAATTAGGCCCAGTTGCAAACAATGCCAAACTGTAATGCTTGCAGACCAGAACACTGAAGTAAGCCATCTTTTTACTAGTTTCAAGGAGTATGACAGCATGCGTAGCAGTTTAATTTATGTTAATAAACATTTTATGCAAACCGTCGAGAATAATGCAACTATTGTAAATAAATATTTGGATGAACAAGGCTGTGACTTCTCTATCAAAGCTACATTAAAAGATAATTTAAAAACACAAATTGATTTTGAGTGGTTGCTTGGTTGTTCTGAGCATTTTCATAAAAACCGAATGTATTAATTTTGTCCACCATATGTATGTCTTAAACGGCATTGTATTTTAAAAAATAGACTTATTACTGAAGAAGCTTCAAAAAGGGCTATGAAACGGAAAATAAATATTCTTAAAAACATGTAATACAGCTTGTGTTATTTTTGGATTTCATTGTGTGGAGAATGACCGTTATGTACCGATTTGAAGTACCTAAGTAACATTTATTCTTCTGGTAAGTGAGTACTCACACAGTGAAATTCATCAAACATCCCTAAATTAAAAGATTTAGAAATTTCAATAATGGCTTGCAATAATAAATTCAAAACTCCCGCCAAGAAATTTCAATAATAAATTCAAAACTCCCGCCAAGCCACTTCAAATATAAATAGTTGCCCTGGTCAAAAGCTGGAGCGCTAGTGTGCTTGTTAGCATTTTTTTTCTATGGAGTCTTACTTCTTTCCGTAGGATATAATGTGTTCTGTGGTATCAGTCTTCATCCAACCGCCGAGGCGGACAGTACTCTTGTAGAAACCGTCTCGCGTTTCGTGTAGTACTAGGCCCTAGCCTACCTTTGTCCGCGTGTAATAACGAATTACTGTTGTTATTGCGAATAGAAATGATTGTTAATATTCCTGTGCATTCATTTCAACTGACACTTACCCACCTTTGCCCACAAGAAACTAGTCTACGATAGCAAAATTTTACACCATTGCCGAGATCAGGCGTGGGATCAGTGTCGGTTAAAATGGAAAATAACCGTTGTCGTACTAAGCTCGAAATTCCTTGTCGAAGCCCTTCAATCGACTCGGACGCAAAATAATGTGATCTTGCTGTATTTGACCCGGACAAGGAAGACACGGATGCGAGATCATGGTGTACGACGGCTGATTCGTGGTTTGCTGAAAAATAACCTCTCGAAGTTTGTCAACTTTGGTAGTGATTAGCAAGACGCTAAAGGGAGCAGCATTTACGTGGCTATCACGAGTCGCCTACCTGGGCATGTCGTGGAGCGAACGAGCCGCATGCAGAGCGACGTGTGGACGTGTGCGTCGTGCAACTTACTCGACAGGAAAAAATAATTATAAAGGTCAGTCGTATTGTTTTTCATATGATTCAGATGCTGAATGTTCGTTAGTAAAAGAGAAATTAGCTGCTAAGTTCGGTGGCAAGCGAGTAAATAACGTTGTTGCTATGTCCAGTATTGGGCAAATGCGTTTATTCAGCACTGAACAGATCACATAAGTTGTGTAACGATTAACAATCTCCCTCTACTGCTTGCAATTTGATATTATGATAGGCCGCAAAATTTAGAGTACCTAAAGGCTTTTCCGTTAACATGATTGCGAATGATTTTCTCCTATCAAAATTTTCGTTGTGAATACTTGCTATAGCGCAGTTAAGGCTCTCTATTTTAGTGCTGTTATAACAGTGGCCGTGATAAGTCTGAACTTTCGCTGATTTTAACCAATTTTTTTTGCGATTTGAATACCGGTATGCCGACTACGCGTTACTTCAGGTGAGCTTAAAATTAGGTGGATAGATCCGAGTTGTACCGTGCAACGTAGGCCGTATAAGATGTTTGTAGATGAACGTAGTGTTGTTAGCTAACGAAAAACGGAATCAGACTAAAATAGATCCAAAGTACAAAGGCCTCTTTAAAGTGATAGAGATTTGGATGGAGAGCGTTACGGTTTAAAATCTGTAAACTCTAAGCGTAGGTACAAGTTTGCTCACGATAGGTTAAGACTTATGCCTGACGACCCTATACCAGTCGATGTTGATGTAAATGAGAATTAAAAAGTTCAAGTCGAAGACAATGCTCTATCAGGTCAACTATACCAGTAGCTATTCTGTAGTCGTAGCCTAATAGAAATCGGTGTCTCTTGAGATAAATTATGGAATTATCTCGAGTAGTCCGTGGGTGCGCGCTGTGCGGATGGTGCTGGCGGAGGTTGTGGTCTTTGGAACGTTGCCGCGTTGTGTTCGGCTGGTGAAAGCCGTGGTGATAGAGAGCTTACGGTCGGTAAATTGAATAAAGTTGTGTCACTATGAAAGATTTGAGATGGGATACGTTCAATGGTCAATGGTCACTATGGTTAGGTCAGATTAGACAGGCCATGGACTCAACTCATGGAATCAACGAACGGTCTTAGGAGCGTTCGTCAATCTTCGGGCCTATTCGAAACGCAAGCGCCGCCTTTCGGCGCTCGACGGAGTCTTCGACAAAGCGTTCGGGTCGGCGAGCATCAGTCTTCATCCAACTGCCGAGCTGGACAGTACTCTCGTAAAAACTGTCTCGCGATTCGTGTAGTACTAGGCCCTAGCCTGCCTTTGTCCGCGTGTAATAACGAATTACAGTTATTATTGCGAATAGAAATGATTGTTAATATTCCTGTGCATTAATTTCAACTAACTCTTACCCACCTTCGCCCACAAGAAACTAGTCTACTATAAGCAAAATTTTACACTATTGCCGACATATTTATGTTTTTCTTTGTAATTGTATTAAAACGTGCTCAGGTATTTGACGGCATGGTGGTATAATAGATACGAGTAAGATTTCATGAGGCTAGTTTTAGTGTGGTTTCAGATTAGCGGATTAACCGAGCGAATTCGCCGCTCGTGTTTTGTTTTGTACGCGCGATAACGCTCATTGTCACGGAAGACGGTCATACGGAAAGACTGCTCATGCTACTGACTCTCGCTGGTATACCTGTATAAAATAAATGATTAAAAAAAAAGCGCTAGTATACGCGCGGTAGGCTAGTAACAATCCGCCCGTAAGTATACGCGTGACAAAAATACGCTAGTCTGAAACCGCACATTAAATTATATCTCTCAATCACTCACGTTACCAACGGATGATCGTTAAGGGGATCCTCAAGGCAAATTTCCATACAAAATGTTTCGGACAAATACTCAAAAAGTACGCCGTATTATAGTAATTTCTTCACACTATTCGTTTCGTCCAGGTTTTTTCATTTCGTCAACAAAAAAAGTGAAAGGTTTCATACTTTAATTTAGATTTTATACGTGTTTTAAAATTAATCCTACTAACTTAAAAACACGTATAAAATCTAAATTAAAGTATGAAACCTCTCACTTTTTTTGTTGACGAAATTGAAAAACATGGACGAAACGTTTTGTATGGAATTCGGATTTGAGGATTAGCCTTAAATTCAAATTATTATCTGATGGTATTAAAATTGCACACTATTAATTATTCTAAACAAGTATGGTTTAGAGGTAAAGCTCTTCAGAGAGTTCATTAGCCAGCAAGCTCTCAAGGATTATCAATCAAGAATTCAACGTCTGTACAGAGATATTTTGAACATCTGCCTACTGTTATTAACTAGATGTTTCCCGTGGCTTTGCTTGCGTGGCATAGGGATAAAACAGGTCCTATTCATTTATCACACATAAATGCAAAACTGTGACCCATCATTCATACAAACATTCTCATTTGTAATACCCCCACGCTGAACAAATTTATAAAATAAACTTAACAATGTCTTAACTCGTTAGGTAGGTAAATATGGTATTTAATTAAAATTGGTAATTTTAATTTTAATTTTAGTTTAGTATGATTTATGACATGAATGGATTGTGAGTGATCTGAATAAATACATTTTTATTTATTTTATTTAATTGATACTTAATAGTGAATCGTGTATAGTTATTCGTTATTATATCAATCTGTAATATTTTTACAACTGGGCACAGATCTGGAGTTAATAAGTCTGAGTGCGATTCTTAACCCTTAAATGGTTCGTAGTACTGATAATAAGAACATAATAATATGTGAAATCCGCGTTAATATAGACACAAAAATATATGCAGGATTTAGGTATTTTTGTATTGACCTGCGGTGGCACATTTATTTGAAACTGTCGATGTCGTAGAAAACTATTTCAATTCATGTTGGACGTTTGAAATAGGTCAGCTGACATCACCAGTTTTTTTATAACATCGAATAAATCTTTGGTACAAACTGTAAAAAAAAATATAAAGTCTAAAAAATGTAAGTCAATATCAAAGTTTAAACTGAATCAAAAGTTTTTAATTGAATAGCGAATGAGTCTGGCACTTACAAGAGTTGCTAACTCATATTTTATTTAAGAATGTGAATATTACAAGACGTAGTCATTATATTAATGTTTAAAGACGTTATTTTTCTCTCTGAAATAACATTTTAACGGTTTTTGTTGGATATAATTTAGTTGTGGCAGATAATTTAAAAGCACATAATTTGTTACAGACTGGCTTTTTCATTTATTTTTTTAAATAAAATTATAGCATTAAAAAGGTAAGACAGTAACACGTAAAAGATATATTTACTACTCGTAGGTGCTACTACACGTACACATAAGGTCACGTATTGAATGGGAATTTTTGGGTGGCAGTTTCCATTTGTAAATTAACCCTTTTACCACCACAAAAAAACTACCAATATGAGATATATAAACACGTGAACGTACTTTTTTATATAGGTATTAAATTTCTCCTTCATCTTTTCTATCCTTTGTTATTTGACTGAGGTTTGCAAAGTAACGACTGAATTAATCCTTTAAAAAATAAACAATAAAATATACAATTATCAAACAATAATAATATCAACAGAAAAGCTTAAAACTTTGAAATACCAAACCCGCTCAACCCGTAATAATATTAGGCCCAATCGTTTTAATTGTACCGCGAATAATGAAGGTTTTTTGGAAAGTTGCGAGGCGGCATAAAGCGCGCGGGTGAGAGGACGGTCGATTCTTGCTTCGCGGGGCGAGGGAGGTCTCAGTACGCATTTGGCCACAGCGGAGGTGCCGCGCTCGCCCCGCTCGCTCCGGTCGCTACAGCACGCGGAATGTAGCAAAAAACCCACGCGCTACAGGTGCCTGATCCGCATGATAAATGCCAGTGTTTTTCCGACCCGGCCAACCCCGACGAGTTGAGTGGTAGGAAATAGGCGATACGAATAAATAAACCGCAACCCTTTCAGTGGGTTGTTCAACCTTCGAAGTTTTTTTGTTTTTGTTCATTATTTAGTCATCTATTTTTCGCCATTCCTTTTTATTTGATCATAATATCTTACTCAATGAGTATGTTCGTAATTTCATCCTAGGTACACTGTCACGATCAATAGTTTAATATTAAAAAGATTCAAACGTCTATTAGCGTTCGCTTCCCTTCCTTCCGTTCAAACTTTGACAGGCAGTTTCCATTAGAAAGTTATGGAAAACTTTATAAAAGCAATAAGGACGAAATTAGCTTGACACCACCCTGCGCAACACTGCGCATGACTTGCGCAAGAGGGACAATTTTATCTCTCCGTGCTATTTACCTGTATATATTGGTAGATGGGGATGGAAGGGGTTAAGACAAAATTTTCTGCGACCTAGATTTCATTACCGTTGCTGAAAGTAGGTACATACTGGAAGTCGTTCATCAAGTAGAGGGTGCTTATACTAACCTGAGAGTTCAGCGCATCTTGTATCGATAACATAAAGGACGTCTATTAAATTTTGATCATAATACATTTTAGATGTTTTAATTTTTGTGTTTTGACGTGGAAGAGAATAATTCAGAAAGATATAGGACTGAACAAATATTATAATATTAAAAGGCAAAAATGAGTCTGCTAAAGCTAGGACTGCGATAAACAATTCTTACAATTACCTTTTTCTTACAATTATCTTCTTGGTCTTAATTAATGTTACTTGTCGTGTATCATTAATGAAGTTGACTTCGTTATTACATTCTCTTACTTACTAATAAAATAATTAACATATTTTCATTGCTATCATAAATAATAAAATAATAATAAAATAATAAAAACTTTTATTGGGCACAAGAAATTTGACGGTACAATAAAGAATTTAAGTAGGTAGGTTACTTAATGTAACGGTTACATAATAACACAATAACAATGTAGTACCAGAGTTTAGTCTCTGTTCCTCGCACTAGGACTGAGAGCCTGTAAAGCGAGGAAATATACCTATTGAAAGCCAACTACTTACATCATTCACGGCACAAATGATTATGATTTTTCATCATTATCTTGATCTTATAATCTTTATTAAATAAGCTATAAATGTAACTTTAGAGTACGAAATAATATTTTAAACTGGTATCATCCTCAAGATTAAAAAACGAGCGAGCCGTACAATAGTCGTCGCATGTGATGTGTAGCATCTGACATCTCATTTACATTTGGAAGGATTATATTTTGTTTATTTTCCTGACGGCTAGCTTCCTGTTACATACTTCCGTTGCATTTTATGAAATCACTGCCACAAATTGACAAAAACCGAGAGGAAAGAAAGATATCACACATCAAAAAAGTTACTTCTGAAAATAAACATTTATTTTATTCGAGCGTTTTTACTTTTAACTATTAACTAAAAGCTAAAACATAATTAAACTAAAATTACTTAACTAGCAATAAAAAAAAAGTGTTTTTTGTAATTGATACTTCTGGCTCATAAAGCGTCATCGTAGCTTAAGGGTCAAGTAAACGAGCTGAGCTTAGTTTTAACTGACCCTACTCTATCATCATTATGGAGCTGATTGGATAATTCTGGCTTATTTCTAACAATAACTTAGGGTCATAAATATAATACGAGTCAAAATTATTTTGTAAATAATGGTCAATTTGGCTATGTTACTTTGTTATATTTTATTTGGCTTTATAGGTTCGATAAGGTAAATAAAATAGGTTATCTTATTTGTTTAGGTATACCAAAATATCGAGCCACTGAACCGAATAGGCTGAAATTAGGTGTGGATAAAGTCTTTCAAACTGGAAAAGGTCATAGGCGCGCACGTCATTGCCCCGTCATTGCCAGTGACACGCTAATTGATAAGTTTTTATAAATATATGTAGGTATATGTGTTAGTCTCTAAGGTATGTATGTATTATATGGGCCCTAGTTAAGCTACAATGTACTTTTATTTTGTCTGAAATAAAATTATTATTTCTAACAATAACTTAGGGTTATAAACTATATCTTACGAGTCAAAATTATTTTGTAAATAATGGTCAATTTGGCAATGTTACTTTGTTATATTTAAATAAGCTTTACAGGTTTGATAAGCTAACTAAAATGAGTTATTTGTTAAGGTTTGTAAGTTGTTGTTTCTCATGAACTTATGTTTGTTTGTGTATACCAAAATATAAAGCCACTGAACCGAATAGGCTGAAATTAGGTGTGGATAAAGTCTCTCGAGCTGGAAAAGGTCATAGGCTATATTTTATCTGTTTAATAATTTTATCTGAGTGTTTTCTATGCACTCTGCGTAGGCTTTTGCAGAAAAAAAAGTTTTTAGGTATGCCGTCAGCTATCTGGTTACTATTTTGCTTTAGCCATAGCTCGGAGTTTGTGGTTGTGGCTAAATGTCGTGAAATTGCTAAAATATTTATTATTATAATAACTTATTTAAACGATACCGCATACAAAACCACAGACAACAGCTATCAATCATCATCAACATTATCCCTATTAAAGTTTTGGTCCTGACTGACTGACTGATGGATAACGCACAGGCTAAGCCACTGATCGTAGAGACTTGAAATTAGAAGATTATGTTCTTCATGAAGTATGTACAGACAGCGTCAGAGATAAGTATCCTCCTTGCACAAGACATCCAGCTATAAATCCTTTCAAAAATTGTAATACTTAAAATTATTTTTAGGCTTACATACAGTTATACAAATATAATCTATTTTTTAAAGGCAAAACTTCTCTTTTCATCGCGACGGTGATTTAAAGGGATTTGAAGCTGAGTATTATAATGCAAAGGGGATACTTATCTATGACGCTGTCTGTACCTACCTATGTATATAGGCGCCTACTAAGAAAGGTATTTTGCTAATTTGCAACGCAAATGAAGTTGCGGGCGTCAGCTAGTCAAAATAATAAAAGAGATAGGAGTAAGTGGAATCCTATCTGGTTATGATCTGATTTTGATGTCAACTACCATTCAGAATAAATGAGATGGGCGTAATTACGCAGCAGGTGTCGAGTTGTTCGTGAAAAGTAGGCATGGAAAGTACATCGAGTAACATGTTATTTAACATGGTATAAAACTGATCACGCATCACACTTGTTACTTTCTTAGACCAAGTTTGTTACAAAGCCTTACCGTTTGTTACCGTTCATATCCGATGGAGGCTGTGATGTCATGATACTTGTCACCATTTACAATTTCATTCGTATCATATCGTTTATAATAATAACAGTCAGTCAGTAGTGTGTTGCCTGTGAGTAAGAGTGATTGGGTGACGTCGCGTTATGCGTGAATTATAATATGACATTAGTCAGATTAGGTCACTGATGAATAAATAACAGTTTGTTACAAAATCACCGGTGATTGAGCTGTTACAAAATAAAATAATATCACCATGTAAGAATGAAATAGAAGTAGCAATCATTTCCATGCCTAGTGGAAAGCCTCAATTCAGCCAAATATTGTTTTCCACCGCTGTGTGTCGGTCGCAGGTGTGCTCGGCTATAATTAGCAAAATGAGAAAAAAAATATTAAACTTTCCCATAGCTTTCAACTTTATTTATTGCGTTTTTGTTACTACGGGCTTGTGTGACAAGTAGCAAACAAACCAAAATGTGCCTGAGCCTACCTACTAAAAGTTTATTCAAAATTTAGCTTGTTTTTAGTTGCCTGTTGTAGCCCGCAATATTGTTTGCGGTTAGAAATTTCAAGTCTCTGCATCCAGTGGTTTAGCCTGTGCTTTTCTGTCAGTCAGTCAGTCAGTATGTCAGGACTAAGCCATAACACACATAATCTTATATATTGATAAATAATTAATTACACCCAGTAAATGAAAGCCACGATATTCAAATATAAATTGTCCTTCTCATTAAGTTAATTTTCCTTTTAATTTTACATGATTGCTAGTGATTTGTCATGCCAAAAAAGTACAAAGAACTCAAGAAACTTTTGAACTCGAAACTGGCAATCTCCAATGTAGCGAAAACCGACCCTAATTAGATTGAATGAGGGTCGTTAAACGTTTTAATCCGCAGTTGGTTTAGAATCACGGACCCGACTATGCTCATCAAAGCTACGATTGGTAGAGCTTTTTTCGATAGCTTATCTCTGACCGTAAGTTCATTGCAAAACGTATTTTGGGTTTTGGGGGCAGTTTCGTTTTGATGTCAGTACTTCTTTGCTTGCAAGATAAGACTACAGTTTCAAATTTAATACGTCAATGCGGTATTTTAAAAGGAAGGCTAATTCGATTTCTGATAATAATTTATTAAGTTTTTTAATCGTACTTAATTTGATTTTAGTTAAGTTAATGCTTTTAATAAGAATGCTCAAATGAACAGGCTCCGCCATTGTTAACTTCCTCTACATCACCCCAAATCATTGATATATTTGTCAGTATCAATATTTTAATGAAGGGTCAACGTAAGAAATATCCACTTAAAATTTACGGTTGTATCTCCGACACCACCCGTTGCTTTTTTAAATATAATTTATACCCATACCTAATTCGTGGTTCTGAAGGTAGAGCCCTTTAAAGGTCAGACAGTCGAACAGACATACATATGCAAGTGGGTGGCTTAGAAATGTAAAACATAGTTCTCATTGGCACGTTTTGTGAACGAAATCCTAAAGATCCATAGATGAATAACGGTGTTCCTATAGAACACTAAAATGGACAGTATTAAACCAAAATGGAGTCTTAAGACAGGACCAAAAAAATTCAGACACCTTGTCAATAAATATGAAATATCTCCATTTTCAAATAATGTTTGTTACTTTTTACGACGTAGTTTTAAGAATAATGAAAAAACCTAGTAGTTTTAACATAATAATATTTATCTAGCCCCGTTACTGCTCTTCTTCGAAAATTAACATGTGACTAAAATATAATAGTAGTTAGCCAATGTGGCTTCTTTTTTTATTGGTCTCATTGTACTACATTGTGTTTCTATACTTTAATACTTCTGTGTAATGATCAGCCTCCGCGTTTTTAACTAAAATATTTTTTTCGAATTTCGAAAGCAATAATGAAAAGTAACTGTCATCCATTAATTCATCTATCAATCAACTGACAAACGTTCGCATATAGTGTGAAACTGTGTAGTGTAATTACGGCAGTATTTGCTGACGAGCTGGCAGTATTTTGATGCTTCTCGTCCTCTTAATTTTCCGGTTGACAGCCCTATGTAGAAATGGGTTTTGCCGAGCAGCATTTGGTAGGAACAGAATAAAAAAAGGGTTATATCAGTAAAAACACGATAATCAGTTAATTTAATGATACCGCCTTATAAAATCCCGTATTTTTCAACCGACTTCAAAAACGGAGGAGATTAGCAATTCGGTTGAATTTTTTTTTTACGTTTGTTCTCTCAGAACTTTGTTGTTTAAAAACCGATTTGAAAAAATATTTTGCTTGAGAGGTTGTACTTTCAGATTGGTCCCATAGAAATTTCATAAAAATTGGTTCAGTAGTTTAGTTTTTAAATCAAAATAACTGAAAAAAAGCCGTTGAAGTGAATATAATTGAGTATTTTGCGTCCCTGATTTTTCAGTGGTGCCCTACGGTCACTAGAACAGTCCGATAGAAGTCTGTTGTACTATGTACTTGTAAAACCTTAATTTTATTACTGTTAGCTCTTCATTAATTCTGTGATGAAGGCTTGACGTACGGAACCGGCGAAAAACTCACGTCATCACAGCTTCGTCTCACGGCTCGTGAGCCTTTGTGCCACCACTACATTCCAATTCGCGCTTTTGAAGAAATACGTGGCGTTTTCGAAGCGGTTCGTTTGTAGATTGCTCTTTTGATCGTGCTGTTGTTGAAGCTTGATTGTTTATTGCAACAGCCAAGAATCAAACTTCAACTTAAACAAACCTCTGTATACAGGTTGTTGTGTAAACCTGTCGAATTTGGGTTCTTTATGATCGACAGTGTTCTTTTTCCGTTTATTTTATTTGAAGTGTAAACATTTTAGGATTCACGGGGTCACCACTTTAGGATTTTTGTTTATTTCGTAGTGATCAAACCCTAAATTGAATTGATTAAATAGGTAATTAGGTTCGATAAATTAAAAACCGAATATTTGGTACTGATATAGTGTATTTACCGTATCGCGTTTAAACCGAGACTGAATTACAGTGTGAGCTTTTACAAGAGCTGTACAGATTGACTTATAGTTAGTACTATAGTATAATGACGTATTGAGTAACAGCTTATTAAATAGTAAGTTAACACATTATGTAGAGTTAACGCTAGTTACGCTACAACATGTTCAGACGCACTGAGCAAAATGTTTCGTGGGGAGTGAATTGGACTAAGCTACTGGGCTTCTACTACCTAACGCTTGAATGTAACACTACTGCGGGTAAAGTCAGCTGTTATTATATTACTAAGTATTGCTGACTTTTCTTTTACCTGAACGACATCAAATTAATAATGGTAGTGTAACATTATATTACCACAAAATAAAGTGCCTGTATTGTTGATGCTATGACCGTGACAATTTTTTATTGAATAAGCATCCTTTCTACTGTCATATCAATGTTCCTACTCACTGTCAAAACGTGAAAATAGTGGTATTTCGTATTATTAACCTCGCCTTTGAAGAAGTTATCACTTCTGCCGTATGATGGTCTTTTCATACAACTTCATTTTTTCATTCTTGTGTTTGGCGATTTTGTTCATTTTATTATTTTTCTGTACTTAATTTATTCAATGTAACAAGTCCCTTTGAATTTCAAAATGCTGTTATGAATATAAATGAACATGTAGGTAGGAAATTTGATGGAATATTCTGAATCTACTCATATAATTACTTAAGTATTTACCTACCTGGCACTTTTATGGAAATAAAAGCTTTTATGAAATTATTTTTGAATCTTTTAGTAATTTTTTTAGTATATTCTTATAATAAATCGATAAATTAATATTAATGTAGAAAACTTACATACATAACTGTTTATTCTAACACATATATGAGGTAAATGCTTCAATGGGGCTAAAAAACCATCAAACTTACAGAAAAGTCTGCCTTTTTGTGCTGTTTATTTTACTAAATTTACAGATATTTTTGAAGTAATTTTATAAATTCTCAAATTATCGAATTTACTTCTGGTGACCCTATACCTATAATAAACAGGATGTAAAAAAATCAATGGGCCCTGAATATATTAATATAATAAATAATGCTCTTGTATGACCGACGAATGTAACCTGATGTGACCTGAAATTTTATCCTGAACAATAGTTATATTTTTGAGCAAGTGTTTATTTTTTTGAAATGTTTAGCTGGTTTGTTTCCCGGTTTAGGTAAGTCTATCGAGAAATCTGTGAATATAGTATTATTTCTTTTAAAAATGAAGAAATTTCTCCAAATCTTAAAGTATTTAAAATGGTATCTTTTCAGGGCCCATTGATTTATTCCATCCTGTTTATGCAAGTTCCTGCCCCTACCTATAAATATTGGGGCTCACATGTGATTATATTACTCTATTGCATATTTGTTAGCATTTTTACTTTATGAAGACAATAAATGTATTGAGTATTGATGGTAAAAACATAGACAAAACTGCAGACAACAGCGAGTAATCATTGGTCTTTCAATCAGTGACAGGTATCTCGTTACCATAGCTGTCTGGATGTATTGACTGATCTCGATTCTCTGTTAGCTTAGACTAACGATTCGCGTTAGGCTCGTATTTGACTGGAACAATCCAATTAATTGCTGTTTGACTTTGTTAGAAAAATCTTTTTTAAGCTCTGATATAGCATGTTTGTCGATTATTATAATATCTGAGTTTTCTTTTATTTTACTAACCTTAAAGAAAAAATATATTTTTCTAACAGAATTATGCACTAAACACAAAAATAAACCAAAATGAGGTGTAGCCGCAGAAAAAATATATTGTCTATCATTGTAAAGTATGGAAAAATCTCTCCTCAAATAACTGCTCCTAAAGCACTTCCAATTTCAAAATGAAAAGTGAAATACTTACGTAAAAAAGTTGAAGAAGCCACCTAAAGTAATACAAATCGCATGAAAAAATAGATTGTATAAAAGGAAACGTGAACAAAATTGCGAAAGTCGAAAAGTTTCTTCGTAAAAATCACATTAACGACAAAATAAAAAAGTTTTTGTTTTCTGCTCAAATTATTTAGTACGATTTACAACAAGCTTGACTCTGAGTATGAAGAACAATTACTTGATTGCAAACAAAATAGTTCTTCTCTCTGAGTCACTATATTTTTTTATTTGAAGATTTCATTCTAATTTTACGAATGTACCAAGTATGTATCTATTTGTAGAATGTTGTATAAAACTTATCAAAAGTTGCTGAACCCAACAGGGTGTTTGAATAGAAGAGTAGGTACATAATTTTGCAATAAATTACTAAAGAACTGATTAACTCACCTGAAGTAAGGAAGTATATATTATCAAATTATCAAAAATAAATGTTTAGATACTCCTTTATAAAAAAAAAATGTTTGTTTACTATTCCAGAACACCTACATTCGCCCTAAATAGCGGCAAAACAAACAGATTTACCTACCAATTTTTTGCAGATTGGTCTAGAGTGGAAAAAGTTCAAAATAATGAGGATAAACAAAAACTCACTGTTCCATTCACTATTGTAGCGCATAATCACGAATTAACAAAAAATGGTTTTCAAGAGAATGAGAAGAACGGCGCTCAAGCTCATTAGTATAAGAACAGAGGTATTTATCAATAGAAATTATAATCATCCTTTTTCTAAAAGAACGTTTTTTTTAATAATAAAATGTTATACTAAAATAATTAAGTTTCTGGAAATATTATAATTTTGTGTTTTGTTGTACGCATTTTCTGAGATATTGTAAAAACAGTTGGAAACACCTGAACGAGAGACGCTCAAGACCAAGACCCAAGAAGGGAGGCCTAAACCCAGCAGTGACCCAGTGGGTGATCCCGGGCTCATGCTGATTATGATTTTCTGAGAAGCACCTACTGAAAAACCGAATTAATAAACACGAAGGTATACGTGAGTGTAGAAGAGTAATACGAGTATTATACTACTTAATTTACTATTCCATAACATTCTCCAATTATTTTTAAAATTTCCTACCTTTTACTCTTTAAAATACTCGATTTGGTGTCAAGTCGTATAACCGTGTGGGCAGATAGGTAATTGAAAATTAATTAATTAATTGTCTCGCAAATAGTGGCATGGTATAACCTCGTGGGATATGACCTCGATAGCAGCTCTACAGGTAGGTAGGAGGATAATATTTAAGCTCATAAATATGAGCAAAAAACCAACCACTAAGTAGAGACATGTCTCTAATTAGTGATTAGTTTTTTGTAATCACCAAAGAGCCACAGCTATGCTTTACGAAAAAAGTATGAAAAAAGTGCTTATATATATTTATCAATCTTATAAGTGAAAAGTCGAAAAGAAAAGTTTCAGGAAGTTAAATAGTTATTCCGTATTTAATATATTTATTGCAGTCAATAATATATGTAGTTACTTCTCTAAAAAAAATGCGAAAGTTCATAAAGAGGTAAGATATGAAGCTACAAGAGACATTTTTTGAAAAATGATTTCATGATGATTTTAATGCTACAACGTTGGACAACGTTTCATTTCATAACTCTTATTAAATACCTATCCAAAAGTGGCATTTCGCAAACTTTTTACTTTTCTAATAATCCCACTTCAAAGAAATCTTCCTTTCCTTTCAAATTATTTTTGTAACAAAAATCCCTAATGTTGAACATTCATATTTTCGTGTCATTGTTACTTCTGTTTTGTATTCCATAAAATCTTTGTAAAAATAAATGATCAGATATCTTTATAACACGGTGCCTTTGATGAATAAATGAAAGCAAAATGTTCAAGTCCTTTATTAGAAAAGTGAAAGCTGATAAGAATATACTCGTAGTTAAAACATGGAGTTAGGTGAGCTGAAGTGTTTCCCGGCAACTATAATTATTAATTTACGTACTTGAATCTCAAGTATTAAGCTCAAAGTTAATTAGTCCAAGTAGCAGCTGCGACGGCTCGAGCTATTTTTAAGGTGGAGCCCCTCTATCAATTTGTTGCGGGTACAGCGACTGATGCAATTTGTTTTTTTTTGTTTATTTTGTTAAACAATGCCTGAGAAAAGTTTGTTTAAAGTATATAAAACTTACGTGAGAAATTACGGAGAAAAAAAATTTGGTTATAGTTACTAAAATTCTGTTTGAATTTGTCACAGCGAGAATAATTTAGTAACAATTACAATAATAATAATTCCTGCTAACGAAATTTAGTAACTATTACAATATAATATTTCTAGCTAACGAAATTAATTTAACGGTACAAGAAAATATATTACCTATTTAGTCTTCCTATCCCATTTTTTTCTCCTTGCACCAAAGGTCGCACAAATGTTTCAGGTATTTGCGTACAAGTCATGTATCAAAGCGTAAAGCTTGGAATAAATCAAGTTGTAAGTCGAGTGTACCGGTCGGAGCGCTGTTTTTAACGTTTCTTCTGATTTATGGCCTCGATTTGAGGTTGTGGCATCATGAGCCAAATTTTTTACCTAATGAGAGTGCTCAACACAGGATATTCAAAAATGCCCCAATAAAAATGGGGATAAATAAATGCTTGAAATATAACTAAATAGAAAAAAGATGGAAGACATATTTTACCAAACTCTAAGGCAGTGTCCTAATAGAACGCGATGACGCGATCAAACGTACTAACGTCAAATAGGCGTCCCAATTGGCATTGCGTCGCGTCGCGCGATTGCGCGATTGCCAATCAGGACGCCTATTTGACGTTAGTACGTTTGATCGCGTGATCGCGCGACGGTCGCTAAAACATACATTTAGTTTAAAAAATACATAAGAAAAACAGAAACTGTAAAGGTTAAGGCAAACTGCAGCCGTTTTCAGCATTCATCGTATTCAGCGATATTGAAAAATCTTTTCTGTAGAGAAAATATTCGTCATTTCAACAATTCCGATTGCCACTAGACACAACGTGAGGGAATTCTCATGAATTTTTCATATCACTCCTCACATGCCTTCGATGAATTGTTTACAAAATGAGGGAGAGTTTGAGTTCATATTTATTGGCGGGAAAAAATAAAACTTAGGGCATCGTACACGTTTTTTTATTCAATAAGTTGGAAAGACAATAATGAAAATCTGATTAGTTTCTAAATAGAAGTTAAATTTACGCGTCGGGATATAAAATAGTTTTATGGCATATTTCATAGGAAAGAAGGAGATGAAGTATTCCTTAGAAATTGTATTTAGTAAAGCATGGTATACATATGTAGCTATACCTAGAGTCACACAGGTGTCACTCTATTTCTTTGCTATGCTATCCTTGTATTTTCATAAATTTTAAACTTTCTTAGCTTAGTTTTCGAGACATTGGTAAGAGTATTTTGACTCTTCAGACATAATCTGAATAATTGTAGCATTAGTTAAATGACTTTATGATATCACGTCTATTATTGCAAGTCTTATTAAATTCTTCTATAAAATATGTAGTAACCATTTTTTTCCATTATAGGTATAAATAACCAAGATTATTTTGTTTATTCATTAATTCAAGAATCGTTAAATGTTGTTATATTAAGAAAACGCAGCCGCTCTACCGTGTAGTAAGCAGCTTCTTCTCTTATATACAAAAATTTCATCTCTTGCTTGTTTTATTATAAATTGTTACAATAATTTTAATGTCGGAGATTTCTTGCAAAAGCCATAGTGTCACATGTCGCTACAATCGTATTGTTTACAAGATGAGGCTGAGTTGTAGTCCATTTATCACCACATCCTGTAGCCGGTTGAAAACGTTTTGATAAATGGTAGCAATCACGACGTTTACACGCTGACGTCACGATCAAACCAATTGGACGTTTAATTTATAGTGCTTTTGTTTTAAAGGTCTTAGCGCTTTGATTTGAAATAACTTTTTTTTAAGTGGAAACTTCCTTAGTGGCGCTGAGGTTATTTTGCGGGTAATGAATGAGGCTGAGCCGTTAGGCTTGTCTATGTAATGCTCGTTCGGGTTAAGTCGGCTCGAGTCGACTAAGGTGATTAAGTTTTCATTTCTGTCGTGTGTTCTTAAGCACACATCTTTTTTTTAATTAACACAACATCTTTATTATAAGTTCTTTCTAAAAAGGATTATTTTCTAGCCAATAACAAAAAAGCTAGACACTCTACTTCTAAAGGTCAACATAGGTAGGTTAGGTAGGTACCTATACTTCAAACTTCTAGAAAAGAGCTCAGGCTAAAACATGACTAACTTTTACCTTTTATAAAAATCATAATAGAAAACATTGAAATCGATTACACTCCTTTAATGGAGATAAAGTCGCGTTTTCTTTTTCAAGATCTCAAGTCACTTGTCTAGTTATCGGAAATTGATGTTGAACTTCGAACCAGATCGTTGTAGATCGCCCGAACTGATGGACAGAGATTTTATCAGGAAAAAAAGCAGAGATGGCATCCGCGTGAGATATATTGCATGTTCATTGAATAAAATGTAGCGCCGGGTCCGAACCCTTTATTATCTTGTTGGGACTGATGTGGGCGATAAGCTCGACCCTCGGTTCGCATTAGACAAATATTCGGAAGAGACGACATTTGTTGCGAGTGTGTCCTAATGGTGATTACGGTGTGTGTCCGATTGGGAGTAAAATAACGATCGTGAGCGCGTTAAACTGAAATAGGACAAGGGCGGGGTTAAATAATAGATGGGCTTTGATTTGTTATTCTATATTGAAGGTTATTTTAGCCATGAGGAAATCTGTGTTGATCGTAAAGCATAAACAAATAGGTAAAATAACGCGTTAATACTCGTAAATGTAGAGATAAATAGATATAAGTATAGAGTAGAGAGAAAAGCCTTCTTTTGTACAGGAACCAATATTTATGACAAAACGAAAGATTACATTTATATTTTTTTTTCTTGTTATGTTTTCATGTTTTTGATTGATAAAAACTTTACTTTTATAGACTTGAGTTATTATGGTTATGTCATTAGCCTTCATTTATCTAAAAATCACTTTTAATTCATTTACCTACTTTTTCACAGCTACTATTGAAATATGTAAAAATTTCTCAGACCAGACTGTGAGTGCTTGCCAAAAAATGTTCCAAATATTAGAGTTTTTTGTGATTTGACTGAACTGTAGATAAGATTGAGTTGTAGTGCTTTGAAAAAAAGGGAGATGGTGCAATTCCAGCGGAAGCCATGGAGATTTTGGATACTTCTTCTGTTTTGCGTTGTGAAGGGTAAGTGTACTTAAATGTATTTTAAATATTTCTAGGATTCCTGTGCGGTATACGGTGGGTCGACGATATTACGAAAGTCGCGGGCAACTTTTGGATGCGAAAAGCACAAGACCGGAGAGAATGGCGTGTACAGAAGGAGGCCTACACCCAGCAGTGGGTAATTATGGGCCTTGGATGTTGATGATTAGGATTCCTGTACTTATTGGTGTTTACTGATTAAGTTTATCGACGATCTATAATGACCCGACCAGATACAGAATTCTGAATCACAACCAATACTGCACTGCTACAACGTATAGTCAAAGATTAAGTAATAGTATGTACCATAGTATAGTCCACAGCAGCGTCTACATGTCATATACACGTGACACATTTTGATGACTTTTTGTTTTGTTTTTAGGGCTATTAGGCACAAAACAAACTTGCATAAATCAGTAGCGCTTCTTCTACAGCAGCTCATACAATTTTGCATACCTATTATTTTATACCAAACCTCAGGCTTAACCCAGTTACCGAAGATTAGCCAAATTACCAGAATCTTTAGCAGGTCAACTTAGGTCAACTCGACGACTCGTGATAATTGAAATCACCAAACGCAAATTATGCCACATTTTGGTTAAACTTTGGCTAGTTTCGCCTTCACTTTAGGGCTTTGTTTAACTTGAAACCTGATTTTAGAGAACTTTGGGGCCAACTTCTTGATTCGGTTTTGGGTTCTATTTACCAGACTGACGAAGTAATACCTCAGAATAAATAAGATAAGATGGGTTACTTATATTATTTATTTATATGCGTTTATAGACGTCATTCAAAAGATATATGAAGGTATCTGAATACGATACGATTATTTCGGAGAAATGTGAGGTATGTTATGTTCTACTATATGTCCACAATTTTTATATTTATTTTTTCATTTATTTATCATAGTAAAAATTTACAATACATATTATTGTTTGGTTAAAACTAACAGCAAAAACCACTAAGGGTTGAGCAAACCTAAATGTATAAGAAGCAGTGTAGGTAGGTTAGGTGCGCTACGGGAACATTGGTAAATAGGTACAGTGCTTACTAGTACTTACCTATCCTCGCAATCTTTTACTTTGACCTTCAATGTGGCTCTGGATTCAGTTATTGTAGACAGAACAAGCTACTACTTTGTAAATCATAGTCAACGATTTCATGTGTGAATGTTCTCATAACATTCCAATTAAAGCTGCTACTTACTCTCTCTCACGCATAAGACACATAATTTCACAATGTATGATGGAAGAAAGCTACTGAATAATATACTCATTTTATTTCTATTCTCAATGTGTCGAATGCATGTAAGCAGTGTTCCAAATCTATTTCGGACACATTGTGCTCATGTCAATGAAATAGTATACGGTACCGAGCCCGAGGCAAAACGACATGTCAGCTGCAAGGCTTGGCAGATCGCGAAACATATCGCCGACCTCAATACGAATAGAATATATTCTTCCTTCGCTGTTTTATTCATAACGTGCTAATACTTTATCGTGTTTTATTGGTAACATGGTAAGCAATATAATAGACCCTGAGCTTAGCACAGGTCACACAGTATGGCAAGAATAGGGAGAGGCCTAGACTCACCCACGCAGCAATGGGTCAATTAGGTTAAGGTGGTTAAGGGTTAATTAGCTTAAGGTGGTCAATTAGGTAAGTTACGGGGCAAAAGTGATATTCACCACGAAAGACGTAAGTTTCTCCAACCCTCCAATAGCCGAAATTAGGAGTAGGTTCATATTAGGCTTAAGAACAACAACAAAAAATTAGAGCGCGGCACTGGACTGCACACACAAAACCATTTTTTCCCCAATTCAATTCAATTTATTTCTTTACACACAACAATATACATAGGTCAGTTATCGGTGGCACTATAATAGGCTCTCGTATCGTGAGAACCAAAACGATGCACCAAAGAATTCTTAAAAAAGACCGGGCGTATGTTAAATTAAATAAGAAAAAGTATATATAAGTATAACTATATTACAATGGCGAAACATGTTGACAAACATTATTATACCTAATTGTAAATGGATAGTGCCATTAAATAAAATAAAATAAACAATGTAATACCTTTAAATTAAATACTGCTTTTCGCACAATAACAGCATCCCTATAACAAGTTGGATTTGTGAATGGTAACCAGGTATCCTGCGATACAGCGATTCAGATATATGAAATAATATTTAGGTTAACCGTTATTAAATACCTACTGATATAGATGCGGTGGATCATATAAGGCCTAGAATCACCCTTTCGCTCAGGATAGCTATCTTAACAAGGGAATTCCCTTCTAATACGTGCTACAAAGCTCTTAAACGCAATTTTGTAATCGACGTGAAAAAAATTACTAAATCGCTTTTTGTTACCTGTTAAATAATTCAAGAATACCTCAATCGATTACACGACTTTCCTTTTATACTAATTGGACGACTTATTTTAGGTCACGTAAACAATATTGATTTATACATAGTGAAGTCAAAAGGCCTTAGGTTTTCGATATTTTTGTAAATTTTAAGCCTGTGTGGTATATATTCACTTAGTGACCTTTATAACCAGTTAAAGGTTTATAAATAAAAGTATAAGGTCATTAGGTCTAATTTCGCAATAACAGGCAAACAATTACATAATTTTAACCATTGCTTAGGTTCCTCAGGACTAGGTTATTATCATCATCAACCTGTAGCAATCTAACACTAGACGTAGGTCTGTCCTAAAGCGAGCCACGGAACTCATTTCAGGGCTCACCTTCAGCTTTTCTCATTCACTTTCTGCCAGCTACTACAGTGCGCAAATTGTCTCTACATGTTGCCAGAGGTTTTTCTTGCCTGGGCAAACTCTAACTATACAACTGGGGTAACGTGCCCAATAGTTAAGTTTTTCGCAAATTATGGCCTGTCTACTGCCACTTCAGCTAGCTGATCCTCTGAACAGTGCTAACTTTGATTTTATCTGTATCCTCATTTCGGATTAGGTATATCCTCCACATAACTCTAAACATAGAGCTGTTTCCATAGTTTGCTGAGCGAACTTAAGTTTGTAGACTTAACAATCACTTATGTCAAAAGAAAGAACTTATATTAGGAAAATACTGAAAAAAAGCAAGGGAGCATACCACAAAACGATCCAATAGTTATTTTATATTTGTTAAAGTAAAAAGCTTTCTTTTAATTTGAACCTCTGAATGAGCCATCAGGTTAATATACCCACTAGTTTCAAGGTTTGTTGTGACTAGTGTAATCATGTTAAAATTGAAAATCAATATGATAGGCTCATTATGGTACATTTACAATTAAAGTTTTTATCTAGTTTTATGTACAATATTGTGAAATTCATTTTTTCATGCAAGCATTATCCAGTATCTAGAGCTATTTTGATATCTATCAAATTTTCCGCGAAACAACAATGCTTGTAGTTTTATTCTCTCCCTTATATTGTCTATATTAGCTCTTTTCTTTTATTTATCTTATCTCCTATCCCCCTTTTAAACTTTTATGAATCTGATTGACTGATTTACAATCAACACACAGCTTATCTTAACCATGAGTAAAACTTGAGCCTTGAAAATTTAAAATATAAATGTTGAAGTAAAATAATATAAAGTAGAAATGTTTCTGCACAATCGAAGTGCGGGGGTGAAAGTTTGTATTCAATTAATACTTTAACTAAGTTCTGGCGATCATCGCTACCCTTAGGCTCTAAGAGAAAACTAATGCTTATCTCAAATCCGCAACTGAAAATAACTCGGTACTTTTATAAATTTATATATTTTCAATAGCTGTAGCGTTGGGCGTCCTTTGCAGGACGTCGGCGTCGTCTAGATGGGTCAGATATCCTGCCGCAAAGCAGTAATGTGATAGCATAACTGTGTTCCCGTTTAAAAGGCACTGTAGATAGTGAAATTACTGATGCTTTTGAGACTGATTATAAAAAATTCTCAATGTGGACGAGCGCGTTAGCAGTGTTGCTAAGGCCGATGAGAATCAAAGTCCTGTATTCTAGTCATGAGCAGGCGTAATCTTTTACTATCAGGAGAGCGCTTAGCTCGTCGCGTCCCTTGTTTACATAAGTTATAAATGATTATTAAAACTAATATTAAGGATATTTTATAGATGATATCTCAGTAACTTATGGTTAATAAATACCCTTAGTACAGGGTAACACGCCTGGCGTATTCGAGATTTTCTGAAGCGAGGCGTATAAACTGAATTGAGGGTTGAATCAGAGGGTTGTAAGCGGTTAGAAGTACATTACTTCGAGGTGAAAACACAGTTTATATAACAAGCTGCCCTTTAGCCCTTTTGTTACAGGGTTATCAGAATATAGACTTGTTAAATGCTTTCGTTTTTGGATAGGTTTATTTGGAAGGTTTTTTGAGAATATTTTGTGTTGCAAAAAATAAAATAATATAGGATAAAAAGGCTAAATTTTTGTTTTCTACATAGGCTAGGTTAGGTAGTGCATTGAAAATGCGCCAAAAAAAAGGGAGCCACAATGGCTAACTTCTAATACATTTTGGTCCGATGATAACTTTCGAAAAAGAAAAGTAACAGGGATAGATAAATATTACATGTTAAAACTACTAGACTTTTTCATTGTTAAAAACTACATCGTTAAAAGTAACAAACATTATTTGAAAATAGAGATATTTCATTTTTATTGACAGCGTGTCTGAAAAATTTCTGTCTGTTCTATGAAAATGCTAGTATATATGTGGTTGCAAAGTATTGTTAAGTTGTTATCGCTTAGGTATCCCTAGCCCCGGCAATTTATAACTATGCTATGAGCGTTCTGATTAACGCCCCCCGGAGACGCCATAATTGGATCAGCTGTTCTTGCCTGCCTCTGGGACCAAGCTGCCGTGTTGCCGGCGTAGCTAACGGAATAACCGTGTATAAGTTTCATAAAGAGATTAGGACCTGCCTTGCTGTATCAGTTAACGTACTATTTATAAAATAATCTAAACAAAACGATCGTACATAAAAGAAAAATATATATATGTACAGTCAGCTGCACCAATATCACATTCATATTATACTCTTAATCTTGCAAATACATTATTTGCTTGCTTGCTACTGCCTTTGGGACCAAGCTGTTATGTTGCCAGCGTAGCTAACGAAATTACCGTGTATACTTGAGTTTCATAAAGTGATTTAATACATGCCATGCTGTACGGTTTTTACGGTTTTAGATATTTTATTCTCAAAAGATTTAAACATAAATCACTTACAGAGAATACATAATCATTTTTAAGTAATTACATAGTGAGCAGTGAGAACCTCATGCATTTTAATAATACTTGGTAAGTAACGTACATTTATGTACCTACCTACTTCCAGATAATTAAGGAAAAAAAAAATAGCACGGAAAACAATATTATCTAAAATATCATTCTGAAAGCAAAATAACCATGCAAAATGTGGGTAGATTGATAATATTTAACAACGAATCAAACACAAACTATGTGCTCGCATAACAACAATAGAATTTTAACTGTAATCTTAATGAACTGTATCAGTAATTATACGAGTATGTGCTATTTATAAAATAAATTAAACAAAACGGTACGATCGTTTTATTTTATTAGATTATAAAGAAATAGATATATTAACAGTCAGTTGCACCAATATGAATACACTCTTAAGCTTTCACATTTATATTAAACTCTTAATTTTGCAAAGACATTCTTCTTCTAAAAATAGTTTTGACAAGACTACATTAATTTGAAAATGCTTGCATCGACTGGTCTTTGCAAAATTAAGAGTAATATAAATGTGAAAGCTTGGGAGTGTATACATGTCTATGCAGCTGACTGTACTATTTATTGCATTCCATAATAAGCAAAAAATATACATATTATGTATGAAGATAAATATTACTCCAACGTAAGAGTGAAATAATAATAAACTTATAATAATTTTGCCATTTCGGGTATCTTTATATTCTTCTTTATACGAGTATTATGTCACAGTCATAACTTTACAGTTGAAGCCATTGACGATCTACAAAGACAAAATAAATAAATAAAAAACACAAATATAAATAACGCAACTTCGTTTGCGTTCAAGAGCTGAAAGTAAGAACTAAAAATCCCTTTTTTAGTTCTTACTTTCAGCTCTTGACAAACACAACCTCCAAGTTTAAGTCTCCACGTTCAGCGGTTGGCCTGTACGTTGTCTGTCAGTCAGTCAGTCAGTCAGGTCCGACCTTTACATGAATATTGATATAACGACACGATTGGTTGAGTGACAAGTGCGTTGAGCTGCCAAGACAGTGTCGCGAGTTCGATTCCAGCTTCAGGACACACATTTGTGTGATTAACATCGGTGTTTGTCCTGAGTCTGGGTATTTTCTATGTATGTATTTACAAAAAAAAGTATTTAAGTATTCTATCAGTTATCGGTTTCCCATAATACAAGCTTGCTTAGTTAGGGGCTATGTGGCGTTGTGTGAAATGTCCAAAATATTTGCTTATATAATTATACAAGTGTGTTTCTATAGGATACCGTTTGATTCTCCTCCCATTTAAAACGTAGCCTCGCTGACTCATCTCAATGGAACACCCTGTGTATTGAAAATTGCGTAGTTTCAGCCGTTCCCAATATCGATTTCAAGTCAGCGTGAAAGCTTTTCCTGGCAATTTCATAAACTTGTTAGTTCCAATTACGTAGCCCAGGCGTGGTGCAGTGAATTATATTTCGGAAGAGAGTTCAAATTTGAGTCAACTTACTTTTCGTGTCAGTTTTAATTAGTTTTGGTTTTGGAGCAGGTGCAATTTAAACATAGGTGCAATTTCATTAGAAATGCTAAGTAGGTGGATTAGAAGGTTTAAGCCCATATTTCGTTTATTTTGCAGTACTTTCTTAATTCTTTAAATCTGTTACAGGTTAAACAGGTTTTATATTATTAATCATAAAGTAGGTGGGAAATCTTTTTAAAAATAAATAAAAAAATCCTTTCCATCGACTAACACCACGACATGATGGGTGTTACGTTGTGAAAAGAAATCCCAACAAATAACACCCTGACTCGAGGTGTTATCACGATGGGAAAAAAATCCCATCGAATAACACTGTTACTCGATGGGAAACCATCATATTTTTGTCATAATAAAAATTATAATTATTATTTTTACTATATAAACCTTTACATTAAGATTTACTAATGGTTTTTGTTGGTAGTCTTTTAAAGTATAAACACCCGTTATTGTACTGTACTCGTAGATAGAATGGTAACAACAAAAATATTGAGTGTTAATAAAGATCAACTAAACCATTTAGTACCTACTAAGTTGGTCTCGCAATAACTCTATATTATAGACTAGCTGATGCCCGTAACTTCGTTTGCATTGAATTTATAAAATGTATTTCTTCGCACCTGCACTTCTTGACGATCACATCCTCCAAGTTTCAAAACTCTACGTTCAGCGGTTTGGCTTGTACGTTGTCTGTCAGTCAGTCAGGTCCAAGACTTTTATAGATATTGATGATTGATTTGTGATAAATGCTATGAAAACGCTTGAAAACTCACAAACAAATTGAAAAATCATTTTATGTAGGTATCCTAGTTTCTTAATAAATGTTACTGGCCCATTTGATATCTTAAGCGAAAACCAATAACTGTGCCTTGCCACCAGGAAATAGCTAGAAGGTGCTTTGTCGACGAAAGTACCCATTTTAAGCTCAAAGCTCGTTCAAGCTGTACAAGCGGTTTATTTAACCTTCTATACAATCTTTGCCCCAGTTTCTTGAGACTGATTCTAGGTTTGCATAATCAATTTCCCTGCAAAAGTCTTAACATCCGGTGTCGAGGTGCATCCATTGTCTGTTACGTAACAGATGTCGGACATGCAGAAACGGATATTGTTCCACTATGTTACGTTGCGAACATTTCAGTTGGTATACTTTGTAAATGGCTAGTGCATTTCAAACTGTATACAAAGAAAAATATTAAGAACCTTAATAATAAGAATAAAAACAAATTTATTGTGAAAACTGGTACAAAATATGGTCATATTTAAATGTTAAGAGTCAACAGTTTTGCCCGTTACGGACGTACTATATTGCCTTTTGTTTCAATTAAGTATCTTGACTTTTCAGTTATAGCAACTGAAATGTAATCATGTGAGGCTGATTATTTTGATTGAGCTTTGCACAATCAATTTCCCAGCAAAAGTCTTATTATCCGGTATCGAGGTGCATCCATTGTCTGTTACGTAACAGCTGTCGAACATGCAGAAACGGATATTGTTCCACTCTGTTACGCGCACATTTCAGTGGTATACTTTGCGAATGGCTAGTGCATTTCAAACTGTATACAAAGAAAAATATTCAGCAGCCTTAAGAATAACAACATATTTATTGCGAAATATGGTACAAAAGATGGTCATATTTAAATGTTAGGAGCAAACCGTTTTGCCCATTTTGGACGTACAATATTACCTTTTGCCAATCTGCTTCCGTGTACGTACAGCTAGACATAGGTCTGTTTACACATTTCAGTTCAAATAGTACCAAATTAAAGCGAGCAAATTGAAAAAATCTGCAACATGATTATTTCGCACCTGGAACCTGGAAATTACACCCTATAAACCATTACCGATAACGATCGCCAAGTGGTAAGTGTTTTCAACTGACTTCAAAGGAAGTAGGTTCTCTATTTGTTTTTTTTTATGTTTGTTACCTTAGAACTTTGTTGTATATAAACCGATTTAAAAATATTTTTTTGTTTAAGAGTACCTATATTCTCTCGGATTGGTTCCATTACAAAATCGGTTCAGTAGTTTAGTTTTTAAATTAAAATAATTGAAAAATAATATGTCGTCGAAATAAAGAAAATTGCGTAATTTGCTTCCTTCCGTAAATTGCTAAAACAATGTAATTGAAGTTGGTAGTTGTATGTTTTTGTAAAACCTTTGGTTATGGATTGCTTGGACCTTTGTCATAAATACCAATAAGTATATATATTTAACAAAGCTATTATGATCAAGGATTTTAAAAAATAACTGGTCTAGAAATAGTAAGACTATACAACACCTATAGTCTTACTATATATATACGTTGAAACATACGTATTTCTAGCCTGGACTAAACATTCAATTCAAGAGCAAAACTTTCAAACAAAATCAGTGTAACGATTATAGGTGCGATAAAAAAAGTTAGTTACAAATATATTGTTTTTAAAATCCAAAGTTCGCAAGGAGAAAGCGCTTCGTTATTGCTTCCACAACTAATTTACCGGTCTGCGTCCACTTCCGGAAGCGGCGTGTCCATTGTCCACTTTGTGACGGCACCGGAAGTACGAAGGCAGATACCGTTCCGTTTCGTGATTACATTATCCCGCTTAAACTTTGAAAACTTGCCTTTGAAAAGATTGAACTAACCTGCTCCAGCTTATATTGCCTTTTACCTAATTAGAAAGTTGTCTGGAAGAAATGTAATTTCTTTGAACAGGTAAGACTATCTGTACGTGTGCCATCTCCTCATCTAGGTTATATTGGAAGTAAACATTTTCCAAAACGTAATCTAATATTTTTACAAAATCTAATCTAATAATCTTTTAATTTCTTTGAGCAGGTAGGACTATCTGCACGTATGCTATAAAAGAAAACACAGGGGCGACGAATCCGGCCGGTTGATCCGTTAATCTGAAATCGCACTAATAGTCCAATTTATTTGGGAGTATAGAATGGATTTTTTTTAAAAAGAAGTAGTCGCAAAGTTGAAATTATGAAAGAGCACATCAAAATACATAAACCTACCCATTTTCAAAACTCCCGAATTTATTTACGCCTAACCCCCTTTTTTCCGAACAAATGACTGGACTATAAAGCGTAGATTAAAAATATCAGGTATATTTCTTGCAAATATTAAGTAAAAAAATGTTTCGTAAACATTTAATAATCCATTTTGAAGAGCACGTTTTAGCTTCAACTAACGAATATTTTAACACTACAAAGAGTCTCATTGTTAACAAAGACAAATGACTCGAAGCACGATTATGAGAGCTCAAAGGAAAGCTCATTAGTTCTACACTTTTCAGTAGAATTGTAAGACAGCTTTTAGTTACTTGGACATAAACAGCTACCTACATATTCATTGGTTATATATAAAATAAACGTATAGTAAGTTGCCGTTACTGAACACAGATATGAAAAAAAAAACTTAAAATTTTATTCAAATTGGATAACTGTTGCCGTTTGTCGTTTTCCTTTGGACCTTTTATTGATAAAAAAATTAAGTTTTATTCATCGTTTGGCAAACCCGGGGTACCTAGCAAGAGCCATCTCGCAAAAGCTCGGCTCGGGCGCCGCACTCGCGCCGCTGTCACACTGCCATTTTGGAGAAATCCAAAATTCTGATTGCACATATACAACGTAGTACCAAAGGTAGTACGTTACCGTTTGCAATGCACATTTAATTTTTTTTGGTTATTAATAATTCGTGGTGTATATATCGCGCGTTCGCTTCCCGCTTCAGGACATACATGTGTAGTAATAATGAACATCGGTGTTTGTCCTGCATCTGGCTGATTTTCAACTTAGCCCATCCATGTATTTAAAATAAAAAAATATAAGTATTCTATCAGATAACTGGTTCCCCTAACGTAGTTTTCGATGCCTTTGTCTTTCTACTTTCGGACTGAAATTAGCTTAAAATTCATAAAGATGTGTCTTTTAATTCATATTCTAGTGTTACTATCTATCTATCAATCCTCTCCCAAGATTTAAATTTTAGTTCCATAGAAATTTCAGTTTATGCACTTACATATAATTAATAGGTACCTTACACAACGAGATACAATACTAAGAGAACTATTAAGGTACATAAATTCAACAAGCCACAATTTAACTTCACTACTAAAACTGCGGATCTTGTAACTAATTCAAATGTCTGCAACGTTTTAATTAAAGCGCATGACTCATTAAGTTACACAAGTTGATGTACCGCCTCGTATAGTGTATCGTCCTTGTGTTCTCTATTAATCCATGCCTATAAAATAACTTGTTTTGACTGACATGACTGACTTGACTTGACTGACTTGTCGTGAATCAGTCGATTCACTATCGCCTTGCTGAAACTGCGGAAGGTAAACTTGAAACTTGTGACTGTGACCTATGAACTTACCATTATTTTTTTTTAAATAGGGTTGTGGGAATTAAATATCAATATACCTAGAGATAAAAATGTTTTATTTCAAAAAAGGTCTAATATAAGGTACATAGGGTACTAAGGTACATATTAACTAAGACATAAAAAAGAAGTACAATAAAACATAAAATATACTAAAGGAAAACAATTTAAAAAGAAAGAGAAGAAGTACCATTCGAAGAAAAATTACTCCATTTATCTATTTTAAGTTTCGTCAACATCCATTTGAATGGGCTAGATGCATGTTAGTTAAATGTTGCTTAACTTCCTAATTCCCTTTTATTTTCATGGTAAATCTAAGAAAGCATATTTTACTTTTTTTACGAAATTATCATAACCAAGTTAAGTTAAGCTAGTGGAAATCTTTAAATAGTTAGGTACACTCAGGTTAGTTAAGCAAACAACTTGAAACACGTCTTGGTTGTACGTTACAGATAGTTAAGTGTAGTCTAGGAGCTAACATCACTTTAAATTATAGGAAATAAAATAGAATTATATTATCTACCAGGATTATTTACTTAAAAGTATGAACTTTGTTGAAATAATAACATATTAAATCGGTGCTTCGTTTTTTACTGCTCGTTTTTTGATTTATGTAAATAAAAATTATAACAATGAACAAGTAGATTCATAAGAATACCTAAATAGTCAATGCATATTATGGTAGTAAAGGTTAAAAAAAAATCCTGATTGTATTTTAATCAACATTCCCCCACTAACAAGTATGAAAGAATGAATGGGGTTTTGTTTTTAATAAATCAAATGTCTTTCATGAAAATACCCTTTAGAAAGAAGCACAGCAGTGTTAGAAAATGAATGCCACCAGCTCTCCGACTATCATGAAGATCACTAAATACACAAACGTTGCATTCCCTCCCAATTGAATTTGCACCTAAATCTACAGTTAAGGTGTGGGGCGCTTACATGTCAAGAAAACTAGCCAGCTTCGGAGAAATGGAAGCGTGCTTAAACCGGAATAGATTTTGCTCCCTCTGTAAAAATAAACAATTTTTGGAAGGTTATTTTTAGGAGGGTTTCAGAAAGAAGTGGAAGAAGTGGTCATTTCCAATAGCAGTTGCTATTGGAAATGACCACTTCTTCCATGCTGATTGAAATAGTTCTAGAAGGCAGAACATAATGTACGAAAATTTATTTTTATGCAAATAATCATTGATTTGTATTATTGAATAGTTAATAAAATGTTAGTACTGAAAGTAACTTACAACTAAATTATATCATTGGCGCATTTCAAACTATTACAACAAGTTATATTATAAAATTACAGCACACACCACAAATTTTTAATCACTAAAAAAAAACTTGGAAAAATAAACGAATTTAAGTCAAAATAAATTTGTTAAAAATTGGACAACTGTTACCGTTAGTCGTTTTTCTATGGATTTGCGTCAGAGGACCATCATTGATAATAATTTAAGTTTTAGTCATCGTTTGGCAAACCCGGGTAACTTTTTTTTTTTTTTTTTTTTTTACATGGGGAAATCCTCATGGATGCCCACCGACCTTGGGGGAGGGCGGCGGAGGGGTATGTCGGACTCATACCGACTAAAACCCCATGGTGACCGACCTCTGCGCATTAGAGGGACCCCGGGATATCCGAAGAACACGTACCGGTGTCCCTCACGCACGTTGCTGTGAGGCCCATCCCAGGGAAGGCTTGCGCCGACCCCGAGCTCCGCTTGCAGTGCATGCCTACCCGTGCACTGCAGCCGTCCCGGGTTCGAGTATGATGCAGCCAGAGCCCCCACTCCGACCGCTCTCGAACCCAGCAAGATCTCCCTCATTGGCAGGAGACACCGCCGCCCCTCATGGGGCGGACGGCCCGGGATGTCCCACCTGGACACCCCGGCCCCGCCGTCTCCGAGCGGGATCGGATCTCTCGCGATCCCGCTCAGCAGCCTCTTTCTGAACCATGACGGTCTCACAGAAAGAGGCTACTGCCCTCCACGCTGTCGCCTCTGCCAGCATTGCCGCAACAACGCTAGGCAGGGTGAGGTCTTGCCCGATTTGGTCCATCAGGACCCGCCGTTCAGAGCTCCACGCCGAGCACTCCTCGAGCGTGTGCTGGGCAGAGTCCTGGTCCCTCCCACAGTGGTGGCACTCCGCGGTCGGTTCGCGGCCGATCCGATTTAGAAACCCGGGTACCTAGCTCGAGCCAGCTCGCAACAGTTCGGCTCGGGCGCCGCACTCGCCCCGCTCATTTTGTAGAAATCCAAAATTCTGACTGCACAGATACAACGTAGTAGCGCATTGTCCATATAATTTTTTTTTAGTAAATAACTATTGGTGGTGTATTATAAAGCATTTTTATAAAAAAGTAACAAAAAAAACCTTGTAAAACATTTAGGTGTAATACCTATCTAATCTTCATCAAATAAAATTCGCTTTATTATTAAACGTAATCTACATATTTGCAACAGAAATACTACTTGGTGACTAACCGACCTGTCGTGAAAATATCACAAAAAGTTCGCATTGTGTTTAAACTGAGTTAAAATAGGTTGAGAGCACAATAGTTACTCTGGAGCACAATTCCAGCGTTTCACGTAGAGCTGGACTAATTGAAAAAAAATTGTTCAACCAATATTTCATTTTATAAACTAAGCTGAACCAATTGATTATATACAGAGTGAATTTTGACGTGACTACGTCTAATAAATCGAAGAACGCCGGCTGCTTGCACGAAAACATTGACGTCATTGTCCGGTAACGCTGTCATTGTCCGGTAACGCTTATTGTCCTGCTGGAAGTCACGTTAAATTATCGTCCGAAAACCAACTTTACAGACAAGCAATTTTTTTCAACTGGGCTTGGATGGCCAATCCTAAAGTTTAGGGAATATCAATAAATTAAAACTAGAACTGCATAGGTATTCTTAAAAATCTGAGTGGTTACTCAGATTTTAAAATATAGGTATGGTCCCTTCATCCAAGCACAGTCGAAACATTCTTTCTTTATGAAATGAAATGAATTAATTTATTTTTATAAATAATTAAACAATTGGGCCACCCATAAACCGTAGACGATCTATAGGTAGCTCAACTGCTCCAACTCGATACCCGATGGCAGCGTGCCGAGGATACTGGCTGCATTGCCTCTTTGTATAGCAAGGCTTATTCTTTGGCCCAGATAGCTGCCAGCCCTCTGATCACGCGTCGCTTTGCTTAATTTATTATAAATTTATTTATTGATTTAGTCTAAATAATGCAATGCCCTGATTTCTTGACACGATCTCGTATTCGAATAAGAAACTACCGTACATTAGAGTTGCTGTTTTGTGTAGTTTCAGTTTTCATTTATCTAACAATTTATACAACTAAAATAATAGAATGCAAGTGCTTATAATAATAGGAAAATATAAATCTCTATAAGTTGAACTGCTGCCCGGCTGTATGTTATCGAAATTATGAAAAATATCGTGCCTACATCTATTCCAAACAGTAGAATTCGAACAATAGTTTTGACGTTATTGAGTTATAAACAATGTCTAACAGCCAAACTCACAAACTTTCTCGTTAATGATATTTGAAACATTTTAAAAATTCGGCGCTGCGCTGTCTGACTTTATTGAAAACATGCTGGGATTTACATTAAAATTTCTTGTTTATTTAGTTTGACAAAAGTTAAGAAAGGTAAAATTTCGTGAGGATAGATCCATAGATGTTTGTTACAAAATCACGTCAAAACTTCTAGAACATTAATATTATTAAATATATTAATATTAGTGATTTTAATGTGACTATTACATTACCGACGCAGCTTTATTTTGTCCATTCTTCTTCTTATCGTGTCACTTGTTCTTTCAAACCAGTGTGGTGAAAGTATTTAAAGTGCGCCTCGAGGAGGCTCCTGATTTTGTCCACAGCGGGACTTGAACCTGCTTGAATGGTAAATATCAAGATACAGGCGTCAAAGCTAATCATAGTATTGTTGTAGGAGATGCGCAAGCGACGGACGTCGACGTCAGGATAACGGCGCCAAGCTGGGTGGCGCGCGGGGGCTCCGTGACGCTGCAGTGTCTCCACCAGGTAAATTCTGGTACTACCCCTATGTTCTGAGATGTTTACCTACAATATCGGCGTGAATTCGTATTACCTAAATTTAGGGTTGTCACTGATCTTTGAGTCTATAAATGAAAGTTCCTCCATTATGGCCGGCACACAAATATCCGTCCGTAGACTGATCGCGCGAGTAGAACGCCGTGCATTTTTAAACTAAATGCTCTCTACCTAGGTTATTAGAAAAGCAAGTGAAGTACTACACGATTTAAAAAAAAATGCATATCGAATCCGGCTGAAGAATTAAAAAACTTTTCAGGTAGAATCTTTTCAGATATGATATGTGCCTGCCTCATGAAATGTTACTCTTTCAACAGTACCTACCCACAACCTTATCGCTGCGTGAAGTAAAAATGATATGGAGAAGACGGATAAAATAATATGAACGTAACGTGACAATTAAATTCAAAATATCATACTATAATCGAGAGAGTTCTACTTCTTATGGTACCAATATTATTTATTCTTTGACCAGGTGCCTCCGCAACTGCTCTACAAAGTCGAGTTCCTCCGCAGTGAAACCAAGATCCTGCAGTATGTGCGCGAGAGGGTACCGCCTTTTACCAACTACACCTTTCCCGGTGGAAGGCTCAACGTAAGTCCTACAACGTTACTTGTTTACACGAAACCTGCAATTTGTTTTTTCAGAAACAGTTATAGATTAAATTAATTTATAACCAGTGCCAAAATTACTATTTTGACTTCAAGTCTAAGGTTAATAGGTACTTCCTCGCCAAGCTTGCTCTATCTTCGACCATACCTTACGATCAGACAAGGGGGTGGCGAACGTTTGATTAATTTATTACTAAAAATATCACTAAAATATATAAAAGTTACGTACCGTCAGGAGAATGCCTATCTAGTCTTGCCACTTGCTTACAAAAAAAAGGGTTTAAGGGAATCGATGTGTGTAACTAAAATAATTATGATGAAAATATTGAGCTTAAATGTTGTTTGAAAAAAAATTGTCTCTAATATGCAGACATTTCTAGAGATGCATATTTTCAATATGGCGTAAGTGCAGCAGTTTTTTTTTTAAAAAATATGCAATTGGAAACTAAATTACCTACAAATAACGAACTAATCAATATTTCCATAATCGATTGAAACCTCATCTCTACTAGCTGCAATTGAGATTCTAAAGAATAAAAAGCTCAAATTTTCATACATGTATTCAGTAAAACCTATTCCTATTTATATTAATGGTATGGAGATACGATACCCAACTAACAAACAACTCAATTCAGTTTGTGTTGACTCGGTTAGATAGTTTTCATTACCGCCACATTCATTAGCATAATGGATTGCTAATGAACACCAACGTAATGATAAACAACAATAGACAACAACTGGCCACATATCAACAAACTGTTATACTAAATATACTGAAAGGCTGATGCTAATCAAAACTTGGGTTAATTAATCCATAAAGTAAGGAAGCGACAGCTGAACGCCCCTGAACATATTCTAGACCTGTGGGCTAAACCCAAATATGAGCGGTCTAACCAGTGTGGTGAAAGGATTGTAAGTGCGCCTCGAAGAGGCTCCTTTCGTGAACTTGACACATGTTTTCGAACTAGGTTCTCTGACATGCCGGTTTCCTCACGATGTTTTCCTTCACCTTTAAGCACGTGTTTTAATGCACACATAGATTTTTAACAGAAACGGTGTACGACCGGGTTCGAACCCACGACCGTCGGATCGAAAGTCGATGTACCTCCCACTCGGCCATCACGCCTTTTTACAATAAATTTTATCAAAAATCATTAATTTTTATTTTGGAAAAAGGTGGAAGGAACTATGTAGTTACTTTTGGCACAATGCTTGAGGTCTTTTATTTTTTCTGTCTATTTCTAGGTCCTTAGACAATCTGCAAAAGTTATTTTTAAATACTAACACTTACCTACGGTTTGTTTTATGATTAAACCACAAAATGAATTGCGTGGATCCAGCAAACTTTAAGTGTACGACAAGATTGGATGGGATTCTTACACTAATGATATTCAGAAATCTTCTGCCTCCACTTCGAGATACGAGATAGGTTCTTAGCAAGCCAATTTGTGTTCCACACTCGAGGGCTAGGAGATGAAATAAAGATATATACCATGCAGTAAAAGCACTACAACAATAATTATTCTCGGTTAGAAGTACTCAGTCAAACGACATTTTCATCTGTTGGTCTTGTCTTGGCCTTTTCAACTGATTTTAAAAATGGAGAAGTTTTTTTGTATGGTTGTTATCAGAACTTAGTTGTTTATAAACCGATTTAAAAAATTCTTGAAGAAAATATACTTCCAGATTCATCATCATCAGCCAGGTAGGACCCACTGCTGGGTATAGGCCTCCTTTCGCTTTAACCAGCCTCCACGATCTTGTGCATCTCTGATCCATGTAGTCCCCGCGACCCTTGCGACGTCGTCGACCCACCGGGCTGTTGGCCGACCCGGGTTTCTCTTTCCTGTCCTTGGCCACCATTCGGTCAGAGCCTTACTCCACCGGCCATCACCGCGTCTAGCCAGATGTCCCGCCCAACTCCATTTTAGGTCCTCAACTCGGCTACCGACGTCATAAACTTTCGTCCTACGTCTGATCTCCGTATTACGGACTCGGTCTTAAAGTTTGATGCCGAGCATGGCTCGCTCCATGGCCCGTTGTGCAACTCTTACACGGTGCACAGTTTCCTTAGTTTCCTTCCAGATTGTTTCCATAGAATTTTCATGGAAATAAGTTCAGTAGGTACTTTGGTTTTGAAATTAAAATAACTGAAAAAAAAGTTGTTGAAGTGAAAAAACTAGCGTATTTTGCTTCGCTGTGACTTTTCAGTGGTGCCAGTCCGCTTGAAGTCGGCTGTTGTATGTTTTGTAAAACCATACAACTTTATATACCATTATTATAACGTTGTTTATTAAACAGTTTGGTGTTCGTACAACTAGTTTGGACCTTCCCTACTGGTATATGCCTCAAAATTGCATACGTTTGGAATAAACATTTGACAATAATAAGCCTAAAGAACTCAATACTATTGAAGGACTTTGCTAAGAGGGGTAAACTTTCAGCATACAAAGAATATTACCATTACAAAAGAGACTATCAGGTAGTTTTGTGTTGGTTTTTCTTTGTTATTGTCGTAAAGAGAAATCCAGCCATCATTTCTACGTAATTGAATTTTGGTGTGGATTTCGAACAACTCATGTTTGCAGCAAAGTTACTACGGAGGATTGTTTGTTCAGCAGTTTTGGAACTGAAAAACTTTTCAGTTATGCAATTATAAAATTATCTCAATTAAGAAACAGTAAATTTAAATCTCTTCCCATGTACTTATCAATCGTCTGGCTTCATAAACATAAAATGTAAATCTAACGAGATAAGTTTAATTCGGGGCAGATATCGGTGCTCCATCAATCAATTTAAATTCAAAAGTTTGTCCTCACTGACTGAAAAAAAAAAGAAGAAAAAAAAAAGAAATTTGTTTATTGGGTCCTCTAAAAAAGGTATATAAATACAAATGTAAGCAGTGACATAAAACATTATTACATAAAATAACTAGGTATGCCTTAAGTCATGGAGACCAATAGGTCCGGTCTCAGCATATTGTCGTCCTGAAATGCCTAGGTACCCAGCAATCTAGATACCTAGAGAAGGCAGGACAAAGCTGGTTTTCAGCCCGGGCCTTTGAGCAGTGACGCCTTCCTTAGCAATTAAGAGCATAACAAAAATATTATATTAAAACAAACATTAAACAATCTAATTTACTTATAAAAGAAAGAACAATAAAATATTTACATAAAAATACATATATAAAAGACTGACTGACTTACATACAACTCACAGGCCAAACCACTGGACGTAGAGACTTCACATTTGGAGGGTATCATCGTGAAGAGGCGTAAGCGCGTATTTTGTTAAATAGCAACGCGTACGAGTCAGCAAGTAATATATATAAATAAAATACAGTAGTAATAATAATAATAATAATAATGTTTGGACATTACACACAGCGCCATCTAGCCCCAAACTAAGCAAGCTTGTACTATGGGATCCAGATAACTGATAGAATACTTATATACTTTTTTTTGTGTAAATACATACATAGCATACATAGAAAACACCCAGACTCACAAACACCATTGTTCATGTCCATTTGTCCTGAGCGGGAATCGAACCCGCGACGCCATTCATTGCATTCATTTCATTTTTTGCAAAAATGTGGCCTGACCTCTTAACTGGATTTTTATAAACTCCTATTTTGTCTAGTATTTTTGGACATTGCCTTTAAACCAATGTTAATTACCAACACTTGTTGCAGATGTCTCTTGCGACTGAAAATTCAGTTACAATCGACAATTTGGAGCCGAGTGCTACTGGTCTGTACTGGTGCGAAGTATCTCTGGAGACACCCATCTTCACTGCAGCCTCGTCCCCACACCAGCTCACTATCATATGTAAGTAATTTATTTTGGCACCGGTACTTACTCGTTTTATCATTTTAGTCTCGGTGTATCGAGGCTGTAGGTTAATTTTTTTTTCACACCTACTGCTCGTTAATGTCCAATTACATATCATGCAATCTAAAGGTAAAACAAAGCATTACCTCCCAAGGCAGGTAATTTTGTACCAATCTCCCTAGGGAGAAAAGAGATTTTAATTTGGAACGTCAAATTCGTGTGGGAACTCTTGGAAAACTCAGAGCTAAAGTCGAACGGGCCACCATAAGCAAGAAAAAAGGGACGATTTCAAAGAACGCGAAACAAAAGACAGTGTTTGCTGCTAAATGCCTCTACTATATAGAGTACAGATCAGTGGCTGCTGGAGCCCTGGCTTTTTATTGTCTCGCAGAAGGTGCAAAAAGTAGAGTATGCCCCTCTGGTATAAAGCCTGACTTTTTCTTAGGCAGCTTGAACCCCTCGCTTCACTCAGGACTCTACATGCGAGTGACGTAAGCTCTCACTGTCTGGGCCGAGTAACATTTTACTGTCTTGGCCGAGTACTCGGTACGTGTGATCTAGGCATCAGGGTTCAATATGCCGCCCGCGACATAAGACACTGCTTTCTCCCCTTGGTGCATAGGCTACTGCCTATTTAATTTGAAATAGACAAGCGTTTGACTACAACCTCACCTGATGGTTAATAATGGTGTGATAGAGACTCAAGAACTTTATTACCTTTGATTTGGAAACTCCGGGATATTTATAGTCATAAAGATGAATTGGAGGCTTACGGCTTGAAAACTCAGAGCTTTTGAAAACTGGCGTTGGCGAAAGATAGAATAGATAGGAGAAGAAATGAGGCGTATCAATGCTGTTTTTCCCGTTCTATAAAAACCCAATATCCAGGAGTTAACAATGAAAAGCCAAACTTTTGATTAAAATGTTGACTGTTTGATAAAAACATGTTATGAGTTCTCGTTGCATACAGGTAAATATTTAAGTTGAAACAGCATATCGTATCCTCTCTCTAAAATAAAAGCTTTATTTAAAAGCAGCTCAGATGTGCCTCGTTTATATATGCTCACTGAATACGAAATATACATTTGAATGAATAAATAGTTGGTTCAATTTTCTGTGGAATAAATACTTGAGTATAATCATAATAATTGTAAGATTTATAGAATGAAAACTTCTTAAAATAATGATTTTAATTGTGCGACTTCAACCAAGATAAAAATTATAAAAAAGGCTTGGTCGTCACTGACAGGGTAAGCCATATTGGCCGAGTGGTAGGTGCCTCGACTTTCGATCCAATGTTCGTGGGTTCGAACCCGGTCGTACACCAATGGATTTTTCTGTTCAAAAAATCTGTGTACATTAAAAAACATGTGCTTTACGGTTAAGGAAAACATCGTGCAGAAAACCAACATGTCGTAGATCCAAAAAAAAAATCGAAAAACATGTCAAGTGCACGAAAGGAGCCTCTCCGTGGCGCAATTGAAATACTTTCACCACACTGCCACTCGAAATAACTAGTGATACGATAAGAAGAATACTGACAGGGCAAACCAATGAACGGACTTGAAAGGAGGGTAATTGTTCGTCAAGACGTTTAGGCGCGTATACTAAAGCCATGTATTCATTGAGAAACATTTGTTTATAAAAACTATTTCAGAAACAAAATTTACGTGTTTGTGAAACTAATAAATATGTTTCTGAAACATATTTATTTGTTTCGGTAAACACTACCTGTTTTTCAGCATGTTTCTGTGCTCCCCGCTCAGGATGGAGAGCACAGAAACAAATCAGTTTCGCAACAGATGCAAATGAGTGTGGATGCGCATAAAACTTGTTTCATAAACATGAAGATAGTGTGGAGCGACGAGTTTTTTTAAATAAATATAAATATTTGAAACGAAGTGCATGTTATGAGATTGCTCTTCGGCCCATTATAAAAATAAATTTAAAAAAATGAGGCGTGGGAAGAAATTTCTAATGATATAAGAATCTCTCTCTCTCTATCCTCGGGCGACATATTATAAACCAGTAATGATGTGGAGGGCAGAGTTTCCGAAGCATTGTTTCTGTAAACATCTACGTGATGTTTCAGAAATAGTGTATCCGAAACATTGTTTCTCGATGAATACATGGCTTAAGAAAGGATTCTATTCACAACGCAAACGAAGTAGCGGGCGTCAGCTAGTCTTTTGCAAAATTATCTTTAGGTAGTACTCGTAGAAGATGATAGTCATGAATATAAATTGGTTTATCTCTCAAGAGGCAACGTAGTTCTTGAATCGAAAAACCTATTTTTAGTCTCAATCCGCTTTAGTCTCCCACGCCAGAGAATACTACTTTTTATGATTTAGCTATTTTAGCCGGTCATAATGAAAACTTTTCAACCGCTTCAAAAATGGATGAGGTTCTTATTTAGGTTGTTTTTTTAATGTTTGTTACCTCAGAACTTTTCGTTCATAATCAGATTTGATTTTTTTATGCGCGTACTTTCAGATTAGGCCTATGGATATTTCAACAAAATCAGTTAAGTAGTTTAGTTTATAATCCAAATAACTGAAAAAAAAATGCCATATTCAATTGCGTATTTTGCTTCCCTGTGACTTTTTAGTGTTGTTTACAGTCACTAAAACAATCCATTTGAAGTATTTTTTTGTAAAACTGTGAATATTAGAGAGAAGGCCTGTTACAGACGTTGCGGCATGAATATAAAATCTTAAGTAGGAAATCAATAACTCAGTATCATCATAGAAATCGTCATCGTTGCACAAATCATTCGCTCGGCCGAGGACCCGGAACACCGAACTTCGAAGGCAGGGTCACTACCAACTTAGCCACGGTGTCGTCACTAAATTGCATGATTCCATCATAATTATTGATATCACAAAAATATGACCAAGTGAAGTAATAATGTTTGAACGACTACGTTCATTTGTGGCGGGTGGCCAACTAATTGGCGCCCTGACAACTATTGGTGTTGTTCCTTTACTTACGTAATTACTTAGAGCAGCCTTGTTCATGTTCACTCAAGCTTTGCTAACTACTTAGGAAAGTTAAAGCGAGCAGGTTAATAAATAGTTTATCCTTACTATATCCTTTAATATTCCATAGGTACTATACTTTCATCAATAAATGTACAATCTATATTACAAAATTTACAAAAGGAATCAATTAGGCAACCCATAGACCGTTGCTAAAGATCTTTTAGTAGCTTAACTGCTCCAACTTGAAGGCAGCGTGCCGAGGATACTAGCTGCATTGCCTCTTTGTATTGCAAGGCTTATTCCTTGGCCGAGATAGCTGCCAGCCCTCTGATCATTGAAATCGCTTCGACCAGACAAATACATTTATCTACATAAATATCTTTATTATCATCAAATTTCAACATTATTAAAGTAAACTTCTCGAGAACGGATATGAAGTATGAAAGATTAAATTACTATAATCTATCGTAGATTATAGTAATTTCCTTTTTTATGAAAATGAGAAAATATTGATAGGTATTTCGTTTTCAAGGAGTTGAAATACGAACAGTATTTCGAACATATATTTGTCTAGAAGCAGGTAAAATAGTTGAGAGCAAATAGGTGACAGTATTTGCATATGAATTAGATACCTGCTACGAGTATGTTCGGTTCAGCAGCAATTTACTGGAGTTCAATGTACATAGCTATTAGCTATGCTAACAACACGGGACATACGTGGCTAGGTAGTATAAATCAAATACATTTTTTTATTATTTGAAAAAAAACAGTTGTGGCTTTCTTCTTCTTGGTCGTCACACTCTTGGCAGAGTGATCATAGAAATCACAATGGGGTTGCAGCACGTTTTACGATCCCGCGCCATTCGTTTCTGATAGCAGTTTCCTTGTGCGTTCATGTAAGGACCATCACAGCAACTGCTCTGACTTGGTCCGTCCATCGCATTGGAAATCTTCCTCATCCAAGCCTTTATCCAAGAGTTATATAAATTTTATAATCACGGTGTAGAACGGTAGCCTTTTTAAATAAAAGTATTTTTACCTAAATCGCCAATTTACCACTAGATTTTAACGACAAAATTGTTGCAGTCGCGGGAAGTCAGTCAGATGGTAAACCAGCCACTTCCATTCCAGTGTTTATACTGAGACCACTCGTTGTGGCATCTTAAGGGGGAGGACTTTGTCCAGCAGTAGTTGTCCAAAGGCTGACATGATGATGATTGACCAGTCCTTTCTCTGCAGATGCTCAGAAGCACCCGCCAGTGATTACCTTCGGCAGACCGGATGCTGTGGTGGGGGGCATGCTTCGTGCCAACTGCACCAGCGCTCCGGCCGCTCCAGCGCCCCGGCTAACCTGGTACATCGATAATGAGAAGGTGATTATTGCAATACATAAAGCAGGTGGAATAGAGAAGGTCGACATCCAAGATGTTGAGTGAATACTATTCTGTATCCTACTAACTATCTGCATAAAGCAGCTGGAATAGAGAAGGTCAATATCCAAGATGTTGGGTGAATTCTATTCTGTATCCTCCTATCTGCATACAACAGCTGGAGTAGAGTAGATGTTGGGTGGATTTTATTCTGTATCCTACTAACTATCTGCATAAAGCAGCTGGAACAGAGTAGCTCGACAACCAAAATCTTTTATGAGGGTAAATGGATAGATAGATGGATGTTTGTTTTTGAATCACAAATGCCCAGAACTAATTGGACTTATTCAGTAACTAATTTAAAAATGAGCCTAAATATAATTGATTGATTCAGGCGTTACTTTGCGGAAATCCATAAATATCAACAAATTATATAAATATATTTAGTAATAAATCCGCTTGATTTCTAAACAAAGGTTTTAATTAACTTAACTTTAGTTTAGAACTTTAGTACATATTACTATATTATAAACCAAAGAGTCAACGAACAGAACTCGCCGAAGTTCGAAACGAGAGTGAATAAACAACGTTGCCCGGCCCATACGACAGGCGACTCATCGCCACAACGGGTATAAATACGGGCCGGGCAACGTTGTTTATTCACTCTCGTTTCGAACTACGGCGAGTCCACACCTCCTGATGATGCCTCGTGTAGAGGCGAAACACGTGTCGTATCTTTAAACTTTGGTTTTCTGTTCGTTGACTCTTTGGTTTATAATATAGTAATATGTACTAAAGTTCTAAACTAAAGTTAAGTTAATTAAAACCTTTGTTTAGAAATCAAGCGGATTTATTACTAAATATATTTATATAATTTGTTGAGCCTAAATATTTCGTTGTTATAGGTAGAAACATTGCAATGGGCTTGCGTGATATTTTGTAATAGTATAATAGTAATAATATAATTTTAATTATTGTTCTATTTTGATGTTTAGCAGCTTTTGCTGTAGTGCTACGTCTAATGTTTAGTTTTTTAATCTCAATTTAATTTTAGCCAAGACTTAAAGCCAAGTTATTTTCAGGTACCAGAGGATTCTATCCGATATTTTTCGTACCGTGTATCGAGCCAAACCCGCACGAAAGGCGGTGGGTTCCGCCATAGGAAGCACCAACATCGCTACATCGCACCAGAGTTCAACTATACAGCCAAATACTGGGCTTTGGTGAGCGAGACCACTGTCCTCCCAATTGTGAACGCCACAAAGCATCATAAGTGCACTTTGAAGGATGCGCAGAGCGAAGAGATGGCTAAGGTACGTGGCAACATTCATTTTTGCAGTAGTAAACAAAACTTCTAAAAAATAGTATTACTTAAAATCCTTTGCAGTTTTTTTATATATTTTTTCGAACGATCTTAACGGACGGCTTAACTGATCCAAATTTACACCAGAAGTCTCACCCAGAAAACTCACTGCTATCTGTCTGTTTTTGTGACCAAAAAGCTGATGTTACTCACAGAAAATCCGAACACTAAAGATGCCAATCATATTATTTGCTGCTATAGCAATCACTACAATTAGTGAAATATTTTTGGTGATTTGGTGATTTGATGAATTTTCATATTAAATTACTCCACGCACATTTATTAGAAATTATGATATTTTTAATCTAGATACAGGAGAGACCGAAGCCGCAGCCACCTCTGCCGATATCCCTGTGGGTGTCGATAGCCGAGCTGCGTGCGCCGGCGCACGGCCGCTTGCAACTCACCTGCACTGCGACTATCCCGGATGAAGTCGGCCCGGGCGAGAAGTATGCTGATGTCAAGAAACAAACTGTGACTGGTAAGAAACTCATAGTATTAATCACTATCACGATGCACCCAATGAAAAATCTTCTATATCATAAAACATTCATTGCAAACTGTTTACCCTTTTATGTGAACCACTTATACAGCAATGAATTGCTGAAAGGTGTTTTTGCGAATTGCTAGGCATTTTTAAGAAAAACATTTTTTCCGTAGTGGCCGTTAACGAGCTCAGTTTGAAGAAGCCCTATTCAGAGACGAGTCAAGCAAACGCAACATCTTCATCATCAGATGTACAACTAGGCCGCGCTATACTATGGTACGTCTACGGATTTATAGCGTGGAAGCTAGCAATACTTATCACTTTCGCTTTATAGATAATGAAAAAATATAACCGGCTTGCTAAAATGGAACTATTAGTAAATATTACCCTATTTTGTGCTACTAGTTGTTGTTCATGCGAAAAAATAGTCGCATTCGAGTCAATTTTGTTAAGTGATAATATAACATCATAATCTCGTCTCACTGTCAAGGTAAAAAGGTTGTCCTAATTGTTTTGCTATAAAATATAACTAATAACTATACTATAATAGTTACATAATCATAGATAAACATTCTAATAGTTGTGTACTTATGACAAAAGATAATTATTTAAACATGATAATTATGTACATCATAGTAACTTTACCTATTTACTTGATATATTTTAGTAAATTTGTATCTACTAATTGGCATATAAAATCGCATCAAATATTTCCTTCCCGAGCTTCTAAAGTCAATTAATGTTGTTTAAATCTTATCCGCTAATTAATCTTATCAACAGGGTTTCTGATATTATTTTAAAGTTTTATCCTATCTTCTAGACTAAATCATAGAGCTGTTTAGGTTTAAAAATGTCACAAGTTAAAAACCATATTAAATGGTTTAAAAACATATTTAGCTATTTAAGTATTTTCGAATTTTTAATATCTTTTACTTATTTATGAAATAGTATTCCACTTTGATTTTTATACTTCTATGTACAAATAATGTTTGTAAATTTAGGTAATAAACAATAAATAAATAATACACATTTATGAACTTGCATTAGGTACCTGTTATTAAGAGCTCTGGCATACAAATACAACAATATCGCAAATAAATTGAAATAATGTAATATTTTCAATAAGTAATGTGAAAATTTCTTCAAAGAAATAAAATAAAATAATAAAAGCGCAATTCCAACAAGCTATTTTAATTTTTTCTATGCTATGTTTCTTGTGTGAAAAATTAATACCTCGTAAAAAGTTGTGACAAAATTACAGTGTATCATACCTATCATGAATTCTTAGAATGAAATGCCTTGATTAAAAATTGTATCCTGGGTATTAAAAATTCTTAATATTTTTATTTACTCGACTTCGCAGTCATGATCTCAAGGGAAAGTAAATTTTAATTTTTTGACACTTTATTTGGTGCCTGAGCTCTTTCCGTGCTAAAGTGCTTTTGAGAGGTAGTAAAAATTGCGAAATGTTCTTATGGTAGATTCTTTGATACCTACTTTTGTACAAAATATTTTCAATTCCCTCAATGTATTTAATGTTTGTAGATATTATTACCAAAGTGAGAACGTATTTTGAGAATTAAAATTATTGCCTATTTACTTATATTAATACTAATAATTATGAGCATCATTCAAATTAGTGTTACGCTGTAAAGAAATTATTATGAAAATTAATGGTAATTTGCCAAGGGGCTGAGACTGATTCATACGTGTTTTTTGGTCATTACTTATTTTAAAAAATCTTCCAAATCTGTTTATTTACTGCTTTAATATTTGATGTTAAACTTTTTTTTTCATCAATATTTCAAATTAAGATGTTTTGTTTTATTTATTTAGTTTTACGGCACATTGATCAGTCATGGTCCCAGAAAATGGCGTTGAATGTCTTCCTGCAGCTCTTTACACTGACTATTGTAGAGAATATTTTTTAGGCAAAAAATGTGATAAACTAAGAAAAAATGTATATAATAGTAAACTACAAAAAAATATTTTCAAATAGATATGAGTGTTGTATAGAAATTTAAATGTAAAAGATATTTATAGATGTTTAGGCGTAAATGTGACCATCCAAAAATATTGCCTACAGTCGTTTCTTCACCAAACAATAACAAAAAAAAACTATCCTACCAAAAAGTCATAACAAACCTTTATTTTCCTAATTTTTACATATCATTTTGAAAACAAATTATGAAATGTAATATAAAATTTTGCGCCCCGGCTTTCGCGTTGCCAACGACGAAACGCAACATTGTAAACAAGAAAACAAAGTACCTCAACTGTCGCGCTGAAATACTCGGTCGTAGTGCCGATGCCGCGTGCTGGTGTAATTATTATCAGACATCTGTTGCGTCGTTAGCTACATGCAAGTATATTATTATGCGTAGAATTTAAACGTCTGTGTGTGTAATTATGGTTGTTTACGTTCATGTTAAATGAGATTCGTTTAATTCGTACAATATACATGTTATTTAATCTTACTTTAGTAATTACCTGCAATGAGATCGCTGTTAATTTTATTTATTAATTTTAATATTACCTATCTCTATTTTTCCAGATCGTTTTTTTTTTAAAAACATTTTTGTCATGTGTATAAGTGATGAGACGTGCAAATATATTTCCGACCGGAAAATATTTTTCCCGATTGTACCTAACCTAGGATATCTTTACTAGGAACAATCAGGAAAAAATCCTGATTGTGACTAGTAAGAACGCAAGGGGTAGGGACAATCGGGTAATAGATGATAACAAAGCAATACATGTGCATTTTGCCCATTTACACCGATTCTTTAATTTTATTGCGAAATGAACGTAAAACTACGTCAGCAATCCAATTCACGTTCACATGACATTTTTATGTTCATTTTCCATGCCCGTGCTCTGCCGCTTGAAATGAGTAAGCCCTGGAGTTCCATTGTTCCATTTGTAGCATAATACCGAGTAAATGATTCCAAGTATTTTTCATTAAAATGTCTGCCTTAATGCACTGGTTTATGAAGAAGCGATTGTGGGCTGTACTGTACTCATATGTTATTTCGTCGGCCATTCGGTTAAATCGTGGTCGTATAATGTGAATTAATAAAGAAGCTTAATTTGATGTGTTTATTTTATTCGTCATTTTTAATCTAAAATGATAAAATGTGTTCCGCATAAAATATACTTTTCCCGTTTTTTTCACAAATTAATAAAATTATACCTACTTAACATAAATGTAAGTAACTAACTACACTAAAATATATTCACGAAATCTGAGATTCTAGTGCAAATCGGCCCCTGACTCAGCATATCTTGGTCCATTTGTATCACTGGGCCAAATTCATTATAGTAAAATACGGTTTTATGGAAAGGTATGAACATTGTGTGAAATGTAGTATTTATGAAAGTCTAATTATAATATATTTTTTTTACAAAGAGATCGACATAACATAATGTCATCTACATTTATGACCTTTGTTTTTTTTATTTTTTTTTTATTTAATTTATGATACATTATTTATATATTTTTTTATTAATTTTAAAGTCTCAGTTAATTTGATATAGGTACTATACAAATGTTAAACATTTTCCGAAATAAATTAAATCCGTGCACATCCGTAGCGCGCGTAATAAAGAATCCCCTAGTGTATAAATTGATTTCGCCGAAAGCGGTACCTACATTGCCTACGTGATTGTCACTCGACATGATATCCTTCAACATTATATCGCAGTGTAAATAAGGCTGCTGGCTGGTACAAAAACAATACACAGGATCTGGTGCATTTAGACCTTTGCCATGACAAGAAAATAAGTGCTGGTGGAGACAAGAGTCTTTATCAAAAGTATATAAAAGGTATGAGTCCTAACTGACTGATAACGCACAGGCTAAACCACTCTTCTTCTTCGTGACCACTAACTTATACTCTCTAAATTTTAAAAGTATGTAAGTCAAGAAATATATAAGTAGGTACGCGTACTAAAGCGTCGATGACACACGGCTTCTTTACACACGCCGGCGAATTTAAAAGTTAGCGAGTGAGTTAGTTACCTTTCGGGAAGGATTGTCAACAAGCAGATTGTAAAAACGCCAATGACACTGGGCGACTTTACACACTACAAGCGTGAAGCGAAAAGGCTGACTTGTAGCGTGTAAAAAAGCAGTGTCATCGTACTATAAGAAAGGTTTTTTTTACAATTTGCAACGCAAAAGACGTAAGCTAGTAATAACATATATTATATTATTTAAATGATTTATTTTTGTAGCTCTTTATTCAACCAAAAAATAGTAATCTAGCTGTTTGTACAATCTAAGCTTGTGGTAATATTGAGGCATCGATCGAGGCATGAATAATTCAGACGGCTCACACTGACTTGTTATCGCTCATAATTTGATAGAGGCGCAGAAAGTCTTGCTCATAAAATGTGAGTATTGCTGAGTAGGCACTCAGCTGAACAAACCTCTTAGATCTATTTATTGTATCTATATTTTTTCTAATCAGACCTTTTTATTACTTTATTATTTTAGAACTTTTGAATACGGGGGCGACAAAATATGACACCAATAGGGTATTTCTATTCTTGGTAGAGCCAACTAAAGTTCAAAAAAAAATATTAATAGACGTCAAAATAGGTCATAAATGTATATGCGGTAAAGACTCGTAATTATTAAAACTTTTATGGCTGGGTGAACATTGAACATAATATAAGTGGCATTTACTGAGCGCTTCTATGTTTCAGAGGTCATGACAAATAAAAAAAAACATAATCGAAAACTAATACATCCTTATTGTAACAATAATAAGATTGTAGTCTACATCCTTCAAATCCAAATCCTTTAGTCCAAAACGACTACATTCTTATTGTCATTACTTATATATTATAGTCCAAAACGACTACATCCTTATTGTTATTACTTATTACAGTAAAACTGTAGTCATTAAGTCAAGTCAGAGGCCTTTGGGTAGCTTGAAAGCTCTGGCACTAACACGAAACCAGACATAATAATTAGATATTCGTATATTGTAAGACCGTACTTAGTTTGGTATTTAGGCCTACGAGGCCTAGGCGAGGCGAGGCAACAATCACAAAGTCTCAGAATAGCTGATAGAATATCATCAATTTACTTGAATAACAAAAATTCCTGACACAAGATCCTAAAAGTTAGCGGTGTGCGTTGAATATACATTAGTTGGGAGTTTCAAAGATTTCTGAAACTATACCAACTTTCCGGCCGTGGGTGTTCCAAAATGAAATTAGTGCCTAATAGTTTTCAGTGAGGGAATAATAAACACTTACAGTAGTAAGTTTTGGACTAGAATTAGATTAAACACTGAAACATTTCGAAATGTTTGTTATATCATTTCTTTGAAGCGCGCGTTTCAAAACGCTCAATGTGTCTCTATCAAAAGTAACTGATATAAAGAACGTTACCTTTATCAACAACCGTTTCACTATCAATTTATATAAAATGCTTACCTAACTGTCTGATTGAATGACAGACAGACAACGAACACCACTGAACGTAGAGACTTGCAACTTGGAGGATGTGTTCGTCAAAAACTGAGTGATTACTAAGAAAATAATTTTGCTAAATTCGCAACACAAGTAATGTTGCGGGCGTTAGCTAGTGTAAATCAACATACAGCTTTTTGATGATTTCATGGCTTTCAATTTTTTAGAAAATCAATCAAAAATAAATCCTAAGCCAAACTATAATGCCATCAGCAAGCTGCTCGAAGCTCAAAATCCATCGCATAATAGAAGCTTTCATAAAAAACAGATCCAAAAACGCAATCTTATTATCCTCATAACGCCTTCCCTAAAATAAGTAGGTAAGTACCTTAACAGAAAATCCAAGTCGAATTTTATCAGTCACCCGACTCCCCAAGGCTTATCTTAACAACACTTGCCTAAAGTTCACATTCGAGTGTATAAATTGCAGAAGCCTTATTCTGTTCGTACATTTTTATGTATTCAGATATCGGGGTTGCGTTTAAAAGGGTCATTATGGACCCTATCTTGTCTACATTAGGTCGTCAATCGTTTAACTACCAACCGTTATGTCGTTTAGAGGTTCCGTCGCCACTAGCTGTTTAAACTTAGGTATTTCAGACTGGTGCTCGTGAAGAGTTCACTGAAAATATCAACACCAACATAACTAAGATAAACTATGCCAAAACTGTGGTGTTTATTGTGACAACAAGATTGGTTCAGTGGCAAGTGTGTTGGACTGCGACGCTGGTGTCACGGGTTCGATTCCCGCTTAAGGGTAATCCTCAAATCCGAGTTCCGTACATAAATGTTTCGGACAAATACTCAAAAAGTACGCCGTATTATAGTAATTTCTACACACTATTCGTTTCCTCTATGTTTTTTGATTTCGTGAACAAAAAAGTGAAAGGTTTCATACTTAAATTTAGATTTTATACGTGTTTTTAACTTAGTAGGGTTAATTTTAAAACACGTATAAAATCTAAATTGAAGTATGAAACCTTTCACTTTTTTTGTTCACGAAATCAAAAACATAGAGGAAATGAATAGTTTGTAGAAATTACTATAATACGGCGTACTTTTTGAGTATTTGTCCGAAACATTTTTGTATGCAATTCGGATTTGAGGATGCCCCTTAAGGACAAGTACTTGTGCGATGAACATCGGTGTTTGTCCTGAGTGGGTGTTTTGTATTCTATGTATGAATTTACAAAAAAAAAGGACTAGATGGCGTTGGGTGATAAGTTCAAAATATTTATATATTTATACTATATTGTCTGCATTCATATAAACGACAAGAACTCTGAATTGTTATTTTATTTAAGTGCAATCTAAGAGGACGTGGTGGCCGAGTGGATGAGGCCCTTACCTTGCGATCTGATGGTCGCGGGTACGAATCCCGGTGGTAGTCATGCGTAAATAGATTTTTTCGGTCGAAAAAATCTATGTATGCATCCCACTTTCTCGCAACGGTGAAGGAAAACATCGTGAGGAAACCGGCATGTCGTAGAACCAAAAGTTCGAAAACATGTGTCGAGTGCACGAAGGAGCCTCTTCGAGGCGCACTTGAAATCCTTTCACCACACTGGTTTGAAGGAACTAGTGACACGATAAGAAGAAGTGCAATCTGATATTTCCAAAATTTTATTTAGAATGGCGTATAAAACGCGCGTTTGTAGGCAAACATGAAAATGAATGAATGGCAGATTTGATTAGAGTACTCAGTTAATTTTCTAAATCTCTATCATATTTAAACACATTTGTAAACATTCATTTAAATATTCATTTATAACCGACCTTAATACGGTTTTACATTTAACACCCTTAGATGAAACCTTCGACTATGTACTGAACCATCTCCACAGAAGCTGGGTCAGCGTGGCGGCAACACATGAGCTAAGTTGACTCTGCGTGTCCCTGCATAATGTAAAAGCTTGTACCGCTCAGATTGCCGCCTTTGGCTGATGATGATTTATGACTTCCAGCGAAAATCTTCAATGTATTAGAGGTGGTGGAAAATTAATCGTTGGTTTACAGACATAAGGTCGTTATGTATGTTTTTGTGGAAATGGCGTGTATGAATAATGATGATTTTACGAACATTATTAAAATTGATAGGAAAACGTACCGTATATTGTATTGGGATAGATTCCATATGTTTAAATATATCTTATGACAGAGGGAGTGGGGCCTGTTGTTAGATTTTTATCGAAAAATTCGGGTAATCCTCAAATCCGAATTCCATACAAAATGTTTCGGACAAATACTCAAAAAGTACGCCGTATTATATTAATTTCTTCACACTATTCGTTTCGTCCATGTTTTTTGAATTCGTTAACAAAAAAAATGAAAGGTTTCATACTTTAATTTAGATTTTATACGTGTTTTTAAGTTAGTAGGGTTAATTTTATTCCCCTTAATAGTAGAATCCCTATTCAGGTGATCAAAAGGTAGATCGTAGCTCGTAGACCGTAACTCATAGCTCATAGCTAGTCTTTCGTAGCCCATAGCTCATCGATCATAACACGAATCTCGCAGCCCGTAGGTATTTTTTAGTTAACTCGTAATGGCCTAGACATTACGAGTTATTACTTTAGTTTTTACTTTGAAAAATAAATTAGCGAAACATGTTTTCAATAACTCTACAAAACGACTATAGCTTGTTTAATATTTAAAGAAGAAGTAAGTATCAATGGATTAATTTTGACATTAGAAGTACCATAGAATAGATTGATTAAAGCGCGGAAGTCGAAAATGGCCGCTATATTATATATTTTTACCGTTTGGAGGCTTCCCCTGTAGTATGCCGTCTAAATGGGTACCAACACAGTGCCAGATAGCCTGCCACAAAGCAGTAATATGTCAGCATTACTGTGTTCCGGTTTGAAGGGTACTGCAGCAAGTGCTTTCGAGACTGATCATAAAAAATTCTCAAAGTAGACGAGTGCTGTAGCAGTGCTGCGACCTATGTGAATTAAATTCCTATAAAGCACATCAAGAGAGCACCAATCTAGGCTCATCACCTTGCTCTCGTAAAAAAATAATGTATATTGTTGCAGGTTGGTTTTTTAATTAGGTAAAAGTACCACACATCCAGTGACATGACGGACGGCATCTAGGTCAGAACAGCGTCGGCGCTCGCTGCGATCACAATGCCATCGGAAACGCGCGCCGTTTCATTCCGTAATGACATGCCAGCATAACTTCCTGCGATTCTTAGCGGGAGCTACTGAAATACCTTCAAGCGCCTCATTATTATGCAAATTAGTAGATAATTGCTTGGTATTTATTACAGCATAAGCTAACTACTACAATCTATAATATAAAATTTATAAAAAAGATATTTATGTATGGAAAACTTTATCTAATAAAGAAGACATTCATATTTTTATACAATATCAACATCTAGATGGATGTACTTAAATATGTTATGAAAAAAATTCGGGAAGTCGTATTTTTGAAAAAATGTTTTGTTTAGCTGTTATAAGAGATTTTAAAAGAGTTCTTTCGTAGTTATTTTGGACTTGACTAAAGCTCTGTGAAAATGAATTGCGAGTTCAATTGAGGTACTATTTTATGGAGCTTTTGAAAGTTTTACAGGTTTCAATAAAAGTTTTGCTGTTATGAAGAAAACAATTCTCTTAACTTTGCAAAGTTAGAACTCAGATCGTTTTCAGCTATACGAGCAAGCATTATCAGCAACCAAGAAAGTGCTCAGGAAGGCTTTAAAATTGGTCTATTGTTAAAAGTTTTGTATGAAATGGGAATTTGAAGTTGAACATACTAGCAAAACATACACCAAGTATGAAGAAACTGTTAATTAACTTCGTAGTTGAATAACAACATTATTAAAATAAATAAGTAATTGGTACTTAGTAAATAAAGCCAATAAAAGTTTAATGGCCGCACTAAAAAAATATTTAAGATAAAAACAACCAAGTTATTGCAATTCACTGAATGTTGTTTCTTGTTATAACAAGTTATGTTTGTGTGAATTGCAATAACTTGGTTGTTTTTATCTTAAATATTTTTTTAGAGCGGCCATTAAACTTTTATTGGCTTTATTTACTAAGTACCAATTACTTATTTATTTTAATAATGTTTTTATTCAACTACGAAGTTAATTAACAGTTTCTTCATACTTGGTGTATGTTTTGCTAGTATGTTCAACTTCAAATTCCCATTTCATACAAAACTTTTAACAATAGACCAATTTTAAAGCCTTCCTGAGCACTGAGCACACAATTTTGTAATATAGATTGTAGTTAGCATATGCTTATAAGCATATGCTAACTACTTATAAATAATATATAAATAATTAATTAACTACTTATAAATATAATAAAAGTTTAATGGCCGCACTAAAAAAATATTTAAGATGAAAACAACCAAGTTATTGCAATTCACTGAATGTTGTTTCTTGTTATAACAAGTTATGTTTGTGTGAATTGCAATAACTTGGTTGTTTTTATCTTAAATATTTTTTTAGAGCGGCCATTAAACTTTTATTATATTTATAAGTAGTTAATTAATTATTTATATATTATTTATAAGTAGTTAGCATATGCTTATAAGCATATGCTAACTACAATCTATATTACAAAATTTACAAAAGGAAACCATTGGGCTCAATTGCTCCAACTCGATACCCGATGGCAGCGTGCCGAGGACTAGCATCTGTAAAAAACTTTGCGTGTGAAATATTCTCAAATTCACTAACCACCACTAATTTTCGGCAAAAAAATCAGCTATCGTAGACAATCATAGCTAGCCTATAAAAGTGTTTTAATACATATAAACTCGTATAAAATGTAGCAACGGCGCAAAAGCTAAAACCTGTAATAGAATAATACGAATCTTTTGAACACCACTGACTGCAATGTTAAGTGTGAACGTAAAATAAAATATTCGGGTATTGTTTGTATTTCACTTCAGAAATGGCACTAGAAACTATCACGCTGAAAACATTCGTGTTGTAAATAATATAGATCTTATGAAATAATATTTTCTGCATATCATTGTTGCTGATAAACTTAAAAGGATTTATTTGTTAATAAGTTTTTCTCCGTTCATTATTTTATTTCACTTGAAATCTAGATATTTTTATCAATAGATTTGGTAAAACACAGAACCCGAGAACGCTAAGCTAAAGTCAACGCTGAATAGTAATTATGCTGACCTTAAAACGTGGCTTAATTAATCAAAATTCAACTGTAATCAAAAACTGTTCCCACAAATCAATTCCCCAGTCACGAACATTCGGAATTAATTAAAAGTTCCAAATTAAAGTTCCGAAATCAAGGATCAGTAGGTTGATTTATGTTAGTGCCTACATAATCTACGCATCAACCCGAAAAGCACGCCTAAGGCCGTATCTCCCACAATTTGCACGTGGGCGGACTTTAGTACTCAGGGGGTCTACGTGGGTAGAGTCAATTCAACTTGAGTTTTTATTCGAAATCGGTAAAATCGTCGTAATCGAATACGTATTTGCTTTTTCTTTCTGGCAACTGTTTTGTTGGTTTGTATATTAAATGATAATAATTGTTAAAAAGTTTTTCAAAAGTAGAGAAAGAAAGCTTTTGCCTAAAACACATTATAACTATACAAGAAAATATATAGGTAATATGGGGATTTAAATTAGTCATCAATATATATAAAAGGCTTGGACCTGACTGACTGACTGACAGACAGAGTACACGTTTAGCGTTTTGGCTTGTACGTTACAAGCCAAAACGCTAAACGTATACAGACTTGAAACTTGGAGGGTATGTTCGTCAAGAAGTTCAGGCGCGTAGAAAGAGATTTTATTAATTCGCAATGCAAACAAAGTTGAAGGCGCCAGCTAGTTAAATATATTTATATCTACAACATCCTTTTATAGAACTACGCCCATATGATTTCAATAAGCTATATGTGGGTGTTTAAGCACCATTGTGAGTTGACTGCTCATTACCCTTCGCCCTTATTTCGTCCACGCCACATCCTTTCGATAAGCCGCCCCGTAATTGTGTCTGGGCTCTGTATTTGAGTAAACAAGTAGGTACCTACGTAAGATAACAATGTGAATTAGGTTATACGTCCTAAGCTTGAGCAAAACAAGTTTATTAGGGAACGTGTTATTTTTCTTTGTGGGAAGAAAATGTTATCAGAATACATTAGTAAAGAGAGATAATATCGACGTGGCTTTGTATTCAAAGAACGTGTGATTCTTGATGATATAAATATATATTTTTCTCATACAAATAGCATAACTAACAAATCTTGCATGGGATTCCACAGCAAAAAGATAGTGTTTTATAATAAGAATACAAAAAGTAAAAATATGTAAATCAAGTCGTAATAATTTTGAGCTTACATTTGCATTTTTTACATGAAGAACAGAAAGCTTATCAACAGTTTATGTAAGTGACTTAAAAAAAAAAATGTTTTAATTTGTTTTTAAACGAGTAGACCTTTAAAACCATTATAATATTTACCATAATCTTCTAAGCGCACTTGAAATCCTTTTACCACACTGGTTCTAAAGAACTAGTGACACCGTAATAAGAAGAAGACCATAATTATAGTAGTTATTATAATTGGTACATAGTAATCGACTTGCTTAAAAAGCTAAACCGGCTCGGCTAAATAATATAAATCAATATTTTTGAAAATTTCACGCATCGCCGAAACTAAGCATCTAATGAATATTTTAAAATTCTCCTAGCTTTTTAGCCGATTTTGAGCTGCCTTCTAATTGTGAAGAGAGCTCAAGAGAAGCATTTATAAAAGGTATTCCAGCTCAATTTCTATCCAGCTAGCTTAGCTCACGAGTGCAAGAATGCAGTTATGGCATCTCTCGTATGTTGGAGTATTTGCGGCAAGGTTTGCTGCGAGTGAGGGATAATTAATTTTGGAATCACTTGTTGTGTTAGTTCTGGTTCGGTTGAACTTGATACTTTACTTAGTAGGTATATTAGGGACTGCCTTTTAATTGTCAATTGACAAAGAACTATTCAATATTTATTTTCAGTTCGTTGGCAATTTTAATGTCTTCTAAAATGAAGGCATAACTTTTATCTTCGAATTCAAAATAACTTCGCTAATAAAGGTTTTTGTTTATTACAGCATAAGTTAACTACTAAAATCTATATTACAAAATTTACAAAAGGAAACAATTGGGCCACCCATAGATCGTTGCAAACGATCTATAGGTAGCTCAACTGCTCCAACTCGATACCAGATGGCAGTTTGCCGAGGATACTGGCTGCATTGCCTCTTTGTAATGCAAATATATATTATATAAATATTAAGATAATATTGCTCGCTCTTAAAATGTGGGCAACTTTTGATTGAATTTTCGTGTAAATGTAGGAAGAGTTACACTAAAATAAATAAACATGAACTCGAAAACATACGTTAGTAGTATGTGTTTCTCTCTACGGTCAGGTAAAAACACCTTCAAACGCTTGTAACTGAAAATTGCTCTGTTTACGACACCAGAGTTTTTTTTTGCACTTCTTGTTGCTTTTACGCCCATAGGTTGTAAAAACAGTGAGGTTATCTTGTTTTATGCGATGCCCACGCGAATTTGTGTTGTGAAATATCAAAGGCTGAAAACGTTCGGGGGGATGAGTTGAAAGCCGGCTGTTTATCAAAATGGTGAGTAATAACAATGTTGCGTAACAAATTATTGATGTAAAACATATTTTCTTTTATTTACATTTTTATTTACAGTTAAAATTAACTGTTCAACTTAATTTAAACAATGCGTACGTTTAGTTGCCGGTACGCACACACTCTCACAGGGGGTCACAGAAAACCAGCGCTTCAGAAGTAGTTTCCACTAATGCTGAATTGCCTACTTTTTGTTCATTACTTTGTATTTCTCCTACTAACAAAAAAAATATATGAATAAGTATGATATCTTATAACTGGTTCCCATATTACAAGCTCTGCTTAGTTTGGGGCTAGGTATCACTGTATGAAAGTCCTAAAAAAAACCGACTTCAGTCAGACTGTTCTAGCGTAGGCATCACTAAAAAGTCACAGGGAAGCAAAATACGCAATTTTGTTCACTTCAACGACTTTTTTTGCAGTGATTTTGATTTTAAAACTAACACTACCGATACATATTTCATTTTAAAACTTAACCGATTTTGATTAAATTCAGTATTCAATTCAGTCATAAGTAAGAAAAATAAAGTAATAACTGAAAACCCGTCTGCGATGGATACGATACGATTTAGTTTGTCAGAATTTTTCGTGATCGGGCCACTCCGGTGATGGTATGTAACATGACATTATATGATTCTTATGGATGCGGGTTGGAAACCTGACACCGGTTTCCGTTCCAATTATGAGGTAGTGTGCTCCCTAATTTTAGGCCTGATGAAGCGTATTGTGATTAAAAAAAATATATGATTTTATGCCCTTTTTACTCTATATAACGTTTAAAAATGGCTTAAGGCCCCGAATCCCACTCGCTCGCACATTTACGTTCGTACATATTTGAAGACTTTTCTGAGTATGAATTTCAAAAATATGGAGCGGTGAATTCCAAACTACAACCTCACGAAATTTTTAAGTATATTTTTTGTTTTGATATTTTAACATAAGCGAAGCAGATTGGGCAAAACTGTTATTCCCAATTTCCTTCGCTTATGTTGCGAGCGGGAAAACGACGCGCAGGACGCAGATACAATTTTCTAAATATAGTACTCAAAATTGTACTAAACCTTAAAGAAAAGGGGTAATAAAATCTGAATAAAAAATTACTTGTTTAAGAATATAATAAGAAATCTTGTGCTTTGTTGGTCTAGCACTTAAAATTAGTAAAAGTACATACCTATCCGTTGTCTGTGGTCTCCTACCAGGACGCAGGCGTTCAATTTCCGTGTGTCAACTTGATGCCAGTTGCAGTTCGAGTTGTGTAGCCTTCATATTTATAGATACTTATATACTTACCTATAGCAAGCAGCATTGACTACCAAAGTACTTCTTCTTCGTATCGTGTCACTAGTTTTTTCGAACCAGGTTAGTGAAAGGATTTTAAAGTGCGCTTCGAAGAGTCTCCTTTCGTGCATTTGACATAAGATTTCGAACTTTTTAGGTTCTATGACATGCCGATTTCCCCACGATGTTTTCCTTCACCGTTAAGCACGTGTATAAATGAACACATTGATTTTTTTAACAGAAAAATACATTGGTGTATGACGGTGCTCGAACCCACGACCTTCGGATGGCTTTTTTACCAAGGTACTTGAGGAGAGCTTATGCATAACTGTCTTCTAGACCTTCGTAATATAACGCTGGCTACATCGACGTCTAACATCAGGATGCTTGAGGTGGTATAAACAAATATGTAGGTAATTATATTCCCATTCGAAAAACCTTAACTTTATTTGTTTTAAATCGAATAATGTTGATAATGATGATTACAATACATAATCGTTTTATACGAACAACACAATTAAGGTGAATTAAATAAACAGTTATTTTTATTGTTATTGCTGCATCACACAAAGCTTCGACATAAAACAGAGCAGCAAGGAATAAGCTCTAACTAAGTATTAATAGGATTAGACTTGCCATGTCTGCCTATTCCACCGGGAGAGGTTTACTTAAATAGTCAACTGTTAACCATTAAGATCAAGTTGAATTGAAACCATTTTTTACTAATGCTAATAGACAAGTATTAAATAATAATAAGTAACGTTGGACATTTCAAGCAACGCCTTCTAGCCCCAAACCAAAGAGTATATAAATTAGAGTAGATTAAAACTCTTTTTTGTATGTATGTATATATACCCCGAAGAAACACATACACTGAAAATAAAAAAAATACTTACTAACTAAACTAACTACATATACATAATAATAATAATATAGGGTAAAACCGAGATAGATGCCCCAGAAGGATATGTGTAAGTTTATGTGCTTTATACTTTACCTATTATTACTTTCATTTGTTTTTCGAAAGTAGGGTTTTTAAGAAAAGGAGCACTTATCCTTCTGGGGCATCTATCCCGGTTTTCCCTATACCCAAACTAAGCAAGCGTGCACTTGGAAACCAGATAACTGACAGAATACTTATATTTTTTTAAGTTAATGCATGGGAACATAGATAGAATACATAAAAACGCAACCTTTCCTTGGTAGTTGGGTAAAAACAACCCAGCTCAGGACAAACACATATATTCATCGAATGTGGAATCAAATCCGCGACACCGACACATCCGTGTCGTCAGTATCGTAATAAATCAATCATTCTTTTACTCCAAAACTACTGAACAGGTACAGCATAACGGAAAAACTGATGAAGAAAAGAAGGATAGCGGAACTAATGTAGTTGCACAATACAAGCTTATGTTTTGAAATATTGAGACAAAAATAACTCTAGATTTTCCACATTCTAACATTTTACCTTCTACGTTGGTTTCTTCATTGTCCTCTTCATTGAAGAGGACAAAATGATCCTTATCACTGGCTCTACATAAAAGAGGTTCTTATGTGAAGGGGTCTCTTGGAATCTCTTATTGAAGCGAATTACTTTCGAGGAGACATTACCAACCTAAGCCTTATTACTAAGAAAAGTATTATGGAATTCGGCTTCTTGTTTTGGTTTGGTTGCCTATTCTATTGTTATGCGTAGACTAGTTACGTATGAAAATATGGCAAGTACTCGTATTCAGTAATTCAGTAATCAATAATTATGAACGAATGCCGTGAATAAGATTTTTGACCGATAGAAGTCAAGGTCACTCCGTCTAGATAGGTACCTAATAAAAGAGATAAATGAACGTTTATATTCGTGTATGTAAGTAAAGATCTTTTCGTTTTATGCACGCTCCTCTTTTATCATTCATTCATTCATTTTTAGAATCAAAGATCTCTACATATGCACGTAATGTATGTTTGTTTGTCAAACAACAACTGTCGAACAGCTAATTTGATTTTCATCCAATTTTCATTTCAAGCTAGTTTGAAGGTCAGTTAGATACAGTTTTTGAGTTTGCATATTTATTTAATTAGTTTAGTGGTCTCTATAAACGAGCTGAATTTTCAAAAATATCTCGTTTACAAAACACTGACACTTGGTGACAGGAGAAGGACCATTTAGATTTATTGTGACCTGTTGAACCTTGTCCGTTCTGGCCCTCGGCCAAGCATCCCCAAAAGGCTCTTCGGCGCAATCCCCAAATTCCACGGCCCAGACACGTAAGGATTTCCTCAAATTGATTGCGGTGCCACCCTTTATTTTTATTCGTGGACTGATTGCTAATTTGGACACGTATATGGTCGCATTTTCCAATCAGCATTATTTTTATAGCTACTAGTTACAGTATGTAAAGCTATGGGGTAAAACCGGGTTAAATGCCCTAAAAGGATAGGTGCCCCATTTCCTAAAAACCCTAACTTTCGAAAATCAGAGGAAAGTAATATATAATTATAAATATATATATAAGAATGGGATATATATGAAACGTATAAAATATGCTAAAAACTTTACCTATATAATTGATTTACGAAAGTAAGGTTTTAAAGGAAAAGGCCTTCTATCCTAATGGGGTACCTATCTATCCTAGTTTTACCCTAATAATAGAAATATAAAAGTAGAATTTACACCACCTTATGGCACTGCTCTCCTAATAATAAATATCAATAGATTTCGACCTCCTGTTGGATGAATTTGTTTTCTACAAACCGATTTGTCACTTTAGCCATATAATTCAAAGTCGAAGGTTCTAAAGTAGCTATTTGACTTAATAAGATTTCTGATTATATATTACTAATCTTCAGTTTTAACACTATGTCAATTTATCATTATCATTAGTCTTTAAGCGACCTGCTGACTTCCATCATAGGCATCTTCCATACAATAACGGCATACAATTTTACAATAGTTATCTATAACTGTATATTCTATATCTATACCTATAACTAGTTGAAATAAAGACAAAAATACTTACAAAAAAAAATACGAAATTGTTTATTTCGTACAAAAAACAGACAAAGTTGTGGTACAGCCTCTGTTTCCTGTTTTAGTTGTTAAAAACTGTATTACAGAACCCTTCGCAAATACGCCCATATTTTGCGGGTAATCAATTTAATTTGTCAACAATGGATGTGTTATAAACTAGGGCGATCGTAACCAACATGACGTGTTTGTCACACTTGTCAGGGTGAGTAACTGTGAATGCTGTGTGGATGGAATAAAATGGGCGAATAGGACAACAATGAATTTCCATCAGATCAATGGTCCATGTTTATTCAGAGGTTGAGTTCGGTACACACTTTATTTATAGGCGCTCAAATGTTTTAGTTTATTAACATTTCCAATATCCCAACAGGAGAATTTAGTTTTGATATGTTCGCACACAATGCTTCAAATATATTATGTTAACGATAAACATTTATAGCTGAGGGGTGGCACATCAGTTTTTATTGGGTATTATTAAACAGTTAAAAATATTATTGTTGTAATTCAAAATATTATATTGTACTTGTATTTTGGCAAATAAATTATCTTTATCTTTAATAATAATCAAAGTATCAAAATACCTTTATTGATTGGATTGGTAACACGTTGGATAATGGATAGAATTGTAAGTGATCGTAGAGCAGTAAGCATGTTAGGGATGGGTTACCATAAGTGGAATTTACATTGTTTACAGTGCACGGAGAGGCATGCACTGCAAGCGGAGCTCGGAATCGGCGCAAGCCTTTCCTGGGATGGGCCTCACAGCAACGTGCGTGAGGGACACCGGTACGAGTTTTTCGAATATCCCGGGGTCCCTCTAATGCGCAGAGGTCGGCCATATCTTCAAGAGGATATCCCCATGTTAAAAATGTCGAATGTCTTCGGGCGGTTGCAACTCAGACACCAGACCCTTTATACGAGGAACGAAATAATTATTTAATTTATTATTCAGGCATTTGTGTCCCTGCAGTCTTGGATCCACAAGTCACTGGACATGCGAAAAACGTCTCCGGCCCAGTTCCACTTGAGGCTGGCGGCTTTCTGGGTAACATAAGCAACTTGTGTTTTGGAGCGGAGTATGCTGTTCCACACGCGGTTTGACAGCTTTATTCCTAGGATACTGCGCTTCATGGCTCGCTGGCATACCCCAAGAGCGGACTTCTGATGGTTAGCCAAAGACCAAGTCTGGGCACCGTACGTGAGGATGAGAAGAATGCGCACGTCCATGAGTTTCTTCTATAGGAATAGAGGTAATGGGAGAGGTAGTAGAAACGAAATTAAATAACCATTATGTTCCGCCGAAAATCAGCAACGATGCCTGGTATTTAACAGATGGTGGCGTTACCTATCTTATCTGGAACCGGCAAATGTAGGATGTCCCATAAATTACAGCCCAACCGTGCCGCCCCTCTGTCAGAATTACATGCTGGTAGTTTCACGCTCAACATGAACATCAAAGGTAAAATAGGTAAGACTAGGTATTAATAATGTACAGTTCAACGAACTAAGACTGAAAATGAAAATGTGATCATATTTTTTCGGTGTGTCTACAAGATGTATACATTGCAAATTTTTAATCACCAGAAATAAAATATGCATAATCAGTTGCACTGAACACAGATATTATGGTAAAAAAAACTTGAAAAAACTAAGTGGATTTTTGACAAAATAAATTCGGTAAAAATTGGAATACTGTTACTGTTAGTGGTTTTCTTATGGCTTATCGGTTTCCATCAATGATAATAATTTAAGTATAATTCATCGTTTGGCCAACCTGGGTACCTAGCTCTAGCCAGCTCGCAAAAGCTCGGCTAGGGCGCCGTACTCGCGCCGCTGTCACTCTGTCATTTTGAGGAAACCCAAAATTCTGACTGCACATATACAACGTAGTATACCCCTTCTGAGGTGCCCATTTAATTTTTATTGGTAATTAAAAATTTGTGGTGTTTAAATAAAGGCGTTTTAAAACATAATGATAGAATCAAAACATGGTCTACAGATATAGTTACAATGTAAATACTAAAGTTGAAAACTTAGTAAGAAGAAAAATTCAGTTCATTTTTCATTTGGATGAAAGGCAGTAAAAAGTATTTCTAACAAAAAGTAAGAGCCTTGGCCTTACACCGGTAACAGTGTTCATCAAGTTAATAAGGAAAATTAAGGATATAATGGGACGCAGATAAAAATGTTCATTACATTTTTACTGGGCCGAGGCCTGGGTATATTGCAGCTGGGATTATCTATGATTCGTTATCCTTAGGCCAAAACATCAATGATCGATAGATAAAATAATCAAACCAACGTAATGGTTTGTACTCATGTCAAATTAATGTCAACAGTTTTTTATATAGTAGGTACTCGATAAGTTAGTGATTTGAAGAAGTGCACAAATGTGTTTTAAAGTTCTAAACCTGTATGTACTAGCTAGGAGAACCAGCTTACATCTAGGACAAACCATTCGTGGCTTTATAGATGTTTTGTTTTACCTTTATGTACTAATTCTTATACAATAAATAAATACCAAAATAACTGCGCTCCTTCGTCATATTCAGGTTATACATAAGTAGGCGGATCGCACTCAAATATTCAGCTGTCTAGTATCGACTCCTTCCAATCACACAGAACAATGGGTTATGAGAAACCATTTCAAGTTAATCCAATCTCTCACTTATCATATATTCTCGGTTACCTGATAGCTTATCTGGCCACAACACTGGATTGATGGAATCATCTCCATTATATTCAACTGTTATCACTTTGTTATATTAAGAAGACTAACGGGAGGAGGCAAGGAGCCAAGGATGTGCTACGCAAGACTTATGATTTAGACTTTGAAATAGAGAGGCTGAGATGAGATTCAATAGCATACATTTGGTACCTATTTTAATGGACAATCTTTATCAACTCTATAGCCTATCATCAATGTACATAAAAGACTTGATCCTGACTGACTGACAGAAAACGCACAAGCCAAACCACTAAACGTAAAGATTTGAAATTTCGAGTGTAGTATGGGTTAAATGCTACTTGTCAAGAAGTGTAGGCGCGTACTACAAAAGGAACATTGTTGATTTGCAACGCAAATGAAATTGCGGCCGTCAACTAGTTATTACTATATAAAAATATAAATATATAATGAACTGTACAAAAAAATTATAAGCTTTTTTCATGAAATGTAATGAATTTTTGTCTTACCAGAGTTATGCAGTGTAACATTTTGGCAAATAAATGATTGAATTGAATTGAATATAATTAATTTTACTGGCCACAGTGTTTTTTAACCTGGAGAATGCTTACACGTAAGATTCAAAAATTATTTATTAATCATATCGTACGGATTGCTACTACAGAGTTTTCATTCAATTTCAACCTATGTATTTACGTTTAAAAATCTATTTTCCAGTATTTCTCTTTGACGAAAGCACATGTTTCCTTTATCCAGCTACGCCCCTTTTAGAGCAACTCGGATTCAAAGCTAAGTTTTACCTTTGAAAATGTCACTATGTACAAGCTTTTTCACCTGCCAATAACACTTAGCACTTTTACTTTTATTTTAACACATGCGTCCTTTACGGCATGTTAGGTTTTAAATTTCACTGAAAAATTTACAGTTTCATGGCAATATGTATAATGTAAGTGTCTATAGACTTCAAACACAGCAAAAAAAATAGTATAGACACTTTATATTAAGAAAAAAATTGGTTGTCTGTAAAGTTGGTTTACGAACGATAGTTTAATGTGACTACCAGCGTTTCGGGACAATGAGCGTTACCGGACCGTAACGAGACAATGCGCGTTACCGGACAATGACGTCAAGTAGCCGGCGCGGCGGCGTTCACTGATTTATTAGTAGTTATGTAGTCACGTCAAAAAAAATATATCTTTCGTGTAATATATAAAATACATCGGTGAAATGATACAGTTCTTCGTAGTCTCTCACGAATATTACACATTACTTGTGTACCTACCTATATTTAAGTACTCCGTGACATTACCTAGACATTTTAAATACAGCAGGTAAATTTACCTTTTTGATTTTTGGCGTTTCGGCAACAGTTTTAGTCACGGCTACAACGACCCGTGATAATGAAATAAAATATATAAGATAATGTTTGCAATATACCCCAGATAACATTTCTTGCTACGTAGCAAGCCTGTAAACCCTTTCATAAACTACCTAATATTATAGTCGCCTTGACACAACGGGTACTCGAACAAAAATGGATGTCTAAGCAAAAGCTTTCGTACCTCTATCCTTTTCGGTGTAAATGTAAGTGAGCAGGATTGTTAGGTATACATACGCCTCAGAAAAAATAAGTAAGTAGAATCCTTTTAAATCGTAAACATATCGCTTTCTTCTTCACGCATTCGAAATTTTTCACTAGATAAAACGAGACAAAACATACATTTGTGTTACTTCAGTCGAAAAGCTCTTATCTATAATTATAGATAACAGAAGTCATCAGTTGATTTTGAAGAATAAAAGCGAGCAAACCGTACCATTTTTGGGGTTCCGTAGGACGGTCTCTATCAAATACACAACCTCTTTGGTGTACGCTCAGAAAGCCGCAATACGAGCTCAGGTGCGTTTCGGTATTAGGAGAGTGAAATCGTGGTGAATTTATGACACTTTCTGATTTACTGCCCACATCCTTGCATTATTCGAATGGAAAGAACGACCGAGCTCTGTAATTTTTGGCAACCATTTTAGGAATGAGTAGGAGTGAAATATGGACGTTATTTATACGAGAAAAATCTTACAAAGTGAAAAAGTAATTTAGGATTTTTTTATGTAAGCAAATGACGAAATGAGCAAAGCCTGATGGTAAGAGGTCACACCTACCCGATTTTATTGTAGGTACTAATGTTGATATTAAAATTTTATTTACATATACTGTACGGCGAAAATTTTTAATAATCAGGAAAAAAAATTTGTTGAAATACAAAATTCTGACTGCACATATACAACGTAGTACCCAGTCTGCATTGCCCATTAAAATGTATCTGGTAATTTTAACATTGGTGGTGTATTTTAATAAAATTTAGGTCCTTTATCTAAGTAATGTATTAATAAAATTTATATATTAAAATAAAATCTATTAGTGTAACTGTATCTGTTTAGACTGAGCAATTAAACCGATTAAAAAAATAATCATTTGTTATATTATTATCATTGTCCTGGCAATATCTTTGAAATTAACCACAAATTGTACCTACCACATGGCTCTGGCTTTGTAGTTTATGCAATGAATCCGAGCACTTTAATTTCAATCCGGTTGAGATGGCAAGATTTCTCAAAGCAGATTCCTGAGGTAAAAACAAATTAGTGTTTATTAAATACATTTTGTACGATTGAATCTAATTTAATAAACTTAAGATGACGACAAATATGAGAAATTTCAATGATATGTTAGATGTAATGCCTAGATCACACGTAACGAGCAAACGGGCGAGACAGTAAAATGTTACTCGGCCGAGACAGTGAAAGCTTACATCACTCGCTCAGCCAAGCACTCGGCGCTATGTTTATACGTACCGAGTACTCGGTCGAGAGCACTGTCTCGGACGAGTACTCGGTACGTATGATCAAGGCATTACACACCTTATATGCCACTACTGTAAGGCTAAGCGCGCACTACGATTTTTAATACCGCGATATTTTTGACGCGGAAATATAACGTATGAGTTTTTATGTCAGTGTGCGATAAAAAAATAGCAGCGATTTAAAAGTTGTGTATTTGTTACATTTTTGCGCGACTACTCGCGATGCGATTGTCGCAAACTAAAGTTGCAGTTGTACGGCCCCGCGCGCATTACGATAATAATATCGCACACTCCGGCGCAGTCAGTATTTCAGTCACTATATTTCAAATAAAAGAAACCTTTGATACATCATTATGCTGTGAAAGAATGAGTCCAGTATTGACGAATTTTTTTTTTATTTTTTTTTTTCTCCTCAGAAGCAAAGAAAGAAAAACAATTTGTACAAAATCCATCGATTTTTTCATCGCAGTGCGCCCAATGAATGTTTTGCGACATTTATAGCGCGATTTCTAAATCGTGTCGCAAGAAGTTAAATCGTAGTGCGCGCTTAACCTAAGGCTCGCTCGTTTCTTTCTTTCATTATAATTGATGCTAGCTGTTAAAATACCCTCAAAGTCAGGTTGCGCAAAGGTCGCGAGGCGCGTCAGAGTGCGACCTTTCAGATTGCTTATTGACACGACCTATGCGCATTATCTACGGCTTATTGAGTCGAGTGGCTGTCTGCTGACATTCTACTCTGAAACCATTCAAACGATTCATTCTGACGACACGGATGGTCGAATGTCAAGTGTATTGGACTGCCACGCCCAGTGTCGTGGGTTCGATTCCTGCTTTAAAAATTTAACATCAAACATTTGTGTGATGAACGTTGGTGTTTATCCTGAATCTGGGTGTTTTCTATGTATTCTATGTATGTATTTACAAAAAAAGTATTTAAGTATTTTATCAGTCATCTGGTTCCCATAGTACAAGCTCTGCTTAGTTTGGGGCTAGATGGCGTTGTGTGAAATGTCCAAAAAATATTTATTTATTACCATCACAAAACTTTTGTTAAGCATATTCGTATCGAGACTGCCAACCAGATTTCAACAGTGTGTAAGACGTTTAAAAAAAACACAAATTATTCAGTACGATTACGTACATTTCTCAAAAGTTTTCATGATATGGCTCTACTCTCCAGTACAGATAAGGTTAAACTGTAACTCTACAGTAGATGATTCTATAGGCTCTCTCCACGGCTTTTGTTTGTGATCTAATACGTAAATGTAGATTCTTATTATTAGTATTATTATTATCAGCCTGAGCTGTCCCATTGTAGGGCAAAGGCCTCCCCCCATTTTCTACGCTGCTGTTCTCCATTCCCCGTTGAACGAATCCATCATCAAATGTAGATTCTGCCAGAATAAAATTAATGGAAATCAAGAAACATTGTAAAAATTTTTTTGAGAGCTATTTATTTCATTATCATGTCACTACGAAGCAACACTTTTTTTTTACACCTTTCACCACAGGATTTCAAGTGCGCCTCGAAGAGACTCCTTTCAGAGCTTTGATAACTATGAAAACCTATATGATCTTTTAAAAATTGAATCATACATCTTCAAAATTTAAATCTAAATATTTGAAATGAAATCCACCTTATCCTAAATCAAATTTTATTACGGAAAGTCGACTATCGCTATAGCAAAAATGCTGGTGAAATTGCTTCAAGGGTTTTTATTTCCGCCATAAATCATACTAATTGTTTTCGTAGCGTCCCTCCGTAAAAGGGTTTTGGTGTGAATGGGTCACCCACTTGTACCTAGGTACATTGTTTAGTGTCAGCAAATGTTCATTTGATATGTTTTGTTTGAAATAATACCTATGTTACCTAGTAGGACATAAAATAAATTCATAATGGTAGGTATTAATACCATTACCTATATGAATGAATTTGGTTTTATAATTCATGATTCAAATGTAAAGGTATAAAGCTCGTAGCACACATATCGACTCGGAAAGGGATCGTACCGTATCAACTCGCGTCGTTCAGTAATCTTTGTATGAAACTCCCTACTGCAACGCACACTTATCGGAAACGTAACGTAATCGCCTCGCCTCGGGACAAGCTCTGGTGCGATGCGTTTTAACGTGCTTACGTTAGGTTGATGACGAGGCAAAAGGTGATACGGTGACTATCCCATTCCGAGTCGACATGTGTGCTACGACCTTAAGGTAACCTTTCTGCTTTTAAATGTTTATTTACTTAGTTTTGTTTTAAAGTAAGTGAAGTGTAAGCCGGAGACCTCGAAGTAGACCTAAACTGCCCTGCTGGATGGCATTGAAAAAAACTTGAGAGCACTCGGAGTCCGCGGCTGGAAGGAGAAAGCCAAAGATTGGCTTAGATGGCGCCGTTTTTTTGACGAGGCCAAGGCCCATCTGAGGCTGCAGCACCAAGGATGACGATGATGATAAAGTGCAGGCTCGTAGTAAGAAAGTGATTTTATTAATTCACAATGCAATCGAAGTTGCGGGCGTCAACTAGTTGTATATAAATATGTTAAATATAAAGTTGTATTTTTAGAAACGTAAGAAGCAGTATTGATTTGTTTAGATCACAAATACTCGCATATATAAAAATATGCCAGTCACTTAGTGTGTATGATACACCAAGCAGGCGTCATTCCCATCAGGATCAGCCCTTTTATTCTTCCAGTCAGCGCTCCGTCAACCGACAGATTTTATGGCCACCCTCGAGACTTGCAAATAAAACAGACCCTTTGTTATGCAAGAATATTCTGATATTGATATTATGGAAGGTAGTAAAGTTTTATGGTCTTCCGTTGATTAGTTTTTTTTGTACGTGCGTTTAATTTGTTCGTATCAGATACGTAAAGCCTAACAAAGTCCTTCGTCCTGCTGTGAAATCTCTACAAAAAGAAGTTCCCTTGGTTAACACTTATTTAAATACAAATAAAGGTTATTTTCAAACTTTATTCTAGTTTAAATCAGTGGCTAGCCCAAGTTTTGAAATTTTAAGCCGCTCAAACGCAAACACTTGGCTCGATGCCCTAGCTAAGACCGACGATTTAACGTGTTATAATTATGAAACCTTGAAAGTATTTCCTAAAATTACAATTCTTCAATTTGTTTGAACGACAGATAAGATCTCTACAAAAGGGGAGTCCCTTGGTTAACACTTATTTAAATACAAATAAAGGTTATTTTCAAACTTAATTCTAGTGTAAGTCAGTGGCTGGCCCTAGTTTCGAAATTTTAAGCAGCTCAAACGCCAAACACTTGGCTCGATGCCTTAGCTTACGATTTAACGTGTTATAATATGAAACTTGAAAGTCATTCCTAAAATTACAATTCTTCAAACAAAATCACATGAATTCCACTTGACAAGACAGGAACTGCGATTTGTCTAGTAGGTAGTTAGATGGTACAGTTCCACCGCCAAGTTTGCTCCATTAGCATTAAGCTCAGCCCACGTCTCGCAGTCACAACTTGTTGCAAGTTCCACTAACTTCTTGACAATGCCGTGCAATTTGCCGCCCAATCTAATAAAATAAAATCTCAGAAAAAAATTCGATGTCATATTATATGCTGGGCTGGAATTTATCAGATTATTTTAACAATCAAGGCAATCAAATATTTATTTATGTATAGCATAAGCACAGTTACATGAAATTAATTTTCTTTTTACTCTCAATCAAGGAAACCCCATTTGTCGCTTATTTCATATCGCAACTTATTAGAACCCTAACCACAATGAAGTCTTTTCATTCTGATGGCTTTATCAATTATGCGTTTGAGTATAGGTATCTTACCAGCAATACATTCTTTAAAAGCCAGTATTGTACTTCACTACAAACCATATCTATATCAGGCTATATCATGCACACATGATATGTACACAATATACACACCCTGTGACTGAAATCTCGTTAAAAATACATTTGTGATCAAAACAAATCCTTTCACCACACTGGATCGAAAGAACTAGTGACACGATAAGAAGAAAATTTATCAATACTACTTCTTATTTTTCTAAAATACAACTTTATATCTAGTGGAGTTTTCGTCAGAAATCAAAGATCTAGATTTATGCAATCAGAGAGTCATTTATTCTGCACTCGTCTGCTAAATCCCCGGAGTTTCAAAGTTTTCCTAAAGTCCCCGGTAGCCAGCCACAGATGGCTTTTAAGGCTTGAGAACAATCGTTACGTTGCGATGCAAGAATAATAGCACAAAGGCCAAGTTTTGTTGGCTTTTGGCGATTGGCGACGAATCGCAATCCACACAGCTAACTGTCGAAGCTTATTTCTGATGTCAATAGGAGAAGGTCTATTTACTATTATAGCTAGACTAATTTACGTTGAAGTTGGCTGAAACTCAGCTGCAATAGTTCTTCGTCTGAAACTTTCTACTTGTTAGCGGGTTCTTGTTGTGTTTAACTATGTAACTCCGTCTTGAGCGATCTTGTGGTAAGTAGTCGATAAAAAATATATTAGTGAAAACATAGATGCGTTCCCATCACAGTGAAAAAAAAAGAATACGACTGCTTATTTATTTTTCGAAGACCATTGCCAAATTATGTAACAGTGGTCATTTAAAAAAATATTATCGAGAACTATGTGATGGATTTTTCAAAAATTAATTAATTATTGAAATTATTAAAATTATTAGTTATTAAATTATTAATTATGAAATTGATTAAGAATGTTATACTGAAAAAAATACTTAAGATAAGCGTGCGATAAGAAAATAACTATTCTAACAATATTATATGAGACATAATCTTGACTGACATACAATGCATAGGCTAACGGCCACTGGACATAGACTTAAAATTTCTAGGGTATGTTCGTCGAAAAGTTAATACGCATACGGAATCATGTTAACGCGAGGACAAGATACAATACTAATAATAGAACAATGTTTTTTAATATATTTTATTGCGACTCAGAATTCATTTAAAAAACGAAAATAAAAATAACATTAGTACATATTGTCCGTAGTACATAAGTAATTGTAAGTATAGTTCGAAAAACGTCACAATCTAGGATTAGTTGGTCGTAAACCTCAACGAACCTTATACGGATATGGTGCTATAAAATAAATGTTCGCCTAACATCGTTTCTACATCAGCTGGGGAACGCCACAGCTGGCTAGCATCAGAGGTGTACCAACTTAGATAGCTTTTTCAACCGACGAGACTATAAAAGGAGGAGGTACTCAATTAATTCGAGTGACCTTTGTAATTTCGTTAGTATAACGACTATCCGAAAATCTATCCATAATATTACAGGTATTTTTTAATAAGGTTTATGGCGCTAAAATTAGGCAAAGTGCAGAGAACCCACAAACGGACAAAGTACTTTTGGGATGAAACGAAGATTATTTCATATTTTTATGTGAGGAGATGAAAAACTGTGATAGTGTCCTAATTTATTAAGACTAAAATATCTAGGCAAAATACTATAAAATAAACGCTTTCTAATTTTCCATTTCCTAGAAAATAAAATAAACTAGCAAGATGAATGGGAATCTAATGCCTAACTGTACGTTTGGCATGGAAATTATACCGAGTAACATGTTATTTATCATGGTATAACACTGATCACACTTAACACTTTTTACATTTTGAGACCAAGTCTGTTAGATATTCTATTTCACGATGAAGGTTTGGTCTTGGTTGTAGAAGTGACATGTACTGTACAGATTCATTCGCGTCATTCGATGCCGCATCGCGATCGTGACTGAATGCACCCGAGGTTACGCACACTAACTCAATGTGCATGTACACGGCTAACAACAACCAAGATCAAACCTCCATCGTGAAATAGAATAACCATACAAAATCACCGGTGATATTCGCCTGCCGCCCATCAGTCGATTTCATACGCCGGCGGACGCTGTGATGTCATGATACTTATCACCATTCACAATTTAATTCGTATCGTATCGTAAATAATAATGACAGTCAGTCAGTAGTGCGCAGACAGTGAGTGAAAGTGATTGCGTGACATCGCGTCATGCGTGAATTATTATTACAAATTATAATTATGACATTATTCACATAAAGCCACTGATGAAAAATAACAGTGTGTTATAAAATCACCGGTTATAAAATGAAGTAATCACCATGTGACAATGAAATAGAAGTAGCAATCATTTCCATACCTAATGTACGTGCTGGTGTTAGGCAACTTTGTTTTCAACGGTGGTTTAAATTAGTTTTGGTTACAAACTGCATATAGAATGAACTTTACTCTGATTTACTAAAATGGCTATTTGCTTCGTGTCATTTTGAACCAGGTTGTTTGAACAAGCTAAGTTAACCCTTCTCGTGTAAGCTTTGGGAAGCAGCTGATCATTCTACTCTTGTTCAAAATCTGAGACAATTTAATCTGTTCAAATAAGGGTGCTGTCAAAGGAAGGTCTGACAACCTTGCTTCTGAAGACGAGAAGGAGGGTAATTTATTTGGTTAATTACCTCTATTTTATCCGTCCACGATAGAACTTAAAGGTTATGGTGATATATCTGGTTTGGTAAGTATATAACTTTAATGATATGAAATTTCGAAATGAAAATGGACCAAAGCGACAATGGAGTGGTGGCCGTGGGGTGCTCGCCGACCTAGAGACAGACCACCCTCCCAATGGTCGGACGACATCATAAAAACGCCGGAAGCCAGGTAGATCAGGCTAGCCCAGGACCGCAGAAAGTGGCGTACTGAAGAAGAGGCCTATACCCAACAGTGGGTGTAAGAGGCTGGATAGATAGATAGATAGATAGATCAAATTTCCAAATTCTATGATATAGAGAGATAAATATCGGTCAATTTATATCTTCAAATATTTATAAATGTGCGCGCAATATGGCGGCGCGTGGGATTTTGGGGCCTTAATCACCAGACAGTTCTTAGATTACAAAGTTCCGCTATTTTGCATCTGGCAAGCTGTAAAAACTGCTAATTGCATATAAGAAACCGCTCTGTTACAAAATAGACGTAAAAAACACAGGCAAGGTGAAAACAATATCCGAGGATAATAAGGCCATCAAACTTTTACGGTGTTTTGAAGAGCATGCCGTCATAACTTCGAGGTAGAAAACAAAGAGTGAGAGCAAAGTTACGCCATAAAGTAAGCGTGCAACTAGTGGCATAAAAAGCCTGCCTCTACTTAGTAAAGTACCTATACTACCTACCTAGACCTACCTTCTCAATAAATTACTTAGATGTATAGATAGTATTAGTTAGCGTTAGTCCAGCGGAAGACCAGCGCTGGGTGCTTACGCGGCCTAGCAGACGCTGAGCTGGAGCCCTTTTGTGTCGGGTGCACTGTTCATTGAGGCGCACACATTGCAAATGATACTTATACATTAATTTTACCTTACCTGGATAGGTTAGAAACATAATATTATACTAACTACCTACCTATTTGCTGTCTGTCGTAAATGTAAACTATCTCTGTTTTTATTCTGTCCGCAGCATGCAGTGTACTTGTACTACAAATAAACAATTTTTCATTTCATTTCATAGTTATAGATTAAGTAGTTTAGGCAGGCACATTGATCACAATATTGTTTGTAGTGATCTATATGGTGATAGCTTAATGTTCAATGTAGAGCAATCGCTCTACTTGTTTTTGTTTCAGTAATATGGTATGTTATAATGAATTTAAGTATGTACGTACAATGTACATACATAGAGAATATGTGAAAATTTGGAGTCGCTGCGTTACATTCGTATTCAGTAACGGTACATGTTAAAAACTTTCTGTTAATACAGTGATTACTTGAAATTATAATCTAAATGTGAGACAGAAACACGATTAGTGAAAATTTTCTCAATAGATTTATTTTTTGAAATCGGCTGTCTTAAAATCTGTTTTACATCCATCCTCCGAATTTAGAGAATATTTACGGTTATTTTTTATACTATTGATTGTGCAATCACAGAACTTAGATAAATGTAAATTTTATTTTATAAATTTAATACTCTCTCCAAGCAATACGATATTTTGAAATAAATAATAATAAAACAGATTGATGAGTTATAATTTAGATACGAAAATAAGTGGACGAGATGATGAACGACTCATGTTATGGTATGATGAATGTAAGTAGAAGCGCCCTCTAAGGAATTATTGTTCTACGTTTGGCTGTCTTTGAACCATAGATAGCTTTGGTTCAAATATTCGGACGATTTTCAAGCTCAGCGTGAAATATAAACCACTGCCATCTATGTGGATTTTCGTGAACAAAATTCAACTAGAGCTTGAACCAAACCATCCCTTCTTTACTGTGAGCCTCAAAGACAGGCGGCAAAACTTACGCGTGAAAGCTTGGAGAAAACCTGGTTGTTGAAAATGGGAGTGAAATAATACTACCCAGAAAATAGAGATGTCAGATTTATCAAAATACTTATTTTTGTAGTCGGATAAAAACATCAAAACATTGAACCACAGAGAAATTAATAATAATGTATATTATCTCATGCTCGTAAAGTCTCTTTTTTACATACTTTATGCTAGTTACAGGGGAGTAAAACTGCATTTTCGGAGTTAGTACCTCATTCCTGCTGAAGCCCATTTTATACTCGACTTAAATTAAAAAGTGTCGTAAAAAATGTTTTGCTTTAGGCCCTCCCAAATATCTATTGGTGGTGGGTGGAATGCTGTTTATAGTTTTCGTAAAAACTTACGGTATATCTTTAAAAAAATTAGGAGAGTCGTTAGACCTACCTGTTTATTCACAGTTTTCTATTAACCTTATATTTTTTTAAATGCCAAACATGTTGCTTTTTCAAACGCACCAATCCTATAAATAAATATCGTGTTATTTATTTAATACTTTATTGCACACACTTACATGTAGTAAAAATGGAGGAATTCATGCTAGAGCATTTTCTACCGTGTCATGTTATACATGTCAAGTTCAAGAAGACAGTTATTTTCCATATATTCACCTTGTACTTTATTTATCTAGGTAAAATCCTTGCAAAGGAAAGATAGAAAAATATGGTGAAAGGTATGAGAAACAATGTAAAACAAAGTTTACGGCTTTTACCTGCACAGGGTTGGGTTGGGGTAAGAGATTTTATACATGTCCTTGCTATACAATTTATTCAAGGAAATAAGTTTGTTTTTATTGCGTTCCAAAGGAATGTAGGTCAAAAATCATAAGTCACAACTTTATATCTGTAGCTGCCAAATTAAATTACTTAAATTTCATACCTATACCACCCTCATATTCTTCTCACCCCTGCTCTCTCGACTCTAGAATGTATTCTAGAGCATTGACAAAAAAATGGGGGTCCACAATTCGTTAGCTCCGGGGTCCACAAATTTATATCTACTTTCGTTAGTGAAGAACTAAAATGTTGTATTTTTCTGTTTATTTTGCCACTCCGAATGGGGAGTTTTCTGAATAAAAAAGTGAGAATTGATTGGTTCCTCGTGCTGTGAGTAGATGTCAAAAAAGTTAAGTTGGATGTTGGATTCGTGGTTGGAACGCAGCCTCAACGCAAATTTCCATAGTTAGATCTAATCTTCACATTTTTGTTGAGTTTTAGGAATATGGTAGAAATGTAGTTGCAGGGGGTCCACCGGAACCAGCTCAATTTTGAAGGTCTATGAGAAAAAAAGTTTGGAAACCCCTGCTCTAGAGTCTAGAGAACCTCTACTGGTTAAAGTTTTAATATCACAGCATCCTCTTGTTATTCTCAAGTCACAGAATAAAGACAGGACACGTTCGCAGGTGTGTCCTACGACTTAAATCCATTGACATAACCAACGGCAATGTTAAAAGTTCACAAAAGCAATAGCTTAGAACAAGCGGGGTTTGGGTTCTGGACCTAAGGAACTTGCACCATGTGGAAATGAAACCTTTGGCTTCTATGACTCTTACTTTTTTTTAATATAAAAAATGCCTTCCCTTGTGTTCCGGGTAAAACGGGGTTAGATAGGGGATCTAACCCCGTTCCCCGAAAAGGAGAGGTGCACGTTTTCCTAAATACTTGACTTTTGAAAAAGTATTTAGGAAAAGGTGTATTACTTATTAGGTTAAGTTTTTTGCGTATTTTTTATGCTTCATACTGTACCTATTACTGCTTCTTTTTTATTTTTGAAAGTAAAGTTTTTAAGAAAAGTGGTACTATCCTTTGGGGCATCGAACCTTGTTTTACCCTATCCAAATTGAATTTTAGCGAATTTGTTCATTAATTTCGGCGTAAGCAACAAACATCTTATTCCTCTTCAAAAACTTCTGCATAAATAATTATTTGAAGGATTGATAAATTCAGCCGGAAAATTCAGAACTCAAGTGGACTTGAGTAAGTTAGCATACTTACAGAGATGATATAACCCAAAACGAAACTTTCTAGATGTTAATCTTCACTGCACTGCATGTAACTTACGGTTCAACTAGAGATATACTCGTATGGTAATTCTCACTAAAAATAAACTTCACGTAACTAAGTGGCGTTTATCGGTTGCATCTCATTACGTAAACAACCTGATTCTAGTTATCGGAGTCAAGAGTTGAGATGCCGGATCAGTAGGTAGGTATTACTCGAGCGAATGCACATGACACCTGGCTCGAATGACGTTTGTGCAAAGTACCTACAGCGTACACGTGTTGACTGACTGACCGCATGCCATGCATTGGCATGTTTTATTGTTATTGTTGATAAAATGGTTATTTTCAATGAACGCCGGCTGCATGCACGAAAACGCTGACGTCATTGTCCGGTAACGCTGTCATTGTCCGGTAACGCTGTCATTGTCCGGTAACGCTATCGTTGTCCGGTAACACTCACAGTCCCGTTACGCTGTTAGTTATTTTTTATAGTCACGTTTAACTATCGTCCGTAAACCAACTTTACAGACAACCAATGTTTTACTTAAAATATATATTATGATATCTGTGAGGTGGATGGTATTTTATTGAAATCCGTGAACGAGATTATATTCCAGAAATCATTTTTTTAAATAATTAAAAATACTTGCGGCCAAATTTCGATAGGCAACCTGGTATTTATGCAATCTCCTTTCTATATTTTTTTATAAAAAATAGGTTTTAAGCGTATCCGCTATGAACGAAGTGATCTTACAGCGGGATCTTAGTCTATGAGTATAATCATATCCATAAAAGTCATTGTTTGACGTAAATTTTATGAATTACAAACAACAGCAACCGTAAATAGCGTATTTCAGACCACTGAATAAATCACATTAAAGCTTCTCCGAAGAAAAGTTTGCATATAAAAGTGGAAATGGTCAGTAAATATTAAGGTAGAAGTCCAAAAAGTCCAACTAAAGTCGTTATTTACTCTAGAAGTTAACAACGGGTCAGGGGTAAGTTTATCGAAATATTTAACTCATTCAAATGTCCATTAATAAGCAACTTAGGTATTAAATTATAACTAGGTATTATAACTTTATTCAGGAGATTGATTTTTTACTTTATTCTAAATGTCCATTCCACTAATATACGGGCTTAAGCGTCGATGACATAGGGCTAGGTTACAAGCTACTAGCAAGCGAGTTTGAGCTTCGAGCTAGCGAGTGAGCGAGTAAGCGGTCCGGAAGGATTGTCAACAAGCAGATTGTAAAAAAGCTGATGACACGGGGCGAGTTTACAAGCTACTTGCGAACTCGCTGGCTTGTAAACTAGCCCTGTGTCATCGACGCTTTTTAGAGTCGTGAGTGTCGCTTTAGCTATTAAAAATAAATTAATAATAAATTTTGCCCCAAACTTTGACTTCACGCGCCTAAGCCCCTGAACCAATAAGGCTCATTTAAGAACTCAAAAATATTTTGAACTTACCTACTCTCACTTCGTTCGTAATAACTATACGCGAACGTTTGTGAGATGCTTATTACTAAATTGAGGCAAAACAAGTGAACTGTTAGACTGTAATTTCGTAGAGACCGTTGGTAGGCTTCCCCTGCAGGATGCCATCTAGATGGGTAGCTTGACCAACACAGTGCCAGATATCCTACCGCAAAGCAGTAATGTGCTAGTATTACTGTGTTCCATGGGAGAGCATTGGCCCTTCCAACCAGAATTAGCTAGTGAAATTACTGGGCTTCCAAGACTGACTATCAAAATGTCTCAAGGTGGACGAGCGCCATAGCACTTATATGCCTATATAAATCAAAACCCTGTGTAGCACTGTTATGGTTATGGGGAGGCGAGATCTTTTACAAAAAAAACATTTAAAAAGATATAGTTTAGGATATAGAAAAGGGAATACGGGACAGGTAGTTTTTTAAATAAGTTCCTATTAACCTCATTATGTTTGTTATTATGACTAAAAGCAACTAAGTCTTCCTCCAGTAGTTATAGGAAATGAAACAAACTCGTCTTGTCGCGAACCAGTACCACTTTCCTCGACCGCATTTGGCTATAGCGCTGTCCAATTTAAGAGGTCACAGCTAATCCTATAACAAGTTGCATTAACAGCCTTTCGTCTTTAGCAGCGTTGTATAGGAGTAAAAGCACAGAATTTGTAATATAACATTCGACTACATACTACATACAATGGAAATTCACAGAACACACAGAACATTGAAGTTTTCAGAAAATCGAAGGCTTTGAAATCCATTGAAAGCACCTTACGCGTAATTGGCTCATAAAGCCTGTCAAATGAATCACATGCTTTTGATCATTTCAAAACCTTGCTTTTAGAGAACTGCTAGAATAGTAATAAAATAGTAGGAATTTTATAGTATGAAGGTTAACTGAATGTTACCGCATTGGTGGTTTTAAGTTTTTTGGTAGCCATAAGTAAATGTACTTTGATAGGTTAAGGCTGATCGGATATAAAAAGTAATATTTTGTATTGGTAAGTAGACAAACAATACCTAAATTCATTTTGGTCATCACATTTAGTCTGAAAACATCTTCTTACTTTCAATCTGTGTAAGGACTGTCTGTGTATTATGGCGACGATATCAGAGGGGCGTGCATTTTTAGACTGATAAATCTATAAGTAATGTTATCGAGTAATTTTTCAAATTCGCTATGTCAAGTTCTTGATAGCAACAGAGCCAGTCCTTGAACGAGAAAGAAGCCTAACAAACAACTACGCAACGTATATTTTAGGAAATCGGTACAAAGACGCTTTTTGTGCTACTTATAAATTCTATGTAGGTATTGAGAATTTCATACGGTATTGAGTATTTGTAATCTTAAATGTTTGAAGTACTTTTATGCGCAATTATAGTAATAATCATAGGTACGTACATGTACTTAAAATTTTTGAAGTACACTGCAGTTTACTTCAAACATTTAAGATTACAGATGATGGCCAAAGAAAGATTAAGATGATCTATTTGTTTCAATAGTGTCATACTAAACTGATCCCAAGTATCTACTTTATTCTGTGAGTGCAGTTACGAGTAGGTAGTGCAAGCGCACAGTGGAATGGCACTTCCAAATGTGATCACAAGGAAGACGGCATGGCAAGGTACACAATTGTTGACTGTGCTCATTCCAGTGCGGACGTAAGGATGGGAATCAAGTGAGATAAACATTGTTTTTTTTATTAATTATAATATTATTTTTTTTTACTTTTATTTTGGTCCTTTATGTGAAATCATAATTTTTATTTGACCCTCCCCATTTTTATTGGTTCCATTGACTTAAAACACAATTTTATGCAATAAATTTTATTTATTTTAATAAAAACTCTATTTATGATTTTCTTTTTCATATTTTTTTCATTATTATTATTATATTTCTTCAAAAAATAATAAATGTATGCTGATTAGAACATACATGTAATATAATCAGCATAAACGTAATACTCTGACTGAGAGTAGGCTTGACTGAGACTCAAGCCTACTCTCGATTATGAGAGTAAATGGGAAATACGGATTGTGAGTGGATGGCACACGCTATACAAATATTATTTTCCAAGTTCTGTGACATGCCGGTTTTCTCACGATATTTCCCTTCACCGCAGTGATGCCATATTTTTCCCTAAAAAATTGGTCGACAAATGTCGATTTACCTTCCGCACTCTAAAGCATAGGGACTTTTCCTAACTTTCCTACACTCTTTGTAGGTCATGACCTTTTTATCCTTCAATATAGATTGTATAGGCTGTAACCCTCAAGGTAATTCACGGTTCATTACTATCGGAAAAACAATTCAAATAAATTTAGATAAAGAACAAGGTCCCCGAGGATGGCTCTACGTTTTGTTTAAAATTTTGTTAAGAAATAAAAATTGTGATTAAAATTTGCATTAGTAAATATAATAATAACTATTTACGATTTTTTTTAACGCTTATTAAAAAAAATGGTTGAATTTATTGCAAAACCTAACCTGCCTGTCTCTTATATGTATGTAGTTTTTTTTATATCTGACTCAGAATATTAGACTTATGGTAAGTATTCAATTTCGTTAATTCTATCATTCGACCTAAAGTATCCAGATACGGCCACAAATGTGCAAATATATCATTGAAATTCATGACAAGATATCGGTTTAAGTATCCAATAAATCTCATGAATGGGATAAAATACCTACATCGATACATCACAGATTCGCTCAGTAAAATCTAATTTGGTTACGCTCCAAAATGGTGCAAGATTAGAAGTATTATGTGCTGCCATTGTTTTTTTTTTTCAAATAATATTGCATTTGCTCATTTTTAATGATGTTTGAAATAAAAAGAAAAGTTTGAAATACTATCAGTCATAAATTCACACCTTACATAAATAATGATTTATTTATTTATTTTTTATCAGAGGTTATCCAACAATATAATCCAATGATAAATAGTTAGGCGTTTAGTAAGTTTGAACCTAACTTATTCAAATTGAAGATGTCTAAGATTGTTGCGGTAAGACTAGCCTTTTTGAAGTGCTTTAGGAATGGCTATGTGCAAGGAATTTGTATTACTCGTGAATAAGTGACAATAAAATGTTTCTTGTAAAAGAGCTTTGTAAAATAAGTTGTACAATTTTGAACTGGACTTGTATAGCCGAATCCAAATAAAATAAAGTATTTTGATTTCGATCGTTTTTGTAAAAATCGAAGTATGCAGCTCTACTTTTTCATAAAAGTCGGCCCTGAGAGTCATACAAGCGTTTTTCAATAATCCCCATACCTTAGGATTAGGCCATTCAAGGCCAGTTAAAATTCACTCTGTAGTTTATTCAATTGCTACGTAACTAAAGTTGAAATTTGCTCTTTACGTCTAACCGCATTTTATTTATCTAGAGTTTAGAATGTGTACTGCCATCTCCTTCCGTAAGTTTAAAAAAGAAGTTTCATAACGCGACTTTTTTCTCTTATTTGTTGAAAAACAGCTTAAAAATATATATTTTTTTAATCATACTCTAAAGCGTCGATGACACACAAGCTTTTTTTTAAGTTGATTATTGGCGTTAGCGTATAGAGTGTGAGCGTGTTAGCGTTTGGGAAGGATTGTCAACAAGCAGATTGTAAAAACGTCGATGACACTGAGCGACTTTACACGCTACAAGCGAAGTCGCTGGCGTGTAACGTGTAAAAAAGCCGTGTGTCATCGTACTTCTATTTATTTATGCTTGACAAGTTACTTACACAGACAATGTTGAAATTTTATAAAATTCAATTTTTATTTTATGGATTTTCAAACTCTATTATTTACCGATATATTTTGAATTCCAGATTGATAATCCTGCTGGCTTTGCTGATCGGTGTGCTGTACTCATTACATCTACTGGTGAAGGATTACCAGGCTCTCACGGCTGCTCCAAGACTCCTTAGGTTCCTGTTTAAGAGAGATGTTAGCCCTCAGTATACCTCGGTAAGTCAAAGAGCAGATATCTTTGACATAACACACCTACTTTACACACATATCGCAAGCATTTTGTTGTCAATTTTCTTTCGGGATATTATAAAACAGCGAGCGTTTGTAAACGGACAACGCCGTTTCTCAAATGCCAAGTTATACAAAATGCCTGTGATACACATATATGTCATTCTTTGCATTACAAAACCTATGCTCGCACTTGTATTCGCATATGATGTGTAACATCTAACATCTCGTTTACTTAATTCATTTTGCTGTGGTTAGTCATCCATCCGACAGCCATCTGACGGCTAACTTACTGTTACACACTTCCGTTGTATTTCACTAAAAACTGCCACAAACAGACAGAAAGCGAGATAAAAGATGTTACACATCGAAAATCAAAATTATACTAACGATTGAGATAATTGGTGATTGGATATAATGGCGAATCATGGCGAACATAACGAACGATAGTTCTACAATGGCTTTATTTGCAGTTTCCAAGTCTGGTATAGATAAAATTTCCGACGAGAATGAGTAAATCGTAACAATTAATGTCCAACGAATTGTCACTATACCGCACCGGTGTCCATTCGTCCATCTGTCCATCCGCTTGTCACAGCTTCCAGAGCTAAAAGAGACGAGAACGGTACAAGAGAGAGAACCAAAGAGTTAAAATTTACCATAGGATACTTGTATATACAACAGTCTGGTGGTTTCAAGGAAAGCTTTCATAGATTCTGTAATTATAAAACGCCACATATTTTGTTAAATTTTAAAGCTACCTGTGTGTCAAAAATCTGTGTAGTCTACGGCTATGGTATTGTGTACTTAGTTGTAGTATATGTGTGTGGATAGACACAAACTCACAACAAAGTCTCATGACGGATCTTATTTTAATTTTTTGTAAACAAATCCCTAAGAAAGTTAGCTAACATCTATGTGTATTTACTCTGCGGTACCTTAGTTTATTTACTTTAACCGAAATTTCGGATGTCGGTTAGGACTTAATTAAATTCCCCAACATTGCTTTTATTTATGTTTGCATCTTTATGAATCTATGTTCATACTACATTTAGGTGAAATTTGAGCGAAACTCAAAAGTTAATTAACTATACTCTTCGTTTTATTGCGTGGTAGAAATTAATTTCATCGCCTTATTAAAACGTATCTCACAAGATTCTTGATCCTACTCGGTGCGGTCTTGTGTGAAAATTGTAGGTAGTAAGGTAGGTAAGTAGAAACGTGGGTATTGAAAATTATGGTAAATGTTGCTGTTTATATTTTACCTTCAGCATCGCCATTGTATCGGTATAAACTTAACTTACTTCTTATGGAATAAAAATAGATGTAGAATCGTGAAATTAAATGAAATTAAATAATGAAATATTGTTTATTTGCTTAAACATGTGTTTACATTAACGTCTTAAATTATTTGAGTCCTATTATGTCTTGTCGTAATAGGCATGCAAATATTAAGTCTAAGTAACTAAGTATGTAGGTACATACTAAAACAAAAAAAGCAAATTAGTCTGCTATTAGTTTGAACATCAATCTTCAATTTTATAATTAATTTTATACGTTTAAAGTTAGACGGCTTCTGCACAGTTTGAACCAAGCTGTTTTGACCAAATTCTATACAGAGTTCAAAGTATACCGATTTGTAGACTAACTTTTCATATTTGTACCTTCGAATGTGACGTCAATAACCACGTACGAAACTTGTGACGAGAAATTAAGCGCTCTCTTGATGGTAAGAGATAACGCCTACTCATGACCAGAAAAGTGCTACACAGGACTTTGATTCATCATATTCATATTAATCATAGAGACATTTTGATGGTCAGTCTCAAAATCCCAGTAATTTCACTAGCTGCCCTTCAAATCGTAACACAGTTAGGCTTACTCATTACTGCTTTATGACAGAATATTTGACACCGTGTTGACACCCATCTAGACGACATCCGGTACGCCTCCCAACGGTAAAACCTACCAGAAAACGGTATTTATGATGAAAATTTCCTCCCCCTGCCTAAAGTTTCAGTCATTGAGCAACAGACTATTTATAAGATATTTTTTTTATATATTTCAGAAGCCAAGCGTAAGATGGAAAACAATATTGTTGTACGACCACGTTCAATGCGCTCGCTACCTTTATTGCGATCTAGGGGCGCGACCAGCAAACAATACGATTCGAAAAGGCTTCGCTTTTATGTTGACGTAAGTGTTATATCAAATATTTATTGCGAAGTATGATAACCGCTCAAAGTGACTTTAGAAGCGTGATTCTTTTTGTCGAGAATTATTACAACTCTTATTTTAATATTCATGGTAACATAGTGAAGATCTTTTAAAGTTAGAATATCGTGTAAAAGATATTTTGAAATTGAATTTGAAATAGATATAGGTACCTATCTTATTGGATTTTTCTGTTAAAAAAAGAGGAAAACATCACACATCAACACTGCAGTCCATCAGAAAAACTTTTCGAACTTTATTAATAGCGTGTTCATAATTAATAAACCATAATTGAATACACGAGCGGCTCAAATGGAAGTATATTTTTTAACCGAATAAGTCTAGTCTAGGGAGTCGAGGACATGAACCTGGCTACTTATAATTCAAACCAATTCGCAGATAAATTGGTTCAACATAATGATGTTTACACCCAAATGATCCTATAATGATCTTAACACCCAGCTTACGCCAGTGTTCTCCTGTGATTAAACCACTCTCATCACATCATGTGTGTCTGTGAGTAAACTACTGATGTGATTAAACCACTTAAGATATACCCATGATTTATATCATGGGTATATCTTAAGTGTTTTCACAGGAGAACACCGGCGTATGCTGGGTGTAAAGATATTTACAGAGCCGACCTTACATATGCTAACATAGGCTAACTAAACGCTCTAAAATGCCAAGAGGTTCAGAGCGGATCCCAGAGACCCGGAGTATTCCCTGAGCGTAGAAGCCAGGGTAAAGAGCTTACTGCTTGAGGCCCTACATTCAACTTGCTAAAAAAGCGAGCTTTAGACGACCCGGATGATGAGGTTCAACATAATCTTGCTAACCTCGCTAGTAACCAACCACAGACCAATTAGGTACAGCGCATTGATTAGAATTATGCGTTGGTTTAGTGGACTAAAACGGTTATGCAATCACTAATCAAGACATGAAAACTGTGTAAAAACATATCGTAAAAACTGAGATCAGGGTAAGAATCTAAAACGCTGGAGTCAGTTATTAAAATGAAACTATTTGATACCTGTAACTTCGTTTGTGTAACGAATATTCGAAATTATAATAAAATTAGAGAAAAAATATTTAGCTCTTGACAAATATATCCTCCAAGTTTCAAGTCGTTCAGCAGTTCAGCGGTGTGACCTGTAAGTTATCTGTCAGTGAGTCTGTCATTCAGTCAGTCAGTTCTAAGCCTTTAAATTAATAAAAAAAAAACAATTCAAGAAATCAACAAAATATTACTGATTCATTAAGTAAGCATTTGTTGTTTTAGCCACTTGGCTGGTTATTTGACAAAATCTTATTACTTTTTATTAAAAAAAACTAAACGCATCAAGCATTATTTCGGCGCTACAAACCTAAGACCTTAGTCTCCATATTAATTGACAGTAAGTCAAGACAGACTGGCTTATTTTTTGTTTGCGACAGTTGTTTTCGTGTGAACGCCCCCGTGTAAAGATACCCTAAAGGTTGTCTGTCCTTGAATATCTCAGTAGGTACCTATATTTATAAGCAATAATTAAAATAATATTGGTAGAAACAACAAATAATAAGAATGTATTTATGTTTTATTAGTTAAGAGGCATTTTAAGAATAAATGATACTCAATTGTATTAACCAGAGTTCAATTAACTAATTGAGTCTACGGTATTACGTTCGTAATTAAGTAATTTAAGCAGTATTTGGTAGAAATGAATGTGTAATTATAAAAGTAGGAACTTGTAATTTACCTTCCTATTGATTTTATTCGTTTTGAAGTAGCATGGTTATTTATTAAGCTTCAATTTTAGTATCGTTTTAATGATTCCTCTTTCGATCAAATAGACTACGAACTTTAAAAATTCAAGTTTTGATGACTAATAGAACTATGAAGGAGTATTTCTACAATAAAAATAAGACTCCTTTATCGTTATCCTTATCGTTTTATAACTGGATCAATCAATATCTATGTCCTGACTGACTGACTGACAGACAACGCGCAGGTTATACCAATGGACGTAGAGGCTTGAAATTTCAAGTGTATGTTTGTCAAGGAGTGTAGGAATTTTGTTAATTCGCAACGCAGACGATACTGCACGCCCACTAGTAAACTATAATCGTAGTTATCTATATTGTTTGAAAAATCAAGATTCCCTTGAATTTTGTATATTTTAACCCGTTATATGTCTCAAATTGCACGAGCGCAATAGCGGTGTTGCAACAGCGTATGTAAACCAATGTCCTGTTCATGAATGTTCAATGTTCTGGTCATGGGCAGGCATAATCTCTCACCATCCAAACTCGTCTCTTGTTTACATAAAAAAGTGCCTATAAGTAACCCCAAGTACTCAGAAGTTCTGAGGACTTAGGGTTACTTATAGGCATTTTGAGTCAGAACTAGAAGATCGCAGTAGGACTAGTTATATCTGCGTATTTGTTACTTACTTGGGTTGTAGTATGTAAATAAGCTTGTGCTCTATGGAATCAAGTAGACAGGCCGGTATAATAGGACCACTTCGAGGTATGCAGTTTCATTTACTCTCAGTTTCACTGTTATGTCACAGGTGTTGACGGAGATGTGAGATGTAACATGTTTTATGATGATTTTACCAATTTGACACATTTTTAATACGACAAGTAAGGTTGTAAGTACTACATGACGAGCCACAATTAAAAAGCTTGTTCATATAGAAATTTTCAAGCCTCTCGTTTAAAGTCCAGTAGTTCGGCCTATGCATTGTCTGCCAATCAGTGAACAAAACGCAACCAAGGTCCCAGGGGTTGGCTAGCAATGAAACGCTGTATATAAGGCATATAACAGGTATATTATAACTATGTATCAATGAGGGGTTAATTTTATATTCCAATTGAACCTTAACACTATTGGATAACGTAACGGTTGCGTGTTCTATTTGCCAAGTGCTGCCATCTAGTTTAATCCCGTGTAACTATTGCAAAATACTTTGAACAATCAGTATCTCTTAGATATACAGGGTGTGTCGTAATGAGTGGATAATCCTTCAGGTGCGGGTGGGGGACTTCAGGACTGATCAGAAAATGAAAATAGGTACCCAGTAAAAATCCCACGGATTTCGAGTTACTGGACGTTTTCGAAACTTCCATTTTTTTTGCCTTTGTCCATTGTTTTTGCTGCCAAGGTTACAAATCGTGGAATTTTATTATTTTTTTTGCTTGACTATTCCTGGATAACTGTGCTATCGAAAGGCATTTCTTGTTTTTGTGCCATAGGTACAGTTTCTTTGGTACAGCATTATTTAGCAAAGAAAATGTGTTTTGCTCATTTTTTTCCAAAATTTTGATCCCCTGTGGTGAAAAAAAAATGTATGGTGACCCATGTGACCAATTTGTGAAAAACTTGCCTACTTCATTGGCATTCTAAAATAGTATAGCACTTGGTGTTTCCAGCTACCAATTCAACGAAAATCCCTGTTAAGACGGGAAAAGGTCGTTTTTTCAAATAAAAAGTTCGATAAATTTTCACTTGGTAAATTGGAATTTTGTAAGCAAAATTCATGCTCTAAGAAAGAAATTTACTAAAATAAGAAAATAGATACCTAAAATACAATTATTGCATGAGTATTAGGAGCGTTTCCTACAGAATGAGCTCAAAATGGCTGCGTCTAGCTGTAATGCACGCTATGCATCTTCTTTCTTATCTAAATAAGTGACGTGACGAGCTTAGCGCTCTCCTGATGGTAAGAGATCATGCTTTCCCATGACCAGAACAATTATTCACAGATGACTACCACTACTATTACTACTACATGGAATCCTACAGGGGATGCCTCCCGTATAGTACCCTGATTTATGGGTAACAAGACCAAATATCAAAATTTTTGAAAGTTCTTAACTTTTTTTATTTAAAATCTTTTACAAACTAAACCTCTTTTAACAGATTTTTTCTGTTCTGTTTCTGACAGCTCTTTCTGTAGGAAATACTCATAAAACTTATGCAATAAATGTAATTTAGATGTCTAATTTGTCTCATTTTCTTGTTTTAGTAAATTAGTTTGTGCATTACATACATTTTGTTTACAAAACTCCAATTCACCAAGTGAAATTTTATCGAACTTTTTATTTGAAACAACGACCTTTTCCCGTCTTAATAGGGATTTTTGTTGAATTGGTAGCTGGAAACACCAAGTGCTATACCATTTCAGAATGCCAATGAAGTAGGCAAGTTTTTCACAAATTTGTCAATGTTGTACCAAAAAAACTGTACCTGTGGCACAAAAACAAGAAATACCAGTTATCCAGGAATACTTTAGGAAAAAAAATGATGAAAATTCCAAGATTTGTAACCTTGGCAGCAAAAACAATGGACAAAGGTAAAAAAAAAATGGAAGTTTCGAAAACGTCCAGTAACTCGAAATCCGTGGAATTTTTACTGGGCACATATTTTCATTTTCTGATCAGTCCTGACCCGCACCTGAAGGATTATCCACTCATTACGACACTTTACCTTCCCTCCGTAATATGTGCGTGGCACTCTTCCGTTTTTCATGTCTTGCGTACGCATAGCGAATGCCAGATGAAAATTAAGTATTCTTGCAACAATATTTAGTTTCCATCAACATTGTTTAACGACATTAAATTACGTAAATTACTGAGAGTTGATTCCGGTGTTCAACACACGTCTCGTCTATTTTCGCCTCGTCTCGTTTTGTCTCGTTTCGTCTCGTGTATGCCGGTGATGAATCATTCAAAACTCTACTTGTTTTTTTTTAAATAAAACGCTATTTAATATACATATTTAAGTAGAAAACTGAATAGGTACGTTAAAGAATTTCATACTAACTAGCAAAGCTTAATATAAAAAAAACTAATTAGTCAAATAAACTGATAATCTTTACGAATGAAAATAATAACACATAGGCTACAATTTATAAAGATACCTGCGCAGACGAAGCCGCGGGCACTAGCTAGTACTCATATAATTTTTAGCATACAAAATGTTCCTGTAAGCCTGATGAGCGGGTATTCCATGCGTCCCATTTGTCTTGTTTACACATAAATAAATAAACAAGTACATAGACATCAGAGAAAAACACACACACACAGACTAAGAAAAACATCGATGTTGTTCGTTCATTCGCGTTCGGAACGCACCACGAAAACACCGGGATTGAACACAGTACAACACCTAAATCACTTAGACAATTCATCTCAATAGAATAGTTATTTCTGTTTTCGACTGACTTTAAAAAAGACAGAAGATTTCGGTGTATTTTTTTTATGTTGTTACCTCGGAACTTCGTAATTTATCAGTCGATTAAAGAAAATTATTTCAATATAAAGGTTTCAGATTGGTCCCATAGAAATTTCATTAAAATCAGTTCATAGTTTAGTTTTTAAATCGAAATAAAAATGGCATTCACGTAAACGAAATTGCGCATTTTTCTTGCCCTTAACTGCGTGGTGTTTACGGTCACTAGAATCCTTATTGAAGTAGGTTGTATTATTTTTTGTTAAAAGGTCTTGTATTGTTTCAGATTAGAACCTCAAAGCGAACACGAGGATGCTTGGAGAGTTTTCAAAAATGCCTATAATTTCGGGAAATCGCTGCATCAGCACCAAGTCGAAGACTGCAGGGCAGAATACCCCATGTGTCCATTCCATTCTAAGCTTCTTTTCGATCTCATAGATTACATGTTACACGATAATAGCTATAATAATTCTTAGTCATTTTTTAAAACCAAATAGAGGATTATTAACGTGCAGTTAATGGATCTAAAAAAATTAACTAAGTTGGTATAATATGTATTATGAGAAAAGATTACCAAATTTTTAAGGAGGATGAAAGTCCTTACTGAAGTTTAGAAATATGGTAACATAATTAAAAAATGGCGTTCCTGTAGAATGCTAAGACAGTATGAAGGCGGAAACAGGACAAATAATTTCAGACACCCGGTCAACAAAAATGAAATATATCCATTTTCGAATACTTTTTGTAATTTTTTACCATAAAATTTTATCAACAATGAAAATGCCTTGAATTATTTAACTAGAATATCATATTACTTCTGTTTTAAAATTTTGGATCGGATCAAAATGTACTAGAATGCATTTAAATCCCTTTTTGGCGCGTTTTCAATGTACCAGTGCGATTCTATACTTAAATACTTTTATGAGGAACTAATTGATACCCACAACTTCGTTAGCGTTGCGAATAACCAAAAGTCTTTTAGGACGCGCTTACACTTCTTGACAATCATACCTTTCACAAAAGTATAGGTTGTTCTATGATGTTAGTACCTACTTTGATAGATCTTGTTGATATTGTTTGACTGATCTTGTTCCAAAGATCAAAATGCAGAAGTGACAGGGCTATGTAAACTCTACCCAGTTTTATGCAAAGGAACGTCTCTCCGACACAATAAACTTTAACGTGCCCCAACGATGATGCCAGTAGCAATTACTTGAATCCAATATTTTTTTTTATTTCATTATGCATGCGAGGGAACGAAATGTTTAACATAAAAAACAAGGCCACTATTGTCGGTTTTATTTATTTCATTATGAAATTGCAAAACGAATAATGATTAAAAGAGATAAATTTAAAATTAATCATGCTCATTTCAACGTTCATCCATTTCATTTTATTATCAGCTTTATTGTTGAGCACTAGTTTCAGACCACCGCACTCAAGTATTTTCCGCCTTTTAAAAATAGGTAGTAAACCAACAAACCTGTTTCAAATTAGATTTTTTGTAATGCTATTGTAATGTTATGAGCAGATCATAAAGCAATTTATTGTTTTTCAGTAGCTACAATTCTCTAGTACCTATAGTACCAACTCAGTCAAAAACTAGTGTTTAACCCTAACAAACATACACAAACACAGTTCGAAGTAATCTTTGATATCGCATAGCCCACTTTGAGCCCTAATCCTATCGACTTCAAACGGTTTGACAGTCTCAAGGGCTCAAAGTCAGCAAAGGCAAATAATCCGCTTACAAGCATTATCATACCAACACAATCCTAGACTTCCTTATATTATAGTTATTCTATACAGCTTTCATGAGGCCTGTGATACACATTGCATTGAAGCAACCTGCTTCGATAGAGCAGTTTGCTAGAGCAACGAGATTAGGGTTAATTAAAATGAAAATGTACGGGAGTTTAACCAATACTGGTATAATACCAGTATTGGTAACTTTTTACCTCAATTTCCAAAGACCTTTGCTTTTATGCATTGATGTGTAGATTGGTGTAGGTATTACATTACACAATATTGTATGTTTCAAACATGCTGTTGCAATGCAGTTTGCAGGCTTGTTTTGATATGATCTAGAGTTCTACATTCGGAACTGGAGAATAAATTGAATAATATAAGAAAATCGATGCTGGTATCAAATCTTAGAAATTGTATACAAAGATTGCATTACCAGTAGATAGAGACATAGAGTCTGTTTAAAAGGTACAACTGTGAAATGACTAGTAGGTAGAGTCTGATTAAAAAGAACAACTGCGGAATGACCAGTAGGTAGAGTCTGATTAAAAGGTACATCTAACCTATGACCAGTAGGTAGAGTTTGATTAAAAGGTACATCTAACCAATGACCAGTAGGTAGAGTCTGATTAAAAGGTACATCTAACCAATGACCAGTAGGTAAAAAAAAGTAAAAATGTTTATTTAACGGAAAAAACGTGCCAGTACAATTTAGATTTTTCATTAAGTCATACGTACCTTTTGAACTGGTAGATTCAGTTCAAAAGGTACGTACGACTAAATCTTAGTACTCTGTGGTACGACCAACCAATAACCTGTAAGAGAAGATTGTTTGAAAGGTACGATCAACGAATTAAATATCAAGTTATAGGTTACTGATTAGGAATTTCCTTGAATTAATAAATCCAAAGAGGAGTAAACAACTCTAAATAATAATCTGATCTCTTAAACTCAGCTCTTGAAGCTTCTCTAGTGCTTCCCGCCCGTAATAACCCAAGAACCAGGTACTACCGATTTAAAACTATTAATGGGATACATTTTCGCTTAATCCGATAAAATATTTGCGTACGTATAAGCGTATTTTCACCCGAGTTCAACCGACCAAACCCAAAACCCATTAAAACAGACTAGATAAACATCTATGTAAGCTCTACAAGTGTATTTATTCTGGCCAAAACATACACCGTGTATTGCAAGCCTATGAAATAGTGCCTACCGTAGGTCTAAAAATTTAATAGGCAGATACCTATCGGTAAAAAGAAAGTTACTTGGAATGCTAAACGAAACTTGACATTGCAAATGTGCCTATCTCCGGAGTCGATCCTGCGCACGGCAAAGTTGCCACACTCAATAACCATCTGAATATAAAGTGGGTCATCCGAATAGATTGAAAAAACTTTCATAGCTTCACATTGGCATTCGAAAATAAGAGACGTAAACAAACAAGGATTGGTAAATTTTATCGAATATAATATATATGTATATATTTTTAATTGTTTGAGGTTTTTCGTTAGAGTAAACGAGATTGCGTATCTTGCTTCCATGTGACTTTTCAGTTACTGTTGTATTTACGGTCATTAGAGAAGTCTTGTAGTTATATTTTTTGAAAACCTTGATTATCATATTTATATTTTATATATTTTCAGGTTCCACTATCAAGACGTTTTTTATTTTCTTTTTATCAGCAAATATACTTTTCTCAGGCTTAGTTACGCATACCTAAATCTCCAAAGAAATATTCGATGTAACAAATCCCCGAGAATCCTCTCCATGAGTTGACAAGCTGACATGTAATAACAACCACAGCGTTTGTTAGAATTTGTGAGTACCTACTTACACGACCGTCTCTTATACGTTTACATGCTGCCCGCGGCTTCTTGCTGCAGTATTGAGATAAAAAGAAGTATAAGTCCTTTTTAATCGACATTTTTTATTTTTTACCTCAGAACATTGCTGTCTAAAAACCGATTTAAAACATTATTCTTTGTTTGATTTGATATATACATTATGATATACTTTCAGATTAGTCCCATAAAAAATTCATTAAAATATTTCATTAAAAGAAGTTTAGATTTAGAGCAAAATTGAAAAATATATCATCGAAATTAACGAAATTGGGTTAAGCTCGCCTATGTACATGCCTTTTATTAATTACGTGTGTTAATAGTTTTTATGTGTGCAATAAATAATTTAAGAATTTAAGAAATTGCGTATTTTGGTTCCCTGTGACAAGTGGTGTTTACGTTCACTAAAACAGTACAATTGAAGTTGGTTGTAGTTTGTTTTTGTAAAACCTTGATTATTATTATTATTGAGCAATGAAAACATCCGCGATAATACAGACAGACGCGGATCAGCCCGCACCGCCGCACTATGGAAAGAATCTCGTCCGTGGCAGCGCAGATACGTCCGTGGTAACTTGATGTAAATACATCTGTCGCGGTGTGCTTTGTTATGCGGTGCGATCTCGTGCGAGGTGGTGCGAGGTCGTCCGTATAAACACAGATATCCGTGGTCGTCTGCTGTCTGGATAGAAATCCGAAGAATCTAAATGATGAATCCAAAAGACGGAAAAAAATCTGCTTACATATACGTTCTGTTCTGAACAAACTTATTTCTAATAACGAGTCATAGAGAGTACTCTCGCTTCCGATTTCGGCAATACATTATATTTTAGTGGACTGGTAAAAAAAGTTTAAAATTCAAACTTGGGTTATTTTATTATTATTTCAGCTATCTTTTTGGAACGTAATTATATATTTAGAAATTTAATGCGGTTTCATTACTGAATCTCTTTTCCACGATTATTTTTGACAGTACTTATCTATTTTCATATGATCCCGGTCCTTTCACTTTGAAACAGAGATTTCATGTAATGTAGGTAAACAAGAAGAATTATTGTCTTTAAAATATCAGTTTACTGCTCTGTTGCTTCCCATACCACACCACCCTGGTTTTAATTTAATGTACGCGTCATATCTCAATGGCACATTTCGTGAATTCCACTCCTTACGCACCGTCTTCATGGCGGTGATTATGGCTTTTCAAGGTAATTTCATTTTCAGAACGACCATGGCGGCTTGAGATACATTATTTTAACAAGTGATGAGATGAACAAGGTGCTCTACTGATTTTAAGATATCAAGTCTGCCAAAGATCAGATCGTTTATACTCCAAGTAATATTTTCATCATCACCATCAACTTATAGCAGTCCACTGCTGAACTTAGATCTTCGGCTCTTTTCATCCACCTTCTGCCAGCTATAGCGCGAAAATAATCGCTTTATCTGGTCAAAGGTTGTTCTACACTAAGCTTGCCTAGACGCGATCTCCGCTCAAAAAACACGTACCTATATCCCAGTTGTCGGTTCTTCGGCAGATATGGCCGGCTCACTGCCCCTTCAGCTTGCTGATCCTCTGAGCTATGTCGACCATCTTAATTATCTCTCAATTTGGAATAGTACCCTTGATTCGCCCTCTCGATCGCGCGTACCTACATTTTTAAAAGCCCAATTCAATCCAAATTAGTTCTCATGTGTAAAAAAAATATTTGGACAAGGTTTTACACCTGAAAACTTGTTAGGATTGAATTGGATTTTTTGCTACACGTTTCGAATGTTATTTTCTAGATCCTGGAGTTCTGTGTTTTTTGTAATTACAAGTAATAATTTTTAAATCTTTAAAATATAGCGCGAGCGAGAGGGCGATCAAAGGGGGGTAATACGCCTTAAGAGAAGCCCCGAACATAGCTCTCTCAATATGATAGCTTCTTTTAAATAGAATTAAATAAAACTAGCTGCTTTTTCTCATACAAAAATTTGTGCGTCTTCTTGAAGTACAGCAAAAACGAATGATAAATGGTAATTAAAGCCACGAAAATCAAAAAAGGCGGCTTTTAATCAGCGCCATCGTAAAAGCTAATGCGCTTCGTCGGAACTGCTCACGAAGGTTCGTGGCTGAACGTCATTAAAAACTTACCATTCCCTGTGTAACCCGCGTGTGGTGAAACTAATCTACTCATTAGTGAAGGTCATTGGAACTCTAAAACTAATCGTGCAATAATAATAATAATTTTGGATGTTGAACAAAACGCTATCTAGCCCCAAACTTAGCAGAGGTTGTACTATTATTTATATCAAATCATTTATTTCAGATAAAAATTCATAATTGAAATAATTCAACCAATTATGTACAAAATACAAATCATAAAAAAATATAATACAATAAAAATTCTACTTAGGAATAAAAATACAATAGACTAGTACTATGGGAACCAGATATCTGATACAATCATTATATAATTTTTTATGTATCTAAATAAAATTCATAGAATGTATAGAAAACACCCAGACTCAGGCCGAAGATCAATGTTCATCGCACAAATTAATGTACTGAGTTGTCCTTCTATTCAAAAGAATTAAATTTTAAAGAACGCACGAATCGCCATCAACTGGGAAGGTATTTTATCACTGTTTTTAAAAACGCACGAAACGCAACCAAATTCGTTGTTTACTTAAAATGTCGACGCACGAACAGCGACTACACCATACTCACTTGCCTCTCAACCAATCGTGTCGTCGTTATCATGAAATGAACTAAAACCAAAATCTCTCTCTATGGTTATCTCTATCCTAACCTATCTTCAGTCTATACTATGTACCTCGATGACTAAAGCTTTGAATGAGGACTTTGAAGGCTTAGCTCATATTCATAACCCTTCTTTGGCTTTGCCAATAATTGGGTAATAAGCTTCAAAGTACTCAGATTTGTATTGCATACGAGCTAAATGAAAGATTAATAAATAGGTAATGGGTAAGTTAAAGGGACTTAACTAAATATAATGAAAATAGTATTTAAATGTTTACATTAGAAAAATATAAGTAAGGTTTTGTATGTGTATTTCATGTCGCTTGACTTATTTTGACTTATACTTATACATAATGCTCGCTCAGAAAAATAATCACATTCCACTTTTATGCAAACTTTAATGGGCGTGCAAGCTAGTGGTAAGCTATCTAGCTCTAGCTTCGTGTTAACAGAACTAGCTTCATTTCTAGGCTAGTAAGCTCGTGAAAAAGTGAACTAGTTCTGTTTCCACGAAACCAGAACTGCTAGCTTACTATCATTATCTTGCGATACAAACTCGCAAGACTTACCTCGTGTATCGATATGGGCATTACTTTCAATTTCTATTTTTAGTGTTTTAACTATTCATTAATACTTTTTTCGATAACATAGGTACTGTTCGAAAATTTGCTCAATACACGCATATCAGGCAGGTAGGCACGTTCATACATTCCGTTAAATTAGGCCTCTAGATGAATATCTGATTATACATATTTTGTTCTAAATGTATTATGAATTCCATTAACCATTTTTTTAACATTGTTGAGGTATAATCATGCGATCGCGTGCGAGTACAATCTACATCTCATCAACGTAAACCACTTCCAACCGTGATCCTATTTGAATAGGATTCAATTTCGCGGAATAGGCGCGGTTTGAGGCGATCATTCAAACAAGCAGCAATTTGCCGGGCTTAATTGAATGAGTGCTCCGAACTGAGCATTTGGGCTAAAGCAGGAGTATTGTTCTAGAGCCTATATTTTTGAGATGGCAGAGCTAATTTCCTAATGACACGGTTCGTGGTTAACTAAACAATAGCCTGGCGCAAAGTATTTGTTATGAAAATCCCTAAATATAACTTAAAAAAAAATAAATACAAAAACAAGAGTAATAATAGGAAAGGGTTTTCAATTGTTTGTTTCAAGTTTCTTTGATGTTTGTCCAAATCACTTTAAAATTGTCAAACGTCATTATTAAACTTTATATTAGTTATATTCTAACATACATATTTGGATCTCAAAAAAGCGTCCCTAAAGTCCTTGGTAATATTTTGAGAATAAAGTCCATTCCAAAACCAAACAACACCAAACAACACACAATACCTACATTAAATTTCGTTGTTACGTAGAAATATACAACACTACAGCATTTTGTAAGAATATGAACATTCTTTGAAGCTTTTGTTGCCCCTTGAGACCGGGACATACATTGTCATACAGGATTTTCTAGCTTAGCCTGAAATAGAAGTAGATGTTGGCCCCGCAAAAGCTCTTTTAAATCGTTGTTCCTTTTGAAATTCCTTCTACAACTTTAATTACGTTGACTTCCAAAAGCTTCGATAATTTAAAGGTACATCTTATTTACATACCTGCTTAAAAATAAGTGTAAATGCTACATTATAAGTTACAAAAAAAATCTAGGTTTATAAACCAAACACACGTTATAAATATAGTTGTTATCTATTTATCGATATCCAGAAGTAAAATGCAAAGCTTTTATAAAACATGGAGTCAGTTCTATAAAAGCATTTGTTGACATTTTACTAAGTATCTCATAAATACCTACATTGTTTTTTACCGTTAGGAGGCATCCCCTGTAGATTTTAAATTATGGAGCTTTCGAGACCACCATAGTCTTAAAGTGGAAGAGTGCTTTAGCAGTTTTGCATTGAGCGCCATTGTGCCTCAAAGTTCTGTGTAACACTGATCTGGATATGGGCAGGCGCAATCTTTTAGCCTTCGCTCAAGCAGACATTTTTGTATAAACAAAAAAAAAACAATCAAATATCATTCTAGTGGGAGAACATGAGTCAATGAATGGAAACAGCCCTGACAAAGATCGAAGCACCAGACCACAAAATTAATTCCACGATGCGTTATGTAGGTATTTATTCTTCTCCTTATTTATTCGTCGTCAAACATTTTCTATTTTTTCTAGCAAAAAATTGAAACAATTTATTGCCCAATGTTTTAAATTGTCTATTGTAAAATTGAAAATCCTTTTCTATTTTAGTACTATTTATCAAGATGATTGATTGATTCAGGCGTTACTTTACGGATATCCATAATTATTAATAAATAGTATAAATATATTTAGTAATAATTCCGCTTAATTTCTAAACAAAAGTCTTAATTAACTTAATTCTAGTTTAGAATTTTAGTATCTAAACCAAAGTACCGAAAACAATTTTGTTTAGAAATTAAGCGGATTTATTACTAAATATATTTACACTATTTATTAATACTATTTTACAAGTTAAATTTAATTAAAGGCAAATGCAAATGGTTAGTACCTAATTCAAAATAATTGAACGATAATCGTATTGTATTTCCGCACTGGGATTGATTCAAATTCAACAAATTACGTAAATTCACATTCACGATCAACTGATGCAAATATTTGTGAGGAGCATAGCATAGATGTATGGTATTTTGTTACTCAATCACTCGCTAAAACCAATTGCTATGAACCGATTAGGATTAAATTTTTATACAAAAATAAGGGCTGATGTAGAAGTATCATTAAAATTAGCATAGACCCTAAGATCATAACGACCTCATTAACAGTCAGTGAAAACATTAAGGTTCTCCCAATTATTTCTGAACAGAACACTGTTTACTTTCAAAATAGGAGCCTCTTATTGTTACAATTTAAACTCGTAAAGAGAGAGAGCCTACGAAATGTTTGATGCTGGGTCAGATTAGGTATAGCTATAATCCGGGACGGCTGCAGTGCAAGGGGAGGCATGCACTACAAGCGGAGCTCGGGGTCGGTGCAAGCCTTCCCTGGGATGGGCCTACAGCAACGTCAGTGCACGGGAAGGCATGCACTGCAAGCGGAGCTCGGGGTTGGTGCAAGCCTTCCCTGGGATGGGCCTTACAGCAACCTGCGTGATGACACCATGTTCCACGTTCCAATTACCACGTTTTTCGGATATCCCGGGGTCCCTCTAATGCGCAGAGGTCGGCCACCATGGGGTTTTAGTCGGTTAGAGTCCGACATAGCCCGTCCGCCCTCCCCCCAAGGGCGGTGAGTATCCATGAAGATTTTCCCATGTAAAAAAAAAAGATTTAGCTATAATACATTTTCAGATAAATAAATACCTATCAGAAAACATCCATTTCACAGCTGAGATCCACTACGAAGGTACCCCTCTCTAATCAATGTTGGAACTAGATAAGAAATGAGATTAGCAAGTTAAGGAAAGGTCTGCTCACTACTTTTGATGAAGTTTCTTTTCCGACATACGAGTGAGGTGAGCCATTTTTGCCAAATTAGTAGCTGGCTTGTTTTGTATTGAGTATTTATTAGGTGATGATGATCGTCACTGAACATGAGGTCTTTCGTAATGCGGCGTTGAAGCTAATCAGTGTTATTTTGGCCCAATAGAAAAAAAAACGGGATGTTGTTTTTTGGTTCATGCATACCTTATACCCTTGTATAAAGTTAATATGGCCCAGTGGTAAGAATACTTTGAACGGTGGATAAATTAATAATGCATTAATGTAGGTACTATTTCATATACACCACCATTTTTTAATTACCAAAAAAATTTAATGGGCAATGCAGACAGGGTACTACGTTGCATCTGTGCAGTCAGAATTTTGGATTTCTACAAAATGGCAGAGTGACAGCGGCGCGAGTGCGGCGCCCGAGCGGAGGTTTTACGGGCTGGCTCGAGCTAGGTACCCGGGTTTGCCAAACGATGAATTAAACTTAAATTATTATCAATTAAAGGTACCGCCTGACGCTTATCCATAGGAAAACGACTAACGGTAACAGTTATCCAATTTTTATCAAATTTATTTTGACAAAAATTCGACTTAATTTTTTCAAGTTTTTTTGCTATAGGTATATGTGTTTAGTAACGGCAACTGACTATGCCTATTATTTTTTATGGTGATTAAATTTGACCGTGTATTATTTCATTATGTTATTGTTGCCAGTTTTCCTACAGAGAACTCTCAGTCAGAAAATGGATTGCTTGTAAAGAGTCTGCTTATCATACTATTCTTGGTCCGCGATGTCAGCAGAAAATGGCTTCTATTTCTGTACAGGATATTACACTGATGGCTCAATCAGCCGCCCGACTCGAAGCGGAAATATCCGAAGACCCGATTTATGCTTATTAATGAGGAGCTATCAATACAGTCTTGCTTGAGGATGTTGGATCAGGAACAATGAACAATACTCTTTGAGTTAGTATTAGTGTTATGTCTATACTTGGAGATACAATCTCCAAGTATGTTTGATGGATCCAATCTCCAAGGGGTGAACTAATATATTGGAAATTTTATTCGTCATCGTACGTCGTCAGTGGTGGATTTACCAATAGGCTGAGAAGGCCTAGGGCGGCAAATATGCGGTATTTTTTTTTCTTACAATAAATTTACAGATTTATATTAATCTAAGTAAGTACCTAATTAAGACGATGTGCACAAATCATAAAGTTACAATTTCATTGACATAAATATTGTAATGTATAAGATTGTGAACTAGGGTATCAAACTGTAGTAGAGGTCGGTAGGGGCGGAAAATTTAGCCTACAGGCGGCGAATTTGTAAATCCGCCACTGTACGTCGTAAATATGTACATTATATTGTAAGAACTTACAAAAAACGTAGTAATAGAACAGAAAAAGTCTCAAATTGAGCTTCACTTGAACTAATATATTATAAATTTTTTTCGTCATCGTACGTCATAAATATAGGACTTACAAAAATGTAATAGAACAGAAAAAAGTCTCAAATTGAGCTTCACGCACAATATAAATAATAATATCGGTAAAGATTTCCAGCAAATGGTTTTTTTTTGTTTATGTTCGCTGTTCCTTGCTACAGAATTTTCATTTGTGTTTTCTTTTAAATAAAATATTTGTGTTCGTTTGGTCTGTTTATTTTTCTGTTCAATTTTTAACTAACAAAGACCATATTATGAATAAATACATAATAAAGTGTCAAAATGAAATGGATTCACATCGTAGGTTTAGACATATGTATAATAATGAGTCATTTTTTTTATTGATTCCAATAAAAAATAGCATTAGGTTGTACGAGGAGTTTCAAAAGCATTTTTTGAAGTAGTTTGAAGACGATTAAGATAATTGTAGACTTAAAGTAAGTTGATGAGGTAATGAAAATCTAATATCCATTTGAAGACTTTTAGGCAGAATAAAGAGCGATTCATAAGGACTACTCAATAATCTGTGACAGAACCAAATTACCGTTGGGAGGCGTTCCCTGCAGGATGCCGTCTAGATGGGTACCAAAACAGTGCCAGATATTCTGCCGCAAAGCTGTGATATGTAAGCATTACTGTGTTCCTCTTCGAAGGGCACTGTAGCTAGTAAAATTGCTGGGCTTTTGAGGCTGACCATCAAAATGTCTCAAAGTGGACGAGCGCTATAGCAGTGTTGCATAAGTCCTGTGCAGCACTGTTTTGGTTATGGGCAGGCGTGATCCATCAGGAGAACGCCTAGTTCATCTCGTCACTTTTTTTCATAAAAAAGATATTAAGGTGGTTCAAGTATCGAATTTTAAGGCAAAGCTCAATGACTTTTTATTGTCTCGTTTTTGCAGCACCGTGATATAAAATCCAAAATATATTAACTTACATTTATTTTAGAATCAATATTTACAATGAGAATTCTACGCTCGAAAAACGTCTAGAGCACATTATATTTGACACAAACGAAACGAAAGCAATTCTATAGATCTTGAGAGTAATGTAACGTTTATTTTCAAAGAAATACGAATATATCTAATGAATTTCGCCGTGTCTCTCAAATATATTGTCTATTAAACAGATATCTATGTTCTTAGTATATTGATACTCGCAGAAGCCTGTGAGGAGTGAGTTGGTCTTCATATTCACGAAGTTGAATTCTGTAATGGAGATGATTGATTACAGTGACTGGAGGGTACACATTACAATGGCTTAAGAGTAAGGGGAAGCTATGATCGATGTGTGCGCTCCCCCAAAATTATCATAATCCAAATGAACGAATATACTGCACGAGCGTAGCGGAAACGGGATTAGCGATGGGGGGGTTGAAAAACGGAACTGGGTAGAAATTTTATCAATAAAATTGTGAAAATTAAGGGATGGAATATTAAATGAAGTCTAATTATTACTAATTACTACTGAGCAGTACACAACTACAATACACGAAGAGCTGCGAGTGGCTGGCTTTTAGCGGCGACGAAGAGACTGGTGAAGTCCGGCAGGCTGGCGCACCTAATGGGTACAACCGTGTACAACAAATTGCCAGACTGTGTAAAAGATGCACCGAATATCGTTAATGTTAAGGTAAAATTGAAAACTGGCTCATCGAAAGGACGTTCTACAGTTATGATGAAATATAAATTCTAAAGCACCAGATAGCTGCCTCACTACACCCACTTCAAGGTTAGGTATGATGATATTAGCTATAATATAGAGATATAAATATTTTAGGCGTTTTTAGTTAAATCACGATTTTTCTAAGAATTGTATAATTTATCATTTAATTTAATTATATAATTGTATTAATTATACTATTTATGCAATGTGTTTGGAAATAATTATGAATATGTATGATACGATTATCAATGTATATGGAAGTTAACGTTGTTATAGAAATACCATGCAGGATATGTCACAATATCGTCATTTTGTTTCAAGTTTGCTAGCAGCATCTTTTACTAGCAAAATGGTATGTACGGTTGGCATTTATTGAATCTGCAACCATTGATTTTGGAATTAACGAGCCGAAAATATCTTCACACATTCACTTTCACTACTGAACCTTTTTGTTCCTTAAAGGCTTACCGGGAAAATAAATGGCAATTTAAAACGAGCGAAGCGACAACTCCTGCTCAACTCCTACACTTGTTCAAATATTTCTGGCATTGGGATGAAAAGTTAATTTTGGGATCAAATGAATGAAACGTTTGTATGTTCGCAAAATATGAACGACTGTCATTGTTAATATAACTATAATAAGATTTTACCGACACAAGTGTATTTCAATTCAATGCAATCATTTATTGGCCAAAATGTTACATTGCATAACTCTGGTAAGTCAAAAAAAAATATGTTTCTTTCATATATGGCGAAATAGAACCCAAAAATGTTTGCCCTGAGCGTTGAGATGTCAGGGTTACATCACAAATCTCTCGAACTCTAAACAATATAACATTAGGCGTGCTGCTAAGTTTAAGAAACGGTTGTGGAATCCTGCCGGGTGCGGCTGACAGTTTTATTGTCTTTACTTTATCACCGAAGCGCGGCCTCCCATGAATGCGGCTGTTTATTACCAAATATATTCCTATCTCCGAATTCAGGGAGATTCACGCTTCATTGTAAGGGGACGAGTGCGGGGTAAGAGAGCTACGGGTTCAATTTCATCATTCTTTTTTCGTCCCAGTGACCTGAAGCTAATTCATACATGTGATAATCAATCACATGAATGATTAACATACGGTGAATAGATACATGAATAACTTTCATTTCGGTGTTTTCAATACATTATACTCCTGAACGAGCAGACGCACAACGCAGTTTCATCCTTATTTAGTGGATATTCCGCTCACACAGACCAAACGATTCAAATCCACATTTATAATACGAACCGCTAAGTAATGGTACTCGCTACCTGCTTCTGTCTTCCCGGATAACTACGATCTTGGTCTTTTCAAGAAATAGGTGTCTTCTAGACCTTCGAGGTTCATCGTCGGCCACATCATCACTAACATCAGGTGAGATTGTGGTCAATCGCAGGTCGATCTCCAATAAAAAAAAAGAAAACGTACAGTCAGCTCTGTAATTGTCTTTACACCCAGCTTACTTCGATGACCTCCTGTGATTAAACCACTGGTGGTTTATCTTAAGTGGTTTAATCACATCAGTAGTTTACTCACACACAAGCATGATGTGTTTGTGTGAGTGGTTTAATCACAGGAGAACACCGGTGTAAAGACAATTACAGAGCTGACTGTACAAGTTTAAAATATGCCAAATTCAAGGTAGCCCTGCTGGAAGGGATGACGCCTCGCTTTGACATTTGATTTATTTATCAAGCAAACCAACCAAGTGACATGATATCGAAACGAGCAGTCCTATATCAAACAAAAGCTCTGAAACGTAATAAATGTTTACCCAGAATTTCGCTCGATTTTTGAAGCGTTTTTCACTGAATAAATAAATCATGCAAAAATATATCTGATGCCCGCAGCTTTGTCTCTTTCATAACTTGTATATCTGGAATTTTGGTGTTTAAAAAATCTAGCATTGCATGGTCTTGATATTTTTGAAATTGCAACGGTACTGGGCCTGCGTTTTAAAAGGGTAGATTTTCATTTGAATGAACGTTCTCAAACAAAAGCTTTTCATTACTTTTGCCAGGAATTCTGGCTTAAAATATTATATAAACATTTTTATACAATATCTACTATAGCGTACAACCCGCGCAACCAAAGAAATGCTTTAAAAAGGTCACATGTCTTCACCATAAAATATTTATATACCTACTCTCTGAACTTGATGGTACTAGACTTGATTGTGAGTCATGCCTAGATCACACGTACCGAGTACTCAGCCGAGATAGTAAAATGTTACTCGGCCGAGTTAGTGAAAGCTTACATCACTCGCCATGTTTATACGAACCGAGTACTCGGTACGTGTGATCCTAGGCATTAGTCAGTTGACTTCATAAGAGCACAGAGAAACTAAATAAGTTAGGTAGTAAGAGTTTTACAACTTACATTGACTCATTTACTTGTAATATTTACTATTAAAATTGTTACCTATTTGTTTCTAAAATTTGAAACAATGTAACTCTATCTCGTTTTGAAATCTACACTTTGTACGGTAGCGAGTAGTTTGTTGTAGGATTTTAATGTAGTTCAGTAGAGTTTAGTTTAGTGTGAATTCGCTTTTGAACTTACCTACCAACACTACTTAATACTTAATACAGGGATACATAAAAGTTTCAACTTTCTTTACTATAGACCTGTCTAATCTACCGAGTTGAAACTTAAGTTTTTATATAAGTATTATACTTTTTTCAGTTATATTTTTGATTATAAAACAAACTACTGAACCAATTTTAACGTAATTTTTGTAAGACCAATTTGAAAGTATTTCTTCACATTTGTCTCAAACAAAACAAACATTTTTAAAATCGGCAAAAAGTTTCTACCGAATTGAGATCTTTCTCCTTTCTTTAAAGTTGCTTGAGGAACTAGAGCAAGTTTTTAAATTATAATTAAAAACAGTATCTTTATTTATAAAAATACAAAAGCTAGGTCATCTCATAGTAAAATAGCGGACCAGAATGTGTACTATCTTATAAATGGCAAGGAATTGTCTTGGAGAATTTCATTAAATTCCTTCCCGCTTATTGATATGGGCGCCGGGAATGAGGCTCGCACTTTATTAAGAAATCACATGAATGTCGGTGGAGATGGCGGGAAATGGCGGACGTGACGATACGCCATATTGGTGTGCAGGACTGTATTAGGGTACAAAAGGGAGCTACAACTGCTCAGGCTCCAAATTTCAAGGTTGTTTAGGGCAGCTAGGTAATAGATGTGTCAGCTATAGAATTTTCCTGAGTATTAAATACTATTAAACATATTTTTTTCTTGTAAGAGCTACACGAACTTTTTTATACAACATGAATGTCGGTGGAGATGGCGGGGAATGGTTAACGTGACGATACGCCATATTGATGTGCAGGGCTGTAGGGTGGGTACAAAAGAGGGCCACAACTGCTCAGGCTCCAAATTTTAAGGGCAGGTAGGTAATAGATGTGAGAAATATAGAATTTTCCTAAGTATAAAATAATATTGAATATAATATTTTCTTTCAGGAGCTAAAGGCATTTTTTTTTATTCGAAATCACATGAATGTCGGTAGAGATGGCGAGGAATGGTGGACGTGACGATACACCATATTAGTGTGCAGGGCTGTATGTAGGGTTCAAAAGAGGGCTACAACTGCTCAAGCTCCAAATTTCAAGGTTGTTATGGGCAGGTTGGTAATAGATGTGAGAACTATAGGATTTTTCTAAGTATTAAGTACCATTTAAATTTATGATTTATGACAGGAGCTACACGCACTTTTTTATACGAAATCACATGAATTTCGTTGGAGATGGCGGGGAATCGCGGACGTGACGATACGCCATATTAATGTGCAATGCTGTGTGTGTGTGAGTGTAGGGTACAAAAGGGGATACCAACTGCTCAGGCTTCAAATTTCATTCAATTTCAAGTTTTTTGGCAGGTAGGTACTAAATTTGTGAATATTAGGCTTTGTCTAGTTATTTTGAGTTTAATTATTAAATATTTATTGACTGTAAGATTTTTTCATGGGACTTTTTTTTTAATATGGGCAGACATTTAGACTCGTTTTTTGCTTAATCAGTATGACATCGTAAATCTTATAATTAGGTTTATAATTATATTTTTAGAACTGGATTATAATCCTAATTTGAAATAATAGCCTTTGTAGGAACCTTTTACTCTAAAAACTCACATAATTTACTTTAAACATTATTTAAAAGACCGAAAATGCTGCATTTCCGTCATTACTTTACCCCTTTCACTCCTCTTGCTACGACACTGTTGCCTTACTACTATAGGCTGAATTGTTCCATGAAATAAGGAAATTACCATTCGGGATCGATTCGAGATCGATCGAAAATTCGTTTGATGGTTAAATATTTAACGATTATCTGTTTCATTCGGTTAAACGATTACAAGGTAATATTTAAATTAACAAGGTATTTTCAACCGACTTCAAAAAAGGAAGAGGATATTGGATTTTTTTTTATGCTTGAGGAGGTTCTTATAATTCGGTTGTTATTTTTAATGTTACCTCAGAACTTTGTCTAGAAACCGATTTGAAAAAATATTTTTAGTTGGTAGGATATATACTTCCAGATTGGTCCCATGGAAATTTTATGAAAATCGGTTCAGTACTTTGATTTTGAAAAGGTACCTAATTGATAAAATTACGTCATCCAAGTAAAATTGCAAAATTGCGTATTTTGCTTCCCTGTGACTATTCAGTAATGTCACGTATGTAATGTTACGGTCACTAAAACAGTCCGATTGAAATCGGTTGTAGTATGTATTTGTAAAACTTTGATTATTAGGATTTAGATATTACCCTATTCATTAAAACAACTTTACCCTTGAACAAGTCCAAAGTCCCTTCTGATCTAACTGGCCAAGTTACCTACTGTTTAAAAATTCTATACGCGGTTGGGCCAGTGTATACCTACCCTTAAATTAGGTAAACACACGCCAAACTACGAACTCATATTTAATTCCTTCAGCTTTCGACAAGTGTTGTTTGTGTTAACGAAAACTTAAGGTACTGAATAGAGTTAACTTCTAAGCAGGTACCTAATTCATTGCGTGTCACGGACTCTCTGTGATACTTATGATGTTATTAAGAATATTTTCGCGCCCTACACCCTAACAGGACAAGTGCAGCCTAGGTAGTTAATTAATATACCAAAAAAAAGTCCCATTTGTACCCCAAATAGATTTTTTGTACCTTCGTAGATCCTAGGTGGCTGGAGCCATAGTTGATCTCAGCCTCTCGGGATCTACGAAGGTACAAAAAATCTATTTGGGGTACAAATGGGACTTTTTTTTGGTATATTAATTAACTACCTAGGCTGCACTTGTCCTGTTAGGGTGTAGGGCGCGAAAATATTCTTATTAACATCATAAGTATCACAGAGAGTCCGTGACACGCAATGAATTAGGTACCTGCTTAGAAGTTAACTCTATTTAGTACTACCTTGGCCGCACTTGCCCTGTTAGGGTGTAGGGTGCGAAAATATTCTTAATAACTGAGAAGTTAAAAAGTATCAGGAAATGATCATTTTGTAGAAACCCAAAATTATGACTGCACGGATACAACGTAGTTCCCTCTCTGCATTGACTATTTAAGTTTTTTTTATTAATTAAATATCACAGTTTTAATCCAAAGACAGTATTTTAGCTCAAAAAACAAAACATTACACAATTCTAAATTACATGCCCAGAGCCATCGTATACTGACCAAACTCTACCTATTCAAATTAAAGCTACCTCTACATTCATCAATGAGCTTGTTGATAGATTCGCCATTCGGGTGCATTTGACTGTGTAAAACCGTGTCCACTGCGCTGTATTGGAAATTATGTTGTTCACAATTTAGAGGAGTAGGTACTCATGCAAATATTCAACAGCTTTTAGCAGATTAGGTTTCATCGCCAGTGCGGGTAAAAGACTATGTTTTGGTAACAGCTAAATTATGAACCACAGACCCAAATCATTTAGGTCTAACTACAGGTTGGCTACAAAAGTAGGTTCTGAATATTGCACATGAAACCAATAATAATCGGCTACATTTCCTTACCGTGTCACTAGTTCTTTCAAACCAGTGTGGTAAAAGGATTTCAAGTACGACTTGGTGTACGCCTGGGTTCGAACCAACGACCCTAGTATTGCAAGTCGAGACCCACTTGATCGAAAAAAAAGATCGAAAACATGAGTCAAGTGCACGAAAGGAGCCTCTTCGGGGCGCACTTGAAATTCTTTCACCACACTGGTTTGAAATAACTAGTGACACGATAAGAGGAATATTAAGGGTAATCCTCAAGGCAAATTTCCATACAAAGTGTTTCGAACAAATACTCAAAAAGTACGCCGTATTATAGTAATTTCTTCACACTATTCGTTTCGTCTATGTTTTCCGATTGTGTGAACAAAAATTAGTAAGGTTTCATACTTTAATTTAGATTGTATATGTGTTATTACTTATAAAAGGCTTTGCCTTGACTGACTGACTGACAACGCACAGTCCTAACCATTGAACATAGTTCCTTAAAATACGATAGTACGATGACACACGGCTTTTTTACACGCTACAAGCCAGCGTTAACGCTTAATCGTAGCGTGTAAAGTCGCCCAGTTTCATCGGCGTTTTTACAATCTGCTTGTTGACAATCCTTCCCGAAAGCTAACACGTTCACACGCTAGCGTTTAAAAACGCCAACAATCAAAACAAACCAAAACAAAACAAAAGCTTGTAAAAAAGCGTGTGTGACATCGACGCTTTTGAAAGGAGTTTTGTTAATAAGTAACGTGAACGAAGTTGTGGGTGTCAGCTAGTATTATATAAAGCTTTGATGTTTATTAATAAAGCCGTCACTTGTCTAAGAGGACCGTTGAGAAAATGATAAATCAAAGAAATATGATACGATGAGTGTCCTTGTGATTCTCATTAGCTTGCTTTATTGGTTATTGCGTACCTAATTATTTTCTGTTTATTATTATTCGTATCATACTCGGACTTACAGGAAATATAACCAACAAACTAATTGAATCCTGTGTTATTCTTTGTTGTAGTTTCGTTAGTGCGTTTTCTGAGCGTATTTTTGTCGCGCGTATACGGCCGGATAGGTTATCGCAAATTTCAAAAGCGCGTGTATACCGGCGTTTACGCTCGGTTTTTTCTAGCGTGTCAGTTCAATAGCATGAGGCGTCTCTGGCGTTGTCCTAATAGAACGCGATCACGCGACCATCGCAAGTTCGCGAGAATGTCGGTCGCGCGAATCCGCGATCAAACATACTAACGTCAAATAGGCGTCCCAACTGGCGCGCGAGCGGCAAATCTAATCTGAAACCGCACTAACATAATATGTAAAGCGATATTCTTCTTATCTTCTTATCTAATTCTTTCGAACCAGTGTGGTGAAAGGGTTTCAAGAGTACCTCAGAGGCTCCTTTCGTGCACTAATCCACTAAATATAGCGATGATATCTGATTATATTTACTCACCTTAGTTAAACTATTACGAGTAGATCGTACCTATTTGATAGAAAATTTGGAATGCAAGTCTAAAAAATGGAAAAGCCGGAAAATATTATCTTTCACGATAAAGAAATAAAAAATAAAGATCTGCGTGGCTTCATAAAACCGGGTAACCATTTTAATAAATAATAATGTGACACAATCATCTTTACGGTTCCATTTTAATGTCTTGAAAAAGGAAAGTTGGGAGTCATTATGGGGAGCTCGACGGAGTTTAGGCAACCTAAAAAAATGTTTACACAATGACGGGATGTATGAAAATAAACATTGTTTTTGTGTTTTTTTTTTTAATTAACCTGTGTTGTCCCATTGTTGGGCAAAGGTCTTCATAATCCTTCCATTTGTCGTGGTCGTTAGCGATCACCAACCATCCACTACACATCCAGATCGTCCTTCCAACGCTTTCTCGGTCGACCCCTACACCGCCGTCCGTCTTCAGATATCCTCATATCCAGAGAGATGGTTGAGCTAGTCTTGCCCACCTCCCTGGGTACATGCGGCTAACGTGCTCCGCCAAACCCCATTTAAGCCTCTCTGTTTTCTGACCGTTTTTTGGTAAGAAATAAAAATGTTGTGTCGCCTAGTGAATATCGATAATAAGATTTAATTACATTGGTATGTATGGCAGAATCAGAATTGCAAAGTAGACTTCAAACATTACACATCGAGCTATAGAAAAGATTAGGTATCAACCATAAACTAGGTACTTTTGTAAGAAAATTTCAGTCCCCATAACACTAAATATTTGCGATTCGTTAAACGACTTACAATTTAACGATAAAATGGCAGTATGAGTGATATAAGTGACAGAAAATAAGCTCTACCAAGACGAAGATAACTAGAATTGTGGTCCTGTTTGTTATTTTCTTCTAAGTCCCGATGCGTAGATATAATACTTCCTGCTCGCGACTGTAGTACCTCATTTTGAGTGAAGTTTTACGTTACGTTACTGTGTAAAGAGGCATTTGCTCGCAGACTACTGAATGGCTGTAATGGGCACCTGGCGGCAAATGGGAACAAGTTACAACTCGGTTTGTTTTCTACCTTTTCAGGTAACTTTGGCACTGCTTGTGGCAGATGGTGAGCAGGTACTTTGTTAATGGCGCCTGAAATACATACCTACCAAAAAACGTTTAGGGGCAACTCTGTTGATCGTGATTGTACCTACTCGTATACAAATTTGGCAAAATAGAAGTCAAGTATAGTTATTTGATTGTAACGGGTATTTATCGCGCTCACCTCGTTTTTGGATCTTTACAAAATTATAGTTCTTCTTATCGTGTCACTAGTTCTTTCGACCCAGTGTGGTGAAATGATTTCATGTGCGCCTCGAAGAGGCTCCTTGCGTGAACAAAATTATAAAAAATGAGACGAGTGACTGACTGTATGACTGACTGAGAGAAACAGAGATGATTATTACTCAATTTTGCCGAAACTACTACAAGGATTGAGTATAATAATTGAGAAACAAAAAAAATTATCTATTGACATGAAATATGATTCTGATTTAGGATCTGGAAAATGATAAAGGCGTACAATATAGACTAAGCTGTGGGCATTAGCTAGTTTAATAAAAACAAATAGAGTACCTACAAGTAGAAAGTACCTTCTAAGGCCACGAACGCTTGATTGGGCGTGTGAATATAGCACGTGCTTGGAAACTCAAACGATCCTGAAAATACACGAAATTCTCAATTCTTTATTATTCAAAATTATAATTATCAATTTACGAAATACGAGTGAAATTGAGGTGTGAACCAGGCGTGACGCTCTCACGTTGAATATTTGAATAACTAAGGCACGGCAAGGTACCCTTGTGGAGACCCGACGACGCCTTAAGAAATAAGACCCAACAATTTTGTAAAGACGAACATTTGCAATGCATATTTTTGAGAACAATTCATTTTTATCGTCAAGTCTTAAAGACATCATTATAAATACTTATTTTTATTATGCTTGACAAAAAATGGTAGAAACCATAATTACATAATTAGTTGTTCATTGCCAAAAAAAGGTAGTTAAGGGCATAAATAAGTTAAAAATAAATAATATAATAATTAAATATTTTGGACATTTCACACAACGCCATCTAGTCCCAAACTAAGCAGAGCTTGTGCTATGATAACCAGTAAACTGATAGAATAGGTACTTAAATACTTTTATTTTAAATACATACATACATATATATACATATACATATTTTTCTATGTATTCTACATAGAAAAATACCCAGACTCAAGACAAACACCGATTCATCACAATAATATGTATCATGAGCGAGAATCGAGAGCACTTGCCACACGACTATCCGGTGTCAAAAAGCTGTTCATATTTTCAACCATTGTATTCGTGTATTTCTACATCTACAATTTTTGTAATTTCGCGACTACACGAGATAATGTAACGAAATTATCTAATTTACTCACAGATACAGAGTACGGTCAGCATCCAAAGTCGTTAACCACATTCAGATTTTCAAAACGCTATTATTATATTTTTGACAATGTGGTGTGGTTTTATACACATACTTTTGATGCTGACTGTACAATTACTTTACATATTTACGAGTAGTATACGTAAGTACTATGAGTATGATACAAATAATTTGTAATTATAATCTCATTTATACTAAACTAGCTGACGGCGGCAACTTCATTTACATGATGAATTAGCAAAATTCCTTTCTTAGCACGCGCCTACTCTACTGACAAATATACCCTTCGAATTTCAAGTATTTTTGTTCAGTGGATTCAGTTGCAGTTTGACCTGTGCGTTGTCTGTCAGTCAGTCTGTTAAAATAAAAAAAGTATATTATATAAAACGCTTGACTGATGGTTTGATGATGATTGAATGTATTATATTGATTGGTATTACCCATTAAAGCTTCAAACCGATCTATTGTACTTAATTTTAGTAATATCTAGGTACTATCACTTTATTTATTTTTTGTCTAGGTACAGACAGCGTCATAGATAAGTATCCCCCTTGCACAAGACACCCAGCTATAAATCCTTTCAAAAAATGTTAATACTTAAAATTATTTTTAGGCCTACATACGGTGATACAAATATAATCTATTTTTTAAAGGCAAAACTTCTCCATTCGCCGCGACGCCAACGGTGATTTAAAGGGATTTGAAGCTGGGTATTTTAATGCAAGGGGGATACTTATCTATGACGCTGTCTGTACCTACAATTAAACATTTTTATTCATTCATTTATATTAAACATCTTGAATGAAATTTATTGTATTTACCTATTTGATAATGAATGCATAATTTTAAACTTTTATTAACTTTAGACTAGTCTTTGTTTTATTTATGTGTATTGTAATGAATTAGATTTCTAAATAAAATAAAATTATAATAACAAATTTCAACTACTTTTTGATGTAGTCTTAGCATTGTATCGTCTTTCCTTCTCTAAAGGTACATTATTATAAAAACAAATTGTCTCTTTATGGAATTCGTTAGAGGTCTCCTTCCTGCTAATAGGTAAGTAGTTGAGCACAGTAAGTAGAGTCGGAAAGCTCTAATTACTTTCGTGCAGTTTGACCGAGTATGTCCGAGTCCCACAATCTACTAATTAGAAGCTATTTAACTGATTTCAACTAAAGCTTCATTACGTAAACCTAGTTAAACAAATACTAGCTTCGTTTCATCGGAGTTTAGCTAAGCGCCTGCCATGTTTTATTATAGTTCTGAGTCTGATGAGAACCCCATAAAGTTCCGCCATGTCTGACGATAATTCATCACGAACTTATTATATAGATTTTCAAAATTATGCTGGTTTGTTCTAGGTATTAAAAAAAATAGACAGGTAAAATTAATTTGATAAAATGAATTAAACACGAATAATATGAATGTATTTTCATACTCGTATTTACAGTAAATTATATTATAAAGGGATATGAAATTAGGCATACTGCATTCAAACTATTCCTTGGAAACATGCCAGAGATATAATTATACCATAATAGGCAAAATTGAAAATGTCTACGCTATGAGTCAAAATAAAGTTAACTTTTTGACAAATATTACCTCGCATAATAAAATAAATTAGAAGGCAGCACGTTCATTTCAAGTCAGGTGCAAACCTCATTACGCAAATATAATTTGGGAGTTTTACAAAGAATTCGTGCTCGAAGTTGTCCAGGTACCTAATTTTAATCGCTGACTTCACAGTTTTATCTTTTACGAGAGAAGTTCTAATTAGGTTTTGATTAGTCGTGAAACTCGTTATCTATAACGCCTTCGAGCAGCGTGGAGTTTGGCGGCAACCATTCGCAGCTTGTGAACTGAGATGAACATACCTGAAAGCAATATCGCTGTTATTACTTGTCTAGATAACGGTTATGACAAACTGTAACCAAAGATTATAATTGGGTGTTTGTTTCGGTATTAGTTATCGAGATGAATAGCATAGGTATTCAGATGGATTAGTACAAACATTTCTAAAGGGTAGAGAGCATAAAAGTAGAGTAACGAAATTCTCTCTTCAAGCTTCTTGCTTTAGCTGATGTACACACACACTATGGTGCCACAGAAAACCTCATGCTGAGTGGCGTGCAATTTCAGAGCTACTTGTTTATTTTAATTTTTATTGGTAATGTGTAAGTCTAAGGTAACTCGAAATAAATTCTTTTTATATTCTTTACCATTTTTTCAATCACCTTAATGTATCCAACACATTTGTTTTTTTTTTTACCGATATGAGCGGATTCTCTTCCCGAAACAGCGAACAAAGATATTAAATTGGTGAATGCAGCTTTCATTTTGTTTCTCGTTGAATTTTCGATTCTCGACAGTGCTTTACATAATTTAAATATTATTATTCTACAAAGAATTACTATAATAACTTACTCGTACATCAAATATGCATAAAACTTTGAGATGTGAATAATCTAATCGTCTCTTTGGAACAAATGAAAGTTTCTAAAGCTTCGTAGCTACGACTTAATACCTCTTAGAAAAACCTTGAAAAACCTTAGATAATAAATAAATTTTCGGACATTTCACAACGCCATCTAGCCCCAAACTAAGCAGAGCTTGTACTATGGGAACCAGATGGTTGATAGAATACTTAAATACTTTTATTTTGTAAATACATTATATCGTAAACATAGTAAACACCCAGACTCAGGACAAACACCGATGTTCATCATACAAATGTTTGTCCAGAAGCAGGAATCGAACCCGCGACACCAGGCGTGGCAGTCCAATACACTTGCCATTCAACCATCCGTGTCGTCATATGAAACTGAAACCTCGATGACTTACTTTGCAGCGGCAGTCATCAGCTGCAATGAAGTGGAAAACTTCAGTCCCAGGAACGACTCCATCATCACAGTGGCGGAGGTGAACTACCACGGGCTTACGAGAGCCGAACACACAAACTGGGTGGTGGGACTTCTTGAAAGGAAATTCCCAATCTGAAATCTGGAAAAAAAATTATATATAAAAATAAAAATATTGTTTGCGTATAGTTCACAGTGAGTTTACAAGTGATTAAGTTGACAGGAGAGTCGAGAGGTGGACTCTATTTAGATTTGCTTTTATTTTTACCCGACTGCCAAGGAAGGGTTATGTTTTTCGTATATTAATTGTTGTATGTATGTTAATTTCTGGGTTAGCTAGTATTTTCCAAACGGCTGGATGGATTTTGACAGTTAAGGTATCGTTAGATTTGTCTCAATAACCCGAGTGTTCTTAGATAAATAATCAAAATCGCGGGTTTTTGGAGCTAAATAGTAAGTCGTCAATATTTTTTTGCTGACCTAACCTATCGAGTAGGGTAACAAAATGAATGTATTTTAAAGGAGCTTACAAATATATATGTATAAGTTATATGTTTACATTTAATTTGGAATAATGAATTGACATTAATTAATTATACGAATGTATAATTAATTCGCAGTCGGGTTTTCAGTTTTTTAACCTTTAAACTTGTTTATTGTTTAATTAGAATGGCTTAGCCCAATTTAACTCAAAAAAATATTCCTTAAAGTCATACATAAAAGTGATCGTAATCAATAAAAATAAGGATGTCATGAAAAAATATTGTAATTTGTATTAAAATAAATTGTCAGGGAGAGGTCAACGTTTTATATAGATTGGATAATTATCTGACAAACATTACACGACCGTCTCTACTAGTGAGTAGTGAGTAAGGACGGTCATGTTATATGCTTGTAGTAGTGAAGCGTAGATGACACAGGGCTAGTTTACAAGCTACAAGCCGGTGAATTTGCTTGTAGCTTGTAAACTCGTTCCATGGCTTTTTTACAATATGCTTGTTGACAATCCTTCCCGAAAGCTAATTCGCTCACTGGCTAGCTTTCAAACTCAGGTACTTGTAGCTTGTAAACTAGCCCTGTGTCATCGACGCTTAATAACTGTCAATATTATAGTAATACTTGAAATCGTGTAGCTCGGCTTATTTTAAACCCGGACTTAATTTAGTCTTGATATCCCCTGCACAAATCTACGCCTACGGAACTGTTAACAATGCGTCTAATCAATATTTCTGGTTGAAACGGACCTGTATAATACCTTAACCCAATACTGCGTGGGTCGTACTAAGTTATCTATGATAAGGGTTATACGATACGCTTTAGAACTTTGATATAACATGCGTCATTCATTCAAGCAAACAATCTATTATAAGCCAATTCCTTTATTCTACAAACATTACGTATTTTCCATAGAAAAATTGGTGCGTCATTCCCAAAAATTCTTTAGGTTGTAGATCATGATTTTTCCACGCTACTCCAAGTGTATTGAGGAGATATCTTGACAGGCCATTTCGTTTGGAGATTATCTTACTGCTCCTCGTTTTCTGGCAGAGTTATCGGGGACAGGGTGACTGGTAAAGCTTCCAATCTATTACCACGACGAGACTTTATTGTAGGTAAATGGTACATATATATTTTACTTCCCGGAGCTACGCCCACGTGGTATCGATATAAAAGCAAACTATATGCAAAGAATAAATAATACTAATATACTCATACTAATTTTCAGCCAAATTTGTTCAGTGTTTAGGCTTATCAGATAATGAGAAACTAAAAAATAGTTGGATTAAAATGTCATCATTATAAATAAAGCAGATTACGCATTGATAAATTATATCTATAAAAAAAGTTAAGCAAGCTTTTAGAAAATATATTATTTTCACATTCCTTCCTTGTTGTATGGGTCAGTGGCTGGATTTGTTTTCAAGCTGGAAAAGTAGCAAAGTATCTATTCAATTATCGTAATATTAATTATCGTAATAGAATTCGGATTTGAGGATTAGCCTTAAGTAATAAACTTCAAAACCATTTTAGCCGAAAGGTACATTGTAACTCGTAGTGTAAATCCTATAAATAAACATACACATTCACACACTCACACCCCTGCACTAGGATTCCCTGTGTCGCAGGTGGCATGGACACATACAACACATCACAACATTCAAGACCCGAGAACAAACATTTGTGTTCGACACAAATATTTGCCCCGGCCGGGGATCGAACCCGGAACACCAAGCTTCGTAGGCAGGGTCACTACCAACTAAGCCACGGTGTCGGATATACCGCAGACGAAACTTTATTCGGCTCGAGCAAGCTAGAGCTAATATTTCATCAGGTATCTACCTATTGTTGAACAATGTATGTAAGTAAAGTCCAGAGTTCTTCATTCGACATTCATTACTGTTACACGGACTGAAAATTCATACAGGTTTATTACTCTTTAGCAAACAAGTTTTTTCAAGAAATATGTTTTGTTATTTTAGCTTCATTAATGTAAAACTGTTTGAATGTTATTTGAATTTGAACCGAAGTAGAGATATTTTTTTCTTTCACGTTTTATTGGAAAGCACAGTAAAAACCTCATTTCTAGAAACGTTTGAAATTCTATTCAGGGAATTCAGATTTAAAAAAAAAAATATACACACAAAGGCCAAATTGTCTTATTCTACATTACTTATTTATATTATTTATACAGGTTAGGTAGGCACCTACTCATGAAGACTTCGCACAACACGCACACACACACATCACATTCACACTCCACACACACCACTGACAAACACAATGCGATTATTTGTTTGTTTGTAATTTACTGCTGTTAGAGTTACTAATTATCTACCCAGACTTACCTACCTATAATTTTTATATATTTACAGTAAACAAAATGTAGACTCAATTTGGTTTAAGAATAGTATATATTTCATAGCTTATATAAGAAAAAAATGTAACTGTGAGTCTAATGTTAAATAAATAAAATAAAATAAATAAAATACCATTAATGCAAAAGTTGGCCGGATGTTTGTTCCTCAACCACGCCAAAACTAGATAACCGATTGTGCTAAGATTCAATACAGGTAGAGTTTATAGGCTAGAAAAGGAGATATGCTACTTTTTATCCTGATAGCACACGGGCGAAGCCGTGGATAGCAGTAGCAGTAGCAGTAGGTTATAAAAGAAAACACTAAGTAACCACTATATAACATTCCACATTTGACGTTATCAAACTTATATCATAGGGCTGGATGGAAATCGTATAAGCTATATAATTGTAAAACGTACAAGTTATATATAATTGTATAAGCTATAACTTGTACGTTTTATCTTATTACTCTGTACTAATAACTAAACTTCAGTCCTGACCAAAGAACTTAAAACTATTTATATAGTCCTTGATCCTGACTGCTTAATTGACAGATAGCCTACAAGCTGTTGCTGGACGTAAAGACTTGTAACTTGAAGGATTATGTTCGTCAAGAGCTGAAAGTGCGTACTATGAAAATATTTTTTGACGAAGTTTTGAGTGTAAGCTTGTACTGAAAAAGCAGGCGACAAGACAAGTGATTTACCTCTCTGGAGTCGCATCGTCCTCCACAAGACGGCACTTTAACGATGTCCCAGCACTTCAGGCCGTTCTCGTCAGTCTGCTCTGCTCTGGACAAGTACACGCGCTTGGCGCATTCCTCGCGTGACGCCACGGGCGCCGTGATCATTATTGTAATCATAATGAAAGCGAACAATGGGAACGTGCTCATTTTCTTCTGAAAAGGTTTTCGAACAAAAGGCATGACTCGGTTTGGTTTATTGCCCTCTATATCTTGTTTAAGATCAAGAATTGCACAAATGACGACAAGTATTTTCGTGTAATGAGCAAAGAACATTAATGTTTTGTTTTTAGGGCTAGGTTGTGTGGTATAGAATTTTGTAGAATAAAAGGTGTCCTTTTGTTCGTTCATACTACACCGCGAATCCTAGGCCAAAGGTGAAAGAGTACATGTTCCATGATTCTCGTTTAGTTAACTTTAGTTCTAGATTACAACCATATCTTTCCTCTACAAATCATAACACTATTTATACATATCTACATACTATACTATACATATAGCATGTACCATATAATCGAAATCACGAAAATGGACATTTTTACTACAGAGTATTACAATGATTTTATTCTTGGTAAAAGCAAACCCGTAAAACCCAACCAAACTAAAATAAATATTCTGCAGAAAAATTGCACTTGCTCTTGTATAATTAAAGCACTAAAGAAAAGTTAAATAAACGACTTACCGGAAAAGCTTTTAGAACAGACGTATTGTCGAAGGCGAGAGCAGATTCAAACTAAGCATTTTGTAGCGAATCCTTTTTGTACATGCAATTCTTCCTATCCGCTTAATATTATTGTCCACGGTCGTTAAGCTAGGGCCGCTGGTGCCATAAAAAGCATATAAAATAAAGACAAAATGGAATCTGGCGCTCCGAATCGCTCTATTCACTCATACATTATGTAAATTTGCGTTGGCTTATGTCTGTCCGACGTAGTTTGTGAGATTATGTAAGTATTACAAACATACTCAAATATTACCATTTTATAGAAGAGATTCTGCATTCATTTTCAAAACATTTTTTTAGCATAAAATGTAAATTAATAAAAACATAACAGCGATACATATAAAACAAATAATACATACATGAGTAGTCCAAACATAATGCACTAAAACATTTTTAGGTTCTGAAATACTCGTACTAAGGGCCGTACCTTACTACCGTACTTATGTATTGTATAGACTATATAGTACACAGAATGGTACCTATCTCTATAAATTCTATATACCTATTTCATCGGCACGCTGCCATGGGCTGTCGAGTACAAAAACGTTGTGTTCGCGGAATCGCCTGAAAATTTTCTCAAACAGCCAGTTTTTTATTTCTTTTAGGATCGTTTATTTTATTGTCAATTAAGAGTATACGAGGCTGAGGACACAGATCATTTAAACATTGAATGGTCGAATTTATTCAAATAAAAGGTTCAGTACCCGTAAAACAGCTCTGTTTACGATAGCTCCCGTTTAAACTGCCATCACAGTACATGGAAATCGATGATCACTGAGGAAAACCCTCCTCAGTATTGGGTTAGTAAGTATTTTGAGACAACAAATGAAGGTAATTTATAGACCCTGGGGAAATGGTACCAAAGTTGATGCGCCTCTAGGTTTTAACTCAATAACAGTCGTGCAATGGCTTTTTCAATAAGATCGGCGAAATCTTCTTGTTTGAGAGTTTTTCACCTTAAATGCACCAAGGTTAGAAAATCTGTATCATAAAACTCACAAGTGAGTCAGCGATAGTACCTTAGTTTAGAGGCCGCCTGAAGGCCTCCGATGATAAAAGAGTACCATATATTCGAAGACCCCAAAATAATATTTCGGTCTAGGAGACTAAATGGAGTAAATACTACCGTTTTCGACGGTAAGATACGAGGAAAACCTTGTAAGAAAGAAGGTTTCTTAATTTTCAATAAAATATGATTTTAGATAAGCAAGAATACCAAATCATCGCGAACTCTGCCGTAAAACAAATTATATTATATCATTAAAATATCTGAATACCGGCTGAAAATAAATTCAATAGGTACCTACTTGACTCGAGAGTGGAAATGATAATGAGGCAATCCACTTTATGATTGAGTTTAGCAAGTCGCATGAGGTTGCCATTTGCGAGTATAGGTATTATAATTTATTATAATCAGCCTAAAATGTTTCCACTGCTGGGACTCAGTTCAACTCTTAGCAGGAGAGCGAATGGGTCCTAATCTACCACGCGGACCCAATGCGGATTTGTGGATGTCACATGCCATAGAACATTTTTTTTATATGTTTTCCTTCACCGTTGCGAGAACGTGGGGTGCAAACATAGATGTTTTCGACCCAAAAAACCCATTTACGCATGACTGCCACCGGAATTCGAACCCGCGACTATCAGATCGCAGGGCAAGGGTCTCATCCACTTGGCCACCACGTCCTCTAGTGTAGGTATACTGATCCAAATGGAGAAAGAATATATACCTTCCTCCTATATTTCTTCTCTGTAAAATCTAATGTGATGTTGATGATGATAGATAGAAAATGCTTTATTGCACAAAAATTTACTTTATTGTAAAAAACAAGTACATAGGCGAACTTAATGCTAGTTAGCATTCTCTTCCAGCTAACCTCTGCGTATTATGGAGATGTGGTAGTGCTAGAAAATAGTATAAGGCTTATTTTTATTAACATAATACTTACGATATTATACAAAATACACTAATAAATAATAAATAAAATGCTCAAGTATTCTGGAGTGCCAAGTAGTGACAAGATAGTTTGGATTTGAAGACCCCAATGGAGGTGGAATTGCGGATAGCTACAGGAAGAGAGTTCCACAGTCATATCGCGCTGACTGTAAATGAGTTGGTATAAAAATGTCTAGGTGGTTTATATCGACTTATTTCGAATTATTTGGGTTTTTTTGGAAATGGGTTTTCTGGGAGCCAGTCGAATGTATGTTGCTCAATCGCGCCGAAACATCAGAATGGAATTGAAATTTGACTTAGAAAGTTCGTGACTATGTACCTAATTTGGTCCTTTGATTAGTCTATTTCACAGCAAGCTTTCGTAATGTTTACAAGTTGTTTGATAGTTTAACGAGTTTTAAAATCCTTTTAAATCTGTACAAGTAAACTCGGACGATTTGCTTAGTACTGGGTTCAAAAGCAACTGTTTCAATAGAAACCGTAAGCCCACAAAGTGGGAAGGGGTACGCACAGAATGATAATATTTTATGTATGTATTATAGAATATGCGGCTTTGTTTCCTTTGTATCGGGATCAAAAGTAGCTGTAAATGTTCTTTTCAGCTCGAGAACATTTCTGCTCAATCAGTTCAGTAGCTTAGGCGTGATTGAGCAACTAATCCATCAATTCTTTCAAACTATGAAATTAATAATTTCAATGCTTATATGTGTTATACTACCTATAAAGCTTGCTGTGTCGCATGATCTTTTGACGCACCATACGAAACATAAATTGTAATTTTTGAAGTGGGTAGTTCTTTGTTTACAAGCTGTTTATGAGTAGGTTCAACAAGCCTAAAGTTTATAAAAACTGAAAACCCTTTTGCGAGAATATTAAACATTGATTTTGCCAATTCATAATTCCAAATTAAACTTAAACATAAGGCTTAAATTATCTCATACTTTCAAATATTTGAGTTCCATACCATCTAAGTGCCATACCACACGGGCGGTTCTTCCGCCGCGTAAATCCGCTCGATAAAGCTGCAGCAGACATCGAACTACACGGAACGCAGTTTATCGCTATCTTTTGTTCATTCCAACATGGATCCTCCAATAATAAAATTAAATGCACTTGCAGCTCTATTTATTAATAGAATTATTAAAAAATAAAGTAAAGCGCAATGTTTGCGAGCGCCCTCGCACAAGGTCTCGTGCAGAATGACGCAATAGCGTTCCACCATCGGACGACCAGACGCTTGGGATTTCGCCATCCCTACATATTGGACATACCATGTATTCACACAAAGCACTTTGCTTCCACTTTCATTATGCGAACCGCCATGGAATGGAATGCTCTGCCAGCGTCAGTGTTTCCCGATCACTTTAATTTGGGTGTCTTCAAGGCAAGAGTGAATTGGATTATTCTAGGTAAGTCTGCTACATCGTCGACCACATCGTCACTTAGCATCAGGTGATATGGTGGTCAAACGCAAGCCTATAAATAATAAAACAAAACGCTTGTAGTCCTGCATGCGGCGGAAGTATTTCTCCCGCCTGTGTACCACCGCGCAGTGTAGTACCTACATATGCAGCATACAACTTTCATATTAATTGTGTCTTGTGCGGTTCACAAGCGGATTCCCGCGGCGGAAGAACCGCCCGTGTAGTATGGCACTAAAAGTACACTGGTCTGTTGGACCTTCAAAGGGTTATCGAACATCGAAAAAGAATCCCTATTGTTCCTACTAGGAACGCTGGGAGTAGGGACAATCGGGAATAGACGGTAATAGGTAGCCGGTAGACTTTTTGTTATTTATTATTCTTTCCATCTGGTAACAATAGGTAAATGTGAGTTAAACGTAACTGAGAATTTGAACACAATGACAAAAGTAGTCTTTCGAGTTTTATTCAGAACCACTACATAGCGAAAACATATTTGTGGCCAAATTTTACTAAGAATAATAGATCAGTATTTTATTCTGACGTCCAATTTAATGGCGATGTAGAGATTTTGTGAGCTGTGATTGCTAGTTATTTCACAATAGAGTTTGCTGAAAAGACCAGTTATATTATACAAGTATTTGTCCTATTGTGTAGAAAATTTGTGCGAAGAAGGTAGGTAACTTAGCTATAAAACACCTCTCAAGAAAGATACTGCGGAAAATTGTATAAATTGTAAAACAAATGGCTGTAGGGCACGTTTCGAAGGATTAGCGCTTTTACAAAATTAAGATGAATTTTAATTAACGTCGTTATTCTACAAAGCCAACATCTGAGCCATTTTGAAGACACTGACTAGTTGATGTTAATGGGATATTTGGGTGTTTGAACCGACTTCAAAATGAGAGGATATTCTCAATTCAGCTTAATTTTTTTGCATTTATCTCTAAAGCTAACTTTTGATGTTTTCTTATACTCTCGTGTTTGTCGGTAAAACAATATAGGTACCATATACAATAGACATACTTTCTAAAATCAAATGAAAGTAATAATAGGTAAAGTAAAAATTTTAATTATGCCAAAAACTTTACTCATTATTTATTTTTCTCATTATTTCTATATTTTAGGAAAAGGGCCAATTATCCTTTTGGGGCACCTAACCCTGTTTCATCTATGGTTTTAATAAGCTTGAGACCATATTATACAAAGCAGAGAAATGCAAATTTTAAAATGTTTTCACATGTTATGTTTAAAATATATATTTTAAAATCTCATATCAAAATAGCCGCACGAATATAATGTGCCGCAGTAATCCTCAGAGACCAATAAATAAAGGTTATCGTGCGTGTTGTTTATTTGTGGCGTGGAACTCAAATACTCATAAAACCTACAAATCATGGACGCCGGGGACAGCAAAACTAAAGCTTTTACGCCGAACGAAGTACCAATATACACCCTGAAAAGCTCTTAAACCTAGGCAAGTTAAAGAACTTTACCCTTTTGTCTCGTTTATAGAAATACTATCACCATAATTTAGATGTTCTAAAGGGGTGAATAGGAATATTCTAAACATGCGTGTTACATCCTCGACCGTTTCAGGTGAGGTCAAACGCTAACGTATGTACACATTAAAAAAAAAATGGTTGTCTGTAAAGTTAGTTTACGGACGGTAGTTTAACGTGACTACTCGTGTAACGGGACAATGAGCGTTACCGGACAATGACGTCAACGTTTTCGGGCATGCAGCCGGCGTTCATCGATTTAGTCACGTCAAAAACCTTTTCCTACTTCATTAAATACTGTTCAATTAAAATTAATTAATGTATAATTTTACGTTATTGTAAAATGCATCAACTTTCCACAGAAAATTTTGCTTTTAAAATTTAAAAATATAGTCAGACAAAGGAGAGTCGCAAGCATCACTCTTCAGCGCGCAATTTTCGCATGTATTGTGTTTAGTGACTTTGACTTCTGAAGAGAAGACTTCATTATTTACAAGATTGTATAGGTCTACAGCTCAAAATGTAGTACGTCACATCCGGACTACCTTTTTTAAAGAAGAGCTATTTTGATTTCCTGATTTTCTGGTAGTAATAGCAAAGAATAAATAATATTATTACATAGTAATAGTTAATTATGTTTTTAATAATTATTGTACTAAATTTGTTACTTCTTATGTATTTGTAACTTGGTAAGTTGTTAATCATGATTAGTTGACGATTATATTGATTGATTATATAGATTGGCATAAAAATAATTTTGAAGTAGACGCCATTAATTAATAATTTATTTCCTTTGTAAACTTTTGATATAATAATTATGTGTTAGTGTCAATATTTTGTCAAAGAGGCAACGTAAGAAGTATCCACTTATAATTTACAGTGGTATCTCCGACACAACCCTTTGCTTTTTTGTTACAGCAACAGTTAATGTTACGGTGATTTCTAGAATAATAAATAAAAATTAATATATAGGTAAATTTGAAAAAAGTTATTAAAAATTATATTAAGGCCAATCCTCAAATCCGAATTCCTTACAAAATGATTCGGACAAATACTCAAAAAGTACGCCGTATTATAGTAATTTCTTCACACCATTCGTTTCAGCCATGTTTTTTGATTTCGTCAACAAAAAAAGTTAAAGGTTTTATACCTTAATTTAGATTTTATACGTGTTTTTAAGTTAGTACGGTTAATTTTAAAACACGTATAAAATCTAAATTAAAGTACGAAACCTTTCACTTTTTTTGTTGACGAAATCAAAAAACATGGACGAAACGAATAGTGTGAAGAAATTACTATAATACGGCAGACTTTTTGCGTATTTGTCCGAAACATTTTGTATGGAATTCGGATTTGAGGATTCCCCTTAAGAGTAGCAAGATTTTATGAATGACTCATTTAGTGATGTATCAATATAGTTGAAAAATATCAGCCTGTCTCTATTACTTGCATAAATTGTACTCTCACTCACTCAAAACAGTTTAGTGTGTAGCTATATAAAAAAAAAAATATTTGACTTACCAAGACCTGAAATATGACCGACCTACCCAATATTGAATACTGAATAATTTTATTTTATTACTATTCAATACTGAATTACCAAAAACAAAATTCATTACAAAGCTTCCACTGCAAGTGTTATATTCTTTCTTTCCGTCTTTCTTTCTTACTTCTTAACTTTCCCTTTGAACAAGCGGAAATGAACAACATTTCTATTACGAGTTGGAAGTAATACATTACAAGTGGATTTATTCTGAACTCTGATAAGTTTAAGTATTCTTTTTTCAATTTCCTGGATGGAGTAGACAGTTAAGCTTCCATACGTTTACAGTTAAATGCTTGAGTTTTCTTTGTATATAATCAATATTTGTCCAAGTACATCAATCAAATGCTTTTTTTTATGTGTGACTATTATTCATTGTTGACGCAATTTTCCTTCGATTTGGTTGTTTGAAGGATTATATAAGATCATTTTATGGGTAGGTACTCGTATCATTTGTGCATGGATCTTCAAAGAAAAAAGGCTCCGAAAACATGTCAAAATAAATTAACAATTTAAAATACTTACAACAACATGGTGAAGGAAATTTTTATTAGATTTCATTACATTAAAAGTTGAAAAAGTCATACCTCACGCTTGATTTTTTATTCTTATATTTTAATTTCCTATACATGTTTTTTTTATAAGATTATTTTTTAATATTAATATATTTGGTTATTCTTTACAAAGTAATGTAGATGGATATACAAGTAGAGGAAGGTCTAATAAAAGATAGATGGACTGTGTGAAAGAGGTTATGAACAAAACAAGTTTAAGTACAGAGCTGACGGCTGATAGCCCGGATGAATGGAAGAAGAACACATGTTGTGCCGACCCCACCTAAGTGTGAGATAAGGGCAATAAGATGACGATGATGTAAATAATAAAAACAATACGTTTTTTAAACGGTCTGGCAATATCTTTCGGCATACGAAGCAGTGGCCGAGATAAGCTTAAAAGAAAGTGTACCATTTCCCTATGAAAAGGTAAATAAACTTCAAAAGACTCCTTTTAAGATCCAACAAAGAGTAGCCTCATTCATCAGTACGCGCAGTGCGCCCAGCTCTCGGCAGTCGCGACGTAGCCATCTAAAGAGCGCACGTGTCTACGCCGCTACGCGACTACGCCGCTACGGTACTACGCTGCTACGGTAATAGTGCTACGAAGTGAAGTGACTTACTGGAAACAGTGTTTGTTTATTCGTTGATGATGTTTAATTATACTATGCTGGGAAAATTTGTTATCTTCTTTTTGGGAATTCAAAGTAAGTATTGTTTGATTTCTAAAACATACTTTATGAACTTGTGTATAAATATTTATTTAATTAATTGACTTTACAAATATTTTACTTCGAGACAAAATCCAGGTAGGTTTAGAGTTCAAATTTTGAAAGCATACCAATTTAGTAACCACATTAGGTAAAAGTTTTAAAACGTTTGGATGGGTATTTTTTGTTAAATCATGGCAAAACTACCGAACCAATTGGTCTGATATTTAGTATGGGTAGAAGTAAAAAGCTAGAAACGGACATAGACTAATCTCGATAATACGCGGTCGAAGCTGTGGGTAGCCTTTGAGGCTTAAATGCATATTTTTAGTTAATAACAATTAAAATATTTATAGAGTTGTTGTTAATAAATTGGTTAAAATTGTCAATATTTGACCTCCTGGGCATAATTTTAATTGCCACTTACTTTTCTTAAAATAACAGGAAGGTAAAGATTATTTTCACTTAAAAGATCGTGACCCGTGCTTCAATATCGGCAGGACCCTTCTGGAGTGCCTTCGTGGAACTTTCGGTGTATTTGTCCACCTGTTGTACAAAGAGTCTTTAAAAGAAAACCCATAGGTATTTAGTTAGCTTACTGCGTAAACGCAATAAATCCTTGTGATTATGTTCTTATTTCTCAGTCGAAATTTAATTTCATCAGCAATTCGTGATGGGAACGCGTGAGTGATGAACATATATTTTTTTCCATTTAGGTAATAATTTAATTTGTTTGATTAAATTAATATTTGATTTTCATCACATCTATTTATTATTTATTTACACAACTAACTACAAACTAAATGCTATAACATAATATAACTAAAATTACTTAATTAGTTATAGAAATAAAGAATAAACCTATGTAAAACATTACAAATAATACACAGAATTTAGGCCACTGTACCCAAAAGGATGGCGTCGTTATACCTCGTTGAATAGCGATGCTAATTTTTTGATCAAGGTAAGCGCCAGCCCTGTGGTCTTTTGATTTGTGTATCAGTCGCTTTGCTAGCGCCTTGTACAGGAGCATGCTTTGCTCCTGTACAAGGCGTCAATGTTTTAGTAACTTTACTATAAATTGTCATTTTCACAATCAATGAGATTAAAATACGAACACTTACATTGAAATCCAACAAAGTTGAGGAGAATGGTCACACTGTGAACAGTGTCCCTAGCAAAAGTATGCTGAATGACTTTACTAGCTGCAACTCTTCGTATTGCAATATTGATTTTCTCGTAACCAGAAGAGCCGGCCCCTTAGACCATGCGTCGATATCAGATGTTTAATCTTTGTACCCGACTGCGAAGAAGGGTGAGTCCGGGTGCAATGTGTGCACCTATAAATGCACATTTGGTTAGGTTTGTTAGTCTATGTCCTATAAGCTTATACAGTTCGATGGTTTTGACATTGGTCAATCACTGGAAGTAAGTCCAATTTTGATTGATTAATCAATCGACATTACTCTTCAGAAGTTTTTTTATATGCACAAGTGGCGAGACTGTTTTGGCACTCTCGTGATGGTAAGAGATCACACCTACCCATAACTATAACAATGCTTTCCCATAGGTCAGTGCAACGCTGATATAGCGCTCGTCCACCTTGAGACATTTTGATGGTCGGTCTAGAAAGCCCAGTAATTTCACGAGGTACAGTGCCCTTCCAACTGGAACACAGTAACGCTTATACATTTCTGCTTGGAGACAGAACATCTGGCAATGTGTTGGTACTCATCTAGACAGCATCCTGCAGGGAACGCCTCCCAACGTAAATATATTTTTACTTATAAACCTAAAGCTTTTTTTTGTATTATAAATACGCAAAAGGATTTCGGTACGAGAAAATACGCTATAAAATACATAAACCGAATAACCTACTTTATTTCGTATTTTTGTTTCATATGTTCTTAACCTACTTACCTTTATCCGTCTCTTTTATGTTACTACGTTTGATTTTCAAAATGGCGTCAGTAAGCGTCATAAATGGTTCTCTCCTTCTTATCGGGTTGAATCAAAGCACCATCACAAACATGCTATAAAATACAGAAACCAATTTGGAGTAATGCTCGATTTTACACTGAATCCATATTAGCTTTTTTTTTCAAATTATTCATGCGTGTCACTGGGGCAAGTACCTACCACGTGCAAGGGCGTAAGCGTAGGTACTTCCAGATAAGCAGATAATATGATGATTTTTCTGCTGTGCTAGTTTAAGGTTTTACAAAACTAAATACCTATCAACTTTCATTTAAAGTGTAGTATATAAAAACTCATTAGTGGGTTTTTTACAATGCGGTATTTTAATAACTATTGACCTGCTTAATTTTTTTGGGTAAGGTGTATGAAAAGTGAACAAATGGTTATTTGTACACCAAGGGCTTGTTTCAAGCCATATTATACGAGACTTTTATCAGTCCGAACCTAAAGTGAGGGCTGATAATTATACAATACAAGTCGAGTATAAAATAGGCTTCAGGAACGAGGTATAGGTACACAAGATTTTTTTATATAATTGCGAGGAAATTAAACAAACTCAAATTAAATGAGCGCCCATTTCAAAAATAGAGACAGCGATCCCATGTTACCAAGATATTCGAAATAGTTATGTTTAGGTCTCTCATAATAAAAAAGTTCTAAACTTCCGGCATAGAATCTATTACTTACGAACCTCTTTGAACAGATTTTAGAAGCAATCACTTTTTAGCCCTAAGGCCTAAAATGCAGTTTTACTTCCGGCAAAGCGTGCACGAAGTCGAACTTTACAAGCATGAGAAGTGAAAAAAATATTCTGTGGCACCTCTTTTACTTATTACAATAATAATAATCCGACCGCTTTCTATTGTATAATTATTAAACCTCGAAAAAATATATTTAAGAACTTCGTTCAGATAAATACTTTTTCATATTCTTTGCATGTTTACGGAATTTTCGAATTAGTTTCAGTGGTTGAAACTTTAAAGTGAAAAACTTAGCCAACCAAAGTTATAAAACTAGATTTCAACCATACGCTATTGCTGGCACAATCTTGTCGTTCACAAATGATTTGTAGGGAAGCCAAAGAGATTTTTTTAGGTATATAACAAAAAGGCCAAATTATAAATTTACGCCTCGTTAATCTGAAAACAAACCTAAATTTATAAATAAAATAAGATTTCCACCGTCGCATGACATGTAAATAAACCCAACATCTGCAAAAATATTGGATTTTGGTAACTATTTTTATGTTTTTGTTAAAATGAATCTAAAGATACATAGCTCATTTACAGAAAACCATCAAGTTTTGGTGTGTTTTCTCATTTTTTCATAACTTTTCGTGACCTACAGTCACCATATGGGTTTTTTGACATTATAGGTAACCTTTTCACTCGCATGACCTAGACAACGACACTTCATTTGTCAAAATCCATCAAGCCGTTTAGGCTTTTGTGCTACAAGACATATATGTATAGGTCACATTAACATAACTCACCTTTACAGTCAGGTGAAAACAGCAAAAAACAGTAGGCGACTATTGATTACGCAAGGTGTATTTGTGCGTGAGATTGTGATTGTGTGATTACGCGTGGTATGAGAATCGCTGACACACGACACAGAAGCCACCTTTATACCTTGTGACTTAAAAGATATTGATGGAAGGAAGCACATAAGCTCGAAATGTATGTTAATAGGCACCTATTAAATTAAATAATCACTCTACATTTACCAGAGAGAGGCGGTAAAATGTTAATTTAACTGCCACTATTAAAATGTATTACAATGAACAGCATAATATATGAATACCTACACCTTATACACTTACCACAATCCGAACACTGTATTATTAATATTAATAAATAAACTTGTTTTGACCTCCATAATACAGGGAATCATAATGTAGAGCTCAAAATTCCAACGAAAATACGTAATTAAATAGGTAGATGCTTAATTTTAGTATTAAAATTAAAATAGGTACTAATTAGTATAGGTGCCTTTACAATTTATTACTAACTTAAGGCGAATCCTCAAATCCGAATTCCATACAAAATGTTTCGGACAAATACTCAAAAAGTACGCCGTATTATAGTAATTTCTTCACACTATTCGTTTCATCCATGTTTTTTAATTTCGTCAACAAAAAAAGTGAATGGTTTCATACATTAATTTAGATTTTATACAAAATGATTCGGACAAATACTCAAAAAGTACGCCGTATTATAGCAATTTCTTCACACTATTCGTTTCATCCATGTTTTTTAATTTCGTCAACAAAAAAAGTGAATGGTTTCATACATTAATTTAGATTTTATACGTATTTTAAAATTAACCCTACTAACTTAAAAACACGTATAAAATCTAAATTAAAGTATGAAACCTTTCACTTTTTTTGTTAAAGAAATCAAAAAACATGGACCAAACGAATAGTGTGAAGAAATTGCTATAATACGGCGTACTTTTTGAGTATTTGTCCGAATCATTTTGTATGGAATTCAGATTTGACGATTGGCCTTAATGCTAAAACATAAAAAAACTAAAATTACTTAACTAGTATAGGTACCTACCTAAATCTACCTATAAGAAAATATACTTACCTATAATTTGATTACGTAAGCTTTGGTAAGGTTATTTAGTTCATTTACTGTTTTCCTAGGTATTTTGTTTTATTGTGTATTACACGTGGATGACACACAAGCTTTATTACAAGCTGATTGTTGGCGTTTTTACACTGGGCGACTTTACAGTGAAGCCGCTAGCGTGTAGTGTGTAAAAAAAGGCGTGTGTTATCGTACTATTATTTCCTTATAATATATTTTGTGTGTGTGTCAAATAAATTATTATTATTATATTTTTTTTCTTACTCTAACTGACTTCTACAACTCGAAATGTGGTCAAAATTATTAAATGGGAAATGGAAACATCTGGTAAGGGGGAAAGGCTTAACAAAGCTCGTCAGAGTCCCTGTTTCGCTAGAAATATTGCGTAATCACTCTTCTCACCTAATATAATATTATGTAATTATATCGAAAACGGATGGCGTAAAATATGGTTAATATTACATTGAATGATTGTTGACGTATAACCAGCATGTTCTTTAATCCACTCAACCTCAGAAAGTGCTAAATAATGATTTTTTTACCCGACTGCCGTTATGTTTTTCGCGCGTATCTTGTATGTATGTATGTAAATTTCTTTGTTACCTCATATCTTCCAAACGGCTGGATGGATTTTGACAGTTTAGGTATCTTTAACACGAGTGTCTTTAGATGAGTTTTAAATGAACAAAATAAAATGGCAAATATTCGGCGCTAAATAGTAAGTCGTTAATATTTTTTATTTGCCAAACCTATCGAGTAAGGTATCTAAATAAAGGAAATTAAAAAGAAATAACAAAAATTTATTTATAAAAGTCATATGTTTATAGACATAAAACTGTCATAGAACAAAAATAAAGTATCGGAAATCCGATATGGTGATAATATCTACTTAAAATTGACATTAGAATTAACAATATTTAAAACTTGACACCACTCAAACAAAAATACAAATCACCTAACTAATGCTAATTTATCAATATTTTTGTAATACATAATTAATTTGACTATGAAATAATCATAAGTGAATTAGATGCCTACCGAGCAAAAAATTAACTTAAAGTTGTTGCGCCTTTACAGGGTTCATGTGCATTGTGTACCTATAAGCCACTTACACCTAAGTTATATAACCTGTATGCAAATGAAACAATAAATAAATGAATGAATATGAATACTTTGGCAGTCGTTTTTTATCAGCTTTTACTGTTTTACAAAATCTACAGCTCTACAATTCTTCATATATAAACCTAAAACTACTCATTGATTCATACTTGATTTTGTTCCTAAGTTAAAATGTATTTGAGTTCACCGTTAGTTTCCCATTCGCCCGAGTATACTAGTTTATTATGCTACTTTGTTGACATCGTGAATACTTTATAAATACGGAGGTGAACATTTCTGGTTACATGTTTGTATATAAACTCAAAGAGAATATATTATTCTTGTAGAAAAATATTCGTCGGCTTCTGGGTTATGTTGTCATAAACTTGGCCAGCACTAAACAGTTTTCTAGACTTGAAACAGCCCGAGTGCAAAAGCATGAGTGGATGAGCTTTTTAAAAATTGACCAATTGCAAGTCATTTCGAACCCTAAATATTAAATTATCAATTTTCCTGAAATTAATATTGTTGCAGATATTTTTCCAATGTTGCGATTATTTTTCCTATTTCATCTAGCGATACACATTTTTCTGTATTTTTAGCTCTCTGCTTTTTCGATTTTCCAAAGCGATCGCAAACTTAATAAAAAACGGCTTTCTAAATATTGAAACCTTTCCGTATAATTTGTTCGTGTGTTTTATCTATTTAGCGCCGTTTCAAAATGGCTGGCAAGAACAATACCAACCTACTTTTCGTTTCTGCACTCGCTTCCCTTTTCTGTTGCCTCGCCTTTTTTTAGTATTTTGACTTGCACGAGGCATCGCTCGAATGTATTTAAAGAAAGGTTCCTCGAAAAGTAAATAGTGTGAAAGTTCAAACCGAATTCACCGGAAGCGATTCACTCAGACCCACATTATTTTCCCTTTTGTTGCTTCTTTCAAAGGAAAGGGACAGTTTTGGTCCTCAAATAGACAAGGGGCTTGGGGCAATAGCATCAAAGAATTTTACCTAGAAAATACCTAGTACCAGGTACCTACCTGGATAAAATTATTGTTACCTTCCGCTTAAGAGCTTGTGGGTGGAAATGGAACATGAAACTCCTTTCCTGTGGGAATATATCTATACAAAAAAAGCTTTTTGAAGCCAGTTGCTTACCTAAATTTCGGAAATCCAAACGTTACTATTAATATGATAAAGTATTCCTCTTCATAAAAAAAAGGTTTATTATGGATAGATAACGGATGTTTGATATTTGAATCATGACAAACTGCTGAAGCGATTCAGATAAAGAGTTTATTGACCGGTTATTGTAGGTTTTTTAAAAACCCTTTTATTTGGGATTTGGACGAAGGTAATATTTTATTTAAGCGAAAGTTTGTATGATTTAGGTGCTTCTTCGTAGAAAAATACTGTTGCTCATAATGCTGATACTACTAAGCCGATTGAGTTGAAATGTGTAGTTTATTCGCTGCAAAAGCTACTTTTTACCTGACTGCCAGGGAAGGGTTATGTTTTTCGGTGTATATTGTATGTATGCATGTATGTATGTATATTTATTTGTTAGGTACCTCATATCTTCGAAACGGCTAGATGGATTTTGAAAGATATCGTTAAATTAGTCTCAATAACCCTAGTGTCTTTAGATGGGTTTTTAAAAAAAATGTATCAAAATGGCGGATTTTTGGCGATAAATAGTAAGCCGTTAATAAATTTTTGTTTACCAAACCTATCGAGTGGGTATCACAATGAAGAAAATTAGAAGGTAATTACAAAAATATTTACTAGTAATTGGTCATATGTTTATTGTCTTAAGACTGTCATAGAACAGAAATAAAGCGGATCAGAAATGCAAAACTGTGATAACATTTTGGGTTTTCAGTTTTTTAAACTTAAAGCTTTTTATATTGATATCGCTAGTGCCGCGCCTCGGGCAGCAACTGTAATAGATGAATCTATAAACTCTCTTGTTTGGCTCTATCAATAATTCATCGCGAAGCACGACAAGTTTCCAAACTTCCAAGTTACGTGTAATTAAGATGAGCGGTGTGGCACAGATTTCCAAACTTTACTCTATTACTAAGTTATGTCTACAGAACCCCAATATTGTTTTGGTTCGGTAAATTGTGTAAGTTACTTAGGGATGCGGTGACCAGTGAGTACTTACTTATCTACCCAAGTTATTGGGAACTATTTTATCTGTTGTCCGTATTCTACGAGTAGAGTATGTCGCAATGTAATATTATTCCAGTGGTTCCAACGCTGGAAATGTGGACCGGGCATAACTTTATTTTATGTTAACAGAAGTGGCTAGACTAGCTATGCGCTCGTAAGAGATAACGCCTGCCCATAACCATAGGCCCGAACAGTGCTATAGTGCTCGTCCACCTTGAGACATTTTGATGGTCAGTCTCGAAAGCCCAGTCATTTCACTAGCTAAAATACCCTTCCAACCGGAACACAGTAATGCTTTGCAACAGAATATGGCACTGTGTTGGTTTTATGTCATAAATAGCTACTCCCAGCGCCCGGAATGAAGAGGTTCCATTATTGTAGCTACTATGTTATTCCACTTCTTTTATTGCGAGGGCAAATTGCTACGTTGACGAATCGCCACTCACTCAAAACTAAATTATACCTTTTGGCCCGAAGCTGGAAGTACCCGAGATCCGTATTTTAGTTTGTTAGTTCCTTAAGTTCTTGTATGATTGTGAAAAAAAAATCCTAACTAACATTATTCACGCTTATTATTGTGATTTAATTGCACATTGTACACTTTTCTTGGATTAAAAGCGGTTTCAGACTAGCGTATTTTTGTCGCGCATACACGGTTGGATTGATACTCGCGAAAGTTCAAAAGCGTGTCACGCATCTCGGTTTTTTCTATCGGGAGGCGTCAATCTGGGCTGCGAAAAAAAAACAAAGTAGTAGCGTCGAATCCGCACGTTTAATCCGCTAATCTGAAACTGCACTAAGTATTTTCTAGATTTTTGTAACAAACATCTAACCATACGTCCATTCATCCAACTTTTGCGTGTGGTGTTGCCGTGTTGATTGACTGCCTGATGATGTTTTATTTCAAACTTTAAAGCAAGATCGAATAAAAGCCCAAAGTAGAGTTGACTTTGTAGAGCACTCTATATAAATAGGTACTTTAGAAGTTAGGTATGTATCTTTTTGCTTCGGGACTTCTTACTCTTCTTACTCCTTAGAATGTGAGTTGAATTTATTTTGAAATAGATACTGACTGTTTCCTGACTATACAGGATGTTATATATGGGAAACTGTGAAATTAATGATGAAGTTTTTTTTCAAAAGAAACGTCATTACTACATACACATATACCTACACAAGGTAGAAATAAAATCGGCTCAAATTGATAATTTATGAGCGAAACCAAACTTCTCCGTTGCGTTGCGTTACGTCGCAGTTGTGTACTGCTATTTGTGTCGCTACGCAATGCCAATTCGGATGCATTCAGTGCCAAATTCCAGTACAAAACTGCGCAAATGCAATGGGGCAGTGTGGTTTTGCTCTAAAGGGATGATTGCGTGTTTAAAGAATAAGAAAATAGTTATTTATTTTTGTGAAACTATTTAAATACAGATTTCCTACTGTAATAATTTTATTGTGTAAGTCTATGTTCAGATTGACACTAATATCTCTGTATTATTTTTACAAACCCAGACTCTATCAGACCATTATTTTTATTATAACACCCTGTAGTCTATCGTAAAGTTCAATTCGAATACGAACGGTAATGTCATTTGAGTCTAGTGAGCGCACTCCTCTGAAATCACATTAAAACCACAAAGTATGTAAAATAGTTCAGGTACTCGTAATCTTCGTGTGTAGAGATTGATGCGTACTACATATACTATAATATATACGCAGAACTCTATGACGGTTGTCAATGTGTTGTTATGTGTAGCATGTGTCCCTGAATAAACGCAATAGGTATTATCAGCTCCACAAATATTGTATTACTAATTACTTACAAACCTTTCCTAATATTCCTTACATTATAAGAGTATGTTACATAGAAAACTAATAACGAAGGATTCAGAGCACATGCGTATGAGATACGATGTACATTTTACATGTATATCAAGATTTTTTTTATTGTTATGCGGGTAATATTAAAAGGCCAGTAAATTAGATAGTAAAGTAAGTTCGCCACTTATCTCTACAAATGTTATCATATTAAAAAATACCAACAGAAACAGTGATTTTTGTTATTGTTTTGAAAAATCAGATAATATTTGAATAGAATTACTTTGACGGTAAAATAAAATAACTGAGTGAACAAAATAATGCAATCAAATGGATTTTTATACTCAAAAATTACAACCAAATCAGTACTGCACTATAATCCGTACCGTTAGAAGGCGTCCCCTGTAGGATGCCGTCTAGATGGGTACCAACACAGTGTCAGATATTATGCCGCGACGCAGTAATGTGTAAGCATTACCGTGCTCCAGTTTGAAGGACACTAGCTTGCACAGATATATATTTAAGGTAGCTAGTGTAATTACTGGGCTTTCGAGACTGACCATAAAAATGTCTCAAAGTGGACGAGCGCTAATAGCAATGTTGCACCGGCCTATGTAAATCAAAGTCCGTTTTAGCACTGTTTTGGGCATGGGTAGGCGTGATCTCTTACCATCAGGAGAACGTCTAGCTCGTTTCGTGACTTGTTTTCATAAACAAAAAGAGAATCCAAAAACGAAAAGTACGAGAGTGAGGACATCAAATTTAGTAAGATACACAGAACTATTAAAATATACTCGTAGAAACACAATGTAGTACCTACATTGAAAATGCGACCAAGAAAAGGGAGCCACATTGGCTACCTTCTAGTACATTTTGGTCCGATGCAAATTTTCGAAAATGAGAAGTAACAGGGCTAAATTACTACTAGGCTTTTTCATTGTCAATAAAACTACATCGCAAAAAGTAACAAACATTATTTGAAAATAAAGATATTACATTTTTAATGACAGGGGTGCCGGAAAATTTTCGGTCCTATATATACCGCATCTATTTTGATTTGGTGCTGTCCATCTTGGTGTTCTTTAAGAACACCTTTTCATCTATAGTGGGATATAAAATGACTAAATATCGGCGTAGCTTCTAATGCTTAAAACTCTTTGGTATCTGAAGTGGTAAACGAGTATTTAGGTAAATAAAATAAATGCAATTAAGTACTGTTTCATGTTTCTGTTTGTTTGTTCGAAATGAAACTATTTGCCTAAGCTGGCTGGGGTTAAACTAATGGCATATCGGGTGGCAAGAACTTACTGTGACTCATCGCTATTGTATTTTATCCGACTGAGATTAAGGTGGGTAATATTTTTGGTAGGATATTCTATACAACGTAAAATTGTAAAATCCGATAAATTGTAAACTTTCGAAAATTGTGAATGTAAAGTACCATGCTCTTTAAAACAGACCAGGCTGGGCCAGTCGCCCTCAGATCGGTAGGTTAGTATGAATTTTTTTTGGATTCCTTAGCGCGAAGTGCACTTTGCATTGTTATTGGATGATCATTTACATTTTATTTTACGCTTTTAATATCGCTAATTTATTAATGATCCTTTAATTGTTATATTTCATAGCAAACTTTCGTAGTGCTTACAATTTTTCGACAATTCGTAATTTAACGAGTTTGAAAACCGTTAAATTGTAAATTTACGGTTTTTACAAAATTACGGTGACATAATATAGGTACTTATATAATAGATAGACAGATATATAGATTCATAACATTTCATTGTAGTTACCTACACCACGAAACAGGAAAAACCTACAGAAACACAACGAACATGAAAAGTTGTGTTTCAATTTTAACTTTTAGGAGACTGATTCAAAGTTTGCCTTGTTTTTAGTTTAGTTTTATTAACTCTCTGTCATAACTTAAAATCGTATTTTACTAAAAAAAAAATATACTACCCTGTCGGACTCAGAATCCTAATAACGGTCACTAGTGCATTTCGTTAGAGTATTTTAAGGTGGGTGCTGACCGGTGTTACGGGCCGTAATGTAACGGTGTAATGTACCATTCGCAGAGAGTATGTTACGTTACGCCGTTCGCTAAAATCACCGGTATTTTCAGTGTAATGTACAATCCGCGACTAGCATATTGCAGTCCTACGTTTCCACTCAAAGTGATTCGCCGAAAAACCGACACCGGACGGAGCACTCCAAACGAGTAACGAGCGGCTCTTTGCTTATTGTTCGTGCTCGCTTCCGCGCAAATGCTCGCTTTGTAACAAGTTACATTACACCCCGTAACACCGGTCAGTACCCACCTTTACATTTATGTTAGGTAAGTAATTAAATTATGTTTCTAACCTAAATAACCCCAGTGAGTCTATGGACACCCTTTTAATCATAATCCGTTGTAGGACCTGCAAGCCAACAGACCAGACGTTGTGATATTAAATTTTAGATAATAGAGGTTGTTCCCCTAAGCCTCGTCAAATTAGGACTTCATAGTGAGATAGTGTCAATCAAGATCCAATTCATGGAAACAATGTTGACATGTGACACTATGTTGGGCTGGTTTGAGTTCGGTCTGCGTCGTCACTTGTTTTTTAAAGGATTTTTTACCGTACCCAATCAAAAATTGGCTGTTCCGTAGGTGGGTGAAATTATGTAGTAGGTACGTGTTCTTTGCGAGAAACTTTGTATCCAATCCAATTTCATTTTCATCGAAAAATTCCGATACGAAGCGACTTTTTCTAACCTTTCGTTTTTTTTTGGCGCCTAAAGGCGTAAGTGAATATTCAAATATTCATACGATACTTAGAATGTTTTTACCGCCCCCACAGTACCGAGTGGGAACTCATAAATATCAATAGATTTAAAGGAGAACACGAACTTTTTTTTTACCTTTCATCAAAGAGTTCACACTAATGAGGATAAAACGCTGTGCTATCAAAATCTTGGTGCAAAAATCCAATTCTCGTTTCCTCGTCATGTTGTCTCGTGTGGACCAGTGGCTAGTTCAAATGTCAGAGTTTTCAAATCCTTTTAAATAATTTCAGGGCCTATCCTTACCCTGATTTCAAAACCATGCTCTATGTCTAGGTACTAGTGTAGCGCTGTTTTAGTCATGGATAGGCGTGAAATCATGCCATCAGGACCTAGTATCCTCCTTAGAGATGAATGAAAATGCTTTAGTGTACACCATAAGACAAAAATCTGAAGATGGAAATATATTTTTTTTTTTACTATAGGGGTGTAGTACCTCGTTTTGTATTTTTCTAAAACCAAGCTCTATTTCTACTAGTTCAGCGCTGTTTTGTCAAGGAAAATGGTATATAATGGTTAATTGGCTTCTTGCTCGTCAAGTAGGTTTTCGACTTACCCACAAAAAATAAGTTAATTAAAGGTTTCTAAAATGAGAACCCAAACCTTATGCAATTTTTTCTCGTCAAACTATAATTTGGATTCTCTTTTCAGGTACTATTTGTCTCCGGAACGTGCACATGATAGTTCCAGATGCGGTAGAAAAAGGGTCCAAAGTGGAGATGAAGTGTCTCTATGACTTAGAACATGAAGATCTATATTCCGTGAAGTGGTACCGAGGGGACAGAGAGTTCTGCCGGTACTCGCCTAAGGACGTCCCTCCGCTCAAGGTGTTTAGGATACCTGGCATCGAAGTTGTGGTAAGTTATTGCTATACATAGAAGTATTAAAGTATAGAAACAGAATGTTGAAAATGCGACCAAGAAAAGGGAGGCACATTGGCTAACTTCCAGTACATTTTGGTCCGATGCTAATTTTCGAAAAAGAGAAGTAATAGGTTTAAATAACTATTATATTACACACTATTACTTTTATATTATATTACTTCTAGGCTTTTTCATTGTCAATAAAACTACATCGTAAAAAATTACAAACATTATTTGAAAATAGAGATATTTAATTTTTATTGACAGGGTGTCTGAAAATTTTCGGTCCTATATTATATACCGCATCCAGTTTGCTTTGGTACTGTTCATCTTGTTACAGGAACACCGTTATTTTGCTATAATGTAATAAATTGTTACAATATAGTAAAATAAAAATCTGCTCTTTGCGTAGTATCGAATTCAAAGTAGCCTACGTCCTCAGGTTTAAAATAATATCCATTGGTTTTCACCGAGTAGTTTTGGCGTAAACCATCTATCTCACCAAATATATCATAAAACTTTCTTACTTATTAGATTGATGTGAAATGTAATGAATAAATAGCAAATAATGTAAATAATAAATGATTTTTGTGATTGCTGATAGCTGAATGTTACAAGTGGTATGAAGGGTACGATTTGTACGTAAGTTCTAAAGCTCATTAACACATGGCTTTTTTACACGATACAAACGAAGGCATAATTATCAACAAACGCCGAGCTAAAACTACTCAATTATTCAATTTTGATTGAGCGACGTCACAGCGATTCGAGTCACTGCGCTGCGGCCGATCAAACGATTATCAATTTCGAATTATTTAAATTTGATAATCCCGAATTTAAAATGTCAAGTAGGACAATGATAGCATTGGTGAAAATACTTTACTAAATATGAAAATTATATATTGTGGGTATAGTGTGTAATTGTATTTTCTTCAGAACGAGCTGAAATTTGTAATAGCTTTTTTACCCGACTGCTAAGGAAGGTTTATGTTTTTCGCGCATATCTTGTATGTATGTATGAAAATTTATTTGTTACCTCGTATCTTCAAAACACTGGACGGATTTTGACAGTTAAGAGATTACAAAAATATATACAACATATGACTTTATATAAGTCATCATAGACAAATGACTTAATTTAGAATAAGTAATTGGCAATCAATTATTTCGCAGTCGGGTTATCAGTTTTTTTAAACTCTAAGCTTGTTATATGAATACCTCACAGGCAAAGCCAAGTGGATGATGACGGTTTCGGAATATTTTACCTAGGACTCGTGGTGATAGAAAATATACATAAATATCTAATGGAATTCATTGAACATGAAAGTAGAGCTTTCGCTCTACAATTTTGTCTCAGTAATACAGTATTATTTAATGAATTTAAAGAAGTCAAATGTTACAGTAATGAAAATAGGCCTTAGCGGATTCGCTGTGACCTCGCTTTACAGGCTCTCAGTCCTAGTGCGAGGAACAGAGACTAAACTCTGGTACTACATTGTTATTGTGTTATTATGTAACCGTTACATTAAGTAACCTACCTACTTAAATTCTTTATTGTACCGTCAAATTTCTTGTGCCCAATAAAAGTTTTTTTTTTTTATTTTTTTTATTTATTGATTGCTCGTCTCAATCACCCGGCATTGTTAGTTGGTTCCTCCGATCGTGCTTATTTATACAGGTTAATCCAATATGTACATGTATCAAACTACGTTCGTTGGTGGAGGGGTTGAATACACCGATTATATTTCTAACCATTTTGGATTATGTTTTTTTTTTACTTTCATTAACTATTAACAATGCGGATAAGAAAGTCAATATTACATTTAGGTATGCTCATTATCATATTGTTTTTGTTTCTCCACAATACAGGCTTGCCTAGTGTGGGGCCGTTAGTAAATACGAATATAATGTTTTAATTTCTCTACAAAATGCACTTACTTACTTTACTTTCTTCGGCGCTACAACCTTTTATGCCACTTCTACAATGGACTGCCACTCGCTGTGAACTTTGGCCTTCCTTCTCCAGGTGGTAAACTTCCCTATGGCCTTGAGATCTTCGTCGTTTGTTTGTCCTTTTTCCTAAGCCGATTGTTGGTTATTAGGCGGTCCGGTAATTTCCTTTATTGCAGTCTTCTTAACCGGGTTTTTTTAACCATAAAACATTTTTTTTGAGCTTGATTCAAAAATTTGATAAAACAAATAACTAAAATGCCGGTAAATTTATAGTCTGGAATAACACTCAATCATTCGTGAATTAACCGAGTAATTGAAGAAACTGGAAATAGAACGGGCTGCGAGTTACCTATTATGTTATGTAACTGATAGGCATAATGTTTCCTAGCTGAATCATGATTGTGTTGATGATTTACCGAATTTTTTTGATCGATTGTTTCGGGTAGACTATGGGATTTTTAACAATTTGAAATCAAGGTGACTTTGAATCCCCAAAAACTGGCATTGCCGATGTAGGCGATAAGTCTGCCAGGCTAAAGTGGGAATGGAGGGTCACGTCGAATGCATCCGGATAGATGAGCCCAGATCGTCACAAAGTGGGTGCCTACAGATGGGTGACGACGCGACGCCGACGCCGGGATAGGCCGAGGAGACGCTGTCGCGATGATCTTGACGCCTTCCAGACCAATTGGTGGGAAGTGGCGAGCGACCAGAAAGCTTGGAAAAGTATGGGGGAGACCTTTGCCCAGCAGTGGGACAGTATAGGTTAGGAATATAAAAACAAAGGAAAATTCAAGGGGATTTTTGTACAACCCCACTGGAGTAGGTACTATTATAAGACCTACTGTAATAAGAAAATTGAGGCATCTTAAGTCAAAAATAATTATCTCGAGTCTATTTTATCATCACAATTTTCATACTCGTAGTTGGTAATTAGTCTGTCGGAGAAGTTACGACTATTTTTACGACTCATAAACCTTCATGTGTTATCTCAACAGATCCTGTACTATTGTGATGAGACAATTTTAGGAAATGGAAATTGGTTTTTTTTTCTAATCAATTACTTTACATAAAAACACGTGTAGATAAGAACATAAGCTTCGTGAGCTTATGTTCTTATCTTCGATAATAAAATTATAATACTTATTTAATATGCATTTTGAAATATTATAATTAATATTTAAAAGAGTAGGAAATCAAAAAACACACGAATGAAATCCTAATAATAGACAGTAGCCGTAGCTATTTAACCTACCGTGTCCTATAATGGCTACGCAGTGTATGTATCTAACCTAACTTCATAACCACTATGCGACATGTCCTGTCATAGTAACACAAATAATTATAGGTATTATTATGTCCGTGTAATGGTAGCCTTCCGGTGTTGGCGACCACGACCGACGACCGCGACACGTGACCGCACGATTAGGTCGCTTGCATCTGACAGTACTTCACTAATGCCTAGATCACACGTACCGAGCGAAACGGGCAAGTCAGTAAAATGTTTCTCGGCCGAGACAGCGATGTTAGCAAGTAGCTTACATCACTCGCTCAGTCGATTACTCGGCGCTATGTTTTTACGTACTGAGTACTCGAGGCTGAGAGCACCGTCTCGGTATAAGCAGTGGGTCGCGCGACCCATTCGCGGTTATGTGTCGCGGTCGCTAGCATCGAAAGGCCACCTTTAGTATGAACTCTAGTGACCAGAGCCAAATACTAAAAGCCGGATCACTGAACAACACTAGCTGATACCATCCAGAGTACCCCTCATAACGTCCATGCGGGATGCTCAAATTTTATCGAGGTATGTACGTCAGAACATGGCTTCATTACTGTAAACTGGGGACCGTTAATATTTACTCGTATAAACTAGTAACAGCACATGCATATGCAAAACAGACTGTAGGTATTGCGTGCATGCAACATAATCCTAAAAATGTTGTACAAATTAACGACTTTTATGTTAGAGCATGTTTTACCAGTTAACAAATTGAGGGAAGAATAAAAAAAATATTGTAGTAACTTAATTTCATTTTTTATCACTATAATGATAAAATCACATGCGATCATAATAGAACGTTATCCTAATAGAACGCGATCACGCGATCGCCGCGCGAGCAAGCGATGCGACCGTCGCGCGAATCCGCGATCAAACGTACTAACGTCAAATAGGCGTCCCAATTGGCATCGCGTCGCGTCGCGCGCGACGATCGCGTGATCGCGTTCTATTAGGACAACGCCTTTGTCTACGGAACGTAATATTGTAGTTCTGTAAATAAGGCAAAAGTAATGCCACCTACATACATTGCGGTACCGCTCAAACAAAACCGCGTAGGAAGGTGGCTACAGGTAGAATAGAGCTTATATTTAGTATATACTGAGATTCCTACTTCGTCTTGATAGCATGTAGGCAGCACTCGTGTCAATGTCAATCTTTGCCTCACGATATTCTATTGTTTGATACTATATTATCCAATCTCTTTGATTAGATATGCCTATCCTTCCATCTCGTTTCATAATCAAATGTATAAGTCAATGGCTGGTTCGATTGATATGGCTTTTAGTTTCGGTTTCCACTGACATATACGTACACATCAATGCTAAATAAACATTCGCAAGATTTACCTTCTTCTTCTTCTTATCGTGTCACTAGTTCTTTCGAACCAGGGTGATGAAGAGGCTCCTTTCGTGCACTCATGATCTACCTATAAACTAGTTTTTTTTTTTTTATGTTAATAAAGTCGCAAGGCCTCGTGAATGTAAGAGGTTACAATGCACAGGACTTTAAAAGAGTCCGTTGACGCAGTAACAGCCATCTGCGGCTAACTGCATTAAAAGACCATCCGAAAAAAAATGTATTTGTATTTCGAGGCACTTTGATGGTCAGTCTCAAAAGCCGCGTAATTTACTAGCTACAATAATTTTGGTTGTTTCGAAATTATTTGATAACCTACGAAAGCATGGTTTCATAATATAGATTTCATAATAATCGGTGGTGCAGTCAGTTCGACCTACTTCCTATAATCCGTACCTAGGTACTGCGCTCCTCTTAGTTTAAGCATCAACAAGAATTTGCGCTCTACCTACAGCTTGTTCCTAATCTTTAAGCGGGAGGGCTTTACGGAGGAATATTTTTATATTAAATTGTACTAAATATCTACCTTGTTGTAATACTACTTAATATTATAAATACAAAAGTTTGGGTACGAGAGGATGGATAAATGGATGTTTGTTTCTTAATGACGCCAAATCTACAATGCGATTTGGGTATAGTATATCTTTATATTAAATTGTACTAAATACCTTGTTGTAATACCTACATACTTAATATTATAAATACGAAAGTTTGGAAACGAGAGGATGGATAAAAGGATGTTTGTTTCTTAATCACGCCAAATCTACAATGCGATTTGGGTATAGTTTATATATATTATATATATATTTATTTATATGAGCTTGAAAACTAATAAACAATACCCGAATACTAATTTTCGTACCTATGCCACAAGGATGCCTCCAACCCTGGGGTTGGAGCTAGTCTTTTCATAATAATCTGTACCATCAACGAAGGTCCCTCTTTCGCTTCTCTATCTTTTACTAACACAGACAAATCGACCAATGAAACGATGTTGGCGCCTTTGATTCGACTATTTGTTGAACGAAACCTCACACTATCTGGCGGAAAAATCTACGATCAATGGTATCTTGAATTATTTCTCTCTTCTACTTGAAATCCTATTTTTATTATTTGCGAATAAATATCTTGAATCTTGAATCCTAAAAAGAACCTTTTATAAAAGAGAAATAATTCCGTCCATTTACATCTAGAGAAAAAACATTTCAAGGAATTTTATTTCTCCTTATTTTCATGCCCAGAAGTTTTCTAGCATTCTTTACGTGAGTACCGCGAATGTATTTTATTTATGTCAAGCCAAAAGTGAGTAAAGTATTAAAAAGTAAATAGGCGTGTCTTTAGAATCTTAGATTCTTTATTGTACCTACATGATAGTATTTTTACAAACCGGTTAATATTAATAAAATACCTACGTACGTAGACACGCTTAGGTCATGAAAGCTTCCTTTTACCTTTGTGAGAGACAGTATAAAAATGATAACTTTGTGTAAAAACTAAACTTTTGCATAAATGAAAATTAGGTGTTGAAAATTTGAAAACGTTTAATTAATTATGTTGTTGACTGTATCCGCTTTACGCCATCGAAGTCTTTGAAGTGAGCCTGAATAATAATATCAAAACTTTCACAGAAATACGTATGTTATGGTTACGGGGATGCTGTTTTTAGAATAAATGAGCTCTACACGGAGAAATACACGTACATATGTGTTATTTTACCATTACTTTTGTTTTCAGAAGGATGAGAGTGACGCCAAGCGTTTGACGATACAAGCCGACTCGCAAATCGCGGAAGGAAAATATACTTGTGAAGTATCCGCAGATGCACCATCTTTCACAACAGCGATGGTGGACACGCATATATACGTCGTAGGTAAGTCTACACCAGCCTATCAATAAAAAATCCAATATATTGCCAATACATTTTATTAGTAACTATGAGATTTTGAAGTACCTTTATGCCTAGATGACACGTACCGAGCATACGGGCGGGACAGTAAAATGTTTATCGGCCGAGACAGTGATGTAAGCAAGTAGCTTACACTGTCTAGCACTTTTTCGGCCGTTTACTCGGTACGTGTGATTAAGGCATTAGAGCGTTTTGTATAAGGACGCGCTGCAAAAAACAAAAACGAGTGTCGAAGTCGCTCAGGTAAATACGCTAGTCTGAAGCCGCTTTTATGCCCGGGTTACACAAGGCTAGTATTTCAAGCCAGTGATAGCAAGCTAGCAGTTCTGGCTCGTGTGAACAGAACTTAATTTCTAGGCTATTATGCTAGTGAGCAAGCTATTAAGATTGTGTCTAAAGCTAGGATAGGATAAAAGAATAGCGTTCATTTTTGTGAGCCAGCTATAGCGACTCGCGCGATTATAGGTGCTAATTAATGTTAATAGCAATTACTAGCGGACGCTAAGTGCTATAGTCATATAATGCGTATAGATATGTTTTTTAATGTAAACATGTAACGAGACAACGTACAGAAAGTTTTGTAAACAGCCACACAAGACGTTGAAACACATAGATCAGTGCAACAGCGCTTATAGCAGTCGTCCACTTTGAGACATTTTGAAGCTCATTTTCCTACGCCAATTTCACTAGTTACAGAGCCCTTTACAGTTTTCTTGGCGATATAATGTCCAGCACTGCGTACCCAGTGCAAAATATTCCCATATAAGATAAATACGTTTCATTGCCCGAAATGCTCCAGTAACTGAGAACCAAGAGATTTTCTCCGAAACATGCTTAGTTGAAATACCTTCGAAGGAATTCCTTGATCAGAAGAGCCACTACGCCACTTGTGCCACAGATAAACTAACTAGGTGTCTACAACATTCAATAATTGAAAATTACTATTTCCTGTCTGAATTCAATACTAAAAACACTTTTCTCCTCACAATGCGAATGGCGAAAGAAAAACTAAAATGCGATTTAAACTTTACTGAAAGCTACGAAATAAACGGAGTGCTTTCTAAAAGCAATATTGAAAGAAATCGTATCAAAATGGTGCGACGCTGTTTCGTTTTACACCAACAATGGCGGTTTCAGCGTACGCCTATAGTACGAGACATAGCGATCGTAGATCGTGCTAGGGTGTACTTCTAACCCCAAACTAAGCCGAGCTTGTACTGTGGGAACCAGGTAACTGATAAAATACTGAAATAACATTTTTTTTTTGTACATTGTATGTATGTATGTAGCACAGACAAATAAAATACTACGTACTAGTAGCAGCTTTCATTGCAATTTTTAAGGTTTCTTATCTGAAGAAAACTAAAACGGTACCCTATTTCTAAGTCTACACTGTCTGCCTGCTGTCTCTCCGATGTGAAAATAGCTCTATCTTGAGAATCGTATTATGCAGCCGGTAATAATTAAAACTAGTTGTTCGCTCTGAACTGTGACTTCACGAAGATAATCTTTTTATAAAAATCTTTTCTAAGACCTTACCTTTCAATGCAATTGACTAAAATGAACAACCATTCGATACGTGTCGGTCGTCGGAGAGGCACGCACTCTCGTTGTCTACCGTCAGGTGGTCAACATGTAAATCTTTTATTGGCTGTAAAAGTCTTTTTGATAAGTCTTATTTACTAATAATTTTAGAGAGCTGTGAATATTGTAAAAATAAAAATAAATAAATAAATAAACATGCTTAGAGTCTAGGCCGTTAGAGTTTTTACTGCCCGAGGTAATCTTTTCCTTTTTCATTTGTTTTTTATTCTTATTTTTCTACCGACTTCAAAATAGGAGGAGGTTCTCGATTCAGTAGTTTTCTTAGAAAATGGTCTCATAGAAATTTCATTAAAATCGGTTCAGTTGTTTAGTTTATAAATCAAAATAACTGAAAAAAATTGTGATCGAAGAAGAAATTCCGTATTTTTTTTCCCTGTGACTTTTCAGTCGTGTTTATAGTCCAGTTGAAGTGGAGGTAAGTTTTTGTAAAACCTTGATTACATAATCCACAGCTCTCAGAAGTAACACTTACATTTTACACTACTAGTTAATATACAAAGTAAATATTGTCGACAAATGTTACACACTTGTCCTTTACGACACATAAATTAAGTTCTGTCGAAACGTATAGTTACCTAAACGTAATAACTAACTTTAGAATAGCGGCAACGGGTTAGGACTACGAATAATGGTCAAGATAAAACCAAACCACACACATAGTCAGTTGTATTGATTAATTTACCGCGTTGACTGGTAGAAAATGCTATTATAGCATTAAGTCCTCCCTCACTTATGTAAGTGTTAAAGTGTTAAAATAAATAAATTTAATTACAGAAAGTAATTGGTATTAATTCTAATAATTAATATTAGTACCTACCTACATGTGCCTTCTTTTTGTATAAAAGTACATTGTGATACTAAGGACCTACCTATTATGTTTAATAAAGTTGCAGCACAAAAACACAAAAATAAGTACACTTACGCTTACACAATCTGGCGAACCAAACAAAGATGACATGACAAAGATGCGAAGAACGCAATTCGTATGTCAAATTGGTTCTGCGCATCCTTGTCACGTGGTTCGCCACAAGTTGTTTGACGCTTAGTATACACACTGCTGACTGCTCCGGAGCAATACTTACTTAATCATTACACTGATCTGTGACATTGCCTATTAGCAGTTTGTAAAAGCCACAAACACTGATATGACATTGAAAAGTGAAGGTTCTAATTTCAGTTTTTTTTAACGTTTGTTACCTCATAAATATGAATATAATAAAAATAAATTAAACTTTTTGTATTTGAAAGAATATACTTCCAGTTTGGTTCCATGGTTTCATGAAAATCGGTTCAAAACTTTGATTTATAAACCATATAACTGAAAAATGACGTCATCCAAGTAAACGATATTGCGTGTTTTGCTTCACTGTGACTATTCAATGGTGTTTATACTGAAGTCGGATGTAGTACCTAAGCTTTTGTAAAACCTTGATAATAGTTTACGACATCCGGCCTACACGTAACATCCGGGTTCCCAGAATAGCATACCTTGAGTATTTGAAGCATGACCTAGTGTCGAAGCGAGTCGGTAACGTACAGGGTATGGGCGTATAGCAGCGTTTACGTCTATTAGTTACCTATCCTTTGTGCCCGCGTCAACCACAAGGTAAATCATATGTAGCGACCATCAAAGAACCACCCACAATTGGATATTTGGAATATTTAGCTTTATAAAACTAAATATCATACTTGGTGAAAACTTGAATAAGCGATTGATTTTTGTGACCAAAATACATCGTTACATGTATTTATATGTAAATATAGTAGTAATATAGAAAAAAAGTTAATAAAAAAGGCTTAGGATTCGAATTAACTATTAAAATGTTTTTCTATGGACAAAATACAACGACTTTAGTACCTAACTAATGAAATCATAAGTATTATCTATTGAATTATAATCAGTTATAATGTACTAGCTGACGCTACGCATTTTCAGCTCTTGACGAACACATCCTCCAAGTTTCAAGTCTCTACGTTCATTGGTTTGGCTTGTACATTGTCTGTCAGTCAGTCAGTTAGTCAGGTCCAAGCCAGTATAATATAAGTATATTAATATATATTAACAATAATAAGTAAAATTGAAATATTAAAGCGTTGCAAATTGTATTGTGGTTACTGAGATTCCTTTATGCTACGGCCACATTCTGTTCGTCTTATAATAATAATTGAAAACCACTGTATTAATTGATTTATGCGAAGTTTCATCCATCCACGTTCTATCTTGAAAAACAAATGGTGGTCCCCAATTTACAATAAATAACGCAAACTGGGATTTGTCAAAGTTGTACAGAACAACCGCCCGGAATCCTGGGCAACTATTTGTAAGGGTCAAATACTTGAGTGTTCAAATAACTTACTGTCTGAATTAAGGCTGGTCAAATACACAAGAATATTGTCCCAAACGACAATCCGACCTTTTTAATGACAATACCGAGCAAACTATCCTGCAAGAAAATCCATGGTTTTGGTTAAAAATATTAGGTCAAGTTTTAAATTACATATTTTTTTTTAATTAATTACATTACAGCCACGTCTGCCGTATGCCAGACGATCTTTGGGCCAAAGCTGCCAATGATTGGATCGCTAAAAGGCAGTGTGGCAGACCACGGCAAAGATGGCGCGATGTGCTTGATCCATACCAAACCGATTGGCCCAAAACAGCACTGGACAGAAATTGGTGGAAAAAAGGGAGGCAGGCCTTTGCCCTACAGTGGGACAGTACAGGCTACTGATAATAAGTATAATAGATACTTATACCTGATATAAAATAAATATTTGTTATACGTTTCTACACTACCCTGTACTTTGAACATCACAAACATAAACACATAAGGGTTCAAAGGATTCAACAAAGTCCAATGGCGACACAAATTTCAACTTGGGTTTGTTGAAATACCAACCTATAACCACAGAATTAATAATAATTGGTTATTAAGATGTTGGGTTCGGCAATGGTAATTACCCAACAGGCGATTGTTACAGGAATTTCAGTTAATTTAAATACCACAAGATATGTATTTAAAATGATTTTTACGTTAAATGGGTTTGCATGGGTTTTTATTATATATTCACACAGTTTTGGATTTTTTAATAGTTTTGTGTCACTTTTTTAACATAATTATAGTTTTGTTGGTTCGCAACCAAGTGTCGAGTTTATTCATGAACGAGTTTGTGGATGCTGCAGAAACAACATCTTCTGGCAGTATATTCCAGTTGTGCACCACTCTGTTGCTAAGGAAGTATTAACTTAACTGCCCGTTTTTGCCTTACCAGTTTGATCGTGAATCAGAATTTTCAGTTCATATTTAAGTGTGAAGGTAGAGTCCTTGAGTTTAAATTCCAAGACCACTGCGGGCTACGACAATCATCATAATCTATAGCAGTCACTGCTGGGAGTCAATGAATGAATGAAGTATATTCCAGTTGTGCACCACTCTGTTGCTAAGGAAGTATTAACTTGATTGCCTGTTTTTGCCTTACCAGTTTTATCGCGAATCAAAATTTTCAGTTCATAATTTTTAAGTGTGAAGGTAGAGTCCTTTAGATTAAATTTCAAGACCACTGCGGGCTGCGACAATCATCATAATCTATAGCAGTCACTGCTGGGCGTAGGTTTCTCCCAAATTGCGCCACTGAGACCGGGCTTTGGTTCTTCTCATCCACTCTCTGTCAGCTACAGTGCACAGATCATCGCTCCATATAGCCAGTGGTCAGACACCTAGACGCCTAGACGCGGTATTTGCTTATTGCTGTCCTAAATCTTTTTATTTTCTGCAGTGCTGCCAAAAGAGGGACCATCGATGTACGGGTTGAAGCGACGATACAAGCCCGGAATGAAGCTGAAGGTGGAATGCATCAGTGGCGACTCCATGCCTGCTGCTAACTTGTCCTTCTTCATCAACAATGAGCGGGTGAGTCTTCGGCCATAGTCATAGTTCATTCATTCATTGTTAAGAAATTGTTCAAGTCAAACTGAGTACAGTCGCCTGCACTTCTTCTTCTTAGCGAGTCGATGGTACAAATCATATTGTCCCGGAAAGATAGGTGGGCAGCTCAATTGCCTGGACTATGATGTCTACTTCTCATATTTATAAAGTTAGTAGAACATTTTTTTATTACTTTACAAATGAAAACAATTGGACCAACCATAGACCGTCGCAAACTATCTATAGGTAGAGACTTCAAAATTCGTGAGATTATTCGCCTTACACTTCTTGAGGTTACACTTGCAAAAGAAGTTATGAGTGTCAGTCAGCGAGTATTTAAAACAGCCAATGAATTCTGATAAAATATCGTAGTATAGTATTGTAGTTTTACCATACAAAATATTAAATCAAATATTATTTATTATAAAGTAAAATCCCCAACCTAATTGCTCTTCTAAAATAACCCTCAATGTAGATTTCAAACAAAGCAATTTACCATAATGAACAAAATATTTGGACTGTTATTTGATTTTCAGCAGAGGAAGAACATAATTGTACAAATATCTTGAATTTAGTATTAATAATATTCCATGGTGAAACAAATCAATACAGTTTTGGTATTTAGGTACACCTACCTACCTACTTACTTAACCATAATATTTTTGTGCTGGTAACCGAACTTACTAGAAAACAAAATATTTATACAATGCTTAACTACGGAATTTGTTTGTTTGTTTGGATTACTCTAAATATAAAAGATAAAAATAAAATTATAAATAACATAGTCGGTCGTTGTCTCCACCAGAAGGAAACGTGCCCAGAACGCTGGCGGCATTGCCACGTGTGTTTTGTCTTTAATGACTAAAAATGATAAATATGTAAGGCGAATTGATCGATTACTACACCTTTTACCTAGAGTCTTCGATTGTAGGTAGGATTAAAGGTAAAGCTTTGTTATGTATACCCTACTTACCTCTTGCCAGGGACAATCCTGGCCATATCAATATAAAGGGTATATCGGTGTTGGACATTGACGTAGGTGCTACGTAGGTTTTATTCTAAGGTCTAAAAGAACTTAATGGAAAGGAGAAAATGTATTTTTAGCTGTGTAAAATAACCGTCAACGTAAACGTAACAACAAAAACTTTTGAATAAAGTTCTAAAGTAACTGTGCCACAGAATTAATAATTCACTAGCAGAAGTCAGATTGATGGACTGGACAGCACGACAGTGTTAGTTATTCTCCGTGACAGTGTACAGTCAGCTGCACAGACATGTATACACTCCCAAGCTTTTACATTTATATTATTCTCTTAATTTTGCAAAGACATTCTTCTTCTGACAAGTAATACATTAATTTGAAAATGCTTGCGTGCACTTTTCTTTGTAACTTCATCGTCATCCGGACTGGGTTCGACTGAGTCTCATGTTTTTTTCTGTCTCCGTTATTTTTCTCCATCGATTTTTCACTTTTCTTGTAATTTCATAGTTTTACATTAGTTCATAAGACGTTACGTTAGTTAACAAAAATATGTATTAATAACTTATATTAAAACTAATTAATACGATGATGTCACGTATGAAAATTAATAGTAGAAATATGTTTATTAGGTATCTGACGATAAGCGTAAGAAATAGTTTAGCTAGACCTTGGTTTTGCTGACCGTTCTAACTAGACTCTAGGGATCCGCAAATACTAGTAAAGACGGTCTGTATGACCGACTGTATTTACCACATTATGGAACATTTATTCTGTGACCGTGTAAACACCAACCGCGTCTGCAAAATTATGAAACTTTATCAAATTGTTGGTTCGTTTGGCGGTTTTTGAACTGAATATGTTATGATATTTTTGTCTGATGTACCTACCTATTATTACTTATTACTAGAGGACGTGGTGGCCGAGTGGATGAGGCCCTTACCTTGCAATCTGACGGTCGCGGGTTCGAATCCCGGCAATCATGCGTATGCATCCCACGTTCTCGCAACGGTGAAGGATAACATCGTGAGGAAACCGGCATGTCGTAGAACCTAAAGTTCGAAAACATGTGTCGTGTGCACGAAAGGAGCCTCTTCGAGGCGCACTTGAAATCCTTTCACCACATTGGTTCGAAGGAACTAGTGACACGATAAGAAGAAGACCTATTATTACTGAAAATATTTCTTGTAAATGGAAGGTATATTTTGTAAAGCGAAGTCGAACGCTTTAGAGTGACCCATGTCAGAGGTGGTTCTAAAACTTCGATATTAGAGCCAGTGACTGGCTTACCTGCTCGAGAAATTAGGAAGAAGCTTTTTATCATGCTAACTTAACAAAAGTCTCGTATTGTGTTTAATTATAACACCAAAACCTTTACTTTTACCTGCACTAAAACACTGTAAACAATTTACCTACTATCTAATTTCTAAAAGATGAGGCGTAAAGTGGCAAACATTTGGCTAAGTAGCGCTGGTATTTTATAAGTATAAAAACAGCTAAAAATAATAAAACATTTTCTTAAAAGCCTTTTTGAACATTAAGTGAAAATCTTTGGCAGAAAAATCTACAACCTAGTGCCTTTCTACCATTAAATAATTTATCATCGTCTATTTACCGTTGGAGCTGACGTGACCGTTACCTAATGGGTCCTTTGATGTGGGATTCTGTAGTTACAGTGTCGAATCAGCCTTTTGTTTATTATTATAAGGATAGGGTGCCCCATGACACAAAGCAAAGGATGAACAATGTTTTATAAGACAGTTAATAACGGTTAGTGATATGTTCTTTTAATTTAAAAATTGTGTACCCTTCTTTGCTCCGAATATTACCAACGTTTTCTATTTGTTTTGGTTTGAAAATTAATTGACTTAATAAGTGGTCATAAAAAAATTAGTCCTACAAAGTGAGGGTTGTTGTTTTAATGTCTAGATGTATAGATGCTTAAAATCCCATATTATGAAAATCATGTAGTTAGTAAGAGTAATAAGAAATAATTTAAATGGAATAGTGAATAACTTTAGTAAAACGTATGTAGGTATCTCATATCTATCATCTTATTTTCGTTATTACCATTATCAAGAAGAGACGTAAAATATCTTAGATATTACGTTTTATCAAATGCATAAACGAAGGATTTTATCATCTAAGTTTATGAAAGTATTTACAATTATCAAACAAAAGTCACAAATGTACAACAACCGATTTCAATTTGGACTGTTCTCAGTGCTCTAGTGACTCAACACCACTGAAAAGTCATAGGAAAGCAAAATACGTAGTTTCGTTAACTTGATTGACGTATTTTTTTAGCAGAAATGTCGAAATCGGAGCTAACAAACGTTAAAATATAAAACCGAATTTGGAACCTCATCTTTTTTTGAAGACGGTTGAAATACAAAAGGAGGAAGATAATATGAGAGGTTCCTTAATACAGCGGGTTCAAGTACCTATTAATGGATAGTGAAACTTTTGCCTCGGCCATTCGGCTAGCTTGATGAAAGCGATGCTGGGTAGGGTCGATCATTAGCGAAGATTTATTTCTGGATAAAGTATTCAATTTACATAAACCTTGTTGGCGCTTAGCAAAAATGTTTTTATTATTCTGCCACTGGAAATAACATCAAGAAACTGGGTGAGGATATCAAGCCGAGTCGACATCATGCGGAAATCGTATTCAATATGCGAGATGCAGAGATTTACAAACGTGTACATAAATGTACTGTTTGGCTTACCAATCTTATCAGTGATACTTACCAATAAGAAACGTAACATTGAATAACATCTCAATTATATTAAAAGTTTATAGTTTTGTTTGATACTCAATCAATCCAAACAACTTAACCTTTTTGGCTAACATTCGGTATAGGTATAGTATTAGACAAAAAAAAGGGCTTCACCCGCAAAGTATCGAATAAAAAGTATTATGTGTTGTCTTGAACAGTTTATGGTGAATTTCAGCTCAATCGGTTTAGTATTTCTGGCTTGATTGAGTATAAAGATCCGTCATCTGTGAAAGCTTTCACCTTAATAAATTTTGTGGAATCGTTTACAAAAAAAACTATGCATGACCAGTACTTATAGGGAAAGGATTATAGGCAGGTAAAATGTTGAAGGTATCGTAGTATGGTGCTTGAGGTTCGAGCTTTGAACCTACACACTGCTGGCGAATTGCCAATTCCAACGATCCAACCATTTTAATTAGTTATCGCTATTAGCTACTGTGCTAGGAGAGCCATCTGTGTTCCTAACGAGGTAATAGGTAAGTAAAAATAAATTGAAATTTAAAAGTTATTATTTCAAACAATAATATTTTTGTAATCAATCTTAAGTAAAATGAATGTAAGTTATCATGTACATGCCTACAAGAATTTCAATCATTTAAGATATTTAAAAATATTACCATTTAAAATACTGCAGCAAAAAACGTAAAAAATATCAAACAGAAGTACATAGGTATCTTCTCGAACCTGAGTATAGTGCATTAATACATTATTCAAACTTATTTTAAATTCTAGCTTTAGCCTGGTTCTCTAGGGTGCAAAATATCTACTTTTGGTTCAGTATAGCAACTAAAACTTGAAGCTTGAAATTCTTGAAGCTATCATGAGAAAATAACATTTATTGTTCCTAGTCAAAAACTTAAAAAGGAAAATCCCTAAAATAAAATTTACACAATTATAAACAATGACTGACCTTGTTATGAATTTATTTTTACCAGCTGCTGCTTATGGGGGTAAAATGTAGCTCATTCCTTATCTAGAGCGTGAAAAGTAGTAGGCGATGATTACCTTTATTTTTTAATCGGTAACTTTTTGAGTCACTATATTTATGGCGAATTGAAATGTATACTCAAATACGGGCCAAATAAAGTTACTAACTAAAAATTACTTGAAATTAAAGTGTACGACGCCGGCTGCTTCTAATTTTGAAAATTATTTTGACGCATTTATGTTAGTTAACATACTTTATTTACAAGCTTGGTAGCTACTAACTACACTTGTACGTCACAGTTACGTCACGTTGATCAAGTTTTCGAAAAATAAATATTGCTATTCCTCGCGTCTGTACCATGGTCAAGCCATGATCGTTTTATTTGGGATTTGGGTTTCAGGGAACCCATTGCCACCAAAGCCATTCACTTTACTCTTGAAAGCAAGATTGCACTACATAGCGAAGTTCAATCTCTCTATAAAATAATAAATAGTACTGCATCCTACCAAAACACATTCTGTGCAATCACAAGTGCTCTATGTATGAGTGGAAAACCACCACGCGGCTTTTCTTGTACTTTTTTGGTTTGTATAAACCTACAAAATATACTCGACCATTCAGGAAAAAATAAAAAAAACATAGGGCGATTCTTTGTAGTTCAAACGGCTTATTTTATAAATTTGTAAAACTTCGTACTATAGTAGATACTTAGGTACTTTAATTAATTATATTTTTGTTTTTATAACTTTAGCCTTTACCGAATTTATGTGGATTTCGTCATGAATTTCAAATATATACAAAAGCGTTCAGTTGTCTGAAATACTAAATAGTCCTACGTGATTTAATTATGTATTCACAATGATTGTTAATTATATGAAAAACGGTATGCTGCCCACGTATTATTGGACATTTTCTTTCTTCATAAACTATACCCATATTACCTATACTAAACACTTTATACTGAATACTGTTAATTAAGTATCTATTATTTTGAACAGCCTTTTTTATTCACAAAAAAAAACGTATTTTTCGCAACGTCTATCCAACTGCCCACTGCTTCCGGTACATTGGAGAGTTCATTTATCTCTTCTAACATGCTTGCCAGAGGCAATGCCTCTCTTTTCATTAGTTACTCCTACAGGAATTACGTAATACTAGGTTTTAGTAGATACCTTCATTTTTTTTTATTTATGTACATTACCAGCCATAGTTATCTCAAAAGAAAAAAAGTCATTGTGTCCAATTAAAACAGAATGCGTCGAATGCTCTTGTAGCTAAAGAGTTCCTTATTTTTAATGATCGTAACAAACATTCCTATAGTAGTGTGTATTACTACATTATTACAATAGTGCTTATTTCTTGTTCTTTTTTTGTATTGTATTTTCGCACTAGCTAGAGGTAGTACCTATTGTAATGTATTTAACGCATATACCTCTTTGATATCAGTATTGAAACACCATTCAAAGCCCTTTGAAATACAAGGTAAATCAATGTACTATACATTCTCGTACATACCTAACAAAATGAATTCAATAATTATTTCTAACATAAATTATATATTATATCCGCCAGTAATGGTAGGGGAGCCGAAGAGGAGATTTCGGGAATTACTCCAGCGCGGCAGATTAATATACAGGGGGATACCTTGCACCCGGTTAAGTACCTCCACCAAATATAAGCCCCCTAGATAAGGCCACCCGTGCAGGATAAAGGATCAGATTAGTAAAAAAAAAATTGATCATCAGACATTCTCGAGCGCGTCAGATTTAGATAGGGTGAGTTAATTACATAATAATAATTAATTACATAATTATATAATGAGTTCCTGGAATATAGAGTTATCAAAAGCTGACAGATAACCATTTGTAGAATGAGTGAAATTTTCTGATCGTAAAATAGCTTCGGTACTTTCTGCTGCTGGTTCTGTTGAATGTGTGAATGTTCGGAGAAGCCAGCAATACATGTAGTTATAATTAGGTACCCTTGCAATGCTTCCGGGATGTGTACTGTGTAGTAAGAAACGAACAAGTATAGATTAATAAGGTAGGATATTAATTATCCGTAGTAATGCCACGGGTAGCAGCGTAATAACTCTACAAAATATATTTAGTTCAACTAAAATTTACAATGTGGCCTAATACAACAGTATTTTATCTAAACCCCTTTTACAACAGGCCAAAAAACTTAAATATCAAAGCTTATCATAACAAGGTTTTACAATAACATACTACAAACGACTTAAATTGGACTGTTTTAGTTACTGAAACATCACTGAATAGTCACAGGGAAGCAAAATACGCAATTAAGTTTACTTGGATGACGTAATTTTCACAATTTTTTTATTTCAAAACCATAGCACTGAACCGATTTTAATAAAATTTCTATGGGACTTATCAGAAAAGAATCTGAAACTTTTCAAATCAAAAAAATTCAAAACGGTTTTTAAAAAACAAAGTTCTGAGGTAACAAACAAAAAAACAAACGTATTAAGAATCTCCTCTTTTTTAAATCGGTTGAAAACTAGAATTCAACTGAATCTTATTATGCCCCATTTGCGTGGAAACAGATCAATACCAGATGGCCGACCGGACACAAACATTGTAAAACAAACTGACAAACACCATTCATTATAATAATATCAAGTCAATTAACGACTGTCAAACTATGGTGGCTGTTGAAGCTATGTTTACTAAGTAAACTAAGTAAACGTACCAAAGTCAACTGGTTTTCAATAGCTTGGACCAAATTTCAACAACAAAAACACACGAAAATCAATCAATGAGCTTCAGTAACAGTAATGTTTCTGTTATTGTTATTCTCGGCCATCTCAGAAATTAGGTGCTTACTTGCGAAGCTGCGACTTGCAAAGGCTCTCAGTGGATATGGAACAGGAATAATCCAAATAGGTATTTATCTAGGTGCGTATAAGTAGGTACATACATATATGTATGAGGTCGCAGGTGTTGTGAGGTACAATCATTTCATGTTAGAAACTAATTGACCGAGCGAAGCGATGTTTAGAAACTGGGAAAATCGGCATTTGTTTGCGCACGTCTATGTAGGTACAAGTATGTGGGTGGGTGGGTATGTATCATTTATCAGTCCGACGATAACTATCAAACCGTCATCCGATTTTGATAAGTTCAGAACATTTTCTTAGTTTGTAGATGAGCTAAATCGATTCGGGCGCGTGAGGACAAAGCTTGGGGCAAACTACAGTTTAAGGTAGTATAGCTAGCGTTTAGTATGAATCGGTAATTGTTTCAGGCGCTGTCGCAACACGTGCTGCATCGGGTTGATGGCGAGAAACCTGGCGGCGCTATGTCAGCTTTCAGCACGATACAGTTCGTCGTGCAAAAACACCACTTTGTCAGAGGGAAAATAAGGGTATGTACGAAAAACATCTCCTGTTTTGGTTTTTTCTAGCCTCTGTAGTATGTTGTCATCGCGACCTTTAGTGTGGTTTCAGACTAGCGTTTTCGGCGCGCGTGTTTTATTTTTTAAAGCTCGTGTACGCGCGTCTCTCCACTTGTTTGAGCATTGGCGTGTTTACGCGCCCGAGCACCCGCTATTTCACTAATAATGACACGCGCCATCCACATACCGAGCGTAAACGCTCGGTGTACTCGCGTTCGGCTTGTGAACCACGCATGTGCCCAAACGCCCGTATATGCACGTAAAAAACGCTAGTTTGAAACTCCCCTAATCGGTGTCATCGACCCGCGGAGTAATTGGACGACCCGGATTTTTTTGCTTGTCCTTGGCAACTATTCGGTCAGAGCTTTCATCGGCTATCACATTATTTAAACGATATGAGAAATAATTTAAGGTTGGGTTTTTAGCTGAGGCTGTTTAACTAAAGAATTAAAAAGATTTTTGAGAAATCCCTTTACGAAATAGCCAGATAACTATTGAACACATCCGTCTCCATAGGACATAAATTTCATACTAAGTACTTTAATATTCAGTAGAGTAGTAAGAATCACGTATGTTTGTGGTTATTCTTACTCTGTTTGGCTTCAAGATTATTGTGATAATCTACGCACTTGTATAGCTTATAGACGTAGAAGTTTCTCAAATGGATCTTCGAGGAAATCTTCATTGAAAAAGCAAAGGATACTAAATGTACAGATCTGTGGCGGCTGGACCCAGAATTTTCTCGCCGAATAATTTTTAGAGCAACTTGATACGGGGAAATTATAACACTACAATTTGAGTACAAATGAACATATCCACTTCTGCAGAGAGGTAGAAGGTCTTGAGTGCAAGGAAAATTATTGCCATACGAGTATCATGAATGAACAATGAGCTTTTTCGTTGTTTTGCACTCGTTGCAGTTGTATGTTTAATATTTAACTTTTAATAAGGTGAATAATAAAACTTCTTCAGATTTAAAAAATAATAAACTTACTTTTTGGGTTTGCGGTTTTAAAAATAATCAAGGTTTTACAAAAACGTACAACAACCGACTTCAATTGCATCGTTTTAGTTACCGTTAGAACCACTGAAAAGTCGCAGGGAAGAAGAATACGCAATTTTGTTTACTTCGACGACATATTTTTTCAGTTATTTTGATGTAAAAACTAAAATGCTGAAACGATTTTCATGAAATTTGTATGGGGCTAATCTGAAAGTATAGGTATACTCTCAAACAAAAAAAAATAAACGGTTTATAAACAACAAAGTTCTGAGGTAACAAACATAAAAAAAAATAGGTCAACCAGTCACTTACTCAATCTAAATACCTACCTGAAATCCATACCTATGAGAATTATTTTCAAAATCAAAATGTCTTAATTCAATTTGTGGAAAAGTTTTTGCCAAATTATAAGTAATCGACTACCTATGTAATCGTATCTACGTATGTTCAGATCCGGTGTACGGCGATCATCTACTCAATATACCTGCAAAGCTTGGAGAAGAGTGCGGATGAAGAGAGGGTGCGCACCACTCCCATCAGCCACCCTGAGATCAGGGAGTCCTTAGTTTTCACGGGAAACCGCATATCAGAAAAAAGTAAGTGATCTCTATGAGGATGATATTGGAGGGAAGTCTGAATTCAAATATCTCAATAGCAACTAATATTACTGTGTATAACAAACTATAATGTCCAGACTGTGTGTGTATACCAGATAGTGTAAAAGATGCACCGAATACCGCAAATTTTAAGGTAAAATAAAAAAACAGGCTCATCGAAAAGACGTTCTACAATTATGACGAATTAATATTTTTTTAAGGTCGGAGAAACACTCGACAGGAGATATTTTTATTATATATTAATTTAATTATTAAATTTTACCGTGACTTCCAATATAATTAATTGAATTATTTAGTTACAGAAATTAATATATTCATATTTAATAAATTTATAGTTATTAATGGCATTGTATGTAAACAACACATGACTTATTTAGTGCCCTATAATTTAACAAATTATTAATAAATTGTTTATACTTTATATTATTAACTAAGCACCCGTGACTTTGCTCACATTTTATCGAAATACATAGTATCCTTCCTATGTATTTTCCAGCTCACTGACTATAACTTTAACTACCAAATTTCAATTTATTTTTACGTAGGTTTGCCTAGCATGCCTAGTTGATAACGCTAATTAATGCCTAACTTTCCAACGAATATTTACACTAACTTTGTGAAATGTAATTGTTTCAAGACACGAAAATACAATGAATTAAAAATATTTTACCACGGAACTGTTCAAGAGTGTGGAAAAGCCACGGCTGTCGGCTCGCTTGACAAACTTCAGCGAAATGTTCGTTGTTCCGGTTATCATAATTGGTTTATCTTTGTTGGGTACTTTCAACTTAAAGTATACCTACTTATTATTTACAATACCTATACTTAGAGAGACGCAGTCTCTAAGTATTCATCGACACTGCTGGTGTTGTGTAGTGACACTTGTGGAGTTAAATTTATTGAGCTGCCTGTTATCAACCTCCGAGCTTGTAAAAAAGGTTACATGATTCTCAAAAACATTATCTTCATCGAACTGTACATAATCTAAATGTATTTTTTGGAACACTCCAAAAAATTGGTTATGTTTTTCAAGCGCTCGAATGCTCTATCTTTATTCGAATAAAAAGAGAATTTATTTCATGAAAGTAATTGAAAATTTAGCGTTCAAATAATTTTATATTTTTTGTTTCAGATAGCACTTCAAATCAAGGGTACTCCGCAGGCACAACACTATCTCTGGTCTTACTTACTTTAGCTACACTTACCCGATAATTTAATTAGATAGTAAATTATTTGTATAAAATAACTGTAAATAGCAGTAAACTCTTATATTGGTGTGTTCAAATTAAAGCATAGATATTTATCTCAAAAAAAACTGTTTCCCATGACTGAAAATTATCTGTTTTTGCATCGTTATACTTTGTAGTTGTGCCAACCCGAATTTATGTAGGGAATGTTTCATTAAATGAAATGCCTGCATGAGAGTTTTGTTCGTTATTTTTAACCCTTGATGATTCGCGTCGTGGATGCTTACTTGAAAGCACTGTTTCAGCTTAAAATAATTTATTGAAAAACAGAAAAAAACATCAATGTACACACAACAAAACATATTAAAATATGGAATGAGAAACACTGCCAACAAAAGTGCTAAAAGTATTTTCTCAAAATGCTTGTGCTTGACGATCGATACTTACTGAAATCGTTAAAACTGTACGTAGAGGTAATCATTTCGTAAGTTTTCGCATTGCAGTTAAACTTTTCGATATTTTACGAAACCGCTGCCAGCTTATAGAAAGAATGAATGTATATATGGCTAACTCTACGAAGCGCTACACAATAATTCGATTACTTAGGCAAGTCAAGTCACCCAACTGTGCTCGCTGTCTCTAGAATGGGCTGCTTCACCTGTCGTCAGATAGGTAAAACTTTATTTTCTAAAACAAGTTGTCGCCCGTAACGCACCTCGCGAGACCTATAAGTCATGGTGATCTAAAAGTTTGTACCAGACTAGCGTTTTTTGCGCGCGTACCTATACGGCTTTAAAAGCCGAAAGCGCGTAAATGCGCGTATACGAGATTACAACAGCGTTTAAGCTCGGTTTTTCGGTAACGAGTGTCAGTAGTGATGCGGATGCTCGAGCGCGTAATCACGACAAAATCGACAACACTCGTACGAGGGGCGCCACGCGCGTACACGCGCAAAAAAAACAAAACACGAGCAGCGAATCCGCTCGGTTAATACGCTAGTCTGAAACCGCTCTAACATAACTTCGATATCTAAGCGACAAAGGCCGAACAATACTAGAACTGGCACCATGGTGGCTGTCAATCTGCAAAGTTGCTCAGCATTAGATCCCGGGCAAGAATATTATGTGATTGATTCAGATTTTCCATCCGTGCCACTTACAATACAGTCAATCCTTTTGTGATCCTAGAGCTTATTTATAAACCTACTTGATGATCATCAGTCATCATTATCGTGACTTCCATAGAAATCTTATATAAATAAAGGTGAAACTAAAGTGTACTCAAGTGTGTAGCACCTCTGCGCAAGCTTACTAGTTTCCCAGTAGTTTTCTAGACATTTTTATGGCACATAACAAAGGAGTTGGAATCTCGTCTGCGCATAGATGCAGAACAAACGATATATTTGGTACGATGGAATACTTTTACGAGGGTGCTAGGGTACGCATTGCGAATATCTGCAATGGAATAAAATATTGAGTACGTACAAATATGTGCTGGCGGAGGAAATGGACTTATCCGTACCTACATCATTCACACGTAGTAGATCTACGTCACATTTCGAAAATAATATGTGTCAGAAATAAAAAGGAGCCAACAAAAGTTTGACAATTTTGGTTACCGTCAGGATGATGAGTCACCTATCATAGGTATATAACGTTGAAATGCTATCCAAAAATTGCTCCCAATTTGTTTCTATTTGCTTCCTACAATAAAATATTTGCTTCCTATATATTTTTTCAGTCCGATGCTTAATTTTGAAACAGCGCTAAAAAACATTAAATAAGTACCTAGTTAAAAACTGCTCTCCTAACGGAGCCGTGAGAATTATAAAAGGATCTGTAAATTTCAATAGACTGAATAGGAACGAGTAGTATCTGCTTATTTACCATTTTTATGTAATTTTAAGTATTTTATTTTTGGCCTATAGCCACCTCAAGCTTAAACTTAACCGTGCACATTTTTCAGGAGCTAAGTTGGGCTTTTTTAGACTCTAGAGAAGCTAGAGCCAATTTATGTGGCTCATTTGGCTGAAAAATGTTTGCTTAAATATCCTATGAAGTTCTGTTTTATCATCCTACAGAGAGTCCTTACATTACTCTTATTTTATAGTTGAAGTTGGCGTCGGGATCCCAGAGCAATCTTTCCGGATGACCCCAGGCGGATCTTTAGCAAACAAGCCTCGGTCATAAAATTGAGTGAAGTAAATTTACCTACCTATTTTGAAGCCCAATAGGTCTCATTCCTTTTATTGTCATTTCTGGTCATGTAAATATGTACATTTACGCGCTTTCTGGTCACGTAGTTCATTTCTTCGCGTAGTCTAACCGTTCATGAGGCGTTAGACTTTAGATCATCAAGGCTGATAGATCTCGAGAGTTAATCGTACGGCCACAACTTGTTTTAGAAAAAGTTTTACCTATCCGACGACAGGTGATGCAGCCTATTCAAGCAGGTCATAAAATTGAGTGAAGTAGATTTACCTACCTATTTTGAAGCCCAATAGATCTCATTCCTTTTATTGTCATTTCTGGTCATGTAAATGCATAATTATTATGTAAGAAATTCACGATCCCAAACTAGATTATGAATGCAAATCCATGTATTTACAATGCAGGGCAATATAGTACCCTCAGCTACTAGCGTAAACAAGTAGGTAAGTGTTTTAAGATGGAATACTACGTACGGCGTAATATACTCAGCTCATAGTTATTGAAGTTACTGGTTATATAAACTCACAGAAAGTAAGGGTATTAAATATTAGGTAGGTTTACCTTGTGAAACAAATATGAAAGCCAAAAACAATGTTTAGGAGACTGCTTAGTAATAGTTTCGACAACACAACAGGGACGCAAAACTTTGTACATTTGCCACACCTGCGATTACTGAGTGACACATCTGTGAAGACCCATTCACTTCTCATAATGACAGTTTAAGTGCTCGCAGTCCAGGCCTTTCAGGAGAACTTTGTTTTCATTTCCTAAGTCTCAATAAATAAGGAACTTACTGACTCGCTGCTGTCTCCGGTTTTATCCACGAAATCCGATCACGATGGTATCCGGAAAATAAGTAGCCAAAGTAGATTTCTAGCTAAAGCCTCGATGACACAGGGCTAGTTTACAAGCTACAGGCCAGTGAGTTTAAAAGCTAATGAGTGAGCGAGTTAGCGGTCCGGAAGGATTTTCAACAAGCAGAATTTAAAAAAAGCCGATGAAACTGGGCGAATTTACAAGCTACTAGCCAACTTGTTGGCTTGTACCTTGCAACTTGCCCTGTGTCATCGACGCTTTATAAATTAATGCCGAATAAGTTAACCAACCACGACCAACTTCTTTTGCGTTGCGAATTTACAAAATTCCTTTCTTAGTAAGCGCTTACACTTCTTAACGAACATACATACTACTTACACGTGAAATTCCAAGTCCCTACTATCAGTGGATTGGTTTGTACGTTGTCTGTCGGTCGGTCAGTCAGGACGAATTTTTATATGTATTTATTGATTTCATCTCAATCGGTTCAAGTGTCGCTGAGATTAGTAGTATGTAATAAATATCCAACTATCCCTCCTCTATAAACTTTCATATCGATTTATAATATCAGCAATATTAGAAAATTCAGGTATCTACACAAATACATATATATTGGAAATATTTTGTAAAACAAAAGCCTAAACTCGTAGAAGGTTCTGGTACTTTTGAAAGTTTAGAGTAATTTGGGCATTGGTATATTTGTATTGGTAGGTTTGTGAGAATGGATTGAACCTTGAATAATAATACCTATACTATATAGGTATTATAGATAGGTACTTACCAAATAATCAACTTTGGCTCGCCAGATATACAGATACTTATTATTGGTCGAGATTATGTGCATAACCATGATCAGAGAGGGTAAACCGTCCTAAACCAACAAAGCTCGAATGAAGGAATCAGAGCGTATTTTACGAGTTACGAACTATGTTTATGTTTGTGCAGCTAAGATTACGTATATGTTGGTCTACAAAGACTATAAAATATTGTTATTATCGATACGGAGAATGGTCGGCAATTAGGTAAGTACCTACTTAGTTGGCGTATCTGGATTCCATCAAAGTGAAGCTTAAAAAAAAGTTTTCCTTATAACACTTGAAATGACTGTTTTACTGCTGTTCAAAATTTAAAATATTTCCTTTGTAAATCCTGCAAATTTAGACATTTATGAATGTCGGGAAAAGTTTCCGGGAAAAGTATTCCTACATTCTGGAGACAAAACTTACCCCAGTAGCGATATATTAAATTAAAGCAATTTATAAGTCGGTCTCCCCCTGCGAGGTCGCGTCGCAAAACAGGGGTCCCTAACTTCGAAGAAGACAAGGGCAGGAATTTGGAACTTGGGACGTAACAATGAAATATAAAAGTAACGACGGGTTCGAATAGTTGGGGCGGAATTTGGTGACTATACAACAAATAATGGTTATGTTTTTCTTCAGGCCGTTATTACGCTAATATTATTAAAATATTCTGTTGTTATTTTCATGCTCTTTTTAGCAGATTTCAGCTGTATGTAATCATATTCGGGAAGATAGAATAATTACTCCACAGCTTTCAATTACAAAGTAGTAGAGATGAGAACCTTTTTTTTAGATTCTGAATCATCAATTATTATCATCAGCCCCCTTTAGTCCACTGTTAGACGTAGGCCTTTCCCATTACACGCCACTGAGTCCAGATTTTAGCTCTCTGTTTTTAGTCTCTGCTCTCCTTTTGCCGGATGCCTTTCGTAGAGTCGTCGCTCCACCTGATTGAATATAATATAAAAGGCTTACTACTGACTGACTGACAGACAACGCTCAGGCCAAACCACTGAACGCAGAGACTTGAAATTTCGAAGGTAAGTTCGTCAAAAAGTGTAGGCGCGTACTTTTTTATGATAATTCACAACGCAAACGAAGGTCGTGTACCTATAATCAATCAATAATTTTCAAGAGATTTTCAATGAGATTAGAGGTTCCTCCAGAGGAAATACAATACGCCTTAACCCCAACATCATAATTCAGAGCATGTTACATTTATAATGAATAGTTAATAATGAATAGAGACAGTTTCTAGAATAGGATTAATTTAAATCGGTGATGGATTACGGTGACTCGGCATGAACGAGGCAAGTCTGTAGGGTAAAGCAGATGTTCTAAGAATTGGGCGTTTGTATAATATCTCTCTGTGTTGCCAACTCAACTATTCCTCAGCTGAATCTACCTCAGCAATATCTTTATTTTATTTATGTTTTACAAAATGATTATACACAAACTAAGCTCAATTTAATTAAAATTGTCTTTATATTTAGTTTATTAAGCATTATATCGTAACTTGCTTTTATTAATAGCCGCGCTCTACTATTGAAGGTATTTTTAGATAGGCTTCGAAACTAGAACTGTTACCAGTTGAGCTACTAAGAGGAAATTTTGTACCATTTCTGTCTATCTTTCAATGGTATTTGGCTTACTTTTTGATTTCTGGAGAATACAGCCACTTCATTCTTATATGAGCTGGCAATCATTGTCTGTGTGTGAGTCACAAAGTGGCGCCGTCTAGACTGGCTCATGAAGCTGTGTCACCACATTGACCAGTTTGATAAGAACCCCCTCTTTTAGTGTTGAATCAGAGGCATTGGGACAGATTAATCGAGCCACAGGAGTATGACAGGTCAACTTTCGTTGGACATTATACCTATTCAATTTCATCGCACACGAGGGGTAGAGCATTTTTGGGTACAATCATGTACGGGAACAGCGTTTTGTACTTATCGTTTTTGTTATGATCTATGTTAAAATGTGTGTGTGTGCACCGACTAAGTTGGCACTATTGGAAAGGGTTCATGCTCTTGGTCGAATCCCCGGCTGGGACAAGCATTCATACTTAGAAGTATATTCAATAGTTTTCGTTTTTGGTGGAAGTATACAAGGTGTCCCAAGGCCAGGAATGAAGTTAGAAAGATTTGCATATTGGAAACATACCTACATTTTTGATAGTAAATAATACAGTCGAAATGTCGGGATAAAAATAGGATAAATAATACCCGTTACAATCTAATAAATACGTGTGATAATGGCAAAAGTATACGAAAATCTTTTAGTTAATCCTGCAAAAAATCGCTTCCCCGAGCCGAGAGAACTCGAACTTAGAAACTAAATTAGAAATAATTTATTCTGTATTTTTACGAAACCAATCGGAAGGGTACATCACAAGGATCAATTCCTTCTCAATAACTCAGTACCTATCACAAATTTAAGGAGCACCATGCTAAATAAAAAAAACACAATAGCTAAGTAGAAATACTTATTTCATAATAAAAGAACTCGAAGAACCAAATGCTAGTTATATGTAAATAATAATATGATATATCTAACAAAATATTTCTCTAGCTAATCTAAAATTCTCGTAGTTCTTCTAATCTTATTCGCTAATAGTATACCCTAATAGTTATTTAAGTTAACTATGACTAACTTTATTACCTCTGAGAAACCACAGACAAATCTCCAACTAGGCATTTTTCATAATATCAGATGGATTCATCCGCTACTGTAATAAAGCTAGTAAAAAAGCCAATGAACCGAAACAATACAGAATATTTTCATAACTGAATACGCGGAAAAGTCTAAGAGTTGGAGTGTAGTGGGTTCAAAGCATAGATGAATAACTGTGTTCCTTTACAAATACCAAGATAGACAGTATCAAAGAAAGATGATGTCGTAAAATAGGCCAAACAAAATATCAGACCCCTCGTCAATAAATATGAAATATCCATTTCCAAATATTTTTTGTATTAATTTTAAGTGAATTTTATTACAGCATTCAAGCTAACTACTACAATCTATTTTACAAAAGGATACAATTGGGCCACCCATAGACCGTTGCAAACGATCTATATGTAGCTCAACTGCTCCAACTCGATACCCGATGGCAGCGTGCTTACTTAATATTTTTAGTTATATATTTCTCTAGCACTGCAATTAATCTTTTTCGAAATGTAGCCTCGGCTCGGACCAAAATGTACCTAATAGAAGTTGACTAAAATTAGCCAACCTTTTTTGGCGCGTTTACAATTTACTACGTTATGCTTCTATACTCTAATATTTCTATGGTTCAAAGTTTGGCGCCGCCCGGTCGCGGGGTCGACGCAGCGAGATCTTGTCTTTGGCAAACATCCTATTGCAGTGTACAACATTCAGTAGGTCCATTATTTATACGAGGTCGCATAGATCAGTCATATTAGGGTTTCACCTCGTTTCGCAAATTTAATGTTCTACAATTTCTTAATACTTAGATGACAACATCATTGGGGCTATGGGGACCGAGATAATCGCGAATCGCAGATACGTAATTTTATGCGACTTTTGAGACAACTTTAAGAACACCAAAATGAAGGTGTATACGAGTTTACAGCTTATTATCTCGCATTCCAAGGTTGACCCCTTTTTTCCTTATTTTACTGGCTTACGCAGTCAGACTAGGTTTTAACTGGATAAGAAGAACTAAAAGCCTAAATAAATAAAAAGTTGCATTATACACCATACAAATATATTGCCAGTTTTCCCTTACTGAAACATGTCTAGCGCCTGTAAAGTCAATAATAATAATAATATTTGGAATAATGTTTTGACGTTTCACACAACGCCATCTAGCCCCAAATTAAAAACCTACTATGGGTACCAGTTGTGTATATCTTAGTACTCTGTGATCTGTGATACCAGGTATTATAAGTACACTTTTTAAAAAAAATCATTATTTGGATATGCATAGAAACACCCATACTCAGAACTAAAACACTGATATTTATCGGTATGTATGTATAAAGGCAAAGCCAAAGCAGTTATTAGATTTTATAACAATAAAGTTCCGGATTACAAATGATTCCCCTGTCAGCATTACATTAATAAGTCTCTAGACCAGAGTTGCACAGCGTGTGTTGCATTGTAATTGGGAAAGTTTGCGAACTGCAATCATTTACGCTGTGTCGGGGCTGTCTTCCAAAACTGGGGATGCCTCACTGCAACGATCGATTTAATGGGTTTTTTTAACCGACGAAAATAAAGTTTTCCATTCAACCAACATATATTATATAAAAGATCTGATCCTGACATCTGACAAACAACGTACCTACTGGCCAAACCACTAAACCGTAGAGACTTGAAACTTGGAGAGTGTGTTTGCCAAGAGCTGAAAGTTAGCTAAGAACTAAGAAAGGAATTTTGTAAATTTAAGTAAAAATTTTTTTTATGTAAAATTTATTTATTTCAATTATAGTACATACACTTGAAAGAAAGCTCTCCCTACCAAAGTAAGCTGAAAAAGCTTGTGTCTTGGTAGTGAGTACCTTCCACTTAATTTTACATATACGTGTACTTACATCTTTAGTGCCAATTTCAAAATGATTACAATATAAAAATATAATCTTATCTAACTCAGTCATGCACAAATAAATAGAATTGCTGAGAAATTAATTAAGACTGGTGAGGGGTATTAGGTAATTGATTTATTATGTTTATGGAAGTAGAGTTTGTGTATGTATGTAGATAATAGAATACATAACGCAAACTAAGTTGCGGGCGTCAGTTTTTTTTATGGAGCTTTGCGTGACTATTTACAGGGCTATTTTGTCATAAAATAATCTTGTGAAAAAGAACTTTTGATAGCACTTACATGTATTGCTGGTTTGCACTTTCTTGCATAGGGTTGTCTCATAAGAAACGAAAATATTATATTTCAAAGAATGCTACGCTACATCAAAGAATATTAGTCTACCTAAGTGAGATATGGATGCGACATTTCCAAGTATTTACTTATATCAGAGATTCTTCGGTACCATCCTATACTTACTTCAATTTGTTTGACGTCTCCTTGGCTTTGTCGCGCATCTTCATATTTTTGGCCCAGCCAATAAGCAGAGTATTGTATGTGAGTTAACTTGCTTTTTTATATTTGATCATTTCTTATAGCAGTCGAGCTTTTATTAAGGAAAGGGAAGTGCCTCGACTTTCGAACCGAAGGTCGTGAGTTCGAACCCGGTCGTACACCAATGGATTATTCTGTTCAAAAAGATCTATGTGTGCATTTAAAACACGTGCCTGTAAAGGAAAACATCGTGAGGAAACCGGTATGTCATAGAACCTAAAGTTCAAAAACTTGCGTAAATAAAATAAAATAAAGTGCATGAAAGGAGCCTCATTGAGGCGCACTTGAAATCCCTTCACCACACTGGTTCCAATGAACTAGTGACACGATAAGAAGAAGACCAGGTAAGTTAATAAGTTTTGATAAGTAGGTACTAGTTTTAAGGTAATTGATTGATTGAGGCGTTACTTTGCGGAAATCCATAAATATCTACAAATTATATAAATATATTTATATTTATATATTTATATTAAGCGGATTTATTACTAAATATATTAATTTAATTTGTTGGTACTAGTTTTGTAAATACACTCATAGAATAAATACTAAGAAGACCAATAAGACTCCTCACTACTTAAATTAATTTGCCCTGATACGGGAATCGAACCTCGAACATCATCCGCGTCGACAATTTATGGTCTTGACCACCAGTGTAGGGTAAAACAGGGCTTCATATCCGAAATTGATTGTGCCCATTTTACCTTACATTCGAAAATTTAATAAAAGTTTTTAGGATAATATATTTTTTAATATGCTTCATACATTAGGGAGCGTCCATAATTTACGTGAGGTGTTTTTTTTAATTTTCTGTCCCTTCCTCCCCCCTGGTGAGATGTCGTGAGATTTTATTCAACCCCCCCCCCCACCCCCATTCCCCAATCTCACGTGAGATTTTTCAAAATGTGGGTTTCTTACGTAAACGCGTTGGATTGTTATAGTAAAAAGAAAAATCAATATTGCTGTATAACGTCGAAGTATGAATAAACTATTTTTTTTCGAACGAATTAGTGAATGATCTTAATCGTATTACGATTACGCCTAAGATTAAATCTTAAGCATGTACAATTTGGATTAAATCAACCAAAATAGTATTTTGTGTGATATTTGCCGAGACCCCCCCCCCCCCTCTCTCCAACGTAAGATTAGTTGAGATTTGACGCGACCCCCTCCCCCCTTAAACACCTCACGTAATTTATGGACGCCCCCTTACCTATAATTACTTTCATTTGATTTTCGAAATTAGGACTCATTAGCACGAGCGATTTTTTAACGCGCGTTAAAAGTCCGTTCGAACAGAATCAATGCATTTGCGCGTTTTAATTGCGCTCACGTCCGAACAGCTACTTGCAAATGCATTCGTTTTTTTTTTGAACGGATTTATAACCCGCATTAAAAAAAATATCGTGCGAATGAACATTTAAGGTTTTTAGGAAAAAGGGCACTCTATCTAACCTATCCAACCCTGTTTTACCCTACATGTACGTTAATTGTACCTACTGCTCATTTGTTTTATGTAAACAAGCAAACACAAATAGGATTCCCGTCCAATTTGATCAGGTAATTCGATCGCAACGCAGATCGAATCGCCTCGCGTAAATGTACCTAAAGTAGATGAAACTCGGTCCAGTTAACGTAGTTTTTGTAGCTCAGCTAATACGTCGAAGGAAATTAAATGCAAACATCTTACTAGCTTCACCGACTAAAGGCGGTGTTTTCTCAGTTACAAATCTGTAACTGAGTCGGAATTTTAATTCCGTTTTAATCGGAGCTTAAAAAAGGCGCCTAATTCAATTTCACTATGTTATATGCTTCCAGCTTGTCAATAAAAGGCGCCAACTAAAATCATGAAAAACATAAATAAATATAAAAAATAGGTCTTTAGGTGTGTATTATTGTGATTTTTGATATTTTCCAAGTTGAATCGAAAACAGTTCAATCTTTAAGATTTGGTTACCCACAGTCATCAGTTAAGTTTTTTGGTTCTTCTCTATTTTGTTCTAGGTATATTATATCACCCAACCTAAGAGCGAAGCCACACTGCTCTGTGCGTTGCGTTGCGTCGCAGTTTTGTGCTGACATTTGGCACTGAATGCATCCAAATTTAGCGCTGCGACCCAAATGCCAGTACAAAACTGCGACGCAACGCAACGCAACGGAGCAGTGTATCTTCGCTCTTACTCACTAAACTTAACGCCCCCGTAACACAACTAGTATCATAAACATAATACACAGCGTCTACACTACAGCGTAGGCATCGTAACAGTCGCATACGTCTACGGCGTAGGTATGTCTACGTTCGCATACGTCTACGGCGTAGGTAGGTCTACGGCGTAGGTACGTCTACGACTTAGGTGTGTCTACGATGTAGCGAAGTGACTACGAATTTTATACAGCTTCTAATAAGATACGTAGTAGACTCGTCCGTCGAATAGATTTCACTTTATAGATAGAATGTGCTCATTATTTAATGTTATGTTGACATTAATTAAATGGGATACCTACCTATGAGAAAACATACTTACAAACATAGTTATATTTTTTTAAAGGACACAAACCGAATTCTCGCAAGTTGTAAAGATATTTTAGCAAATATTCAGAACGGTTATTTTTACTCTAATGGTTGGTAAACTAAATAAATATGAAACAAACAAAATTCAGCGATTTTGTAAGTAAAATCGTCTTCGACTTAAGATATTATAACATCTACATATAAGCGCACAAACCACACTCTCGCATTAGTTTTTTTTTTAATTTCGACACCATAACTTTGTGTTTAAGCAGCTAAAGTTTATATTAGAGATCTTTGGCGCTCAATAAAGATAAAATAAACCTTGTAAAATAATCCTTAGTATTTTTACGCCAACACCAAATAATAATAAAACTTTACGTTTATGCTCACATTTCTGTAATGCTGCCTTGCCCATGATATTGTTTTTCAACGATAATATTCAGAGGTATAATATCATTAAATAAAAGATGATGATGGTTTTATTAAGTTTGTTTTTCAATAACATCGAAACTATGAACTGATTTAGCTGAAATTATTTGGTTAATATTTATTAGCTGGAAAAGGACATAGGACTGTCCATCGTTTTGATATTGTTCTTTCTCATCCTTTAGGAACCACGTGCGTACGCCCTGAATAAGTACAAATTGGTATCCGATTCTACTACGAGTAGGTAGGTCATACAAATAGCTCTAAAACCTTTAGCTTACTGAGCCCGAACGAGCCTAGCGGAGCGTAGCCAGCTTCAGCGTCACGCAATAAGCGAGATTAAGTTATCTGGTATACTTAGGTACCTACCTACTTACAATAAAATGTTCTATTGGCCCGTAGTCAAATGGTTGACTAAATTATGTGGAATGGGATGGGAGTGATTAACACACTTTTTTTTACAAAATCCAACTAACTCACCTACCTTCTAACTTCGTTAGAATGAATCTCTATAGTGATTCATTCATCACATACACTCAAAGAAAAAAAAAACTTGCCCGTAAGTTAATATAGGTACATATTAACTTATGGCAAGAATTTTAATTTTTATTTGGTACTTACCTACCTACCATAGACGAATAACGGTGTTCTTAAGGAACACAAAGGAAGACTGTATCAAACCAAAATAGAGTTTAGAGCTTCGATGTAGAGAAGGCTAGTTTACAAGCTACAAGCCAACGAGTTTAAAAGCTAGCGTGTGTGCGAGTTAGCGGTCTCAAAGGATTGTCAACTAGCAGATTGTAAAAAACCGATGACACGAGGCAAGTTTTTATGCTACTAGCGAACTCGCTGGCTTCATAATCATCATAATCAGCCTATAATGTTCCCACTGCTGGGACTCGGGCCTACTCTCGGCAGGATAGCGAATGGGTCTTAAATCCACCACGCGGACCCAATGCGGATTGGTGGATGTCACATGCCATAGAACAATTTTTTTTTCTGTCCTCAGACATGCCGGTTTCCTCACGATGTTTTCCTTCACCGTTGCGAGAACGTGGGATGCATAGACAGATTTTTTTGACCGAAAAACCCATTTACGCATGACTGCCACCGGGATTCGAACCCGCGACCATCAGATCGCAAGGCAAGGGCCTCATCCACTCGGCCATCACGTCCTCCATCGGCTTTCACGAACTCGCTGGCTTGTTGCTTGTAAACTAGCCCTGTGCGACACGACCAAACATTTTCAGACACCTGGTCAATATACCAACTTATCTACGTCTCTCCATTTAAAAAGTTAAATATTTTTTGTAACTCTTTTACGATGGAGTTTTATTAGCAATTAAAAATCCTAATACCTAATTCTTAAATATAATAATCATACAATCGCTGTTCCTTCTCTATTTCAAAAATTAGCATTGGACCATAATGTACAAGAAGTTAGCTAATTTAAATCCCTTTTTTATTTGGGGCATTTTCAATGTAGGTAGGTAGGTACTACATTGTGTTTTTATACTTTACTTCATGTTTGGTACTTGTTTTTCATAAAACTATTACTATGTAATAATATTACTTATTCTTTGCTGTTACGTAGACATGGTTTTCTGAATATTATGTACGTAGGTACCTAGTTCTGTGTTATATCTACTGTCTAAGTATAATTTTTATCTTCAGAATGTTAGGTAGGTACCTAGTAATTTTTTTGTTTAAAGATAAGATAAGATAAAGTTTATTTTCCAAAAAAGATCGTAATAATATGTTTACAACTTGTGATAAAAATACAGAACCTTTCTAATTTAATTAAGAACTAAGATCTTTGTACAGGTCTATCTATAGACTTCTCGGTCTAAGCTAAGTATAGATATACTTGTGATATAGACCAGAGAGATCCCTACTTCGGCCGGTAGAGCAGATAAGTTATTAATTACTCTAGGTAGGTGTTATTCATTAATAGTGTAAAAAGAGAGAAAATATAATAAAGAGCCTTCTAATTAGTAGCCGCAGTCATTTTGTAGAAATATGTTGTGTCTGTGTTCATTATATTTGTATGTGGGAGGGTGCGTGTGTGTGTGTGTGTACCTAGGCATGTATTGAAGTTTGAGTTGTGTGTCTGTAGCATTGACCTTTAAAGTGGTCTGTAGAGTATGTAATAGTGTATAAATAGAGTGTCCTTATTGTTATTGTTAATAATAAATAAAAGTCATTTATTTCAGGCCATAAAAAAAACCTATTATGTAGGCAAGTTTTGATTTTGTCTGTCAAGCACTGGATCGATATCTATTATACCTTATACTTATACTAATGGCGCATTGGCGGCATTAAATTAATTGACAAAACTTGTATAACTTTGAGTATTTAAGTGTAAAAACGGTGGTTTTTTATCCATTAAGTGCTCGTGAACGTGTATTATTAAGTGTTGGTGAATAGTGTAATGCTGTAAAACGTGACTTTTCGTGTTGCCTCCAAAACTCCATAGAAGCCTCTAGTAAAGTCGCAACCACCACTACTTTACAAGGGCATGACTTGACTTATCGACTCTGACTCATGACAAAATAATCTCTCCAATTACTTGACACTGGCTATATACCTTTGATGTGAAGCCAAACTGAAAAACTTAATATGTTCTTCGAAAGAAAAAAAAAAAAAAAACTTGTATACTATGTATCTAGAATGCCGACTCACACGAAAACCGCGAGCCGAAAGAGATAGAACTAGTAAGGAGTGTGTCTCGTTCTGTAGGGCGACCATAATATTTGAACTATGAATATTTCATTGATACATAAACAAGCAACCAAGGGAAAATTCAATCTGCTGAGTAAGATAGCAATGTTATATACATACGTTACTTTGCATTATTGTTTTAACATTATATTATACATTAAAATATCAACATAAAAGAGGGCAGTGCGCCGCATTCTAGTGAGGTATATCTGAATCAATGGTTTAATACTGTTTCTTTCGAACAGTAATTATTTTGTCTTAAACATGCGCGGAAATATTGTCATTACTTTTAAATAAAAAACACGCGAAGTATCATATTTACGTAGACTGAAAAACCAAAATCACTTCCCGGCGTGTTCTTTGAATTTGGAACGAAGAGCGCGCCGGCAATGTTGTATGAAACGGTGTGCTGTTTGAATTTGGAACGAAAAGCGCGCCGACAATGTTGTATGAAACGGTGTGCTGTTTGAATTTAGAACTCTTTCATCTATCGTACACATTGCGTTCTCGTGCCGTATAGCCACAGATGCTTTTAACCTTTTTCGGCACAAACTGTAAAATAAAAATTAAAAATTGGCGGTAACGCGGAGTTCGTTGTTATTTTGTTATTAAAAATAAAATAAAATGAGTTCCGATGATTCTGAAAGTAAAAATTAAATTGACATGGATGACTGCACTCCACCAGATTTAAGATCGGAAGCTAAATTAGCGATAGAAAACCTGCTTCCGGCGAAATTAAAAGAAAAATATAATAAAGTAAATAAAGAAAAGTAAAAAATATGAAAATTTAATCTTCTGGAAAAACGAGGAAATTTGCAAAATTGTTCTCCGAAATAGTGTTTTTGGCATACTTCAGTAAAATTGCTAAAACTAAAAAGCCATCTACAATATGGGTGATTTTTTCTATGCTGAAATGTACTGTTCATATTAAAAACGGTATTGAACATTATTTAAGAGGCCCTTGTTTATTTCCTTGCATTTTTTTTAAGAAAAGCACTATATATGCCTCGGCCGAAATGGCAATTGCCTGCCTCGTATTATTGAACATACTAAACTCATACTCGACCTGCAATTGCCTATTTCGCTGCCTTTGCAATAATGTACTATTCTCGGCAGTTAGGTACCTAACCTACATGACAGTGATTGTACTAAACCTTTCAAATGAATCTGAATAATATTTAGACCAAATTGTCTAATTTCGAAAATTGTCCCACTTATTTCAAAAATTAAGGCCATGTTAATTTTAATTGTATGCTGGCAACTGTGTGAACAAGACACACTCCTTCACGAGTGGGTTTCAATCAAAAATTAAGAATCTTTATATTTAGATTTAATTAAAAAATAACTTTATTTCCAAGTAATAAGTTTCAGAATTCTTAATCCTCAAATAAAACAAAATGGCGATTGAGCTCTCTAGATACATAGTATAGAAGCTCTTTGGTAATTTATTGCAATGACAATGACAGAGTGGTGACATGACAGTGACAGCCAAGATTACGATGGCTGGTGTTAGATTCGCAAATCGAATCTGTCGTGTTTTGATGATTGTATTGAATGAAAATATGAATAAATACTGATAGAAAACTGCAATTTTCCCGAAAAAGTGAAATAATTACTGTAAAATAATGACATCGATACTAATTAATGCTATGAAACGTCTCCATCTAGCATGTACACCGCAGATTCGACTATTTTCTTCAAACATAACCCCAAACTCATTGGCCTCTGCAAACAATATCGAGGTAACCAAAAAGGAATGGAGCTTCACACCGCAGTACACCAAACCTCGAGAAGTATGGATTGAGAATTTGGATACTGTAGATGAAAAGAAATTGGGATTGTTTGAGTTACATCCATTGGTGTATGCTGCTGCTCCAAGGATTGATTTAATCCATCGTAATGTTGTGTGGCAGTCAAAATACCGCTGGGTTTCATGGGCGCACACGAAAACAAGGGCAGAAGTTCGTGGTGGAGGACGGAAACCTTGGCCACAAAAAGGATTAGGTCGCGCCCGGCACGGTTCAATCCGCTCTCCACTATTCCGGGGCGGTGGCATCGCCCACGGGCCTCGCTCTGGCAAAACACACTTTTTCATGCTGCCATTCCATTTACGAATTCATGGGCTCACAAGTACACTGTCAGCTAAACTTGCCCAGGATGACTTGCATGTAGTAAAAGATCTCGAGCTACCTACTGATGAACCTGAGTACTTGGCGGAGCTTATCAATAGGAGAAACTGGGGTCCATCTGTTCTTATTGTTGATGAGTGAGTATTGTTCCACAACACTGTTTTATAGATCAAAATGATACAAAAAAAAATGTATTCAGAAAAGCTGCCAGGTTCCAAATTAAAATATGAGGAATTTTTGTAACTTGTACTACTATTTTATGAATGCCTATTTTTCTTTTTCCAGCACCGATTATGCTCCCAGAAACATAATAGCAGCATCAGACAGCTTGGGACATGTGAACATCATGCCAGTTTATGGGCTAAATGTGCACTCAATGCTGAAACATGAAACTTTAGTCCTCACAAAAGCAGCGGCAGAAAAAATTGAAGAGAGGATACTTACCCATTTACACAGTATAACTAATGAGAGAGAATCCAAGTTCAAGTTAGATCAAGTTTAAATTAAAATCTAAGATGTTAAATGTTTGCCCAAACCCAAAGTAATGGATATTGTTTTGCCTGAATAAAAATATATTAGTAAAATTCATGTATTTTATTATGATAAAAATAGTCTTAAAAACTTAAAAGTTACATAGTGCATAAGATTAATAAATGCATAATTAGGAATGCATGCATTGGAATGACATGTTTGCAAATGGGAAAAAATATCATAGTCTCAACTTCGATATCCTTCCATCTTTGTCCTGGTATTGTACATCTGATGCCTGGAACAAACATAGAAGCCATTTAACTTTCCAAATTAATTCAAATATTTTAAAATCAGTGTTCAAAATCATTCGATAAAAGGGAAATGCCACTTCAACATTGGACTAAGTAATTTATTTTAGACAGGTATTGAGATTAAGGCAATCTCTTTCTTCACTAGTTCTTTCGAACCAGTGTGGAGAAAGGATTTCAAGTGCGCCTCGAAGAGGCTCCTTTCGTGCACTAATCTCATGATAGTAAGAGATCATGCCCAACAAAGACCCGAACAGTGCTTCACAAGATTCTTATGGGAAATTGGGACGGTGCATTAGCATTCGTCTACTTTCAGACTTTTGAAATTTTGACACAATCTTGTGTAGCACTTTTTTAGTTCTAGTCATGGCCAGGCTCTTAACTTTTAACATCAAAAGTGCATAATCAGCCTATAATGTTCCCATTGCTGGGACTCAGGTCTACTCTCGGCAGGAGAGTGAATGGGTTAATCCATTCCACCACAGGCCCACCCGGACCCAATGCAGATTGGAGGATGTCACATGCCAGTTTTTTTTTCTGTCCTTTGACATGCCACTTTCCTCACAACAAAAGTGCGCCATGCCTATTCTATTTGTTTACCATAAAAAACACTCACTTTACTGCTTGTCTGTTTGACGACTTGCCCTGCCATTTTCTGGCGAACGCTCCATCTCAGGTCAGACCAGTTATTTTCACCTGGCACATTAGACTTGTACTTAGCCCAGAGTGACGTGTAGTAGTGGTATAGAGACACTGGGTCACATTTCTTCTTAGCCGGTTGTCTCGGGACCTTGATTACTGAAATAGATGAGAGATTTCTCATGAAAAGTCATTGACAAAATAGTCAAAGATTAGTTAAACTCTAATGGCCAGTCAAACAATCACTTTCTAAGAATGTGTTCCCAACTCAAACAATAATCATGCCATTTTAAGATAATAGTTTATTTGTTTGATTGAAGTATTTATTATAGTTTTTTTTCATTTAGTTTTTTACACATATATTTAATACAATCTTTGTTTACTTGGACTACCTACAATAATATTAACTAAGAACTTACTATTGTTATTAGATGTAATAGTAGCCTTAGCAGACTCTGCTCTACTTTCTGGTTTTTTTTCAACTTGAGCACATGAGCAGGCACGTCTCAATGGCTTATCGACTTCCACCTGTGCCAGATTCGGCACAGACTGTATGTTCCTCACATTCAGCACTTTTCTATGTTTCTGACACTCTCTAGCACAATTCAAAACGGCTCCATCATTTATTTTGGACCGAGTTCTAGAAGAGAATGTAGTAGCGCTATGTAGCCTTTCTAGGCCTGGAGTTTCTTCTCTATCATGGCAACTAGAACCCTTGCTCCTGTTCTCAAGGTCATACTTTATAAGTTTTTTTAAGTCTGAAAAAAAAATGTTTTCAAACACGGGACTACAGGAACGGGGAATGGGTCGAACCTATGTAGAACATTATAAAGTAGGTACTGCGTTTTTAGGAGTTTTCTGGGAGATGAAGGGAGATGCTAAACTTTAGCTTCAAACCTGTGATGAAGTATTTGAGAACTTCGCCGCTGATGTTGTGAATTCCCAGATGGTTTAAATACCTCAGTACTTCCCTCGCGTCGAGTTGTGATGTTACTTGATAGTAATCACTTTCCATTGTCCTTACGCTACAATTTTAAATTGTAACGTTTTCGAATCAGCCGTTAGCAAAAGCAAATCAACACTCCAGCATACTAACACAACCTACATCGACAACAAGATATTAATGTAGTTTTAGATCGACATCAATAACAGAGAGTGCGAATTTGTTTCAATACTGACTTTGTCATTTATTGTACTTTGTGATGTACTTGTACAACGCTTCATCCATGTTTGAGAATAAAGAAAGAACAATCGAGTATTTTGGGTTGAAATTTACCGTATTTAGTGAGTACTCCGTGGTTGAAATTCAACCGATTAATTACAGTAACAAAGGGCTCTTCCCTAGAATCCGGTGACATTTCACATATCATTGGCTGAGGCTATTTGGTAATCGAATGATTAGTAGCACAATGCGCAGAGGAAGTACGTCCTGTCAAATAATATTATACATTTTATTCATTTGTTTTGAGAGTTTTGGCGGGAACGTGAAAATGATATGTCGGTGGCATTGTACTAATTAGAAAGAAAATTCTGGGATCTGGCATCGGCATTACCATGTCATGCATTACTGTCTCCCGAGATTTTGAACAACTTTTTCTCGGTATGGCGCATTTGGAGATGGCAGCCCCATATATTTGTTAGTCTGTGGTTTTGCAAGAGCCAGTGACAAAACTCTGTTTTTAGAAGACTGACAAAAATCATTCATTTTATTGCCTAAAATTAAGTTACATACCTAACCTACATTACTATATTTTTTGGCATTATTAAAAAAAATGTTTAACATACCTACTCAAAATGTAGGTACAAAAAATCTAGTAAACAATGTTTTTATCAAAAAGTCAATTTACTGAATACCTTCACAGGTAAGTAGGTCAATCCATTAATAATGTTTCAAGAACTTACTTAACCTATTATCAATGAGTATTTAAAAATATAATATTAATTATTGTTAAAAATAATTTAGAAGTAGGTACCTACTTATAGGTAGGTATAATGCAATTATATGTTTATTGCTCTATATAATATCTATGTTTAATGGGTTATTATTATTTTTAAAATAATTATTTAGGTACAGCAATTTATAAAAATAAAAGCAGTTGGTCGCCTTAGTGTACAAAATATAAATGTGAATAATAATATTCTAGGTACTTAGGTATTCTAGCTAATATAGACAGTAGATATTATATATATCATAAATTGTAGAAAGGTAAGTACTTAATGGTAATACTTAATTGTAGGTATTAACCAAGATACGCCTTTTTTATGGAATAGGCAAGCATTTGATTACAAAATCGCCTCAAATGTTAATAGGGATTATTAGTAATGACAACATGTTGTAAGTAATTGTTATAATGTTTCGACTTCTGACAGGTTACACTCGGTACACATAAAACTGCCGTGCGCTCTCGATGCACACCCAGAGCTCGCCGATCTACTTCACAAGAATAACGTAAGACATACGATATGGCAGCAGCATACAAGAATAATCCAGCTGTTGCAAACTTCGTTGAATATTTAAGGATCCCAAGCGTGCAACCAAACATAAACTATGGTATGTTTTATTGCAATAATATTTATTATTTAAATGATAATATTACACACAATAATAACCTTCTTAAGGTTTTCGTGCAATACTTTATCTGCTGCTTTGTAAACATTTGGTGGAGAGTAGATATTCAATATCAAGTTTAATTATTATGTTAGATATGGTAATGAACCAACCTATTTAAGATAGGTACTACGTTATGTAATTAAGTATACCTACGTATAAAAAATGATTTTACACAACTTTAATATTATTTTATTGTATGTATTTGATCAAATTTGTGGTGGGTATTACCTATATAAATCTGGTTGGATTATAGTAGGTTCACGAAAAATTTAATTATTAGTAAAATAATAATTCATTAACTGATAATAATGTACTACCTACCTAATACACAATAATAATACACCTTAACAACACAACAACAACAAGCAATATTTTGACCTAATCACACCTAATGTAGTTTTTTTTTAAAAGCAGTGCAGTATTCCAAAAACTTATTGGTTTACATGGTGATTTATCTACTTTACTTATTATATTGGAATAATCATAATTTTGAGGTTCCTTCATTGTTCAACCCATTTCTGTTGTAGATTGTACCTACATAGTTGGACTGTAGACTGTACAAACTCAGATAAGATAAATGACATCATGACAATTTTCTGTGTAGGAACATTGTTGTTGTTGAAATAATGAAGATTCATTTATATATTTATTTTGCTAGATAGATAGGTAAATAACACTTTATTGCACAAAAAAACAAACATAAACAAAGTACCTATATAAACAGTAAAGCACAATAGGCGACCTTGTAGCTAAAATAAATCGCTTCCAGACAACCTTTGGATGTTTGAACCGTTAGGTAATTGTGAAAACTCTGAGAACCAGGGTATTAAAAATTAAGTTTATTGCATTTTGCGACTAGTTATTGCACTCAATCAGTTTTCCAGTCAGGATGTAACACTTGTTTCAATTGATGCTAGGATCAGACAGGTGCCCTATATCCATCGTAGCTGATGAAATACAATTGGATAATACCTAACCTTCTATGATTGTTCCATTCCCTATCAATTTTACAGTTTTGTTAAATCTGGTTGGTATGCTACCTACCTATTTTGTATTTAAGAACTTACATGCTATTATCGTACCTCGTTAATTGATTTTTAAGTACTTATCCTATCTACATACTTAATTTTAATTAAATTTATTGACCTTCATAATATTCATTCATACATTATAATGACACTTGATGTACTTAAATAAATTTTAAAAGTTGATAGATATGTTACCTACACTCTATACATATATATAAACTCTTTAACTGACATTTCAGATGCCTGCGTTTCTTTCCTCAACAAACAAGCAAAGGAAATTGGCCTTTCGTTTAAAACATACGAAGTGGTTCCTACTAAACCGATTGTTATATTGACATGGCAGGGAAAAGATCCAGATTTGCCTTCTGTCTTGCTGAACTCCCACATGGACGTAGTTCCTGTATTTGAAGTAAGATCTATACCCATTTATACATAAATATAATATATACCCCTAATATTAAAATACCTATCACAGAGAGTCGGTTTCATGTCACATCAAATGTACCTACCTGTTGATTTATCTCAATGGATGATTATTATCATTGAGCTTAATGTTTTGTAATGATAAGATAATGTCTGAATTAAACTCAATATTTAAATGACGTACATATAGAGTAAGGTTATTAGTAAAATTAAAAAAGGCAAGTTTTAACTTAGCTCTTAAATTATAAAATTATGCCTTCTTAGTTGTCCTTCTTCTCTACTTCATATTCGGTAATAATACACCAATTATTAAATTAATTAAATTCATACGTTAAATTTAATAATACTCAATTAATAATTATTTCTTTACAGAATAGTTGGACGCATCCGCCATTTAGCGGTCATATTGATGACGAAGGCAAAATATTTGCTCGTGGGTCTCAGGATATGAAATGCGTTGGCATTCAATATCTAGAGGCTATAAGGAAGCTGAAACAATCTGGTGTTCAGTTAAAACGCACCCTACACGTTTCATTCGTACCTGGTAAATAAATATAATTATATATTATTATACTTCAAATAGATTTTGCAGAAAAGTTACTGAGTCTTTAAATTCGATTATTTTTTAATTTTAAGTCTTATATGTATAAATGTATTTGTAACTTCTTTTAAGATGAAGAGATTGGTGGACACGATGGCATGGAAAAATTTGTCTATACCAAGGAATTCAAAGCACTGAACGTGGGCTTTGCACTTGATGAGGGAATGGCTAGTCCCACCGAGGAATTCATCTTATTCAATGGAGAGAGAAGCATTTGGCGTAAGTTGACTACATTTTTGACATGGTTTCTGGTGGATCTTATACAACATTCAATCAATTCTAACATGCAATTGTTTAATAACTTACATAACTTTTGACCAGAAATACACGTGCATTGTCCAGGACAGCCTGGCCATGGCTCTTTGCTATTACCGAATACAGCAGGAGAAAAGGTATGAAATGAACTAGTACTTACCGTTGTTACATTATTCACCGTTGGGAGGCGTCCCCTGGAGAATGCCATCTAGATGGGTAGGTACCAACACAGTGCAGTCATTATTTAGCATTACTGTGTTCCGGTTGGAAGGACACTGTAGCAAGTAAAATTACTGGGCTTACGAGACTGATTATTAACATGTCTCAAGATAGAAGAGCGCTATAGCAGTGTTTTACCGGTCTTGGAAATCAAAGCACTGTTGTAGTTTTGGGCAGGCGAGATCTCTTACCATCAGGAGAGCACCAATCTAGTCTCGCTCGCCACTTGTTTACATAAAAATTTAAAAAAATAAATTATCATTGTCCTAGCTAGGTATATTATAAGTTTTATATAATCGTAATTTTGAAAGTTCTATAGAATCGAAATGTATATAAATAATATTGTCTTAATTTTTCAGCTTAGAATCATTATTGACAAATTTATGGATCTAAGAAATGAACAAAAGAATATACTGAATAGTGATCCCAATTTGACTATAGGTGATGTGACAACTGTCAATTTGACCCAAATATACGTGAGTATTATTATATATGTAATTTTTCTTTTGCCTCAGATTTAACATAATGAAGCTAAAAATTACCTTATATTTTAATAAAAGAGTATTTTTTTACCGTCTTATAATTTTAAAATGCCTTACAGAAATGTTTATGAAAACCTTTTGATTATCACATACTTATTTGTTGTCTATTTTTATTTATTTTCTTTTAATTTCAAGCTGTCATTTAAACAAGAGTTTTGGTGAGTGAGCTCCCTTAGCTAAATTTTGCGTGCATAAATGTATTTTTTTAGATGACTATTTAAGTAAACTTAACTTTACTCTTATCTTATTTTATACAGGGTGGTGTTCAATCTAATGTAGTGCCAGAAAAATTAACTGCTGTTTTCGACATACGTTTAGCTGTGAATGTTAACCATGGTGATTTTGAAAGTATGGTACGTATTGTAACTAAGATATTTTTTTTCCAACCTCCTCTGTTACTATCCTATAGACTTGGCTAGTACAAATGTATAATGTTTTAACCCGCCTTTTGTACATTATAGATGATAGGATTGTTCAATTAAAAATCAATGAGAATTCACACAAAGAGATAATTATAATAATATATAATTATTTATTTAAAAATAATATTTTCAGATAAACCAGTGGTGTAAGGAAGCCGGTGAGGGTATAACCATCGAATTTGAGCAGAAAAACCCATACGTAGAGTGCACGAAAACTGATGCCTCTAATCCTTTCTGGATTGCATTCAAAGCAGCTGCTGATGACTTGTGAGTATCTTATCAGTATTTGTCTATGTCTAACTAGGTATTGCCTGAGATTCTGTCCTCATAGTGTGTCGGAATAAAAAAGTAGTCTGTATTCTTTCTAGTTCTTAAACTATATTGAAACCAAATTTAACACATATGCTTCAATCCTTGTAATATTTGACATAAGATATTATATGAGATTATTATGGTATGGGTTACAATTTAAATTCACAAGATCGGAGTTACAATTTCAACATTAACACACTTTGTCATAAGTGTGTTAGTGTTGAAATTGTAACTCCAATCTTCAATAGAGCAGCAAAAAAAATGTTTACAAACGCATTTAAACCTAAGTATAAAAAAATCTAATATTTGATTATCGTAGGAAGCTTAAGCTGAGCCGCAGGATATTCCCAGGAGGAACAGACAGCAGATACATAAGACTTGTTGGGATTCCAGCAATTGGTTTCTCTCCAATGAACCACACACCGGTTCTGCTTCACGACCATGATGAATTCCTTCATGCTGACATTTTCCTGAAAGGCATCGATATTTACGTATTGATTCTTTCTTCTGTTGCCAATGTTTAAAATAGAGCATTAAAAAATTACCTCATTATAAACATTAACGTCGTCTTCTCTGAGGTTATGACCATAAATATGACGAGACAAATCGTTATGACAATACTAATCAGATAATACAAAACTGTTGCATGCATTTTATTTGTAATTAACTGTAATATTTTTTTTAATACTTTGTTAAATTACTGATACAAATTCAAAACGACGTTGTTATTATTTGTAATACTTACCTACTTGCCTTTGATATAATATTTAATATTAAGTTTGAACTAATTTTCAGAGAGTTATCTGTTTTACTGTATCTTAATGTTAATCGTATTACTGATCAGTGCCATTTTGTTTGAATAAAACCTAACCCATAAACAAAACGAATGCCTAGTGAGAGGTACACTAAGATTAATCTCTAAGTGTTATGTTTTCAAATAATCATACTTTACGTACGTCTAAGAACCTAGGTTTTGAACATAATAGGTACTATCTAAAACTGTTACCTATTCTTATAACAGAATAAACCAATTCTTAGGTATTATTTGCGTAAGATAATATTATTAGTACGTTTTAACTAATTGAGTATTTTATAATATTTTCACTTAGTTTATAAATGTATTCGTTATTATGATTATAATCAGTATTGGCTTATATAATTATATACAGTTTATTTGAAATGTTTCATTACTAAAAAACTATTATTTTTTATATAATAATTTTATAATAAGATAATCCAAGATTTATTTCAATGGGAATGTCCTAAGTAAATGTTAACAAAATAGTATATATATGGATTTCCGCAAAGTAGCGCCTGAATCAATCAATTGTCTATAAATTTATTTCAGGACTGTTGAAGTTTTCTTTAGTATTCAAATTTATTTATGTTACCAAAACCAATAATAATTTTATAACGTTATGTAATTATACTAGTTTATACAATTGTCAATTCTTAAAATAATAACTTTAGTAGTAACTAAAGGTTCTTAGGTTAGATAGGTACTAACCAACAGTTTGTCAAGTTCAGAGATATGGTGTATAATTATAATACTACATATTGTTATTATAATAAAATAAATTATATTGAAGAGTATCCACCTTTTATTTCAACGAACTCAAATTAAATAAAGGTGTGGTAGATAGGTAGGTACTAGGTACTATGGCATTTTGAATTCAGTATTCAGCATTCATTTATTTATTGCCAAGTAGGGTATATACGTAAGTTGTGGGTTTCATAAAGTAAGTATACCTAACTACCTACATGACTAATTCAATATACTTTGCGAAGTCTGGGGTGGGATTATTAAGCTTTTACCTTGAGCCCAAAATTAAAAGGTGCACGCACACCCTTCAAACTAAAATTCCTTTTTATGTGACGACCTCTTAATTATTATTAATTAAAACCTGGCGAAATAGGTCAATATAATCATCTGCAATCCGCTGGATTGTGTGTAGGTACATACATTTCATTCAATCAAGTTATAAGGCCCTCCACAGCGTAACTTTTGCACGTTGTGATGTGAGCGAGTAAAAGAGGAGTAGCAATCCTAATGCATGCCTGTCCGGCTGTCTCTAGCTAATTAATTTTATAATCTATATCTGCCTGCTCCTTTCTGCATTACAAATATCTTCAGCCAGCAGGATTTAGAGACTTTCCCGAAATCCCATAATAGTGGGGATTTCTAGACAATAATATTCCCATTTCCACCGCTGTGCGGTGGGGACGGCCATTAAGGGATTTCGGGAATAAACTAATAAAATAAAATAAAAAACGTTTCTTTTCAACAAAAATATGATAAGGCGGTATGATCTTAGGACTATAGCCTTCCAATCCAATAGAGAATATTTAAAAAAAAAATACGGTTCTATCGTGGATTGGTTTTACGCATATTTCTTAAATTTGTGAATTGGATTTTCTTTTTATTTCTGAGACTATAAATTTAAATTCCCAACAGAATGAGACGATGTGTACTTAGAAATCAATAACTTATCGGTCCTCTATATTTTGAATAAAATGGATTTAACCACTGCTCAACTATGACAGAAAACAGGTAAACAAACAACTCTAGGAAAATCTAAGATTTTCAAAAACTGCATATCAAAATCATTGTTACTTCCCAGGAAAAGACTTCGTGAAGATGATTCATGTGAGTTCATGCCGTTATCGAAGAGAATCAACAACTTGCACATCAATAATCTTGCGTCGGGCTCGCATTCGACTTATGTCGCACCCAGCTTAGCTGAAAGTAGACCCAGCTACGATCCAGGAATCGACTCCTCACAGAGCAATTACTTTCATAACAACAAACTGCTATTCGAGCTGCATTTAGAGAGAATACGAAGATCTGGACAGCCATACCCTTATTAAAATATAACAACATACATACTGTGTCAAAAAGTTATCACGTTATAACAGAAATAATAATTCTAAGTACTCCAATTCAGAATGAATAATATCTGCAGAGTCTGTTTAGAAGAAGGAGCACTTTCTTCAATATTTATGAAGAATTTTAACTTATCATTATGTGATATGATTGAATACTGTTGTAATGTGAAGGTAACTTTCAAGTCTTTCAATTTTTTAATTTATTTATGTGTAACATCCTTCATCTCGCTTTCCTGCAATCTGTGGCAGCAATTTATTGAAAAGGGGCGGAAGTGTGTAACAGTAAGTGTAACAAGAAGTTAGCCATCAGATGGTATCAACCTCAAGAAAATGAAGTAAATAGAATCTGTGAATGTATACATTTCTATTTACTTCATTATGTATACATAGGAGTTGTTATTTGATTGTAACGGGTATACGCGCTCACCTCACCAAAAAACAGATGAGGTGACTGTGATAAATACCCATTACAATCAAATAACTATGTGTGATAATCGCGGAAGTCTACCAAAAACTATATAGGAGATTCTTCGTTAAAGAAATTATTGAAATGTTAACAAAAAAAACTGTACTGTTACAATACAATAACTTGCTGTTTCAACTCTACCAGATCACAAGAGATGATGGTTTACCTGACCTGATGTGCAGTAACTGTATGTACAAGCTTGGCATTGCATACCACTTCAAACAATCTTGCGAGAGTGCCAATATACGTTTGAGACAGTATCTTGGATTACGATTGAGCAAGTAAGTTAAGTTAAGCAAATTTAAGACAACATATTGACCTTAATTATTTATAACAAAATTATGTGAATTTTACAGTTATAATGATGCCGCTGTCATGACTGATCCTATTGTAAGTAAAATGTGCATTTTTCCCAATCATTACACTTATTAGTATATTTTTTGGAAGATACACTTACTAAGATTTTATTACTCTTTTAGGTCCCTACTCGCACAACAATTATAAAAAAATGGTAAGTACCTACAATGTACAAATAACAAGCCACGTTAAATAAAAATCATCAATAATATTTTTCTATTGATTATACTTTCAGCAAATGTAAGCTATCTCAGCAGAGAAAAACTAGTTCAAATTATAAGAGAAAGCCAGCTGCTGAACAGAAGAAAAGAGGTCCTAAACCTAAACCAAAAGACATTCACGCCTGTTATGAATGCAACAAGGAGTTTCGATGTCAGGCCCAGTTGGAAATGCATGTAAGGTATGTAGGATGTATAAATACATTGGTAGTAACGTATCTAATGCTTTAAAGTAAAAATTATTCTGTATGTTTGGTGACTGATTTCTGCAATCAGATTCATTAGTGTTATTTTCACTTTTAATACAAGCTCTGCTTAGTCCAGAGCTGAAAGGCGATGGTGTTGTGTGTATCAATAGAACATTATTTTATTTATATTGTGAAAAAATATATACTTCCAGGACTCATACAGGGGTGAAGCCATTTGCATGCATGTACTGTTCTCGCAGCTTCACACAGAAACACAATCTTACCATACATCTGCGTGTGCATACTGGTGAAAAGCCTTTCCAGTGTGACGTTTGCAGGTAAATAGGAGTAGTTCTATGTAGTTAGTATGAGAGTTAGTACTAGACCAAGAAACAGTGGAGCATGTGGTAATCCACTGTCAAGCGACAGAGGAGAGTAGGATCAGGACAGGCCTACACAAATTATTGGACTCCTCTCCACCTAAAGTGTCAACAAGCATGCTATTGGAACAGTGCTGTCATCAAACCCAGAGTCCTACTACGCTAGCTCAAGGAGCTAGGATGGCTGGGGCAGGGTTAAATAAACATCAGGGGACAATGCACAATACACCCTTCAATGGGAAGCCAGTGCAAGCCACTGTACCCCCTTAGAATTGGAACTAGTTAGTATGAGTGACTATAGAGAGCATATTATGTTAGTGTTGGTCCTGGTTATATCAATAAAATCATAGTCATAAAGTCCTTTTATTACTATATAATCGTATTTATTTAGAACTTAGACACCAGAAGTAGCAGCTTGGGCTAGTTCGCATTGTGGTTCACTATGATTGTGAAACTTTAATGTCACAAATCTGGCAACGTTTGGAAGGCACATTCATATTTGTTACCTACACAATAATTAAATTTATGTGGTATAAAGTTTTTATGAGGCAAGTAGTTGTAAAGCCATGTTGCAAGTGAGCCACTGACTTACACAAAAAGAAATGAAAGAAGAATGTAGATACCTATTCAATACCAATTTCATGTTTTTGTTTTAGTAAAAGTTTCTCAGCTCAAGGAAATCTGCATGCTCATTTAAAAATTCACACAGGACAAAGAGATCATGTAAGTAGTTTTCTTTCTTATTAATGACCTAAGCCTATTATTTTTTTTTTTTAAAAACAGCTGTGGCTGATCTTACTTTAAATCCATTTAAATTGTTTTAACATGTTTATTGAAATATTTTCAGACTTGTACAATTTGCAACAAATCATTCATAACGTCGAGTGAGCTGACACGGCACATGAGCAAACATAGGGGAGTGAAGAATTTTAAGTGTGATCTGTGTGATGCAGCATACATACATGCTAGAGACCTTGTAAGTAAAATTTGCCTTTTTCTAGTTACCTAGTTTAGGATAAAAGGTTTTAAAGGAAACATCCCCTTTTTTGCACACTGACTTGCTAGAAAGTATAATTCTAGTTTTTTGATTGCCATATGTGTGTACTAATCTTAAATATAGCTTTGCCTCTAATGAAATAGTATTTTTAATTTTCAGAAACTACACAAAATGAAAAAGCATCAAATAGAGCAAAAAACCCAATCCCAAGATAATTTCAACAATACTGGCAACATTGATATTGTTGGTATTGATGGAAAAGATGTCTCTGAACCTATGAAACCAACGCAAGATGCCACCCACCTAATACCGCATTTGCTAAGTGATAAGCCAAGTATTAGTATACCAGAACACGGCATGATCCCTTTTGATCAATGTACTCGTATAGATGTGTTTACACACTACACACTGCCATCAAAGTCGTTGCATAGCTGTGCAATATGTGGAGACGGCTTTGATTATGTCACTGAACTATCTCAGCATTATGCACTTAGGCATAAAGGAATAAACTCGGTTGCTAAGCCATATGGTGATTGATAATTGTCTAGTTTTAGTGTGGTGAGTGATTGTTAAACAAACTAGTGTGAGTGAATATTATGTTACACTTTTTAAAAATAAGTGTGTATTATTTATTAGCTAGCATTACTTACAAAAATATTAGTTTAATGTTGTAGTGTTTTTGCATGATTTTGTTGAAATAAATGATGTGCAAACTTAATTTAACAGATTTTATTTTAACTCACATTTACATACAATATTGTCTAACTCTATTATTAAATGATCTATTAACGAATTGGGATCCATGGCTCCAAAATCTCACCAATCTTTTTGCGAGCTGAAAAAATAATCATTGTTTAGCAACCATCAATGCTCAGTTGAATTCAAAAGAAACAAATACCTAATTGATGATGTTTGTGATTTGAATGTCAGCATAAAAATTCATAAACTAAGTTTACAAATTAGGTCTAAAAACTTTAAATTATAAACTGTTGACAAAATAGTGAATGCACGTACCATGATCTTTAAAACAGACGTCGCCCTTTGATTGATATGTTAGGGTTTTCTTCCATTTTTTGCTCTGAATCCTATTGGGTTATCGCTTTACAAATTAACTACATAAAACCATAAAGTCAATGGTCTTTTTAATAGAAGACTGTGTAGTATTCACAATTTTTCGACAGTTTTAATATAAATGGTTTGAAAATAGTTACAGTGACACAGTTCGTAGAGTTGGTGTTTACTGCTAGGGTATGTCCTACAGAACAGATCCAGGATCGAGAGTAATTTAATTTAAAAAAAAACACTTACGTGGTTCTGGAAAATCTTCGGGGTGCAATTCAATGTAATGCCTGTAGACTGCGTCTTTCTCGGCGAAATAGTCGTCGCGCTTTTTCTGAACGAAGGATAGAACCGTAGTGTATCCGATAGTGCCAATTATATGTTTTTGGATGCCTGTAAATAATTAGCATATATAAGGAAAACAGCGTAGGAAAGCGATTTGTTTCGAAAATATTATGTAATGCGTACCGCTAAAGGGAGGACGTCTGGTTTGGTAGTTCAAAAACGCTCCTGTGGCGACCCCAAAAGTAACACCTAGGATCTGGGCCCAGTAGTAATTAGCCCATGGCTTTTTCCTATCAGCGTCTCCTAGTTTGAGGAGTTCAATCGCAGATAACTGAGAAGACATTCTCAATTTTTACGAGACGAGGCGAAGAAAACAACAAATTCGATCGCGTTTTTTTGAAAATGTCAAATCGTAGATATTTTGACATTGACATCAATGAGATGTGTTCCAGACCAGACCAGATTCATAAGTTATTTTGAGCATGAACAATGAAAAAAAAAACATGAACAACTCGACCCTTACCACGCTTCCCACAAAGTCGAAGCGTTGATGACCAATATTGTTAGAATGACTTCAGAAATATCTGTCAAAGTCGAACGTGCGTGCCATGAATTTCTATCATAGATTCGTTAAAATTGAGGTTATGTTTATCAACTTGGAAAACTTTGAATTTATTTGAATTATTAAATTTATTTTGTCAAGAACTCTCACCATGGTAAGCAATTAACAATTTTAATATAACTTTAATACATAATTTCATCAATTAATTTTAATACCATTGTAAACTTCAGGGTAAACAAAAAAAGACACGGAAGATAGTAGAGAAAAGGTTTGCGAAGATGAAGAAAATGATAAGCCCTAGCGACTCCAGAATAAAAAAAACCGAAAGAGCCGATCCTAAGAAGCAAAAGAAACTAGACCCCAATGAGATGAAAATCCGTGAAGTTCAGCAAGCCAGTTCTGCCCTATTCTTTCAATACAACACTCAACTCGGTCCACCTTACCACATTCTTATTGATACTAATTTCATTAACTTTTCGATAAAAAACAAACTTGACATAATACAGAACATGATGGATTGTTTGTACGCCAAGTGTATCCCATACATAACAGACTGTGTATTAGGAGAATTAGAAAAGCTTGGTAGAAAGTACAGAGTAGCATTACGAATTATAAAGGACCCACGGTTTGAAAGAGTCGCTTGTATGCACAAAGGAACATATGCTGATGACTGCATAGTACAACGTGTCACACAACACAAGTGTTACATTGTAGCAACCAATGATAAAGACTTGAAGCGGAGAATTAGAAAAATTCCAGGTGTTCCGATTATGTATGTAGCTGAACATAAATATACAATCGAGAGGATGCCTGATGCCTATGGGGCACCTAAAGGAGCCATTTAGTTTGTTAAGTATTTTGTAAGGATTTTTAACTAATAAGTTTCCGAGATGAAGATGTTATTTTGTACTTGACATGAGAAGCCCTGTGTCAAAAAATGATCCCACTATCATTATAAATAATAAAATAAACATGTTTTAATTAACTTAACAATTGTCACCAGCGACTTTGTTTTCATTGTGAATTAAGAAACTCCTTTCTTAGTATGCACCTACTTTTTTAAAGAACATATCCTCTCTCTACATTCACCTGCCGGCCTGTGCATTGTCTATCAGTTAGTGAGGACTAAGCCTTTCATAAATATTGACCAAACAAGGTGAAATAAAAGTACTATTATGGTAATGTAGTTTCTCTATTAGGTACAACTATAATACAAATAAGTATTTAATACAAAATGCAAGTAATAATGCAATATGGCTTAAGTCCACTAAATTGTTCAGCATTACCCGCCTCCTTTATTTTTTTTCACAAAAACCAGCACAGGTTTAAATGTTCATTTTAAACCTAAACAAGAATGAAGCATTTACAGCAAGCTTGGCCTCATTTTGATTGAGTCATTAACCCTGAAGCCAACCACAGATCAAGCCCATTCCTATGCCTTATATCTCTGGAACGGTGCAATCACAAATCATGAAAGTCGGACCATTCATTATCGTCACTTATCAGTCACCAACTAACGGCATACAAATGGGCTGCATCCGCAGTTGGCCATAGGGTTAAGGACTCAATTCATTTTATGTCTAGCACTTGATAGGCTCACTAACTCAGTGAAACAAACTTCTTAAAACACTCGTTAAAAGACGGCGTGCGCTATATGGTTGGGTTGGACGTCCCAGGAGATCCAACAACATCTATGATCTCTCCCATTGGTTTAGTTTCACTGTCAGTAGATGTGTTGCATATTGATGATGGAATAGTTAGGGTCTGGAACAATATAAAATGAATTTAGTACTATAAAAACATTTCTAGATATCTTGAAACACTACTAAATATTTACATTGCTGAAATTGTAATAGAACAGGATATGAGTGGAAGCTTACAGCCGCCATATTGCATTTCATGACATCTCAAGGCGGGTCCAATATGTATCATTTGCCCGATCAAATCACCATATTCGTAACGTGAAAGACGCGGGCAATATGGGCTTTAGGAAGGTATTATTAAATGTATTATAAAAAAAAATAACTTGCCTCCTTCATACTCATAAGTTTGAGCGCGCGCGAGAGACAGACTTTTCAAGTTGCTCATGCAGTGCGATGTAACGCCGCGCTCTTATTCACACACTACACAAGCGTACGTGTGAATGCGTTGTACATGCCAGCTTTCGGTAACAGGTACCTAGGTATAATATTTTAGAGCTTGTAAGAGGTTTACCTTTCCAGGGTTGAGAGCTTCATACTGATGCCTGAGCGCCTGTAGCTCGAACTCGCAAGACACAAGCGCGTTCTTCAGGTCTAAAACCAGGGCAATGTCGGAACGAAGTTCATTGAAGTGCTTACACACCGCTTCTGTCGGCGTTGGCGCTATTTCTGTGAAATATAAAAATTACATCAGTTATTAGCTGGAGCCTTCGTCCCTGTGGTATTGACAAAAGATCCATTTACGGCTTCTGAATTATGTAAATAACGAATTTGAGCTCAATAGGTTCAGTAGTTTTGGCTTGATTAAGTGAAAAACATCACTATTAGCATCTCGCATCCTAACAAACTTTGGTATTTATATCAGTCTAGCTACTGCGAGAGCCCCTGCTTAAGTGGTATCAAATTCAAAAGTAGATGTTATATTAAATCCTTTTCCAAGTCATGAACAGGTTCTAGTTCAGAAGTTTTGGCGTGAAGCTGATAACTTTGAGTTTTTTGGTGTGACTCTTCTTATCGTGTCACTAGTGCTTTCGAACCAGTAGTATGGTGAAAGGATTTCAAGTGCGCCTTCTTCTCATGTACTAGGGATGGTCACCAAGGGGAGGGAGGGGGGTAAAAAATAGTCGAAAATGGGTCACGTAGTTTGGGTACGTTTCTTTACATGTGTGACATGACATCATTGGTGGTCATATTGGTGACATATTGAAAAAATACGACAGGTCTCTTACCAATATTCATAAGCTTGAGCTCTTGTTCAATCGCCTTGGTCTTCCGCTGGCCCACGCCGGGAGGCAGCTTCATGCGCTGAGACCGCAGCCACACGCCCGTCGCGCGCGCCTCGGGGAACTTTATGCCGGACCATTCTACAGTCTGGGGAATTATTTAACATTATAATTTTTTACCCGACAGCCAAGGAAGGGTTATGTTTTTCGCGCGTATCTTGTATGTAGGTATGCACGTATGTAGGTACGTATGTATGTATATTTATTTGTTACCTCGTATATTCCAAACGGCTGGATGGATTCTGACAGTTAAGGTATCGTTAGATTTGTCTCAATGACCCAAGTGTCCTTAGATGGGTTTTAATTTTTTTTTATCAAAATGGCGGATTATTGGCTCTAAATGGTCGTTGAAATTATTTTGTTTACCAAACCTATCGAGTAGGGTATCAAAATGAAGGAAATTAAAAGGAGGACCACAATGGTTCATGGCTAAATTTTTCTCTCTCAAACATGCTTGAAAATTCGAACCTTATTTTGACAACCTTCTTCAAGTTAAATCTAATTTATTTGGGCCTAGACCAAATAAATTACATCAACCAACTGAAAAATCGCGAAATTGATCAAATTAGATTAACAAAATAGATTTTAACTTTTTTGTGTACACAACTAAGTGATGAGAACAGCAAACCGCTCATCTGCTAATAGCAGATCGCGCCTTCTTTGGTCAAAACAGCACAACAGAGGACTGAAAAAAAACTTATAGCGGAAACTGTGGTTAGCACAGTTTCCGGCGCTCGCACCGGCCTTTGTTGCGCGGCTATTTTCTTTTTATGTAGTTTCTTATCGTGTCTCCTCGCTATAATAGCTGCGGAGCTGGGAGTGACATTTCCCGCGTCAGTGTGCGCGGCGCTGATTGGAGCGGCTCCGCTATCAGCTCGCGATATTAGCTTCTTAGGTCTTGGGTTTTGTGTAAACAAGTAACCAATAAGGCGCTCTCCTAGTGACAGCAGACCGCACCTTTCTATGGCCAGCACATTCCGGTGGAGCACTACTACAGCTTTCAATATACTTACCAATGTTTCCGGCATTCGCACCGGCCTTTGTTGCGCGGCTATTTTCTTCTTATGCCTCCTCGCTATGTTAGCTGCAGTGCTGGGAGTGACAATTCCCGCGATTGGCTGAGCGACTCCGCTGTCCGCTCGCAATATTAGCTTCTTAGGTCTTGGGTATCTAGTGATAGTAGACCGCACCTTTCTATGGTCAGGATATTCCGGTGGATCACTACTACAGCTTTCAATATAGGTACTTACCACAGTTTCCGGCGCTCGCACCGGCCTTTGTTGTGCAGCTATTTTCTTCTTATGTAGTTTCTTATCGTGTCTCCTCGCTATGTTAGCTGCGGAGCTGGGAGTGACATTTCCCGCGTCAGTGTGCGCGGCGCTGATTGGCTGAGCGGCTCCGCTGTCGGCTCGCGATATCAACTTCTGTAGGTCTTGGGTTTTGCGTTCGCGCTCGCGTTTTCTCGCTTCGATCTTCTTTAGCTCGGTCAGTAGCATTTGTTCTTCTTCTATCTGTAACGAATTGGTATTTTTGTTGTATAACATCTTTCCTCTCGCTTTCTGTCAATTTGTGGCAGTGATTCCATTCCATAACACGGAAATGTGTAACAGGAAGTCAGCTAGCAGACACATCGTACCAACCTTAGAAAAATGAAATAAATAGAATCCTTCCAAATTTAAATTGGATGTCAGATTACACACATTATATGAGACTACTGTACAGTATAAGCCTTACATAAGGCTCATTCGTTTTTTTAAACCCTTATGCAAAAATATGCGTGTTTTTGTCATTGCCTAATACATAAATGAATTTGATTTTTCTTAGAAACTCAATACCTAACGCTAATTTTTAATAATGTTAAAACATTAAAAAAGAAATGAAACTTTATTGCCTACTTGCACCAAACCTAAGCATCTATTTTTCTCGCTAGGAAGACCTTAACGGTCTGAATCTGTACCTATAAGATTCCTAGCGAGTTAAGTAATTGCTTAGGAACTTTGACAGTTTGTTGCAAGTGGGCATTGAAGCCAGAAAGCCTAGTAGATTGATAGCTAGGTACCTGTTCTTGAGACCTGTCAAAGAGTCTCCTTAGCTGTTCCTTTCTCTTTCGCTCATGTTCAGCATCGTAATGGTATATCCTTTTCTCACCGTTAACCATGGTTACAGTGTTAGACCAAGGGTTTGTTTTCACCTGCAAGATCAATTATACCACCTAATTAAAAGTAATCTTATTGTAGCTAATTTCACTTTTTGCGTTTAGTAGTTTTGGCGTGGTTCGCAGTGTTGGTCGAGTGGGAGGTGCCTTGACTTTGGATTCGAAGGTCGTGATTTCGAAACCGGTCTTACACCAATGGATTTTTCTGTTTAAAAAGATCTATGTGTGAATTTAAAACACGTGCTTAACGGTGAAGGAAAACATCGTGGGGAAAACGGTCATATAACCTAAAGTTCGAAAACATGTATGAAGTGCACGAAAGGAGCCTCTGCGAGGCGCACTTGAAATCCTTGCACCACTGGTTCGAATGAACTAGTGACACGATAAGAAGAAGGCGTGGTTCGAGTTATAAACATCCATAATATCCTCCCTAAGTTTAGCAGTCAAAATAATGGAGAGAGGAGTGACTTAGAAAAAAATTGGTATAGCCCTGACTGACTGACAGACAATGTACAGTCCAAACCACTGAACATAGAGACTTGACACTTGGAGGATGTATTTGTCAAGAGCTGAAAGTAAGTACTAAGAACGGAATTTTTAAAATTCGTAACGCAAAGTAAGTTGCGGGCGAAAGCAAATTTTTATATTAAAAGTTATATTTACCTTGCTCAATGTAGCACAGATGCCATAATACCGTTCCTTCAAATCCTCCACACTCCGATCTCTGAACGCAGCCCGATCCCAACGGTCGTGAATCACAATGAACCGCAGATCAAACCTCTGGCACAGATCTATTAGGTGATCGGTCTCCGCTTGACTCCAGTCTTCGGACTTCAGATATTGGTTGTATTCTGATTCAGAATATGATGGTATTGAAACTTGCTGTTATGAAATAATAAAAGTTTTTACAAAAACATAGTACAATAGACTTCAATTGGACTGTTTCAGTGACTGTTAACACCACTGAAAAGTCACAGGGAAGCAAAATACGCAATAATGTTGACTTTGACGACATATTTTTTTCAGTTATTATGATTTTGATCAACTACTGAAGCAATTTTGATAAAAATTCTATGGGACCAATCTGAAAGTATAACCTCTCAACAATAAATAATTTTTAAAATCAGTTCATAAACATCAAAGTTTTGAGGCAACAAAAATAAAAAAAAAAAACATTCAACCATACTGATCTTACTGACCATAATCTTAATAACAAAATATACATAATATTATGGCATCAGGATATACAGCTAGGTGCTCTCCTGATAGAAGGACATCCCTGCTCATGACCAGAACAGTACTACACAGGACTTCGATTGAATCACATTAGCTGGTAACACTGTTATTAGTGCCATTTTGGTGTTCAGTCTAAAAAAGCCATTAACTTGACTAGCTACAGTACCTTTCAAACCAGAACACACATCAATGCTCGTTGCTAGAACATCTGGCACTGTGTTGGTAGGCAACACATGCACCTAGATAGACAATCCTGCAGGGGACGCGTTCCACTTAGGGCTTGCAATTCGGATATCCAGATATCCGAATTATCCGGATATCCGCCCCATTTTAATATCCAAATATTAGGGCAACAGTATCCGGATAATTTGGATAAAACGGATAGTAAACAAATTAAAAAAAACACCGTTTTAATATGGTTTAAACTGTTAAAAACATTTACTTTAGCATTGTGGGCAATATGTATACGTTTACAGTAAGTAGTTTTTATTTAAAACACTTTTTCAGTCTAACAAAAAAAACTTTAAGTTTCGCCATGTTTGTTTGTCTGTCCGTAAATAGTAAACGTCATTATTGCTATTCAGGGACAGTTAAGAAGACGGATTCAAAATAAAATCGGCTAAAACTTTTTTTTGGTTTCAATTTATTATCTAATTTTAGTTGTTAGTACTCAGAAAGTGATCCAACACGTTATTAAACGTATAATTATCTGATTTTTGTAATTTAATTGGTATTATTAAGGTTTTTTTAATACTATCCGAATTATCCGGATATCCGGATAATAGGATTTACTACTATCCGAAATTATCCGGATACCAAAAATCAACGGATAATGCAAGCCCTAGTCCCAAACAACAGTAAAATTAAATACCTTGTTAAATTGTGCGAAAGGGTACTCCTTAGCTTCATCAGTGGCTCTCTTCCAGTGATGGAACACAGCGTTGTCCTTGCGAGCTGGGTTAGTGAATGGTGCCCATACCCACTTTCTGACTTTACGCATGCCAAGTTTAGCCTTTGTTTGTTTGTATGCTTTACCTGAAAGATTGATATAAGCATAAAATGTGATTGCTTATGTGTGTATTAATTGATAAAAGATTTTTATTCATTTTGGAGTTTGAAGTAGGACATTAGACCAAATTGTTGGAATGAAGTTGTTTAAAAGGATCATTATTAGCTCCTTTCTTAGTTGTATCAGTTTTTTTACGTTATACCAGTATCAACTGAGGGCTTCCCACACTTATCTTACATTAAAGTAGGTATGTGCGCAGATAAACGGCTAGGTTCTAAGTTGAGATACCTGTATCTGTAGGCAGCATTGGTGGTAACTCCTTGTTATCTTTGTAGAGAAGAGCGAACACCTCCCGATGCATGCCCTCAGGGCGCTTCACAGCCTTCGCCGTCACATACTTCTTCTTGTTCCTGTCTCCGTGGATTATAGAGTCCCTGGTAACCTCAGAGGCTCCGGGAAGCTCGATGTCCAAGATATCAAGGATATCAGCCATTTTCGTCGAATATGTGCTATAAGTAATGTTGTATTGGTTATCTACGTTCACTATTGCTTGCGTTTACTTAGGCAATTTGAGAATTGGAGAATGAAGACTACTTACTTACTTTAGGCCAAATCAATGTATTTTGTTGTTGTATTTACCAAATTACACGAAAAAGAAAGCAAAGCAATTTCACAAGCTTGTTTTTGTTTTGTTTAGGTTAAAGTTAGTTGGAAAGCAGATTTGTTTTGGGGTTTCAACACCTAAAATGGTATCACAGTTGCTGTCTTTTTTTTCCGAAAGCATTTTTTTTGTGGTGTGGAATAATCAACAAACTCAATAAAATTAAACCGTTTAAAGTACTTGATGATGAATGTAAAATCATGTGTAAATAAATATTATTTTTACTTAAAAAAATATTTAAAACTAAAATACGACAGACTTTTATTTAGTATGGTAAATTATTATTCAAGATGGAAGCCCTAATTTCTGGTCTCCAAATAGCTAAACGATTTTTTACAAATAACATTGACATTACAGCCAGACTGACAGCAGTCACTTCGCAACATTATGTTTGCATCTATAGGTAAGGATCTAGACTGCAGCGCCCGCCCTAGGATCGCTATCCGCTGGAACCTACCTGGCAACAGTGGCAGCTGGCACTTCAGCGGTTCTACAGCTACATTAACTTCTGTTGCTGGGAGACGAGGTACGAGTATATTGCCACTTTGAATAGCTCCAGAGTAGGTGAGACAGAAATCATGTGGAGGTGCGTCGTAGGATAATAATAATAATTCATACGTCTGAGATGTTCATAGGTAATTTTTGTTCGGCAGGAAATCGCTTTCAAGGTCTCTCTCTGATGTCCTCTCAGATGTCAATTAAACAATGTTTTACTTATTTAAATTAAATCTATTGATTAACCGAGGTAGTAAGTTCTACAATCATCAAAGCTTCATTCTAATGTCCGGTAACGAGTTGTAAAAGCCGTCTCATCGCAACAGGGCTGTCAATCGGCACCTGTAAAAAAATGATTTTCTTACTTACTGTACTACTTACTTACTCATAAACTTTTTAACTTTAATAGAATGTACCTACACCATCATACCTACTAACCAACATTAGGAGGTAGGTGTAGGTACTAGGTAGTGTAGGTACCTATTAAATGCATAAAAACTACAATCAATCAATTAGGTACTATGCACCCATCTTAAAGGCCTTGAAGGATAGTTTGAAGCGGAAATTGATGGTCTAGTATTTTTTTACAACACTAATGAAAGTTTTTGTTTGGTCTTACCGATTGTCCAGCTGCGTTCATCCAGTAGAACTTCAGCCTGTCTGACTCCCGGAAGTAGCCTTCGACAAGCCTATTTACGATTAACGTTTGCCGGGTACTGTTTCTGAATTCTTCTTGGCCATCCCATTCTAGATGGTCTACCCATTCCAATTGACCTAAAAATTAGTAAAATACTAGTTACCTACCTTAGAAGATTATCAAATCAATAGTTTAAAAAAAATATTAGCGGGAGATTTTCTGATATAGTGGTACGTGATCATAGATGGCGCTAAAAATCTCTTAGATTGCAGAAATTGTAGTGGTGTTTCGTAGTTTTATTATTTATTTACCTGGCGTATTCGAAACAGCATCTAGATTGCCGTTGTAAATAATCACAGTCGTGTCCGTGTTTTGCAGAATGTATTCAACTGAAAGAAAAGAAAAAAAAGGTTTTTACTCTTTCAGATAGCATGCTATTTATGATCTTCTATTACTTATTAATAGCAAGTTGCATCTAACGAGCGAATTTCTGCTGAATTGAAAGAGAACTAGTGACGAGTTAATGACGGCATGAAAAACCGTCATTAACTCGTCACTAATTCTCTTTCAATTCAGCAGAAATTCGCAGGGAATCCTTTAGAGAACGGAGTTAGAGATCCTACAGTTTAAAAATGCACGCCACTCGACTCGCGCGATGGTGAAGGGCGTATATTTTCAGAATGAAAATCTCTACTTCTTCTTATCGTGTCATTAATTCTTTCGAATCCGTGTGGTGAAAGGATTTCCTTTCGTCCACTTGACACATGTTTTTCGAACTTTTAAGGTTCGATATTTTCCTTCACCGTTAAGCACGTGTTTTTAATACACACATTCTTTTAACACAGTTTCTTTTAACAGAAGAATCCATTAGTGTACCACTGGGTTCGAACCCACGACCTGCGGATCGAAAGTCGAGGCACCTCCCACTCGGCCAACACGGCTTTTTAATCTCTACTTACTTAATTTAGAATAGTGTCTTGATAACAATACCTACCTACTTGTAACATAGGTATACCTACCTAACCTTTGATTTGATTTTCGAAAGTAAGATTTTTATGAAAAGGAACACATTATCCTTCTGGGACATCTAGCCGGGTTTACTCTACTCGTAAAATGCACATACCTTTTTCAACTGTCGGTATCATAAAGGTGTCCCTCGCAGCTGCAAGTGCGTCCTCTCTGCCGCTGTCGTAAGTCACATCGGTGAGGCCCAAAGCATTTGCCACCGTGTTGTCCATGAATGAGTATGCATCAGACGTCAAACTCCTCAGGTACGCCATTTGTCCAAAGTAATCATTATCTAGGGAAGTAAACACAAATAAAAACTAGCAGCTTCGCCTGATGTATTTATTATGAACCCTGCCCTATTCCAAAAATGTTATGTTTAAGCAATAATGCTTTGTTACCCTGCTTAGCTGTATTAATATTAACTGTGGTGATAGACTGACTGATTTATCAACGACAAGCCAAGACCTCTGAATTTGTCTGAACTGAGTCTTGGAACCACAGATACCTACCTAGGTACTTATATCAAAGAGTAGTCTTGACTATAAGAGTAGAAAAGTACTTGAGTATACAAACAAACAAACAAACATTCACACACTCACACCCCTGCACTAGGATTCCCTGTGTCGCAGGTGGCATGGACACATACAAGACATCACAACATCCAAGACCCGAGAACAAACATTTGTGTTCGTCACAAATATTTGCCCCGGCCGGGGATCGAACCCGGAACACCAAGCTTCGTAGGCAGGGTCACTACCAACTAAGCCACGGTGTCGTCAAAAAATATTACAAAAATATGATTTAGGAAATAATATTTCCTGTACCTCTATGCTAAAGTAGGTACTCCTGTACTATTCTATTAGGTACTACTACTTAGTCCTAGTAGGTAAGGTACGACTCTTGTACTTTAGCCTAAAAGTACAGGAAATAATATTTCCGGTATATGCTCAAGTACTCTTCTACTCTTGTAGTCAAGTTGAAACTATATCACAGTTTTTATCTTCTTTATGCAATCACAACAAAGATGAGATGTTTGACCTCTTCCATCGAAATATTCAGATACAAAAGGTAGGCTTACGAGTACCTTCATATAGGTAGGTATTGACCGAAAGTAAAATTCTTTGGATCATTGTGTAACCGATCCGAAAACGGTTTTCAATGCTACCTATAATAAATTTTTGTTTTGTAAACGGTTGAGGTAACAACCGGTCGCACGAGACAAAATCCTTCACATATCCGTACGATACGTTACCTGGTTGCGTAAAAAAACCTTCATACAACTGGTTTGTATCACATCAAATTCTTACCTACTTAACTCAAAATTTGCCTACCTCGAGACGCTACTGTGTCGTTGGTAAGTTTTTCAACAATACGGCCAAGATTGACAGCAACAGCACCAGCTTCATTCACAAACTCTCCCAGCGTCAGGAATTTATCCAGAGCATCTCCATATTTTTCTTGTTCTATCAAAGAGTTGACTTCTGTAGAGAGGGCTTCAATGGCCGCGCGACCGTTCTCCTCAATGTAAGCCCATTCTTCAAGGTAGAATCCTAGTTTAGTAAGAACTAATGCTGGTGATACAATCCCGTTGGCTAGGACGACGCCTTGTAAGTTGTGGTCGAATCTTACCTGTTAAATATAATAAGACTGGTATGTGGATTTGATGCAAACCTTTACAGTAAGTATAAGTATAAGTTCTTTACCTCGGTTACTGGTCACCAGCAATGGGGGTGCATTTCAAAAAATTACCATCGTAGAGTCTGTTCTTAAAAAGGAGATACTTGAATTGCGGACGCAACGAGCCAAATTTGTTCCCTAAATTGCTACTCAAGAGGTGCTCGAACTCTCTACTCTACCCGAACGAACCATAACAAACAATCATACTTTACTAGGACGTGGTGGCCGAGTGGATGAGGCCCTTGCCTTGCGATCTGATGGTCGCGGGTTCGAATCCCGGTGGCAGTCATGCGTAAATGGGTTTTTTCGGTCGAAAAAATCTATGTATGCACCCCACGTTCTCGCAACGGTGAAGGAAAACATCGTGAGGAAACCGGCATGTCAACGGACAGAAAACCAAAAAAAAAAAAATGTTCTATGGCATGCGACATCCACCAATCCGCATTGGGTCCGCGTGGTGGATTATAAGATCCATTCACTCTCCTGCCGAGAGTAGGCCTGAGTCCCAGCAGTGGGAACATTATAGGCTGATTATGCTATACTTTACTAGTACTTATTTTCCTAAACTCAAGTAGTAGGTTCTTAAATCTTGAGGTAAATACAATCAACATCTAAAAAGGCTGTCCTGACTGACAGACAGACAGACAATGCACAGGCACACAAATAAGGATGCCCATAATTAAAATATGCTATAATTATAAAAAAAGATACCTCAGAAAGGCGGGCAGTCAGTGCGAGAGCCAGTTGAGACCCGCTGCCCTGTCCGAATATGTACAGGGGAGCTCCCGTGAACTCTCTGTGCGTTCTATAAAATGACCTCAGTGTAGCAGCCAGATGATCAGCTGAAATAAAATAATTTAAGTATGTAGGCTTCTGTGGCGCATCGGCGATGTTTGTTTGTTAGCGTTGACGGCTTCGACGCCATCTGACGTAAAAAATCTGCGTCGTTATGGCGCACATTGCGCGGAAGCAGCAACAGGATCTTAAACGTTACAGCAAATAGTTACGACAGTCCTCTGATGTGGCAACTCATTCAGAGGACAAATGCTGGCTTGCACCAAACTTTCAGCCTAAGCAACAACTTTACTCGCTTGATAGTTCTTAACGGTCAGAATCTGTACTGTTAAGAACTACCAAGGGAGTTAAGTAACTTCTTAGGGACTTTGACAGTTTGGTGCAAGTAGGCATAAGTCACTCTTAGTTTTTAAATACTAACACCTAGTTCTAAGATTAGATAGCAAGTAGGTATTACATTGTATTACCACAGAGTACTAAGATGTATTACTAACACTTGTGTACTTTGATGTCTGAATAAATAAATAATTATAATTATGATTACCTACATATTTTTTATTTTTTTTGCAACTGAGTAGATACATATATATTATATAAAACACTTTAATAAACTATAACATTTATTGATAATATAATTTCTTTCAGATAACCCTAAGGTGAAGAGCGAATAAATATAATATGAAAAATTGTTCGGGGACGCAATAATATTATGTGTCAGAAACCAACAAAGCTCATATTGAAATACGATTTGTTACATACCATTTTCATCAAAGGTTGTCGGGATTACATCAGGGTTTAGGGGTGTGCTAAATCCGGTTCCGATAGGGGCGTCTATGAACAGAAGATTGTACTCATCTACCTGAAATAATAAATGAATGGCTATAAAAAATGATGTTGGTATTTTATAGACACCTAGCTAGATTTTTTATGTAATTGAATTTGAATAGCACTTTAACCACAACGCAAGCAAACTCTGTACAGCTACATAAAATAGAACTACATAAACTACAGTGGCCTATATCTATTGTGTTTAGATTAGAGATCTTGATATTTCTAAACGTGCAAAGGTAGAGACGCATCGGTGACATTGCTTTGACACCTAATTGACCTATGTAACTTTGAGTAGGTAGGTACAGTGAAGATTTACTTCACTATAAAATATTCAGCATTTTCATTGTTCATTGAGCGTACGAGTTCGTCACGAGATCCCATGGTTCAAATGTCTGTTTTTGTGATATCAAATAGTTGAACTGTCCAATCTAAACCGTCCAATTTCATCGGATTCTGTACAAGGTCTTGCCTAACTCTATTTTGGCTATATAATTGCTGTATCTTTTCCATCCTAGTTCTTTAGTTTTATACGTTTTTAAATTTTTTTTAGGGATATTTCAGTCTGAGCATGCACTCCTCTTCTATCGTCACCATAGAAATACCCATAACTAGACAGATTGCGTGAGCCGATTTTCAGTCGGTCATGAATTTTTAACTGAAAGATCTCTACGTTAACTGTTAATTACCCAATAACCATTCCGCTTGTTCTTATTGAAGTCCACAGTTCGCAAGTCCATTTTGAGTCGATCATCATGCATTTTTAAACTGAAATATCTCTACGTAATTATGCTATAGATTACCCAAGAATCATTCCGCTTGTTCATATTGAAGTCCATAGGGCCAAACATGCCAAAGTTGGCCAGCATGCTGGGTGGAAGCCCGGTAACTCCGTCCAGCCAAAGCAGTAAAGGCTTGGTTGTGGCTGCAGCCGCCGTGGTAGGGTAAAACCACCAGAACACATCACCCACGTCATCGATCCTTGTAAGTGCTGCTGAGTATGTGACGTCACCGAGACCACTGTTTTCTAGTTCTGGAGAAGTAAGAAAATATGGTAGTTCAGTTAGTTAAATCTTAGAATGTAAATTGATAGCATAACTATATAAAAAAAAGCGATTCGTGTTTTCTATGTTCAATGACTATGATTTTCAAATATATTTAATGCGTTCAAAATTTATTTTTTCTTCACCGATTTTTTTTATTTTATGTGCACAACGTCGTTTTGTTGAGAAACATCATTACCCTGTCCTTGCCAAACAAAATCAGCAATACAGTTTGCTCGAGCGGTTTATTGATGTTCACACTTGAAATGACATTAAAAGCAGACGACCAAGTCATTTTCCGAAATCAATGTCTAAAACAATGATTTTACACGCTAGCTGTTGCCAGAAGACTGCTATGCTGATAATAAGTAGGTTTCAAGGCTAGGTATTTGCATATTCTGCTGCATTTTTCAAATGACTTTAGAATTGTTTTTTTTTATTTGAATCTACAAACTTCCATGTCATAGGAATCGATAGATCGACCATCGATATTGGATTTTAATCCTCTAATTCTAGCCTGATCAAATACAAACAAAAAGGAGCCGGCCAAAGAGTAATATTTATACATAAGCATTTTACGCTCGTTCCTGTATTTTTAGATTTGGCCATCCAAGCCTAGTTGAATTTTTTTATATGAAAATGTATAAATATTTAATGAAAAATATATAGATGATTGATTGATAAATTTATATCATAGATCAGTTGCTGTATTATTTAATATTGAAATAATTGTCACTCTATTATTGACCGAGCGAAGCGAGTTTAGAGTCTAGCTAGATACTGGAAAAATCGGCGTTTGTGTATGAAAATAACTGTCCAACCGCTCATCGGATCTCTAAGAAATTTGGTACGTACTTTCATAAGTTTAGGTTTAGGTCATTCTAGAAATCATTGTCATGTTTATCCCACATAGTATTTATTCTAGATACCTATGTGGTGTCGCACGCTGATGGATGCGCTTAGCGAAGCGCGTTGAAGTCTTTTCTTTGTGTGAATAATTAATTGACCAAAGTTTAACCTAGTATTACATCTTTGGTTTGTTTCAACTCATTTAATTAAAAATGTACATTGTTAAAAATATCAAGCCTAATACTTGGAAGAAAGAGTGAAATAGCTGGCTATTATGGAAATACTTACATTTATTTGCACTCTACGAAAACGGCATAATGTGTGGCTTGTATCCTTGCTGCGTTTTCCACCAAAGTATCTTAATAGAACAAACTCTAGAAAGGCCTTTTGCCTCAAAGAAAGGTTTACTAAATTAAATCTGACTTCTACATATATCTAAAAATAATCGATAGGCGAAGTCGGAGGCCTTCGGGAGGCTTGACAATTTCGACACCTGGTTCTGGTTCACGAGACGAGTTAAGAATACCTAGACGTAATATGAACTTACCTATGACAGTAAAGTTGGCTGGGTCTCGTACTAACCACCAGATCAACACGGCGACACCCGCAGCCACAACTAATGAAGTGATCACAGAAATTATTATGACCGTGCTTTTCTTCGCCATTTTGACTGTAAAGAGATGCTTTACAATCTGTAGACTGTATTCAATGTACTAAACGATTGCTATTAATTTTATCAATTGATTTCAGACATTTTGAAATATACTGATAAGCATTAAATAGATAAGGTTAAAATAATTAAATACCGAAGTATTTTTAGATAAGACTTGCAATTTGAGCGGTAATAAGCAATTAAATTCCATCTTTCGCTTCTATAAAAACGGTAAACTAAAAGAATTGAAGATTGAAACAAAAAAAATATAAAATGTGGATTAAGACCAGCAAACTTTTGCTAACAATTTTTAAATGGACTAAAGACTGATGTGCAAAAAGTAGACAGTATTGATTAATATCTGACGAAAATAAAAAGGCAACTTTCTTCTGCTTTACTATATAGTCAACTACTAATATAGTAAACTATAGTCTACAATGGACACAATGGTAACTTAGTGATCATGTGACAGTCACATAAATCAGTTGCATCACACTAGATCGGTAATTCTCCGACACAATAGACTTACATAAGTACCTAGGTCAGACTTCTTTTCAGTGAATTATGTGGTATAGTTCTTTACACGAACGAGATGACAACCTAGTCTAGACCAAAATAATACCTGGGCCAAAATTATCGTATTGCAGTACCTAGCATTAAACAGTCCCCAAGACTATATATTGCTTTTTTCTGTCAAGTAGGTTTTTCTTTTTCTTTTAGGAGAAGAAAAAACCTGTAGACTAGCCGATTTTTTTAATCATGTGGCTCTACGTCTAGGTATTTAAAATGAGGACATATTCGTTTGACCACTTTTGTTGCTGAGTGTGCACACTTCAGTTCTATTTTTCAGTAAATTGGAATTTTCAACATATTGTCCTCATCAGTCTCAAACTATTTAAAATTAAAAACACACAATTGTTTTTATTTTTATTTTTTATTTATACTTATATAGTATAGATATAAAGCGTAATCAACAAGGTACCTAATCTAAAATTACTATCATCCGAATGAGGTCATGTCACGAAGAAATGCGTTTGAACCGGCGGGATTGTCTCGGGGTACCTAAAATTAAATAAGCAATAAATATTTATAGAAGTTACACAAAAATATTCGTAAAGGCTAGAATCAGATAGACTTAATACCTAATACTACTTCATAAGGTTACCTTAGAATAAAGTTATAAAGTCCATAAGTAAGAAAAAGGACTCAACACAGCCTACTAGTGGCAGGTGGTAGGTAGTAAGATAAGTAAATAAACTCAAATTTGTAAGCTCCTCTATTTTAGGGTCAATTTGACCTCAACGTCACATTTTCACTCATCCCTGCACTATCCTACCTGCGCTATATTATCTTTACAAAATAAATCTACGTCACTGGATGCGGGCTGAATTTCACTTACACTATGGCCAGCCTTATTAATCCAGAAGAATCTAAAGTTTCCGTACGCCTTGTAGTACCCCTCCAATTTCCCATCTTCCCAGATTGGAAGGCGTGATGAGTTCTTGTAGGCTTCACTTCCTGGCCACTTCAGTCGGTCAACCCATAGAATTTGCCCTGTTGAGATAATTTAGTAACAAAATTTTACCTTCGTTTCTTTAATTCGGCGCGTGGTTTTGGTTTTTTCACGAACGCGTGAACTTACCTGGAGTATCACAAATGAGATCAAGATTTCCGTTGTATTTAGTCACAATAATGTCGGTTTCGTTCAGCAGTTTTTCAACTGAAAAAAAAGTGTAAGTTGGTAAATAACTGTTATAAAATCTAGTTATCTATGCTTCAAGTACCGATAGATACCAGCGATACAGGTTAGCCCTAGGATGTGATCTAAAGGTCATATACTTTTGCACTGTAACTTTATAAATAAAATATTTTGTACTTTTTAAGTTGGTACATACTTCCTTCAGTTACCGGCTTCATAAAGTCACCCCTCAGGACATCAAAGACTGGATTGGATAAAGATCCCCATACCACGTGATCAGGTATGCCAAGAGCCTCTTTGACAATGGTATTCATCAAAACATCCAAATCCCATTCATCATTCCTCGCAGTTCGGGATCCATCCCAAACCATGTATTTTACCAGGTCTAGAATAAAAAATGAGCGTAAAATAAAGATGATACAGTTATTCGTATACGGTATAGAGAATTAGGTATAGGTACATATTTCAATGAATTCCTAGAACCATCAAGAGTGAGTATGATCAGAAATTCATCCAAAGTCAACATTCTGTTTTCTAATAATGATGTTGGAGAAAATTACAGACATCTACTGTAATAGCCTGATTTTGAGGACTTTTGTTTTGGGTTTTATAGGAATCCAAGTATGGAAATTAGTTTTGGGTTTTTTGGGAATTGGGTTTATTGGGAACCAACCAAAAATAATTGAATAGAGCTCTGTTAAAATAAAGGAAATAATACAACATACCTTCCTCACTAAGTCTCGTATCATTCATATTATTTGGAGCAGGCATCTTGGTGAGAATGTCATAGAAATCCACTCTTGTTGTGCCGGCGAAAACGGCGCCTTGCGTTGCGGCCCATTGATAAGTGGACTCCCGGTACAAGCCTAAATTGAATAGCCTTTCTGCTTCTCTTGCATTTGCTTGGATGTTCTCGTAGCCTGCTTGGTCCACGAGCCCCGCTGCTAGCAGCAGAGGACCCCATGTGAGCGTCGCGTCTACTGGAGAGATCCAGGCATTACCCATGCCAATACCTTTGAGATTAGACTCTATGGTGCCAGCATTCTCAGCCTGAAATACGATAAAGAATTAATTAAATGCGGACAAATTTACTCACTTAGATGAAATTCTAGACAATCGAAGTATATTTCTCATTCAGGAACAGAATGAGGTCTATGAACGCAGCTTCAGTTTGTATGCGAAATGTCATGGTGAGGTCGTTGTGATAGTTTTTATTCTTTAGCGAGTTTTTCGCAACGGAAAATATAAAAATTTCTAAAGCATGTATGCTAATTTAGCGTGCCATGATTATACGACTTTACGATCTATGCATGTCATGTGCTGTGCCGTTGTTAAGTGTTACTTTGTGACAAACATAAATCCATTTCCATTTAAAATATCTATGGCAATAAAAAACTATGTTTCACTCGTATTTCTAGTAAAGACTTCTAAGTTTAGATATAGTTTCTTGAATATAAATATTTTATTTTATTTTTAAAATTTTAGGAAAACTTACAGCTAGTCGTAAACATTAATTGAGATAGTAGATACTTAGGGCCAATTAAAAGGTCCAGGAATATTAAAAAACGAATTAAACAAAGAACGTAATTATCGTAAGTAAATTATCGTCTAATATACTTACAACTAAGCAAATATAAGCGTCCATACTTTATGACGCAGAGAGAACCAAACGAGTTTAATTATCTAGAATATAAATGTTTGCCCAACATAATATGCTTAAGTTGAACAACAGTGGTACTTACAAAAAAGATATAGGTAAGGTATTAAAAAATCGAGCAGGTACCATATCCACAGCATGGCTGAGATTTTTGATTCTTTTTAGCTAAGAAATAATCCAAAAGCGGAGCATAATTTTGAAAAATAATTTATGTCATAAATATCCTTTATTTTTTCGTTATCGTTATATAATTAGCTTAAATTAGTTTCATAATCCTCTACTTACCTCGCGCATGCGAATAGCCATATCTACAGCCATCTTGCCCCCGTAAGATTGTCCGTAAATGTACAGTGGGACTTCTTTAAATTCTGGGTTATTATTGTAAAATCCACGCATCAGCTCTAAGAAGTCTAATGCTGTGAATATAAAAAAATATATAATCATAGTTACTAAACTATCAAAGCGCAGATGGAAGGGTAGAAAACTCAAGTTATCTTTCTGCATAAGGCTTGGACCTGACTGGCTGATAGATAACGTACAGGCCAAACCGCTGAACGTAGAGACTTGAAACTTGGAGGGTGTTTTGGTCAAGAAGTGAAGGCGCGTACTAAGAAAGGGATTTTATTAAAATACAATGCAAATGAAGTTGCAACCGTCAGCTAGAAGATAATAAAATTCTTGACAATTTTTTCACATAATATCTACCTACCAATTTATATTTTCTATTGGTGGTTTAGCTCTAATGTAGAGATGTGAACTATAAATTGTCTTTCGTGTCTCTGACTGATCTTTATTTATCAACAACTCAATTGATTCAATCTGATTACATACCGATTTCGTCATTAGTGGTGGTGAGTAGAGTTACGTTGTCAACATAACTGAATCCTGTTCCGACCGGGTTATCAACGTAAAGTACGTTGAAATTTTTCACCTGCAACAATATTCGGATATACAACAACTAAACAGTTATAATGTAAGTATTTGCGTTATTTATTTAGAAATACCTAAATTCATATTATTTAACTAGTTGATAACTTTGCTTACGTTGCAAATTAAGAAAATTTATTTCCTAGTACGTGCATACAAACCTTGACGAAGGGTATGAAACCCTTAAAATTTCAAGTCTCTACGTCCAGTGGTGTTGCCTGTACGTTGTCTGTCAGTCAGTCAGTCAGGACTAAGCCTTTTATAGATATTGATTACGAAAGAAGCTATATCCTGAAATGAAGAGATATCGATACTTAAATTTTATTGGTGATGCCAATCTTTTTCACGACCTTAAAAAATTGAGAAATAAAATAATAGATCTCAAAGATGATAATACCCAACTTACCCATGAAGTGTTTCTCTCCTGAAGTGACAGGTCTAAAGGGCCCATGATTTCAAAGTTACCGATGCCAGTGGAGGATCCCCCAGGACCTCCTTGTAACCAGACGATCAGAGGCCGTTCAGTATAATTCTGCACCTCGGCAGTTGTATAAAATAGCCAGTAGAACATATGAGCTCCCTCTCTTACTGTTACGTAGCCATAATCTTGGGCAAATGGCCCAAATTGTCCTAAAAATTGAAAAAAAAAATTTTTTTTTGGTTACTTGTAAACGTGAAAAAAATATGATCCTTCCTTGCTTTAAATATAACCTAGTGGCCGGCACTGGTGTCGGAATTTTCATATGGTCATATTGTATACAGATAAATGATAATGGTGTTGGTAGGTAAATGTACGTTCCTACACACATCAAATAGAATCCATCGAATACATCAATGTATTTATTTTCTAGAGGACTATTTTTAAGAACAATAAATGGGTAAAATGGTTTCAATTTTGTTTTTATTGCTTTTAGTACCATATTATAATGGGGGCTCTTTATATCTACGTTAACTCACCTACAACAAAGGGGGTGGATAGTGAAAGTGCTGTTAAAATTATTAACAACATATTTGGGCACTTGTAAATGAAACACTGAGATATGTCTAAAAATGATTACTAATATCAATTAGAGATTATTCTTATCAACAGTTTGTTATCATCACCTATATTTATTGTTGCTTGACTGCAGACTGTAGGTAGGTAAAATTTTAAGATATTCCATGGTTTTCCTTACTAGTAAACTAACCTTTTTAGGTTCAATAAACTGATTTCAATCTTGCTTGTTTTTTTAAAGGATCATACTACATCGTCATTTGGTGACGGTGGATGGGCGCTTCTCAATTCATCTCAACTAGTTCATCCTAGAAGGTATTATAGTGTGTCAACACATTGGATCATAGTGGTCTAGCAAACACCTTATTCCTCTTGATTAAAGTAGACCCAGGTTTTAGTGTAACGGAGAAAACAGAAGCGAGCAAAGTAAATTATCTAAAGATATTTTTTTGTTTTTTTTTTTACTTTTTTCATAAGAATTATTCACAGAAAAAAAAATGCGAAAAGTTAAGTAGGTAAGAAACTAATAACAGTGCTAAAAATTAAATTATGCCCTCGACCCACTTGGAAAATATTGAATAAATTTGGCACATTATTAGAATAAGTACAAATACTTTATCACAATACTGAAAACCTCAGCCTCTACAAATCTATTGTATTTTTTTTTTTACTAAATATAGGCTTGCGTTTGACCACCATCTCACCTGATAGTAAGTGACGATGTGGTCGACGATGTAGCACGCTTACCTAGAATAATCCTATTCACTCTTGCCTTGAAGACACCCAAATTATAGTGATCGGGAAACACTGACGCCGGCAGAGCATTCCATTCCTTAGCGGTTCGCATAATGAAAGTGAATAATAATAATAATAATAATCAAAGTGGAAGCAAAGCGCTTTGTGCGAATACATGGTATGTCCACTATATAGGGATGGCGCAATCCCGAGAGTATTTATTTATTAAGTTATTTACAGTGATAAGTGACTTGATTATGTAGGTATTTGAGATCATTAATATAGTAGTGAAAATTGTATTCACAACAGCTAAATAAATATTTGTCTGTGCATGTGATTTTCAGTCCCGTGATCTTACGCTCAACCAAAAAGCAACCTTAATATTTTTTTAACACTTTTGCATTAGGTAGGCTCTAACACAAATAATAAACGAGAATATAATTTATAAATTTGGTCAGATAAAAGTGTCAAGGAGAAGTACTCGCCAAGTTTAGGTACAGGGTGTTTCACATGGAGGGCAACTTTAAAATCAACTTTTTTAATCCTGCCTGGGGAATCGAACCCGCCGCTCTCAATTAAAAAAACACTTATGCCTGCTTGCACCAAACTGTCAAAGTTTCTAAGAAATTACTTTACTCTATTGGTAGTTCTTAACAGTCCAGATTCTGACCATTAAGAACTGCCAAGCGAGATAAGTAATTGCTTAGGAATTTTAAAGTTTGATGCAAGTCTGTATTATTCTTCCATATTTTAAGTATCTGCCCTAAATGCCGACACCTCATGTAAATGGACAGGGAGATTGATGAAGACTTTTGTTTCGTACCTATGCCTTATTGAAAGAATGAAATAACAAAATACAATGCTAACGCTCTTTGCTAAATATCTTATCAGATATCTGGTTCCCATAGTTCAAGCTCTGCTTAGTTTGGTTATGGTACATAATATTACTTATTCTTTGGTTTGGGACTATATGGGGCTATAAGATATATAGGAGCTGTGTGTAAAATTTGAAAAACATTTTTTTTTTTAGAATAAAGATTTACTCTCAAACCTACCAGTAGATAATATCTCATTCCTATCGTTGATTTACTTCAACAAACACACCGCTAATTAATACAAAGCAAGCTGTAAGATACCCGTAGCTATGCATTTTAAGACTTAAGTACTGGAAATAACAACAGAGGAAAACCATGTTTTATACCTACTGATGAGTAATCATACCTTCGATACCTACCATGTTCACAAGTCACAAAAAAACCATGTGACTGGCGTTTTTTTTATTTTTTTTTATTTATTGAACACCAACACAGTGTACACTGATACATTTTTTTAGGAACATTTTCAGAAGTTGTTTGTTTTATTTTTTTACAAGTGGTAATAAACACCACTGAAAAGTCACAGAGAAGAAAAACACGCTATTTCGTTTATTTGGATGACCTAATTTTTTTAGTTTATTTGAATTCATAACCAATTTTCATCAAATATCTAGAACCAAAACAGACCCCACCTTTGAAATATTTTTCTTTTTTTTTCAAATTTGTTAAACAACAACAAAGTGCTGATAAATACGAACATAAAAAATATTAAGCGAATTCAAAATTCCCCTATAGTTCAGTCACATGACAGTCAATCCTTCAGCTCAAAGATGAGCCAGGATAAATCATCAGATGCAGATTAGCGAGGACTGATTGTCTGCAGCCGCAGTGGAGCTTGTAGTGTTATCCGCGGCGGTCACAATCTTACTCGCCCTCAACACAGCTCACTCAAAACAATAAAAAAAAAATGTGAGAATTTTTTTAATGTGTTTTAAAAATTTCTGGTGACAGTGAGTTTATTTCGTGTTATTTGAGAGGATATAAACATTTTCTTCAGTGATGACAAACATATCGCCGCCTCTTTTGAAACAGGTGTGTTTTAAAAGATTTTATTTAACCCTTAAATTTGGTTAAATCGGGTTGTATAGGTTCTTTTTGGGACTCCACATCTGACAAAAAAGAAAAGTAGTATCTACAAATGAGCCCTCTTTATGATTTATTTCAATTGCGTACCTACTGTAGAGGATGTTCAAATTTAATGAATGAATTAATGATTTATTGGTATCAAGAATGGTTAGTTACAAATGGGTCCTAAGAATGTAAGTATAAAGTAGTCACATAATTCACTGAAGAATACAGCATACAAATTTTGTTTTGATGTATGTATAATATTGTATATGGCTTATGTTTCTCATAATCTCGATAAATGTTTGTAAAAATTACATCCATTCAAGTTTAGTGAATTACAATATCCAATTTAATAATCACATGCAAAATAAAACAAAATTAACCTACAATAATATTAATCAATACCTAAAAATTATCTAGCTAGTCCAATGTCAAAATTATACAAATGAAAGATAGTCAATAGATGTTAGAGAAGATAAATTAATTATTGGATTATTCTAAGAAGACCGATAGTTTATAAAAACATTGATCTATGAGCTATAATTTTAACTTCATCTCGAACTGTATAATATAAGGCAGACTTTTAATATCATTTGGAATCTTATTAAGACTAGTTGACACTCGCAACTTCTTTTGCGTTGAGAATTAACAAAATTGATTTCTTAGTACAAATACAAAATATTTATTTCGGAAACAGGTTACATACGTAAGTACGCGCCTACATTTTTAAACGAACATACTCTTCAAATTTCAAAGTCTCTACGTCCAGTGGTTTGGCCTGTGCGTTGTCTGTCAGTCAGTCAGTCAGGACTAAGCCTTTTATAATATTGATACATAACAAAACAAATCAAAACACATAACAAAGCAGTTTTTGGTATCCTAGCTAACTATTAATTCAAATGTTTGTATGTAAATACAATAATGTACATTAATGATAATATACAGGGTCAGCCAAAAAGTTATGTTCCGCGATTTTTAGTAGTTTAGAAGTTATTATTTTTTTATGTGTATTTTCGAATTTACTTCCGGAGCACCTTAAAAAAATCATAACTTAATTTATTGCAAGATTTTTTTTTTTCTCAAATGATTGTCTTGAATTACTCTTTCATACGTTATAATCAACTACACAACATTCTTTATTACAAGTTACCGAAACAAAGGTCGATAGTCAAAATTTTAGGTTTGAGTTGAACGGAGTAAAATTTTCAAAATTTTCTCAACTGTACAAAATTGTTGTTTCATAGGTTCAAACTACTTTTAAAAACCTCAACACTTTGTCAGCTTGCCAAATAATAAAAAAATGTTGCTCTTAACAGGCAATTTTACGATGAATTTGGCACCGAAATTAGTTAGGTGAGCATGCGTAAAGAAAAAAATGTCCGAAAAAAAGTTTTACCTTATTTATTTCATTTTAATGGTCTACATCATTTGTAAGGCATCATCCAAAGTAGTCTCATAGTATCAATGAATGAATGAATGAATGAATGAATGATTTATTTGTCTCAAGTATGGTATGTTACAGACAGGTCTCATGAATGTTTATAGTAGAGTCACATACTCGTCTCAAATTAAACAATCAGTGATACATTAAAAAAACAGTTTACTCTAAAAAAGATTGGTTTATTATACATTGATACGGTTATTTTGGTTTGTTTTAGTATCAATAAACAATAACACACAAATTAAGTTACATTACTTTATTTAATTTTCAAAATGAGCCCTTCAACTTCGATCGACAGTCGGCAACGTTTTAAAAAATTATCTTTTAGTCTACGCTCGCGCTATCTATATCTATATCGCTACGCGATTTTTCGTAGTTTAGAAGTTATTTTTTTTTATGTGTATTTTCGAATTTACTTTTTCCAACATCGATAGTTGGAAAAAGTAAATTCGAAAATACACATAAAAAAAAATAACTTCTAAACTACTAAAAATCGCGGAACCTACATGGGGTATTATCGGATACACCCAGGTGTGAGAAATCTAAAAAAAAATTTTTGACGTCACTTTTTGGATGTCCCTGTATAGGTACAGTTTATTACTAATGATACAAGTAGGTTTTATACAAAAAACTATAATCCCTATACTGAACCCCTGTGTAATTAGTTCCTTTTTAGTGGGTAAAGGCATTAAATCATTTTATGAAAACTTAGTACGCAGGTAAATACTGAGATAAAGTCAACTTGATTATTCGGAATGAGGAAAATATAACTTGTTATAATAAAAAATAATAATGACGTATTTGCAAATAAATGTGCAAAAACTGGCACAGTTCTCAACACCTTTATTTAAAGGTCTAGGATTGAATTTGAAAAAAAAAATGGTATTATTAATAACCTAGAATAGATTAATAAAGGAGTTCCTATGAAATATCAAGATCGACTGTATCAAAGCAACATGGAGACGGAAAACAGGAAAAAACAATCTCTACAAAAAAAAAACTATAATTATCAAAATTGACGACACGGATGGTCGAATGGCAAGTGTATTGGACTGCCACGCCCGGTGTCGCGGGTTCGATTCCCGCTTCAGGGCAAACGTTTGTGTGATGAACATCGATGTTTGTCCTGAGTCTGGGTGTTTTCTATGTATTCTATGTATGTATTTACAAAAAAAAAGTATTTAAGTATTGTATCAGCCATCTGGTTCCCATAGTACAAGCTCTGCTTAGTTTGGGGATAGATGGCGTTGTGTGAAATGTCCAAATTTATTTATTATTATTATAATTATTACATTTTAATTATATTAGTTTTCTGAAATCTAAAATACCACAGACGGCCACTGGCTTACTTAACTAGAAAAATAAGTTCAAATAAGTGATAGATCGAAGATAATACACTCATAACACTTGAGTTTGCGGTCCCGTGATCTGATTTATCTCGATAATACTTATCGGTCCCTTACGACTCATCACACATCACACTAGTAGGTATTATAATAGTGAAAGTTGTGTGATAGTTATGATGTGGCTCAATTACGCCAAAATTACTGAACCAATTGCGACAGTGCCTAAATGTATGAGTAGATTTTCTTCTTCTTGGTTACACTCTTAGCAGAGTGGTCGTAGTTATTATGTAGGGGCACAGAAGTATTAAAGTAAATAATCACAATGTAATACATTAAAAATGCGACAAAAAAAGAAGCCACATTGGCTAACTTCTCGTACATTTTGGTCCGATGCTAGATAGGGCTAGATAAATATTATAAGTTAAAACAATTAGGCTTTTTTTTTGTTAATAAAACTACATCGTAAAAAGTAACAAACATTATTTGAAAATGAAGATATTTCATTTTTATTGACAAGGTGTCTGAAATTTTTTGGTCCTGTCTTACGATTTCATTTTGGTTTGATACTGTCTATCTTGGTGTTCTACAGGAACACCGTTATTCATCTATGTGTAGGGGGTTGTGACACGCTTTACAATCCTGCGCCATTCGTCTCTGCACGGTTTTCCCTGTGCATTCATAGAGGACCATCTAGTGCTGCTTTGACTTGATCCTTCCATCGCATTGGAGATCTTCCTCGCCCTCGTGTGCCCTCCCAATTTTCCCAGACGCTCGAAGGACAGTCCAGGACATGAGTAGAGTTTAGGACCTAGAAAAGGATATGGGCTATTTTTTATTTGAGTGTGTGAAAGTGGGCCCCGTAAATTCTTGTTCCGAGTTCTTGATGAACCGTTGTGCCCTATTCCAAAATTAGGAAATTTGGATCGAAACTACCTTTCTCGATACTATGCAGACGAAGTCACTGGCAGCAGAAATTTTTGTTCCGAATTCTTGAAGAACCGTTGTACCCCTCATTCCAAAAAAGGAAATGTGGATCGAAACTACCTTTCTCGAAACTTTGCAGGCAAAGTTGCAGACAGTTGCTGATAATTGTAATATTTACATTATGTATGCAAGTGTTATTGTATCTCTGAGAAAACTAGATGACCGCTTTATTGTTTTACATATTTATCCTGCGTCTCTCGTGTCACTCATGTTATGAATGTTATCGTAAAATAGGTAGATAACTTACTCGACATTTTTTCCACCTACTTGTTGGTATATTATTTTTTTAACTTCATTTTTAGTGGTTAGGTACGTACGTACTTAAACAAAATAAATAATTAAAGTATGTGTTTTATAAAGTTCTAACATTTTTTAAATAAATTATAGAAATAGTATTTAAAAGTATAAAAAATATATATTATAATTTTTACAATGCTTGTTAATTAACAAATTGCCTATTTCTGCGCATAATTATCTTCATCAAAAGGTTGGTAAGCGATAAAGCCACCAAAAGTACCATACCATACGCAGTTTTTAAATTATTATAATTGTGAAATGTTCTTTACTACACGTAGGTATTTATTTGATCATTCAACAATTCAACAATGTATATAAAAGGCTTGAACCTGACTGACTGACTGATAGACAACACACAGACCAAACCACTGAACCTTGACACTTGAAATTTGAAGAGTGTGTTCATCAAGAGCTGAAAGCGCCTACTAAGAATTTTGGAAAAATTGCAACTCAGACAAAGTTGAGGATGTTAACTAGTTCATTTATACTCCTACATAGAAAATTGCACCTGTAAAGGGTGCAGTCTGAAATAGCTTTGATCAAAAGTGATCTAAGACGAGTGAATCACTGGCGAATCTTGTGATAGCCATCTTCCGTCCTTTTTCCATTACATCTAATCTACATACTTGCATATTGTGAGTAGATATACTCTAACCACATATTAATACCAGGACTTTGGTAGTATGTTTGAACCTAGATGGATGCATTAATACTTATATAAGTGTCGTAATAAAATGATCAAATGAATATGTATGAATATTTATGACATTTGTTGTGGGTATTTATAATAATATGGTATATTTGGTTTTGATTAGGTAGGTATTTATTTGTAATTGTTTTTTCATCCCGCGCGCCGCTATGTCACTCGTTCATCAGCAAAACTGTTTTTCACAATTTCTTCGTTTATGCGAAACATATCTAAGAAAAAGATATACAAACATTTCGTGCAGTTGTAGTAACAAAATCACTGCTCGACTTTTTCAGTCAATTTATATCTTCAGAAATGTACAAATGCGAGCGAGATAACGGCGCGCGGGATTCTGGGCCTTAAAAAAGCATTTCAATTGTTCATTTATTAAGAAAATGCCTATCTGTCATCGCAGAACTCGGTGGACTGTGGCATGCTACATCTTAAAAATAATATAATAATAAAAATATAATAACAATTTTTATTTATTCGTTTTTTTGCTGCTTCCGCTTGACTACAAATGCATGATAAGTTAATAAGAATGTGGGCAATCATAGAAGGTAATGATCTAAAATGGCCACGCGGCATAAACGGTTCACGAGCACTGACCAGCTGCGTGGTCAGTGGTTACAGACTTGGTTCACCTTGACAGTGAATTCTTCGGATTTACTTTTATATCCAGTAACGCATCTACATATTCTAAATAATATTTAAAACAGGCCGCTCTATGCATGCGATCAGTGGAGGTATTATTGGTTATTGAAAACTAATCACTCTACCTTTTTTTATAATTCCAATGTTTTTAATTTAGTTTTTGACGAGTGCAAATATGGAGGGTTTATATTATATCCTTTTGATTAGCATCGGCAATTTAATAGGCAACAAAGGACTTGCTTGATCATGACGTGCTTGGTAAGAACTCTTTATTGCAGTGTTGCACCGGTCTATACGGGACTCAAAGCTCTGTGTAGCAAGCACTGTTATGGTTATGGGCAGGCGTGATCTCTTACTATATATAGGAAAAGTGCCTAGCTATTTTCATTTAAAAAAATCTTCTATATTAGTCAGTCAGTGAGATAAATAGCGGAAAACGTTGTTGATCTATCATTTGACAAGCTCGTACGTAACATTTTAAAATAAATAGCTCAACTGCTGTTTCGGATGATCAAGAGTGGTTATGAGATTCCCCTGACGGATCCATTCTATCTTTAGTCAGTAATTGCTGAGCAAGGCGAGGACAGAGAGAACGTCGTAGAGATCGCATCCATCACCTGAAGTGGTCTAGAACCGGTTACGTTATCCTCGATTATAACACGACTTTGCATTCTGTGACAAGCTTCTTCCCTGTTGCAAGTACTAATGTTGTTTTTTAAGAAGTACTACATACAACCGGTCAAAATCATAACCCTCCTTTTTGTTTCGTCGTAGTCGGGTAAAAAAGTTAAAAAAAATATGAGTTGAACGATGAACTTTTTTATTTTCTTTCGATTTTGATTTTTTTTCGGTTAAGATCTATCCTTTTTGGTTTGACTAGTAGGTTAGGTAAACTTCATAATTATCATGATTATTTATGATAACATAGACTTTCAATATTCCTGTTGCAGCTATGGCTAACCTTCGGCGCTTCCCTGTCATTCCTGATCATCGGGCTGGTGCGAGGCTACTCTTCCTCTGCCATACCTTCAATTGAGCTGCACGATTCTCATATTATTGAGAACAGCGAACAGAAGTCTTGGATCGGTAAGAATTTCTGAATAGAATATTTAAGGAGTAAGAGTGCTGGACGCCGGTGTTGCAGGTTTGATTCTCACTTCAGGACATACATACATTTGTGTGTTAAACAGTGTAAGGTCTCATTCAGGGTGTTTTTCAATGTGGGTATGCTATATAAGTATTGAAGAAAAAGTATTCTATTATTAACATGCTACACTACAGCTCTGCTTAGTTAAGCGTCGATGATACACAAGCTTTTTTAAAAGATGATTGTTGGCGTTTTTAAACGTTAGCGTGTGAGCGTGTTAGCTTTTGGGAATCATTAGATTGTCAACAAGCAGATTGTTAAAACGCCGATGACACTGGGCAACTTTACACGCTACAAGTGAAGTTGCTGGCGTGTAGCGAATAAAAAAGTCGTGTGTCATCGTACTATTCGTAGGCATTGAGGTACTAACAATGTTCGTAGGAGGGAGATGACGCTGTGTTAAAAGTCCAAAAAGCATTTAAGTCAATAACAGGAATTATATATTTAGGTGTGAAGAAATCCCATTATTCTCAAATTTGTTTTGTCTTTTTTTTACTTGCAACAAAATGGAGTCAATGATCGATAGATCGCTCTTTATAAAAACAAACAATTGTATTTTTTCTGTACCTAAACAATATAAATAATTTCTAAGAAGTTACTGAAGAAACGAAAAAGTTACTATTCAAATACACAACCAATTTCTTTATTTTTATTCTGAGCTTCATTGATAAATAAATACTTATTCCTCGCCGCTTTTGTTTTGTTATGAATGATAATGCTAAGTAGGTAGGTAGTACCTACCTACCAAAGATAAAAAATATATGGTACTATGGCATGGTAGATGTAATTGCTCGTTAAAAGGTCATTCACGCGAATCCAATCTCAAAAAAATATATTTGGATATAAATGAATATTTTAAGACTTGTGCACACCAAACCACACCAATGTAGAGTGAGCAAGGAACTACATGACAGCACATCATCACGCTCCACAGCAGCGGCAGCGTTGAGATTGACACTCTAAAGCGGTTTCAGATTCTTCGCGGATTTGCTTTCTGCAGCGCGTATTAAAGTCGCGAGAGACGCCTCATGCTACTGGTAAAGTCCGATGACGCAGTAACAACCATCTTCGGCTAAATGCATTAAAATTCCATCTAAAAAAAATTAAAAAATCATGCTACTGACACTCGTTAGGAAAAAAGGCCGGTATACGCGCATTGGGCTATCGATGTTTTGCGAGTACAAACTTGACTACCAAGCCGCCCTATACGCGCGACAATAATACGCTAGTCGTGGCTAGTCTGAAACCGCAATAAAAGCGGACATTGACTGAAAAAATATATTTGGTTAGACTTTATATCCGCTTGATTTCAACGTAGGTAAGTACCTACCATCCATTGAAACTAAGATGAACTCACTGAGGTTCCATCACTCTTATTTTATTGTAATTTTATCACCCATTTACGATAGGTACGGACGGTAACAAACATAAATGGGTAGGTAAGTACTTTACTTAACTTTCATTATCTGCAACTTAGTTGCTATGAAATTGGTATTCTAATTGTTTCTCTTTATTTTTGTAACGCTACTCCTTTTTTTTATTGTACTACTTAGGTCAGCAGCAAACACAGGCGACACGTGTAGGGGAGGGGGGGGGCATAACGGGGACGCTAAGGGAAATATACAACAAAAAAATTATATAATATATTTTTTAATGAAAACTAATGACAACTCTTTGGTTACTTATTAATCTATCAATTGGCACCGAATTTGCTGAAGTAAGAAATCAAATAATATTTATAATTTTAATTTCACGAAACCCTCATGAAAACTCCATCGTGCCCCAGGGTAGGGGCAGTATGGGGTACCAGTGCGGGGCACTATTTTATTTGTCACAGAATAAGCAGATGTGGATTTCTTCAAAATCTGCGTCGTCAACTCCTGCACAGGATGTATGGGCCCACTGTCCACATAGCTGGCAGGCCACCCAACGCTCCGAAGACTTCAAATAAGTGTGGTTCGAGTCAATGCAATAGATGCATAAGACATCCTCCTTATCATTTTCTCCACCTGGAGCTGAATTAAGAGATACCTCGCCCTTCCTTATTTTTGCGACGTGACGCTCCAATGTGTTCTGTGGAACACCGTGCAATTGAGCTACTTTTATGAAACCTGCTGATTTGCTTAAAATTGCATCAATTTCATGCCTATTACAGTCCAACTACCTCTCGAACTTTTCTTTTTGTAAGTTAGTACCATTTTTTAAACCTAAAACAGAATAAATAATGTTATTGTAATATTAACAAACCATTCAGGGGCATAATGGGGACGGGGCACAACAGGGTACCCCATTGTGCCCCATAGCCATGTCCCCGTTATGCCCCCATACCTAACAGAATTTTAAATAACGAACCAAAAATTGGATTCTAGGTCAGAGTGATTTTGCTCAAAACATATCAATAGTTGATGTTAGTAGTAATACACATAAAAAAAACTATAGCAGTAATCTAAACACTTACCTTTTTAGACGCGTTTTGGTAACCACTCAAAATAAGATGAAATGAAGCCGGAAAAAAGAATTGGTCGTCAAAAATAAACTCGTGCATCTGATCGCCGGTTACTTCCGCACCGAAGTTAGATGCAAAATGCCCTCTTATTGGTAAAAACAAAAAACGGCTAGTGTGCGTAGTTACTTGTATGAGTGGGTGGCCCCGTCGTGCCTCGCGTCCCCGTTATGCCCCCCCTTCCCCTACGACAAAATGTCCTGCTATCGGTCGCTGTGGTCGGTCGCGCGTTTATGGCGATCGTTAATTATTTACTTTCGTTAACTTTTTATCCACGCTTTGAAACGTAAAGACGTGCTGTCATGCGATATAATAGGTAGAGCTTTATAAATACAGATATTAAGAAAGTGTCCAATAGCACATTTCTTAACAGTCTCTAATTAAGGGGAAGACACGTCATTAATGTGTGCACTTTCTTGATATCTGTATTTATTAAACTAAGTTAGAGTTAAATTACTCATTAGCCTACTTTGGCTAGATTGTAATAGTAATAGAGTATATTAAAAAGTAATTAATGTGCACTAAACAAAAAAAATGTAGGTAGAGCATTGCTCAGAAAAATTAGAAATTTTCCGTGCGTGTAGAAGGCAGAGCATAAACTCGCTCGCTATTTTTCCAGGTGCCATACCACCCCTTGGCGCGTTCCTGGGCAGCATGCTGTCGGGCGCGCTGATGCAGCGAGCTGGTCGGCGTCGCACGCTGCAGATGACGGCTCCGCTGTGGGTAGCCGGCTGGCTGATCCTGGGCTTCGCGAAGCATTTTCCGCTGGTTTTAGTGGGAAGAATATTATCTGGGGTTTGCGTCGGGTTCGTCTTGGCGCCTGCTCAAGTCTATGTACGTAATATTTCGTTGTTCAGCTCAAGAAACTATTGATTCTAATTTATGCCTAAGAAACTTATGTATAAAAAGTAAGAAACAAGTTCTTATCAAGTTATATAACAAATAACCTACGCAGAATAAGATCTACGTTTCAGGATGCTTAACTGTTATGTTTCCAAATTTAAGGGGAATCCTCGAATTCCATACAAAATGTTTCGGACAAATACTCAAAAAGTACGCCGTATTATAGTAATTTCTTCACACTATTCGTTTCGTCCATGTTTTTTGATTTCCTCAACAAAAAAAGTGAAGGGTTTCATACTTTAATTTAGATTTTATACGTGTTTTAAAATTAACCCTACTAACTTAAAAACACGTATAAAATCTAAATTAACGTATGAAACCCTTCATTTTTTTGTTAACGAAATCAAAAAACATGGACGAAACGAATAGTGTGAAGAAATTACTATAATACGGCGTACTTTTTGAGTATTTGTCCGAAACATTTTGTATGGAAATCGAATTTGAGGATTACCCTTAAGCGCTTGCTCGTTAAAATGTTTTCCAGTGTTTTTTCCTATGTCCTGACAAATTGAGGAAGTGAATTTAGCCTTGTACCTAAGTACCCATCCAATTACGTACAGATGCAAAGAGTTTAACCTTCAGTGATAAAGCGTGCGAATAATGTTTTGCAGATGTAGTTCACTAATCATATAAAAGTACCTAAGTTATTCGTAATCGACCCGTAATGCCTTCCTTACCTTTTGACATTGATATAGTATAAACGGCAATAAAGACGTGCCTTGTCCAGTTATTCATTCATCTATTCGTCTCTACGAGAATGAATAGGAACACATTGTGGGCTGTTATTTTTAACACTGACATATATTCTCGGGATGTATTCATGCTTATCACAAAGGCGAGATTAATTCCTATTTTAGTGTACAAATAGAAGATATTTAACCGATAATATTCCAACATCTTCCTAAGATAGCCAAAAGACATCTTCAGATTCTTGTACTTTTCTGAAGCGGAACCCGTTGTGGTCCTCACTTCCTCATTCAGCCACAGAGAATGCCAGCTAAAACAATATGCAAATCGTTGTAGGTACGCATTACTTCCACCCGTTTACATATTATGGTATAAGAAGTACCCTATTTATAACTATTCTTGGATACTTCATATAAGCTCTCTACGCGACGGGAGGCTAACGGGAAGTCATCCCCCGGATGATAATTAGTTTATTTATAACTTTGTGTCAATAAATCATTATTATTTTAGCGGCCATCGTCAGTGTTAGAATTTCACTGCTCTACTTGCTTGTTATGCCTTTGCTTACTCCTAGCGTTATCGTATCAGCAACTCCATAAATGTATTGCTATTAATAAATCCAACTGGTTTCTTCAGGTGAGTGAATGCTGTGACCCTGAAATTCGCGGACGCCTCGGCTCCCTGCCCACGCTCTCCATGTCTCTGGGAATCCTGATCTCATACGTCGCGGGCAACTGGCTTTACTGGAGATATCTAGCTTTCTTCTCAGCTGTATTTTGCGGTAGGTAGCAAGAGGAACGCTTGGTAGACTTGTCGTGGTTGTTGGAATTATAGCGCTTTATCCCTCTATTAGTCTTTTTAAGTAAGTTTTTTTTCAAAAAGATTTGATTAATCAAAAAGCCCAGAGCTTATAGCTTAAAAAAAGGTGCTATTTGGATAGTATTCTAGGCACACTGCCATCGCGTTTCAAGCTGGATCAGTTGAGCTACCGCTATACGCTTGGTAGAGTTGTCGTGGTTGATGGAATTATAGCGATATATCCTCTATTAGTCTTTTTAAGTAAGTTTTTTAAGTAAGATTGTTGCATGCGATACGACAGTCTATAGTTAGTTTTTAGTAAGCAAAGCATATGCTTTAGCGACGCACGAACAGCGACAAGACCTAATAAAAATTGTAAAAATAATAACAAAATTATCAATATAAAGAAGCAAAGGTCTCAGAGACCTATATATGTACATTATGTATAGAACCTAAGTATTATATGTATATCCAGTGGCCCTGTTCGTGATACTGCTGCCTCTGCCCGAGTCGCCCGTGTGGCTGGAGAGCCGAGGTGCCGACGCGTCTCAAGCAATCAAGTGGTTGCACCTATCCGCTCGCGCCACCGCTACCGTCAAGGATGATGAAAACGAGTGAGTATCTAACTAACCACTCAATGAGTTAAGGCTGATTTTAATTGATCCATTAGCTGTATCCAGCGTCCCTGGGTTTCCCCCCTAGATCGCCACTGCATCAATGTAAACACACTTTATACTAGATACAAACTGTAACACTTTACTTTACATTGATACAGTGGTGATACAGGGAGGGAACCCAGTGACGCCGGATCTAGCTACTGGATCAATGTAAATCCGTCTTTACCTCAAAATTTGAAGTGAAAAGCTCCGTAGACTTCTTGATATATTTTTTTAATTCAATATATTTATAGGCTATTGTATAGTAAGGGGGCTTAACTACTTTGATAAATACTTTTAATTTGTGTAGGTAAGTATTTATGTACATTTTCGTTCTGTTTCAGGAAAGCCGGAGACCCGAACGATCTGCCTACACTATTCAGCCGTAAAGTTTTCTTCTCGTCCGCTGTGATGAAGCCCCTCACCGTTGGCTTCGCCCTGCTGTTCTTTCAGCAATTCAGCGGCATTGATGCCGTCGTGTTCTTCACTGTGGAAATCTTCAAAAGCGCTGGTTTGTTACGTAGCCACATGGATTTAATAGATGGTTAAAGGGCACACATTATATGTATTTTAGTTGAGTGATCTATTAAGATTATGAAGACAATAACCATTTATTGTCTTGTCTTAATAATTCACTCTCATCTCATCCGCTGCAAGAAAGTTTCTCATTTGCATCCGATTCTTATGTATAAAGTTCACTCTCGCATGACTCTTGCACATGCAAACCAAATCTTTATAGGTAGGTACCTACATGTCCAAAAAAAGATAACAAATGGATCGTTTTATCCCTAACATTGATGGGAGACCATTCAAAACAACAGACCTCAAAAGTTCTAAGATCTCAATATATTATAGGCTATTGTAGTAAAGGGGCTTTACTACTTTGGTGCTATGCTTTACCTGCCTATAAGTATTATTATTATTATTATTATTCAGCCATCTGTGTCCCACTGCAGGGCAAAGGCCTCCCTCCTCTCCTTCCACTCCTTGCGGCTAAGGGCGTCGCTGGTCCATGTTGGCAGGTATCCGTCCAACTCGTCCCGCCATCTCCTTCTGGGCCTTCCACGTCGTCGCTTCGCGTTTGGTGGGCTCCACTCCGTAGTGGTTTTTGCCCACAAGTCGCTGGACATGCGACAAACGTGTCCAGCCCAGTCCCACTTGAGGCTGGCGGCTTTCTGACCAACATCAGCAATTTGTGTTTTGGAGCGCAGTATGCTGTTCCGCATGCGGTCTGACAGCTTTATTCCTAGGATACTGCGCTCCATGGCTCGCTGGCATACCCCAAGAGCGGACTTCTGATGATTAGTCAAAGACCAAGTCTGGGCACCGTACGTGAGGATGGGAAGAATGCGCACGTCCATGAGTTTCTTCTTTAAGGATAGAGGTAGTGGCCCCTTCATAAGTTCTTTCATTGACCAAAAGCTCCTCCAGGCGTTCTCAGTGCGTCTAGTTATCTCTTTGTCTTGACGTGCCTGGAGAGAGACTATTTGGCCAAGATAGAGATACTCCTGGACGTACGCGATCTCCACACCCTCTACTTCTACTCTGCGCTTCGTGCTGTTCGTCATGAGCTTAGTCTTCGACATATTCATCTTCAGCCCGACCTCGAGGCTGGCTGTGTTAAGTTGGTTTATCATCAAGCTAAGTTCTGTAGCGGAAGAGGAGAACAGAACGATGTCATCTGCAAATCGGAGATTCGTTAACCTCTTGTCTCCAATGATTATGCCTATAAGTGCCTCAACCTTATTTGTATTGAAATAAGCTGTAGGTTACAGACATCTTTTTGTTCCAGAAAGCAAACTAGACGCAATGACAGCAACAATAATAATCGGCGTGGTTCAGCTGCTGAGCAACGGCGTGAGCACGATGCTGGTGGACCGGCTGGGCCGGCGGCCGCTGCTGCTCGTGTCTGCCGCCATCATGTGCCTCTCCATGGCGGCCATGGGCTGTGCCTTCTACTTCGAGTTCGAACATGACTCCTATCTTGGGTAATTAAAATACTTAGGTACCTGTAGGTACTTATTAGTAATTATTTAAGATTTCAAAGATTTATTGACATTATACTATAACATTTCAGTAACTAATTATGTATCATTATCATCACCATGTCCGCTTTTGGAAGCCCACTGTTATTGATAGACCCTCCACTTGAGACGTCATGACGAGTCGTGTCTTAGAGTCGAGACTTATAGATTTTGATAAATCGATCTTATGGATTTTCAATGAATCATCTTGATCATAGAAGTCGAATCGAACTATCGTAAGAATAGCTGATTCCTGCAACTTCATATGCGTTGGGAATGAATTAAATCCCTTTCAGTTCTTGACGAACGCATTCTCCAAGTTTCAAGTCTCTACGTTCTGCGGCTGCGGCTTACCTGTACGATGTATGTTAGTCAGTCAGTCATTCACGTCCAAGCCTTTTAATAATATTGATGCGAATAATGTTCATTACAGTATAAGCTGACTATTACAATCTACAAAATATACAAAAGGAAACAATTGGGTCACCCATAGATTGCTGCAAACGATCTTTAAGTAGCTCAACTGCTCCAACTCGATAATAATATTGATTGATGTTTGAGAAAATTAAAGTGTCAAAAATCCAAAATGGCGACATAATTTCATACGGGTTTTGTTCTAAAACTTATTCCTCGTAATTATAATTCTTGTAGAGCAGAATACAGAAAAATCTCTTCCAAATGTCTTCCAGATACCTACCAATCGTGAGCCTGGTGGTGTTCATGCTGGGCTTCTCGCTCTAAAACTTATTCCTCGTAATTATAATTCTTGTAGAGCAGAATACAGAAAAATCTCTTCCAAATGTCTTCCAGATACCTACCAATCGTGAGCCTGGTGGTGTTCATGCTGGGCTTCTCGCTCGGGTTCGGTGGTTTGCCCTTCCTGCTGCTGGGTGAGCTGTTCCCGGCGCAGTACCGCTCGCAGCTCTCGGCGATGGCCAGCGCCGTCAACCTGCTGTCCATGTTCTCGGTCATCAAGTCTTATCATGCACTTGAGGTATTATTCTATAAAGATTATTTGATGAAAATTATGTGTGTTCAATCACGTTTCTACGGTTGAAACAAATGGACAGAAATTACATACTTAATAATTTAATAGGATGAAAATAATCGTTTGGCTTCCAGAACCACGGCGGCCTACGCATGAATAATATACAATAAAAAAAATGTACTATTTTGTACCGCAAACAAAATGTACGTACCAAAGTACGTACGAACGAGCCTTTCAGTAGTCGCATAGCTCATTAAAATTTGGAACAATTCTATTTTTTAAATTTTCTGAGGTTGGTACCATCTGACGGCTAACTTCCTGTTACACACTTCCGTTGCATTTCACGAAATCACTGCCACAAATTTACAGACAGTGAGAGGAAAGATGTAAAACTTAAAAAAATGTAGGTACATTCGTCTAGAGACTAGTAAAAGAGGTTCACGTAGTGCGTCTATGATTCTGACTACCTGCTTCTGTGTATAAGTACATACTATTCATCAGGCTTGATTTAATTTTATACGAATCTGAAAAGCAGAAACTATGATCTTCAATTTAGATGCGTTCAAACTTCAGTCCGAAGGTGACTCCTTCTTACTGTCCACAGGCTGTGCTCACATCGGCCGGGACATTCTGGATGTACGCCGGTTTCTGCGCAGCAGCTTTCATCTTCGTGTTGTTTGCGGTCCCCGAAACGAAGGGGAAGTCACTCGCCGAAATCGAAGAGCATTTCCGAGGAAAGAAAGCCAAGACTAAAGCCATACCAATGCATTCCTCACAAATCCATACTCACATGTAGATCTGAAACCAAAGATTTCGGGTACGCCGCATGTAGCCGATTTAGTCCAAAGTAATAATGCAACGAATAGGTCGAGAAAATGTATGTAATATCAATGTATTTTAAATCCAGTGTAGGAATCAATGTTGCCATTTATGTACATAATATATGTATGCTCGAAACGTGAATGTTTTGAATACAATTTTCAGCGAGACAAAAATGTGAAACATAGCGTATGTATAAACTCGTAAGTACTAAGATGTCCTTGTACGATTAAGTACTTTTAAGTACTAATTTTGATAACAATGTTGTTGTTATTTTATTTAGTAAGCTGTGATGATATAATCAATTCTTTTTGGGTTTATTAAACTTTTTCGGCATCTAATGCTAATGTATAAAAATAATCTAGTGAAGAAAGTTGTGATTAAATAATCTACCTAGGTAGGTATGTGATATGAACTTTGTGAAATGTAACTACTTACTCTTGATTTTTACGTTTCCGTTTAAAGCCCAGAAGAAATGCCCAATCATCATTCAAGGGTGGACGTATTCAGAGGCTAAATGAAGTGTACCTACGTCTGAAAAAAAAATAAAAATGAACCTAGTTGATGAAATAGCATTACATACTCGTAGTCAGAGATTTGTGATAAATTATGTATTTTATAATATTATGTCCTTTAAGTAGATACATGGTAGGTAGGTCCTAAATGTTGATTGTGAACGTATACTCTATATGTATGTTGTTGTTCTGATTTATAGGTAGGTTATTATAAATATCTTATATAAAAATAAACTTTAAAACTCGAAGTTATTTGTTAATTACCCATATCTTGCTCCTTCATATTGCTAGACAAATATAAGACAAGCCTTACTAGTTGCAGCAGATTCAATTAATTTGACGTCTATTTCCTGTAGGTACCTAAATTTAATAAAAGCAACCCATCCTTGGCAGTTTGGTAAAAAGGTAAAGCCAAATTATAATTATGATAGTAAGGCTTAGGCCTTGGACCTGACTGACCGACAGACAACGTACTGGCCAAACCGCTGAACGTAGAGACTCGAAACTAGGAGGATGTGTTCGTCAAAAGCTGAAGTGCGTACTAAGAATGTACGCAATGCGAACAAAGTTGCTTTACTTCAACCCATAATTATGCATATCGTAAAATGATACCACTCATATAACGTGGGCAAAAAATCAGCTAGACTATAAATTCCAAGCCCGATTTTTATGGGGTTAAACGCTCAAAGACTGCTTTGTTTGCAAAGTTTTTTTATGACCCAACGTGGTCAGATATCCGCGGCGTTTTCTGATTCGATCCAATGTATTTCAGCTTATTTGTGTAACCCTGTCAGCTTTTATAGACCCCAAAAAGACGTAGCTGCTGATCCGTCAAAATTTTAATTGTTTTTAAAGGTTCCACCGATAAATTATTCATAAAAAACATTCCTCAATATATTTTTTCAATGCGTTCAAATGTTTATACTTCATTTATATGAAACATAGATACGTGAAAATAATACACAATAAAGGATTTTACATAAACATACTATGAAAATCGGTTCAGTGATTTTGTTTTGAAATGAAGTCGGTTGATTCATTTCAAAACACAATCACGGAACCGATTTTCATATTTTTTTATATGACCATTCTGAAAGTACCTACCTATACCTACATATTATACTTTCAAATAAAATAATTTTTCAAATCGGTTTTTACACAACAAAGTTCCGAAGTACGAAATATTATAAAACTTTTTTTTTTCTTAAGAAATGTGTGGTCATTTACTTATTAGATATTTTCAACCGAAAAAAGGAGGAATTTCTCAATTCAGTTGTTTTTTTTTATTTATAACTAAAATGTTGTTCTATTGTAGAGCATTATTAGCTGACGTCACCTACCATGTATTCTCCGAATGAAGTGTCGGCTGTGCCTCTGTTGCGCCACGGCACCACGCGCGCACGACTTGCGCTAACTAGCCGCGCTGACACAGATCACAGGCTCGCCATCACGGATTCCCCATCCGATCCTCTGCTAATAATTGCACTCATAAACAAAACTGATGAATAGCCTTTGAATCAAACGAGCATTTCGAATGGCTGTCCTGACAACGGTGAATGCTGCTTACATTATAGTAAATGTAGAGCTCCTAGGCTTCAAAGGCTCTATAGACTCAAGTCTGAGTAGATTGATACATTATTATACATTATGTTTTACTTCCATACTCATGAACTAAGCTTTACAATCGTCATGAACGTAACGTCATGAATGTTATTTACAATTTTTTACAATTGACCCCTATACATAATAGTTATCAGTCACGATTTGTCAAATTGTCGGTAAATGTATGTATAATCGTCTAAGATGGTATACGTTCTGAATATCAAAATTGTGTAAGACTGCACCTAAGCCAATCCATGTAAGTAGGTATAAAATACGAGTTTAGAACAATCTAGTGTATCAAACCCATATAATCAGTTTAAACTTTACTAGCTCACTCTCGCAACTTCGTAAATTAATAAAATCCCTTTCTTAGTACGCACCTGCACTTCTTGACGAACACACCCTTCCAGTTTCAAGTCTCTACGTTCAGTGATTTAGCCTGTACATTCACTATCTCAGTCAGTCAGTCAGTCGGTCAGTCAATCAGTCAGGTCCTAGCATTTTATGTAAGTATATTGATGAGCGGTGAGCGGAAATGACTTTACATTAAATAGTACAATTATTATCATAACACACACCTTTTCTGTGTTTTTTTCACGTTTTATTATTTTAACACCGAGCACACGGATCTCTTGTGCACATTGCAAATGTTATTTTGTGTTTCTTATTTATAAGTAGTTTAGTGCTATAGTTGTAGTGAAAAGACAAGCACCTAATTGTAAAATTAGAGCGGCGACACGAAGCGCATCTTTTGACAGGAGCCCCGGCCCCAAGCCCGGCTGGCGCGCGTGCACGAGACATGTCGTGAGCCATCTTTCTACACCATTGATATCACGCTCACATCCACGAATGCCACTATATAAACCCGTCCTATTCAAATATAATGTATTCAAAATCCAAATCTGAATAAAGGAACACATCCCTTCAGTAAACGAAGAAACCTTTCCGAACTTTGATTTTCATGAAAGTGTAGAGAAAATGATTTTGGTAAGTTTCCAAAAACTTTTTGCTTTCTAAAATAATCAATTGCTGCTGACTGACTTTGGTTTTATTTTGCAGCAAATAGTTTGGTTCGTCGCGCTGGCTTGGTCTGTGACCAAATGTGAACCTCCAGTGAACAGTTACCTGCCTCCATCATCTGGCTCTGCAAATGGTGGTAGGCCGTCATCGCAATATGGACCTCCTGGCGTGAATGGTGGTACTCCATTAGGAAGTGGGAGAGGTCGTGGAGGTGATTCAAACCAACTGTCAGATAGTTTCTCACCACCTGGACAGTCTGGGCTGAATGATATAGATACACAATATGGTGCCCCCTCTTCAGGCGGTCAGTCCAGAAATCCTCAACGAGGTTTCGGGTCACAAGGCCAAGGAAGTGGGAATGGACGAGGTTTCGGTGGTCCTCCGTCAGCATCATATGGGACACCCAACAGTGGTGGATCTGGCGCTTCTGGTTCAGGCAGTCGATCACCGTTTGGAAACAGTGGAAATAACAGAAACTCTCCGCAGTCCACATATGGTGCACCTAGCAGGGGATCGGGCCAAAACGGGGGACAGTCTGGGAATGGATTTGGCGGTGGTTCTGGAAATGGTCAAAGCCCGAGTAGCTCTTACGGCCCACCAGCTTCTGGATCTGATTTTGATTCTAATGGAAGGCCTGGCGGCCAAGGATCGCCCGATGCAAGTTACTCAGCTCCAAACTTTGGATCTCAAGGTGGGAATGGAAGAGGTTCCGGGGGTCCACCGTCTTCATCTTACGGAGCGCCTGGTTTCGGAGGGTCTGGTGATGGAAGATCCGGTTCGAGGGGCTCGGGCGGTCGAGGTGGCTCCGGTGGTCAAGGAGGCTATGACGGCAGCGAAAACGATGTGAGATTAATAACAAAGCAATAACTTTTATGCTGGAAACCTCAAATAATTTTGTTAGAAGGGTGGATATTGTTGCCCCCCAAAAAATATTTGATTATGCTAATTGCTATCTTTTATTGTATGATTTGCAGGAGCCTGCGAAATACGAGTTTAGCTATGACGTGGACGACGAGCAGACAGGTACTAAATTTGGTCATTCAGAACAACGCGATGGCGACCTGGCCACTGGCGAGTATAACGTGGTGCTGCCCGATGGCAGGAAACAGGTGGTCGAGTACGAGGCGGGCCTGGACGGATACAAGCCTCAGATACGATATGAGGGTTTGTTGTTCAATTTTATTCAGGATGATCAACTTCGCTTGGATCTAGGTTTTCTGGCAGCATAAAACAGTTTTTATATACTTACCTTCTGGTGCTATTTTACGATCAGCTAAACTAAAACTTGCTATTTCTTTTCAGGTGGTAGAGGAGGCTCTGGTTCATCCGGTGGCTCTAGCGCTGGCCAGCGTGGTGGTCAGGGGTATCCTCAAGGCAGACCTGGCAGTGATACAGGCAGTGGCTTCCCAGGATCTCAAGGCAACCAACCCGATAGGTACCAGCAGGAAGATGGCTCCAGCCAGGGTGAAGGCAACGAGGGGTATCCTAGTGGCCGTCCTGGTTCTGATACTCAAGGAGGCCGTTCTGGTTCTGACAGTCAAGGAGGCCAGGGTTACCCAAGTGGAAGGCAAGGAAACCAAGGAAGGCAAGGATCGCAAGGATATCCTGGTGGACGGCCCGACCAAGGTGGTTTTAGTGGTGGTTCAGATCTATCTGGTGGAAATGGGAACCAACAAGAGGCTGGTTATCCTAGAGGAGGTCCTGAAGGCAGGGGTTCTCAAGGAGGTGGTAGAGGATCGTCAAGAGGCAGAGGAGGTTCTCAATCTGGCAGAGGTGCAAATGGTGATGAAGGCTATCCCAGCGGAGGCCCTGATGGACCAAGAGGCTCGGGCTACTAAACAAGAGGAATCTCTTGGATGGTGTCAAAAACGACTGTTGGATTGATTTATGGATACCGCGATACTAATGTATAAACTGTGAAATTATGTAAATAAATGTAAAAATTAATCAAATATCATTTTTATTCAATAAGCATCACAAATAGTGTTACTATCTACATCACAATTTCAGAACACTGATGTTCTGTGTTTCCATTAAATAAATCAAGCCTCGGATGTAAAAAAATCACATAATAACTAATAACCTAAAATTTCACAAAATGTACAGAATGTTCGCGCTTGCGACATTAAAAAATCAAGCGAATAGGTTGAGTTGATATAATATTATCAAATAAGTATAAATGCTGCTAAAAAGCTGTGTTGGCCGAGTGGGAGGTGCCACGACTTTCGTCGTCGTGGGTTCGAACCCGGTCGTACACCAATGGATTTGTCTGTTCAAAAAATCTATGTGTGCATTAAAACAACAGTGACGGAAAACATCGTGAGGAAACCGGCATGGCATAGAACCTAAAGTTCGAAAAACATATGTCAAGTGCACGAAAGGAGCCTTCTCGAGGCGTACTTGAAATCCTTTCACCACACTGGTTCGAAAGAACTAGTGACACGATTAGAAGAAGAAGTATAAATGCTATGAAATGTAATATTTGTATTTGGCTATCAAGTTAGTTGACTCACAAATAATTTAGTAAGCAGACTTATATTTGGTTTTTAGAAAATTGGTCCGTGGCTAAACGGTTCCCGACACATTTGCCACGTCCCAGCTTCGAAATGGACGATACGAGAACCGTTCAAAATTACTAACAAAAGCTTCACTGTATTCATATACCTACTTATAATCGATATACATAAGTAACTACCATACCTTAATAATGTAAATATTTTCATTTTTAATCAAATGAAAATAAAAAATAAGGAAATCAATATCCATGATAACTAACTCCTACAATAAGTTCAAAATAAATGCCGATATTAACATAAAAAAAACATTCGAATGCTTTATAGTGTCTGGCGAACCACCACCTGAGAAAATAAAATAAATTATTAATATACGTACCTTACAAAATATATTTAGTTAGATTATTCAGTTAGATGTATTAACATAGTAGGTAGTATTAGGGCCAATAAAATGTCCCATCACATAGGTATTACATGTACCTACTACTCGGGCGAATGAACATGAGACCTGGCTCGAATGACGTTTGTGCAAAGTACAGCGTGGAATTGGATAATCTTGATAGAGAAGAGGTCCTGTAATACTTAGTGAAAAGTAAATTGATAAGGCTTCGTAATTAGAGGAATAAGTAACACGGAGGGCGCCGCGTGGGGAAGCGGGGGAAGCATCAAGTTCCGAGCCACGTGTCAACCAGGTGCCATGTTCATTCGCCCGAGTAGTAGATCCACACAGCACAGACGAGATTGGCATTTAATGGAGAAGGCTTATGCCCAGCAGTGGGTTGATAATGGCTGAGGATAATGATGATTCGATTTTAACTATAGTCTTACTCAATGGTTGTTCAACGAGCAGGCCATGTTTATTAGGCGTCAAGTCTGGCAGCCCAATGTAGTGCGTCGAGTTTGTTCTCCGTTGGTAAAGCGGCGCTATAGTAGCTTGGCACTGAAAATCAACACAAACAAACAAATTTTTTAACCGACTTCAAAAAGGAGGTTATAAATTCGGTTGAATGATTTTTTTAATGTGTGTTATCTCAGCACTTTCTTGTTTAAAAACCGATTTCATAATTGTTATTTTTTTGTTTTAGATGGTATACATTCAGATTGGTCCGATAGAAATTTCACCAAAATCGGTTCAGTGGTTTAGTTTCTATATCTAAATTAGTGGAAAATATATGTCGTAGTAATAAAAAAAAATGCGTATTTTGCTTCCCTGTGACTTTTCCGTGGCTTAGTTGGTAGTGACCCTGCCTACGAAGCTTGGTGTTCCGGGTTCGATCCCCGGCCGGGGCAAATATTTGTGTGACGAACACAAATGTTTGTTCTCGGGTCTTGGATGTTGTGATGTGTTGTATGTGTCCATGCCACCTGCGACACAGGGAATCCTAGTGCATGGGTGTGAGTGTGTGAATGTTTATGTTTTATGTTTTCAGTGGTGTTTACGGTCACTAAAACAGCCAAATTGAAGTTGGTTGTATGCTTTTGTAAAACCTTGATTATTTTGTAATGCAAATAAAATAATTAATAAGACAACCAACACACAACATTTTTTTTATATTCCTTTACATGCCGATGATGCCGATTTCGTGTGAGTACTGACACAGCGCCAGCTTTCGATACCGACGTTATAGGTTCAGTTAACTTACCTCCAGGTTCATCCTGCCTTGTTTAAAATGTTTAGGCTTTACAATAAAGCTCAGCTCTAGGGTTGTTTCGAAGGCATCGGTCCGCACGGCGGATGGCCTCTGCCAAGATCTTCCCAGGTACGACTCGGGAACTTCCTGGCCGTTCAATAGCCACTTCAGTTTAGTGATGGGGCGGGATGCTCCTGATGTGCACTTCATCTTAGCAGTCTGGTCTAGGAAGTAGTACTCTTGCAGGCCTGTTATGTATGGTCCACTATCTGGGAGGACTGTAGGAAGATAACCTTAGGTTAATGATTGTTATGCCCGAGATAGACGAGGCTAGTATTTCAAGCCAGGATAGCAAGTTAGTGATAGTAAGCTAGCGGCTCTGGGTTCGTGTTAACATGTTTTGTATAGATAAATATATGTACAGTAAGCGTTAAACAAGTTGTCCTCTGGCGAAACATGTAATAAAGATGCGCAGAACGCAATTCTTAGGTCAAATTGGTTTGGGCATCTTTGTCACGTGGTTCGCCAGAGTACAACTTGTTTGACGCTTAGCATAGGTACAATCACGTACATAAGTTTCAACTTATTTTATTTACGATACACATTTAAATGGACCTACTCGTATCGTAATGTCATAAAATATTGAGATTAACATAATGTTTCGTAACTTTTGTTGCTCACTATACTCCGGTAAAGAAAACGCCACAATACCATTGCATTGCAACATAATCTCAGAATTTAAAAAAAAATAGGAATTGCAAAGTAACAGCAGTAAATAGGGAACAGTACTAATTTCTGTGAATAAAGGAAGGTTCCGGGACTATATTAGTGGACATCCGTTTGATCCTCAAAAGTCCACTAATAGATATCTCGAAATTAGATAATATGATATGAATAGTATATGGGTGAAAAGATAATTGTTTAGGTACTAGAAACTTGATTTTTGTTCGATACCCGTTTCAAGACAAACATTTATGTGATGAAGATCGGTGTTTGTCCTGCCTGAGTCTGGGTTTTTTTTATGTATTCTATGTAGGTACGAATTTATAAAAAAAAAAGTTTAAGTAAAATGCATCAGTTATCTGGTTCCCACAGGTTTGGGGCTAAATAGCGTTTTGTGAAATGTACAAAATATTTATTTATTAATTATTTAGTATTAGGATTATCTAAATTTTAAAGGATTTGAAAATTACCAACCAAATACTACAAGATCCTGAAAAGAGAAGTTATATTCTGAAGCTTGATGCCTTTTCTGTATTAAAGACTTTTTCAACTTACGATATACCGTAATCCTTTTATGATCCATGGCCCTGGAGAAATTGGGAAATTCTCCGGAAACCTCACATTTGTAATCACCTTCAGATTCTTGTGTGAGGTTTTTCAGGGCCACCTCAGTGCTTGAAGATCGGCTCATCTGGAAATATAAACATCTGTTATGATAAATTATAATACTTAGTAGGTACCTATCTGTGGTGCAGTATAGTTCAGTATATAAAGGCACCAACATGTTTATTTTTTACTAATGGCTATAGGCTTTCGTTTGTCTCACCTGATCTATAGTGACCTCGACGATGTGTGCAACAATGGATTACGAAGGTCTATTCTCAGAACGAAACATCATAATTTTAAAAACAATTCTAAAGCCACATCCTATTTTGACACCTGATATGTTCGAGAAAGAAAAAGCTGACAGAATAAGGAATCAGCGTACAATTCATGGTACCTATAGGCTATAGTATGTTTAGTGCAAGGGTGCATAATTCCGTGACCAAAATCGAGATAATAAATGTTTACACCACTGACTTCGTAACAGATCAAATTGCCGATAAATACAATTATTTTTCTCGAGGGACTCATATTGGGGGATAAATAAATTGGGAGAGTTATTCCCTTAGTTTCCATTAAATTGTAATCCAAATAAAGATCACCTATTGTGATTCTCCTTTGAATTAATGTGATGGATAAAGATAAAAAACCTCTAAATTCTCAAATTTTTTTACGAGAACTTATTTAGTTTTGATTTTTTTTTTTTATATACTTACTTATGCTTGTCTGTAATTATTACTACGTTAAATGTTATTTTATTAAAGTTATAATAAAGGTATTTTTTGTGTCATTGAACAGATTTGGGTCCTTTACGAGTTAAACATTAGCAAATGTAAATGTAACAAAACCTGTTTGACGGCATACCGTCGATAAATATTACCCCCTTGTTTGCAGTAGAACAAAGAAACATAATATTTACATCTACATCGATGCCAGGCCTCTTAAATGCGATCATCTGTGGGTTGTTCTTCGGCGCGTAGCGGAAGAACTCCATTCCATCTTTGTACCAATCAACAGAGTAAAGAACGTCTTCCCCCAAGTCGTACTGGCATCCTAGGAGTGATGTTCCCCCCTCACGCTCGGTGGCCCTTACCCGCAGTTCCACTAGACGGACACTTGTAACCGAATCTGCGGAACCAGAGGTTAACAAAAAAAATAGATAGTATTTTTTAATAACGTCATATCATGAAACGATATTCGGTATCGCAGACAATGCATTTAGATGAAAAAAGTTGAAAAGCTTGAGGTATGAATTATGAAAGCATTATGGTTAGGACTCAGGAGTTATCTCTTACCATCAGAAGAGCGCCTAGCTCGTTTCGTCACTTGTTTAAAATAAATAAAAGAAAAAAACAGCAAGCTTGGTTCCGGATCCGAATTATCTGCGTAGGTTTAATAGAACCGAAATCAGACGGATACATAATTAAGAAGCATAAAAACATATGAAACATCAATTATTATGACTCATGCCTTTCGCACAGATTACCTTGCCCCAAAATAAGAAAAACAACTGTGAAAACAATCCCAAACATCGTCACTGATATTTACGTTCTCTTGCATTAGTTGCACCGAGCGCACTTCAGATCACTACCCACATTCACATAGCACCGATTAGAAAGATCCACGCTTTAGTAGAGGAAAATAATTCTCTGACAACGAGGAGATACTAATCGATCAATTCAACAATTAGTGAATCCTTTAGATTGTGTGAATACACGATTGCGGTGGTATCGAAATAGGCCACTGAAATACCGGCGAGGATTCTAAAATTAAACAGTCGCGTGCGTCTGACGCATGCGCCATCGGCGCGTCGTTTTCACTCACTGCCAATGTCAAAAATGTTGCGTGTTGTCCGTAATTAATGCATTTTTTTTAAACTAAAAATTAAACACTTTCTGGGAAGTTTTATGAACTGCGAGCTTATGTGGTGACTGTGATAGGGGTGCTAACGTGAATGAATTTGATGAATTTGCAGATAATGAAATAACACGCTGAATAAGTCACGCAAATGACTCAAAACTTAACTAAAAATAAAAAGTCATCAAATCTAACAAAAAATGCAAGAAAACTCAACATTTCTGCAATAGAGGAAAAGGATCACGTAAGCAGATGTGTTGCTTTGGCTCACCTTTATTGCTAACTGTACCAAATAATTCCATGGACCCGTTGGGAAAGGAAATATTATAAATTTTAAAATGTCGTGGACCCGTAACGTCATACGTTACGGGTCCACGACAATTTTTTTTTTAAATAATTGAGTCGCGGACCTCCTTGGAATAATCCCTATACATTTTAGAGACCGGATAGTCTTAGGTACTAGGTATACTATACATAATATACAGCTTTTGATAACTCATGATAATTTAAGATAATAATTACTTAATTATGTAAGTATTATGAAAACTTTGCGTGAATAAAAACGGAAGTAATCTTGTGTCGGAAATAGATTTTAGATTATAGTGACCTTTCAGTAGGTATATAAGTTATCTACATATATCTAGATGCATCATTATCGCCTCATTTCATCTCCATTCATAAGTAGGTCTACTAGCCCCAGCAGTAGTAGGTATTTAGTTTCTCTGACAAAAACATAATAAGATAAGCGATGACTGTACCTAGTCGTGTAATTGCCAACAGATGATGTGCGATTTGCGGATATTTCTGTTCTTGTAATAAATTCGGAGACATTTGCGCGGTAACCTAAGTAGGAATACCTATAGGTACGTTCTCGTAGATAGACAACAAGAAATAATAAAAAAAAAAGTATTAAAAGGGGCGGCCTTATCGCTGTTCGCGATCTTTTCCAGGAAACTCTGGAATACGGGTACTTTAGATACCTGAGTGCCTCTAAAAACAACTTTGCGGTCCGGTATATTTATGAATGTTGCCGAATAAACGCGATATTTAAGTCGAATCAGCTAAATCAGTTCCCACTTTAGTCATTAGACCGACAGACTAAGCTGGTACAGAAGTATTAAAGTAAAGAAACACAATGTAGTACATTGAAAATGCGAAATGAAGGTGTCTGAAATTTGGTCCTATATGTATACGACTCCATTTTGGTTTGATACTGTCCATTTTGGTGTTCTATAGGAACACTGTTATTCATCTATGGCTGGTGGTAGATATCCACCGGTCTTAGGACCTAGCACCTAGGTCCTAGGTAGTTCAGCCAATGCGAAACGCTGTCACAGCCGCGGCGACAGCGCGGGCGGTGCGCGATACCATTGTCGTTGCAAGCTCACTTCGCTCGCGTGAGGTCTCCAACCTATATGTCCGAGTCAATGCCATAGGCAATAGAGCACGTACAAGCGTGCATATTCGTCCGGCCCCCACAAGCAACTTAATTACAGCTCCCGAAGCGAATATTAAATGTGTGCAGTACAAATAGACTTATTTGTCCGATGGCCCTATACGACGCAGCTTGGTATTTAATGAGATTTCACGGCTTTGATCATTTATAAGTATTATCATCAGTCAACAACTTTCATCTCATTTGCTCAGACACATCATTTTTATTTTCTTTAATAATGTTAAATGTTAGATTAGACTTACCAGTACAATGAAAGAAGGGAAAGTTATTTATCTTATTATTGTACATTTGACCGGGGTGAATACCTAAATCATTGAGCTCCATAAGATCAGCTTACATGATTCTTAGATGGTTCAAGTTGAGGATATTGCAACACAAACAAAACCTGTGTCCAACTTAATGGAAATAAATAATATATTTCACCTACTAATCTCTACAAAGGCCCAACATCCGAGACGTATAAAACACTCTTACGTCCAGCGCTTGACCGATAAAAGGCAAGATAAATCTCAATGAAGCTCACGGTGGCGCGCGAATGAATGATTAAACGGAGGCGTTCCTTCATTTGTTTTCACTTTAGGTCGGAATACGACGTGTAGTGTGCCTCACTAAAGGAAAATTACACCGCCCGTGGGAACTTACACAAGTAAATCATCATTAGGCCACCGCGCCGCGCCGCGGGCGGGGGACACGCCTTGTCTTTATAAAACATTCAGCTTAATTCAAACTAGACGGACGAATAATGGCTCTCTTTTCTTAGTGTCATAGAACTTCATCAGTTTGCCGATCGGAAACAGGAGGTACTTATCTATATTTACAAGATAATTAAGGTTCGGATATCGAACGCGTTAATATATTAGAACTGTTCGAAGGTTGTTTGGCACTTTGTAACAGATTGTTTGGTTGTAAACTTCGGGAAATTGCTTTAAAACTTGTGTACGGTGTTTAAAGCGATGAACCCTAGAATTACTCGTATATTTTATAGATACTCTAACAAAAACTTCGTGTTATTTTTGAAATAAATAGTTTAAATCCATAATAATAGGTTATACTAATGAATGGACAAACCTTCTCTTCATTATTGTTGGATACAAAATTATACCTAGGTACATATTAAACTAAAATAAAAAAAAAACTGTTAGTGATGGATGCAATGTATTCATTTATTTCCACAAACACTACATAAGAAACTTATTGAGAAAATGAGGTTTCCTAAATGATAAAAATTCACCATCTACACCCTACTAAGTTGAGAGGCCTAGTTACCTAATAGCTCGACCTCTAAAAAATCTTTACAAAGATTTCCGTGAAAATGTTGGCGATGGGGACAGGCTTTACCCGTAATAAACACGTAATCCCAAGATACGACGTGAAATCCCATCACTCTGGATGTAGCCCAATCTACGTCAACGATGAATTCCCCCACTAGCTTCTCTCCCACACAGATCCCAACTGATGTAACTTACAGTTCTTTAGGTTTTTCTTTTCAATAGCACCTAGTTTTATTGTTGGAAAAGAAAACGTCTTTTGCAGGATTCCGTCTAGGTGGGTGTAAAAATGTGTAAGTGTTAGATACATGTTCCGGTATGAAAGGGGGCATCCATTAATTACGTGAGGTAATTTTGGCGATTTTTAGACACCTCCTCCACCCTTGGTGAGATTTCGTGAGATTTTGCTCGACCCACTCCCCCACTCCTCTTCTCTCTCGTGAGATTTTTAGAAATTTGTAAATAATCTGTGGTGATTGCATTAAATTTTTTGATTTAATAATTTTTGCGGCTAACACGGCTATAATTTATTCTACTTAGGTACTTGATTTTTCTGAGGTTGGTACCATCTGACGGCTAACTCGCTGTTACACAATTCTGTTTCATTTCACAAAATCACTGCCACAAATTAACAGAAAGCGAGAGGAAAGATGTTACACATCAGAAACCTAAATCGCACACTAATGCCCACTAGTATCAGTACTAAACTGTTACCAAATTACTTAACGCACAAGGAAGATCTTAACTGTCTAATTCTATAGGTACCGTTATGGTCTTTCTAGCGAGTAAAGTAATTGCTTAGTTTTGTTGCAAGTGGACATAGATAATGTCTTTAAAAAATACCTACGCATGGCCTAATTCAAACTGGTGAAACCACCATGGCTTTTGGAATTAATTATAAACTTGTATAACCCTGTATCCGTTTAGTTTATAGGGTATCCTCCATTATTTGTTGCGCTTAATTTTCACTTGTTCCTAATTAACTCGAGCTCAGCTTTAAGTTATCTGATGGCAGTTCGGAGTTCGACAAACGAAACTTAGGAGTAGTTTATGAAATGAAACTTTGAAGTTACAAATGACCATTTGGCGTAAAGAGTTTTCTGTATTTCCGTTGTGTTATTTCAATAAATTATGATTTTGCCGTGATTTTATGTTGGCAAGCTTTGGCGTTGCCTGCGCGAATCTGAAATAAGCTTTTCTCTTCTAGGTAATTATCACGATACTGTTATGAGCTTTCCTAGTTTTTGAAAATAAATAATTGAATTGAATGGAGGACCAGATTGTTTTATTTTTGGTAAATATTTGATATCGAGAATTATTATTTTATTACCACCAAAGTTCAAAGTGAAGTTTTTAAAATCCGACTACTTACCGAATCGTTTTACAGCGTTGTTACCTAACTGTACCTTTTCTCAGTCCGAAATTGATTATACGACGAGGTCTATGTTATTATGTAAGTTAATTTATATAAAACAAGTAAAAGCCAAAAAGTTTAGGCCGTTGATGCCGTGCGCAGGTAGGTTAGTTGAGTTTTCAGTTTTCAGTTTTCACCTCCCTCGTCATCCAACCCCTGACTTGGTCAAACTACATTTAATCATTGATTACCATTTATCAAAAACGTGTTTTACTTATGTATATACAACGAGTACGTTAAAAGTACCTATTTAACAATCACAAAATCAACATAGTATATCTCCTACCAACAAAAATCCTTTCTTAGGCGTCGATGACACATAAGCTTTTTTACAAGCTGATTGTTGGCGTTTTTAAACGCTAGCGTGTGAGCGTGTTAGCTTTTGGGAAGGATTGTCAACAAGCAGATTGTAAAAACGCCGATGACACTGGGCGACTTTACACGCTACAAGCGAAGTCGCTGGCGTGAAGCGTATAAAAAAGCCTTGTGTCATCGTACTGTTAGAACGCAGTTACGCACTTACACTTCTTAACGATCTTCCTCGAAATTTTAAGTCTCTTCGGTCAGTGGTTGTGCGTTGTTTGTCAGATAATCTACCTATCAAAAAGAAATCAATGTAGGTATATTTGATTGATTAAAACTTGCCACTAGTATATCTTATATTATAACTTGGACATGCTAATTTTTCTATAGTGCTCATAATATTATGTCGTATGCTTCTCGATTATTTTACCTAAGATTCGCAAAACATAGAATTTAGTACATTTCATAGTTTACTTAAAACTTTGTTCGGGTAAAATGGAATGTTAAAATTATTCAATTTGCATAGGTTACTTAATTGACCGTTTATTTTATGAAACTACGTGTGGGCTCGTCGCTGCGACACAATTTGATTATGTTGGAATTTGCTTACCAATTTAATATAGGTAGTGGGATAATATTTTAAGCCGCTTATTATAGTTAAGGCGTTAATTCTTTGATTAATTTACGTTTATAACAAAAATACATGGCTGATTAAAGCCGTTTGCCGTACCAACATCAGTGTCAGATTCTAACGCGAAGCAGTAATGTGTAAGCTTTACGGTGTTTCAGTTTAAAAGGCATAATGAGCTAATTTATTAAGATTTCGAGCCTGAGCAGTAAATATATTTATACTTCCATTGTTATTGATCTATGTAAGTATATAATAATAAACATTCATAAAATTCACACACTCACACCCCTGCACTAGGATTCCCTGTGTCGCAGGTGGCATGGACACATACAAGACATCACAACATTCAAGACCCGAGAACAAACATTTGTGTTCGTCACACAAATATTTGGCCCGGCCGGGGATCGAACCCGGAACACCAAGCTTCGTGGGCAGGGTCACTACCAACTAAGCCACGGTCATATACGTTATAGTAAACTCATTGGTCATTGATCGCTTAAAAGATTAATTATACTCGTTAAGTTAAAACGGCGTAATTGAGTTAGTAAATTACTCGTGTGAAATAATATAATGATAATAATTAGTCAGCAGGGATTAGACGTACAATACGAGTATGTAGCTGCTAGGTGGAAGCGGCCATTAGGCAAATTAGGTGTTGTAAGTACTGCGTAATTATATGAATGTACTCTTACTTGCTTTTACTGCTTATAACGGGTGAAGAGTTTGCGTAAATCGAGCTACCGAGTGCTACCTCTAAAAAACTACTATTACTTCTGGTTCTCTTCAAGCACTGTACGCGACTGACCATTAAAACGTCTTTTAGGTGGAAGAAATATAGGTACCTACCGGCCTATGAAATTTAAATCCTATATTTTATCTTGTGCCCAACTTAAAAAAAAAGAGGCTCAAAATTAGTTTTTTTTTATGTTTACTACCTCAGAACTTTGTTGTTTATAAAACGATTTGAAAATTATAATTTTTTTGTTTGAGAAGATATACTTTTAGATTGGTAATTGGAAATTTTAATCGGTTCAGAACTTTGGATTTGAAACTAAAATAAATGAAGTCATTCAAGAAAACGAAATTGCGTATTTTGCTTTCCTGTGACTATTCAGTGGTTATTACTGTCACTGAAGACGTGGTCGAGTGGATGAGGCCCTTACCTTGCGATCTGATGGTCGCGGGTTCGAATCCCGGTGGCAGTCATGCGTAAATGGGTTTTTGTCGGTCGAAAAAATCTATGTATGCATCCCACGTCCTCGAAACGGTGAAGGAAAACATCGTGAGGAAACCGGCATGTCGTAGAACCTAAAGTTCGAAAACATGTGTCGAGTGCACGAAAGGAGCCTCTTCGAGGCGCACTTGAAATCCTTTCACCACACTGGTTCGAAGGAACTAGTGATACGATAAGAAGAAGACGGTCACTAGACCAGACATTAACAGATCACTTTACATGGGGAATCCTCATGAATACCTCCTGCCCTGCCATACCCTCTCCGCCTCCCCTCATGGATACCTCCGGGTGTAGCTGGCTCTCGACACACCTATGATCTCACTGTACACGGGGTTGAAGTAGATACATGTTTCAATCAAGGACATTCAATGGAGTTAAAAGACAAATCGGAACACCTCTACTTTAACTTACCTGCCCACGCATTAAATTGATTTCGTCTATCGAAGTCAGAAATATTATTTATTTGTCTTTAGACTTCTCGATTTATTTCTGATTGTCCCATTTCAATATTTCAGAATTTACTCTCCGCCTATTCATATTCATTATTCGTTTTCGCCTACACATAAAAATAAAATATCAAGACAGGAAATTGAGTCAAACCGTGAGATTTAAATAGAAGATCAAGTTATATTACAATCATCATTTTGGATGTTTGCAAATGACTTGATTTTTATCACGTACAGTCGGCTCTGTAATTGTCTATACACCCAGTTTACGCCGGTGTTCTCCTGTGATTAAACCACTTGTAGTTTATATTATATCTTAAGTAGATTAATCACATCAGTAGTTTACGCGCACACATTATGTGTTTGTGTGCGTGGTTGAATCACAGGAGAACACCGGCGTAAACTGGGTGTAAAGACAATTACAGAGCCGACTGTACGTGATAAAAATCAAGTCATTTGCAAACATCCAAAATGATGATTGTAATATAACTTGATCTTCTATTTAAATCTCACGGTTTGACTCAATTTCCTGTTTTGATATTTTATTTTTATGTATAAGCGAAAACGAATAATGAATATGAATAGGCGGAGAGTAAATTCTGAATTTACCGGAGTAAGCTGGGTGTAAAGACAATTTACAGAGCCGACTGTACCTAGAAAAATCATAGATGAAAAAAACATGCTCTTAGTATTAGAAATATCGGATAATCCACACCAGCGAAATGGTTGCGGTAAATAAGAACGGACCATTAGCCTCGTCGTAAATAATAGTTAGGACTCGAAATGTTTCTCTAGCGTTACCTCTTCAATATCGAATCCACGCTGGAATTTTTGCGATGTTTGAAAACTTTCCACCTACTAATTTATATTGAATTGAAAGCTCCGGGGTATTTTTCCAAGTGGCATTAGCCAGATGAATTTATAATTACAAAACATCTAGCTCTTTATCTCAACTTTACTGCGAACTCCGAAGTCAATGCAAAGTATGCAACTCTATTTCATAAAAGTTCAGAATTTAGCCTGACAAGAAATATTTTCGCTCGAGCAAAAAGCAATGAAACAATACAACAAGAGTCGTAGATATCCATTAATCTGTGCAGATGGTCAACTTTGCCGGATAGCTTGCGTTTTATGAGCTTTAGAAAGAACTTACTGATTACTTGGGCTTCTAGCCAATTGCCTCATATTTGACAGTAGAAACAAATTTTCACGGAAAATCTTCTAAAATAATAAATATAATCTTTTAAATATATGAAATATTTAAAAGATTTCGTTAATAAACGAACGCCATCACAGTAATAAGTAATAAGTTATATTATAAACTTCCTACTTACCACTGCGTTTTAATAAAACTTCTACGTGCATTCAACTGCGTCTAGGGAGTAAGAGGCGCGCTATAGTAACTTTTCACAATGAGACGCGAATAAAATTACACGCCTTTGTGCTCAGTGTTTTTTAGATCAGCACAAAAAAGCGTTTTTAAGAGATATAATTGTTAAAACTTTATAATGTTGACGGAATCTGCAGTGTTTTAGCCATAATGGTGCTAATTGAGCTGCATCTCTGCACCAATAAGAACTTTGTCTCTGAAGGTAACATTATTTTGTGAAAATGTTTTAGTTGCATAATAATTATCGAATTTAATCGTAAGAAATTTATTAGTATTAGCAATTACTATAGTATACAAACGAATCATCAAACTCTGACAGAGATTCATCCTTATCTAATCGGTATACGCTCATTAATATTTTTAAATTTGGTTTTACATAATTATAAATAAAAATCAATTTACCCAATATTAAATTCAACCCGCTAACAAAGCCACTCAGACTCAGTTATAAAATCGCTATTGGGTTCAGACATTACATACAAAGCCGTAGCAGCATCTACGGCGTAGCACTAAAATTTTGAAGGCTAATCCCAATCGATGAGCCAAGATATCGTCAATTGCTCTTTCGGGTTTCTAAATTATAGCAGGGGTAACCGTTGTAATCAAACGACAGGAAATTTATCAGTCGACAACAACTCCCTCGTTTACTCAACTTTGAGGGCGCCGGGTGGCGTTTGTTTTGAATTCCCACACAGAATAAATATCGACTAATCGTCGAAAAGATATTGGGTATCTCCCCTTCGGATATTGGGACAATAGCGCGAGCCATTTCCAGGCATTTCCCGGTTTTGAATTCGTTCGCTGACTCCCTTATCGGCAGGGGGCCGGTGGTGCAGTGAGCGCACTAGTAGATGACTCATGTCGATCGGAAACGGACTAATCCGATAGAAGGGAAATTTAAAATATTGCTATTGTATGAATGATGTTTTATGTATAATATCTGAATGAATCATAAGTAATGATTTACATATTTTTTGAAAACACAGTTATAACTCATCAATGTATTTTTCAAACGTTTTTTTTACTTCTATAATATAGTTGGGTAAACCAACAGTGCCACACTAGTCTAAACTATTTAAATCTCAAAAGAGTGGTTGTTTTCCAATGCCGCCTAAAATTAACTCTATTAACTCGTCGTACCAAACTAAACATATCAAAAATGTTTTATTCTATATTTGTTTGACCTAAGCACTAAGCTAAAATGCTTTCTATGAAATTATAATATTAAAAGCAATTTCCTTTTATTTTTAATATATATCTAATTGTGTGCTATAGCGTAATACATGTAAGGTTGAAATTGTATTGCATTGCGGTAAGGCAAGAGCCTCCTTTGGGAGTAACAGGCATGCAGGCATTTCATGTAGCATAGTCCTTATTGCAAAATCCTCTTTAACAAAATAACTAACAATTACCTTTTGTTGGATTTCATTTGGAATTTTAAAATTCAATAAAATTGCTTGCTACATACATGTCCTTCGCATCTTGGCGAAGTAACCACCGAAAGGGTATTGTTCATACCTGGCCCCAGTGAACACGATGTTCAGAGAAATCCAATTTGTTCAATAAATCGATTAATTTTGGAAATTAATTATTGTGTATATTTTAGTACCCAGGTGAACTTAAGAAAAGTTAATTTAATTAGTATTTAATATGATAATATTATCCTAGTTTGTCTCATGGTTCATCCAACCAGTGTTGTTATTGACTTTCTTCTGAATAGTAATCGAATAATATCTATTTATTTATGAATCGATATCACGATAATGCAAATTGTCTTTATGTGATCGAGGGTGTTTATGCATTTTTTGAAAGTGAAAACTTGTTAAGGCGCGCTAAACACTTGTTTGTTTGTGGGTATTCAACGAGATTGAGCCGGGCTTTGCTATGTAACACTTGTTAAGGTAAAGTCAGCACGTGTCACCTTGAAGTTCTCACTTCTGTCATGTGGTCAAACACACACCGTTTTTTTTTGTTTTTAATAGAAGTTCCTTTACACGACTTTTGAACAGTTGTTTATTATTCGATCCCTAAAAAAAAATCCGTAGTAAAATCGATTATTTTAATCTCTTTTTATACTAATAGGGCTGCACTGCACAAGTCAAAACAGGATAGGTAAATGTCAAAGTCTTGCCATAGTGTGTCATTTTGTATTTCATGGACATTTGACATTTGATTGAATATGAAGAAAACATGTTTATTAAATAACTTGACCACGAATGCGATAAATTACTTTACACTGGCTTATAATATACTATGTGTGGAGCCAAACGCGAAGAATAAGAATAAGAATTTTGTGTTTTTTTTTCATTTCAACTTATATTTTGTGGAAGTTTTTTACTCGTAAATGTACAATGGATTCTAATGTTGACCCTCGCTTGCTTATGGAGTTCACATTGACTACACTTAAGTGTGGTAACGCAAGCGGTTTTATGGCAATGGATGGCTCACCAAACTGTAAGGTTTATCACTTTCCATTTATTGTTTAATTAATTTAAGTAAGTAATCGTGAAATTCGCTATACCAGATTTCCCTTTATTTATAGATTGGAGCACACTAACACAGGAAGGGAAAATCGTCCCTCAGAACCACCGCATACAAGCAGATTGAGCCAAAATATATACCTATATTGAATTTATTTTATTTGAAAATAATAATTAAAAAAGGAAAGCAATAAAACAGTACTGTTGTAATTGTATCGTGGGCCGTAAAGATAGTGGGTTGCTGTGCTTCATATTGCAACAGTACGGTTCATAAATTGGACAAGGACTACTAAAATAATATGAATCTACCTACCCAGCTTCTAGATAATGTAATGTATCATATAATTGTGATGAAAAATAGAAAATATGTGAAATAAACTAATTTTTATTATATAAAACCACAGATCTCGGATACTTTCGGCTGTCGCCCAACTTTATGTATAAAACCCTCCGTCGATCATTAACTTAATGAGTGGGATAGTAGGTCAACCGAACATTTTGATACTAAGATATCCTTATATTCTGGTGCCTACTTTTAGAAGCTATTAGGCCTCTATCACAATTATACCAAAAATCACTGTTCACCCTAAGCCATAAGCTCATACAAAGTGGCCAGAGTCCTTTGAAACGTTGCAAAAATCATCGTAATTATTAAAAATTGTAACCCTGTGACCATTTAAAATATTTGAAACTACAAATGGCGAATACAAATGATAATTAAAATGTCCAATAACATGGCACGCCGATAACGTGATTCATCATAATCGTTGTTAATACAGTTTTGTAATTTGTACGACGAACAATTAAGAATAATGAATATGTTTTGGCTGTTCGGGATAATGTGATTGGGGTGCGTGGAGGGTAAGGTGGGGTGAGCGAGGGGGTGTAAAAGGGGGCAATGCCAGGCGTCCGTCAGTAAGTGCATTATGCAAACTGAATGCAGGCAGCAAACGGCCGTGGGGCACGCCATTTGATGTACCCTCTGATTCAGTCGTTTTTGCAAATGCCTGTCTTCCTTGCATTATTTTTTCCATTTCCTACTTGTGTAGTAGAATGTAGCAACCGTATTATTTCCATAAAAATGGGTCCGTAAATCTTAGGAAAGATTTTTTACCAGCAATGGGACAGATTGGTTTAGATAAAAATTAAATAACTATGTTGTTTTATTTCTATAATTTATTTCTGTAAAAAAAACATCATAGTCTGCAATGTATCAAATGTGACCTATAACTTTTGACTGTAGCGCTCCTATATTACCTAGTTATTTATGTTATAATGTTTTATGTACCTGCTTACATGTGTAGCTATACCTTTTTAGAGGAGCCAATAAACAAATTTCTTTTCTTTTTTTCTTCTTTTCTATATTCGGTTTTTAACTCTGTTTCTGGTTTGTTTTTACTCTGGCTGTTTTCAATAATTTCGATAAGAAATTTCTAGTCTGATCCTCTTTCAGCTTAATTTTAGCTTATTCTCGGCGGCTTCGTATCCTATTAACTTTTAAAGTAAGAGATGTTTTGAAAGTTTTTTCAGTCTAGTTTTTTTATCTTTATGTTGTACTTGGAAGATGACAACCATAGGGTTGTTATCTGGAACGCTACACGGGTACGGGACATATTGCTGTGTTGCGGTCTAATTAGATACTCATGACTTTGCATACACATTACTTTTTAAACTACACTAGTTAAACAAATATAATTAAATATTACAGTATGTTTAGAATAATAAATAAAAGAAGAAAGCTTTTTTTAAATGTGTGATCTTGATAGTTACAGTAAGTTCGATTAACTTCATCATCATTCTTAGCATTCATCTCTCCAGTAGTCTCCAGTATTAGTGTATGCCTCCCCCAATATCCTCCATTCCGCTCTATTCCGAGTACTACATATCCACTGTCGTCCAGTTACGGTTTTAATATCATCGGACCATGCTTTGGGTCTCCCTGATTTCCGGCTTCCTGTGTGAGGTCTCCAGTCCGTCACTTTGCGTCTGATAACCGCATAAGGTGTCTTGCCCATTGCCATTTTAGTTGGGAGATATGTTTCCCGACATCCTGTGACTCTGGATCTTCTGCAGATCTCCTCGTTTCAGATTCTGACTTGCAACGATAAATGCAGCGTTGACCGCTCCATAGCCCTCTTTGCAACGTTACGATAAGTTTGCTGATGCTGGTGTCTCGGTTAACGTCCAAGTTTCGCATCGATCTGCGAATTAACTTCTTGAATTTTAAGTCTTACGATATACCAATTTAATGCTATGTATATTAAATCTGAACAAAACACATATACCTAATATGTGAAAATAGGAGCCACGATCGAGAAGTCGTTTTCCCCGAAAAAAGGCTTCAGATCTACATATATGGCTAGCCAAGGTTATAGTAGACCTTGGCAAGCCATATATGTAGATCTGAAGTCTTTTTTCGGGGAAAACGACTTCTCGATCGTGGCTCCTATTTTCACATATTATATGTGTTTTGTTCAGATATCATTACTTTTTGTAAATAAATTTATTACTATTCAAAGGTATATAGGTTAGGTACTTACTATAATTATAATAGTTACCTACCAATTTTTTTTCCTTACTTACCATCATCGATTCTAATTCTTATTCATATTAAAGTAAGTACATAAAACGATAAAAACAACCTTTCATCATGGAAATGGAAATATCCTGCAAAAATTTGCAAGGCAATTGCTCTTATAATTTGCAAGGCGCTAAATTTACCTCATAAAATTAAATAATTTGATTTTATGATAATTTATGATAATTATAAATCTTATTAATTTACTGTTTTCTGATTTTTTCCTTTGTATACACACAATTACCTAGCTGGATACCAAATTTGAACTTTCTAGGTCATCTGGAAGTGGGTTAGGTTTTACGTCTATATGTCAGTCAATCAGTAATAAAAATGACGATTTTTGAACGTTAATATCTAAATAACCGTTGAAGTACTTCATTAACTTCGGGTTTTCAATACATAAACCAAATTTGGTGTGTTTATATTGATTAGTTTTTTAGCTATGACAAGGTCAAAAGTGGCTCCAAATGGTTCGTGTAAACTTACACACAGTGCTACCCGCCAGTTCGCCTGGCCTGACCGTGGCTGGACACACTGTCGTGTGTCGAGATGTATAGAAGTAAAGAATTGAATTGAATTAATTTATCTGCTTTAGGTATTCATCAAAACATGGAAGCTGGATTTTTAAAAATTTCTCCTAAAAGATTTGTGTTAATAACACGTGCCAGTTTTGGCTACGAATAAAACCGTTACACATTTTCATTATCAAGGTGATGGCAAGCGATGCTTATAATCCTCGTTATTATACTGCAGGCACGATCTCACAACATATTATTATGACCACGAGTTTAAATTTGCAGTTGAATGTGTAGTGTACCTACTTTATCATAGTTAGTTGTGGGAGGAAATGATTAAGTAATCTAATCCTCACATAATGTCGATCATAAGCTCGTAGTTGAAACTATGCAATACGATTAATTAAAAAAAAACGTTAAAGTAGGTATATATCTATCTTTTCTGTTATGGATATGCAGAGAATATGTGACCGCTAGAACCAATCAGGTTTCAGTTTTGGTTTCGTATTCAAATAATCGAATCTTAATTTAATTATTTCAATTTAATAAAACCACCATTTATAATCATTCTGTTTATTGAATCGATTTTGAGCTACATTTATTTCTCAATATGTACAAATTTATTTACCTAGAATTTATATAATTTAACTGTATAACAATAATTAGCAACAATATTTCTGTCGAACAAAAGCCAACATTACAGATTATTTGGTTTGAACATTTCATTTTTGATACCTACTTAGTTAATAAAGGTAAAAAATAATTTTGATTTTTACACGTAAATATTCTTGCAAATAAAAAGTCTCTAGGCACATGCGGATAGGTACCTATATGTAAGAGCAAAAATGTATTTTTTGACTGGTTTGTGACACTAAAATACTAGTAAGTTAGAAAACGAACATCCCCGACATAAAATCTTAAAATGATGATAAGTAGGCAGAAGTACATTTTCTTATGGCCAATACCTGTATATTATGTAGACATAATTCGAGTCTTATACTTTACGGCTAATGTTTGCTTTATAATAGTAGTAGATAGTAGAAAAGCTATATAAAATAATAATATGCAGCCACCACAGCTTTGGTAAAGTTTGGACATGAAATAATTACAGCACAGGCTATTAGTGCTCCAACCAATTTCAACTATAGAAACTTATTCGTTGTGTTTTTTTGCCTTTTTGGCTTTTTGGCTTCCGTAAATTAGGTACATAAAGAGCACTTAGCTTAGGCTGAAAAAAATTGCCAAATGAAGATAAGGTGATATTAAATATATTTTGCAGAGCTCCTCAAATTATTATTTTCCGGTTTTATCGGTTTTTTTTAGATAAAAATTTTCAACGAAATGTTTTCACTAGGGAAATATACCTTCAACGATCAAAATAATAATAAATACAATTATTTATTACAACTTATATACAAATCGAAATTCAACTTTTTATAAAGTTAATGAACTTTATACTGAATAGAAAGCGTGGATATAATATACTTACTGATAAGTTAAATCTATGTACTAAAATATTATGATTTGGTTGATTGGTATGATTTTTTCAGTTTTCAAAAAGCGACAATAGTTATTCTCGAACTGAAATAAAGAAAACAACTGGGTGCTTAAAGGTTTTTCCAAACGGAACGCGTACTTACGCCGCGTCAGGGCGCTATGTTGACGCCTCGCTACCTGAAATACCTGAAGCTAGCTGAAGCAGCGAATCCCTCGTCTCTACTTACAAGTATTAAACTTAGTTAGAACGAGGTACTCAAAGATTCTTCTAATTCGGGTCTTTCCAATGAATATTACAAAGTACATGTATACATACAATAGTTAAAACAGTTTTTCACTTTTAATATAATTTAATTTAGGTATACTTTTAGTCTATTCATTTTATACATAAAATTGTTACCTGTCTTTGTATGTACTATAAGAAGACCTACAAGAAATAAATGTTTTTTATCTTTATCTTATTGCTATAGCGCTTAGCTATGTTGTACTATGACGGTTTTCTACTGTCACACCGAGTGCCGGCGCTAGCAGTACTAATAATATTACTTATTATTGGCAGTACGCAATGTTCTGTCGCGGCGTCAGGACATTTGACAGGCTCTCAATATATGTATCTGTACAACACAATGCAGCGTTATAGCTCAACGTAACGTTACGCCTTGACGCACGCTGAGAACGCTTCCTGTTTGACGAAGCCTTTAGACCTACCTATATTTAGCATAAATCTAGAGAAAATAATTCTAAGGAAACAAGTGTGCGGTTTTCATATATTTTAGATAGGCATTTATGTGTTAGCTCTAACAATAATTACTTAATGATATGTAGGACTTGCAGATTTTTAAGTACAAAATGTTTTTCAGGTTCTATTATAGCTTTAAAGTCATATTGCTTGAATTAGATTTTTTTATTATTCCCAGTTGCATACTAAGATATGAAATATTTTTTACTTTGGTGAGATAATTAATCTTTGGAACAATGAGGTGTGTTATTATTACATGCACAATAAATGCACGTAATTCAAGCGTATGAAAAGGCTATATTTTTATTGATTATTCTCCCTAGTCATCAACCTATGTTTTGGCTGCAAGTATATATTCTAACCACTTTCTTTTAATCACACATTTGGCTAGTTTGTCTTTTTATAAAGCACCTTTACTTCATACAGAAAAATCACTTCGCTTTGATTACCTCATTAGTGATTAATATTATATACATCGTTACACTTAATTACAAACGTCACAATTACTGTAATCGGACTATTCTATATCTTGTCAGGTTTATAAACGTACAATGTATTTAGGTAAGTAAGTACATTCACGATCATTTTTTACCCCTAGCATCAGTGACGCACCCCTAGTATATGAAACTGTCGACAAGCCTTGTCTTCGGGGTTTTTCCACGAATATGTCATAAAAGTTTTAGTTTTGATGAATAACTGAAAAATAGGCGAAGATAGAACCTGTAGATAAGCCTAGTTGAAGCTTCATGCTAGGGGTGATAATCTCTAAGGTTGTCTGGAAGAGATTGCTGTTTAGCGTTAAGACAGCCCTTGAAATTTCAGGTTTTTTTTTCCTTGTATTGATTTATGTAAAGGTATACAATAAAGAACATTCTAATATATCAGAGGTAAAATATCTAGACCAGTCTGTACTTACTTGTATCTTTTAGTTATTATATAAACATTTAAGAACAATATTCAGCAGAATTCATTCACCAGAGCATCAATTAACTATACAAAATGAAACTTGAGCCAGAGAAATCTGAAGTACACCAATACAAAGGGTTCCACATGTGTCAGAACTATAGAACGTCACAGTCACACATCAGCGCTTACAGCAAGATCGTCAGGAGTAGGAAGGTGGCCAGGAATGGCAGCACGAGAGTGGAAGTGATGTAGAACCGCGCCTGAGAAATCGGAACTACACCAAAAGGATCCCCATTTCGTGGCAAAGACTATAGAACGTCACAGTTACACACCACAAGCGCTTACAGCAAGTTCGTCAGGAGTAGGAAGGTGGCCAGGTATGGCAGCACGAGGGTGGGAGTGATGTAGGCCGCGCTGGGCTTGTTGGCGGCTTGCACGCGGTCCGCGCGAGACCCTTCGCCGAATTCCCTCGACCGAGAGTAGCCTTTCAACCGCTCTCCTTGAACACTCTCCTCGTTACTCCGCCAGTATACAGTGGCGATTGTGGCTAGACACTGTAACAATAAAACGTGACGTAAAATTATCAAAAAAATTAATAAATTTACTTACATTGAACAATTTGGAATTAAAGTACTCGTAATTTATGCAAGTAGTAGCTAAAATGCTACAGGAAAACAATTTTTACATCCATTTTATTTAGGTAAGAACAGAAGTTATTCGTATTTATGTAAATTCTACTAAAGCGAGTTCAAGGCTGAACACTTTTGATGTTCTAGAAGTGGGTGTTGTAAATAGAGATGCAATGCATTGTATTGTATTTATTAATTGAAAAGGATGAAGACACATTAACTTAACAAACTATAAAATAATTTAAGCTTTTACGATGTTACAGTCGTTTCTTGTATCACTCACTTATAGTAAAGCCATTGAGATTCAGCTGATAAACGAATAGGTGTTTGAAGAACTAACCTTTAACTTTAAATCCCCTTTCCTAAAATGCTTCGGCTTGACTTTAAAATCAAGACCTAAGCTGGTGGTCTCTAGACCATCGTCCGCTACCTCCTGGGTTGGAGTGAGAACTGAGGAGGCTGGAGCGGGTTCTCCATTAATGAACCAGGCGAGTCGCGTGGCCGGCCGCGACTTCCCCGACGTACAGGTCGCTTGCACCCGGTCGCCGATTTGATACCGGAGCCGGGAGCCTGTGATTGTTGGACCCTGGTCTGGTAAAGCTGCGAAATCAATAACTAACTTAGTATAGTCATTTGTACACTAAGGGCCTGAAGGAAGCCATTTTCAACCGACTTCAAAAATTCGGACGCATTTTTTTTTTAAATGTTTGTTACCTCAGATCTTTGCTGTTTATGAACCGATTTTAATATTTTTTTTTATTTTAAGGAGCATATACTTTTAGATTGGTTCCATACAAATTTCATCAGAATCTATTTAGTAGTTAAGTTTTTATAATCCAAATAACTGAAAAAGAGAATGTCGTTGAAGTAAACGAAATTGCGTATTTTGCTTCCCTGTGACTTTTCAGTGGTGTTTACGGTCACTAAAACAGTCCAATTGAAGTCGGTTGTCTATGTTTTTGTAAAACCTTGATTATATACAAGGCTTTTATCAGCCAGAGCCAAATGTGGGGCTGATAAAAGTCAAGGTTAAAATAGGCTTCAAGAACGAGGTATGGACGAAATTTTTCACTTTGATTGCGAGGAAATTAAACAGATTGAAACTGAAATGAGCGCCTATTTCGTAATTCAAAAACAGAGACAGCCATTTAATGTTTACGATAGTCGAAAGTTATGTTTCGATCCCTTATAATACCCTGATCTATGAGTATTATATAGGACCGAAGTTCGATATTTGAAAAACGTTCTCAACTGGGGATAAAATCTATTACAAACAAATCTCTTTATACAATTTTTAAAAGCAATATTTTTTTTCTAGGGCCAAAATGCAGTTTAACTCCCCTTGTACCAAGCATAAAGATAAACTTTACGAGCATAAAGAGTGAAAAAACTCTTTTAATAAAATTTAGTAACTGTGTTAACAAGTACCTATATAAACACAAAGTATACCTACTAGGTATTTACCCTATTTAGGTTATCTTACCTATTTAGGTAAGAGAGAACAACTCTACATCGTGGCTATAGACTGTTTGACTTAATTTGCTTCCGTTGTAATATATTTTATCCCCAGTTGAGGCGTCTATTATAGGATTTCTTCTAGATTGCAAACTTTGCTGGTATGTACAACCAATACCTAGTAGTATTAAATAATCCCTTTAGCTCAAAATGAAAAGCGTCATTTTGGTTTCATCAATAAAATTAAACATCATTCATCGTTCTGGCTCAGATAAATAAAATTAATGATGATTTATCTACATTTCTAAGATAAAAACTAACCGTTTATCTTTGGTTTTGGAATTTTCCTCAGATATCTTATATTGGTTATTTTCCTAGTTGAATAAAAATAATAAGGTTATTTATCTATCTGAATAAGTAAACAAAGTGTTTTGGTATCCACATAGCATAGTAAAGTATAGTATACGTCGAATTGGTGCAGCAGAGAGTATTAAAAATAGTGATTACTTAACAGAGGCCAGTTCAGAATGTTCTGAAGCAATATAGTTAATGTACAATCCAGCGATGTAACTTTGCAATTGGTTCAAGTAAACCCAATTAAGGTAGAACCTAAGAATAAAACTAAATAAACAAATTTCCACTTTTTATTGGTAAGTATTTATAATATAAATATTTAAAATTTATAATTTTATTGATAATGCCCATTTTTTAAGTAGAGAGAACAAAGTCGATGCAAAAATATCGGGAAATATCGGGAAGTTATATTCAAAATGATGAAACTAATTTTCAGAAATAATAAACATTACACATTACATTAAAAATACTTAATGTAAATTACCACCCGCACTATCATTCAGCCTGACTTGACCAGCTGCGTATATGCATAATCTAAGCAGAGCTTGCGGTAAAAAAATAGGAAATTTGATTTCGATTACCGGGTGGCACTGCAGTGGCCTTATTCTCACGGCTCTTCTGTGGTGTGGAGCAGACTTTAAGTAGGTACCTCCAGCTGTATTCTTTGGCACAGAAATAAAATAAATATTCTACGTACAAGTAGAGGTGGGCGGACGCAGATTAGTGCTTTGTTTTAACTTGCTATTACCATTTTTACTCATTTTCCGTGTTCACTTCATCACTTTAACATTGTTGTCCATTACGTAACAAAATATATAATTCAATGATTTATTGGCCAAAATGTTACAATGCATAACTCTGGTAAGTCAAAAATTGATTACAGTTTGAAATAAGCTTATAAAATATTTTCTATAACTATGCTCCTAGGCTAGACATCTTGTTCTAAGCAATAAGGTAATTAATAAGGAAGTTTTAAACGGACAGCTGCTATGAATATAAAAGTGCTAAGCCCACACTCATTGTCAAATTACATATTGATATTAATTTTGAAAAAACAATAACAACTTACCTACGATGACCATGTCGGAATGGTCGGACACGGTGGGGAATAGCGGCCGTTCCCCCGACACCTCGCATCGGTAACGCCCGCCCGTTTCCAGTATCGCCGGGTATAACGTGACGTTAGCGCCGTTCGGGCTCGATTTCTAAAAAATAAAAATAAAAATTTATTTCTTCGTTAGAATTTAGTTCAGAACAAAGCTCTAAGGAAGATCTAGAATTAATGATTTTATCATTAGTTTTATCACAGAAATGATACTACAACCAAGTTTTATTTTATATTTCACTGTAAAACACATTTTTTTTTTCCATCAGCCATAACTTCATGGCTCACACTATATTTCAAGATTGGGTTACGGGTTTCCCTTCCTACGTTACCAAAAATCTTTTAGGTTGTATGTAACATAATACGTAGGTAATCGTTCGGTACTGTTTCAGGATTTAGTTACTTAAAATAGTTAGGCTTTTCATAGCGTAAGACAGCCTCTACAAAGTTCCAAGAAAATGAATGCAATCAAAATATTATTAAAGCTCACGTGTATGGTTGCAGTAGCCTTAGCTCAGATGAAAGAAAGCGGGAATGAGTCCCTGCACGAGAGGCGTTTCTGTTTACACCTGCGCCTCTTCACAATGTAATATCCGGTCCAGTTTTATATTGTTTCACTCGAGAGACCTAAGCAAACTCGCTCACAACCGGATTAATCCAATTATACCTACCTATCTACTCTCAAAGTTCATCCTTGTTAATGTGCTTAGCCTTTTTAGGAGCGGTAACGTTTGGAATCACTTTAGTATACCTTTTTCGATCATTTATGGAATGGTTAGAGCCAATTATTGACCGTACTCTTAACAGCGATGTACCTATTTCCCGAAATTCATTGGGTTTTATTTATATTTTCTTACAAATTGATACTCGTTATTATACATTTAATTCCCGTCTAAAAATTGTTGGTCATTATTTGATACCGACCAGTTCATCCTTATGGTGCGTCTCCAGTCTTGTCTCCTTTAGCTTTGAATGTTGTCTTACCTCTACGTCGACTCCGGGCAGCGGGAACTTTCTCCTGGGCTCTATGTCCCGGGGCACGTGTCGGAAGAACTCGTTGCCGTCCTTGTACCACTTGACGGAGTACAGCACGTCGGTGGGGCCGAGCTGCCAGCGGCACGACAGCGCCGCGCGCGTGCCCAGAGGTACGTGCGCTGGCACACGCAATTCTAAAAGCTCCAACGTCGTCACTCCATGATCTGAAACAATGTTTTCATGATCAATATTTATCCAAAGTAAATATCAGACACTCCAAACGCAAAGGCGAGAATCGTGTATAAAAATATCGAGGGAGTGACACGAAATACGCTTACGACCCACCGTTTCTTTAAAATTATCATAAACGGTGCCGTGTATCTGCAAATTAAAACGCTCACCTAAACATTTCAAATGTTCCACATAAACGTATGTAGTGTATTGTATAGGTAGATACAGAATGTTTTTATTTGGCGGGAGGTACCGTGTTATGAAGGCAAAAATCCATTAAACGCCACGTCAAATAATTTCCCATGTGACGCTCGCTCGCGGCCCGTAAAAGAGGCACTATTGCCCTCGCCCAGCGGTGGATAATATTACTTTACGAGCCGCGGGGTGGAGCTCAAATGTAAGTAAATTGGTGAATAAAGACAACGAGTGCAAAATAGCTGAGCATAAGCTGACATGTGGAACCAACATCACCCTAAAAACTGATGAATGTGGAACAAGGGGATAAAAATATGTATATTGGAGCAAACCTTGCGTGTAATTCAATTCATGCCATCGCATTAATTAGGTATCGGAAGTATCTCAGTGAAAATAAACCACGTAAGCCATGGTGGGAGGGTGTTATCACGTACATAGGGACCTATGAATTCGGTTATTCTGTTGCGTGTCAAAACCACAGGCTGGGGCGAGTGAGCTCTCTTGTGAAGGCGGAAATGGAGCTAAGTGAGGTGTCAGCATGCGGGGCGTCTGCCGGCCGCCGAGTGCCATCGAGATTGTGCACGTACTAGCCAGTTCTATTGCACTTCTCGCTTCAAACACCCCAATGCCAACCAGGCGCTGGATTCATATTATAGGAGCACAATAATTAGAGCGTACGAGTAACTAACGGTTAGTTAGCTCAGGGTTAGTACCTAGATAAACCAAATTATGTTTTAGTTACTATCTTCCGCCCGTGTTAAAGCTATGCTTATCTGGATATGAAGCAGCTCTAGCCAGGTTTTAGGTCCTTACTCTACCAACTAAAAAATAGCAATTTTATAGGTCGATAACTAACACAAACTTTGCATTGATATTATTAGTATGAATCAACAATATAACTTTAAGGAGATTCTCTTTTATTAACAAAAATAAATAAATAATTATGATCAGAGTACTCAAATCTTATCACAAGGGCCGAACCATCTTACTTCAGATTGATACCTATCTCTTATACCGAAACCTAGGTACTCGTTTGCATACGTATTAAAACCCAATAGCATGCCTCAATAAATTTCGCAATCCAGCTCAATTTTATTCAATCCTAGTTGGAAAGATTGGTCACCAATAAAAACTGAATTCTCAATACATACCTACCCATACATGAATTATTGAAATTAGTATTCAGACGTTTATTCATTGGGATATAAAGAGGACTCTATCATAAAGGTACCTTCCTACTTTGGATTATAGATAGATAGATGAACACTTTATTTGTACACCAACAAGAACAAAGCAGAGTAAAACAATAGAACAAAAATAAAAAGGCACAAAGGGCGGTCTTATTGCTGTGAGCGATCTCTTCCAGGCAAGCCGGTATTATAATACAGGGTATGGCTATATAAATTAACCTCTTTGTTGGATTTGAAACTCTAGACTCTAGCAACTTCCATGCCTTTTCTAGAGTTCGCTCCGACAATGACTCCTTATCCTTAATATTTTGCCATGTACATCTGTCTTTTCGTCATTCTTATGTCACTAGGCCTTTTATTTGGAGACTTGTGTTTCTAGCGTTAAAACTTGGTAGGTAATTGATTTATTCAGACGCTACTTTGCGGAAATCCATAAATATTAATTAATAGTATAAATATATTTAGTAATAAATCCGCTTAACTTCCAAACAAAGAATTTATAACTACTAAACTTACATAATGTATACTATTTATTAATACTTGGTAGGTACATAAACTCTAGCGTACTCGTAATGCTAACGTAGATTGTGTTAGTCCTTGTCTTGTATGTATGTATGTAAATCGATTAGATGCTAATATTTCGTAAATTCAACTCTACTGTGGTGTGAATATTTCCGCACTAGCTAGACACTTTCAGCATATTGACTACAGAATTTTCAATATGACCAATTTTATGAATGGAAACTGCGGCGGTTGAGGGCGGAGGCTTAGTATAACAAAATTTTAAGCAGCATAACTCTGAATCTACATAATTATCGTTCCTAATGTAAATTATTAGCATAGAATAACTAAGAATAGTTATTGCTTTGTAAGATTTATTTTTATAAGAAAGTTCTATTTCTCGCTTCTGTAATGCCATCAATCTCTATCTATGGTAAAATGAACCTTTTTCCATTTTTACTGATAAAAAAAAAATGTATTCTTTTTATTATTATTGGACTTTTATCTATAATGAGTACCTACTTATTATAGTCGCAGTAAAATTGAATGAACTTTCAAAATCGATGAACTGGTATACCCAGTACTGGGCTGCCTCCCAAGACTAATCAAACAGGAAAATCGAGAAGTCAAGACCAATTAAGGTCGTTCAATATTTATTTTATAATAATATTTTATTTAAAATTTCAATGTTCAATTGTGTCAAGTCAAAAAAAGTGTCAAGTGCACGAAAAGAGACGCACTTGAAAACCTTCCACCACACTGGTTCAAAAGAACTGGTGATACGATAAGAAGAATAATGTTTAATTCAGGCTTTTGTGGTAGTTTATATCCACAGTATCCAAACAATTTTATTCCATCTTTATTTTCTTTTCAGAGGGGTTGGTTGAAGTACTGATTCTAGTTTTACTGTGTTGTAGGCGAGAGGTAAAATGCAACGTTTATCCGGAATACGTTATGAGAAGCAATCCCGGCATCAGGTGTACTACTCACAACCACCATTCCAAATTTGTAATGTATCGTTTCATTTCGTTTCAATATCGTTTAGCAAAAAATTGAACCGCGTCCAACTTGAGGGCTTCAACGATCGCAAAATCAATTACTTATTGAGTGTTGGCAATTGAAAAACGGTAACTCAAACTTATTGGTTTTGATATTCGCGTGAAACATATTCGTTTAATTTTAAAGGCGAATGTTTGTAAGATTGTTGATATTTTCTTGAACACGGTCCTATTTATTTTTGATGTTATTAATTTTTTATGTATTTTCTTAATTGTTTTTGCTTTCCTGTTTTTTAACTCATATGTTATTAATGTAATGTATAATCATTTGTTATTGTTATGTAATGTAATGTGTAATATAATCTGCAATTTAACACTTGGGTGCTTTGGCCTAGGCTGTAAGCTCATTTGTGTATGAAATAAAATAAAATAAATATAAATAAATAAAATAAGAATAAATAGATTGTTAATACCAAAGTATTTCCTCCTCAATCACACCAAAATTACTCAAGCGATTGAGCTGAAATGTGGTGTGGGTATAGTTTATGAGCCTGGTAAAAGGCATAGGCAAAGGAATATCATGCAAACTTTCAATCGAGTTTTGATCCAATAGGCTGCTCCGCTATTGGATTAAATATCGATTGGAGGTGCTCATCCCGAAATATCTGAACCTACGTTTTTATTTTATTTTAATAATGCTTCATTTTACCGCAATTTTTATTTGATTTTATTTATTTATTTCAATTTTAATCTAATTTAGTATAATTTCATTTAAATTTTGTGATGATAATGAACCTATTTAAAGTTATGTTGTGTCATTTTAATATTTTGTATCTTTTGTATGGATCTAGTTGTTTAAAATAAATATTTTATTATTATAGGCCTTTTTTGCCAATACCGCGCGGGTGAAGAATAGGCTAGTATATTTAATAGAGCAGCTAGTATTAAATATAAGTGAAAAGATCGAAATAAATGTATACTAAAGCTAGCTGACGGCTGCAATTTCGTTTGCATTGTTAATTAATAAAATCCCTTTCTTAGTATGCGCCTGCACTTCTCGATGAACACACCCTAGTTTCAAGTCTCTACGTTTAGCGGTATTTGGCTTGTACGTACGGGCAGTCAGTCATTCAGTTCAAGCCTTTTATATATGTTGATTGATGATTTATACCAACGTATCTCATCAAACAAGCTAAATAAACACATTCATGCAACATGCAAAATTGGTTACTTCTATTTTGGTAGTAGGTAAATATTTTAGCACATGATTGAAAAGTAACATTGTGTACATACTATTGAAAAAGTACAACAAAATATTGCACTGTTTGAAGAGGTCTTGTTGGCATCTGGTTTATGTCGGACGCGAGTGCTCAATATATTGGTATCGACGCTGTTCGCACATGGTCTAATTCAAGTGCCTTTTAATCGCACTCCATTCACTTACTTAGATTACGTGACCAAACGTACGCAAACGTATTGAATACAGATACTTTGTATCTCGAAATCTGTAATGTTTTTATTTTTATTTTACAACTAAACTAAGTATAAAACTATAACAAGTCAAAATGGTTGATGAAACAACTTTTATAATTTTTTATTACTCTTGCATCACTTATTTTAGTACCTACCTATTAACAGACAATCGTTAAAATAAATAAAAAAAAGAGTAAAATTTAAAAAAATATATTAATATGAGTAATTTTACACAACGTCATCTAGCCCCAAACTGAGCAAGGATAGCTTGTACTATGAGAACTAGATAACTGATAGAATACTTACTTACTTACTTTTTTCGTAAATACATACCTACATTACATAGAATACATAGAAAAAAACTGAGCTTTGTATGTTTTTCTAAAGCTTGAAGTTTTATTCATATGCACAAAATTTTATAAAATATGTTTTCAATGAAGGTAATTCATACTTAGTCCTTCAACGAGTGGTACCATTATAAATCTCACTATGCATAGGCATAATGGAACTATTTTTCAAAATGCGTCCTTAAATACCAGGGCCCAACTCTTTATAATTAATTACTCTCAGTAAAGTGCTCCAATTAAAAGTACTTACACTCTTTATCCTTTAGAAAATTATTGAACCACCATTGAATTAAAAATTCTATGTGATTAAAAATAAAGGTAAAATAAATGCTCATTAAGGGATACCTTGAAATTAATATTAAATTACTTTAGCAATTTAAAAAGGGCTACAGGGTTAAGAGTTGTGGTTTAACAGTTTAGGGGTTTAAAATGAGATAAAAAAGTTAATGCAATAGAGGAGTATTTTTTGGAGTTTTTGACAACAGTCGACTTTATTTTAATGTGGAGCTCATCGGCGTTTTGTAGACACGCAAAAGTAATAAAAAGTAACGTAAAACTTTATGTCAGGTAAAATACTAATACCACAGAGTACTAAGATATACACAACTAATGCTATAAATTACTATATTATATGTCAGGTAAAATATAATAAAATATTTGGGTCTGAGATGAAGAGACGCGCACTAAACATTTATCTACGATGCAGTTTTGAAAATAACTTATTTAGATAAAGGTCGTTTTTGTATTACAAACCGTTAATCCTTTTGCTTCGATACGAATACGCTTGTCAAAAAGTTTGTTCGAGTTACACCATGCCAGGATGCCCATTGCAGGAGTGCAGCGCAGAGCATTTATCACAGACATTGTCCTCATTTAAATTTTATCAAAAATCAAATAACACAACAATTGAGCATCGAAACGAGAAATGAATTGTTGTATTATTTGATATTGGATATTATTTCAATGGAGACAATGCTGATAATATTTTAACGGTGAAAAAATATGATTTGCGCTGCGCTCTGCCATATGTGCGCCGGTCCTAATGCTGCACTCCTGCCTACGCCATTCCATCGAAGACCGCAAAGTAATTACTTATGCTCTGGTATGTATGCTCCCTAATGTGGAACACAAACAGCACAGTTCGAGTGCCTAGTTGTTAACTCATAACAGGGCTGTCAAAAAGACAGAGGAATCATGTGTGTTCCTGCTTTATAACAGTAAATTCAGTGTCTTTAAAAGCGGCTCGCATTATTCAATTCCGATTCGTTTACTTCATAGACATAGTATTTTTTTAAACTTAGTGAATTATTTGCTTAAACCAGACTATCTATTGGTATTATCAAAAAACACTTTGAATGGCAGTTTTATTGATGGCAGACCCTTGTTGCTGCGTGAAAATTAGTAAATCGGTTGTTTTCAATAAAAGAAGAAACAAGTGCATTGTGGCTGTAAAATATTGCGGTTTTTTAATCTAACATTACGTAGTGTAGATATTCAGTTTTTTTTCTCTTTCTCGCAAGTGTAATTTAATCGCCGTATCAATTCACACAAGTAATGGTGGAAGTCGCTGAAATTGGCAGCCCTAAGGCAATTGAATGTGTCAATAAAGTTCTTGGTACTACTCGATAAGTGTCTCGGATAGTAAACAAACACTTGGGCATTTTATGTGTAATTAAACGACTGACAACATGCGCTGAGAAAATGTTGTGTACACAATCATCGTGCTCAGTAGTTGCATGGATGTAGTCAGGGAGAAAATGTTGTGTATACACATTACACAATCATTCTCATGCCCAATAGTCGTAACTGTGTGGACGTAATCAGGAATCAATTCTAGGAGTTGCGTTAGCTTATATTATCGCTTAGCATAACATGCTTATTCATGCTAAAGATATTGTTTAGATTCGTTTATATCATGATGAAGATGACAGTTTGATGTTTGTTGGTTGTTACTCAATCACGCTAAACCTACTGAACTGATTGCGCATAAACAAAATTTTTTTATCCCGATTTACACGGGCCACGTTGTGGGTAAACGCTAGTCAAATATAATATTGTTCGTCAGAAATGTTTATACACATTCTAATGAGTCACTAACTGGTCAGTCTAAACTGGATTCTGCAAAAAATAAAATAATTATATTCTCTTTTGCTGTGCATTCTATTCCACACAAAATGTTCGGAAATAAACCGTGTCTAAACGCAACCGTAATTGCGCTACATCACAAGCATTTTATCATTAATTGGGACTAAGACCGAAATACTGAAGTCTCTTATTTCAATTGGTAATTCTCGGAATCAAATTTATCTAAGTACCTCACGTTGTTGTTGATACCTTTAATACGATATTCAAAATATTTTAAGACTCTACGCTTCATTACCTATGTATATATATTTATATATATACACCTATCATCATCATCATCATCATCATCATCATTATCATTATCAGCATCATAATATGATATCCATTATGACGTTTTTATGATATCCATCTTTGGATATAGGTCTCCTCCAATTGCCTTCAATATTGACGGTGTGGTGATATTTATTTGAGCTGTCTATTTGCTTTGTTCATTAAATCTCATGCTGGGTGCTTGTATATTTCCTAATATAAGACGTACTTTTACAGTTCCAGTAAAAGTACGTCCAGTTAAGGCTTAGTGATCACTTAACTTATTTTTGTACTTAAATTCAGTTCGTACACCTATTACAAACAACTAGAAAGAAAGAAAGAAAGAATAACTATTTATTTGTGATAATAACTTAAGGTACACTGTACACAGGTTGACACACAATAGGTACAATTATGGTAGTAAAGCAACGAAGAATTAAAAAAATACTAACATTAATTAAAAAATACAATAAAAAAGTAAAGACTTACGCACTACTTATACCTACCTACCATAAAAATAAGCGTTACATACAACTAAATACTTTAAACAGTCGATAAACGATGTTACAATAGGTGTGTCCCTATGAACAGTGCCTGTATATCACAAACATGAAGCCAATGCTCAAATAGTTCTTAAAATAAAATAAAACGTGGTTTTTAACCATTATTGATTTTTTTTTACGGATAGAGTTTCCTCTAAACCCTATATGAAAGCCCTTACTACGAAAATAAATGATTTGATTGATTGATTAATCTAATGACCGAACTTTATTATGAATAATTATAAAACGTCACAAAAATGCAATGTCAAACGAAGCTCTACAAAATCGAAAATGCCCTATGTGTTTTACTGCCCATAATTACTATACCTACTAGATTTTAACCTATCTAGATACTTGGTAATAATATATCGATGGTTCGATATAGATAAGTACCGGATAAAACACAGACAGACGAAGAATAAGCCGAACGCTTATCCTTTCGCACACATTGATAAAGTTTTAGCGCGTTTGAATGGCAATGGCTGACATTATCGTAAAAGTCGAAACTTTGTGTTGAAATAGCTCCGGCAAAACATAAGGGGTTCACATACAATTGCTAAAGTTTCTAATATACTAGGATATACGCCTCTATTGTTCCTATAATATCTCATAAAAATGTCGTATGGTATAAGTATCTCATCGGAAGTTTCGATTGGGCAAGTTCGGCGCTTGTGTGCAAGAAAGGGCAGAGGGTACACATGCTAGCACGAATAAATTAAGGAACAAATTCCTTAATCCTGCAAGGGAAGCCGGCGGTGCGTTGAAGGTCTTCCAGGCTACTGTTACATCAGGATTAGAATTCACTTCAATTATTCGCCAAAAAAAACTATGAACACACCCGACTTACGGATTTAACTGCACTTTTTCCCATTTTCTCATTATGTTTTAAAGGCGAAAGTTTGTGAGCATGGAATATAAGATAGATGGATGTGTGTTACTCAAGTACTAAATCAATCATTGTATCTATAACGCTAGATACTGACTGACAACACACAGACCAAACTGCTAAACGTAGAGACTTGAAATTTGGAGGGAGTGTTTGTCAAGAATTGTTGGATTTTTGTTAATTTCCAAGGCAAATGAAGTTGCGGGCATCGGTTAGGAAGTACTAAAACAATAAAGGTAACATCCAGTACAGTTACATTTTAACTATTTAATAAATGTATAGAAGAAATTGGGTAGACAGATACTAGTATTACATTATGCAGTAGCATTGGCCAGGACACAGACAGCGTCAGAGATAAGTATCCCCCTTGCACAAGACACCCAGCTATAAATCCTTTCAAAAAATTGTAATTCTTAAAATTATTTTTAGGCTTATATACAGTTATACAAATATAATCTATTTTTTAAAGGCAAAACTTCTCCGTTCATCGCGACGGTGATTTAAAGGGATTTGAAGCTGGGTATTATAATGCAAAGGGGATACTTATCTATGACGCTGTCTGTACGTATACTACCGATTCTTGTTGTACATAAAAGGGCCCGTTTATGTTATATGAAGCTCTACATATAGAGCTACTTGCGTGCGAGGCAATGCAGGGAGTGATGACGCCATCTACCAATTTTATTGAAAGGATTACAGACATGCAAAGACTAAACGGGCTTCCCTATCGTGTCAAATTGATGTATAAAAAAAACATAAAACAGTTTATCATTAACATTTTATTACAGCATAAGCTAACTACTACAATCATTATTACAAAATTTACAAAAGACTGTTGCAAACGATCTATAGGTAGCTCAACTGCTCCAACTCGATACCCGATGGCAGCGTGCCGAGGATACTGGCTGCATTGCTTCTTTGTATAGCAAGGCTTATTCTTTGGCCGAGATAGCTTCCAGCCCTCTAATCACGCGTCGCTTCGACCTTTCGTCTTTTTTACTTTCGTCGTCAATAAACTAAACAATGATAATCACTTAATAGTTTTTTTTTTTGTAATGTACTGAATAATTACTAAAACATTTTAGTGTACATTATAGAAACATCGAAATTTGCCGGAAAACTAACCCTCTAGTTTTTGCACATCGTAATATCCACAAGTGGATGCAAGATCACGTCGAGGATTCCGGGGAGTAAACTGTCGTCATCCCCCAATTGTGTTCCACAAAGAAAATTTACAGCACGGGAAAATTCAGCTTTCCTAAAAGCGTCATCCTTTAGAAACCTTATTGTATTCTTCGACCTGTTATTTTTTACCTTTAAATTAAATAAAGCAACTATTTATTTGTTGTTTTTTCCAGCAATCCATGGCTTATTTTGCTTCATCAATATTTATATAAGACTTGGACTTAACTGATAGAACGTGCAGGCAAACCAAAATAATAATTCTAAATAATTTATTAATATCTGTTTAAAACGGGCGTTTTAATTAATTTAATTTCTGATAAATAAATCGTTTATTAGTTTAATAAAATATGGATCGGGTATCGGGTAAATGGGTGATCACGATCTTCAGTAATGAAGTACCGACTACAGAAGAAGAAATAGATATTGTAATGGATATTTATACCATGGCAGTCTTATCTTCGAATTTAGATGTACCTATTGGAGCTCTGTACCCTACACTCTAGGTCTCCTCAAGATCCTGTATTGTAGGGTTCCAGTGGCTCGATTCGGACTCTACATTAAAATAAAATTTAATTAAAACTAAACAAGGAGGGTGTGTTTGTCAAGAAGTGCAGGCGCGTATTAAGAAAACGATTTGATAAAAACGAAGTTGCGGGCCTCAACTAGTCATATCTATTTGAGTAAGCCCAGTTTGAAACTCTACCTCTTAAACTTAAACTCTTCCGATCTCTATCATAATGACGATCTCAAGACGTACAATGAGCTGTAATAATTCTTGCACAGTTTCACGACAGCAGCATTTGCTTGACGTATGGCGAATCCTACAACCCTACAATTATGTGGGACACTCGACTCAAATGGATTATGTGAATTTAAGCGGGTAGTAACTAAGTGAGAGTAATTCTCGCCGCGACACCACAATGCTTGTGTTACATAATAAGAGCTAAATTAATAGTCTTAAGGGAATCGTGTGTCTTGAACTATGATTAACGCATGTAATCACACTAATTGACCGAGCGAAGTGAGGCCTCTAAATCAACTTGAGGAAATCAGTGAGTTTCTATGTACGAGCATGTTTATGGATGGCCGAGTGGTATATGTGTTGGGTTCCACGATGGTATCACGAGTTCGATTCCCGCGTCAAGACACACATTTGTGTGATCTTCTTCTTAGGGAGTCTATGATGATCTTGGAAAGATAAGATTTGTGTGATAAATATGATAAACATCAGTGTTTGCCCTGAGTCTGAGTTTTTCTATGTATTCTATGTAAGTGTTTACAAAAAAAAAAGTATTAAGTATTCTACAAGTTATCTGGATCCCATATTACGAGCTTTGCTTAGTTTGGGGCTAGATGGCTGGGTCTGGGTTTTATTTGAATCCAAGATAAGCAATGGCATAACAAACTTAAAGTGCACAGTTTTTTTTCTTTGCAACATGTAAGCTACGGTGTACAGGACTTTTTGTCATAACTTCAAAAAAAACATTAAGTTTTGTAATTATTAAAAAGTTACACTACGAAAAGCTACATCTATAAATTATTAAACTCTAATTGGGTCTAAGTATAGGCACAGTACTTAAATATTTATTTAAAATCGTTCATTCTGCAAATATTTTAACCTTGTAAAATGATCTGTAAAACCGGTGAGTAAAATTCATTTTTGAATGAAAGAATAAGTTTGGCAGCAGAGCCATTGCGAGATTACAGTCGTCTCGTGTCGTTACGATGCTCGTTTAGATAAGGCGCATGAAGAATTGCATATCTGCGACTCTTTGCTGCCGAGTCACGCTTCTGCCACAAGGTAAAGCTCTCCGTGTTTTTTTCTAGGTCTACTGTTTTAGTCATTTTAGATACAAGTAGCGGCACGTAAGTCTAGCTCTGAATGATATGTGGGGTTACTTGCGTATTGTTACTGTTTGTAGTCCCTCTCAGGTACCTTACTTTTTACTTCTGCGAAATAACGGTCAGTGCTAAAGTTTCATGCCGCTACTTGTAGAAAGAACCAAACCAGACCAAAGATTATAATTTTCATATAACCTAAGATTATTGATGTGTAACATCCACTCGCTTTCTGTCAATTTGAGGCAGTGATTTCGTGAAATGCAACGAAAGTTACAGGAAGTTAGCCGTCAGATTGTACTAACCTTAGAAAACTGAAGTCACTAAAATCCTTCCATATATAAATGAGATGTCAGATATTACACATCGTGAGTACTGTAAGGCTCGCACGTTTTTTGTAATCTTAAGCGTCGATGACACACGGCTAGTTTAAAAGCTAACGAGTAAGCGAGTTTTTGGAAAGGATTGTCACAAGCAGATTGTAAAAAAGCCGATGACACTGAGCGAGTTTACAAGATACAAGCCAACTTGCTGGCTTGTAGCTTGTAAAAAGCTCTGTTTGTTTGTTTGTTTTAATACTTTATTGCACAAATTATACATATAATTGTACAAAAGGTGGGCTTAATGCTAAAGCATTCTCTACCGACCAACCTTACCGGTAGTGAAAAGTGTTTGCGAAAAAGAACTAAACAGTACAAGCCGGGAGAGATGAAAGGCTATGTACATTATGCTACACAATTCATTACTTGTTTATATAACTGAGAAGATTTATATTGTCTACAATTTATATTGTCTCACGGCTAATTTGTTAAAACTTTCTTCACTAGGGCATTCATTACTTGCTCGCAAGTTGCGGCGTAGTTGCACTGAGCACTCGCCTTAGTTATTTGCTTATGCAACAGGACAGTGTTTGTTTATTTTATCTCAGCTTAATAAAGCTAGCTGCTAGAGGAAGCACATGTACCTACCCCCTATTTTATAACAACAAAGCTTCTGAAACTTGTGAAATTTATTTGCATTATACTTACAAGTTTGTATGCTCGGTGAAATTGCGTTGCTAAACTGCATCCTGATGAATGAATAAAATCACTTTGTGTAAACATAAGTGTATAATAAGATAAGATAATTAATTTATTTCCTCGTAATTACAACCACTTCTTATGGAATAAAACTTATATACTATGACAAAAAATACAGTAAGGTATGGTACAGTATACTTACTACTACTGTAGTAAGTAGTAAAGTAAGTAGTACCTATACAGGAAGATAACTAGCGTCAGACTCGCTGCGAGTTTTTAGTGAAACATTGATAAATATGTGTCGAAGATTCAAGTCTACAACTAGAATTACAATAGTGTAATAATAATAAACATAGGTTAAATTATTTGCTGTAACATAATATTGCTTGGGTAATAACTTGTGAAGGTAGCCGCGGAACTAGTTTAACACTGTTTCTCGGCAGATAGTGTTATGCTTCTCTACTATCTGGGAGCCCGGCAGGGCTCCCACCAAGTCGAGCAAAAAAGTGGCACGGCCGTACTATCCTTTTCTCGAATCAGTTCAGGCCATTTTCGACCCCCTATAGCTTCGTTGTGGATAAAACTAGAAGCCTGAATTTTCAGTACCCAAGCAGGCATTGTATAAACACGGTATATTTGAAATTTCATTCAATTTAAACCAGTAGTTTAAGAATTATAACTAGTCAAAATTCTTAATTTTGTCACTGACTGACTGACTGACCGATCATCAAAAGTCTAAGGCACTTCTAGCAGACATAGAAGCTTCAAATTTAGAATGCAATTAGTGTTTAGTGTATAAATCAAGGAAAAACTAAAATATTTTGTAATATCCGTCCAGTTTTCTAGATACACCAACTGCATAAATAACTTTGTAATCCCATATAAATATATTACTTGTCAGAGAGATGCCATTCTTTTCGTAAATATACGCAGTTTGGTCCTATAAACATATTCTTCTATTTCAACAACGGAAGAATAATAAATGTTGCATCGCAAATTCTTAAAGAATATTTTGGTGAGTGTAGTACCGATCTGTAGGACATGCTATCTAATATTTCAAACGAACAACGGAGGCTCAGGACGAGCTTCAACAATACGTGATGGTCTCAAACGGCTTGATCGTAAGCTCGCAGCTATTGCAGCCATTGCAGCCTTAGCAGCCTTCCAACTTTCAAACGAAACGCAACACCATGTACCGTTGTGTACGAACTAGCTGTCGAAATATTATGCAGCTTGCATCAGTATGAGTCATGAACTTACTTGGATCAAAATAAATACCTACCTACAAATCGTTTATTCACCAAAATATTACAATACAAAAAAAAACAATAACTACAATACATGATGTAGTGTTAAACTTTCGTTGGTGTTAATAATAAGTAATAATAAGATTTTATTAGATATATGTATTTACGTATGTAAGTTTTAATAGTTACAAAATTATAGAACTTTTGTTAACGATGTACTAAATTTGAAGCAAAAAAGGAATCGAATGATTTGACGAACGAAAATAAAATAAAATATTCGCATCGGACGAGTTTGTGTTGGATGAGTTGACAAACGACTCAAAATTATGTTTACAAAAAAATAACATTATTAACATAATTTAATATTGTATATAAGTTGTTGACATACGAGTACAACAAGGAAGGTTATGTTTATGTTATGTCAATTTCAGCGCTTAATTTGCTCTCAAGTACAAATTGGCTGCATGTAAATATGCGAAAGCAAGGCATGTAACACAAGATACCTAATGCAAAAAATGCTGCTTTTAAATCTTAGATCTTTATTATTATAATAAAGTTTGTTCATTTCGCTACAGTAATGAATATTAATGCTCTCGCTCAAGTCATAAAATGAACTTTATCTGAACAACGCGTCGTTGTTCCTCAGCCACCGTCTCTGGTGATAATTCATAAAGAATAACCCCAACTCAGTCCATTTTCAATTACCTATTATAACCAAAATTCGTGTTTTCTACTCCCAACTTCAATATCATGAATAATTTACACGGCAACGTTAATAACAACACGATTTTGTTGTATTTAACATTGTTTTGAGAAACTTGCCCCGTCTGTGCCCTCCCGTAGAATTCATTAATATTTACAAGCCCAAAATTTGATCTATGAGACAGTGATCTTATAATAACGTTCATTTAGGTACGTTCCTAGTTACAAAATGTAGTTACGCTTTTAAAAATAAGATTTTATTAAATTATTTTCTATGTTTTAAATGACAACCTCAATGAAGCTTCTGAAAGCTTTTAGGCCTTACTAAGTATACCTAGTTGTAGGTATTAAGTTACTCTATGATGGAACCAAGAAAATAAATTCCAAATGTAACAAACGGTTTATTTATTTGATGTAATTAAACATTTGTTCTCTCCTTTTGATCTGCTCTACAGATCAAAGTGTCGTAAGTAGGTAATCAAATCCATTGGAGCGAGGCTCAGCCTGTAGAGTAAACCCGCGCTAATCTATTTCGTTTCCCGTTACGTTTGTTCAACAAACATGCACCAGTGTTTGTGCAGACAATAGTTAAGTACAATAATTGTGCCTGAAGCGGCCGTAGCTGGTTGGCACAGCCAGCTCTCTAAGCCTTTCCGATGTGTGACTAATGTTTGTCTATGCTAATGAGATGGTAATGAGGCTCGCCGCTGCCCGAGTTAGCTCCTCGCCACGAACTGGATCATTGGGCGTAGCCGTATCGCCTGCCTCTGTTGGTCATCAGAGCACTGTATCATTGAGTGGCTCACTGAGACAGCTTGCACAAGCTTTCTGAATAAACAATGCGTTTCTCTTGGAGCGTGATGCTGGTTTACCTGTGTTGGTGCTCTGAATTGTATAATAGTTGGTATTTGGTAAATACCAATTGCTAGATGCATTTTATTTGATGTTCATCTTTTTACCTCACTTATTAAATTTTAGAAATCGACGAGGGTAGGTTATAACTAATTATGCTAATAGTAGCACAGTTCTAAATTTTCTAGGCAGAGCCGAGTAGAGCATACACAATTGTTACTCTACCATGAAATAACTGCATACTTATATGTAGGTACTTACCAACATGATTATACGAGCCTAATAAGTAAGTAAAGTAAGGGGTCTACCCTACTTTTGCGCGTACCTTACCTACCTAATTGTAAAACGCATAAATAAAATGATTCATAAAAGCACACAGAGCAGTCATGTAATAACAAGAAAGGTGTGCTGATAACAATAAGTCTTCAAAAATAATGAAATTCATGGCGGCTGCATTCGGAGGCAGGAAGGCGCGGCGGTACGTGCGGTGACGTACGGTCCAATTTTAGCGCGCACTTTACCTACAGATGCAACAAACACAAAGAGGCTATATTTCGTTCCTGGTTCTCTGAGGCTGGGGCACAGAGGCTCAGGCATTCGGGGTCGGATTACGCGCGGCCATCTGTCGGCCGAGCCGAACAATCATCCTAACGAGGCGCGTTGTGAGCGAGACTCCGGATTAAAGCCTAATGCCAGCGAACAATGGCGTTGATGTCCTTTATTAGTTACACTTAGACGCTAACAGATCACTCTGTGTCACGTCAAAGACACTCCTTGTTTGGAGTAATCCTAGGGATTATTCGGGTCACGGCAAACCAATAAGATACGTGGACAAATAGTTGATCTCATGTAAATTTAATTTGATTCGAATTGGCTAAGTGCTCGAAAAGTTTCATCCTTTATTTTGGTACATAGATTAATATAAATCAATTAACGGCTCAGATTAAGAGAGACATGGTATGGCTTCGATACGAAATAGATACTACCAACCAGCAGAGCAGAGCCTTGAATTTCAGAGTCCGATGCAGAACTGGTAATAGCGCTCGTTGACTTAGAGACTTTGGTTCATCAGAAAGCTCGAAAACACAATAATTTCAGATGATGATGACTCGCTGCCGGCGTCTGTTTTTCCTACTACTTACTTACTAGGCAAGCGTGCTACATCCTCGACCACACCGTCACTTACCTACCATCAGATGAGGTAAAAAAAAAAATGATGCACAGTGCTCTTTAAACCGAAATACAGTAATTACTGACATTACTGCTTGGCTTTCAAAACTATCAGCGAGTGAAGTTTCTGGCTTATAATCCACAAAATTATGAAACTCCGTAAAAAAGATTATTTTTATAGTTTTGAAGGCATAATTTTCATCTCTGGGCTAGAAAGAGGCTATAATGCGGCGTAATCTCTGAAAAGATGGGCCACTTACTTCGGCCGAGAAGCTATTCATTGAATTCCACCCTTATTCCACCCCATTCACGGCGTGTCACTCGTAATCAGACAAATCTCTTCCTCCCCTTTTTAACTCATTACAAAGCTATTTTTTAAAACTGTATTCAACTGAAAATTTTGCTGTATTTCCTTATATTTTTGTGATATGATATTTTTAGAAATTTCAGCCTGAAAACTGTTACACTGTCTGAAACTCGAGTCGTAGAAAAACATCTATTATAAAATTAAGTACATTTTATACTAGAGACCATGTGACTGTTTGGTCAGGTCAGTAAGTTGTACTTTAGTGTTCCGAACTAGATTGGGAAAATCGAAATAATATAATTTTTCACACCACCTGCTCGATAATGTCCAATTACATATCATGCTATCATCAAGATAAAGCAAAGCATTACCTCTCTAGGGAGGTTATGTTGTATGAAACTCCCAAGGGTTGTAATGTGATTTCAATTTGGAAGTCAAATTCGTGTGGAAACTCGTGGAAAACTCAGTGTAAAAGAACGCCCATATGGCATTGTAAAAAGGTTTGTTTAAAAATCGAACTGGCCAATCATAAAAAAAAAGAAAAAAGGCGCGCCTTCAAAGATTGTGAAACTAAAGACGGTGTTCGCTGCTGGCGCCCTGGCTTGTTATTGCCTATGCTCCTCTGGAATAAAGCCTGTCTTCGTCTTGGGTAGCTTGAACCCCTCGCGTCACTCAGGACTCTATATAACTCCCTCGCTTCGCTCAGGAGTTAACTGAGTCCCTCGTTAACTCAGGGTTCAATATGCCACCCGCGACATAAGATACTGCTTTATCCCCTTAGTGCATAATGTACTATTACCGCAGTGTCCGCGCTCAGCATTCTTCTGGTGGTTAGAAACTGCGAAGGAATCTGCTTGATTTATTAAGTCCAGTGGAAAGTACCAAGTACTGGATCGCTCACTTGCCTACTTTGAGACATTTTTTTTTGTAGATAGGCTCTCGTTTGAGCGCCATCATACTCGACCGTAAGTAGCATGCCTACAATTCAGTATTTTACAAGCTACGAAATTGACCAGACCATCAAAACAAAAAACGGTAGATATTACGACAAAAGTGGACCTATATTAATATTTATCTTATTATCGTACATAAACACATTCCTGAAAGGAAATAATACCGTAAATAGCCGAAAGCAAAGCGCTAGCATCGACTACTTGTCAACAGTTGGAGAAGTAGTGGGCGGTACCGGAGCAGCCAGAGAAACTAAGCGATCTGCCAAATCTACGTGACCTTAATGTATATCAATCCGGGCGTGATTTATACTCGAGGGATCTGTAAAATATGATATAAAATAAACATTGACAACCAAACGATGAAATACGACGTACCGTTGTGATTTAAGGACGCGTTTCACGAGATTTTATGGCGCTATAAAATCAGTTCGCGGGCGTCCCGTCCCGTGCCGTCGCACACGGCACGTACTGCACAGATTTGACAAAACAGACGACGGACATTTATTTGTCCACTAGATTTTTTGCAAGTTTTATGGAGTAGTGCCAAGTTTATAGTTCACGGACGGTGAACATCTAGTCGGGCACTGTAAAATTGGGGTTGTTTGATTTGCTTCTCACGTTTTATTTATGGGAACCAAACCGATAGAGAAAATGATGATTTGTGGTGATATGGTGTGACATAAATTTTAAGCAATAGACCGGAAAATCTTGTAAGTATACGATACAAATGAAAAACCTTTTCTTATTTTCGTCGGTTAAAAATACAGTTTGGCTTTTTATATTCGAAGGAGTGGATTTCAAGCATATTATATATTTCTTTCCTGAAGCAGAAATTCATTAGCTTGATAAAGATGCAAGTTTGTAAAACACCATTTTTACTTAGACGGTGGTATGCTCTTAACGGTAGCACCGAACAAAGAGGCTCGACGAAACGAGTGAGTCATAAAGAGCATTGTCTCCAAATTACCGTCGGATTATAAAAGTGTAATGGATTATTGTTTGGTGTGCACCGAGGACGTAGGACACGGTCGGGACACTTTCAATTACTTGCATTGTTTGACGTGGCGCCGCCGGCGAACAGCGGCGGACGGCAAACTCACTCTCGCTTAACGAGATACCATCTCAGAAACAATTAAAGGAATTCACGAACAATATAAACATACTACGGGTTACATTCTAAATAAAAATAAGAATTAGAAACATTTATTGTTCATAACTGTGTACATGAAGATCTTAAGTTTTATTCAGTAACAACAGTTTATCCTGATAGCCCATACAAGAAGTAACTATATGCCTCGTAAAAATAAAAAACATGAATTTACACTTATCTTGAGAGAAAATAACCACTGGTAAATGTAGACCTTCACAAGTTACTGAAACAATATGTTAGTAGGACTTGAGATTGATTTTATTATTCATTTAAAGCGTTCGATGATTTTTTTAAAAGTTGTTTTTATTGTATATTTATTTTTTAATTTAAATGAATTCCGAAAAACTTTGCGTCGAGAATAACATTTCCCAAATTAGAATTCTAATTTAAGTAAGGACGCAGCAAGCCTTCCTTTCAATATTGTTCTCCAATCAGTATAAAATACACGAAATAAATTTTCAATAATCAAAATTTGAAAGTAAATTGGTCGCCATCTTAATTTTTAAGGCAATTTCATTGTTTCTCTTGTAAAAGCTTAGGTAGGTATTTTAAGCTTTTACGAACGGCCGCGCACTGCTTTTGGCCAAGTTCTCGTAGATAAGTAATTCTCTCCCTGCCCTTATCCCACACTTAGGTGGGGTAGGCACAAGATATCTTCTTCTTCCATTCGTCTCTATCAGCCGTCATCTCTGTACTCACACCTGCTTTATCCTCTTTCACACAGTCCATCCATCTTTTCTTTGGTCTTCCTCTTCTCGAAAAATCCATCTACTTTCATATCTCTTCAGCACTCTTCTGTAACATCACATTCATCCTTCTGCATCACATGCCTATAGACTACGATAACTTTTCACTGCTAAACTTATCTGGCTCTACTTTCAGGCTTCCTCTAATATACTCATTTCTAATGTTATCTATTCTAGTCACACGGCACACCACACATCAATCTCAGCATTCGCATCTCTACCACGTACGTACTCGTAGATATGTCAGGACAAATAAAAAAAAATATATCTACCCAATGACCTCTTTTCAATCTTGATATAATTGTTAGATTCTTGATAATAGCGATTTTATTTTTATTTGAAAAAGTGACGAGATGAACTAGGCGCTCTCCTGATCGTATGAGATCACGCCTGCACTTGACCAGAATGTTAAACATTTTATTACACTATATATTTTTGATAAGCATTGATTTTTTAAAATTAATTTATTGGTTACAGACCCGTTTAATGTTACATGCACTATGAAAATTATATTAAATTTTCACTTCCAAAGAGCCTAGATAAATTCTGGTGTAGGTAAACATAAGTAGAACATTCATGTTCAGGCTTCAAAAATTTAAATATGGAAGATCTAAAATCCAATTTTTAAAGGTTGACAATGACAAATGCAGCTGTGTTGTCTATTTGTCCTAAAACACAAAGTTATAACAAAATTTATTAAGTCTGGGTACATTTTTTGTATTCACCTAAGTACTATGTGATTCCATTACTTTCTGTAAGTATAGGTACATTTGTAATTTCAATAAACGTTTATTTTTTATGACGCTGGACCGCAGTTCAATTAGCCTCAAGTCACTACCAAAGTAATGATCGCCTATAAAAATAATAATTTGATGTTTTTTCCCTATCACGACTATTGAACAGGAATTAATTCTGGCGACTGCAGTAGTTTAGGATATGAATAAGTAAGGCAAATCAATTATTGTTTCTGTTAGCTTGTTTTAAGTACAGGCTTGTCAAATAATTATAATATGGAGGCTGCAAGCGGCCATTTGGATTTTTAATTCAACAAATACGATTTAGACAAATGAGGTATAGATGGATTCCTGTTGATCATAGGAGTGTCATAAGATGAAATTGAAGTGTCAAAAATACAAAATTGTGCCGTATTTCTGCTAGCTGGTTTTTGTTTTTTGTAACTACATTATCTTGTTTCTAACATACATATTTTCAATAATTACTATGAATTTGCTAAAGCTACTATTGGATAGTCGGATATAGGACCAGTTTAACATTAGGCTGGCTCAACGCCAGTCACCTACTATATAAAATGTTCATTTCATTTAAAATTGGCAGATTTATTTTGCACATAAGCGTGCGAAATAAATGTAAATTCATTTAGAAGGCCTCAAATGCGGACACAATTTTGCTGATTTGCAATTTTCATATTTCAGTTAGGTAATGTTATTTTCTATTTCGCTTTTGTCCAGTCGCTACAAATTGAGTGTTAAAATTAATAACCGTTTCGTTTTTCTTTATAAATAAAGAAAATATAAGAAATACAATATTGACTGCCATTTACGACATTTATTTTAAAGCCTGCTTATGACTATGCTGGTACAATTCTGCTATACTATAAACGTATAAAATAAACCCTAACTAAGCATTCGTACCACATCGTTCTTGCTTCTTATAACAGACTCTTCCACTAATCTAAGAGGTATTTGCGCTGATGATAGCCCTCTTGAACAAATCGCCGCGAAGCAATCTTTCAATCAGACACGTAGACTCGCATTCAGCAGAATTCTGTTGATTAGTCCGACTTCCGCGAATCTATGGACCGTATATACGCATTTCATAACGGCTAGTTGCCGGGCACACAATATTTGTATAACAATAGGCTATTAGCTGGGGTAACGAAGGGATTCAGACGTTATTTCGTGAATCTACTTAATTTTCTTGAATTTATGATTTATTGAATTTGTATTATTGACCGAACGAAGAAGTCTTACACTATTATTATGAAACGAGGACTAAACTCGAGGTCACCCCTGAAATTCCCAGTTCTAGACTAGTGTGCCTCTTACAATTAAGTTTCTAAGACGAAGAAGAAATTTCAAGACTAATCAAACGAGCATCTTTATTCATGACTTACGGAAACAACAATGATAAATCCTGATCGGCGTAAAACTCGTTTCTAAATAAAGCTGTAAGAGTCTACATACAAGACGAATCAACGTTTGGTAAGTACGTATGTATGTCTATTTAAGTATTATATTTGTCCGACGATAGCTACTGAACTGCTCATGCGATCCTTATAAAATTTGTAAGTTATAAAAAAAAATTGATAAATTGTTGAGTATAAAGAGCCAAATCCGTTCTGGTATTTAGTAGCGAGGAGGCGTATGAGGTCAAAGTTGGCTGCAAACTACTGGTTATAAAACCTATATCTTAAGTAGGTTCCATTTTATAAGTTAGCGCAACAGCTTTGTGTCAAATTAGCATAATATTAATGTACTGGAGCGCTGGAGCGACCGTCCGCGGCGTAATTTTATACCAGTGTCTCGAGTTGTAGAGTTACACAGGTTTTTGTTCTTTACTTCGTTTCTTTTCTTGAGTGCTACTACAAGAGTTACTCTTTGGTATGTTTATTTTAAGTTTTCTTCGTGAGGACGTGCAGCGAATTCATCCTTCCTACAAATTTTGGCTCAGACTCTGGAGGCTCTACTCTTTTTAAATACGTAGTATGAAAATAACTCTCTTTATAATATCAATATGTATAAAAGGCTTGGCTGACTGATTGACAGACAACGAACAGGCCAAACTACTGGTCGTAGAGACTTGAAACTTGGAGCTAGTTTCTAAATAATCAAGAGGTTTTACAAACCATGCAAGAACCGACTTCAATCAGACTGTTCTAGTGACCGTAGGCACCACTAAAAATGTCAGCAAAATACGTAATTTTGTTCCTTCAACGACTGTTTTTCAGTTATTTTGATCTAAAAACTAAACTATAAATAATTATTTATTTGCCAAAACAAAAGCACAATATAATGGTCTTAAATAAATCCGTGTCCTATTATTTGTATGTTCTAGTTTTAGAACTATGTAAAGATTCAAGTCATTACGACTTAAACTATTTTTATTTTGCAGGATAGATAAATAATCTGACACTATGTTAGTTCAAAGTTCAAAGTAAATTTATTGCATGAAATATACGTTTTTACAGATCTTAAATAATTACATTGGTATCAATATATTCTGCCGTCTCGGGCAGTAGTACCTACCTATCTTCATGGAATCCTGCAGGGGGATTTCCTTCAATAGTTGAAATGAACAATGCTACTATCTGAAATGCCTTTTTGAGAATGGAGAATTACATAATATTTCTTCAATTTATTTGTAAAGAGTGCAGACCTCCATGCAGACCTAGCACTTTAGAATTCCTTTTACGAATACGTATTATGGACTACTTGCGTATGGCAGTGGCTACTTTTACGCCACCGGCTGCTCCTAAAGGTGCTGCCACACTGCTGTCAAAAAATGTTTACTAACATTAGTAAACATTTTTAAACAGCAGTGTGGCAGCACCTTTACTTCATTTATTGAAATTTAAAGGTGCTGCCACACTGCTGTTTAAAAATGTTTACAAATGTTAGTAAACATTTGTTAAGAAACATACGATCAATGTTAGAAAATTTTTGTATACATTTTTTAACAGCAGTGTGGCAGCACCTTAATGCATCAACCTTTTATTGCTTCTACCGCCCCTTTTAAAGCGTTCTGTAGGTTTTTTTAGTTAACAAGGTGCGAGACGAACTAAGAGCTCTTCTGATGTTAAAAGATCACGCCTGCTCATGACCAGAATAGTACTACACATGACTTTGATTCGCATAGGTCGGTGCAACACTGAGCGCTCGTTCACATAGAGACATATTGATGGTCAGTCTCGAAAGCTCAGTAATTTCACTAGCTAATATGCCCTTCAAACTGGAACACAATAATGCTTCTCATGACTGCTTTGCGGCAGAATATCTGGTACTGTGTTGGTATACCCATCTAGACGGTATTCTGCGGGTACGCCTCTCAAAGGTAAACGATATTTTTGTCATGTCACAAACTTAAAAACACTTATGCCTACTTGTACCAAACTGCCCGCGAACGACTTGAACTTGTTTATAAATACATACATACATATTATGTAAAAAGATTTAGATTTTTGTTCAACTAGGACTAGTCCTATATAATAGGGATTCTAGTCTAGACTAGGGAGAGAATACCTAGTCTTCGTCCCTGTGTTACAGAAATAAAAAGTTATATTTCAGGTTACAAAATTTAATGTGGTCGATTAAAACTTTTGCAAGACAAAATTTAAAAGATTTTGCCTTGTTTCATTTATTCTCATTCGAAATTGATTTTATTAAAAAAATAGCATTTCTAATCTAAATGCTGGCTGCTCGGTCGTTATTTTAATAAAACGAAACAGTTTTCCGTTTTAGCACATGTGAGGTTAAAACGAGTACGTGATGTGATTTTGTGATATTTGCTTAGATAAAAGCTTACCGCAACCGCGGAGATATCGAACGTATCGTGTACAAATACAAAAGATAAACCGCTTACTCGGATGTCTAGGTTGATCTCTACCGTCTTTACCCTACATGACGAATGAATAACTAAATACTCCAAAGAAACCACCAACTCTCTAATGATCAAAGAATAAATATTATATTTATGTACTTATTATATTATATTATTTATACCATTATTATTGTCGTAAATACATAAGAAAAACTATCATTTACTGGACTACGAATTATTAGGGAAATTTCATTGGAGTGGAATTTGTATTTTCCGTCGCTGACTTTTCGACAATTTTTCTTCTCGAGATAAGGAATGAAAAATGTCGAAGCATGCCAAAACAAAATTTCCAAAGTCGACAAAGACCACACATTCCTAATTTCAAATCCACTACATTCAGCAATTTCGGCTCAACGATGATAAATCTTCTAAAGCTGGTGTAAATATCTATGAGTACTGCAAAAATATCAGATTTACGGAGATATTAAAATTTAACACGCTACCTACGTATAATCAAAGCGGAACATTATTTGCCAATCAGTGCCCAAAAAAGCCCCACAAAAGCGTACTGTGCCATGCTGACTACAACCGTATCCAGATTATCGCAGAAAGCTGCTTTGTGAGGCCCTTTCACCGTGCACTTCCATATTTGACTAATTGGACTGCTATCTCAACTCGACCTCTTTGTCTACACAAACTCGGGAAACGAATCATGAATAACTTTACGCAATTTCATCAAAGAATATTGGTTAGATATTGGTTTAAGTTCATATTACAAGCTTTTAATAATCATCATCAGCTCGGAACCTTTGTTGTTTTACTCACCTAAACTTATAAAGTAGCAGAGTATTAAAATATTCATACAACTTTAATAACTGAAATTCCACAAATTCGAATCTGATGGTATCGAACACAAAGGATGTTATTATGCAAATAAGCGTCTAGGTATCGAACCCACATCAACGGATCTTATTAGATGCGATTGCATTACAGATAGGTACTCGAAGAGGCGTCTTAAAGCTTCACTTTAGATTCCGCAGTTTTATCCAAGTAATTTAAATTTAGAAGGTTTTCCTAAACCAAGATGCAAGGACTTAACGTATTGAAGCCAAACAAAATTTTCGGGTTTTTAAAACACCACCCACTCTATCATGTTCCACTTTATGACAATTTGCCTGAACATAAAACTGCTGAACCCTTAAAAAGTGACATCATCGCTGTCAGACACGCTATAAGTCAATCAGCGGGATGACGCAGTAACAATGGTGTAACTTGTAATATATTTAATTTCCAAACCAATTTTACAGGAACCATTAACTTTTTCAATTTTGAGCATGGATACCTGCACGGCTGGAGCTCCCATCGGTGAGATTGGTATCAAAGAACATCTATTGGAAAATAGTTAAGGTAATCTGAGCGTCACTGCAATCGCTGGTTGAATATTGATGCCGCGACTTGGTGTAGCCAATCTATACTCTATGCATAAGTAATGAAGAAAATATGGAAACCTAGATTTGAGGGTAAGATAAATATTGATCTTGATCGCCGTTTTCACGTTCCACATTGTCAAATGAATACGACTTTTAGTGTGAATCAAACTGTACTCTTTTTTATAATGTAGCAACACAGCATTGTATGAAATTTTTGATCGATTTCACAGAGAGGAGAAAAACTTCCACGAACAACAACTTTTTACGAATGGTTTTTAAGATGTTGCTTTTAAATAAAGTGTGAATGTTTCATTAAGTTAAAATATTATTAAGTGACTTAAAAACTTTTAATGATGAAAAATTATAGGAGCTTACATTCTTAGTAAAAATATTGATGAGAATAATTCAAAGGTTCCAATTCATTTTTGTCCTGAACAACTGAACTGAATGAGTTAAAACATATTTTTATTACTTACATGGCTACAGAAGGATTTGTTCTGCGAGCAGGTTTCTTCTATCGGCTTGGTTAACCCATTTAAAAGTTTAATTAAAATAGTCCTAAAATAATATTGTACGAACATTTTATAATGTAATTTCGTAGACCCCTAAAAGGAGTTTTTATTGAGTTAAACGAGAGCTAACGGGGCTTACCGTGACTATTGTATGGAAGCGGAGCTCAAGTACACACCCAAATGAGGTTTATTTTAAAGTTTAATTGCTGGTTTAAGCTAAAGTTGGTAGTTTTGCTTAACGAAAAGTAGTCATTTGTTGACCAGTGCCAGTTAAACGCCACTTGTCATAAAATCTGCTGTTAAATATTGTTTTTATTGTTTTCTGTAAATATTATTATCCGAATATTATGCAGTGTCTTTAACAACATTCAGCTCTCCGTAAAAATGACTGGCTAAGAAAATATGAGAACAAACTGAAGGCACGCGTACCATCTATTGCTGAATAGATGGTAAACTTAAGTTCACGGGTATCATTTGAAATTACCCTTTTACGTAGTCTATATGAAAAGGGAATATCTGCACATATGACACCGTTATGGAGACAGCCCTCGGTAATGGAAATTTGCATACGCACCTTAAAATTTTATTCATAAGGAGAAAATTGTTTCACATGTTGCCTTCGCCGCGGCCGCAGCTCAGACACAGCTTGAGGGAAGTCACAGGTGAACTCGGAACCTAATACTTATCATAAGTTGAGGAATTCCGTTAGTGGGTACTTTTAATTCTTGTATTATACGTTTTTATAAATAATTAATTATACAGCAGCTTAAAATGAGTTTGTGTACTTATTTTCAGTAAAGTCCGCTTATAGACCCCTCGGATTTATACCTACGAGTATACCCTATTAAACAGAAATCACAGTACCCTAAAGTATGTTATGTTCTTTTCATTCTGTTGATTATTATTTTTTTTGTTGGTAGGTAAACTACATTACAGTCTTGATTTTAAGTAATACTTGATCCAAAATCAAGGTAAAGGGAAGTGGGTCAATAACTTTACTTTGGAGAGCCAAAACCAAAATTATTGCCAATAGCAATTTAGGAGCAAAATTGTTTTATTTTCGCTCTGGCCTTTATTACAAAGGTTATTATGGCATAATTCATAAATTATTTGAGACAGCGATTACCCCGGCAACAGAGGGGTGTTCGATGCCTCTCGGTACGAGCACCTAACTACCCCACATTAATATAAAATCAATCACCCACTTGGCCATAGATACGCAGCGCTGCTGGTGAGGTCGTACATCTATTTGCTAAATTTAATTATTTAGAAATATTAGTTATTGTACTTATTTATTTCCATTGATTTTTAAACTACGGATTGCATCTTGCTGGGGTAAAATTACATATTTTCCATAGGAAATATCGACTTTTCATGGTTTCAGACTCTGTAATTTAGTTAGGTACCTAATTTTTAAATACATAAAGGGGTAAAATAGAAAGCATCCGTTTGAAAAAGCAGTCCTCAGACAATACACGTTTGGCAGAGGTTTTAAATGTAAAATTACTCTCAATCCGAACTTGGATTTAGGATGAGGGCTATTTTTGAAATAACTGTGATGGAAACAAAGGAGCGTTGATATTTAACTATATTTTGGTAAGGTAAAGTCAGAATTCAGAATTGAAAATCCATTTAGTTCTGTATGTAAGTTTTGATACTCACAAATAGAGTAAATGTTCGGTATTATATAAGCAAGAAAACAACGTCAATTGTTTAAAAGTCAACCTGAATGAAGGTACCTGATTCACAATGACTCATAAAATATAGAGCTATAAAGAAAACTCTTCGTTCATCTGTTAAAAGTTACAGCCCTTTTTGTCTTCTCATCGGTATTCCCTGCTGGGATTTTAAAGCTTTTTTGATGTCCTTGACTAATGTTCGTTGTCAAATGTTTTTATTCAAGTGAAAGATTTGGATGGATATTGGAACTGCTTTGAATCTATAATTTAGCAAATTGCTTATTTTCCTGCTACCTACTCTTAATCCAATCATAGATTTATGTGTCCTTACGACTTTATCTAGGTCAACTCAATACTTTTCTATAGAAGATATTAACAATAAATTCGTCTTCAGAAATCTGATTTATTATGGTAGATACAGAAGATAAATAGTTTGCCTCATTCGTGTTATTTGGTATATTTCCAAACATGTTATTGGATTCGGTAAAAAGAGAACAGTCAAAACTAAAACATAACAGAGGAAGCATTTTGAATCATATATTCAAACGAACAGCTACCCACTTTATAAAACTCGGTGGTCGCAACTGTTCTTAGAACAAATAACTGATGTCGTTACCATAAAAATATGCGGCGATATTTTAGAAGAGCGTGTATTTCGCTTCCGAGCGGCATCACCATACTTTTCACATTACTTATGCATAGAGTACAGATTGAAACGGGTCGTAGTTGCGCTGTCATCGGTATTCAAAGCCACCTCGTCCGGCTTAACCGCAACATGTCTTCCACCCTGATTGTCTACAAACAAAGAATAACAAAAAATAAATTCACCCTGTCTTACGGACATGCTCAATTTCCGTTATAGTTTTTACAATTCTATTGGTATTTACATACCTATTGGTTTGTCTCGTCAAATGTTTTTGTTTGAAATTTTATGATGGTTTTTCTGCGTCACCAATTTGGGTGTTTTAAAGTCGTCACTTGCTGATCAAAAATGGCGTGTAGACACATAAAAAAAATTGTGTTTAGTTTTAGCCAATGAAGTTCTATCTCCCAATTGGTTTTTGCACTTACTTGGTCAATTTCATTTCTGTGTTTTGTTTGCTTAATTTTATGCGGACAAATTCCTAAATTAGAGTAAAATTGCAACTCGACAAATAAACGAAGCGATCACTTGACCAACTGCAAGCTAATGGCGTGCTATAAAATATCGTGACCATAATGACTGGAGTTTGATAATTTGTAGAGTCCATTAGAGTCCTACCTGCCTGACTGATAGCATGAAAATATCCAGCAAGCACTTGCTAATCCAGTATAATATCTAACAAATTTAATTTCCCTATGGAATAAATTAGTTATTATAAAATATCTATCACATTTGTTTGCATTATGTACATGATTTCTGACAAACTTTACTTTTGTTTTGCCCAATCAGATTGCATTTGTTTTTATCAAAACAATACAATTTTAAACATTAACTCCATGAAATATGTACATAGGTACGATCGGTACTTACCTTCATGAAATAGTAGTTTTTCAATATAGTAGGCTAATTTGAAAATAATCAAATGATAAAATCATCACTGAATGTTCATGACATGAGTACCTACTGTATTACGTTACAGCCTAATAACTTACCCCCAACGAGCTCACGTCAAGAAAGTCATGTTTGACACATGCCTGGATGTGACTAGACTCAACCTTTGAGGGAAAATGGTCATGAATATATTCATCAATCGAAACAGCATGTGGCAGGCATTTATCACGCGTGGCAGCAGTAAGACATTTCCACATAAACGAGTTATGGAGTTATGCCTAGATTATGGCACGTAAATAAACGAGCGGTTGGCGTGGCTAGTGTCTATTCAGACATAGGCAATAACTATGCGATTATCCTATTTGGGTGAGCAACAGCGAACAGGCGTGACTCCCTTTCGCATTTTTATAAGCTTTATCCAAGTTAGGCGAATTACCCAAATAGACCCTTATTCTTGCAAGTCAGTTGTGGTATTGAGCTATGAAAATATTTTATTTGATTTATAGTAGATCTGTTTTCGTGATAACTTAACGATAAAAAATACGTGTTTCAGTCTGGAACATAATTATTGTAGCTAGATCAATAAAATAAATAATAAATGAGAATTTTACCAAACTTTTAATAACGATATGCGTAGAAGTAGAAACCATACATTAGGCTAGTATTTTTGAAGCAAAAATCAATCAACAGATATTTTTAAATATTTCCTCACACCAAATTAAGCACAAAATCATTGAATATTCAATATAAATAAACGAAGTTTGGGCCATTTATTTCGATATACACCGGCACTTTGTGCACAGACTGGAAAAGTTGGGCGGGAACGAGATCTCCTAATGCGATTTTAATTTGTTCTTCCGTGACGAAGTGGGTAATTTCAATAAAGCAAAGTCAATAGATATTTTGTCACTGGCTGAAAAAACAGAATTAGTCCAGTCAAATAAAACCAGCTTAGGAAAAATCTTTCTAATCATTAATGGTTGTCAAAAAAAAGTTTTTGCGGTGGCTTTGCTAGGAATTTATATCTTCAGTGAACACATAGAGATATGTTAATAAGGACGTAAATTATATTATTTAATTAACAAAAAAATAGTCTTATAACTATGATCGTCCGTTACTGACGTGACACATCTCCAGTGTTCGTTGGATACACAAATCGATAGGTGAGCTGAATTAAGTATTTATAGTCCTTATTTTGGAATTTGATCGTATTAAACACTTACTAAATCGTGTGAAAGCCACTTGAATTGCCAATTAGAATACAAAGTGCGATTTTATGTTGCTTGTTAAGGCGGGCGTTTTTTGACGACACTTTCCCGCCCGCCCTGAGCCTAGCGGCCGCCCCCGCCCCCGCCCGGTAGTCCGATCCGTCCCGCGTTCGTATTCTTTTTTTCTTGATACTAATTCGGCTTGAATAATGGAATAACCATTCTATTTTCAAAGACTCTTTGACCATATCTTATTCATTTAATCGCATTAAAAATCAGGAAGTAATGAAACTAGACACAATGTTACAACCTTTATAGAATTCTACAATTTTAATAGCCCATAATGCGTTTGGACTTGGGACATGCTTGCATGTTTCCGGATGTCATGTCGGTGCCGAGGCGCTGTGCTAAGACAACGACTCAATATTAGAACGCTCTAGTTTGATTACAGAGTAGTAACGAAGCCCATTATGTCCAGTAATTGGCTTATTTAGATGTTCAGTTGTCTATGCTTTATCGTACGTAAATTACCTACTATATACAATTGTTGAAAAAATAAAATTAATGTAAGCTGAAGGCAAAAAAGGATCATAGGCAGGGCAGATAGGCTTTTACTAGATAAATCAATTCGAAGTTTTTAAAAAAAGCCCTTACTAGAGTAGAAATCTCCCATTTGCCATTTATTTTGCTGATAAAACCTGTATGTAGAATTTTCAGCTTTGAAAACCACGATTGAATTCGATAGAGCCATTTTCGAGAACATGAAAAATAAGTACTTTCAATAAGCATAACGAAAGCCCCGTCCGATTTGTAGGTAGTTGAACGATATCGATAACTGATCGCATTTATATTTTTATTTCAATTCAACAATATTTTACCTATCACTTCCAAGTTTAAGCAAATTAGTGTTGTCTATTTGTGTACAAATCAATGAATAAAATAAAAAGTAGTTGGCTATTAGTACTTACCCCTCAAAAGCAGCAAAGCCATGAGGAGTACGAACCGCGACTGCATTAGCGCGAACGCCATGTTGCTTGGAGCTCAGTGCACCCGGTCCTCACCCGTCCTACGAGGCTTGCTACTCATTGTTTTTGCTGTTCTGAAACAAATAAAAAAGATTGTTAGATTGTCACTTACCATCTAATACAAATACAAATACAAATTTATTTATTGTGAAACACAGGTAATGGGATGGTAACATGGTTGGTTATTGAGCTCTATGTTTTACCTTATTGGCGAACAATATTTTTGTCACTTAATTCTAAAGTTTCCCTACACAATCATGCATAACTTACTATCATAACATAACCTAGCCTCACTCCAGTTTATCATCAAAATATTCATTGATTGAATAGTATGCCTTTTCAACAAGAAGACTAAATACTTTACGCTTGAATGTAAAAATATCATCATTATTCAAGATGCTTGCCGGTAATTTATTGTAAATTTTAGGGGCCATCCCATACACATTTTTGGAAAATAGTGCAGTTTTAGCGCCCACAGAACACACCTTGTTTATTCTTATTTTATTACTAGCTGTACCCGCGTGCGACTTCGTCACCCGTGGACGAATTGTTTATTGTCGGTGTTGTTTGTTCCACCCGCGAAATAAATATCACAGAATAGCAAAGTGTCAGTAGTAAGCAAGTCAATCAAAACTTGCACATTTTCAAACCCTCTTTTTAACCACTCAAACATTGAATTTAGTAGAAAACTGAATAACTTAGCGGTACTTATCTTCGGAGGCTATAAAAATGCAACTTTCAATTAAATATTGTGTTTATCTAAAGAGATAGGGTCATTAAATTTTTGGTCTTATAAAACCTTAAATCCGTACTTTTACATATTTTAACTTTAATTTTGAAAATCGGTGAAACCCGTATCTAATTATTTGTTTTGTAAAATATAATTCCAAAGTTTGAGATGTATACACTCATAAAAAAACTGTTTCCATACAAACATTAAACTTTTATATCTACCCTCTGAAAAAATGTAGCGTAATATTATATAGCCTAAAAAAATTGGGGCATGTTAATTAATCTCGTCTGAACACGTTTCCGTCAAAAAAAACATATGTACAGAAAGGACATTGTTCATTCCTGGCCTCAGTGAACACGATGTTCAGAGAAATCCAATTTGTTCAATAAATCGATTAATTTTGGATATTAATTATTGCGTAATATTTTAGTACCCAGGTGAACCTAAAAAAAGTTTATTTAATTAGTATTTAATATGATAATATTATCCTAGTTTGTCTTATGATTCATCAAACTAGTGTTGTCATTTATTTTCTTCTGAATAGTAATCGAATAATATCTATTTATTTATGAATCGATATCACGATAATGCAAATTGTCATTATGTGATCGAGGGTGTTTATGCATTTTTTGAAAGTGAATACTTTTTGAAGCGTGCTGAACACTTGTTTATTTGTGGGTATTCAACGAGATTCAGCCGTTATGCTTTGCTATGTAACACTTGTTAAGGTAAAGTCAGCACGTGTCACCTTGATGAAGTTTTCACTTCTGTTATGTGGTCAAACACATACCGTTTTTTTTGTTTTTAATAGAAGTTTCTTTACACGACTTTTGCTCAGTTGTTTATTATTCGATCGCTAAAAAAATAAATTCCTTAGAAAAAATCGATTCTTTTAATCGATCGATTATTTTAATCTCTTTTTATACTAATATGGCAGCACAGCACACGTCAAAAAGGATCAAAGTCATGTCATAGTCTTGCTTCTAAAAATAGAGTAGTATGCGAGGCAACTCCTTGACACGACGAGCTCCCTCACTGTGGTACCACGATTGAGTACTCATGTAAGAGCCATTTAATTATTAATCTTATTTCTTGTCGCAAGATACTAACAAAAATAGATAGCGTAGCCATCTCTTATTGTCGCCACGTTTTATGAGTAATATTAATATTAATCTACCCTTAATAGAGTATGCAGAAAAATCATCAAAAATCAAGGCCAAGGTGAACATTCGAGGGAAGAGTGGTGAGCTGGCTCGTCAAAACAAACGTGATGCCTCACTTGCTGGAAAGAGACGCTTCAACTATTGTAGCAACTGTGAAAGCTACCCAAGTCTACATTACATGTCATGTCATTCATTTTGGACATTTGACTGAATATTATTTATAATTTTTACAATAATTCAATACAATGTGCAATAAAACATGTTTATTAAATAACTTGACCACGAATGCGATAAATTACTTTACACTGGCTTATAATATAATATGTGTGGAGCCAAACGCGAAGAATAAGAATAATCATTTTGTATTTTTTTTCCATTTCAACTTATATTTTGAGGAAGTTTTTTTACTCTTAAATGGACAATGGATTCTAATGTTGACCCTCACTTGCTTATGGAATTCATATTGACTGCATTTAGGAGTGGAAACGCAAGCGTATTTATGGCAATGGGTGGCTCAGCAAACTGTAAGGTTCATCAATTTCCATTTATTGTTTAATTAATTTAATGAAGTAATTGTGAAATTCGCTATAACAGATTTCCCTTTATTTATAGATTGGAGCACACTAACATAGGAAGGGAAAATCGTCCCTCAGAACCACCGCATACAAGCAGATTGAGCCAAAATATATACCTATATTGAATTTATTTTATTTGAAAGTAATAATTAAAAAAGGAAAGCAATAAAACAGTAATGTTGTATTGTAGGCCGTAAAGACGGTGGGTTGCTGTGCTTCATATTGCAACAGTACGGTTCATAAACTGGACAAGGACTACTAAAATAATATGAATCTACCTAGCCAGCTTTTAGATAATGTAATGTATCATATAATTGTGATGAAAAATAGAAAATATGTGAAAAAAACTCATTTTTATTATATAAAACCCTCCGTCGATCATGAACTTTATGAGTGGGATAGTAGGTCAACCGAACATTTTGATACTAAGATATCCTTATATTCTGGTACCTACTTTTAGAAGCTATTAAGCCTCTATCACAATTATACCAAAAATCACTGTTCACCCTAAGCCATAAGCTCATACAAAGTGGTCAAAGTCCTTTGGGGTCTTCTGCTTTATTATATGTATAGATAGATATAGAAGAAGATAGATTGTGTTAATCTGAGATGGTGGTCAAACGCAAGCCTGTAAATAGCAAAAAAAGATATGCCACCGTTATACTTTATTTACCGTATAAAGCTACCGTTCGCCATTCCCAAATAATATAAAAAAAAATTGGATGTGTATCTGAATGATATGATTTTTTTTTTACCTATTTTGTCCCACTTTTAGGGAAAATTAATACTTGTTAAGAATATTCGACGACACGGAAGGTCGAATGGCAAGTGTTTCGATTCCCGCTTCAGAACAAACATTTTTGTGATGAACATCGATGTTTGTCTTGAGTCTGGGTGTATTCTATGAATGTATTTACAACAAAAAAGTATTTGAGTATTCTATCAGCAATCTGGTTCCCATAGTACAAGTTCTGCTTAGTTTGGGGCTAGATGGCATTGTGTGAAATGTCCAAAATATTTATATTTATCTATTTTATTATACAAATAATTTGTTAACGTATTAGCGTACCATGGCAAAGATAAATTCTGGATTTTCTGAAAATTAAATAAAAATTAACTCAAGGTTCAAGTAATTTTATACTTTAAAAGAACTTTAAGTAACTGTTTTCCTTGAATAGGTACACATGACTCATAAGGTCGTAGAATTACACGAGCCATTGCTCTCAGGGCACGAAAACCATCGAACCGTAAATGCCCTGGTTTAGTGAAACGTTGTAAAATTGTTGAAATAAACGGTTATGGTCTCGCCAAGTGTGTGCTGGAATGAAACGACAGATACCATTGAAATGGTGTTTCACAAGGACACAAGTATTTTCCTCACCAAGAGCCTGAAATATAGGGTAGATAATTAAAAAAAAAACAATATATTATTTGGAACTTATCAATCCATCATTCACAACTAGAAAACGAAACGTACGTGATATTAATAAAAAAAAATCTCAATATAACAGAGGCTCGATCACGAACTTTCGCATTAGTGTTATCGTAGCGTATCTATCACCGACATGTCACCGAGAAGTCAACAGTTTCTATGATTATTTTTCAAAACGTCATACAAACTTTTGACACATCGGTGGCGAATACGTTACGATAACTTTAACGCGAAAGTTAAAGATGAAGATCGAGCCTCAGAAACGTCTATTCGCCTCTTGTCGCCCATTTACCGTAACCAATTCCGACGCACGGGACAGAATATTGAATTACAAGGAAAAAGGAGATTAAAAAGAACTAATTTAAAATCCTGAAAATAAAACATGCTCACGAAAAAAAATCTACAGAGAATGTTCACAATACCTAAAAGATACCTACAAAACTTCAAAAGTTATTGCAAGGTCTTAGGAGAGGAGTAGAGCGCCCTGGTCGAGATTTAATTATGAGCGTGGTAAGTTTATTATACCTAATGCTTAATTTTCGCTTTAAATTTCGAGAGCTTATTATAAATCTATTTTACAAAAACACTGATGAATCAACAAACAGCGCTTCTGTGTAATAATAATTAATATGTTTAAGTTGATCAGAAACAAAATTTGTAACTTTAAAATAACTATACGTCGTAATAGATTTAACACCATAAATAACAATTATCAACCAAAATGTCCTAATCAATACCCAATGACTAACCGACAGAGCGACAGTCATGTGCGGGCATAAAGTTCCAGTGTACACTTAATTGGGCTTTTTTGGTCCATTAATCAAGTAGCGTCGTCTGGGGGAGAATTTTTATGTCGCAAAGTCGGGATACCCATTCGTACCCGTGACGGATGACGAGAGGCGTAGGGTCGCCACACGATTGCATTCATCACCGGGCTTAACACGGTGCCTAGTCCTAGTTAACTACATTATATGTAAGACTAACTGTTACTCGCGACTTCGTTTGTATGGTATCGGGATAAAACGATGTCCTTTGCCATAATTTAATTGGTTCAGTATTTTCGGTTTTTTAATTTTAAAAAAAGGACAAAATATACTTTCGAAGTCCCGTAAAATGATCAGATAAATTTACTTCTATTGCAATGCCAAGTGAGCAATAAGAGGTGATCAGATTATAATGAAATATTAATGAATTTATAAATACTTATGTTTTCAACTGATATTATTCACCAGAAAAAAAATATTAACACAACTTTTATTACTTTTCAACCAAATTAAAAAAAGGAGGAGGTTATCAATTCGGTTGTATTTTTTTTCTATGTATGTTACCTCAGAATGTTGTTGTTAAAGAACCGATTCAAACCTTTGATATACTTTCAGATTGGTCCCATACAAATTTCATCAAAATCGGTTCAGTAGTTTTAGTTAAATATGTTGAAGTAAACAAAATTGCGTATTTTGCTTCCCTGTGACTTTTCAGTGGTGCTAACGGTCACTAGAACTTGTGTATATCTTAGTACCTTCTCTGTGCTAGAACGTTCCAATCGGTCGTTGTAAGTTGTAAAAAGTAAAAAGTCGTTGTAAAACCTTGATTATATTATTACCTATAAGTTGATGTTTTTTACTCGGACTGGCTGTCAAATTTCGGGTGGTCTACAAAAACTGACGAATAACGAGCGTATAAAAATAAACAATAATAACCGCGGCGCGTGCGCACCGTGTTGCGGTTGGCTGTGTAAACAACGCATCCTACTTCCGACGATATCAGAACATTATAAACTTACTAGGTCGTACACTGGTTTATATCATTCTAGTCGTGGTCAAATGCCGTGGTCAGCTTTGGTATCACAGTATTCAGGCCGCCCTTGAACTAACTTTCTCTTTGCCATAAATGTTTCAAATCTATTTATTTACTTAAAATAAATCAGAAGACCCACAATTCTTGTACATATATTTTTTTTTACGGAATCGTGTTCAGACGAGTTAAATAACATGGCCCATTTTTTTTTATTGGATGACTTAGTTGTTTGTTTATTTGTGTGTGTGTCCATCACGTAAAAACTACTGAACGGATTTAACTGAAACTTTATGGTATCATAGCTACTAAGCCTGAGATGGTTATAGGCTATATAATATTACGCTACATCTCTTCAGAGGGTAAATGAAATTTTAGAATTTTCAGAGGGTAATTTGTATGGTTACAGATTTTTATGAATGTATCTTTTTTCAAACTATAGAATTATGTTCTTCAAAACAATAAATTTGATACGGGTTTCGCAGATTTTTAAAATATAATTTAAAAATATGTTAAAGTATGGATTGAAGGTGTTATTAGACCAAAAGTTGAATGAACCTGTCTCCTCAGATAAATACAATATCTGATTGGTAGTTACATTCTTATAATCTCCGAAGATAAATACCGCCATGTTTTTCAGTTTCTTACTAAACTCAATGTTTGAGTGAGTAAAAAGAGGGTTTGAAAATGCTCATGTATTGATTGACTTGCTTAGTACTGACACTTTGCTATTCTGTGACATTTCTTCCACGTGTGGAATAAACAGCATCGACAATAAACAATTCTTCCACGGGTGACGAAGTCGCACGCGGGTCAGCTAGTAATAAATAAACCATTAAAATACATTTTTTTCGAGCAACAATATACTTATTAGACTGAGTAGTAAGGGATCTTATAAAGTTAAAAACTATGGTTAGGTTACTGGGCAGAGACTAAGAAAATTTAGGTACCTAGAGCCGTTTCTTCATTTATCCTTTTTGGTCTGATAAAGCCAATTTTCAAAAAGTTTTTGGTTTTATTGTCATCCTAGTTCTATTTATTGGCGATTGCCTTGAAGTTGCATGAATAATTAGTTATTTCTTCATACATTATCGTGTCATGTAATCACTCACAGTTGTAGCAAGTCACTGATGTGCTTTCATAGGTAACTTTTTCTCATGTACTCTTACAAATCAGAAGGGGGTTTCTTTAGGTAGAGAAAGGAAGTGTTTATAGACTATTCATTTATCTTCGTCATATAATAGAGCAGAGTTTATAGTGACACGGACAAGCTCTTACAAAACTATAAAAAGTATAATATAAGTAGGTAAAAATAAAAGTTTATGCGGAAAAGGTAATAATTGAAACAATAAAGAATAAGTAAAGCAATGTGATATTTATTTTACGATTTAAGTTTTTTTTTTAATTTTTAGGCAAGACTAAATAAAAATAAAATATTATCCAATTTCTCTTTTTTTATATTTGGGCTGATGGGCAAATATCTGAATGTAAGTAACTATTTGATTTTGAAAGACTAAAGTTTTAAAATAACGCTTAATATTTTCATATTACATGGTATGTCTCCGAGGAAACATTTATTTAAGCGCACAGCGTCGTTAATAAAGCCGAGTAGAAACACCAACGCCGCAAAATAAGGATAAATGTTTGCATCAAAGGATTTGCTTGCAGGTAATATCGTCTTAGACTTCAGGGAAAGTCTCCCGAATATCTGATGAAAAATAATTTGGGTGTCGACAGCATGCATTAATATTAATAAATATCAAAGTGACGGTTCGCACGGTGGTAGATAAATCCAGCACGCTGCGAGACGTCACAATAGTAATATATTAGGACAAATGTTATTACAAGCTCGACTCGTTATGTTATTTTTGTTCCCGGCGAGTTAAGCCGCGTCTACATATAAAAACATTAGCGACAAAATATGGCGCCCCATCACACGCACGAAAATCTACAATACTATATTTTGACAGGAGTTCAAGACCACAATATCTCCTGTTATGCACTTGTAGATAATTGTTTGAAGCTATGGCGCTACACTTTCAAGATTTTTGTAGATTAAAAAAGTGTAATATATAACGTGAACGTAGCTTTATTTTCAAGGCAGCAGCTGAAGCAAACCGCAAGCGGCCGCCCGCGCGGCGTCTCCAAACATCTGAACTAGCCCGCTGCTGCCTGCTTTGTTCCATAAACTGGTGGAATCGCATTAATGTTTACCATATTTAACTCAAACAACGACTTGACTCTACTTCTTTAAATGCGGTAGCTTCTATTTTGCCATGAATGAAGACAGTTATTTATAAATATAAACAATAATATAAATTCAGTTCTCATTTTTACCCGACCATTGCGAAGCAAAAAGAAGGGTTATGATTTGTATCGGTATATATTATGTGGTACGAGTATTTTATGTTCAACTGTTCCTTTTTAACTTCCAAACTACTAACCATATTTTATTTAGCTAAGCCATGTCACATCTGACGAACACACCCTTCAATTTTCAAGTCTCTACGATCAGCGGTTTTGCCAGTACGTTGTCTGTCAGTCAGTCGGGTTTAGGCCTAGGTTTGCTTGTTTTTTATACATAGATTCCGATTTTATTACACCAAATTATTCATAGCAGCTTTTACTACAAGAGTACCTAATAATTCAACTTTAAACAAATTAGAAAACATAACTAATAAATAAGCACAGCTTATTCCACAACAATGTACTCGTACCTATAAACCGTGTGAACGGTTTTTTTCAAGATACCTAAAATATCCATGGCGAAGTAATCACGAGCTGTATTTAAACGACAAACCCAACTGCAGGGCAAATTGAACGAGTTACAACGGGAGAGCCATGCTTTGTATGGTGAAGTAATTATTTTTTGTAGGGGTGTTGAATTTAATGGGACGCTGACATGTGGCTACGGCTTGACGACGTCCGACTCTACCATAGTAGAGACTGAAAGAAGTAGCACAACATCGATGTCTTGTTGATCTTTGATTATATTTCTTACATGGACCTTATTTTGATGGCAATGTTTTTCAGGAATATGAAATGATCTGGCCCGTCTTGAGGTTTCTCGTAAAGTATAAAGGAGAATGGGCAATTGTACCCATATTTTTTGATTAGAAGAAGTAATATTTTTTATTAAGAACTCTAATGAATACTAACTTTCTACCAAAAACTTGAATGAATTACGTAATTTTAAAAGATTAAGATAGTTTATGCAATAAAAAAAAGCCATAAATAAAATATGATATAATGAACTTATTTAATGATATAAAAAATAGGCGATGACTGTGTTGTATTGCTGTGCAGTGCCTACACTAAGTTTATATACTAGTGTTGTATGCACTTCTTAACCTTCAGGATATCGGTTTCAAGAAACAATGATTTGAGGAGTTTCTGCAATGATTTTATAGTAGTGTAGTGATTATATAAATAATTTCTAAGCTGTGCAAATTTTCACACCAAGATGAACATCTGTAATTTATACTCTGTTATTTGGGTGCTACATTAATAGGGACAGAGGGAAGGATTAACTGCTATAACAACGTTTCAACATATGGGAACTTGACCACGTGACCTTCCTAAACTGACTTACTTCCGCGGCTTTGTTCATCATGAACCTGAATAAAATGATGCCTAGCTATTAGCTCATAATGATTTTTTTATGATAACAATTGGGGACACTAGCTAGGCGCTCTCCTGGTGGTAAGAGATCACGCCTATCCATAACTGTTGTATCTTCAATAAAACCCGTAAATTAATTAATTACGTTTATTTAGCAGACAGCTATTGTGCTCCCGACAAGGGCCGTGTAGAAAGAGACAGAGATATATTCATAGAGCGAGATGTCAATACCTGACACTCTCCCACACTTATTTTACAATCTACAGTATACTTAGTTATATTATAACTTATTTAATCTATCTTACATGTCTACATGGCATTATTCACATAGTGATTGCGAGCAATCTAACATTTGATTAACATGGCGTTTCCATGTTAATCCTTCAACATCTATCATATAACTTACATCCGGTACCGACACATCTACAATCAAACCCTGAATCCATGGTCGGCCAGCCTTCCTATAATCTTTGACCATTACTTTCTGTCCTATTTCAAATTTCATTTTTCTTTTTCCCTGGTCTCTTCTCTCTACATTCTCCCGCACTATGTCTGAGATGGGTGGTGGTCGCAAAATACTGAACCTACTCCTAATTTCCCTCCCTAGCATTAAACGTGCAGGTGATACTCCAGTGGTTCTTTGAGGAGAGCTTCTGTAGTCCATAAGGAAAAGATTAACTGCTGAGACTAAATTTTGACCGCTTTCTTTTATTTTTGTTATAGCGGATTTAAAGGTTTCCACAAATCTTTCAGCTGCGCCATTAGTGGCGGGGTGATATGGTGGTGTAAATGTGTGTTTTATATGGTTTGATTTACAAAAGTCTTTAAATTCTTGACTGGTAAATGAACTTCCATTGTCTGTTACTAGATGTATTGGGTATCCATACCTTGTAAATAGATTTTTTAATATATCTATTGTGCGACTGCTTGTTATGTTCGACATTTCAAATACTTCTGGCCATTTTGAGTAACTATCTACTATTACTAGGAACATTTTATTATAAAATGGCCCCAGGAAGTCTGCATGTATCCTATGCCACGTTGAAGGAGGCACTGGCCATGGTTTCTGAGTTTGTGTAGGCATTTTACTATTCTGTAAACATACAACACAACTTTTTGTTATATTTTCTATGTTTGAATCTAAATTTGGCCACCAAAAGTATGACCGAGCAATTTCCTTCATCCGAACGATTCCAAAATGGCTTTTGTGTAATTCTGCTAAAACATTTTCTCTAATATTATTCGGTATTAATATACGATATCCCCAAAAGATGCATCCCCTGTCTAATGTCAATTCATGTTTTCGATTGTACAGTGGGAATAGGTCCCGGTTCATATCTTTTCGTTCCGGCCAACCATCTGTCATATATCTTATCACTTTTGAGAATATTGGGTCTTTACTCGATTCTCTCTGTATTTTCTTCCAATCTAAAGCTTCCATTTCAGAATCATTCGTATAACAGGCCATGCTTGAGTTTTCATTTTCACACAATGAATTGATCATAGAATTTTTACAAACTTTTTCTGCCGTTCTAGATAAAAAATCAGCTGGATTTTCTGTTGATTTAATGTGTTTGACCTTATAATTAAAGGCAGAGAGAAATATGGCATAATGTTGCAACCTTTTTGCAGCCATTTTTGGAATACTTTTTGTTGGACCAAAAATTCGGACCAATGCAGCATTATCAGTCTCTAATTCAAAAAAGCGTCCATAGGTATAGTTATAGAATTTTGTTATTCCAAATATGACTGCCATTGCTTCTTTATCAATTGTTGAATACCTTTGTTCAACATCATTTAATTTTTTGCTAGCAAAAGCTATCGGTTTAACTACACCATTTATATCTCTGTTTGACAAAACAGCACCAAGGCCTGTGTCAGAAGCATCACATGTCAAGATCAGTGGTAATTGAGCATCATAATGTCTTAAATTACTTACAGTTGCCAGTTTCGCTTTAATAATTTGGAATGCATTTTCACATTGCGATGTCCAACAGAACTTATTTTTTTTAGTACATTCGTAAAGAGGTGTTAATACAGTTGCCATATTTTTTAAGAAACGAGCATAGTAGTTAATTTTTCCTAGAAATGATTTGAGTAGTGTTAGGTTGTGGGGTGTTTTTGCTTTCAATAGTGGCTCAATATTCGCCTGAATGACACTTATACCATTTTTATCAACCCTGAAACCAAAAACATCCAAACTTTTAGTAAAAAGTTTACACTTCTCCGGTTTTAACTTAAATTCACATTCTTGCAATTTCTTAAGGACTTGACACAAGGTCTCATAGGTATCTTTTACATTTTCTCCTTTAATGTAAATATTATCTATAAATACTATGGTGTTTGGGATGTTTTCTAGTTTTTTCATCATCAAACGCTGAAATGCCCCTGGTCCTGAACTAATTCCATAAGGTAAGTAATTGTATTTATAGGTACCTGCTTCACATACTATTGTGGTACAGTTTTGACTCTCTACACTAAGAGGTGCTTGTAGGTAAGCTTCTTTTAAATCAAGTTCGCAGTAACATTCTCCATTTTTAAGAGTATTCAATATGTCGTCAACATGGGGCAATGGGAAATGGTCGATTTCAAGGCATGGATTTACTGTGAGTTTGTAGTCTCCACATAGTCTCACTGATCCATCTGGTTTTAGGATAGGTACCACCGGTGTCCCCCATTCGTTTTGTTCTACAGGTGTAATGCGACCATTTTTTACTAGTCTGGCAACTTCATTATTTCAAAGTAGTTATTTTTATCATTTATTGACATAACCGTCACATCAGAGCCCGTGTCTAGTTGAAATACCAGGTCCTGTCCATTAACATTCATATTTATGTAGTGTGGTGGTATCTTACTTACACTAACACTATAGGTTTGATGCTCCTCTTCAAATATACTTTTTAAGTCACCTTCCGGTTCATCTGCCTCTTGGTTGGTCTCCTTTGTTTCCAAGATATTTACTTGTTTTCTTGGGCACATGCGAAATATATGCCCTTGTTTTCCACACTCGCTACAGAATTTCTTAATCAGTCGGCATTCTGATTTTTGATGGTTTTTCTTACCACAGCAGTAGCACTGAACATTTGTTTTATTGGTGGTGCTAATATTTTTTGATTTATTGACAAATTTATTAGGTGCACCTCTTTGGTAGTTGTAGAATATTTCTACTTCCTGTGTATTTGTGTGTGCCAAGGCTGCTTCCACTGTTCGAGCCAAATTAATGCATTTTTCCAGAGTTAATTCTTCCTCATTTTTCATTAGTTCAAATTTGATAACTTTTGACGAAACACCCTCCATGAATTTTTCCTTTATTTGTTCTTCGACATCTTTGAACTGGCACTTTCCAGCTAATTTTCTTAGTTCAATTATATAGTCTTGAATTTTTTCATTTGGTCGCTGGTTCCTCTTTCTAAATTCTGCTCTTTCCAACGCAGTTGACAAGGTTTTTGTATATTTATCTCTTAGTTTGTTACAGAGGTTTTCAAATGACAAATCCGTTAGTTTTGTTGGTGCGCACAAGTGTTTTAAAATTTCAACAACTCTTGGCGTCAGTTTAGTTATTAAAAACGGAACTTTCTTTTCATTAGTAATATCGTTCACGGTAATAAAACATTCCAGTTGTAATGCGAACACGTCCCAGTTTTCACCGTCAAAAGGTTTTATTTCACACGTCGTCATAGTAGCGGTTTTTGGCGTAAGCGTTCTGTGTCTCTGTTGTGCGTCGGCAGTCGCGGCAGGGGAAATAGCCAGCGTTTGTTTACTATAGTGTTTACTTAGAAGTTTTCGCAGCCCTTCTACGTTTGTTTCTTCACTGAAAGCAATATTTTCGTCCCGCAGTATTTCCCACAACTCTTGCTTGGAACACTTATAGATGTACGTTCGTTTGCCCGACTTTACTAGGGCGACTTTATCTTCGTATTCGCCAGCGGAATATTCTTCGGAGGAGCTCGACATGAAATTATTTGATGAAATAGTTTCCGACAACAACAAACTCGAGAGAAACGAACGAGGGAATTCCACTTGCTATTTTGAAATCAAGTTTTTTACTGCCAAGGAACGAGGGAATTCCACTTGCTATTTTGAGGTCAAGCTCCCAGGCTATTTGAAAGCTGGAAGTGTTACCAATCAGGTTTGCAATTTTTTGCACTCACAATCAATCACGCCACGTTCTTGTTTGCTCTTTCTTTTCACTTTGGATGGACGTAATTGTTTTCACATATTTCACGGTTTCTACGTATTTCTTGCTCAATCTTTTTCACTATGCACTTTCTTCAGTAGGTTCTGCTGCTCGTCGCCAATGTTGTATCTTCAATAAAACCCGTAAATTAATTAATTACGTTTATTTAGCAGACAGCTATTGTGCTCCCGACAAGGGCCGTGTAGAAAGAGACAGAGATATATTCATAGAGCGAGATGTCAATACCTGACAATAACCATAAAAGTGCTACCCAGGGCTTTGATACCCATAGGCCGGTGCAACAATTGCCATCCTACTTTCTTACTTCCTAGTAATATTATAATGGCGATAGTTTGTCAGGAGGTTTACGATAAGGATATGTATGTGTCTCAATTACGTCATAACGTCCGTCGTTTTGGCTAAAATTAGGTATGGGTTATGAGCTGGATAAGGCAATATAACCTTTTATCTCGACACCCTACAAGTAAACCCACATTTTGTTTTTTTTTGTTAAAAAAGTGGCAAGACTGGCGCTCTCCTAGTGTTAAAAGCTCACCCCTGCCCATAACCATAACAGTGCTACACAGGGTTTTGATTCCCAAAGGCCCGTGCATCAATGCTATTATAGCGCTCGTTCACCTTGAGACATTTTCATGGACAGTCTCGAAAGCCCAGTAATTTCACTAGCTACAGTACCCTTGCAACCGGAACACAGTAATGCCAACACATTACTGCTTTGCAACAGAATATCTGGCACTGTGTTGGTACCCAGCTTGACAGCATCCTGCAGGGGACGTCTCCCAACGGTTAAAAGTGTAACAAACATTCATCCAACCTTACAAACTATCGTTCTAAAATGTTACGGTGGCTTTGAAAATGTACCTGGAATGTACGAGCCACGGTCTTTCGTTCTTTACTATAACTTAAATACAACATGACGAGCAGTCTTTCGTTCTTTACAACAACTTAAATACAACTTCTTTCGTTCTAAAATGTTACGTTGGCTCTGAAAATTGTGATTGACTCTACCCGCCTGGAATGTACGAGCCACGGTCTTTCGACTACTACAACTTAAATACAACTTGACGAGCGGTCTTTCGTTCTTTACAACAACTTAAATACAACTCCTAACCAGGCTTCGGTCAAACCATTGAAATGACAAGTCAAAGGCCGATTAGCGAGAGGTCAAAGCTCGATTTACATTAACTTCGAGCTTATTTGGGACGTTACCTATCCATCGCGTTAGATTATGGTCAGGTAAACTTTTAGTTTAGCCGCAAAATATCATTAATTTTTGGTCCTGGTATACTCGGTCTAAAATATAAAGGGTCCAATTTTAGCTGAAACTTTTCGACTGACTTTGGTCTCTATAATAAAGTTTTCTGAACCCTCGCCCGGTATGAGTGAATATGCGTTTTATTAATAATAGATTGTAGGCACAGAAATGTTATAGTATAGAAACACAATATAGTACATTGAAAATGCGACCAATAAAAGAAACCACATTGGCTACCTTCTAGTACATTATGGCATGATGCTTATTTTTTAAAAAGAGAAGTAAAAGGGTTTTATAAATATTTAATGTTAAAACCACTAGGCTTTTTCATTGTTAATAAAACTACATCGTAAAAACTAACAAACATTATTTGAAAATGGAGATATTTTATATTTATTGACAAAGTGTTTGAATTTTTTTGGTCCTGTCTTACGACTCCATTTTGATTTGATACTGTCCATCTTGGTGTTCTATAGGAACACCGTTATTCGTCTATGATTGTAGGTATAAGGTATAGGTATAAGTAGCTGATATATTAGGCACATGTGCAGGCGTGCTCTCCTACCGCTTTGACGAAGAGAGCGCCTTGTTAGCTTCTTCATAACAATAAGTAACGGTCGCCGCAAACGCGTTGCCGACTACAGCGACCGGCGGCTGACGACCATCAGTTTTCATACTTTTTGTTGCTGTGACGCGCCACAGCAACAATACAACATGTATTATATTAACGGTCGCCGGCTAACGCAAAGGTCGCTGTTGTCGGCGACGCGTTTGCGGCCGGCGTAGAAGTATACGACTCTTGGCTAAATGTTTGCCAACCTAACTAATCTAGGATCTTTCCACGAGGGACCATTATCATTACCATTTGCCACTAAGATATTTTTACAAAATTACCGGTACAGAATATTTGATAAGGTAATAAATCAGTTTGATAATAACCTAGGTTGCTTGGTCCTTATTTACATAATGTCTGCTAAACAGTGCCTTATTTAAGTGCTAGCCCTATCACTATTTACATAATGACTGTAAGTACCTATATTTTGATTAGAATAGAAATAGAAAAAGTTCTTGCAAGTAGCAGTGAGATGGCTCTAGAATCTAAACTCCATTGGCTAAATTAGCTTAGATCAGTATAACAAACTCAGTGCAGCATTGGCAGTAACCCGCAGAAGCTTAATCCTATTTATCCAAGCTCAGTGGAACTATGTTTACAGAAACAAGCCATGTAACGCAAATCTACTCGCAGATGTATTTAGCTTCCCTCAAATCGATGAAGGATCAATCTCAATTATACAATATGGTGAGCTCGTTCTAAAACTGATAGGGTTGTCGCAAATGCGCTCCTTGATATCTAAGCTTAGAGGCGAAAGTTTGAATGTCAGATGTTTGTGTCAGATACCTAACCTATATGGATTAATGTTAGGACTCAATCATGTAAAAAAAAAAATTGACGTGACTACGTCTAATAAATCGATGAATGCCACCGCACCGGCTGCATGCACGAAAACGTTGACATTATTGTCCGGTAACGCTCATTGTCCCGTTCCGCTGGTAGTCACGTTAAACTATCGTCTGTAAGCGAACTTTACAGACAACCATTTTTTTTAAATCTTATCGTGTCACAAGTTCTTTCGAACCAATATGGTGGATTTTGCTTTTTTATTTCGCCTCGAAGAGGCTCTTTTCGTGTTCTTAATTTTAATCAAATTAATTATTATTATAATCGTAATAAACATTAAGCTAGTAATGCATATTATTGTAGGTATTTAAACATTGCATGGAATAGGGGATAATGCAAATGTTTATCAAAAGATGGAACCAAAGTATAGTTTACGTAAACTTCAAACAAGGTAAATAACAAAGACATCGACTAAAACGTTGTTACTACCAAAACTAAGCTAACCAGAGCGTTGGACTATTCAAACGAGCTAGTTCTACCATAATACTAATAAATGCATGTCACGTGCTGGTTCGGAGTTTATGATTGCAATTCAATGCAGGCTTCGTAGGTGGTATGTACACATGCAGTTCTATGCACGCTAATATGCCGGTTTACCATCTGCCAGACGACAGCTCCAAACAAGTCATTTGGCCCAAATTTGGCCACAGATTGAACGCCATTTGTTACCTTTTGCCGGATTCCTGCTGTGAGGGCAAAGCTATTAAAGTTTTGATTACCGTGTCAGTGAGGGCAAGTTCGTACCTACCTAATTTATTATAACAAAGTTATATAGTATTAAAGAGGACGAACGCTATGATGTTGCACTGGCCTTTGTAGCACTGTTCTGGTCATGGGCTGGCGTGATCTTGTACCATCAATAGAGGGCTTATTAAATCTGAGACTGAAAAACAGCCTCAGATGTAATAAGATCGAGGCTGAAAAACAGCTAGGTTGAGTCTTCGACCTGTTCACAATATCACTACCTAAGTAATTACCTACTTATCCTACTTGGAGTTTAGAACTTTAGTTTTAAACCTTTTTGTATGAGGTTAGCTAATTTTTTATCTCTCATGATTGTAATCAATAAAAACGAGCGAGCCTTTCATGTGTAACATCTGACATCTCAATCACATACATCTTATTTTTTCTGAGGTTGGTATCATCTGACGGCCAACTTCCTGTTACACACTTTCATCCCATTTTCACGAAATTACACCCACAAGTTGACAGAAAGCTAGAGAAAAGATGTTATACATCAATAAAGTCAGTAATTGGGAAAGTTACAATGTTAAGCGACTCACCAAATAAACGAGCCTAGATTGGACTTGGTGAAAATAGCAACCCTGGCGTTTGGCGGGCATAAAACGCCGGCTGGACGCGTCAACGATCGTTCTCGATCACTTTGATCGGCCCGGATGTCACAGTCGTTTGGTAGGTAGTTTCGCCAGTGTTGCCACCAATAAAATATAGTTTAATTTTAGAATAATTCGCAACAGATCTGCCAGCAGGGACCTCGATTCATGGCTCAATAAAGTGATCCAGTGGCTTGTTTATTGCATCCACAATGTAATGTGAACGCTATAAGCCATAAAGGGATGGTTTCGACTAAAATAAAACGTTATTAGATCGAAATTGCCGGTGGCGTCACGGGTATCGTAACTTCGTTTCACTGTCAATGTTATGTAGAAGTCAATACAGAAAAGACCTTCTTTAGTTTCAGCAAATTAATTCTACTTAGTGTTAGAGAAAATCATGTTTTTTTATACGTACTATGAAGACATCCTCCAAGTTTAAAGTCTCTACGTTCAGCGGTTTGGCCTGTACCTACGTTCTCTGTCAGTAAGTCAAGTCAAAGCCTTTTATATACCTTATGTTTGATGATTGATTTATGATAATTATTGATAATAAACTACTTAGCATAAAACTTAATTAATTAAGTTATCGAAATATTGTCAGAATCTTTTTAGATCTATGAATTTCTCCACCCCACCACCGCAAAGTATACAAGTAATTTATGTGTCTGCTCTGTTATGTAACATTTTAAACAAAATCGTATTCTGTGTAAATAATTTAACTTTTGTGTTAAACGATAACGATATTTTTGGAATGATACAAAGTACCGTCAAATCGGTCATACTCATACGGGATGAAAGAGCGTCCTGCCATATCGTCAACTCGACAGTGAAAACAAATTGTTTATCTGCTAAACGCTACCTAACTGGGACTCGGCTAACGACTCAAAGCCAGGGCTGTGACATGTTTAAAAAAGCCGTTAAACCTTCATACACTAATCCGCATTGGGCTTGCAAGCCGTCTAATCAGGATTGTCATTCGTAATCTTGACTCTCGATATTAATTAACTAGAAAAGAATTTTGATAATACCAATTATCTGGTTGGTGCTAATCAATTTAAGGTGGTAACTTACGTGATCTAATTAACTTCAGCAGATGCTTAACGTGTAACGTGATAATGCACGAATTTCAGGTTTGTCAGACCTTAAAAATGTAGTATTTAAATATAAACTTTATTTCAGTAAAAAAGAAAGAAGACAATACGTATTATTTAAATTAACCCATTAAAATCTAAGTTAAAGGTTTACAGTGCTTTTAAAGAGTTAATTTACCTTTTAATCATACAATAAGATCACAATAAATGTATTGAGTAAGGTAAGTAATAGTTCTCGTACGGTCAGCCGTATGAACCAAAAGCCGGATAAAAAAAGCCGGAGTATAGGCTAGTCAGGCAAACGACAAACCTCTACAAGCAGATGTCAAACCCGCACTCATTTGCGACAATGCCGGCCGCCAGTACGACTGATTGCCTAATTGCTTCGTTTAATCAATTGACCGCTTGAGAAACGCACGCCTGTGACGCAACTGAGTTATTGGTAAACTAGACGATAAATCCTCTGGTTAGACGACAATTATTTTTTTCTTTTGGCCATTAATCCAAAATAATAGACGGACGAATAAGTCTGTTAAATAATAATTTTGCAATTTTATTAGATGTTTTCTTTCTTAACAAATAAGAGACTGACTAATAGAATGGTTGGTAGATAAATAAGTACTTAGTCGAATATTAATTTTGCAAAGGTGCTTGCTTTGCTTTTGAAATTTCAATGCTGTTTCTAAATATCTCCAGTTAGTAAAATAATAACAGAAAATAATTAACTTAATAAAACCATGATATCAAAAGTAACATTAGTATCCTCTACATTTTATAAAAATACCATCTATTTTGCCAACACAAATCGTAAAACAAGCTAAAGGACTGCAATCCTCCCTAAACACTGCCTAACTGCGTAATAGGCTATTTACTGCCTCGTCCCTTCATATAGCTAGTTAACAAAAATATTTTACGAAACTTCTAACATTTTGGTCGGGTTAGAGCGACTGATTAAATTAAGGAGGGTACCTACTCCCGTGAACCCAGAGCCGTTTAAATCAAATAAACCGCATTTACAGAATGAAAACTTTATTCCCTTCAGCCACGTGAAATATACCACAGAAGTCTACATAACGGTAGACGGGCTTAGAATTTAAATATCATACCATTAATGCGAGCTCGACTTCATATTATAAATATAATAATTCTGCGTGGATTTTTCGAACAAAGTGCATTTTAAATTAGAAAGGCGGTGGGTTGGCCGAAAAGTGGAAGCTACTTAGGTACCTCGGTAAGCGGTTTATTTCAACTTTTTTAGTTTCAGTGACCTAGTTTTCTCTTTGTATTTGTTCATATTTTACATCAGTTCGAATATAGGTACAATCTGGAGATGGTTTCGTAACATCTAATTTTTGTAAAAGGGCTCTACCTATAATGTTTTTGGGACCCACTATCTAAAATGAGCACAGCCAGATACAAAACAAATCCCCTGAATATGATATGAAGGAAAACAGATCTCGCGTCAAGGTGGGATTCCTATCCCTTGTAATACAAACATATCGGGATGGAAAGGTAATGTAATAAAGTTGTGAAACAAAGCCACGCGGTCCAGATGTCGAGGCATCAACACGGGGTGTATTTGGTTATTGCACAGGGATCCTATTCTTGCATGAACGATGTATAATAATCTCGAACGCTGAAAGCCCAAGATTACACAATTGAAAAATATGAAAATTTCTCAACATGGATCAATGTTTTTATTAAATATTGTTCCTAGTATACAGATTTAATACCCATCATCATCGCCCTGCCCTTATCCCACACTTACGTGGGGTCGGTGCAACATGTCTTCTTCTTCCATTCGTCTCTATCAGCCGTCATCTCTGTACTCACGCCTGCTTTGTTCATATCCTCTTTCTTCTCGTAAATCTTTCATATCTAACACTTTTCTCTTCACTGATTTAATACCCATTGAATGTATAACAGAATTCATTACAGACTATTTATTATAGTACCAAGAGATGGAATACTCCAGCATTGTATACAATTTTATGGAACAAATCTCAAAAACTAGGCGATACGGACAATCTGAATATCATTACGTTTTAGAAATATGCAACCTTCTTCAGACCCAATAAATCGTTATTAATGTATTAGATCTATTAATATTATACGTCGTCGTGTCTGTATTATGCAAATCTGGATTGGGTTTCGTCAACCTAATGTAATACTGATTGTATTACATTTGTACGAGAATAGCTCTCAGGTGTCAATCTCAGCCTGGATTATCTTGGGCCTAGGTTTACTAAATCAGACGCGTCATTGAAAAATTTTAGTTATTTTATTGAGGCAAAATAGCAATGAATTTTAAATACTTTATCAAAACTATTTTTGAGTTAATAAAAAATATTAGATAGGTAATTAGTAAAGTTTCAAATTCTGAATAGCATCGAGGTTATAACGGTTATTAGAGTATGAGTAATTTTTGTCGCGTTTTTAGATAGTTAGGTAAAAATATAAATAAAATAAAATAGCCTTTTATTTCTTGCATCTAAATTATTTACATTAATACAGTTATATTTAAGTTTAAGTTTGCAAGAACCCCTCGCAGGTGAAGGCCTCCTCCAAGGAATGCCATTTTTCTCGATCCTGGGCTGTCTGCATCCAGTGTGGGCCCGCTACGTTCCTGATCTCATCCTCCCAGCGTGCGTGAGGTAAAAATATAAGTAGCCATAAATATTGTTAATTTGAGCAAAACTTTTTATAATTTTGCATAACCGAGGTTATTAAATAAACTGCGCGGCGCAAACTGCCCTCGCCGCCCCATAACTTTGCCGATGCAACATAAACTTGCTCCGCCGAACAAAGTAGGTAAATTATAAAACGTAAAGTATCTGCGTTGGAAGATGAATCACTTAATTAATAATTATTGTGTATTTTTATGAAATTAAATTGATTTATTGTTCGTAATTGTTCGTGGTGGTGAAGTTCGTAAGCTCACCACCACCAATTTTACAAAATCCAATAGTTAATTTACGATTTGAAAAGCGTAAATTCGTGAACGGTCCTTTGATTGTTCTATTTCATTGCATAATTTTGTAGTGTTTACAGCTTTTTGACAATTTGTAATTATAACGTATTTGATGAAAACCGTTTTAATTGTAAATTGGGTACCGGTTTTTACAAAATTACGGTGACATATATGTACATATATATAGTACACAGTTACGTCTAGTTCTTACTAATTGGTGAGCAAACATAAAAGGGGAGAAATTATGTTGTACTATCTAATTAAATACATTAATTTAAATTGATTATTATACAAACTAAACAGAATTCTGATGCTAATTAGAATTTATGAAAAGTGGAAAGCGCATTACACGGTCTATTAAAAGTCTATATTGTGTAATTGCCATGTCTGTCAAGCCAGGAATTTTAGGTTCTCGTACCCTTTGCCAGTACTGAAAATAAAAGTAAATCTGTTCAAATGTGTTCTGAGCAGTATTTTAACGTATTTGTGCAAGTTAAACATACTTGAGATTGCGTTATAATAACATTTTTATTAAGTATGTTACACAACTTACAACTTTGTGACTGATTGCAATTGTTTAAAGTTTTAAGCAAAGTTAGGTAATTTAAGACGTATAGTCGACCAATATAAGATAAATAGGTAAGTTCATTAAACTCCATACACACACATGACTATTTGCATTTTTGGATTCAGAGCAGTCGATTCTATAGACTCTATTATTAAAGTTTTGGTCATATTTAAATACTTAATTGACGACACGGATGGTTAAGTGGTAAGTGTGTTGGACTGTCACGCCGGAGTCCTGAGTCTACGGGCTTTCTATGTATTCTATGTATACTATGTATGTATTTATAAAAAAAAAAGAATTTAAGTTTTCTATCAGGTATCTGGTTCCCAAAGTGCAAGCGCTGCTTAGTTTGAGGCTAGAAAGCGTTGTGTGAAATGTCCAAACACTATTATTATTTAATTAAATAATATTTTAATTCAGACCAAGATCCATACAATATTGCTATGCTGCAAAAGTCTGTTATCTCTCGTACTATAAAACTGAAAATACCAGGATCAAACTTCAACATGCAAGTAGCTTACCAGCTTAATATTCACGACATTTTCCGCAAATCCAACGAAAGTTCCAGCGCAACTTTTGATAGTTACATACAAGACGCACGATAACTGCACTGCACTGCACAAATTGCGACTAGTTCCTACACTTCCTCCTTCCGACAAGCACTACAGTTCACAAGTTACCGACACAGTCACTCGTAAGTTGACGAAAGTTTTGAAGGCGCGCGCTATGACGTGCGCTCTCCTCGACTGACTCGCTACGAATGGGAGCAAATGGGAGGAACAGGCTTGATTGGAGAGGAGAGTGCCGCCCCTTTGAAATCAAGTTTTCAGAACATAGATGTATCGTCATCGTAAACAGCCCACGTCAATCAACCCACTGTTGATCTCTACATTATCTACAATGGTTGATCCTTTCTTCCCTTTTTCACAGACGCGCGACTATTTTCGGTCCAGTCATGTGTATCAATATTCATTACTTTTTTACTGTTTGATGAAAACCTGCTAGTTGACAATCCTTCCGGACCGCTAGCACACTCACTTGCTAGCTTTTAAACTCGCCCTGTGTCATAATAGGGATTTTTTTAATTCGCTACGTCAACGAATTTGCGGGTGTCAACTAGTCTACCATAAGACAGTAGGTAACTAAAAAACTAACCTACTAACCTTAAACCTTAAAATAGAGTAAGTAACCTGTAACTAATTCAGTTTAAAATCAACTTGAATAATTAACCAATTTTATTTGTCGTAATAGGTATGGGTTTTAAAGTCAATGGATGAGGGTTTTGATCAATTTATCGTCCTAGTCCTAGACAATCAATAATATGTACGTATAGTTGTTAATATTTAATGAATCTCTTTTCATGTAGCGATATGTAAACTAATTACAGTCTAGAAACGGAGACTGTAATTAAACGTTTAATTTTATGAACGTAGGTTAAGTACCTACATACCTATAGTACAGTAACTAAATACTAATGTAAGGTAGGTAAGTACTTAACCTATGTTCCTTGGTAAGTACCTATGAGGATTCTGAATTGGCATGATTTGGACATAACGTACTAATGCTTCGATAACAAGGACTTATAAAAGCTATTTCTTCAATTCCCCACTCCTTCCACGTTTTAAAAATGCGTAGTTTTGTGAGGATGGGCAGATAGATAGATGAATGTTTGTTGCTCAATCGCGCAAAAACGAATAAACTGGTTGTGCTAGAAATATAAAATTAAAGTCGTTTATTTTATTTTATTTTTATTTTTTCGGAAAACTTACAGCTAGGTACACGATTGATTACAAAGATGAATATAGATGGCCAATTAAAAATTTTCACAAACAGGTAAAGGCAAGTAGGTATTTAGAATTTTAAAGAAGTAGACGGACAAACACTTATAATATAGAATTTAGGATTCAAAGAACACGCTTGAGACTAACAGGGGATGTGTTGAAAAGGTCAATATCAATTTCTCGCGACAATGTATTGTTCAGGTACAAGTCCCATAGATCTAACAATAACAATATAAAATAAAAGAACACTACACTAATTTAATTACATAAATAGGCAAAAGAAAACCTGTCATTTTTTGTTACCGTCCTAAAGACAATATAAACCTTCGCATTTATTAGAATCTGTGATTCCGGAACAAAACCTGATGAAAAAAGAGCTATTTATTTCCTGTTTAACGTCCAATAAATCTCCCTCATTTGCCGCTTGTATTGTAATAAAATGAAATCAAACAAAATCGATTGCCGAAATAAAATGTATGAAGTAATTTCCGAGCGCGCGCTCGCGTCCGGCCGGTTTTTGTAATCACAAAGGCTGCCATCAAAATGCACGGAATTCGATCTGAGCTGTGCTATGAGCGTGAAACTATAACTTGCTAGCTTCTGCCTGTGACTTCGCTTAAGCCTGGAAAAGTATAACGGCCCTCAAAACATATCAATGCAACTTGAAACTTGTAATAAAGCAGTTACAAAAGTCATCACTTTTTGTTTGTACAATACGGGAGAGACCGTCTGCTTGAGTAAAAAGGCTCTACAAGGAACAGTTAACGTGGGAGAGAAAAGGGATTTTACGATATATATTTTTCTGTTACTGTTTCGAATGCAGTGAACAAAACCCTTTAATCGAAAGCTTAGTTGACTACCTTCTTCATATTATAGGAACTATTGGAAAATAGCCATTACTTCTGCGAAATTATCTCTATTCTGTACGAAGCGAAAGAGATTATCGACGCTGGTTATTTTCGTCTACTCTCGAATGGTCCTCAGCCACGATTTTTTCCTCCTGCCAACGCGTCATTTGCCGCGCACTTTGCCCATAATTTTCGTTAATTTTGTTTGAATGATTTCGATTCCGGGTACGCTTTTTTGATTAAAGTCCCATTCTTCATTCACCCATACAACGAGTAACTTGTAATGACGAACTTGCTTTAGATGTGCTGCCACTTTGATGCTAGATTTAGGTCCCTTGTATAGGATCCAATCAAAAGTGCGTTTTGAACACATTCATGTTCATCCCCGCTCTCAAAGTGCACTCATGCACTCTTTTAGCTAATATGGATTTCTTATTTCAGTTGAACAGTGTCATCGCCTGATGTTATTTTGATGACTTCTCCGTTAATCTTAACACCAACTTCCAGATCTTCAATAGCTTCTGATAATAATTCTTTCGAGTAGAGATTGTAGAGACGGGGTGACAAACTGCAACCTTGTCTTAATCCGCACTAATAATTTGAATAATACAGTCAGCTGCACCAACATGTATACACAAGCATTTTCAAATTAATATAGTCTTCTTACTTGTCAGTATAAAAAAAATAATGTCTTTGCAAAATTAAGAGTATAATATCAACGTGAATGCTTGAGACTATATATACATGTCTGTGCTATGCAGTATGTAGCTGACTGTAGCTATATGTTAGTTAGGATAACAATGCAATCACTATATTAACGAACACGTTACGACTTTGTTAGTAATATGGACTAGGGAAGGTATCAAGCGTGTTGCGTGTAAACACTGATAAACATATTGATTCGTACGGCTTGCGAGGGCGATGTGGCGGGGTGAGGTCGCGTGCGCGCGCGCAGCCAGGTGATACGGATCACATCTGTCGCGCCAGCCGTGACCGTGAGGACCACCTTGTACTATACTTTAGTTTTATTTGAATAACTTTTAATAAATATTTATAATGGTGCTTCTACAACAGAAACACCCAGAGAAATTTCCTTATCATTTTTTTTAAACAAATCTCATCATTTTTTTTTCTTTATAATAAGACATTCAAAGGAAGAAAGCATTGAAATATACATAAGTTTTTAGATACTCCAACAGTAAAAACGACTTAGGGTAAAGCCGAGAAAGATGCCCCAAAAGGATATGTGCCCCTTTTTCATAAAAACCTTACTTTTGAAAATCAAATGGAAGTAATAATAGATAAACCTAACCTAATTCACTAAACTTAAATTTTATGTATTTTTTAGACACATTGATAGGGGTTATGACAAACATAAAGCCATATTTAATAGTAGAAAAATTGTATACTGTATTCTACAGTGAAGTATGTGACTCTACTTTATACATTCATAAGACCTGTAACTAACCATACTTGAGACAAATAAATTATTCATTAATTCAAAGTTTTTAGCATATTTTATGTGCTTCATACTTTACCTATTATTACTTTTATGTTATTAGTTTTGCATCAGCCAAAATGTACTAGAAGTTGGCTAAAGTAAACAAATTTTAAATATGTCTCCCATTATTATGAGTATAATTTTATTAAGAAATATTCTCTGGCGGCGGAATTGTCCGCAACACAGCTGGAAAGTAGGTAGCTAGTGGCCTCTAGGCACGCCGATTTTCATTCCAATCCTTTCAATAGTTTTGGTCTGATTAGGTAACGGGCAGACGTAGTTGTGGGGAAAATATAGTCCGCGAATCCCCATTCATAGATTTACCCGACAATGTATGTACCTACTGCACGGAGAAATCAAAGTTTTGTTCCGAATATAACGCATAAAATGGAAAATTTAATTTTGGGTTCATTATAAAATATGTATCACTGAAAGCCCGGTTTTTACGCCTTTCAGCCGATCGACAATCGTATTTTAAAACGTAAACTCTTTTGTGTTCAACAAAATCTGAAGTTTCTACAACAATAAGAGATTTGGTAAAAACCAAAGTAACCAAGCATGTTTTATGCAAAAACTCTGGTGACACAAATGAATAATAAACTCAACAGATAGAAAGGTTGAACGAAATTGAAATGGCAAAGTTTTTAATGTATCGCGGGCCGCTATTTGTTCCTCTTCGGGGTTACGACAAAAATTCAATTTACATCTCCTTGCCTCGCAGTTACTTAATTCTTTCTCGCAGTGAAAATAAATCTCCCGTAATTGATTCCGCTTTAGTTCAATTTGTCTTCGTTAAAACTCAATTTCCCTGGTCTATTTGTGAATAATAAATTGCGTGCTTCAACAATGTGTTGGAGTGGATGTTTTGCGTGTATTCGCGAACAACCTGGAAACAATTTTGAACCCCGAACGAGTCAATCTCAATTACAGAGGTGTCAGCGACGTGTAGACACCGCGTCCCACTTTCACTTTCAAATAGTCCCCCTATAAGAGCTTTCTATAGAAGCGGAAAAACCAACCTGAATTGTATTGATTACCCTAATATTAAAATACTCAGAAGTACGTACCATTTATAACTACCTACAGTAGATGAGGCACCTCAATAATATTACCAGAGCAGACAGAAACCACAAAATTACCCATCGTCTTTACTACAGAAAGTTTTGAAAGTTCGCTAACATAATATAACATCTTGACTTTGATTTACCTATCGTATACTTTGCATTGTTTATTCATGTTCATATTATTTTTATTTGTTTTTTAGAACGAAGTAGCTTAAAGTTTTTTTATCAAAGTTAATTTTTGTTATAACGAAGCCGTTATGCGCCTATGTGGAAGATAAGGCGTGTGGCAATGGAGTCGTCAATGTAACGGCGGGCTTCGGTCCCAAACGGCACGTCTCGACCCCGCGTTATCGCCGGGACATCGCTGAGGGGTGAACATGTAATCACAAGCACAAACAAGCTCTCCCAATTGCCTTTAAGGTTATCGAGTACCAAATTAAATTGGTTACATGTTCCCGAAGGTCGCACCCAAAAAACTGACCTTCTATCTCTCGATACATCCCCCGTCTCGCATGAATTAAACGAGCTTTATTGTTGCAGATTATTACAACCCACAACATACGAGTATGCCTATATAATAAAGTTGTATGTCTAACTGGATGTTTTGTATAAAATTCAACATGCGTGTTCCTCACGTAAGCTCGGATCATTTTTCAATTTATTTTCCAACAGAAACTTAAGGAAGCGCTGATATTGAGAATTTGAGATGCAAAAGTTTTAGATAGACAGGTTTATGTAGTATCTACGAGAGAGAATAGAGTGAGAACTTTAGTTCACAACTAACTTTACAAAAATTCCTAGGTACTTGTTACACTTTGAAATGTATGTGCTTGTAAAACAAACTCTGGATAGAGCTCATTTCGCTCATCGACGGCACTCATGAGCGCAGTGCGAGTGGGAGAGAGGCAGCTACCGCGCGCTTCATCGTGCGCTCCACACCTGAAGCATCGGATCCTTCTCATCCGCTGCAAAAAAGTTTCCCAATTGCATTCCAATCTAATTTAAATAAATTTGCATAAATTATAAAAAAAATATTCTCAACCACTGCAGTAAGTTAGTGCAAAGTAGCGGAACAGCAACAACATCAACATGTAATAGCGAGTAAAATGACGTCACTCGTGTTCAAAACTAAAAGACATGCACTTATTTTACTCCGTTATTATCCTTTCCTTGGTAACATTAGTGTATTTGTTACATCTGTAATATTTGGAATCATCAATTTATATAAAAGACTTCGTCCTGAGTGACTGACAGACAACGCACAATAACAGTGGACGTATATAGAGCTTGGTATAGAGCCTTTAAATTTCGACGGTAGGTAGTGCATTGTGAGTGTAAGAGTATATTTATTTATTGATTACTTACAATGGGTCAAAGTAAGGACCCAGTAATTACACAAAAATCGTATTGAAAACTTTCCTTGCTAACTGTACTAGAACTCTTCGGATGCGATTTGGGAATAAAAATATTATTTATTTTTTAGTACTAAAAATTTTGCAGCCGATAAGAATCATTGTATGATTTTTTTTCCCAGAACAATGGAACCGATGCCGCTGAGAATGACCCGAAGCATCATAGTAGCAAAGTTTGTTACGAAACCGCGACTCATTTGCAGAGTCCTCCTAAGTTCGTAAAGTATAAATTAATGTACAGTATATTTTAATAAGCAAGGTTTACTTGTCGCGAATAGCAATTAGCTCCATCTTGGTGTCACGCGTGGACTTAGCGTGTCTTTGGAAAGTCAGATCGCGTCGCTGTTTTAATGAGTTTTCCTCTAATGCTTTCCATGCCAGGAAAATTTATGTCATGAATAATAATAGACGTTAACGGAACAAACGTTTAAATCCTGAATAAACTCGTCTGCAGGTAATCCGCCCACGAAATCTATAATAATATTAAATTTGTTAGAAAATGAAAGAGAAAGTTTGAGATTGCTTGTTTATTGAAATAACATGTCATTCTAGGAAAAAATATTACATGAGTGATCCACAATTCCACACATCTACCTAACCTACCCTACAACATTGCCACGAATCTACAATGTCGTATAGGACAGAGGAGTAGAAGTACCTGAGTACCTTCTTACCTACGTAAGATTTACATTTGACGTGGGCATGGATGTCTGAATAATCAGTTTTCGATTTCCTGGGATCGGTAAACTATCGGCACGGCCCGCCAAACCCTTCCAAGTCCCTGGGAGTGTTTCAACGACATAAATTGCCACAACCTATTTACATTACGCGCGAAATTAACATATTCCGGGTATTCCCTGGGCATCCTAAATACCCGCATGGAAAAAGTTGTTTGTTCAAATAAAAAATTGGCAAACCCTTTTATAATTGTTAATTTGTTGTTTTGCGATTTCGCAATTTTGCCGTGAAATCGAGAGTTTATGGATTGAATTGATATAACATTTATAATTCGGTGAAAAGGTTGATTCTTATTGACTAACTCAATCTGTAAACAACTGGAATACTCACATACCTTGCAGATACGGGATACCATAAAAAGGGTCTTTTTTTAAAAGTTGCAGTTAGAAATAAATGGCTTCAACTACCAAACATGGTTCTTCACCTGAATCTAAATCTCTTCTTTCTAAAGATAAGTTCAAAATGATCAATTTCCGTTTGTAGGTAAAATAGACAACTTCTGCCCGTGACTTATATATAGGTAAGTATAGGTTAAATTCCCATTAAGATGGAAGCGATCGGCAGAGTAAGTCAGCGATCCTGCAATACTGGTATTTTTAATATGGTAGATGATGTTTAAAATTGTTTGACTGTAAGTGCTCTGCCGGTCGCTGCCATCCCAGTGGGAATTGAGCCTAAAGGGTAGAATATGTCTGACTCGAACATAGACTAAGTAAAAGTGTGTATATATTTCCTAAACTTAAGTTAAATCGGTTCAAAAGTTTAGCGTGGAGCATTAAACATTATAATATAGGTACCCTTTGCATAGTTTACTTTTTATTAGTTATTTACCTTTTTATATATTTTTGTTACTTTCCTTGTCTCTGCGGTCTTATTTTATAACTAAAAATCCTAGTGTTTCTAGAAAGGTTACTTGCCGAATGTAGATATCAGTTCTCTAAAAGACAATCATTCCTATATCCTTCATCAAACCTATTTCGCAAATATCAAACACGCTGGTAAATCTACTTACAAAACAAAAACGGAACCTAACAACACAAAGCGAATCATTGGGTTATCTAGCTAGAGAAGGGCTAGACTATTCGTTGTCATGGCAGCACGGCATGCAATAAGCGGCTTAAAAACAGTGCCTTATGCTGCAATTGCTACATATCATCATAAAGGCTAGTTCACTCTACCTCCTACAATTGATAACTGCTCTACTTAATAGAATAATATAAGATATTTTCAAAAACTCAAAAACACTGTGTAAGTTTGATCAATAAAGTTATTTCAAGTAATTTTACAAATATGTTCCTTTAGATATTCCTCTCTAACTACCATTTCATTTACAAGTTACGAAAGTTCTGTATTGATTGTATGGTATGAGTTAAATCCATAATAAGAGAGTTCAAACTTATCAAAAACATGAATGTGGTATGGTAAGCCTTACCTTTACCCGGCGATGCAATATTGCGTATCACGTACTGCCGCTGACTGTGCTCATTTGGAATGTTTTCATACGTTTTCACTGTACTACTACTGGGACTATTAACAATCCAACAACCTTCCATCCCTCTACTTTTTAAGTAAGTTTTCATAGGGCTTTGTTTGGCCAAATAAAACACCTAAAAACCTGTCAGGATAGAGCAAATAATGGCCAATATAGTAAGTTTCAGCATCATCCACGTCACGAACCGAATGGAGAAACTTTTGTTCTATCCCATCTAAACGTCCGTCGCCCCCACAAAAGGGTGTAACTGAGAATTTCGCTATGTCCCGTTTTAATAAATCTCTATTTACAATTCCGCGCTCGCCGAGTGGAAGGCTTAAGCAAAGACATTTTTCTTCATTCGCAAGTGTGTGCTAACAAAGTCGGTGTCGCGAGACGCTTGGGACGTTTACCCTTCTCAATCTCTAACTATTCGGTACAATCATAATGCTTGGAGCTGTGACTGGGCGCATTGTGTACGCAAAGTTTTATTTTAATCTCGGTTTATTTAATCACCTCGTTAATTTGAAGAGAGGAGATAAGGAGTTGCCAACTCAAGCGCTAACAATAGGTTCCAAAATCGTGAGTGCTCTAAATGAAGGTGTATGTCATATCTTATAACGTATTTTTATGCTTTGATGATAATAAGTAGAAACGAAAATAACAAAATATTATTAAGATTATTTCGCACCTTTGCACACAAAGTAAAAACGAAAATGGAATCTAAACAATAAGGGGCAATTTTCACGAAACAAAACCGCAGGTGTTGTTATTAGTTTTTTTCAATTAATACCCTAACAAGCAAAGGATTTTGTGCTTTGTACCAATTTAAACTAAAGAAAAGAGATTTTTAAAATAATAGAATGTAACAAGCTCACTAAATCGCCTTACGTAAGAACTGTGAAATTGGAGTTTCACCGTTGTCTCCTACGTATTCAACCACATAATCCAGATTAAGTAGGCAATTATTTTCACGCCAGGTGGAGAAAGTAAATAGACTTGCCGAGACACATGCAGGTCACCTTACGAGAATGTCTATGAAATTGTGGAAATAGCTGATAATATGGTAGTTCTAGAATTTTGATTGTAATAGAAAAGTTTGCGTAGGCATTTCCATAAAAATACTTACGAATACATTTTATTGAAATTGGATTTCTTTGTTATAGTTATTCAATAATGAAATATTTAATCTACAGTTTTCTATAGATTTAAATAAGTGGCTTTTTTTCATAGTGATGTTTTCGTAGGAAGTACAAAACAAAAGTTTTTAATACCTAGATTAGACACACCATAATAATAAAATTGCAGTTGATTTGATTCAATAATTACTATACATACAATATTAAAGTCAAATTAACCTATTTGTATTCAACAATCACAACACAAGCACTTTACCTTAAAACTTTAGAGAGTAAAACACCTAGTTTTGTACTCAAAGAAATAATTTTGATGCATTTAGTATTAAGCAGTCGTATTCAAGAGTGTAGCCCGCTCTCATACGTTGCCCGCCGGGTCACTCATAAATTTCAATGTTCTATTCTAGCTAGCGTACTTTAAGTGAAATATCTACCCCATTTGGGGATCCTAACACCCAAACAACTAGATGAAGCCAATGCTCAAATGGTTCTTGAAATAAAATAGAAAGTGTTTTTTTAACCATTCCTGATTTTTTTTTATAGATAGAGTTTCCTCTAAACCCTATATGGAAACCCTTACTACGCAAATAAATGATTTGATTGATTCATTGATCTAATTTCTCCTACCAATTTTGAAAACATTCATCTTGACTTTGCAATTTGCATCCACATAAATTATTTTGGATATACTTATTCAAATCTAAACGAGCGCGCTTAGATTTGAATAACGTGTGTCACTGCTTGAAACTTACCATCAGAAAAGCAAACTGCATAATTTATATTCTTATATTGGACATGAAAGTAAATTACTAAGTATACTTAGGTTTACTTTTTGTTCATTTTTGGTTAAATCACAAAGTGTAAAAAAATACTAGCTTGGTACCTTTTTGTAAGACGCTACCAGTGGTAGAGTTCGTTATAAAAACAAAATGTAAGAAACATATAGCTCTAGTTTTGTGGTAAGCAATAATTGTTTGCAAGAGCCGCAGAGTAATGAAAACAAGTGCTTTATTTAAATGGCTGGCCCCTTATTTGAGTTAAGGCTATCTCGCACCTGAGCACGGGGCTTAAGGAAAGGATGCAAAATAAATATTTTCTAAATGGAAAGGATGAAGGGCACGCTCCTCCGATAAGTTTTCTAACGTGGGCAAGCGAACTACTTAGTTTGCGTAGGTTCCGACATCGCTTCTAATTAAGCGATTGCTTGTGCTTCTGAAGCAGTATTGAGATACCCTACTTGTAGAGGATTGGAATATTACCTGCTCTTTTTATGGAATGCTTAGTTGCCATGTTTGATTGGGTGTTTGTTTTCAACCATGATAATAAACTTAGCGAATGGCGATTTCCAACTGAGTGTGACTTGCTTTTGTCTGTGTTGCACATAAGCCAGTTTTTTTTAAAATTAATAATAGTCAAGCGTTTGACTAACACCTCACCTGATGGAAAGTGCCGGTGTGGGCGAGGATGGAGTACGCTTGGCTATAAGAAACTGATTCACTCTGAACTTGCAGACACCGAGATTGTAGCAGTTTAGCAAAACATACGCCGGTAAGGAATTCCACTCTTTGCTCGTACTTATAATAAAGGTCGATGCATAACGTTAAGTTCGAGTCGGTTCCAATATTTATTTATCATTCGTTAGATAAGTGACATGTTTTCATGACAATAATTTCATAATTAATATAAAAGTCGCCTATGTCTGATAGACAAATAAATAATAAAATATGAGTGTAAAACCCGTATGCATCCATATGCATATTTACTTTCTTTGTAGCATTTGAAAGATTTTTTTAATGTAACGATAAAACAAATAACTTGACATTTTAATTAGGTACAATATTGAAACTGATACGTAACAGGTGTAGGGGTTCGGTGTGCGCAAGTTTCAAGTGAACTTTTATGGATGCATAAAGGTAAGAAAGTTTGTTTTTTATTCCAACCGTTGTTGTTTACTTAAATACTGTTTTTATTGTAAAAAAACGTTAGTATTTTATACTATAGTCTACTTTTTGTGAAATTTATGTGCAAAGATATTGAGTGCCTGCCTATAATTGCAGACAGTTTTTATTTTTTTCTGTGTTGATTTGTAATAAAAATGTTTGGACATTTCTTACTCAATGTGACTCAACCATCCGCGTCGTTATAATTCAAGTAGTTTGGAAACATAAAGTAAGATAAACGTTACGATCGGAAACTAATAATAATTTCATAGAAAAACTTACACAACAAGTTACAAGTATTTTATAAAATCTCAACTCGAGCGTCGCTCCCCTTCTCTAGGCTGTAATCCTTCCTATCTCACGGCTCATCTTGTGAGCAATAATTCTACTGTAGAGATTATTTTTCACTCTTCAAGCAAGTTTTAATGTCTTTTAAAATAAAATTAAGTCACATTCAACGCTTTTACTTGTAAGCTCAATTGTAAGCTCTTTGAAATGTTAACAGTAAATTATTCTGGAACTCTTTTTCCGGACGGCTGAAGATGTAGTACAAAATAAGTAGGTTAGCTAGACTGATTATGCTATTATAGCAGAATCAGCCTGTAATTTTCCCACTGCTGGGCCTACTCTCGGCAGGAGAGTGAATGGGGTCTTAAACCACCACGCGGATCCAATGCGAATTGGTGGATGTCACATAGGTACCTACCATAGAATTTTTCTGAAAATATGTGATAAATATGAGAAAATATCGTGAGGAAACCGGCATGTCTTTGACATGCCGGTTTCCTCACGATATTTTCCTTCACCGTTGCGAGAACGTGGGATGCATACATAGATTTTTCGACCGAACAAACCCATTTACGCGTGACTGCCACCGGGAATCGAACCTGCGGCCATCAGATCGCAAGGCAAGGGCCTCATCCACTCGGCCACAACGACCTGTCACAAAATAAGTAGGTTGTCTCTGCGAAATGAAGGAAAAAAAGGCTATTTTGCGATAACGGTTGATGATTTAGATCAATTATCTAGAGACGGCAGTTCCGGTTTTAAACATTTTGAACTTTATTTTCCACCACAATTACAAAGTCCAATTCCCCGCCCGCCCTAGGTAAACTTCCCGAAATTAGCATAAAAATTAAATCAACATTTTCGTGAACGAAATGGCAAGTAATTATTTTGTAACTGAGACTGGCTTGTGATAATGTAAAAGAATAAGTGGGTCTATTAATGGTGGGCATGTTCAACACCGTCTCGATCGTGACCTAATTAAGTTCCGTTCGTTTCTGATATTGTTCTAACTTCAGCAGACTTCATGATTCGACCCGAGTTTGTCTGAATGAGTCTTCTTTTGCCCTCATTTACGTAGCGTAGTAACGCTGGAGACCCAAATTAAAAAAGAATGTAAACTTATTGACTGCTACTACCGGTATGAATCAGAAATACTTTAAAATACATGTAGGTACTGTACGTCAGGGTTATTTTTGTTTTTTTTTTATGTAACAACTCTATGATAAAAATAATCAAGGTTCAGAAGTGAACAAAATTGCGAATAATTGAAAAAAAACTACTTTCTTCTAAAAACTAAAGTACTGAACCGTATTTGATAAAATAAATTAAAACGGTTTATAAAGAACAAAGTTTTGAGGTAACAAACATAAAAAACATTCAGTCGATAACCTGCTCCTTTTTTGAAGTCGGTTGAAAATTTAACTTAAATACTATGTATTTATGTAGTAAAACCTTGAGTTTACCAGTAGACCCTAGTCACAAGAGCATTTTATGTGCAGGTAGTTAGTTTCACATGTTGGCGGCCATGACAGAGGGTTTCCGATACAAATCTCGATCCTTTCCCTCATCCCACGCCAAGAACGCGGGAAGCCGCCCTGTCAGCCAAGATATTTATAACAGCTTATTCTGGAACGTTTCCATACAACGTTACTGTGACTATATGAAATAAATATTTATATCATACTCGCTTAACAAATAAACAAACATTCACACACTCACACCCCTGCACTAGGATTTCCTGTGTCGCAGGTAGCATGGACACATACAAGACATCACAACATCCAAGACCCGAGAACAAACATTTGTGTTCGTCACACAAATATTTGCCCCGGCCGGGGATCGAACCCGGAACACCAAGCTTCGTAGGCAGGGTCACTACCAACTAAGCCACGGTGTCGTCTTTAAATTTTTATAATACTTTTAAAACCGACTTCAAAAAGGAAGAGGTTCTCAATTCGGCTGTTTTTTTATTTATGTTTGTTACCTCAGAACTTTTTGTAAATAAGCCGATTTAAAAAAAAATTTTTGTTTGAGAGGGTATCCTTTCAGATTCGTCCCTGGATACAATTTTCATCAAAATCAGTTCAGTTTAGTTTTATCAAATTACTGAATAAAACCTCAATTCTGGTACAAATCTTTGTCAAACTATTCGGCATAGAATGGTGAATAAGGAAAAAAGTAACTCATTTTAATTCAGGCCCATTGTAGATTATGCAATGCAATAGAAAAATAAATCGAGTGCTACGGATGCTACGCCGTAGCACTCAGTGACTTGAAATTAAACATTTAGTAGTACATTCTATTTACTGAAAGATCTCTACTTATTAGTTCAAGTCTGAAGCCGGGTTGGCTAAGTAGGAGTTGCCTCGACTTTCGATCCGAATGTCGTGAATTCGAACCCGGTCGTACACCAATGGGTTTTTCTAATCAGAACATATATGTGTGCATTAAAACATGTGCTTAGCGGTAAAGGAAAACATCGTGAGGAAACCGGCATGTCATAGAACCTAAAAGTTAAGTAATTATTATTATTTAAGTAATAGTTAGTTAATTCTAATGCTTATTTGGGTTAGAGGTTACAAATGGTCTGCACTGATGTCCCGCTATGGGGTGTATTGTGCATTGACCCCTTGTTAAACTAACTTTACCCCACCCAGCCTAGCTCCCAAAATAGCGGAGCCCTGGGTTGTAGAATAGGTTATAGCAAAGAATAACTAATATTATGTACAGTTATAGGTAAAATTGCTGAAAATCGTTTTACTGACTAATCGATGTTTATTGAAATCCTGCTCTTCATAAAAATGATGTATAGCGCACTGGTAGATATTATTTATGAAAGACATTCACCAACATTCCAACCCAGACTCGATTAGGTACCTATCTATGGTCCAATGTTACTCATCTTTTGTGATTTATTTAGTGATTGCAATATTTTCGAGGACATTATCATGTTCAAACATTTCATCATTATCTAAGTCCAGTCTGTAGGGAGTTATTTTATCCTACTCTTTAGGAGAACGAAGAAATTACTTTGAATCAAAAACCCAAACAGATTAGTGGAAAATTTGAAAGCCACTTAGTTTTGGACCAAAAACCATTACAAAGGCGCAGTTAAACCGTAGAGCATTTCGAGTACCTTTCTCACAAAAGCAAGTATCAAAATGATGGACCATCCTTGGCCATGCTTAATTAAGTCACGAACTTTTCGTAGTGGGCCCGTTTCTTTCATAGGTAATCATGATCGGAAAGGAATTTCAGAAGTCAAGGAGGACTCAGTGAGGATTGTTAACGACCTCACTTGGGCACGTACCAATCGAAGGCTCTACCTTATACCTACGAGTACATAACCTGGTGGTGAGGTGATAAGTGCCTATGAATGATTTATTTGGTTAAAACTGTCTTTTGACGTGGGCTTTGACTTTTAACTAGAATCGATACAAACCTGAATGGTTAGTTATTACTAAAAATAGGAAGGTAAGTTCCATCAAATTAACTACATAGCTTAAAGTTTATAAACATTGAAAACCCAACTGCCAAATATTATTGGAAAATTGGATTTTTGACACTGTAACTTTATTCAATGACATTCCTATGACTAAAACAATTTAGGTGCCTTACAGCTGTCATTGTGGATTTAGTTTTTAAATTTAAGGTTATGACACTGGTGTAACCAATACAAATCTAACTTTAGTTTACTTTAATTAATTTTAGTTTAGCCTGCAAGGCGACACATACAGTAAGACATAACATACCTACTCTCGAAAAACATAATATACTTCCTTTTATTTTGTTTGTTTCTTTGGGGGTGAACAATTAAGTGTAGGTTCCTACACCCCAAATAATTACTATCTATCTATCTATAAGCGCTTGCCAATACCTTATTTGGGCTAAAAAGCTAAAACAAAATAATTCACCGAACCAGGTTTTAATGTCCTAATGAATAAACCTATCGTATAATTCCTAACACCCTTCATTTGGTATTACCCGAGTATTCATAGACTATCCTCTCGACTAGTCTATAAATTTACTAAACGTGCCGACCGCAGCTAGGAATGATTAGCGGACACTCGGCAGTGGACAATGGACATTTCATATTTCAGTTCGCTTTGGTTTCTGAATTATTTTATTATTCATATTTATGAACATAACTAAAAACTAACTAGAATTAAAAACGGTTGATAATAAAAAAATATTTCGTAGACCTGCTACGGGAAAAAACGATATATGTCGTTATACCTATATACCTACATATACTTAAGATCGTCTACATCGTAGACTCTACATCTATCATATGTATTATTGTAACTATCTATAATAATTATTTATAAATTATATGTCAACGTAAAACTGTAAAAACTAATAATTTACAATTTAACGGTTTGAAAATCGTTAAATTGTAAACTGTCGAATAATTGTGAACGCTCTCTTTTAAATAGACCAACTACTGATTGGTAGGTTAGGTTGAACTTTCTTATTGGTTCTTTACAATTTTTCGTCATTTTGTAATTTAACGTGTTTGAAAACCGTTAAATTTTCACGTTAACATATACCATAACACACATAAACATAGTACCAACTCTAGAAACGATTCGAGACATGCTACGGGCGCGTAGTGTAGGTAAATCAAGTAAGTACTCTACGCTTTATTATCTTTGTACAAAGCAGCACAAAATGAATGTCTACAAAAGTACAAGATTATGCTGTATCTTAAGATTTAGATTTCATCCAGCCATTAGGAATGTGAGAAGTAAAGCAGGTAGGCACTCAGGAACCTGCTCATGATAGATGTTTTAAAATCCAAGACCTGCTAAGATTAATAACGCCATTACTCATTGCGATGAATCCGACTGGTCGACTCGATTTATTAGTGAGAATAATATTCATCAGCAGATAGAATACTTAGGTATAGACAGCACTTATTTAGCACATCCTAAAATTATCGCATAAACAACCTAGCTAGCTTTGTGTGCATTTCACCGGAGATATTTCAAGTTCTGAGGAGGCATCGAGCGACCCATTTTCGTAAACTTTCACATATTTTATTGTTCTTTTTTTTAATCAAAGTAGTGATGAAATTAACTAGGTGTTCTCCCAACGGTAAGAAATCATACTCATATTCATACGCATGTCCAGAACAGTGCTACACAGAACTTTAAATCACATAGGCCGGTGCTACACTACGAATATAGAGCTCGTACGCTTGTTATTAGATAGGTAAGTATTTTTTAGTATTTAGATACTCGTACATAATTAAAACTACGAAGAAGATGTGATTTGTATGTAGGTAGGTTCTACCATCAAAATAGACATTATATCATCACTTTTATGCATGAATAAAACATCTCTCTTAGATACAGACGTAACAAAAGTACCTAGTCTAGACATCGAAATATCATGCCTGCCTGCTTTTGGATGAAAACAATCCTTCTTACTTATCTCCTAAATTAAATTAATACCCAATTTTCACATAAACCTACATATGGTTCATAGGTTAGTTAGGTACCTACTTATCTAGCTTAGCGTAATTTCTCACCTTTACCACTGACATCAGGTCAAAACACAGCCCAAGATAGAACTTAATTCCATTAATTATGTGCGTATAATTTCACAATTTTAGACGTAAGGGCTCTTTTGGATTAGTCTGTCAGTCAAAGGCAGACAATAGAATTAAAATATACCTAGCTCCTACAACGCTTTGTGTAGAAACAAGCAAAAATACGTAAAGCCACCTTTCGACGGTGCGAGAATCTACGGATTTGTTCACGGACTCTATGTAAACACAGAAATAAAATGTCTATCTCGCACCACGCAGCGATCTGTACCGCGACGGACGTATCGACGTATCTGCGCTACCATGTTCGACACTCTTCCCATGGTGTGGCGGCGGTGCGGGCTGATCCGCGGAAGCTCGCACCGTTCGGAGAGAGCCCTATGTAGTAATTAAAAATAAGTAGCTATACGTAGGTACCTATATAAAATTTAATTTGCTGAAGTACGTGTTTGATATGGCTTATTATTCATATACCTACTCTACCGGTAACCCATGTTCCCCTTGATAACCTTATTTACTTACCACCTTGTAGGTAAGGTCAGTGCTACAAAATGCTAAATATTTTTATTACAGAAGGAATAAATAAAAAGTAATACCTACATAAATAAAATATAAATAATTATAACGTAGATAATTAGTTCTGAACTAAAAAGTTCATTATGACTTACTCTAACTTATCTATAATTAAAATAAGACAAATTACTTAATTTACACTTAGGATTTTTTTAAATGATGAAATGTTTGATTAGGGCCTTTTTTTATTGATCGCTCATTCTTTTACGAATTTTAGTAACCAAGTACCAAACATTTTCCATATCTTTACCGATGGTATGTATCGTATTAAATAGTAAGCTTCCGGGTCCTAGTCTACATCTATGCCAGATTTCATCTCAAAAGGTTCAGTAGTTTTGGCGTGTTTGAGTAACAAACTTCCATCCATCTACGTTTCTCCATACAATTTTTTTTAAGTGCGATAAAGGTAACTACCTACCTACCTATTTGATTTGATTTATTCAGGATGCAAGTTATGATTGTATGAATGTTTAGCTACTTTTACTGTTGACTGTATTTAGAATAGGTACCTCCTATACTGACAAAGACCTTTACTCTACATCTCTATATGTAGGTACTTACTGGCTGCAATTTTTCGCTCGGCTGGCTTTCAGTGGACAGACTCTATGCATCTCCCATCTCTGAGACGAGCGCGAAGATTTATCGTATTATATTTTGCATATAAAATGCAGCAAACTAGTACCTAATACGGTCAGCATTAAAAGTTAATGACCACATATTCAGTTTTTCAAAATCGCTATACACCATAGGTATTGTTATATTTTTGACAATGTGGTGTATAGTTAATTTGGACTTAAATGTTGTTTATTGAATGCCCACTACCGCTTGTCGTGTTGAGCAATTTAGGTATAATAAACGGTGTAAAGCGATTTTGAAAACGTGAATGTGGTCATCGACTATTGATGCTGACTGTACTAGGTTGCTGCAGTTTATATGTTTTTTTTAAATATTTTTTATACCTATGCCTAAGGTATATTGTAGTCACATTTTTTCAGTCATATAAGAGATTTAAGATTTTATTTTTTTTGCGCGGCGATACAGCGCTGATGAAACCGCTCTTACCTATAAGCAAAGGATTGTGAGGATCGAGTTGAACATTTTTACTCAATCACGCCTAAACGATTGGATTAGGCTGCTTATACTCAGGAAGAAACTTGTAGGTACTCGTAGAGAAGAATAGTCTTAGTTCAAGGCCTGGAATAGGAACTACGTTACCTATTTAAAACGGTAGGTACCTATACTCTCCTTTTTATTATTCGTAGGCGTAGCGTAGTTACAGTCCAAGTCCGAAAAAATAACAATAGGTACGTACAGACAGCGTCATCGATAAGTATCCCCTTGCACAAGACACCCAGCTTCAAATCTCTTCAAAACGCCGCCGCTGAGTACGAAGAAGTTTTGCCTTCAAAAATAAGTTATATTTTTATATGTAAGCTATGTTTTATGTAAGCCTAATTATAATTTTTTACTATTTTTTGAAGGAATTTGAAGCTGGGTCTTGTGCAAGGGGGATACTTATCTATGACGCTGTCTGTACATAGGTATTTGTTTACTTGAAATTATGTGTAGTCTCTCCTTGACAATCAAACAACACTAGTAGTGCAAAGTTCAAGCTTTAGCAAACTGATTTGAGTTTCCAATCGACCTGAAAGTTTAATTCGTGAACAACCAAAGCTAAGCTAGTCGCTACGTAGAGTAGCTTCTGTGTCAACTTTTCAATAGGAAAGCTAGACAATAGCTCGGCATGCTATTGATGCGGATATTTGAGGAAATTGATCCTTCAGTAAACGCCATAGCGTTCGAAATATGTTGTGTGTGTTATTGTAAGGTTGTAATAAGCTGGAGGAGAATGGAAGGGCTCTCTGACGGTCAGCGATCCACTCACTCGACCTATTGAATGACGAGTTAGTTCGGTTTAGTCTTTTCTTGTGTCTAGCATGTTCCACTTTATATCTTTTTAAGTTTTTCACCTCATTTTAAGTGTTCCGTAGGTACTTAAAGGCGAACGTGTAAACTCTATTAGGTACCGTACTGCCGTTTTGGAGCGAAGCCACACTGTTCCGTTGCGTTGAGTTGTCTCGCAGTTTTCCCTTCTCCGTTGCGTTGCGTTGCGTCGCATTTTTGTACTAGCATTTTCCATACATACTAATATTACCTATACACTAATAAATAATGTGTAGGTAGGTACATTACATTTATATAAGGTTTGTTTGTTAGCTATGATCACTCATCAAACCGCTTGTTGTTTGTCAGTTTATTAATACCAAAGGTATGCTTTTCTAATTATTATAATAAAGAGCAGGGAATAAATTAAACAAGAATATTTTTCTTCGTTGTTTATTACATAATGTTCATGACATTTTCAGCTACCTACTGATGATAATGAAATCGTTTAGTACCTAGGTACCATCTAAAACCCGACACTTTTTCAAAAACTAGCGTTCAGACTGGCTTTTACCTTTACAGGGCCTGTTTAAATCTGATTAGTTTCAATGCAGGTGTAAAGTGCAGATGGCAGTGTGTAAGAACCTCGCACCTGCACTATGCAGTCACTGCATTATAAGCAAAACTGCATTGCAGTGACTGGCAAAGTGTACAGTCAGCATCAAAAGTCGATGACCATATTCAATTTTCAAAATCGCTTTGCATATTATATTTTTAAAAATGTGGTGTACTTACAGTTAATTTTGAACTTTGATGACAATCATCCAATACTGGAGCGTCATGTTGTCATGTTAAGCGATTTAGGCATAATAAATGGTGTAGACCGATTTGAAAATCTGAATGTGGTCATCGACTTTTGATGATGACTGTACCTGCACTGCAACTAACCAAAATGCAAAAAGGCCTTGACTATAGTGAAAAATCATCACAAAGCTACGCTAATAACTAGAATCAAACTTAACAGTTTATAACAATTGCATTTTTTCTGAAAATCTTTACATCAAAATACAATTTTACAGAAACTGACATGGCTTTGAAAAGGAATAATTTTAGTTTTCCATCCGTGAATAATACCGAATTATTCCCATTTGTCACCCTGCTCTGTCACCCTAAGGAGACAGATAGGCCAAAAAAGTTCTATCTGTCCCCGTTTCAGCAACAGAGTGACAGATGGAACTTTAAACCATTTTGTTACTTACTAAGTACTAAGAGATGGCTTTCATGAGAAAATTGTGTATAGTTACTTAATCTTCAAATAAAAACCGTCTGTCTGTCCGACCGAACGCCCGGGCTTCATTCCGTAAGAGGTTTTATATCGCCTACATAATAAATCTATTTAGAAGCAAAAGTATCGTAATCGAACCTCCTTTTATCTACTTTACGAGTAAAATAACCAATATTTATTATTGTCTTCCAATTTATATTGAATAAAAATTGCTGTTAAAAACTTCGAGAATCTAGCCAAAAGAGACGTCATACGTCAGAATGATTGCCATTTTTTACGGGGGACGAGGTAAACACGCATCGCACACGCGCCTAACAAAATCTTATTCATGTAAACGCACACTATAATAATCTCGCACACCATCTTAAATATGCACTTGCACACAGTTATCAAATACACCGTATAGTTCACGCAAGGTTATAAATGGCCAACAGAGGGGAAGGCCTTGCATTAACATCTCCTTTGGCTAGATTCTCGAAGGTTAGAAAGTATAGATTAAAAAGTATAAGTGCCACTAGATTCGTTCAAAGATGTTAGTTAGATATTCAAACAGAATAACTTACTTGTAACATAATTTATTATGAAAAACTTGTAATTTTTACAATTTCATGTTATTATGAGAACTACCTTATATTATAGATAAAGTTAGTATGTAAAGTGAATTTTAGTAGCTTAACTGATCAATATAAAAAATGTAGTCATCAGTAGAAATTCTAAGAGATTACAAATATAGCTTAGAGTTATTCTTACGATAAATTGTTATGGCAACCTTTAATAAAAAGTTTTAACTAGATAGTCCCATAAGAGCAGAAAGATTCCAAAAACGTCAAAAAGTCAGATCCAATAAGAGGTAGGTATAAGAAAAAAAACGAGCCTAAGACAGTAAAATGTTACTCGTCTGAGACAGAGAAAGCTTACATCACTCGCTCAGCCGAGCACTCGGCACTATGTTTATACGTACTGAGTAGACAGTGCTCGCGGCCGAGTACTCAGTACATGTGATCAAAGCATTATAGTAGTCGCATATTATGTGTAACATCTGAAATCTCATTTAAAAGAAGGATATTTACTTCATTTTTCTGAGGTTGGTAAAATCTGACGGCTAAATTCCTGTTACACACTTCCGTTACATTTCACGAAATCACTGCCACAAATTGACAGAAAACGAGAGGAAAGATGTTACAGATCACAAAACACTTCTTCTTCTTCTTATCTTATCACCAGTTCTTTCGAGCTAGTGTGTTGAAAGGATTTTAAGTCAAAAACACTAAAATAACCATTCGAAGGCAAACAAAATTTTTGGTTTACATAGAGATGGCTATCATAAAACTAAGTTATTTCGAGTGGTAGTCAGTCATTGGTTTAATAAAATATAATAATTAAAATAACAATACGTCCCCCACGACAAATTTAAATATGTATTGTCATCTAAAAAGTTGTATGAAATCGGTATTAAAATAAGTTAATTATAATTGTTATCACTTTGCATATTGCCACTCTTTAGCACTAAAGCTACGTATTATACAATATTATGGGAAACTTATGCCAACTTGCACCAAACTTTCAAAATTCCTAAGCAATTACTTAAATCGCTTGATAGTTCTTAACGTTCAGAATCTGGACTGTTAAGAACTACTAAGCGAGTAAAGTAATTGCTTAGGGACTTTGACAGTTTGGTGCAAGTAGGCATTACTGTCTTACCTTATATTTTAATAAATTAGTGTGATTCTACAAAGTATTTCAGCAAAATATTATTAGTACTAAAGGTTTTTTCTACCTAAACTTATACCTAGATCACACGTACCGAGTACTCGGCCGAGACAGTAAAATGTTATTCGGCCGAGACAGTGAAATCTTACGTCACTCGCTCAGCCGAGCAATCGGCGCTATGTTTATACGTACCGAGTATTCGGCCGCGAGCTCGGCTGCTCGACTCGACTGCTCGGCTTAGCGAGTGACGTAAGCTTTCACTGTCTCGGCCGAGTAACATTTTACTGTCTCGGCCGAGTACTCGGTACGTGTGATCTAGGCATTAGTGTCGATTCTAACTATTAAAATAAAACGAGCGAGCCTAAAAGTAGTTGCATAAGATGTGTAATATCTGACATCTCACCTTGGTAATAAGCATCATTTAAAATTGGAACGATTCTGAGGTTGTTACCATCTGACGGCCAACTTACTGTTACACACTTCCGTCCCATTTTCACGAAATTACTCCCACAGATTTTCAGAGAGCGAGAGGCAAGATGTAACACATCAAAAAACGCTTAAAATATAAAATAACAGTTAAATTGGGTAGTTAAAAGATATCAGGGCGATTTACGTGCTAGTCATTATATTTGTATGACTAAATAAAAATATACATAATAATAAATATTAATTAAATATACATTACAAAGCTACATCTAATAACATTTTACATTTATCGAGATTCTTTGGAAGATCGTTGACACTCACACATATCACTACATACAAACATACAACACTACATACATAATCGAGGTTTTACAAAAACATACAACCGACTTCAAGCGGACTGTTCTAGTGACCGTAGGCACCACTGAAAAGTCACAAGGAAGCAAAATACGCAACTTTGTTCACTTCAACAACTTTTTTTTTCAGTTATTTTAATTTGAATCCTAAACTACTGAAACGATTTTGCGAAAAAGTATATCCGCTCAAACAAAAAAAGATTTTTTTCAAATCGTTTAATAAATGATAAAGTTCTGAGGTAACAAACAACAAAATAAAATATTCAACCGGATTGAGACCTCCTCCTTTTTTGAAGTCGGTTGAAAATAATACAAAAACAAGGCATTATTATTATTTAGCTGGAAAAAGGAGAAGCTAAGATTTCCTTTCATCTATTAAGTTTACTTAATAATATAATGTTTGCACATGAAAATAGTTAAATTTAATTTAATTTAATTTAATTTAATCTACAACATAAAAAAGTATCTAACAAAACTTTAGAATGTACTGATATTGCTTTAATACACGATATGGTTTTATTTTCACGTGATATAAAATTTCCATAAAGGGAAAATAATTTTACAGACCCCGTCTCACACTTCTAAAACTTCAAAAGCCCACAAAAATGATCTTCCAAACAAATCATAACTTTATACAATTCCGGTTCAAAATAACATCTAACTAAAATAATTATATTATTAACTTAGCTCAGCTACAAATCGCTGTTTAAATATTTAGGCCTTGAAACTTCTAATTTAAAAATCTGAAGAAAGTTAAGAAATACTTTTTATTTCGATACAATATGAACACAAAATTTCACAAAACACACACACTGAAATACTGGAATGTATTAAAAGAATGCATTTTTTAAGTTAAGTCTGTTTAGTTTAAATTTAGACACAGAATCTTTTCAAATAGCTGCTCAAATAACCAGTGGAACTTTACATTTAAAGGCCAACATACAACCTTTGGGTCGGATGTACATGTTTCATACCCCAACGTATATCATCATGCGTCATACACTTTTGTCGTCATACAAAAAGCAATTAGCTTTCGCGCCAACATCAACAAAAGCTCAAGTCCCCACTTCCCACAATAGCAGAGGAACAGTGAAACTGCCCCAATCTGCATCATTCGTAACCTTTACCTAATGATTCTGCTTTCGCGCCAACATCAACAAAAGCTCAAGTTCCCATTTCCCACAATAGCAGAGGAACAGTGAAACTGCGTTATTCTGCATCATTCTTAACATTAACCTTTACCTAGCGATTCTGAGTACTGCATCGGTTATAGGGGTTGCGTGGCCGTCTCGCCCGGCAGCGAGTGAACGCGCGCCGACAGGAGATTGTGCAGAATGAACACTGCGGGCTTCGGGCTGCCTTCCATGTCTAGTTCCTGAGTAAATATAAGTCAAATTAATTATATATTTCGTGGCGACACAAATGGTTGAGAGAGAGTATTGGACTAGACAGCCACGCCCGTTGCCAGATTAGGAAAAACATGTGATTAACGTTAGTGTTTATCCTATGTACTTGTGACTTTGTGCAATAAAGCATTTTCTATCTATCTATCCTGATAGGTTTTTTTATCCTGTGTAATGTTTAAATATTATAATAAACTATCAGTATAAGGGTGCGTTTCCACTGAAGCGGAACTGGGCGGAGTGGCTTCGAGAATCTAGCAAGCGGAGTGGTGAGGAGCGGACCGTGAATTGGCCAATCACAGTGCTTGAAGACCACTTTGATAGGCTCATTCATAGTCCGCTCCTCTCCACTCCGCCCAGCACCGCTTCAGTCTAGATGCATCCTAAGGGGCAGTGTGGTACACATTACTTCTTGGAGGAGTAGAATAGACGGGAACTTGCCGTGAACGATTCCCGACGTTAATGTTACAAATTGTATAAAATACTCACGACAGTATCGTCATCGGCGAAGTGCAGCCACAGCGCGCTGTTGTCGTCGTCGGCGGAAGCGCGTAGAGCGTGCAGCGGGCGGCGGTAGAGCGCGCGCGCGCCGCCGCGGCCCAGCGAGCCCGCCGCCTCCCACACGCACACGCCCGTCGCGCCCAGGGCGAGCCGCGCGCACCCGCCGCGGAACCGACACCCTGCACCATGCATCTTGCCTTTAGCTATTTATATAAGCTTAACTACATAATACCTACTACTAATTTTATTACCTACATAACATTCCGGTATGTAATATACTGTTAATAAATAAATAAGCACCAGCTCAACCAAAATATTCTCCACAAACACGACCATTGTAGTTTTGTAAACCTACTTATCATCACAAATTAAACTGACCTCAACTCAACCAAGTTATACTTACCATATGCATGACCAAATAATAACATTAAGTCAAATACCTAATTATCTCAGATTTACTCTATAAACTGAAACATAAAGCGAAAGAGTGCTAGCCCCCACAACACAGGTTTTATCTAGGGTGGAGGCTAGCGAACCAACTACATGTAAGTACTTAACTATCTGTATCCTATAATCCTAATGACAACCTACTCCAATGTTATACCTAATAATCAAATACTAGTTGTTAGACCGTGCCAGCAGCGGAACCACCGCTCGCGCCGCACGCGCCCAGGGCGAGCCGCGCGCACCCGCCGCGGAACCGACACCCTTTGCACGAATTGTGAATTCAGATGCGTGAGGACATTGCGTGTTGGTAAATATAAGAAAGTACATGTGCATATTTCAACCTTGATACATTTTTTACTATTCCCTATACTCTCGAATTGATAAGCCCAGTTGAAAAAATAAGGTGATTTTTTCAACTGGGCTTATCAAATGTATATATATGAGTATATGTATAACTTGATCATGATCGCATCTCTATTTATTATTTATTGATCAATTTACTGCATGAACAAGAACAAGCTGTGTTGGCCGAGTGGGAGGCGCCGCGACTTTCGTTCCGAAGGTCGTGGGTTCGAACCCCGTAATACATCAATGGATTTTTCTGTTCAAAAAAAAAAGTGTTCATTAAAACACTTGCTTAACGGTGAAGGAAAACATCGTAAGGAAACCGGCATGTCATAGAACATAAAAAGTTTGAAAAACATGCGTTAAGTGCACGAAAGGAGCCTCTTCGAGGCGCACTTTAAATCCTTTCACCACACTGGTTCGAAAGAGCTAGTGACAATGACACATGAAACCGTATCATGCTTGATGTCAACAGCTCTTGCGATGTCCATCATCCTAATTCTAATTCTAATTTGGGGAAGGGGTTACATAATGGTCTGCACTGACGTCCCGCTGTGGGGTGTATTGAGCATTGCCCCTTTTTTGCACTAACTCTACCCCAGCCAGCCCAGCTCCCCAAAATAGCGGAGCAGGACCCTGGGTTGAGTCCATCATCCTTTAGCTAAACTTACGGAAGGTGAACTCCGGTTGCGCCCTAACCGCGTGGTGCGCGCCATCGACGAGCGCCCCGGCCACGGCGGCCAGGTCGTGCGGCGTGTCGGCCCTCAACGCACGCACTGCCAGGCCGGCTGGTGTGCCCGCGCGCACGCCGAGCGCCGCCGCACCGCCGCCGCCGCCGCCCGCACGCCGCCACCACGCCAGCCGCGTCGCCGCCAGGCTGAAGCATTCCGACGTCGTGCACCACGCCTCGCCCGACCACGGCGCCGCTTCGTATAGTCTGAGAGAATATGTTGATTAATGCAATGAACATCGGTGTAAAAAAGTTAGTAAGCGTCAAACAAGTTATCCCTTGGCGAACCATGTTATGTTATGTGTTATGTTCTGGCGAATAAAAATCTTGAATCTTGAATCTTGAACCACGTGACAAAGATGCGCGGAATGCAATTGGTTGGAAAATTGGTTCAACGCAGCTTTGTAACGTGGTTCGCCAGACGACAACTTGTTAGACGCTTAAGCAGGGTTTAGACGAAGCCAGCGATGGCTGCCAGTCTCATTGGCAGCCAGCGCTGGCATAAAGCGCCGGTCTATTTTCCATTGGCCTCATCTAAACAACGCGGGCCCGGCCAGCGCTGGCTTGTCTGAGGACTGGCGCCAGCTTTACTGGTTTCGTCTAAGCCCTGCTTTATTATACAACAAGTATTTTAACAGTTGGCTGGTTTCCATTTTAAGTACTTATCCTTATACATTTATCCTAACTATTGGCTCTATAAAATAAGTTAGATCATTGAGATTTTAGAGGATATTAGTAAGTGATAATAAACGTACCTGAGCTCGCGATCTGTAATCGCGACGAAAGTCGGCTGCCATCCTTCACTATCGTCTGAGCTGTCAGAGCCTCCTGAAGCACTTATCTGAAAAAAAAAAATACAATCAAGATCTACATTGTGAACGAGTGGGACTTTTTATTCCCTATCGTCCAGTGTCGACGACGGATGTTATCGACTGGGAATGACCCATTTTATCAGATACTATGGATCAGGACTGAGTTAGAATGATCATAGTTCGGAAAAAAACTAAGGATAAAATATCCTCATCTCTATATCAGTGTGTTTTAAACTGTTACTACAAGCGGCTAAACTTTAATCAAGTTCAAACAAACAACTATATCTACTACTCGGGCGAATTAACATGACACCGGCCGACACGTGGCTTGGAACTTGATACTGCCCCGCGCCTCCCTGCTTCTTCTTCCTCTCATTGCGAAGCCTCATCATTACATATGATTACCAAGTATTACAGGACCTGTTCTCTATCAAGATTATCCAATTCCACGCTGTGCTTTGCAAAAAACGTCATTCGAGCAAGGTTGTTGATTCGCCCGAGTAGTACACTCATTTAAAAAACGATTATCATATGAATAAATTACATGTTCCTGCGGCGGTCGTCTTGCCAGCCAGCCAGCGAAGCGCACATCGCCTATGAGCGGGCGGAGTCGGGGGCGCGCGCGGGCTAGCGCGGCTCTAGCGGCCCTGCGCACAGCCGCGTGCAATGCGCGATGCCAGCCCGCGGCGGCACCAGCCGTGCTCGCGCGCAAAGCCAACGCGTGCATGCCGTCGGGCGAGTAGATCTCAATCGTACGCTCCTCTGGAAAAAAAACGCAGTTTATAATAGTAAGGTGATCCACACTCTGGGGAATTGCTGCACAGTGAAACGTACACATCATCGTTGGACGAAATTTACACAGTTTTTACAATAAATATACCTATACTTATTCTTAAATATTCTATATACCTCCGTGAAGTAACGTCCTACTTCCGTAAGGCGTCGATTTTATCAGCGAGGTGGGATGGGAGATACAGCGCGGCTAAATGGCCGAGACATCAGTAATCACACATAGAATATTTACTGATGATTTTATAAACTTCAACGAATGATTAGCGGGGATTTCGAGACAAAAATATTCCCGAAATCCCCACTGCAGTTGGTGGGGATTTAGACTATTTTTTTCCTAAATCCCCACTGGTGGGGATGGCCGGTGGGGATTTCGAGAATAATCCTGATTACTGATTCTCCATGATACATCACAAACTGCCAACTCCACCGAGACTTGAACAGCTGACAGTCAAAGACAAACTTAAAAGGTCAATACAATTTTACGCCAAACGCGTTGAATGCTACCAGATTATCTGGACCTCTACCAATATCTGTGGGACCTACTTACCGGGATCGTGATGACGTAGGTTCTTAGCGATGCATGCCATGAGTAGCGGCACGTAGCGCAAGTCAGCGCGGCGCTGGCGCGGCGACGGCGGCGATGGCGGTGCCTCTGCCATGTAGCCGCGCTGTATCTCCCATCCCACCTCGCTGATGATCGACGCCTTACGGAAGTAGGGCGTTACTTCACGGAGGTACTTCACTGGAACATAGATTTAAGAATAAGTATATTTTTATTTTAAAAACTTTCATGATAATAGACTAAAGGTGATTGTCCATTTTGGACATACAATTAAAAAAATTGTAACTGCCTAACACTGGTACCAGTGCAGAACAAATTGCAGTAACATTTGTTAAACAATATTTCATTGTTAAACAATCCTACTAATATTTTAAACGCAAAAGTTTGTAAGGATGGATGGATGGATGTTTGTTACTCTTTCACGTAAAAACTACTGAATGGATTTTAATAAAACTTTACAAAAATATAGCTGTTACATCAGAATAACACATAGGCTACAATTTATAAAGATACCTGCGCACGCGAAGTCGCGGGCACCAGCTAGTATTTCATAAAGATTTAAGGCATAGTCAGCTCATCAATTGTGTAACTTTGGTGGGCCTAAACTAGGATCTAAACCTAAACCACTCACTAGGAGCAATTTTACTATACCTTGGTAAAAGCTTTTTATAAATATTAATAAGTGCCCATTACTAAAACTTTGTACTAAAACAGAGTTACACATAACTTTGAATCAGAATTGTTTATTAATATGCTATAAGCTTCACCTAGTTAGATTATATAGTGTCTGGAATAACATTAGTCGGTTGTGTTATACCCCTTGTGGGTGAAGCCACATGTAACAGCTAGTGCAATGTATTTAGCACATTTGTAACTAAACTAGCTGTAGTAAGTTCACAGAAGGTTTAATTGAAACAATTAGGGTCAATAAATGAGTAGTGTTGACTCAACTACTTGAACATGAATCTCATTAATTATCTACAAAATGTTGAACATTTGAGAATAAAAAAGATATGAGTTTTTATATTCATCACAGTTGGATTAAAAGGCATGTTATAGGATCTATTATACCAATAGGGAGAAAAAATGAGAATGCAAATCATATGCCCAATTATACGTCAGTCAGGACAAGCAAGGTCTAACCAATTCATACATGCTAAACAAGTTACCTTCTAATTGCACCATTTTTCCAGCCCTTTTCAAAACCTTTACAGCCTCTTCATGAGTGGCATCTTTCAAGTCCTCACCGTTCACTGCTAGTATGGCATCACCCACATACAACTGCTCCGTTAGGTCGGCTGCCATACCCTTGAATATTTTAGATATCAATATGGGCATGTTGTTCTCTATGCCTCCCTTTATAGATATACCTAAGCCATTATTTTCTGATTTGACCACTTGTACTACACGTTTCTGGTTTGCAATAGCTTCTGGAACTTCTGTAAAGTCACTGTTGGGAGTCTCGACATTGTTATTGTTGACGGAGCCATTCAGGGTAGTGGTGGCATCGTATCCATCATCCAGACATACACTCATATAATCTTCCTCGAGGGTGCAGTGTACACGGTACCAAACACCGCGCACTAACGTCTCCAGCAGCCCAGAACGCGAGCATGTTGCGTTGGGACTATCGCTGCCCCCGCTAGACGCGCCGTTCTCCACCATTTCACTTTGTTTTCACAAGAATAATTCGCTGAGTACGCAGGATACAATGAGGAAGGAATCCAATGGTTAACAGACGGAAAAGTAACGAAACAATTAAACGTCGAGGCGGCCTATATTAATTGGTTTTCTTTTTCTAAGTAGGAATACAGTCATTATTTTTAGGGAATAGTATAATTTTCGTTGGAGAAGTTGCACCATTTGCTTGCACAATCGATCGACTTTTTGTTTTGCGGAAAGGATATTTGTAGAACAGAATCAGGGTTACCATCTTGGTTCATATTTTATTGCTACATGTCATCAAAGGAGGGCCAGATGCTCAAAATTTTACTTCTTTTGAAACTAAAGGAGTTTTTTTGTTAATAAGAGGCCGGGAAAAAACAATTTGTTAGGGACTTCTAAGTTTAACGACTGCCAGACTAGATGGAAAATGTAATCTAAGCAAAGTGGGGGGGTCGGATATTGTGTTTGAATTTCATTACTTACCCAATAGCTCCAGCCATTTGGCCTTCTTTTAATTTTAATTTATTTATGTCACTGTCACTGTCTTCAGATGACAGACAACGACAACGTGACAAGGACAACAATGCCTATGACCAGCGTTACCAGATACACGGTAATTACCGTAGATGCACGGTAATTTTGATCAAAACACGGTCTACGGTAATGGCCTAATACCGTGGTCTTTTCTACGGTATTTTTCATTACGAATTACCGTGTCACGTTTTTGCAATTATATTTATAAATGGAAAACTAAAATTTGATTAGGTAGGTACTAAATATGCGTAAATCGAAACGTGATCGTAATTTCATAAAATCGGTAGTTAATGTCTTGTCTAACTTACCTGTAAATCGTCCTTGATTTTGTTTGATGGACGTAGACGACGTAGTAAAAAATATTAAAAGTTTTTGTAAATGTTTCAAGAGACATGATATCAAAAATGAGTGCTAGCATCTATGAAAAAGAAGTAATTAGTTTAGATTAAGATAGAATTGATTTAAATTCAAATAAAACTTTTATTTTTCTGTAGTTTTTTTTTTATTTTACACGGTAATAACAAGGTATTTTTTTAACAGATGCAAGGTAATTTATCACTTAAACACGGTAATTTTAATGTGTCTCTACGGTATTTTACGAATCACCATCTGGTAACACTGCCTATGACTGAAAAAAACAGAAAATAATTGTATTGTTATTAGAGGAAAATGAAAAACGTTTTTCCTACAAATAATTAAAAATTGTTGATTAATTTCTGTGCCTACATTCAGTGAAAACGTTCTACAAAAAATAACAACTATGCAGATGTGCAGGGCTTGTATAGCAACAGGAACGGGAATGATCCCAATGAGCGAGACATTCATCAACAATTACAACAACTTTACTTGTCTGGATGTAAGTTCTTGGGCGCAAGACATGCCAATTCTAAATATTCGTGTCAGGTATTGCTTAAGTCCTAGGGCTGGTTAAAACTGACTCCATGTGATGACCCCTTGGGCCCCATGAAATTCCATTGACCGTGTGCCCTTCCACCTCATAGAGAACACATCTTCCAAATATGACTGTATATGCAGTAGTAGACTCGTCTACGATAATGAATCAATCAGTCCTTGTTACATTTAAGTTAGGTACCTATCTAAAATTCATTTAAACGAAAAAAAGATTCGTTTTCAGGTAAAACCTACTGAAGATGTGTCTCTATACATCTGTCAAACTTGCTTCGATGGGGCTTTGTTTTGCATTGAGTTTCGAAAGAAGTGCATTGCATCTGACCAGGCTTTCAAAGACTTACTACTCTCTGTAAGTATTGTACATTATGAGTCCGGTAATAAATGGCCATTAGGCCATCTGCGGCCAACTGCATGAAAAAATAATTTGAAAAAAAAAGTATTGTACATCATAATGACAAGCAATAAGTATCTATAGCTACATACTAAAGAGGATGATAAACTAAATGTGGTAATGTTTCAGAAAAATATGCAAAGGAAGGGTGAAGAGGTAAAGGTAGAAGAAACAGTAACAGTGAAGAAAGAGATAAAACTTGAATATGGTGATGATGATGATTTGTTAGATGGATATGATGATTTTGATGATGATGAATATCTCATTGATCTGAAGAAAGAAAAAGGTAATAATTAGCCTATAGCCTTTTTCAAATATGAGTGTGATCAGAGCCACAAATACCCTTATTTTATGATTTGCAGATGAAAGTAAGAAAAATTCTCTACAAACTAAAAATGTCCAGAGAGAGTGTATTGCTAAGAAAAAAATGCCCATAGATAGAATTAAAAGTAAAGTCAAGAAGGCAATATCACCTAATACGGATGTGGAATGTGGTATGTATGGTATTTTCAGTCAGGCTTGCAAATGGGGCACTAAAGAAAATAGGACTTATAAATTTGTATTGTCATTAGGCTGTGCATGCTCGCTTTGCTCACATGTGTACGCAAAATTAAATAACCATACCTACGATACGGTAGGTATGGTTATTTAATTTTGCCCCCAGCTTTTATCTTGATTTTGGCCTCTATTTTTTTTTTTAATTTGGCGATTGTTGACCTGAGGTCAATGCCCTGAACTAAAATATCCCCTCACGTCTCCCCACATCTGATGGTACCATAAAAATTAGGATAAGGGTTTAATAAAATATACTCTTTTTGCCTCAGTGCCCATTTACTACACCCCAAATGTGTTTTCTTGTAAACAAAACTAATGTGTTTTCTTGTAAAAAAAAGTAACTAAGCACCAAAATTGAACCTTATTCTATATTTTAGTATTTTGGTTTAATGAAATTAATTACGTAAAATGAACTTTACAGTTCACTTAGAATGAGCATACGCTATTTTACAGTATATGATAAGGTAGATTAATCTAATGAAAAAAAGTTATTTATTCCAGTGTACCTATTCATAATAAATATTATTATCTTTACAGGATTATGTTCTAAGATTTTCAATGATACATCAAGTTTAAATACACATCTAGAAGTACACAAATTGAAGCTCACTTGTGGTTTATGCCCAGAATATTTTATAAGTTGGCCACATTTGCTTAGCCACAGGATAGAGCATATATCTGGAGAAAAAAGATGCCATATCTGCTCCAAAAAATATTACACAGCCACAAACTTAGAGTTCCATTATATGAAAGTCCATGAATTTGCAGAAAAAGTAAGTAATAGTCTATAACTTAGACAATGCCTGAATCTGATCTATAATTGTATTATAATTAGTATGTATGAAATATCCTTTTCATACATACAAGAAAAGGGTGGGTTGCCCTGGCATCATCTTATAAATCATGGACTAAACCATACAATTTTTAATGTAGTAGAATCATTAGTAATTTTTTTATGTAAATTTTAATAATCATATAATAAAAAATATTGCAGGATGAAAAAATAAAGTGCAAGAAGTGCTCTTTAACATATACAACTGGGAGAAAACTACTGAAACATATACGCCATGCCCACTCCGAACTTAAATACACATGTGAAACATGCGGAAAAGGGTAATGCAAGAGATATCCAATTTATTGCTTCATTATCCAATGTCACACACGTCAGAATACGAAAGTGTGATGATGGAAAGATGGATGTTTGTAATTGATTGATTCAGGCGTTACTTTGCGGAAATCCATAAATATCCATATCAACAAATTATATAAATATATTTAGTAATAAATCCGCTTAATTTCTAAACAAAGGTTTTAATTAACTTAACTTTAGTTCAACTAAACCAAAGAGTCAACGAACAGAAAACCAAAGTTTAAAGATACGACACGTGTTTCGCCTCCGCCCGAAGTTTGAAACGAGAGTCAAAAAGTCTCTCGTTTCAAACTTCGGCGAGTCCACACCTCCTGATGATGCCTCGTGTAGAGGCGAAACACGTGTCGTATCTTTAAACTTTGGTTTTCTGTTCGTTGACTCTTTGGTTTAGTTGAACTAAAGTTAAGTTAATTAAAACCTTTGTTTAGAAATTAAGCGGATTTATTACTAAATATATTTTTATAATTTGTTGATATGGATGTTTGTTCCTTAATCACGCCGAAACAACTGAAATGATACAGCTGAAATTTAGTATAGACGTAGTTTATGAGCCAGAAAAGAATATAGGCTACTTTTTGTTCGCATTTGACACGTTATACGCATTTGTCCTGAAGCGGGAATCGAACCCGCGAAACCGGTTTGACAGTCCAATAAACTTTCAATTCGACCATCCGTGTCGTCAGAAGTATACCTATAGGTTTACTCTAGTGTAGAGAATATGCATGCAAGCTAACTAAAAAGATAGGACGTAAAGGCGCTTATTAAAATATATTTTTACATAAATTTTGCAGTTATACTTCATCATCATTATTGGCAAAACATGTAGCTATACATACAAACAAAAGGCCATATAAATGTGACCTATGTGATTACAGTAGTAATTTCTGCAGCGGATTACGGGTGAGTGACAAATAATTCAACTTATTTCAATAAATAGGTATAGGTACTTTTGACATAGAACAAGAAATAAAAAAAAAACTAACGATATTTCTTATATATATATATATATTTTTATTTAATCAATTTCTTATCGTTTATTTGTAAATAATCAGTCACCCAAGAGGAGTTTTCTTTCGTACTATAAGGCAAAAATAGAAAAGACCCAGACTCAAGACAAACACCGATGTTCATCACACAAAATTGTTTGTCCTGAAGCGGGAATCGAACCCGCGACACCGGCGTGGCAGTCCAACACACTTGCCACTCGACCATCCGTGTCTATAATTGAAGTGATCTCGTCAAATCTATAATCGAAAACTGTTTGCTTTCAGTCTCACAAGATAGCCAGACATACCAAGAGTAGAGTTTACTGCAAGATCTGCAGCCGAGTGTTTGAGCGGCAAGACTTGCTGGACTTGCACAAGTGTAGTGAAAAGACTAGCGCCATCTGTCCTATTTGTGGGATCACAATGGGGAATCTAAAAGGACAGGTAAGATTATAATATAATAAGAGTGAGTGGAAGTGCTCGAAATTTTTGTTGCATGATTCCACCCAGAACGACAGATACACAGACGGACAAATAAGAAAGTGACTTATTAAAAACGTAGTAAAAAATACAGTTATACTATATTATTGTATACATACATATACATACTATGTATTGATGGTACGAGAAATAAATATTTTCTATCTTATCTTTTATCAATTCGATTCCCCTCCCTGAAGCCATATTGGATTAATGTACCTACTTATTGATAAAATATTAGATAGAAAAGATTTATTTCTCGTAGGAAATGTACTTATTTAAAATGATAAAATTATTTCCGAAATCCTTACTAGCACAAAAATAACCAAAGACGTGTGCCTATTATTTGAAATATTTTATGTTCATTGTTTATAATACCTAACGGTACATATAGTTATAATTATAGCGGTTGATAGTGGGTACTTCGGGATTTCATTCCACAAATCCTCACTAGTGGGGATGGCTATTTTGATGATGGAGATTTGAGAGAAAAACCCCTTTTGCAGGCGGGCTAAGGTTTTTGTAACTTGGGTTACCATTAATAAAAAAAAAAGCTTTTATTTCCTTTACACAAATTACAAATAACATAAGGATTATATTTATTATGTGTAGGGACCGCCTATGGCGGTGAAAGCCTCCTCCAGGGTTGTCCATTTTTGCCTGTATCTAGCTGTTCTAGACCATAGTTTTGGGTTACCATTAGGTGTTTTAAATTAACCTGTTAATTTAAAACATGTTTTTGAGTGGAGACCGAGACTAGGCAAGCATAGTGTAGGACCATCTCTAGGTAGATGAAGCGCTGATCTGCCTATGCGCCGAAGATCGGGCTCAGGGTCGCGCCTTGGGAGAGACCTACGCCCAGCAGTGGACTGCTATACGTTGATTCATCATCAACTTTAAACAAACTTAAACTTAATAAATTAATTTAAACTTTAAACAGCTGCAACTTTAAAATTAATATCGATTAGAAATATAATTACTTGCAGATGGTACGGCACTTGAGAAGTCACAATGAGGCGGGCTATTACAAATGCACGAAGTGTCCGGTCAGCTTCAAGTCTAAAAGCAATCTTGACATCCACATGGACAAACACGCGGGCACGCCGAGGCATAAGTGCGAGTTTTGTGAACGAGTCTTTTACTCACCTTCGGTACTCATCAAACATCGCCGCACTCACACAGGTAAAGATATTTCAGTCTAATGGCCGTTTCCCACGGTCCGTGATATTGCGGGCGGACGCGAACCAGCCGGACCGAACGCACCATGGGAAGAGTATCGTTCGTGGAAGTGGAGACACATCCGTCGCGATTCGTCGATCATGTGAACAATATGATTTGGATGCGAATGCCAATATCGTGTTTCATTTTCAACCCACTTCAAAAAATAGGAGGTTATCAATTCGGTTGAATGTTTTTATTATGTTTGTTACCTCAGAACTTTGTTGTTTATGAACCGATTTTAAAAATCTATTTTTGTTTGAGAGGTTATTTTCAGATTGGTCCCATACAAATTTTATCAAAATCAATTAAGTAGTTTAGTTTTTATATCCAAATAACAGAAAAAAATATGTCGTCGAAGTAAAAATAATTGCGTATTTGGCTTCCCTATGACTTTTCAGTGGTGTTTACGGTCACTAAAACAGTCCAATTAAAGTCGGTGGTGTATGTTTTTATAAAACCTTGATATTGTGTTCAGACATTTCATTTCGAGTGAGAGGTACCGAATGAAAGGGGAATATAAACGAAAAATGATCTGTATGATAGCACCTTTAGATATGTGTGAGTGTGTGTGTGATTCCTTACATATTTAAATTTTCTATTACAGGTGAAAAACCTTACGTGTGTAAAATTTGCAATCGAGGATTCACAGGAAATCACAATTTAAAAGTGCACATGAAAGTCCATGGGTTGAATATGATTAGGAGCAAAAATGTTACTGAAGACGCAGAATTAAATATTTGTTGAATTTAAAATTCAAATTGTTTTTTTTGGAATTTTCGTTCTTTCTGTCTAAAGAAATCAGATTTTTATTAATTTACATTACCTGGTTTAAACATAAAAAGAGTTAAAGTTACAAAAAGTACAAAAAAAACTTCAAAATTCATTTATTACAAATACAATTTACCTACTAGGTACAAAACTAAATGTATCACATACAAAAAAGTCTTTGGCGAGTACAGAAGTACAAAAAGTAAAGTGTGCTTAAAAGTTGTACAAACTTAAAAATCTAATTATGTTTAGGCATTTCTTTGATAATGTCACTTTTAATGATTAATTGAGTTGCATACAATGGGCTTATATCTGTAGGCAAATAATAAATAAAATAAATATATATAATAAATAATAACAGGTCTAATCCAATTCATATCTCTGCACAAACAATACATAGATAACAAATACTTCTTCCTAACGAGTTCCCATTGTAACATTATTTGTTTTTTTTTTAAGTACATTAAGTTAATGAATTAGAATCTAACTAAAAGATATCTGGAATGATGTCTTTTTAAACGAACACAATATTTTAATGAACTTGGAATTATAGGTAAGTCTGAACTGGAAGGTAATGTCTGTGCAAATCAATGAAGACAATATCCGTTATATACCTGGTTATTATGATTGCCAATCTTTTAAGTTGGGTATAAGAGAGAAAGAATAGGCAATAATAAAAAGCAGGATAAAATATTGTCTTAAGACTTACCTACAGTTACATGATATACCTAATAGAACATACATACACTAGAGAGCTGCATTCATTCAACTAACTCCTTATTCCTAAATATTACCTAAGCATTCAGCTGCACATTCTTAAATAAATTAAAGTGATAAGTTAGAATAAATAAACGATTTAAACTTAAACCTACGCTATACATACGTTGTTTTATCAAACTCAGTCAACTAATAAATACTGGATGCGTACAAATTAAACCTTAATAGCAGCTAATAAATTGGAAGGAACAACTTTTTTGACAAAGTTTGGATACAATAATAAACTAGTTAAGATAAACGGCAAGCATTGATAGTCCAATTCAATCTTATTCTAAAATATGCTATTCTATCTACATGCAAGTTCCATTTTCATGTGCAAAACTTAAAAACCGAGATGACATTGCAAAACTAGTCATCTTTTTGACGTGATCGCCCAAGATAATATTCATCGCTATTCAAGATGCTATATCTCATTCCCAAATTGAGTGTTAGGTATTCTGACTACAGTTTCCTTAGTGATCCTGTCATCGATGAGCGATCCTGAGCTGTGTTTCTTTTTGGGCGCGAGAGGCGGCACTTCGCTGCAGGTTGACCGGTTATCATCAAGTACCTTTGAGGAGCCGGCTACACTGAATTTCTTCAAGCTTCCTGTGGTCAAGGATCCGTTGGATGATGAGCAATGGGGCGGTAGGAGGGGAGCTCTTTCCTGCAAGTCCCGCGTGGATCCCGTCGGCCTGTGCATACAACCGCTACTGCTCGATTCGGACGGCGCCGTCATATCTGGGCAGCAGCCATTCTGGATCCATTCTGAGAGTCTGAAAATATTAGTCTAGTAGAGTAAATGTTCCATAAACTCGAGTTTTTTTAACAAATAATTATGAGAAGAGAAAGAAGGTAAGTTTTCCGAGAAACCAACAATAGCAGATAGAGTTTTCTGAGAAATAAACAATGTCAGAGATTGTAGCTAAAGATTGAGCTTGATGTTAAGTAGGAAAAAGAAACTGAAACAAGGCGCAATGACTGAAAAATAAAGCGCAATAGCCATTCCTATCGAATATCGCAAATATTTAACTGCTTTAGATAACTCGCCAAATGTTACTTTACTTTTAATGTTACTATCTATTGTTGTGTTGGATACTTGAAATCTATGGAGTCTCGAACTAAATTGACGTTACCTATTGACGGTGGCCTCGAAGTTCGGCCTCCGCTGCGGCGTGTGTTTCCAGCAGTCCCTCATGAGGGTGTACATAGAGGCGGGGCAGCCGGCGGGACAGGCAAGTAGCTCGCCACCGCGCACCATTGATATCACCTCCTGGTTACTGAACCTGGAATCCATAGAAGTATTAAAGTATAGAATCACAAAATAAAACGTTCTTTGCGGTTGACTGAAGATAGCCTAACACCAGAATTATTGCTTGATCGCGTGTGCAGTCAGTGTGAATGACACCTGCTCCGTAATGACACCGCAGATTACTAACTACATAATATATTAGTAAGCAATCCTAGGTGTCAGTAAAAACATTCTCTCGGCTCGCGTGCGCTGAATGAAAGACTTAATAAGTGAAAGCATAGCGACTTTCTCATGCTCAACTAAACACCTATTAATACAGAAATAAATAGGTTCCACTAACTACCCCAGATTAACCCATGGTCATTTGAATATAGACTACTACGCGATATGGCCCGCGTGGTATCCGAATGAAATGTATTTTTCCAGCTCGTAAACTAAATTTCAGTTCAATCGGTTCAGTAGTTTTGGCGTGTTTGACGAGCAAACATCCAACTATTGTAGGATTATGTGAGAGACAAAACTTACCCATAGTATGGTTGCAGTCCATAACTATAAATTTCCCATAGCACAACGCCATATGACCAAATATCACTTTCAGTAGTGAATTTTCCATATAAAATAGATTCTGGAGGCATCCATCTTACTGGCAGTAAGCTTTTTGATTGCACCTGAAACATAATATCACATTCAGAAATTATTCAAATAAAGTATGTACAAAAAATAAAAAGGTTTTACTTACTCTATAATAATCTGAGCTATAAATATCTCTGGACAATCCAAAATCGGATATTTTTACAACAAAATCATCTGATACCAAGCAGTTCCTAGCTGCCAAATCTCTATGAACATAGTGGTGTGATGATAAGTATTGCATGCCAGCTGCAATATTCTGTGCAATGTTTAGCAGTCTCATGGAAGGCAATCCTTTGCCTGAAGGAGGGGCCCTGCCCATTAAGAACTCATGAAGGTCCCCACGAGCCATGAACTCAAACAGCATACACAAAGGCTCTTCTCTCAAAGCCACTCCAACAATACAAACTATATTATCATGAGTCAGTTCAGAAATCAAATCAATCTCTCGTCGAAAGTCTGCCTGAGTTTTGGCTGACGCATTTTCTTTAAGAGCTTTCACAGCTACGAATTGAGTTTCTCCATTCTTTTTCAAAGCTCCTTTGTAAACCTTTCCAAAGGCTCCTTCACCTAATTCTTCTAAGAATTTGATTTGTGACAGTGAATACTGCGGGACACGAAGTATGCCGTTCCCACGAGTGCTTTTCTGTTGGACAAGATGAGGCTGGTTGCTCATGTTTGAGTTACTCAATAGCTCACTCATTTCTATAGGTGAGTTGAGTCTTGAGTTGCCATAAATATTCTTATCAGCATTAGGTAAATTGATGTCTCTGATAGTAGCAGCATTGTTTCTTTTCCTGTGTTTATAGCAGAGGCAAATAGTAAACCCAATAATGATGAGAGTGAGCAGAAGAAACACAATGACAATGTAGATCCAAATCTTGCGGGCGCATTTTGGTATGTCACAATCTTGTTTCTCAGTTTTGCCATCTTTTTCTATGACACACCACGGCTGGGATTTGAGGCTGCCTGGGTTTCTGCAGTAACTGTGCCTGCCTGCTAGTTCCGGGTAATCAAACACCCTGACATGCCACTGCTTAGACCATTCTACACAGGATGTTCCGGTTTCAGCTACACTAACCCTGCCAAGATAGCCACTGCCATTTTCCCAGTAGCATTCATCATCAGATACCATCACTGCTCCTATGTCTATCTTGAGGCAGTCAGGGTCATCTTCAGGCAGATCTTGGCACTCTTCTAGGATCAGCTGCTGTCCGATATGAGGATGTCGTTTGGCTATGGCATACTCTCTCTGGCACAACTCATTTTCCAGAATCTCACAATCTTGCTTACAAACCCTTCTCAGCATGGTGGAGTTGTGTCGATAATCAAAAAGCTTAGTAGTGTTAAGTTTAGAAAATGTAGGCGGTATAATTCCATTGGGTAGATTTTCAAAAACAATTTCTGGCAATTCCTCATTGTAATCAATGTTTTTGTCTGCAGAAAACAACTTCCTTGCTTCTTTTAGAAAGTTGGTGTTAGTTTCAAATGGGTTTCTGCAGATGGGGAATGTTGAATAGCAAAGACTGGGTATGGCAAAACCTTCGCAGTGGGAACTTATGTCATTGGAGTACTTTGTGACTTGGATTGCCTGCATCAGCTTTTCCTCCAGAGTAGCTTGTGATGTATCATAGGGTATGTAAACAAAATGCGCCTTCAAATGCTCGGAGCACACTTTACCCACATACTCTTGACAGATAGGCTCCAATTTCTTTGGAGTCGTGAAGTTCTTTGTCTTTTCTACTTCTGGAGTCTTTATATTTTCTGATATGAGATCAGGTGTGGTCTTTACACTTATTTCTAGCTCGTTATTGATATCTGCATTGGGGAATAGTGATGTGTATGTCGGAATCTCAAAGCCTTCATCATCTTCCACTATCAACCTTGCAGTTTGCTTCTTTTCAAAGTTCTGTTTTATGGTACAAGTGTAATTACCTTCGTCCGCTTTATCTAGGTCCTTTAACTTCAGGTTGGTTCCTATCGTGCCATTTGTCTTATCAATTTTAGTTGATATCCTAGCTTTGTGCGATTCTGTTATTGTTTTGTTATTTTTGGACCAGTAAACTTTCACATTTCTCAAGAGAGTCTCTTGAATATGTTCCGGCGGAGATTCATTGAGGGAAGTTTCTATTCCTTCCTTGTTTTTCGTGTACTTCTCTACTCTCGTGTAATTCATGATTGCTTCGCACTTGAAGCGGACGTCTTCGCCCCGAGCTTTGGTTATCACTGTGGGAAGTGTTTTGGAGAAGTAAATATTCAAATTTATATTCCATCTCTTCTGTTCTGATGTAGAATTGGGTTTTAGCAAAAGAAGAGAGTCTTTTCTATCAACATTCAGTGATAAATTCTCACAAACACTCAGACACAACAAGATAACACTGATGTATTTCATGACTAACGCTTGCCACTTTGAGTTTTATTCCAATCTATACAATCTTCAACTCATTTTTATACAATGTTGGATAGATAAAACATTGTTTTTACACAGGTTTTGATCATTATTTTGGAGAGGTCATTGAACATCACACCAAACACTTCGATAAATCGCCATGAAACTGAAATGAAATGAAAATGGAATGGAAATTGATTGAACCTAAATTGACAGTGGCAAACCTTTGATTTGACAGTAAGTAACTATGTGATTATATCGAGAATGGCATTTTAAGGGGCATCCTCATATCCGAATTCCATACAAAAATGTAATTTATATTTTATACGTGTTTTTAAGTTAGTAGGGTTAATTTTAAAACACGTATAAAATATAAATTAAAGTATGAAACCTTTCACTTTTTTTGTTCACGAAATTAAAAAACATAGAGGAAACGAATAGTGTGTAGAAATTACTATAATACGGCGAACTTTTTGAGTATTTGTCCGAAACATTTTTGTATGGAATTTGGATTTGAGGATTACCCTTAAACTATTTCTCCATTAGTTTTACTACTCGACGCTAGATGTCAGTAATTTACTTTATGTACATATTTTTAGGTAATGGCGCGGCCTGATTTTTAGCGATAAATTTGATTGAAAATCTGTGCCTGCCTACATAACTCTTTTCAAAAAACCTGAAAATACACCTACCGTTTCAAGTTCATTAATTGCGACACAGAATGATAAAAATCATTATTATTTTAATTAATTAAAACAGCCCTAATAACATGAAAGTGTAACTTGTAAACATCCTTTAAAAAATAAGTAGGTAGCACTTTGGTGGGTCCATTGCGTTGTTTTTCATAGTGAAAAAAATTTTACTCAAGTTCCTCTTCAAGTTCTTCTTTTATAATAAGTTCTCCAAGCAGCGATGTATCTGGGGGCAACCACTCGCAGCTAGTGTCTTCAGATGAGCATACCTGATAAAAACGGATTAGAAGTTAGTTTTATTAGTAACGTTAGTATCAGTTAGACTTAACTTTAGATTAATATACTTATTTTATTTTATGATGATACAAGATCTAGATGGAGAGAGAGATAATATTGTTCTTCATATGCTTCTCTTCCCTCCCCTTTGGTGTAAGCCAGTGCCTATGCAGGAAGAGAAGAAGCGAATGAAAAACAAAATACGGCCTAAGTCGCTTGGGCGAATACCTACCTAGGTACTACTTTTGTGCCAGATTATACTGTGTTGATTCTATTTCGTCGGCTGGTTTGAAATACAGAATCAACCAAAGGTTTACACGAGACTGACCTGACATTCGCAAGAGGCAGCCTCGACGTAGTGGAACACCTCAGTGCCGGGCTGTACGTTTGGGTCACAGTTCTTCAGCTTGGTGGAGGCATGGCGCCTTTCCCCGTGGACACACACAGGGTGGTGTGAATTCTTGTACGGAAACTGCCAGTCCGATATCTGAATATAAAAACAAGCTTAAGTTTATAAAAAAAACAGGCGAGTCGCTCGCAAAAATACCGCGGCCATTTCGGATATGGCCGTCTACATAATTATACTAACTTCATTTACTTCGAGCTCTATGTCAACAGTCCAGATTCTGACCATTAAGAACTGCCAATCGCGTAAAGTAATTGCTTATTAGAAACTTTGAAAGTTTTGTACAAGTCGGCATTAGTCTGTCACAAAATTAGTTTATTAGTCGCGTACTAACTACTCTCCTGTGTTATTTGTAACGATAAGCCAATATCCTGTACCTCGTGCGAAAGGCAATAGCCCCAACAAGTCATGATCTTCACATCATCCCAGCACCTTCTCCCGTTCTGGTCAGTCTGCATAGCTTTGTGAGGTTGGCGCTTCAGCTTGCATCGCCCTCCACTCGATGCCGCCGCCAACACACTAAAGATTATCACTAGAGCCACTAACACCATTATTCTATCCGGCTTCCACATCTTTGGCGACTGAAAAATAATATATAATCACTAAAAATATGCTAGACATTAAATTCCCACCTCGTAAGTAGGCAGAATTCGTATGGAAATAGAAACAAAGGCCAGTAGATAAGGTAGAGCAAAACAAAGAACACTAAAAAGCTGCGAAGTAACACAAGTGGTGTTTTAAACTCTGACCTTGTTGGAAGCGTATCCCAAACTTGTCTGAACATCCGACACGAAAAACTGTTTTTATAAAGGAGCCTTGAGGACGTCAAGACATTTCTTTCAGTTCAGTTCACATCGTATCGCACACCATTTGCTCTGCAATTGTGCCGTTAAAACTCAGACAAGAATATAAAAAGCTTGGGAATACGATTTGAATAACTTGATTACTTCTTTAGTAAAATGTACGAGCAAGTACCTAGGTAAATACGCACACGGTGAACTATATTACCTAGTCTTAAAACATTTGTTTATTTTTGGAAGTTTTGATTGAGTTGATTTGAATAAGATGGAAAGATAAAAGTTTAACGCGTTGAAAAGTAGCTCCTTTCTTATCAAGATTTGCGAAAAAGGTATCTGTCTAATTAAAAGCAATGCCCAGGAACAAATTACCGCTTAAACGCTGACCACCGATATTTATTAGCTTTGAAGCAAAAACCGCGGTGTGGCTTACACAACACATTACTAATTACTATAATTTTCCTAAGTGTTTACAAGGAGTGGAGATGGATCGCTCCTTACTCAGATTAAAATCTTATGAGATAACCATGTTAAACTTTCTTTAGAGTGGCTTCAGACTTTCATAGATATGACACTCGTGTTTTGTTTTTCGCAGCGCTATTTCTCTATCTCTGCTATTTTCTGATCAAATCTGTAATCATAGTAACCATTATGATAACCTTCTTAGGTAGCTCAACTGAAGCAATAAGACACCCGAACCGATGAAAACGAGCGGGCCGGGGAATAAACAACTTGTTGCAATGCTGTTTTTTTATTTTCATACTTCCAAGATCTGATTCTATAAAAGCATCATACCTATTATATAAAAATCATTTATGTGTGATTCATTCACTTTGCGTTCACCGTTTGCGGCGGCCATTCGTCAGTTGCAATTAAAGGCATTGTGAACGACCATATTCGCATTGCCCTTTCGGGGCTGTCTCTAACTTATCGCTGACAACCTGGTAATGCACACCCATTGATAAAATCGGTCAAGCACAGGTCGAATCACTTACTTATAAGTTACCAAAAAATGGGCTATTCCAGTTGATATAATTTGAATATATTATGCCATACAGATAAATAATAATAATAAATATAAATAAATATTTTGGACATTTCACACAACGCCATCTAGCCCCAAACTAAGCAGAGCTGTACTATGGGAACCAGATAAACTGATAGAATACTTAATAGTACATTATGATATAAGTGCGGTAAGTTGATAATTACAGCCGAGGCGATATTGGTAGCCCGAGCCGTAGGTGAGGGCTACAAGAAAGCAGAGGCTGTAATTATCAAAGCGCACGTGTGTCATACGACGTTTTATAACACAATTGCGAGGAAATAAACAAATAAATTCATCATTTTTGACGACATTTTCAAAAAAAAACAATACAGCGAAAAAAAACCAGTAAAAACGGAATAATTTTTACATGTTCTCAAATTAGCGAAGCGCGCGCATCAGCGCTTTTTTTTGGCACAAAAACAGCCAGTATTACTATTAAAGTAAATTAATATTATTGTGTTTTGTTACATTTAAATGGTTGTAATTTATGGTCGATATAATTTAAATTAACGAATTAAATGTTTATTTATTATATTTTATCTCCCAAAGTTAATTTTATTCATAAAATTTTGACCACTTTATTTCTGACATAAAAACTCTTTGCTATGATTTAAAAAAGTACCGTTCGTTTTAAACGGAGATACTGTATTTACGTACATCAAATAGAGTGCGCGTTGATATCTTTTGGTTAGAGATTTTGTAAAAAAAGTTAAGCTTAAAATTATCACAATATTTATGTGGCTAAATATGTTGATGAGAGCTAGAAACTAAACTTATGTTAGCTTAGGTATAAGCACTCACTTACTTTCGAGTAAAACTCATGATCAACAATTACCTACTGCTTATTAATAGTAAATTTTACCTACAAATAGAATTAGTAGTCTACATTACATTACATTACTCTAGCTTACCTCTATAGGTACTGGTATTCAGGACTGCCGGCTTTACGTTCTCATTGTTGGGCCTGGTTCATTGTGTTTATCAATTTGCTACTACGCACTCAAAAGGTAATGTATTGCAAGCTCAATGCCTTCTACGGAATACAATCATCGTTTTTATGGCATTCTCTTGCGTTGTAGCTGCCTGTAGTATATAAATATTGCAAGATTTAGATGTAGCACCAATGAATAGATTAGATTGCCTTTAGCACTGAGTACCAAAATTATACTTATACCAAATACGTCTCCCGCAGTCCCCTGTATGATTCCGCCTCGATGGGTCTACTCTACCATACAACACAGTATCAGATATTTTGCTGCTCTTTGCCCTATTCTGATGTTTCTGCAGTTTGTTCCATAAACGGAATGATCTCGGCTCCGTAGGTGAATACCGGTATGACGGACGGTATAAATTTTTGCAGTTTGTAGCAATAAGATTTGTATAAATATACGTGTAAGTATATGAAGAAATTTGTAGCTCAAGACGAAACCTGTGTCCCCACAAACCTTTCGAGGTTTCAGGATACAAAAATGATGTTCTAAATATAAGTTTATATGTAAATAAAAAAAAATGTCTCTCACTATCTACATGTTTTTTGCCTGTGGACTTGGGGTAGTTTAATAGCTCTGACACCAGATCCAGCTACTGATTCACATGACTCGAAATGATACTGAATTAGAAGCATTCCCTTATTTTTTCTTTGTTCTCAATTTAACTTATTAGGAACGATGGATTCCTAAATAAAATTGTGTTCATTTAGTTGCATATGGCAAAAACATAATCTCCGCTCAGAGTAGGACCAAGTTGAATTGCAAATTAGGTATAGAATGCGTCATTAAAGTTCAGTAAAACTGGAGCTGCAAAGCTACCTGGATTGCATTTTATTTTAATGTAAGCTTTCGACGCGAAAGCACGCTGGCAAAAAATATGTGTGAGCTTTTTCCTCTCAATGGAATCGTGATTATAAGTACCTATGTAGAGTGTGCGTGTAATGCGTTTTGTGACCAAAGTGACCAACCAATTCCTTGCAGAAAAGCTTCTGGTTAACTCTTACAGCCCTTAAATTACAATGCGTCAGTTTGGAAATAATTTATGGTTCGCATGTTCTTTTCACAAAATATGGTGCTGATATTGTACGGACTATTTTTCCTATTTGGTAAGAAATTTAATGTTACTTACCAATCCAGTGAATTCCTGAAAATTGAAAAAAAGTGTATTTTTATGGTACCACTTTCCTGGCGTCAACAGTGTCGGAAAAATAGAGCATTTCTTTACTTCTAGGGTTCAAATTAATATTTCTTAGTTTAATATTGCTTATACCGCGCTTAATTTCTCAGAACAAACCTCTGAAGTTGTAAGTCAATGCATCCTTCGACTTCGGCACGATGATGATAAATCAGTCAGTCAGGACATGGGTTTTATAATAGGAACATAGAGTATATTTTCAGAATATACATTGAGCTTAAAACTACTGGAACTCGAAGTAGCAAGCCACGTGCCTCTGGGCACGCGTGCGGCGCTGTCGTGCCGCTGGCAGCTCGGCCCCAACGACGTGCTGTATTCCGTCAAGTGGTACAAGGACGGCAACGAGTTCTTCCGACACGTGCCCCGAGACATAGAGCCCAGGAGAAAGTTCCCACTGCCCGGAGTCGACGTAGAGGTATGACTCCCGTCAAGGAGACTGAAGTTTGAGTAAGTTTAGAGAAGATCCAGCTAGGCTGGGCAGCGTTTGGGAAACTTCGTCAAGTCTTGTCTTGTTCTTGAGTGGAGACCGCGTCTAGGCAAACGTAGTGCAGAACAACCTTTGGCCAGATGGAGCGATGATTTGCGCGCTATAGCTGGCAGAAGGTGGATGAGAAGAGCCGAAGATCGGGCAACGTGGCGCGCCTTGGGAGAGACTTACGTCCAGCAGTGGACTGCTATAGGTTGATGATGATAATGAAAGAAGATCCAAAGGGTTGGATGGGCTCAGTGATGTCAAGGGACATCACGTCGGAGAGACGTCCAGCATTCTACTGTAGGTTGATTTGAAATTTATTACAGCATTTATAGCTAGCTTCAACAATCTAATATACAAAATGTACATAAGAAAACAACGATTTACCTATATTATACCCTATGGCAGTTTCGAGGATCCTGCCTCTATTGCCTTATATTTGTGTGTACAATAAATAATTATCTATGTTATCGAGGTTTTACAAAAACATACAACAACCAATTTCAATCGGACGTTTCTAGTGACCACTGTCAAGTCACAGAGAAGCAAAATACGCAATTTAGACTACTTCGACGAGATGATTTTTTTTAGTTATTTTGATTTAAAACCAAACTGCTGAACCGATTTTTATGAAATTTCTTTGGGACCTATTGAAAGTAGGTAGGTATATCCTCTCAAACAAATATATAAATTTTTCAAATCAGTTTATAAACAACAAAGTTCTGAGTTATAAGAAGTTGTGATTTATTGAGCCTTACCTTCATTTTGGAAAATCAGTTATTAACGCATTCAAAGATTAAAGAAAAATCTTTTGCTTTTGTATATTTTTCAGGAGTTTGATCTAGCTGGCTCGGAAATAGTGTTAGCGCCAGCAATATTGGCCACGGCTGGAAGGTACCGGTGTGAAGTATCCGGAGAGGGACCTCTGTTCCCAACCGTGTCTGACCACGCTGATATGGTTGTTGTGGGTAAGGAAAAAACTTTGTAGTACCTACTCAGACGCACAAAGGGCCAACAGGAGTCTAATGCCTTGATCACACGTACCGAGTACTTGGTACATATAAACATAGCGCTGACCTCGCTGACATGGTTGTTGTGGGTAAGGAAAAACCTTTGTATTTTCATATGTACCTACTCAGACGCACAGAGGACCAACAGGAGTTTAATGCCTAGATCACGGTACGTATAAACATAGCACCGAGTGCTCGGCTGAGCGAGTGACGTAAGCTTTCACTGTCTCGGCCGAGTAACATTTTACTGTATCGGCCGAGTACTCGGTACGTGTGATCTAGGCATAAGTGCGGAAAAGAGGTCCACTAACTATCTTATATATATAACTATGTGCCTATGGGTAGGTATATACCTATGTGCATCAAGCAAACTTGCCAGTCTATCAACTGCAACTGGCTTCATTCAAGATCTTCCAAACGAGTAAAGTAATTACTTAGGAACCTTGATAGTTTAGTGCAAGTGATGTTATGTTTGTATCGATACCAGTGTTGACTATCTATAGATATTCATATTTATTTTGATATTTGTGCTTGTAAAATTAAAATTTGAATTAGATATAATATAATCTGGAAGAGATCTCTCTTTAGCGATAAGACCGCCCATTGTCCACTGTTTGTATACGTAGCTTTACTTTTCAAACTTAATTTATTAGTACTAAGATGGTGAGCAATAAAGTATATTCTATCTATTCATATAATCGTGGTTTTTACACAGTGTTTAGTCCAACAGGTATTGACTTTCGAATAAACGATCATAATAATCAATAGAATAATCGACAATTTCGCTGCAATAACCGCTGCAACTTTTTCTCATATCTGATTTATTATTTCTTTAATTCTATTCAGCACTACCCAAATATGGACCAGAGTTATCAGGACTTTTATCCAAATACCGACCTGGAGACCGACTTATTGTGAACTGCACGAGTGGTCCGTCTCTTCCCGCGACAACCCTGGCATGGTACTTGAATGGGGAGCCCCTGCCTTCAGGCATACCCATCCACTGGAATGAAGAAGGATTAGTTACGACCACCTTGATCCTGGAATTCAGAGTGAAGGAGAGTCATTTTCAAAGAAATGTCCTCAGAATGAAGGTAAACGTTTTTTGTATTCGTCGACTCTACCATAGTTAGACACTATAATAATATTGTTTTTTTTAACAAAATAGCACTTTGATACAATTTAAATTTATATCTACGACTTTTTATTGAAGTCCTCTGAAGACATGTTCTTTTGTTTATTTTGATGTACCCCCAAAATATTAATTATGCTTTCCTGTCAAATGAGTTTATTTATTTCTCTTAAAACTTGAAATACTTATGCCTACCTGCACTAAATTAGTTCCTAAGAAATTATTTTATTCGCTTGACAGTTCTTAATGGTCCACATTCAAACCGTTAGGATCTGTCTAAAAAGTTAAGTAATTTCTTATGAACTTTGACAGTTTGGTGTAAATAGGCACGACTCTAACTTATAAAATTTTGTTGAATTGTGAAGATGGAAAGAGTCCAAAAACATGGTCGAAGATGCCAGTCAGTGATGAACCATTCAGAGTATCATTCACGTATTTTTTTTTCAGTGTCTTGCTACAATCAATCCTATCTACTGGAGAAGCAATGAAAAGAGCGCTGTGATGAGCAGAAACAGAACTTTCGAGAAGGAGGGAAGAAATACAGTCAAAGTTATACGTGCGCACCAAGTAAAATCTAACTGTGGTTTATTCAATACTTCAATGAATTTGGTTCATCTAGTGATTTTAATAAACTATTTTACGTAGCTAGTAAATAAGATTGGATAGAATTTAATTGTTCAAGCTTAGGTTAGATTAACCTAGAGATAAATGAAGTAATTATTAATGATGTAATAGTTTGGAGTGGAAAGGTATATCTTGAGTTGAGTTTATCTTGAATCTATTTTTTTTTTTATTATATTTAATCTAGTTTTGTGTGAAAATTGTCAACTTGTACGAACAAGTAAGTAGGTAAGGTTCTATAAATACATTATACTTAATACATACCCTATTCATTTACGATAAATCCCTCGTTAAATATTAGCATTTTATCTGTTAGTAAATTGATTGATGTTCATTTGTTGATATATTGCAAAATAATGTGTTACCAGTGAGTGTTATTTTAAACTGACATTTACCATTAAAACAAACAGAGACGCTATCTTTTTCCGATAAAGCGTATACGATTGTGTATCGAAAGAGCTTCACAATAACATTTTCAAATTAACTTAAGTTAGATAATACTCAACTGTGGAGGAAGCGTAACGACTGTCTCTGTGATCGGCTTTTATGTGATACGCAAGTGATAAATAAAATGTTGCATAAATCTGCGGCTCTGACACCGAAGGGGCACCTAATAAAAAATTTGGCTTATTATTCTAGCACGAAGGTGAGAATAGTATATTTTTTTAAATACAAGTTTAAGGCATATTTCAAATTTTTTTTGTGTAAATTATAAATTTATCGAAGAAATTTTAATGTTATAGTTTTTTTTATTTTATAACACAATGTATGTTATATTATAATATAAACGAATAAGCAAGTATAATTGTATTATATTTGGTCAGTTAAGGATCATCTTTGCACATTTTGTAACAACTTCATAGCAGTTTTATATAATATATCCATATTTCCAATTTCTAACACCTTTTGAAACTAACAACTTTTGAAAACGAAACCCTAAATTCAGAGAAGTCATGAAAGTAAACCCGATAGAATTATTGTTAAAAGAGTATTTTCCATTAAAATGTGTATTCTATTAAAACTGCAGTTAAACACGTGTTTTTAAAAATCATAGAGAGGTTACCAATTTGCCTAATACACACATACACACACCCCCCTTTTTCATACACAAAACTCATTGCTAGCATCAAATCATGCTATTATTGCTGCTTCAAGTATGGTGTATGGAAAATAGTTAGATGCATTTTTTTACTTTAGAGCGCCATGCTCGTAATTTTGTATCTCGTTACCTAGTTAGTATGATAATTACCAAGTTCTGTTGTTCACCTATACAGTAAATAAAATTGCAATCAAGCGAAGTTGCGGGCGTCAACTAGTTTGAATAATATTTTACATATATTACTAAATCAGTTCATGGTTCTTTATCTGGCCAAAAATTGAGATCCGTCCTGCGAACGGGGATCATATGCAATGTATGTTGTTGTTATCAAACCGGCCTCGCTCGTGACATGCGCTGATAAGGTCATTTATTTCCCTTAATTACTATTAACACAGAAAAAATAAGATACTGTAAATAAAATACATATTTATGTACATCCGAGCCGACACCCATAACTTCCTTTGCATTGCGAAACACCAAAATTCCTCTCTCGTTCGTGCTTACACTCCTGGACTAACATGGGCTCCAAATGTCGAGTCTCTACGTTTAGTGGTCTGGCCGTACGATGTCTTGTCAGTCAATGCCTTTTAAATATATTAATACATACAGGAAAGTTCAGAGCATAGGCAATTCATTATTTGGATAACTATACCATACAAGTGAAGCCGCAGGCATTACCAGTCAATATACTTATATTAATTTTATCACATCAATTGGTCAGGTATCAAATTAATAAATAATTTATAAAATTGACAGGATTTACCCCCTAAAGACAAACCAAATTTTATCAATCAGCCAAATAAACAAAAAAAATAATTCAGTGTGTGTTTATCTTGATACGATTAAATTTATATTGCTATAAGTACATAATAACATAACTATACTTTAACAGGATGTGTTTGTTTTGAAGGCGTCTCAGGGTAGAATTAACTGAAAAAATATTAAGTTGCTAAAACATTAAGAAAATTGTAAGGAAAAAACTGAAAACAACTATTGTACCAAAAAAATAATCAAAAAATAAAAGAAGGTAGATGTAATTTTTTTAATAGTGCGTGTGAGTTCTTATTTTTTGATAACTGCCGTTTAGACTCTACCATAAATGCTAAAGTTTGTCTGACTCTACCACGGTACGCCCTCTAAAAAATCTCATATAGTATGTATGTTGGTTATCTATCAATGATTGTTTTGTTGCCTTCGGTCTTATCTTCAAGGTGTGAGTCAAGTCAAGTAAGCATTGCAATTATTGCATTTTTATCTTGTCACTAGGTGCTCCCTGCGGCTTTGCCCACATGGAATCTAGATTAAAAGCATAGATAATATACACACATAATAATATGTGTTTTCCAGTGCATAAATTATACCCATAGTCCCATATTCATATTTCTAAAATAAATATCGAATTCAGCTCATGTTTTGTAGTTCTAATTCACATCTACCCTTCATCTTATCATTTCTTTCGAGCCAGTGTCGTGAAAGAATTTTAAGTGCGCCTGGAGGCGCGAGGAGGCTCCTTTCGTGCACTATATACCCTCACAAACATTTTTCCTGGATATCATTTATTAGTGGGAAATAGTGACTTAATTTTTATTAGAATAGGCAGGTAGGTACAGTCGCCTGCACTAAGACAAAGAATATGCAATAAATGTATCTAAGATGTCTACGTTCAAAATTATCCAAAATGCCACAAATGAGTGTACATTTTCTCATCAATGATGTTCACAAGATTGTATACATTTTTATTACACATTTGATGATGAAATATTTTTGAGTTCGCTGTGAACATCGAAATTTAGCACTACATACCAACAGATCAGTAAAATAAATAATGATTTAAGTAACCACTTAATTATCTGATGGTATTACGTTTCGCATAATCTTATTATCACAATAACCTACTTTGGCCAGATAGAGAAAGCTAAAATAATAATTGTTTTTGCAAACAAAACAAGAGTCGTCATTTGCGTTTATCTACGTAGTATCAAACATGCCCACTTATTAGTTTCTTATCTTTACTTATTATATTGTTCATATGATAAGTACTCAGCTAAAATAATTTCTAGTAAGTACAATATAGGTAATTATAACAAGATTACACAGTATTATTTTGAAAAATGCGACAAAGGAAGCAGAAAACAAAATATAGCTTACTAGCTTCGTCTGCGCAGGTATCTATAAATTGTAGCCTATGTTTTATTCTGATGTATAATATATTGTTGTAAAGTTTCATTAAAATCCATTCAGTAGTTTTTACGTGAAAGAGGAACAAACATCCATCCATCCATCCACCCATCCTTACAAACTTTCGCGGTTATAATATTAGTAGGATAGTAGGATAACGAAAAGAAGCAGCTGCAGTTGTTTGACAAATGCCCGATCTAACGAAGAACCGATAACCGCTGGGGTAAACGAGTTCTTAAATAGACAGAGACTACGATTGGCAGGCATTTTGTAGGACGACTTCCAGATAGGTGGAGTGACAATCTGCGAAAAGCTGCAGGAAAGTGATGGATACTGCAAGCCGAAGACAATAATAATCAGAAACCGATTCGCATATAGCATCAAGAAATGAAAATGAAACAAGAAATCAATATATAAAGGACCTGACTGACTGACTGACAGACAACGTACATGCCAAAACGCTGAACGTAGATACTTGAAACTTGGAGGGTGTGTTCGTAAAAAAATGCAAGCGTGTACTAAGAAAGTAAATTTGATGAAACGCAAACGAAGTTGAGGGTGTCAGCTAATGTAGATTAAAAATCTAAAAAACACGTTTATGCTTTTGCTTTATATATAGTTTATTTAAGAGATGCAGCTTAAGTTTAAATGGTTTAAGAATTGCCATCGGGTTGTTAGCTACCCTGAAAGTTTCAGCCAGATAGCTAATCGGGAAGTGCTCGAAAGAGTTGCAAGATTCCACCCGGAACAGCAGACAGACGAACAATAAAGAGACTTTATAAAAACGTAGTGTAAAATATAATACCTATATTCTTGCTCAAATTTTTTCTTCTATTTCGTTTCAGGCTCGGCGAGTAATAGCCATCCGTAGAGAGGACCAGTCAGTATGGGAAAGACGAGCGCCGTTTTCTCCTTCCAACGTGAAGAACTTCGTGAGGCAAGGGGTGAAGGTCATCGTGCAGCCTTCGAATCGCCGCGCTTATCCTATGCAGGTACGTAACACAGGCATCTACTAAGTAAATACCTACCTTATTTTAAAAAATCTAGCGTCGAATTTATTAATGGTTTATCTCCAAACAGTCATTTGGTGATGTAAAATTGTAAAAAAAAGTATTTTCTAAATGATTTTCTAGTCATACGTCAGCGCTGGAGCAATAATCCAAGAAGACATCAGCGAAGCCAGCGTTATCTTCGGCGTGAAACAAACTCCAGTCGACCTCCTCATCCCTAACAAGACCTACTGCTTCTTCTCGCACACCATAAAGGCTCAGGAGGCGAATATGCCCATGCTGGATGCCATATTAGCTAAGGTAAATTAACTTAAGCTATCACTAGACAAAATATTCCTTCATCCATGCATACTCACATTTTTTTTTTCGAAGAACCCAATTTCTTCGGTTTTGGCTTTACATTAAAAGTATATAGCCAGTGTCAAGTAATGGAGAGATAATTTAAGTTTCTATGACATGCTGGTTTCCTTACGATGTTTTCCTTCACCTTTAAATTGCTCTGAACTCTTGCTGTATTTTGATATTTTATGATATCTTGTATTTTGTGGTTCAAACCAAACCACAGAATAGGTTTTTTGCGCATTTGTTCTATCTTTTGTAACTATTGAACTCACAATATCACTAATACACTACATAGATAGACAGATAGATGTATGTATGTATGTATGTATGCAATAATGCACACCTTAAAAATTACGATACCTACATGTATATAAATAATAGTGAAGAAAAAGTTGTCTAATGGGTAAATTGGTACAAAGTGGTACAAGGGCCTTATCTTTTCCAGGCACTCTCTAGAGTCTTTACTTTTGATTCTTCCAGAATATTAGATTGATTGACTATGAAAAGCTGATGGATGAGAAAGGCAACAGGGTGGTTGCTTTCGGCAAGTACGCCGGCGTCGCTGGTATGGTGAACATACTGCACGGCTTGGGACTGCGTTTGCTGGCTCTAGGACATCACACTCCATTCATGGTAGGTAATATAAAAGATAATAGATTGATTCAGGCGTTACTTTGCGGAAATCGATAAATATTAATAAATAGTATAAATATATATTAATAAATCCGCTTAACTTCCAAACCAAGGTCCCAATTAACTTAAATTTAAACTTTAATTAAGATTTTTTGTATCTAAACCAAAGCGCCGAAAACAGAAAACCCAAGTCGACACGTGTTTCGCCTCTACACGAGGCATCCTTAGGAGATGTGACTCGCCGAAATCTGAAACGTGAGTGAGAGGACCTTTGTTTGGAAGCTAAGCTGATTTATTACTATATATATTTATACTTTTTATTAATAGGTAATATAAAGTTTTGAACTAGGCAAACTTCTTCTTCTTCTTATCGTATCACTAGTTCTTTCGAACCAGTGTGGTGAAAGATTTCAAGTGCACCTCGAATAGGCTCCTTTCGTGCATTTGACACATGTTTTAGAACTTTTTAGGTTCATATGCCGGTTTCCTTACGATGTTTTCCTTCACCGTTAAGCACGTGTTTTAAATGCACACATAGATATATTTTTGAACAGAAATATCTATTAGTGTACGACCAGGTTCGAACTCACGACCTTCGGATCGAAAGTCGAGGCACCTCCCACTAGGCAAACTGGTGTTAGGTACTTCTTTTATTTATTTGTGCATATCGTCGTCACTATGGGGCCTAGCGGATTACCAGCGCTACAATGTGGTTAAAGCCAATATTGCAACAATAAAGTCATGGCTTACACTTGTACTCTGTAGCACAGAGTACTAAGGTATAGTTACACTTTACAGTTACAGCATAAAATAGCAAACAGCGCGCGGTAAGCAAGCTTGCCAATAAATAAATGTAGATCAAGACATTTGCCGATATGCGTAGGCTTTCTCCTAGCTTTATATTTACTCGATCCATCATTGGCTTTTTACAGCACATTGGACCAGCGCACAACTACCGCAACTCTAGCATGGCGCGCCAAGCCATCCGCGACGCAGGCTACGAAGTGGCTTTAGGGATGATGCCCAAGTCCCTGGGACCGCTCACCTTCGTGTTCACCGGATCTGGAAATGTTTCTCAGGCGAGTAAAGTATTAGAATTTCAGTAGGTATTAAAAAGTAATGTTTATCAAAAAGTTTAGTTTTTAGTATTTTTCGTAGTATTTTTCTATGCATTCTATCAGTTATCCATGGTACACAAGTTATGCTATCTTAATAATATAAAGGGCAAAATGGCGTAGTTTTTAAAGACATTTTTTTAATATTTTTATTGATATTTATAAATAACTAGTTGGTGCCCGCGACTTCGTCTACGCAGGTATCTTTATAAATTGTAGCATATGTATTCCGATGTATAAGCTATATTATTGTAAAGTTTCATTAAAATCCATTCAGTAGTTTTTACATGAAAGAGTAACAAACATCCATCCATCCTTATAAGCTTTCGCGTTTATAATATTAGTAGGATGCAAGTCTCAATGTCATTTAGTTGGCAGAAGATCAAATTCAGGAATGGTCCGATATAAAATTATCTAATCTGTTATAAAACTATCCATTCTCACAAACTTACGCACCTGTATTATTAGTAAGAATGTAATGATGTGGCATGGGAGTAAACTCGTTACCGGCGTCAGTTATCCGTCAAATTTATTAACTCTGAGATTTCAAGTCAAGAGTGAACAGGTTCTACACAAGGGTGCTCTTGATTGCGTGTTCATCTCAAAAAAATATTGCTTTCAGGGCAGTCAAGAAATATTCCAAGAGCTCCCCCACGAGTACGTACCTCCAGAGATGTTGCGTAAGGTTGCAGAGCATGGAAGCCCGAACAAGATCTACGGCTGCGAAGTACGGCGACGTCACCACTTGGAGCGGAAAAACGGTGGCGGCTACGATCACCAGGAGTATGAAGAACATCCTGAGAGATACATCTCTACCTTTGCTCAGAAGGTACAGTAAATAGAGGTAGAGGTTAACATTTAATATGTTTCCGAATCGGATCACTCGACGTAATATTATCGTACGTCTATGCGATTGATTTTCTGTTTAATGCAATAAATGGTAGCCCAACTGCTCACTGTAAAAATCAGTGTAAAAGGTTCATCCATCAATCTTCTCATATTATCGGGTTAGAGGTTGTTGAAGAACATTTAGTCCTTTTCTTCTAAGGAACGGACCTCCGGTCTCTAGTTTTTTCGTGATCTTTAAAAACATTCGTTTTTATAAAAATAGATTAGTGTGCAGTGGTTAATGTTCTCAACGTCATTTTCATCTTCAGATAGCCCCATATACATCGGTGCTCATAAACGGAATCTACTGGGCTGTGGACAGTCCCAAACTGCTGACGCTACCTGACGCGAAACACCTGCTGCTGCCTTCACACACACCCTGGCTGCCCAAGAGTGTTGGTGCTCCAGCCCTGCCTCATAGGTAAGGAAAAACCTCTAGTATAATAAACATAGTACTTTTTTACTTGGTTTGTATTTTCATTCTTGAAGGGTTCGATTTTACTTGTCGAAAACTATTACAAAACCCAAAACTAAAAACCATATCTCAATAATGTTTGCACGTAAGCACAGTATGCAATTATTATTTGTTTATAATATCTAGGAGTGTAATACTATAATAGGACGCACAATATACCTAGGTTACCTAGATTTTTTATGCTATTTTCAATAGAATGCTGGCTCTATGCGACATCTCGGCGGATCCTGGCGGTTCCATAGAGTTTATGAACGAATGCACTACTATCGACACGCCTTTCTGCCTATACGACGCTGATCGCAACAAGGACACAAAAAGGTTAGCATTTCAACTTTAAGGGCTGTTACCTATAGTCATTTTATATTTCACTGTACGTTACGTAACATTCATCCTGATACCTCGCAAGCTTGGCTAAGCTGAGTATGCTGTGAGTATGGCTATACTCAGCAGCTATAACGACACAGATAATCGAATGGCAAGTTCGATGAACTGCTATGCCGAGAGTCGCGGGTTCGATTCCCTTTTCAGGACAAATATTGGTGCGATGAACATCGGTGTTTGTTCTGAGTCTGGGTATTTTAAAATACCCAGACTCAGTAAAGTATACAAGTATTCTATCAGTTATCTGGTTTCCATAGTACAAGCTTGCTTAGTTTGGAGCTAGAAGGCATTATGTAAAATGTAGTGAATATGAATATTTTTTTTTCAACTAATGATTCTATGATTTCAGTTTCAAAGGTCCTGGTGTTTTAGTTTGTTCCATCGACAATATGCCCACCCAGTTGCCGAGAGAATCTACGGATTTTTTCGGAGACCTGCTATACCCTTATGCCGAGGACATCATCAAATCTGATGCTTCGAAGCCCTTGGATGAACACGATTTCACGCCAATTGTCAAGGGGGTAAGAATCGATCTATCGGATAGGTTCGTACAATTAATTAAGGGACTAATAACATGGTTTTAAACTCTTGTGGAAATCTTGCATCAAACCAAAAAATATGAACTTATTGGTAGGTACTTAGTAAGTAACTTATTTAGTTAGTTAACCTTTTTATGCCGACTTGCACCAAACTTTCAAAGTTCCTAAGCAATGACTTTACTCGCTTGGCAGAAGAACTACCAAACTTTGACGACACCGTGGCTTAGTTGGTAGTGACCCTGCCTACGAAGTTTGGTGTTCCGGTTTCGATCCCCGGCTGGGGCAAATATTTGTGACGAACACAAATGTTTGTTCTCGGGTCTTGGATGTTGTGATGTCTTGTATGTGTCCATGCCACCTGCGACACAGGGAATCCTAGTGCAGGGGTGTGAGTGTGTGAACGTTTTAAAGTAATTGCCTTAAGACTTTGACAGTTTTGTGCAAGTAGGTATTAACTAAAACTGTGATGTTAGTAACGTAAAACTGAGATTCATCTAGATAACAACGTACCTAGTATTGACCAGTAGGTGATAAGACAAAAAATAAAATATTTAATTTTTCATAATTTCTTGTGATTAAATATCGAACTAATACATATAGGTAGGTAAGTAAATATCTGTGTTTTGTTTCAGGCAATTATCACAAGCAATGGAAAGCTCACTCCATCTTTCGAGTACATCAATGAATTGCGAATGACCAATACGTGAGTGGTCTTCAATAGTTCAATAGTATTTATTTGTAATAAGAAGTAAGCGTAAGGAAGCGCTACTAATTTGAAGGCGCCTCTTATTTTATCTGAAAGTTTATTGTAAATTTATACCACCATTGACTTTTTTTTTAAGACTGAGCTAGACTAGCATTGACCATTGTAAGTGATTGATGAATAGAAGTAAATCTACGTAATGGAAGGCATTAAGTACCTACTCATAGTAAAAATTTAACACTTCACAGACGTTCCCGTCACAAGGTGGAAGGAAACGACCAACAGAAGCCGGTAGTGATACTAGGAAGCGGATTGGTTTCAGCCCCCGTCGTTGAGTACCTGTCTAGAGATAAAAATATTGCTGTCACTGTGGGTAAGCTATCTATACACCACCAATTGAAAGTGTGCGATGAAGGCTGGGTACTACGTTGCATCTGTGCAGTCAGAATCAGTCAGGATTTCTACAAAATGACGTAGTAACAGCGGCGCGAGTGCGGCGCCTGAGCCGAACTTTTGCGAGCTGGCTCTGCTAGGTACCCGGATTTGCCAAACGATGAATAAAACGTAAATTATTATCAATAAATGGTACCGCCTGACGCAAATCCATAGAAAAACGACTAACGGTAATAGTTATCCAATTTTAATCAAATTTATTTTGAAGAAATTTTTTCAAGTTTTTTGTCATATCTGTGTTCAGTAACGGCAACTGACCATATGTATTTTTTTTTCTGATGATTAAAAATTGACCGTGTATAGCAATGGTACAATCATTTGGCAGTTTTATTTTACGAGTTTCAATTGCAGAAATAATATGAATTTATCCTTATCTGAATTATTAAAATAAACTAAATGATTAGCTTATTAACCTAGTGATAATTTACTGCCAATAACATTATCGGGTCATTGTTAGGTATGTATGAGCAATCCTATGAGTAATATTGAGTACCTATTATAACATTTACATATTTTTCTAATCATTCGAAAACTCAATAATCATCATGGTAAATATCTAAACACTGATAATATTACATTTGGTAATTGTTCAAATAACAATGTTTATATTTATTCGTAATTCTCAAAAACAGCTCTATTTTACATTACCTACATACATATGTGCAGATTCGGGGATCTACGTAGGTTATATTTTGGGTTATCACGATCAATGTAATTTATTTAGAAAATTGCAACATTACAGAAACTTAAACCTAAGGCGTAATTTTTTTGTATTATTTATATCATGGTGTCATTTAGTCATGAATAACGGTGTTCCTATAGATGGACAGTATCAAACCAAAATTGAGTCGTAAGACAGGACCAAAAAAATTCAGACACCTTCTAGCGTCAATATTTATTGAAATATCTCCATTTTCAAATAATGTTTGTTACTTTTTACGATGTAATTTGACTATCAATGAAAAGGCCTAGTAGTTTTAACATACAATATTTATGTAGCCCGGTTACTTCTCTTTTTCAAAAATGTACATCGGACCAAAATGTACTAGAAGTTAGCCAAAGTGGCTTCCTTTTCTTGTTCACATTTTCAATGTACTACAGTGTGATTCTGTACGATAATACTTCTATGGCATTGTTGTTCCAGCATCAGCATCAAAAGAAGAGGCAGACGCCTTAGCGGAACGATACGGAGTAAACACAGAATATTTCGAAGCCACCGACGAAGCCGCTCTCAAGTCATTGGCTTCGAGAGCTCGTCTGGTGGTATCATTGTTGCCGTATGACCTCCACGGAGCCGTGGCTAAGGCTTGCCTGCAAACTGGTGCACACATGGTCACAGCCTCCTATGTACGGCCAGAAGTACAGGAGTTGCATCAAGCGTAAGTATATTTGTAAAGAAAAAACTGTTGCAATGAATTATCAATCATCATCTGATGCATCAGTTTTGACTTTTTGCCATTTAAATTCCGTTCTTTTAGACTTGTAAAAAGTTAACTAGTTCTTTTATACGAATCCGGAAATGCTAGCCTCACTAGCATATCTACTATCACTGTCTTGCTATCCTGGCTTCAAAAACTAGCCTCGTGTATCTCGGGAATTACGGTCGGCTGTCGCTATGCGAAGATGACTAACTCCCTCGACTATACAAATTATTCCTCACACTTACGGAGGTTCATAGCCCGCGGCGTTTCAGAATCCCGCTTGTAAAAAGCAGGTCTCCTTACAATACTGTTGCACGAAAGGGCGATTTGTACAGCTAACCCCTCTCCTACTCCTATAACGGCGCCGCGCCGAGATCCCCTCGCATACAGTACGATATATGTATGTAAATTCTCCGCATTATGCTGCCCTGTCTGTACTTTTTCCCGTGTTTTCACCATTGTATAAAAGTAAAGCAGGGAACTCGTGACCTAGGGGTAGTAGCCTCTGGAGTAGCCAGGGCAATGAGTCCTTGCTTGAAGCCCCTACACGCCAGGCTCACCAGCCTGCGTACGAAACCAGTCGACAGTCGATACCACTGTCACACTGTGTAGACACTCCAGTGTGTATTTTTTCATACCAGGGCAAAGGAGGCGGGTGTGACATTCTTGAACGAAGTTGGCTTAGACCCCGGCATTGACCACCTTCTGGCGTTGGAGTGCATCCACAACATACAGAACCACGGCGGCAGGATTGACTCATTCGTCTCCTACTGCGGAGGTAAAGTATCTTCATCACTATAGGTAAAAGGTAAAAGCCGTTTTGTCCGAGTGGGAGGTGCCTCGGTCCGAAGGTCGCGGGTTCGAACCCGGTCGTAAACCAATAGATGTTTCTGTTCAAAAAATCTATGTGTGCATTAAAAAACGTGCTTAGCGGTGAATGAAAGCATCGTGTGTTAAGTGCACAAAAGGAGCATCTTCGAAGCGCACCTGCAATCATTTCACCACACTGGCACTGGTTTGAAAAAACTAGTCATACGATAAGAAAGAAGATTAAAGGTACCTACGTCTAAATAAACCCTACTATGTACAACTGTTTGGCTTTGTATCTAGGGTTAGAATCCCCTAAACCCCTGATTTGGGGGACGTCTTTGCCCAGCAATGGGACGACATAGTCTAGAAAAAAAATCTCGGGTTTTATAGGAACACATTTTTTTAATAACCAAACCAGGTGCAAGTATGTAACCATTGTACTTACATACATCATAGTATATGTCTTACGTACTGTAGGAGTATCTATATTATAGTCTGAAACGTATTTAAAATTGTCTGTTTTAGGTCTGCCGGCACCCGAGTTTAGTGACAACGCTCTTCGGTACAAGTTCTCTTGGAACCCTCGAGGTGTTCTGCTCAACACTATTTCAGCAGCCAAATATCTCAGCAAAGGACAGGTATTGAAAATACATGTTACTCAGGTCATCAGATAATCTTGCACTTAAGATACCTGTGCACACCAGCTCCTTTTTTCATAAATCGAGGGCATTTCTCCATTCTCTAACTCTCGTGGTTTTGGACTTATCCATCAGTGCCCTTCTCAAAAAACTACCCTGTATATTGATGTGGTCAAAGTTTACAAGAATAAAAAATATACTTAGTAACAAATCCACATAATATGTTATTTGTACGAGTATATAAGAAACGATCTTAGAGATGATGACGTAACGAGGCTGGCCGTCTTTTCTGTAAATTATTGTACGTATAGGTACATAATTCCACAGAGTGACGCCCGAATCAATAGAGTTTACCGGTCTACCATAGTTTTATATATTTACTTCAAACACTTGCTTTACGAAATTTGGTTTTGCCTATCTGGGTGAAAAAATACAACAGGGTTTCGTAGTTAAAGTTTATTGGATAATACACAAACCAAATTTTCATTAAAAAAAACCAGTGAGCAGAGTCACATATGATGTGTAACATCTGAAATCTTATTTAAATTTGGAAGGATTCTATTTACTTCATATTTCCGAGGTTGTTCAAATCTCACGAAGTTTCCTGTACATACTTCTGTACACACTGTCGTTGCATAAATTTACGGAATCACTGTCCCAAATTGATAGAAAGCGAGAGGAAATATATTATTCACAAAATCACTGCCACAAATTGACAGAAAGCGAGAGGAAGGATGTTGTTACACATCAATAAGGTATCAACACACTAACGACGAACTAACATTAAACACGGAATAGTAAACCCCTATGCTACGTCTGCAATGGATAAACTGTAGTACTAAACCATTCGAATTCTTAATAAAATTATCCCAAAATATTCATTATTTTTTATTGTTTAGAACTGTGTAAGTATAAAAGGTGTTAGTGTGTATGGTTTAGTACTACAGTTTATCTATTGCTTATATATTTATCCATTGTTTATACTTGGATATGAATTATTCTAAGTCAAAGTCTTTCAAAATCATCGTTTTTTTTACATTTACCCTTAACAAGAGGTACACCATGACCACACATATAGACGCTCGTTGGTGGACCTCCATGATCATATTGAATCTGTTGTTCGAAAGAAGCCACCACGATGTCGATGAGGAACCCGATCATCTCGGCAGTGTTTCCATCGCAGAGTGCTCCAGAGCAGCACAGTACAATAAGCAAATACGCGTAGATCCACATGGACATCTAGAAATAAAGATATTTTTGGGGTCCATATTTAAAGAAAATAAGCTTAAAGTTTAGAAAAACTGAAACCCCGACTGCTAAATAATTATACATTAATCGTCAGTTCAATATTCCTAGTTAAATCTATACTTATAATAAAGCAGAAGACCCCGAATTTATACATATGTTTATATAATATATTTATATATATATTTATACATATGTTTTTTTTTGACGGAAACGTGTTCAGACGAGATTAATAAACATGCCCCAAAATTTTTTTTTTTGATTGGAAGACTTTGTTTGTTTGTTTGTGGGTTTGTGTGTTCGTCCATCACGTAAAAACTACCGATCGGATTTAACTGAAACTTTACGATATCATAGCTACAAAGCCTGAAATGGTTATAGGCTATATAATAATATTACGCTTAATCTCTTCAGAGGGTAGATATAGAAGTTTAAAGTTTGTATGGAAACAGTTTTTTTATGAGTGTATCTATCTTAAACTTTGGAATTATGTTCTTCAAAACAAATAATAAGATACGGGATTCATCGATTTTCAAAATTAAAGTTAAAAGATGTGAAAGTACGGAATGAAGGAGTTATTGGACCTTAAGTTGAATGAGCCTGTCTCCTCAAGTATACACAATATCTCATTGAAAGTTGCATTTTTATGATTTCCGAAGATAAGAACCGCCAAGTTTTTCAGTTATCTACTAAATTAAATGTTCGAGTGGGTAAAAACACGGATTGAAAATGTGCAAGTATTGATTGACTTGCTTAGTACTGACATTTTGCTATTCCGTGACATTTCTTCCGCGGGTGAAAGAAACAAAATCGACAAAATAAACAACTCTTCCACGGGTGACGAAGTCGCACGCGGGTACAGCTAGTTTAAACATTTAACTTATAAATATTTTTGTAATTTCTTTTAAAATACCTTCATTTTGATACCTTATACTCGATGGGTTTGGTAAAAAAAAAAATATTTAACAACTTACTAAAAAAAAAATATTTTTGTATCTAAACCAAAGCGCCGTTTCGGATTTCGGCGAGTCAACATCTCCTGAGGATGCCTTGTGTAGAGGCGAAACACGTGTCGAGTTCTGACTTGGGTTTTCTGTGTTCGCCGCTTTGGTTAAGAAACCTGGTGTTGCTTTCAATTAAATTATTTTCATACATTATTTATATTATTCTTATTTTATGTTCTTACCTTAGAGCACGCACGACCGATGAACTTCGTTGATAGTGACTGACACAACTAAATATAACAATTTATTATTTATATTAACATCGATATTAATGATAAATATTAGCGTTACGGAAAAAAACCAGTTATTCTATTTAATCGAAATAATTGGTTTTCCTGTAATATTATTTAAGTAATAATAAGATCATCTAACACACATTGTTTGTAAAGGCATGTTAGATTAAAATACGAAAATAAATTACTAGCTGATGCCCGCGACTTCGTGTGCATCTACAATTTATCTTTATAAATTGTAGCCTATGTGTTATTCTGATGTATAAGCTATATTATTGTAAAGCTTCATTAAAATCCGTTCAGTAGTTTTTACGTGAAAGAGGAACAAACATACATCCATCCATCCATCCTTACAAACTTTCGCGTCTATATATAATAATATATAATATAAATAAATATTATATAATATAATATATAAATATATATAGTAGGAAGGAAGTAGGATAGTGTTATACATTTTCGTTAGACTTCCTTCGTTTTCTTTTACAAAAAAAGGAAACTTTGGATTACCTACCCATAATAAAAAAAAATATTTGTACCTATTATAGTATTATTAAATTATTATTATTATTTCTCAGATAGTAGAAGTATTGAGCGGCGGCGAGCTGATGTCAGTGGCGCGAGAGCTGGACTTTCTACCCGGCTTTGCTTTCGAAGGGTTCCCAAACAGAGACAGCACGGCCTATGCCTCTTTATACGGCATTGAAGACGCGCACACCATGTTCAGAGGCACTTTAAGATACAAAGGTATCTACATTTTTTTTCCAAAAAAGCACTGCGTAAATATTTTATACGATCCATACCAAGACAGCCGTGTCAAGGAAGATAATGATGCATTTCCGTTTTTAACAATAGATAGATAGATAGATAGATAACTCTTTATTGCACACCACAAAATAAGAATTTAAAAAGGAACACAAACAATACAAAAAGTGAAGCACAATGGGCGGTCTTATCGCTAAAAGCAATCTCTTCCAGACAACCTTTGGATGGATCTGGAAATTATAGGAATTGATAATGACAATAGAAAGAAAGCTAACTCATAAGAGGTTTTCTCATATTTAAAATCTACAAGCGTAGTCCTGCGAACTACGTAGCTGTTACGATACGTAGCACGTAGAGTCGTAGCTTGTAGACCCTTGCCAAATCTACACCACAATCAATATAACATACATACATACTATTTAAGCCCTTGGCTCCGTGCCCTTGGTAAGGTAGGTAGGTATGTTTTTGCAGATTCTGTCTTGCGAGCTTGCGTCGCGTTTTCAGCAGTTTGATGATGTCACCATAATACGAGACTATGGTTGTGTAAAATCCTTAGAGATTCTTTAATAATATTAATTATTATTTTATTTTATAGGATTTGCGGAGACAATGATATCAATGCAGTTGTTTGGATTAGTAGACCCCAATCCTCACCCTTCACTTCATCCAGATGGACCAAACATTACATGGGTAAGGCGATAAATACTTACTTCTTCTATTTCATTATTCATTAGATAATGTATATTTGAAGGAGATGGGAGATACCTTTGTCCAAAAGTGGGACACAGTAAAAGGTTAAAAAAAAATTACATATGAGGGCTCATCCAATGACATTTCATTTAACAAAATTCATTAAGTTACAAGAACCAAATAACCTACGCACAATCCACATACGTACATCCCTAATTCTTGAAGCGTCCATGACACACGGCTATTTTTCTAGCTACCCTACAAGCCGACGAGTTTAAAAGCTAGCGAGTGAGCGAGTTAGCTTTCGGGAAGGATTGGAAGAAAGAAGAAGGAAGGTTCAACTAGCAGATTGTAAAAAAAGCCGATGACACTGGGCCAGTTTACAAGCTACACTCCCCGGCTTGTAGCTTGTAAGCTAGCCGTGTGTCATCGATGCTTAATCTCCTTCCTCCACAGTAGAGTTAAAACTCTTTATTTGATTTTGTTCCAGCGTCAATTTGCATGTGAACTACTTGGCCTGATGGACTCATCTATCTTCTACGAGAATCTCAGGACGCGACTGGCCGAGCGCATCGGTGCCACTGGAGCGCAGTCCCTCGAGTCGCTTGGATTGCTGGACGAGAGTGCCATTGTCAAGTGCAACACTCCATTGGACACCATTAGCCACTACTTGAGCAATAGGTTACAGCTGGGTAAGATACCAATACAACTTGACGATACAGATGGTAGTGTGGTAAGTGCGTTGGAATACGGTCAAACGCGTCGGTGCCACTGGAGCGCAGTCCCTCGAGTCGCTCGGATTGCTGGACGAGAGTGCCATTGTCAAGTGCAACACTCCATTGGACACCATTAGCCTTAGCATTAGTGTTGCACTATGTAACCTATTGCTCAAGTAGTTTGAGCAATAGGTTACAGCTGGGTAAGATACCAATACAACTTGACGACACGGATGGTCGAGTGGCAATTGCGTTGGTCTACTACGCCGAGTGTCGCGGGTTCGATTCCTTCTTCAGAATAGGCTATTGTGTGATATACATCGGTGTTTGTCCTGAGTCTGTGTGTTTTCTATGTATTCATGTAGATAGAAAATACTTTATTGCACAAGGTAAAAAACGAGTGCACAGGCAAACTTAATGCTAATTAGCATTCTCTTCCAGCTAGCATTTATGTATGTATTTACAAAAATACAAAAAAGTTTTAAAGTATTCTATCAGATATCTGTGTACAAGCTCTGCGAAGGTTTGGGCTAGATGGCGTTGTGTAAAATGTCCGAAATATCTATAAGATATTTTATTTATTTAATTTTCCTTGCTTTAAATATAAAGTTGTGCTAAAAATTTCTTGGTCAACACTATATGCCCGTTGATATCTTTTGTATGATTCTACGCGCTACGTGTCGTAGCACTAGCTACGAAGCATCTTAGTACGTAGACTACGCAAAGGCAAATAATACCGATTTTGAAAAAAAAATACTGCGTTATCAGATAGCTGCCATAATTATGTTGCATTTATGCGTTAAAAATATGTGTTTACTCTTAAAGATTTCTTTTTTTTTATTTTAACTATGTATAAAAATTTGTAAATATGGTACTGGAAATGACACGGATGGTCGAATGGTAAGTGTATTGGACTGCCACGCCCGGTTTCGTGGGTTCAATTTCCGCTTCACGACAAACATTTGTGTGATGAACATCGGTGTTTATCCTGAGTTGGGTGTTTACTATGTATTCTATGTATGTATTTACAAAAAAAAAAGATTTTAAATATTCTATCTACCATCTGGTTTCTATAGTACAAGCTCTGCTTGACCTTGATGGCGTTGTGTGAAACGTCCAAAATATTTATTATATTATTAAAAATGCTCTAAAAACAACCATCTGAATCAAATGAATCAACCAAGTTGGTAGTTCAACCTATTCTTTTTCATGCAGAGAACGACGAGACTGATTTTGTAGTACTACGCCATGAGTTGGGAGTGACGTGGAGTGACGGCAAGAAGGAGAGACGCGAGGTGACCATGGCGGTGCGCGGCGATCCAGCGTCGCACACCGCCATGGCGAGGACGGTCGGGCTGCCCACGGCCATCGCCGCTAAGATGGTCTTGGATGGTAAGAATATGAAGATTAAAAAATAATAAAAACTTATTAATAATAAAGGTTTTACAAAAACATAGATAACCGACTTCAATTGGACTGTTTAGTGAGCGTAAATGCCACTGCTCGAAAAGTCTCAGGGAAGCAAAATACGCAATGTCGTTTATATAGAAGATTATAGAAATTCAAAGATATATTATATTCAGTTATTTTGTTATAAAAACTAAACTACTGAACCAATTTTGATAAAATTTGTATGGGACCAATCTGAAAGTATATCCGCTTAAACAAAAAAAGTAATTTTTCAAATCATCAAACAACAAAGATCTTGCTAAGCTAAAAAACATAAACAATGGAATTTATAACCTCCTCCTTTTCTTTAATTAAATCTAATCTTTAATTTAATCCTCCTTTTTAGAAGTCGGTTGAAAAAAAACTAACGTCTCTCTGTAGCTTCCCTCTCGTATGAACCAGTTGCTTTAAAACTCCGGTACCAGCGCTGGTACCTGGGCTTATTAAAAAATATAATTAAAATATATTCCCTTTGGATATTTATTTTGGTTTTCAAATGGCTTTTTTATAGGTGAAATCCAGGAGCGAGGTGTGGTGTTGCCTTTCTCCCCGGTGGTCTACAAATCTCTGTTGTCGAGGCTGCGCGCTGATGGCATTACGGCTCGAGAGACCTCCCGGCAACTTAACTAGTTAATAATGTAAAATAATATAATTATTTTAATTAATGAGGAATTCAAAAAACCATTATAAAGACTTTTAATAACTAATTGAAATTTTAGAAAATCTTTTTCAATTTAATGACGACCAAAGATGTGGTACCGAAAGTTGATTAATAAATCATGAATTTATTTTAGCACGTACGTATTACATATTTATCTGAATTAGATTGTTGTAAAGAAATTCCCTCATTGTGTAAATTATTACTCTTATTTGATGTGAAAGATGCATGAGTTTTGATTTCAGAGTTTGTATGACACCTAGAGTTATTTGTTGTTATTAAATATTGTTTAAAATAATGTATCTTTATGTTAGTTTAATAAAAACAAAAGTAATTTCCTTGAATTTCTGATTTTAAAAACCTGAAAAGTTTTCATGCCAATCAAACACAACCTTCTCGTAGGAGACTTTTCATTGCGGTAAAATCACCATAGTGACAGAAAAAAGTAATAAAGTTTTTGATTCAAGGCAACCACCCAATGATGAAAATACTGCTATACGGAAATGTCAACTGGAAAAAAAAGGTCTGACATGTTTTGTCATTCTTGTATCATTTTTTTGCTAACCTAAAATGTTTTATCAAATGACTTGATTTGATATTTTTGAGATATTTTTTACCGTATTTTTACATAAATTTATTACGCTAAATCTCGATTGTTATCGTGACACGAACGTTTTGGAAATAAGTTTTTTTTATGCGCGGCTATTTTGGTAATGATGAATTGGCGTTAAAGTCGCGCTGAAATGGAAAACGACCCGAGTAACACAGTAAGTACAGCTTCCAATGTCCTGAGGCTGTGCCCAGTTCACGCAGAAAAATTAAAAAAAACTGGTGAACCCATTTTATCCAACATTTACTGGCTGACGTTTGTATACTAACATTTGGTAGATCCCGGTAACTAATTTCCGCTGTACCACATTCTAATCATTCTAAAGAACGATAGAGAAAGATGATAGAGCTGAAATAATCTAGAAGCAAACGAATAACAATGAAATTCTGAAAAGTACCCCTAAGCGTCTCATACTACAAGGGGCCGAAAACGCTGATAACAGGGTGAATTTTGAACTAGGATTTGAGAGTCGAATAGAATAGTGAAAAATGCTCAAAGGATTCTCTCTCGTCTCTTTATGAGAGTGTAGCAGTTAGTCAGTAAGATGATTGTTTGCATATCTGCCGAAGAAGCGATAACCGCTGGGGTAGATGAGTTCTGGATTAACAAGGATTCGGTAAGCGTAGTGTAAGACCGACCAGGTGGGGCGACGAAATGCGAAAAGCTGTAGGGGCAAGATGGATGCGGCATGCCGAAAACAATGCGCGATGGCGCACTTTACGGAAGGCATATATGTATGTCTAGCAGTGATAGGTTGACCTGCAAAGTAATGGCATAATGACAAAGATTTGTAATTACTTTATAATTACCAAAACAACCATGTTGGCCGAGTGGGAGGTGCCTCGACTTTCGACCCGAAGGTCGTGGGTTCGAACCCGGACATACACCAATGGATTTCTGTTCAAAAATCTATGTGTGCATTAAAACACGTGCTGAACGGTGTAGGTAAACATAGTAAGTAAGGAAATCCTTTCACCACCCTGGTTCGAAAGAACTAGTGACACGATAAGAAGAAGAATTACCAAATTGGACATATGCTGGTAGCTAGTAAATAAATATAATTATGATGCTGATGCTGATGATGATAATGTCGGTGATTGTGTGCGTGCAGACGGCGGGTCGCGAGACGGGTCGGTGCATGTCGGTGGCGGCGATGCAGGCACTGCACCGACTGCGCGAGTGCCGACTGCTGTGCGACGCCATCGTGCGCTCGGACGACGGCGCGGCCTTCCCAGTGCACCGCGCTATCCTCTCGGCCTGCAGTCCCTACTTCTTGTATGAATAAACATATCTACTAACCATCGACTCCACCGCCAGAACAGAATGTAGGCTACGTCTTTAACCCGGCGCCAGCATGGTATAGAGATACAATGTTGGGCTACATTGCATACATGCTTTTCTAGGACCTGCACTATTTCTATTCCAAACTTCTCTCAATCGGTTCTGTTCTGGCTCGATTAACAAACGTCCAGTCATCCATCCATCTTTATCTTCGTATATTCATACCATCTGTCGTCCCATTTTGCGCTATTATAAAATAAGAATAAGGCTTCTACTCGTAATAATATAATTGGGTTTGATTACAAACTGAAACTAGTGTTACGTGCATTTGAAATTGTTGGTCCTGGCTTTAACAATCTCATTATAGTGGTTAATCCTAGTCAAAGGTCTTCGAGTGTCTTTAAAATTCCGACCCAGGACTAACCGCTAATTCACACGAGACGTGACGCGGCTCAATATGTTCATGCTTCTGATTCCAGGGCATTATTCACAACAACATTGCACTCAAGGGAGCAGAGTGACGTTCAAATATCAGGGGTGCGATCTGAGATTCTGCTGCTCCTGATTGAGTATGCATACCTCCGTCGCATTGACGTTACTGACACCAACGTCCACGAACTGCTAATGACGGCTGACTACCTGGCGTTTCTCGGCGTGCTGCAACTATGCTGCGACCATCTCAGAATCTCGCTCAACCCAAAGAACTGCCTGGGTATCATGATGTTTGCCAGGTTAATTATCGCTAGTTTAGTATACTCTTAGGCCTGATTAATACAAAAACGGCATAAGGCGAAGGCACGGCACAGGTAGAATAAAAATATAATTTCTTGATGCGACGCTTACCAGATTTAGTATGAAAAAGTTTGGTCTGCGCTCGTGCCTTCGTCTTAAGTCACTTCTGTATAATTCAGGTCTTAATAAGCTTCTATCTGCGGCTCCGCTCCCGTGGTTTTGAAATGAAATAAAGCCTGTGTCCTATTCCAGATCCTCAACAATAAAATACTGAATTAAAAATCAATTGTTTGATTCGTGATGGCGTGATACAGCACGAAACATCCATCCATCTTCACAAACTTACGCATTTTTAATAATACCTATCTAAAATAACGCCTTTCACTGATCTCTAAGTTAAATTTTCATATATTATACCACAGCCTTTTATGTATCTAAAATAGCTGATCTAGCTGACGCCCGCAATTTCGTTTGCGTTGCGTATTTTCCAAATTCCTTCCTTGTCCTCACTTTCAGCTCTTGACGAATACATCCTCAAAGTTTCACGTCTCTACTTACATTGGTTTGCCCTGTCCTTTGTCTGTCAGTCAGGACCAAACCTGACAGACAACGGACTACGAATATTGATTGATGATTCTTAAACCTGTCCCATTTCCAAAGTCAATAAATTTGTAACGGAGAGAGTAATTTTAAAGCAGACGTATAATTGATTACAGACGCGTGTTTTGCTACAAACTGGAGGCAGACTCGCGTAGGTACTTGCTGCGTTACTTCGTGACAGTGGCCACGCAAAGTGACGAGTTCCTTCACTTGCCACTCGACGAGCTGAACTCCATTATTTTGGAGGACGAGCTAAACGTCAAAAGCGAGGAGGTGGTGTGGGAAGCTGTTCTGCGCTGGGTAAATTATGACCCAGACCCTCGTTGGCAGCATACCGTAAAACTAATGGGGAGTATTCGTCTCGGTCTACTGGACACCCAAGTGAGTTAACCTTACCACCCATGTTAAATATGTTGTTCCTCGTAGATGACTCCCTATAATTTCTTTGTAGTTTTTCCTAGAAAACGTCAAAGATCATCCGTATGTCACCGGCAATGAGGGTTCCCGACCGATCATCATAGAAACTCTGAAGTTTCTGTACGATTTGGAGATGATTGCGCAGAGGGATGGAGAGGTAGCTACGCCGGAGATCGCAAGACCGAGGGTTCCTCATGAGGTAACATTATACACCACAAGTTTTTAATAACCAATAAAATTTAAATGGGCAATGCAAAAGGGGTACTACGTTGTATCTGTGCAATCAGAATTTTTGGTTAGTACTACAAATGACAGAGTGACAGCGGGGCGAGTGCGGCGCCCGAGTCGAGCTTTTGCGAGCTGGCTCGAGCTAGGTACCGAGTTTTCCAAACGATTAATGAAACTTAAATACTGGTTTTAAACTCCCAATTGAGTCAGAGAATGATGGGTACGGTTCAATCTCACTTGCAAAAGTTTGTAGGATGCAATGGTTTGAGGACGTGAAGACCTATGGATGTATATACTTTTTGTAAATACATAGGTACATAGAATACATATTAAACACCCAGACTCAGGACAAACATCGATGTTCATCACACAAATACTTGTCCTGAAGCGAGAATCGAACCTGCGACACCAGCGTGGCAGTCCAATACACCTGCTACTCGACCATCCGTGTCGTCCATCATATTCTTGATATTTTGCAGGTTCTCTTTGCAATCGGTGGCTGGAGTGGCGGTTCCCCAACTGCATTCATTGAAACGTATGATACGAGAGCCGACCGGTGGATCAAAGTATGTTTTCTTCCATGTTTTGTTTTACAATTTGGTGCCAGTGGCTAAGTTATATTTCCACCAGGTAGAAGAGATAGACCCAGCGGGACCACGGGCGTATCACGGAACAGCTGTGCTCGGGTACTGCATCTATGTGATTGGCGGTTTCGATGGCATGGACTATTTCAACTCCTGCCGATGCTTTGACGCTGTCACGAAATCATGGCGAGAGGTAAACTTGTTGGAATATTAAATCATTGTTTTTCGATTGTCGATAGTAATAGTAGGTTTTATGAGTGTTTCATTTTCCTTCGTTGTAAGTAGTAGGTACATGATGAGTGATCTTCTTCTTATCGTGTCACTAGTTCTTTTGAACCAGTGTGGTGAAAGGATCTCAAGTGCGCCTCGAAGAGGCTCCTTCCGTGCACTATGATGAGTGATGCTTTATTTTGATTTCATCTGATGACGATTTGGCATCACGCTTAAACTACTGTTGTTTCTAACACAACAGTAGTTTAAGCGTGACCTACTATAAGTTGACACCATCTTCAAACCGGTTGAAATGGTAAAAAAAAATACTTACATACTTATTTTTTTAAATACATACATAGAATACATAGAAACTTAGGACAAACATCGATGTTCACCACACAAGGGCTTTTCCTGAAGCGGAAATCGAACTCGCGACACCGGCGTGGCAGTCCAACACACTCGCCACTCGACAAATCGTTTTGTCAAAACAGTTGCTTTTTCCCTAATTAAGCACCAATTTCAAAAGTGTTTATGTAGGTGGCTCCAATGAACGCGAGACGTTGCTACGTGTCTGTGGCAGTGCTCGGTGAGACTATCTACGCGATGGGTGGTTACGACGGCCACCACCGACAGAACACCGCGGAGAGGTTCAACCATCGCACCAACCAATGGTCGCTTGTCGCGCCCATGAACGCGCAGAGATCCGATGCCAGCGCTGCCGCCCTTGACAGTAAGTTCATGCAGCATGTATCTATCTTTACATACGGAATCCTCATGGTTTAGCCTCAAAGGTTTGCTCGAAGAAAACTCTTGTTAGGGTTAAGCTCGCCTTTGTAGGGTCGGCTCTGTAATTGTCTTTACACCCAGCTTACGCCGGTTTTCTCCTGTGATTAAACCGCTGGTGGTTAATATTATGGGTATATCTTAAGTGGTTTAATCACATCAGTAGTTTACTCACACACACACACATGATGTGTTTGTGTGAGTGATTTAATCACAGGAGATCACCGGCACAAGCCAGCGTAAGGTGTAAAGATCATTACAGAGCCGACTGTACATGTCTTTTCTATAATGTATTTTACTATATCGTATTTTTGTGTATAATAAATAATTACAAAAAAAGGTATAATACCTCCCTGGCGCCTGGGGGAAGGCAAAAGGGTATGTCAACACTCTTACTGACTAAGCCCGCTGGATTGGTGGCCGACCTGTGTGGATTAGAGGGATACCCGAATACTTTACACACGTTACAGTCAAACTTCTAGACGTAGAGGCTTAAAATTTTGAGTGTATATTCATCGAAAGTGTAGGCGTACATACCAAGGAATACTAAGGGATTTTGGTAATTGACAACGCAAACGCAACCGTTCTCGCAACGGTGAAGGAAAACATCGTGAGGAAACCGGGATGTCGTAGAACCTAAAGTTCGAAAACATATATCGAGTGCACGAAAGGAGCCTCGCCGAGGCGCACTTGAAATCCTTTCACCACACTAGTTCTAAGGGACCAGTGACACGGTAAGAAGAATAACGCAAACAAAGTTGCAGGTTACTAATCAGTTGCAGGCACTATATAGATATTGGACTTTTGAGCTTGTTCTGAATCAGTTGCAGCTTCGAATGCTAGCTAGAATTGCAGTCGCCAACGCCAATAACTACCAAGACCGTTTATTGTCATAGACAAGATCTACATAACGGGAGGTTTCAACGGGCAGGAGTGCATGAACAGCGTGGAGGTGTTCGACCCAGAGACGAACGTGTGGACCACCCTCGCGCCGATGCGCTCCCGTCGCTCGGGCGTCTCGTGCATCGCTTATCACAACAAGGTATCTAGGTAAATCTAGGTAAACACTCTTGTATATCTTAAAACTTAATTAACGTACTGATCAACTTCAAGGATATTCGTGGTGCCTCCACAAACTTACAGGACTATGTATGGATACAGTATATTCCGTGAAATGATAACATTGTAGCGATAGCAGTTATTGACAGCGGACGTCTGGTCGTCTAAAGGTTGATGCTGATGGTATAAAAATCGGTGTTATTTTTTAACATCATTTCAGATAATCATACAGTTCAATAAGGTGTTTAAGAAATATAGTTTACCGTATATACTATTATTGAAATTGATGCTAAGTAAAATTTACTGCTTATCTTATTATATCATTAACAAGTTAAAAGCAAGTACCTAAAATACTCGTACCGAATGGAACGAATCTATCTTTCCATTCACATTTTGTATCACGTGAACGCCTTTACTTTATTAGTGATAATTTACGTATTATTAAGTAGGTGTAAGTATCAAGAATATGGAATGACCTATCAAAGTCGCTTATAGTACTCATAATATTTACAGCTTTCAAAGAGAGGAAGTAATTAAGTTTTCTGTTATGAAAATAACATAGTGATCGTGTTATTATAGGTAATTATAAACCGATAAAAATTAAATCTAAATATAGGTTGGTTTCAACCAGTGTAAGTTATCTAAACAGAATAAAAATCCATAAAATATTAGTGGTAAACTCACCCCCAATATACATATATCCGTATGATTAATACATCTTTTAATCATACAGATCGATTTTCTTCAAAAGTAACCATTCCCTTCTCAAAAAACCACCATGTATAAACAAGGTAGGTAGAGATATCCTTATGTTCAAGTTTTATTTCTCTTACTAACGACACATTCCTTAAAATAACATACTAACATAATTTCAAAAAACAAAACAAAATCAAAACCCTGTCTACTTTTGAGGCAACATAACGAGCGATCCACTTTTTTAAATTCCTACTCAGTCAATTTATATCTTCAAAAATGTGTGCCTGTACTGTCCCACTGCAGGGCAAAGGCCTCCCTACCTTTCTTCCACAATTTTATGTCCAGTGCTGAAGTGGGCCAGTCAGGTTGGTATTTATATAGCTCATCGCGTCAATGTGCCTTAAGTCGAATAAAAAAAATGAAAACGTACCTTAAATAGGAACTTGTATTTTAATATCGTTAGGCTGTGGCTGCGACTAAGATCGCACCTGATTTCCAGATCTATGTGATTGGCGGTTTCAACGGCATCTCTCGAATGTGCAGTGGTGAAGTCTACGATCCGATGGCCAACACCTGGTCGCCTGTACCCGACATGTACAACCCTAGAAGCAACTTCGCCATAGAAGTCATCGATGACATGATCTTCGCAATAGGAGGCTTCAACGGAGTCACCACCATATATCATGTTGAGTGCTACGACGAAAGGACCAATGAATGGTGAGAAATTAAATACTCTTTTTCATCATACACGCTCTACTTCTTCTTATCGTGTCACTAGTTCTTTCGAACCAGTAGTGGTGAAAGGATTTCAAGTGCGCCTCGTAAAAGCTCCTTTCGGTACTCTGACACGCTCTGAAACTAGACTGGTACTACAGGCTAAACCAGTAGACGTAAATAATTAAAACTTAGAGGTTTTATTCAACTAGTTCAACATAAAAAATACGTCCATTGAGTTTCGCAGTAAAACTAATTAACACACCTGAGCAGAGCTATGGGAACCAGATAACTGATACAATACCTAAATAGTTTTTTATACGTGCCACTGTTCTTAGCTGTTAAATGCTATTTTATGCATCATTATATGGGTACTTTACCCATGCCCTGCGTTTTCGAGAGCACTCTCATTACACTCTCTACATCCTACGACTTCCAGCGACATCAATATCATCGGTTCATCATATTTCGAGAATATTTGTTACCCAGCGGTTATCATTTTGTCAACCTTGGTCCGTTACCAATTAAGCTAGCATAGAGCTTTTAATTCTACGGATTTCTTCATTGCGAGTCCTATCGCGCAATGGTTTTTATGCACAACGTGCACAACCAATTACCAATCAGTACCTAGACAAGTTTTTGTTCTTCACTTGCTATGTAGCTGTTTTTATCTATATTTTTTTTATTGCTATTAGCTATTTTATCTCTATCACCCTCTTTGCATGACCCGGATGATAAGCTACGTTTCCACTGAAGTGGAAAAATGTTTTCTTTGCTTTGATGCAAAGAAAGGAAAAAAATATATCTATTTAGAGCAGCTCAAATACAAAGCGGTAAAGAGTAGAGCTAGAAGTGTAAAGCGAAGCGGAGCAGCGCGAGCTTTAAAGCTGAGCTAAGCCAGGTAGGTATATAACGAGTATACGCGCTAATGCCTATTATACAGACAGGGTAATTATTATCCTAGTTTAGGCATAGGTAGGTTAGGCACACAAAAACTAACCTCAAAGCTATCTTTAAAAACCTAATTAGGTACCTATCTATAATCCCTACTTGCATCAAACTGCTAGAATTCCTAAGCAATTACTTTACTCGCTAGGAAGATCTTAACGCTAAAGATTCAGACCGTTAATGTTCCTAGCGAGTAAAGTAATTGCTTTGGTTTGGTGCAAGTGGGCATAAATAATTTAACACTTTTACCTCACCTACACTACCTTCTACGCGACGGGATGATATCGCTTCGCTCTTACCCGCTTCGCTTCAATGACAACGCTACTTGGTTCCATTGAAGCTTCTAATCACTTACATTATTCTAATCGCTGTACACCTTACTAATTAATAATTGAGGGTACTGGCCCCTGATAATGAATGATGTAACTTAGTGCGTTTAATCATGCTTTAAGTTTATTTAGAAGCAAATTAAAGTAATACAGTTTCTTTCTCGTTAGATTATATCTCATGTTCGATGAGGTGATAGGTAGGTACTTAAATAAATATTTTAGACTGTACGAGTATAAATAGGTAAGTAAACCCAATTATTTAAGTCATACAGGTACTTATCACTCACCAGGTTTGTAAATCCTGATCAAGTATTATTAGCTACAAGCCAGCGAGTTCGCTTGTAAACTCGCCCCGTGTCATCAGCTTTTTTACTATCTGCTAGTTGACAATCCTTCCCGAAAGGTAACTAGCTCACTCGCTAGCTTTTAAACTCGACTGCTTTTAGCTTGTAAATTAGCCGTCTCATCGACGCTTACCATAAGTATAATAATTCTCTCTTTTTAAAATTATCTAAAAAAAATACATAAACTGATCATGCGAAGATAAGCACAAAATATATGTCACATCTCAGCTAGTTCAATCCAGTTTCCATTTGCCAATCATAGACTATATAGGCATCCTACTTTGGTGATAAGCAGCTGGAATATGGAGATATGACGCAAATAGGGCGTCTCGGCTTGAATAATATTTAATTTACTATTCATAATATTTGTGCCGACAGTTCGAGTTAAGAAAAAGAAAAGAAAACGTAGCTTATTAAATGAAAAGGGCAATGGCATTATGCTTTACGACAAGCTTGTTTTGACTGCTGTGTTTCTGAATAAAACAATTACTTATTCTCAACTAGCCAACAAGCCATTTTGACTCTTTTGGTGTGGCAGATACTCTACCAAAAAAACTGTGACTACCAAAAATAACAAAGTTAGAAAATCTATCTTGAAGATTCATAGAATAATTACGTTTATCAGAGGTCATCAAGATTTTACAAATACCTACATAGCATAAGCATAGCATAATCAGCCTATAATGTTCCCACTGCTGGGACTCAGGCCTACTCTCGGCAGGAGAGTGAATAGGTCTTAATCCACCACGCGGACCCAATGCGGATTGGTGGATGTCGCATGCCATAGAACATTTTTTTTTTTTGGTTTTCTGTCCGTTGACATGCCGGTTTCCTCACGATGTTTTCCTTCACCGTTGTGAGAACGTGGGGTGCATACATAGATTTTTTCGACCGAAAAAACCCATTTACGCATGACTGCCACCGGGATTCGAACCCGCGACCATCAGATCGCAAGGCAAGGGCCTCATTCACTCGGCCACCACGTCCTCAATACCTACATACAACAATCGATTTCAATCGGACTGTTGTTGTAATGACCGTAGGCACCACTGAAAAGTAACAGGGAAACAAAATACGCAATTTCGTTCACTTCAACGACTTTTTTTTTAGTTATTTTGATAAAACTAAACTGAACCGATTTTTATGAAATTTCTATGAGACCAATCTGAAAGTAATTTTTCAAATCGGTATTTATAAACAATAAAGTTCTGAGGTAACAAACATAAAAAAACAACCGAATTGATAACCTCCTCCTTTTCTGAAGTCTGTTAAAAAAGACCCTAAATTATGTTGGATACAAAACGAATTGTTTTTAGTATGTAATTTGGCCGATGGCGGAACGACATCGAGGACGTTGCAAGCCATACTTGGACGAGACTCGCCGATGATAGAGACGCATGGAAGCAGAATGGAGTAGGCCTTAACCCTTAAATGGCTATCCAATTAAAAATCATAAGAAAATATGTACCTTATTTTGTTGGAAATATATGGCTTATTATTATTATTATTATGTAATTTGGACATGTTGAAGGTACGAAGCTACCGACATGAACATCTACCGGTCGGCGCTGTCCGCGTGCGTAATTATGGGTCTGCCCAACGTGTACGATTACATCCACAAGCACCGCGAGAGACTCATGGAGGAGAAACGCCAGAAGATTCTGCTCTCGGAGAACGCGCGCCACGGCCCGCACCGCACCGCGCTGCCTGACGTTAGTTATACACCACATTTTTCAAACCAAATATTTAACTACATTATTATTTATTTTTTTTCCAAAAAAAATCAAAGGCTCTGTCCTAATTGGCTAATGATCGTACGACGGAAAAAAGTATCTAAATCCCCACTAACACCAACCGCAATGGGGATTTAGGGAATATTTTTGTCTCGAAATCCCCACTATTATGAACAATGAACATATTTCAAATAATACACGTCTTGAACTATAATTACTACCCTTTGGCGGTGTCCTAATTGGCATTGATCGTACGATCAAGCGATGAGATTTGGTCGTACGACGAGATTAAATACACTAATCTCTTCAGAGTGTCCTAATTGGCATTGTATGATCGTTCGATCATTCATATGGCTAATTTTCATCGCGCGACCAGTGAATCTCGCGAATAGTGGGGATTTAGAGACAAAAATATTCCCGAATTCCCCATTTTGGTTGGTGGTTGGTGTTAGTTGGGATTTAGACAACTTTTTTTCTCGAAATCCCCACTAGTGGGGACTTAATAAAGAATAATCCATGCAGAAGGGGTACTACGTTGTATCTGTCTGTCCAGTCAGAATTTTTGATTTCTGCAAAATGATTGAGTGACTGCGGGGAGAGTGCGGCGCCCGAACCGAACTTTTGCGTGCACTAAAAGTATAATAAATTAATAAATAAATATTTATGTTTGTTAAATTTGGGTTCACCTATTTCATCATCATTTATTTTCCTTTTGCAATTTTTAATAATTAGTCCATGTTATCGGAGACGTAAATGTTATGCCACGAAGTAAATGAATGAGCAAAGTTTTATATCAACTCGCAGGTCGTGAACTCTTCCATTATCATTGTTCACCTTTATCATCTCGAAACAAAAACAACAAAAAGACATTATACATTATACTTACAGTCAAATATTGATAATTAATTTGCATGAGGACATTTACATTTTATCCTTAACCATGACACGAGCTACACAGCTGATTCTCACAACATTGTAAGTTGTAGATATTGGTGCAAACGAGCGATCTATAGGTACTAATGTAATAGGTATTTTTATATAAATAGTTCCTACTTAGTGAAAGGGTTTACGAGAAGAGGAAGACCAAAGAAAATATGGATGGACTGTGTGAAAGAGGATATGAACAAAACAGGCGTGAGTACAGAGATGACGGCTGATAGAGACGAATGGAAGAAGAAGACATGTTGTGCCGACCCCACGTAAGTGTGGGATAAGGGCAGGGCGATGATGATGAGTTCCTACTTAGTGAAGAAGAAAGCCAAATACTAGGATTATATAACTTTTGTATACGTACAGAAACGCTATTAGATAACGAACCGTACACCAGCCTCCCAAAGCCGAGCCTCCTACCCAACTAATATTTAACTAATAGTTATATTTGATGACGAGCCTTCAAAGTCATGCGACAGTTGGGGCAGGTTCATCTGATGGAGGACAACGACGATATGCTGGAACAGTTGGGCCTTGTAGACAACCCCCCGGGGAACGTGGAGGTGCAGCCCCGCCCGCCCCCGCCGCCGCCCATGCCGCCCCCCGCCATGGAGCAAGACTAGATACGCTAACGGTTAGTGGAGCTCATGTGGAAACAGTGGAGCACGTGGTGATCCACTGTCAAGCGACCGAGGAGAGTAGGACCAAGACTGGCCTGCGCAAGTTATTGGACTCCTCTCCACCTAACGTGTCAACAAGCACTCTGTTGGAACGGTGCTGTCATCAACCCAGGGTCCTGCTCCGTTATTTTAAGGAGCTAGGATGGCTGGGACAGTGTTAAGTAAATATCGGGGGGCAATGCACAATGCACCCTTCAACGGGAGGCTAGTGCAGACCGCTGTACTCCCTTTTTAGAATTAAAATTAGTGGAGCTCATACTCGACGATATACTGGAGCATCTGGGCCTCGTGGGGTGTCTCGAGGAATGAGGAGGTGTAGCCGCGCCCACCTCCGGCATGGAGCAAGACTAGATGCGATAACGGTTAGTGGAGCTCATACTCGACGATATACTGGAGCAGCTGGGCCTCGTGGGGTGTCCCGAGGAATGAGGAGGTGCAGCCGCGCCCACCTCCGGCATGGAGCAAGACTAGATGCGATAACGGTTAGTGGAGCTCATACTCGACGATATACCGGAGCAGCTGGGCCTCGTGGGATCCCCCGGGGAATGAGGAGGTGCAGCCGCACCCACCTCCGCCATGGAGCAAGACTAGATGCGCTAACAGTTAGTTGAACCTAGTCCCACGGAATAAATAACTAAGGTGCAGAATGTTTTTGCAGTAGTACGCATATTTCTCAGTTGCATGCAACCACCCGCTGCGTGCGTGATATGATCCAATGACCTATCCATTATAGGTCCGTACTTTATACATTCCGAATCGTACGGTTCAAGTGTGATACTGTGTTTAATTTATCTTTTTCAGATACCAGCTAATCGAAACAAATACAATGAAAAACCCGTGGAAAAACATTCAGATCTTAACTAATCAATAAGAAGACGGATGGAAAGTCGTGAAAGAATAGTGTTACCTATGTTGTAAAATTATTTATGTTCCTGTACTTTATTTTTAAAAATATTTACTTGCATTTATGATAGCGCGCTTTTGGCATACGTATTTTTAATTGTGATATTTTCATATAATGTGAATGATTCTGTATTTTGGATTAATTTTGGTAAAATCTTTCTGACAAGTTTAAACAATGCTTACTAAAAAACTCAGTTTTCGTTTTATTTGATACATTTTCATCCCCATTATTCATTTTGACGCAAAAAGAAAAAAAAACCAACGCCTTTCTGCAACTAAAGTTTTACTTTATGTACTTAGTTACATACTTAAAATCTCATAGTACTTAAGTAAAAACTAGAAATCAGTTACAAGAACACAATTTTATGCTTGTTTTATTAAGTAATAACCTCTCTAGGTATTATAGTAAAAGTCACCCACCCACCAAATATTTTGTGATAAGGATGTTAGTAAGTACGTACGAGCATGTTAGGGAAGGTACTCTGCTACTTGTGATCTTGTGCCTATTACCACCTATTACAATAATAAGTACGAGTAGATGGGTAATTTTCATTTTTGTCAAAGTCCATGCGTTTGCAACTGCAAATCACCAATCGTAATGCAGATCGGGGCTATCGTGCCTAACAACCTCTCGGATTGCAGCCGCCTGGGCTAGAGTCATCACGGCACTGTCAGAAGTCAGGTGTTGCCAAGCTCGCTCTGTCCAAACGACGGCTGTGAAGCACGCTCCATTGCTGATGAACGCGCGTAGGGTGACTGCGCTTAGCCCGCGCCCCATGCAACGCCAACCTTCACTCTTCACCGATCGCCTGAAGCAATCCCACGCTCCGGAGTACCGACCCGCTACATCCCCTTGCAGACGCGACTTGACCACGTCGATCGGGTACAACACCACCCACGAAAGCATCCCTGCCATACCGCCAGCCGCGAATACCTTCATCATCGACTGATCGCCGCGCGTCATAGCTTCGTAGGATGTGAAGTAAATCGCAAATGCTGGGCTATCCCTCGCTATCGTTATTCCCAAGCCTCGATACAAAGCACGGACACCTCCCGTTCGTAGAATATGCCTGACGCCCGACCACGCTCCAGAGGGCATGCCGTCTCCCGGCCGTGCAAGTTGCTGTCTCGTTTTCACCAGCTCGACGGGCGAACACGCGAAGCTCTGAAGGAACCCAGCCGAGGCACCTGCAGTGGCATGAGTGCTCAGTGCATCTGGATTCGGTAGCGCTCGCCTGGTGTTACCATACGCTCCAAATACTAAAGTATTCACTGCTGCTATGCCCCCTAAAGGCGCTCTGATGCCGCGGTACGCAGCTGATAATGTGCCTCCTTTCAGAAGGGCTTTCGTACATTCTAAAGCGCTACCTCTCCCGGACTGCACGTGCACTTTTAAAGTGTCTAACGGATGTCCAGCTATGATACCAGCACAACCTGAAAATAATTTACGATAAAGCTTGTTGTCCACTTATACTATTAGACGTAGGCAAACCACGTCACAGTAATAAATAATTGACTTACCTCCGATACATCCAGCTATGAAATCCAGTGCCATTTTTCGTAGATGAAAGTATTTATCCTAGGTAAGAGCAGACTCCTGAAAATTGACACCATAATTTTAAAATCTACCGCTTATTTTAGCGTACCTAATGGGAAACTCATTAGAAATCAAAAAAAATAACCTTTGGCATAAATGCCTATTATAATATTTTGCGAAAGCTCATTTTGACGAGTTGCCCTATTTTACTCCCCAGAGACATCCAGAGAGTTCAAAGTCTATCTGGCTACTATCGTTAATTGCTCTATTTGTTTAAAACGTAGACAGGCCCTGGTGACCTTCGATAAGAAGAAATTAAAACCAAAACTTACCTCCTGAGCGTTCAAATCAGATAATCGTAGTGGGAATTGACGTTGTCTCCACTGGAGGTGATGCCAATGAACATGGTGAAAAATGTGGCTTCGTAGAGCTGCAGGCCGATCCAGCTTCTCGCGAGGGTACCTAGCTACGGTATGTCGGCGTGATCACTTCACCAGCGCGGGCGCACTTCTACTCATAACTAACATTATCTATTTTGTTCGGGTCACTCTTATCTTGGGGGCAAAATACATCTTTAGACTTGAAGTAGGTACTTAATATAAATAGGTATTATTATACTTCTTGTAGAAGCGTCTAGTTCCAGCGTATGCAACTAGTTCTTCCATTTTTTCTTTCTTATTCTATCGGTTAACTCTAAGTAGCTACAGCTCAAAACTACTGCCCTACGTCGTCGGGAGTTACCCATAATCTTATTACTCTGGGACATCCTTCACCCTTCTATCGGACCTCTCTAATGGTAGCAGGTTGAGGGGTCATATTCAAGCGGGAGAGACGATGCTGTTAAGCAGTTTTTAACTACTCATTTTCATCAATTTGAAATTCTATTGTGAAAAAAGAATGCTTAACTTAGAGGGTTTTTCCAACAAATAATATAAACGGATCGTGTTTAATAATTTATTATTTCAAAATGATGTAGAGAGAAATACAGTACAGATTCAAAATACAGCACACGAAACTTACTATTATTTGTGTATAACTTAGTATTCTGTGCTATTACGAACCCCGCAAACGCGTTGCCGACTACAGCGACTGGTGGCCGGCGGGCGTCCGTTAGTTTAGTCGGTGACGCGTTTGCGGATGCATTAAGCAGGTTCGATTCTCATATGGAAGAATATTTTGCTAATGCTACTTGGCAATAGATGGCGCTTTTCCTGTATCATTCAATGTAAACTAAATGTTACAGTCATTATGACTTATCTGTCAAAAGGCCTGTCTGCAATCAATGTTGCCAGCTTAAAGTTTTAGGTCTAGATTATGCTCAAAAAATGCTTGATTAATTTTAGCTATTTGCTACGAACCATGAACTCACGTGCCCCTCATCTCCTAAACCCCTAAAATGATTTGTATCACCTACAAACTAAAAAAATGTTTTGAACTTACATAATTGCCTGTCTATGAATGAAATTTCATGAAGATCAGATGAGCGGTTCGAAAGTTATTGTTTGACAAACAAACATACACACATCAATAAACTCAGATTCTTCTATTCTAGACCTCACTACGCTTGGTAAAAAAATTAAGTTCTTTTTGCATTGTTTGTCCATCTAGTTTTGTTGTTTCTCTAGCCCTATAAAACGTGTAAACAACGCATGAAAGACGATCGTCACTAGCGAGAAAATATTCGCTTGTATATGGCTCAAAATATGAAATAAACAAAAAAAATAACGGTGTTTTGGCTATCTTTTCAATTTCTAAATGGCAACACAAACAAATCTGTAAATCGAAACAAATCGTGAACATTGGAAGGAAATAATTCATTTTTTTCATTTTGCTTGCACTTTCTTTGATCTCGACTGGACTAACATGTATTGTAACTAAAGTTTCTTTATCAGTGAACATCTAAGTACATATACTTACCGGTGTATAGGTATTCGTGAATGCATCTCTGAAATGTTTACAACAATCTCTTTTGAATGTTATCACCGGAAAATGATGAAAATCGTTTCTGGAGTTGGAGAAGGATCCTAGCTTCACATACCATACTAATCCCTTGAACATGGGAAAAAAGCAAGTAAGGTAAAAGAGAGCCCAAATAATTATTTTAGGTATATAAGTTTGCTGAATAAATAACCATGTAAAGAGAATGTAAACAATAGAAACCTAGAATTAAGAAGAACTGCAGTATTTTTGTATACCTACATACGAGGAATTAAAACCAACCCACTACATAAACTTGTTTTTTTTTTTTTTTCAGTAATTTGCTACAGTTCCAACATTTTGAAAAAAGCAGATTATGAGTGTAGTTATTTACCAAAGCTGGCAAAATGGAAACTATTAAAGAAATAAACCCTGGAAGCACCAAAGAAAACATACCAATAGAAATATCTATGGACTTATTGCAATATTTGAACTCACCAACATGTGACATGCAGCACATTTGCCGAGTTTGTCTTTCAATAGACAAGATTGAGCTTACAGTACCAGCAACAAACCTCAAGTATTCGGCTGAAATGTTCTTTGCACTAACCTCAATACGTGTAAGTTCTAGCTCTTTCATTTTACCTACCTGCTGCAAAGCAGTTATGTGTTAGCATTACTGTGTTCTGGTTGGAAGGTCACTTCAGCTTGTGAAATTACTGGGCTTTGGAGACTGACATCAAAATGTCTTAAGGTGGAAGAGTGTTATAACAGTGTTGCACTATAGGAACCAAAGCCATAGCATGTAGCACCTGTTATGGCAGCCGTGATCTGGGGTGTTACTGAACGGGAATGACCCATTGTAAACACATAATTATGTTGTAGCAAATAATCAATATATCATTTCATTTCAGCTCAACCAGGGAGATGGTTTACCTAGTCAACTTTGTACTGAATGCCAAACTGAAGTGATGCACTATTCCAAATTCAGGGATAAATGTGAAAAATCCGACCATTTGCTGAAATCTATCTTCAAAGGAGAACACCCCGTCAAAGTTGAGCCAAAGCATAATGTCACGTGAGTATCAATATTTTGTGCCTGTCCCAAAGTTGCCTGGGAGAGATTGCTCTCAGCAATAAGGCTGTTGAGTAGTATAATATTGGGCATTCTATTCCAAATTAAAATACTGAATGCCGAAGGAAGATCACCGGAGGTGATCGACGAAGGTATTTTAATGCCCAATATCATACCTTGTATTAGTTGTAGGTACTCACCTTCAATATTGAAAAACAAACAGTTTTAATTAATATTTAAATATATACCCGAATAAATGTAAAAAGAAAACATGTCAGTATTCAGATCATCTACGATTAGATCATCTTGAATGTTCTATCTTATTGACCCATATCGTTCGTATAGTCTATACGATAGACAGCCTAACCTACAACCTAAATCGTATTGTAGGTATAGATAATGTAAACTGTGATGGAAAATAAAACCAGTTATGTAAACTTAACTCATATGATTTTATAATATCTACTTATTTCTATTTTTGGTCTTTAAAGAATTTCGGATCATCCACAAACACTTCATCTGCTTTGTGTACAAAGCGTTGTATATTTTTCCAGTGTTCGCTGTCATCGTTTGTTTGAAGTTTAACCCGTACTAACGCCTTCCTCCACACGTTGACCGGATCGCTTGTTGCTAGATCGCTCGTTTTGTAAACCTTCAAGTCGATGACAAAGCCACCATCGAGCTCGACGGAGCGACGCTCGTTGCCGTTAGCCACTTTGTTCACAAAGAACGAGGAAATGATCGTTGGCTCGTACTCGTTGCGCGGTGCTCCACGACCTCGACTCAACCCGAATATATCGTCGCCCGTGCTTGTAAGAGACGAAGTTGATGGCGGTGATTTCCTCTTTCTGAAACAATAAAATGCAGTAATAAATATAAACACAAGGAGATGAATAGTAACATCCACTCGAGTACTAAACACCTATAGGTACTACGATCATCAATCCTGCTATCAGACGTTACTATGCTTGTTGTCATGAACTGAGACTTTATCACTTCGCGATATACATAGTCTTTGTTTTTAAGACCATAAAATGGATTAAGATCTTATAAACAGACTTTATTTCTGTGTAAAAAGTCTTATTTTAAGATTAGTCGCGATGAACGAGATTGATTTAGCTACGTGAACTAAAAAATAATTTTAGTACACGAAACATAGTAACGCTTTCTGAAAATAAAATAAATTGGATTAGAAAGTGCTTATGAACTCACTTAGAAGGTGTCTTTAAAGGAGTAGACGACTCCTTCATATCTTCTGAAGGCTTGCGTACGGTCTTCTTGGTCCTGGGTGGTTCGAATTCCATTTCACTGTCAGTCCTGAAAACAAATAAAGAATTAGTAACTTGAAATAACTTTAGGAACTCAGTCCAGTGGTGGGAATCGAACCCACAACCTGCAGCGCAGAAGGAGTTACTACCAACTGAGCTGAGAGACCTGACTTGAAACGTATTACTTACATTTTCAAGTACTTGAAGTAGTTGATGGTGTTGAGGTGATAGGCTTGCGCTTGCTTGCGTTGTTTTCACAGCGAAGCCTGAGTTGCTTGTGATGGCTGTCCGTGTGTAGAACTGCCTGAGATCTTGATGCTGAGCCGTTGATGAAGGCTGGATGGTGTTGGTGCTGTCCGTGTATAGTGCTGGCTGAGGTCCCGATTCTGACCCGTTGATGAAGGCTGGATGGTGATGACGCTGTCCGTGTGCAGAGCTGGCTGTGCTCCCGATTCTGACTCGCTGATGAAGACTGGATGGCGCTGTCCGAGTGTAGACCTGTTGAGGTCCCGATGCTGACTCGTTGATGAAGGCTGGATGGAAGTTCCTCTGCGTCCGGATTGGAATTTGCTTGTAGTTTCTGGAGCGATGTGACTTTGGGTGTGGTCGATATAACCTCGTTCGATATTTTTATGATTATTTAAATTAAAATTAGTATGTTTTATACGAAAATATAGCTTAGATCAGTAAAAAAATATGTAAACGTTAATTGCTAATTAATAAGAAATAAAATAAAATAATTGGTTCATACGACTTTATTACGATATAAAAAAATAATCGTAATTTCAAAAATAATGCAATTTTATGCTAAAAATAAATTAAGGTCGGTAGCGTAGTACAATCGTGCTATAATTTTTCCGCTTGGTTACACCGTGTTCTCATATCATAATTTATAATTATTAGCTAGTGGCGGAATACAACCTTCATACATTTTGTTAAGTTGCTAAAATTATTTGAAGATTTGCGAATTTGTGTAACGAGAAACAATTAGGTATCAAGTGTGATTTCGAAACATTCAATCACGTTTTGTTTATCATGCATTATTTCAGAATGCATTACATGCAATTATTTGAGGCTTTGCGCTGTTTTTCAGTTTACAATAAAAAAAATTCAAGTAGCTCGTGTTCGCTGCTCGTAAAACTTATCAATTTAAATGTTTAGAAATTAGTATAAAACAGTATCAAGTGTATAAATCCAACAAGATATTTGAATCTGGTAAGTTTTAATTTAATGTATCTATTTATCCTCGTTTGAATATTTTAAATAGATAGATAGCTACTTGTAATTATATTGATCGCATAACATGGAAGATTATGAACAGAAGGTTTAAAGCTAATGTATGATAAATCACTCAGATACAATAAACTCTAAAGAAATAAATAACTTTTACATTATTTAAGTGTTAATATATTTTTATTTTTTTGTTTTTAGGAATAAAATACTGTTTTTCGCGTGCCTATACCTATCCAAAGCGTATAAGAGCTAATGAAGATCATCCTGGTTGCTATTAACAAAGTAAGTAATCTAAACTCTCTAAAAAAATAACTATAAATAAATAAATATTACACTATTTTAGTATTAATATTATTATTCTTTTGTTTTTAGGAATAACATTTAGTTCTTCGCTACCTATACCTATCCAAAGCGAACAAGAGCTCATCATCATCATAATTTCTAATTACAAAGTGAGTAATTTAGGTATCTACCTACTATAGTAGACTAAGCAGTTCGTTTTATATGAACTACAAATAAAATCTGTGCATGTTGAAGTTTAATTAATACATAAGTAGGTATATACTCATCGTAATAAATATATTTTAGAATGTGAAATCTCATACCGAATTTAGGAAATAAATTTTAATTATTTTTTTTCAGGACTTCCTTCGTTTATTGTGAACCCACAAAACCCACCTAAAGTGACAGATCTTCTCATCGTTATCATCATTAATATAATTTACTGAGTAAGTCATTCAAGTCGATTACTAAGATAGGTTTTGTGTAGGCTATTACAATCCTAGTGTTAGACTTATACGAGCTACCATTGGTGTCCGATTAGACTTAAGTGTAATCAGGACCAACGACTTTATAACAGTAGGTTAATGAGGTAGTTAAAAATCTTGGTAATCTGATTATATTAATATCTAGGTACCTACTCATCCTACTAATATCCTACTAATATTATAAACGCGAAAGTTTGTAAGGATGGATGGATGGATGGATGGATGGATGGATGGATGGATGTTTGTTCCTCTTTCACGTAAAAACTACTGAATGGATTTGAATGAAACTTTACAATAATATAGCTTATACATCAGAATAACACATAGGCTACAATTTGTGAAGATACCTGCGCAGACGAAGATGCGGGCACCAGCTAGACTGAATGACTGACTCATCGACATCATTGTTCTCCTAGATGAAGTTGAAAAATTTAAAATGTAAATACGGGAATGTATAGGGGGGTTGGTGGGAGTTCAGGAAAACTTCAACTCCCCCCCCCCTCCGCCCCCTCTATACCCCCCATATGGTATCTCGGAGAGTATGCGAAGGTTGACGATTCGCACGTCCACCTCGGGACCTACGTGCTATCTCGAATGTACATAATTTTTTTAGCCCCTTTTTTTTGCCCCAGTTTCTTTGCCCCATTTTTTTTGCCCCATTTTTTTTGCCTCTTTTCTTTTATGTCCATTTTCTTTGTACATTTTTTTTTGCCCCAATTTTTTTTGCTCCAATTTATTTTGGCTTAATTATTTTTCGACCCAATTATTTTTTGCACCAATTAGTTTTGCCCCTTTTCTTTTATGTCCCTATTTTTATTTTTTGCCCCAATTTTTTTGCCCCTTTTTTTGCCCCATATTGTTTTACTCAATTTTATTGCCCCAGTTTTTTTTGCCCCAATTTTTGTATCCCATTGTTTTTGCCCCAATTTTTTTGCCCCTTTTTTTTGACCCTTTTCTTTGCCCCTTTTATTTTTCGACCCAATTATTTTTGCCCCATTTTTTTGCCCCTTTTCTTTTATATCCCTTTTCTTTGCCTCTTTTATTTTTCGACCCAATTATTTTTGCCCCAATTTTTTTGCCCTTTTTTTGCCCCATTTTTTTTGCCCCTTTTCTTTTAAGTCCCTTTTTTTTGCCCCATTTGTTTTTGCCTCAATTTTTTTTTCCCAATTTATTTTGCCCCAATAATATTTCGACCCAATTATTTTTTGCCCCAATTTTTTCCCACTTTTTTTGGCTGAATTTTATTGCCCCAATTATTTTTCGACCCAATTTTTTTCCCATTTTTTGCCCCATTTTTTTGGCTCAATTTTATTGCCCCAGTTTTTTTTTGCCTAAATTTTTTTGCCCCTTTTTTACTCCTATTTTTTTGTCCCAATTATTTAATGCCCCAATAATTTTTTGCCTCAATTTGTCTGCTCTAATTTTTTTGCATCAGTTTTTTTTCCTTCAATTTTTTTGTCCCAATTATTTTTTGCACCAATATTTTTTTGCCCCAATTTTTTTTTGCCCTAATTTTTTTGCCCCTTTTCTTTTGGGATATAAAATTTTTCTATGCCTCTTTTATTTTTCGACCCAATTATTTTTGCCCCAATTTTTTTGCCCTTTTTTTGCCCCATTTTTTTTGCCCCTTTTCTTTTAAGTCCCTTTTTTTTGCCCCATTTGTTTTTTGCCTCAATTTTTTTTTCCCAATTTATTTTGCCCCAATAATATTTCGACCCAATTATTTTTTGCCCCAATTTTTTCCCACTTTTTTTGGCTGAATTTTATTGCCCCAATTATTTTTTGCCCAAATTTTTTTCCCCTTTTTTGCCCCATTTTTTTTGGCTCAATTTTATTGCCCCAGTTTTTTTTTGCCCAAATTTTTTTGCCCCTTTTTTACTCCTATTTTTTTGTCCCAATTATTTAATGCCCCAATAATTTTTTGCCTCAATTTTTCTGCTCTAATTTTTTTGCCCCAATTATTTTGCCTCAGATTTTTTTGCCCCAATTTTTTTTGCCACAGTTTTTTTTTGCTACAATATTTTGCCCCTTAAAGATACCTGCGCAGACGAAGTTGCAGGCACCAGCTAGACTGAATGACTGACTCATTGACGTTGTTCTGCTAGATGGAGTTGAAAAATGTAAAATGTAAATACGGGAATGTATAGAGGAGGTTGGAGGGAGTTCAGGAAAACTTCAACTTCCTCCCCCCCTCTACCCCTTCTATACCCCCCATATGGTATCTCGGGAGTATGCGAAGGTTGACGATTCGCACGTCCACCTCGGGACCTACTACGTGCTATCTCGAAAAGTACATGTCGAATCGACATGCGGTTTTTACTAAAGGTATATATTTTTGCCCCAAGTTTTTTTGTCTTATTTTTTTTGCCCCAATTTAGGTAGGAAGGTAGGTAGGTAGGCAGGTAGACAGGTTGGTAGGTAGGAAGGTAGGTAGACAGGTTGGTAGGCAGTAAGGTAGTTAGGTAGGTAGGTAGACAGGTTGGTAGGTAGGAAGGTAGGTAGACAGGTTGGTAGGCAGTAAGGTAGTTAGGTAGGTAGGTAGACAGGTTGGTAGGCAGTAAGGTAGTTAGGTAGGTAGGTAGACAGGTTGGTAGGTAGGTAGGTAGGTAGACAGGTTGGTAAGCAGTAAGGTAGTTAGGTAGGTAGGTAGACAGGTTGGTAGGTAACTAGGTATATAATCCTACTAATTTTTATAAACGCGAAAGTTTGTAAGAATGTATGGATGGATGTTTGTTACTCTTTCACGTTAAAACTACTGAATGAATTTTAATGAAACTTTACAATAATAGGTATAACTTATACATCAGAATTAACTTATACTTACCTAGGCTACAATTTATAAAGATACTGCGCAGACAAAGTCGCGGGCACCAGCTAGTTCTTTATAATTAAAATGCCTTTTTGTTCTATTTGCAATAAACAAGTGCAGAAAAAAGGATGGACTGGTCATATAAGAAGTAATTCTCATAAAAATAAAACTATTTCCCCACTTTATGGTAATGTTCTTGTAATAAATTCAGCATTTAAAAATCGTGTAGCGACCTATCGAATTACTGCTAGCTATGAAGAGAAACAAAGTTTACCATCATATTTTTTAAATAATATCAAAGATACAGTGAAATCTTTGATAGATCGATCGTTGTTTGAGCATACTGCTGTGAAAGTCAACTTTGACTTATTTTCTACGTTTCTTACATTTAAAAATGATGAACCAGAAATGAAAAGTTTTTCAACAAAAAATTTTGCCTTGCATTTAAATTATAGTTTCTCTTCCATTTATGAACAAATAACTACTAATTTATTGAAAAAAATTGAAGAGTTTGAAGAAAGAGATAGCGGTTGGACATTTTTAAATAACTCTCACTTAGAACTGAACATTAACAAATATCAACCTCTTAGTGGATCTAGTTTTATTGAATTACCATCTGTTCTGAAAAGAAAAAAAGCATGTCTTAACATTCGTAATAACGATAACTTCTGTTTTGCTTGGTGTGTAACAGCTGCCCTGAATCCAACAACCCAACATCCAGAGCGGGTTTCATCTTATCCTCATTTCCAACATGTACTTAATTGATCAGGAATATCATTTCCTATGAGTTTCACTGACGTATCTTTATTCGAAAAAAACAACCCTAATTTGAGTATAAACATATATGGTACAAACGGTAAAATTTTACACGGACCGTTTTATAAGTCTGAGTGTGAGGATAGTAGTGCAAAACGCATAAATTTGCTACTCATTGAGAATGATGAAAAAATGCATTACTGTTTGATAAAAAATTTATCACGTTTAGTCAGAAGCCAAATTACTAAACATCATAGCAGGTTACATTTTTGTGAAACGTGCTTACAATTTTTTTCTGATTCTGATAAATTAAATACGCATCCGTGTGAGGGTGTAGTCACTAAATTACCTGAAAAAGGGTCTATAATTCAGTTTGAAAATTATAAAAGAAAACAGGATATGCCTTTCGTAATTTATGCAGATTTTGAAACATTACTAGAACCCATTGCACACGATTCAAAGGAATGTGCAAACGCAAGCACTAGTGCGACTCAGCAACTAGCGCGACACGTGCCTGCGGGATATTGTTACACGATTGTCGATGCAAATAACATTAATTTTGAAAGAATTAGATTATATCGTGGTATAGATTGTGTTTCTCATTTTATTGATATGCTTTTCACGGATGCTAAAGAGGTACATAGTCGATTAAATAAAGTTGAACCAATGATTTTTACAGAAATAGACGATATCAACTTTATGAATGCCACTGTTTGTCATATTTGTGATAATTTTCTTTGGAATGATAAAGTGAGAGATCACTGTCACTTTACAGGACGGTATCGAGGTGCTGCACATCGCTACTGTAATTTATTGTATCAAGTTCCAAATTTTATTCCTATATTTTTTCATAATTTATCAGGTTATGATTGTCATTTATTTATCAAAGAGCTCGGAGAAAAATTAGGTAAAATTGACTTGATTCCTAAAACGAAAGAAAAATATATATCGTTCACTAAATTCTTACAAATTAATGAAGCTGAATTTATTCAGTTACGATTTCTTGATTCTTTTAATTTTATGGCTGGAAGTTTGGATCATTTAGCTCGAACGATGGACGCAAAAGATTTTAAATTAATAAAAAAACATTTTCCGATTTATAATCAACATAATTTATTAACTCGGAAAGGTGTTTATCCTTACGATTATATTACTAATTGGAGTATATATGAAGAAACAAAACTTCCTTCGAGAGAGAGTTTTTACAATTCAATGACAAAAGAAGACATTTCTGAAAGTGATTACAAACACGCGAAATTGGTATGGAAAACATTCGATGTAAAAAATTTAGGTGAATATACAGATCTTTACTTAAAAACTGATGTTCTTTTGTTAGCTGACATATTTGAGAAGTTTCGACTTACATGTAAAATCAATTATAAGCTTGATCCTACTTTTTATATAACAGCCCCAAGTCTCTCATTTGATGCTATGCTATTAATTTCTGAAATTAAGCTTGAGCTTATAAGTGACTTAGAAATTTTGAATATGATAAAGTCGGGTATTCGAGGAGGTCTTTGCATGTGTTCGCATAAGCATGCACAAGCAAACCATAAATATATGGATTCATATGATGATTCGAAGCCTGAAAAATATATTGTTTATTTGGATTGTAATAACCTATATGGGTACAGTATGTGTCAAAGCTTACCATATTCAGGATTTAGATTTTTAACTACAGATGAAATTAGAGATTTAAATATACAAAACATATCTGATACCTCTAAATGGGGTTATATATTGGAAGTAGATTTATTTTACCCTGAAAACTTACATCAAGATCATAACGATCTCCCATTTTGTGCAGAAAAATGTGTACCTCCTGGTGGGAAAACTAGTAAACTAATACCTAATTTGCATAACAAATACAAATATGTTATACATTATATTCATTTAAAAAAATGTCTAGAACATGGTTTAATTTTACGAGCAATCCATAGGGTTATTACGTTTAGACAAGCACCATATTTAAAAAAATACATAGAGCTTAACACCGAATTACGAAAAAAGGCTAAATGTACGTTTGAACAAGACTTTTTCAAGCTTTTAAATAATAGTGTTTTTGGAAAAACGTTAGAAAATACAGAAAAAAGAGTAAATGTTCAATTAGTAAATCAGTGGTTTGATCATGAAAATAAAACGAAAAAGTCAAGGTTTGCTGAAAGATTAATAGCTAACCCGTTTTTTCACAGTGTTTCAATATTTACCGAAAACTTGGTTGCAATTCAAATGAAACCAAATAGTTTAATACTAGATAAACCTATTTATATAGGTTTTTCTGTTTTAGAACTTTCAAAATCCCATATGTATAACTTTCATTACAATATTATTAAACCATTCTATAAAAATCGTGTGCAATTATGTTATACTGATACAGACTCTTTTATCTATTTAATATCTACAGATGACTTTTATCTGGATATGAAAAAAACCTTTATGGACTATTTCGATACTAGTAATTATAATACTGAAAATAACTATCTTATCAAACCAAAAAATAAAAAGATTCCAGGACTTTTTAAAGACGAAATGGGTGGAAAAATCATATCCGAATTTGTGGGGTTGAGATCAAAGCTTTACTGTATACAGACACAAGCATATAGTATAAAAAAAGCGAAAGGCATACAGTCATGTGTTATACGAGATTTAAATTTATCCGACTATCGGAACGTGCTCTTGAACAATGAAGTCATTCGAAGGAAAAACATTTTATTCAAGTCTATCAAACACGAAATATTTACTCAAAGTGTAAACAAAGTTGCTTTATCTAATAACGACGATAAACGTTTAGTGTCCTCTAATAATATCATAACAAAAGCATGGGGAAATGCTCATATTTTTAAAGGAGAATAAATACAATCAGATTACTAAGATTTTCAATTTTATTACCTAATAGTTAGATTATTTATGTTGTTAAATATGTAATGTGTTTAAACAATTATAATGTATGTTAATTAATAATAAAGGTACGAAAAATTTAATTTAAGGATTTTATTATAATAATAGCAGGTGCGTAGCACTCAGATAAGTTTTACCACACTTAGCTGTTCATATTACCTACACACAACCGCCTGCGCGTAGGCGTGGCTTGTGACGTTATTTTAAGAGTGCTACACGCGGCTACTCGCTCTTATTTATATTGTTCAGCGATAAAATTGTTTTAAAACCAATAGCTAAAAATAGATGGTACTTAGATGATTTAATGTTTTGTTCTGTGTGAATGTATCCATATTGAATATTAAAATATTATAAAATTAATTGTAGATTATGTATACCGATTTCTTCACATTTAAATTAGTTATACGAGCAGCGTACACGAGCTACTTGAGCTACATGCAACTACGCGCTGTAGAGTCTATCATTCTATTCATATATTCTATCTATTATTCAACGTTAGATTTTGTTTAGATGTACGTAAGCTATATAATTTTAGGACAGCAATTAGGTAGGTATCTAAAGTTCAAAAATGATATTTTTTTGTTCTTTTCAGACCATTGCAATGGACTCTTCTCCTATTATGTTTTCTCAATATGCTCAAAGCCCGTTGCAGGGCTTTGATGAACTTTATCCTGAAATTGCAAATAATCAAAAACAGGTAAAGAGAAAACGCGAGGAAAAGAAAAAACCTATAATGAGGTCTCATGTTATTAGTAAACAATCAAAAGTAGCTCGAAAGCTTATTCAAATTAAGATAATAGATTTAAGCAAGGAAGGAGAATTAAGTGATAATGATACAATAACTACTCAATATATTGTCACTGATCATTTAGATGAAATTTTAGACCACACGGAAACGGTTATAAAAAAAATTTCTAAAAAAATTTGTGATTTATATTAATTAATAAATGAATTACTTAATTTGCTTTCTATACATATTTAAACACATAATTGGTAGATATAATAAGAATAAGTAAACTACACGTACAGTAGTTATTAAGTTATATAAATGTTAATTTTTATTGTGTATAAGTTTCAGTTATATACCTTTACCTACCTAAATCTGTATAAATTGAACCTTTAAGAAATAAAATAATTAATTTTTATACTATGATTTTTATTTTATAGTAGTAAGTAGTAGGTACTAGCTGTAATAATCCCTAAATCCCTACCCATTCCACTAGGTATTCACGTAAGGTAAGTATGATTTAATAAAATAAAATCAAGTTCAGTTATATAATTTTTTTTAATTTACAAACACAAATTAGTAAGTACATTGTTTTCACAACACCATTTTTTAACAAATATTGCATTTGACAATGCACAATACTTTTTATGAAAAACACAGTTATAATTAACTTTATCTTCTGAATATTTTATCTTAAGAGAATATAGACTAGGACAACCTTTATTTTCAATATTAACTACATCACAATGAGAACAAAGTTCTTTTATCCAGGCTATTTTTTCCATTCCTTTGACAATTATAAATTTATTGCATAAAATAGGTTTTATAATACGTTTAAATTCTCTATAATCAATATGACCTTGATTCCAATAATATCCTCGATTATTCTCTGACCAGGTTACTATTTTTTTTTCATTGACTGTTAATTTTGAGAATGTATAAGGAGGTTTTATTAGAAATACTTGAGAGTGAAGCGATGTACAATAAGCGAATTCTTTTATAATGAATTCGTTTTTAGCATTTTTAAATCCTTGTAGGTCAACTATCATGGCATTATAACTCATGATAACTTTCGTACAATATTACTTAGTGGTTTATATTCTATTATACAATCGTTCAAAATTAAGCAGTAAGCGGTAGTTTGATCTGGTATTTCACTGTTTGCTTCTATTTCAACTACAACATTCACTACTGCACCTGATTTTAGATTATCGTTTTGTCTTGAACAATCAACAACAAACAAAGGTGCAATTTCTTTAAATTGTTTAGAGCTCAACAATGGTTCTGTTCTGTGTCCATAATACGACTGTTGAAATCTAGCATACTGTTCGTATAATAACGCATATTTATCATTACTAAAACTAACGTTCAAACTCTCATATGGAAAGTATGTGGAATTTAGATAAACTCTAATATCTCGGATATCACAATGGTCAAAACGCGACATGTCGCTATCTCCATTATTTTTCCTGTTTGTTTGTAATCCGATTACAACATACCTCGGTTTCTCAATTTGTGAAGTAGTTTTAATTGACCAGGTATGTTTAGTGGTCTTAGGAAGCATTGGATATTCGTAAAGATCCCAGTTTCGGAAAGCTAATTGAAGAGGATAATCTTTTTCTAATATTTTCATTAGACCAATTTTTTCTTTATCTGATACTCTTACGTGCGGAACACGCCATACTATTTTATGTATTTCTACATCGTTAAGTAATTCACCAGTGTTTAATTTCAAAGCATTAAGATTCGTGTTACTACGTAGTAGTATCAACTCATGTCTACAATTAATAATAACCTTTTTATAATCTTCTGCAAAACCGAGTACATTACAAAGCGGTATAGACACGGAAAAGCCTCCTGAATGTACATTTTTCGTTCCATCTATGTCCCAATTCCATGCTTTTGACATTTTTGATTCACTCTCGCTCATGGAAAGAAATGATTTCATAGTGGTAGTTATGCCAGCATTTTTAATTTTATCAATCTCAATACCGTTCAATTCATAACGAATATCTTGAAAAAGAAATAGCCATGGATTATTAGTTAGATTCACACTTGATACACGATCTTTCGTATCCCTCTTAGTTACATTCACTCGTCCTTCAATGTATAATGTACTAGCAGACGGTAGCACGTAGAGGTCTTGTTGATTTATTGGTATTCTAATTTCATCGTTTCTATTGAAACTTGTTACATAAGGTTTGTAAGAGTGTACTTCTATACCATCAATACTGGTATCATTAACAGGTGTTTGCGAGATACTTAAGATATTCATTTTAGTAATCCAATGTATCTAAGAAATATTTTATTTTCTTTTGTTAAATTATTTTTCTTTCGAGATGTGTATTTATTAACTGCTCTCGAGGTTATGCTCGTTTTGAAATAAGGAACCACGTATTTATTGTAATCTATCATGATGCTTTGAAGTGTAGATACAATTGAATTTCTTCTCCACGAAAATTTATTAATTGGTTATTATTATCCACCAATCTGATATTTAATGACGATATATTTTTTTGATTAATAGGAAAATAAATTATGTTTTTAGGTATTTCAATTATTCGATACCCAGGTGGTATATTAGGAGCAAATTCATGTATTATATGACTAGGTTTCCCATTAATATATGATCCGCTAACAATATCACATTCTATCCTCACAACAGTCGTTGATAAAATGTTGATTGGTAGAGCAGACTCATGTAATTTATTTGCTTTTAGTATTTGATTTCCGAATCCTAACAACTTTCCAAGACTACCTATTTTTTCGAAGTTAACATCTTTACTGCAAAATATTGAAGTTTTGAGTGTATTGTTATTTGACGTTAACATAAAATTTGCATTCTGTATCTTACTTTTTACATAATCAGTTATATCTTGAAGTTCATATGTGCCTTCTGGTATTTCAATTACTTCATTTGTCCCATAATAAAACTTATTATTTGAGATATCAATATTCGGTATTGAATTGAACGTAGATAAATATAATACAGCACACTCATATTCACTTTCAAGTTGAAGTGGAGGAGAAAAATTAGATGATAAACTAGATGTGTTACCAGATATCGACAGCGTGAAAGACTTCATAGTAATGTTACAATTAAAATACGACTTCACAATTTATATATTTTATTCCAAAAAAAATATAAAAACTTTAAACACAATTGTCCACAAATCACAGCATCAAATTTTTGGTATCTTGTATAGTTATAATATATAGAACATTTATTTAAGTATCTTATCAATTGTAGAGGAGGTCTTAAATTACCAAAGCTATCATAATATTCACAATACTTATATATTTTAACATAGGCTACCCAGTGCGTTCCTATATTATCTGAATTATCTAAATTAATAATACCACATTCAATTTTTTTTGGTTTATTAGGTAATTGATCTTTCATATAAACACCTCGAAAGTAAGGTATACACTTCGCATATTCTGCAAGATCTAAATTTGTAAGTGCACGATTAGGTAGCCTCAGTATTAGTTTTTTGAAGGCTTAATAATAAATAAACCACGACCTTTTTTATACGGCTTAATGTACATCCCTTTACCTATTGCTATTGATTCCATAGTCTTATTATGTCTTTCAGATTCTCGTAAATTATCTTTTGCTGACCTATAATCATTTACAGTTTTCGCAATACCTGCTGCTCCACCAGCTAAAGTTCCTAAAGCTGAAAGTCCCGCAAATATTGGTATAAGCGGTAGTATTCCTCCAGATTTTGGAATAGGTATAATACGTGGTAATTTTATGTTTTTATCAATGGGTATTATTTTTTTTGCAGAATCATAAGCTGAATTAATTAAACTCGACAGGGTTCTAGGAGATTTACTTTTTATTTTCTTTTTGATTTTAGCAACAATTTTTTTGAAAGTCTTCAATCCTGATCCCGTCTTAACTTTAGCTTTCATTGCTTTGCTAACTATCCATGATGCTATTTTTTCTCCTTTTCCCGCATCTTTAGATTTAAGGCGTGACTTTGCCATTTTTAATAAAATTAAATCTGCTTTATGACGTTGTTCTAAATCTGTATTATTATAAGCTATATCGTGACTTTTACAAGCTTCATCTAGTTTGTTTATACCCTTGTCTCCACGTAAAAGTCGTTTCTGTAGCTTAGTTCCAGGCCCGCAATAATTGTATCCGGGTAAATGTAATTCGATTGGTAAATTGTTAATAATACTGTTGACAAGTCCACCTCCTTGCATAGTTATTTTATAAATGATTAAAATTATGTCACTACTGCCTTTTTGTTAATCCAACTGTTTTCTTTCTCACTGAGACCTAACCATTTCACGAAAAGTTTTGCTCCTCTTTTCTTTATTATCTTTTCTATCAGATATGTATCTGGATAATTAGTTTTTTGAAGTTCATAACTATAAAATGAACCTAGTATAGTTTGTTTTCGCAGGTCTTCGATCAGATAAGTAACTGGACGAGTTTTTTTAATTTGTTTTATTTTAAACAATTCTGTCGACCAATTTGGTGTGTAGCCTTTTTCAAACATACTTTTATATTTACTTATTCTTACAAAATCTCCTATAGCAAATTTAACCGCTTCTTTCGGTAGCTTAACGTGATAAGCATTAAAAATATTTAATATTATTTGTCGTTCATTTGAGCTGTTTACATCAATAGGCTTGTATTTTGTGATTCTATGTTTTGTATGATTGTATGAATCAACTACAAAAATCAAAGCTTCATTAATCCATCAACTGATCCCATTTTTAACTTTCCACAATCACGTCGAATGCCGAAAGGTACATCTTCGAACACTTCGGAAGACATAGACCATGACGTTGTGTTATAAGTAGGACTAGATTCAGAGCCTAATGTTCTAAATGATTCGTTGCTCATATCAAGTTCTTCATTGTCTATATCTTCATCTTCAGTTTCACTGGATTGCTCATTTTGAGTGTCAATTATATTCGTAATTTCTGGATCAGATAGACTATACTTAAGTGTACCAGTTTTATTTTTTTTAACATGTTCATGATTTTCATTATCCTTGAGTTTTAAGTAATCTGTATCTGATTGTTCATCTAATTTAGAAAGTTTATTCAGAGGATCTGTTATAGGCTTGAACACATTTTTTAGTACTTGCATGTTATTTGTTTCAATTTCTCGCATTGTACGTACTTTGCGTTTGACTGCTTCAGCTGCATTTACTATTTGAGTTTTGAGATTAGTTTCCATATTTATCGGGGATTGATGTGTATATTTATACATTTTAAATGGTAATGGTGTTATATTAAAATTGATTATGTTTTTATACACTTATTTTAGTTAAAAACTATAAAAGTATCAAACTTTTTACGATAGCAACCATTGTTTTTTTCACAGTCTTTATTAATAACTAAATAACTAAAAGGTTCGTTCCAAACTTTGCTACACATATCTCTAAATTCGTTCCATGTCATATCAGTATTTACATGTTCTTGGTAAACGTGCTTCATATTAATATCATCTTGTTTAAATAAAATAATTAAATTTGCATTATCTCTAATTAGCTGTTTAGGTACTTTGCTATAAGTCTGATTTAAATAAAAGCTATCAATGAATCGATGTCTACCCATAGCAAAGTAATCTCTCATATTGTTCTGATTTTCACAAGCAACGTCATCAAATATGATCACCGAATTTGGTCTTGCTTCTTGAGGACTTAATACATCATCATGTTGGCTAAACTTCTCCATAAAAACGCCAGGAACTTTTTTAAAAACATTTTCTAAAAATACATACTTAGGTTGATGGAGTGTCTTTGAATAAACGTAAACGTTTTGAAACTTTAATCCATTCTCATGCAAAAGAAGACCAATTACCAAATTAGTTTTTCCACAATTTGATGGACCACAAACTATACATCTGATTGTATTAGGTAGAAGTTTACCGTGGCGAGAATAAGTACATTTTATTTCATTACAAATTTCATCAACTTGCAGGGAATCCGGTTGTTTAGCGAATTTCATTTTATCATCTGAATGAACTGAGCTCTAGTAGTTAAATGTCCTATTATTAGCATATTACCTAATTTTATAGTACCTTCATGATTATAGTGTAATGGATATGTAATTTAATATAGCGTTTGGTATCTATAACTGAAACTAAAAGTATTGGTTCTAATACCAATTAAAACGTTGAACGCATGAGATGAACACAAACGGTAATCAACAATTATTCACCTAGTATTTTTTATGAGCAAAACATAGACATGCAATTTGTTTTTTCAATATTGAAGGTGAGTGCAACTAATACAAAAAAATATCGTGTCACTAGTTCCTTCTACTAATACAAGGTATGATATTGGGCATCCTATTACAAATTAAAATACTGAATGCCGAAGGAAGATCACCGGAGGTGATCGACGAAGGTATTCAGTATTTTAATTTGGAATAGAATGCCCAATATAATACTACTCTGTTGTACCACTTTTTTAATTAATATCAAATTTTCAAATAGTTTATTCAACAAATTATTTAAAGAATATTCTTGTGATTTTCTAAAAGTTTTTTACTTGCCTTGAAACATTACTCACCTAATTGTGAACAACATATTTTATATTTTTCAGTTCTATGTCGGAAATTGATATTATAAAAGGTGATTTCAAATTTGAAGAAGTATCTGATGAATTTATAGACCATATAGGTAGGTAAACCAATAGTAATATTTAACAATCTAAAATAGTCATATTTAAAGATCTAATTGGGTAAGTACATATTTGTTAACAAGTTTTACTACCAGTATAAATTTCAGATTATGAAGAAGACTATTCGGAAGACCTGAAAAACGTTTTAAGCGATGATGAAGCATTGTGCATTGTTCAGAACACAATGGAAAATGAAAAGTAAGTTGATACTTACTGTAAGTGCGATTTCAGATTAGCAGATTCAAGAGACGTCTCATGCTACTGACACTTGCTTGAAAAAATCGAGCGTAAACGCGCAACACGCTTTGAGAGCGGGTACACATTGGGTGTTTCTTTAACCCCGAATTCTATTGAAGTGTACACATGTCGCTTGACAAACAGCGCGCGCTTGCATGTTTCGAATTCGGAATGAATGAATGAAATCGTTTGTTGCATGAAGTATTTCTCAAAACGCGCAATAGCAAAGCGCGCGTTTTTAAACGCCCAATGTGTACCCGCTCTTAAAGTTTCGCGATACTAATCCGCCCCTATACGCGCGACAAAAATACACTTGTCTGATACCGCACTTACACTGACACTGTTGTTGAGATATACCTACCTACATCAGTACATTTTATAAATTTTTTAGGCAGCCATTCAAAATTCGCTAATTTTACTTTTCTTTATTTACAGAAAGTTTACCATCTTTGGCAAAGGTATATTTTGGAATTAATTATTTTTTTTAATTGGTGTTTGTGAGATTTTTAAATTTTACTTGTTTCAAGGTAAATAAATCTATATGGTATTTTAATTTGTTGCAGATTCCAATGAGTTAGTCAAAAAATTAATTGGTTCCAGAAAAAGGATTAAACAAAAGTCAAAATATACCTGCAAACTGTGTTCTCAGGTAAGTAAACATATAAAAGTAACTTATTTTTAAACATTAACAATACATAATAATAATAAATGTACTTATCATGATAAACAACCAATACTATTAATAAAATTTATATATTTCTCATCAATGATTTCTGAGACAGGAATAATTATTGTTCATATAATGTTGTTATTGTAATTATAAAATATTCCTACATCAGCTGTATAATAAATCAATCATAACTTTACAATACTATCATAATGTAGCAAGAATTATTGCCACTGAATTGTATAATAATGTCCACTTTTATCCATTAACCTAGATTGTTCGCAAACGGGTCGCCAACTACATAAAGCTATACCGGTGGCCGGCGTCCGTCAGTTTCATATATTGTTTAGCTATCGCGCGCGGCGGTGGAGAACACGCGCTACACCAACAAAATGTATGAAAAGTGCCAGACGCCAGCCACCGGTTGCAGCTATAGTCGGCGACCTGTTGGCGGGTGCACTTAAAATCACTATATAGGTATATTGGCTTGTTTGCAGATACTTTATTGATGTAGTTCAGGTTCCTACTTAAAAATAGCGTTATTTTATGTAATTTCAATCTAAATGACTTTGCATTGGAGTAACTGCGAAAGCCGAGTAGATTAGGCCCTTGCCTCGCGATCTATAGTTGCGGGTTGAAAAAATGACGGAAACATGGTGAGGAAACCAGCAGGTCATAGAACACGGATAAACAATGTTCTACGCCATATAACATTTGGTTATCTATCACATGCCATAGAATCTGTGGCGTTTGATTACCAACATTCCGCCGAGAGCCGATAGTAGGCCAGATTTCCATATAGACTGGTTGATTATGCTAAAAGGTATCTTATTATTTCAGGAATTTCCTAAACTAAAACTTGTGAAAGCTCATGAAAAGCAGCATCACATTGTGGCCATGAGGACTGAGCCGTTTCCATGCGCGCAGTGCAAGCTATCCTTTCATACTGAAAACGATCTCCAACTGCATAAGCTTATTCATAGCGAAGGGCCGTGGAAGTGCTTGGCATGTCAGAAACAATTTCAAGGTTTGTCCATGCAAAAATAAATGAATAATGCCTACTTGCACCAAACTGTCAAAGTCCCTAAGCAATTACTTTATTCGCTTGGTAGTTCTTAACAGTCCAAATTCTGACCGTTAAGAACTCACAAGCGAGTAAAGTAATTGCTTAGGGACTTAGCCAGTTTGGTGCAAGTAGGCATAAATGTTTTTATTGGCACAAAAACTTATAACTAGTACTGACATCACTACTAATACTAATGCTTAGAATTAGTAATTTAAAATTAAGATTTTTGTTTTTAAAAATAGTTATCTTCATGCTAGGTAATTCTAGACAGATGCGCTAAGATCCAGACAAGTGTTTACTGTATCCCGGTTCGAATCGTCTTCCGACGAACAATAAAAAAATTGACACAGACAATGAGTACGGTAGTATAAAAATAAGGTGCGCAACAAAAATAATTCAAAGTCTATGCTTAGTAATAAAAAAACGCGAGGAAATTGCATTTATATTTTTGCCTGCATTTTAGAATAGAAAAAATAAATCTGTGGCATACAACATTCACTGGGCCTGCAGAATGGTAAATAAATAAATTATGTTTAGACATCTCTCACTAAGCCGTCTAGCCCCAAAATAAGCAATGCCTGTATGAAGAAAACACTTTTTGTAAATTTAAATGTATGTCCTGATGTGGGAATCGAATGCTCGACCAGCAGCGTGACATTCCAACATAATTGCACCATACCTCGATCCAATTAGTCATCACTTCGCACTAAGCTAAGTACTGAGGCCCGATCACGAACATTTTTGACAATCGCAATCAAATCGTTTCAGTCACAGAGAAGTCAACAGTTTGTATAACTTAAAAAAAAAACTTTTTTGTTTTTATTTATTTACATAAAAACTTATATTTAAAAACAACATTTTTTGTATCCTGAAATCTCTAAATGTTTATGGGACATACGAACTGATAACAACCCTCTGTGACAGATGGGAATAAATAGTTCTATCTGTCCCCCTATTGGTGACAGGGAGACAGATAGACTTTTATTAATTTTAACTTTTTTAGAACTTTTTTTTCCCATTTGTCTGTGTCACCCTAGGGGGACAGAACAGGGTGACAGATGGGAATAATTCACAGATATACGATTTGAATTCGATTGTCAATATTTTTCGTGATCGAGCCACTGTACGCTTAGGCTATCCAATCAATGTTATTTAGATAAGACGCGCTTCCGACGCCACATCCAGCGGCACATGGACGCGAAGCGGTTCGCGTGTGACGGCTGTGACAAGCGGTTCGCGGAGGCGTACGCGCTTCGCCGGCATGCGAGGGTGCACACCGGCGAGCAGGCTGAGAAAAAGCACGTTTGTGCTGAATGTGGGAAGAGGTAACTCAACAACTATGCTAGTGTGGTGATGTTGCATAGATAATTAATTTCTAATTCCTAAATACTAATTCTCCATATGTAGTAAAGGGTAATATGTATAGGTACCTCTATTTTCATAAACTTTATTAAGAGGCTATGTGAAAATTTGTAGCCGCTGCGTTTCATTCTTACTCGGTAACGGTACAGATTACAAACTTGATGTTAACATCAAGTATCAAAAAATAAATCTATAGAGAAAAGTTCACCAATCATGTTTCTGTCTTACATTTATTTAGATTATACTATTTATAGATTATTATATATTAGACTTGAGGATATAATCTAAATAAATGTACTCAAATCACTGTATACAGTGATTACTTGAGGATATAATCTAAATAAATGTAAGACAGAAACTTGATTGGTGAAACTTTTCTCGATAGATTTATTTTTTGAAATAGGCCCTCTTAAAATCTGATTTACATCCATCCTCCGAATTTAGAGAATATTTACGGTTCATTTTTATACTATTGAGTGAGTAATCACAGAACTTAGATAAATGTAAAAGGATTTTTTTATAAATTCAATACTTTTCAAGCAATACGATGCTTTATCATTTGTCGCTTACGTCCATTACTTTTGAGCGACAAAAATCTATATCTAACCTCTTCCCTCGGGGTAAGGTGTCTAATTGCGCTATCACTGTCTCACAATTCGGCAGCTGTCATTTCTGACAGTTTCACATATCCTCTTAACAAGGCCCATCTGGACCTCCTAGTTGTAGTTTATTTATTTAAGAATCTTATTTGTTAATCTGCGAATAAGGTAGTGAGCTACTTTATTACTACTTCTGTACTAAGCCATACTTATAGGATCTACATTTATAAATTAGCTGTTTGTTGTTCCAAAATAAATAAAATAATAATAAGACTACATTCAGCGGTAAGGACACGAAGCGGTTCGCGTGTAACCGCTGTGACAAGCGGTTCGCGGAGTTCGCTATATCCAAAGCGGAACTTATCAATAGCATAAAAACTCCACCTTTAGATCCAGTCACAGGATAAATTAGGATCATTCTAGTGCGTAACCAAAGCAACTAAACCAAAAAGCCTAGAAGGTTACAGCAGTTACAGTATGAGCCAATGGAATAGACATTATCATATTTGTTGTCGGACTCGTTGGCAAGGATTTGTAATCGCATTTTTGTTTCTCAGGTTCATAGACAACGGTCAGCTGATGGCACATCTGTCGCGGCACAGCGGCGTGCGGCCGTGCCAGTGCGGCGCGTGCGGCAAGGCGTTCCCCTCCCCGCGCCTGCTCGCCTCGCACGCGCGGGTGCACGCGCCCGCCAGCTACAAGTGCCGCTACTGCGACAAGCGGTAACTGCACAACCTCACATAGCACCAAAAAACTTATAAACTACGTATCTCGTTTATGTTTATGCCGCAATGAATTTATATTCACTGTATTGGGGTCGAGACCCTAGGTCCATGGGGAATGGGAGCCTTCCGCGTTTTTATAATTTTGTCAGAGCGTCTGGTCGAAGCGACGCGTGATCAGAGGGCTGGCAGCTATCTGGGCCAAAGAATAAGCCTTGCTATACAAAGAGGCAATGCAGCCAGTATCCTCGGCACGCTGCCATCGGGTATCGAGTTGGAGCAGTTGAGCTACCTATAGATCGTTTGCAACGGTCTATGGGTGGCCCAATTGTTTCCTTTTGTAAATTTTGTAATATACCTATATATAGATTGTAGTAGTTAGCTTATGCTGTAATAAAAATCCTTTTATGACATCTATGGATAAAAATTTATATTCACAGTTAAAAAATTATGGTCGCCCTACAGAAAGAGAGACTTCTTAATATTTAGTCTCTTTCGGCTCACAGTTTTCGTATCAGTCAGCCTTCTGACTTCTACTAAAGAAGGCAATGCAAGGCAGGAATGCTTCAGAAGGCTGACTGATACTAAAACCGCGAGCCGCCTACATGTATAGCGACTGTACTAAACAATTTAAATGAAATCATTTTTAGTGCAAATCGTAAATTTTTTAAAAATGTCCAGTTTAGTTCGAAAATTATAGCCATGTCCAGTCCATTTTAATTGTATGCTGGCAACTGTGTGAAAGAGACACCAACCGAAAAGTGAGTCTCTCCTCGAGATCGTATCCTTATATCTAGTTCTAAGAAAAGAACATTCGGTCTTGATTAGGCTCAATATCCTTAATCCTTAAATAAAATAAAATGGTGGGCACTTTCCAGATCCTTTATTAGTTCCGTGCATAGCACTCGCTATATTTTATATGTAGAGCTGGTAGTGCTTTGTACTTATAGGAATTGAAGCTTACTCAACGGTAATAAAATCTCTTTTCGCTTTTCCTCAGTTTCCGACACGAGTCGTCGCGTAACACACACCATCGTACCCACACGGGGGAGAAACCTTACGTGTGCTCCGTTTGCGGCAAAACGTTCATACAGAACTCCAATATGAGGCTGCATATGCGGACGCATACCGGTACACGAAATTGAACTTTATTTTCACTGGATTACATTGCATTTTGCTGTGACATTTTCAGAAATAACAAAATGGTTACAGGCGAGAAACCGTATGCGTGTACGCACTGCGACGCAAAGTTTTCTTCAGGTTCGTCGCTCAAGAACCATGTGCGTTCGCACACTGGAGAACGCCCTTACAAGTGTCCCATTTGCGGGAAAGGGTGAGTGAATATTATTTTTTGCTTGCGAGAGTTTAGATTCTTATTTTTATTGATGCTGATTGACGAGAGGCCTAGTCTTAAACACTATGACTGTATCGAAAACTTACGCCTCATTACTTGGCACTACTATTTATCTATTTAAAACAACATCACTATCACATCAATAATATAAATGCGAAATGTCATCAAGATGGATGAATAACTACATAACCAATTAGGCTTTAGTTTAGATTGGGAATGGTGTAGCAGTTTAAAAGAGCTTTCTTTAAATATTGTGAAAAAGAGAAATAACTTAATGTAGGTATCTTTTTTATCGTATTTTCAGTTTTGCCCGACTTAACTTAAAGGTTCATATGCGTCTACATTCTGGAGAGAAGCCGTTCACATGTAATATCTGTCCCAAGAAGTACGCGAACGCGTCGCATTTGCGCGAACACTGCCGCACTCACACAGGTAAGATTTGCCTTGAAATCATTGCGCCTTCCCTTCTCGCGTGAGCCAGTGGCCGAGTATCTCATAAGTGCTCTTTCGGTTTAATGATCGCTGGTTCGAATCCTGGTTTTATGCAATTTTTTCATCTATGAGTGCACACTAAGTTCTCACAACGGTGAAGAAAAATATCGTGAGGAAACCACATGTCATAGAAAATACAAAAAAATATATGGCATGTGAAATCCAACAATCTGCATTGGGTCCGTCTGATGGATTTAGACACATTCCCTCTCATAGCCAAGAGTAGGCCTGAATCACGAAAACATTATGGGCTGAGATTATGCTATAATAATATGCTTTTTGTTTCAGGTGAAAGACCATTCGAATGTGCCAGGTGCGATGGCAAGTTCGCATCGAAAAAACTCCTGATAAAACACCTTGTTAACCATGAAATTAAAAAGTCTAAAAAGAAACAAAGATTACAAAACAAACAGAACATAATAAATACAGTCCCGCCAAAGAATACCATTGATACTTTCAAAGTGCAAAGTATTGACACTTTCAAAGTTCAAAGTTTACCTGACACTTTTAAAATGCAAAGTTTGACTGATACTTTCAAAGTTCAAAGTTTAACTGACACTTTCAAAATTCAAAGTTTACCTGATACTTTCAAAGTACAAAGTTTGCCCGAGAACTCCAAAATTCAAAGTATTTCTAATGAAATGGAGCAAGTGACAGACGAAATACCAAATGCCATTGTAGAGCTGACTTTAGGTACGCACGAAACATTCGACATGAGCCAAGAATTAGTGTTTCAGGATAATAATCTTAGGACACATGTGATAGTGCTTGGCAGCAATACGAATACAGTGAGTTTTATGAGCAACGACGTCGAAGGCTGCACCAGCGGGGTCAACATAGTGACTGTCAACGAAATAGGAGTCAGCATATCTGCAAACGATCCTGATAATAGTACATGAAACCAATAAGAAGTTTTGTTGAGTTTTTGAAATAAAATTAAGTAAAGACGAGCATGAATACGTCTTCTAATAAAAGATTATAAAGTTCTTCATACAAAATTAGTATAAAATGAACTGTTTCAATAATTCAATAATTGATTGACATTATCTATTAGTATTTTAACAGTGGCAAGAAGCATTACATTTACAGTACTACTATGGTAAAATGTACAATAGTGAAACAATTAATTTATAATATTATAAGTAACAATAAAAATGATATAAATTATAAAATTAACTTTTATTTAACATAAAAATACTTTTAAATAGCTAATCTACGGAAATGCGTTGCACTTAAAACCAAGAGCCCTTCTTGGCTGCGTTGAATTTTTCAATGTTGATGAGCATTGATTCATAGATTTCTTTGGCGTTCCTGTTTTGACCATAGTAATCCACAAAGTCACCATCTGGGTTTACGAGGTAGATGATAATAGTGTGATCAACCTGAAACATAGAAACAATACACATATTAAGAACATAGGACTATGGTGATATCTGCAAGACTATTGGAAAAATGCTAACAACTTTTTTGCAATGACTTCTGAGCATCAAAACAAACTTTTGTTCTAATCTCACATTCTCACCACACTTATTATAATCAAAACATTGACGATATTTGTTGTTCAATCACATCGTAACTTTTGAACATATTAAACTGAATTTCACTATTACACTTACAATGTAGTCATTGTCGACATCTTGTGGGCCAGCACTGAAGTAGACGCGGTAGGACCGACATGCTTGCTGGACTTGCTCCTTAGTGCCAGTTAGACCAAGGAATCTTGGAGAGAACTCTTTACAATATCTGAAAACAACATTCAATTTACTGATAAGTGAATTTTATTATCAATTATTAAATACTTTATACTACACACAAAATGTAGTACCTACAATGGAGGACTTTTACCAGTCAACCAATCAATTCAAGGAAAGAAAAATATTTTCAATAAATTTTTCAGTTCTTTATTCTCAATAGGCACGCCACACAGGATGTGTTTGTTTCTGAAGTAAGCTGAAAGTAGTGCACAGTAGCAAATCTAAATTGAAAATTGCTTCTTAGATAACTTCGGAAATATGCTTGTTTGGCGTGCATACTTTAGGTATTTTGACCATTTATATATTGTAGGTAGGCGGTGTGCAAGTGAATAGTACTGTTACTATTGTAGATCTTACTTTCCAACAATTTCTGGTGTGTCCCGTTGAGGGTCCACAGATATGAAGAGTGGTTGCAATGGTGCTGCCAGTGATGATTTGTCTGTAAACGAAGAATGAATTAGTTAACTAGAACTTAGAATATTTTTGGGAAATATAAAAGTTCAGATTTACTAACCATTTAAATTCACTACTTCTGCTAATTTTTCAAGTTCATCAGGACAGATGTCTGGGCAGTGCGTGAACCCAAAGTATATTAGGAGCCATTTTCCAAGGAAATCTGTGCTTTTCATAAGTTTTCCCTGTAAATAGATTTCACCATACTTAGATTATATTACTTAAACAATCACAAATGTTCACAAATTGGTGTATGATGCGCTACAAGTAAAAACACTGATTACCTACTGAACTGATTGTGCTGAAATTTGGTCTAGATATTCAGCTTCTAGAAATGGTAATTTACATCCCGACATCACGCAGACGAAGCTACAGGCCGATCGTACCTAGTATGACCACTTACCTCAGAATTAACAAGTTCAAAATTTCCACCAATCTTTGCCTTCCCGAGCTGGCGCTTCCTCTCGCGGTCCACGGCCTGTTGTTTCTCATTCCTCACGTATAACATGAAGCCTGTGAGGCCACCACCGACTAGCGCGGTAGCCGCCATAGACTTCCATGTTATAGGCCCGAAGAACTGCTTGGCAGGCCTTTTAGGTGGTTGGGCACACTGTCGCACAGCTGAAGTACTAAACACACGACTACGAAGCCCGCCCCTCAGTAAAGAGTTCATTTTTATTGAAGAAATGTCGAAGATAGTGGCTTCAATATCTTAATCAGAGCCTGCTTGATTCCTATAAGTACATATTTTTTTCCAGGTAATTGATTTTAAGCGCGTAACCTGTGGAGGCTGCTGCTGTCTAAAACTGTTTAGATTAATATTTTAAATGCAACAGTGGTATAATTTCCTGATAATGAAAATTCGCGAAAACGAAGATCTAACCTTTCAACAATCACGATCAGCTGGCTTGATTGACAGTGACAGTTTAATTTTCTATTAATCATGAACGTTCATCAGTCAGCATTTTCGTGTAGATCTGCAGGTAAGGGTCTTAAGCTATCATTATTACATATTAAGTCTTAGAAAAAATATTATTTTTTTTAGAAAGGGGTTGCTAATAATTTACTAATGTTTGATGGTAAAGGTGAACCCAAATCTTTTTCAGCTTATAAACTATTATAGTAATCTTTATCCATTTGCAGCCCAATCAGTTTAGCGGTTTTGGCGTGATATAAAATCTAAAATCCAACCTCATCTCAGTGTCAGAACAAACTTTTGCCTATAATTCTAACCGTATAGAATATAAGAGAGATTACAATATTTTCACAAGGCAATCAAAAGCCTACTAATGATAGGTAGACCTTCCAAGAGCAATGTGAAACCCATCGCCTCAGAAGACACTCAAGTTGGGCAATTGGGCCAATTTATAGAAATAATTGTTTAATTTCGACATTTTCGTGGATCGTGCCTCTTGGTAATGAAGAATGCCAGAGGGCGGTGCGCCTAACCGCAGCCCTGCAGGTTTATAAACTACGCGATTTGACACCATTTCCCTAAATCTACCGAGGCACCCTTTGAACACGGACCACAGCTAACATCGAAATGTGGAAAATTGTTTGTGTAAGTATGAATAAATATGAGAAAAAAAGAAATAAACCCTATACTTAACTTAAAAAAAATATAAGTTATGCACTTAAATAATAAAAAAAAAAATTACAGATATCACTGCTGACCCTAACATCGTTATGGATCACGTCTGCGCAAGAGTACCTGCCTCCAAAAATAGGAGGGAAGAAGGCAGTTCCTGAACCAACTGTAAGTATTTTCGTCAATTCCGACCCCAGAAAGGGTTTAATAAAATCTTTCAAGTCAGTCGTCGATACAGTCTTATATTTTGATTTTTGAGCATTCAATAAAAATGGCGGAATAGATCCGGCTCGATGGACCATAATATTATTGGTTAATCGAGTCCGATCGTCAACTCTAAGTACCGTTTCTAGACTTTTTTGCCAATCTGTAAGTCCAGTAAAATAATCATTGGTAAATCGAGCCGGATCTAGCTACTAAAAAAACCTCCAACAAATACGATGGTGTTATTTTTGGTCTCGTGAAAATGTAGCTGGTATTGGTGAGGGAGTTTATATATTGATGGTGTAACTTCATCACCCAATTATACCTACATTAATCAGGGTGCTTCATGTTCATGATTCACTACAGCAAAAGTTCATCCCTGTATGTATTTTATTGCTTTAACCAATGGGTGGCCCATAGCACCCCATAGTATTTAATACTTTTCCTTTTGTATGTAACCATATTATTTTTTGTGCTCATAGCTACCAGCCAACTACGACTTTTCGTACGACGTGCAAGACACCGGAGTGAGCCTAGACTTCGGACACAATGAGAAGCGGAAGGATGACCACGCGACCGGCTCCTACCACGTACTGCTGCCGGACGGCAGGATGCAGCTTGTAGAGTACGAAGCCGGCCCGGACGGCTACAAACCTCAGGTATTTCAGCATCAGTGAGTTTAGACTTTGGGCACAGTGAGAAGCAGAAGGAGATCACGCTATCGGGTCCTACCACGGACTTACTGCTGCTGGACGGCAGGATGCAGCTTGACATTTAAGGCCTAAATTACACAGAAACGGCGTAAGGTAAATGCACGGGCGCAGGCAAAACTTTTTCCTTCAAAATCTTTAAGCGAACGCGTCATGCAAATATATCTTTGTTCAGCCTGGGCCGTGCTTTCGCCTATTGCCGTATCTGTAATAATCAGGCCTAAAAAGGCTCAGCCTATTTAAAAAGTTTTGGTATTCGTATCTTACAAATAACACGCCACCGTCATTATCTATTCCCATCATTTCCAAATCCACCCAAAGGTTGTCTAGAAGACATTGCTTTTAGCGATAAGGCCGCCCATTGTGCTTCCCATTTTGTTTATATTATTTGTGTTCCTGTTTATTTTCTTGTTTTGTGGTGTGCAATCAAGTGTTATCTATCTATCTTACAAGCTTTTTATAATTCCAGATAATGTACATGGGAACAGCTACGTTCCCCGCTCCGGGCGGGTCTGACAAGTTTGACGGTTACCATTACAATGCGGCCTCGAACCGGCAGAGCGTAAGGCAAGCAGCGCCGCGCGGGGGCTCCCGCCAGGCACCGGCGCCGCCGCCCGCGCCCGCGCCTTCTGTAGCGCACGCCAACGCTACGCAATAGACAATATAACGGCACTAGAACCATTACTGTCTATAGACTTATTTCATATTTTTTCACGATAATATTAATAGCCAAGAAAAATTGTTACCTCACTTGTTGATGAGCCGGATTGTCGGAAATATGATAGGGAGTAGGTATTTGTAGCACAGAGTAGGTACTTTAGTCACCGCGCTACCAACTGAGTCGTCACATTGTCACAATACTATATTATATCTATCTACTATGTTTCTATCTGATGTTATTCTTATCGATATGCGCCTATAACCATCTTACGCACATCACTATGCGGCTCCATAAGACCCACAAGTGCGAGCGAGATAGACACTGAGAAATGATTTATGGCCGCACTACTCAGTTGGTAACGCGGTGACTCTAAGATATATTGTAGTAAAGATTTGAAATAACGTCACGTAGATCCCTGAATTCATGTCTGCTTTATTAATAAAGCGGTTTTATTTATGCAAATCGAAACTATTCGAAACGGAAAATTGTATGTAAGTTATATAAGATTTTTCCAAAAAAATACGAAAAACAATGAAATGAAAAACACGAAGATGGATAAATAAAACTGTTGAAGTTTATAAAATTAATTTATTTTTGACCTACATCACTACTTATAATAACCATCAACAATACTTTGTTTCAGTCGATTAGATTTTGATTTACTCTTTGACGAACCTCATTTAATTTTAAGAACCATGTTTATAACAAAAATGTGAGTATGTACTCGTACGTACGTGTACAGATTAGCGTAAGTGGATAATTTTTCCGGTTAACATGGCGACTAGTTGTTTAGAGCTACACAACGCGTCGGCCTAGTGCAGTATTCATATACTATTTCTTTCTATACAAACTGCTCTGCGAAAATGTCAGGGCCACTTTATCTCTGGTGAGGTGGCGTGAAATGTCTGGGCTACATTATCTCTGGTGAAATAGCTTGAAATGTCTGGGCTACATTATCTCTGGTGAAATGGCTTGAAATGTCTAGGCAACATTATCTCTGGTAAAATGGATTGAAATGTCTGGGCTACATTATCTCTGGTGAAATGGCTTGGAATGTCTGGGCTACATAATCTTCACCGCGATGGCTTGGAATGTCTGGGCTACATAATCTTCACTGCGATGGCTTGGAATGTCTGGGCTACATAATCTTCACTGCGATGGCTTGGAATGTCTGGGCTACATAATCTTCACTGCGATGGCTTGGAATGTCTGGGCTACATAATCTTCACTGCGACGGCTTGGAATGTCTGGGCTACATAATCTTCACTGCGATGGCTTGGAATGTCTGGGCTACATAATCTTCACGGCGACGGCTTGGAATGTCTGGGCTACATAATCTTCACTGCGATGGCTTGGAATGTCTGGGCTACATAATCTTCACTGCGATGGCTTGGAATGTCTGGGCTACATAATCTTCACTGCGACGGCTTGGAATGTCTGGGCTACATAATCTTCACTGCGATGGCTTGGAATGTCTGGGCTACATAATCTTCACTGCGATGGCTTGGAATGTCTGGGCTACATAATCTTCACTGCGATGGCTTGGAATGTCTGGGCTACATAATCTTCACGGCGACGGCTTGGAATGTCTGGGCTACAAAATCTTCACTGCGATGGCTTGGAATGTCTGGGCTACATAATCTTCACTGCGATGGCTTGGAATGTCTGGGCTACATTATCTCCGGTTCGGTGGTACGAAATGTCTGTTTAGTACAGTACAGTAAAAAGTAAAAAGTACAGTTTTAAGTATGCAGTATATCTATACTCTGGTCGGGCCAGTGCACACGCCGATGTGTAGAAGTCGTTTCGAAGCCCACATTGTCGAATGAATGGTAGTCCTTCTGCAAACTCAGCTCGGCTAGGTTTCGGTATCTGCATCAAAAATAGATAGATAGATAGAATAGTTTTTATTGTATCACCTTCCTACTTCCAATATTATTTCCTAAGTAGTAAGTACAAGGTCAATTATTGGAATTCTACAAATATATATAGGTAATGTTTGTGATGGATGCAGGGATCGTTATGTTCCTCAATCAAGCCAAAACTACTGAACCATCATCAACCTATAGCAGTCCACCGCTGGACGTAGGTCTCTCCGAAGGCGCGCCACTGAGCCCGATCTTCGGCTCTCCTCATCCACCTTCTGCCAGCTATAGCGCGGAGATCATCGCTCCATCTGGCCAAAGGTCGTCCTACACTGCGTTTGCCTAGACGTGGTCCTCAAGAACACGTTTACCCCAACGGTTATCGGTTCTTCGGCAGATATGGCCGGCCCACTGCCACTTCAGCTTGCTGATCCTCTGAGCTATGTCGATCACCTTAGTTCTCTGTCGGGTGACCTCATTTAGGATTCTATCCCTAAGAAAAACCCCGAGCATAGCTCTCTCCATAGCTCGCTGAGCGACCTTCAATTTGTGGACCAGCCCTATCGTAAGTGTCCACGTTTCAGCAGCGTAGGTCATATCCGGTGATACACACTGGTTAAAGATTTTGGTCTTCAGTCATTGGGGGATGGGCGATGAGAAGACTTGACGAAGTTTCCAAAACCACTGAACCGAGACGCTGGAATTCTGTATGGGTATAGTTTATAACCTGGCAATGCATTTACGCTTTTTAGGCACTTTTTATCCGCGACAAATAGGTGAATTGACCCCATGTGGTGGTACCTTTTGACGAGGATACAGCATCCCAGCAACAGTATGATCTGCACGGCGAGCCACGCCAGCGCCAACGCTACCAGCAGCAATTCGTGGATGCACACCACTGCACTGTCGATGTCACTACGACCGTCCGCTGCAAATAAACTCTCATATTTTATTTTATTTATAAGGGATGTCAACGTAAAATTGTATTGATAATAAACAATTTAACGGTTTGAAAACCGTTAAATTGTAAACGTAATAGTTATAGGAACAAAGTTTTTATTCTACGGTTTGCAAAAACGAATTAAACAGATTCGTGGTCTGCTGGGTATAAGAATGTGATAATTACTTTGCATGTAATTAACTGATTCGGATGCTGATGGTTTCATAGAAGACTTTTCAGTTTTTTAATGCAGCTATTCGTGTGGCGTTCTATAAACTCGCGATGTTACCAAAGATGCAATTTATTACTCGATCACTTAATTATTATACAAATTGTAAATTAATAGGTACCTTTAACTAAACACACTAAACTATACCATCTAGCCCCAAACTGAGCTTAGATAACAAATAGAAAATTAAATACTTATTTTTATAAATACATACATAGCATAGAAAGCACTCAGACTCAGGACCAACGTCGATGTTCATCACACAAATGTTTGTCCTGAAGCGGGAATCGAACCGAAGCCTTGCCACAAGTGTGCTGTGATAATGTTAGTGTAACTTACGCTGCGTAGAGCGGTGATCAGCCCGAATCATGGTATCAGCAGACAGTATATCTTTCGAGTCAACGAGCATCTGCAGCTCCAATCGCTGCGAAGCCCCCTCGCTCTGTCCCCCACAGTCCGACGAGCCCCCCTGCGCGACCACGTTGCCCCCACGACGTTCCATCGCTTGCACCGAAGCCGCTTCGAGTTCGCTAGTAGCTTGTAAACTCGCACCGTGTCATTGGGTTTTTACAATCTGCTAGTTGACTATCCTTCCGGACCGCTAACTCGCTCACTCGCTAGCTTTTAAACTAGCCCCGTGTCTTCGACGCTTAAGTGTGGTGTGATCATTTTAGTGTAACTTACGCTGTGTAGAGCGGTGGTCGGCCCGAATCATGGTATCAGCGGACAGTATATCCTTCGAGTCGACGAGCATCTGCAGCTCCAATCGCTGCGAGCCCCCCTCGCTCTGCTCCCCACAGTCCGATGAGCCCCCCTGCGCGACCACGTTGCCCCCACGACGTTCCATCACTTGTACCGAAGCCGGTTCCTCCTCGAGTTGGTAATATGTGTCGTTCGTTTGACGTGCGGTCCGCACCGATTGGCCACCGCACTTGATCTATCAAAATTGTTATAAGCTTGTATTAACTCCTCCATCCACATACACCCTCACATTCACTCAATCTCACACCATCACACATATACCTTTATTTTCATGTATTTATAATTTTTATATGCCTTATTTCCATTTTTCAGTTTCGAAGTGTTTTTATTCATGTTTATACCTTTTTATTTAAAAAAACAAGTACATTAAATGTTTATCCAAAAATCAATTAAAAATTCTTAAATTAAACATAACTAGCGGCCACATTTCGATTGACACCCTGGTAGATATACATACCTATATTCTCCTATTCATATTTTTTTGTAAAATAAATTGGTTTTTAGCGTGTACTCGATGAACGTAGTGATCCTGCAGCCGGATCTCGGTATTAAAACAAAATCAGCGTACGACTTTGTTGAAATTTATACTAATTCAACAATTTATACAAAGTTACAATTTATAACTTTTGTTTGGGTATTTTTATGTTTAGTATGCTTGGATAAGTACTTTTAGATTATAGTTACGTTAGTTTCGAACTCAAAATATAGTACCCATAGTAGTTTCTCATGCCAGTGATATGTTATTTCTTATGAGAAAATAAAAATATTTAACCTGATCTTTAAAAATGTTCGAATGTGCGTGAAATATAACAGCGCACGCGATTCCGGGCCTTAACTAAATATTGTAGGAAGCCAACCGTGTAGCAATGGTAAGTATTATCCCAGCAAAAACCTATGTATATAAATATATATATATACAAATTAAATGTAAAAATCAAAGCCAAAACGAGTTTTTACTGCCGCAAAAATACGTGAGATCTTGTAATATTGAGCCAAAACTGTAACTCTATGTATGTATTAACTCTTACTTAATACAATCGTTCATTGTAAGTTTGTAACAACTGAATTCAAGCTTTTACCACAACCAGTAACAGCGATTTAAGAGGCTGAAAAGTGCCTCGAGTTGCTTCCAGAAAAGGTGGTTACGGTCGTGCTGCTTGTTTCGGCTTCGTAGGTCCTGCCGTGCCTCCAGATCAGAGAAGAAGAATGACATACCTGTGGGCACTTGTCTTCACAGAATCGGACCATGATGGCGAATCTGACCACGTGCGAGGTCGGGAAGCGGAACGCCTTGAACCGCGCGGAGAGCCGCTGCGTGCCGCTCAGCCAAGAGCGGCTCAGCGACGGGAAATCCACCTGACAAAAAAAGGATTACAAAATCCAATGACACTGAAACATGGAAATATTTATATCTCTCAAGGTAGACATGTGCATTAGAGTTTCCCATTTAAATCATATTTTTTAGGGAAAAAACGCGACTTTTCGACTTATGCCGAAATACTTTACAAACTTAAACCATGCTTAAACTAAAAAGTTTACTTGTATGATAAGGACGGGCCCTGTGCAACACCGACTCTAACTCATTTTGATCTCTTATTTTCTTCACTCGTGGATAAAATTTCTCGTTTGTTAGGCATTCGTATTCGCTCGAACACATCGCGATGCGACGAACTACTCGACCAAACTCGTCGCGATAGCTCGAATATTCATCGATAGTAATGGATCCTGCTAATGTAGCATGAGCATTAAGGCGTATTGTACCCCTGATTCGCCTTCTCACTGAGACAGCGAATTAGGGGTACTATATCAGGGGTAAAGCCACAGTAAACTGACCTGTCCAGTAGGGCAACCTCTGCTGTCCAGAAGCAACACGGAGCTGTCTCCGAGCCGTGAAGACGCCACCAGATGGTATGCTTCGATTTCTGGAGCTTCTATCAACCAGATAACATAATATCTAAGTAAGGGATGATTCCATAAAAAGTTAGTAATCAGTTCTCTCAAACGCAATTTAGTTCATAAGTATACACTGTGAAAGCTTATACACCACCAATTTTTAATAACCAAAAAATCTTAAATGGGCAATGCAGAAGGGGTACTACGTTGTATCTGTGCACTCAGAATTTTGGTATTATACAAAATGGCTGAATGGCTGCGGGGCGACTGCAGCGCCCGAGCCGAGCTTTTGCGAGCTGTCTCGAGCTAGGTACCCGGATTTGGCAAACGATTAATAAAACTTTAATTATTATCAATAAAGGGTACCGCCTGACGCAAATCCATGGGAAAACAACTAACGGTAACAGTTATGCAATTTTTATCAAGTTTATTATATTTTGCCACATCTGTGTTCAGTAACGGCAACTGATTATACGTATTTTTTTCTGGTGATTAAAAATTTGCGGTGTATAAATTCAGTAACAACTTCATTTGAATATCGTTGCATTATTTAGTCTAGTTACACAAGTTTACGGAAACTAATCAGATATGGATACTTAATTTGAATTTACGGAAAGCAATCAGATATGAAATAATTAGATACCTATATCTACGAATCTATTACAAAGGCAAACTAGTTTTTAACGTGGTCATTTTCAATCCATCAATGCCTATTACAATTTCACAATTACATACCTATTAGATGGATGTTTTAACTCATCCACATCTTCTTCTTCGTGTCACTAGTTCTTCCGAACGATTGTGGTGAAAGGATTTCAAGTGCGCCTCGAACAGGCTCCTTTCGTGTACTTGACACATGTTTTCGAACTTTTTAAGGTTCTATGACATGCCGGTTTTCTCACGATATTTTCCTTCACTTTAAGCACGTGTTACACACAGATTTTTTGAACAGAATAATCCATTGGTGTACCGTCGGGTTTGAACCCACAACCTTCGGAACGAAAGTCAAGGCACCTTCCACTCAGCCAACACGGCTATAATCCACATAAAAATTCCTGTACTTTAGCTATTACATTTTTTTATACACCGACATCATGCAAGCGAAGCCACGTAGCTTAGTTACCAGAGGTTTCAATTCGCAGTTCCAGCGGCTCGCCCAACGCAACGGCTCCGTTAGGCTCGGATCTCGCTAGGCTCGCTTCGCTCTCTCCGCCGCGCACCACGTACATGGTGAGCGGAGCTGAGCTCGCTCCATAAATGGCGCTCGCACTGCTCGGGCTAGACGCACTCGATAGCTCGCTAGTTAACGATGGTTTTCTGTAACAACGCATGTAAAATGAGTATGAGTTGTGGGTATATTACTCCTTCTTCTTCTTCTTATTATCGTGTCACTAGTTCTTTCGAACCAGTGTGGTGAAAGGATTTCGAAAGCACGTTTAATTCACACATAGATTTTATGAACAGAAAAATCCATTGGTGTACGTCCGGGTTCGAACTCACGACCTTCGGATCGAAAGTCGAGGCACCTCCCACTCGGCCAACACAGCTTTTTTATACTTATTATTACTCCTGATATTATGGGAAGTCAGTTAACAGTATTTCTTCTACCATTCATAGTCCTTTTTGTTTTCAGCTCATTAAGGCCTGATTTATTCAGAAGCGACGTAAGGCGAAGCCACGGTCTTTTTCATACAAAATCTGTAAGCGACGGGTCATGCGATTATATTTTTGTACTGCCTGCGCCGTATCTTCGCCATATGTCGTTTCTGTACAAAAGGCCTAAGGTCAGATAAAGATGATGGATGATGTGGTTGTTTGTACCATCCACTACACAGTTGTGGAGGCCAACTTACAGAGCCTCGAACACAGGCGTCGAGTTGCGAGCCTTTCGATCTTTTAAAAGATTCATTTCGGCGAGTGCGCGCAGGAGCTACTCGATCTAATACCGCTATCTCCCTTTTACCACCGAACTAGCGACGTACGGGGGTAGGGAGGGTACCACCCCTATCTCGTTGACATCACACGAACTCGAACCAAGCGGTTCGCATCGACATTTATGGTGCGCACCAGAAGGGAGTGGAACTCGCTGCCGGCGTCTGTTTTTCCGACACACTATAATCTCGGAGTCTTCAAATCATGAGTGAATGAGTTCTTACTAGGCAAGCGTCCTACATCCTCGACCACAGCGTCACTTACCATCAGACGAGGTTGGTTTGACGAGGTACCAAATAAAAAAAAAATTGTCCCTTACCCAGTATCTCTGACGGAGACCGTGGCATCGACTTGCGTGGAGGCTTGCGCGCCGGGCGAGCATCCTACTCGCACCCATCTGTCTCCCGCTGTCTGGATGATGGGGTTATTTTGAATCATTACCATCGCATACGCCATAGTCCTGGAACAAATTCATGCTTTCCTACACCGGGAATAAGAAATATCTTCAAAAACAATTCAAATTTTCCAGCAGCTCGAAAACTAAATTTTTAGTGCGGTTTTAGACTAGCGTATTTTTGACGCGCGTATACGGATGGATTGGTACTCGCGAAACTTCAAAAGCCCGTATACGCGCGTATACGGGCGTTTACACTTTTTTTGAATTTTGTAATTTATTTTGTTTTGAATGGAAGTATATTATGTCAGAGTGCCTTAGTTCTGTGAAAGTGTAGAATTAAATTAATTTTTGTGTGTCTTATGATTCAGTTTTTAAAATTATGTAATTCTCATTATTATTTTTCTTTTATTTAATTTGTTTAATTGTTTTGTTAATAATATAATTATTATATTCTAATCTAATGCAAATTTTATTCTAATCTAATTCTAATTTTAAATTAATGTAATTGGTTTAACCGTTTTAATTTAATAAATAATATAATAATAATACACCCGGGTTTCTAGCGAGTGTCAGTAGCATGAGACGTCTCTCGCGGCGAATCTGCTAATCACTGCACTTAGAGCACACGCAAATACAAATAATGCATAACAGAGCTAGATTTGATCAAGTTACCTGTTGATAACACCATTAGGTCCGTTTGATATCCCATAAGCGAAGTTGACATTGCAGTCTCCATACATCGGCAGCGACAGTCGGACTACCCCGTCGGTTGCGCGCGCGCTACATTTCTCGCCGTGACCGGGAACGTACATACGACCACGGAACAAACCGCGCGGTCGATAGGTTACAATGAGGTTTGAAGGCTCGCAGTCGACCGTCACTGGAACAAAAAACAACTAATGTATTAATGGTGACACAAAAAACTACAACCAATAAATAATAATCATTATCATCATCAACAGCCTATCGCAGTTCACTGCATAGGCCTCTCCCAAAGTGGGTTGGGTCAAGCAAACCAGCGCCTCAGAGGTGGGTCACTACTTCTGAGGCAAATGCTGAGTGACTCTCCTTTTCGTTTACTTTTTTTTTTCTCTTTCTTCTCTTTGTAATGTGTTTTTTTTAATGTTATACATTGTGTAAGCAAATAAATGTTTTATTATTCTTATTCTTTTTCAATTAACATGTTATATGGTTTAAAAACCCTCTGAAATATAGTCAAATCATATAGGTAATAAAAATAATATTTCGCTCTATTAATAAATAGAAGTAAGGAAATAATGATTTTTAAATAAATCCAGCGCAATCAAGCATAGATTTAACTATAATTATAACAAGCATACCTTAGATAATAACGCATTTAAAAAAATCTTAGGGGTGGGAGGGAACTGTCGAGCAAAATCTCACTATGGGGAGTTAAATTAATCACCTCACGTCATAAAACACGCAGATAAAGTACAATGTGGCTTACTGTTGAGACAGATGACTCGTCTGTAGTAGACAGCGCCTACAGTCCGCCTCAGCAGCCAGGAGCCGGTAGTGACTAGATCTTCACTGTGCAAGTCACATATTCCCTTTCCCCGGCCCACGCGCCATGTAAACCCACGGCAGATGAAGCGGTTTTCTATCTCACAAGCTCGTGTGCACTGAGAAAAAGTTTTGACATGTTAAGCGTCGATGACACACGGCTTTTGACACGCTACAAGCCAACGAGTTCGCTTGTAACTTGTAAAATCACCCAGTGTCATCGGATTTTTTACCATCTACTTGTTGACAATCCTTCCCGAAAGCTAACTCGCTCACGCGCTAGCTTTTTAACTCTCCAACAAGCAGCGTATAAAAGAGCCGTAGGTATGTATGTCATCGACGCTATAATGAAACTCAGAACTATCGCGAATATTTTAACATAAAGTTCTTTGTGTAAAGCTTCGGTCGATGGTTCGATGTGAAACATCGAATTCAATACGTAATACATTAATTGTCCTCATATGAAAAAAATACATATAAGTACTTACACGTACACGTATAGAGGATCGCATCGTACAATATGCATGTCGCGGCCAACTAACTTAATAGAAACGTTTTACCTACCAATAAAACGTATATTAATATACTTACCTTTATGCAAAACATATCAGTTATTAATTGAGATAGGCACTATCATTTCCCGTCATATTAGCAATAATACAACATAACTTCCTGTCTTTAGTCTTAATTTCTAGCTAACTTCCGGTCTTTCAATTCACCACCAGACAGCAGCCATTTTGTGTCATTGAGTTTTGAGAACACTAGGCAGAACTGAAAGTGTATGTTTTGCATAAAGGTAAGTATATTAATATACGTTTTATTGGTAGGTAAAACGTTTCTATTAATATGACTGTAACTTTATGCAAAACATATCAGTTATTAATTGAGACTTGTTTGTTATCGCCTGGTGGTGGTTAGGAGAGACACGCACGCCAATGTGACGGCTAAAAAGCCGATGGAACAAAAACAATTATATTTTATGGACATAGAAGATATCCAAAAACTGATGAACGATAGTAACAGTAAAATCGTTCTAAGGCTAATAAGTTGTCTTAGTATGAATTGAGACAAATTTTAGAAGGTAACCTGCTGGTAGAAGCAGATATGAACTGGACAGAATGAGTGTTATGAATCAACGCAATTCTGTATTTATTATTTTCTTAGGATCAGACAAGTAACAATCACCTGATGTTATTAACTAATAAGATAACGTATTATATTTCGCGCTAAGAGTGGAACATGATTGATTGCAGCCAACTAACTTATAAAAAACTTTATTTCATCGTGTAAATGTAGAATAATTATTTACTTACAAAGAATACCTTGAGGCATTAAGCACAAAACGTGTTCATCTGTCTCAGCGTACATACAATGTACTCAGAACAGAAATAACCTCTTCTTCGCCTTTACTATTAGATACTTGCTACCTATAATAATAGCATTTTCATGAGAATGAATTTAAATAGCGCAAAAAACACAATACTTGTTACATAGTAGAGACAAGTATTATAAAAGTTCACAGCACGCCAAGTACCTGTAGTTACTCTGAGGCTGTAGTTTCTACTCAGGGGTAGGAAAATTAGACTATTTTTATCTGCTAAGACTTCTGTGAAAGCCAAACTAATACGCATTTTCCGCGTAGGTAATAAGTACTAAATTGATAGTCATGGACGTGGCTACCACCACAGATGCAAGTTTAATTTTCAACATTATTTAAGCAAGGAAGCACGATACGTTTAACAATAAGAAGCTTTATTTATTAACCAGTTTTGAAAGAGATGGAGTTCCTTTCTTTTCAAATGTTTGTTACAGGTAGAAACTTAAGTCCTGACCTTGAATAGCTTAAATTAAAATTAAATTTTTAAACATCGTTCAGGTTAAAGTCAAAAAACTTGCAATTCCAAAATCGGTAACATTGTATGTATCTATAGACAATGAATCGATCTTATCCGCAAAGGAATCTGGCAGAACGATTTATGTAAACATCGTAAACATCTAAGAGACGTAAGTACAAGCACATAAATCCATGTAAAAAACCGACTACCTACCATCAGCCACATTACAACTTCATTCGAGAGACGATATTGCACATTACATAGGTAGGTACATACTCATATGTACCTGCCAACCTCATGGATTCTGTATACCAAGAAAAAAGTTTTTCTTCATTACTGAAAAACAAAAGATAGGTACAACCAGGGTTATAATAGTATACCCCACGGTGCACTCTGTTTTCACTCTGTACTGTGTGTGTCAATATTCTATAAGCATTTGTATAACTCCGTTCGTAGGGATGGTAATGCTTTAACCTATTCAACCTAAAACACAACATCTTTTTATGATAAAAATGTTGGGTCCACATTGATGCATCGATGTAGGTAACGGTGAGCAAGAAAGAAAATTCAAAATATGAATTTATGATGAGCATATAGAAAATATGAACTTAAGAACCACGTGATTTATCTACATTTGCTAAATAAATAGCTGAAAATTCACATAAGTAGGCACTGTTAAAAAGGCTTTACAAAAAGGATCGATGGAAAAGATCAATGGATCTTAATTATGAACTAATATGCCTTATTTCGAATAAGTACGTTGTACAGTTATTTCATTTTCGAAACGCTGTGGTATTAACACGCTCGGTATGTTAGACAACTGCTAGGTACTCGTTGAAACACCCTTACGGAATACGTTAAGAGGCGTTATGAAAATTTTGTCGTTTATTTTTGTGTTTGTTTAGGACTAATAGTTCGTTAATTAAGTTGTATGACCGAAAAAGGAATAAACGAAAAATTCCAAAAGAATATTTTGGGTTCATTGAACAATGAAGTAGGCAAAAACACATCCGACTCGGTTGTCATCGGGTAGGTATAATAGGTATTTTATCTACACGCATTAGGCCGTTGTAACCTTCTAGGAACCTAGTACCTCTAGGATATGACCCGCGCCTGCAGGATTGTAAGCAATACCGAAAACACTATCCAAGCCGATACTAGGGAATCACGCAACAGCGATGACACCCTTATCAATAACACTTTATAAACAGGATAATTTAGTATTTTCTGAAATACAACTCGCTGTTTACTGCGCAGGCAGAGATTAACTCATAATCAAAAACAAGCTTACTAGACTTTTGCAAGAACTAGTTATCCAGCACTCCGGCAGCCAATATCGTATTGGGCTTGGTTACTCCTAAAAACTTTCAACTTTACACCATTACTTGAAATAAGGTCATAACTGCAATTCTTGTTTGTATAGAATAACTTCTTCCAATATCGTATTATTTACGTTCGAAAAACTAAAATCGAGGACTCATCCCAACTACCCGCGAAAGCCACGCGCGGTAGATTTTATAGGATTTTAATATCCAAGCTCACACCCTGCGAGTCTTTGTGCGTACACCTGAAAGTGTATACGACGCAATACAATAAATTTTTCAGCAACTTTTTGCAAAGACATGTCCTCATTTTATCCACGCTCTCTGGAGTTTTTACGTTTATGAAAAGACTTAGCGACTGCTCAACTACCATAATTTCGTGTATGACTATGCATATTTTCGTTAAGAAGGAATATTGGATTTGAATATCCAAGCTCGCAACTGCAAGTATTTGTTCGTAGTGAGTACGACACTATAGGTATTTTTGTTTAAATTACTATATTGTTTCCTGAAAGTTCCTACGTTTGTGAGGAGACTCAAGGACAAATCACTACCTACGCATGTTGCGTGAGGCAGGAATATATGATTTTGATTATCCAGCTCGCAAAAAGCAAGTCTTTTGTCGTAGAGAGTTTGACACAAAACATTTTGAAATAGCTTTCCTGTTTCCTTTAAGTTCCTTCATTCATGAGGAGACTCAAGGATGATTCACAATCTACGCATGTTTACGTGAAGTAAGACTTTGGATTTTGTACATCCAAGCTCCCATATTTTGCAAGGCGTTTTACGTGCACTCACAGAACAAGCGATGCAAAACTTTTTGAACTACCCTCAATATAGATTTTTTCCCCCAGCAGGCAAATTCACAACTGCAAATCTTTGTTTAAATTAGATTCCCTTAAGTTTCCACACTTGTGAGAAGACTCAGGGATTGTACACCTACCCACGAATATTTGCGTGGGGTAGGCTTATTGGATTTTTAACATCCAAGCTCGCTTAAATGCAAGTCTTTGTTACCGGTTTGCGTGCGACGCAAATCATTTAGATATTATTACCTCTTGAATACCTAACGTTGTAGTGTACTTTCCGCTCCACGTATTTCCATACCTATATCTCCTTATCTCTCTGTGGGATAGAATTAGCTGTGCATACTCTTGCGAATAGACATGTCTGGTTGTGTGAAAAACTACCTGTGTGTTAGGACTATTGTGCGTGTGAACTCTTACGGTGAGACACGTCTAAATGTTAGTTTGCTACTTGAGAATAGGACTGATGTGCGTACCCCTGCGAGGAGACACGTCTGAATGTGGGTTAACTACCTGTGTGGTAGGACTATCGTGCGTGTGAACTCTTACGATGAGACACGTCTGAATGTTAGTCTGTTACTTGCTAGTAGGACATGTGCGTACTCCTACGAGGAGATACGTCTGTATGTGTGTAAACTACCTGTGAGGTAGGACTATCATGCGTGTGAACTCTTACGATGAGACACGTCTGAATGTTAGTCTGTTAACTGCTAGTAGGACTGGTGTGCGAACTTCTGCGTGGAGACGCGTCTGAATGTATAACCTACCTGTGTGGTAGGACTATTGTGCGTGTGAACTCTTACGATGAGACACGTCTGAATGTTCGTCTACTACTTGCCGGGTAGGACTGATCTGCGTGCTCCTGCGAGGAAACACGTCTGAATATGTACGTCTACTACCTGCGAGGTAGGACTTATATGCGCACTCCTGCGAGGAGAAACGTCTGAATGTTTGCGTCAACCACCTGCGAGGTAGGACTTTTAGAATACCTTTATTGAACTCATCCAATAATCATAACCTGAAAATTTTCACCAAAAATTCCATGTGATAAAGAACTTTACAAGTAATTAATCAATCTTAGTATAAAATAAATAATTTCACTGAAACGGATACTTTGCTTTTAGCAATTTACATGGAATTTTTATGGTAAAATGTAGGTACTCACCGACGATGTCTTCATCTTATCTTCTCATTTACATAGCAGTTATTATGTTTCGCAGAAACTTTCTATTCTTGAATCACTATGATGCAGAAGAAAGTCGACACAACATCGCTAAATCTTGAGGAAGGGACATGACAAGCTAATATCACGTATTTTACAACAGTTTCACTTTATAGACAGAAAGTATATCTCCAACATAAAACATATCGAACGGCAAAAACCGTTATAAATCAAAATATTTCTCTGGCCAGTAAGTTTGAACCATGTGGAAAAACGGTTTGTCTTACGAACAAAAAACTGGCTCGATGTAAATTTAATCTACCGCGGGACTCGAACCCGTAAATTCGCTTGGCTAGCTTTTAAAAACCAGCCTTGCTACGTAGGTAGGTAATAATGTAACACCACGAGAACATCGAAGTACTACATTAGGTATTTTCAACAACGTTGAAAAAATAAATAAATTAAAAGATTATGAAAAACTTACGTACAGCAGCTACTGCAGACATTTTCTACTTTGATATGCAATAAAACATTGCAATGTGGATATAAATCCTTAAAGTAAATCGTATGACACGACTTTTTTTAAAATGTAGGTAAAATAAAATATATTTTTTATATGGTTGATAGAGCGTATGGCTCAGACAACCGCACTCGACGGGAAACAAAACGCCAATGGCACAAAATGGCTGCTGTCTGGTGGTGAATTGAAAGACCGGAAGTTAGCTAGAAATTAAGACTAAAGACAGGAAGTTATGTTGTATTATTGCTAATATGACGGGAAATGATAGTGCCTATCTCAATTAATAACTGATATGTTTTGCATAAAGTTACAGTCATATTAATAAGCCGTTCAATTAGCTGCCTAGCGTTGTGAAGCGAGTGTGCAAAACCTAATCACATAAAATAATTTAAGGCAGATAGAAGATGGGTGATGGTGAGTTATGGTAGTCATTTTTTGCGCCCACACGCGAGCGAAGCGAACGTGCATAGCCTAATGACAGAAAATAATCTAAGGCAAAATAAACTGGTTACGGTAGGATGCTAATTGAACGACGGCCGTTTAGTAAAAATCCTAGGCAGTTAATTATGCTAGTTGGCTAGGCTACGACATTCATAAGTAGTAGGCAAGCAGAGCGAGGTTTTCGTTTAGGGCAAAAGGTAGAGTATGCATAGTAAGCAAAACACACGTGTCTATAATTCTATTGAGTTCCAAGACGTAAAATTATGTAGCACTAGCTTTACTAACAAGCATTAAAAAAATCTTAGCCATGTTTCCTTTTGCTAACTAATAACCACCGATGACACTGATTGTAAAAATATTTAGAACTCGTAAAAGTATTTCAGTGAGTCATTGAAGTAAAACCAAAGCCGTAATTATTTGCACGATAAGTCACTAAACGTTAGACACTACCATTGACCTGGATAGTTTCTTTCATTCAATTAGTATCTTCAACCATTAGGTACTCTATTATTTTTACTACTAAACCACAGATCAGTCAGAGTACTAAGTACTAAACTAAACTAATTGTATTTGTACTAAACTAATTCTTGACATTATGTAGTCAGCTGCACAGACATGTATACACTCCCAAGCTTTCACATTTATATTACTCTTAATTTTGCAAAGAAAAGTGCACGCAAGCATCTTCGAATTAATTAGACATCTTACTTGTCAGAATCGGGTTCGAATCCCGGTGGCAGTCATGCGTAAATGGGTTTTTTCGGTCGAACAAATCTATGTATGCATCCCACGTTCTCGCAACGGTGAAGGAAAACATCGTGAGGAAACCGGCATGTCGTAGAACCAAAAGTTCGAAAACATGTGTCAAGTGCACGAAAGGAGCCTCTTCGAGGCGCACTTGAAAATCCTTTCACCACACTGGTTCGAAATAACTAGTGACACGAAGAAGAAGAAGACTTGTCAAAATTCTTGTCAGAAGAAGAATGTTTTTGCAAAATAAAAACTATAATATAAATGTAAAATCTTGGGAGTGTATATATGTCTGTGCAGATGACTACTATACACGCACAGGAATCATCAGATTTATCCGACCTTCTACATTTGTGTTCTATGTATGTTAGGAATAAACAAAAAAGGGTATCAGTTATCTGGTTCTCATATTTAATAAACAAGCTCTGCCATGCTCTTCGGAAATAGATGGCGTCGTATGAATTGTCCAAACATATTTTTGATTTTCGCCAAAGCCGACAAGTTGTCTGGTAGGAATGATGAATCTGGCTGACAACTGTCTCTAGGGTTGCAGTTTTCATGGCCTTAGACTCCACAGGAACCTTAGTATCAAATTTCATAAAGCAAATAGTACTACAATCTTTCTAATAGTGGATTCTATACACAGGAAATGCTCGTGTTATCGTAACGTACCGGATTCAATTACTTTTTAGTACGTACCAAAAGAAAGATAGCTGGTTTAAGTAATATATTAAGTAATTTGTATTTATTACACAGTATTATTTTATAAATTCTGCAGTACCTATAGGTACGGTACTGACGTAAAACTTAACAATAGGTTTATCTTTTTAACTGAGCGTTGTCCTACAGACAAGCATTCGTAGATAATAAACGTGTATTTTACGATTCAAAGTGCGATTTGAATAATAACTACTACTTACCTCTTTACCTATTGTTAGTAGCAAACAGTGAATGCAACTTATACCTGCAAGTTTGTTATTTTCACAAGATATTCTCGAATATAAAAGATCCTTTAGATAAGTTAAGAAAATATGAATGTTTTGTTTGAACTTTGGAAAATAATTTGATTTGTTTAATAAAGCATTCGTTGAACCATAATCTGCAAAACATAAACTGACAAGATCATTAAAAAAAATGTTTGGGTTCCATGCCTGAACAATGTGTTTTTTAATGATTATTTCAATGATAACCATTCACAAAACCATCGATGTATATATGTTAAGACCTCAATGTACATACAAAACATACATATTAAGATTCCGAAAACCAGTCTCCTGCACTTATAACAAGCCAGGTTGTATTGTAATAAACCTAATCAGTTTTTATGCCTCGTTGGCTCAACTTGGCAAGAAAAACAAGAAAATGAGTAGGAAAATTGTAGTAATTATAATGAACGACCTCCACTCACCTCGACTTTGGTATAGTTCTTGATGGTGAACTCGACGTGTTTTAGAGTCTGATTGTGGTATTCTTCGTACGAACATCTATCTATTTTCTTTAGATCTGAAAATATTAATTCTCAATTATATTCTGCATATCATGCGCAAGAAATGCGCAGTCAAAACATATAATGAAAAATTAAATGAAAAGAAAAGTAAAGGTTATTTATAATTGTCATCGACGAGAGAATTACACTGACGGACCTAACTGGACCATAGGGTCGGCGCACATATGGCGGAGCGCAGCGCAGAGCATTTATAACAGTCAAACTATTAAGCGTCGATGACACAGGGCTATTATACAAGCTGCAAGCTGCACCGTGTTTACAACCTGCTAGCGATCTCACTGAGATCGCTAGCAGGTTGTAAACTCGCCCCGTGTCGGCTTTTTTACAATCTGCTAGTTGACTTACTCTCAGCTTTTAAACTCGCTCGCTTGTAGCTTGTAAACTAGCCCAGTGTCATCGAGGCCTATCAAGTAACACAACAATTGAGCATCGAATCAAGAAATTAATTGTGGTATTATTTGATATTGGATATTATTTCAATGAGGACAATGTCGATAAAAGTTTAACAGTGAAAAATGCTCTGCGCTGCGCTCCACCATATGTGCGCCAGCCTTTAGACACAGGACACACAAGTAAATTTATCTAAGAAATATCACTCACAATCATGTCTGCACTGATTCTCCAAATAAAAGGTGTGATAGTTAGAAACCCTGTAGGACTCCGGCTCAGTGAATTTATCTTCCACATTTAGTACACAGCTTCCGACGTCTACCTCTGAAGTCTTTATCAGATCTGTTTCGAAGCTTCCATCAGGCCCTATCCATTGGGCGGACCTGCAACGAAAACCTTGTGAAATAATGTAGGTTTTGGGTTCCTGGAACTCTATTGATAGCTTAGAAGATGGCAAGTAGCCTATGGCCGACCTATAGGTGCTGAGAAAGATTATATTTCATCGAACGACAACAACCTTATACTCGACCTAAACACCTACGGGATCCTCGAGCCAGTTCCATTTCCCTACGAATATGTAGAGTACTTATGAGTAAATGTTTAAAATAAATAAAACTTTAATGCCTACTTGCACCAAACTGTCAAAGCTCCTAAGCAATTACTTTTCTTGATTGTCAGTTCTTAACGGTCCAAATTCAGACCGTTAAGAACTGTCAAGCGAGTTAAGTAATTGCTTAAAAACTTTGATAGTTTGGTGCAAGTCGGCATAACTGGCGATTTACATTTTTTTTTTCTTTTACAACGCTCCCATCTTTGTAATTGTATCATTGCTAAAGTTCCCAATACATTATTTTGAATTGTAAAAATACAGAAACAACTTTGTACGTACACCCAAAATTGTAGTACCAATCCGCCCGTCCGTATACGCGCGACAAATATACGCTAGTCTGGAACCGCACTTAAACGTTGTCAGTGGTCTATAATTTAGCCAAACGACCAAACGTTCGATTTGTCAGTGAGGAAAGCGTATCGTCATTGATACGCAGTTAGTATTATTACTTTGATGATATAACAGTTCATGAATTATTTGCAAGACCCATACTTTTTCCGATGGTCACGGTTTTCAGCACATATGTAACCGAGACGTTACGTCTATCGTATTTAAATAAGTACACAAATCTCGATAATAGACAGGTAAACATACAGCTAACATAACCGCATTACTTGAGGATTCGCTTCCGTATGTGTGATCGACTGATTTTAACCTATTATCTTGGGTTCTGACGACACGACAGCAGCGGGAGAACTGAGCTAAAAATGATGTGGGACGAAACAAGGTAACAAGGTACACGGCCTAAGGTTACGTTTCCACTGACACGTAGCTGGGCGAAATGGAGAGAAGCGGACCGTGAGTTGGCCAATCACCGTGCTCGTGCAGTGCACTTTGAAGTCAACTTCGAGCACCTTAGGCCGTGCATTGCATACCCTGTGTCGCGCCGCTGGCCTACACCATTTTTAGCGCATTACTCCCGCTGCTGTCGTGCCGTCTAAAGCCAAGATAAATATGTCAAAATCAGTCGATCAAACAAAGTCCATTTCGAGCCCTGTGACCGTGAATTGGCCAATGCCAATTCACGGTCCGCTCCTCTCCACCGCACCCAGCTCCGTGTTAAAATTAACGCTACTAACTTAAAAACACCTATAAAATCTAAATTAATGTATGAAACCTTTCACTTTTTTTGTTCACGAAATCAAAAAACATAGAGGAAACGAATAGTGTGTAGAAATTACTATAATACAGCATACTTTTTGAGTATTTGTCCGAAACATTTTTGTATGGAACTCGGATTTGAGGATTACCCTTAAAGGACTTTAATTGCTTGTACTGTAGGCGTAGTAGGTACAACAAACACAGACAGGTAATTTTTTTGCATCAATGTATTAATTGCAAAAACAACAATACAACATGGGCCAGCACATTCAAGAACAGTACAATTGAAAGTTTTTTAACGTAAAAATAAGTAAGTAACTGAGAAAACGTATTGTCTTGACGTCGAAATGGAAAGTTATTGGTTTTTATTTCTGTCAGTGATAATCTCATAGACTACACACATACTCGTACATCTAATACTTTCGGCTTCTCATTGAATTGAGAAACAAACATCCATCCATCTATCTTATCCACCAAAGCCGTTGATCTTGTCCAAAATACCTAAGTTCCAGTTGAAAATCAGCGTTGAATGAACAATAACAAACAAAATGATGACCTGGACGCCTTTTTGGCATTTATCTTATACCTTACCAATGTATATGTACCTACCTATAAATCTAGTATTTTATGTAAATGTACTTATAGGTTTTGTTTTTAACAGATTGTGTAATTGATTTAGGTATGTCAAATAAATGTTTCTTTCTCTCTTTGTTTCTTCATATCTATCCTCACAAACTTTTACCTGTAAGACAGGACAGGATAATAGGTACTAGGTACACTAGTTACTTATGCCAACTTGCATCAAACTCTCAAAGTTCCTAAGCAATTGCTTAACTCGCTTGGCAGTTCTTAACAGTCTGAATTTGGGCCGTTAAGAACTGGCAAGCAAGAAAAGTAATTGCTTAGGAGCTTTAATAGTTTGGTGCAAGTAGTCACTTACCTATACAACTTCTCTCGGTTAGGTACCAACAGCGCCTCGTAGCATCCCTGCACTGTGGTGTTGTGGAGTACCTTGGAGTAGGGCCCGTCTGCGTGCAAGTGGTACCCAGGAGTACTTTCCAAAGCCCACCAGCGATGACTGCACTGATCTGGCACTATAACCAAACGAGGTTTTACACTACAGTTTAGTTCTGAGATGAATTAGCGAATGTTTTGATTTGATTACATTGCTTGCAATGAAGGAAAGGTAAATTGGTATTTATTGACACATCCAACTAACATTCACACACTCACACCACTGCACTAGGATTCCCTGTGTCGCAGGTGGCATGGAAACATCCAAGACTCAAGACTAATAAGAAACTAGAGTCTGAAATGCAAACAGAAATCAAATAGAACACTAAAAAATTTTTTGAAATGAGATTCGGTTCCGGCTCGAATGAACATCAAATCGTTATTAGAAGCTTAGACCAATAACCACTAGCAGTAGGTATATTGGTCTAAGTTAGGAGCTTTAGTTGTATATTGGTCTACCTATGTTAGTAGCTTCCATTTTCAATACTACTAATATATCCGGCTCGAAGGACCATGAAATTTACCTATCCTTTTAACATTGGACTAAGTATTTCATCATAAACAATCCAAAAAAATCTTTAGGAAACATACCTGGGAGACATATCTTGGTGAAATAAGCCGCATCGTTATCAACCTTCATTTGCGTCTCATGCATCGCCGCAACCCCTTGACAGTTTCCTTTTCCATACAAGACGACGACCGCTGCGCAGTCCTGTAGCTCCCTACATCGTGCCAGACAGGCTCCGGTCAACGAATCCTCGTCTCCACTCGCTGAGTACACGAACACTGGAGTGGCTTTGTCTGGGGACACTCCCGACCACCGCGCGAAGGTAGCTGAACGACCTCGCTCGCATTGCGTTTGCGCCTCGCCTGACAAAGGAGTATTTTCAATGGAGAATGAAAAGAGGTTCAGGGATTTTGTCAAACTGTTTGGCTGTATTTTTTTTACCTCTTTTGTTCAAATATTTCGTGTACATCCCAAGGTTGCCTGGAAGAGATCTCTCTTAGCGATAAAGCCGCCCATTGTACTTCTTTTTCTTCAGTATTATTTATTTTCATGCATCGTATTTTTTAAGGTTTGCATTAAAGAACCTATCCTTCTGTCTCTTCCACTGCTGGCCAAGGTAATTACTTTAATTACTAAGGAATGAGTGTGAGTGATTTGAAAAATTGTAGGTACTTATTATTACCAGCTGGTGACTGCGTACCTACCTATACCTAGATAGCCTATGTTTTTTCCAGCTTTTATAAATACCCATACCGGCGGCCGGAAGTGCCAAATATGTAAAGTACCTAGTTTTAGCGTGATTGAGGAGCAAAACCTAAGGATTATGAAAGGGCCAAGAGAAGGAACAAGCAAGGCGCTCGTAAGAAATCACGACTTATAGATTTACTAAGGCTAATACAACACTGCTATATCGCTCATAGATACCGGTATGAATTGAATGCTAATATCAAGAGTATCAAACAGTGAAAAAAAGAGTATAAACAGTAGTTAATAATAAACATACAAAAATATTTGAATTTATGGTTTTGATAGTACTAGACAAATTCGTGTCATGACTAGGGATGCAATACAAAATATGGTTCGCTTTAAAAAAAAACATTAGCAAGTAATGGATTTGATTCACTTACCATGAATTAACACCAGCAACAACACAATAGAGACTACATAAGACTTCATACTGACTTCATTTGTATTCATTTACATTAGAAAACACAATTTCCTCAAATTTTCACAATATTATGTTACCCGATGCACTTCACTGTTAGAATGTCCCTTGTATTTGTACATCGCAGGGGCCATTCGGTAAACTAAACCGGCGATAGAGTTCTTCAGGAACTAAGAACGATTCGACACAATGTTCTGCTTATACGAAGACCGGAACAGCTGAGTAAACTAAACATACCACACCGTGTCTTTACGATTTGAATATCTATTCAATGTATTTACATTGTATCTATTCAGATTTTTTAAGTTGTAGTTTACTAATACCTCGTAGTGATTCACAAAAATATTTTTCTATGAAATAGAATGATCGCGGTATAGATTTAAAAGATTTTTAAGTAGTCGATCGACGCGCGCCGTATTCTGAAACTGAATGATATAAGTGCAGTCATGTGCCGGCCCCCACTATACTGTAGGTACTAGGTACGCTGCGACCTTGCAGTTTATTATTATGGGTTTACAGACTTTACAATAGACGACCACGACAAATGATAGCGAAACCGATAATAGAGACGTATGTAGATACCCAAAATAGTTTCGTAACCAGGACATACGGGCGTAAGCATACTACAGGTACTTTAAATGTCATATTGGTATCTATGTATTTCGAAAGCATCCGTGGCGGCTATACAATTTGCATAAATGCCTCTGCGGAAAATCCGTTTCCAGGAGATGTTTGGATAACATTGGTAATTTTGCCAGTCCTATAATTTTGTTGGATACGTTGCCTTGTCATAGAGTCAGCTTTGATGTATTTAATAGGGGTAAATAGTCAAAGAGTCAGTTATAGAGTCAGCTATAGGCGATTGCAATTATTTATTTCCAATGAGTCTTAAACATCAGTCTCAGTATTACCTAGTACTATGTGGTATTACCTATTCATTGGGTAAACAATCCAATAAGTACCTAACACAGAGGTTGGGTGTGATTCTACACCGCAAATTTTTAAACACCAGAAAAAAATAACAGTTGCCGTTACTGAACACAGACATGGAAAAAAACTTTGATGAAATTAAATCGTTTTTATTTCCATTTTTTTTTTAAACAGTGTTATGAATGAATTCAATAATTTGCTGTGCATTGATGCAATAAACTATTTAATTTAATTTCCTACAATTTGTATGTAGGTAAGTTATTTACCTGGCCGTTCCGTAGTCGGCATAGGCCATACCATAGTGACCTAAAAAAGTAATGTGTTATGTTAATTATGCCACAAGAGTGCCACTGTTATGTTAATTACGTTTATACTATCACTAATGTTATATTTATCAATGTCTGTTAGAGTAGATATAACCTAGTATTTCATTACTATGTGGTTTATTCATAATGTGTACCTTAACTGTAATCAGATAAATCAGATACTTTTTATTATTGAACACTTTAAATAACTTAATAAATACCACACCATATTTTGAAATCAAATGAAATAAGGTGTGTTGTTTTCTTAGGTACGGTTTTAGGGAAACAGGGGGCCAATTTATTATTATTATGGGTTTACAGACTTTACCATAGACGATCACGACAAATAATAGCGAAACCGATAATAGAGACGTAACCAGGGCAAAGAATAAATAATATTATACCATATCCATATATACGGGAGTTTGTAGTAAGTAACTAAAAATAACAAATTATAAAACGATAATTTATTTGAATCATCATAATATTCGATATTCGTAAATACCGATTACATGGTGCACTCGTAATACAGTAAATAAATTGTGAAATTTCTATCACGCAAAAGCTGTGAAAGATGACTCATATTATAAAATTGTCATAACTATGTATAACAATCTTCAGGTACATTAAACAATACTTTGGTTGATTTCTATTTGCCATTATGAATGAGTTTTATTTATGTTAATATTTTGTTAACACTGTACTATTGTACCGAATATGATTACAATTTATTGATGGATGACATATAAATTGTTTAGATACTTGGTGTAAATTTATTTAGTTTTCTAATACTATAATTATTATTGCTTCGTATTGCAATTTCTTTGTTTTTTTGAGAACCACATTCTCGCAGTCAAATTCAACTTTTCCTGTAAAAATTGACCAACATTATGGACTTTTTAGATAAACTTGCATAATAAAAAAAACTTTCTAATTTGACTGCCATTAGCGAACTATTGAAGTATTTTTTATTGGTAACTTGTAAATAAATTATTTCAATTATATCCCTCCCTCACCGCTATGAACGTACGTTCCTTAAACGATTTTACGATATTTTTTCAACATTATTAATATTAATCAAAAAATAGCATGCATAGGTAAATCTTATCTTATTTGGCAATAACATTTGCGTCGGCTTTTAATTTATAAATTAGTTCAATAATACATTTTTAGACACATCACAACCTTAACTAAAATTTTGTTTGTTTTATGAATGAGATAATGAATAGCCTCAACGACAATTTTCAACAAAAAATAAATAAAACGTAACAACAAATAATAACAGAATAAATCTTGAGGTTTCAGGTACGGAACAAAATATTTTTGGCTTTAGACTGCTATGGCCATTGTATTTCTTTTGCGCATGGCCACAAGTATCAAAAAGCGATCACACTACAGACTTATGTAGAATATTGACATATGAAATAATATAATTTGAGTAAGTTTCAACTAAACTCTGCAGTATGAGAAATTAATATTATACTTCGAAATGTTTTGACGAGCTTAGACTAGCTTGAATTTCTTAAAAATGAAGAGAGAACCGCCAACTACAAACCTTTAGTAATATTAAAAATTAATAAAATAAAACGAAATTAACTTCCATCAACTTTTTTCAAAATGCTGTAAATCCACAAGACATATGCCTTCTTGCACCAAACTGTTAAAATTCCTAAGCAATTACTTTACTCGCTTGGTAGTTCCTAACAGGCCACATTCTGGCCATTAGGAACTGCCAAGCGCGTAAAGTAATTGCTTAGGAACCATGAAAGTTAGGTTCAAGACGGAAAAAAACGCGTTTGCTTACGTGCATTTGCCAAATCGCGAAAATAATTCGTAATATTTTGTCAGAAAGACCCAAACTGTAATTAAATATTACTTACAGTGTATAATGTATTTAAACTTTAATTACTGTGTGTATTGTTATTGAGTTTTAATTACATTGTGTAATGTAATTAAATTATATTACAATGCGTGATATTATTATTATTATAATAAAGGCCTATACACACATAGCAGTACAGACACGTTCCGTACCGTAGAATTCCGTTATGTGCTATTCGCACTTATCAGTGCCGACACCAACGCGTGCATATCGTCCGCTAGAATTCACATGGAAGCACTGAACGCGTTGGAGCGATACTGACATCACTGAACGTCACTGACATTGATCAGTTTGAATGGTGTCTTAAGCGTCGATGACACACGGCTTTTTTACACGCATATTGTGTAAAAAAGTAGTGTCATCAACACTTTAAAGAAATGTATGAAACAATATAATTTTCCACTGATACGATACGGTACGGAACGTGTAGGCACTGTTATGTGCGGATAGGCCTTAATACTTAATTCTTTGTCTTGTTTTTATTAGTGCCGTCACCGCGATTCTCTCTCCACTAGGATGTGTAAATCTGACAAGGCTTATGACTAGTTGGTGGGGATGCGATCTCGGAGGTACGACAGGATGCTGTCGGTACCCTTCGCGAGGACGGCGTGGCGCGGCTGCCGGAAGCAGTTGCCCATTAACTCCAGGGTTCTGGGGATAGCGCAATGTGTAAGTGTGTGATTCCACTGACGCGGAGCTGGGAGTGGAGAGGAGCGGACCGTGAATTGGCCAATCAGTGATAGAAATCTTCATTTCGAACACTATGATTGGCCAACTGGATGGGAACGCACCCTTAAAGTCTGACGGAAACATCATGACAAAATTTTTATTTTAAATTGAAAAAAAATATGAATATAAGTAGGAGAGTAATTTTGTATTGTGAAAAAATGGCACCTTAAGTAACGCTGTTGTCATTTAACATTTAATATGGGTTCATAATACTAAGAATAAGTTCATAGTAAAATTGTGTAAATTTAGAAAAATGAGGCCTTGGTTATTATACCTTATTATGGACGCATTATCGCATTAATGACAAAGCCTTAAAAAATGGTCCTGGTAAGGTCTGTGGGTAAACGAATTTTGGGGTGGAATTAGATTACTTACCTCAGATGCTTAAAGTTGCCGAGTTCTGGCGGCACGGAGCTGATGTTGTTATTGGCGAGGTCCAGAACAGCCAGTTTCTTCAATTTAGCGAGCGCGTCAGAGGAAACATTGATCTCCTCAATTTGGTTTTCAGCCGCTAAGAGGATCTCTAGGTTTTCCAGCTCATATACGCAACGCGGGATCTTTGTGAACCTACGGTAGTAAGATTTTGTTACAGCATAACTTTAGATTAAACTACAAATCGCTCAAATGGATGCAGTTAAAATTAAACTCTACCTACATGTTTTGTAAACAAGCTAATAAGTAGTAGAAAAAAAGGCTTTTCATTTAGTTACTAGTTAATGCCTGCAACTTCGTTTAATTGCGAATTAGCAAATTTTTTTGCTTAGTATACACTTTCAGCTCTTGACAAACATACCCTCCAAATTTCAAGTCTTTACGTCCAATTGTTTGGCTTGTGTGTTGGCTGTGTCAGTCAGTCAGTCAGCACCAAGCGTTTTTGAAATGAAATGAAATCGTTAATTGTATGAAGTATGGTATACAGTTCTTAAATTATTAAATTAGGTTTCACATACTCCACCGGCCTTTTAAATATATTGATGGTTTATTTTATTTATATCAAGTAGGTACTTACTTATTATTGGAGATAACTAGCTCTCTCAAGTGCTTCAGAGTGCCGAGCTCCGACGGCAGATCAGAAAGACAGTTTTTACCTAAATCTATGTATTGTAAATGAACACAGCGACTGATTTCTGGTGGGATAGTCTCAATGGTGTTTGAAGATAATATTAGCTGCGATAGGTTTTCCTTCATGTAATTAATACTGCAACAAATGATAGATTGTTATACATACAATGTGGTTTGGATTGTAAGTAATCATTGATAACTTGAACATTTACCAAATTATGTTTGCAAACCACATAGCAAACATTTTGCAAAACAAACAGAAAAATGCCATCGAAATGAAATTGCAACATTGACGTGTAAGTGTAACTGTAATATTGGAAAAAATGACAAACTGACCAAAGCCATGTATTTATCTCTAGTACTTACAACCGACTTCAAAAAAGGAGGAGTTTCTCTTTTCGGTGGGTTTTTTTATGTTTGTTACCTCAGAATATGTTGTATACGAACCGATTTGAAAAATTATTTTTGTTTGAGAGGGTATACTTTCAGATTGGTCCCATACAAATTACATCAAAATCTTTTCAGTAGTTTAATTTTTAAATATATATAACTGAAAATAATATGTGGTCGAAGTGACTTTTCAGTCGTGTTTACGGTCACTAAAACAGTCCAGTTGAAGTCGGTTGTAGTATCTTTTGTACTCGGTTATAACATTTTATTAACTCACCCGGAGGGTAGTTTCGTAAACTTGTTCTTAGATAGGTCAATGATGTGTGCCTCGGCTTCAGCAGCTGCTTTGAAAACGTCATCGGGAACGGACGACAGCTCTCGCGCGGGTAACATTAAAGCCTGGCTTTTCTTTAGAGTGTATCTGAGAATCAAATCAAAGTTTAAAGTTACTAATGTATATTGAGAAATTATAGTAGAAATCTGATTTTTTTTGTTAGAAAAACCCAATAAATATCTAGTTAATTCTAGCACAAACTTAAGAATATCGCGTAAGGATATGTTGCTCCTGGCTTGTCATCATTAAGTGATTTATTCAAAATTATTTGTTATCTTATGTTGTCAGCGTATGGTACTTTTGATGTTCTGTTGTAATAACATAAGTTATAACTTACTTACAAGATGTAATCACTTATTACCAGATGTAATAAATTTTCTTACAATATGTAATCGTTTATTACCGGATGTAATAACTTACTTACAAGATATAATCAGTTGTAACCGAATGTAATCACTTACTTACACGATGTAATCACTTATTACAGCATGTAATCACGTATTACATCATGTAATCACTTACTTACAAGATGTAATCATTTATCACCTAACGTAATAACTTACTTACAAGATGTAATCTCTTATTACCCGATGTAATTACTTACTTATCAGGCCACTGGTCTTCCGTGAGCCGCGTCTCGTTAACGATGTCCTCGGTGATGCGATCACGAAGAAACTTCATCATGCGGTCGGTGCCGCCTCGAATGACGTCCTGTCGCACGAACGACAACTTGTTGCCTTCCATGCTGATGCTCTGCAGCTGAGTAAGGAGGCCGAGGTTTTTCGGAAGCCTACGACATATTTTTTCAATTTTAAAATGTTTAAATGCTTATCTCTGTCTCTTAAGTCTCTACAAAAGCGTGCCACTAGGCCTTCGAGCGGCTAATTTTAATTCTATTTCTAAAAAGGGGGGTACAGCGGTCTGCAATGGCTTCCCGCTGAAGGATGTATCGAGCGGCTACTCTGGCTTTATTTTCTAGCAGCTACAGTGCATTGCATACACCGCTTCATATCCCCTTAAGCTACGGCCACGTTGTCGTGACAGGTCTGGCCAAATACAAAGCAGTCGACTGCCTATAGTAAGACAAGAACGCACGATGTTTTTATTCCTACATCGCAACACGAATAATCGCACGATAATGTAGCCCCAGCATAACTAGTTTGCCTAGCCTAGACGCGGAGTGTCCCCCCAAGAACTTTCACCCTATCGGTTGTAAGTTCATCAATAGAACAGATACGGCCGACCCACTACAGCTTGTACCTATCACCGTAATTTTGAAAAAGGCAGATTACGGTGACATATTATCTTAACCATAATAAAACGTCACACACTCACACCCCTGCACTAGGATTCCCTGTGTCGCAGGTGGCATAGACATATACAAGACATCACAACATCCAAGACCCGAGAACAAACATTTGTGTTCGTCACAAATATTTGCCCCGGCCGGGGATCGAACCCTAAACACCAAGCTTCGTAAGCAGGGTCACTACCAACTAAGCCACGGTGTCGTCTAATACGATAATTATCAACTATGATTCTCTTGCTTGAGTTTTTTAACTCAATTACAAACGCTCATTGCATAGTAGATAGAATATACAAAGAATGACCCATTTGGTAACTTACTCAATGGATAAGTCGCCTATTCAATTATGGAGTACTTAATTGAGTCGCCGCAGTATGCTGCATATCCTAATCTGCGGCGCGGAGCTCAGTCAGAAGGGGAAAAGCACTTATTCTATTAGTTACAATGTGGCGTGGGAACCAGTTGAAATACTTATCCGTATTAGGAAAGATTATTGGCGTTTTGGCGGGAACATGAAAAATGGCGCATTGGCGGCATTAAATTAATTGACAAAACTTGTATAACTTTGAGTGTTTAAGTGTAAAAACGGTGGTTTTTTATCCATTAAGTGATCGTGAACGTGTATGAGTGTTGGTGAATAGTGTAATGATGTAAAACGTGACTTTTCGTGTTGCCTCCAAAACTCCATAGAAGACTAGTAAAGTCGCAACCACCACTACTTTACAGGGGCATGACTTGACTTATTGACTCTGACTTATGACAAAATAATCTCTCCAATTACTTGACACCGGCTATATACCTTTGACGTGAAGCCAAAACCGAAGAACTTATGTTCTTCGAAAGGCAATAAATGTATTGAGTATACAAGTTGTATAAGTACTCAATACGAGACTGGTCGTATAATACAACCAATAAAAAAATTCTAAAGAGACAAGGATATAAACACACTGAAATGACGTCTATGGGTGTGCTTATGATCAGCATAAAGCAAGTTCTAAATACACAGCAAATTTAATGCCTACTTGCACCAAACTGTCAAAGTCCCTAAGCAATTACTTTACTCACTCGGTAGTTCTTAACAGCCTTATGCCTACTTGTACCAAACTGTCAAAGCTCCTAAGCAATTACTTCTCTTGCTTGCCAGCTAAGAACTTTCAAGCGAGTTAATTAATTTCTTAGGAACTGACCGGTAAGACCTCCCAAGCAAATAAAGTAATTGCTTAGGAACTAAGAAAGTTTGGTGCGAGACGACATAAAATACAACTCACTTATTCAAGCTGTTATTGGTCAGGTCGAGTCGTTTCAGTTTCGTCAGTAGTGATATGTTTTCGGGAATCACTTCTAGTGTGTTGTCTCTTATGTTCAAAACATTCAAATGTTGCATTTGGTCACAAAACTCTTCCGTAATTTCCTGAAAAAAAGTCCATACCAAGCCTGTTACCTCTGGCATCACTGGCGCTACCTTCAATACACCGCAAATTTTTAATCACCAGAAAAAAAACATTATCAGTTGCCGTTACTGAACACAGATGGCAAAAATACTTTAAAAATTAAGTACAATTTTTGTCAAAATCGTCGTTTCTCTATGGATTTGCGTCAGGCGGTACTCAACATTGATAATGATTTAAGTTTTATTCATCGTTTGGCAAACCCGGGTACCTAGCTCGAGCCAGCTCGCTGCAGCTCGGCTCGGGCGTTGCACTTGTATTTTGTATCTCTGTAATTTTGTAAAAATCCAAAATTCTGACTGCACAGATACAACGTACTACTCGGGCGAATGAACATGACACCTGGCTGACACGTGGCTAGGAGCTTGATGCGTCCCCCCCCTGCCCTGCGCGGCGCCTTCCGTGTTTCTTCTTCCTCTAATTGCGAAGCCTTATCATTACTTATCATGACCAAGTATTACAGGACCTCTTCTCTATCAAGATTATCAAATTCCACGCTGTGCTTTGCACAAACGTCATTCGAGCCAGGTGTCATGTTTATTCCCCAGTAGTACCCCTTCTGCATTGCCCATTTAACCACGTAAGACTGATATATATTAATACCCAAACGCATTCCACGTAACACTGATTGCCCATTTAAGTTTTTTTGGTAATAAAAAATTTGTTAGTGTATAATATCCTCATTTATGTGAACATAAGTACCTTGATATAATTATTGGCCAAATAGATCTCTTTCAGAGCAGTACACCCGTAGAAGTCGGGTAGTTTATCAATGTTATTGTGATTCGCGTCCATGTACTCCATCTTTCGCAACTCTCCTAATGGAGGTAGGCGCTTCAGATTATTGTTGTTTATGTTCAGCTTTTTCAAGTCTAAAAAAACCATAAAATACTATTAAATTCAATTCTTGACTGCGTCTTCTTCACGAGGTGGTTTTTGCCGTCGCAATTTCGCCAATTTGACCTTTTTGAGATTTTAAATATTCTTCTTCATAAAGAGTCAAGGTATTCTAAAGGTGGAATTAACTAATTCAATTGACTTAACTAAGTCAATTAGAATTAATTTATTTAAAAAGTTAAGTTTAAATTGAAATTATTATTATTATTATTTTGAGTGGGGACCACGTCTAGGCAAGCGTAATGTAGTGTAGGACGACCTTTGGCAAGGTGGAGCATTATTTGCGCGCTATAGCTGGCAGAAGGTGGATGAGAAGAGCCAAAGATCGGGGTTGGGAGCCTTGGGAAAGGCCTACGTCCATCAGTGGACTGCTATATAGATGATATGTAATCATCATTATGATGATATTTCAAGCTGCGGCCCTGCCCTACACATTCGCCAAAGGACATAAACAAGAATATCACTTAAATTAAAATACCTCTTAGGTTCACAATATCTGGAGGAAGCTCCTCCAGTTGGTTGTGAGACAAGTTTAGCTCCACCAATCGCACCAAATAGCCCATTCCTGGCGGTAATACTGATAGTTTGTTGTGTGATATGTCCTGAAAAAGATATGTTTATTGTTACCTTTTAAAAATAAATAATAAATAGTATACTTCCAAGATATGAAATTGACATAGGTGAGTGAGCCTACTTTCTGTCATTCGTTGTTAGTAAAGATTCCTTTTTGAAAAAATTAATTCCTCTGGTTGCAGTTTTTTGTTACCATTTTATAAAAAGATGTTTGCTAATGAGATGACCGCCTTAAATTCAACAAAAAATAAATAGAGCAGGCCTATTTTGGGGGGCACGATCGCACAAGCATTTTTGTGAATCGCCCAATATTGGGCGCGGGAGATAGCGGTTAGTTCAATGGTTTAAACTTTCGCATTTATAGTGGAAATTAGGATTATGGGACTTACCAAAAAATTCAACATGACAAAATCTCCAAATTCAGGTTCAATTTTCCCTAGCTCATTGTGTGAGATACTAAGCCATCGCAGTTCCGTCAGATTATAGAACTCTTTGGGAAGTACCACCAGCTTATTGTGGTCTAGTCTCAAAGTTGACAGGGTTTTCAGCTCGCCAATCTCAGCAGGTAGACTTGTAATAGCATTGTCATGAAGCTGAAAATGATCCATGCCAAAACTTTGAAGTAGGTATCATGTGACTGAGACAGTGCTTTACAAATCGAAAAATTGAAAATGTAAAGGTATCTTCAACACACAAACCCGCCAGCCCTGCAGTACAACCTGCTGGGATAGCATCTTGTTAGCTATTGTTCAAAAGCAGCCTGGTTTCTCAGGCCAGCGGGCTATGCTGCCGGAGCCAGCGGCTTTGATGTGTAGAATCCTTAAAGCCCAATGTAATTTATAAAACCTTCATCTGTATAGGAATACCAGTTGCACAAAAATGGAGTTATTTTAATTTTGAAACACATGAAATTGAAGAATGAAAGCAATGTTGCAAAAGTGTCTTAAGGTAACATGATAATTCCCACTGTGCTGCTCACCTTGAGTGTAACCAGTTCTTGCAAAAGCTTCACTTTGGGTGATATTGTTTTTATAACATTGGAGCTCAGGTCAAGGGACTTCAGTGGCTCACTATTCCACCAGTTGTTTTTATCAGAACAAGTAAAGTCAACCTCTTTGGTTTCATCCAATACCAACTCATCAATTTTCCAGACATTTTCTGGCACTAATAAAACAAATGTTTTCAAATTAGGAATACTCAGGGATGACAGACTTAATTTTAGAGCTCAAGTTGACAGCAACATAATGTTAACAAATGACTACACCACTCAAATAACACACAATTTTTTTAATCATCATAACATACAATACAGTTATGTATATTCCACATGTAAGAAATAGGTATGAATTCGAGAATTATGTTGTGGTCCACAACAGAATCTTGCTGCTGTCTGCGGCTTCACTAGTATATTACCGAGATCAAAAGTACCAAAAGTTTGGGGTCAAAAACTATATGCACACCGAATTTTCACATGATCGGTTCCGTTGTTTTGGCGTGAGTAAGGAGCAAATATCCTTCTATCTATTTATCCATCCATCCACGCAAACATAGATAGATAGATAGATAGATTATTCTTTATTGCACACCATCACAAAACAAACAAAAATATATATGAAAATAATGTTAAAAATAGTGGACAATGGGCGGTATTATCGCTAAAAGTGATCTCTTCCATACAACCTTTGGATGGACAAGAGACTGTTGAACAAAAAGTGGACGGCGGCAAACATAATCCTCCAAAACTAGGTATACTATTATTTTCCATACCTGTGCCCAATCCTTTATTGCACAAACTCAGCTGACCGGTCCGTTTCGCTGATTTTATTAAACCAATGTTTAGTTCGTCCTGATCTGCCTTTTTATCTTGAAGGTGAAAGACAGATTTATTGGACACTCTAATCCTAGCTTTAGTAACTGTTGATTTTCGAGACATTTTCGGAGTTATTAGTTAGTGAGTAATCTTTTTTACAAAAAAACAATCATTTTTCAAAGAAGTACGAACACAAACACACCAAAGAGAATTTAACTATAATTTTTTAGTGCTTTTTTTTTTGTAAATTTTTTTTTTTTATATTTCCCCATTTGGGGAGGCTAAAGTCTTATTACAACTATACTGCCTTGACATACGTTTATTATTTTATAGTACATAATTTATATTTCATAGGTGAATGATTGTTTATTTTTGTCATCGGTCAGTTACACAGAACACTATACTCCTAGCCTTAAGTCAAGCCAATGAAAAGTGGTGGTGGTGGCGACCAAAGAGAATATAAATGGCGACTTTACTAGATGCTTCTATGAAGTTTTGGAGGCAGCAGGAAAAGTCACGTTTTACAGCATTACTACTTTGTTCCTCCATGGCATTACACTATTCACCAACACTCATACACGTTCACGAGCACTTATTGGGTAAAACACCACCATTTACACACTTGAACTCTCAAAGTAACACAAGTTTTAGCAATTATTCTAATGCCGCCATCCTATCATTCTCACGTTCCCGCCAAAACTCCTTGTCAATTTGTTATTGCCTGCGCATTCCGTGCGTATGCCTGCAATGCACGACATTAATAATGTAATGTAAGTATTTTAAGGGTAATCCTCAAATCCGAATTCCATGCAAAAATGTTTCCGACAAATACTCAAAAAGTAAGCCGTAATATAGTAATTTCTACATACTATTCGTTTCCTCTATGTTTTTTGATTTCGTGAACAAAAAAAGTGAAAGGTTTCATACTTTAATTTAGATTTTATACGTGTTTTTAAAGTTCCTACCTAGCCTAGTTTTTCAACTCGCTTCAGACTCCAGTTGAAAGAGCAAGGCAAATACGCAGGTCGGAGCTATGCGGATATTGTCTTCAATCTCAATAATAAGAACTCCCTCCAAATTGTATCTAGCCCCCACTAGCCCCATTGATTTTCAGAGCTAAACTTAAAGCTAAAAAATGGTGAATATATTTTTAACATGTTGGGTGTTTTTGCCCTCTAATATAGCGATTTCCCCCCTCTCTTTTGATGTTTTTTCAAATTCAATATAAAAAATATTACATAGTAAAGTTGCTGTGCCCAACAGGGTATAAGTATAGGATACCATAGCCCTAAGGTATAAGTGTACATAATTTATTTGCAATAAATGACTGAATTACTGAAATAAAAGTATGGATGCTTTCTTTGCAAATCAATTATTAAACATCGGAAGAAGATTGAAGGCATGTACCTACCTATCTATTCGCTTCCTGATTAGTTTTAGTAGCTTTGATTGCATTGGTGTGAGTGAACTAAGCGAGCGAGTGCATACAATATCATTCGCTCGCTTAGTTCACTCACAACATATAGGTAGGTACATTCACAACAGGTACAACCTGATGTGAATGTACCTACCTTTAAATAGGAACCCTCTAATGTCGGTGATCATCAGTCACATGACCATACACACCTCCTTCGCGTTGAAATGGGTGTTTATAGTTCTGCTCTCTCACACTCACACAAGGTGTGTGAGCCAGTATCTGGCAATAACTGGCGAGAGAAATCCTAGGTTTTCTATGGTGGCTGGCTTTGATTTAATCAAAGATGGCTGGTTAGATAAGAATGTTGATAAAACCTACCTCCATATTCATTAGCAAAGTAGGTAACTTTTGAAGATCTATCGAGTTGAGTTTCCTGAGATCCGTACATTTTCAATTTTTTTATTCGACCAGCCCCTGAAGAAAAATAAATTAATAATTTCAATTTAGAGAAAGTCCATATGTACCCCAGATTCCAGATGACAGATGTCAATTATTCCAGTGCTTCAATTAAAACCTTAACAGATTATGAATTTAAATTACACATGAATACCTACTTGGTATATGGAAGGAGTTTCTGGGCAGTGCACAGCATGGAAGTGCTCGACCTCCGGATTGCACGCCACGGAATCCAAGTCCTAGACTAGGCTTTCTATTCTCGTGTCGGTCCGTGTGTATCCTGGAATGTACACCACAGAATCCAAGTCCTTTTTTGTAGCGGCATAATGTCTTATCGGTCTCCAGAGTGAAGTGATTTTTTTATAGTGTCAGTACTCAGTGCGGTTAAAAAAACACGCACGGAGGTGTGGGGGACGCCAGCTGCCATACTGAAAGGAAAGCACTTGACCTGAACTAAGTATGTACTAGTAATGTATATATAAACCTCAACAATTTCGACCAACCTTTAATGAGAGGAATACGGAGGACCTTGAGAAAGTCTTAACCAATCAGAGACGTTAGCTGGGAGACTTCGATTCCGGTGTTGTACATTCCTGAGTCGTGCATTCCTGCCAAATATACTTTTTTCAGCGGTGGACCCTGTATTTTATACAATGGAATCCAAGTCCTATGGTTAGTCCGTGGGCGTTCGGACCGTAATGGCCAACATGGGAATAAAAAGCCTATGACTTAGATTCCGTGGCGTACATTCCGGGGTCGGGATAGTTCCTGACCCCGGATCGTGCATTACTGTCTCCCAGTCTTGTGTAGCTTGTCATGTCTGTCATGCGCATGCGTATGTCAAACGGTCATTGCCGTATAAAATAAGGTGTTCGATTTATGTACCTTTTGACACCCAACCGTACCTTTTCCGGTATTTAAAAAACGCACGAACCAGTGTAGGTAATTATGTTTAATGCAGATTAGGTGCTTATTACTTGCATTGCTGCTTACTTCGGAATCACGCTCATTTTAATTATCTAGTATGTACAACCAGCTGTCAACCCATAAGAAAAAAAATGCAACTTCTAGTATCTTTGGGTCACGTGACCAATTAAGTTTTCTGAATAGCCATTTTAGGCAGCCTTACGTGCGTTTTTGAAAATTAATTCTGGCTACACTACACTTACCAGTGCGCGAAACGTAGAGTTGGTGTTGGGTTTTTTTGTTATAAATTAAATAAGATAATAACGTTTTGCAAGATTTTTATCCTTTTTAATAGTATAACTATCTATTTCCAGGATTTCGTTAACATACTTGTAATAAATATGTATAAAAATACCGATTAACAGTAATTATTCTCCATCAAAATGGCTTGTTTCCTGTCGGAGGATAAATTGAGAGGATTCGAAAAATACAAGGTATGTACATATTTATTTTGGAAAAGCTGGAGATATCCTCAAACAATCAAATGCATGTAGGTAATAAAAAAGCGTATTCTTAACGCAAAGTAGGCGTATTATACCTACCTATATTCATAACCTACCTACTTGCTACTTCAGAAAGGATCTAGGAATTAAAACTAAGTAGTTACTTAAATGATTTATGATAATTTTAAGTAAATACATTTTTTGCAAAGAATGATCCTTTGCAGCAACATAATTCATTGGTTCAATAATCAGAGTATTTTTGAAAAAAACATTCGGGTAGATTTCCTTCAAAAGTAAAAGATTAAAAAGAAAACTAAGCAGTTATTGTTTTCTTATAAATCGAGGGCATGACTCCTTTCACGACTTTTCTCTAACTCTTGTGGTTTCGGACTTGGCCATCGGTGCTCTTCTCAAAAAACCATCCTGTTTTAAATTACTTTTGGAGTAATGAATTGGCAATCAATGTTTAATATATTCGCAGTCGTGTTTTCAGTTTTTATAAACTTTAACTTGTTGTTTCAGTACAACTGCGTGGACACCAGTATCCTCAGCAACTATGTTATGCATCCATTCTGGAACTGGTGTGTGCAGGTGAGATCTTCTATCTAAAATGGATTATATTTTGGATTTATTTACGAGTGATTTTGTGCACATCACCATTATACACTTGGCCACCAAGCTGCATGTAAATTTTGCCAATAAATGTGTACAAAATGTATATTATATATATTTGTATTATGTCTAAATAATTTATGGCACCTATATTAATTTATTACAAATCAATCACTGAAATTAAAATATCAATAATTATACAGTTATTTGTATAAATAGTGGTATTTTACACAAATCTAAAATATTAACTAAATTTAAAATTTAATGATGCTGTTTGATGCCTTTAGCATAGTTATTTTGACTTTTCAGTTTTGTCCGGTGTGGGTGGCACCAAACCTGCTAACATTCACTGGTTTTTTACTCACAGTCCTTAATTTCCTGTTGTTCTCCTATTATGATTTTGGATTCTATGCCCTCACTGAGGAGAACATCACTAATGACCACATACCATCCTGGGTTTGGGCCGCTTCAGCTGTCAACTTATTTGTGGCCTATACTCTAGGTGAGCATGATCTTGCATATTATGTATACCTGAAGTTGGTACCTGTTTCACCAAAACCAATGTATTTATTATTGTATGTTGTTATTTCAATCAAATAGGTGTGTTTAATGGGTACCAGCTTATTAACTACATTTTATAAATATTTTGCAATAACATGCTTTATTGCAGAAAATGTTAAACTTTTGGCAAATATTATTTCCTTTATTATTTATTAGTAAGTACATAAAATATTTATGTTCTTACCTGGATGTTGGCAAATAATAGAAAATATATTTATTTATGTTAGTAAGTAGGCAATGTCATGCTGAACAACTTTACTATACATTACATTGCAATCTCAAACACTAACAATCAAATGTTATGTATGTATGGTATGTATTTATATGTACCCAATAAGCAGCTAGGTTGGGTCGGTACTTACTTACATTTGTACCGACCGACCCAGTCACTAGGTAATTTAAATTCTTTTGTATATCTTAGGTTCATGGATGGATAATTATAGCTAGGTATTTATAGGTCTTTATGTTTATATATATATATATTTATAGGGTTATCTACTGATATTCTTCTTGGTTCTCAATTCTTCTAGTATATTGTTTTAAATAAATAAGTTACTTATTTACATTCTGTTATAATTACTTAAAAATACTAGTTATTTTTAGAATTAGGCAAGACTAATGTAGTGAATTAGAAAATAAAGTTGATCTATGTTATAAACTAAACAAACATATCGGACACGCGTTTATTATAGATAATAATTTACAAGATTGTATTGTATGTATATGTTAACTTTGTATGTGGTGGGTATAACATAAGTACATTTCTGATATCTCCCGCTCGCCTGATTAGGATTCCGTAACGACTACAGACAAGACAGGGCAATCACATAGAGGCTTTTTCTTCAGAGCCCTCTGTTCACATAAGTTGTTAAACCAGAAAGACCATGACGTGTAAGGGTGCGTTTCCACTGACACGGAGCTGGGCGGAGTGGAGAGTATAAAAATAGTATATATAGTATAGACTGTGAATTGGCCAATCACAGTGCTTGAAATCCTACTTCAAATCCACTTCAAGCACTGTGATTGATCAATTCACTGTCCGCTACTCTCCATTCCTAGTCTCGCCCTCTGGTTCAGTTTCTAAACATCCCGCGTCCCGATCCATGAAACCTTTTGAAAAAAAAAGGTCGAAAGGGCTTTTATAATAAGCTATCAAAATTCATTAATTTAATTACGTCAACTGAAAATGAATATTACTAAGTAGGTAAGTAAGTACATACCTAAAATGTTTTGGGCTATAATCATTGCTCCTATAACAATTTAGATCTGAATAAAGTATGTCTTCGTTGTATTCTGAAAATAATTATTTTCGTATCACAGAACAAAACATCTCATCATTCTCCAACGGACGTATATTTGTGAAACTTTAGTAATGCGGTGCGACGCACGCTTGACCGTATTGATTGTAATATGGCCTTTGTTATCTGAGAGTTATTTCAATGTGTCTACAAGTGATAATAGTAAACAAATACATCTAATAATTCGACTCTGATCACATCCTGGTTTTAGTATCGGCTATTTGTTCATTGGGAATTCAAGAAACTAAACTTTAATCGATGAATATGCTATACCCACCAAATTAGGTAGGAAACTAGGTAAGAAAGGTAATAGGTACCTACTCAGACTTACCCAAGTTAGAGTGCAAAATAATTAGAAGAAGCACAAGTATCTATTCTCTATATCTATACCATACAATCCATACAATCGATGAATAGCCTAGTAATTAATCAAAATAAATCTACTAGGAAATAGAATTGACACGTGCCCCCAGCCCAGCCCATTGGATCAAACATTTTGATTACCTACCTACAATTTGGGTAACAGCAAATATACATAAAATTGACATACCTTTTAAGTAGGTACATTTATATAATCATTTACATATTTCCGTTATATTGATATTTATGATCATACGTATAAAAAAAATTGTGGTTTCTTGTCGACCTTGAAATAGTATGACCGGCAAGAGACGTGACACTCGCTAGAAAAAACCGAGCGTAAACGCCAGTATACGCGCGACACGCTTTTGAAACGTACCAATCCGCCCGTATACCTACGCGCGCGCGACATAAATAGGCTAGTCTGAAACCGCACTTAATGAGAATAGTACCCCATATTCCAAGTAACTAGATATATATTTAAAATAACATTAGGTACCTACAAAAGTGTATCAATTTTTAAATCTTCAAAAATCTAGGTACGCGCCAGCGAGAGGGCGAATCTGGGGTACTATACGCCTTAATAAAATAATGAATAAGTAGATACACCTCCTACCTACTTGGAAACAGCTTCAGTGAAAACCTTACTCTTATTTTGGCAGTTCAAAGATCTGATTTCTCTGTTGGTTTTGCAGATGGGATCGACGGCAAACAAGCGCGGCGGACCGGTACTAGCGGTCCTCTGGGCGAGCTCTTTGACCATGGCTTGGATTCGTATTCAGCAGTGCTCATACCCACATGCTTGTACAGTATATTTGGAAGGTAACCTTTGCGTTTTAGGTTGCGCATGAGCACCTTTTTTTCTAAAACCCTTGGATTATAAAATCTAACATTGGTGTTTGTCCTGACTCAGGGTGTTTTCTATGTATTCCATGTATGTATTTACGAAAAAAGTATTTAATTAATCTAAATATTATTATTTTTATTTTACTTGCCACATTTAATTAAGTTCGAATATGCGGTTTGAAAGATATCATCGAACATACAAACTCCTGGTTTAACCCCCAGTTATTGTATTTTTGTAAATTTAAAAATACTGTTTTTTTGAAAAGAACTTTTTTGCTTAACCATTATCCCTATTTTTCATCGAAATCGCACAAGATGTAAGTCTTCTGCGATGGAATCCTGTACGTGGGTAGAAAAAGATTTTTCCAAAAAAAATTACTCGTTTTAAAAGTGGATGGTAATTTTTTCAGGGATGAGCTGAGTCCTCTACGGTTTTTTTTCGTGGTTTGGAATATCTTCTTCAACTTTTATCTGACGCATTGGGAGAAATACAACACGGGGGTTATGTTTCTGCCCTGGGGCTATGACTTCACAATGATTGTAAGTTATTACTTAGAAGACAATGTATTTGTCGAATGATTTATAATGTTTACAGCGGGACTTGAACCCACAACCTTTGACTTTCCTTGTCAAGTGCTCTTCCAATTAACCTATGCTCTGACTGAAAATCTAGATGCTTTGAAGAAATCAAATCATATTAAAAATTAGAAATAGATAACATATTTAAATTTTGATTAATGATTACAACGGCTTAATCTCTGAGTAAGATACGTAACCAATTACGTCTTTATATTATCGTAGATAGCAGATTTTCAAATTTTATCATCCATACAAACCCCGATTTCCAAATCTGTTACATAACGAAGTTCAGAGGTAAAAAACATTTAAAAAAATACAACCGAGCCGAGAATCTGAATAACTAACATCCGATCTATCATCATAAACTTTCGTATTTGATAAAGGTATCAATTAGTGGTTGGTATATTATTTTAATCTTGGCTAGAAACCTGGCAGTTTAGCTCATTAGAACTGGCAATGGAGTTATTTCAGATATCGCCAAAACTAAACTAATTTGGCACTTAAAATAATGCCTTCCTTTTTGTTTAGATCCTAATAAAAGGGACAGCAATATTGTTGGTGCTGTCAAATTAATTTGGTTTTGGCGACATCTGAATTGACACAATTGGTGTCAAACACAATCAGGCGACCAACCACACATCAACATTCCATTTAGGTTCCAATTATAGATTATCTGTAAAGCGTCGATGACACACAAGCTTTTTTTTTTTTTTTTTTTAAAGAACCTAAGTTCTTTAGTTTTGGCTTCACATCAAAGGTATATAGCCAGTGTCAAGTAATTGGAGAGATTATTTAGTCATAAGTCAGAGTCGATAAGTCAAGTCATGCCCCTGTAAAGTAGTGGCGCGGTGGTTGCGACTTTACTAAAGGCTTCTATGGAGTTTTGGAGGCAACACGAAAAGTCACGTTTTACAGCATTACACTATTCACCAACACTCATACACGTTCACGAGCACTTAATGGATAAAATACCACCGTTTTTACACTTAAACACTCAAAGTTATACAAGTTTTGTCAATTAATTTAATGCCGCCAATGTGCCATTTTTCACGTTCCCGCCAAAACCCACAAGCTTTTTTACAAGCTGATTGTTGACATTTTTAAACGCTAGCGTGTGAGCGTGTTAGCTTTTGGGAAGGATTGTCAACAAGCAGATTGTAAAAACGCCGATGACTCTGGGCGACTTTACTTACTACAAGCGTACACGTTGGCTTGTAACGTGTAAAAAGCCGTGTGTCATCGTACTATAAGATATCGGAATAAGTGATACGTCCGCCTATTAGTAAAACCCTTGTTGTACATTGTTACATGTTTTACAATAAATAATTTATTTCGCAATCCGTCCAGGGTTCGTGCATTCTTCTTCTGATAACGTCAGTGATCGGTCCCTCCGCGTGGCACGTGACGCTTCCCGGCGGAGTGACGCCCGGCTTCCTGTTCGAGCTGACTCTCTACTTCTCAGCCATGGTCACCAGCCAGACCGTCATACTGTGGAACATTTACAAGTGAGTCACTTATAGACGTGCCGTGTCGTGCCAGTGGTCGGTCCTACCGTATACGCTTCATGGCAGAGTCCTGACTCTACTTCTCAGGCATGGTAACCTAAGCCAAACCGTTGTTTATGAAAATTAAACCGAGTAAAAAAGTTTTAAAAGCAAGTCTTGGACAGTAAGTTTTGAAGGAGATTGTGTTATCGTGAAAAACATAATAATACGTTATTCCGGCCTGGTTTACTGAGCTACATAAAATTTTACAACAGGATTTTAACCACTTCCTGAGACAAAAAGAGGCTCGTAGTCGCTTTAAGAACCATCCAATCTTCCTTAAGTCTAGGTTTGATATGGCGCTGCTTTATGAACTAAAGGTTTAAAGTCATTGTAGTATGTTAGTCTGAAAGGTATATATTTCTATGGGCCTATTGCATATCTGTAATGTTGTGGCCAGAAATAAATGGTTATTATTATTATTATAATCCACAGATCATACCGCGACCGCACGGGCAAGATGCGTCCGTTCACGGAAGCGGTCCGTCCGCTAGTGCCACTGGCGATGTTCTTTCTGCTGAGCTCTACGTGGGCATTGTTTTCGCCCAATGACGTCATGTCGCGCTGTCCACGGCTCTTCTACATACTCACCGGCACCATATTCTCTAACATCAACGTTAGTTACTGCACTGTATAGTAATAAAACAAGTACACTTTATAGTAAAAAAAAAAAAAAAAGTTTTCCTCTGGCGAATCAAGTGACAAAGATGCGCAGACCCAATTTGACCTAAGAATTGCGAACTCCTTGTGGCCAAGAGTTTAATTATTACTAATTTAATTTTAAAAAGCCTTGTTGGCTTAAAAAGCCGTGTTGGCCGAGTGGGAGGTGCCTCGACTTTCGATCCGAAGGTCGTGGGTTCGAACCCGGTCCTGCACCAATGGATTTTCCTGTTCAAAAATCAACGCAGTGCTTATCGGTGAAGGAAAACATCGTGAGGAAACCAGCATGTCATAGATCCGAATAAATTCGAAAAACATGTGTCAAGTGCACGTAAGGGGCCTCTTCTGGGCGCACTTTAAATCCTTAACCCTTATTTGTTTGTATCTATCTCCAGTGTCGTCTGATCGTGTCACAAATGAGCGACACTCAATGCGAGTCGTTCAACGGGCTGGTGTTCCCGTACTCCGTGGTGCTGAGCGCAGTGTTCGTGCTGCGAGTGTCCGCGCTCACAGAGGTCATGTTGCTCACCGCCCTCACCATATCCAGCTCCGTGGCTCACATATACTACGGCACCAAAGTGGTAAGACACCATTACTGAGGCAGTTCTACTGCGAAGGAGGTCACACTCAATGCGAGTCGTTCAACGGGCTGGTGCTGCGAGTGTCCTAGCACCATATCCAGCTCCGTGGCTCATAAAAACTACGGCACCACAGTGGTAAGACCATATAACCGGATTCTAAAAAATGAGGAAGTTCTCAATGAGACTGTATCTTCTTTAATGTTTGTTACGCGATCACTCCGCCAATGTATACTATAATGTAATGTTAGTTGATTTTGATGATTTTATTTTGTTTGGTAGGTTATACTGAGGTCATCTGGTCACAAATATTTTTTCTCAAAATCGGATCATTAGCTTTGTTTTTTAAATCAAAATTATTGAAAATAAATGTAATCTAAGTACACGAACTTGCGTATTTATTTTTCACTAGAATAGTCGCTATTGATGTCGGTTGTAGTATGCATATTTCCATACAAAACAATTTTTCAGCCTTCGCCGAAGGTCTACAACTGGACTAATTTACCTAACTGAGAAGGAAAAGGGTAATGTATTGGAAAAGTATCTATGTACTAGGCACTAGCTGCTACTCGCAGCTTCGCCCACGTGGTATCGGGATTAAAATATTTTTACCACTTCATGAACTCTAGCTTATTTCAGCAAAATCAGTTCAGTATGTTTTGTTTTGATTGAATCTCTTTTTTTCAGGTGCAAGAAATGTGCCAACATTTCAATATCAACTGTTTCCATATCAAGCAAAAAGTAAACTAAGTTACAAGTTTTTGTAAGTAATAATTAATCTAAATGGATCTGAAGATACACAGTTTTTAATGAGAGTACCTACTACAGCAATGATCTAATCCTTCCAATTTCTCGGTTCAGAAGATTGTAGGCAATTACATCTTGTATCTCGTATGCCAATTAAAATAAATAATGTTATTAGATGTTTAGATAAGTAGTTAATTTTTGTCAATAAATGTTAAACGTAGACAGATGGTTAAACGAAATATGACGTCAGTAGAGATATTTTAGTCTTAAAATGCACGCCCCTCCATAATTGACATCATACAAATGACATTGCTTTAAAAAACGATGATACAGATCCAGTGCCAGTGTCGCAGTATCTGCGGCCAACTGAATTGAACGTCGATCCGAAAAAAGAACGGTGCGGTGCATTCTTTGACTGAAATAGGAACTTTAAGTTGGATAACTTTCTATTTAGATTGGACTTATACAGCCAGAGTCTCTCTGAATGCATTATCTGAATTTTATAATCTTAATTCAGAAGGCCCGGTTGCATACAATGTCAATATGCACCACACAAATTCTATTTTTTTCAGATCTATCTGTAAGAATGACGGAATATTTAAGATTATGAAATTCAGAGAGACATTCCGGATGTATAAGTCCAGTCTTACTTAAATGTCTTTGGGAAGTAGGTAGGTTGGGAATATAGCCTTGTAGTTAAATGTTTCTACAGTTGTGGTGATAACTCTCTATAGTATTTATACTAGAATAAAAATGAAATGTTTACTGTTATTTGCACTCATAGCTCAAATTTATTTACTTTTTATTTATTCCATTTTTATAAAGAAAAAATAGGAAACATTGTATCATTGTGTTGCAATTTGATTGTGAGTGAAATGTTTCCTAGAGTGAAAGAAAACCAAAATGTTACTAGTAACACTAGTCATAGTTATTTTAAAATAGGTTTTAATTTGGGTTGTATGTTTATTGTTTAATGTGTAATCTCAACCAAATACTTTTATGGATTTTATATTGGGTAAATGTATTTTTATACAATCTTTTTTCTTCTTAGATTCAGAACTACTTTTTAACATTCTACAAAATTTTCGAGACCATTGTCGTTTTGAACTGCCTGATTTCAAACAAGCTTCTGATGTTGCAAGAACATTATTCTCCATATCATTACAATTATTCAAAGAAATTAAGGAAAAATGTAACTCTCAACTATCAATGACTATACATATGTAGCAGAAACATTGTTTCCTAATGCGTCGATGACACACAAGCTGATTGTTGGCGTTTTTGAACGCTCTAGCGTGTGAGCGTGTTAACTTTCGGGAAGGATTGTCAACAAGCTAATTGTAAAAACGCTGATGACTCTGGGCGACTTTACACGCTACAAGCGAAGTCGCTAGCGTGTAGCGTGTAAAAAAGCCGTGTGTAATCGTACTATATCAGAATTAGTAATGTAGGTACATTACCTATAGTTGGAAATGTATGTTTTCTTAGAAGTAGGTATAAGATTTATTGAGAAGAAATATTTGGTGAGTTAGGTCCTGACAGTGGATGTTAGCCGTACCTATTGAGCCGTTTTCATACAATCATTTACTTAGGTACCATAAAGTTATTTTCATAACTCCACGATTGCTAAGATCCACTGCCGAAACTTGACATTGTTCTCTTCAAACAATCATTGTATGGTCACAATGGTCACAAAAACTTTTGCGGGTAATCTTAGGTAGGTATGGTTTAACAATAATTAAGTCAATATTAGGGTGTTGATAACTTATTTATAATAGTTCAAAAGCCTGAAGTAATAATTTTGCCATTGGTATACCTTGTAGTAGTCATAAATAATACATTTTGTTTTTACTTCTTGTCTAAAGTGATTAAAATATTCAAATACAATTTCTTATATTTTTTCAGAATGTTGTTTTTACGTCTGACTGAAAGTGAAGTTATTTTAAACCTATACTGCATTTCACTGTTGTTTTCTATGAAAATAAATATCTATTGGACTTGTGTGGCTGTATTTTATTTATTACTTACTAAAAAGTTACCCGATTTAGAGAGTACTCTGTGCTACTGAGGCAATACTGGAGATGAGAAATACTTAAAATCCATATAAGTATTTAGGCAACAGGTCTCACCTAATTAGTGGGAAAAAAAAGTCCCACTAGTTCCATGGAACTACTGGGAACTATCCTTATATTCAATCTTAATCACGACTTTCTTTTTAGCTCTATGTTTGTTACTTAATCACGCCGAAACTACTGTACAGAAATTTTTAAATAAAAAGAGAACTTCCTAGATAGAAAATTCTCAAATAACAAGAAATCATTGGTACAAATACTGGTTTATTCGAAAAAAACTTACTCCTAGAAAACCATGTTTAGGAAATGTTTTTCATTCAATGAAAATAACACTTGGGAACTTATCAAGCTATCAACATTAACACATTGTGCTGAGTTTTTCTGTTATTTCCTCACTCAAAGACATCAATTTCCGCCACTGTACTGGGTTTAGAGAAATGCCTTTCTTAGTAGGAAGGACATTTCCATCTTTCTCATAAAACTCTCTGATGTCTATCAGGACTTTTCCATTGAATTCCCTCAACTTCACCATCTTCTTTTTCTCCAGAACCCATGTGGGCTCATCTGTCTTGTTTCCTTGGCTCTGTGTGTTAACTGTTTTCTTCCCCATTTTGGCTTTCTTCTCTGGCGGAATGTTTCTCTGGAAATAAAGAAGCAATAAAAAAAAATTACCTTCATTAAAGGCTGAAAATCTAATAAATTAATGTATGAAAATACTGTTTTCTTTTCTTTTTGGTTTTATAAATGTTATTTCTAATAAAGTATTTGCATGATTTGTTAGGTTGTTATGTATGCGCATATAATTAAATTGTAGTTATTATGGTACATTGGTAGGTTGTTACATGAAACTGTTATCTGTTAGGTTTCTTTAGAAGTAATCCAACTATTATTAGAAAGCATATTCTTCTCTCCACTTGTAATCAATGGCAAACACTTTAGGTGTTTTACAACAAACAAGACTAGTTATAAATATTCCACGTCCACGTTTTCTCATGAAACTATAGGGGTTAAAGTCAACAAACTTGGTAGGGTAAGATACTTACATCGACAGGTCCTTCATCACTGTCGCTGGAACTTTCTTGCTTTTTGTTCTTTGGCATCTCTGTAACAATAAATAAATAATGGATGGATAAACTAAGCAGCCGGCTCGAGTCAACGAAAAAATGGGTAGGACCCCCGACCGACCGATCGCACATTGACGAACAGATTTTTAATAAATTATCACCTTATTTCTGTTTTCCGAGGACTTACTATCTGCAGATCGCAGGCTACTGTTGTCTCTGTGAAGACTAACTTTGTTTTACTTTAGTTCAATAATTTACCGGTGTATTGTAAATATTAATTATTTTTGCTAGCGAATGGCGAAAATAAAACAGTGAAAGAAAACACCGGACCGGACAACAAAATAGACAGTAATTAATAGTCACTGTCAAAAAAAATGTGGATCTGAAGGTAAGGGACTGAAGAATGGTTACTAGTATGCATAAATACTCTTTGAGCATTAATAAATTCTCAAAATACATCTCTATTTTTATTTCTACTGAAGGAAGAAGGAAGGAAGACTAAAAAAGGGGATGAAAAGAGAAGACTCGTCATCTACACTTGATGGGAAACAACATGGATTTTGGGCATTACCACGATGTGCAATTTCCTATCGTACATTATTACTTCTACAAGATGACGATTTCGGTTATTCCCGAAATCCCCACCGGCCATCGGCTATCGCCACTGAAACTACCCGTGCTTCTACCTTACTTATTTTGAGCCGTCTCACTCTGTGGCTGTCAGACTGACACAAAAATCTGTGGCCTGACAGTGTCAATGTCATGTTTATGAAGATGTTTTTTTTAAAACATCAACAAATGGACGAATAAACGACTCTGACTTATGACAAAATAATCTCTCCAATTACGTGACACTGGCTATATACCTTTGATGTGAAGCCAAAATTAAAGAAACTGAAATCTTCTAACAATAAAACAAATACATATAAGAAGTGGAAACACGACTTGTTAAACTATTTCATTGTGCTGACTGACTGAATTTCAAAACGAACATGCTGGAACCGTGGAAAATGATGTCTCTGCCACCGCCGCCTGTTCTTACAGCTAAAATTATTAAAATGATAGGTTAGTTTGCAGTGATCCCCTACTCCCTGAGCCTGGTGCTTTAACACAAGTCGTTGTGTTCGTTCTTATGCCCTAGAGAATCATATAGGTAGCACAAAATAATTAAAACTTACTTTTATTTCTATTTTTCCTATTCTTACAGATGGCAAACAATTAGAACATGCTTGCAACAACATTATTAGAGTGCTTTCAAAGCAATCTCCGCTCCACCGAGAAAGTGCATTGCTCTCCAGGTTTCTGTATAAATACAACAAGAAGTTTCGGAATGACATTGGTTACAGAAATATCAGAGAAACCAACAGAACTCTCAAGAAATATTTACAGCTAAATCTACTAAAAGATGTTGAAAATTTTGTGTCTGTTCTGCCTCAAGAGGATGACTATTTTCCTACCAGACAAATGTTGGAATATGTTTTGGTAAGAATAATAGCATTTTCAAAGTTGATGCTTCGAATATGTGTGTGTTCAAAGCAAGCAGCTATATTTTACTTTGATCGAGTAAAAAGAGGAGAGAGCCATTGGATGAGTTTGATGCCTTATGCTCTCCTCAGCAGAGTCTGTTCCTTGTGTATAGTGCTTGTGCATCATACTGCATCTTGGTACTCCTGTTTGCACCGATTTTTGAATCAGCTGCAGCCAAAAGGACTAAACTTTCTCCCTTCAGATTGTGAACTCCCTGAAGACTTGGACAAATGGCTAGACTTGAAAAACCTTGAAAATTTTGGTAGATTCAACTGGTCTAAAAAAAAGAACATCACTGTAGATTTCTCAATGCTAGAAGAAGATTTTGGCTCATTTGATAATATATTGGGGTATATAAGTAAAATAAATGAAGATGATATAGAAGGAGAAACTAATGATGAATCTTTGAACTTATCAAATGTGAATACAGGCATAGGAGTGGCTGTATCACAAGATACTTTGCTTACACCAACAGTTTCTAAACAAGATTATGGAGAACCTGTATCTAGAAACAATATATCAACACCAGCGCAGACAAAACTAGACCATGGTGAAGCAGTAGCCAGGGAGAGTATAAACATACTCAGTAATTTCCAAAACAAAATGTCTGGTGATAAAAGTAGTCACTACATAGGAATGGTGACTAACTTGAAGTCCTTGACTTGTTTTATTGATAAGGAAGAGATGTACAGAAACAGTGAAGACAATAGATCACTGACCAGCCACTTGAGTTTCATGCAATGGCAAACATTGAAAAGCTCAATGGTGAAAGTGTGTGATGCTCTGTCTAAAAGCAGAAAAGTTGAAAAAAAACTACAGAAAGTGTGGAAAGAAAAGTGTCTAGATTACATAATGTAAATACTATACTTAGTAAAAGTTATACATGTATTTAAATGTAAATGTTTTATTTTTTAACAGTAGTATTTAAAATTTTCATAAATGTTGCAGCACCATTTCAATAACAAAAGAATCCACTTGCATATTTTGAGTAGGTAAATATTTTAGCAACTTTTTTGTTAATGAGTAGCAGCTAAAAGTTATAATAAAGCTAAAAGCTTTAGTTGCAGTGGAAGAAAACATATCTTACTGAATCCTGACAATTCACACTTACAAAGTTGTTAAAAAGCGTTATAATACAAGCATGCTTGCTCAGATATACCTACAGAGATGTATAGAAATACAAACAGAATTTGATAATTGTATTGAAAATAATATACTTGTGGAATACTCAGAGGTACTCATAAAAACTTCTCTATTTTTACTCTCACCATAGTTATCACTGGAATGGCTATTAACTAAAACCCTATATTACCTGCCAAATAATTAAATACATCTCTCAATCTAACTGATGAACTGCAATCAGGTACTTGTTGTGCCATAAGTGTACTTATCTGACAGTAATTATATAAATTAAAAATACTAAATCCTTATAAAATTCGTTGGTATATTATTTGTGCATCATAGGTACATACAAATGGCACTGGAGCGGTATTAGGAATGTTTATTTTTTAGAATGGGATAACTTTTGGAGTCGCGCTTTCAAGCCGCCTTCCTTTTTCGGCTGAGTAAGAGATTTTCTTTCCCCTTGGAGCTTTTTTGCTTCTTTCAATCTAAAAAATGAAAATAATTTTTGTTACAGTATTATAAAAGTATTGATAGAATAGAAACAGCTTCTCAAAACTTACTTTTCTTTTATAGCGATCTGTTCCTCCTTTTTGAATATGTCCTTAAAATCGCTACAGAACGACGTCCACAGAGAAAAGAACTCTTTCGGTTCACAGTCTTCTAACTTGCCGCATTTCGATGCGTATTGGTAGAAGCGGACCGTAGCTATAAACTTCGTTCTACACTCTTCCAAATTCTCATTTTCAGTCTTAAGTTTCTCTTCAGCTGCGCTCAGGAACGTGGACATCTTCTCTTTGAACACCTCGAGCCGCTTTTTGCTTTCGCAACTTGAAGGCTCATCACCTTGACTCTTTGATTGAGCATCTGACTCTATCACTTTTGTGTACTTTTCTTTGCAAGCTGCAATTTAAAAGTAAAAGTTGTAATGTTTTTATTTAAATGATAGGTAAGTTACTAGGTTTATTTATTAAAGAGCGTTAAAAACTTGGCACTAAAAAATAGTCAAGCCGAAGTGTTCGTAAAAATATCAAACCCATTGGAGTACCTCTAGGTAGTATGATCGGCCCTATGCTATTTTTGGTTTACACGACTAAGATTTGCTATGCTACATATTGTAGCACAGACGAATTCAGTGCAACGACCAGTGACAAAGCTATCTCACTGACCTGTGAGCTGTTGCGTGAGAGTGGTGAGATGATTGGCCACGTCAGCGAAGTCGAGAGCAGAGGCGCGTGCGACGTCGCCTGGCTCTGGGACCGGCATCGCGCACGCCTCGGAAAGAGCTCCCCCCATCGAATGCATGTATGTTCGTACTATGAAGTGTAGCAGCGTTATGTTCGACTGTTTTGACTGAAAATGAAGACAAAATCAAAGGGTGGTTATTCCTAACGTAAGTAACAAATATCTTACAAATCGCATATCAATCTTTTGTAATCCCACCTTAACATCTTTCAATTTGGCTAATATTTCAAGACCGAAACCGTCTGCTTGGCCGCGTTGCCCATTCCCTCCATTCATGTAGTTGCCGAGTGTCAAAATAATCGCGAAGAGTTTCTTCAAATGCTCACTTGTTATGAGAAACTGAAAAAAAAAAACTTTGCAGTGAAACTGTAGTAATACCTATCTAGCGAAATAAGGTTTAACTTAATAACTAACCTCGCACGTATGTTTTAAGTTGTCGAGTTTATGCATGGTGGTGCTGACAGAGTCTTCGAAGTCAGCTTGAAACATAAAGCAGGATATCCGGTCGGCGAAATCGGGGATTCCCGACAAATCGTGCAAGAAGGCTTCAGGCTTGTCTAAGGGTATTTCCGGTTTCGTGTTAAGGTGTTCCTTAATCAAGAATAGTTCTTCTTCGTTTGCACGCTGGAAAGTAAAAAGAACAAGTTTTTCTCAACATGATTAGATGGTATTATAATAAATATCCTTCAAAATTCTTCCTTACCAATTCATAAATTTGCTGTAAAGCCTCTAAACTCACGACAGACGTATCGAAATTATATATAGCATTCTCGATCTCCGAGAATTCGACATGCAAGCTTTGTGCGAGTATACCGACGTTTTGCGACCTCTTGCTGTCCAAAATTTTCACCGGTTGTATTTTTGTTTTGACTTCCACTTTTTTCTTCACAGGTGCTTTGACAACTTGCCGGGAGAAAAGGTCCGCAAATTCATCAATATTGTCAAGTTTTGTCTCATCGATTTCCAACCATAGGGGTTTTATGTTACTATTTGAATCACCGTGAATCGTGTCAGGCTTTGGAGCTGCTAAAATTCGCGTCCAATACAGTGGTTTCATTGGAGCGACTGGTTTCACAGGGGTCTTTCTGAGTGCTGAAACAATTTAACTTTTAAAAACTTTGATAGTGTTGATACCTAAATGTAACACATCAATTTGATTTTGATAAACTTACTGGCTCTCTGCATATTCCAACCGCCAACAGGTGGGGCGGGAAAAGGGACAGGGCCCGAATATGATGATGGTGGTGGAGGTGGCATCGGTCCGCCCACATGAGGAGGCGGCAGCGGCGGAGGACCCACGCCTGGCATAAGTGGAGGAGGGGGGACCATGCCAGGCGTTGGATGGCCAATACCAGACATGGGGGGCGGTGGTGGTCCCATACCCGGCATTGGAGGTGGAGGTGGTCCCATTCCCGGCATGGGAGGTGGAGGTGGTCCCATTCCCGGCATGGGAGGTGGAGGTGGTCCCATTCCCGGCATGGGAGGTGGAGGTGGTCCCATTGCCGGCATGGGAGGCGGCGGTGGTCCCATTCCCGGCATAGGGGGCGGTGGTGGTCCCATTTCTGGCATTAGGGGCGGTGATGGTCCCATTCCCGGCATCGGAGGAGGTGGTGGCCCGATTCCAGGTGGTCCCACATCATGGATAGATGGCATCGCCGGTGGGGCAGATGACGGAGATAGGCATGGTGGGGTAGTAGTTACTGATTCAGAAGTAGATTCATCTGATACTTTTTGAGACTGCTGTGGTGAGGGACTAGTTCCAGGCATCGGCGGTGGGGGCGGAGGCATTCCAGGCATGGGAGGAGGGGGACTCACTATCGCTTGGCTTACAGTGCCTGGATGTGATAGCTCTTCAGGGCTTTCAGATAAAGCCTCTACAAACTCAGGTGTGACAGTTGGTGACACTTTTTCATGTTGTTTGACTTCTGACTCAATAAATATTAAACTATCATGCTCTAATGAACTAATGTTATGTCCATCATAGGCTACAGGATCCTTGTAATCAATATTGGCGTATAAAATTTGTGTGGGCTGATCAAGTGCATTTCCAAGACACAGATTGGTTCTATGATCAGGTTCTAAAGATATTTCATCAGCAGTTATTCGTTCAGTGGAGTTGCATATGATGCTGCGGAATGAAGCATCAGAGAAACTGTCATGTTGAGCACCCTCTTTAAATTCTGCTTTAATATTATCATTCCTCATATCCATTGGTATATTTTTTCGCAGTAGTACATTATTATATTCTCTACTTTTATTTAACTTACAATAGTTCTCAATTTTGTCAGATCTCATATCAGGTGTACTTGTTATATCTTTAATAAGCTTCTCATTTCCTATGCTACTTAAATCTAATTTGTTATCATTAACATTTGTTCTTACTGGGGCATATTCAGGTATATTTATCACAGGTGTATTATCTTGTTTATATAGCTCATTGGCTATGGTAGATGCTCGGAAGTCGGATATCAGTTGAGCTTTGTATTTAGTTGAACAAAACTCAATGGAGTCATAGTCTTTTTCTAAATTTTTGTTGAGTGCTTCAATTTCAGTATTTAGTTTAAATTTTTCTACTTGATATTGTAACTCTTTAAGCTCTTGTTTCAACTGAGAGATAACAGTTTTAGCTTGACTGATGTCACTGATTTCCTCATTGTTGTTTGGACTGAAGAACTTGTTATCAATTAGTCGGTTATCCTGAGCAAACGGAGATTGATCTTTGTCAGGTGGCCAGGAATCCATTAGTAGCCTGCCAGGAGTTACGGGCTGAGATGCTGGAGCCTCCATGTGTGCCCAATAGTACATTAAACTTGGCTGTAAGAAGAAATATAAATTTGTATTTCCTAGTAATGGATCTTTCAGTAAAAAATGAAAGGTCTGGTGAAAATACTAAACTCATCAATTGTCAATTTTACTAATTTTGTCGCTTGGTAATCACAGCTGCTAAACATGAACAGCTCCATTGCCAAGAGTTTTTAGACATATCATAGATCTCCCACAAGCCTTACATCATAAACAGAACTTTGGATGTGAATGTTCTGCTGGATATGGTCCGCCCTCATAGAATAAGCTTTCCGACGTATATTCAGAATGCTCTAAGCAGTTACGTAAGCAGATAATATTGACTAACCTTGAAAATATTTTCTGTTGGCGCATCCTTATCAGATATCTGTCTCAGCACTCCAGCGGCGAGAAGATGCGTGCAGTACTGGACTCCAAGGCTTTTTAGATCCTGCGGGTTGACTGGATTCTTTAGATTGCTGTCGGCAACAGATGACACAAACCAGTTTAAGAGCATTTGACCTGCAAGTAAGATTTATACCTTTTTTTAACCAAATTATGATAAAACAGCGAAGGACCTTTAGGAGGAACTTGACTTATTTTGTAGAGAAACGATCAACAGCAATAACGATTGATAAGCTATTACTTTTCCATTGGCATCTCAAGAGGCATAACAAAACAAACTAGGGGCAATAAGACTAACCATTTTCACAAGAGTCATTTGCTTTGTTTTATTATTTTTGCGACTTATTTTTTTCGTGTAATTCGTTTGACATTCATACTTAATGATGATGTTGTCAAATACAAAATTCGTTTTTGGCATTGACATATGAAACTAGTTGAAATAATGCGCAAGCGCATTGCTGTTTCCTAGGTCAACTCAGTCCAGGCTGAGGAGGTTAAAAAGTTTCAACCTCTTCACCCTAGCCTAAGTCGACTCAGCTTCTGAATTATGCTGAACCACACGGCAGAAGCACTCGAAGCGCTGACCACGCTGGTTTTATTGCTGTCTAACTTAAGTTATAGCCGTTCAAGCTACAGCTACAGCGCATCATCATCATCATCAGCCCGTAATCCACTGCTGAACATGGGCCGCTTCTAATGTGCGCCATCACGCCCTGACTTCGGCTTGCCGCATCCATCTTGTGCCGGCAATCGTTCGCAAATTCGGAGGCGTCCTACAGAATATTTTGCTGTTGCTAAGCTAATTTATGTGTGGTAAGACCTGCGTTCTTATACGTACATCGGCGTTTAACTTGGCTGGCTCGTTTGTTTGCCGCTATGTACTTAGGTTACATAAAACGATAGGTAGTACTTGTAACTTTTCGGTAACAATACAACCTAGGTTCTTTTTTATGCAAACAAGTTACGAGACGAGCTAGACGTTCTCTTGATGGTAAGAGGTCACGCATGCCCAATAATGCCCATGACCCAAACATTGCTAAACCGGACTTTGATTTACATCCGGTGCAACACTGCACTTAGCGCTCGTCCACCTTCGAGACATTTTGATGGTCAGTCTCGAAAGCCCACTAAAAAACTACTGCTAGGTACTACTTACCTAAATACTTCTGTTTCGAGTGCCAAAATGCTCATGAAATGAAAACTTACGTCTGATTAATTTGCTTCCATAGACCACACTATTTAGAAAAGGTGCTTTTTTTGCACTAAGTATAATGAAGTAAGGTTTTGCTTGGTCATTTTGCTCCATTGCTATTGTCCTAGTTAATAAGTCACATGAGATTTCAGTCCTTAGCGTATCACACTTCATTATCAAAATAACACATCGGTGCCACATTGAAGGTTTATCAATGTTAAATTTTAATATTTTCGGCGGCACAAATAACATCAATGATTTTTGATATCTGTTTTTAGTCGGTAAATACTTGCGCTTTAATTTAATCGCAGCACTGACACTCGTAAGCACATCATAGTATGCGACATCTTCAGAATGAAGTCCCAGAATAGTTTTAATATCTTGGACGTCTTTGTGTGATGAACGGAATTTACTTAAAAACTTTACGTAATTCAACTGCGACACTGTGGTGTTTGTAAAGTTAACTCTATTGGTTGATAACTGCATTTTAATTTGCACTTGTTAAGCACGCGACACGTTCACACTCTAGTTAGGAATGAAAATTATCTTTCCACGCTACGCTGATTATGCTGATAAGAAATTAATGTTGCAGAGATAATTATTTTTATCGTGATGTTCATTCACCTAACTCGCTGATAAGTAAGTATTTATTGTTATCCTAGTTTACCTACCGACATCTTTATGGCGCAGGATGACCGAAAGTGCTGCAGTGCTAGCAGAACTAATGTAAATGCTCGTGCAATTTACCTATATCCCAAATAAACAAAGATCAATAACTTCATACTATTGGCGGTAAATCTATACTAAGTACCTGGTAGATTCTATGTATAGAATCAATCTAGACGGACTTCTGCAACTCACTTGTAAGCTCTACTTTTAACTAACCTGCGACTTTATCATAATTTAAAACATACAATTAAATTGAGCCAAGCGAAGCAAATATTATTCTTATCTATTTTGGCTAAGTTAGTATAAATCTGAGATAGATTTTCATACTATCTTGACTACAGAGTTTGTTTAAGTATTACGAAAAACCTCTTAGATAGGAAACTATTTTTTTTTCGGATGGAACTATAATAATGCAGTTAGCCGCAGATGGCTGTTTAGGTACTGCGTCACCTGACTCTCGATAGGAAACTATTTATCATCCAGCCCATGGAGTTACATATTTCAATGGTCCAGTATTTTTTAAACTTAGATCAACCAACCTTCGAACTTCTCGTAGAGGCGGAAGTCCAGTTTGTCCGGCACATATTTGGGTCTGACAACTTTGGTCTCCGCGTGTTTGTCCAGCGTAAGAGACGCAACCTTCCGCAGGACGTTGGACTCTATTAGAGGGACGTCGCTGAGGCTGGACTGACGACGGTCTACTTCTGAAAATTATAAAATTATTGATAATTTGTCTGTAGGTAATTATTTAAAAATATATATATTTGTGAAGTAGGAATGGCGGGCGAAGAAAACGGTTTTATTTAGTGATTCAGTTCAACTACAACAATAAGGTTCATATAAAATTTCGCGCCTCATCATTATCTCTACTGATTTAGAACAAGCTCTACCGTACCAAATTACTAAGTACATAATGGCGTAGCAGGTAGTAGGTACCTACTTACTCCTCATATTGATAAACTACAAAAACTACATACAAAATTTAATAACTATTTTGGAAATCACAAAAAGTGATGCGCCTCATCTTTAACTCTACTCATTTAGAACAGGCTCTACCATACCAAAATACTAAGTACATAATGGCGTAGTTGGTACCTACTTACTCCTCTTTATTGATAAATGTAAGATTTTTAACCAATTATTTTTTATAAATTTTGGTCTAAGTAGAATCTCAACACATTATATAAATATATTTAGTAATAAATCCGCTTAATTTCTAAACAAAGGTTTTAATTAACTTAACTGAAAGAGACTCAAACTTCGGCGAGTCCACACCTCCTGATGATGTCTCGTGTAGAGGCGAAACACGTGTCGTATCTTTAAACTTTGGTTTTCTGTTCGTTGACTCTTTGGTTTAGTTGAACTAAAGTTAAGTTAATTAAAAATAATTTGTTTAGAAATTAAGCATTTATTACTAAATATATTTATATAATTTGTTGATATTTATGGATTTCCGCAAAGTAACGCCTGAATCAATCAATTAAGTAGAATCTATCTATGAAATATTGTATGAAAACATTTGTTTATAATTTAGTTTCCGTTCATTCAATCGGAGATGCTTGCTACTAAGAGTGCAACAACACAGTTGGATTACACCCAGATAAGTGTGTGTATAGGTAGGTACTTTGATTCATTGGTCAGTGGAGCGAGGAACGTAACCACAACTGGTTTCGGGCCATTGTAAGAGCAACTAAACGGTAATCAAGTACCTACCTTTGGTGCTACCATACCAACTGTATTATGGGTAGTATGGGTACCCTTTGCTATGTAGGTTGCGTTCGTACTAAGTAGGTACTACACTCTACTCTGCATGTGCACGCACACATATTGTTGTACTCTTACGGTGTAGGTTCTTTATGTAAAAGTGTAGAGTAGCTACTTTATGTAAGGTAAGTACTTATATTTTTATCCGGATAAGAACCGGATAATGGTAACTGCTTGGTAACTGACCGTTTTCCTCGTCAAGCAGAGACAGGGCGGGCTCAACGCCGACCGGAGGCAGCTCCACCTTGCGATGTTTGGACACCGTGAATGAGGTCTGCCCCGGGGAGGCCTTCAGCCGGTTGTCGCGGAAGTCATGGCTGCACTCGTGACTGTTCCGCTTTTCTGGTTCATTTCGCACCCCCGAAATTATAGCTCCCATATCTTTTTCATTATCAACTCTGTCACCGCTGTCATCGGCAGTGTCATGTTTTTCTTCTTTTTCGGTGAAATCGGCGGTGAGCGCGGAGGCCGTATCAGCCTCGTCGTGAGGCATTGCTGCGGCGGGGTCGAGGTCGGGGTGTCGAGTCGCGGGCGCAGCGTGCGCGGGCGCCTCGTCGGGCGCGCTGTCGCTCTCGGCGGAGTAGTAGCACTGGTTGAGCTCGACGGCAGCGGGCGTGAGCGGCGTGAGCGGCTCCGTGAATACTGACTCGGAGGTGGAGGGGTCGGCGGGCGAGGCGGCCGGCGGAGGCTCGCGGCTCTCGCGGCGGGTCGGTGACCGCCCGCACCTGCTCACCGTTACCTCTGACTGCGCTGGCTCGCCCTCCGCTCCCTCCGCTCGCGACGACCACTCGACCGTATCGTTATCGGATGTCTCGATAACTTCGACATTATCTGAATCGGGCGTTTTATCAAACTCTCTATCGATCGTCTCTCGTTTTGCATCACTCTTTTTGCGGCCATGCTTTTTGCTCTCCCTGCCCTGAGATTTTCTATTCAAATTCCTAATGAAATGTTTACCCCTCGCTGGAGATTTTCCTGTTTTTGACTGTTTGTCACTTGCTTGTGTGTTACCCATTTTAAGGCTTTATTACTGGACTTGTAATTTATTAAATAAATTTATGGCACAATTCAAAATCAACTTCTATCTAAAACATTATTATATATATTTTTTAAATAACTAAATTCACAGCCCTTTAGTGTTCAGGGTGCAGTCAGTGAAACCTACACCTCCCGCCACACGTGATAGTTTTTCAGGCATGCGCCCTGACGCCAAAAAAATCAATATCTTTAGGGATGCTTCCAAGAAAAAAATTGGAAAGAGCATAAAATAAAATGTATTAGCAAAATACTATAATTCCAACCTAAATTAGCTTAACTGTAACGTGTTATTACTAAGTAATCATAATAAATGTGCTCAAGGTGGATGATTTATATACAGGTTGCAGCGCCCGCCCGCCCTACAACAGAACCTCTCTTCAGTCAAGTTAGACACTTCTCAATGCAAGCAAAATGTTCAATACCGGTAACACAGGTGGGGTGACGATAGCGTTCACTCTTATTAACTGAAATGCGGGATATACCTAATAATAAATAGGTAATTATGTAACATAAAACTCAATGCAATATGTATGGAAAAGGATATCCTTTTCCATACATAATAACATACCATGTAGGGGTTAAGCTTACAAAACAACTTATATAAGTTTGCCCTTTGGGTCTAATGCTTTATTAGAATAATATCCGGCTCGAAGGATTTATGTAAAACTAGCTGACGCCCGCAACTTGCATTGTGAATTAACAAAATTATACCTAATACTCTGTCATGGAAATGTAACATAGGTTTTATACGAGACGAGTTGTACCTTATTATCTCGTGCTGTCTCTAATTATTCTATAGGCACACTGCGTAATGGTAGGTATAATAATTATGTTTTAGGTAGGACCTCGGATCGAATAGAATAGAACATTTTTCAACCCCCTTTAGCAGGAAGAAGGCTAAAGGGGGTTGAAAAATGTATCATATCTTATCTTACATTGACGAGTAGAAAGGTAATAAATATAGTCTTTTTCAGTCAATGAATGAAAAATTCGGATTACATTCCTACCTAAATCCTGTTTCCTTGTACCTAGTGTATTTACAGTATCTATACTTAGTTGTGTTACTTGGGGAAATATTAAAAGATAAACAGTGAGTTGTAATTGAAATAAGCAATTTATTATACACCGATTTATCTAAGTTATACCTAAGTACCTAGTCGATATTTACAGTCTCTTAACTTACATCATTTGGGGTCCAAAGTTAGATGAATAAAGTCTTGGCAAAATTAAAAATATATTTGTTAAATTGTAAAAAACTTACTCTATCTAAGTACCAACAATCTCAACCAAATTACTTTATTACATATTTATTTATTATTTTTATCAATAATATTTCGAGAGCTTTGTATTTTGCTAATAGGTGAAGTGTACATATTGATTCATATTTTTTGTGATTTGTGCAATAATATGTAGATTAAGTAGCCTGTATAATTCTTGAACCTTTAAGTATTTTGAGATGAAGTTCCTTTTTGTTTTACGAGACCTAGACGGAGTATTTTCAATTATCTATCAAGATGCAAATAGCCAAGCACAACACAAGTCTTTTGTCGTTTCGTGCTTGGCTATTTTTTATTTGAAAAAGTATATTTGAAATAGCCAAGCATAGGCCATTTACAAGTATTATATTAGGGTGCGATTCCACCGTGCGATGACCGTGAGTTTGCCAATCACATATCACAGTGATAGCCCAGCCTAAGTTAGGTATCCCGTGATTTTTTCATTGTAATAAAAAGTTGTCTAATCGTGCACACTTCTTTTAGTCAAGACGGGTCTACCGTATGTCCCTGGATAGCGTGGGTTATTGGCTGAATATGATATTTTTAATACCAAAAATGTAAGAACAGGTCAGCGACAACAGTGACTAAACATTAACTGAATCACAATTTTTTTTTTTTTACATTATGAGGTTTAAAATGGTAGAGTCACTTATGTCGTTGAGTGTTACTTACTTTAGGAAACAGTTTGTTTTCGAAGTGCCTACAATAGGTAGGTTAGGTACTTGTTGGCAATAAACTTAATTCAAAATATGACACCAATATACTCTTATCGCAATTCAAATATATACAGGGTGAATTTTTCAACTTGCCTTGTATGGGTAATTCCCCATACTTTAAGATTTGGCCATCCAAGCCCAGTTGAAAAATTCACCCTTTATATCAAGGACCATGTCCAATAAGTAGGTACAAAATAATCAAAATAGGGTATTAAATTTACAAGTAGATACATTTAAGTACATATCTTCAATATGTTGTATTGAGATTAAACTTACATACTTATTATTAATTGAAAAAAAATACTTACTTAATTAAGTAAATATTTCAAAATATGTAAATAACTAAATATAACGCATACAATAACCTATTTTACTTAATCTAGATAGCTAGTTTTAAAACAATTTCGTTGAATATTGTATTTGATAAACTTAGCACCTAGTTATTTAAACTGCAGGGTCATAGATATTAAAAATAATATATTGTTGACTGACCCACGCTTTATGATATGGATAACAAAATAGGTCCAGATTTTTAACTTGAATCCAGATACGCCTTGAACCTGTGGTCACAATGGATTTATAAATACGCGATTGATTAATTATTTTTTATTAAAATTATAAGGTGAACATTAATCAATTGATACTCTCGCTAGAGCGTAATTACTACATTTGTGTACCATCCTGAATCGAACTTAAGACTTAAGAAGCAGTTCATGGACGGATGGTTTTAAAGAAAATTACATTTACTTAGCTATTTGTATTTAGTATTAATAATTAAATTAATTCTTAGACTCACCACAAGTCACAACACATTTCACTTACTTGGTATTTCAGTCGCAATAACTTGTGTCGTATTTCATAACATTTAATGTAGCTAGGTCATTATGTGTAAAAATAATGAGATTGAAGACTACTTTATATTATTTATTTTAGGAGTTTTATTCGGCTTGGCGAGTCTGATCATAGCAGACGTGTCAATTTAGGTATCACAAAAATTAAACTAATTTGACAGCACCAAAAATAATGCCATCCTTATAATTAGATCGTTAGAAAAGGGATAGCAACATTTTTAGTCCATCCAATTCGTTTAGTTTAGTTTTTGCGACATCTGAATTGAGACTGAATATAAAATCGTAATTAGAAGCTACTAGGTATAAAATGTTTGAGTTTATGTGCATAAATGAGATCGCCATAGATTTGACTTGGCTGTGCTTTCGGTAATCTAGCAATAAGATTATTTAACTTAATTGAAGTCTGTACAACACAATTTCATACTTAACATAAATCATTGTAAATAATAGATCTTTGCAGGTATTAATTTATATAAAAATTGATGTTAGATTCTGCAACTAGTTGTCGTATTGAATGCATTCGACTATGGCTTTATGCCTAAAAGAAAACTAAACAAAAATACTTAATTATCTAACTTATTTATTTATACAATTCCTAATTAAAATGTTTCCTTCGAAATAAATTCGAAATATCCAAAAACAGTCAGGACTATAATAATTGTGAACTATGAATAATATATGACAATACTTACTATCAGTATAGTAAGTAACTACATAATGTAGAATCTTATTAAGAGAAAATCTTCCATTATGATCGAGAATCGAGAATCATCAAATTAAGATTTTTCAAAATATAGTTCATGTGATGCGAGTGTAGGCAATGAAGAAGCAAAATACATACAATTACTTCAGGCGGGCTAGTAGAGGTACACGAGAAGTGGATAGGTAAGTACAAATCTTCGGGGTCGTTTATTAGAAATTTTAAATTAATATTACGATATATTTCAGATTCATTACCTCAAATCTGAAAAAAAACATTACAAGTAGGTATTAATTGAGTATCCCCGGTTGTCTACAATATCTCGCAGATGACTCGTATTTTCTGACCTAGACATGAGCTACGCCTACGCATATAGTTTGAACAGGTAAGTATAATGATGTATGATGTTTAGCTTCTTGGGCTTGCTTACCAACCCCATGAGTTAAACTCTAACATTCGTAGTAAACATTTATATGATATTTCATTAATACCCTTGATGTTTTGTACGATAAATTCGCGGATGACATACACTTTATGAGTGAGGGTTAAGTCATTACTTAAAAACGAATATTCTAATGGCTTAATTTGAGGGTCAGTTTAATATCTTTAGTTCACAACAAGACTGAGATTAACGTTTATTTAAAAAGTGGTCTGTTATCGATGTTTTATTGATAAGGTAATCTAGATAGCTTATGACGAGTTGCGAGCTTGCGGAGATATTACGCGTGCTCAAGAAACGCGTGAAACGAATCTCTAGATTTTCATGTACATACTAGAAATATAATTAAAATACACTGTTACCTCGGTGGTATTACAATAATCTCGCGGATCGCGTGATACGCGCGCTTTTCGGCGTTAAAAACGTCTGAAGTCTGAGTAGGTTAGTATGCTTAGCTAGCAAAATAATTTACCCATATTCTGGCAACGGGCATTTCAAAATACCTCCCTACCCTGCTATCCATAGGAGTAGGGTGATAGGGTGATACATTTTTAAGTACCGTAACAAAAGTTGACGGATGATGTGTGCACACGTGTGAGTTGCTAAAGAATCGGACCTGAGTTACGCCTGACGTCTGAGTAAGCTTGTGTACGCTGTGTGCGTGTACACAAACATACACACTCACACATGAGAAGTCTATTTATATGTCAATCTCACGGATGACTCATGTGTGATGCTCTAGTAACTCACACGCGCGTGCATCGCGTCAAGCGTCTAGAGAAGCAGACTTGAGTTACGCGTGAAATCTGAGTAGCGTGTGTACGCTGTGTGTGTGTGTGTGTACACAAACAGACACACACACAAGAAGACTATTTATATGACAATCTCACGCATGAAGCGTGCGCGCGCGTGTGAGTTGCTAGAGGAGCAAACTTGAGTTACACCTGACGTCTGAGTAAACATGTGTACGCTGTGTAAGTATGTGTGTACATAAACACACACTCACACATAGCGTACACAAGAAGACTATTTATATGACAATCTCACGGATGACGCGTGCGCGCGCGTGTGAGTTGCTAGAGAAGCAGACTTGAGTTACGCGTGAAGTCTGAGTAAGCGTATTTACGCTGTGTGTGTGTGTGTACACAAACATACAATCACAGACACACTCACACACACATGAGAAGCCTATTTATATGACATCTCACGGATGACACGATGCGCGCGCGTGTGAGGTGCTAAAGAAGCAGACTTGATAGAAGCAGACTTGATTACGCGTGAAGTCTGATTAAGCATTTGTACGCTGTGTGTGTTTTTATGTATACACAAACACACACACACATGAAAAGCCTATTTATATGATAATCTCACGCATGACACGTGCGTGAAGGCTGAGTAAGCGTACACACACGAGTAGGTCTATCTATACGATGATCTCGCGGATGACGCGATGCGCGCGCGTGTTGGGGGTGGAGTAGCCGGACTCCAGCGACTCGTCATAGCTTAGTGAGAGGTGCGCTGGCGGCTTGTCTTCGACACCCTCCTCGCCGCCACCTCGGTACTCTGGCAGCCCGCTCACTTCGTGGTACGGGGATTCTGTAACAATATAAATATCATTGAACGTACCTTATAGTAGATTATGCACTAAGGGGATAAAGCAGTGTCTTATGTCGCGGGTGGCATATTGAACCCTGAGCTAACGAGGGACTCAGTTAACTTGAGCGAAGCGAGGGAGTTATGTAGAGTCCTGAGTGACGCGAGGGGTTCAAGCTACCCAAGACGAAGACAGGCTTTATCCCAGAGGAGCATACTCTACTTTTCACACCTTCTGAGAGGCAATAAAAAGCCAGGGCGAAATTATCAGCGAACACCGTCTATTGTTTCACAATCTGTGAAATCGCGCCTTATTTTTTTTTTGAGTTCTGCTAAAGGTGGCCAGTTTGATTTTCGAACAAACCTCTTTACAATGCCATATAATATGTGGGCACTCTTTTACTTAGATTTCTATAAGAGTTTCCATACAAAATTGCCGTTCCAAATTCAAATCTCTTTACTCCTTTGGGAGTTTCAAACAACTTTACCTCCAACCAATGTTCATCACACAAATGTTTGTCCTGAATCCTGACAATGGCATGGAAGTCCAACACACTTGCCACTAGACCATCCGCGTCGTCGTGTAATTCGGTAGGTACAGGAAAAAAGAAAACTCACCGATATGTTGATCGCGCCTCGGCTTCTTAGGCTTGTGCACAGACGCGTAAGGATCAGAGCAGTATTCTTGCCGCGAAGGGTTTTGACTGCGCATGTAATCGGCTTGCGGCGCGTGCGGTGGATGCGGTAGCCGTGAGTACTGCGCAAACTCGTCGTTGTTCCTATAAGCGTGCGCAATGGCGTCGTACTCGTAGTTGCTTTGGCGGTCTAACACTTCAACGCCGACTGGGGCCTTCTGCCACAGCGATTCTTGTGAGTTTACGCTGCCTCCGTGGTTGCTGTTCGTGTAGCTGTCCACGAATCCCATGTTCCCTGTACAGAGTAACGTACAAATTCGATTTCAATTTCAATTTCAATCTCTATTTGCCTTAAAATGTCTCAAACATACCTACACCCTGTAAGGGCACTACAAATTTAACAATTTCATTTTACAATTGTACAAACCTAAAAAATAGGGTTAAACGGATACAAGTATACTAAGCTCGTCTTTTCTTCGTATGTAGATACAAGCACAGATTTTTCCAAGCTTTTCATTGAGAACTGCAAAAAAGTGTCATCCCTAAGGACGTACTTACGCTAGATTTAAACTTAGGGTTTTGTTTTCGAGGAAGAAGCTTGAGAACCTTCGGATCATCTTCCCGTTATTTTAGATAGTTATTGTGAGTTCAAAGAATTTATAAATTTAGGCAAATATATCACAAAATACAATTTTATAAATTGTGCTTGTATTTGATCGGCATCAAGCAGATATATTTTAAAAATTCATGATAAAAAATTCTGCTTGTGACTTGGATTTTAACTCAAGCCGTGTTTCGAAATACAAGTCTATTTAAATAATCATATAGGAAGTAAAAGGGTTGTTGAATGACTGCGAAGGCCCACCGAAGTTGTTGTATTGACCTTTACAAAGCAGCCGTGGGGACTGTTTTTGTTTAGAATTTACAGTTTCAAAAGCTTTCAAAGTACCGCCATCCCTACGGTAATTGTTAAGATGAAATGCTTGACATCATCCGTACCTTTAGCTAATCCATCGTGAGACAAAAGAAATTAAAAGTTTAAATAAAACAAAGAAAAAAATACGAGTTACTGTACACCGTTGGAAGGCGTCCCCTGCAAGATGTCGTCTAGATAGGTACCAACACGGTGTCAGATATTTTACCCCAAATCAGTACCTAATGTGTTAGCATAACTATGTTCCGGTTTGAAGGGCACTGTAGCTAGTGAAATTACTGGGCTTTCGAGAGTGATCATCAAAATTTCTCAATGTGGACGAGCGCTTTAGCAATCGGCCTATGTCAATCAAAATCCTGTAACACTATTCTGGTCATGAGCAGGCGTGATTACCATCAGAAGAGCGCTTACCTCGCCTTGTCACCTGTTACATAAAAAAAAACAAAATATGAGAAGAGCATTAAATCGAGGGTCATTTCTTTTTTGAACTTTTTCCATAACTGTTCAACAACGGACAACAGTATACAGTGGTTTTTCCCGTTGCTATCTGCATCCAATCTTTTGGGAGTTATTTGTACTCCAAGATCATTAAATCTGACCTCGTCTCGTTCCATGTTTCCACAAAAACAAAAAAAAAGTGAATGAACTTACAATCATTGTGAGGCATGGGCATCGGCTGTGACGGGGTCTGCCGAGGCACGTGGTAAGAATATCCTTGGGAGTACATTGGATTCTTCGAATCATCCAAACCCAGTCCCATATCCATTGAATGTTCCAGAGCTTTGTTCTCCATGCCAGCTGTATGCTCGTACGGAGGCGGCTGGTCTTTGTTCTGGGGTGTCACAATCGGACTCGGCTTCATAGACCCCATTTCGAAGTCTTTCGATCCGTCCTTGTTTTTCCTATGACCGCGTCTTCGCAACCAAACGGCTAAAGCCGTGAATATCACTACCACCAATAAGGTGATAACAGACGCTATCAGTGACGTCATCGTAACTACGTACGATTCTTTCACATAAGCTGCGCCAACTGGAATAGAAAGATTCGCGTTTATCTAAGGCCTTTTACGGATAAATAGAAAATGTTTATTGATATAAAAAAACCACTGTCGCAAACAAGGCGATATCGAAAGTGTTCGCCCTTTTTCTGAAACATGTTTTTTGCCTGTCCCAAAATTCTAGAGTCAAGTCGTTCTGTTTTCGTGAAATTCTCAAAACGATAAAGCTAGGTTTTAGCTACACGAGTAAACTAAAAGGGCAAATTCCTATCTAAAACTGTAGCTTACCCATACAATAGAGATAACATAATACCTACGTAGTATCTGATTTACTGTGCTACGAACAACCGTTGCCGCGTTGTATTCTATACCTAAAGCAAAGAATAAGTAATATTATTACATAAAGAAGCTGAACTCTTTTGAGCAAAGTACGATATTTTGAGTGCAATTGTCACTATGCTAAAGTTCATATTGAGAGAGTTTTGGAGGGAACATGAAAAATGGCGCATTGGCGGCATTAAATTAATTGACAAAACTTGTATAACTTTGAGTGTTTAAGTGTAAAAACGGTGGTTTTTTATCCATTAAGTGCTCGTGAACGTGTATGAGTGTTGGTGAATAGTGTAATGCTGTAAAACGTGACTTTTCGTGTTGCCTCCAAAACTCCATAGAAGCCTCTAGTAAAGTCGCAACCACCACTACTTAACAGGGGCATGACTTGACTTATCGACTCTGACTTATGACAAAATAATCTCCCCAATTACTTGACACTGGCTATATACCTTTGATGTGAAGCCAAAACCGAAGAACTTAGGTTCTTCGAAAGAAAAAAAAAAAAAAAAGTTCATATTGTTTACACGTCAGAAGCGCATCGGCTAACATAAAGGCAACCGCTCCCACCAACATCACCTACCCCGCGGCTTCCCTCGAGAAATGTCACTTTACTTCAGGTGTAGAGATAAGGGTGTGCGTACTTTTAACGTTCGGAGAAGAAGGCACATACACACACATAGATCTATAAAAGCTTTATTAAAGTATAAATATACACTAAAGCGTCGATGACACACAAGCTTTTTTACAAGCTGATTGTTAGCGTTTTTAAAAGCTGGCGTTTGAGCGTGTTAGCTTTTGGGAAATCCAACAAGCTGATTGTAAAATGCCGATGAAACCGTATAAAAAGCGTGTGTTATCGAACTATAACTTGTTCTACAGGAGAAACGAGAGCACGTAGAGCAAACACAAACTTTAAAAAAAAAACAATTAGTTTTCAGCGTAGCTTCACAAAATTCTAAACTCATCGCTGATTGTTCTCAAAACATTCTTAACATAAACTCAATGTAGGGATAACATGATTACTTCAGTAGGTGTTGTAGCTCCTGATATATTTTCACTAACCCATAAAAATTTAATCACAGAGGTTGAGGATGTTGTGTGTGTGTGTGTGTAATGTTACACAAGGACTGAAAGATATTGCTGAATTAAAATAACATTGGTGCGATTCGAATTATTGCTTTTAAGACGAGTGCTTCCTCTCATATCATAAGCCAAGAGCATGTCTCTGATGTCAGAGAATTCAAACTGCCTTATTATAGCTTGATAAGTAACTAGTAAAATAACAGGGCTTACGAGATTGAATTGGTTAAGTATTTTTTAGGCCATGTGTAGGTAGGACACCTTACCATCAGGAGAGTAAGGCGTCCCCTAGACCTACTATAACATTGCACAATACATTTATTGTACAATAAGATTTGAAAGAAAGAAAGATTCAATTTCAAACCTATACGGTCAATAATATTGCACAATTCGTCATATTGCGCAATATAATTGATCGTCTAATCACATAAAAAAATTGGTTGCCTGTAAAGTTGGTTTACGGACGATAGTTTAACGTGACTACGGGACAATGAGCGGTACCGGACAATGACAGCGTTACCGGACAAGGAGCGTTACCGGACAATGACAGCGCACCAATGACGTCAACAATTTCGTGCATGCAGCCGGCGTTCATCGATTTATTAGACGTAGTAACGTCAAAAATTGAGTGTTTGACTTACTTTCGGCCTCAGTGTAAACAGCGCACACTTCTTGATTGAGTTGCAGGCACAGCTTAATCCTGAACCGAGGGTTGAGTTCATCCAACGGCTCTGCCACGTGTCTGTTCTGCATGCCTTGTCTGCGCGGGGATTTAGTTGGAAGCTCTAGCACTGTCTCCACTATTGTCGGCTCGCTGGACATCTTCAATGGCATTGTATCGACCACCTGTGACACAGATTGAGAAAATTTAGTGTAGTAGATAAATGATTTTCCTAGTAGTTACGATTCATTAAGGCCTGAGGACGTGGTGGCCGAGTGGATGAGGCCCTTGCCTTGCGATCTCATGGTCGCGAGTTCGAATAACGTAAATGAGTTATTTCCGTCGAAAAAATCTATGTATGCATCCCACGTTCTCGCAACGGTGAAGGAAAACATCGTGAGAAAACCGGCATGTCGTAGAACCTAAAAAGTTCGAAAACATGTTTCGAGTGCACGAAAAGAGCCTCTTCGAGGCGCACTTACAATCCTTTCACCACACTGGTTCGAAGGAACTAGTGACACGATAGAAGAAGATTAAAGCCTAGAATCCCACACGCCGCTATATCGCTCGCACATTTGTAAATTTTTAGGTAAATTTACTGAGTATAATTTTAAACAATGTGAATAGAAGCAGTGTAAAACAAAATAAATATACTCAAACAGTATCCAGACCATGCTAAGGTTGTCTGGAAGAGATCGCTCTTTAGCGATAAGACCGCCCATTGTCCACTGTTTTACTATAGGTGCCTACTCGAAGCTTTATTTTTCCAATATAATATATTAGTGCTAAGATAGTGAGCAATAAAGCATATTCGATCTAAGTATCTATCTATCTAAAATATTTCGTGAGGTTGTAGTACAAATACGCACGCTCGATTTTTTTTAAATGTATCAATTTATCATCTTTAAAAAAATTACAAACATGGAAGCGATATATAGCGGCGCGGGATGAGATTCCAACAAGGGTCACATATTGAGAAAATTTATTGATAGGGATTTTTTTATCAGTACCTAGTCGTGTCGTGTACTACTTTTCAGCGTGGCAGAAAATGAGAAAAAGAGTGCTAAGAAAGTGAGCACAATCGGTCAAACATTTGATGCCAAAATTTAAATAGCACAGGACTAACAAATTAAAGATCAATCAGTATTAGTAGTAGGTAAGTACTTAGGTCTTTTGGTAGACAGGTATTTAAGGTAAGTAGGTACTCGGGACCTACAATAGAATCTTTTAAAAGAGAATATTTTGCTAAAGAAATATTTTTTATAAGAGGATTGTACTTTAGATCTTGAATAAATACGGTTTTGAATAGAAGATAGTAAAATAAAGAAAAAACATCCACATTACTTTCTAAACAAATTTTTCTCCCTGTGTACCCTACTTTTAACAACCTACAACTTTTACTGTTGATAGGCTGTTGACTATACATTTTTATGAGCTCCCAAGTAAATTACGCATGTATGTACCTAAATAAATAAAGCTTTACTTTACTTTACAGCTGAAGTTTTCTCCAATATTTGTTTAGATAGACTATTGAAGAACGGGTGCCTCGCCTATTGTTTTCATTCAGTTGGTACGTGAATGTTTAATTCATGATGTCAGAAAACAAACTGAGGAATAAGATTGTTTTGCCGTCCTTCAGGAAAACTCATCTAGCAGCGCGATCAAGCGGGACCTTTTCAAAGTGGAGTGGAAGCAGTTCATTTAAGAATTAATAGAGTGTAGAATAAACGGAACGAGATCTTCGGACAAGGGAAACAGAAGCTCTTAGGTGAAGAGATTTCGTAAACGAAACGACCATGGCTACGCAAAAACAAATATGTAGATAGTGTATTTGCGGAAATTGTGTTTTCCCGGAAATATTCAGGGAACGGAAGCGTTCGGTATCAAAGTATATAATAAAGAGCACCTTTCGTATTCCGCTTTACACAATTATAATTGTACGAGAGAGACTCAATGGAAGGTAAACGGATGAAAATAGCGGATTCTTTTTCCTTCAGATAGATATTTGAAACACGATAAATCGGCAGATTCTCACGAAAGTTTATTGATTCCCGCCATTTATTTGTGGATATTCTATTGGCAATTTTTTTCTATCAAGTAGGGAGAATAATAGAGTAACAATGGCAGTGGTAGATAGGGTAGGTATAGGTTGGTACTTAACTGCATCATCCATTCTTGATACTATCACTAAAATTACAGAGAAGACAGTTTGGAAGAGTGGATTTTTGTGACACGCGAAAACTACAGAACTAATCTCACTGGATTTCGGTATATTGACCTAGAAACGGCTATGAGTAAGGACACGACATATTTACAGTTATTTTTATACAAGTTTTTGTATTAAGTTACAAAGTTACAAGAAAAGCTAGGCGCTATATTGATAATAAGAGATCACGCCTGGCAGGATAAGTGGAGGGAAAAAGAACGCGCGGCAGACCCTCGATCAGATAGTCAAATGCGTCATTCTACAATGTGATGTGGTGCAGGCAGCCAAAGACCAGATCGTCCGCACTTATAAAATAGGACACCACGGTAATCAAGATCTTCAGTAATGAAGTACCGACTACAGAGAGTAGAGAATATATATGGGACCTGAACCTGAAATAAAGTTTTTTTTTTAAGTTTCTTACCTGCCATCCCAAGGTCCCAGCGACGTTAGTCAATCCTTCGGCCACTGCCACAAGAGCCAGGCAAGTGGGTGGCGCAGTGAACGTGACCACATTCGTCTTCGGATCGAAGGTGACGCGTTCAGCTGGCGCGATGCGGTCAACCTTAGTCGTCACCGTGATCTCATTGGAGTAGTTGCTTTGCCCTTTAGTATTGACTGCTTTCACCTATGGAGAAGTAAGAATCAGACATAGAACTATAATGAACGGTTAGATAAGCGAGCACGCCACAAACACATAGAAGAGCCAGCGCAGTGCCAATTTTTTTTCCCTAAATAGTTTTGCTGTAGTTTCGTATATGATATATATTATTATTATTATTATTATTGATTAGAATATGAGTCCTTCTATTTTTACAATTTACCTATAATTTGAGTGCTTTCTTCTTTTTTTTTTTAATACACGTTTTTTTATATTTGTCCTGTGTCCAGTGTACTGTTATTCAAAAATAAATTATTTTGTTTCTTTCTAACTAAATATTTTATTTATCGAGACGAGCTATTAAAAAACAGATTATTCTATTGTAACTAGCCGTGTAAGGCAATGGTGTTATAGCCGGGACAGATAGTTTTACGTGCTCTCGAAAGTACAAAACGCTTAGTTAAAAAAGACTCGTGGTCACACATCCAAATAGTGACCATGTAGAGCAAAGTATTTGTAAAGCTAGTTTTACCCTTCCTTTCTAGTTTGTCTATCTGTCGTTCTGGCTGGGTGGAATCTTGCAACTCAAATTTCGAGCACTTTCCGATTACCTATTCTGCTGAAAGTTTCAGCAACTCGATGATATTGCATTCTTAATCCAATCCATTTTATTAGCATGCAATGCCGACCTAACCTCAAAAGAAAACCCATAAAAACCACAATATCTCGTTATCGCTAGTAAAGGAGTTTAACTAGATTGCTGTAGGTAGTAGGTACAATGTATTTTAATAAACCAATTACAGCTCAGCATAGTAATTAATGTACTCGTATATGTATTCTGGATTTTGTGATGCATTTGCGGAGAGACAAGTTTAACCCGTTAGCACTGCGCTGGCATCCTCAATAGGAAAGTTGATAAACGGGTAGCCAATGATTTACCTTGAAAACAAATGTCAGTTGCTGTCGGTAGCGATAGAATGGAAAATAAAGTTTACGTTATTATTTGCATAAAACATCATAAATTAAAAGCAAAAAATGGAAACATGAATATGGAGTTCCTTAAACTAAAATGGTCATTTATATTGATGATCCCGCTACAAACAACACATATATTAGGTACTTATACTAAAGTCTATTGATAGGTATCGGCTAGACATATTATAACCCTTGTTTACTTTGAGACATTTTGATGGTCTGTCTTGAAAGCCCAGTAATTTCTTTAAATGGGGTACCTACTCTAATATTCTAATTATTTAAGCGGTAGGTACTTTACCCTAACCTTGACTTTTCGGGGGCAGTCATTACACCCGGTATTACCTATTTTATTTGGAAATAAGTGATTTCCCGAGGCATCCTTTTTATATTTGGCACAAGAGGCAGAACTTGAGCTTTTGTTCCGAGTAGATAGGCGTTCTTTCAATCTTTTTGATTATGCCGTAGTAGGTTAGGTATAGGTATGGCTTCAGTCAGTCATACCGAATTGCCTTATTGTACCCCAAATGTACAGTTGTATATAAGCCTTGGTTATATAGGCTTCTTCTTACTACAAAGTAAGAGGTCGACCACATTTTTCTTAAGATACGTAATAATAATAAAACACATTAAGCTCTACCTCTGTATTATTATTTTTATTCTGAGAAAATACTTTATGTTATTGTACGATCATACCAGGTTTTTCTATGATGTCTGGATGAATACTTACGACTAAAAATCTTACACATTTTTAGTAGCTACAATAATAACGTAGCTTTAATAAAACATAAAATACAGTCTATCTAGATTTTTATTTCTAGGATTCTGAAAGGATTGTGGTAAGTTCTTACCTTGAATGTATAGGTGTTGTGTTGGTCGAGCCGAGTGACATTGCAAGGGTTGTTGCGTCCGCAGTCATATTCCAGCCACTCGTTCTCCGAGGCCCTGTCGGCCGTGCAGTGCGCTCCGGTGTCCGCGCCTCTCAGCACCACCCGTCGGTAACGAACAAAGTACTTGGTACTTGACAACCCTCCATCGAATCCCGCCTCCCATTTAAGTGTCACGAATGAAGCTCCAACTTTCTGGCTTTCCAAGGATCGAGGCGCCTCAGGCTCCCCTTTTGGCTGCAATTTGATCTGCGGCTTGATGCTGCCTAGAGAATTTTTTACTTTGCAGTAATAGTCTCCGTAATCTTGCGCCTTCACGCTCCTTATCCTCAGAATGCTGAGGTAGGAGTCGTTGTTGTCAGTCGTGGTGTTGATCTCGTAGTGGCCGTCGGAGGACATCTGCAGAGAAGCCGTGTTGGAGCCGTAGAACCATTGGAATTCTGGTTTCGGGTACGCTTGTACTCGGCACACTATGTCCGCAACTTCCATCACGTCGTATGCTACTTTGTTGTGATGTTTAATCGAAATCGGTTCGTCTGGAAAATTACAAAGCATTAGATGAGTTGAACTAGTGATTTTTAAACTGTCGTTGCTCTAGCAATGTTTAACTTACGTTCGATTCGGAGATGCATAGTTGATTCGATTTTTTTCACTTCGTTCTCAATGATGCATGAGTAGATCCCTCTGTCTTCGGGGAGTAAGTCGTTCATGTTGGGGCGCGCCTTCCCCCTGAAGTGCAAGGTGCTCTGGACGGTGAATACGGCGTTGCCCCCCTCGGTGACGTCGCTCTGTACCTCATACAGGTTCGCGTCGGCTTTGATCTCCGAGTTGTTCTTGTACCACTTGACGCTGGACAGGGGCTTGCCGAGGGCGCTGCAGGTGGCGGAGAAGTCACGCTCGCCGGCGCGCTGCGTCACGTGCGGCTGCAGCTTGCTCTGGAAGCGCGGCGGCTGGTGGACCTCGAGGGTGACGGAGGCGAAGTCGCCGTGCCCGAGCTCGTTGGTGGCCTGGCAGTGGTAGACGCCCTCGCTGCCGAGGTGCGCGCTCGGGATGGTGTAAGTGGCGCCGGTGGCGAGCACGCCGGGCTTCGTGTCGGCGGGGTCGATGTCGCGGAACCAGCGGTACTGCGGCGCGGGCCAGCCGGGCGGCTTCGCGGTGCAGGTGAGCGTGACGCCCGCGCCGTCCTGCGCCACGGGACGGTCGGGCCGGATGTGCGCGCGGCCCGGCTTGTGCCGCACCAGTACAGCCACGGAGGCGCTGCTCGCTCGCTCCACGCGGTTGCCGTTGGTGCCGGATATCACGTTAGTCGCCTTGCAGAGGTAGGTGCCCGCCATCTCTGCGCTGACCCGCGTCAGCGTGAGAGTGTTGCCGTTCTGGAAGAAGTCCGGCTTGCCCTCCATCGTCCACTGCACGGAGATGGGCTCGGGGTTGGCGGACACCTCGCAGCGGATCTCGACGTTGCCGCCCTCCTCGGCCTCGTAGGTTTTGGACTCGACGGTGACGGAGGGTGGGAACAGCACGTCGAGGTACATGTCGCGCTCGCCCGGCCGCCCCAGGCCGTTGTCCGCCGAGCACGTGTACTTGCCCGCGTCCAGGACTGTCACTTTCTGTATGGTGTGGGTGAATGAGTTCGATACGAATTTTCCGTTGCGGGTCCACCGCACGGAGTTAACTTTAGGTTTCGCGTCGACTTTGCAGTCCATGGTGGCAGTCCCGTCGATCTCTACTCGCAGTGGGTTTTCTGGTCCGACATCCACTCGAGGAAAATCTGTAATAATTACAATATTAAAATGATATAATAAAGGTGGTGCCCGAGTGGATGTTGTTCTACGTTGCGACCTGGTGATTCCCACTATGAACATAATGATGGTTGGTTTATGTAAAAATACGCTACGCTCTCTTAGTCGAGAGTAAGCCTAAGACCTAGCAGTAGGAACATTAATATTATTATTAATAAAAACACTTTTACAACTCCTTTCTTTCCTAACTTAATTCCTTGTTTTACTATAATGTATAATTTTAATACCGAATATAAAATTACGAATAAAGTACTCCATCCACCATTGAATTGTTTGATAAACACCGATTACCTATGGATTACATTTCCGGCCGCCCCTGCGTGTGGCGTGCCTGTAATCCGGCTGACTGACACACGTTCCATAATTCTGTTTAGGCACAGAATGTTTACAGTATGTTCAAAGTTAAACATGCAACGGTCCGTTAATGTTCCTCATCTGGTCAAAGATATTCAGGTCGCAACGATGATAAACATTATACGGATCCGGGAACGATTTTGTAAGACATTTTAATTAAATTAGGTCGAGTAATCAAAGCTTCGAAAATATCGAGTACGTACAGCCGGAAATGCATAAAATAATTAGACTTCCGTTATTTAAAATTACAGCGCGTGGTGAGGCAAACAGGATCAGTAAAAAAGTTTACAAAATTATGCAACACCTTCTGTTCTATATATGCCGGGGCTGGAAGAGATGGTCAAATCTAGAGTACGAAAAAAGGCTGAATAAAGATTGTCCATGCGCTTGCCAAAATAATGTCCAAAATAGTGAATACTTGAGTTTTTGACTTTGAGTTGAGTCAATGCTAATCTCGAACTCCTCATAATCATATAAGTGATATTATTATGTTTACCCTGATTTGGGAAAGTGCTATGATATTTTATGCCTTTCAAATGCAACCCAATATTTCTACATAGATTTTAGTAAAGTTTCTAGCAAACAATCATTGAGTAGGTACTTTTAATTACTATAGCAAACATTCACTCGTTCTTCAACAAACCAAATCGCACTTTGTTGTATCCCAAAAAAAAGTTTACTTAAATATTTGATTACGCAATAAAATGTTCAAACAACAGAGCTTAGCCCGGATCATCACAAGTTATTACATTTTTAATTTCCCAAGAAGGATTCATGGAAATCTGGGCCTTTATACTTATTTTTTATTTTAAAATAAATAATAAATAATACTTTTATCGTATAATTCTGTTATTCCTACAGTTTTTCCAAGGAAATGATTTATTATATTTAATGGTTCTTCATTGACTTGACTGTCCCATTGTGTAACTTACTGATTAAGTAGGTTCTATCAGTAATGTTCGAGATACACGAGGCTAGTTTTTCAAGCCAGGGTATCAAGATAGTGCTTCATTTCTAGGTTAGTACCTAATCTAGTAAGAAAGTATGTTAGCTTACCATCACTATCTTGTTATCCTGGCTTTAAAAACTACCCTTGCGTATCTCGGGAATTACTACGTAATAGATAGTGTATTTTAACGTGTTTGAATAGTTATCAATGCATTCTCATCGCTTAAAAAATAACACCGAGCTCTTTCTTGGTCCGTTTATAAATAATGCGTAGTTTCATTCGTCTGTGCCGTTGAAAATGTACATGTTTGAGTTTATTTGCCGAGGGCTTTTGAGTTTTCTAGGTGGCTTCTGGCGGCAGGGATCCTTCTAAGCAGGACATTACGTGCGAAAGGACTTTCCTCAAACAGCTCATTTCTTTTTAGGCGTCCGCAGTGGAATGGCGGAAAACCTTTATAAATTTGTCATGTGACAAAGATGGTGTGCCTGGGGTGGGTTCTTTGAAATGGTTTAAGCTTTGTTAGATGAAAGACGAAACTTTTTTTCTATCCAATATATTATCTGTTGCAAGTTCGATACTTTACATAAGTAAATATACTTAATATAGTTACGTCGATCGATGCTCTAATTTTGTGTTCATTAAATCTTTATCTTGAGTGCAATGCTCTTTCTTTTATCTTCTGATGTTTTTTTACTGACATTTCATATCGTAAAGGGCATTCAATAACACGATAAAAGTTTTTGTCTTTTACCCTAACATGAATTATAATAAACAAACATGTTAGGGGCGTAACAGTCCTGTTCTACATGGGGTTAATTTCCTTTGCCATTATTATTTCTTATTTTTATTATTATTTATTAGCTATGTTTATTTATATTTATTATTTATTTCGCAATTAAGCAATATGTTATTTGGATGCTGGTACCTACTATTCGAAACATTACCATTCAGATAGGATTTTGTATTAGGAATAGGTAAGTACCTGGGATGCGTTTGAAGTCACCTGGAAGTTAATGTGGCTCGACCCGTGTTATAAGGTAACCAACTTTTTCTCCCATTCGGCAATCGTCAAGTACCCAGCTAAGCTAGTCTAGCCAGTATTGGTATAAGCTAACGCCCACGATTCTAGGAATTATAAATCTTTGGTGAGATCATTCCAAGCATTCTAATGATGAATATCGATACGTATCGAGGTCAAAGTTCTTATTGCTAAACTTACATTTTCCGTTATCTTACTCATTCCATTCACGAAAAATACACTAATGACCCAATGAGTCATTTATTATTTTTCTTTACGAACAGAATAAAAATTGCGAAACATTATGAAACTTTCGGCCCCAGATTTCACGGAGGCGACCTGACCCTATTATTTGTATTAAATCACATCACTAAACGCTACAATATTTAACCGAAAGTTTTTAAGGATTTTGTTACTCAATCTCGTCAAAACTAAATACTAAAATTCATCAATAATAATAATCTATATGGTAAATAAAATATTTACACGTCACATATGAAAATTAAATATAGAATACCTACATTCAGTACAATAAATTTACAGTTGTCATGATCAAGTTAAATATAAGTTATTATAATTAAATATAATAATACGAATAAATAATAAATAAATATAATAATATGTATGCACAGTTATAATACTAGCTATGAACTCTTCATAGCCGTAGAAGGTTTTATCAGTGAGCTAGCTAGCGCTTTAATCTAAATTTAAAGGACACCGTAATATTTGTATCTGTAATATATGTAGTTTGGCAGCTTGTTATATACCAACGACGACGGTCCCATTATATCATCATCATTTCTATACCATTATAGTTTTGGATAACACTTTTAACCCGATGAAAAAGTTCTAATACGAGGTTAATACGTTCACTGTGCTTGCTCTCCGAATTCAATTTTTAGCGGAAGCTCATCTAAAATTCACGAAATAATGGCGAGCAGTACTGAGAGCCAACGATTTTCCGCGAACAATTTTGCACATTTAACCGGAGCTAGCTTGAATCTGGGTTTTTTTATGAAAAAGTCCGGCTTACATTCGTTCAAGCGAGTAGGTCCGAGAGTATTCAAAAAGGAAAGGATAGTTGTGTAAACCGACCGGGCAGCTATTTTTGTGCCACTGTTCTACGATCTGAACATAATCATCAGCTCATTGCAGTCTTAAGGCTAATCTTCAAATCCAATTCCATACAAAATGTTTCGGACAAATACTCAAAAAGTACGCCGTATTATAGTAATTTCTTCACACTATTCGTTTCGTCCATGTTTTTTTGATTACGTCAACAAACAAAGTGAAAGGTTTCATACTATAATACGGCGTACTTTTTGAGTATTTGTCCGAAACATTTTGTATGGAAATTTTCCTTGAAGATTCCCCTTAAGCTGGACTTAGGCATCGCCTGAAGTGCACCATCGCAACCTGCTTGGAGCTTTCATCTTTTCCCTTTTACAGATCCGCACATCACCAAATGCAAAAAATATCGCTGATCAAGGGGAATCTAGATAATTGATCCCAGTTTGCAAAGCACTTGATATCAATGAACGCTAAGGATGTTCCGTCGAATCGAATCACACCAAAAGAAAAGTAAGTAAAAGAAAGTGTAAATCAATTTATGAAACTTTCTACTTACAGCTGACGTTGAGCTCGACGGTGGCGTCTAGTTGTTCGCCCTCGGGCATGGCTCGGTTCCACACGACACAGCGGTAAGTGGCGCCATCGTCATCTCTGGTTGGCATTATCGATAGCACGGCTGTGGTCGGCTCAGTCCGCACCTTCGCGTGGATTATGTTCGCATCCATCGGGTAGGTGGAACCATCACGATACCATCTGCGAACACAATATTCACTTAGCTTTTGAGGATAAGGAGACCGTGCTCTCGGAATAAAATGAGTCAGTAACTTCTCAGGGCCGGCGCACATATGAAGGAGCGCAGCGCAGAGCATTTATCACTATTAAACTTTTAATTTACAACATAGTTCTTTTTGAAGTAATATCCAATATTAAATATACCAATAATTTTTAAACAGGCACAGTAAACAAAATGTAGACTCGATTTGGTTTAAGATTAGTAGTATTACTATCTTAGTACTCTGTGATAGTATAGATTTTATAGCATATAAGAAAAAAATGTAACCGTGAGTCTAATGAAAAATAAATAAAATTTAACACAACAATGAGCATCGAAGCGAGAAATTAATTGTTGTATTATTTGATATCGGATAATATTTCAATAAGGACAATGTCGATAATAGTTTGATAGGTAAAAATGCTCTGCGCTGCGCACCGCCATATGTGCGCAGGCCCTAAGAGTTGGTTTTGAAAGTGCGTGGGCAAATGATACGACTTATTCACATACAGTAGAGCTAGATCACATCTATTTGAATCGCACCGTTCGTCTTTGTTGCGATTTTATCTAATATCCTTTAGACGACTCATTAAGACTTTTTTTGTGGTTCAGACATTAAAATATTATGTGGTGGTAGAGCACCTAAATATTATGCTGCCTATAAATTTATTCATCTTTCAAACCCATAAAATCTGCCATTTTCAGATAAACTGCATGTACAAAATTGAAATTAAGACATTTAATACGTAGAAGTAATTTCTGTCTAAAACTAATTAATTTTAATTAACAAGGCTTATTAAGTGCAAGTGTGTAATAGGTAGTATGTATAATAAATTAGGCACTTAATAGAAAAATACTACAAAATATGAGATGAAGTACATAAGCTATTTCTATGTACGAATATTATATAGTGTTAACTCATATACTTAATACAGTTACAACTCACATAAGTTGCCTGGTTGCTACTTTTGCTCTCGGGGTACAAAGTGGCTTATTCCCCCACCGGTGGAGATTTCGGAAAAAAAAGTCTCTAAATCCCCACCAACCGCAGTGGTTCATACCTAATAGTGGGGATTTCGAGTAAAAATATTCCCAAAATCTGCGGTTGGTGGTTGGTGTTGGTGGGGATATAGAGACTTTTTTTCCCGAAGTCTCCACCGGTGGGGATGGCCGATGGGGATTTCGGAAATAAGCCCAAAAAGTTACAAGATATACGATTTTTTTAATAAAATAAGGTAGGTGGAGAGGTCGTAAAAGAGATAATGACCTAGGTACTCGTAGTAATTGCTAGTTCAATTAATTAACGATCGTCTGATTGATAGTTACTTGGATTTGATTTCGATCGTTGATCGTGAATATGTGGTTGCTAACGACCCAATCTAATTTTCGGCTTTGATTGTAAAGCTTTTGAGGTTTTATTTTCCACCTTCAATGAATAATGCTTGGGGTCATTATTTCAAATAGAATACGTAAATACCACTGCTTTGTTTAGCAAAGGGTTCCGTACAAGAACAATGTAATTGCGGTTTTCGACGTGTATTAGCAGAGTCCCGGAATCCGCTACAAACCACAACTTTTCGGAACAGGGAGCGAGTTTGTGTACCAAAGGTGTGAGTGTAGGTTATGTTCACAACTCAGTAAATTTCATTCAAAATAATTAAAATTATTTTCTTTACCATATATTAAAAACCTAATAACAATACCTTTACCTATGTTATAATAATGTAAATTAAAACAATTTGGATCACACAAATTATAAAGGCGAATTTTTGAAAAGTGACGAGACGAGCTAGATTCTAGATATAATTCTCCTGATAGTAACAAATAACGCCTAAGCGTAACCAACAGTGCTACACAGGACTTTGCTTTACATTGGTGCGGTGCAACCCTGCTACAGCGCTCGTCCACTTTGAGACATTGGTTTGTTACATACATATCACAACAACCGACCAACCGAGTGTCAACCGAGGGTCCATGCTGAAAATCAGCGTTGCAGTCTACTGCAACACATGCTGAGCATGGACCTCTTTTGACTGCACTGTACATGCACATACTTTAAATTCGAGTACCTACTTACCTATATTTTGTTTAATGTCATTGTGTGCTTGTACAGTTTTTAAGTCAAAATAAATATTTTTTCTTTCTTTCTTTCTTTCTTTCATATAAATCACTTAGCCGATTGGGCTGAAATTCAGTACCTATGAGTTCAGTTTTTATAGTTGGATAAGGACATAAAAATAAGGATTTATAGTCTTCTTCTTGATTTATGTCTTATATTTGTCTAAACTAAGTCATTTGATTTGATGAATATTTAATAGACTAATGTCGCGTGAATTTCCAAGAATAACATAAGTTCTCTATGGCAAGCGTCTTTGGATCAACGTACTTATCAACATTGCAATTCGGTGGCAATGACCTGAGGTATTTTAGGAGCTCATCTGGCAAAATGTCGGCTAATATTCCTGACTAGTTGTCAATACTAACGTTAAGATTATTTGCTCGTGTTATTTAACTTTATAAAATAATTTGATTTGCTCTTACCATCATCGATCGGCTTAATATTAATGGTATCAGCAAAGTTAAGCATTCGCCTACGGTTGGAATCTGAAACTTTCTGCTTGCGCATTCTTTGACTTTCGGCTACCGATCTCTCTTATGCAAAACTCAAGTACCCTTGCTCACGGATGATACCCGTTTTTAATTTGTATGTACTTACCTAATATTTTTATTTTTGACGTGACTACGTCTAATAAATCGATGAACGCCGCCGCGCCGGTTGCATGCACGAAAACGTTGACGTCATTATCCGGTAACACATATTGTCCCGTTACGGTCCGGTAACGCTCATTGTCCCGTTACGCTGGTAGTCACGTTTAACTATCGTCCGTAAACCAATTTTACAGACAACACATTTTTTTTAGTTGTAATTTAGAAGTCACTCGGATATCTAATTGTTCACATAACTGTTTCCACTTACCATTCTGTGAAGACCTGTATTGGCTTATATTACCTACCTCGAATTAAGTTCGTTAATTTTTTAAGTCTTCCAACATATATAAATAAATTAAAAAATGTAGTAGTCCTATTATGGTGAAGTGAGTCTCAACCACATGTAGAATTCTACCTATGTCCATCCACCCTACTACCAAATTTATTTGCGTAGGTAGGACCGTTACGTAATATTTTAACCTCCTTTATTGAATGTTTGAGCTTAGTTTGAAACTTCTAATATTAGACTAATCAGTAACTAACAAATTAGGAAAGTGAAGACAGGTAGATAAGTAGTAAGACAAGTTCTGCTTTTCAAATAACTCCAAGTTCGAGTTTCTTCACCGGCACTCGAACTGGGGCGGGCGCCCGATACCGATACTTTGGATTGTTCGTAAGACAATAGATATAGGTATACAAAATTAAATAAAGCTAATAATTATTTACTGTTTTCTTAGTAGAAATATGCCAACACCGCAAAAAAGTAATAATTATATATTATTTATTTGGCTTAAGAAAGTAATAGGTACTTTATTTTGTCATTATTAACTTCCAGTAATTAGTTCGTATGCCGTTCGTACCTATATGTAAGAATTTCTTTGAATTGCTTTATACGAACGGTTTCAATATTAGTGAATAAATGAAATCTGAAAAATTACTGCTTGCCGGCAGAGTACGTTGGGTGGTAACCAAGACGGAAAACTGCAGAATACACGTCTGAACTAACCTGGTGGTTGGTTAGCTGGAGTAAAGTGAGGTGAGGTTCAGCTCTCGGCCCTCATACGCCTGCTCATTGGCGTATGCGCGCACCATGAGATTGTGGCCTCGTGTAGTTGCCTACACTCAAACCGACCGTTCTTTCACTTGCACTCACTTGATGACTGGTTCCGGTGATCCCCCTGTGCTGGAGCAGATGAGGTTCAGCTCTCGGCCCTCATACGCCTGCGCATGGGCCTCGGGAGTGAGCAGCGGCGCGCGAGGCTGTGTAAGCACGGTGAGTGTTTGGCCTTGTGCATGCAGTAGCCTACACTCAAACCGACCGTTCTTTCACTTGCACTCACTTGATAACTGGTTCCGGTGATCCACCTGAGCTGGAGCAGGTGAGGTTCAGCTCTCGGCCCTCATACGCCTGCGCATGGGCCCCGGGAGTGAGCAGCGGCGCGCGAGGCTGTGTAAGCACGGTGAGTGCGTGGCCCTGTGCGTGCAGGTTGCGTCCCGTGCCGCCCGCTTTAACCCGGCACTCGAACCGCCCGTTGTCCCGTTCGTAAGACACGTTTGCCACCATCAGATCGAAGTGGCCTTCATCCGGTTGGTACATAACTCTGCAAAAAAACCTCGAATGTAGTCTTTGAATGGTGGTCATTATTGGGTTATTTTCATTAGATATTAAAATTATTCCATGCCTTAGCTGATTAAAATGGAGTTGAGTATGTTTTCTTGCTCTTTGGGTAAGAGTTTTAAAGTCTAAACAATGTACTCATGTAATGAGAGAAAGGGAGCATGTGAATACTACCAGAGATCATCTTTTTACCACACATCACATCTACAACCTGCTTGGTAAACAGCTCTGAGGACTAAAGAGTTACCCATATTCATTCATTACCTCTGCCTATAAATTAACCTTTAGTTCTTCAAAGAGAAAAACACGTACAAACTAATCATAAACTATTCTCGTAATAACTTTTCTCTACTACCTAAGTACAGTACTTCCCACTCTCTGGCATTATTTTGGTTTCAGCGCGGGACCGTCTATAGTTTTAATTAAGCAAAAAGTTTTCATCTACATTAGAAATTGGCATAAAACCTGCGTATTCAATTAAAAAAGGCGGACACTCACTGGTAGTTAGTTTCTAGCGGTATGTTGCCGATGGCGACGTTGTCGTGTCCCGTGGCGGTGCTTCGGACCCAGTAGTAGGTGAGCTGGTCTCCGTTCGTGGGCTCCAGAGAGAAGCGGCATTTCAACGTGACGTCATCACCTTCCCGCGCGTCGTGTTGTTCATCGTCAGCTCTTGCTATGCTCACTGTTGACAACAAAAAACGTTATATTAGCGCTACTGTTTTTAACATTTTAGGAAACATTTCAATTCGACGCCCGCCGATCCGCTTAGCAACTTCTGTCGTTAGATCGATGGGTTCCCATCGAGTAACACCTAAACGAGTAGCAGTGTTACTCGATGGGTTTTTTTTTTACTTTCCGATTATAGAATACCTACTTGTAGACTGAATACTTTAAGAACTTTTGCTTTGCTAATAGACTGATATTGGCGTTTCAAACATAGGTACTGGATCCAGCCTTTAGTGTATTCTGTACTGTAGGCTAATCTAAAAAAATAACTTTTTAGCTCCTCAAGAATTAAGTCGGTATAGGTATACCTAATATTACACAGTAGGTAAGTACTTCTAAGAATGGTACCGCCTTATTACAATTGAGATAATTAGAACGATTATTTTACATGATATAATAAACGTGTGTCTAAAAATAACAACATACACCGTATCAATCCTATTTGAAAAGGTGCTCAACAAATGCCTTTGCAAAAAAAACAGGATGAAATAATACTAAATAATTGAAATGTTTTTTTCTACCTAGGAGTTTTCAATAAAATTCCGTTTCAGCTAAATTACTTATTTACTTTCACTCATTATTTATTTTCTTTCATTCGTTAGATGCTTCAGGCTTCTGTTACTAACAGGTACAAAAATAAATCCTAACAGGCTGTTTATTCGGTGAAAAGTAGAGTCGCTGACGATTCGGACACAAAATATTCGGACACTGTGTCCGAATTGACACTTTTTAAAATTAATATTTTTTACACTGACGTTTCGGACACCAATAATATAAATAAAAGCTGTTTAGTACAGTCAGATAAAAACTTCTTATAGTAGAAATCCGTCCTACGCCCCCTTTAGTTGGATCAAAATAGTTTGTAAACAGATTTTAACGAAAGTAGCCGTTATTAATAAATAAACTGACGAATCCACATAAATAGACATGCCGTGGTAGTCAGGTAATAAGGATAATTAGGTAATAAAAATACTCATTGTTTTAAGAATTTTATGAGATTGTTATCTAGTGAAAGCTGATTTTTTCTGGCTTGAAGCGCGAAGTTCCGAGTAAAACATGAGTATGTACTTAGAGTGACTATAATCTTGTCTCTACCTACAATAGTGTAAGTTTTATGAAGATTGTATTTTGGATATAGAGATAAAATAACATAGACCAAAAAGAAAAACGGAACAGGAAAATTGCACTGTTCAAAATACTCCAACGTGAGCTTGTTTACATTATGTCGGGAGTCAGGAAAACCACAAGGAGAAAATAACAGTTTCCTATGTGCTTTTTCTCTTTACCAAAACACACGAGAGTTAAGTAAGTACTTTATTAGACGGAACGAAGCAGAACGAATGAGTTGAGATAGATTATTGCAAATCGTTCCTTCCTTTTTGACTGACCAGCGTCCAGAAGTAGTTATTATTATGGGATAGCATTTAAAAAATCTTTGGTCGCTTAAGACAAATTTTACATTTTAATCCGATGTTCGTTGACAGAGTTTTTTAATTTCTCAACGCAAACGAAGTTGCTAGTTTTATTATATTCGAGGACTCTACATTTTTTTTAAATGGTTTTCGACGCCATTTTTATTTAAAGCTTTGTATCTTAGGTATGCCTTCTTGCACCAAACCTTAGCAATTACTTTACCGATTTTACAACCGAGTAAAGTAATTGCTTAGGAACTTTTGACAGCTTGTTGCAACTAGACATTAGTGTTCTATATGCCTAGATCACACGTACCGAGTACTCGGCCGAGACAATAAAATGTTACTCAGCCGAGACAATGAAAGCTTACGTCACTCGCTCAGCCAAGCACTCGGCGCTATGTTTATACGTACCGAGTACTCGGCCGAGAGCACTGTCTCGACCGAGTACAACATTACTAATCTTTAGTAGGCGTAAAAGGAGCTAAGTTTTTGATGCACACATGACTGTTTTACGACAAGCTTCCATCTCTTTCATTCCCCATGAGCCTTTCCCGTTTTAGAGCCATGACATCAGTACCTTAGGGTTGACAAAATCAATTCAGTCAACAATCAATCAATATATAAGATAGGCCAGTCAAATAAGGAAAAAAGGGGATCAACCACGGAATCAGAGATAATAAACTGGAAACTCGTATACACCTTCATTTTGGTGTTCTTAAAGTTGTCTAAAAGTCACATAAAGTCTGCGCGTCGTAAGCGTCAATCCACTTTTAGAACATCAAAATGAAGGTGTTTAAGAGTTTCCATCTTATTATCTCTCATTCCGAGGTGAAACCCTAATTTGACTGGCCTTAAAGGCTTCTCTCTAACAGACTGACAGACAAGACATCGCAAAGGTTAAGCCCAGAATACCGCGCGTCGTTATCTGGCTCGTACATTTCTATATTTTTGAAGATATAAATTGACTGAGTATAAAGAAAAAAGTGAGAAAGAAGTGTTAGCGCGTACTAAAAAGGGAAGTTACCGCAAACAAAGTTATGGGTCGCATCAGTAACTTCCACATAAATATTAAACAGCATCAGCATTAAGCCATCATTTTGTCGTCATTATCTGCTGGACATTAATGGTGAGTGTGTGTACCCTTGCCCGATTATACCTATACTAGATTCTTTAGGTGTAGTATTTCAAGTACATTCGTGACTGTTATAAAATGTAATGAAAAGGGATAAAAAGCAAAATTTTATTTTTATAAAGTGTTACATTTTATAGGCTCTACATAAGATGTATATTATTATGTAATCAAATACAATGAAGGTTAAGCGACATCTAAACCCATGTTGCCATCGAGTAACACCCAAACGAGTAAAATTAACACGTTGGGTTTTTTTTTCCAACTAAACTAAAGGAAAAAATAATTACTACTATTGACTAATTTCAGGGAAAATTAAAATGGTAATACCCAAAAGCGGTTAAAATATTCACCAACGAAGTTTTTTTTTAAATTGTACTGCATTGCCCATTTAAGTATTTTTGGTAATTAATTTGTGGTGTATAGGCCACGTGACAGCCCTAACACGACACCCATTGGAGGACGCAACGGCATCGGCGCGGGCGCAGGGTCAATGACACGAGGTCGCGTGCGCAGGCTTCTGAGCGGCTACTACGCGTAGGCCTCATCGGAACCGAGGTCATTTTCAACAGACTTCAAATAAGGTTCTCAAATCGGTTTTTTTTTGTTACCTTAGAACTTGTTGTTTCTTAGCCGATTTGAAAGATTCTTATCTATTTTTATTTGTAAGGATATTCGTCTTAACTAAGGCAACTCCGGGGTAATTGCCGTATCACAGAACACCTTACTTTGGGAGCTGTGCGCAGTGGAGAGGTCGTTTCATTCCGCTCCTCTTCACTCTGCCCAGCTCCTTGTCAGTGGAAACGCACCCTTACTTTTGTATCTTATGACCCCCAAGTGGGAGAGAGCGTCCACAGTAAGCTTCCATCGTGCTCTGTTTTTCGGCTTTGACCTCCGACTCTACCGATCTTCGTCAGTTTGTCACACAGTTATTTAATCCTAATCCGCACACAACTTAGAATCACGCGACATACGCAATATTGTCGTAAGTAGAATGCGGCTAAAGTGAGTTTTTATCGTTGCCACACAGAACAATAAGTATGTATATATATATAATTACCCTGCAATCCCACTTCACCAACGATGGCGCGTTTCGATATCAGGAGATGATAAATCGCAAGTGTGGCACAGGCGTTATCTTCATAGATTAGTATCTTAAAAATCTATGTGTGAATGGACGTATTTTTGCGAACCAATTTCTTATATCTATGACTATTACAGATTTATATCATGCAAAATGAGGGATTTTTTCCTAAGAATGTTTCCTGTAGCACACATATTTTATTTTATTTTATTTTATTTTTACAATTTTTGGAAAACTTACAGCTAGTTAAGAACTATAGTAAAGAAAGTAAGTGCTTAGGGCCAATTAAAAGTTTCCACCTATTACTAAAAATTTTATGTAATGCAATAAACAAAGAAACGTAGACGATAACACACGCCTAAGCCTATGCGTCATTTAACATAGATATAACTGAGTTTAGGTTTAGGATTGTATTATGTACAATGATTAGGTAAGGTGCTCTTGGTGCCCTGTTTCAAATTACTACCCCATATACCTTATATAATTATATATATACAAGAAAGGAAAGGAACGGAAAATTAACATAATAGGTAAAAAAAAAAAAATTGGCAGAGGAAAAGGAAAAACTAATATTTACATAATAACACGTCTCTGTAGTTCAGGAGTTATTTATTATCTAGTTACTCCATGAAAAAGTTCCCTAGAGGCTCTATCTTTATAAAGTTGAGTCTGTTTAGATTAGAAAGCGTAGATCACAGCAAAAACATCTTTAAGGGGAATCCTCAAATCCGAATTCCATACAAAATGATTCGGACAAATACTCAAAAAGTACTTGATTGATTCAGGCGTTACTTTGCGGAAATCCATAAATATCAACAAATTATATAAATATATTTAGTAATAAATCCGCTTGATTTCTAAACAAAGGTTTTAATTAACTTAACTTTAGTTTAGTTTCGGCGAGTCCACACCTCCTGATGATGCCTCGTGTAGAGGCGAAACACGTGTCGTATCTTTAAACTTTGGTTTTCTGTTCGTTGACTCTTTGGTTTATAATATAGTAATATGTACTAAAGTTCTAAACTAAAGTTAAGTTAATTAAAACCTTTGTTTAGAAATCAAGCGGATTTATTACTAAATATATTTATATAATTTGTTGATCTCAAAAAGTACGCCGTATTATAGTAATTTCTTCACACTATTCGTTTCGTCCATGTTTTTTGATTTCGTCAACAAAAAAAGTGAAAGGTTTCATACTTTAATTTAGATTTTATACGTGTTTTAAAATTAACCCTACTAACTTAAAACACATATAAAATCTAAACTAAAGTATGAAACCGTTCACTTTTTTTGTTGACGAAATCAAAAAAACATGCATGAAACGAATAGTGTGAAGAAATTACTATAATACGGCGTACTTTTTGAGTATTTGTCCGAAACATTTTGTATGGAATTTGGATTTGAGGATTGGCTTAAATTTAAAAAATAGAAACCTTATCGCTTCTATTTTTAACTGACTTCAAAAAGGAGGAGGTTATCAATTCAGTTGTTTTTTTTATGTTTGTTTACTTAGAACTTTGTTGTTTATAATCCGATTTAAAAAAATCATTTTTGTTTGAGAGGATATACTTTCAGATTGGTCCCATACAAATTTCATGAAAATCGTTTCAGTAGTTCAGTTTTTATATCGAAATAATTAAAAAAAATGTCGTCCAAGCAAACGAAATTCCCTGTGACTTTTCAAAAACATTCCTATTGAAGTAGTTGTATGTTAACTTCAATTGAACTTTTTTAGTGTTCATAGTACACTGTAGTTGTAAAACCTTAATTATGACTACTACGAACTTCTATTTCTTGAAGTACCTAGACTTAAAACGAACTACGGCTTCATTTTTTTTCTATTATAATCAGTATTCTTGTACTACCTAAAAAATAAGTGAGATCTTGTAATATTGAGCCAAAACTGGTACTCAATTTATCGTTAACATAATCACCCGGACAAACACCGATGTTCATCGCACAAATGTTTGCCCTGAAGCGGGAATCGAACCCACAACAATTGGCGTAGCAGCCCAACGCACTTGCCACTGGGCCATCATCCTCAGCCATTATCAGCTCACTGCTGGGCATAGGCCTCCTCCATTAAATGCCAATCTCGTCTGTCCTCCATCCACCTACATATACACTATACAGGGAGTGGCGTAAAGAGTGAATTATCCTTTCCCTGCGGGTGGGAAACATCATAACTGTTCAGAAAATGAAAACATGTACCCAGTAAAAATCTCACGGATTTTGAGTTTTTGGACGTTTTCTAAACTACCATTTTTGTCCATTATTTTTGTTGTCCCATGTAAAGGCATCATCGATGTGTAAAGGATAATCCACTCATTACGCCATTGGTTTATGGGCTAAAAAAGACACGTTTCAACCAACTTCAAAAGATTATAGCTAGTTTAATTATCCTCGGTTTGCCTTTGGTATCTTATTATCGTTTGCAGACTCCCTAAACAAGATTTCCCAAAATCCTAAGAATGTATCAAGGCCTGTCTTGTTTGACGCGTGATAGATAATAGGAATTTTTATACTGGGAACGACAAATACGAGGTGAAAATATATTAGAATAAGCCTAAAAAAATGCCCTTGGAACTGGATCAATATTTGGAACGAAAATATTTCTGTGGTTGAAGAAATTGAGATTTGTAACACCGCTCTATAAGGATATACTTTACCCGACTGCGAAATAGAGTACCTAGGTAATGTGTTTTGGATGTATGTATGTCACTAAGTTATTTTGATGCGCTCTTTAGTTTTTGAGAATGAACGAATGCTTATATATGTTATATATGTTTGCTCCTAAATTCAGTTAGTAGGTAGTCTAAGAAAAGGTCAATGTCAAAGTTAATTTTATTGCATGAATTATACGTTTTTACAGATGTCAATTGATTTACAATCTGGGGTGTGTGCCGGTTATTTTTACAAAAAAATCAAACAAATTGTCCTAGATACATTTTTATACTATAACCTTATGTTAAAAAATAGCGCGAGTTAGAAAAGGCTTCTTTTTATTCTAATTCTTGCGGGCGAAGCAGCAAAAATAAAAAAAGACTGTCCTTCTTCCCAGTCAGTTTAAACATCTGTACAAAACGCTGAACGAACTTTTAACGATGTAGGTACAGTCAACATCAAAAGTCGATTACCACATTCAGATTTTTAAATTCGCTTTACACCATTTTTTATGCCTTAATCGCTCAACATGACTATTGAATGAACATCATTTAAGTTCAAAATTAACTTCTTCTTCTTCTTATTGTGTCACTAGTTCTTTTGAACCAGTGTGGTAAAAGGATTTCAAGTGCGCCTCGAAGAGGTTCCTTTCGTGCACTTGTACACAACATTGTCAAAAATATAAAATGGTGTATAGCGATTTTGAAAATCCGAATATGGTCATCGACTTTTGACGCTGACTGTACCTACGCCAGCTCGCAAGCACAGCCCGCATAGCCAGGATAATCATGAGCAGGCATGCATTTGCAAACAAACGGGTCGTGAAGTTAGTGAATAAGAGATGAAGTGATGACGTCACCGACGCATGCATCATGCATATGCCTACGTTCATGATTTCGTGAGCTATCTGACAGTATACTTACTATAGCTTTCGTCACCGTAAAGCGTAGATTACACAGGGCTAGTTTACAAACTAGCTTTTAAACTCGCCGGCTTGTAGCTTGTAAACTAAACATGTGTCATGGACGGTTTAGACTGTAAAAACCGTAAGTTTTTTGAAACACGAAGTTACAAATTTTCGACAAATTGTGAACACTACGAAAGGCGAGAAGCTTGAAGAGAATTATAAAATATTATCCTAATTTTCTACTTATTAATGTAATTTTCGAGCTAAGGGCTCATGTCGTTGAAATTCTAAGTATCGAAGCAACTAAGCGCTCGGATGATTAAATTACAATTTTTAGGTAAGAAGCTACATACATTGTTTCGAATCTAGCTAGCTATAGTCTAGGAGTTTAGTCGAAAATACAAGATATTGATCGTGAAAATGCCGTTTTTTTTAAACCTGGATAATTTATTTTACTCTCCGAGCGTAAAAAGCAGAAAATATTGAACAAAAAGCAGAAACTGTGATATCTTTTTCCATAGCGCAGATACATGATTTCGTAGCGCAGAACTTTGAAACCTCATTTTACCCTCTACCGGTTTCCATCAGATCAGTTGATTGATATATCAATAGAAAACGAAGACTGATGAATATAAAAATGATGAAGTTACAAAGATATCTAAACACGGGGAGGGTTTACAAGCTAAGGAGAGTTACTAGCGAACTCGCTAGCTTGTAAACTAGCCCTGTGTCATGGAGGCTTATTTATTTATTTAACACTTTAACACTTACACATTTTTTTGTAATTTTTTGTAATTCTTTATTGTACACACAAACATATTAGAATACAAATCATAAAGAAAAGACATGTACAAAGGCGAGCTTAACCCTAATAAGAGTTTTCTTCCAGCAAACCTTCTGAGGTTAGAGAGAGGCCATGGAAGGTGTGGGGCGTGTACAGTAATATAAATAATAATGGATAAATTAAAATTATGAAGAAGAAAATATATATAATGTTTAAATAAATATATCTAAATACATATACTATATACTACTAAGATATATACTAAATAAACTAGAATAAATACCTATACATAAATAAATGTATAAGTTACTTATATATATATACTTATATATATATATATACTAACATAAATACTGTATATATCACAGTGATAAGTAGTGCTCTCTGACTCTGCTTCTGAAAATGTTTAGTTTACATATGTGTGAGGTGTGTGAGGACTTAATGCTATAATAGTATTTTCTACCAGTCAACCCGGGCGTGCAAAAAATATGGTGTGACAGAGTACTAAGATATACAATTGTTATCGTTATTGGCCTCGTATAAACAGTTTTTTAAGACAAGCCAGCGCTGGCTGCCGGCACTGGCAAAAATAGAGCGCCGGCCTTTTTTTCATTGGCCTCATCTAAACAATGCGGGCCAGGCCAGCGCTGGCTTGTCTGAGGACTGGCGCCAGCGTTACTGGCTTCGTCTAAACCCTGCTTTACCGCTCGATACATATTTTTTACTTGAACTCTCGGGCTAGACACAACACTTGTACTGTATTGTACACACGTGTACGGCATTATAATGGCGACTGCCACAAGTGGGAAACATGGGAAGGCGGCCGTAAGACGAGACCGTGCGACCATGCGGGCTTGCCAACGATTTCTTGCAAACCTACTTACTACGTTGAGTACCTATTTGTTTTTATGTAAACAAGGGAAGAGGGACGAGAAGGGGCTCTTCTGATGGTGAGAGATCATTCACGCCATGCTCGGCATAAGTGCTCAGGATTTATGCCATATTCGTTCCGTGGAATTTCGGCCCATAAAAAATCTGCTTTCGACCCGGATTGTATGCCATATTCGGCCCATAGTATATTTTTATTTAAAAAATCCTATTTCTTCCTACTTTTCAGCTCCACATTCAGAGCAGGACTTAGTTTTGACGTAAAATAGTTTTTTTTTTTTTTCAAATTGGTTTAAACGATTAGGTGTGACCACGACTCGCTTGATTGATTGAAGACGTGGCCTATAGTATAGCCAGGCTAACCTACAAGATGTTTTTATTCGATCTTAACACGTTGACTGTCCCGCCTATTTTTGGGAAATTACCTGGTTCGTCCAATGGGGTTTTTTTTGTAATTCAATGTTCATACGTCCCTAGAAAATCAAAGCTCTAGCCACATACATAGATCAAGTGCTCTAGCTCACTCGTCCAGCCCAATTCATACGTCCCTATAGAAAATCAAAGCTCTAGCTCACACGTCCGTCGTCCAGCCTAGGAAAAGCGGGTTAGTTGCCTTTGGCTAATGCATAACGATTGATGCACGAACGAAGACCAAAAATGTATTACATATAATGCACGGACAGTCAACGTGTTAAAAGATATCCAAGTTATAGGTGGTAGGAAACGCAGACAAAGCAATGGTAGAGCGTTTCACTCCCTTGCTGTAAGTATGAAGCTCGAAAAAATACTTCTCATTTCAGACAGGATTGCTAGCGGTTGTCGGAATGTGTTCTTGAGGGGAGACCACGTCTAGGCAAGCGCAGTGTAGGACGACCTTTGGCTAGATGGAGCGATGATCTACGCGCTATAGCGCTATAGCAGAAGGTGGATGAGAAGAGCCGAAGATCGGGCTCAGTGGCGCGCCTTGGAAGAGACCTACGTCCAGCAGTGAACTGCTATAGGTTGATGATGATGATGATTGCTAGCGCTCGATCGAGTCATCTTGAGATCTCTGTAGCCATTCTCAAAAGCCTAGTAATCTGCTATGGTATTACACATGTAATGCTTACAAATTACTGCTTAGCGACAAAACGCCTGACATTGATATATCTTCTATTAGCTAACAAATACATCAAATCTTTGTTTGCGTTGTGAATTTATAATTCTTAGTACGCGCCTACACTTCTTGAAGAACATGCCCTTCGAATTTTGTGACTTGGTCTATGTGATGAGATGAATGGCGATACGAGGCTACCGCACTGTCTCATAAGAGGCGGCCTGCGCTCTTGCATGTTCTCTGCCGTGGGAAAAAGAGGCAAAAATTTTAGCGTTAATGTATAGCCTTAAAGAGGAAAAGCGAGCCAACGAATTTCGTTTGGCTCCTCTAGAGCTTCGCCATGCCAGGGAGCGGGCAAGAGATGAGGCTATTCAACAATGGGCGGTGGACATGGAAACCAGACAGTTTGGCTGCTGGACCATTGATGCCATCCGCCCAGTGTTGAAAGAGTGGAATCACCGCAAACATGGCGACCTCAGTTACCGATTGGTGCAGATATTGTCCGGACACGGGTGCTTTGGACACTATCTGCACCGGGTTGCCCGATGGGAATTGACTCCGGCCTGCCAGCATTGTGGTGACCCTGACGACACAGCGAAACACACCCTGGAAGTGTGCTCTGCTTGGGCGCCGCAGCAGCTAACGCTGGAGGCTGTAATCGGTCGGAATCTCTCACTGCCGAGCCTGGTCAAAGCCATGCTCGACAGTGATAGATCTTGGGATGCGATGGTCTCCTTCTGCGAGGAGGTGATGTTGCAGAAGGAGACAGCGGAGCGAATCAGGGAGAACGACCCTCAAGCTGACTCGCTCCGCCTGCGGAAGACCGGAAGAAGACGGCGGGAATTCCAACGTCTCCTTCCGCTCGATGGAGACCAGCTGGGCTTGGGTGCGGGGAGCCCCATCCCGGCATTGCACAGGCCTCCTACGCGGGGGATGTCCTCAATATTCCGGGACATCCCCCGCCCCCCCACAGGGGCGGCAGAGGAGTCCGCCTTACGCGGACGATCACCGACAGGGCAGCGGTCGAATCCGACCGGGACCCCGTGACCCTGTCAAGTGATGATGCGCCGTCGAACCTCTCGTCCGATGATGATGATGACGTCATTATTATTATTATTGATGACGCATTAGTACTGAGGTGATTGAAGGAATGTCAATGGGTTTTTAGTCGGTATGCTACCAGCTACTAGCACTCTGCTAGTAACTTAGTGGTAAAAAAAAATGTGATGAGATGAATGATGACAAAGTCCCTAAAATATAGGTTTATGATATTTAGGTAAAATAATCACCATAAAAACAAAATAATTCGTTCGTATTATTAGGTATTGATCCTACAAGTTGTCGCTATCGTGTTACAGCAAAAATAAGGGAAGAATTTTGACGATTTAAGTCCTCTGTCTAAACCTTTATGCGGACAAATTTTTGAGACGGACAGGAAGTTTATAGATTACAATTATTGTTGTAAAATGAAGGAATTCCAACCTTTCTTATTATTATATTATGTCGTTTTATAACTTTTATTTCAGTCAGACAAAATCTACTCCAATTAATGCGAGATGGTAAGCCAAGGGTCGTTCGCGCACTCATCCCACGTCATTTGCTAATTAGGGCTTAACATGAATTAGTAGAAACAAAATTTAACCTAAGATAAAAGTGGAAAATAAAATTTATAATAAGTACTTACGCCAATTTTACAAAAGTCTTTTGAGGATGGATTGATGTTTGCTTTTATCTTACGTTAAAACAACTAAACTGATTGATTTAAGATTTATTAATATAATGTACCTAATGTTTATAAAACTAAAAAATAAATGACCTATCAAATATTATCTTAATTTCATGCAGATAAAGCCGTAGTCGTCAGTATATTTTGTATAGGTATTTTGAGGACGTATTGATGTTTGATTTTCTCTAACGCTCAAACTACTAAACTGATTGTTTTGAAGTTTATAAATATAATGTAATGTTTATAAAAAAAAAATGACCCATAAATATTACATCAATTTCATGCAGATAAAGCCGTAGTCGTCAGCATATTTTGTAGAGGTCTTTTCAGGACGGGTTGTTGTTTTCTTTTCTCTTACGCTAAAACTCTTAAACTGATTGATTTCAGATTTATTAATATAATGTAATGTTTATAAAACTAAAAAATAAATGACCCATAAATATAACCTCAATTTCATGCAGATAAAGCCATAGTCGTCAACATATTTTGTATCGGTCTTTTGAGGACGTATTGATGTTTGATTTTCTCTAACGCTAAAAACGCTATAAGCTTTAAGTTTATCAATATAATGTATTGTTTATAAAACTAAAAAATATATGACGCATAAATATTACCTCAATCCCATCCAGATAGAGCTATAATAGTTGTCAGTCACTTTGTATAGATATTTTAAAACTGACTAACCTCATTCAATAGTCATTTCTAATACAGTCCACAGTAAGCGGTCGGCCATTGAAATCGAAACATTAATTTTATACGCACAAAAACAGATGGCTCCCAGCCTTTTATTTATTATTCTTACTCTACATTCTAAGAAAAACACGATAAGGAAACATTGTAGCAATAAATGATCGAGTATTCCAATTTTAATAATACAACGTACCTATTTACAAGATCCAATCCACTGACTGACTGGCTGACAGACAGCATTCTCGCAAAAATCTCTTTGAATTACCCTTCTTCCTAGTAGGACGGTAAAAACTCCTTAGGTTCTTGAGAGTATAGATCTCAGAAGAACTATAGGTATATCCAAACTCTTTGGTATAGATGGATGTTTGTTTGTTACTCTTTCACGCCAAAACTATCAAACAAATTTGACTGAAATATAAGGGTACAGTTTGCTGCCCCGGAAAAGAAATAATTTAAGAGAAACAAACCAAAGACAAATATTTTTCTCATATGGAACAGGCTTCTGATATTCGATGATTAGTAGCATCTGCCCGTATCTCTTAGTAGGTCAAAGGTAGGTCTCTGGTACACGCCCGGTTCCGTGTGGCTAACGGTCGTGACAGTTCGTCAAAAGAACCGGCATCACCGGTCCGCTAGATTCAAGCTAAGAACTAAATCATAGAAGCCATAAGAAACATACCATACCATTATTAAGTGCGGTTGCAATCTAGCGTAATTTTTGCCAAATACTCAAAAAGTACGCCGTATTATAGTAATTTCTTCACACTATTCGTTTCGTCCATCGTTTTTGATTTTCGACAAAAAAAAGTGAATGGTTTCATACTTTAATTTAGATTTTATACGTGTTTTGAAGTTAGAAGGGTTAATTTTAAAACACGTATAAAATCTAAATTAAAGTATGAAACCTTTCACTTTTTTTGTTGACGAAATCAAAAAACATGAACGAAACGAATAGCGTGAAGAAATTACTATAATACGGCGTACTTTTTGAGTATTTGTCCGAATCATTTTGTATGGAATTCTGATTTGAGGATTCCCCTTAAACCGCTAATTAGTAATGTCTAGATCACACGTACTGAGTACTCGGTATGTTTAAACATAGCGCCGAGTGCTCGACTGACCGAGTGACGGAAGCTTTCACTGTCTTGGCCGAGTAACATTTTACTGTCTCGACAAGTACTCGGTACGTGTGATCTAGGCACAACCGCACTAAGAAAGTACTAGCTGTATGTAGCACCGATTAAAACAGTACAGACCTTAGATAGATAGATAGAATATTATTATGTAAATTTTATAGTAAACAGATACATGGGAAAAACATTAAGTTAGTGGAAAATGGGCGGTCTTACCGCTAACAAGCTATCTTATTCGGACAACCTTTGAATGGATTGGATCTGTTGGACAAAACAGGTCAACTTGCGGCTTTGTTATTGTGTGTGAGGATTAAACAGCCTATCAATTAGGTTTTCAGCTTCAAGCTGATCCTTATTTCAGACCATTTAGTTTGTTATCGTCGGCGTTTCCATCTCCTCGATAACTTTCGCATTTAAATTAATTAGTGTGATACGGTTGTGTTGTTTCGTTGTACAGTCGGCTCTGTAATTGTCTTTACACCCAGCTTACGCCGGTTTTCTCCTTTGATTAAACCACTCACACAAACACATCATGTTTGTGTGTGAATAAACTACTGATGTGATTAAAACACTTAAGATATACCCCTAATATAAACCACAAGTAACTTAATCACAAAAGAACATCGGCGTAAGCTGGGTGTAAAGACAATTACAGTCAACTAAGTCGTTACATTTAGTATTAGGTTAGGTTAGTTTTAGTTTTAGGTAAGTAGTCTGTAAGAGATCGTATTAAACGATAAGACCGACTTTTGTAAAACAATAATTGAGTTTTTGGCGGGAACATGAAAAATGGCGCATGGGTGGCATTAAATTAATTGACAAAACTTGTATAACTTTGAGTGTTTAAGTGTAAAAACGGTGGTTTTTTATCCATTAAGTGCTCGTGAACGTGTATGAGTGTTAGTGAATAGTGTAATGCTGTAAAACATGACTTTTCGCGTTGCCTCCAAAACTCCATAGAAGCCTCTAGTAACGTCGCAACCACCACTACTTTACAGGGGCATGACTTGACTTATTCTGACTTATGACAAAATAATCTCTCCAATTACTTGACACTGGCTATATACCTTTGATGTGAAGCCAAAACCGAAGAACTTAGGTTTTTCGAAAGAAAAAAAAAAACAATAATTGTACTTTGTTACATGTGTTTTTGCAATAAAGATTTTTTATACTAATTACAGAGCCGACACATTTAAGTCTGCATCCGATTTTATAATTCTTTGTTTCGGTATTCAGATCCCTTCGTTATGTAACAGAGATCATTCAATTAAATTCTGGTCTTTTCCTCATATTTTTTTCCCGGTTTGTAGACTTGAAAGTCTTTGTAAAGCACACTAATGAGTGGATCAAATAAAGGTCAGCAAATTGCTTTTCGTGTTATCATTCTAGTTCAAAGAAGCTAGCGGAAGAATAAGCTTGAGTTAACGCCCATTATGTGCTTGAGGAAGTAGATAGGTTAGGTAATACGAATTGGTAGAAAACGAAAAAATTACATTGTCACAGCCCACAGCCAGCGACCCGGAAAGTTGTGTTTATTCGCTTCATTTTAGTAAAGAAACATATTTGTAGGAATGGCCTAAGTACGCATGTAGGAATGGCCTAAGTACGCACGTAGGTGTTTCGAAATTCATATAGCAAAATTGTGTTAATAAATTATTTGTTATCTAAACTAAATTATATAATCTATCTATTCCATGTTCTTGATTAGAGACGACCGTGATCGGCTATAGTTATAATCTACATTCCATATTTAAATAGAAATCTTTCATTAATCAAAAGTTTTACAAAAACATACAACAACCGATTTCAATCGGACTGTTCTAGTGACCGTAGGCACCACTGAAAAGTCACAGGGAAGCAAAATACGTAACTTTGTAGGTACACTTTAGCGATATTTTTTTTTAGTTATATTGATTTAAAAGCTTAACTACTCTACTAGACACATCTCTCATGTGCAGTTTCTCTAGTTATGATAGGCTTTGGATAAATACCTTAACTATTCAGATATTAAGCATGCAAAACCCAGATACGCAGGCAAAGCCGCGAGCAGTAGCTAGTATTTAACAAATAAAATCATAAAATAATATTTTTTATAAGTGATGATAACCCATACTTTATGAGAAAACTTCCAAATACTTAATATAATTTTTATGCTTTTTTTATTTCGATAGTTTATGGGTTGAACTGGTTTAAATTAAACCCAGCAAACGTCGTAAATTTTTAATACATAATATAAATACATATTAGAAATAACTCAAACTCACAGATAAATTACATAAAAATAAAAAAATATTACAAACTAAGTAGAGCTTGTACTATAGGAACCAGTTAACGGATACAATACTAACATCCTTTCTTTAAAATACATAGAAAAGACCCAGTCTCAGGACAAACACCGATTTTCATCACACAAGTGGTTGTCCTGAAGCGGGAATCGAACCCGCGACACCGGCGTGACAGTCCAACACGCTTGCCACTCGACCAATCGTGTCGTCTGACTTTCGCAGGTACCTACCCAAACTTCGCCACACGTAACCTTTGTGGTTCTAATCGAGGGTAAACTACCTGCTCTCACTCTCAACAAGCTTTCAAGGAACTTATTGAATGCATAGGGTAAGTAAATTCTTTGGAGACTGCCAACAATAGGTGACTGGCAAAAAATATTCATTTGATTTCTAGATCCCTAGTGATCTTGGGGCAGGTAATAAAAATATGAGCGTACTATGAGCGATCGATAAATAGTTATTTATTTGTACCCACACTGCAAGGGCCTGAAGGCCATACTTGACTTAAATATATAAAAGTCTCGTATATAATGGCTTCAGAAACGAGGTATAAACAAGATTTTTCACTTTAATTGCTAGGAAATGAGCAAATTAAAACTGAAAGAGCGCCCATTTCGTAATTCAAAAATAGAGACAGCCACCCAATGTAACCACGATATTCGTTATTCGAAAAAAGTTATGTTATGGTTATGAAACACCGAATTTCGAAATTTGAAAAAGTTCTATACTTCCGGCATAAATCATATATTATTACAAACTAAACCTCTTTGAACAAATATGAGCAAATTTATTTATTACTAAATATATTTATATAATTTGTTGATATATATGAGCAATCACTTTTGTGCCCTAGGGCCTAAAATACAGGTCTGCCCCCATAAAGCGTCCACGAATTTACAACTTCATGAACTTTACGAGCATGAGAAGTGAAAATAAAGATAAAATCTTCGTTAGCTGCATCCCAGGCGCGTCGTTTATACTCCATAGGCAATTCACTAGACGACACTCGGATAGTGGAGTGGCAAGTGTGTTGGATTGCCACGCCGGTGTCGCGGGTTCGATTCCCGCTTAAGAACACTCTTGTGTGATGAACATCGGTATTTGTCCTGAGACTAGGTGTTTTCTATGTATTCTATTCTAAGTATGTATTTACATAAAAAAAGTATTTGAGTATTCTATCACTTATCTGGTTCCTATAGTACAAGCTCTTTTGAGGCTAGATGGCGTTGTGTGAAACGTCCGAAATATTTATTTATTTATTATTATGAATTATTCTATTCAGTTAATAAATATATTTGAATAAGTAAGTAGGTAGAACTAGGTATGTTATGAATATTTTTCTCTCCCGTCCGAGAAGCCGGCTGGGAACGGTACATCATCAAACAAGACAGTTATCCCACATACTTGCCCGCGGCTTCGGTTACGGGAAACGTCCGTTTGCGGAATATAAAAACTATTTTGCCACGATGAGGTATATTTTTGTTGGAAATAAGTTTCTGATAGTATCTATACTATCGTATAGTAGACGCACAACAGCGTTACTCTATTTTCATTTGATTCGGATAATTCTACGATATTCTACCTTAACTGACTATTCGTATAACTGCTACACGCGGTTCTACCTGCGTGGTATAGATAAATAGGAAATAAATAAATAATGATTGGACATTTCCCTTGGCGTCCCAAAAACGGTCCCAAACGTTTACTTATGCATACTTGCACCAAACTGTCAAAGTCACTAAGCAATTACCTACTTTATCCAATAGGAGGACGTGGTGGCCGAGTGGATGAGGCCTTACCTTGCGATCTGATGGTCATGGGTTCTAATCCCGGTGGCAGTCATGGGTTTTTTCGGTCGAAAAAATCTATGTATGCATCCTCCGTTCTTGCAACGGTGAAGGAAAACATCGTGAGGAAAGCATGTGTCGAGTGCACGAAAGGAACCTTCGAGGCGCTCTTGAAATCCTTTCACCACACTGGTTCGAAGGAACTAGTGACACGATAAGAAGAAGACTGTGATTTGCGTCTTTTCGAGGCAATCATTTGTGTCCGATGGCGGGGGTACGACACCCTAGGAAGTTATAGGGCACAAACAACAAATCCCTTCAGTTTTCGGTGGCCCAAGCTGACCTCAATATATCTCAGGGTCTACCTACCTACAAAAAAAGACTGTTTGAAGTACAAAATAGTAAATTTTGGGAATATTTTTTTTGTATATACCTACATAAATCACCTTTCCTAGGGGTAGTGGCCCGGGCCACTTGTGTCCTGCTTCTTGAAGGCCCCTTCATGTAGCAGACCACAACCATTTAGTGTTATTGTAATGTAGGTATTTAATTTAACTTATATTTTCTTTTCCTTTCATTAGTAATAGATTAAGTAGTTTAGGCAGGCACATTGATCACGGTATTGTTTGTACTCATCTATAAGTGGATAGCTTAATGTTTCATGAAAGTAGAGCTTTCACTCTACAAGTTTTGTCTCAGTAATACAGTATGTTATAATGAATTTCAAGAACTTAAATGTTACATTAATGAAAATAGGCCTTAGCGGAATCGCTGTGACCTCGCTTTACAGGCTCTCAGTCCTAGTGCGAGGAACAGAGACTCAAGTCTGGTACTACATTGTTATTGTTACCGTTACATTAAGTAACCTACCTACTTAAATAGTTAAATGTACCGTCAAATTTCTTGTACCCAATAAAAGTTTTTATTTTTTTTATTTTGTAATATAATAATAATTAAAAAAAATTGTTAGATTTTAGTGTCAATTTAATTCAATAGCTAATTGGCCAAAATGTTACATAACATAATTAACTTAAATAGTCATAAATTGATTACGGTTTGTTTGAAATAATGATCATTCAAATAAGGTTATAAAATATTTTCTATATGAATGTCCCTAATCTAGACAGCTTGTTCGAAGAAATAAGGAAAATTTCTTCTTAATTTTAATTTATCCATTATTATTTAAATTACAGTACACGCCCCACATAGCCTCTCTCTAACCTCAAAGGTTTGTTGGAAGAAAACTCTTATTAGGGTTAAGCACACCTTTGTACGTGTCTTTTCTTTTATGATTTATATCTTAACGTGTTTGTAGATACAATAAAGAATTACAAAAAAGCTTGGAAGGACAAACTTACAGCTCATAAATTAATTCAAATGGTAAAATGGATAAGATTGAAAAAAGAGTACAGTCGCTAGTTGTGAGAATACCTAGTGTACTAAATAACTAAACTGTTGTTCTGTTTTTGTTTGACAACATGTGCGCGATTCCCTCGGAAGGCGAACATGTGGCGCGCCCCGCATCCTCTTAGCATCCTGGCTGGAGCAGGGCTGGCGCGCTCTAGCCTACATGCCACTACTAAGGTATCTAATAACACAGTTTAACTGTATTATTATCCTATTTTATTATATATATTAGTGAAATCCGTGGGAATGGATGGATAGATTCCACAATTGTGTCTAAACTACTTAATAAAAAATAATAAAATATAATGTATATTTAGTTTATGGGCTGTAAAGGATGTCAATATACACCGCAAATTACCAGCAAAAAATGCATAATCAGTTGCAGTAACTTTACACAATTTATGCCAAATAAACTTGCGGGCATTTGGCGGCAGCAGCTTATAGGTACATATATTATACTAGCTGGTGCCCGCGACTTCGTCTGCGCAGGTATCTTTATAAATGTAAAATGTGTTATTCTGATGTTTAAGCTATTTATTGTAAAGTTTCATTGAAATCCATTCTGTAGTTTTTACGTGAAAGAGTAACAAACATCCATCCATCCATCCATCTTTACAAAGTTTCGCGTTTATAATATTAGTAGGATACTTTTTGCATTACAGAAGTATGAATGGAAAAAAACGATTTCCCTGCATTAAATATATATGTATTTACCTAATCGTTTTTGAGTAAATGAATGTGCTCATACATTACATCAAAACTAGGCTTATAATTTGTTTGATGAATAGATTATCAGTGTATTTCAATTTGTCATAGCCTCACGTACATATTATGTAAACAATAATTGCGTCGAATAAATCTGCTACATAATTATTCGAACACCGCTTAAGGTAAGCTCTTTTGAATATTAATGAATGAGGATATTTAATGGCGTTTTTTGTTGTCGTTAACTATCCTTTGGGCCGTTTAACGGTAGGTTAAGGTAACATAATGTTATCTACTCGTAAGTATGTTTCTAATAATTCGTCGTTTTCATTACAGTCACACAAGTAAATAAATATATACCTACCGAATTTTCCGAAATGGAAAATACACGCAGAACTTCGCTTTGTATAGGTTTTATCGGTCTTTATTATTTTCTCATTCATATCATACATAGTTTGAACGTACTAGTATGTCATAGATACATTTTTTATTTTATAGTATGGGTTGAATGTAGGAAATCAAGTCCTTATTTATATGTAGAGTCCAAACCGGAGTCACTGTAACCCAACAATACAGGCTCTTGAGACCTAGTGTAGGGTATACAGAGCTCCAGTAGGTACATCTAAAATTTAAGATAAGTAAGAACTGCCGTGGTATAAATAAAATTATCTCTTATAATGAACCCAATCCATATTATGAATGTTTATGATATGATAAACGATTTTTATATTTTATTTTTATTTATTGTAGACAGCAGCCCTATCAAATTAAGACAAACTTTGACAATGACAAGTCACAGATTATTTATTAGTTAGTGGGGTTCTTTGCACCGTGTCGGCACAAAACACTGATGGCATCACACCTACTTATATGGGTGAAATGAAAGGAACACGCTAAAATTAGATCGCTTCCTCCTTCAGCAGATACTGACTCTACAAGGAAGAAACGCGTTGGTACAATTATCTAAAGCTTCCTTGAAACTTACAACCTTGCCTTCTCTTCGTTCGTTTGTAAAAGTACATGCCCCAATATTGTGTTTACACTTTTAATTTTTCTGTGACACTCCTAGCAACAAATAACTTTTAAACTAGTATCCCTAGCAATCGAATTGGATGACACCACATTTATCAAATTCATTCAGTTAAAATACACTTTTGTTATGTACATTTCTAATAAGTAATGACATTTTTATAAATGTACTAGATGACGCCCGCAGCTTCGTTTGCGTTGGGAATTACAAAATTCGTTTCTTAGTACGCACTTTCAGCTCTTGCAAATAACAAACACTCCCTCCAAAGTTCAAGTCTCTACATTCAGTGTCTGTCATTCAGTCAGTCAGACAGGTCCAAACCGTATATAAATTGATTAACTAAACAAGAATCTAAAACAGAATAATTAATAGTCTACTCCCAAGGTGTTTGTCCCAAAAAAGCTAAAACGCAACTTTGAATATTTTTACAACAAAGAAGCGATAATAATTTTACGGCGTTAGATATGTAATATTCATAATGTTTTTGCTTGACTTGGGTTCCGGAACGGGAAAGCCTGTTGCAATCTCGTTTCAGATAGATTAGATCTTCCTTTAATATGTATGTAAGTTTATGTACTTTTTCCTCTATTAGGTTGGGTTGTGGCAATATTTCTACTAGTACTAGGTAGGTAGGTATCCTCTATGCTTATATGTACTCTATGGAGATGTGATATATTCTGTGGTGATCAGACTCCGGGGACACCGGCATGGTGGATGGATTGTTGAATATCAATTTATGTGTTTTATTGGTATAAATATAATCCAAGCGAGTACAACACCTACGGCACATAGGTAAACTGCACACTAGGAAGAGATGTTTCAGTTTAAAAATGCACGCCTGTTCATTTTTAAACTGAAACATCTCTTCGCACTCGCGCACTCGGTCTGAATACGAATTTTTTTGGTTAAAATAGTGGAGGGACGTGCATTTTTAGACTGATAGATCTCTACTAAGGGATCGTGTTAACAATTTTATCTCAGTTTTGGCCTTGAACATTTAGAAATTGAACGCGACTTTCACCGTTCTATCTAAATCTACAGATTGCCTAAAGTTACCCCATTAATATTTTAGCAACCATTTAAAAAATATTTATTTTACGATAAACTCATAATAATAAATTGAAAGTATAGTATCAAACAAAACTGATAAGAGAAAAGTTTGGATGAGTTGGCGATTACATTTATTGGATTCGTCATTTATCAGAATTGGATGAACGGAATACATATATACGGGTATAACGTAAAAGTACGTGGAGATGGATGGATAGATGGATGTTTATTGCTCAGTCATGCTTTACATCTTATCGTGTCACTAGTTCTTTCGAACCAGAGTGGTGAAAGGATTTCAAGTGCGCCTCAAAGAGGCTCCTTTCAGTCACGGGAACTAAATGAGCTGAAACTCAACTACTGAACTAAAAGAGAGCAAAGGCTACTTTCTATCACAAAACCACGCGGGCGAAAATTCGCGGGTAGCAACGAGTAACACTATATCTTATATCTATAGAAAATCTACGTCTATAAAAACAAATGAAAGCCTTTTATTTTCTGAATACGTTTACTATACAGGGTGATTTGTTTCAATTGGGCTTGTATGGCCAAATCCTAAAGTATGGGAAATATCGAAAAACACTCAAAAGACTCGGGGCCGATTTCGATGAAAAATAAAACTGCACACTCAGTTTTAATAACCCTAGCCGGGAAACGAACCAGTTGAATTCAAAAAACCAAACACGCTCAATTTATATTATTGCGCTATCCTATAGTGGGAAGTAATGTTATATAGTAAAGTTTAATGGGTCGCGCCTTAAGGGGAATCCTCAAGGCAAATTTCCATACAAAATGTTTCGGACAAATACTCAAAAAGTACGCCGTATCATAGTAATTTCTTCACACTATTCGTTTCGTCCATGTGTTTTAATTTCGTCAACACTCGTACTTTTTGAGTATTTGTCCGAAACATTTTGTATGGAATTGGATTTGAGGATTAGCCTTAAACTCGGAAAGGATTTTTGAAATTCCCCGTACCACTGGCTTGGATTGGGCCATACAAGCCTAGTTGAAAAATGCCTCGTCGACTAGTAAACTAACTGATACAAACCATTAAATATTAGTACAATTTTCACTCGCAAAAAATATTTTTTTGTTTGCGAGAATATACTTTTAGATTGGTCCCATAGAAATTTTATCAAAATCGATTCAGTAGTTTAGGTTTTAAATCAAAATAGAAGCTGAAAAAAAAGTCGTTGAAGTGAACAAAATTGCGTATTTTGCTTCCCTGTGACTTTTCAGTGGTGCCGACGGTCACTAGAACAGTCCGATTGAAGTCGGTTGTTGTATGTTTCTTAAAACCCTGATTATATTCGAAATAGATTTCGCTGCTTCTGCAAACGAATAACGTACAAACGATCACGTTTCCTTCAAAAATTCTGTGGACGTTTCTTTCTTGGGTCGGACGACGGATGGGATCATATCATGAAGCATGAAGAACTTGTTTGTATGTACATATGTAGGCTTTGAATATTACACATTGAGTCTTAGAAAATGTCAACATAATCGGTACTTTCATAACAGACTTAAAAAAAGGAGAAGGTTCTAAATTTAATTGATTTTTTATTCTTTCGAACTTCGTCACATGAAACTATTTAGAAAATTCTTTGTTTGAAAGGATATTCCTTCTGATTGGCCCTGTATAAATTTCATGAAAATCGGTTCAGTAATTTAGTTTTTAACTCAATATTAACTGAAAATAATATGTCGTTGAAGTAACGAAATTGCGTATTTTGCTTTCCTGTGACTTTTCAGTGGTGTTTACGGTCACTACAGTAGTCTAATTGAAGTTGGCTGTATTATTAATTATAAATACTCAATATCTTTTATGGATTACCTAGGAGATATTGAGGTCTAGCAACAACGTTTTTTTTGCGAATTGCCAAAATTTATTTCTTTGTACCCACTTTCAAATCCTATAAGTTACAACTTTCTACGTCCAGTAGTTTAGCCTGTGCGTTGGCTGTCAGTCAGTCAGTCAGCCAGGACGAAGCCTTTTATACATGTAATTGATCAGTCAGTCGCACGAAATAACTGTTTTCATTCGTTGAACCACTGAAAAACTATTAGCGAAAAGCGCCAAAGTCTCAAAGGGATACACACAAAGATAATTGATTTCCACGGCCCGGTGTGTAATATTTTCTGCCCACAACTGTACTTACTCCACGTAACGTTCGTTGTACGAATGTGTGAAAGTGGTCAAACCCGGTTATTTATTTATTAACACGACTCGCCAAACTCCGTATGCTGGCCTCCATACGTACATAGTTTAAATGTAGTGTATGTATATCTACATTATATCTTCTTATACATACTAACTAACATATAATTAATAATTATAAATAGATAATTTGGCAATAGGATACGTTTTGATAAGTTATTCAAATGAAGTGATTCTTATTAATTATACATAGTTTGGCAAAGGTCTCCCCCAAATCTTTCCACCTTTCACGATTTAATTTCTGATTCAATTTTTTCTAGTAAGTACTTACTGTTAGAAAGGTACTTACTTTGTTTTATTAGTTCTCACAGGTAACTGTTAATTTATATTGTTAATTCTGTGGGGGTATGCTTTGGATTGTAGTCTAGAACAAAACCAACCTTAGATTATTTTAACTATATTGAATTCGGCTATATTCTGTTTTGCATACTTTATGTAATAAAATGAAATAAAATAATAAAATTATTAGGTAAGTATAATAAAAAAAAACAAGCTACCTACCTACCTAACTTAGTTCTAGCACAATGTTACTATACTAATAAAAAAAGCGAGTGTTAGGGAGGATATATGTTTATACTTATGGGTATTTGACCCTCAATCACGCGTAACTTAGTAAACAGATTATGCTGCAATTTGGTATTGGTGTAGTTTATGAGCTGAAAAAGGTCTTATGCAACTTTTAATCCCGATACCACGCGGGTGAGCCACGACCAGTAACTAGTAATAAAATATAGCCTTGAAGGTATTTAAAAAAATAAACCTTTCTAGTTAAATAAATAATACCTACGTTCATACAAAAATACACACATACCTTCTCACATACATACAAATGTATATACATGAATACATACATACACACCTACATACATACAAACGCCGCCGGCGCCGATTCGTTCTAGTATCCACTAACCTCTCATTACGAATATCTATTGACTATAAAATCATTATTTTATTGGAATATCGAAAAACTCTTTTCGTGTGATACATAAGGTATTTTCCCTATGTCCCTAAGTAAATAAAATAACAACGATCAGTGATTTCTATAGAAATAATAAATCTCTGACATAGGTATGTACGCAACATTTTTTTTTGTATACATACTCGTACATTGAAGACGTTGGTAAAATAAATACTTAGTCGATGTCTGAAATTATTTTATGCTCTTTTACCAGTATCGAGACTGTGAGAGCTCACTTTGCTAGGTCGATTGCTTATATACTGACCCCTCTTAAGGCTTTAAAGAAGACCTTTTAGTTCAGGTAGGTTTTTGTTAATTTAAGTTTCAGGTGTAATTTAGGAGCAAACATTTCAGACACTATCATACCAAATAAAGGCGAAGTCTTGTAACAACGAAATCTCGTATCGATTGTGCCATTATTATACCTGAAACAAAAAATAGCAATTTTTAATAATATTTTAAATACGCAAAATCACAAACCTAAATAATTGAAGACTTCATAATTATAATTATACATTTAGATAATAAATAAGTAATATATACATAGGCATGTATTACATAATCATAAATGAATTGAATATCAAAGATAAATTGTTTTTTTGTCTATGGATTAAAGTGTCAAACTTTGAAATCACCCTGAAGGATAATTATTTTAAACTTAATATTACAGAGGATTTTCTTATAATTGATTAATCAAACTAAGTATCAATCAATAAAAATAAGTATGAATAAACAATAGTTATATTAATTATTTAGCTGACACCCATAGCTCCTTTTGTGTTGAAAACTAACAAAATTACATTCTTAGTATGCGCTCACACTTCCAGACTAACACACCCTCGAAATTTCAAGTCATTACAACACATACATACATTTATATCAACAAATTATATAAATATATTTAGTAATAAATCCGCTTGATTTCTAAACAAAGGTTTTAATTAACTTAACTTTAGTTTAGAACTTTAGTACATATTACTATATTATAAACCAAAGAGTCAACGAACAGAAAACCAAAGTTTAAAGATACGACACGTGTTTCGCCTCTACACGAGGCATCATCAGGAGGTGTGGACTCGCCGAAACGAGAGTCACACCTCCTGATGATGCCTCGGTTTTCTGTTCGTTGACTCTTTGGTTTATAATATAGTAATATGTACTAAAGTTCTAAACTAAAGTTAAGTTAATTAAAACCTTTGTTTAGAAATCAAGCGGATTTATTACTAAATATATTTATATAATTTGTTGATATTTATGGATTTCCGCAGAGTAACGCCTGAATCAATCAATTATCTCTACATTTAGTTGTTTGGCCTCTTCGTGGTCTATCAGTCAGTCAGTACAGTGCTTAACTAATACCTACACCGTTCTTCATTAGGTCCTGGAAATAATAATTATAGCTGTCTTCACGTCCTGTGAATGGTTAAAGAGGTAGGTCTATAATTATACCGAGTAAGAACTAATAACGACCTAAGTAAAACCTAAACTGTGAGCTTAGTGAACACTGTACGGCCCATAAATACTAGTTAATTATCGTACCTACTTTACCTATCACATGCATGATACATAACTACTGTTGTCTTGAGCTGTCGCATAGCGTATATTTTATAGTAATGTTAAACAAACACACATCATAAATAAAATTGTTAAAGTAAAATCCTAAATTGAATTTTTAACCTGGTGGACAAAATGGCCATAGACCGAAAGGCGTGGAATAAGTTGTACCTTTACCCAGCAGTGGGTCGAGATAGGTTAACTAAAAAATTAGATTTTTCTTATTAATAATTATCCAGGTTTCACAAAAACATACTAAACACCACTGAATAGCCACAGAGAAGCAAAACACGCAATTTCTTTACTTGGATGTGGTCACATTTTCAGTTATTTTGATTTAACTAAAGTACTGAACCGATTTTCATGCAATTTCTATGGCGCCAATCTGGACGTATATATCAAATCGGTTTATAAACAACAAAGTTCTGAGGTAACAAACAATAAAAAAAACCGAATTGAGAACCTTCTTCGTTTTTTTTTAAGTCGGTTAAAAATAAACTAAACTATCTAAAGTGCAAGAAAGTTTAACAGGATCAAATACTGGAAGTTTTCCCTATGTTATGAGAACCCATAAAACCAGAATCGTCGGTGCAAAACCAGGTAGAGAATCCTTAGACACTGTTTATTATTCTGCATCATGATCAAGTTTCAATATGGCTGCGCCAGCGACGGGACGTGAAAAGAACGTGAAGTGAATTGGATTGAATAAAAATTGTGGTGACAAGGAGTAAAAAAAGCCGTGTTGGCCGAGTGGGAGGTGCCTCGACTTGCGATTCGAATGTTGTGGGTTCGAGTCCGGTCGTACACCAATGGATCTTAATGGTGACGGAAAAATCGTGAGGATTTTTTTAAAATTTAATTAAAACAATAAAAACATGTGACAAGTGCACGAAAGGAGCCCCTTCGAGGCGCCCTTGAAATCCCTTCACCTCACTGGTTCGAAAGAATGACAATGACACGATAAGAAGAAGTAAAGTATTGATGGTTCTTATCTGGCCCAAGGAATCAGCATTTTAAAACTGAGAGGTATTTCATATGATCGTTGTACTTTCAGAGTAATGAAACCTACTGATAAATAAAATGAACAATGAAACAAAATTTTACTCAAACAAATTTATTTTGTAATACCTTTGTTACGAACTTAATCGGCTGTATTTGCGGTCTACGAGTACGTCGCGGTGCGCTAACGTAAATCACGCATTTGGCGAATTGTCTATTTCATAAATTAAAAATAAATCAAAAATCTTTATTAACATTTCAAATGGAGATTTTTATAAGGTTTGGAACTTCTAGTAAGTTTAATAAACCTGAAACATGTTAGAAGAGCATTCTCTTATTCTATTTAAGAACAACATTGGGAAATAAGAAACAATAGAATCATGGACTTCTGGGAATAAGTCAATCGCACGACTTAGATGAAGTCAGGTCAGGTAAGAGAAGGGTTTTTGGAAATGAATGCCCCATCAGTCTGGATCAGTCGTGCGCTTCTGAATCAGAGATTGATTGATACTACTGAAGCTACCATGTGTGCGTTCCCACATGGCTTCGTTTCGCACATGCGACCCGCAATGACGCCACTGCACTGCAGATGTGCTGACAAACGAAGTGAAGTATTTGATCTTAAACATATTAAAAATGCGTTATTTTTGAGGATGGCTGTATCTATCTCTAAGTTTATTTCTCAATTCCTTCGACCAACCTTTTTACAACTTCGATGGTGATGAATGAAAACTCAAAGATAACCCAAAGATAACCATTGTTTATGTTATATATAAGTTAGCACGCCAACATTTTTCAATACCTATAAGGTTGGCCGGTAGAAAATGCTTTAGCATTAAGCCCACCTTTTGTACATCTTATCTTGTATTTTGTGCAATAAAGAATATATAATAATATAATAATAACTAATAATTACAATGTGTTAGGCCACGTACTGGCATAAGGTCTTAGAAGGATCATAGTGCACGAAAGGAGCCTCTTCGAGGCGCACTTGAAATCCTTTCACCACACTGGTTCGAAGGAACTAGTGACACGATAAGAAGAATAGGGGATTTCATGATAGGATCAATGCTATTTTATTTTTGTCTAGATACTACGCAATTGAACCCGCGAGCAGAAGCTTAAAGTAACTCTACCACAACTCTACTTTAATCATTATAAAATACATAAAAAAAAAAAAACGGGTCTTTCTGATAACATTCCTCCTTTTCGTCGGTTAAAAATATAAAACAAGTCGTGAAAGTAACTCCTCGTATTAAATAAGGTCTATCAGAATGATGTCCACCTACCACTAAACTAAAGGTGTACAGTTCGATCGGTTTTCGAGTGACTTGGTTTTATTTTGTAAAAAAAATCGGATCCAAGAGAAACTATAGCTAAAAACTCGTCGAGAAATTCAAAACTGTACAGCTGGTATACGTTGCCAGACCGGTTCGTGCGGCGTTGCTTGTTGCAACTCTAGATTAGAGAGAGACAGGGGCAGGTAGAGGGAGAGAGAGGAGACCGGCTGTGCAGGTACGGGTGCTGCGCTAAGTGTCTATCAAGCCTCAGATCCTCAGAAACTAACAATACTGTGGCGTGGCGTCCAACTTGTAAATACTATTATCTATTCTGTGGTCTAACTTAGGAAGTAACTTTATTGTAATCTGTGGTCGCATCTCGTAAAAAGTGCGTAAACAAAACCACGGTCTAACGAATACAATTAAACGTTATAACTTTATACTCACTTTTGTTATTGGTCAATATTTTTTTCGTGATGTTCACAATTTTGTTCCAATTTTTACTGAAGATACAATTTAAATACCTTTTTTAATGAAAATATTTACCATACTTGAGATTCGTTTTAAGAAACATGTTTAGAAAATTCTGTTTTCATTCCACGATGCTACTGTTTTGTTGTTTTACAAAGGGAATGAATGAATTAATGGATGAAATAAATTAATTTTAGAAACATTCCCTGTATATTTCCATTAGACCACTTTATTTTTAGAAGACTAATCGCAGCCAGCGACTTTGCTTGGTTGGGTGTGAAACTGTTTTATGTCCTTTTTATGTAGGTATATAGCTCCTGAATATTTCAGTACAGTCGATGAAGGAGTTTTGATGTGATGGCTATAAAACAAAAACAAAAATGAATAAAAAAAATTAAACTGAATTGAGAACCTCCTCTTTTTTGTAGTCTGTTGGAAAAAGAAATATTAAGATAAGTTCTATTTAGGTATCTTTCTACGTGACCTAAAACTGGAAATCACTAGAAGACATTTATTTCATTATTCTTTCCTTTCTTCTTGAGTGTATGACCCAGTTAGCGGCTCAGTCATAGACCATAGACACTAAATACCCATTACCCACAGGCTCAGTGAAGATTAAGAAAGAATTAAAAAAAAACATATTTTAAATCTGTTCTTGACAAATAAGTATAACGTTGTGTTATTTGTTGTATGTAGGATAGCCGTAACCAAAATCGGAATTAGGTATTATTAAAATCGCCCGCCGTTTGAAAGAATGTTGGTGTCAGACGCATTCCTTTTACAATCGTGAATCCCGGTAAATCGTGAAGGAATAATTTCGCAATTTCGCTCCCAAAAACACTGTTACATTTGGCTTTAATTATTTAGTTCAACGTCGCTAAAACCAGCCGCAGCAAGAAAACTGGAATGGTTGAATCAAGCCTACCGGCGCGCGGCGCTACAAAGTGGAGCTTAACTACCCTGGTATTTATAAGTACTTTTAAGGCAAAGCTGTACCTGTAAAAAGCCTGCATTTGTGAGCTTTGTAAATTAACTAGACGACGCTGAATTTCGTTTGCGTTGCGAATCAACATAATCCTTTCTTAGCCTACGCGTCTATACTTCTTGACGTAGGTAACCATAGGTAACTCCAATGGTTTGGCCTGTGCTTTGTCTGTCAGTCAAGGGATAGACCTTATCACCAATATAGAGAAGGCTTTTTCCTGACTGACTGACTGACAGACAATGCCAACCACTGAACGTTGAGTCTTGAAAATTTAGAGGGTATGTTCGTGAAAAAGTGTATACACGCTTTTTTTCAATCGCATCGTAAACCAATTTGTCGGCGTTGGCTAGTTAATACGATGTTAAAACTAAAAACTTCAATACTACTGAACTAAATTACGCTGAAACACAGACGTTTTTTTACGAAACCAGGTAAGCAAAAACACCGGTGAAAGCTAGTAAAATAATATGGACGTAAACGGTTGAAATGAGAATTAAAATAATCTCAACGTTGCCTTTTATTCCGTTCACAACCCCGTAGTGAGCAGTGAGTCTGTGACTCGGCCAGAACCAAGTTGATCTTATGAAAATATTATGTTGCCAAATGGTTGCCAAGTAGGAAATGGTTAAAATGAGGATTAAAATAATCTGAGCTCCAACTTTTAGTCCGTGCCGGATCACTGTGCTACTTTCATTAACAAGTTCACACGTAGTGTGCAGTGAGGCTGTGTGAGCAGTGAGGCTGTCCATGATCTTATGGTGCAATTTTGAAAGCGAAGCGGAGGAAAGGTTCGCAAGCGATGCGTAGATAGAGCAGAGTAAGGTGATTTATGGAAGAAGCCCTTATAACCCCGTAAATGGACTACGGACACTACGTAGAAGGACTACCGACGAAAGTGTGTACCGTAGATATCAATCTTGAGAGTTACGTAGAAATCACTTGAGGACCTCATGTGATATCTATGTAACTCTCAAGATTAGGTTCCTCATGATGAGGTTCTACGACGCGTAGAGTCTACGAATGCCACGATTATCTTGAGAAGTCACCTAGATATATCGTGTACTTACTCGTATTTAAAATAATCACGTAGACGCCGCGTAGAGGGTCTACGAGTAATAGTCTCAGTAGAGATTCAACGATAGACACATAATTTGAACTTGGGAAGTCACGTAGATGCTCGTGAACTTCGTCCTCGTAGAAAAACTACGACATTCGAGACGGCTGGCAGATTTGCCTAGATATTATGGTATATCTAGAAGAATCACGTAAAGGCTGCGTAGAGAGTCTACGAGCGATTCGTAGTAGGAGCGTAGAGGGTCTACATCGCGTGGATAATCTTCGGGGTGTCTCGTTTATGACGCGTAGACATTGTTTATCGCGTAGAATACCTCCTATATCCGCGATGACACTGTGTAGAGTTTACATGAGTCACGTAAGGGGTGTAGAGTAACAGAGATGCGGGCGCTGATTGTCTACTAGAATCTTTTCGCTTTGATGGTGCGATGTAATTATGTTTTTCATATAAGTTAGAGGCGACAGCTGAAGTATCCGAGACCTATGGTTTTTCGTATCCTTGACTTGATGAAATGTCAAGCGCAGCCAGTATCTGGGAAGAAACATCGTTATGTGTAAGTCCAGTAGTGTCCGTCAGGTGTGGGTTATAGCTTCTATGAATACAAATAGTAATAAACTTTATTTTTTTTTACTAGCGGCCGACAAAGTGTCGTTTAATTGCATTCGCTCAGAATCAGCCAGTCGATCACAATATTACGTTACAAACGCCAACGTATTAAGTTTGCATTAGTTTGAGCTTAACAATTTACACGCAAGAGTGAATACAAAATTTCGTAATTGGGTGTGGGAGCAAATAATTAGCTTGCAACTTAAACCTTCGCTAGGTTTAAAAAAATATATTTTTTGTTCTCGTGTACTCCAGTAGCGATAGGTCATTAAAGGTTGGTTACATACAACACTGTACCACTGTACGTTCTGCGGTTTTAGCGGCGGTGGTGGACCAGTTAATCTGTTTGGACTTGCTGTTTTTTTATCTAAAAAAAACCTCACCAAATGTGAAAATTTGTGAGGATGAAATATATGGACTGATAAATGTAATTTAATCACCAATCTAGCTGAAGTTTAGTATGTGTTTATCTATTCTACGTATAGGATAGGAACTATACCTATCCGTTCGGACCTAAAATACCTAAAAAAAGGGCATTGACTAAAATGCGAAGCCATGGACTGCAGACAGTCCCACTTAATCTAATGTGTACCTACCTACTACCTTTCAGATTAGATCCTTTCCTCTTAATTTTTAATTTTTGGGCACCATAATTGGTTTGTAAAATAACTCATGTGTGGGTTAATATTTCATACAGCAATTTCAACATAAGTGGCAGGTACCTTTACTTTTTTTACCTACTAATCCAACATAAAATGTATGTTTAGGATAGATGGTCTATTTGAAGATTACCTTTACATTATTTTATATCATGCCCACTTTGAATTGCAAAGTTTTAAATCAAAAAACAAACATACAAAGTAATTACCAGACTTACCCACTTTTGAGAAATACAATAAAAATATTAGGTATATCTATGATATTTATTGCGATCACCAAATAATTTTATTGTGTTAATATATAATTCACTTCGAATATATATTAATATATATATATTATATAGCTACTCTAACTAAACGTACACAGAAATACTCGTATAATCAAGAAAATAATAAAAGGTACATTTATCAACAAGCTGTAACGCATAATTGGGATAACAAGTATCGTTGTACGCTACTCATAAACAATATAATTATATAGGTAGTATTATCGTATTGTTCGAGCTTTATGGTATACTACTAATATCTACCTGTCTGTAATATTCGTACAAAAGACTTTGATAAAAGAAAATGTGATTTCAGTAAAAAAAAGCAAAGGAAGGTTTCGAAAGGGATAATCCATTTTACAAAGCTCAGCTTTTCTTTTGTAAATAGTTCTTGCATTAAGTAGTTTTCTACATCTTCTAGGAAGAACTTGCGCATAACTCTAAGTAACAGGACACTGTTGCTTGAATAAGCACATGTTCAACTTTAGGCTAAGCGAATCGCGCTCCTACAGGAAATGCAATGAGGCAGATAAAACGACACTTCATTTTCTAAGGGAATAATGTGGACCGCTTTGCATAAGCGCAGTATTTATCTGGGAAAACATATAATAAGCCCTGGTGAATTCGTTGAGCTTTCTCACAAAAAAACTTCTGCAGTTCTTCATAGAGGCAGGGTTTAGTGAGTAACTATAACCGCATCGGTCCAAGGGGCGAGCACAATAGACCAACAACGGTCTGTCGCATTGTCATCAAAGTCACAAATCGATAATAAAAAAAATATAAAATCTCTATCTTGCAATATAAGCACCTACACCACAAATTTTTAATTACCAAAAAAACTTAAGTGGGCAATGCAGAAGGGGTACTACGTTATATTTTTTCTGTGCAGAACTGACAGAATTTTGGATTTCTATAAAATGATAGTGACAGCGGGGCGAGTGCGGCGCCCGAGCCGAGCTCTTGCGAGCTGGCTGTCCTGTGTCGCAGTTACATCTGCGGCCAACTTATTAAACTACCATTCGAAAGAAAAAACTACCTGAAGCCTTTTGTCTTGAGGCTCTGATATTCGATGACGAGAAAGTAAGGTGCAGAATCTCTGTCTCAAAGACAAACTGTAAATTTAAGTATTGTATTTTAACCCATTGATTGCCCATAATTTAAATTCTGTAATTTAAACTGGTCAGTGCGTAAATAAATATTTATTGGTCAAATAAAATTTCATTGGTTAAAGAGAAACCGGAAATGTAACGCTCATTTAATATAAATGGAAAAATCATAAATTGAGATATTTTTTAATTATCATTTTCGGGATGTTATAGAGTAGCTACTACCTTGTTGAAAATGTACAAAATAAAAAATTCAAAAGTTTGCGAGAATGGATAGATAGTCGTTTAATATTTTGTAGCGTCCTTGACTTGGTTAAATTTTTATTTTTATCGCTAGTAAAGTTATTTTAGTGCTATTTTAAGTTTCTACCTCTTTGTTTTATCAGTTACTAGCTGGTGCCCGAGACTTCGTCTGCGCAAGTATCTTTATAAATTGTAGCCTATGTATTATTCTGATGTATAAGCTATATGATTGTAAAGTTTCATTAAAATCCATTCGATAGTTTTTACGTGAAAGAGAAACAAACATCCATCCATCCATCCATCCATCCATCCTTACAAACTTTCGCGTTTATAATATTAGTAGGAGGATAGTAGGAAGTAGGATAGTAGGATGTAGATATTAGTTTTTTGTGGAAAAAAAGTAATTTTGATAATTTATAAATTAAAAAAAAGTCTATGACAAATTACCGCAAGATGAGCAAGCAGTTCGCTCGTTCTGAATTCGCACCACTGAATCCTTCAATTACAAAATGAAATAAACTTCCCTGAATATTAGAGTTTTAATATATCTCGCAGGACAAAGAAAATGTTTTTTTATTCTGCTTATTACTTCCACTTCTTTGCAAAATAACACCGCAAGATTAGAAAATTATGCATTACATTGCATTATTACGAGTGAGCGAAAATATTATGATCCTGCCTTTAGAGAAATAATATTCGCGTACCTACTACGTATATACCATATTTTATCTAATACCTACTTAAATTTAGTACATTATACTCTCTTTCGTTTACCTAGCTTGGTACTTGGTATTCACGTGTGTTTAATGTGGTTTATACAGAAAAAAAGCAATTCTAGCGCTTTTCGTGCCTTCATCAATTATAAGTAGCAACAGGACAGGACCGTCTTTTCGGCGTGAAGAATATATGTAAATAGTATCATTATTACATTACATACATAGATTAATAACGGTGTTCCTGTAGAACACCAAGATAGACAGTATCAAATCAAGATAGAGTCGTAAGACAGAACCAAAAAATTTCAGACACCTCGTCAATAAAAATGAAAATGGAGAAATTTCAGTTTTCTTTTTACTATAGATATATAAAACATTCACACACTCACACCCCTGCACTAGGATTCCCTGTGTCGCAGGTGGCATGGACACATACAACACATCACAACATCCAAGACCCGAGAACAAACATTTGTGTTCGTCACAAATATTTGCCCCGGCCGGGGATCGAACCCGGAACACCAAGCTTCGTAGGCAGGGTCACTACCAACTAAGCCACGGTGTCGTCTATATATATTAAAGATGAAAAGTTTATTAAAGTCTAGTAGTTTTAAAATTTATAATATAATATTTATAGCCCTGTTACTTCTCTTTTTCGAAAATTTGCAACGGACCAAAATGTACTAGAAGTTAGTCAATGTGGCTCTCTTTTTTGGGCACATTTACCAATGTACTACAATGTGTAGATTCTGTGATTACATATAACACCTACTATGTACGTACTTAGCCTCGCATAAGCTCGCATACCTCAGCGGCTGTCGTCGTTTGTAAGTTACGCATTGAATACATAATGGATACAGAATGGTAATAGGTATATACAAATATTATTCAAACTTCGTTTCATTTAAGTATGTTTGTCTGGCTAAACCTTAACTATGGTACATAATATTACTTATTCTTTGGCTTAACTGCACATTTCAGAAAACGAACAAAAACACAGTAAAATAAAAATGGAACGTAGCATTTTGGCTATAAGTGGCAGTTTTTAGCAATTCATGAGTGGATCGGGACAAAATTGGCACTTCAGAATCTTGAACGACTTTTGAGAGAAAAAAGTTTCAAACTACATTTTGAAACCAAATAACATTGAGTGAGCGTACAAACAGAATAACGGAGACGAATTCTGTATGTCCTAGTTCTGCACCAAATTGCAATAAATGGAAAACCAATTTTCAAGTTTATTGATCAACAATGTTGAACAGTAAAAGTGTTGAATATTTGCCTGGTGACAAAGGTATTGAAGTTTAACCGAATTCGAAAAAAGAGGAGGTTATCAATTCGTTTGAATGTTTTTTTTTGTGATTTTAAAAAATCTTTTTTTGTTGGAGATGATATAGAAATAGAAATTTCATCAAAATCGGTTAAGTACTTTAGTTTTTATTTAAAAATAACCGAAAAAAATATGTCGTCGAAGTAAACGAAATTGCGTGTTTTGCTTTCTTGTGACTTTCCAGTGGTGTTAACGGTCACTAAAACAGTCCAATTGAATTCGGTTGTCTATGTTTTTGTAAAACCTTGATTATCCACAGAAACTCTAAAGACTAAAGTATACATCAATGCTCGAGAATTGGAATTACCAAAAAACGGCATAGAACTGAATTCATGTAACGAAAACTTACCCAGTTTTTTTTTATTTAATTTATAAAGATCATCGACCTCAATTTTCAAACGAGGCGAGTAGGTACTTCATTTTTTAGAAATGGGGAAAATTGTGCGAACTATTGTGAGAAACACGATGATAAGACACAAACACCCATTGTGCATCTACCCATTTACCGTGCAAGTAGCGCCATTGTCTTGCGAACCACATACAACGCTTTGGTAAGTTATTATGACGCTGAATACTAGCAGTGCACATTCAGCGAAAAGAGAATGAAGGCGTTCCCAATTCACAATAACTCGATCCATCAATCATCCATACCTGACGACACGGATAGTCGAATGGCAAGTGACAAGTGTATTTGACTGCCACGCCTGGTGTCGCGGGTTCGATTCCCGCTTCAGGACAAACATTTGTTTTATGAACATCGGTGTTTGTCCAGAGTCTGGGAGTTTTCTATGTATGTATTAAAAAAATAAGTATTTAAGTATTCTATCAGCCATCTGGTTCCCATAGTACAAGCTCTGCTTAGTTTAAGGCTAGATTATGGCAGTGTGTGAAATGTCCAAAAATATTTATTTATTTATTTATACCATAAATAGCGACAATCAATAGTTAGATTTTCTAAATCTAATAGATTTATGATGGATACAGTTAAACCATATCTAAAGAATAAATAGTAAACTGTGACAAATTGTAAACCACCCCTACATATTTATTATATGCCACTTCAATTAATTTAAGTAGAATATTCATCAGATTATGATATATTATTACCTCTGTACTCCAGCAGGTACTCTCCTACAATAAGTAAATGTATACCTAGATTAAGATTCTGAAATAAATCATTCATTCATTCATTATATAAATTTTATTAAATTATTATTGTTGCAATTTTTGACAAAAAGGAGGCGGTAATACGTACGTACTTGTTTCTCTGTCGTTTAATACTGCTTTACTTATGCATGGGTAGTAACGTAATCTAGTTATAATAAATGTAATTATGTTAGATCATATGATAAAAATAATATATTTCTTTTAATTAGCCTTTTACCTTGTACGCCGAATGTTTACTGAACTCAATGAATTATTGCTAGAGAAAATAATTTAAATTCCGCATGCAACATCATGATTCTAAAACATTATAATTAAATTACCTCTTCGATAATTCTGACAGTAATAAATAAACACAAATACTCTACTAATAAATGTAATTCAATAATATTAATTTTGATTAAGTTATCCACACTGACAAAAAATATTATTCTTTCTATACTTCACTACTTAACGTCTAAAGCATAACTAATATTGATTTTAAACAGACTAATTATAAAAGTTCTACCTCGTTATGGTTAAAAGGAATTTATCATTAATAGCCTGACCATTACCTGGCAATGCGGCATCGTCAACGCTATGCAATCCATGACAGGACAGCCAATGTTGAATTAATAATCCTCATAATAAATGATCCACAAACCATCGTCGGAACTGTACCAAAAGCACAAAAAAAATATAGAGTAGGTGCTACGTTTGATATTTTTGATTAGTTGACAATTGACTCCTGCAACTTCGTCTGAGTTGCACTTTCAGCTAAAGACGAACACATCCTCCAAATTTCAAATCTCTACGTAGAGTGGTTTGGCCGCTGCGTTTTGCCTGGCAGAAATCTACATCTAGACTCAGGACAAACAACGATGTTCATCGCACAAATGTCACACATGCCACTCGACCATCCATGTCGTCGCATTATTATTAATTATTGGTCGAATGTCACTATTTATTATTACGTTCTTTATGCTTTGTATTTGTATTTTATGTACTCACAGATCCCTTTATTTTGGCATTGCTTTTTACGTTGTATCTCTATCTCTCTGTAGATGTATGATTGTCATACATGCAACGCCTGAGACATACCTCCAAAAGAAATCCATCCACGATTAGAAAAGGCATCAAGATACAAACAGGCTACTAAATTATAATTTTCTTTAAGCTTTTTATGTTTTTCCCGAATTCCCAATTCAATACCACAAGATAAATGGGAACAAAGAATATATTTATAAGCCTCGCGAGCTTATTTATGTGGTAAAGCTACGATCTTATATAAGTATGTACTATAGATAAATAAGAAGACTACTTTCCCCGTGTTATTTCTAGGACAAGAGCCTATTTGGATTTATTTATTCTCTAGCATCGAAAGAAATATTATTTTTGCTGGAAGCGGTCATTGTGTAAATTTGTTAACCGAACACTACAAGGTTCTGGGCAATATCGACGCTTGCATGAATGATGGCCACACTGAACGAACCGAGACCATCCGAGACGAAGAAACCTTACCCACACTGTACTGTTATTTTTACTCATCGAGTTGCAGTGTTACTAGCTGCAACTTTTTTATTTCCAACTTTTAATTTTGTACCATATTGCGGGACAGATTAATTACCAGCAAAACCCAAAACAAGACTAAGTTTTTTGGGATAAAATACGTACCTACGTACATATATTTTATTAGTGTGTAATAAGTAGGTAGGTAGGTACGATAATACCTACTTAGTTCAGGGAAAACGTTTGAAAGGATCAATGGACGGCAACAAAGACATCATTAAGACATGTGCCTCTTTGTAGAGACGTAAGTAAAAGCCGGAATAATCGTCAATTTTGTTAGATTTAATTTTTTTATAAATAAATTACTGACTGAAATACATACATTTTTTATGTAAACATTAAATAAATACTTACCGTTATGAAGGCTACAAGCGCCGCTACGAAAATACGAAGTTTTTTTGCATCAAAAGGGTTTAAAAGTCGGTTCTGGGCATCACTAGCCAGCTGTCCGTAATAAAGGAAACGGCCCGTGCGAACTGAACCTTGACAAGAAACTAACCGTCCTGGGAATCAAATTATTACAGAAGGTTTGCTCCATTTTGCCCATGGCTGGCCGTGGAACGATTTTGTATACTACTCGTAGGGTAAAAGCTTGCGTACTTCGCTTTACGAATGGTTAATATTTAGTTTGAAATTTTTGTTTCCATTCACTAGTAGGTATTACCTGAGAACCGTTTGACTATTTTCTAGTGTCAAAGGTTTGTTCATTATTATTAATTATTATTTTAGTATTTTGTTTTATTGTGTTATTTAATCGTTTTTTTGTTTTTTTTATGAGTTTATTCTTCAGATGGCTGATCATTCCCTAGAATGTTACGTTTATTAACATACACCGTTGGGAGGCGTACCCTGCGTTTCAACACAGTTTACACAGTGCCAGATATTCTGCCGCAAAGCAGTAATGTGTTGGCATTACTGTGTTCCAGTTGGAAGGGCACTGTAAGTGAAATTACTGGGCTTTCTTACGGTGGAGTTCTTAAGGTGGATCAGCGCTATAGCCGTGTTGCACCGGCCTATGGGAATCAAAGCCCTCCGTAGCACTGTTCTAGTTATGGGCAGGCGTGTTCTCTTACCACTAGGAGAGCGCCTAGCTAGTCTCGTCACTTGTTTACATAAAAAAATACACCAATTTCCCACAAAAGGTTTTAAATACACCCTAAGCCAAATAAACCCTATCTACAGGTATAATTAATGTCAAATATCACCCCAATAGATGTTTAAAAGTTAAATTACCAAGTACCTTCTTACCATAGCTTATAAAGTACCTACATGGGTAAGAGTACCTTTATTGAATTTCAGCTCCAGAACAAAGAAAATACAATACAAGATCATACAAAGGAAATTACGTGTGTATGGAACGCCGAGCGCCTGGATTTGCACTATTATTACATTTATTACAAATGCGAAAGCTTGTTAGAATGGATGGATAGACGGATGTTTATTACTCTATCACACCGAAACTAGAATAGACGGATAAATATGAATTATTATGAAATAAAACAAAATCTATATAATCTACTTTTCATCCCGAAGCCGCGCAAGCAGAGCAAGGGCAGATGCTAATTATTATTTTTTAAATAAAAGAGTCGAGATAAACTAAGCGCGTTCCAAGTTGGTAAGAGATCACGCTTACCCTTGACCTGAACATAAATGTATGATATAATGTGTCATTTTGCATTTGCTATTTACGTCTGTATTTATTTTGTTATTATAGTTAAACATAAAACATAAACATTCACACACTCATACCCCTGCACTAGGATTCTCTGTGTCGCAGGTGGCATGGACACATACAACACATCACAACATCCAAGACCCGAGAACAAACATTTGTGTTCGTCACAAATATTTGCCCCGGCCGGGGATCGAACCCAGAACACCAAGCTTCGTAGGCAGGGTCACTACCAACTAAGCTACGGTAAGTTATATGATTCCCAAGTTCCCATAGTACAAGCTCTGCTTAGTTTGGGGCTTGATGGCGTTGTGTGAATTTTCTTTATTAATATATTTTTATTTATTAGTATTAAACGATTTTTTAATCAATTATCATTATTATTTGTATACCTACGTAAGGTATGTATTAGTTTATTTTATAAAAAGATAAAACTAGTATCTAAGTAGTCGAATTTTAATGTAAAAACCTTGTAACTCACTAAGTGTGCGCCGTCTATCTCATCTCCAAATATATTCTTTCCTTGCCGGGTTGCCTGGAAGAGATCGCTTACAGCGATAAGGCCGCCCCTTGTACTACCTACCTTAAGGCCTTTGTTTTCTTGTTCTATTGTTTTACTCTTGTTTTGTTCTATTTGGTGTACAATAAAGTGTTCATCTATCTGTAACGTATAACGTAAAAAAACGTAACGTGTAACGCGCGTTGAAGTTTTTTGAACGCTGTAGCATTTCGTAGCAAGACCGTAGCAGTCGTAGCATCATTTTTTTTTTATCATGTTCTTTATTTTAAAACCACATTTTTATTATGTCACTTTTTTGTCTGTCTGTCTGTCTGCCTGTCGTGCCGGGATCTTGCGACTCCAATTTCGAGCACTTTCCGATTAGCTATCTGGCTGAAACTTTCAGGGTAGCTCACAACTCACTGACAATGCATTCTAAAGCAATAAGAAACCGCCTTAAAAATAAGCGAGACAGAGCTAAAGCATAAAAATCTCGATTTTAGATTTTTAATGTACATTTCTTGTTTTATGTTTTTTTTTTCACACACGCTATGGACTCCTACAACACTCGTGGTGTCGCAGTACGGTGACTATGGGTTAAAACCCTTTTTAAGTGGTAACAATTACTTACAAGACCAAAAAATATAGGACTTGGAAAAATTACATGAATAAAACAGCTGAAAGTACCTACTGAGGTGAGACGGCTTGTGAACGATGTCGGGCTGACCTCAACTAAATGAGTTAAGGGTATGGCAGATTGATAATAAATCAATAAATCAAAACATGGCTTTAACAAGATTCTTAGGTACAACTTACATATAATAAAATAAAATCAGTTCCCACATGAAATAACCCAGATCTTGGCATAAGGGAAAGCAATGTTCCCTTGACACTTTCATTGAAAATAGATGCCGGTACATTTGATCCTCGCTCTAAGTGTGTCACGAGCCCAAACTCAATTCTAGGCCAAACTATGTAGGTAATACTTTATTCCTAGGCTAAACTAGTTCACATTTCAGGGAATGTGATTTAAATATGTATAAATGAAGGGCTTAGAGTAAGGAATGTATGTACATATGTTTTGCTCGTAACCCGTAACGCGAGAAATTAATTAACTATTTTGTACATTCGACTTGCTGATCCATCATCATTATGCATCATGTATGAAATGAGCCTTAAATAGGAGATAAGGCTTCGCGCAAAGTCCCTCCCTCCTAATTCCGGAAGTAATTAATTTTAAATAGCAATCGAGCGAGTCAAATACGTATTTCACTAATTTTGATACAGTATGAAGATTTTTGACAAGCGTATTTTTATCGAAGCCGTCACAAAGAAGTCAACAGTTTGTATGACGTTCTTTAAAAATCTCATACAAACTTATAAACCTTATAAATTTTGGTGATACTTTAAGCGCGGATTGATGATTTTTCTGTTTTTTGTTTTGTATGACATAGATAAAGTAACAAAGTGAATAGATAGCGTGAAAGCTAAACAAATATAAAAATGCGAGTAAATAAAGATGGATTGGTGTTTGTAACTGTTTTACGTCGTGTCTAAAACTAAGTTTGGAGTTACCTGAAATGCCAGATAAGGCTATTTATGTCCCGGTACCACGTTTATTTTTATTCTTATAATAACAAATATGTTTAAACAAATTTTACTAGCAAGCCCATGACAACACTGCTATGCAAATAAATGTAACATTGCAATGCTAATACCTATATGTAACACTGCTTAGCGCTCGTTCATTTAAAATGGCCAGTATCGAAAGCCAGTAAGGTCACTACTAGCTTCGGTGCCTTTCATGCCGGAACACAGTAATACTTGCACATTACTGTTTTTGGAAGATACTCGTTTATGAGACTTTTATCATTAATCGTTACTAAACCTACTGCAGCCTTCTTTATACAGCACTGGGCTGCTATTAGGTTTCTTGATGATGACAATCATGAAAACTGTCCTGTAGTGGCTGCAGGTCGGTCAACAAAAGCTGGCGCTGTCAAAGTACTCACACTAATGCAATTTCACTACACTGACTAATTTAGGATGATAATTTTGACAGATCATAATAGGGACACTCCGCGCACTTATTCACAAACGCACGTGTGTGTACTGTGTATGTTGTCTATGCCAGCTTTTGAAAATAAACATGTACCTACCCTTATACTTTTAACCGTTATATTTATGTTTTATTAAAAATTTTCAAAAATGTGTTATATTAAATAAATAACCGTGTTGATTACGGAAAGGCAGCTACTCATTCAAGTAGAAAAACGTTAACGAGGACTGTTTGGTATGCACTTTACTATAAAACATGCACGTTTGACAGGGTGAATTGTATAATTATATTAATTATTGACACGGAAAGTAGGCAACTGCCCGCCGTGGATCAGAAAACTGGTAGTGGTCTTGCAAACGATGCAAAAAGAGGGATGTTTATTTTGAAGAATATTTCTTTAGGTGCACTGAGCAAAATATTTCGTGGGGAGTGAATTGGACTGGGCTACTGGGCTCCCAATGCTAGGGTAACTATCAAACTGTGAACGTCGTAGTAAAAATAGTTGTATCTCGTATTATTAAGTTTTCACTTCTGCCTTGCGGTTTTGAGCACACAACTTTCTATAAAAAGGTGATTTTTTCGAAATGTTTCTAAGCTAAGTATACTTCATGTTTATCATTTGACAGTCATCTCCTAGTTTTTTTTAAATATGTAAACTTTCGTCCGCTGTTAGTTTTTAGTAGGTATAATACCTATTTATAAAAAATATACTCGATATGAACACCAATATATTATGTTTATCTCTTTACCTATTAACTTACATGTTAAGATTTGATTCAATTCATTTATTTGGTTCATTAACAAAATTTACATGGTGTCGTGCATTTCCTAACTCTATATTCAACATCTGTAGTGAGTTACAGTCGCAAAATATAACCTACAAATTAAATGACTATTTAACAATTTTTTATTTTGTATCTAGAGCTAAAACGCTAGATCGTAAGAAACCTCACTATACTTGTCTCCAATAACTTAAGTAAGTAATGTAGCGTATCGTACACTCTCTCGACACTTCCATTTTTTCGTGACCTTAATTCCGTGGTAGCCTGTAGCCACTGTAGTGACTGAAGTCACAGAATAGTACAGTATGCTCTAGTTTGCACGTGATAGTATGCACATAAATACATTATGTAGGTACCATGTAGTAGGTATGTTGTAAAAACATTTCAAAGGGTGATTTTTCGCGGCAGGAATTTTACGCTACAGTTATTTCAGGTAGCGGCAAATTTCATATTTTTTGAGAGCTCGACGAAGCTGCAAGATAGGGTCGGGCTATGTGGAAGCATTTATTGATAATTATAAAATGCGTATACAAATTATAAACTATGAAAAGTATTTACTTACTTACTGTATTTTTGATAACGTATAAAAACAAATTAAAATACGCATTCCATTTCACAGAATAGTTTTGTTGTGTCAATGTGTATTAATATGATGAAAAATTTATGTATGTATGTAGTATAATTTTAACGACCTCCATTTTAAACTTAAGCTTTGTTAATGACCCATATATATTAATTAAATTAGGTTATTACCAGTGGCTTTGGCTTGGAAAAATACAAATAATTACCAATCCCTTTTCTAGATTTCTATCTAAAGCCATTGGTACATAATTTTATCCCAGTCGTATTAGTACTTTTGGCTTAATTTGGCCAAATATCTTTTATTGTTAATATATTTAACTAAAATCTATTAAAAATATTATAAAGTTACTGTATAAATTAGGTATTAAGGTAAAGTATCCAACCCATCCTACTGATTCTTCGTTTAGGCTGATAATAAAAACTTATAACAAGGCCCTGGAGTTCAATTCCATTTGGTATCCTCGAAACTTGAAGTCAAACTTTGTATAAGTTTAAGCTTATTGAGCTGAGCGGGCACTCCATTAAGAATTTAGCAATGCCTTTCTCGCTATCCTAAACTCTTTAGCTAAGTAGTTCATACCTAATGAACCTTACAGTAGCTGTATTACGAAATTTTTGGGCAATCGTCACAGAAGTCTACTGTTGTTCTACAGTCAACAAAAAACATACAAACTGATAAGCCTTTTGTTACGGCTTTATAACGAATAAAAATAAAAATACGCTTGTTAAAATTCTGGCACAAAATGCACATTTGGTATAGTACATTTTTGAATATATTCTTTATCTGTTAACTGAGTAAAAAAAAAAAAAAAAGGATCGGTCATGTTGTTACTAGGTTAGGTACAACAACCTCACGGAATGTTTTAGTAAAGTATATTTTTTGGTTTGATATGTGAAGGAAATTGCGTAAAACTAGTTTCCCTATTGTTTACGCCCACATATCAAAACAAAAAATATACTCAAACATTTCGTGAGGTTGTAGTATCAAAATGACCGAGCCACTTTTTTTAAATGTATACCTACTCAGTCAATTAATGTCTTCAAAAATGTACAAATATGCAAGCGAGATATTGGCGCGCGGGATTCTGTGCCACAGAATTTGATTCTGGCTACAGGAACCTATACAGAACTAATTTAATCTGTGAATGCCTAGTGCCAACGGTGCCAACGCAGCACCACAGAATATCACAATAGTGGTCATTGTTACAGAATAACAGTAGTGTGTATTATAGTAAAGCCGCGTGCACACCTGCATCCGAACCGGTTTCACTCTCTAGCCTCTCGAGCGAACAAGCCCCGCGTCGACAACGTTGCCTAATTTACCTATTCAAGCGTGTATTTTGTTAGCCACCTCCTCCATCGATTGTAAAGCGATGTTATAATAACTAAACTAACCGTTGCCCACGTGGTTTAGAAATGAAATGTACCGAGCCTTTATCGTTTTAAACAGAGTTTCAGCTAAATCTAACTAAGAATCTAGACGCTACTATGGCGCAAACACCATCTATATAACTTTATAGCCTATCTTCACATAATTTTGCTTTTATATTATATGAACCTATTCATTTACTATACGACCACATTGACTACCACAAAGCAAAGAAGATAAACTACTAGGTATTAAATATATTGTTCTTGTCTAGGCAAAAGGCATTTATGTAACTTAGGATTTAAATAAGGATACAACTTAGGTACAAGCCTTTGATTATGTAAGTAGATAGTAAATAATCAAAAGTACAAGAGTTGATCGCATGTGGAATTGTAGACTAAACACTCGTTCAGAGAATTATTTTAGATTTAGTAGTTATTCAAACAATGTAAATAATAATACCTTGTTAAAGAGGGGTTTAATTGATTCAACCATACAGGTACCTACTTATCTTTTTTAATTATTATCAAGTAAGTACTTACCTTTTGAATTATCAAAGCAATACCTAAACAAATCCCGATTCGAGAGTGAATGAAAATCATCGTGTTTACCCCTTATTTTTAATCCCAAACGTTAAATCTCTCACTTGGATTCGTCCGGCTCAGCAAGATAAAAATATTGCCACACAGGAAAAGAAGGCAAAGTTTTGCTAAGTTAACTGAAACAACAGTTTTAGTTTTCTACAGGAAGCTCGAGATCAAAGTTACCTAATGTTTTAATGGGTTTTACAGTGTTGTTTATCCAAGTGAAGTTAAGTCTAAGGTCTAAGGTACCTATATGTATTATTATTATTTTTTTATTAATAATTTCGGCTTTAGTGACACTGCGACCGTTATCGGTCTATTGTGTTCGTACCTATATGTAAGAATATACATAATTTAATCTTGGTGCTAGCCTCCTACGTAGGTAGGTAGTTATGTATCTGTTACTTTACATAAATAGTTAGAAGATGACTAATGTACTAATATAAGAACTAATTAAAAGTCAGTTACCCAAGTGAGTAGATGCTAACTTAGTCAATGATTTCATTCATTTCAAATTAACTAAGTAGGTTGGTTGTGGTACCACATGTTATAGATATGTAGGTATAATAAAAAAAGGTACTCACATAAATGTTAATTCGACATTAATTACGATTCTGCGATGTATGTTAGTTACAGTTAGTACATCTATTAGGTATGTATTTAAAAAAAAAAAAAAAATTACAACTTCACGCAGGGTTGCCATGATTAAACCAAGTGTTTTTAATGGCCTAAACTCAAAGAAAAAAAAACATAAAACAATTTAAACTGTTTGTTATATAAAATAAAAAAAAACTATTTTTTTTCAAACTCTGACATTACGATTTAACTTTGTAAGAAAACAACCAGGTAATAAAACAGCACGGCTTCATCTGTCAATCCAGCCTTAAATAAAAATCCAAATGTTTTTAACCCTGAGTTGCACACTACCGTATTGTATTCACCCACCTTCCCCTCGCGATACAAGCAGTTAACTCACACATACGCAGCGTGTACCTGGCCGCCGTTGTTGATACAACGATACAACGGCCGAGAGCCGAGACGCCACGTTCAACAAGCTAAACCAAGCAAGGTGACTCAGAAACTTATGCTGCCTCTTACCTGAGCAAATCAGTAGCAGCAGCACCGATGGTGAAAGCCATTTCAACTCCATGTTGACAAAACAACTTTCTTTCTTCTCAACTTAACTTAGCGCCCATCACAATTTTTTTAACATTCCATACGGTTTATCCACTTCACTTAGACCACATCACACAAACATTTTACTATCTTCAAACAATCCACAGGTATAACCCTATATAGCACACACCAACTTAAAACGTTCTTCCCATAGTTAGTAAAACTTTGGCGCGGTAATACGGGGCGAGTATACGGCACGGTTACGTACAGACGGGACAACGGTTGGCCCAGAGCTGAGTGAGTTTATTTCAAATCACAAACTCGTTTCAAGTCGTATGCGGGCGTCGTGCGAGAGCGAGGGAGACAACAGAAACGAGCGAGAAACAGGTCCGGTGTAGCGAGAATGGAGTGGCACTGGTAGCTCGAGCTATAAAGTTAACTGGCATATTTTTCGCTAGAGGGCGCAATGTCGCTTGACAAAATGCTTAGCTGTGCAGTAAGTTAGAACTAAGTTTCTATAAGTTCAAGGATTTAAAAATACAGTCTAGGTTATACTAGTAATAACTATGTGCTTAGAATCAACTTATATAGAATTTTTTATTCTTCATTTTACGTATTATTACCTGTTATCGTTGCTAAGGTATAAAATTATCGTTGCTCTACCTAGTTCTAGTTCTAGTCCCAGCAGTGGGAACATCAACGGCTGATTCTGCTACCTACACTTATTTTACAGAAATTTCGAAACTAAATCACAGTTTTCTCTCAGCAGCATGGCGCGCTTGCAGTACCCGGTGCCATCCACATCGTGTGCAAGAACATGAAATAGTTGCTCTATTTTCATGGTGCCGAATACCGCTGCCGTTGTGCCATTCCTGCATCGGAACTGTGCCGTTATGGTGACTTGATGACCTTTAAACCTTAACGCATTTTAATTGGATTTTATGGATTGGATGGTAAGTATTAAAAAAAAAGGATTGAGTATTATTTTCGATACAGTTTATTGCTTGGAAATTCCATTTTTATACGAAATATTGAATACTTTTTGTAAATACTTCCTTAGGAAAATTTTATCCTGGGCATCCTATCTACCTACATACCAACCTACAACCAGAATTGTCCGTTACCCATTTGTATACTTAGTTAATTTTGTAAAAAAGTAAGTGTAATCATACCTTTAAAATTATTTCATTAGGTAGCAGTTATATGCCCGACTGGATCTAAAACAGAACGTCTCCCATAAGCCTGATTTATGTTAATTATTATTTTCGAACGCAAACAGAATATTTATGTATAATAAATTAATGTAGTACATCATACCTGGTTTGCCAGACAGGAATTTTTATTATAAAAAATATCAAAATAGGCATAAAATGAATAATTATTTTTACCAAAAGTTCGAAGATGCTTATGAAATCAGGCTAACGAGGCTTTCTTCATCAGATAATCAGAAATACTTATGTATTTTGGTATAAACCTGTCCAAAATTGTTCAAGTCGAGAGCTTTTGTATTACACTTGTAACACAGAGAAATAAGATTACGTAGTATCTTGTAGGAATACAAAAAGACAACAAAGCGGCTTGCCAACGGCCGCCCGCCCCGGTCGCTAATATATACGAGTATATTCGTGGGCGCGGGCGGGCGGGCGTCGCGTTGCCATTAGCAAGTTGTAAAACAAAGAGGATTTTGAAGACTGTCTTGACCCAGAGGACTATAACAAGTAACAAAAGACGTACTTACTTACCTACTCTAAATATCATCATCGCCCTGCCCTTATCCAACACTAGGCGGGGTCGGCACAACATGTCTTCTTCTTCCATTCGTCTCTATCAGCCGTCATCTCTGTACTCACTCCTGCTTTGTTCATATCATACTCTAAATATATTTGTACAAAATGCCTACATACTTTTTTAATTATTATTATTCAGACTGTGTGAAACATGTGTATAATTTCTGAAACAAAGATTTATTTTTATTTTATTTACTGATTAGATTTTTTATATTACCGATGTACGTAAATCACATACTCGAACAACCCAAATATATTTTTTTTTTCAAAGAAATAAAAAACTAGGCCATAACAATCAACGACCCATATTATGAGGTTGTCATAGTAGATCATAATGGATTCAATATATATGGTTTTTAAAAAACATTATATTCAGTAAACACAGTTTACGGCTTCACCTGGGTTCTTTAACTTATGGAGTAAAGGATAGGGTAAACATATTTCTGGTGCTTCTTCTTCTTATCGCATAACTAGTTCTCTCGAACCAGTGTGTTGTAAGGATTTAAAGTGCGCCTCGATGAGGCTCCTTTCTTGCATTTGACATGTTATGTTTTTCGAACTTTTTAGACATGCCCGGTTTCCTCACGATGTTTTCCTTCACTGTTAAGCACGTGTTTTTTTGAACAGATAAAACCATTGGTGTACGACCGGGTTCGAACCTACGATCTACAGATCGAAAGTCGGGGTATTAATAAAACTCGGCCAACACGGCTTACTTTTTTTTCTGGGCCTGAAAAAAGTATACACTAGCTAGGTATTCACATTATGTTACAAACATTTATGCTGTTTTATGGTTGAGTTTGTATCAATCAACCATCAATATATACTTACCTATAAAAGGCTTGGACCTGACTGAATTCAGTAATTCGGATTCAGACATCAGACTGACAGACAACGTACAGGCCAAACCGCTGAATGTAGAGACTTAAAACTTGGAGGGCATATTCGACAAGAAGTGTAGGCGCGTACTAAGAAAGGAATCTTATTAATTCGAATGCATGCAAAGTTGCGGGCGTCAGCTAGTTAAACATATTTATGAGTGTCCGATACCTAAATGCTAACAAAACCTGGTTATAAATTATGTTATACAATACAAGAGTTCCGCTATAATTCTTTCATCCCCCGTTACACAAGAAAAGTTTTTGGTAACCTCCTATTTCCCTGCACTGCAAACCTAATTTTTTCCTTACTCCTATTGCTTAACCGTAATAAAAGTTATGATGTTTATTATTCAAGTAGGTATAAAAAAGAAAATAAATTTTAAAGACGGAACATCTCGTAATGGGGAAATATCGTGTTCCGTTTGCTATTTTTTCTTATTAAGTAAATTACATTGTTTCATTACATTAATATCTGATACTCTCTAATCTAATAAATGGGATTGGGAAAATTGATATTCATCAAAATTGGTATTCCGACGTTTTTTTCCGATCTTAAGTTATAAGGGTGTATTTCTTGGAGTGCGATAGAAAATATTTTTTTTTATATTTACCACAAGATTTCAAAAACATCTTATTGAATCTGCCGTTTGCATAATATCACATTGAAAATGAATGAATGTGTAACTCTTGTACTGGAAAAGAACATTGACAATAAAAATAATATAAAAACTGCCTATCAACAAATTATATAAATATATTTAGTTACTAAATATATTTATATACTATATAGTTACTATATATTTATATAGTTACTAAATATATTTATATAATTTGTTGCTATATATGGATTTCCGCAAAGTAACGCCTGAATCAATCAAATATCTAAAAACTGCCTACTTAGCGTATGGTAGTATAACCGGCGGATCTGTTTTGAAACCTGTACTGAAAAAAGAAATCATTCATCGATTCCGAGTATTCCAACCTATGGACGAAGATAAATTAATTATGTAACAACCATTACTATAGGTTGTATACTTCTATATATCTTAATACTCTGTGCTATAGGCTAGTTTTCTGAGTTTCTATAAAGTACGTATTTACTTACATTCTTAATAAATTTTAACTTGTAAAAAAATAACATTATTGACCTACTCATTTAGGTAATTACATAACTGTACTATGTATTAAGTAAGAAGGTATAAAAATAATCGTAGCTTGATCCAAATAAGGTAGGTATCTACCAATTTACAAAAAAGTTATGACAATTACGATTATGACATTATTATTATGTAAGTAGGTATAAAAAGTAATCGTAGTTGGATCCAAATAAGGCCCCAATTATAAGAAAGTTATGATATTAAAGTAAACCAGTTACAAAACTTTTAATGTCGGATTTGTACCTCTAGGTAACCTTTAATAACACGTGTGTCGAGCGTGGGTGTGGAAGCGAATGATAAAATCATGGAGTAGATATTTACCTACACCTACTTACTAATATCTAATTATATGAAGGTTTTTAGTAGTACCAGTGAAGTTCCATCTGTCACCCTATCAGCAACGGTGGGACAGATAGAACTTTTTTGTCCCATATGTCACCCTAGGCGGACTGAGCAGGGTGACAGATGGGAATAATTCAAAATTACAGGCTTTTGAGACTGACCATCTAAAGCACTTCGCGCACTAGACGACCACGAACAGTCGTGTTTGGTAGTCGGCAGTTTGCAGTTGGCCGTTGCGGCTAGGGCTTGCTATCCAGATATCCGAATTTGGATATCCTTCCCATTTTAAAATCCGGAAATGAAGGCAACAGTATTCGATAATATATATCTATCCATCCATCACTCTAAACTGTATTTTATGATACAGGCAGAACTAGTTATAATAAGAGCACGTATGAATAAGCTATTGGACACTTTATTTAAAATATTTCCCTGAATTGATAGAAATATTTTCGAGCTATGTTATTTAATGGACTAATTCGACTCTATTGGTAATAATATTAGATTACATTAATTAAAAAAATCTAAATGTCAGTTCTATTTACTGTTAAAATATGTTTAGAACTCCAAAAAATTAAAACGAAATAATTAATATGCACTAAAAATATAAGTAGGATAGAAACAATTACCTACAATAACACAAAACTAAGATCATTCTTGAACTTGTTTCGATTAAGCCGCCGACCATTCCCCGCCTTGAAATAACTTATTTCGGGGGTTGTAATTAAATTATGAGTATCCCTTTGGTGGGTCCTGAGCGCAATAAACGCATAATAGTTATATTTCCGTATCGAAAGGATGCACAGATATCCGGCTTTAAAATTTAATCCGGATAAAACAATCGGCGTTTACGTAAATAGTTAAAAAAATAATAATAAAGATCCTATTATAATATAGGTTCTTTATATGTAATGAACTTTATGTAAGACAAATTAAATATAACCCAGTGCCAGTGACACGCTAATTGGTGAGTTTTTATAAATACCTTTATTATGTTAGTCTATTATATCATATGGGCCCTAGTTAAGCTACACTGTACTTTTCTTGTGTCTGAAATAAAATGATTATTATTATTATTAAATAACATTAATTGCTTATGCTTAGATTGTGGATGAAAATGTAATGTTGTCTGCATTCATTTTTTTTATTTTACATGTGTATTATTTTCTTTGTGTAGGTACCTGAATTTCAAAACATAACATTTTTTCATTTCATTTCAAACTTTCCAAAAAAATTAAACATTCCGAATCCTAATAGTACCTACCTATTTTAAACTTGAATTAGTAAATCATCACACTTTCTATTGCAATATTGGGTTACATGTACTTACTTTATCCGGCTATTTAGGAATAGGTACGGCTTTTTATCCAGCAATAGGTACTAGATAAGGGTGGCTCAGCTGGTTGCGGGCTGGTTTCGCAATTACGACCCAAACGGAGACGTTATTTACTCGAATGTGGCCGGAACGTCAGGTTATGAGCTTAAATGGTTCCATATTGAACAGCTATCTAATGGCCCTGTTATTAAAAATCAGAACTATTCTCCTTTAATGTACTGCTTGCCTCTATTATAACAGCTCTGTAGATATGCGTAGATAGATTGATAGATGGAAAATTATTTTTGCAATATATCAATAAAATCAATGCCTTGCCTACCAGGCAGATTGGGAGGTGGCTAGCGACCGCAAAAAGTGGAAGGAGATGGGTTAGACCTTTGCCCAAAAGTGGGACACAAAAATAGGTTAAAAAATGAATTAAAAAAAAATAATAATAATCAAAGTCTTACAAAAACATACAACAACCGACTTTAATCGGACTTTTCTAGTGACCGTAGGCAGGCACCATCGACATGATTGTCACAGGGAAGCAAAATACGCAATTTGGTTCACTTCAACGACTTTATTTTTTCAATTATTTCAGTTATATATTCAACCGAATTGAAAACCTCCTTTTTTGAAGTCGGTTGAAAAACAAGTAATTAGTACCCGTTCACAAGGGAAAGCTGCATCGCATAATCTTCCAGCTGATCTCTGTGTAGGTATTGTGGAGACTGATGTGGTAGTGCTAGTTGCACGTAAAGTACAAATACAAGAGTAAGTACATTTAAAAGTAATAAAGCTGTAAGTTTGCAACTGCAAGAAACTCGGGCGGCTAGAAATAGGGCTAAAAATAGGCGGAGAGTGCTGGAGGGGTGAGAAGCGCCAAGAACAATGATACTTACTTACCTACCTACTTTGCCAACTTGGTTTTGTTTTGTTTTACTATACTAACGACTTACGTGTTTTTTTACGTTTCACGGACTCAATACCAAAGTTCACTGTATTCGTGGCATCTCAATATATTTGTATTGAGTACGTACATATTTGTATCTATTAAACAATTATTTGCAGCGCAGCGCACCTTGCAGTGTACATGTGGCACCTGAACTATTACCTAAATGTTATAATAAATAAATGAAATAAGAATTATAAACCCAACGAATGTTCAGAAAAGGCACGTTTCTTTGGGATCTCGAAATGGACCTGCCATAAATTGGAAGAAAGAGTGTTCAAATAGGCTACGACATCGCTTCCCATTATATATAGGCATAGCGTCAAACGTAAGGGTGCGTTTCCACTGACATCTCCATTTCAAACACTGTGATTGGCCAAATCACGGTCCGCTCCTCTCCACTCCACCCAGTTCCGCGTCAGTAGAAACGCATACTAAGCCACAGAAGAAAGACCTAGGCTGCATAGGACGTATACTTGCCTTTAATCTGAAACCACAAGGGCAGCAGCTGTGCAGTGATGATCAATAGTCTCATTCATTGTCCGTACATATTTATTTACCCGTAAGTTCGAGGCTACAAAATATGCTTCGTAATAATTTTGAGTAACGTTACCCCTTGCGCTAGTTAGGGCGCGCGCCTGTGGAGCGTCGCGTCGTTCGTCGCTCCGTGTCGAATTGACACAATTTATGCAACTCCAACTTACTCCCCCATGATTATTCCAACACATCAAATATCATAATTGAAGGGGCTCCAGAATTTGAATAAGTAATAACGATATATCTCTATCAAGATGAAAAATAATTTTCATAAGGTAAGTGACCAAATGTTCCCATTTTGCCCTTCTGTAGCCGTAAAATAGGCACTGCCTTCATACTTAGTAAGTATAAATTGGTAAATAGGTAAACTAAGGCAGACGCGTATTATAGTGGTATCCATAAATCAGCTTAAGATAAAAGGCATAGATAATTGAAAATGGTGAAAAGCGTGGAAAAATGTGTGGGTAAACAAGTGATCGTAGGTACCGACGATACATACATCACGTATATTTAACGTGAAATTGATTTCCAACCCCACATACCCTCAAGCGATATCCAATAGAAATTTTCTATTGTATTGTTTATCAAAGAGATAGGGAACAGTTTGGCTGCTCATCTCATCGTAGGACCTGTCTTGGCTCCCCTTCAAGTTTTTTACCCTAATGATAGGTTGGGGTTTTCCGACCCATTGTTTGCTTTATGGCAGAGAGTGCAAGTGGAATAGATCGCTGGATAAACATTTGTTTTATGAGTTTTGTCATGGTAATTCTGTTGAATTGAAAGATATGTGTAATCCAGACGGCTGCCCGGAGCGGCGGCGGCGACGGCAGCAATTTAAAGTATAGGTAGGTACGAAACTGACTCATTTATTTAGTCTTAGCATACTTGAGTAAGAGAATATTATCCTTCTATTTCAAAATGACAAACTTTCGCAATATCATTTTAGTGGAATAATAACGTAACGGTTCCGAGATCTAGACCTCTTGAGCTTGTAGCTAAGTATAAACCTATTTTTGGGACAGAGGGAATTAACCTTTTATCTATGAGTTACGAATTATTCGAGCCTCGAATAACAAAATCGATACATATAGGTATGTATAGTATAGGTACTAAATAAATTCAATAGGTAGAATATTCTACCTTTATTTATGCTCACATAGGTTTTAATAGTAAAATTTATATAATACAGGGTGTTCGACGGGCGGTTGAAATTTTGAGTCGCTGCGTTACATTCTTACTCAGTAACGGTACAGGTTACCAAACTTGATGTTAATACAGTGATTACTTGAGGATATAATCTGAACAAGTCGGCAAAAAATTTCAATCCATTTACAAAACTTTTGCATTTATAGAAGTGTGAGTAATAAAAGTAACATAATATTTTATGACCAGTGGAATCAATGAGGCCTTAAAATAAACGCTCGAATTGGTTGTATTTCCCGCGGACAGTTATCAATAGAGCAGCAGGCCTTGGGGACCCACTCCACTACCCTTAGTCCCGTACCTACTCAAAACACCACAACGGGATACAGTAATGCGCGACTTGGTATTGCACATTATGGTAATGCTTTACCTCGGAATGTACATTACGGAATACAAGTTCTAGGCTTTCTATTCCTGTGTCGTACAATCCCGTGTCTTGCGTTCCTAGTTTTTTGTAGACTTTCGCGATTATCACACATAGTTATTAGGTTGTAACGGGTATTTATCGCGCTCACCTCATCAATTTTTGTGTCCAGACATTCTTGTGTTCCTGCCCGTACAAATTTTGTACAGGGGTGGAATGCGCGACCCAGGAACGCACAACATGGAAACATGTACGATTCCTACGTGTGTATGTGTGGTGACTCTATTTTCCTCATTTGGACTCGTTAGTCGGTCCTTTTTGCGTCAGCATGCTATGATTCTTGGACTCTTCACCAAGCTTCGCGGAGCGATGCCCGAGGGTTTCGTGTCGTTGTGCTGTCACTTCCACGCATTCCAAGACTACGTGGGCAGCTTCTTCTGTTATCAGCATGGAGACGTATAGCCCCAAAATAAAAAGCTTTCGAAAGATTCCGGGGACAAACATTCCTGGGATGTACATTACCATGTCGGGCATTACAGGGACTCACCACACCGTCTATATTGCCTCTGGCAACGCGTAAAAAGCAATGAAAGCGATTTCACATGACTAGTTTTCATTTCGCATGTACACCCCACGCACGATGCCACTCCCTAGAGGAATATCAAACGTTATTTGCACTCCCTAATAATGCCGGAGGGATGAGAGTGCAACTCTGCGGAGTGATGGGAAAGTACATAAGTGCCATGATAGAGTATTGTTTTCAGCCGACTGCGAAAAAGGAAGGTAATAATTTTCAAGTGTAGGTTAGGTATGTAGAGTAAAACAGGGCTAGATGATAGGTGCTCTTTATCCTAAAAACCTTACTTTCGAAAATCCAATGGAAGGAATAATAGGTAAAATTTTTAGCAATTTTTAGACTTTATCTAGTATAATTATTTATTTTGTAAGTGTTAGTTTTTTTCTGCGAAATGACGAAAATATAAGTTCTTTTTTAAGTTCAAATACTGTAGTTGTTAGGTCAAATTAGAATTTCTCTTGGATATTTATTAGGCTCTAAAATATTCTGTGAATTCATTTTTGGTTTTAGCCTCTGCCAAATTGGAGCATGGTAAATAAAATAGCACTATCTCGATCTAGAACAATAAGATTGTAAATTACTTATTAATTATGACAAAGAATGGGAATAAAGAGAAACAACATTTTTGAGACCACCCTATGAGCTTATTTATTATCACTTAGCAATCGTTAAGAAGCCTAAATATTTAGTGTCGTTTCTTTGACATTATTTTTCTTTATTTCTGTGAGAGAAATATAACAATTATAGACATAGTACCTACAAGAATAACACACCATGTTATGTTTCGAAATAGAGTTCTGATTTGATATTATTACAGGAGCGTACAATGTTATACAATTGTACATTGTACGCTTGTGTATTCGTACCTGTATGTCTCCACTTCTGTCTTTCTCGTGTATGCCAATGGTCGACTACTTTCATCTCCGAGACACTGCGGGCGGGCTTTGCGGGCGAGGCACGGGCGAAACAACCTAGAATAAATTTATGCTTCTGCAAAAATGCTTCTACGAGTTGAAATACTACTTCAATAACTCTTACCTATTAATAAAAATAAATAGTTTTCTGTTTTTGCTTAAAATCTATTAATATCGGCCCGCCTCTATTGATTGCAACACCCCAAACGGATAATATCAACATGAAAAATAATGATTATATGTATGAATATATGATATGTATGATGAAGATGATTATACTGAAACAGCTCAGCAGAGTTCAGTCGAGCGACCAAACACTTCTACAAGTGTATCGAGGATGCTACGCGAGTACTACAAAATTACTACGAGACTTTGTCACGGTTTGTAACCTCAGTTCGTTCATTTTTTTTACGTACCTAACCTACCTACCGACTCAAAATCGGGTGAATGAAAAATTGCGTGTGTGTATCATTTTACACGCGGTGTAAAAACCAAATGAACGTATTTATAGCAGCTTTAAAGATAATTAGATACGTTCATCTGGTTCTTACACCTTCCTTACTTATGGTATACAGTAGTTTATTGCAATATTGGGTAGGTAGGTTACTTTTTAGGTCTTGGTACAAAAGTAACAAATAGGTACTTATACCTAACTAAATGGTAATCGTTTTGTAAATACCCAACTGTGCCTTGACTTCGTTAATTATAACAGACGAGTTTTATGATGTAACTTATTAACAGGACATTCTTATATCATTTGACGATGAACCTACCTTACTTGGAGGCATTAGATCTATCTCACTTAGTGAATTTGTGAATTTCGACGAAGGCGTCTCGTCCTCGGTTGTATGTAAAGTTGAAACGAGAGAAAATGAAAAATTAATGAGTTTCAAAGTAAGCTGTTTGCTCTGTAAGCAAAACCTGGTAAGAACTTTATAAAAATATTATTTTCAATAAAATACCCAGGAAATTCAACACTTAACTCGGTGAAAGAGAGCTTCTTACAATTATTTTTTTTCATTTACCCTGAATGCTTTACTGCATAAATTAAATACTAGGGAGCACAGAAAATAAAATAGTCGGATATTCTGAAAGAAGCCTAGATAATAAATTTAACGCAAGAAGACAGTTTTATCTGACTGAGTAACTGAGAGAGTCTAGGTACTGTTGTACCTAATAGTCATTAAAATCTAAGGTCCTTGTTGACTTTAAGTTCTTTTCAACCGACTTAAAAAAATGAGGAGTATTATTTTTAAATGTTTCTTACACAGGTTTGTTACCTCAGAACTTTGTTGAAAATAACGTCATCCAAGTTAACGAAGGTTTCCTCACGATGTTTTCCTTCACCGCTAAACACGTGTTTTATTGTACATATTTGACATTTTCATATAGTTTGAACAAAAAAAAACATTGTTGAACGACCGGGTTCGAACCCATGACCTTCGGATCGAAAGTCGAGACACCTCCCACTCGGCCAACACGGCTCTTGCTTGACAAAGAAGACTTGAGTAGGTACTTAGGTAGTAAGTACACTTACTACCTAAGTACCTACTCGTTATACGTACCTATCCACCCACAAACATGGACGCTAGCTTGCTTTGATATTCCTTTGATTGACATGGAAATAGCTAGCTAGGTAGGCATAGAAATGATTGGTACTTCTATTTCATTGCCACATGGTGATATGATTTCATTTTGTAACAGTGAAATCACAATTTTATCACCGGTAATTTTTCATCAGTGGCATTATGTGATATGTCACATTTTGTTAAAATTATTCACGCATGATGCGACGTCACGCAATCACGCCCATTCACATTCAGCACACTACTGACTGTCTGTTATTGTTATAATTACGATACGAATGAAATTGTGATTGGTGACAAGTATCATGACATCACAGCGTACAAAAACCCCTGCCAGGGCGCGTCGTCGTCGGGCGGATATCACCGGTGTTTTTGTAACAGACTTGGTCTCAGTACGTAATGTGTTATGTGTTTTTATACCATGATAAATAACATGTTACTCGGTACACTTTCCATGCCTAGTTACCTACATTGTAGCTTGTAGCCGACGACAATAGGGTGAGAATTTGCTGGATAAAATAAAACCAACTTGACTCTACTTTGCTTACCTCATCTTGAGTGAAATGAAAATGTTTTGGGGCATTTTTTTGTTAAAATACCAAGATTTTTACGGTAGACGTTTCGGCGGGCGATTTGTAGGGATATTCTTTTGTCACAGGTTAAGTAGGGTAACAGCTAAATTTTGAGAAGAAAAGAAGGAATATTTTATAGTTGTCGCTATGACTCCTATGGTAAAAAGAATACTAGAGTTGGAACGAATAGAATTATGGACGAAGAGATACAACGATTAAAGAGAATATGTAATAATAATAATAATGTTCGGACATTTCGCACAAAGCAAGCTGGTAATATGAGAACCAGATAACTGATAGAATACTTATATACTTTTTTTTTGTAAATAATTACATACATGGGATACGTAGAAAACAGCCAGACTTAGGACAAACAGGCACAAACACATCGCACAAAGTTTTGTCCGGAAGCGAGAATCGAACCCGCGACACTCGGCGTAGCAGTCCACCGCACTTCCTACTCGACCAGTCGTGTCGTCTAATGTGTCGAGAAGAGAAAAATAAATGATATTTATGACGACACGTACGTCGAGTGGCAAGTGCGTTGGGACTGCTACGCCAAGTGGACCGGGTTCGATTCCCGCTTCGGGACAAACATTTGTGTGACGAACATCGATCGTCCAGTCTGGATGTTTTCTATTCATTCTATGCATGTAGGTATTTAAAAAAAAAAGTATTTGAGTAGTCTATCAGTTATCTAGTTCCGATAGTTTAAGCTCTGCTTAGTTTGGGGCTAAATGGCGTTGTGTGTAATGTCTAAAATATTTATTTCATCTAAAGATCTTTCAGGAAACGTCAGATTTATTTCCGACTGAGGTACTAATTCTGTTTTTGATAAGAGTGTCGTATTTAGTATTGAGGTTATTTCGTGGTGGCTATCTCTAATCATTCACGCAAGTTTAGTGAAGACTACGCAAAGGTTCACCTAACTTTAACGATATAAATCAGCATCAGATAGCAATCATAGCGTTGCGGGTTTCCGACTATTTACCTACATTTTGCAACTGTTTTACGACGATGTCATTTGCGAATCCGGAACATTCAGTTATTTTAGACATAAATCATAAGTTTATCGCTTTACGAAGTACAGTTCCGGCCTTCCACGGAAGGAGTTTAGAGTTGAATTATTTAGAAGTTAATTATGTTTCGCCATGCAAATCTGATGGAGCAAAGAACGGCCGCACGCCCGTCCTTCATCAAGTTCAAATTACAAAACAGATGTGAATCTGCGATTTAAAATCAAAACGATAAATAGTCTGCTAAACTAGGAAGACCAAATAAAAGTTAAGGTCATACATAATATGTTAGGCTTAGGAAGTAACTGTATCATTAAGAGGATATGTGAAAATTTGGAGTCGCTGCGTTACATTTTTACTCAGTAACTGTACAGGTTACAAACTTGATGTTAATACAGTGATTACTTGAGGATATAATCTAAATTAATGTAAGATAGAAACACGATTGCTTAAACTTTTCGCGATAGATTTATTTTTTTAAATCGGTTCTTATAAAATTATTTTTTCATCCATCCACCGAATTTAGAGAATATTTACGGTTATTTTTTATACTATTGAGTGTGTAATCAAAGAACTTAAATCTATATCTTACCTCTTCTCTCGGGGTAAGGTGTGTAATTGCGCTATCACAGTTTTGCAATTCAGCCGCTGTCAATTCTTAGTTTCACATATCCTCATAATTCGTATTACAGTTAAAAAATACAGTAACACGTAAGCGCCTTCGGCTTTGGTATCGAAATCTTAAAATCACCCTTAATTAATTAGAGCTTATCCCACAAATCTGCGTGTTGTCGTTATCGTAATCATACAAGATTACGTTTATTAAAGAAAGATAAATACCAGTCTACTTATCTGTACGCGGCGATAAAACAAAAACATACATTCAACGTCTTAGTACAGAGTTCAGTATGATAGCTTTGAGCATATTTTAGCAGTGAGTTTTTAATGCTGCTATTATAAATTTGTTATAAAATAGATACAAATAAATTCTACATTAAATAAAATGCATTGGAGATCAGTGTTCTGTTGCTCGAGGCAAAGCTTCAGCGTCAGTAATACCTTTATTAATGAGTATGTATAAAATTATTTTATTTTTACCACGCATATGCGCTATCTAACTTGTGTATTATAGTTGCTTCAAATTATTTATAAATAGTACGTACCTAACTAAGTCAATGAACCACTTATTATTTGTAAGACCTTACTTAATATAATCAAAGTTTTAACCAAAAACATAGGGGCAGCCGACTCTTATTGGGACTGTTCTAGTGACCGTAAACACCACTGAAAAGCCACATGAAAACAAAACACGCAATTTCGTTTACCTACGTCGTGATAGATATATTATTCAGTAAAATTAAAATTTTGATTAAAAACCAAATTACTGAACCGATTTTCAAGAAATTTCTATGGAAATAATCTAAACATGTATAAGCTTCTTATCAATAACAGATCTTTTTGGATCGATTACTAAATGACGAAGTTCTGAGGGACCTAGCAAACATTAAAAAAAACCAATTGGATTGAGAACCCCCTTTTTTGAAGTTGGTTGAAACCATGCAATGCAAATACATTTATTGAGTATGACTTAATCTGAAATTGTATAATTCCAATTACTGCTGGTGGAGGCATAATCATAGCACTAATATTAATTAAACGTTAATAACATTTAACGTAATCATTTGCTTTGTTAAACGATGTCATTAATAATGACAACCGGAAGTAGGTATTAAAGCGCACAAGGAAACGTGAATTGGTAAATCACAGTGATCGAAATTCCACTTCGAGCACCGAGATTGGTTAATTTACGGTCCGCTCCTCTCCACTCTACCCAGCTCCGCGTCAGTGGAAACGCATCTTTACTTAATCCAAGTCATCATAAAAGCATAGACTTTTTTCATTTCTTTCAACCTAAGTTCTATGCATAAAAGTTTCTACCTCAACTCTGCGAGCAGAGGAATATAAAGCCAAGAGCTTCTTAAACAAATCGTGACAAACTGATCTACAGATTCTTGCCTCAACCTACCAAAAAAAAAAAAAACATGTAAGGAGCATTAAATCAATTCTCACCTGGGGATTCTTCGCACCCTTGTCCCATCGAAGGGACGACGCCAGGAAATCAGAGCCATTTCTTTTTTAACTTTTTCCTTAGATATAAAAATCTGGACAAACCTTTATTAATATACAAAAATAAATATGTAACCTACCGGTGTAATTTTTTTATAAATTATTAATTAAAAAACATAGTAAAATATAAAATTTTATACCTACCTACATCATTCTAATGTTTCATCTTTTCAAGTGATCTCTCTTGGGGTAAGCTTTTGGGAATTTGTTTATTTTGATGAAATTAGGTGCTTTGTATTGCCAAGATTAATAAAGTAGGTTTTGAAATTTAATGAGAGTTCAGCAAGGGTTCGAAGCAATTTTGAACAGTCAATGAGCTCTGAAAGAAATGCCGGGATAAATCAGTTATCTTATTTATATCATAATAAATAACGTACTTTTTATTATTTATTTTATCATATTAAATAACCAATTTTATAACCATAAAATGGAAGTTTTGAAAACGTCTAGTAACTCGAAATCCGTGGGATTTTTACGGGGTACATATTTTCATTTTCTGATCGGTCCTGAAGTCTCCCACCCGCACCTGAAGGATTATCCACTCATTACGACACACCCTGTATGTAATGACGAGTTTTTTTCAGTACCTACTAATTTAATAAGTTTGTTATATTATGTTATAAAGAAATAAGGCATTATACAGACGAATTGATTACCTTCTTTTACAGAGTCGGTTGAAAATTACACAACACCAATCACGTACTATGGCTTTAAAGGTCGAAGTAGGTACATTGATAGGGGAAAACCATTATGAATAATCTCTCTACGTCATTGAAATTACGGTGTTCATTGCGGACACTAGGTTAAGTGATAAGTTAACACAACAGTGACAATTAGCCCGTTTACTGCCGCATATAAACGAATTGTCGTCAAATATATGGCAACAATCCAACACGGAACGTTGTCATGGCGCGCGCTATCAGTAAGCATAAATATAGGTACATATTGCGAGCCACGAGAAATAAGACAGTCATTTTATAATTACAGCGACACTCAAGACATGTTCGTGGTAAAAACGACTCAGGGCATCCTACAAGGAGTTTACTGCACGGGTGATGAAAAGTACGTCGCGTTCAAAGGCATACCTTTCGCGAAACCACCAATTGCGGAATTAAGATTCAAGGTGAGTTCCGAATAAAACATTCCCGGCAATAGAGTTTGCTGCTGAAATATTTTTTATTCACCAAGCATGCACGCGCAAATACGAGTACTTAGTGCCACATTAGAATTCAACGTCCGTATGCATGGTATTTGACTTGCTGAGCACAAAGGCACAGATTCTGTGAACCCATCCCATTGCTTTCCCGCTAATGCAAAATGTGAAGTTACTTCTGTTTGTCCGTTATATTCATGTCACATCGTTCGTAAAAACAGATTTAAGAGCTTTGGTTGTTCATAGGCACCCGAGCCACCAGAGACATGGGAAGGAATACGAGACGCGTCTCAACACGGCCCCGTCTGCCCCCAGTTCAACGAGCGTATGAATCGCATGGAGCCTGGCAGCGAGGATTGTCTCTACCTCAACGTATATACCAAAACTCTGACGCCACCGAAACCTCTCCCAGTCATGGTCTGGATCCACGGCGGCGGCTTCTACACCGGCTCAGGCAACTCAGACTTCTACGGACCCGATTTCATCATCGCTCATGACGTCATACTTGTCACGTTCAACTACAGATTGGAAGTGCTCGGCTTTCTTTGCTTAGACAACGATGAAGTACCCGGAAACGCAGGGCTTAAAGATCAAGTCATGGCTCTGAAATGGGTAAAAAATAACATAGCCGCTTTCGGAGGTGATCCCAACAATGTCACAATATTTGGATGCAGCGCAGGAGCCGCCTCGACTTCTCATCACCTAGTATCGAAAATGAGCAGAGGTTTATTTCACAAAGCGATCTGCCAGAGCGGCGTGTGTCTCAACGAATGGGCTTACGGTGTCTACGGTCGAGAGAGGGCATTCCAACTCGGAAAAATACTGGGAAAGGAGACTGACGACCCAAATGAACTGCTGGAATTCCTAAAAAGTGTACCGACGCAATCTCTAGTCAACATACAGTTACCTCAATTAGATAATAAGCACAGAGACATAACGGACAGTATTCTGTTTGGACCAGTTGTTGAGAAATCCGATCGAATTGAGAAATTTATAAGTGAACCCCCGCCTATATCTGTGATGAAGGGCGAATTAGCCAAAGTACCTGTCATTTTAGGGTATACCTCAGGAGAGGGAATTGAAATTGGCCGAAAACTTCAATATATTATTGATTTTGTGTCAACAGCGGGTAGTGTTGTGCCGAGAGAGTTAAAGATACAATGGCCTCCCGAAAAAATAGAAGAGGCTGATCAAAAAATAAGGGCTCATTATTTCAGACACAAACACATAACCATGGACTCGTTACAAGAGTATGTAAATTTGGAGACGGATAAGTTGTTTGCGTTCAACATCGTTCGATTCGGTCGTTATTATAATGATCGTACGTCTATGCCTGTTTACCTGTACAAGTTTATTGCTGAAACTGAGAGAAATTTCACTAAAAAACAATACAAAATGGAGTCCATCAACGGCGTGTGCCATGCCGATGAATTGCCTTACCAATTCAACATAACAAGCCTACATGTGCCACTGACTGTGCAGTCAAGAAGCATAATTCAAAACTTTACGCAATTATGGACCAATTTCGCTAAATCTGGGTGAGCATTATCATAATAACTTTGCTTAAAACGCATTGAAACTGTATTATCACAGTAGCGAATTAACCAAACCAAATTAGCTCCTGGCCTTATTATGAACCACCAGTGCAGCAATATTATTATTCAATTCGCAGCAACTCTCAGTACAACTACTAACTAGAGCAGAGATGGCGAACCAATAGCACGCGTGCCCAGGATTACGCGACACAATATTTTGGGCACGCCACCGATCACAAAGTTTACTTTGAGATGAGATCTTAGTAGATCTTAGTAGACTAAGAAAAAAGTACCAAGTACCTAGTAATTACGAAAAAAAAGTCTTCAGCAGCTCTAAAATCTAAAATAGAGAGAAATACAATGATTTTGTTAACATGATTTTTACTGATCTTAAGTAGCATGAAAAAATATTGCGGCAAGAAGAGCCGGTTAGCCCCTCAAACCAAAATCCTCAACCTGCCACTGAATGCAGTTTATTTACTTGTGGTAGTAAATATAATTTTTTCAGATCACGAAGTCAAAATTATTTGTCGGCACGTCTATGGCCTATTTAACGTTTATTTAGAAAAAAATGGCACGCGGGTACAAAAAGTTCGCCACCCCTGAACTAGAGTCTTAAGTTAGTTAATTAACTGGTATTCTACGACGTAAAGCAGAGTAGATAGCACTACCTACTTCATAGAGATCGGCAAGTGTCGATCGTAGTATGAGGCGGGCGGGACTAATAACGAAAATTAATATTTGAAACCGGTTGAAAGTTTAGTGATCGAATTAAAAGTGACAGGTAACAGTTATTTAAATGTACTTGTACGCTTGTTGAGACCGGCTAGAGAGTCTTTCTCGGTCGGTAACACTATTTCGTCAACACTGTTGACGATTGGGAAATAACAGTTTAAACTAACCGCACTATTATACTTGCGAAAGTTTGCGAAAACTACTAAGCGGATTGGGATAAAATTCGATACGAGTATGGTATAGTATAATCGGGCTGGAAAATTACATATCTACTTTATCTTGATAACACACGGGTGAAAACTACGTAGTACTCTGACTCATCTGCGGGTGAAAACGCAGGGAGAAAAAGTTTTACTATTAAAACTTGAAAGATCTTTCGTCATAAATAACCAATGAGGTTTCATCTCAAGTTCAAAACCAACTTTGCAGTTCGTTATATAGATATACAGATAGATAGAAAATTCTTAATTGCACATAACATTAATATTACAAAGGTGAACTTAATGCTAAGAAGCAATATCTTCCACCAAAACATTTTATAAAATGGAAAAAAAATATCTAAAATCTTACGTCTTGTTGCAACTTCATTTCGCCGCAGACAAAATAGGTCTTAACACATTACGCATTGTTTTCAGGAAACCAACACCAAAAGACGAAGAATGGAAACCGTTCACAACCCTTCATAGGTACTGCTACATGATTGGAGACACCTTGAAATGTGAACGGGATGTCGATGCCGAAAATATGAAGTTCTGGGAAGAAATCTACAAATGAAACATCAAACGTTTATATTATAAGTGTTTGAAAAAAGTATTATTTTGAGATTTAGAATTATTTATCAATTCGGGTTATGGTAAAAAGGTCAAATGATTATTTACTAACTTATAATATTAGGGTTGAAGAATATAAACAGTTTTGTACTTACCTCACAGCTTTAGAAGAAAACTTTATACAGGGTGTCCCACGAGCATGCCACATGGAGGGCAAGCACTTTAAATAAAGTTCTTAAATCTTTAAATGCAGTATTACTGACTTTCAAAAATACAGGTAAGTCTTCACTTATAACTTTATTATTTAAACTACATGCCCTCCATGTCGCATGGCCGTGGGACATCGGGTATAGCTGCAGTTTCGTCCAACATTTGCTATGACAATCGTGATTCGTCATTGATTCAACTATTAAATAATCAAGGTTTTACAAAAACATACAACAACTGGCTTCAATCAGACTGTTCTTGAGACCGTAGTAGGCACTACTGAAACTGTCACAGGGAAGCAAAATACACAATTTTTCTCACTTTAACAACTTTTTTTCAGTTTTATTTATTTAAAAACTACTGAACCGATTTTGATAAAATTATTAAAATCGGTTCAGTTAAATATTATTAGATATCCTCTCAAATGAAAAATATTATATAACACAAAAATTCTGAGGTAACAAACAAAAAAAACCATTCAACCGAATTGATAACCTCCTTATTTGAAGTCGGTTGACAATTCCATCTCTCGCTTTCACTTTACTTTTAAAACAGTTTTCCAACATATTTTTTAATATACATATTTTTCCTCCTTCAGTGTGCACTTACCTTACAACCATTCGATTATTCTAACCCAAAATCAGTTAGCAATTTACGATTTCAAATGGTTATAACCAACGGAAACACTTGCATTATTAAACCGCGCACGAGCGGGCTTCGACAAAACTGAAAGACCTAATTATGAATAGCAGATACCAGAAAATGGTTTTATGTTAATTAATATTCAGTTACGTGAATATCACCTTAAATCTTAAATTCGGGTTTTAACTTCTAGAGAATAAATAATAAAGTTAGGTACTTGTAAGTCTTATCTGTAACTTCTCTTGACTGACATTAACATAAACTTAGTTTATATCTACTGTTAAACTTAAATTAGTATGACTTTTAATAGGGCACTTCGTTTATGAATAAAATATTTTTATGCAAATGTCACTTAGGTATATTTAATTTTAAACATTGTCGCACATATTCTTACAAAACTATGATTAATTAGAAGGATACCGCTAAATAGCCTAGACCGTTTTTAGCTTACCATGTATTGGAGAAAAATGCATTACATGTAATAAAACTATGTGTGGTTCCACACAACAATCCATCCAAAACGATCTTGGTGACAGAAGAATAAAGGAAAGTGAATTAATACCGTAGACTCGCAATACTACCAATACCAATTTAGAAAAGCATATATTTAAAAACTAATTATTATTTTTTAAATGACCAGTTGTACCACATATATTGTTAAATCTATGCTGATTAATGAATGTATATGATATAGATATAGATGAAGATATATGAATATGAAAATCACACACGGCCGACAACCACGGACAGGCACGCACCGCACACTAGTCTCTTTCAACGGGACGGACATTTATTGACTTAACAAATGGCGTAATAATAAGCGGCTCGCTTCGCTCGCCACGATCAGGTTTATTTTATTGGGTGATTTTTGGCTCCTGAAAAAGTGTTTTTCTTTAGTCAACCAAGTTCCAGAAAAAAATGCGTGTTTAGGGTTACTGAATATCCCTGAAAGAGTGATTTTCAGGACTCAACTAAGTCGTCAGGTTAATTTTATTGGGTTTTTTTGGGTCCAAGAAGCGATTTTCCATAATAAACATGGAGATTGAAAATTTGAAATATGAACGATGCTCGTCTAAGGGTGCGTTTCCACTGCTGAGCGGAGCTGAGTGGTGTCAAGAAGAGCGGACCGTGAATTGGCCAATCACAGTGCTTGAAATTCCACTTTCACTGCACTTTGAGCACTGTGATTGGTCAATTCACGGTCCGCTCCTCTCCACTCCGCGTCATTGGAAACGCACCCTTATGATGCGTCAGTGTGAGCTGGTCCACGTCCGTCCGAAATATCACGCACCGTAGGTCGCCGGCTTAAGGCCGTTGATGTGAGCTCATATCACGAACTAGCGCAGTGGTAGTGGTATGGTAGTATCGTGACGTCACGGTGGTATATTCTGTGGTCAGTACCGACCAGATCGCGAGTTGCGCGGAGGCTCGCGACGCCGCTCGCGGGAGCGGGAGCGACGACGACGGTCGCGCGAGCGACTACGCGATCGTCGGCCGCCGCCGCCACCGCCGCCGCCACCACCACCACCGCCGCCGCCACCACCGCCGCCACCGCCACCGCCTCCACCGCCGCCGCCGCCACCGCCACCCTTCCCACGGCCACGAGAGTACAAGTATCTGAAATAAAACTAAATTTCACTGCACAAGAACTAATAATACAAAGGGCACCTAGTATAAAAGTAGTAGTAGTTCCCACTCAATAGTGATTTTCGTTTCAGATTTGCTCACTCATTTCGTCTCAGATTTGTAGATAATTACCAATTGCTGCACAGTATTACTGCATTACCAATAGCTGCAAAGTAGTGCTGTGCAGCTGTTAATAATGATACAAGAGTCTCTATAGCTGGAGTCATGGTATTATCGTAGAGTCAGCGTAAAATGTTTAGAAAATACCTACAAAAGAAAGGTAATTACAAAGTAAGTACATTTTATGAGAGCAGGCCTGGTCCCGGCAGTAGGGAAATTATGCTGATTTATGATATGTAAGTAAGTACATAATTATCATACATTTTTGTTCGATTCAATTCAAATTTAAATAATTTATTCATTCACTTAATGTATTGTTACAGTACACATTATGTGGAGCTCAACATCTGTTGCTTACCTTCTAAGTTCTCTCGAGATTGGCTTGAGATGCATGAAATTGCAGAAGCCGCTCCGGGTGCACTCGCCCATTTCGTACTGGCGGCAGCAAGCTTCGCGGAAGTCAGTGACGGGAGATAGTTCCGCGTACACGGGCCGCCCTCCGAACCAGCGGTTGTTCAGGTCATTGACGGCTTTCTCTGCGTCCTCTTCACGGCGGAACTGCGAATTTATTTTATTTTATACATACTTTAAAAATAAAATAATAATAATACCCTCAAAAATATAGTACAAATGGAGAAGTTTATTATCATTATTATTTAAAGCATTGATGACACAGGGCTAGTTTACAAGCTACAAACCGGCTAGTTTAAAAGCCAGCGAGTAAGCTTTCGGGAAGGATTGTCGAAAAGCAGATTGTAAAAAAGCCGATCTTCTTCTTATCGTCTCACTAGTTCCTTCGAACCAGTGTGGAGAAAGGATTTCAAGTGCGCCGATGATATGGGGTGAATTTACAAGCTACAAGGAAACTCCCTGGCTTGTAGCTTGTAAAGTAGCCCTGTGCCTTCTACGCTTTATGATACACAGGCAACTTAGGCGTTGTGCTTAAAGGTCCGAGACGTACCATGGAGGATGCCATCTAGATGGGTACCTATACCCTTTATCTATATGTATTAATTAGGTTACATAACTTTGTATCAACTCACTTTGATGTAAACATTGCCGACCAGGTGATCTCCAAGGTTGTCGCAAACATTCATCTCCTCAATCTCCCCATACTTGTCTTCACACTCCACAAATACATCTTCAAAGAAATTATCATAATGCTCCTGCATTTCTTCGTCAGACACATTGGCGACAACCACTGTAAAAAAAAATATATTCATGTACACGGGGAACAAAATAAATTGTTGTTGTTGTATTTTGTTAATGATTTAGAATCTAAATCTAAATCTAAAACTTAGATTCAGATTTATATCTCTCAAAACAGGATGCGGGCTGGCACCAAAACCGTGCTGGCTATGATAGCAGCGAGGGTGGACTGCCCTGCAATCTTCATCTACTAAGCAACCCAATTAGTTTACAGTTTAATGCTGATAGTATGAGTCTTGGGTGATTCAAAATAATTTTTTTTTATTTTTATTTTATTTATAGCTGGGACTCAGACCTAAAAAACAACTTTTGACGATACATAGATTTTCCTAGAGGAGCAAAAGGGTGATTGAAATCACAAGTAATCTTTTTTTTTTTAGTTCCATTACATTAAGCATAATCTTCAAGGCAAATTTCCATACAAATTTTTTCGGACAAATACTCTAAAAGTACGCCGTATTATAGTAATTTCTTCACACTATTTGTTTCATCTAAGTTTTCCTATTGTGTCAACAAAAATTAGTAAGGTTTCATACTTTAATTTAGATTTTAAACATGTTTTTAAATTAGTAGTGTTAATTTTAAAACACATAAAATATTTCAATCAAATCAAAAATTAAAGTATGAAACCTTACAAATTTTTGATGACAAAATCGGAAAACAGACGAAACGAATAGTGTGAAGAAATTACTATAATACGGCGTACTTTTGGAGTATTTGTCCGAAACATTTTGTATTGAAATTTGCCTTGAGGATTACCCTTAAGATCTTCCCCATTATTATGCATGTTGTAGGCTCTAGTTTGTTAGAATAAAAAACACCACATGCACAATGGCTATTAGCATTTGATCCCGTGACCATCAAATTAGTGCAAGGACCACATCCACAATTTCAATTTCAGATTTTGATACTCACAGTGACTGCCATCAGCAGATTTTGCAGAGTTCTGAGGGTTCACATACAAATTCTGCAACAGCACCGTTTGAGAGAATGTTGGCTTGTTGTGTATACGCGAGCAACGGTCCCCATGTCGACACGCACCGATTTTAAAGTAAAATGAGCAATTTACTCTGAAATAACAAACAAATGCATTACACTTCAACAGTCAGACTAATATCATAAGGTAGCTGCTGCACGCAGCTTCATCTACAATGTATCGGAATGAAAGGTGGTATTTTTCCTGCTCATTTACCTTAGGTATTTAGCAGCTCATTAGCAAATACATCCATCCATCTTTAGATAGGATAGCAGGTGTGGTTTCAAAGAAAATAACATAGCCTTTTTATTGTCCCGTAACTACGCGGGCAGCAGCAGCTAGTAATTATCAGATTCAGTTCCACACAGCCCTATACAACATAACCTCAATATTTGAGGTTTAGGTGTATAAATAACTGTTAGATTATGGTTCAAACCCCTTGGGTGTAGATTAAACATGGGTCTAACCTGAGGCTTGATAATACTCACTTGTCTTTTTCTGTGCCGAAGATAGCAGCCAAATACTCTGCCATCGTAAAACACCGCCAAACTAAACGGGATTACAGACACTTGTTAGATGCGGCGGTTCGTTTAAGTCACATCTGAATAGATATTTTCCTTTTCAATACAATAGGCACATTGCTGAAGTAACAAACGAAGGAAAGTTCTGAAATCGAAACGAAAATACAAAGTCTTGCAAAAATTATTCACGTCACAAACCCAAAGAGAATATAACCACTACGTTGACACAAACCAAGCCACACACAAGAAGTATTGCTAGTATGAGTATCTAAAACAGTACGAGACATTGCCCAAAAACAAGAATCTTCCCCAAAAAGGTACGTAATTTATAAAATACTTTTCCTATGAAGATTGCATCAGGTATATATCAAGAAAGGTATGTTCTGTACTTACTTTACTTTCTTCGGCGCTACAACCCTTTATAGGTCTTGGCCACTTCCACAATGGACTGCCACTCGATGCAAACTTTGGCCTTCCTTCTCCAGGTGGTAAACTTCCCTATGTCCTTTTTCCTAAGCCGAAGTCGTTGGTTATTAAGCGGTCCGGTATTTTCCTTTGTTGCAGTCTTCGTAACCGGCTTTTTTTTTACCATACTGGGTGGTTAACCCTGCGACGAACCCTCCTCTTTTACCCGGGCTTGGGACCGGCCGGCAGTGCAGAAAGTTTCCCCCCCACACAGGCAGAGTTAAGGTTAAGGTATGTTCTGTACGATAGGTATTATTAATATTATTTTCTAATTTAAGTCCTTTATTTTATTAAGTAGGTAACTATTGTTCGTTGTTCATGAACAAAATAAAATAATGTAATGAATGACTTATGAGTAATTAATGATTAACAAAATAAGTACATAAGTACCTATGTATTTTGAAGTGGACAATCTCTTCGTTTGTACTAAGTGCGTATTATGAAAAAAATGTAAATTCACAACGCAACGTAAATGAAACAGGGTGCCAGCCAGTAGTTAAAATTGTGTTATTTTTTACTGACATATTAGTGAATATTTTTATTTCAAGGGAGCATGCGGGCGCTCTATACCGTACGGATTGTAGTGACTCTGACAATTAGCACCGGGATCATGATAATACCTACCATAATGGATTTATTGCAAAAATAAGTGCGAGTTACGGAAAAGGCAAGGATGGGTGGTTAAATGATGCTTACGTAAATCTGTTTTTTTTTATAAGCACTGGCAAGGAACGCAAAGAACGAGGGACAAGACAAGACAAGCAAGTGTGACAGCCGAAGCGACATCTGGCGAGTGGAGGGAGACAAGCGTTGCCAGTACGTAATAAAAAAACACATTTACGTACCTTATACCATCCATCCGTAACAATTCTATACCATGTGACTCATTTCAGTTATAAAACTCGAAGTTAAAACATAAAACTAATATGTAAAGTATGGCTCATCGACTTATTTTAGAGATTTTCTTTATTTCCAAGCAATGTATTGGTTCTGAATTCGTATCAATAAAACGCTGTATTAAACATACAAGCATAGGCACCTACATAATTAGGTTTTTAAAAAAAAAAATATTTACTAACAATATACTTAGAGGTAAAAACAAGGCCAATTATGATAACTGCCACGTGCTGCAAGTGATGCGATTTATTTAAATTACGATTGAATTAAATCGCATCACGACGATTATAATTGTAAATTTGGTCATGATTACCTTTATCATGACAAAATTTACAAATACTTATTCGTTTTTGACAACTATAATATATAAAATGTGTTTTACACAAAATCAATTCTTGAGAGAACAAAAATTGTTTGAACTTGCTAGATTCTCAAGGTTTGCCTGCTTGCCTATACACGGTCAAATTTTAATCACCATAAAAAAAATACGCATAGTCAGTTGCCGTTACCTACTGAACACATATAGGTTCGGCAAAAAAACTTGAAAAAATTAAGTCGATTTTTTGTCAAAATAAATTTGATTAAAATTGGATAACTGTTACCGTTACTCGTTTCCCTATGGATTTGCGTCAGGCGGTACCTTCAATTGATAATAATTTAAGTTTTATTAATCGTTTGGCAAACCCGAGTATCTAGCTCGAGCCAGCCCGCAAAACCTCGGCTCGGGCGCCGCACTCGCTCCACTGTCACTCTGCCATTTTTTAGAAATCCAAAATGTTGACTGCACTGATTTAACGTAGTACCCTGTCTGCATTGCCCATTTTTTTTTTGGTAATTAAAAATTGGCGGTGTATAGTGAAGAAGATCAAATGAGTGGTTCGACATCATCATTGCAGTCGTACCTGTATGAAAATCATAATTGAAGCATACCAACATTTATTTATTACATTTTTTAAAACATTTGTGTAAAATTTTATAGAACATACATTTTTGTCAAACTACATCTTTAATGAGGGCTTTTCAATTAGAAATTTATAAAAAAGTGGTTGCCATAAACTAAGATGCCCGCCCATTGTGCAATGTAATTTTTATTTTTGTGCAATAAAGAATTTTAATAATAATAATAATAAGATAGATGGCGCTGTATAAAACGCAAGGTTCAAAAATCTAACAGAAAATTTCGTTGTTTTTTTCCACTTGACATTGACAATTGACTTTTGTGCAGCGCTATCTAGTGACCAAAATAAAAAGCGTGATTGTTTTTTTTATTGAAAAACCCTCATTGAGCAGTTTTTCGTATTCTCATAGATACTCATACTGGCATCACTGTCTGTACTAGTGCGGTTCGGTTCGACAAGCGGTGCGGTACGGAGTAGTTTTCAATTTTTGACTACTGACGTCACATAGATCATCGTAATTTTAGCGAGGTTGATTGAAGTGAGCGCTTTTATCTTTTGTGGAGTACCCGCTTTGGGATTGCGAGATTGATGTGGTTGTGTGCAGTGCAGCACAGCACGCACAGTGCTCCGGTGGATTTATTTTAAAAAACACCATTCGAATTTAACTAACCTATTACACCTAGTGCACCTTTTACAGTGTATCAAATTGTGCTACAGACAGTGATTTATCTCAAATTCTATGGAAATTACAGTAAAAAACACGAACTGTGACAATGTCTGATGATTACGTTTCCTCGCTCGACGACTTTTGCGGCTCTAAGTTTTGGGTAAGTGGCACAAAACCTTGAAAGTTGAACTTCGTTGCTATGATAAAAGTCTACACAGCTTTTAGTGGGCATGTTTTTTATTCGTTAAAAATAAAAAAACCTGATTTGAAGTAGTGAGGTATCTTCCTTCTTGTAATATCCAGTTTTTAAGAATGTGCTAGAAACGGAGAAATTAAAACGCTGCTTCGTCAATCAGATTGAAAAGTAGCACTATCCTTTTTCAGTGCCTGAGCTATAATAACATACCCTAGAAGTAAAACTAAATAACTAAAGAAGTATTTAGTAGGTACTTACAGAATCATACACTTTTTTTGTACATTGAGAATGTGCCAAAAAAAGTTGCTCAATTTAGCTAATTCCATTACAATTAATAGTAGGTAGTCAAACATTTTTCATATATGAAGATCCGACAATGAAGTGCCTCTGCACTCTGTCGGTTCTCCTCATTGCCAGAACAATCTTGCTGTAAACCCTATTGATTATTCTAATACTCTCATACAATGTATGAGCTGTTGCTGATTAACAAAGAATTCCGTGAATGATATTAAGTTAAGAAACCTAACCTACCCAGTATCAAAGGGTGCTCAGTGTCAACAAGTCCTTCCAAATGTTATGAGAGCCACCCTGTAGGTAATCTTTATGAATACAAAAATACCTACCATCAAGTTCTGTGATTGTATTGAATGATTGCCACCACAGAATAGCATATTGTACTTCATCCATAGTCTATAACTACACATATTCCCACTTAAACACCTACAATATCTGAGTTCATTCTCTTTGTTCAGTAGTTGTTATTTCCTGTGGGTAATAATTTTCAAGGTACAAGAAGCTTAAAGCTTATAAAAATTGAAAACCCAACTGCCAAAGTATTATTGGAATATTGGATTTTTGACACTTTATTTTATCATAAGACATTCCAACAACTTAAAATGAATCAAAACCTACCTCATTTCCTTACAAAATTCCATTAAAGTTTTATCAGTTTTATGTTTCATTTTATTATTATTATTATTATTATTTGTTGATAGACGAGCAGCTTCTGCTGATGTGTCTATATCACACAGTGTTGGTTTTTTTTTAATAGTTTTGTGTCACTTTTTTTAACATAGTTTTTTTTTTTTTTGTTGGCTTATATCCTTTATATTAGATTTTTTTTTACATATAAGAGAGCACTCGTAACTTAGACAATTAATAATAATTAGACAAATCCAATGCCACCATATTTGTCAAAATCTGTTCTCCCAAAGCCTGCAGGTCGCCCGTGTCTCAAATAATCATACAAACATGCACATATACATATCCTCGCTGAACATAACCCTCCTTCTTCGCAGTTGGCTGAAAATACCCCCCCAGTCCACCACACCACAGTCAAAAGTTGAGAGAGATATCATGAAAAAATACTTACCTATAATTTAAATAATAATCAGCTGCCGCCTGTTCACGTTGTACCTATCGTGTCGCAGCTAACTGGTTGAAGTAAAGTGTATACCTATTAACATTCAATAACTATTATTTCTGAATATTTTTGTTATTAAATTATCTTTGCTCGTCTCTATTTTCTGTTTTACGGCTGGAGTGTCGCAAACAAGGCATAAAGGCACTATGAAATAAAATTATTAGAATTTATAATTGTCTTATGGGTAAGCATGTCTGTGATTGTCACTCAGCTTTTATCTGCTAAATTTTGACCTCTAGCTAGGCGGTCGTTGACCTTAGAGGTTAATGCCCTGAAATAAAGTTTCTCCTTACGCCACCCCCTCTCTGATGGTACCATAAAAAGTAGGTGTTAAAAGAGAAGCAAATTTTTCATCATTCAAGTCTTTTTGCATCAGTGCCCCGTTTGCTACACCCCAACCCAAAAACCACCAGGTCACTAAAATTTTATTATTTTCCCGCCACCACTGCTCCGTTCTGCTTGCAGTCAGCTTATCATGCGTCTCATATTTTGGTGTAGTATAACATTGATATTTATGTATATTATTTTCTAAGCATATCATTTTAGTCCGACTGCCTGCATCTCACATCTATTTAATTTTTTGTTATCAATGTGCTGATTTACATTAAGCCCTTTCATTAAACGTACAAATTTTATTGAACGGCGCTATTGAATAAACGGCCTAGGCTTCCAATTAAATGACTAATTCCACCAGTTGGCTGCGAGTTACGAGATACCTACTACAATATTAACAAACGATGCCAAGGGCAAAGCCCTCCACTGAAGTTGAGCGGCAGTTAATGAGTTCAATATTCTTGAAACAAACTGACAAAATCTAATTATAAACCTTTTATTCAATTTTGTCCTACATGATAACGAGAGGTTTGGTTGGATGTTAACAATCCTAACTATAATACTACCAGTCTCATTGTGATGCTACCTATTGATTGTCAGTATTGTCACATTCCAATGTTGTCCCTCTAGAATCTAGAGTCTACATCTCAAAGAATATCCCGCGCTTGAACCCAATAATCATTTATTTAACCTGTGTTGTCCCATTGTTGGGTAAAGGTCTGCCCCCAAATTCTTCTATTTGTCTCGGTCTTTATCGATCTCCCACCATTCCCTCTCTACACATCAAGATTGTCCCTCCAACGCTTTCTTGGCCGACCCCTACACCCGCCGCCGCGCCGTCCGTCTTCAGGTATCCAGAGAGGGGCTAGTCTTGCCCACCTCTCTGGGTACATGCGGCTAACCCATTAATCATATCAATGTGTATTTTGTTCACAGAATACCAATCTAACATGGGAGACGAGCAACCCTAAATTCACGGAATGTTTCCAAAAAACTGTATTGGTGTGGGTACCGTGTGCCTATCTATGGTTGACCGCGTTTCTCGATGCATACTACATACTGAACAGCAAAGAACGGAACATACCATGGAACCCCCTGAACATCACCAAGCTAGTGGTGACCTGTCTCCTCATAGTGCTGAAATTTGTGGACTTGGGAGTGACAGTCCACATCTCGTCACAGGGTGAACAAGTATACAACGCTGATTACTTCAGCCCCGTGATAAAGATCGCCACATTTGTAAGTACATACATACATACTGTATCTAATCTAGTATAGCTATTTTACATTCATAAGTAGGGATTACTTTAAACCACTTTCAAACCTAAACGGTACCTATAACAATAGGGTAAAACCGCTAAGATGCTCCAAAAAGGATAGGTTTATACTAAAAACCTTACTTTCGAAAATCAAATGAAAGTAATAATAGGTAAAGTTAAAGTAGTTATAGTAAAGTAAAGTTAAAAAAAAATATGCTAAATCTTAACCTATTCATTATCTTCATCAGCCCGGTGTCACCCACTATTACCTATTGTAACTTTCATTTTATTTTCGAAAGTAAGGTTTTTAGGAGCACCTATCCTTCTGAGGCATCTAACCCGGTTTTACCTTACAGTATCAACAATAAGTCTTCTATCTGTCATGTCCCTTGCACTAATTGGTTTACCAGCATAGTCGTGAAATTCTATACCCTTATGGCCTCCAAAGCCGTTCTTCTGCAACCTTGTTCCAAACTTTGAACTCAAAGTTCAGCGCTTCCCTGAGTACTTACTTCACTGAGTGCACTGAACCTGAACTAAAGACTTTCCGATTACTAGTTACGCAATTTTAGTAACATATGCTTGGTACTTAATCCATTCAGTAATTTCGACGGGATTGAGTAGTTAACAAATGATTTTACAATAATATACTAAAATGCGTAAGTCTAGGAGAATGATCTCATAAACTTACGCGTTTTAGAATATTATTGTGGAATTATGGATGTGTATTTTGAATGTGTTTAATATCCTTGAGCGTCGAATTAAAGCATCTCTATTGTTAAACGACCTCAGAATTCTCTTGATTATAGCCCACAAAAACGGGGTTACGTCAAGCACAAGCTGAGTTTTTACTTATGATTTGTAGAGTTTGTGGTCGACTGTAGACAGATTGCTACGGTTATATTAAACGGATCTCCAGTTTCCCTTCCCTTGTGCAATAAATCAAATCGTACGGTAAACATCTCGTCAGCACTCACTTTCTTTGTAGTTATCTGGTCGATACGTCATGTCAACAGTTGGTGGCTGACTATGTAACATAATTGTATCGTTCTTGAAATGTATTATTGCCGGATTGTCCCGATTTCTTGCAACGCGTAGGTATTTTGTTCACGTCACGCTTACTCGTCAAATCCGTTATGCGCAAGCCTATCGCTATGACTTAGGTAGGTACTGAACCGAATTAATATTAATTTAATGCTTACTGTAATGAAGACTAATAAAATATAGGTACGTGATTTAATTCAAACAGTTGAAATACAAAAACAAATTAATTTCCCGTTATTTCAACAATTTACATGTATATGTAATAACAATGACTAGGATAAAACTGGGTTAGATGCCCCAGAAGGTAAGGTGCCCTTATCCTATTTAGTGCCTATTTTAAACCTTATTTTCAAAAATCAAATTAAAGTAATAATAGTTAAAGATTACAGCATATTTTTTATGCTGCATACTTTACTTATTACTTTCATTTAATTTTTGAAAGCAAGGTTTTTAGGACAATCAAGGTTTTACAAAACATACTACATCCGACTTCAATTGGACTGTTCTAGTGATCGTTAATACCACAAAAAAGTCACAGGGAACTAAAATACGCAATTTTGTTTACTTTGACGACGTATTTTTTTCAGTTATTTTGATTTAAAAAGGTACTGAACCGATCTTGATAAAATTTTTACGAAACCAATCTGAATCTCTGAATCTGAACAGTATATCAACAAAGAGTTTTTCAGATCGGTTTATAAAGTTCAGAGGTAACAAATATTAAAGAAACAAAAATAAATGACATTCAACCGAATTGAGAACCTCCTTCTTTTTTTAATTCGGTTGAAAAGGGGCACGCCAATTAACCTTCTGGGGCATCTTACCCGATTTTACCCTATATCTCAAAAACCTATGTTTCATCTTATTGATCAGCTTTGGGGTCAAATCTTAAGTGTTGCCTATTTCCGCGCAGCGTAACTCGATCCCATTGCACTATTCCGGTTTGAAAGTGGTTTAGTATGCTTTCTACCAAACGTCTCACATTGTTGGCCGCAACACCACGTGGGTGAAGCTGATCTGTGGTCATTGGTAACCCTAATCTTACGGTGACTCATAATTTTTAAGATTTTAATTATAAATTGAAAATTATGAGTCATCCTAAGATAAGGGTACAAATTACGTATGATAGATAACAGCAAAAATGTGTTTTTTTTTTTCAAGCCAAAAGAACATTGGTGTCAATTCAGATGTCGCCAAAACTAAACTAACCTAACTTGACAGTACTAAATATGTTATTAATGTCTCTTTTATATGAATCGAAATAAAAAAGGATGGCATAATTTTTGTGCTGTCAAATTAGTTTAGTTTTGGCGATATCTGAATGGGGAATAAAATATGTAGAATAAAACAAGTTGTAATTTGCAATGCAAGTATATCCCAAGGCTACCTATTTTACTTTACTCCTCCAATCAGGGGAATCCTCAAGGCAAATTTAGATTTTATACGTGTTTTAAAATTAACCCTCCTAACTTAAAAACACGTATAAAATCTAAATTAAAGTATGAAACCTTTCACTTTTTTTGTTGACGAAATCAAAAAACATGGACGAAACGAATAGTGTGAAGAAATTACTATAATACGGCGTACTTTTTGAGTATTGGTCCGAAACATTTTGTATGGAAAATTTGAGGATTAGCCTTAACCACTTTACTTTAACCCCTTGAGGTTCATTAAGTTTTATACACAAACTTGTATATCAAAATGAATCTATAATATATGTAACATCAGCAGAAGACGCTCCAAGACTTCCGGAGTGATATCGCTTGCAGCGACTTCAGTTAGTTAAAATCCATAATCTAAGCTTTTGGTTCACCCTTATTCCACTAGAAATGTATCTGTTTTCTCGCAACAGCATGTCGACTACGGTTGTCTGGAAAAGATTGCTGGCTAGCAATAAGATGGGCCTTGTATTTTATGTTTAGGTGGTACAATAAAGAATATTCTAGTCTATTCAGATAAATTGAGACTAGATTTATTTTCAGGCATTATCAGCAACTCTGTTGTATTACAACAGAAAGTTTGGTATGAGAGCGTCTGGAGTCCTATTCTTCTTTTGGTTGTTGGCCATCCTCTCAGGATTGTCACAATTGAGAAGCGAAATAGTGAACCACGCCGAGCGCCCTGATGGAGAAAATGTCCAGTACAATTTCGTCAGCTACATGGTGTACTATGTACTGATAGTTTTAATGTTTATACTGAACTGCTTTGCTGATCTACCACCCAGAGACACGCCGTATAAATATGAAAAGGTAACCGTGACTTGCTATTTTAACTTACACTAAGTTCTAAGTACGAGTATCTATTAGATCAGTCATGTCATCTCCTGTACAAAAAGCAAATTATTATGAATAATCACTAATTAGTAACATGAGGATACTTGATTGACTACATTTTACTTATATTTTATTATGACTAGTATAAATATACGTGGATAGATGGAGCGATGATCTGCGCGCTATAGCTGGCAGAAGGTGGATGAGAAGAGCCGAAGATCGGGCTCAGTGGCGCGCCTTGGGAGAGACCTACGTCCAGCAGTGGACTGCTATATGTTGTTGATGATGATGTTGATAAAGATACGCTTACCCAAAAGTTATGCAATATTATTTCAAGTCGAAAGCATTGTGATTTTCTCAGGAGTATTTCTGGTTATATGGAGCGATGATCTGCTGCATCTTACCAGATATACATAGCTGACAGAAGCTGGATGAGAAGAACCGAACATCCTTGGGAGATACTTACGTCCGGCAGTGGACTGATGACGATTATGATTGTGATTTTAACACGTTTTTGTTAATATTGCAACTTCAATTTCGAGCACTTCCCGAGTAGTTATCCGGCTGAAACTTTTCTGAAACATTTCTGGGTTGCTCACAACTCTATAATAATACATTCTAAATCCATTTATTATCTATCATGCAATGCCGACCTAACCTCAAAGAAACCACTAAACCCGCTATGTACCGCAAAGGAAGCAAGATAGAGCAAAGTCATAAAAAAACGTGGTTTTAGATTTTAATCTACATGTCTTGTTTTGGAATCGTATCTGTCACCGAGAAGTCAACAGTTTGTATGATTATTCTTCAGAACGTCTTACAAACTATTGAATTCTACAATGGCTACAGTGACTCTTTCACTATACACGCAGTGAATCTGTGGAACTCCCTTCCACACATTATTCGCGCTAGCCCTTCCCTAAACATCTTCAAAAGTAAAGTAAAAGAGCATTATCTCACATCCTAAGTATTGAGTATAATATGTATATTTATGTATAATAAATATGTATTAAAAGTAGTATGTATATTATGTATTTTTATTTATTATGTATAGTATTTTCGTAGTTAATAACTTATAGTATATGTAAGTGCAAGTAAGTGTACACAAACCTACCATTACAACACTGTCTCTCTATACTCAAAGGTTTGCTGGAAGAAAACTCTTTTAAGGGTTAAGCTCGCCTATGTACATGCCTTTTATTAATTACGTGTGTTAATAGTTTTTATGTGTGCAATAAAGAATTAAAGACTTCTCGTTATCGTATACGCTAGGATAACGTTAACGCGAAAGTTCCATATCTGAAATTTCCTGAACTGTAATGATACATTATTTTAACAGAATCAATGTCCTGAACAAGCGTCAGGATTCCCGAGTCGGCTGACGTTCAGTTGGTTTGATCCGCTAGCGCTGACCGGATTCCGTAGAAGCTTAACAGAGAAGGATCTTTGGTCGCTGAACCCTCAAGATGCCTCTTTGGAAGTCGTCCAGCGATTCGACAAACTGTGGGAAAGAACTTTGCGGAAACGAGAATTGTAAGTGCAAGATACTGATAATATTCTCAACCCTCTTCATGAGACGACTGCTTCGATGGAAATACTACACTTATAACCACCGTAATATAAATATCTTTTCACGTCATTACCGAAACGCCAGAAGGTCTGGAAGTTCAAAAAAATTGGGGAAAAAACACGGGCACTTTCGAGCTCTTTTTATTTTTGTATTTTAATACTCCATTAAGTTGCCACTTACAAATAAATAGAACTGTAAAAGGCCCGGAAGCCTAACGAAATGTCAAATGTTAATACTGTACATTTGCAAGATTCAAGTCGAATATGTTTTTGCGGTTTTAAAAAAATAATCTGCCTTGACTACTAACATTAACCAACCAAATAAACAGCTATGATCAAAAGAACTCAGCCGGTTCTGAGGCTTCCATGATATAAACTTTATACACTTCGTTTTTCTTAAACTCGAATTGATATGCAACGGATATGCTCGAGCTTATCAGCTTTAGTGCGGTTTTAGATTAGCGGATAAACCGGACACATACGCCCGCTCGTGTTTTATTTTTTTGCAGCGTGTGTACGCGCAACAAGACGCGAGAGGCGTGATACTTGCTAGGAAAAACCGAGCGCAACGCCAGTTTACGTGCGTATACGCGCGACACACTCTTTAACTTTCGCGAGTACCAATCCGCTCGTTTACTCGCGACCAAAATACGCTAGTCTGAAACCGCACTTACGAATGCATACGTTCAACAGCAATGATAACTGATTGTGTCTATCTCCGCGCGCCCCTGGAATTTAATATCTATCTGAGTACCTACTGACTGGGACTAATTCTTTCCTAGAATGCAATATTTAGATAGTTAAATCCCTTTTGGTCAGGTTTTTAGTTGATATCAACCTATGTGCGGCATATGTGAATGAAAGTCCTGGGTAGCACTGTTCTCGTTACGGGAAGGCATTATATCTTACCATAAGGAGAGCGCCTAGTTCGTCTCGTAACTTGTTTATTAAAAAATAATAGTGAGTAGCAACAGTATACATATGGTCGGGTCTGGTTCTTAATTCTAGAAACCGTCTAACTTCTATTATAAGGTCTGGTAACAGCAATTATTTAACAATTTTTAGATTTTTATTCCGAAATTAAACTATCAATAAGTGTCCTGATCAAATCCGTTATTATTCTGACCATTCAGATTTCTAAACTGCCTATCAGACCGGAAAATTGCACAAATACCTACATTGTCAATTCGCAATTGTCAATTCATCCTTTACCTCACTCGACCTCTGATATCGCCTGCACTTTACATAATAATTGAATTTAAAAAAATTATAATGTTTTCGTTTAACTTTTTCTTGGAAATAGCGTTTTATTAATAGATTTTATTAGAGGACGTGGTGGCTGAGTGGATGAGGCCCTTACCTTGCGATCTGATGGTCGCGGGTTCGAATCCCGGTGGCAATCATGCGTAAATGGGTTTTTTCGGTCGAAAAAATCTATGTATGCATCCCACGTTCTCGCAACGTTGAAGGAAAACATCGTGAGGAAACCGGCATGTCGTAGAACCTAAAAGTTCGAAAACATGTGTCGAGTGCACGAAAGGAGCCTCTTCGAGGCGCACTTGAAATCCTTTCACCACACTGGTTCGAAGGAACTAGTGACACGATAAGAAGAAGAAGAATAGATTTTAAATCTAGATTTGTACTAGGCTAATGAACTGATTTGTTAAACCGCAATGATAAATCCATGCAAATCAAATCAGTTACGATTGTGACGATGTAAAATCGTCGACACGATACGTAACTATAACGACGCCATGTGTGAATGATATTGTTCGCCGATTGGAATCGGTCAACATAAGACCCGAGTGTTTGTTTACAATTGGCTGCATCTTTACTTCACATACACACACAAGAAAGCCAGTGCCGGATTAAGCAAACGCGGGGCCCGTAGCAAATTTAATTGACCCTTGATTTGCTATGCGATTAAAATCTTTATTACTCTTTCCTACTTACCATCATCATCATCCGCAGCCTGATTTGACCCACTGCTGGGTAAAGGCCTCTCTCTCTACTCTTGCCATTTTGCCCGTTTTCCTGTGGTAAGTGGGTTCAGCTTCGAACAATGAGGCTGACAATGTCGTCGACCCATGTCGCTGCCGGACGTCCGATGCTTCGCTTAAACCAGGTCTTTAAATAAACCACGTCTTAATAGTTTTCACTGAAATTGGTTGCCTGTAAAGTTGGTTTACGGACGTTAGTTTAACGTGACTACCGACAGTCCCAGCGTAACGATACAATGAGCGTTACCGAACCGTATCGGGACAATGAACGTTACCGGACAATGACGTCAACGTTTTCGGCATGCAGCCGGCGCGGCGGCGTTCATCGATTTATTAGACTTAGTCACGTCAAAAATTCGCTCGTACGGTATGGGCTGGATTTGGATACTGGGGCCCCCTTTTGCAAGGGGCAAGCAATTGGTACTCTTGCTATATGGTTAATCCGGCCCTGAAAACAGCACATAAACATGTCTGAACTCTGAACCGCCTCAATAACAAGGTACAAAACTGTGTACTACATATGTAGATTGCCAGAGCATTGGTGAATTCAATTAAATCCTACTGGACCTGATACGGTTCGATCTCGCTGTTTCAATTCCATTTCTGAGAAAACGGCTTTAGAACTCATTGTTGTTCCTATAGCTATAGATACTTACTGCTTTTATAGTTGACTAGTTTTGTGGAATGATAACGGGACAACTGCGTCTTGTAGCACGCATTTTGAGAAACAGTTACCTTCTCGGCTAAATGGTTTTATTTTGAAGCTCATCAAAAGAATGGTGGGGATTTGAGTATTTGAATTGAGCAATAGGTCGATTACTGCGTTAGATGGTCATGAACACGCTAAGTTTCACCACGTGTATTCTTTACAATGAACTTCTTTTCTATTCTATTTTTAGTTTTACAACCATGGCATACACACATTCGTGGCTAGCGTGTGCTATGCTATAAATGAAAACATTTCTAAATACATACATAGAAAAACACCCAGACTCAGGACAAATACCGATGTTCATCACACGAATGTTTGTCCTGAAACGGGAATCGAACCCGCGACACTGGCGTGGCAGTCCAAAACATTTGCCACTCACCCGATGGTGTCGTCAATGTGTAATGCTAACCACCATCCTACGCATCAATGGAGTCGAACCCGTATCTTACAAAACCGGCGTTAGCATGGAGATTGGTGATTCATATCTAAGGTTGTTGACGGATATCGCTCAGCCGTTACCTTTTAAATCACACAAATATATCTTGAACGTAGGTAATTTTATGCCTCTGTTAGGTAACTGTCACCGTAGTTCTGTAAAATCCGTGAATTTACAATTTAATGGTTTCAAACACGTCTAATTACAAACTGCCTAAAAGTTGTAAACACTACGAATTCTGCTGTGCCATAGACCGATTAAAGGACCGTTTAAGTGCCGTTTTAAAACCATTAAATTGTAAAAGATCAGCCAATAGGATGCCTAAGGAAAAAAAAACATCCTATCCTCCCAATCAGAGGGCGACTGCGCCGTGATTGGTCTGTTTAAAAGAGCATGGTACTTGCGTTCACGAATTTTCGTCAGTTTACAAATCAATGTAAATTTATGTGTTCTTACAATATCACGGTGACATAACTGTTTAACAGATTAACATGATACAATATACGTAGGCAAGTGCAGAAGCATTAACCTTGCTTATTTTATTTGAGATAATCTAGATAGTAGATAGGCATGTAGAGCGGGCTTATCGTGTTGGTATAATCACTACCTGCTGTCCGCAGCTTTGCCCGCTTTCTATATTGGGTAATGTTTAAAATTTAAATGCTAATAAATATTTGTTTCTCAATCACATCTAAGAAGTAGCTGCAGGTTTGGAAACTTTGGTTCCTGTGCTTCTTCTTTCTTAACAGTAGTTCTTTCGAACCAGTGTTGTAGAAGGAAGGTGAAGGAGAAGTTAAGTGCGCCTCGAAAAGACTTCTTTAGTGCACATGTTTTCGAACTTTTTAGGTTCTATGACATGCCGGTTTCCTTAAGATGTTTTCCTTCACCGTTAAGCACGTGTTTCAATGTACACATGGATTTTTTTAACAGAAAAATCCATTGGCGTACGACCAGGTTTAAATCGACGATCTTCGGATCGAAAGTCGAGGCACTTCCCACTCGGCCAACACGGCTTTGGTTCCAGTGCTAGTTCAGGGCATTGAATAGGTTATTCCGAGCACGCTGGCGGAGCCGCTATTCGAAGCAGCTCATTATAATATTAGTGTGTTATATAACTACAAACTTAAAAACGTCCATTCATACAACTTTTCACTACAGCGAGGCTTGAACCCGCAACCTTGACTTTCCGTGTTATAGGTTTGTAGTTGTTGGGCAACTGCGATCTTTGCGGTCAGTATTTTTTTATTGCAAACTATGTACTTCCACACCTCATATAATATACATATAATAATACACAAAGCTTAGGAGTTAGGGCTAGAGTACTTATTATACTCTGTTGGCTCCAGCAACTTTTAGCTTTTTCATACAACATAGCTCTACAGAATAGGTAGGTACATTAGTAAAATCAGAAAATACTGCTCTGGCCGGAAAACCTAAACGTTTCTTCTTATATACGACTTCTATTCTATGACTCTCTTAAATCATTTACCAGGTCCACGGGCACAAAAGCAACCTACCGCAAGACATCAGCGAGCGTGAACTTCAAACCTGAGGAGGAAAGGAAGCCTGCGTCCATTCTCTCCACGCTGTGCCTCGCTTTTGGAGGGCAATTCTTATTCGGAGCATTGCTCAAGCTTATCAACGATGTGCTCATGTTCCTTTCACCCCAACTGCTCAAGTGAGTTTATCTTATTTGCAAAACTATGTGTTTGTGGTTGATTATGATAAGAAATAAATTACAGAAATACACTTGCCGTTCTTGATCAAATAGAGTTGTACTAACATAGATACATATAGAATGAATAATGCATGTTTACATTTAGATGTTACGAAAATATGACTTGACACATATATACACATATGGCACCGTAAAGTTGAAGAAACTGTAACTTTACAATTTAACGGTTTTCAAACACGTTAAATTACAAACTGTGGAAAAATTGTTAACACAGCGGAAGTCTACTATAATCTACTATGAAATATACCAATCAAAAAACAGTCCACAAATTCACGGTTTCTATTACGTTAATTTGTAAATGACCGCCGAATGCCTATTGAGCGGTCGGGGACGTTTACTTCGAACGCACTGACGCAAAAAAATTAACACAACAACCCACCAATCAGAGGACGACAGTGCCGTAATTGGTTTATTTTAAAGAGCATATTCATTAAACTGCGTTCACAATTCGTCCGCTGTTTACAACGTAACGAACGTTTCAACCGTTTAAAATTAACCCTACTATCTTAAAAACACATATAAAATCTAAATTAAAGTATGAAACCTTTCACTTTTTTTGTTGACGATTTCAAAAAACATGGACGAAACGAACAGTGTGAAGAAATAACTATAATATGGCGTACTTTTTGAGTATTTGTCCGAAACATTTTGTATGGAATTCAGGTTTGAGGATTAGCCTTAAGGTATAGGCATAACAACGTGGTTTTTAGATTTTATTCTACGTTCTTGTTTTAGGTATCTCATTGGGTTTGTCGAAGGCCATGAAGAGGACTGGAAAGGCTATATGTATGCGGTGGCTCTGGTCGCGTGCGCCACCGTCCAAACCATGCTGCTGGCGCATTACTTCATGAGGATGTACCTCGTGGGAATGAGGATACGGACCGCTCTCACCAGCGCCATCTACAGGAAATCACTGAGGATGTCCAACTCGGCAAGAAAGGAATCCACTGTTGGCGAAATTGTTAACCTCATGTCCGTGGATGCTCACAGGTAATTTCAGACGACACGGTGTGTCGAGTGGCAAGTGTTAGACTGCCGTGCCAGTGTCGCGGGTTTGATTCCCGCTTCAGAAAAAAACATTTGTGTGATGTACAGACAGAGTCATAGATAAATATCTCCTTGCACAATACACCTAGCTTCAAATCCCTTTACATTCTTAGGACCAGATAACTGATAGAATACTTAAATGCTTTTTTTTTTTGTTAATACATGAATAAATAGAACACACTCAGATTCAGGTCAAACACCGATGTTTGTCACACAAATGTTTGTCCCGAAAAAACATACTACACTATAGCCGACTTCAAGTTCTAGTGAACGTAAACACCACTAAAAAGCTGCAGGAAAGCAAAATACGCAATTTCGTTTTTTTTGACGACATATTTTTTTAGTTAATTCAGTTCAGAAACTAATCTTCAATTTTAATAAAATTGATATGGGACAAATTGAAAATATATCGTCTCAAACAAAAACAATTATATTCAAATCGGTTTATAATTATACCAAAGTTCTGAGGTAACAAACATTAATTATAAACAACCGAATTTAAAAGCTCCTCCTTTTTTGATGTCGGTTGAAACTCGTTACACGATGCCGATGCGAATAGGTACTTATGTTAATTTTTGGTTCGTCAGAAGATTATTCGATAGCCGTTCTTACGCTAAGCCCCATTACCTACTTAATGTTGTAGTTTTTCTATAGGTATGTAAGTTCAACTCACATAACCGGTTTGTTAATGTAAGTAAGTGTGCATGTATAATGCCGGCCGGCCGCTTATGGTAATAATGTTACGAACAACCATGAACCTCGACAATTTCGGTGTTATTGTATGAATGAATACGAATTGTTGTTTTTTTTTTATTACATATTTATAGCACGGCTGGCTTGAAGTTATACTACCAATCATACACCTCGATTATTTCCAAGTTAGTGTATGAATGAATACGATTCGGTTGATTTTTTTTTGTATTTACTTAATAATAGTACCTACAGCCGGCGGATCTAGGCCGGCTTGAAGCTAGGCGACGGAACAATACTATAGACAGACTAAGCGACACGAACACCAACGAATGCTAAAGTGAGACGGAATAATTCGAACGCGAACTTCATGTTTCCTAAATCCCCTGGCCGTAATATACTTATTCATAAAAAGGTTACATACATACATATCTATGTAGTATGGGTATAGTTGAGGACCAGCATAGGTATTTTGTTATACAGCCACCACTTCATACCCAAAAGATTTGACGTGAACATCCGCCTTTTGTTCCTGAAAGTAGGTCAGCATCATCGTCCAATTTGTGGTGACATTATTCAAATTGTTCATTGTCGTCAAGTTGATTTTGCATTATCAGCAACATTGCCGACTGACAAGGCGAAAACTGGTGGTTTTGAATCATTATAGCGTTTAATCCCCGAGATACATGAGGCTAGTGTTTCAAGCCAGGATAGCAAGCTAGCAGCTCTGGCTTATTGTTAACAGAACTAGCTTCATTTCTAGGAAAAACTTGCCTCATGTTTCTCGGGCAAGCTAGCAGCTGTCTTCGTGTCAACAGAACTAGCTTAATTTCTAGCCTAGCAGCCTCTTACACGAAGCCAGAGCTGCTAGCTTACTATCACTATCTTGTTATCCTGGCTTGAAAAACTAGCTTCGTATATCCAGAGCATAACTGAGACAACCACCCACTTATTTATTGAATTATGTACCTACTCTCCCTGGTACCCACATACGCAAACGCTGCGCTGTAACAATCTTACTTCTACTTACTACTTACAGCATTATCGTAGAATTATCAATGGTAGGGACAACCATAGAAAAAATATATAAACTAGTACAACGGCAAACACCTCCGTACCATCAATGGTACAACGCAAAGGTATAATGAGAACACCACTAGACTAAAAAAATATCGCAGCTTCTCTTATTCTAAGCCGAAGGGCTTAAAAGTCCAGTCACCGACACGGAAACTGGCCACTTACGGAAACTGTTTTAAAAACAAATAATATTTTCAACAAATTATTTAGTAATAAATCCGCTTAATTTCTAAACAAAGGTTTTAATTAACTTAGCTTTAGTTTACATATATTTTTAACTAAACCAAAGAGTCAACAAACAGAAAACCAAAGTTTAAAGATACGATCGTTTCGCCTCTACACGAGGCATTATCAGGAGGTGTGGACTCGCCTCTTTCACTCTCGTTTCAAACTTCGGCGAGTCCACAAGAAAGAGTAAACTTTGGTTTTCTGTTTGTTGACTCGTTGGTTTAGTTGAAAATATATGTAAACTAAAGCTAAGTTAATTAAAACCTTTGTTTAGAAATTAAGCGGATTTATTACTAAATATATTTATATAATTTGTTGATATTTATGGATTTCCGCAAAGTAACGCCTGAATTATGGTCAACTAGCTGCCTTCCTAGAAGCAAATGCTTGACCCTTGCTCCTCTCGAACACAATGACGATTAATCAGTTACCTTGGCATTAATAATCAACAAAAAACGCCATAGTTGAGTATTTGAGCGCTTCAATTTAGTCGATCATTAGCCTACTTTATATTATTGTCTTCGAACTACTGACATTGTTTTAAAAACGAAATGAAACGTTTGAGTTTTATGTTTGGAGTCAGCGTATTTGGAGCGTATTCATTCTTACCTCTAGCAGTTTTTTCCTCAGGCGCCTAAATCCCTGAACCGATTTGGCTCATCAACGATCTCAAAAAATGTTTTAAACTGGCTAATTTCCTGCCAAATTTCGAATCGGAATCGGAATCAGATGAGCAGTGCGACAGTTATCGTCAGACAAACATGCAGACATACCCACAGTCCCACATACATACATACATACATACATACATCACATACCCACATACATGCATGCGTACATACCCATATACATATACAGTTACACACACATAGGTATACAAACCCCGATTTGTCTTAGACCTCTTTTCGTTCAGTCAAATAGGTACGAGTATTTCCACAAAGTTAAAATGACCGTTGAAATTTTAGTAATGGCATGGAGAGGTTTATCCTAATCAGTAGCTTAGCTTTAAAACTATTAACTGACTGATTGATCTCAGACAAATCTTAAAAGTTTATAAATATTTTGAATTTATGCCAATTTAAAATTATTTTTTAAAATGGCATAGTTCAAAATAACTATTTGTCCATTTCAAACTGGTCTGTATCGGTATATATTTATAGCGTTTAAAATGTCACCGGATAGTGTAATGCATATTTTGATACACATCGGCAAAACAAGTTATGAGGAATTTTTATATAGAGAAATAAATGCAGGATTTTCTGTCGTGGTACAAAGTATCTGTACTTATAATTATAATCATAGACCAGCTAAGGCCTTGAATTGCGCATCTGTGGCATAATCTGCAGCTTGCGTTCACATCAATTTGAAGTTGAGAATAATCTACGAATGTGGTACTATATTATTAACCCGACTGCGAAGGAGAGTTATGTTTGAATGTATGTATGTATGTTCATGTTTTTCTGATTCTTTATGGCCCGCGCAGTTTAACGATAAAATCAATTTTGAGTTGTGGATTCTACTATCGAAATAATAACATAATTCTATATATATTTATAAGCCCGCCCATTGTGCAATGTAATTTTTATTTTTGTGCAATGAAGATTTTTAATAATAATAATTTCGATATAATTCTATACATATATATCGAAATAATAAGTCTGAATTATAATTTAAGGAAATATGAATCTCTATGGATTTCTCTGGATAGTCCAAAATAACATATTTTTATATTTAATCTTATTTTTATTAACCCTTTTCAGATTCATCGAGCTGACGGCCTACTTGAACATGATATGGTCTGCGCCCCTCCAGATCGCGCTGGCCCTGTACTTCCTATGGGGTATTCTAGGCCCTTCAGTTTTGGCCGGCCTCGCTGTGATGATTATTCTCATTCCTGTCAACGGACTCATCGCCAGCCGGGTGAAGACTCTCCAAATCAAACAGATGAAGTACAAAGATGAAAGGGTTAAGCTGATGAATGAAGTGCTCAATGGAATAAAGGTACGTCTAAACCCCCACTGCGATTGGTAATGGTAATTTTAGGAATATTTTTCCCGAAACCGAATTTTCTACGACATATCCATGACTAAAACGAATTTAAAGACACCTCATATACCGAAATCCATCAAGTTTTAATGGTTTTTTGACACTTTTTTAACATAATTTGTCGGCTTGCAAGCGCCATTTTGGATTGACTTATAAAACTTAAAATTACTTATCACTCGCGTGACCTAGACGAATCCAACGACACTCATTTATCAAAATCTGTTCATCTGTTTAGCCTAAAGGGCGCCACATAGACTCAGACAAACATACGTACATACGTTCACTCGAAAAACATAACCCTCCTTCTTCGCAGTCGGGTAAATAGTACCTTTTGTGTTTTTTCCAGCTCATAAACTACTCATTCCATAGCTAGAGGTTATCTTTTAAGATACGAAAAATTTGTAATATTGTGAGGCTTTTTGCTTTTTCTTTAATTGAAAAAGGCGTTTTGTGCGTTTTTACATTTAAAAAACAATGATTTTATTCATAGAAAAAACGTAATTAAATACTAGTAATTATTATGCTAATGAAGATTTAATTTTTACGACCACATTCATGAGAAATAGGTAGTAAAAATGGTTTTGCCATCGCTAGGCCTTGGGGTAACGTAACGTTATCAAAGTGTGATGTGAGCATTATCTTATTTGATGTAATCGATAACCTTCATTCCGTTATTTAACAAACGATTCTCTAAATCATTACATAATGTACCTCACTTTATGCAATTTGGGTACCTAATATATCTATCCCTAAGTTCATCCCAAGATTACCTTGAAGAGATCGCTCTAAGCGATAATGTCGCCATTGTAACACTTTTTTTATTACCTATTTGTTTATTTTTATGGTGTGCACTAATGTATCTATCTATCAGGATATGACGTAATAGAACACTTTCTAAATTAAATATGTACTTATTCAACATGTGTATGTATTATCCGAATATAATTTACAGTTTATTTATAGTTTCGATTGCGTCATATTGCACAATTATTTTGCAACAACTTATTTGTTTTATTGGCTTTCTTGTGGGAAGGCCTTAAGAATGGGCTGAATTGGCCAATCACAGTGCTCGAAGTGGAAATTTCGATCACTGTGATTGGTCAATTAACGGTTCGCTCCTCTCCACTCCGCCCAGCTCTGCGTCAGTGGGAACGCACCCTAAACAGACTATTTACCTCGATACTAAACTTATGTACATTTTCTTTTTCAGGTTCTTAAAATGTACGCATGGGAACCTAGCTTCGAAGAGCAGATCCTGAAAATAAGGAACAAAGAAATGCATGTACTCAAACAAACCGCCTATCTCAACTCTGCTACCTCATTTATATGGTCGTGTGCACCGTTTTTGGTAAGATTAGCATAACTTTCATAACCCACCTGTCATTTTTATTATTTTCATCATCATCTTCAACCTATAACAGTCCACTGTTATAGACGTAGGTATCTCCCAAGGCGCGCCACTGAGCCCGATCTTCGGCTCTTCTCATTCACTTTCTGCCACCTTCTGATATAGCGCGCAAATCATCGATCCATCTAGCCGGAGGTCGTCCTACACTATTAATTATTATATTTAATTTAATTTCAGCTATTGTAGTAGAATGTGATCTTATATTTTCAGGAACATTCTGGATGATACGGTAAATGCTAGTGAAAATAAAACTAAGCCGTTAAACTACTATTTAAATACGGTAGCTTTGTATTTTTAAAATCATTGCCGCAATCGTCATTGTCTATTTGATTTTAATGTTATCTGAGTAGATAAGATATTTGCCAACTTATCCAAATTGTGTTAGATCAATTGACGAACGACTCAGAATAACATATTCGATCGATCATATCTCGTTAATAAGCTGTTGACTTAAGAATTATCGATAAAGATAATGGATCATAAATCCTATTTAATTACTTGTAAAGTAATAAAATACTATCTGTCATAAATCATGTACTTAACTACCAATATTAGTGATCATAACTTTTAGTTGGGACGCGATAAAAAATACGCAAAGGGTTTTCTCCCTCCATAAGTTCACTATTCGGCGCAGTTTAGTAGCTTATCTAAAAAGACTATTTGGAAGATATCTTTGACAAATAATGCGAGAAATACTCTTCGTGTAATCTTGCGAGTTCAGTATTCTTACGTAAAAACAACGAATGCTCGCGATGGGTTAGTACTTCACAAATTCGTTCAACTCGCTCGCCGTGAATCTACTTAGTTAAGGCGATTATAGGGTATTCGCTACTTGGTAATCTGATGCTAAAATGGTTTGGTTTGAAAAAATATGGTAATATTTGTGTATATCTAAGTACTCTCTGGTTATATTATTTGATCATTTATCTTGTGAAATGTTAGGAAAAAATTATTTTCCGACTAGATTCTCTGACTAGATTTAACCGTCCATTTCGGTTGTGTTCATGTTAGCGAGAAGGCTCTTAAAATAATGATTTTTATGTTCAAGGTCACCTTTCTTACCTTCTTCACGTTTGTGATTTCCGACCCCGAGAAAAATATCCTGACTGCAACCAATATATTCGTTTCGATGTCCCTGTTTTACACAATGCACGTGCCACTAGGCTTGTTGCCACTCATCATTGTGTCGGCTATCGAGGTAGAGCCGCAAAGTGAACCTACATCTTTATTTATGGCTATGGTTCTATTACATTTTTAACTAACATGCATTAAACTATTATAGAAATGATTATGCATTACACATTGATGAGATTCTTGCCTTTCTTGTCGATGTGTGATATTAAAAGCTATCGGAAATGGTATCTCGATGATTGTTGTTCGGTTGAAGATGAATGGAACGTTGGCATTTATATATGACATACCCCATCCCCATACATTATGATGACACATGCATTACTATTGCTCTATTTTATGACATCTTAATAAACGTAAAGAAAGACTAGTGTCGCACAGAATACGAAATAGGAAAAAAACATTTCTGTGTATTTTAGGGCCTTGGGTAATTCCTATGTCATCATTGCATCTAGTGCAGATTGCATGGCGCACACATTGCTAATATACTGCTATGGTCATAGGTGTCGCTGATGTCGTTCGGGTGTTTCGTATTGGTTAACGACACAGAAGTATTGGATTCTAAGAGAGCTTTCGTAGCGTTGTCTCTTTTCAACATCCTGCGTTTTCCACTCTCCATGCTGCCTAACGTTATATCGAATGTCGTACAAGTAAGTTTTAGGCGGCATTCCCACTGAGATAGCAACGACCGGCAGAAGGCTTTTAGTGTAAAACTATTTTAAAGAATATCGAGGCTTCCGTCGATTGGGACCACGGTCCGAATCGCCGGATAACATTTTTGAATCCGTCGATTGAGACCACAAACCACGTGACGTACTTACCTATATTATACAGTCGTCGTCAGATACAGATCCGAAATAAGAGTGCATCTAATAACTCGGCGTCAACAAAACTCGACCAGGAAAAGAACACGTCAAGCTTTGTGATCGATGATGGCTAATATTATATCATGGAAAAGTCGCCCAACAATGCAGAAATTACAGAGTTTAATGACTACTTTGTCAAAACATGGCTGGAAAACTCATTGCTCGCAATTTTTTACCACTTATGGTTATATACCTTATTAAAAAGATAAGTATTGAAGCACCGCTAAGAGATCGCTCGTGGCAGAGACCTGCCGCGCGCCGCCTGTCGCGGCCCTGTAATACTGGTCTTATAAGTATGTAGATAATGTTTAAAACTGTTTGACACTGAAAGTGCTCTGCCAGCTGCTGCCATCCCAATGGGAAATTGAGCCTAAGAGGAATATGCGTGTTTGTGCCGTTTTATGAATAGGTACTCTCTTCGCCAACAACTTCAACCAGAAACCTAACTAGACTAATTTCCGTAACTGCGTTTGAGTTGTCTTCGTATTTCCCGTGACCGACTTCCTTACCCTGCACATTTAAAATTATTTTTTAAAAATTAAGGTTGATGTTTGGTGTTGTTTGCGAAAAAAATGCTTTCTATGAGTAACAAATTAAAATTATTGTTATTTCATGATAATTTTCCGGTCTACTAATACAATAACATTTAACTGATTATAGCATGATTTATTTTAATTTATGGCGGAAATAATTGCTTTCTTTATTCTAATAAAGAGTTGTGTTTTAAAAAAAAGGAATTGAACTATCGAAATTATTAATTTTCGTTTAGTTCTTTACTTTATTGTTTACACCTACACAACAAACATATTGGTTGGGTATACCAGATGAATACAATGGTTTTTAATGTTTTCAGACATCAGTTGGTATAAAACGTTTGAATAAATTCATGAATTGTGATGAATTGGATGTCAGTTCGGTTGAGCACGATGAAAAAGAACGTAAGTAGATAAAAAATATTCTTATCGCGTTGGTATACCTACGTGAACGGTTTCTTTGTAGGTCGTGCCGTTGAGTGGCGTCCCCTACAGAGTGTCGTGGGTACCAACACGGTGTCAAATACCACTTATCAATACATTCATAGATTATACAATATGTATAATAAATCAATATAAATACAAGAAAGTCATGTTAGTTACACTATTTATAACTCAAGAACGGCTGAACCGATTTGGCTGAAAATTGGTGGGGAGGTAGCTTAGAACCATGAGACGGACATAGGATACCCCGATTTTTATCCTGATGTTGAAAATTCCCAACGCAAACAAAGCTGCGGGCGTCAACTTGTTGAATATGAAATTAGATTATGTATAAAAAAAAATATCAAAGATATACTTGTCAATAAATTCCTTAAGCGTCGCATGACACGGCTTTTTCACAAAGCTACAAGCCAGCGTAATCGCTTGTAGTTTGTAAACTCGCCCAGTGTCATCGTCTTTTTTACATACAATCTGCTTACACTGACAATGACAATACTTCCCGAAAGCTAACTCTCTCACTCGCTAGCTGTTAAACTCGCCGGCATGTAGCGTGTAAACTGATGATGCCTTAGTCATCTCATAACTTTTTAATTTCCGTGACAGCGAACCCAATAGTGATCGAGAACGGTCACTTCACATGGGGCGACCAGGATTCGGATCCGGTCCTGAAGAATATCAACTTGCACGTGCCCCGGGGATCTCTGGTGGCCGTGGTGGGCGCTGTGGGTTCCGGCAAGAGTTCCCTGCTGGCCGCGCTACTCGGTGAAATGAATAAGATCTCTGGAAGAGTGAATACTAACGGTGAGTACACCTTTTATAAGGTCATCAAGGTATATTAACAAAAGCTGGCATAAACATCACATTCAAACGTGCGCTTGTGTAGTGTCTGTGAATAAGAGCGCGGCGTGTCCTTATTGTGACCTGTCAAAATTATCAGCCTAATTTGTCTATGTGTAGTGAATATTATTGCATTAGTGTGAGTGCTTTGACAGCGCCAGCTTTCGTTGAGTGACCTGTACGTAGGTCTTACGCCGAACGCATCGAACTCCATCCGAACGAACTAACCTCCAACGTTATGAACCCGGCAACCAGAACATTCAAAAGAAGAGCTCCTCAAAATCTAATTAAAGATTAGGAGATAATTAAAGATTGAAGATTAGAGAATGGGTGCTTCACTGGCGCTACATGCCATTTACCAGAATCCTCACAACTCTAGCTTAAGGGTTATCCTCAAGGCAAATTTTCCATACAAAATATTTCGTACAAATACTCAAAAAGTACGCCGTATTATAGTAATTTCTTCACACTATTCGTTTCGTCTATGTTTTCCGATTATGTCAACAAAAATTAGTAAGGTTTCATACATTAATTTAGATTTTATACGTGTTTTTAAATTAATAGTGTTATTTTTACGCCTTGACGTGACGATTACCCTCAATGACCAAAATGGCAGTTTGCAAGAAACAAAAAGGAAATTGAAAAAAAAAAGTTAGTACAAATGGAGGACTTAATGCTAAAGCATTTTCTACCAGTCAATCGATTAATGGTATATGATAAGAAAAATATTGGATTAATAATCTAAAATGCTAACCAATTACCTAAATCCTTCGAGAATCTATCCTAAATCAGACATACAATGCTCGAATGGTCGGGGTATTTGAGCATTTTTCGCTATTCCCTTTACTTTTGGAGTTAGAAGATAACTCTTGTGTAGATAAGTGGCGATTTTATCAACTAATACACAAAATGACTATACAAACTTGCGATATGGCGGAGGTCTCAAGGTCGTCGTTTGATTTCCGCTTTTATCAATTTCGAGCACTTGAATTGTTTGTCGATACAGAACGATTGTAAATTATTATCAATTGTATTGAGCTATCGAAAAATATTAATTAAACATCAATACCTACACTATAATCCTTCATAATCAATATTTATTTTTCTCACCCTTTTTTGACGGTTAAGCTTTACTTTGTTCGATTTTTCCGATATCTGCATCCAATGATTATGCAAAGACCAATCGTGGTGTGTTTTATTATTATATTCTTTATTGCACAAAATACAAGATAAGATGTACAAAAGGTGGGCTTAATGCTAAAGCATTTTCTACCGGCCAACCTTATAGGTATTGAAAAATATTGGCGTGCTAACTTATATAAAACATAAACAATGGCATTTTAAAGACTAATCAAAAGTTACACATATTAAACAAATTTGGTTACAGAGAAAGCAGTAAGAGAGAAAAGTTTATCAGCTGATGAAAATCTAAAATAGCTCCTTACACTAAATAAATAAAATAAATAAATAATAATATGAAATAAAGATGAAATAGGTATATAGAATTATATATCAGTAATATAATATCTTAGGCCGGATAGGAATTAATAACAAATTATTTTGAAAAAGATGGAAAGATACCTAGGCATTGTAGGGCATCGATATAACATCTAGGAAGCAGAATACACCTTTTTTAAATAAAATTCACGAACAGGACGTTTGAACGTGGGTTTACTAGCTGCCAATTTAAAGTCAGTCGGCAGAGCATTCCAGAGGCCGACAGCCGTTACCTCAAAGGAATTGCCGCGGAATGAGGTAGAGTGTTTGGGTACAGAAAGAAGTAGGGTATTAGTGGACCTTAAGTTTCGCTCGTGTGTGTCGGATAGAAAAGAAAATGTGTGTTATCTTTATGCTACCAATAAAACAATAACAATAAATTAAATGAGATAAATAAGGTTTTAAAAAAGTGTTTTAAAGGATTCTCTAATTTTTGTAACTGATATGGACAGAAAGAAGTGAATCAGAGAGTTGGGTTGGGGTTGCACTGAGAAAGCGGCGAGACATCTTAAGGTGGCCTTCCAATGTTGGCGACAGCGACACGCGACCGCGCGACTCGAATACGTATGCGCGAATCGCGCGACGCGGTCGCTTGCATCTGCCGGCACTTCATACTAATGCCTATATCACACGTACACAGACAGTGCTCTCGGCCGAGTACACGATACGTATAAACATAGCGCCGACTGCTCGGCTGAGCAAGTAACGTAAGCTTTCACTGTCTCGTCCGAGTAACATTTTACTATCTCGGCCGAGTACTCGGTACGTGTGATCTTGGCATAAGCAGTGTGTCGAGGTCGCGGTCGTCTGTCGCGGTCGCCGGTCGCCAACATCGGAATGCTACCTTTAGACTGATAAAATTGGGATTTAATAGTGATTGTTTAACAAGCTTTTTAGACATTTTCTTATGTATGCATTTATTATTGTAGGTACAATCGCATACGTGCCGCAGCAAGCGTGGATCCAGAACGCGACTCTTCAAGACAACATCCTCTTTGGCAAGCCTCTGGACGTCAATAAGTACAACAACGTTATCAACGTGTGTGCGCTCAAGACAGACTTCGACGTGCTGCCGGGTGGAGACCAGACGGAAATCGGAGAGAAGGGTATGTTTCAACCCTAGATTAATTATTATCATAAACGAATTGATATGAATTTTCATTCATTGGCAATACTGATACAATATGACCGAACTTAAAAACATAGCAGGAGTCTATTCAAAAGATCCAACAACAGAACGGCAACGTCTCAATCGGACAAAATAGTAAAACGTCTGTATTCCTCAACGGTATCGATTCGTCAGTCTATATGGCCTGCACACTGCCACTTATTAATTCTAAAAGGGGGGCGTTAATTAATTACGTGAGGTGATTTTGGCGATTTTTTTCCTCCTTCATTTTGCTCACCTGGAAAGTTTATTGGCTATTTGTTCTACGGTTTTCCTAATTGTATATGTTCGTTGAGAATATAGCTTTCTTCATAGCCCGCAGTTTAAATCACGTTTTAAATACGCAGGTATAAATCTGTCGGGTGGTCAGAAACAGCGTGTGTCTCTCGCTCGCGCGGTGTATTACGACGCAGACAACTACTATCTGGACGATCCTCTCAGCGCGGTCGACTCGCACGTCGGCAAACACATATTTGAAAAGGTAATACTGCTTTTGAAGTATGACATCTTCCCCGTGCTTTCTGTCAATTTATGGGCGTCATTTCTTGAAAATGAGACTGAAAGTGCCACAGGAAGTTAGCCGTCAGACGTACCCGAACTTAAAAAAATAACCAAATGGAATTATTTACAATTTAAATGTTGCTTATTTGTTGTTAGTACATCATATGAGACTACTGTAAGGCTCCCTCGTTTTTTTTACCAAATTTTTATTAAGTCTGTTACTTGTTTGTCTGTCTGTCTGTCTGTCGTTTTGGGTGGAATATTGCAACTTATTACAACTATTGGAATCAAAGAACACAAACTGCACATAGATAGGCCCACTGAAATTACCATTCATTCCCACTAGTTCTTTCTATACTGTAGTTCTGTATACAGAACTAGTGAGACGATTTTACTCTCACTTGTTTTGTTACTAATGAGACAAAAAGTCTTAATTGTTCTGTGTACAGAACTAGTAGGAATTAGCGGAAATTACGTATTAACGCGGCGAGGCGCGCAGCGAGCGGGCTGGAGCGGGGTCCAACCGGGGCGTCCGTCCAGAGCGGCGTCTGGAACACGAATGACATAACTAGTAGGAATTAGCGGAAATTACGTACTTTTTCTTCTTATCGTGTCACTAGTTCTTTCGAACCAGTGTAGTGGAAGGATTAAAGGAGAAGAGAATTACTTACTAAAAACGTACACAGGTGATCGGACCGTCAGGACTACTGAAAAACACAACACGTATCTGGGTGACGCACAACGTGTCATACCTGGCGCAGACCGACTTGGTAGTGGTGTTGAAAGATGGAGAAATGTCGGAAGCCGGCACTTACCAACAGCTTTTGGAAAAGAAGGGCGCATTCGCTGAGTTCTTACTACATCACTTGAGCGACGCCGAACGGACCTCGCCCGAAGGTAAATTTACTATTTTTTTATATTTTATTGGTCTACCTACAATGTTACGATGATTTTTCTTGCTAGTTGCCCATTCACTTAAAGGTAAACACAGCATATATAAAAACGAATAGAAAGAGTACCATACCTAATTGAAAAAATATAAATTTATAAAAAACAAACATTAAAAAAAATACAAAGATTTAAAATATATATTTAATCATCTTATCTTGCGCCACTTTTTGCGGTTCTGGGCTAGCCTGATCCACTGGCCTCCGGCTGTTGTAATGATGTCGTCCGACCATCGGGCGGGTGGTATGGTGCTCGCCGACCTAGAGGCAGTCTAGGTCGGCGAGCACCCTACGGGCACCACTCCGTTCTCGCTTTGGTCCATCTGCCGTCGTCCCTTCTAGCCAGGCTGAAATATAAAAATTAAAAAAAATAAGATGTGTTGAATGCAATTATTTTTATTTAGTAAGTAAATAAATAAATAAACATTTCACACAGCGCCATCTAGCCTCGAACTAAGCCGAGCTTGTACTATGGGAAACAGATAACTGATACTTACAAGATTTAGGTTAGCTCATATTATATAATTTGGTAAACACGTACATAGAATAATAGAAAGCACCCAAACTCAGGACAAACACCGATGTCCATCACAAAAATATTTGTGATGTGCGGGTATCGAACCCGCGACTTCTTTAAGTGTATGTGCCGTTCTAGTTACGAAATATATCTATCGTTTTTCCAGAATTGAATGAAATCAAACAAGACTTGGAGAGCAAACTTGGGTCTGAATTCCAAAACAAGCTACAAAGGGCTCGATCGTTATCAGAAAGTGCTTCGGAATCTGAAACTGTTGCTGCAGGTAAGAGAACACCTCATCAGTCTTTTTTATCCTAAATGAGGTCGTACATAATAGTGATTGCTGAGAAAACGAGAAATTAAAAAAAAAACCTGTCAAATATGATAAGTGTTGCCAGCATCAACTTTTAAAAAGGTACGAAATTACGCCAGAAATGTACTGAATTTGTCAGGAAGCTCAACAAAAGGCAAATTCAACACATGATTTAAATTAATAAGTAATTAATAAAATAAGCGCGTGTGTATTGATAACATTGATCAATGAGGGGTCGTAGAATTCGTAGTGAGAGTGACATAACCAGTTAGTGGTGTAGTGAGGTTTTTGTTCATTTAAATACAATAAAAATTATGTTTGTTTTTCACAGGAGATCGCGCTGGCAGCGTTAAAAGGAAGACTCCAGACGCTCTTTCCACAAACGAGCTCAAAGAAAAGAATAAACTCATTGAGACTGAAAAAACTGAGACTGGCAGCGTAAGTAAAAGATCTATTTTTTACAAAATATTTATGTTTTAATTGTAACGGTTTAAAAAAGTTATATTGTAAACTGTTGGGAAATTGTGAACGCTCTTTAAAACGGACCAATCACGGCACAGTCGCACCCTGATTGGTAGGTTAGGTTGAATTTCCTTTTTTTTTCTTAGTGCAGACGAAGGGCGCGCTTTCTATTGGGTTATCGTTCACATACGATTTTAAAACCGTAAATTCATGAACCGCCTTGATTGGTCTATTTTATAGCAATCTTTCGTAGTGTTTACAATTACTAAAAATTATATGACATGAATACTGATACCGTCTGATTAAACGTATGACAAGGCTGTATGGCCATATGATTTAACCCTGACCAAAGGGCAAATAAAAAAATATTCAGCCTGTTAACATTTGTATGTAATACTCAGGTAAAATGGACAGTGTACAAGCACTACCTGATGAGCGTGGGCGTCCTGGCGTCAGTTGTGACGGTTGTCATGAACCTGATACTGCAGATGTTCCAAGTCGGCTCCAACTACTGGCTCGCAGAATGGTCTAACGACAAGAAAATGGTAAGCACTACAATGTACTAGCTGCTGTCCGCGGCCTCGTAACCTTTATTATGTATGTACTAACCTTTAAGGGGCCGTTAATTCAACGTGTGGTGTTTAGGAGGGAGGGGAATCTCACCCTGTATCAAATGGGGAGGTGGGGTCTCAGATTTTGACAGTTATGCCTAGATCACACGTACCGAGTACTCGGCCGAGACAGTAAAATGTTACACGGCCGAGACAGTAAAAGCTTACGTCAGTCGCTCAGCCGAGCACTTGGCGCTATGTTTATATGTACCGAGTACTCGGCCGAGAGCACTAACCATAACCCTCACCATAACAATAACCCGAGTAGGGTTATTGAGACGAATCTAACGATATCCTTATCCTTATATAGGTTACAATTTAAAAAAATTGCGGATTCTTGGCGCTAAATAGTAAGTTTATGTTTACCAAACCTATCATAAAAAGGAAATTCAAAAGAAGATAACAAAAATATGTTTAAGTCATATGTTTATTGTCATAAATATTTCATAAAATAAAAATAAAGTGTCAGAATTCCAAATCTGCTTATTATGATAGTCTTCTCTTTCTCTCTTACCCTACTTTGAAAGAGAAGGCATTATAAGCAGGTCAGATATATGTTCGATATTGCGGATCATGTTTTTAATATTTGCTCAAGCATTTCTTTCTCATCTTACTTTTAGTTCCATGAATAAGAACTTGCCTGCGCGCGCCATGACGCGCCTACTCTCCTAGATGAACGAACATACCCTCGAAATTTTAAGTCTACATCGAGTGGTTTGGCCTGTGCGTTGTGTGTCAGTCAGTTTATCAGTCAGCTAGGACTAAGCCTTTTATATATATTGATTGATTGATTGATTGTAAAATATTTATATGTTCAGATTGTGAATGGGTCAGTAGACACAACTCGACGGGATATGTATCTCGGGGTTTACGGCGGCCTCGGCATCGGTCAAGGTAAGAATTTTGTTATTATCAAAATAGTAAAGCACTTTATAATATTATTATGATCTTTGGTGAAGGTGCTTGCGGTTTTAATTTTACAAAATTCGCTTTTCTCACCTATAACTAATTGCTATAGCATAGACCGACGCGACATCTGGATTTCGTGTAATTATTATAAAAATATCTTGACCATCATCCTTTTCATTTAAAATCTTTTTGTAAAATTGAAACTGCTTACACATACAATACTAATTTAAAATGATAAATTTAACCATATCTTCGAGTACTATTTTAATATTTTATATCAAATTTCATTGATAATGGTTCGCATCGGAGGCATAATAATAATGAATACATTTTATGAACTGTCATTTATATTTTATACCTTTTCCAATTAATTTCTTATTTATAAAATAGTCTGTTTATTTTGGCTTGAGGTATGAAATAATAGAGGATCATATTGGTATAACGTGCATGGATTGGTTTAAATTGAAGCTCGTTCAAGCAAAGGTCACGGAGAACAAAAAAAAATTAAAAAGCGATGGGAATAGTTTTCAACCTAGTTTTTTTTTTATATTTTCCAAAAAATACTGTAAATACAATTTGATTGTGATTGTTTACTAACCAAAGTGTACCTTAGTTGTGCTATGTTAGGTATTTGTGCTAACAAAAAAATATTATATCTGTAAACCTCTGAAAACTCGGAGGAAAGTCTTGTAAAAATTTTATTTAGCAATAGTGAATTAAATGCATAGCATTTTTAATATTATGTGTACTGTAGTAATGCTTCGTGATCTTTGTTTGTGTTTTGGTAGTTTCATAAAAAAGCATGTTTGTAAATATATATTTTTGTCATTGGGATGTTTTCACAATTGTATTTTGTAGCACAAATTAAAAAAATATACCCCTCGGCATCGTAATCGGCAAATAAATATTCGAGTATAACATTTAATTTTTTATGACCATTACTGCTTTTTACGTGTTATTTTCACACACATTACATTATTTTCTTCGTCATTTTTGAAATTATGTGATTCTAGTTTCGCTTTGCGACTATCTTTTCTTTCACACTCGGAAATTTATTTGTTTTAACATAGTTTAAACTATTGGATAACGGTTTTTCTTGCCTTGTTTAATATTAGACTTTTGGTGACATGTTTTATGTAAACACATAATCATCATATAGGCAACCCGCCGAAACAACATAGAATCAAATCACCCCGGAGTTATTTGAACATGCTTATGGTATAATTATGTATTGGTGTAATTCTTCATAATTTTAAATAACCTCAAAGGCGGAATCCGTACACTCACATAATGTCACAAGTATACAATTGAAACAAACACACATACAAACGCTCACACATATACATTTCTGCAAGACATACAAGACATAAAAACATCCAATACCCGAGAACGAACAATAGTGCTCGATTTTTTTATTAAAAACTGACTGCGATACCTCATTATAATTTTACATACACATATATTATATTTTGCCACTTTTATCTTATCCTATGACACTCCCATGGCCTAGACTAGACCAAAATAAGAATAAGAATCTTTATTTTGTGCTTATAATTGAATATAATGGAAAGAAAACACAAAGAAATGAACAAAAACACAGAATTTTCTTCAGAAGTAGTGGCTACTTCTGAAGCAAATTCTGTGTTTTTGGGATACCTACACCTGGTATTCACTATACGAACACCTTGCTGTGAGCCAAACCCACGCACAAACCCGTGAGCACAGTATGTGTGTGAGCACACCTTGTATTGACTTCACGAACACCTCGCTACGAAAACCAACGCAGACACACAGACACATGAGAATAATAGGTGATAGTTAGCACCTGGGTTCACGAACACCTGGCTACGGAAAACACCCACCCACACAGAACCGTAAGCCTGAGCAGAGTAGGGTAGGTGTGTTAGCACCTGGTATTGACCCGACGTGTCGCGCAGTGGTGTCGGTATCGGTGTCTTCGCTGGCGCTGTACCTGGGAACGCTCGCGGCGGCGCGCGCGCTGCACGCCTCGCTGCTGGCCGGCGTGCTGCGCGCTCCGTCCATCGGCTTCTTCGACTGCACACCCGTCGGCCGCGTGCTCAACCGCTTCAGCAAGGACGTCGATGTGTTGGACAACACGCTGCCTATGACGCTCAGGGGATGGACCTCTTGCTTCTTCTCGGTATGGATGCAGATGCGGGACTCGCACTACACTACCCCTGCCCCCAGACTAAGTGGCGTCATCATTAAGGCCAATCCTCAAATCCGAATTCCATACAAAATGATTCGGACAAATACTCAAAAAGTACGCCGTATTATAGTAATTTCTTTACACTATTCGTTTCGTCCATGTTTTTTTTTTATTTCGTCAACAAAAGTTTAAGTTAGTAGGGCTAATTTTAAAACACGTTTAAAATCTAAATTAAAGTATGAAACCTTTCACTTTTTTTGTTGACGAAATCAAAAAACGTGGACGAAACGAATAGTGTGAAGAAATTACTATAATACGGCGTACTTTTTAAGTATTTGTCCGAAACATTTTGTATGGAATTCGGATTCGAGGATTAGCCTTAAAGGTTAAAATTTAAATAAATTATATACTTTTCTGTGCTATTGATGAAGTGAATATAGTCTGGGGGCGTATCTTATTGCAAGTAGGTGCGCTGCTAGCTAAGCTTTGTAAAATTAACCAGGATACTAGTACATAAATGAATAAAATATATTTTAATATATCGGTAACTTAAATAAACACTGTAAAACAAAAATCCGCCTTATCAAAACGTTTAAACAGGGATCAGTTTATAAATAACACGCTTCTTATTTTCTTTGTTAGTAGGCATGCTTTAAACGATTCGCTTAGATCTGGTTTGACGATTGCCATTCTAGTAGATAGTCAGTAGTTTATCCATCGCACTAAACCTCATCATCCGTAGAGTAGAGGTAGAGTAGAATCAGTAAATAATGTATTCATTGTTATTGCCGCCAGTGCAGCAGACCCAACGGTGGTCGACTGTTGTTTGATGTCGCAATTTTTGCAGCAATTTCCTCGATTTTCGCGGACTTGATGCCGTATCTGGCGTGTTGGCACGCCGCGCGGTTGCTCCACGCACAAATGTTGAACAATGTCTTGAGGACGCCATTACAATTCTTCGAAGTCACGCCTATTGGCAGGATACTGTCTAGATTTTCTAAAGACATTGACGTATTGGATACGTCACTTCCGTCGCAACTGACCGACGTCATGTATTGCGCCTTTGAGGTAACACGCTATTATTATTTGCATTGTCGATGGGTTTCATCTCGTTTACGGTGGGTTTTGCTTTGGTTATTTTTGTTTGTGTTGCTGTCTTAAACATAAAGGTATCACGTTACCTGTACCTACCCAATATTTAAAATTAATCAATTTTGCATAAAGATTTCTAAATCATAATCCCGTTGGAGCCGTGGAAAGCCGCTAGAATAAGGCCTCTTATACACACACGGTTTTTCGTCTTGAAAATCAACGGTTAATTCGCCGGTGTCTACGGTTAGTTCGCCAGTGGAGCGCTACGGGATGGCCCGGAGCCGCCGTTGTATCAACAAGCTTCCACAGAGATCTACTCGTATACAACACTGACGAACGTGCCTACACACGGCAAATTAACCATAGATATTAACGGTAAAAAACCGTGTGTGAACAAGAGGCCAAAGTTGCTACATGCGTGGACCCTAGCAGTGTATTAAGTGACTAATACCTCCAGGCGTGGTATCGGCAACAATAAATCTCAAAAGACGGATAAACGCACAAAGGCGTCTCTAGCCCATGTAGCGCCCGTGTGCAATCATAACCCTAGCGCCCTCTAGTAGCGCGCTGTCAAAATGGAATGGGTACATTGTACCCTTAATTTTCAACAAAGACAAATTTTCATGTCCTTATTTAGTCCTGAAACTACTCAATCAAAAACCATAAACACGCAATAGCATAAATGTGAGCACAGCTAGCTACAAAATTATTTCAGGCTTTTGGTTTACTGGAAAAAATCGCTTTATCAAGACGCAAAAACACCTTATTTTTTTAGGTGTAATAATGGCCTTTTTATGTATTGGATATGCACTGGGAACGTTTTTCGTCATGAGTATTTCGACGTAATATTGCCAAATGGTGCCGTCCGCATAGCTCAATTCGAATAAGCACGACATGGAAAGTCAGGGGTGCAGGTTCATGTCCAAAAAGTAGTGGCCAAAATTTGAGCACAGTCATTACCGTTTAGTAACAAAATTCAACACCTCTTCAATAAAAATTAAAATATTTAAAAAAAATGGTGTTACTTTTTATGGAGTTTTATTAACAATGAAAAAGCCTAGTAATTTTAACTTATAATATTTATCTAGTTACTTCTCTTTTTCGAAATTTAGCCAGACCAAAATGTACTAGAAGTTAGCTAATAGCTCCCTTTGGAGCATTTTCAATATACTACTCGGGGCGAATGAACATGACACCTGGCTCGAATGACGTTTGTGCAAAGTACAGCGTGGAATTTGATAATCTTGATAGAGAAGAGGTCCTGTAATACTTGGTAATGATAAGTAATTATAAGGCTTCGCAATTAGAGGAAGAAGAAACACGGAGGGCGCCGCGCGGGGCAGCGGGGAAAGCATCAAGTTCCGAGCCACGTGTCAGCCAGGTGTCATGTTCATTTGCCCGAGTAGTACTACATTGTGATTCTGTACTTAAATACTTCTATGGTTATAATGATCTCTTCTTGTGTAGGTACTGGGAACGTTGTTCGTCATAAGTCTGTCGACCCCGATCTTCCTGGCGGTTATCATCCCGATCGGTTTCGTGTACTACGTCATCCAGCGGTTCTACGTCGCCACGTCGCGACAGCTGAAACGACTGGAGTCCGTGTCCCGCTCACCGATCTACTCTCACTTCGGCGAGAGTATTACTGGAGCTTCCACCATACGCGCTTATGGAGTTACTCAAAGGTATTGTTTTTTTATAATAATTTATTTATATCCTTCCACTTTTTGCGGTCACTAGCCAATCTGCCACCAATCTGCATGGTACGCATCGATGTCGTCACGGGAGAGACTTTTGTCCAAAAGTGGGACACAATACAAAAAAAAATGTATTTATACACAGTTAAGTAAATACGTTCTGGGCACGTTGCCGTCTGGTGGTGACAACGACCGACCAGGTTATTTATAATTTTATTTTATTATATTTAGTGTAATTTATGATTCAATACACTCTGTTAGTAGTTAGTTGTTTAAATACATTGTAATATAACTAAATAATAAAACATTATAAGTGTAAAATTACTTAACTTATTACTTAACTATCTTAAAAAATTAAGAATCAACCCTGAATCTAAAATTCTATTTTAAATTCTAAATAATACATAGAATTTAGGTCATTGTCCACGGGCAAAGTACCCAAAAGGCTGGCGACGTTAATATGTTGAATAGCGATGCTAATTCTTTAACCGAGGTACGACGAACGAATAATTTATTAATTAAATATTACTAAATAATAAAAATAAATTTAAATTGAAAAGAAAAGCAATATGGAAGCATTTTTTTTTTTTCAAAAAATATCGGCCCCTTCTCTATCAGTTGCCCTAAACGGGTAATATCGTGTAGGTGTACTTTTATTTATTTGACTTACCAAGACCTGAAATGTAACCTACCTACCCAATATTGAGAGGACGTGGTGGTCGAATGGATGAGGCCCTTGCCTTGCGATCTGATGGTCGCGGGTTCGAATTCCGGTGGCAGTCATGTGTAAATGGTTTTTTTCGGTTGAATAAATCTATGTATGCATCCCACGTTCTCGCAACGGTGAAGGAAAACATCGTGAGGAAACCGGCATGTCAGAGGACAGGAAAAAAAAATGTTCTATGGCATGTGACATCCACCAATCCGCATTGGGTCCGCGTTAAGACCCATTCGCTCTCTTAGCCGAGAGTAGGCCTGAGTCCCAGCAGTGGGAACATTATAGGCTGATTATGCTATGCTACCCAATATTGCAAATAAATACTGAATACTGCCATATCTCGTAGATTAAGCGAGATAGAGCAAAAGCATAAAAATAATCTACATTTCTTGTTCCAGATTTGTGCTGGAATCTGAAAAGCACGTGGACTACAACCAGTCGTGCCACTACCCCAGTACGATTGCCAATCGCTGGCTCGCGGTGCGGCTCGAGATGATGGGCAACCTCATCATTTTCTTCGCGGCCCTATTCGCCGTACTCAACAAGGAAACCGCCAGTCCGGGACTTGTTGGCTTGTCCGTCAGTTACGCACTTCAGGTAAGCCTTTAGGCCTCCCCTGAAGGATTCCGTCTGGATGAATACCAAAATGACATTACATTTGTATTATTTACAGTTGGAAGGCGTCCCCTTCTTCTTATCGTGTCACTAGTTCTTTCGAACCAGTGTGGTGAAAGGATTTCACGTGCGCCGAAGAGGCTCCTTTCGTGCACTTGACACATGTTTTTCGAACTTTTTAGGTTCAATGATATGCCGGTTCGATGTTTTCATTCACCGTCAAGCACGTGTTTTATTGCACTTTTTTTTTGCACACATACAGATTTTGTTAAACTAAAAAACCTTTGGTGTACCACCGGGTTCGAACTCACGACCTTCGGATCGAAAGACGAGGCACCTCCCACTCGGCCAACACGGCTTTTTTCGTCCCCAGCAGGATACCGTCTCCATGGGTACCAAATAGTGTCAGATATTCTGCCGCAAAGTAGTTATTTGTTAGCATTACTGTGTTCCGGTTTGAAGGGCACTGTAGCTAGTGAAATTACTGGGCTTTCGAGACTAGCTATCAAAATGACGCAATGTGGACGAGCGCTTTAGCGGTGTTGCACCGGCCTATACGAATCAAAGTTCTGTGTAGAACTGTTCTGGTAATGAGCAGGCGTGATATCTTACCATCAGAAGAGCGCTTAGCTCGTCACTTGTATAAATAAACAAAAATACTTAACATTAACTTGTCGGTAGCTCGAATATTCGCCAATACCTGCTAATGTATACTCTAAGTGTCAAACAACTTGTCTTCTGGCGAACCACGTAACAAAGATGCGCAGAACCAATTTGACATACGAATTGCGTTCTGCGCATCTTTGTCACGTGGTTCGGCAAAGGACAACTTGTTTGACGCTTACCATACCTGTAGCATTACAATGTATTTTGTGATTATTTTTTCTTACTGAAATTGTTTCATTTTTAGATTACACAAACTCTAAACTGGCTGGTCAGAATGACATCCGAAGTAGAAACCAACATCGTTGCTGTTGAAAGGATAAAGGAATACGCTGAAACTACTCAGGTAATGTAACAATTGAACACAATTTGGCTTGCATTGTTTGAAGCGAAAGGTAAATGTAAAGGTGCAGTAAGAGGGGATTTGCTTATGACACCGTAATTTTGTAAAAAAGTTAAAATTTACTGTTTTTACACACGCTAAATTACAAACTGTCGAAAAATTGTAAACACTACGAAAGTCTGCTATGAAAAAAATATTCAAAGGGCAGTTCTCAAAATTTAGATTTTTAAATCGTAATATTGTAAACAGTCGCCCAATCGGCACAATACAAAACGCGCATTTCGATAGTAATCATCGGACACACTACACACACAAACTCCGTTCATATAGTATCCAGATATTAGTCTAACATACCTCAATTCATTCAATTAATAATAAATAATAATAATTATAAATTAATATTGACATAATGTATTTTAAGGAAACCACCAGCTTTTCTTACAATTTGTATTCTATTGCCCATAAAAACAAAAGCATAATCCTTTTCAATCAATAAAACATTCCTGTCATCTCTCTCTGACTGTGAAACTTATTAAAAACTAAAAGAACTGAAAAGGCCCACAGCCTGCATTAGAAAAAAAGGTTGGTTTTTAGACGGTCATTCGTTGACCCAGTCAATAGTATATTATGTACATAACAGAGATAACATGTCCGCGTGGAGCGCAATAAGCTTGTTCCTTGTTGAAGTATACTAACGTACCAGTACGTTACAATTTTAAAGCTTGTTTCTTTTATAAAAAATAATAATAATTGAAATTGAATTGAATTGACAATGAAACTATGAACTAATCATTGTACAGGAAGCGGCATGGACCATCGGCGAAGGTCCGGGCGCGTCTTGGCCCGAAAGCGGCGCCGTGCAGCTGGAGCGCCTGACGCTCGGCTACCGCAGCGGCGAGCCGGCGCTGCGTGACGTCACGTGCACCGTCGCGCCGCGCGACAAGCTCGGCATCGTCGGCCGCACCGGCGCCGGAAAGTCCACGCTCACGCTCGGACTGTTCAGGTGAGATACTATACAGTATTGTTAGGAAGAAGAATTGACCATTGGGATAGATCCGGGTGCGTCCTGCGGCTGACGCTCGGCTACCGCAGCGGCGAGCCGGCACTACGTGACGTCACGTGCACCGTCGTGCCGCGCGACAAGCTCGGCATCGTCGGCCGCACCGGCGCCGGCAAGTCCACGCTCACGCTCGGACTGTTCAGGTGAGATACTATACAGTATTGTTAGGAAGAAGAATTGACCATTGGGATAGATCCGGGTGCGTCCTGCGGCTGACGCTCGGCTACCGCAGCGGCGAGCCGGCACTACGTGACGTCACGTGCACCGTCGTGCCGCGCGACAAGCTCGGCATCGTCGGCCGCACCGGCGCCGGCAAGTCCACGCTCACGCTCGGACTGTTCAGGTGAGATACTATACAGTATTGTTAGGAAGAAGAATTGACCATTGGGATAGATCCGGGTGCGTCCTGCGGCTGACGCTCGGCTACCGCAGCGGCGAGCCGGCACTACGTGACGTCACGTGCACCGTCGTGCCGCGCGACAAGCTCGGCATCGTCGGCCGCACCGGCGCCGGCAAGTCCACGCTCACGCTCGGACTGTTCAGGTGAGATACTATACAGTATTGTTAGGAAGAAGAATTGACCATTGGGATAGATCCGGGTGCGTCCTGCGGCTGACGCTCGGCTACCGCAGCGGCGAGCCGGCACTACGTGACGTCACGTGCACCGTCGGCCGCACCGGCGTCCACGCTCACGCTCGGACTGTTCAGGTGAGATACTAGTATAGATGGTGTTTTTAGGAAAGAGAATTGACCATTGGGGTAAATCCGGGTGCGTCCTGCGGCTGACTCCCGGGTGCCGCAGCGGCGAGCCGGCGCTGCGTGACGTCAGATGCACCGTAGCACAAACTCTGCACCATTAAGGCTCCTACACACTATGCAGACGGATTTTTCCGCGCGGGTATGCCATCAGCACTTGCCACAAAAATTGGAACAAAGCCGCAGAGCATAGTATGTAGGAGCCATCAAACTCACGCTCTACTATTTGGGTAAAGTAGCTAACCAGCTGCTTATTGCAATGTTGACAATCTTCTATGTTAAGCTATGCTCGGCGGGGTTACCGGGATTGTTTATTTCATTTGCTTACATGTAGGATCGTCTTATTCTAATCTTTAGGTTCTAATATGGTAATTAGCGGTGTACATGACCCTGTTAGGGCACTGCAAACATTCTGTCCTTTGGCATTCTGTAATGTGGCCTTATAACTTAGTTTTATTTGTCCTGGCTAGAACATTATGGACTCTTTATCCATCCGATCAGTAGTACTTGCGTAATTAATAAACATCCGTCCGTACTCGCAATCTTATGAGGTTATAATACTCACGTGTGTGGTAGCAGAGCTAAAGCGACCCACACTCGGCTACCGAACGGCCGTCACAAAGAATGATCGCCAAAATCTTTTTTTCAACAGAATAGTAGAGGCGATGAGCGGCAAGATACTGATCGACGGCGTGGACATCTCACGCATCGGTCTCCACCAACTGCGCTCCAAAATCACCATTATCCCGCAGGTATGTATTTCAAAAACACTCATACAATCATTTCTCACTAGTTCTGGGTTTAGCCCGCGTGGTATCGAACAAAAGGTAGCCAATTTTATATCAGCAGACTTTTTTAGCTCACTAATTTTAGGCAACGGTTCAGTTTGTCGAGATCGAGGACCAAAGACCTAATATTGTTATTTTTTATTTTTATTGGGCCAATCAAGCACGAGATCGAGGAGAGTGGAAGACTATATAAGGTGGACACTCGATCGAACTGGCCACTCATAAAAAAAAAGGCGCGACTTCTAAAATTGTATACGGTGTTCGCTGCTGGAGCCCTGGCTTTTTATTGCCTCTCAGAAAGTGTGAAAAGAAAAGTATGCTCCTCTGGGATAAAGCCTGTCTTCGTCTTGGGTAGCTTGAACCCCTCGCGTCACTCAGGGCTCTACATAACTCCCTCGCTGACTCACTCGTTAGCTCAGGGTTCAATATGCCACCCGCGACATAAGACACTGCTTTATCCCCTTAGTGTATAATCTACTATTATTGACCTTCCTCTTTTCTCTTTGCTGGACAAAGGTCTCCCCGAACTAATTCCACGCCTTCGGTCTTCGGCCATTGTCCACCAGACTCCTTGAAAAGAGTCGAGATCGTCTCTATATGATTAAATAAGGCAAATGTGTAAGGAACTCTTGCCTTATTTAATAATATTAGAAGGATTCTAGAATGGTAATTTTTTGTTTTAACAGGACCCGGTGTTGTTTTCGGGTACGCTTCGCATGAACTTGGACCCGTTCGGCACTTACACGGATGACGAAATCTGGCGCTCGCTCGAACACGCGCATCTCAAGGCATTCGTTCAAGGTACGCTATACCATTGGCATGGCCCGTACGAATGAGTCTCACAACGCAATGAAATATACGAGTAATATACTCCTTATGTGGTATTTATTGACGGGTAATGAGATAAAAAGTAGCCCATAACATAATTTGAAGTGCGGAATTCGATCTCTTTTTACTCAGTTGTTTAGAGTAGATGCAAGCGCAACGTTTTCGCCTACGTGGTATTTTAATTTTATTAATTAGGGACAATAAACAGCTGTTTTATAAATTTTACTTAATGATCATGGTACTTAGCTTAACAATAATATCCCACTGCATTATCCACAGATTTATAAAGAAATTTAAGACTATTTTTTGGTATCTGGTAGTATCCTCGAATGGTATCAATTATACTTTACCCAATTCGTTCAGAATTTTTGGCGTGAACACACGTCATCACCCTACCCTTATCTCCATTCATTCACTTCCGAGAAAAAAATAAAGTACATGTATTCCATTTTTTATCTGGTTCCCTAAGCTCTGCTTAGTTAGGCGCTAGATGACGTTGTGTGAAATGTCCAAACATGAGACTGGCTGCACAGATACAACGTAGTGTCCCTTCTGCATTACCCATTCAAGTTTTAAGGTTATTCAAAACTTGTGGTGTATAATATGATTGCAGGTTTATCCGCTGGTCTAAGGCACGAGGTTTCCGAGGGCGGTGAGAATCTATCAGTCGGTCAGCGGCAGCTTGTGTGCTTGGCCCGCGCTCTGCTTCGCAAGACCCCACTCCTGGTGCTGGACGAGGCCACCGCCGCCGTCGACCTGGAGACCGACGACCTCATCCAGGTAATATACTGAAACACTAGAATCTATCAGTTGCGAGAACTCAGAAAAGCATCTAGATCTGATGATTGAGTCTGAAACAAACTTGTTTTTATTTCGAACTCGAAATGAAGGAGGTAGGTACGCATAGATAGATAGATAGATAGAAAATACTTTATTGCACTTAACAAATAGTACAACGGCGAACTTAATCAAATCAAATCAAAATATTTATTGCGGACAACTTTAAATGTAGATTAATGCTATGTAGCATTATCTTCCAGCTGAACCTTTGTATTGTGGACAGTTGCGTGGATAGTGCACGAAGAACAGATTTTATTGAAGAATAATTATTATTATCCTACACAAATATATAAATTATGTAATATACATACATGTATAAATATATACACATAAAAACTTATTACGAGAGAAGCAACTAAGGAGGTAAGTTGTTTCTACTCTCAGGAAAAACAGTGCGTTCCCTTTTTAAAAACCAAACACGATATGACATTTCATAGTAATTTCTTTAGGCCTAGGCCGGTAAAGTTGATTTCACATGAAAAAGGTTGTCAAAATAAGGTTTGAATTTCCAAGCATGTTTGAAAAAAAAATATTTCCACAGAAAACGATCCGGTCGGAGTTCGCATCGTGCACCGTACTGACCATCGCTCACCGCCTGAACACCATCATGGACTCCACCAAGGTGATGGTTCTGGACAAAGGCCAGCTGGTGGAGTACGCGCCGCCCGACCAACTCCTCCACGACAAGAGCTCCATCTTCTACAGCATGGCCAAGGATGCCGGCCTCGTCACGTAACTAGTTCACTAGCCTTCCTCCTCAAGTGAGCAGACTCTGGTGTCCGGTACTAACCCATCCAAACCTAATAAGTGCCTGAAAGAAAATATCACACAAAGGATAGAGTGATTACAAAGTTTCAACAGTTCTTAGACGCCGCGTCGGCCTTGTCTATTTATGCCACTCCAAGCCTTCTTTCACGTGTGAGCCGAAGCTCTGGCGTCTAGTATCAATCCATCCTAACTTTAATCCAACATCTAAATTTCATACTTGCCCTAAACTAAACATTACACTAGGGATTGAGTAATCACAAAGTTTACAACAGTTCAAGAACGCCGCGTCGGCCTTGTCTCATAACTACATATTATACATCACTCCCAGCTTTATCGTGTAAGTCGACTCTAGTGTCTAGTGTCAACCCGCCCGAAAGAAAACATCACAAGGGATCGATAGAATGATGACAAAGTTGCAAAAGTTCAAGTACGCTGCGTCGGCCTTGTCGGAGAACTACATATCATACATCACCCCCAGCTTCGTGTAAGCCGACTCTGGTGTCTAGTGTCAACCCGCCCTAAAGAAAACATCACAGGGATAGAGTAATAACACAGTTGCATTGCAACAGTTAAAGAACGCCTTGCCGGCCTTGTCCCATAACTAGTATATACATCACTCCCAGCTTTATCGTGTAAGCCGACTCTGGTCTGGTTTCTAGTGTCAACCTGCCTGAAAGAAAACATCACAAGGGATAGAGTGATAACAAAGTTTAATCAGTGTTAATCTCACGTTAATCCGCTCGAATTAAGAAAAACAGATCACACGGGATAGTTAGCCAAGAAGATTAATCAATACAATTTAATTACTTAAAATTTTCATGGAGACACTCTAGGCACATTTGGATTCGTCTTTACTCTAGGTACATTTGGATTCGTCTTTATTTTCATTTTTTTACATTATATCAGTCCTATACTTCCTTTGTGATTGATCATAAACATCTTTTGAATACTCAGTTTATCATGTAGTTGTTATTCCAAGGCTATCATTATTTAATTACTTGGTTGTTATACCACGAAGTTGCATTTTAGTATGGTGTGACTAGCTCATACAGTGAATTCATAGAGCACTTCACTGTTGCAATGATTTTACTTGCACAACTACACGTGTTTGTCAATCAAATGTTTGTGTGATGTAAATATTGAGATTTTAATTTACCATGATAGTAATATTGATAAATCAATAATTGGTTTAAAAACTTTTATATGTATGGCAATTTCTACTTATTCATAAACTACTTAACATTTTGGATACTTACTGTTTTTGAAAACAATGTACTTATAATAGTATTTATTTGTTTTTTTTTAAATAAGAATGAAGTAAATTGCATTAGTTTAATATTTAATTTAATAACTTGTTTAAAAATATTTACATTGCAAAGGTTTATTATATAAGGTTCCTCGAATTTTGTAATAATATTTAAGTTTAATGTAAAATATGAAGAAGAAAATAATTTTATAATTTGACATTTGTAATGGGTCATGTTATAGTCACATTTATAACATCACTTTAATTATGTATTTTAATATAAACTTGACGAGACAGGGTGAAAATGTTATCTGTACTTATTATATTATTTTTCTGTACTAAAGTAATTCAAATTTCACTGATATTTTGACATTTTCGACCTTTTTTGCGTAATCTTATGAGTAATTACTTACTAAGAAACAATTATTCTTTTGCATAAGATAACTACGCCGTGCCTTAAATTTTACATGTATTACATTCAAAGTGTTTTACATTGAAAAAACTTAAACAAGAATAAATGTAACGAATATCTCGGTATATACTTTACCTCCATATAATTAATTATAACTAGTGTATATTAATTAGGTTGTTGATAAATAAACACTCCAATCCATCAAGAACATTGTATGAATGAGAAAAGGTGAAATTGGCAGCTCTGCATACATTTTTCATCAATAGAAAATAAGCTTTACTTAAAACTAGGGTACACTTCTAAACTTGTGGAAATGATTAACACACTCTTTAAAACAGTTCGTGCCTTGATAATCTCGCCGTATTCAAATTCAAGATTCACAAAAACAGATTTCATGGACTGTAACAAAACACTGCCGTATATTACAATAATTTGTTTCTTTAATTATCGTATTACCTACTTACTCAATTTTTTTACAATTTTTGTGGTTGGTGTGGTACTTATTTTATTATAAATAAGTTAAATGTTTGTAGTTTTTCTATAAGATAAACTTGTAATTTAGGATACTACATTAAGTGAAAGGGTAATGTTTTATGTGGTTGTTTGTAAATAACTAAAGGCAGTTCAATTTACATAGAGATTTAACGGTTTTCTCATTGTTACCTTGATGTGCAATATCTACAGTATCTACTGTAGTTACTCAAAGAAACGATTTGGCCCACAAAGACATAATCTGAGAGTGTACTAGGGACAATAATAAGTAAAATTCAACTACTAACTTAGTTATTTTATAAATTGTTACTTGCCGTATTTTTATCATGTACAAATGAGAATTTGTGGCCAAATAATGTTGAAGAATTGTGTGTATGTATTGTGTACAACAGGCGGTGTTGGCTATCACTTACATAGCAGGTATAAGAGTAGGGACAAACTCTACCACGTTTCGACGTATTTTGAGCTGTGTACAAGCAAGTAGGTAATTACTTGACCGCATTTTAATTGTACTTATTTTTATTGTTTTAATATGTTATTAAAGTGAATGTGAAGTATTAAAAGATTAAATTTACCTATAGACTATTTCATTTGTGCTATATTTTTGCTGTTTTGGTGAACAAAAATGACCTCGCCTCACACTGAGTTCGATATAAATCCAACTCAGTGTCGCCAAAGAATAAATAATATTATGTGTCGCCTCTTGATAATTATCACCTTAGTTCAAGAACTCTTACATTATCTCTTAGAATTCTTAGAAAGTATTCTGCTATGCCACTCAGTAGTAGGTGTATACCTAATACTTACTAAGTTAAACTAACTTGCCTTATATAAACATAATATGTGTAATAGGTTTCCTTCTTTTTTATCTCAACTTAAAACTATATTTGCAAGCTGTGTTCTCCTGTAAAAGGTTTTGCATGCACCTAATTAAAAAACAATATTATAGTTAAATAAACATTTACTCATGTAAAACTGTTGGTAAACCAATAAATAAAATAAAAATAAGCCGAAGGACCATTCTGTGATGGTTTCCTCCTTGGGAAACAAGCTGACGCCCGCAACTTTTGCAACGTTTACGTTGCAAATTAACTAAATTCCTTACGCGCATACACTTCTTGACGAACATACCCACAAAATTCAAATTTCTACGTCTTGAGGTTTGGCTTGAGCGTTGTGTGTCAGTCGGTCAGGCGTGATGCTTCACCATATTAAATTAGTAACTATAGATAAAAAAAATAAGTTATTAACTATATTCTATATTTTGCAATTAGCATCAAGCTCAATCACGCTCAACCTAACAAAATACGACTCGCGACCGTAAAAAACTTAGTTATCTAATTATTGTAAAGGTCGAAAATCAACTTCCAACCACAAGAAACCGCCCCGTCAGCCAATCATGGACGAATCCGCCGAATCTTGACAAGCGTGATGAATATGGCAGAGTAAAAAAAAATTCGCCAGGTGCGAGTAACACTCGACCGTCAAGAGTTCCTTCGCATAATTAAACTACGCAGCTACGTACATCATACGTACGAATTCGCATGAAACAGTTTGCGATGTTTAGATTTAGTGTTTAGATATTCATGTTATCAAAATATTCGCCCCATTTTATAATGAAGGCAACAGTGGTATCAATTCAGTTGTCTTGTCTATCGCCAAAAATAAACTTAACTAATTTGGGAGCCCGAAAATTATGCCATCCTTTTTAATTGCGATCGATCTAAAAGGGACAATTTAAGTGCTGTCAAATTAGTTCAGTTTAGTTTTGGTGACAAATCGATCGACACCAGTATCCGGTTATTAGGGATAATAAAAATATATATCATGGTTTTTAGGTGTTAAAAACAATTTAGCATTGTGTTTAGCATTTAGCAATTTAAAATACTGCTTGTTAGTCTGACATTGAACCCTTTGAGTTTCGCTGCTCGTTTGTCCGTCTGTAAATTGTAAATCGCACTATAATTTTAATATATATAATTTAAAATTTTGTAGTTTTAGTCGTATTGGTTTCTTTTTTTGAGATTAATTGAAAATTATCCGAATAATAAGATTTATCCGTATACGAAAAATTAACGGGTAATGCAAGCCTAGTTTGAGGACTTTCTGATATACAAACAAACCCATTAAATACTATCTATCGGGTAGTATAGGCCTATTACGGAACCCTAAAATGAATACAAACATCAAAACATAAAAATAAACTACAATAATACAAATAAAAACAAAAAGACGAGATTGATCTCATTTGTTTTATACAATATTTTTAAGTTTTCAACAATAACATTATTCCTACTTCCTATTTATTACCTACAACACAACTCTGATAAATCTACATTAAAATCGAAAATGGATAAAATATTTGAAATTGATACTCTCGAAGACTTTGAGTGTGTACGTATATTTTATTATTTTCATGATTTACAAACTTATCATAAGTATCTATAGTAAATTAATTTATTATTACAGGTTGTAAAGCTAATAATTAGTAATTTAACATACAGTGCGAAAAATGATGGTGAACTATCCGAAGATCTACAACCTTTTGATGTAAAAGAAGCAGAAGACCATGTGAAAAAGTTACTCCTTGATAATAACTTTGATATGAAAAATATATCACTATTGCTGACTCAGAAAAATTGGGATAGAGAGAGGATTAAATACTTTGTTACGTCGCTGGAAAAAAAGAAGACTGAACTCCTCTATGCATCATTGAACCACCATAATAGTGGATACGGAGAAACGATCATACACTCAGATTGGGTGTTAAAACTTGTATTGGGGACTAGCGAACTCAATACCATGAAGTATCCACTGCTGCAACTAATTTTTTCAACTATTGGTAATGACATGCAAAACAAACAAATGTTTGAACTTAATAAGAATATAGTTATGAAAACTATTCAAGCATTAGAAGAGATAACTAAAGATTGTTAGCTCGGATGTCTGGGGCCAGATGTGCAATAAACTTAACACTTTGAAGTAGAAACTGAACACTGAGGTATAGAGAAAATTTGACAGACAAACAGCGATACCAACATGGTAGACAATAGTTATTTGTACCAAGTTTGGCCTGATGCAAGCCATTTTATGTAAGACTTGTATCAGCCCATGTGTGATGTGCAATAAACTTCACACTTCGAAGTAGAAACTGAACACTGAGGTATAGAGAAAATTTGACAGACAAACAGCGATACCAACATGGTAGACAATAGTTATTTGTACCAAGTTTGGCCTGAAGCAAGCCATTTTATGTAAGACTTTTATCAGCCCATGTGTGATGTGCAATAAACTTCACACTTCGAAGTAGAAACTGAACACTGAGGTATAGAGAAAATTTGACAGACAAACAGCGATACCAACATGGTAGACAATAGTTATTTGTACCAAGTTTGGCCTGAAGCAAGCCATTTTATGTAAGACTTGTATCAGCCCAAGCAAAAAGCGAGGGTGGGATATTAAAGTCATGGATAAAATGGGGCTTTGGGATTGTGGTACACAATATTTTTCACATTAATTGAGTCTAGTTCCAAAGCTTTCTAATATAAGGAAAGTTACATTGCTGAATGAATAAACAATTTATGTACCTTACCTACTTACTGGTTTGTGTACTTGGGGAAGGGGTTACATGTGGTCTGCACTGACGTCCAGCTGTGGGGTGTATTGAGCATCTAATTTGGGGAAGGTTAATAATAAAATAGGTGTGTACTATTAAAATACTTATTTTATTTTTTGTTCTTTTATTGCAAACAGAGCCTCAGAATATTCAGATAGACTACCATAGACTTTTATCAACAACCTACTATATTTATAACAATAATTCTGTCCATCCATACTTTACATGCCAATGCTTCCTACTAATTATTCCTACCTACTGATAGGAGCACCGGGACACCCATGTCCTGATGCTCCTACTGAATATAAAAACTATGGGGAATAATGTAATATTCTAAATTTAATTCCTCCTGTTCCTATCCCTGAACATATTGACAGTCAACTACAAAATACTTTTAAAGCAACTGATAATCAAATATTCTTATCGTGTTACTAAGTTCCTTCAAACCAGGGGTGAAAGGATTTCAAGCGCGCCTCGAAGAGGCTTCTTTCGTGCACTCGACACATGTTTTCGAACTTTAGGTTCTACGACATGCCGGTTTCCTCACGATATTTTCCTTCACCGTTGCGAGAACGTGGGATGCATACCTACCTACATAGATTTTATCGACCGAAAAAAACCCATTTACGCTTAGTACCTATTATAGTATTAGTAGGTTAGGTAGATTGGATAGTTCCCAGTAGTTCCATTACTGGATAAGTATGAAGTGGACTACGAAAAGCCAAAGGAAAAATCAAAAGCGCAATAGGTTTGCATTTGATAGGGTTTTGTGGTGTGTCTCTGCACAAGTTACCAGGAGGACATAAGCCCAAGGAGTTCATTGGTTGCCGGATGCTACTCAATTTATATGTAGTAAGACCAAGTGCTTGTGACCTATCAATTTATATCTTCAAAAAATAGGAATGCATAAAAGCCAAGGCGGTGGGCGGGCATTGGACTTTGCCGCTTTTATTTATTTATTTTATATATGCAGTTCAATGATTGGAACGATTGGAAAGGCAGGATGCGTCGGAGATTTCAAATATCTGCATGTATTCGAAGTTCTTTGCATTGCTTTCTTCAAGTTTATCTGTAAGAGAGGTAACTGAAATGGCAGCTATTTTGTTTTTTAACCAAAACTGGAACGTGTGTTAGCAAAGTGCGCGTTTCTAACGCCCCATGTGTACCCGCTCTTAAATACCGTTAAATGATTTGAAAACTCCTATCAATTTATGTTAGCCTGGTACTGAACTTGAACTACTGGGACAAATATGTTCCCACTATCACGGCCACTAGACAAACCGTTAAATGATTTGAAAACTCCTATCAATTTATGTTAGCCTGGTACTGAACTTGAACTACTGGTACAAATATTCCTACTAGTATTACAAGCCGTATAATGCTTTGAAAACTCCTATCAGTTTCTGTTAGCCTGGTAGCGAACTTGAACTACTGTCTATTCCCAATAGACTTACAAACCGTATAACGCTTTGAAAACTCCTATCTGTTAGCCTGGTAGCGAAATTGAACAACCGGGACTATAATTCCACTACATGGCTCTGGTGAGTGCAGTTCAGATCATCATCATCATCATCAACCTATAGCAGTCCACTGCTGGACGTAGGTCTCTCCCAAGGCGCGCTAGTGAGCCCGATCTTCGGCTCTTCTCATCCACTTTCTGCCAGCTATAGCGCGCAGATCATCGCTCCATCTGGCCAAAGGTACTACTACTACACTGCGTTTGCCTAGACGTGGTCTCCACTCAAGAACACGTTTACCCCAACGGTTGTCAGTTCTTCGGCAGACATGGCCGGCCCACTGCCACTTCAGCTTGCTGATCCTCTGAGCTATGTCGACCACCTTAGTTCTCTGTCGGATGACCTCATTTCGGATTCTATCCTTAACAGAAACCCCGAGCATAGCTCTCTCCATAGCTCGCTGAGCGACCTTCAATTTGTGGACCAGCCCTACCGTAAGTGTCCACGTTTCAGCAGCGTAGGTCATAACCGGTAATACACACTGGTTAAAGACTTTGGTCTTCAGGCATTGGGGGATGGGCGATGAGAAGACTTGACGAAGTTTCCCAAATGCCGCCCAGCCTAGCTGAATTCTCCGGTTTAGCTCTTTCTCAAAATTATGCCTTCCTACCTGGATTGTCTGTCCGAGGTAGACATACTGTTGCACAATTTCGAGGGGAGTTCCAGAGACCGTGATCGGCACTGGGGTGATACGATCATTGATCATGACTTTCGTCTTATCAATGTTCATGCCTAGGCCGACACGTTTGGAAGCGGCAGCTAGACTGTTCAGCATCTGTTGCAATTCTTGCAATGACTCTGCTATGATGACGATGTCGTCAGCGAATCGTAGGTGTGAGATGTGTTCGCCATTTATGTTGACGCCCAGTCCTTTCCAACTCAGCGTCTTAAACATATCTTCCAGTGCGTTCGTAAACAATTTGGGGGATATGACGTGCAGTTCAGATGCACACCACATATCTACATAAAACCAGAGACTAGTAAAACTTTTTACTAGTCTCTGATAAAACTCATAAATATCCGTAGGGTAAATTAAATACATAGTGCACAAGGGCTTGGCTTTCGTACCTTCCTATTAGTAGGTTAGGAACCTATTACCTATACCTACTAGTAATCAACGGTCGCAGTGTCACTAAAGCCGCAAATCAATAATAAAAAAAAATACCTACTAGTAATGGTAGGTTAGGTAGGTACAAGCACTCGGTCGTCCCTACATATAAATTGACTAGGACCCTGCCATCAATGAACTTCTAGGGATTTATGTCCTCCTGGTACCTACCTTTGATAGAGGCACAGAAACACTGTCCTCAAAAATGCTAACCGTAACTATGATCTAAACCCCGCAGGGCTTCATGTTTTTCTTCGACGTAGGCGAAGCACTCAGTCAACTACTGCGTTAAAATTTTTCCTTGATTTTTGGAAATCCATTCCATACTAATCAAACAATGGAACTAGTGAGAATAAAATGTTTCCGCTAGTTCCATGGAACATTTCATAATGGAACTACTGGCACGGTACTGGGAAATAACCGTGCAATAAAGAATTTTAATAATAATAATTCACGAGATGAAAACAACTGCAATAGTTTAAAAATTTATTGATAAGAGACATTCACACATCAACATTAGGTATCAATATTGGAGTACATAACGTAATTACAAATATTAATTATGAATATTATGTTACAATTTCCGACCTTTCCATGAGCAATATAATTTCATTCAAAACTTGATTGTTTATTCATCATGTTTTTGTTTTGAAAGATTACTATTTATTTAAAGATATTGATGAATGATTGATAATACACCTAGTTATATTAATTGAATATCAATTTAATTAACTAGGCTAGAGCTTTCCAGTCCTTTGTATGTATTACAAAAGATAATCCATTTCAATATTTCTTGTAGGTTTCGTAAAAATAATTTATTTAATAGGAATTAGAGGTGAAAAGCCCTAAGATACCATGTATTATGAGAATTTTATGTTTCATGTAAATTTTACTACACATTCCTACTATCATATCCTTACTTATCCAACCTTTACAAGTGATTGTAAATATTTAACTTAAAATACCTGAAATTAATTATTGTGAATAAAATAAAAACTTAAGTGTTCCTACTAGGTGGTTAGACAGATGTTTTAGAATTGTTAAAATATTCTAACATTACGTTAAAACGAGATCAATTTTGTGCTAGGAAAAAAATAGAGAAAAATATTGGAACTAACTGAATTCAATTGAGCAACTTTTACTGACCTTTGATATTAATCAAAAATGTAGTTCCGCGACGATGGTCCCACATAAAATATTAATTAAGAACATATTCTAAGCCCGTAAAAATGAATCCTAAGGTCCGAGATATCACTTGATATGGAATGTCTCACTCACGTTTAGGCTAGACTCGGAGCATTACTCCCGACCTTGCGTGTCACATTCAATTTCATAAAAATGTATAAAATTACAAAAAAGTTTTGGAAACTATCCTGTTCTAATGACACAAATTACTTTATCGTTGGAAACGATCAAAATCTTTGTATAGTTATATCAAATCTTACAAAATGTCTAGGTAAGTATTCTATTTCATAAACGAGGTCGAAAAGATTACACTAGCCGACAGCAGGGAGATAGAAATCATGCTGTCGTCACTACTTTCCTACATATTATATTTATGTAGATTCTACGATAATATCTAAAATTACAATATACGCCTGTAAATGGATAAAAAATGTATGTATAGTAGTCTAATCACAAATTGGCCGCAGAATATAAATTTCAGAAACTACTCACAGGTAAGACATTAAAATTATAAATTTTACACTAAATCTGTATGTTCATGCGAGAATACTTTTATAATATGAACAATAATCGATATTTACCTACTTTAACTCAATTTACTACACACAAGTAAATTTTGACGCCACATCTTAAACAAATCTAAGAGCTTGCATTAAAGAGAGCAGTTAACTAAATTTATACAACTTAATATAAATTAGAATATAATGTGTCACAAGACACTAATGATTATATAAAAGAAATTCATTTTCTTAATTCACACTTAAATTTACAATGCTTCCAACTTTAAATTTAAACTTATTGATTATTGAAATATGAAAAATATGAATGAAATTCTTAAATATATACATAGCAGCGTTGGACTATATATATAGTATATTGTACGAAAATATGAAGAAATTTTGGAAATGCTCAATATCTGAGTGGAATATTTAACTTAGATAAATATTTTTCCGATCATATCATAGGAAAGCAGTTTTTCTAAACCAAACTGGGCCAGTCTTTTATGCGCAACATTTTTATACAAAGTTCATAAGTTGTTAAAAAATATTGTTGAAACTAACAACTAGTCTGTATAAAAAGAACCACTCAGATCATCCTATAGAAAACCTATTTTGTCTTTCAACTCCCTCAACAAATTGAGTTTAAAACAATAGTGAAATGAGAACAGAAATGCGTTGAAGTGATTTGAAGACAAGCAGCAAACATAAATCAATTAGAGGAAATATCACCGATTTCAATGGCTATTCAATCAAACCTACGTACTTTATGAGCGAGCGATACGCAGCGACACGCTACACAGAAGTCAAACTACCCCTGTAATAATGGCACCAACTATTCGCACCGTATACTGCCTATATAACTTTGTTATTGTTATATAATTATAAAGATTTCGACACTTTCGAATAAAACGTATAAAAATCTTATTTCAAAAGAAGCAAAGCACGCTAAACTTATAATATCATCCTAACGTCATGTCGTGTGAAACTGAAATCCACATAGTTGTAAAGTAAAACATCGCTCGAACTTAGTTCGATGTTACACCACATTGCGAATCGTAATAAATAAAAGGCTTATTTATGGACACGGTCTGGTGCCGCGCTGCAGCTGCCGCGAGGGTCTAGTTGGCCACCGCCACGTCGCTGCCGGTCTGCTGCAACTGGAACACACTCACGGTCACTAGTGCTGCTGCACACCACTAACCACCACCATCCCATCATGACCCGGAAAATATACTTCAAAATTGTCTGGGGCTTTATTCGTAAAGCATTCATCGACTCTCGTTATCGAATGAGAGATCAAAATTGCCGATGCCGACGCCAGCTTTGTGAATAGAGCCCCTGGCCGTATTGAAAGAAAGCGATAGATACAGTAATTATGTTCAATGTATTAAAATATTGCGTGCAATGTGCTGTTTTATCACGATTCTGCCAATGTTCTTTTCGTGCTAGTTTTTTCGACAGATTTTTTACGTCGATTAGTTAAATATAATAATGTTAAGGGTAGATAGATGACGTGTTAAGAACCGTAGACAGACTATTTCGTCTTTTCCTTTAAAAAAATGTAATTTTAAGTTTAGACTGATCCCTTATCTTAATAGCATTGATGATCACGAACATTTATGACAATTGCAATCGCGTCGTATGATTATTTTTCTAAATGACATACAAACTGTTTACGACGATACGATTGCGATTGTCAGAGTGGTTCGTGATCGGGCCTAATCATGCTAGGGGTGTTGTCAGTGCTGTTCTTGCAAAGCCTACTTTCACCCAGCTACCGCGGCCGCGAGCGGAAACTAACCTATTTAAACTATAAACTTACCGTGTCAGTATTAATTTCTGGAACATCTGGAACTTCAGGGATTAGGTCCGCTAGTTTATCGGATACTGACACAGGCTCCTGCAATCGGAAAAAATAGGTTAAGCATCGAATAAAAAGGAAAATAGGACCAATTGGCTAAGTATGGGTTGGACTACTGTGGTTGGGTTCAGTCATTACAACTAGAAATGTGATGTTCATGTGAGCATTTACCAAAAATAATTGACAAAAATAAACTCAATGATTTAAAATAACTTTTAGTTTTTTAATGAAAACATAACAATCGAACAACTTTAATGTAACATAACATGTGCATTGTGAAGATTATGTTAGCACTGAAGCAAGAACTCAACATGCCGTTATGAAAATAAACATTTTATCTACAATTAATGAGTGTTCCAAGCAAAACGGATGGGAGCGGGATAGGAGAGCGGCGGCGGCGGAATGCCGCGTCGATCCGTCGCTTCACAGAGGCGCGGTTCTTCCGATTAATGACGTCCACACATGCTGGCAGATATACACATGAAACTACATACGACAACAGTTAACGGGCGGGGTGTCAACGCTCCTTATGTTACGGATCTAATCCACTACAAGAGCAAGAGTTTCCGGTTGTTATTCACCTGAGGCGTGCTGGGCGCGGGCGGCGCGGGCGGGGGAGGCGCTCCGTTCTCAAGCTGGCGCGCGTCGGCGGCGCCGGCGGGCTCCCCGCAGTCGCCCGCTTCACCGTTGCATTCCGGAGTTTCCACTCCGTTTCCCAACACTATTTTCGACTTATTTTTCGCGTTCTCCGCGATCACAGACTTTTCTTCGAGGCTGATTTCGTCCACGCCATTTGTGAGTTTTTGTACCGTATCATGCTCATGTGCGACGGCCGGTTCGGATTCGGCGATGGGTTCCGGGATCACTGTGATGTCAACGTCGCCGTTTTGATCGCTCGGCTCGATGTTTGTTTCGATAAGAATGTCGTCGTCCGCCGGAGGAGGAGGCAATGGTGTGTCGTCGATCTCTGAAGTGGCGAGTTCTGGTTCCGGGATTTGTTCGATCTCTGGTTCTGGGCTAGATTCGATAACGGGAGCGACCGGGCTCGACTCGAATACATCATTAGCTGGCGTAGACTCGATTACTTCATTGGCTAAGCTCGACTCAATGACAGAGGCGGATAGACTCGTTTCAGAGACAGGAGCGGGTAAGCTAGATTCGAGAACGGGAGCCGGTGAACTAGATTCGATGATCGGATCGGCCGGGCTCGATTCTATTACTGGAGAATCTTCACATAGCTTTTCAGATATTATTTCAGGAGCAGCCACTATTTCAACCAGCTCCTCCTTCAATGCCTCGATTTTAATCTCAGGCTCAGTCGGTTCGTTAGGCACAGCCAGTGTCACATCTTCAGCAGTGGAAGCCGCCTCCGCCGCGCTCGACCCGTCGGCGACCTTAGGGATTGAGGTGATAAGTTCCGCTTGCGCTTCGGGTTGGATAGCATCAGCCACGGGCGGCACATCCGCGACGGATTCCTTCAAAGGAGAGGAAGGTACATCGGGGTGAGTGAGGTCGGTGTCCGCGAGGGGTGCGAGTGCCGGCGGGGGCGGCGCGGTTTTAGGCGCGGAAGCGGCGGTGAGCTCGGGCGCCATGGTGGTGGCGGCGAACGAGGCCACGGACGAGGGGGGAGGGTTGGCGGGGAGCGGCGGAGGCGTGGACTCTAGCGAAGGCATTCGTTTAACACAAACCTCTTTGGCGGGAATTTCGGAGGCCGGGGCGATCTCTACCGTTTCTGCGGCGGGTTTAGGTTCGTCGATTTTTTCCGGTTCCTCCTGTTTGGTATCTTCTAAGGAGAGGCCGTTAACGGGTAGTTGTTCGGGCTCGGGCGTGGGCTCGGGCGCAGCGACGGGCGGCGCGGGCAGCTCCTCGGCCGGCGACTCGGGCGCGGGCGTGCTGGAGCCGGTGCCGTTGGTGAGCGGTTCGGTGACGGGCGTCTCCGCCGTCTGCTCCTCTTTCGCATCGGGAGTGACGGCGGTGACGGCTAGTGTTTCGGCGACGGCTTCGGCGGCGGCCGCGGGAGCCGCTGCCACTGCGGGCGTTTCGGCTTCTTTCGCCACTTCTTCGACTGCAGCGGATTCAGCGGCGGCTTCGGCCGTCTACAACAATGAGAAAACATTCAGCTAATTTAATAATTGCACCAAATCTTCTAACTGTTCTGCGGCAAACTAATAAGAATTTATATACCTTATGGTCGGCCATAATAAAAATATAATATACACAATTAGATTGATGTAATTCACTACAAATCCTTACAGAGACTGAAGGGGGATCGACGAGCGCAATATAATTTATAGTCTCTTTTGTAACGGAAGATTGAATCTCATTTTTAGCGAACTAGTTATCCTTCAATGCTCATGATCAAAGGCATATTAAGTTCCATTGTGGCTAGGGCTGCCTTCCTTTAACATTTCGATATGGATTTACGAAGGTACAAAACAATACTAATAATGATTTGATAATTTTAACCTGTTACAGATTGCATTGTTTCCATTTGTATTCGAGGCTAATTTTCTCGTCATTGAAAACCCCGTAAGATTTTCTTTAGGATTTAATCTAAAACCATGCATTTAGGTTACTAAAATAAACGGTTTAGCCTATCGAAAAGTGTACCTACATTAAATTAGAATGAGTAAACGTACTAGTTAGTATTCTTCGTTTATTTAAACCATCAATCAAGCTATTTCCTTGATTAAAAAAATATTTGAGTTTATCGAGATTTCCAACCGCAGGGTTGTGGCAAACAATAAAGCGACACCGGTACACAAGGCCATCTTTGTTTACTGATGTAGAAAGACACGCCTGGAGGGCTGCACTGATCGACAGATATCCGATTGGTACATACATTCGACATTAGCCAGAATCGACGCCGGACGTTACGAAAAATATTACATATCGCGGTAATCATATCTGGCTGTTTTGGTTAATCATCATCATATAAACTCTATATGTTGATGTTTATATTATTATTGTCGGATAACCTCGTTGTGGATTTTATCCTTCAAAGAGACTCCCAACATAGCTCGTTTCACAGCTCGCTGAGCGACCTTAATCTGGTAGACCAGCACTACAGTGTGTTAACGTTTCTGTCATCGATATAGCTCACAGGATTATAGCAAGCTGAAGTGGCAGTGGGCTGGCCATGTATGCCGAAGAACCGACAAACGCTGGAGGCAGGTCCTCGAGTGAAGACCGCGTATCGGCAAACGTAGTGTGGGGTGCCCTCCGGCCAGGTGGAGCGACGACCTTTGCAAGGCAGCTGATGAAAAGTGGATGCGGAAAGCCGAAGACCGGGCTCAGAGGTGCGAAATGGGAGAGGCCTCGTCCAACAGTGGACTAAAGTGGGCTGATGATGATGATGATCCGGAAATACATACATATTGTTTGCGTTAAGCTTTAAACTGACCGGTTTAAGTTTAAGACCGGTTTTGTGCCTTGCTGAAGGGCAAGGTAAACTGCAGCAAGCATAAGAAATAAGCAAAGTTTGAACAGTGCGCTAGATCCTAGACGACACGGGTCATTTGGTGTGAATTGACAACTTCTGCACGGTGAGCGGTGAAAGCTCGTAAAACGAAAGTTACAGTTGGTTGACATACTAGCTGCTGACTGCGGCCTTCCCCGTGCGATATCGGGATAGAATGTAGTCCAAGTCTCTTTCTAGCTCTAGTTCTATACCCACACCGTATTTCATCGCAATCGGTTTGGTAGTTTAGGCGCAATTGAGTAACAAACATCCATCCATCCATGCAACCTTTTGCAGTTATCAACTACCTGCTGCCTGGGACTTCGCGTGGTATCGGGTATATTATTTATGTATTCTTTCCTAGGTCTTTAACTATATTCACTCGAAATTATAGCTCAATCGGTTCATAACTTTTGGCGTGATTAAGGAACAAACATCCATCTATCCAACCTCACTTTCCTTGATAATATTAGTTTGACGTATGATTCGACAGCAAAAGAAAGGATAGTGCATTGGTATTGTTTGTTTTTAATTTCCGCTCAATTAATATTTAATGATATACCAGTGTTTTATAGCATAATGCCGGTTTGTCGAAGCGGGGAAATCACTAAACCGTCATCCGGAACGAACGGAACACGAACAATGGAATCCACCTAGAGCCGCCAGCCAGCACGGGAAGCTAACGGTTCGTCCGTCAAACAGGATCGAGCGCACGATCATCTATGTGTCAGCAAAGGTCACAACACAACATAATAATGAATTATTTGTCCCATATGTCACCCTAGGGGGACATAGCAGGGTGACAGATGGGACTAAAAAGTTATATCTGTCCCCCCCGTAGCTAAGAGGCGGACAAATGGAACTTTTATTAATTTTAAAAGTCCTATCTGCCCCCCCCATCACCAATAGGGAGACAAATAGAACTATTAGGTATTTGACGTGTTGTGTTTACTTATGTTGCTTTGTGTCTGTTTCAAAAAAGCAAGATAACTGAGATCCACTCCTCGACACAGCTTAATTACCCTTTACCGAGACTTCAAGGTAACGTTGTCTGCGTTCGGTTGTAGCGTGGAACTTTATATTTGCATAAAACAGGACTTAGCTGCAGCTCGAACAGAGGCGTAAATAAAATACTATGCAAATAAAATGTTCAGTATTGAATGAGTGGGGGAAGGTGAAATCAAAATTGTGTATTGGTTTTCTCCAGGCTTCTTTAGTAGCGAGAACTTTAGGTAAGTATTTTGAATAGAATTTATATATTCGTGTGAGTGCGAATGAGACGGCGACGGATGGACACAATTTGCATCGGCAATAAATAAGATATATTGTCGGTCACAGTCGCCACGACAAGTGTCGTCTCGTGCGACTCGCGCCCATCACCTAGCCGCTATCAGAGGTTGAATGCCCTGTCTTGGCACCGATTACAAATATCGTGTTACAGACAATCAGGCATGGAGAGTATACCGAGTAACATGTTATTTATCATGGTAAAAAGCTGATCACACAAAACACTTGTTACTTTCTAAGACCAAGTCTATTACAAAAACACCGGTGATATCCGCCCGGTGCGCCCCGGCAGACGATTTTGTACGCTGTGATGTCAGGATACTTGTTACCATTCACAATTTAATTTATCGTAAATCACAATAAAAGACTGTCAGTAGTGTGCTGAATGTGAGTGGGGGTGATTGCGTGACGTCGCGTCTTGCGTGAATTATTTGACACCTCAAATCCGAATTCCATACAAAAAGATTCGGACAAATACTCAAAAAGTACGCCGTATTATAGTAATTTCTTCACACTATTAGTTTCGTCCATTTTTTTTTGATTTCGTCAACAAAAATAGTGAAAGGTTTCATGCTTTAATTAAGATTTTATAAGTGTTTTAAAATTAACCCTACTAACTTAAAAACACGTATAAAATCTAAATTAATATATGAAATCTTTCACTTTTATTGTTGACGAAATAAAAAACATGGACGAAACGAATAGTGTGAAGAAATTACTATAATACGGCGTACTTTTTCAGTATTTGTCCGAATCATTTTGTATGGAATTCGGATTTGAGGATTGGCCTTAAGCCACTAATGAAAAATCACCGGTGATTTCACTGTTACAAAATGAAATCATATCAGCATTGACAATGAAATAGATGTAGTAATCATTTCCATGCCTACAGACAATACAGCTCTTGAAGCTTCTATTCCAAACAATAAATAAAATACAACCTGGCAACAATGAAGTGTTTTAATCAAATTCAGCAAACGGAAGTTATTTCATAAGGAATGTCACAAGCTAATGATCATTAATGGCTTCGCAGAAACTATTCGCTGAATCATCATATCAGAGCGGAAACAATAAACGACTGGCGACTCACAGATAAAGAGCTAAAAATATACTCCTAGAGATAAAACGAAAGCTGCAAGAAAGCTTCGATTAGCGTAACTGGCCAACAATCGTTCGTAATGGGCACCGAAGACGAGATGACATGATTGTAGGGGCCTATTATCCATGATGGAGCTCGTCAAGAATGCCGTGCGAACACGATATTTGACACAATAGACAGTCAATAGAGGAAACTGAGCCCTTCCTTGTTATGTCAATGTTCCATTCAGTGGTCGTATTATGAAAATATGTGCAGTGTTGTCGTCTTGCCTCTGCTAACTACGGCATTTAGTAAACATGACACTCGAGTCGGGATATGTTCATGTTTCCTTTGCCCGTTTTCTTCCTTTAGCTACTGTTCAGATCACTTACAGCCACCAAATCAATTCTTATTTTCTTGGCCTTTTCCTAATTACGTGGGGTCGGCACATGCTTTCTTCCATTCGTCTTTATCAGCCGTCATCTCTATACTTACACCGGTTTTATTCATATCAGCTTTCACACAATCCATTCATTTGTTTCATCACATTCTCATTCAGGCATTCCTCTACTCCTATACCATCCACTTTCATAGTCCGTCTTCTATTCACATGACATTCTTCACCAAATCAATTACAAAGAAAATAAATATAATGCCTACTTTATATGTGGAGATACCAAGTAAGTTTACTGGGAATTTCAATCTATTGTTTAGAATAATTTGACTATTCGATTAGTCCAGTCCAGGGGCAAGTTTGTTGGACTGCCACGCCGGTGTCGCGGGTTCGATTACCGCTTCAGGACAAACATTTGTTTGATGAAAGTCAGTGTTTGTCCTGAGTCTGGGTGAAAAAAAATCAGTTATTTGGTTCCGATAGTACAAGTTAGGCTTAGTTTGGAGCTATATAGCGTTGAGCAAAATGCCCTAAAAAATTAAAATAATGTAAGCAGTTGAACAACGTAACGACCGTTAAGACGAGGGAGTTAAATATTTAATGCTCAATTTTAGACCTTGAATCATTGTTATCGTTGAGAGCATTGTGGTAACGACCACAAAGATACAACGGTTTGGCTAATAATTAACGTATTGAGGTCTCGTCTAGAAGAGATTTAGAACTTGTTTGTTTATCTGATAGTAAATGTTATACGAGTGTGGTATTGTATTTGTAAGTACTTGATTGGATAGTGCAATGTGCCCATTGTAACCGTTACATTACAAAGCATATCAGAATAATTTTAGGAGAAAGCTGTACACGATGTATATCTGTCGAGAACTGTATGGCGCGGTAGGACTCGCGGCGAGCGGAGGCAGTGGGCGGAGGGAGTCGGTTTGCCGACCTCCTACGAGTTCGCCTTGCAGTTGCTCCATTCAAAATAATAAGTTTTCTTAATAAAAATAGTAGTAAATATAATATACACCCAAACTTAGTTTGAGTTGCGAATCAACACAATGCTTTTCGTAGTACGCGCTTACACTTCTTGACGATGATATTATCGATTTTTTTAGATATCTATGTTCGTCAGTCAGTCAGGGCGAAGCTTTTTAAATAAATCGATTTATTGATGACAATAATTCGTGTTCTTCTGCTTTATTGTGTGTATAGATAGATGATACTTGCTAGTTAGCGAAAAGACCGCCATTTCCACTGTAAAAAATTGCCTAGTTTTCCAATTGTAACAAGATAATATGACAATCAATACAACTGTAAGTTTTAGATCTATCTTGAGATAGCCATTTTAATAATAATTATTTATGCCAGAGAAATCGCTCGAATTCGATAAAAAAATTACAGAAATGATAGCTCTAGAGCTAGATATGGATCTAGATCCATACAAAATCAAGCTCTACATTCATTAATGCTTAATTTATTACAACTAGTCTCGTCTGGTTTATCGTGTAGATATTTTAAAATTTCAACGTGTTGCAGAAAACAAACATAAAATCCAGATTTGTAGTGATAAAATCCTTAAGGTACACGGTACTGGTATGTTATAAAACCGGTAGAGTCGCAATGGGTACAGATTGGTCGGGTGGCGCTGGCGATTCAGCAGACTGGTCCGGGACCGCCGCCCACGATTCGCACTCGCTAAACCTGCCAAGGACTACTAATTTTATTTTCCACTCGGCAAACTCGTTTCCTAATGCTCCCATCTTGGCGTCATCGACTCCAAACCGCCCCGTGCTATTTTATATTACATCCGATATGCATGCACCAATTTCTGCTTATAAACACTCCCATTTAAGTTTAGCTTTTGATTTGATCTAATTTGTATTTAAAAACATCAAAAGATCAGAGGTATTCTTTGCTAAGAAACTATAGCAAAAAGTATATAGAAATGTATGCGAACGATATTAATAAGGATACAAGCGGAATCACCATAAGCAACGTGCTTGATCTTTATCATTATTTCAAAGTATTGTTGTTCATTGTCTGAGCCTATAATAGCATGTTTCTATTCAGATGCCATGAGCGTGAAACGACGTGATGAGCGGTACCGTGGCGGGTACGCGTGTAAAAAAGTATTATTGTAAGTGTAATGTGTCAAATTCTCGTTGTGGGAGGCTGAGTGCTAATGACCGCGCTCCAATGCGAGTAATTCACATAGAGGCTAATAAACATTAGCGCCGTATTAATCGGTCGATGTCCTACATAACAATATGTGGTTTTATTGAGCATGACGACTTACACATAAAATATCGCGTAACACTAATTTATGCTATTTCGCTCACAAGTTAATTCGCATTCTGTCTCAATGGATCGTCCGACTGTTATGGGCCTACCACACGCACAAGCTTCACCACAGTCTTGCCTGCGCATGCCGCCGCGCCGGTTTGTACACGGAACACCGTGTGAAATTACCAAAGTGTTCCGTGTACAAACCGGCCTGCTCAGGCAAGACTGTGGTGAAGCTTGTGCGTGTGGTAGACCCATTAGAGCAAGAGGGTAAAATATTATCATATTTTTTGCAGTCATGGCAGTCTAACTAGGCTTAGGAATGCATATAATATGCTGATAGCTGGTTCTGGACACACGAGAACGCGCCGTCCTGTCTTTGGCGCGGCGGTTTGCCGAGTATAGCCGCTAAAACTTACGCGGTGGATATTTAAATAATTACGGTACATAATGGGTTTAGCGGGTGTCACATCACATGGTGTTCGTCAATGAAGTGTCGATACATCGCTATATCGTCGACAATGGCGACTCACGTTTGGTTAGCGCGGATATAGCACCACTTTGAATTATAATGCGCATTGTTCCTCGCGCTACGGCCTGCGCCGGTTAGGGTGCAATGCACTGCGCCGCAATAGTTACTTGTCATAGAAATCGTGGGTTTCTACTCGGTCCGGCCGCAAGGTCGCACCGCAAAAACGATTCATTGCGATATCAATTAACTACCCAATTAAATATTTATAACTGTGCCGGTAAATTGAGATATTACTGAGATTGCTATAGTTAGGTAATTCGTATGTTATCAGGACCCATAACTTACATCCGGTAACACAACAATTAAAACACAGTAGGCATTAATCACTTACTGCACAATGGATGATAGATAATGCGTTATAAATAACTTTCCTGTATGTATTTACCTACACTACGGTCGTCTGTTTTTTTTTTTCATATCGATTAAGGGTCGGCACGCGGCATCGACGCGTTAGCACGCAATGATAATAGAATGCAGACATGACACCCCTATCACGCCTGTCGGAGAACTCGCGCACTCATAGCTTTCAGTTTCCGCTCGAATACTAATAGCCTCTCATGGAATACCAAAAATAATTGCACGCACATTTCAATTTTAACCACACGGCCACAATAGCTGATCGAAAGTAGGCCAACCCGGCTCTATGATAGATGATTTCGTCGGCCGCTCGCGCGTCGATGGGTACTCACGCAGACTTCACTGTTCATTTCATTGTGCACTCTGACAACGCCGTACAACGTCGGAATACCAATAGATTTAGACATACATTGAATAAGTGCTATGAAATTAGAAAGTTATTACCGGCACTCTCATTCTAAATCAATCGCAGTCGGACGCCATGCCGTGTGCCGTAGTTGTACAAAAAAATAAATAGGTGAGCCACTTACCTCCTCTGGAACTTTCTCTGGTTCGCCGTTAGTTTTTGGCTCCTCATCTTTTTGTTTCTTTTCTTGCTTGGGCTTGTCCTTTCGGCTGAAACTTATTGATCTGAGCGACCATTTCTTCTTGACCTGTCCACGACATGCATTGGTTAATAACATTAAACATGCAACAAATGAATAAAGAAACTACAAACACATTTGTACACTCGAGTTAGATCGGCTTGCGCAACATTAACACTTTTTTGATTACGATTGAAAAAACCTATTTTATTCTTAGTTTAAAATAGAAAAGTATCAAACACTGTTATGTTTCAAAACTTAGTGAGTTTAAATTCAAACGTAAATTTTGTTATAATGAGATGGGTGATCTTCCAAATTTTAAAAGTTGAATTTCAGATCATTTTAATGGGAAAGCCTACCTTCTCCTTTTTGGGTTTCTTGGCATCTTCGGGCGCGGGCGTGGAGTCACCGTTCTCGAGCTGTTCCTCAGGCTCTCCGTTGGCCGCGGGCGGCGCAGCTTCATTTTCCTTAGCGTCTTCAGCCTTGCTCTCCTTTTCTGTGGTTGCATCTTTCTCGTTTTCCGGAGTGCCAATGTCTAGCTCCTTTTCTTTATCCTAAAATTCATAAATCATCGTGTGTGTTTTAAACCTATTACATACTTTGAGACTTCAAAAAAGGAAGAATTTCTCAATTTGGTTTTATACCTCAGAACTCCGTTATTTATCGACCGAATCGGATTTTTTATTTTACAAAATATACATTCATTGGTCCCATAGAAATTGCGTTAAATTCGGTTCAGTAATTTTATTTTTATAATATACTGTTAATAGTAGTATAATGTATAACTTAATTGCGTATTTATAATTGTAAGATTTCCTGGAAGATATTACTTGTTATAATGGGTGTGTGAGCTTTTAGCTATATTTTTTGTGAAACTTAACTATCGTCAACGGTTTCGTTCGTCCATGTGGCGCCGATATGAAACATTGTTTATCGTAATTCTAGGCTATAAACTTAATCAACTCAAACATTTTAGTAACAAACTGACATCAAAGTTGTTTAAAATATGTTTTAGTGTGTGTGATACAATCAATGTTCTAATGAAAAGTATTATATTAATAACTCATTATAGGGAAAACACTTAGTTATAAGCGGCGGAATTTTGCAAGTGAAAATGATTAATCATTCTCAACTCGTATGGTATAAATAAAGTCAAGATCGCCAAAAGTAATGTGAAATAAGTACATACGTTGGCGAAAGCTTAGGAAAGTTAGATATAATGTAAACAAAGCTGATTCGCCATCACATACGGAAGCCCACGCGGTACGAGCCACGTGTATTGCACGAACCCTTGCAGTGCATCCGTATGAGGGCGAAAATCAATAGGCGCCGCCACTTACCAACCCCTAGGGCAAGCATTCAGCTTTATACGGTAAACGTATACGTATTACAGCGTAATTTAGGTACCAACATTAAATTACTGTGTTGCTAGAACGATGGGCGACAAACAAAGGGAATTCCAGAAACACGACCACTCCCCATCGCATTTCGTAATTATAAAATTTTGCTATTAAAATGAAGTCATTGTGCTTGTATCGAATATTTTGATTCGATTCGTTATAATAATGTTATAACTTGTGGGAATTTTTGTATGATAGTGAGAGACGGCCCAGATCCGATATACTCCTACTATCTAATCACACCGCGTACGTAAGTCTTAACTCCTGGACAGATTCAGCTGAGAGGCATCCATAAATATGTTCAGTCACGACTTATATTCCGTCTGTTCTAGTAATATCCATATTCTTTGCGGTTACCAGATACTATGCACTAGATACAGTAGATGAAGCCACGGCCAATAGAGTTAGTTAATATATAAATATAATAGGAGGATAAAATATAATAAATGTAATATCACTATGTTCTATAATTAGCATTGGCGCATCACAAATGTGTATCACACTTCACTATCGCGTTTGTCATTTGACTTGCTAATTATCCTGAACGATTATGGGGAGACTATGTAAAATATCAAATCCGTATCAGATAATTTATTACCTGGCTGACATGAATAAAGTTGAAAAGTAGAAACATCGAAAGTAGTTAAACAACACATTTTAAATTCAGCTTCCTGCGAGCCAGACATCCGCATCATGCATGCGACAAGGGTTGCGTCCGAAGTAAACACTCAATAACACTATACTATTTCCTTTCACTTCTTAGATAACCTGAGTAATATCGGTATTTTATCCGCACACTCACAATCCTTTACATAGTCACATAGTTTAGGTTTGGCGACCTCTGAATTGACACCATTTATTTATTATTAGCCTGTATCGTCCCACTGCAAAGTCCTCCCTCCCTTGTTTCCACAACTTTCTGTCAACCATTGTCAAACTAAAAATATTTTAAAGCCAAAAACGTTTGTGAGGGAGGATATATTATTTTGTTACTCAATAACAACGATTGAGTTAAAATTATGTATGGTTATTATAGTTTAGTAAGTTTAAGTGGTGGAAAAGGATGTAGGCTACTTTTTATCCCGCTAACACGAAGGCGAAGCTGTGGGCAGAATGTAGTTATAAATAAATGAGTAAGCTCTTATAAATTATCTAGACAGGAAGCCGTGGGAAGTGTCTACGAACCAGTTAGTGGTAAGGAATTCCACTCAGTACCAGCTTAGGGAGTTCAAATCCTAACAAAAGTTAAAACTATTTGAAAACAAACATTATTTCAAAGTAAACAGCAACGAACGTGTGTACAGTACTGTTTGTAAGTTTGATAAGCTGTTATAAACACAGACACAATGAGTTAGTTATAATACAAAAGGGCTCACATAGTTGGTCATGTTAATTAGGACAACCGGCTGGAATGTGGCCCCTCGCTCGGTTCCCTGGCGTAACCCGCATGTGCCTTCACACAGGACCAATTGTACTTCAATAAAATCGTTTCACTTTTGTTAGATAATTGACGTCCTTTTAGCCCTGCTGATCAGTGTGGATGTCTCAATGTATATTTTATTTATTGTTATGATATTACGACTCTTTTGTTGTTGGTAATAAACACTTCAAAAGGGTGTTTAATTGTAATAAAATTTAAAAAATACCATTTCAATAAACTATCTTTTCAAACTTATATACCATTAATTCAATAGACAGGTCTATAACGACCGAGACCTAGAATCAATTTTAGTAAGTTTTTTTTTTCGTATTTTAAAACAAACTAGCTATGTTTGATAAGATCAAAGATGACCTTTTGAGATGTATTTTCTTGCAATACATCGCCACTTTGGTGAAAGAGGAAGTGAGATACCTACTGAATATCTTTACAGCGATCTCCATGCTCTTTGACTTGTAAGACTTCTCTTATAAATAAATAAACTAAACTAAAAACTAAACTCTAGAATTTGTATAAACTTTGGAAGTACTGCTGCATGCAACCCTATGTTACCATCGGTGATGGGTATGTTTGGTCCACGATGTTAAGCTGTTAAGGGTCTTACCGTTTGTTCAGGCTGAATGTGAGCGTCTCCGTTGAGCTGCGGCTTGAGCGCGTCGGCGTCCGCCAGAGCCTCGACGCGGCCCTCGCCACCGGCACCCGCCGCGGCAACCTCACCGCCACTTTCCGCCTCCTTGCCGCTTATATCGACCGAGCGCTTGCTCTGTTTAGCACCCATTTTCTATTCTCTCCTGCAACAACACCTTCTATAAGCACGATAGAAGACTCTGCCTCGGAAATGAGGATGAATGTCGAAAACGATAAGTCAAAGAGTCTAACAGAAGGACAATGACTAACTGAGAAGAAGGCAAGATTGATATTTTTGCTGTGCGTCATGGTTAATTGCCTCTCTTAGAATTCAGCGGTCACTACCGTTTTCTTAGTGTCATTTGTATGATTCATTGTTATCGCCAGCTAATACGTAGTGTAGTGACAGAGCATTTACTATTACTCATTATAAAGTAGTGAGCAACGACAAGCTATGCGATAAAAAATTAAAAAGCCGCGTGTAGAGCAATCACGAATGGTCAGTCTCATTCTTGAAGCTACATTGTCGATATTATTATGAAGGCATAACTGGGGTAGATATAATATGACCGGTTTTCTAATACCATTGATTTTCGAATTCCTAACTCGGACATAAGATAAGCGCATTTTCGAAATCCATAACCCATGACCTCAAGCACAACACGGTTTTTACTTGAAACCAAAGTGAATAAGTTTCATGTGTTTATGTAGTAAGTAACTTTACTTCGCTTAAGTCATAGGCGAAATAACGATGAACGACACTGATCAAGTAGTAAGTCAAAGAATGAAGAATATAAATTAATTGAAACAACTAAAGCTTATATGGGATTGATAGAAATATTTCAGCTTTAGGTTGTGGTTTATTTAGAACCTTTCTAATCAAAGTGTCGAAGATATCAAAGACATTACGTAGTATTTAATCACTATTTAGGTTGAATGCACGCCAGTAGGTCAAAGCACGCTACTACACGCTCGAAATGTATTTCACTGGCTAGTATTAACGAACGACTAAACTAAAATAGTATCATCGAAAGTGCATTGGGAATGGAGATGCACTACTGACTCGATTACCAAAATAAACATCAGTAATGACCTATATTCTCTTATTGGAATTATTTTGTAGTTTTGTGAATGAACTTCCTTATAGATGGGTAGGCCGGTAGGTAATTTACTAAAATAAGTAATTACTCTAGCTAGGTACATTGAGTAATGCCAACCAGCTTTGCTAACTCACAAAATAAACTCATAATTGGTACGTAGAATATAATGGTTATTCACCGCTGATGACTAAAAGCGCTTGTAGATAACAAATTACACAACAATGAAGTAGGTATGTATTTTACTTTACTTTTTTTTTTGCCTACCATACCATTCCAATTGGAGGAAAGTTTGAGAAATTTATCTTGCGTCGGTCGAACTATTACTCCTTCGCCGCATTTATCATAATTTATTATCCCTCTCGTAAGTTCTCCCGATACAAACAATAATAGCAGTGACATTAGTCACGCCAGGGCTCAAGCTCAGGGCTCAGGGCTCGGCCGTTATCTCTGCGCAAACATTCACTGCGCAGGACGAAAATATCCCTGCAGCGACCCGAGCGACTGCATGCCCTTTGTTTACGAGCGAAAAGATTAAGGGCCAACCAATGCATCCTCTGTTTGTGTTGTAAACAACATCATTACATTACTGTTAGTAACAAAATTATAGTCAATCTGATGTCTCAGAGGGAAAAAATATATAGTCTTGTATTAGTCAGGCATTGAATACTGATAATAAATAATATCTGTGTTAGGTGTATTATAAATATGACACTGATTCACCATTGTCTGTTCAATATAGATAATTCAATCGTCCTGACCTGATCAAGCTTCTCAGTTTTATTTAATTTATTTTCCGATCAACGATTTTATTGTCATCAGGCTCGGATGATGAATTTTCCAAATTCAATTATACCACATTGACAAGTAGAGGTATCAAGGAGGTATAAGGAGCAAGGTTGGGCACATTCCACAGCGCTTATGGTATTGGAATCGGATTGTTTAGGTGGGTGACTTCTCATTCGCACTCGGGATAGCTTTCCATAATTTATTGGTTTGAATTAATAGATAGAATGAGTTTTTATTTCTAGACTAGTTATTCAGATTTTACTGTATCAGCTTTATTTAACATTTTTGATGTTTAGAAATTAATATTACGTTGGCAATATAAATTAAATTTGAAATGAAATACAGTCAATGGTATCGCATCCATCACCCACCAGACAGCATAGCTGCTAACTGTACATGACGGCAACTTTCTGCCCGAACCTACTTGGTAGTTTATTTTTAATTAAATTATTAAATAGGGTGTGTTTTTTTCCCATAAGGATAATTTATTTTGCCACACGTCATTTTGTTATTGTTTTTGAATTCCCAATTCTCAGTGGTTTATTCATGTAAGTAAGTTAGAAGCTAATATAAAATCGCACTAATACGAAGAATTATAAAGTGAGGCGTCGTAATCCGGAGAGTAGCACCGAATTGGTTCACGCATTCAGTTCATTGACCTGGTTATACCCCCCAACGGTTAGGCTCATGCAATCTTCTAAATTATTGTCGTCGTTGTTACAATAAAAGGCATTTTGAACGGGCATGGTTCAATTTAAGAGATCCAGGATCCAGCGACCTTGACTCGAGCGCGTTCAAGGTTGACGGTCTGTCACGAGTAGGTCCCTTGTATAAATTCGTGAACGTTATAAACGGTTACACTAAAAAACGACTTAGGTAGAAGCCAAACCGCCACGTGTAGGTAGATTAGCTTTGAACTACAGCGAATAAATAAAATAATAGGTAAATTAGATAATTGATAAAAGTTATCATGCTATGTTTGGGTAGTGACAAAAATTTAGTTTTAGGATAGTTAGAACTTGTTTATGAGGTCATGAGTAATTATTTGAGAAAATTATTTAAACGGTCTATTATGTAACACTGTTATTACAACTACTAGAAGTGAATACTGACAGGCTTAATGTATCCACCATCCTGTGGCTAATCCCCTAAAATTAACCCTACTAAGTATGAAACCTTTCACTTTTTTTGTTGACGAAATCAAAAAACATAGACGAAACGAAAAATGTGAAGAAATTACTATAATACGGCGTACTTTTTGAGTATTTGTCCGAAAAATATTGTATGGAATTCGGATTTGAGGATTCCCCTTAAATATAAAATAAAATTATTATTATTATTATTACTAGCCTGTACTGTCCCACTGCAGGGCAAAGGCCTCCCTACCTTTCTTCCACAACTTTCTGTCCAGAGCTGCAGTGGGCCAGTAAAATAAAATGAAATAAAAAAGAAATGTTAAATATGATTTCAATCAGAAACTACCTAATGGAAAATAGTAATATAAAATATTAACAAACATTAAGAGATACGTAGGTAGGTACAATTTGGTAGTTATTATCAGTTCGTTCACAGAGTAGGGTCTAATCGAATAACCAATGTTTTAATCTGGCTTTGAAGCTAGGAAGACTTGGATTATTTTGGAGTTTCGTTACAATAAAACAATAAACACGTTTGTTGTTATGTATGCATTGAGTTTTATTATTAATTCCAAGTAGAGAAGAGGATACAAAGTACAAAGGCTTGGTAAATGGTTTGGTCATGTGCTGTTAAATGCCAATGTTTTTGGCGTTCCTTGCATATCTTACTACCTACGTACACGAGTAACAACGAAAAAAGGTAAGCAAGCAGGAATGCGGTTTACAGTTGCAGGCAAGATCTGAAGATTAGGCATGTCTTACTGCGCGGGCAGGTCACATCACTCTATAAATGCAATTAAAAGCGAATGAAATACGGAAAGGAAGACGTAGAAACGTATTGATTGACATATCTACACTACAACCGTGTAAAAAGCAAGTAAATCGTACATACGTATAAATTACACGGCCAGTGGAAAATCGATAGTTGCGACCAGTTGCGGATCAAAACCGCAGTAACTCAGCACCGACCGACCATACAAACAGGAAAAATAGGAACCTAGGTAGTAAGCGGTAATGGTGTCTGTCTACGTCTACATGATACACATATTGGTGACTGCGGATTGGTGCTTTCCGTTTACTCAAACTGTTTTTTTTTCTTTATCGATTAGCTATCCGACTGAGACTTTTAGGGTAACTCACAACTCGATGACGAATGACAATGCATTTTAAATAATTAAAAATCGAACTAATCACAAAAAGAAACATGAAAACCGTTATATCTCATAAAGGAAGCGAGACAGAGCAATAGCCTTAAAACTAAAAAAAAAACAGTTTAATTGTGGTTTTTAGATACAAGAAACAACTCGGTTTCAGTTTATATAAGTTATGTTTTTTTTATTTATACACAGATTTGTATATTTTTTCTTAATTTACGATATCATCACCGTAATTTTTTATTATATTCCGATTAGCTGCTGCCCGCGGCTGCACTCACGTGATATCAAGATGAAAATAAGAAAGTAGGCCTTTTCCAGCTCATCCTTACAGCAGCGTACAGCTTATCCTTAGCATACGGAATTTCAACCAAACCAGTTCCATGTTTTTTAATTATGATGTTTTTGAGAAACAATATTATCCATACATAGTTGGATTGTAGGCATTATGTAAAGAATTCAATCATTGCTATTGGTGTTTTTAATTGATAGGTGTGGGTGGCAAAATATAAATTTTATTAAGATCTGTCTGACACCGGTAGAAGAAGCCATTGCGGAAGTCCGAATAACAGTTAACTAATCCATTATTTGAAAGGCTATTCATAGGGAATTCACGTTTGGGTTGAAACCTGATGAATAAAATCAAGAGCGTATACAAATTTTGCCAGCTTACCTCAACGAGACAAACCGGTTTATTATGTTTGTATGCACATTGCACACTACTCGAACGTTTAAATGACAATATAGCGTGGTTATTTGAAACGACACGGCAGCCACCACCAGTAAAAGATGGCCTTTGACATCTTGCACTATATGAAAGCTCTGTTATTTCAATTTTAAAACACATTTAAAAATTGACGAGACGAGCTAGGCGTTCTCCTGATGGTAAGAGATCACACCTGCCCATAACCAAAACAGTGTTGCACAGGACTTTAATTATAATAAACACTTATAAAGCGCTCGTCAACTTTGAGACATTTTGATGGTCAGTCTCGAAAGCCGAAGCCGGAACACAGTAATGCTTACACATTACTAATTTGCGAGAGTATATAACTTTTTGCGATTTTTTTTATGCCTATCGGTTGAACCTCTCTGCTGTAGTTTGATGGAGGATGAAAGACTTCTGCTTGACAGACCATGCTGAAAACCATTTTTACTAACTAAATATTAAGATGAAGGACTGTGGCACTTTACAAACTATACCTAATAGCATATTGCTAATAAAATAACACAAAGGATAAATCCTGTCATAGTATCAAATGTAGTAAAGTCTTAAGAGAGGCGTAATAAACTTATGCATCAGGGAGTCAATGGAAACCATTTTGAGCAACTTATATTTAGGTAAAATTAAGATATTAAAAGTAATTTGTGAAAATTTGCTACTTCCTTTAATTTTTATTAATACATTTTTTGCAAAGAATGCCCCTTATCAGCAACATAATAAATTGGTTCACAAATACAGGACGTATTTTTAAAAAAAAAAACATTTGGGTTGATTTCCGTCAAAAAAAATTATAAAAAAAAATTGCAGTTATTGTTTTCTTATAAATCGAGAGCATGACTCTTTTCACGACTTTTCTCTAACTCTCGTGGTTCTGGACTTGGCCATCAGTGCCTAAACAAAAGACTAAAAATATAAATATAAAATATTTTTAGCTTAATTATGTAAGAAGTAAGTTTTTGTTGCAAATTCTTATTCAAAACTAATATAATCTTATCTGTTGAACTTTATTGATCCTATAAATTATATTAAAATTGTTTGTAATGTAATGTAGCATACAAAATTTTAAAAAGAGATATTTTGTTGTAGGTTTTTTTGTTAAAAACTTTGATTAATTAATCACATACCTCCTTGTAGTTGATGGCCAAAGTTGCAGTTTCACAATTAGTTATTAAAGACTTGTAATTGGTACCCAAACTAGACTGTTTGGGTACCAATTACCAAAGCATTAGTAAATATAATAAAGTGAAGTAGCTAAACACAGATACTAAATATATAGGTGATAAGTTCATACAACACCATAGTTATACTAATGACAGTTATCCTTATATCAATAAGGGGTACAATACAACCCGTAGAACAATATTCTGCTTTTAATTATTTTATTAAGTATATGCATGCAAGAAGAGCAAAGTCATACTATTAATCTAGTTTCGGTCCAAAATACCTTAGACCTTATTGTAAACACATATGTTCTAGCAAATAAACAATATTTCATTTTATTTAATGCAAATAAAGATATATTGATTTCATTTCATACAAAGTGCCCGTAAAAAGAAAAAAAAACAATTGTTATTTCAGCGTAGTTAGTATTTAGTAGCATACATATGGGTGATAGTAAAGGTCAACTTTGTTATATTTATTGTGATTTTTAACTTATCAAAAGATAGGATAAATAAATATTTACAACACCATTTAGCCCCAAACTGAGCAGAGAAACATTTATCATAGAATACAAAGAAAACACCCAGACTCAATAGTTAATAACATACTTCAATATTGTAATAGTGCTAATAGTAATTGGTATTTTATTTTCAACTAGCAACTACTTGCCTAAACATTATTTATTGAAAAAAGTCTCAAACAAATAAAAGTTTTCCCCTAAAACATAGTAATACATAATGAGTAATACCATGATACCATCTATCTATGTTTACTTACAAACAGGACTGTCTGCTATAGTAAAAGTAGCTACCAGGTACCTACCTTACTATTTATTATGAGTAGAAGTTTCACTACTTCTGCCTATCAAATTGGCGCACATACATAATTATTAAATATACCTACCTTGTATTTACTGAGCACGCCCTTGATTGTTCAAGCTTTTTATTTTCACCCCAATTACTCATTTTGATGAATCATCCTTTCGTTCATCACAAAGGACTGTACTCCGGTACATACTATTTACCTTCAAACTTTTTAGGTTTTTATCACAGAATAGGTTATCACGTTGCCCGAGGAATCGATGATAATTTATTACAGATTTTCTAAAATAACGAATTTACGATCAATTATGGATCCTTTTACTCTTCACGTCAGCCATCTGGTTTCCTCAGGATTTTTGTAAAATAAGTTGAAAATATTCTATCAGATTCAGAAGGAAACAATTTCTGAAATTTATCGTGATTTCTACTACAAACTTGTATGTTGTACATACTTTGTGAAAGGGTCCATGCATTTTATTTGTTCTACGGAAGGAAGCTTTTCAGCAGCCGGCATTTCACAACGCTCATGTAGAAATAAGATTACGTTTAATACAAAGTTATGACAAAAACTGTAGTTAAAATAAGACTTACCTTTACTCTTTTCAATCCAAAATACTCGGACAAAGAATTTACACAGAACTTTAGAAAAATCACTTCAAGCACTCACAGCCCAACACAATATGGCGGCGGGATGAATCCCCACCCCACCTCAAAATTATTCAAAATTGAATCGAAGCTGTGATTGGTCAGTGTACTCAAGACGACGCGTCAATGTAGCCAACATACAGAACAAAACTGATGTCAATGACTTTGTGGCATTGAACTTTCACCTAAAGTTTTGCCAACTTAATATTCTAATGTTGATATTGATTTATTGAAAATAATAAATTAATAATTATATTAAACTTCTTATAAAAATTAAATAGAGCATAGTAAATAAAACTTGAAAATTAAATAATATTATTCTAGTTTAAAACGGAAAATGAAACACAATACGTTTGCTATGAATGAAATGATATAATCTTTCTAAAGCTTTGCTCTGTGTTTGCAGTAATTCTCCATGGTCAGTCATTTATTAGGTCAAGCGCACATTTGAGACACGATTTTATAGTAGACATAAGGGGGGCAAATCAGATTTTTTCTGAGTTTAGCATTGTAGGCTACAATCACTACTTTCAGGTATCTAGGAAACTTAAATATACAATACATTACCTACCAATTTGATCGTTGTACCAATTTTTAAGGCCTAAGTTTAGATAAAAAATGTACATAACCGAAGCCAAAAATAACCAATTATCGAAATCAGTTCGACTCTTCATCACGACTTCAAATTTTTCAGACCTTTAGTTTACTAGGGAAAATCACTTTAACAGGACATAAAACACCCAAGATAGGAATTACATAAAGCGATCGCGGCGAGCGAAGCGAGCCGCAAATTTTTACGGCTTTGGTTTAGTCATGAAAATCAGTGTGTTAGTACCCTAAAACGTGCACCAAATTAATGTGATCACAAATCGCAATAGAATTGTCGAATAGAAGGCGATATAGAAGGCGAAATCGGTTTAACAGCACCCATAAAATAAGTTGATGGTGGCAAGCGCATCGAGCCGCAAATGCCTTTTTACTAAATATCAGGACCCTAAAACACGGATTAATATAAATGTAACCGCAAGTTTTGTTCAGCTGTGGTTATCTGACAAGAGAAAATTGCATTATCAGGGCCCAAAGTTACCAAATAAAATACAATTGATTGGGGCGAGCGAAGCGAGCCGCAAACTTCTCTATCAGGTAAAGTATAAATCAAATCGCGGCAAGCGCAGCTGAATTTAATAGCTTTAATTTTTTTTCAGGCTTTCGGTTTACTATGGAAAATCTTCGTACCAGGTTGGACCCAAAAAACTTAGTTAGAAAAACCTGATCGCGTGAGCGAAGCGAGCCGCAGATTTTTCGAGCCTTTAGTTAAGTTCTGAAAATCACTTAATCGGGACTCAAAAAATAAACGTTGTTTTTATGACTCTTTTTGGAAAATATACTTATTATTACCTACCCAAGCTCTCAACTCTACGCTACTCAAGACTCTACCTTGGCAAAAATAAGGAGCAGCGAGTATTTACTTAATTCTTGAGAAATAACACATCTTTTAGATGAAGAAAACACTTATCATTATTGCATTTTACATGAGAAAAACGCAGTTTTTGTGCGGGGGGGGGGGGGGGGGGGCAGCTAACCCCCCCTGCCCCCCCCCCCTGGTTATGCCCATGTCATGACATCATGTATCATGCATGTAAGGACGTGAAAGTTTAAGGACCTAAAACGTACTAAAAACAGTGAGAAATTATAAATAAACTAGACTACCTACTACTTAATGTGGCCACTGGTCGTGTCTTATATGTGCGCTCGGCTTAAAACTGAACGAATTAATTTGTTTTATCTGTGTGGTGAATATTGTGAATGAACTTTTTTGTCTATGGTTTTCATAAGTCGACGTTGTGTTGGTGTTGCTTTGGCATCCCTCATAAAATTAATGTTTTTGAGTAGAAAATTGAGGTGTTTTGTAAAATATTTGTTGATAAATGATTTAAGTGTATGTGAAAACTGTTTTGTGGTACGAATTTGATATCTTGGACTCCAAAATTCGTCTAAAACTGTGTAGCGTCACCTGACCGAACTCATTGTCATTTCCCGCCATTGTGGATTGTGCCGCGAATAAACTATAATTTCCGCGATATTGTGAGTGTTCTCTCGAATTTAGATGAAGAGAAAATAAATATAAACACTTGAGATATGTCATTACACGCTAATGATGTCTGTTTGCTAGAGGTGGAAGATTACAACTTGTACGAAGAGGAAGCATCTGATCACGCTTTTACCAGGTATGGAAAACCGGCGTGGTCGCTACTATAACTTGCAATATTTCAACTCCGGATGCAGAATATTGTGCAAAAATGCTTTATTCTTTGGTAAACGTTGATTGTTTGTGTTATTTTAAGTGTGATAAGTACGTTGAGCCTCACATGAGAGCATTATCACGCCCCGTGCCGGTCAGTAGTCAGCTGTTGGGCCGCCATGTTTGGTCAAATCAAATAGGCGTAGTAGGCGCCCTGAATTGCGGAAAATATCGTACTATCAACCACATGTATTTACGTTTACGTAAATGATGCATATCCATTCATATTTTTGAGCATGTAGATTGTAATGGTTTTGTTCATTTGTAAAAAAGCAAAAGAAATGTACATAATTGTACAGAATTTTAGAACACCTACAAAAATGGTAAGGCTATCATGTATGGACACTCACAAAGTTAACTATATTACTTAATCAATCAAATGGGTAGGTATATAATTAAATCAGCTGTTTGTTGATGAAAACATCATTTGACATTCATTATGATCTAGCTGTTGCCTGCAGATTCGCCTGTACAGTGTCGGATTCAAGCTAGTCAGTAATGTCTTATTCAAAGTTCAGGTCGAATTTTAGCCTTACAGTTAAGTAGTTTTGGTGTGATTGAGTAACAATCCATACTCAAAATACATTGAAATTGAACTGTTTGTATTAGAGTTATTTTTAAATAAAACTTGAAGAAATATATTGTATAAGTTTATGTATCAATAAGATTGCTTAGAGTAGCAGTGCAGTGATCTTCTATCATTGGAAAAATGGTGTTTCTATGGTGGTAGAAAGAATTTATGTTTGTATACAAATTCATGTTTTTCTACTTTGTTAATGGGTTTTACTGTTTCCAGAGACAAACATCACCCTCCAGGAAAGACAATGGAGGCAGAAAAAAGAATCCGAAGAGAAATTGCAAATAGCAATGAGCGACGCCGCATGCAGAGCATCAATGCCGGATTCCAGGCCCTCAGAACGTTGTTACCAAGACATGAGGGAGAAAAACTGAGTAAAGTAAGTTATATTTTCTACCAAAAATGTTATTAACTAAACAATTCACTCATCAAGTAACTAAAATATTGTACTTACCTTTTAAATATTAATAAAATTAACATTATTTTTACAGGCTGCTATTTTACAACAAACTGCTGAATACATCTACAACTTGGAACAGGAAAAAACAAGACTTCTCTCACAAAACTGTCAATTGAAAAGATTACTCAATCAACATGAAGGAGGTGAAATACCTCTAAAGAAAAGGAAAAGTGAAATTGTTGCACATGTTCCCTCAATTATTCCTGATTCAACTGATGATACTATATCTACGTCACCAACACCCGTGGCATTGGTAGCCGGGCCTCAGAAGAAAGATATAGAAGGGAGTGAATTGCGTGCGCAATTAGACCAAGAGACACGGCGGCGACGTCTCTTAGAGGAGCGTGTGCATGTTCTTGAAGCGCAAACATACCCCGAAACTGGATGTGACCTCACCCGTGGGGTGGTGCACTTTGAACAAACCGAGGTGTCGGAATGCAAGCTGGAAAGTGAGGTGATCATAGAAGCGCCAACAGTGGAAGTGAGCGCAGTGGCCGCGCCCCTGCTGGAGGCCGCCATCAAAGCGGAGCCGCGTGTTGAAGTGGAGGTGTTGCCGGAGGCGGCGGCGGAGGGGCCGTCGCGGCTCTACCTAGCCAGCACTAGTCGACAGAATCTCGAGACCATCGTGGAGGCGATCCGCCACCTGGAGGGCGACCACCTGTTCCGCGACCGCGAGGAAGCGGCTGACGCGCCGCTCGCGCTCACCAAGAAGGTGGAGCGCGCGCCTCAGCCGCCGCCGCAGCCGCTGCGCCCCGGCGTCATCGTCGTAAAGCACTCGTGATCGCCTTACCGGCGGTAAGGCGTCCCATTCGTACATTTGCTTCTGCTTAGGAGCACTCCTGACCCTCCTCGAATATTATTATGTTTAGTTTTTTAGTCTCTTTCCAAAGTGAAGAATCGACGAGTCTGTGACTTGTATTGTATGTACTGTACATGTTTCTTCTAATATTATGTTATAGTTGATCATTACATAGTGCCGTTTGTTAGTCAGCTGAATGCGTTGTCGCCTCTGCCGATCGGCGCTGTGCTGTACCGTTCTTACATGACATGTGTTGTGTAGTCTCAAATGTAATTGTTATTTTGATGGGCTTGTTTAGTTTTACATTAGCGGAAAGAGGATTGACTGATTTGTGTAAGATTAGGAGAAATGATAATAATGGAGCATGTAATGTGCCAATTATTACAAGAAGTCTAAAGTTGAAGTGGGAGTGGTCTTTGATTATATTTTAGGCTTTGTGATATTTTGTTATTTTTAAAATTATGTGTCATAATTGAATAATACTGCACTGAAGCAATAATTTGACAACTGAAAGTAAGCAATGTTTTTCAACATAAAAATTTAATAATCTTGTATATTAGCTACCAACTTTAAATTCTCTAAAATCCAGTGCATTTAGGCATGTGGCGACGAGCTGTTTATTTTACTTGTAATTTATTAGGAGTAAATGGTCATTATTTTTTCCATAATCAAAAAAAAATATTAAAAAAATTAAGTTGTATGCAAAATAGTATTGTTGTAATCGCCTACTTGAATGTTTCATGTGAGTCTCGATGGCTATTACTGCATAATTCGCCGCGCTGGTCTGGACTCGCGTGAAATTAAATAATGAAGTGTGTGAGTTTTAATAAACTGCAAGACGCTTGTAATGCTTGTGGTATCCAGACATGGCTAATTGATTAGAATAGCTATTTTAGATGTAATTAACTTTTGACTAATATTAATCCAGTGTTTGTTCTGTTCATAAAGTAATTCCCAGTGCATTTAAGTTTGCACTAGGTTGTAGTTAAATTTTATTAAGAAGTGTTTCCGCCATTGTTGCACACAAATTATCATTCCATGTAGAATCTTCGGAAGACAGCTTTTTCTACATTATGAGACGTGGTTATTTGGATAACAATATCTATGTAATTGTAATGTGTCCAACTTAACTGATAGATTGAAATTAGCATTATTTTTTTCATTGACTACTATTTATAGGTAATTAGGTTTAGCCAAAAATAATGTTTTCTCAATATTATCAAAAATCTTGGCAAATTTAAATTAAATTATCGTATCTATGGAAGGTACAATTAAAATAACTTACAATACTTAATTTGTAGAAACATAGTAATGAATTTTTATTAATGTAACTAGCAACACTATCCACACTTAGGAAATTAATCGAAAATGCAATTATGTATATAAGTGGTGAAAAAGTGTTATTTTTTCACTGCTGCAATACTTATACATGGGCCTTTTCCGGTTCGCTTAGCTGTGAGAGTGTGCTTAGACAAGCTTGCTGTAGTGTTAACGACGCCAGCGCGGCGCGGACCGTTAGCTGCTAGAATGTCTTCCCATTGCTCATAGTAGAGCCTAGTTTGAAATCTACTTATTCCATAGCTAAATTACATTACATAGATAATTAAATTAAAACTCAGCTGATGATTTAATCAATCTCTGGACTTTAGTAGTTAATCATGTTTCATTCGATATTTACAAATTGGCGGTTTTGCACTGACCTGCTGTTTAGGCAATTAACGTTAGAACGATAGAATTGATGTCGAAAATATTTGTCATATTTTAATGTGCAGTGCTTTTTGTTCATATGTAACTAGGTAAGTTTTTATTGTATGTATTTTAAAGACTCAGGAGCAGAGTGGGTTTAAAAGTACAATGCATTACAGAAATAGTAATGTGACCTTGTTGCGGTCATTTTTAAGACTGATTCATTTAATCATATAAGTTACGCTAGTTCAAGTCACCATATTAAGTAGTAACTGTGGTGTGTGTGCGTGTGTTACGTGTATTTATAACTGTTTGTATGATGTGAAAGTTCAATTGTAAAAATATTAGGACCATCTGACTATAATACAGAGATCGTGTTGTAAAAAATACATCTAGCAATAAAATATGTCAATCCCATAGTAATATTAGAATAGGTGATCTCTCTATTGTAGTTGGGATCGAGGTTTAATGTTTTGTAATATTGTTGGTAATGATGACTTTTTGATGGTTAATTGGAAAGTGCGGCTGCGTTCACAAAACCCTCTGCTTATTATAAAATTTCCCATTTGAGTGAGTTTAATAGCATTGCGTATGAAGTGTAATGTTGCCTTACTTTTTATTTTCCCATCCTTTAAATTTTACACCACACTCTGTTGCTGAGTCCATAATTTTAAGAAGTTGTCTGCCTACCGCCTTTACATTATGTCAGTATAGGATAATAATGATATAACGGACTTGGTTAAAAATAGAAGTAAGAGATTTTAAGTCAAAGAAGCAGTTAAATTGTTTAAAATGTGTTATTATTTATGTCCTAAAGTATTAAAATGGTTATTTCTTATTAATTAGTTTGTAAATGATAATTGTCTTTGTATATTTAATCAAACTCTCCTTTGTCATAATGCAAATAAAACCAATAAAACTCTCGCCTTGTCATAAACAAAGCAGTGGATACGTGGGTAATGTAATATGACTATTAGACAAATATTTTTACCAGCATGGTTTGGAAATCTTCAGAATTTAACTTAAGGACCTGGTTAAAATAAATAAGCGAAAAGGTTACATAAAATCATGTTTTACTTACGTGGTTAGTTTTATTGGTTTTATTTTTTTTCTTTTCTACACTCTATCGCATGTAGGTATGTCTTAAATAAGTTTGTAGAGATATTAATCACGATAAGGAAGTGCTTTCTATTTTCGATAACCATAATTTGCATTTAATTTTATTAATACATTTTAGATTCAGTTAACGAGTTTAGAGGCAGTGATAGGAGAAGAAATAATGGTTAGCTATAAATGCTTTTTATCCCAGCCAGTCTTGTCACTGCAATAATAAACTCATGTTCCTATAAAAGTAGTTAAGGTAAATAATGATTTCTTAACAGTTTGTTTTGAGCTAAAGATAAAGTGTAGAAAATAATGTTTGGATGTTTCCATTTTGATATGAAATTAATAAAATATTTCCTCTGATTTTAAATGTATGTACCACATTTGACCTATATTTACCAATATTTATAAAAGATTGATAAAAAGTATGGTCTTTTATTTATTTCTATATGATTATTTAATTTAGAATATTTTATTAGGTAGGTAGACTAGGTAGTACCTAAAACTATTTTACGACACATACTAAATTAAAAAGTAGAGAATTTTTGGTTACTATACTAACATAGGTTATCTGGAAGAGATCTTAATTGAGGACAAGACCGCCTTTTGTAAAAATTAGCTGTACATTGTTACATGTTTTACGGCCTTATTGCTAAAAATACAAGTAAAGATTTCCTCCAGGAAACTAATGTAAGTTATTTTGTTTAACCTCTGCTCTGTCAACAAAAACAATACCCACGTTGTTCATTGTTTACTTACACAAAGGTCAGCAGAACATATCTTGGCCAGTTAGGTTTGACGTGTGACGCATGTTCCAACCTAGACCGTTTCCGCTGAACTGAACGAACACTCGTTTTCAAGGCAGGCAAGGCTTTTGTTGCTCAATGTGCATCGCCGTCGCCCGCGTCACTTGAGGTCGCGGTTACTAACGTGAAGCACGTAAGCTATAGTTCAACAAACAACTATGTAACCGGAAAATCAACTTGTTATAAGCATTTGTGGTAAGTGTACATAGAGATGGCTCTTGTTGGATTGTTAAAAAATCTTACAGCATTAAATTGTGCAGACTCTTATCATTTTGTATAGATGTAGTGTAAAGCATCACTTGTAATGACTACAATACGTATAGGTACATACTGTTCCGAATCAAAGCTTTTTATTTATAAAATATGTAAGTATTTTACGTTAGTAAGTACAGACAGCGTCATAGATAAGTATCCCCTTGCATTATAATACCCAGCTTCAAATCCCTTTAAATCACCGTCGCGATGAATGGAGAAGTTGTGCCTTTAAAAAATAGATTATACCTATTTGTATAACTGTATGTAAGCCTAAAAATAATTTTAAGTATTAAAATTTTTTGAAAGGATTTATAGCTGGGTGTCTTGTGCAAGGGGGATACTTATTTCTGACGCTGTCTGTACCTACATACCTACCCAGTTTTAAAATTCTTATTTTAGATGACTGTTTTAGAGCGATAAAGAACCTAAGGTTCAGTCTGTCTTGGCCATGTCTAATGCTTCTTTAGATCTAATAAATTTTCCGTTCGTTTTCAGATAATGGATTTGACGCTGAAAATGGTTTTTGTTGCCATACTTATTCAAAACATCGTACTATGTGAAGACACTGAAATAAAATCTCCAAACTCAAATGGACAAGTTTTAGGGTAAGTCTTTACCATGCACACTTTTTTTTTTTTTTTTGAATAACCTAAGTTGTTCGGTTTTGGCTTCACATCAAAGGTATATAGCCAGTGTCAAGTAATTGGAGAGATTATTTTGTCATAAGTCAGAGTCGATAAGTCAAGTCATGCCCCTGTAAAGTAGTGGTGGTTACGTTAGAGGCTTCTATGGAGTTTTGGAGGCAACACGAAAAGTCACGTTTTAGAGCATTACACTATTCACCAACACTCATACACGTTGACGAGCACATAAAGGATAAAAAACCACCGTTTTTACACTTAAATACTCAAAGTTATACAAGTTTTGTCAATTAATTTAATGCCGCCAATGCGCCAATTTTTCATGTTCCCGCAAAAAAAAACCAATGCACACTTACAGATATACCTACCTACTTGTCTACTGTTTACCTTAATGCTTCCTTCTCTTACCTTCATAACGTCTGATGTTTTCAGGAATACAAACCGACCAGATCAGAGCAATATAGGAGATGCTGTCAACGATTTTGGTTATAAGTTGCTACTCACCATGATGGGTGAAGACAAAAATAAGAATGTTGTAATTTCTCCGACATCCATAGCCGGTAAGTAACTTTCTAAATCGGATGAACCGCTGGCTTTTTATCACTTACCTAAATAATTCTTAATTAATTCCTACAATTTAAATACAATATTATTTCCTGTACTCCTTTTTTCTAACAGCTGGTCAAAGGCCTCCTTTCTCTCATTATATAAATCTCGATCATGGCTGATAAATAAATAAATAAAAAGTAAATAAATACTTAATTCAAAACTCAACAGGTGTGCTAGCAATGACTCTATTGGGTACAGTCGGGAAGACGTATGAAGAATTAGCTGATGTACTGGGATTTTCTCAAGGTAGTAAGTACGAACATTGAGATACACGTTGGTACAAAGCATGGTGTCCCAGAGCTGTTGTACCTATACGTAACAAGTAGCGACGACTAGTTAGGCGTCTCCTGATGGTAAGAGATCACGCCTGCCGCATCAAAACAGTGACACACACTGATTTGATTCCCACAGGCAAGTGCTAAACTGTCCACCTCCACCTTATGACATTTTGATGGTGTCTCGAAAGCCCAGTAATTTCACTGCTTAGTTGACTATGTTGAGCGCTTTCTGCGCTCACCGAGAGTCTGGTGTCGCAGTTATCTGTCTGCGGCTAATGAATTAAACGTACCTACCTACTTTAAAAAAAAACGTTCTCGTCATGGGCCAATATTGGGCAGGCATGATTTCTTACCTGCAGCAGAGCGCCTAGCTCGTCTTGTTTGGTTTGCATACAAAAAACATCAGAATCGCCAACAGATGTAATAGAAAATCGCAAAAACCACGAGCAGTTTGGAGACTTGCTGCTGCATCTAAACTCCAATCACAGCTGGTCGAGGACCCTGTATGCTGATGCTATGTTCGTGGACGAGGGTGCGGCGCTACGGAGCCTATTTGTCGACTTCCTAGGCCGGGTGTACCACGGGGATGCCGTCAATGTGGACTTCAGAATAGGTCCCGTTGTGAAGGACAGGATTAATGAGTTGAGTTTTTTTTTTATTACGTACCTACGTATGACGTATGAATAATTAGTTGTACTATTCAGATTTTCTCAAGCTATCCATTGATCCTCACAAACGTCTGTTTTTTTTATGTAAACCAGTTACGAGTTGAGCTAAACGTTTTCCTGATGGCAAGAGACATCGTTTGCTCATGACCAGAACAGTGCTACTTTGGTTCACATAGGACGGTGCAAAACTGCTAAGGCGTTCGTCCACTTTGGATATTTTGATAAGCGTAAAGCCCAGTAATTTCACTAGCTACAGTGCCATGCAACCTGGAACACAGAATACTGCTTAGCTGCAGAATATCTGGCACTGTGTCGCGGTACCCAATACCCATATGGACGGCATTCTGCAGGATGCCTCCAAACGGTAAATTAATATTAGTATGGTTAAAATTAATAAATAATAACTAAATACTCAACATTAACCTCTACCTACATTATTTAAGGTGGGTGAGTTCGCACACTCAAGGGAAGATTGAAAACTTCTTACATAACCCACTTCCGGCGGAAACTAAGGTGGTGTTGCTGAGTGCACTCTACTTCCAAGGCCAATGGCTACATCCGTTCAAACCAGAATATACCACGAAGTAAGTATAAGTATACCTATATATATTAGGTATACATATAAGCAAAGTATCAATTAGCTTTACCTACTATTTGAGTTTTATAAGGGACAAGCGATGCGAAGCGGGAAAAGCGATAAGGTCGCCCATTATAACCTTTAATATTATTTATCAATCTAGCTATCTCGGCCAAATAAAACTTAGCAAATTTTGCTTGAATATTACAGAATGAATTTCACGACAACGTCCACAAACGAAGTCATTGTTGACCTAATGCTAAACATGGGATCTTTCAATTATGTTTTATCAGATGATTATGGTAAGAACAAGTCGAAATTCTACCTGCCTGTCTAGATATAGTACAACCACTAAACTGTTTACCTTCTTTCTTTGTTTTTCTTCTAATTCCTTCTTCTTCTTCTTACCGGATTGTTTGAGGGTTTGTGTGCGAGATATGAATTCTAATTATTAATTTATTCTATTTTTTTTAATCAATTTAATTTACCTTTATGTCTAGTCACGTGTATTTTTAATTAATGTCATTGGTTGTAGACGTTTAAATTAATAAATACAAATAACCTATGTTACTTAATTCATCCTTTCATGTTCAAAGTTCCTGAGCAAACACTTTTTTCAGGAGTTCACATGGTCGCACTGCCATACAACGACACTGTTACCACTATGTACGTACTGAAGCCAGTTTTCCCCAACCGTGTTAACCTATTGGATCTTATGAATCGACTCAACCACACGATAATAGACCAGCTAATTAATCAGATGGAGAACCGAAAATCAGTAATACGGTTCCCGAAAATGGATCTTCAAAGCAAAATCAAACTCGAGGATTCCTTGAAAGCTCTTGGGGTAAAGTCGTTGTTTACACAGGGGGAAGCGAACTTCGCCCTTATGGTAGATAGCAATACGGTGCCTAATAATACTGAAATTGAAATAAATAAGAGAATTAAAGATGACGACAACAGAGGGTTAAAGGAATTGTTGAATGGTCTTCCCAACCCAGGAATGCACGTGGATTCAGTGATACATGATGTAAAAGTAACAATAAATGGTGAGTTGCATTATAGTCCGAAGCGAAGTTTTGCAATTTTTACAGACAATTCATCTATTTGTATCGTGCATTTAGGTACCTGTGACTATTGTTACGCATTGTACCTGTTTTTAAGGACATGGTCGAACAATGGTTTTTCCATTGTGTACTCAATCAATACCAAGCACAGGTAGGTAGGAGGTACAAAGTGACTAAAGCTTCGATCATGCGGTTAAAGTATTTCAGACGAAAATAAGTAGGTAAATAGTCCATCATTGTAAGTTCTTATTAAACCAGGTACAAGTAAGTAGGTACTATACCTACTAGTAAGTTAAACAACATCAAACAGGAAATCACAATAGTAAATATAATTAGTAGGTAGGTACGGAAATGCAGTGTTCTTGATTATGAATTCTAATACTATTCAATGATAATGACCTAAGGTCGAGGATTCATTCAGCAATTTCGGTATGTTTATTTACTTTACGCCTTAGCACGTGTTAAGTTAGCAGGTCCGTGTTAGAGTCGTACACGAAACGTGGTATTTTTGAAAATATAAGGATGAAATAAAAAAAAACAATGCGATTGGTTGTGAGTGTGACGTAATCCGAGTATCTCTTCACACGGCATAGAGCGTATGACAGACTGTACGTAAGACTGTCACCCTTTTGCTGAAAGGGAGACAGAGCAGGGTAACAGATGGGAATAATTCACGTCTACTTGCATACGTAGAAACTTTGTATTTTACTTAGACCATCTACGCTACGACCATCTATCGCGTAGACGATCTACACGACTTACGTAGAAACATCAACGCGGCCACTACACGTAGAACCTCTACGTACATAATATTACTTATTCTTTGCCTCTACGTTGAATTTACACACCTCTACGTATGTAGCTTTTCGAGTAGACGCTCTACGCAAACGTAGACCGTTTACACGGCATAATCACGTTGAACCTCTAGCTTTGTTTCTCCATGCCTCTAGGCTGGATTTTCACACATCTCTACGTAGCAAATCGCGTAATGCTCTACGCACTTACGTAGACCCTCGATGCGGCATAATCACATGGAGCCTTGACGCTGGATTTACAACAAGTTTACACGTAGCATATCATGGCATAAAGACGCTCTATGCGATTTACGTAGAGCCTCCTCTACCATCAACTCGTTATGCGTAGACTAGGTAGTATTATTTCTTATTCTTTAGTAGGTATTACCAAGTATTACTTGTATTACTACAGGCATTTGTCTCATAAATGTTTTATTTTTGTGCAGAATTTGGGACAGAAGCGGTAGCAGCAACTGCCGGAGTTTTGGCGCGAACCGCACAGCTGTTCTACGCAGATTCACCGTTCTACATGTTCATAAGAAATGAAGAGACGAAGCTAGTAACTTTTAGTGCTGCTATTTTTGATCCTACAACTTGAATTGCTCCTAAATAATTATATTTTTATCTAAAAAAAAAATGTTTTTACACCAAATAAGTTATTTATTTGCTTATATAAGAGTAACATATCAATAGAGTAATAAAACCTAATAATGTACCTACATATAAACTTAAATTGATTTTCTTTACATAGCTTAAATATACAAAATTAATAGATAAACACAGGTACTTACTACTAATACCTATTTACTGCATACTGATGGTAATAGCCTGCTCATGACCAGAACAGTGCTGCACAGAGACTTTAAATTATATGTATACAGCGCACTATAGCAGAACAACATTGCTATAGTGCTCCGCATGGTAAGTTTTGAAAACCCAATTTAACTAGCTATGGTTCCTTTAATAAAAAAAAGCACTGTAATGTTAACATAGGGATTAGAAATTTATAACAAAAATGCTAATATATTTCATTTAGTAAGAAAATATTATTTAACTATGCCTGTTCAATAAAAGAAAAAGAGCCTATTATGCCTCTTCTTCTAATTAAGTGAATATAGCCCTTAAGGTACACTTGCAGTTTTATCATGTCCTTCTGTACCATATATCACAGACATGGCTGGATTTACCTATTGTTTTTTATTTTCTCTATCCTGTCATTGAGCGTCTGCTTCCATTGTTCCTCGGTGATGCTTTGTGCCCACTCCGGTATTGATGCTTGGGGCAGAGCAAAGTTTGCCATTGCACTCATTACCTAAAAGGAGAAAATTGTTGTATATTTATTTACTTAGGTCACAAAAAATTAATGCATTGTGTTTGAAATTGCAGGTATAAAATTATGGCGGCATTGCTATATTAAGCAATTCCACTTTTAGACATATGAGTTCTGTATTGAAAGCATAACTAGAATATACCTACTCTGTAGAGTATTTATTTATTTACCTGCTGTGCTCTTTCATTATCCATCTGGATGGGATCTGCCGGTCTAGGTGCACTCCATACATTTCTTGTTAGGACTGATTCCATGCTTTCTATTGAAGGAACATCATTGGCAGGTGGTCTGTCTGGGCTCTATGTATCAACAAATAAACCACTCTCATCAATAGATACCATGCGGGCTACAGCTAGGATAAAAATAAAAGTACCTAAATTATTTAAGTTACCTCGTCATCATCGCTTTCGTGGTCGGTGTGAGCAGCCTCAGGCCCTTGCGGCAGAGGTTCGTAGCCAATATGCTCGTTTTCATCATCACTGTCCTCTCCGTTCCCGTTCATGAGCTCATGCCTTGGAGGCGGAGTCAACTCTTGCGGACTGTATTCTGGAGGATCTGGTCCATCGCAAACCATTTTGTATAGTGTGAGGAGGAGGACTGAGGATTGTCTGACTTTGGTTATAGAAAGGACAAGAATAATAGAAAAAAATAACGCAACGAGCGCAGTTAAAGCAAGTTTTGAAAACAACACAGAATAATACACAAATTATACAAGATATAAAATTAAGTGGCGAAGTACCGGTAAAGCTAAATGCTGTAGCAGGGTTCAGAGTCCTATGTGATCCAGTGGGTGGGGCCACTGGATCTCATAGGACTCTGAACTCAGGTCGTGGATTAATATAAATATTAAATATCAGAAAAAAAGACAATAATATCTGCTCCGTACTCATAATTGTCCCTGGAAAGAAAAAATGACTTTTACGATTTACGGGCCGACGAACATGTGAAACTTAAATTTAACAAGTAAACACGTTAAACTATCGTCCGTAAACCTCAGAAGAACGAAGTAAATAGAATCCCTCCTAAATTTGACAAATTCGCTATCTTCTTTGCGCATACCACTAGATTGCACTAGATAAAACGAGACAAAACATGCATTTGTCGTACGTCATAATATAGGGGGCATCTGTCACTCTTTGAGCCACAGAGATGTCCAAGTCATAAAATATCGATATCGATATTAACAGTTCGATGATCCGATACCGATATCGATATATCAATCCTAACAACTTAAAGTCCGTGACTATGATAACGTTATCTAGATTCACTCTGGATTAAAGGAACCTTGAACTTTGTAAAAACCACGAATTAAGATGACATTTTTTTATTAGATAAAATAATATACAACATACACAGGTAAATAAGTACATTACAAAATTTATACTTAACAAAATTTAACACTTGAGCTTAATACTTTTTTCAGCTAAACCTTATTCTGCCTGCCCCCTACCTATAGATTAGTCCCCCGAAAGGGCTTACATGCGATTCTACCACTTAGTTGGATTTTTGTAAGTATTTTACTATGTGAAGACAATAAATTTATTGAGTATTGAGTACTTTTCCCGTCATTGGGATAAGCATAACGTTGACGATCACATATTGATGGTAGAAGTGTTAATTTATCAAATCTTTTTAACTCAATGCTATACGCATGTGGCTAAGACTCTTTTGCTACATATATTTCTATTAATTTATTTTCCTTAACTTTATTTATAATTATTATATTTTCTTGGTATACTTTATCAGTACTTTTTTTTCAAGGCTTTTCGTACGCTGTCTGAAACAGTAAATTTGTAGCAAACCGGCGTAGGCTAGATTTTTATCGACCATCTCACACTGCACATTCTGTACATTCTACGCTAGTGTTCTTCGGTGGTACGTCTGAAAACACTGATGAACTTATTTCTGTAGTATCCGAAGGTTCTGGCTTAGGTACGTTGATGAAAGGGATATCCTGAAACACGTTATATTTTTAATTTATAGTTAATGTAATAATAATTATAATATACCTATAATACGCAATTTTAAGTTCAGTACTGACCGTTAGCTTGCGACGCTTTACGAGCATTGCATTTGGTTCAACTTGAAGAATAGCCAGAAGAACATTTTAGCTTTTGCCGATCGTTATTGGACGCCAAAGGGACACCCTGAAATATTAATAGTGTAAACGTAATATTTGCCGTGATTATTTTGAAGCTCTCTTTTTTTGTATATTACACTATCAGGGTTGAACAGTGAACACATAGATATTGTGTTTAACCATGATACAGTAAGCAGGACGGCAAATATATAATACCAATAAATAAAATATGAATCGAACGAAATACGAAATAGTATGAGTGTGTGTAAGTGAGATGGGTCAGCTACGGAATCCCTCAATGGCTCACTTTATTCGAAAAATCTTACTATACTCAGTCTGCATAGCCTTATCGACAAATCTTTTTACGTTTTATGACATCCCTAGTTAGTATATCATAGCCTCGAATTATTCATGATTTTAGCATGAAAAACGCCGATTCTTCATATTTCTATACTTATTGGACGTTATTCAATGTTTCTACGTAATAATTATGTGTTTAGTATGGGTTATTAATGAGTAAATACACAAATAGATACTTACCGCTGAAAATTCAGGTTCTCTTGATTTTTCATGATACTTGCGGAAGACTCGCATAATACGAGGGCACAATTCGACATTTCACATATTTTTTTCACTATTTACAATAATTCAATACGTATTAAACAATATAAAACAACCAAAACCCCGTTGAAAAATAAACAAAAACAATGACATTTTATGAGATTAAATTTGAAAGATAGTCAATGTAGATGGAAAGCGACAGAACCATTTAACAATACACTTGGTTGGATAATTAAGTCCCACATAACAATTGTGGGACTTTCTTTGAAGTTTCCTATGATTATCTCTATTATAGGTATATCCAAACTCTTTGCCGTAAACCAATATTTTTAAATTTAAATTTTTACTGTTCGTACATCCGAATTGTAAGCTCTATGCGATAGGTATATAATATATACTTAAACGGAAGGTGATTCATTGTTCATTTTTGTGGGGATTTAATTTAGGAAAAAATATTCCCGAAAGCCCCACTGCGGTTGGTAGTGGGTAGGGATTTCGAGTTTTTTTTCTCTAAAATCTATACTAGTGGAGATTTCGGGAATAACCGAGATATGACGAAGACAGACAGAAGACAATAAGGACGTAGCATGGAGAAAATAAAAAGGTTCCTTATTGGACAATGAACCCCTAAACAGAAAAGGCTGAGGTTATTTCACCACGCAATATATCTACGTTCGCTCGGTACGGCAATCATCATCATCATCATCATCAGCCAGGTAGGACCCACTGCTGGGTATAGGCCTCCTTTCGCTTTAACCAGCCTCCACGATCTTGTGCATCTCTGATCCAGGTAGTCCCCGCGACCCTTGCGACGTCGTCGACCCACCGGGCTGTTGGCCGACCCGGGTTTCTCTTTCCTATCCTTGGCCACCATTCGGTCAGAGCCTTACTCCACCGGCCATCACCGCGTCTAGCCAGGTGTCCTGCCCAACTCCATTTTAGGTCCGCAACTCGGCTACCGACGTCATAAACTTTCGTCCTACGTCTGATCTCCGTATTACGGACTCGGTCTTGAAGTTTGATGCCGAGCATGGCTCGCTCCATGGCCCGTTGTGCAACTCTTACACGGTGCACAGTTTCCTTAGTGAGCGTCCATGTCTCGGCACCATATGTCATTGTTGGTAAGACACACTGGTTAAAGAGACGTGTCTTCAAGCACTGTGGGATCTTTTTCGACCGAAGGACATCTTCCAACTTGCCAAAAGCAGCCCATCCAAGTTGGATTCTTCTAGAAATCTCCTTGTTAGGATGCTCTTTACCAAAAGATAGAACATGCCCAAGATAAACATATTGTTTGACCACCTCTAACGTTTCACCTCCAACCGTAACAGATGGCTGTGAACCGCCAAAGGCACTCAACATAACCTTCGTCTTTGACATGTTCATCCTTAGGCCCACTTCTAAAGACGCATCATATAGATCTTTAAGCATGCTTTCGAGATCTCTAGGGCTTCTAGCAAACAACACTAAGTCATCCGCAAACCTTAGGTGCGAAAGGTAGACGCCGTTGATGTTTATTCCAAATCGGTCCCATGCAAGCTTTTTTACCACGTCTTCCAGGACGGCAGTAAAGAGCTTGGGTGATATGGTGTCACCTTGTCGCACCCCCCTTTTGATGTTGATAGGTTTGGTTAGTGTATGCAGTCTGACTTGCATGGTTGCCGTATCATATAGCTCCCGGAGCACATCCACGTATTGAGCGTCGATCTGGCAGCGATGGAGAGAGTTAAACACAGCCCAGTGCTCGACACTGTCGAATGCTTTCTCGTAATCGACGAAAGCTAAGCACAAGGGCTGGTTGTACTCGGAACTCTTCTCCATCAACTGCTTCACGGTGTGGATATGGTCTATGGTGGAATAGCCACTCCGGAAACCAGCTTGTTCTACGGGTTGGCATTCGTCCATTTGTCTTGTGAGGCGGTTGCAGAGAACTTTGGCAAATAGTTTATAGATTTGCGAAAGGAGGCTTATAGGTCGGTAGTTACTGAGTTTGGAGCAGTCCCCCTTTTTATGTAAAATTGATACTATTGCATTTTTCCAGACTTCAGGTGCTTTGCTCTCAATAAGCACACTGTTAAAAAGTTTAATGAGAACCTTCAGTACTGGTTGACCACCAGCTCGTAGCAGTTCAACCGTGATCCCATCATCACCAGGTGACTTATCGTCTTTCATTTGGGAAAGAGCTTTTTCCACCTCGCACGATAAAATTGGAGGGAGATGTTCTGCTGAGCGTTGTTCTGTGGGCGGCGCTCTTGGGTCATTCACTGGTGTTGTTGGTGTCGCTGTGGTTGTAGCGTAGAGATTCCCATAAAATCTTTCAACAATTTCCAACATGCAATCTCTATCAGTCTGAAGCTGTCCGTGTTCGTCTGTTAATTTAACTATTTGTGGCCTACTTTTATTTATTTTATGTCTGAAAACTTTTGGTCCTCTATGTCTTTCAATAGTCTCTGTTATAATTTTTGTATTATGTTTTCTTACGTCTCTCTTAATTGATTTTGAAATTTGCCGGTTTGTTTTCTCTATTACTCTCTGGTCGTCAATAGTATGATGTTTCAACTTTCTCCTATCTTCAATTAAAGTTAAAGTTTCAAGGGACAATTTCTTTTCCTTTTTTAGGACTCCACCAAGATGTTTGTGTGTGGTTTCAGTGATTGCCTTGCACAGTTTTGCGTTTAGTTGATTGACGTCTAAATTTAATTCCTCTAGACCCGCAAATCGATTGTTCAAATCTATTTCAAACTCTTTTTGAACGAACGCTATGGACTGTTTTTCAAACCTACGATGTGATCTTATCATCTTCGTCCTTTCTTTCTTGAAATCAAATTTATACGTCGCACGAACTAAGCGATGGTCGCTTCCAGTCTTAAAGCGAGCGAGGACAGAGACATCAGTGACTATATGTTTATGAGAGCTAATTATATAGTCCACCTCGTTTTTGGTCTTACCATCAGGGCTCGCCCAAGTCCACTTCCTCGAAGTCCGCTTTTTGAAGAAGGTATTCATAGCAAATAATCTTTTCTGTTGGAGGAAGTTGACTAGTTCTTGCCCTCTCTTGTTTCGTGCGCCAAGGCCATAATTACCGATAGACTTCTCATCTATAAGATGTTGACCAACTCTAGCATTAAAATCACCCATTATGGTGGTGAAGTTGGATGGTTTTTCTGCAAGAGCCTTTTCGATGTCTTCATAAAAAGACTCAACCTCTTCGTCTGGATGTGCAGATGTGGGAGCGTACACATGTATGATCTTCAAGGTATATTTATCATTTAGTTTGATGTTTACGAAACAGACTTGCGTGGAGATGCTTGTAAAGTTTTGGATTTTGGAGGCAATTGCCTTATGCACGAGAAATCCAACTCCACCGTAGGATGAGTCTTCGTGGCCTTTGTAAAAGAATAGATGGCCAGATGTTAATTTTATGAGGTCTTCACCTTTGCGTCGAACTTCTGAGAGGCCTATCAAGTCCCATTTAATGGATTCTGTCTCAGTTTCAAATTCGGATAATCGGTCGTCCGTGCGCAACGTCCTGGCGTTGTAACACGCCAGGGTCAGGGTCGTTGGGTTGTGGCAGCTGGGACTCTTCCAGAGATTCTTAGCACCCTCTGCCCCGCCGGAACCGGAGCCGCTGCCAGAACTCGGAATAGCGGGGCTGCTGGGAACTGAGGGCCGGGGCTGTTTGTCGTGATTCATAAGCGAAAGGGTTTTGGCCTTAAAACGCCACGCCGGCCAGTGCGTCTTGGCGAGTTGTCGTCAGAGCCTCGTTCGTCTATCAGCAGGGGGTACCGCGTGCAGGTGAGGTTGACTTGAGTGACTAGGTGTTGTGTCACCCCTTACCCCCCAACAAAAAAGTACGGCAATATTGGTGCGAAAATAGCAACAGCCTTAAAACAAGTTTGAGATTATAAAATATTTTTGAAAATAAATTCCAAAATTAATGATTCGATTTCGTGGTTTTGGCGCTATTGGATTCCTTTCTTCTCTTGTTTTAATTGAAATCATGGCATGGAGAAGTCACGGTATCAACAATTCCGATTTGGTGCGTAATCTCAAAGGTAAGACCATTACACTCCTCACTCCAAAATAGTAAAAATGAGAATGTTTGTGATTGTAAGAATTAATGTTTATTCATGCCAAAACTACTGCAATCATTGGATTGTCTAGTAAGTATGGATACCTATTTATAGTTCAAGCCCCGTATCATTCCTCCTTCATCAAGCCTCATATCTCTTCACTAGCTAGTTAAAACAACAACAGGGGCTTTGTATATTCTTTCAGCTTTCAGTTCTTAGAATCTTTTCATTAGATCAATATTTAAATCACAATTTCTTTTACAGCTAATGGAATTATAAAATCCGATACAGTTGCCAATGCAATGAATGCTGTTGATAGAAAGAATTACTGTCCGTACGCTCCGTATAATGATTCTCCACAATCTATTGGATTCTCTGCGACCATCAGCGCTCCTCATATGGTAGGTAGATCAACTTAATTTCTTAAAAAACCTGAACCAGTTTGCCATATCATTTCAAAAAAAGTACATAATATGCCATACATACCTACGTCACTAAAGCAATAAACCTAACTACAGGTACTCATCAAAAAATATGCTCAGGCTTCTGTATTAAAATCTACCCAGCCGTTTTTGATTTTTACAAGGACTTTTTCCACTGTTGAGGTTTATTACTTTGTCTTCTAAAAATAAGTTCTATCTAACAAATTATTAAAGTAATTATTCCTAATGTAATTATTTTTCAGCATGCTCATGCCCTAGAAAGGCTCAAAAATCAGTTAGTTCCTGGCGGAAAAGCATTGGATGTTGGATCTGGTTCTGGCTATTTGACTGCCTGCATGGCTATCATGTTGGGAGAATCTGGTCGTGTGGTTGGAATTGAACATATACCAGACCTTGTCACATTGGCCACAAATAACATCAAAAATGATAATCCGAATTTGCTCAAATCTGAGAGGATTAAATTGATAAGTAAGGATATTTTTATTTATTTATTTGGTTTACCAACATACCTTAAATATTACATATTTTTTTACAATAAACTTAAGTTAATTAGTCTAACTTCTAGTCTGGTAGATTTGGCCCAAAAATTATTGTCCTTTTTTCCCGCATTAATTTTGCTTTGATACTGTCAATCTCGTAATTCTATAGGAACACGGTTTTTAATCTATGGCTATATGTAGAATCCATCTATTTCCAGCCGGTGATGGGAGGCTGGGCTTCTCTGCTGAAGCACCTTTCAATGCCATCCATGTCGGAGCAGCGGCACCTACATTGCCTCAAGCTGTAAGATAATTCTCCTATCTCTGTCTTTCTATTCATATTATTTTTGTAAATGTTTCACTATGCTTTTATTTTTTACTAGCTACTGCTTGCATGGTTTTGCCCGCGTATTATTATTGAAAAGGTTTTTTTATTATTTTATTTTATATAATATACAGTGCACGAAAGGAGCCTCTTTTAAGGCGCACTTGAAATCCTTTCACCACACTAGTTGGAAAACCTAGTGACACGATCAGAAGATCTTGGATTATAATAAGTACTTATGTTTTTTTAAAGGAGGGCATCCTTTAAAAAAACATAGGTTCTTATTATAATCCAAGATCTTCTGATCGTCTCACTAGTTTTTTCACTAGCCTATTCCCAGAAGTGAGTGATTCCAGGCTGACGATGATAATGATAACCTGTTTTTTTTTTCAGTTAGTTGATCAATTAAAACCTGGAGGAAGATTGATAGTGCCAGTTGGGCCTGAAGGCGGGGAGCAGCATCTGACTCAGGTACTTACATTACAATGTGCATGTGCAATGTGTTTCATCATACTAAATTCGCTGAGAAAATTAATTGTTTGACATTCTCTTCACCAATCAATGATCTATCATCAAGTATCAGAATGGGCATTTGTCCACAAAAAAACTTGATGCTATGGAGATATATGGGATTTGGGTTATATGGAGAGATATTGGTGTACCTATAAGAATACCTAAGTCGAAATAATGGGAAGGTAATCCTGACAAAAAACATTTTCAAACAAAACTTGTATTGTTTACTAAAGACAGTAAATGCACCCTCAGTAAACTCTTTTAAAAATAGACTAGACACACATTTGATCTGCACTGACAAAATATTATCAAGATAATACATAACACACATCAGCTTTAAGCTACCTGTAAGACCACGATGTACCTATGTTATGCAAATAAAATTTCATTGATAACGACTTAGTTATCATGTTTCAGGTTGACAAAGCATCTGATGGTACTACCACGGTAAAGAAGCTAATGAGTGTGATCTACGTCCCTTTGACAGACAAAGACCACCAATATCGTAAGTGACTTTTAAAGTCTGTGTATAAGTTTATGCTTAGGGCAGTCAGATTGCGTCAGCAGCCATGAGAAAAGCATGAGCGGTCAAGAGCTTAAAACATGTGTTTATAGTCTTGGGTAAATCGCCAATGAAAAACACCTTGAGGGCCAGCACCGTGGCTAAGTTGGTAGTGCCTGCTTGCCAAGGGTAGTGCTCCGGTTCGATCGCTGCTTGTGCGAACATGTGTGAATAAACAAATTAAAAAAAACCGAGAACAAACCTCGGTTTTTTTTAATGTTTTTATGTGTGCATACCACCTGCGATACTGGGAATCCTAGTGCAGTGGTGTGTTACCTTTTAGCCCCATCCTAACTAAAAAAATAAATGTAATGGTATTTTACTGAGAATCAAAACTCGTAGGATGTATTATACTTTGTAGATATCTTTCAGTCTAACAAGCTTAAAGTTTTTAAAAACTGATAATTCGACTGCAATAACATTATCGCTAAATTCGATATTTTAGACTTTATTTATGTTCTATGAGGATCTAGGAGTGTATTATGACCAAAACGAACCTAAACATACCTTAGTTACCGAAATGTAAGTTTTGATGGTTTTTTTGTAATTTTTTCACACATTTTTGTGACTTACAGCCATATTGAATTTTTTTTTTACATTTAAGGTAGCCAATATAGCACTGGCGTGACCCAGACGAATTCAACGACACCTTATTAATCAAAATTTGTTCAGCCGTTAAGCCTGCAGGACGGTGCAAAGAGCCAGACAAACATACATACATACACTTGAAAAACCCTCCTTTTCGCAGTCGGGTAGAAATAGACTTCTTTCTACTCGCGCAATCAGTCTAATGGCATTTTTATGAATGGTAACGATTGTGGAAGGGCGTCCATTCTTAGACTGAAAGATCTACATATATACCATGCTGGCTGTATTGAAACATGAAAAGGTTGTTCATTATAACCATTATGTAGGTATATTTCAGTAACCTTTTGTAAGAACTTGATATGTTATGATTAAATTGTATCCCGTAAATCATATTTTAGTTGTTTATTTGAAGTATTTGTTTAGTTAGAATACAACTTTGCAGGGTTGGTTTCATGTTGTGCAGTATGATCATTAATTTCAGATCGTAAAGGATAAAAGGTAGGTTACTTTTTGATTACTTTACCTATGTTGATTACTTTTAGATATTTTTCAAAAATAATTCTTCCTTATATGATGTTGCTCAGTAGATTAATACTTACATGTTTATGGAAATATGTGTTTACCTACTGAGTAGAAAATGTAAGTTGTTGTTTAGGACCTGCCTAACTTATTTATTCTAGGATAACTAAATTATTATTAAGTTAAGATAATTGTGATCTTAACTCTTGTTTTAGATCCTTGGCGTTGAAGGAATATTGTTTGATGATTTTTTCTACTGGATTCAGCCACTGTATTTATTAATTTGATAACTTTCGGTTCATTATATGTAACACACTAATCAGCAAACCGAAAATAATGTTTCTAATTTGGGATATTAGGAAATAAAAATTTGATCAACACAAAACTATTTATTGTTACCTTACGTACATAAATAAATTAATGACTAAAATTAACGTTTTTATTAAATTTTACTTCTTATTTCTGAACTTGCTAACAAACTTCTTTTTAAAAGGTTTGTCGTCCTTGCTGGCGTCCGCGGGTTGAGCTTTCGTATGCAGGATAGAGTGTAACATCTCCGCTTCATTCTTATTTTCGATCATAGTTTCTAATTCATCCTAAAAAAAGTTTTATTCAATACTAACTTAGGTAAAACTCATTGCAAATATCACGTGGCTATCATGTACAGGCAGGCGTCATTTGAGTTTTCAACTTACTTTGGATAAGGTTATCAGATGTTCCAAAGAAATCCCCTTGTTCATGATCCTCGCTATGTTTTTGGAGGTGACTCCTGGCAACTTTTGTACAAAATCGTGCACATGTATGTTGTATCTTTCATAGAACATGTCATCAGCTGTGTTCTCGCCGCTCAGTGCTAGCGCTTCGGCGGCACTTGGGTTCTTTCTACCTTGCTAAAAAAAGGCAAAATTAAAGTTCTTCTTATTCTTACTGTGTCACTAGTTCTTTCGAACCAGTGTGGTGAAGTCGCCCTAAAAATGCACTCCCCACCACTCGTGCGAGTCATAAGCCTCGATGACACAGGGCTAGTTTACAAGCTACAAGCCAGCGGGTTCGCTAGTAGCTTGTAAACTCGCCCCGTGTCATCGGCTTTTCAACCGACCTCAAAAAAGGAGGAGGTAATCAATTCAGTAATTTTTGTTAACTCAGAATTTTGTTGTTTGAACCGTTTGAACCTTCTAGATTGGTCCCATAGAAATTTCATGAAAATCGGTTCAGTACTTTGGTTTTGAAATCAAAAAATGACATGCTTATTTTGCTTCCGCTTGACTATTCCGTGGTTTTTGCGGTCACTAGAACAGTCCAATTGAAGTCGGTTGTAGTATGTTTTGGTAAAACAGCTTGATTTTTACAATCTGCTAGTTGTAAATCCTTGCGGACCGCTAACTCGCTAGCTTTTAAACTCGCTGGCTTGTATCTTGTAAACTAGCCCTGTGTCTGTCTACTTACCTTGAGTTCATAGAAAAGTTCAGCGGTGGCGTAAGGACTCGGCGACCACACCAGTTTCAGCCTCGGGAAATGTATCGTCAACAGCTGAAGTTTCTGCTGAATATCTGCTCCCGACAAATCAGAAGAAACGACGAAGTGGCCCTGTATCATACATTCAAGGTTACTAACATAACACCTAAGGCTCAATTCAGTGTTTAATAAGGATGAATATGGATGTTGTTCCTTCTTCTTCTTATCGTGTCACTAGTTTTGTGGTTTCGTGTTCCTAAATCACACCAAAACTATTAAACCGCTTGTGTATAGTTTATAAGCTGAAAAATAGTAAGGATAAGTTTGCCTACTCGTAGTGTAATACATTAGTACCTAGTGGACAGAAAATGGATAAGTAGGGCCAAGATAGGGTTCAGTAGCGTTTAAAATAACCTAAATTAGAAGACGCTTTTACACTTCTTAGTAAAATGCACTCCAAAGTTCAAGTCTCTTCGTTAATAGGTTATGCCTGTACGTTATTTGTCCGTCAGGACGAAGCCTTTTATGTAAGTATATTGATAGACTGATAAATAATATAAAAAAAAAGATCACAAATCACAATGCTTTATCATTAAGTCCTACATTTGTACTACATTTAAGTCTGTGCAATAAAGTATTAAATAATGCACCCTACAAGGCAACGGGAGGCCAGTACCTTTGCTTTGTACCCCTACTCCAGAATAAGACTGATAGCTCTATAATTTAATTTTCACATCACCTGCTCGACAATGTCCAATTACATATCATGAAAGCATTACCTACCAAGGGAGGTAATGTTGTATGAAACTCCCAAGGGTTGTAATGTGATTTGAAATTGGAACGTCAAATTCGTGCGGAAACTCGTGGAAAACTCTAAGTAAAAAAACGCCCATATGGCATTGTAAAAAGGTTTGTTCTAAAATCGAACTGACCATTCATGAAAAAAAAGAAAAAAGGCGCGACTTCAAAGATTGTAAAACAAAAGACGGTGTTGGCTGCTGGGTTCGGAGCCCTGGCTTTTTATTGCCTCGCAGAAGGTGTGAAAAGTAGAGTATGCTCCTCTGGGATAAAGCCTGTCTTCGTCTTGGGTAGCTTGAACCCCTCGCGTCACTCAGGACTCTACATAACTCCCTCGCTTCGCTCAGGAGTTAACTGAGTCCCTCGTTAGCTCAGGTTTCAATATGCCACCCGCGACATAAGACACTGCTTTATCCCCTTAGTGCATAATCTACTATTGATAACCGGCACGTTATTTCTGCGAAATAAACATCGTCACTTACCATCAGGTGGTGGTCAAAAGCAAGCCTATAAATAGTAAAAAAAAACTATTACCTGTAAATTAAAAGGCTTATTCTGGTCGAACTCAATTAGGAGTATTGGCCGGCTGTAATTTCGGCACATTTGAGTGCATTGTGTGTACAGTCGGCCAGAGTTGAGGGACCCGATCAGGTCAGATATCGACTTCCTCTCCACGCAAATGTCAGGAGTAAGGATGTAATCTCCAATCTGAAAAAAAAAAGTTTAGCATAAGAGCACACGACAGAAGTGAAAACTTCTTCAAATGCGAGGTTGATGACTCGAAATATAACTATTTTTCACAGTGAGTTTACGGTCATAGCATCAACCATACAGGCACCTTTGTAGTATTATAATCGGAGCCCGGTGGATCGTTCGGTGTCGGCCCGGCTATTGAGTTCTTTGGGTAGTATGTATGACTTCACATATCATTTATATTTTACGATAGGATTGGTACTACAGCGTCGATGACACACGGTTATTTTACACGCTACAAGCCAGAGAGTTTTGTAAACTCGCCCAGTGTCTTTTTACAATCTGCTTGTTGATAATCCTTCCCGAAAGCTAAGTAGCTTAATCGCTAGCTTTTAAATTGCTGACTCGTAGCGTGTTAACTAGCCGTGTGTCATCGACGCTTACGGAAACTTACAGCAATCGTCACGGGCTCAATATTGATGCCCTTTTTATGAAGCAGAGCGGGCAAGTCCGAACGAAACTCTCGCATGTCCACAACTACCAAGGGCTTCTCTTTGGGTTGGGCATTCTGGCCTCCTACAATACAATTTACAATCTTAAAATTGTAGGTATTTGATTTTGCTGGACCTCAAGAAGGAGTCTAATAGAGATAATATATAGGGCTTGCTTGAGTAAAAGTGGTTGTTGTGATGATCTAATGATGTAGCCCGACGGGGGTTGAAAGTGCTCAAATGTTAAAATTCGGACAATAATCGCATATAATAATAAAAACAGCATATATTTCTGCTCACCCTGTAGCGAAGCACGGGCATTCAGCTAGTGATATTATCAATTGTGGTCGTGGAAAGTCGGTGGATGGAGAAGCCTCGAGACCGCTCTCTTGGCGTCTTAGGGAAATTTGTGCACGAAAGCCTCGTCGGGACGCACTTGAAATTCATTCATCACACTGGTTCGAAAGAACTAGTGACACGGTAAGAACAAGAAGAAGATGGGGAAGCCTTATGTCCAGCAATACGTTTAAAGTTTGAATGTCCCGAGGCTGATATGAGAAACACTGTGATTCAATAAAGGTCGTAGTACACATATCGACTCGGAAAGGGATCGTCACCGTATCACCTTTCGCCTCGCAGTCAACCTAACGTAAGCACGTTATAACGGGAGTCGACTCGGCTACGGCTAGGCGATGCCGCGCTTACGGCTCGCCGACCGCTGGTTGACGGCTATGCGACACCAGTTCAATCAGTTTGAATTCAAACGTGAAGCGTAAGCGTAAGAACGTAAGCGCGGGGAGGACGAGCCGTAAGCGCGGGGACGTCGAGCCGTAAGCGAGGGAACTGCAGGTTGACGCACCGCACCGGAGTTTGTCCCGAGGCGAGGCGATTACGTTACGTTTCTGATAAGTGTGCGTTGCAGTAGGGAGTTTCATACAAAGATTACTGAACGACGCGAGTTGATACGGTGACGATCCCATTCCGAGTCGATAGGTAGATATGTATGCTACGACCTTAAGGGTATAACTCGTTGGTATAACTCGTTGGGAACCCTATGATTAAGATAACAATTTGTACCTGCTTTTCTTGTGTCTACAAGCTCTGAATCTTCCTCAATATTCATATTGAAATATTCATCAGTCTTTCCATCTTGATACTCAGGAACAACCATAGTCTGTAAATAATATAGATTGTTAATTTGAGAAACCCCACACTTACGCACTTACCAACGCTATATTTGCGTTCTTTTACTTAGAGTTTTCCACGAGTTTCCACACGAATTTGATGTTCCAAATTCAAATTACAATACTACCCTTGGGAGTTTTTTACAACTTTACCTCCCTTAGGAGGTAATGCTTTGCTTTACCTTGAGATAGCATGATATGTAATTGGACATTGTCGAGCAGGTGGTGTGAAAAGAATTATGAACTATGATGATTAGTAGGTACTTACACTTTTGGTCTGAATAAGCAATTCGAATGCCTGTTTCTCGCGCTTTAACGCAGTAAGATAGGATTGTTCTTCAACAGTTTTGTCATGTATCAGAAAGTAGACTTTGCTAATCGGTTCGTCTTCTTTCTTCTTGCACTCGAACAGCTCTATCTGTCTCACGGCTGACACTTCACTGTGGTAAAGGATTATATACTCCGGTCGAAGGCTCTCTAGAGTCCGCTCGAGGGAGAAATTACTGCCGTTTTCTTTGAACGTTTGAATGCAAATAACCGGTTTTTCTGTTTCTATTTGTGTTATGTCCAGATCGTCCATCTGTACAGAAGGCATCCAATATTGGAATGGAAAAAGGAGACATTTTACTTTCCTGACCGTTTCTATTTGAAGAAATACTGAATGTAATTAAATGAGTAGTAAGTAACTGTAGTTTCCTACCAGACTTTTCAGATAGACATCGTAAGTTTTTATTTATGTAAACAAGTGGCGAGACAAGCTAGGCGCTCTACTAATGGTAAGAGATCACGCCTGCCCATTACCATAATAGTGCTACTCAGGGCAGGGATTCCCATAGGCCTGTGCAACACTGCTATAGAGTTCCTCTACCTAGATAATAATTTGATGTTTAGTCTCGAAGGACCAGTAATTTCACTAGCTATTAAAGAAGCCTCTTCGAGGCGCACTTCAAATATTTTCACCACACTCGTTCGAAGGAACTAATGACACGATAAGAAGAAGAAGACTAGCTTTATGTCCTTCCAACCGGAAGACAGTAATCGTAACAAGTTACTGCTAAACGACTAATATAGACAGAATATCTAGCACTGTGATGGTACCCATCTAGACGGCATCTTGCAGGGAACGTCTTCGACGGGAAAGTTCGTTAACAAAGATAAGAATTTGAAATAATTGTAGAGAAAATTATACCTGAGATAATGGTTCGAACAGACTATCATCAGCCAATCTATTTTTTGATTTGCTCTGCGTTGCCACTTGCGTTAGAGTGAGTAGGTAGTTAGATTTGGAGTCATCTACATCAAAATCCTCCTCATCTCCCAGCCCTTTAGAATCATCGTCAGTGGCTTGACTTGATGAGCTATCAATTTTCTTCGCTTGTGTATCTTTTTGACTCAGTGGAATGGTGTTTTTCAAACTGTTGTATTTGGATGCTACAGTGTTTATCGTCAGATCTCGTCTAAACGCGGTGTAAAATAGATATTTGTTGGCGCCCATTGTAAGAAAGTGGTTCAGTTGACTACAAGTTCTGTTATCTTGGCAAAGTATCAATATTTTCGTATTTTTTAGTTCCCCGTCCTTTTTCTTTCGCACTTCTTCGGGTATTTCTTTGAGCAACAAATCGCTCAGGCATTTCCATTTTGGAGAAGGTTCAGGATCAAACTCTGAAACAGTGAAAATTTTGACTGATTAGAAAGTAAGGTTGTTGGCGTGTTGCCAGCTGTAATTGAAAATGCAAATTCGATTACGCAGTCCAGAATGCACGCAAATATTTTTATTGCTTCATTTCAATCATTTACTAGCCAAAATGTTAAATTGCATTACTCTGGTAAGTCAAAATTTTAGTAGGTACAGTTTGAAATACATAAGCTTAAAAAATAATTTCTTTAAGTAACTATGTAAAAATGTATGTTCCTAATATATGCTTCAATTAGCCAATGTTTTTTTACCAGTTGTTTAATTTTTTAACTCACCATTTTTGGAATTGAAGACTCTTGATTTTGCGTTCCTGAAAAGCTGTTCCGCTGCGTCTAAAAGAATCCATCCGGAGTTGACTTTAGCATACTCGGGGGTTCGGTATTTGCTCACTAAAGCATAAAACGACACTGAATCATCGTGGATCAAGTTTCTAAAACAAATTTTCAAGGATTTATCGTATTAGTACCTATATCGTAGGAATTTTCAACAATAATACATCTAATAGTTTAATTTAATGACATTATACTCGAAGCACGGGATTCGCAACAGTGTAAAAAACTGGGTATATAAAATCCTTTTTCACACCACCTGCTCGACAATGTCCAATTACATATCATGCTATCATCAAGGTAAAGCAAAGCATTACCTACCAAGGTAATGTTGTATGAAACTCCCAAGGGTTGTAATGTGATTTGAATTTGGAACGTCAAATTCGTGTGGAAACTCGTGGAAAACTCTAAGTAAAAGAACGCCCATATGGCATTGTAAAAAGGTATGTTCGAAAATCGAACTGGCCACTCATAAAAAAAAAGAATTAAGGCGCGACTTCAAAGTTTGTGAAACAAAAGACGGTCTTCGCTGCTGGAGCCCTCGCGTCTCGCGTTTTATTGCCTCGCAGATGGTGTGAAAAGTAGAGTATGCTTCTCTGGGATAAAGCCTGTCTTCGTCTTGGGTAGCTTGAACCCCTCGCGTCACTCATGACTCTACATAACTCCCTCGCTTCGCTCAGGAGTTAACTGAGTCCCTCGTTAGCTCAGGGTTCAATATGCCACCCGCGACATAAGACACTGCTTTATCCCCTTGGTGCATAATCTACTATTTCAACGTAGGTACTTATGCCAGTAGCCGGCGTTGAGGTTGATTCTTTAAAGCCTCGCGAAGGCTTTGAAAATGATATAACTATGATTATAAATTACTAAAACTATAATTTAGGAACTTACAAGACCATGGTTCTCAAAACTTTAAGATCTTGAATGTACTCCTTCGTCCTGGTGCTAAGTTGGTGCCAAACGCAATCTAGCTGAGATTGTAGTATTTTATGGAATTTCTTTGTGATACAATTTTCTGTAGTTATTTCCTGAAAAGAATAAATTTCCCTAGAATAAACTATTACCGTATAGCCTCAATTGGTGATGAATGTAAAGGTATTTTTTTTTCCCCTAATAGGGAAAATAAAAGTGGGGGCGAACGGGAATCAAGGGGAATTACAAATTTATTTATACTCGAGTGAGGGTGTTTTCTCTGTAGTTTTACAAATATTACTTAATAGCCTCAATTGGTGATGAATGCAAAGGTATTTAAAAAAATACCACTCTCCCCCAACAGGGAAAATAAAAGTGGGGGCACACTTTTATTGTTTTTATTTTTTATTTTATTATACTCACAGGGAATGACAAATTTAGTGATCATCGAGTATAATCGAGTGAGAGGGTGGTTTTGTCTGTAATTTTATAAACAAACCTGCATGTCTAAGGTGCGATTGATACTCTTTAGCTGCTTCACTGTGTAGTTCATAATGTCCAGCAAGCAGGTTTGTATGAAACTCATGTTTGTTGTCAGAGGGATGTGTAGTTCATCTACTTGTGCCTGTCTGGTCTTCAGACATTTGATCACAATGCCGTGGAACCTAAAAATATTTAAGTGCACTGAAAAGATAATCTTAACTAGCAGTAAATGGTTTACTAAGTTTGTAAGGGAAGGTAAAATGACCAAACCTCAGTCGATTTTCCAACCGACTTCAAAAAATGAGGTTCTCAATTCAGTTTTTTTTTATGTTTATGTTTGATACCTCAGAACTTTGTTTATTAAAAACCGATTTTCAAAATTAGGATGAGGATATACTTTCAGATTGGTCCCATAGAAATTTCATCAAAATCGGTTCAGTAGTTTAGTTTTTATATCAAAATAACTCAAAAAAAAATATCGTCGAAGTATTAAATTGCGTATTTTGCTTCCCTGTGACTTTTCAGTGGTGTTTACGGTAACAAAACAGTCCAATTGAAGTCGGTTGTACTATTTTTGAAAAACTTTGATTTCACCTACTACCTTTTTTCATTTAATACAAGGATTGGCCGACAGAAATGATTTTAGGCATTAAGCCCACTCTTTGTGCAATGTTATTTAGTTGTATTGTGCAATTAAATATATAAAAAATAGCAATACAATAAATAAAATTTTCACCTAAGAAGAATTAGATTTTCTTTTCTATAGGGGTTGTACAACCTCTTTATTTACCTGGGCCACAAAAACAACTCTCTAACAAACAGTGCTCTCATGACTTTCTCCACTTGGTTGTATCCAAATGTGAAACAAATGGGAGCATTGGAGAATGCTTTGATGAATCCTGTCTGAAAGAGGAAAAAAAATGTGTGCATATTATTTCACTTTTTATAGTCACTATCACACTGTCTCAGGCCTATCTTTTTTTTTTATGCAAACTAGTGATGAGACGAGCTAGACCTTCTCCTGCACGGATAGCATGGACTGGGGATAAAAATGTTGTCACCCGTTTTTATCCACCTTCAAGGGATAAAATTGACTGGAAGGTGGATAAAAACGGGGGAATTTGTTTTTATCCCCAGTCCGTGCTAAGCCTGCTGATGGAAAGAGATCACAACTTCCCATGACCAAAATAGTGCTAAAACAGACTTTGATTTACATAGGCCGGTGCAACACTGCTATTAGGGCTTGTCCACTTTTCCCAGTAATTATTATTATTATCTTGAAAATATGAAAAAAATATTAATTTTATATTTAAAGGAATACAAACAGCTTCTTACAGATTTAGTACAACAGGATGGATACATTATTAGCTGATACAGATATCTATAGCTTCACCCACATGGTAGCAGGTTTGAAGTAGCTTATGTCTTTTTATTATCTCCATTGAATTTAAGCTCAATTGGTTTAGTAGTTTTGGCGTGAGTGAGGAGCAAGCATCCATCCTCACATATTTTTGTCTTTATAATTCTATTATTATACCTTGTTACTTTGCCTATACAGTCGTAAGGCAAATGCTTCTTGGCACGACTCAAGTACAGTATGGGCTCTCAGGACAATAATTCCTGTGATTTGGGTGATTGGCACTCTGTTCTTGAGGAGATCTACCACTAGGATTCGAGTGGACACAAAGTGTATACCTCCTTCAAGGTATGCCTTTTGTCTGAAAGCCAATATAATATTGTTGAGACAATCTGAAGACCTCTCAGGTACAATCTAATTTTGAATCATCAGTTTAAAATTCAGAGATAAAAAAATTTGAATACTTTGCTGAGGCAATAAAGTAGGTTGGTAGGTACCTAACCTACATATATGTATACAATTAGTACATCTAATTACCTAAGGAATCGAGTCATTTAAGACTTGTGAAGTAGTTTTTTTTACACATAGAAACTATTTTACAGTAGGAATGGTGAAACTACAGTTATAAAACAGTGTAGCAGCCTCAAAACTCACCTCCTTGACTGAGTAACTCATCTCTATGTTTGTTTATGGGACAGTTTTTATTTTATTGCAAAGGAAGGTAGTGCTTTTTGTAGGTGTTGTTTTGTTATTACCTTTCTTGTCCAGAAGTGGGCAACGCAGTGAGGTTGAATTTTTCCATGAAATGTTTTTCCTCATGATCACTGCTGTTTACTACTAACACCAAGTTTGCTGGATCTTTATAAATCCATAGTAAATTTGATAAAACTGTATTATAGTTCAGACCTCTGTAATTACAGAAAAAAATATTAACAAAGGTAGCAAGTTATTATAGAGGCAAGGTATTTATTTATTTTACATACTTAGCCATAACAACAAGAGCATCTTTTTCAAAAATGTCCACAAATATTTGTTTTTCATATGACAGCATGGTGTACTTTATATCCATGTTAGCAGGTAGGCTTTCATCATCTCCGCCGATTTCAGACTCTTCTTGTAAGTCCATTGTAGTTTAATGTAAGAAGCTAACTCAACTCTAGCTAAAGCCTGAATGAAGACAGATGGAAGAGTAATTCACACAGGCCACCAAAAACTTTTTACTTTACAAGTTCTGCTGCGGCGCGGCGGGGCGGTCGGTTGAAATTACGACTCTTTATCCAGCCAACATCAACTCAGTCAGAGAATTATTTGAGGTCAACGTAGTGGTTATATTCTCTTTGATTTGAGGGTGGATAAAAGTGTATCTGAGGTAATTCTTCCTCTTTGGTTGCGTGTTGAATAAATTAAGAGGAAAGTGTTTCAATCACCAAATTTCAGTGCTATGCCATAATATTATTTATTCTTTGGCTATGCACAGATTAGTCAGAGTACTATGTAGTGCTATGCAACACAAAAAACCCCATGCCGCCGTGTTGACATAGAAAACTTAGTAAAAAAAAGTGAAAAACAGACTGATAGAAAGAGCTGCATAGATTCCTTGTCGAACTCCGAACCCTAAAAATAAAGATTGACATTGACACCAAATGACATACACAACACCGAAACAACGATCATTCACTCATTCTTATGACTCCGGAAATAGCCTCATGCTTTATTCATGCCAAATATTTTAGATAAATAATAATTCTAACAACTACAATCTATTATTACAAAATTTATTTCTAATGTCCTATTTCTAATAATAATAAAATCTTAAATTAGCCTTAATAATTTTCTGATACGTGATTTACCTTATGTTTGTTAAACTACTAGAAATAGAAATGACCGGAAATAAAGCCTTTTTTGTCATGTTGTAATTTTTTCATCACATATTTTTGTATCATTCATCATCACTCAAATTCATTCAACCATTCATTCATGTCGTCGCGTCGCGTCGTAGTTGCTTCGTGTCATTGTAAAATTAAATTTTAGATTTAAATTTTATTTAGTGCGGCATTTGGTGTTATTACGATAGTGTAAAATAATATTAATCTGTAGTGTCTTCCTGAGGTAATTAGAGAAACGATTGGCTTTGAGGCTGTCGATTCTTGAGAGGTAGCCATTCTCCAACTTTCACTCTGTTCACAGTATGCAAATGCATGCCATGAATCAATTCGGTAATCGTGGCTTTGGCGGGCCTCCGCAGCCCCAAAGACAGGGAGGCCGTCGTGGCAACAACCGTGGCGGGTTCCGCAATTCTCGATTCGAGCCTAACCAGCCAAGGAATCTGAATCAGGGTCAACGGCCCGATGGTCCCAATAGCAATGAGGTCAGTATGCTCACAACGTAGTGATTTTCTTGTTCAGAAGGTTTTTCTGTGCCTAAGGTCAATCGCTAAAGTAACGTTTGATTACATCTATGAAGAGAAACTTAAAATTTTATTGAAGAACGATCGATAAATGGTCGCCATTTTGTAACACGACGCTTCATGCCATGACTCCATGAGGGGCTTCATACTCATGACATGGCAATGACCTCTGAGACATTTCTTGAGGCTACAACTAATTTTCATTCATCATGAAACATTGGTATAGCAATTATAATGTAGTTTACTTGTACTTTTAAACAGAGAGACTAATATCTGTCTATTCATAATATATTACAACATTTTCTTTTTTAATTATTCTTCAATTATATGTTGTAAATAACATTGTTTTTTTTTTAGATTAAGCCTCTGATGGCTATTGAACCAACTCAGCCATCACCTCAACAAAATCAAATTATCAATAAGCCTGCTCTAAACCAACAACAAAATGTCCCGAATCAGCAGCAGAATAAGCCTCCTCAACAACCGCAACAGAATAAGCCTCCTCAACAACCACAGCAGCAGAACAAACCCCAACAACAACAACCGCAGCAGAATAAGCCTCAACAACAACAACAACAGCAACAGCAACAGAACAAGCCGCCACAGCAGCAGCAGAATAAACCAGATCCATCTCCACAACAGAACCAATCTGCACCAAATGCTCCCCCCAAGCAAGAGTCTCAGGACAAGGTTGACAAGGCTATTATTGATCCTAAGGGACCCAATCAGAATCAAAACCAACAACCCAAGGTATTGAGATATAGATTACTGCTTGACGCCCGCAACTTTGTATGAACTGCTGCTAATTAACAAAATTCCTGTCATACCACTTTCAGCTCTTGGCATACATATCTTCATTTCAAGTCTCTACATTCAGTGGTTTGGTCTGTATGTTGTTTGTCAGTCAGTCAGGTCCAAGCCTATTATTTATATTGATTGATGATCAACATCTCATCAGTGGAGTGGAGTGTGCTATTTTGATTTACTAAGCTCAACTTTCAAAGGCCTTTAGGTGGCTTGAATCTCGAACATCAGAACCAGCCACTGGTTCACATGAGAAAAGTTAAAAATTAATTGCCAAATATCAAGTATACTCTCATATAATTATTACAATTTTATTTATTTTATTTTATAGTAAAATTACTTCTATTCAGTTTAAATTAATTTAATACTTGCAGAATATCAATGGAAACTTTGGTGGTAATAAGCCAGGTGGCTGGGGCCAGGGAGGCCAACAAGGTGGAAACAAGCAGGGAGGTGGTTTCAACCAGCAAGGGAACCGATCGTTTGGGCGGGGTCAAGGCGGCCCCGGGGGTCCAGGAGGCCCTGGTGGTCCGGGGGGCCCAGCGCGCAACATGCAGCGTGGGGGTCGCGGTGGACCCCAGATGGACGGGAAGCCACCAGCTATGAGAGAGGTATGATTTATCTTAAAAAAAATGTTTTGATTCTTTTCTGTGTCATTATTAGTCATGCTCATGATTCATAACTTAGGCATGTCATAATTCATAAGCTAGTGAAGATAATTTTATTTATTTCTTCTTTGTCCTGGTGTAATTTCTGGCCATCAGAAGAGCACCTAGCTTGCCTAGACTAGACACTTGTTTGTATTAAAAAAACATATTTCATTTGAAGTAATATTAAATGATTCACTAAGTTCCAAGGAATGTTTTAGGAACACATGTTGGCCAACAAGCTGAGAGACTTGATGGGACCCTTGATTGACATCCCAGCTGTGGACCAGTCTGAAGTCAAGTTCAACGGCAGAAGCAGGTTGTACATCGGCAATCTCACCAATGATGTTACTGAAGATGAAATCACTAATCTATTCTCAACTTTCGGGGAATGCTCTGAACTGTTTATCAACAAGGAGAAAAACTTTGGCTTCATCAAAATGGTAAATATAAAAAAAAACTTCTGTACACAACACAATCCTCATCAGAGACTGCCACTGATACACATAGCCCTCCCCCTCCCTTGAACGTCTCATCAAGCGATCTTGAACTAACTCAATCCAAGTACCAAGTTATTATTAAGTATATTATATTAGCCCACATTGACCCACTATTGGGTATACTTCGATCCTTCACCAAGTTAATCCAGTGAAATCCAGCTGCCTCAAGATGTCGCCGACCATCGGGCTGTTTTTCTGCCCGCTGGCCTTCGCCCCTCGTAGTACCTAGTTATACAATTATAAAATGTGTTTTAGGACTTCCGAGTAAACGCCGAGAGGGCGAAGCGTGAGTTGGACGGCAAACCAAGGAACGGCAGAAACTTGAGAGTGCGATTCGCGCCGCACAACTGCGCTATTCGCGTCAAGAACCTGCCGCCGTGGGTATCCAATGAGCTCTTATACCGCGGCTTTGAGATCTTCGGCAGGATAGAGAGGGCGTACGTCCGCGTCGACGAGAGGGGGAAACCTCTGGGAGAGGGCATTGTGGAATACTCGCGCAAACCCAGCGCTCTGGCCGCCATCCGGAATTGCACCGAAAAATGCTTTTTCCTGACTTCGTAAGTTTCAACTCCACATATTTATACCCGACTGCCAAGGAAGGGTTATGTTTTTTGCGCGTGTATCTTGTATATATCTAAATTTATATGTTACCTCATATCTTCTAAAGGGCTGGATGGATCTTGACAGGTATCGTTAGATTTGTCGCAATTACCCCGAGTGTCCTTAGATGGGTATTTGAAAAAACGAACGGCGGATTTTTAGCGATATAAAGTCGTTAATCAATGTTTGTTTACCAAACATATCAAATAAAATAGGTAGGGTATCATGATGAAGAAAATTAAAAGGAGATTACAAAAATATAAATAAGTCATGTTTGTTTATAGTCATAAGGCGTTGTCCTAATAGAACGCGATCACGCGATCGTCGCGCGAGCAAACGATGCGACCGTCGCGCGATCACGCGATCATACGTACTAACGTCTAATAGGCGTCCCGATTGGCTTTTATTTGGCTATATTTTTGTAATCTCCTTTTAATTTTCTTCATCATGATACCCTACCTATTTTATTTGATATGTTTGGTAAACAAACATTGATTAACGACTTTATATCGCTAAAAATCCGCCGTTCGTTTTTTCAAATACCCATCTAAGGACACTCGACTAACTTGCGATGGTCGCGTCATCGCGTTCTATTAGGACACTGCCTAAGACTATCATAGAACAAACCAAGTGTCAGAAATCCAATATGGCAGTTAGGTTTCTAGTTTTTATAAACTTTAAGCTTGTTAGTATTTCTAAGTTCTGTATGCCTAGAGCAAAACAATACATCATGTTTTACTCTAGGCACGCATCAATACATACATAGTTTCTCTGGCCTGAATCATTACAATTTGCTTGTTTTTTAGATCCCTTCGTCCAGTGATTGTGGAAAGCTTTGAGGAGCCTGATGAGTTTGATGGGTACCCAGAGAAGAACCTTCCCAAAAAACACCCGGAATTCCTCAAGGCCCGAGAGGTAAGTTCAAATAATACATAATATAGATCCTCAGTAATGGTAGCGGTTACACTAATTCTAAATGTATGTATATGTAATGTAGTGCTTCATAATTAATTCATGATACCTTGTTTCGTAGATGGGGCCGAGATTCTCAGAGTTGAACAGCTTTGAGCATGAATATGGCACCAGGTGGAAGCAACTGCATGAGCTCCACCGACAGAAGGAAGAGGCATTGAAGAAGGAGTTGTCAGCTGAAGAAGAGAAACTTGAGGCACAGATGGAATATGCCAAGTATGTACCTATCCAGTTACACTTGCAAAAATAATGTAGGCCATAACAACGTAAAAGGGTTGAGTTTTATTTGGATACAGGCGTCATATCCTCGTATAGTTCTTCTCTGTTGTTACTCAACATATGCCAGTAGCCTTTTGTAGTAAAGCTCATCTCTCCTAGCTGAAGGGTGATCCTAAACTTTGTTGGCACAGTCAGAGTGTCTTCTTTCATTCATACATCATTATAAATTAGTACAGTAATTTCAGTGCAATAAAAGTTGCAAGCCGTCACCCTAGGCGGACTGAGCAGGGTGACAGATGGGAATAATTCGTAGTTTATCTGTTGTGTAAACGCAAGTGTATACACTGTAAATAGCCTTTATTCTATTGAATTCTAAGCCAGAGAAACTTTAATCTTATACAAATTCGATTCACACTCAACCTCAACACAGGAATCCTAATAACATATCTCAGACTTGACTAGACACTAAATGTGTCGGCCAGCACTTTACTGGAACGGTGCTGTCAACAACCCAGTATCCTGCTCCGTTACTTCAAGGAGCTAGGATGGCTGGGACAGGGATAATCGCAAATTTTCGGGGGGCAATGCACAATGCACCCTTCAACGGGACGCCAGTGCAGACCGCTGTACCCCCTAAACAGTATAAGAATAAGATATCTCACGACTTTATAAACAGTTGGCGAATGTTGTATCGTTTATGTGTTCTTAGGTACGAGCATGAGACTGAACTGCTCCGCGAGCAGCTACGCCAGCGCGAGCAGGACCGCGAGCGTCAGAAGCGCAGCTGGGAGATGGCGGAGCGCGCCGCCGAGACGCGCCGCGAGACCGAGCGCGCGCACCTGCAGCGCCAGGAGGAGGAGCTCTCGCAGCGCATGCGCCAGCAGGACGACGAGCTGCGCCGCCGACAGCAGGAGAACACGCTCTTTGTACAGGTAACCCATAGAAATATTCAAACTTAAGGCTAATCCTCTAATCCAATTCCATACAAAATGTTTCGGACAAATACTCAAAAAGTACGCCGTATTATAGTAATTTCTTCACACTATTCGTTTCGTCTATGTTTTCCGATTGTGTCAACATAAAATTAGTAAGGTTTCATACTTTATTTTGATTTATTTAAAGTACGAAACCTTTCACTTTTTTTGTTGACGAAATCAAAAAACATGGACGAAACGAATAGTGTGAAGAAATTACTATAATACGGCGTACTTTTTGCGTATTTGTCCGAAACATTTTGTATGGAATTCGGATTTGAGGATTCCCCTTAAAGTATAGAATTCCTATCCCTAAAGCTAAAGCTAATCCCTAAAGCTCCAAATCATGCCAGGTACCAGCAAACTTAGGAAGAACACCTTGCCCAACTGCGTTGCCATAGACTGGAACAAGTTGCCACAAACAGTGATTACTGTAGTACATTGAAAATGCGACCAAGAAAAGGGAGCCACATTGGTTAACTTCTAGTACATTTGGGTCCGATGCAAATTTTCGAAAAAGAAAAGTAACAGGGCTATTTAACTATGTTAAATTTACTAGTCTTTTTCATTGTTAATAAAACTACATAGTAAAAAGTAACAAACATTATTTGAAAATAGAGATATTTCATTTCTATTGACAGGGTGTCTGAAAATTTTCTGTCCTGTATTCCGCATCCATTTTAGTTGGGTACGGTACGGTCCATCTTGGTGTTCTATAAGAATACCGTTATTCATCTATGAGGTAACCCATGTGCATACACTTCAGAGTAGCAGTAGTATGTTGCCGCCGAGACGCGCCGCAAGACAGTTGAATAATGGTGCTCCTTTAGAACTACCTGAAGCCCGTCACCCCCCTACCTAAATAGCTTTATAGGAAGATGGCGTCAAAAACACGCCAAACAATTTTCAGGCTTATTATTTTAATTTTAAGTAGTGACGATACGAGTTGAGCGCTCTATTGATGGCAAGAGATCACGCGTGCCCATGACCAGAACGGCGCAACACTTTCTTAAACTATAATGACTATAACAATTTTTTAATACTATTAATGGTGTTCATAATGATAAAAAAATTACAGGCTCAGCGTCTCAACTCAATGCTGGACCGCCAAGAACAAGGCATGTTTGACCAGCAGTCTCCAATGGTAAGTGAACAATTTTTTTATTATAATTTTGTGCCATAGACATGCTAAGCTTCATATTCTTTGGCACAAGATTATTATTCTAATAATATTTTTTCTAGACTGCAGATTTGTCTATATCTATACCATAGAAGGATTTTACTTTTGAAAATATATTCGAATGAATCCTATTTCGACCTACCATAGTATACATTCCGATTTTCTCTACCTACCATATCGTTTAAGCGAAATAAATTTGTCGTTATACATACGACAGTTATACCAGTTATATATTAACAAATAAATTGAGGTCAGAATTGAAAGACAAGAAAGTTAAGCCCCCTGCCTATTACAATTTTAAGAAATGTCCCAATAATAAGTTCTAGATATCCTGTGCGGTATTTTGATGAGCCCATGATCGCTCTAAGGTTACGAAACGGTGGTCTATTTGCATGTAACCTAGCCAAAGTATTTTCAAGTGTTTTTCTTATGAAAAATGTCATATCTTCCCAATATAACATGGGAAGGGTGGTATCAACCTCATTGTAGGTTTTTTTTTAGGAAATTATGATTAACAATCATTTTTTTCATTAGTAAAAGTCTAGCGTTAGACTACCACAAAGATGGAGCACGCTTGGCTAGGAAGAACTAACTTATTAATTCATCCGACTTGCCACGAACCAACAAAGTTCCAAAGCAATAACTTTACTCGCTTGGTAGTTCTTAACTGTTCAACACATCGTTAAGATCGTCAAGCTAGTAGTTATTGCTAAGGAACTTCGAAAGTTTGGTGTAAGCAGACATACGCCTTGAAGGCTCTAAGGTTGTAGTGGTTGAGAAAGAGATGCCTCGGCAGCGAGTTCCTCTGGATAATTTCCGATTGGTAATACCCCGTCATCAACACTGGACGATTGGGAAAAAAGGTCTCACTCGTTCATAGTGTTGATAACGGGGTGTTATCGATCGGGAAAGACCCGTTCCACTCCTTACCTGTGCTCACGAACCGTTGAACACATCGTCCTTCTAATACATCCAATAATTTGGGAAGATGAATAGGTGGATGTTTATTGCTCAATCACGCCAAAACCACTAAATCGATTTGCCTGAATTTGCCATCCAGTTTTTATTTCGATACTATGCAAGCGATACCTAGTTTTAGCATAGCCAATTTATCCAGGATACTCTATTGAATTTCATCATCATCATCATCCGCAGCCTGACTTGACCCACTGCTGGGTATAGGCCTCTCTTTGCTCTCGCCTCGCTGTCCGGTCCTGATTACGATTATTTTATTGAATTTACGATGAATCATTTGACAAATAGCCATGGCCATGCCCAAGGCCTTAAAATACTATAAAAAGTGTATTTTGCATGAAAATATAATGTACTTTCATTCTGACCTCAGATATTAATTAGCCTACAGTTAATTATAAGATGTCTTCAATAAGCTGTCAGGAAGGGAATTCGGAACTATTTTTGATATTCTTGCGAATTATTATGGTTTAAATAGGTATTTATTATTTATTGAAAGACTTAACAAGACAAAACTTTTGATTTCATTACTGTGCATCTTGATTGAATTGTTAAATTGGTCGCTATTACAAGTCTTCACTATGCTTGGGCTGAAGCCCACAATTGAACTAAAACAAGGATAAAAAAATAAAATTATTACAAAGTTTTTTAATTTTTTGACTTTCTCAGATGTTTGATTATTGAAGCTTTATAGTCTGTACTTATAAGATCAACGGTTTACATACCACAACAATAAAATACGGCACCTTACTATGCTTCCTGAGAGTTTCCATTGCTTACTTACTACACGCAAGCCTGGTGCTTGGAACATCTGTGAGTTCCTGGGGTAACCATGATTGAATCAGCGCATACTGATTTACTTCAAATAATGTAGCATAACATAATCAGCCTATAATTTTCCTACTGCTAGGACTCAGGATTGCTCTGTGCTGATAATAAAATAATAAAAAGAGCAAGAGAGCATCTAAAAATTGTGAACATGACTTGCTTCTCGTATGTCTCAAACGAAAATCTATACCCATTTTAAAATGCCATGCTTTTATAACTGCATACAAATACAGGGCCTGGGGGCAATTCGATTTAGTTCTTGTAGAGGTTGCAGTTCAAGCCGTTTTGCGTAAAAAAATATTTGACACGTAGTCAGTTTGGTTTTGTTGCTGGGAAGTCATTTTTCATAAATCGTATGAACATGTACTATTGTACACATGCCCACTTACGACCCGATTAAATCTCCTCAGAAGCTTATCAGAGTTCCAAATCTAAATATTTTATGCCCAAAAATGATTGATGGTGTTCTTAAAATTTTTATACTCTCTGATCACAACAGTTTTAGTTATTAACACTGAAATTGCTGAAATTGAACGAAAACTGTAGTATTTTTATGCAATCAAATTATTTTCAGCATGTGTCATCATCTCCTACCATGGCTCTTTTCCTCTCGTACTAAGTGGGGTTGCCACATCATTTATTTTATTTGTTTACCCGAAGTTAATTAACCACAACTATTGCAATAATTCGTCATCCAAAATTGAACAACACATTGTCTGTGTCTGAATATTGGTACATCAAGATTTTATTTTATACGAACATCTACTTGAACATTAAACATGGTATTCCATTATAACACGTTTATCTCGTTGAAAGGCAACGAGCTCCGCCTCCACAACTGTCTTCCGCAGCTACCAGCTAAGTGTAGCTAGTGTTTGCGTAGTCGTCTGTCTGTCAGTACGAATTGCAGGATTCCTTTTCGGATTTATTATGATTATGAATATATTTGTTAATAGATAATATAATGGTGGCTAAATTAACAATTCACGTCGTCGATCAGTCATGAAACAAGTTTTGAAGACAAAATTAAGCTCTTATTTGTAATTTAAATCTTTATTAAAATAAGTATCAACAACATAACGTAGTGAATATGATTATATTCCTGCACCTGTATTATGAAACTATTGGAAAGTTTTTGTGATTGCTTACCTAGGAAGGAGGCTTCAGAGACCAGTTCGACCAGCGAGGAAGTTTTGACGACATGCCCCAGGGTGGTCGCGGGTGGGAAGGCCCACGACAGTTGGACGATTACCCCAATAAACGTCGCCGATACTAATCCTGTTCTCAATCTCCTTATTGCAACATGACCACAAAGTTTATCTGTACCAAGTTGTTAGTTAGTAACAAATGAGGGGAACATATGTAAGATAATTTTGTGCGAAGTGTATCTCGAGTCCTGTGACTGTGTAGAAAATCGGCAACGTGAAGCACACGACCGACGTTCTATTTGGAACAAATACTAGGAACAGCAGTTTTTTTTAAATAACAAATTATCAAACTTTCTTTATCTTATCTTTAAACAAAAGAGCGTAACCTTATACATAAATTAATTTAATATTTAAGTAACTGAAATAGCACCAACACGTACAATATGAAAATTCCCCTCTTTGTTCTAACTGTAGGCTTGCTTTATAAAAAAATTCTTTACAATAATTTGTATGATTTTGACAAAATTTCGTTATATTTGATGAATGCTGAATCAAAATTAACTTGCAAATATAATAAAACTTTTATTATATGAGCGTGATATCACAAAAGTTAAACGTTCAGTAAGTTTACTTTTAAATTCAATATTTTTAAGCTTTAATTAAACTTGAATTTACTCTTACATTGATTATAATTATTGCAATAATTTACCTAAAGTAAAAACATAACGAAGAACGTTATTTGAAGAGTAGAATAATTATAAGATTTATAACTATAAAATATTTAATACTTAGCTTGAATTTTGCACGAGGCTATGACAAAAATTAGTCGGCAAAAATCGTTTAAATTTAGGATAGCAAAGGATTTAGCAAAACCAAGCAAATCAAAACATTTTAACAACTTCCATTTTTTAAAATTTCTGCTGCATTTGTACCGAAATTAAGTTTATTTTTCTAGATGTGGAAATTTAACAAAGAAGTATTGTGCTTGTATCAACCTGTAGGTAAAGTTTATGTATATTTATTACGAAAAAACGGTAGGATACAAAACATTTCTATGTAATTAATTATGTTTGTGTGCGAGATGATGTTGTGCATTGTGTTTTATCGTGTCGACGTATTTTTGAATGAATGAGTCGTGTGTCGTATACTTCTTATCTTAACATAAAAAAATAACATTATTTAATAAATTAGTTTATTAATGAGACTCTCAAATGGAATTATTATTTTTAGTACATACTTCCCATAATTTAAAATTTAATCAAATCCGCTTCTTCTTTGCAAATAATTTTCATATATTTGAAAATTTTGAAATACATGCATTTCAATAACCTGTTCCCTTACACGTTCTAATGTATTTTCTGGCTTCATTCAAATCAGGGTCTCTTCTGAACTGCTAGCCTTAAATTATTAAAGTATTGATGACATTTTGTTTTAATGACCTTTGAATGCAATAGATCGTCTATTTGGACTTAACTCAATGTTGTATACGTTGCTTCGAAAAGTTAGTTATAATCACACCCAAACGAAAAAAAATGATAAGCAGTAGATTTTCCGCAGCTGAATCATAATCTACTCTAGTAGTCCACACAAGACAGCCCCGGTGTGGGTGGGCACAAGTGAAAACAGTCACAACTAAAATCAGGACGCCAGTTATAATCACACCCAAACGAAAAAAAAAGATAAGCAGTAGATTTTCCGCAGCTGAATCATAATCTACTCTAGTAGTCCACACAAGACAGCCCCGGTGTGGGTGGGCACAAGTGAAAACAGTCACAACTAAAATCAGGACGCCAGTTATAATCACACCCAAACGAAAAAAAAAGATAAGCAGTAGATTTTCCGCAGCTGAATCATAATCTACTCTAGTAGTCCACACAAGACAGCCCCGGTGTGGGTGGGCACAAGTGAAAACAGTCACAACTAAAATCAGGACGCCGCCGTAGAATAGCCGGTCTACCTTTGTCGGGCTTAGACCGTCGTAACAAAGCCAGGATAACATGTTGCAATGTAATTTTGCGAAAATAAGACAGCACGCGAAAAAAACACAATTTTCCACATGGCACGTCCTGACTTTGTACCCATGAACTGCTATGTACATACCTCACCTTTGGCGTTTCACTAGTAGAGCTGATAGGACTTTGGTGCGGTGCGGTCCTTCCCTACTCAGCCAACATCCAGTAGTTGGATCTGACAACGAACTGTTTAAATTACTATACAATTATTGGGAATCACAATACCGCAACCTCGATCTAGCAGTCGTGTCCATTATAAAATGCCCTGTAAAATTCCCACAGTCCAGTTGGTTGTCCATAACAGGACTTTTAAACTTAAATTCGTTCTCGAAGACAGACCCATTCAAATCTACGGTGGGGTGGAACCTTCTATAGCACAAGTTTGCAATTAGCCTCGCACCTTAGCGTATTTACGGAACATCCATCGGTAAACGCCTATGTCTAGAATCTGAAGGTTTAGGTAAACACTGCCCAGTATTGGACAGAAGGACTAGAAGCCATTGTTTGTAGGTGTGGCATCATTTTTCTGTGCATGATCAACTAGCATATGAAGGTAGAGGCTTTGAACTCATTTAAATGGAACCCTCCATTCAAATGTGTTCTAAGTCTCCCTCCATTAAGCCCTCTCATATTCTATATCTAACTGGATCGGAAATGGAAAATAAACGTCAACGAACATAAATAAATGTAACACAATTATTGCTTCTGAAGACGGCATGCTTATCTCTCGATGGCAGTAAGCCTTCGGTAGTGCATCAAAATACCGCATTCAGTGAGATATGTAGATGTAGATGCCACACAGACTATGTTTTCAGCTACTTCAGTTATTATTAAGAGCTTCAAGAACTGCAACTATAGCACCATCTGTGTTCACAATGATTACGAATACTTCCGGATAGAGTTCACATTTAAAAAAAAAATGCTTTCATAGATAAATCATTCTATGTAATTTTAGTTATTTCCTGGGTAATGTGTTGAGTCTCTAAGACCGTGGCATCGTCGATAGCGACTAGCGGGGCGGGTCGATGATACGCATTGATTTGTACGAAGCCGTCCAGAACGACAGCGGAAGCGGCGCGGCGCAGCACAGAAAAATGGCGTAACTAGGCCCAGTGCACACCTGCGGCGGCGCGGCGAAGAGACTGATAAATAAGATGACAATTTAAATTCAACCTTAATGATCTATGATATACGGTTGGAAGGGATGGGCGCGTCGCGTAACCGCAGCAGCCGCGCGTCTCGCGGCGGCGGCTCGTGTAGGCGCTACGTAGCGTACGTACGCTCGTGTAGCGTTTAAGGTTTAGTTTCAATTGTTAAATTCTCAGCCTCTTCTCCGCGCCTCCGCAGGTGGGGACTGGGCCATTAACGACCGGAATTGTTCTGGCAGCGGATCAAAGTGGCACGGCACGGACCGGACTCTTATTTCGTATTAAGGTCGTGGTAAACCCGATTTGTTCGCGTATCCGCCGAACTAAATGCAGCTGACTTGTAGGACCGGACTAGATCATCAAAATGCAGTTGATGATAAGAGAACGTTGCAGTTGGCGTCTTGGAAGGTGCAAAGACCCAGACTACACATTGTGGACGTGACTGAATTTTACAGATTGGAGTAACTGGATCCAGATGATTATCTCTTCATTGCTGAAATGATCATTTATTTAAAGTTTAAACTCATTTGAGTAATATTCGCTTTTACCCAGACCTCCGGATTTGGCCAATTAAGTCCATTAAAAAAAACATTTTGTCTCTAAAATGTCTTACTAAGTTCGCAACTTCAAAATAACTTTGTTTTTTGGAATGAACCGTTTAACACAGTATTATTTTCTTGTTATTCAAACTGGCCTTTGAATTGGTTCAGTACTAAAGATTTTAGTAGTAGATTCAAATCAACCAGAGATGCGGTCTTATTCGTATTATGCGGAGTAATTGAGTAAGTAGAGGTAACTATTCACTATTATATCATATTGAAATTGTATATTATTGTTTTCCGACATAATTTCAAAGGAATCATGTCCACTTTCAGAACACCACTGTGTACAATTTGAACTAATGATGAGAATTATCTAATCACACATAGCGAAAGTTTTTGAAGACGGATGCTGGTTACTCAGACACACCAGAACTACAGAGCGGTTAAGGATAAGTGCCAACGGGAGCCAATTAAGACGCCTGCGCTGTCTATGAGACCTTTAAGGGGCTTCTATCATAAACGAAAACAACAATAATGACTTGTGTATTTCCCAGCAAGGTTTTCGCAATCGTTTCCAACAAGTTTTGGGGACGATTAGATTGTGAATAATATGAAAATATCAAAAGACGTCTTACCCTTACAAATAATTTTTTTGGGGTTGATACCTTGCAAAATGCAAAAAGTATAGTGCTTATCATGTAGAAGCTGATTGGACGATTGTTAACTGGGGCATGCATTTCATAAGGCTGAAACATTTTCAGGGTATGGGAAGGTAGATTAAGAAGTTAAGTTATGCTTTTGTTCCACTATTGATGAAGCCTCTCAAAGTTATAAGGCTCTAGCTGTCTAATGATACATACCCATGATACATAACATGGACCCCGAGAAATCTGAACCGATTATAACAGGGTTCTGGCGTCCCCGACTTGAGAGTACACGTCTCATGTTGAAAAGTAAACATCGATTATTATTTTATACCAGATTTGATTTGATTGAAATCTAATTAAAGAAACACGAGAGCAACTTCGTTTGAAAGTAAAAGTTGGACACAACAATCACATTATTATTTTTCAAAAAAAATAAGTTTTTAACTGCTTTTTGAGCGTTAAAACGCTCAAACTGTAGAAAGTTTTTATTTTAATGCTCATGAACATATAATTACATAATTTATTTATTAAAATAATTCATCATATATTTGAGAGACCCACTTACATTTTCTGGTCACCTATTTCCAATATATTTGTATATTTTATTTTGTTTTCTTCATCATCCATCATCTTCAATCATTTTGGATTCTGTTCACACCTCAAATTTAGACAGAAACGTATGTATTATTGGCATTCGCATTTCATTATATACTTTTTCAATTAACGAAAGAGAAAACCTATTCATGCATGCTTACATAACAAACAATATATTTTTACTAATCAGTAGAGATCATATTACTTGTAGATTTATTAATTTAACTTAATTCATTAAACTGAACTTCCATCCCTATTTCCTATCATTATCCCTGTTTTAGAATTATCTACGTATGTACATTCTCATGAAATATTTTTTTATTTGTACAGGTTTTCTTAGAATTCATCTGCAGCGCAGCTGTCTATTGTGATTCTAACTAGTTTTCTACAAAATGCTATTACAAGGATATACTTAGCTTCAGAGATTATGTCATCATCGTCGTTTTGTATATTAATATCGCATGAGGTTTTTGATGAGTCTACTTTTCTTTCAGCAGACAATTCGATCCTCATTCCAAGTAATGTAGAGAACATTACTCAACTTCTTAACTCTCTTATACATGCATAAATGCTGTTTCCGATCATATACAAAAAGATACATTGTTATTTTTGCCGATTGATCCGATAATTTTGTAGAGTATCTATCTTGTTGATTTTATTTAAGCTATATTTTAACACGTACTATTGCTTCGAAGTCTCGTGTTCGATTTTTTTTTAGACAAGTCTTAATCATTCTTCATGCGTAAAGCCTTTACTATGTATGCCGCCATTTAGAGAATCTAATCTTCTTTGTTAAACGTACTCTAAACCTTTGCCATGTTCAAAGAAATATTGATCATAAATACTATATAATACTGTGTGCAATCTTTCCATAAGACCTTACCTTTACTGATCATTTTGTTGAGTGGATTCTTGTTGTTACTAGGCAAAAATGATTTTAACTAGACTTTACTTTTCACCTGATCTTATCTGGTCAGTTCAACAATTGTTTTCTTCTATTTCTTGAATAGTATTCCTCGTGTTCGGCACTCAACCTATTACTGAAGATCGTGATCACGAAGAGCTTGTTCTTCGAGGATGACCGGCCGTTTCCAGAGTGTGATTCGTAGCCTGCACCAAGTTGTAGAATGATTCTATCTCTGAGCTGAGCAAACCATTTTGTTGGGGTTTTCACATCTAGTAGGTTGTTTATTTCATTTTATCAATGATCACTGGATATCTCGTTCGGAAGTTTACCTTCCTTTTTATTTCTTTGTCAACTTCCAACAACAGACAGTGCACATACGAAGCACAGGTGGAGACATACGAAGAAATATGAAGAACTATTCGACTACGGCGTTGTTCATCGTAATGAGCAATTTGGGAGCCACTTACCTACATACCTACTATACTTTTCGATAATGCATCGTCGTTCGTGTGGTAAGTTGATAAAAGTAGGACCAACAATTTTATTACTAAATAATTATATTTTCAGCTTTTCTAAAGCGATGGTTCAGTGCCTACATAGTTTGTGAAATTAAATTATAATTTATTGTGCAACATTTTCGTCACTAAAAATATGGCGGATAATAATTTAAAACAATCCCATGCTCTTATCCTATTAACACTGATACAATAATGTGTCCCTTCATTAGTCCGGGTAGTGAATATGTCACTTTGTACTAAAGTTGCTGCCATCTGGTGGCCATAGCACAAAAAAGACACTATTCTTGACTCACCGCCGATATGTCTCAAGACAGCTCACCGTCTTGAGACATATCCGCGGTTCCCAGATTTGTCACAATTTATCAATTAAGGGATATCCTGTTAAACTCCGCTGAAGAACATTTGAAATAGTAATATGTAGTATTAAGAAAATCCTACCACGACATTGCTATTGCGATACTAAATATTAGACTGAATTTTCTTGATCAGGTATTCCTTATTATTCCACACTTCTTACAAGGGTTTACGGCACCCTACATTAAAGATTATTTTAAATTATTATAATTTTAATTGTTTTCAGATGTTTCTACATAACTATTGCATTTACTTAAAAAATATGAAACTAAGAGTTGAGCTATTGTTTAATGACCTACACATACATATTACTACCACGGTTACAATATAATAATTACTACTAGTTGGTATCTAAAAGTAATATGTTAAGTATGTTTTTACGTACACAATTTTTACTTCATTTTAACAGCGATAAAGAAGCTTTATCCATGATAGATTTATTTTTGCACTGCTTATAACCTATTTGTAAAGTACTCGTAAGTACATTATTTGTATAATGTACCTGCGTGCAAGAATTTTATCTGATCTACAAAAAAATATACCGATATAACTATTCTTAACAATTCGCCACGAAATTGAACATTATTTAAACAAAATGATTACCATTGTCATTAAGCCAATGCGCTGTTGTGCTAAAATGTTTACAAAAATTATCGTCTATCTATATGATTAAACAATTCATGATGTTTTTGGAATTACAGATTGATTAATTATTTTATCAATATGATTGTTCTAATTATTTAACATTACGATATACCACGAAACTTTTTTGACGTTTCCAATTTAAATGAACAAATATCTGCTAACAGAACTCTGATTTCATATTATATGAATTAGTTGTCATTTTATGCATATTTATTTTTAACTAATCTTACTTTATTATGTTCACAGGTATCCGTCTTTAGCTAGGGACGAAATTGGATCTATATTAGGTGAGCTGCGTCATTTTATCATCTACAGATATTTATTGCTCTTTAAAAATGCTTATTATTCACCAGTTTTTTTTTTCAGGTTCAGAATAAGGCATTTGCCACAAACTCTAACATGGAATCAGAGAAGTTTTGCAAGGTGAGTACGTTTAATTTTTAATTTTAAAAGCAAATGCGTAGTAATGTATATTGATGGAATAGCATGTGATGATTCTCTTTATTTTGTCTTCTTTTCCCGACTGATGCATAATGATGTATAACTCTTGAAATCTGATGCTATCCTATACCTATAAAATGTTGTACATAAATTAAGGACAGGTTACGAAAAGCCCAACATTGGTTATTTAAAAGGCTTTCGCCGAGGAACGTAACGAAACGTTAAAAAAGTATATAACAACTCTTAATATGCACCCAATATTAAATATTCGTAGAATTGGTGTGACTGGCGCGTTAATGACAATTTCCTGCCCCTGTCTCAAAGTTATGGAAATAACTAATTCTGCTATTTTCATTCACAGATTGGTGTCGTCAAATGTTACGGCGGCCTTCGAAATTGATACCATCAAAAGGAACAGAGTTTTGAATACTTTGTAAGTTTTATGTCTTTTAATACACATTAAGTATATCAAATACTCGCTCAGACTGTAACATTGGCATGGAGAGTATACCAAGAAACATGTTATTTATCATGGTATAAAACTGATCACACATAACATTTGTTACTTTCTGAGACCAAGTCTGTTACAAAATCACCGGCGATATCCGCACGGTGGCGGCGGGGCGCCCCGGCATGCGATGTGATGTCATGATATTTGTCACCATTTACAATTTCATTCGGAACGTAAATAACGAACACACAGTCAGTAGTGTGCTGACACTGATGAAAAATCACCGGTGATTTCACTGTGACAAAATGAAATCATATGTGACAATGAAATAGATGTAGCAATCATTTCCATGCCTACTGTAACATAAACGTAGTCTGGTAAATAGTAACTTACAGATCCGATCTACCCTTCTTCAAAAGTATACACATTTTAGTATAATTTATCTGCTAATGATGATTTTAGTTTTTTGTCTTCTTTTCCCGACTGATGCATAATGATGCTAATGTGAAATAACTGATTATTAAATTCTTCATATCAGCTATAATTGTTTCTTCAACTGTATGCTGAATGCTTGTTTTTTTTTGTTACAGGAATCGCGACAAGCAAATGTGCAAACCACGAGTAAGCAGACTCCATTTAAATTTATCCATTTGCAATTTACTGTTAATAACTTTAATAATATTTAAAGGTTCTTGGTCGGAAGTAAATAAATACCGCAGCGAAAATACTTACGCATTTACACAAAGATAATCAATATGCATTTATCGTTAGAAGCGTTTTAAACAAATTTAGTAAGGTATTTTTGAAATAAATATTTTTGTAGATGTGTTTATGAATAATCTTTATAGAATTTAATCAAAATAAGTACTTAATGTTCTAGTTATAATTTGAAATGATAGTATCGATCGTAAAGTACTGTTTTGTGTATAGGTATGTACATTCATGTCCTAGTAATTATTTTAAATGCAAGATAATTTAAGTTCTGTCTACAATACACTCGTATAATATCTATTACCGACTTTCATTCTAAAGACCCACAACATATATATATAGGTTATGTATATAGGTTAGGTGTGTAATCTAGATTTACTTTTAACTAGCAGGTACACTCTGTTGCCTATTATCTACTAGGTTTAGTCGTACAAGCAGGGGCGCTCTGTTGCCTATTATATCCTAGGTTTACTAGAACAAGCAGGCACGCTCTGTTGCCTATTATCTCCTAGGATTACTAGAACAAGCAGGCACACTCTGTTGTCTATTATCTCCTAGGTTTACTTGACGCTCTTACGTATTATATCCTAGGTTTACTAGAACAAGCAGGCACGCTCTGTTGCCTATTATCTCCTAGGATTACTAGAACAAGCAGGCACACTCTGTTGTCTATTATCTCCTAGGTTTACTTGACGCTCTTACGTATTATTTCCTAGGTTTACTAAAACAAGCAGGCACGCTCTATAGCCTATTATCTCCTAGGTTTACTCGAACAAGCAGGCACGCTTTTTTGCCTTTTATATCCTAGTTTTACTTGACGCTCTTACGTATTATCTCCTAGGTTTATTTGTACAAGTAGGCACACACTGCGTATTATCTTCTAGGTTTCCAGGTAAGTAACTTACGTTGCGTATTATCTCCTAGGCTTACTCGATGTCTTCCAATCTAAGGCTTATTTTTACAATGCTACCTCCTAGGTTTTAGCGACAGAAAAACAAAACTGCATAATGATTAATTAATGCTAATACTTTATTACAGTCCAACTCATTTATTACAGTTCAGTATTAATCAATCAATAGGTTAATTTAGTTGTAAGTATTAACTAGGCTCCAGTAGCGTATTTCGAATGTCCGTTGGTATAGAGATAGTAGTCACCAATGTGCTCTTCAGTGGCTGGATTTCCCATGACCGCCGGATTATCTGTGCATTTTCCCTCAACAAAACTATCCCAACTGTCGCACGGATATGAAAGGAATGGAATTTCAGAATTTATAGATTCTTCAAAGAATTCGACCGAACGCCCATGACTGCACGCTTCTAAAATCAATATTAATTTACATATACCTTAATAACTTTTGGCAATTCAGTGGATGGATTTATTAATTATACAAGCTGCTGCCCGAAACTACGCATGCGTTGATATTGGGATAATAATAGCTTACTAACTTACCAATCATTTCTTGTAGCCCTTCGCAACCAGGTTGCCGCGGTTTACCGTTGTTCGGATAGAAATCTGCATGTCCATTGCTTTTCCTGTAGCCATAAACTCCACCACAGCTATGTATTATATCCACAAAGGCAGCGTCACTTTTATCTAACCGAAAATCATTTTCCATTCTTGGTACTTCGAATAGAGGCCGGGCTGGATCTAGTCCTTTAAAACAAATTATTTCGAAGAAACAGTTCGTTTTCCTAAGCCAAAATGGCGCTGAATCATATACATACCATCATTAGGTTAGGTATACCCTACCTACATGATATATGAAATGGAATAGAATTAAATGGACCAATATACTTGTAATAGTAGTATATACTTAAGTACGTATTTAATTTCTCTGAACTATGTATTACTTACCAGTTATTCTCTTGACTTTTTGTTCAGAAAACATTCCTGCATATCCCATGACCTGTGCCCCCAAACTATGCCCTATCAAATGGACGCTATCCCCACCGACTTGATAGGTCTTCTGTAACGCTCTCAACAACTTTGCAATTTTCCTCCCCACATATCTTGTACTGAAAGCTGACCAGGGGTAGATAGGGTTATCGGCTAACTTACTCCAATCAACTGTTATGACATTATAGTCGTTATTTTTCAAAAAAGAATCTTTAATTCTCTGCAACCACTCCGTGCTTTCACTGGAGAGCCAACCGTGAGTGACTATTTTTACGTCATTTGAGGAATTGAAGAATTTACTTTCGAAATCTGCGTCATTGTTTTGTACTGTTAAAATTTCAGCCTCGTTATTACGCCTGAAAAAAATAATTGATTATCTTTTGATTTATTTTGTTTTCTTTGTGCGAAACAGATTTTTACAGTAGCGTAGTAGGTACCATTTTCCTAGGTCAAACCAACTTGGTATCTCTACCATAAGCTAGGTCATAACCGTACACATAAAAGGTAAAGATATATCTTTACCTTTTATCTTATCTTATTATCTTTATTTTATGTGTACGGTTATGTCTATGTCTGTGATCATAACTATCAAATTAGCTTACTATGACCGTGTAATCATTACCTTGTATATAAATAGAAATAGGCATCTCCGAATTTCATCCCACGAATATCGGACGGCAGTGACGAGAAATTAACCGTGTGGGTTGTACCGTTGTCGTCAACAAAAAGTATCCATTTGTTGCCGTAATCAGGGCCATATTTATTTTCATAGTGATGGGTACAACCATAGGCGGACACAAAATTTGAATCTAGAATATTTGAGCAATTTTCAGTACGAACTTATACGTTTCATCGATTCTAGTCTTTGCTAAAGGACTTACCAAGCGAAAAATGCAAACTACAGTAAATATGCACGAGCAAAACAATGTTTCCTAAAACAGACATGCTGTTACCACATGCAGTAGGTTGCTGTACCCGTGAATTTGGTTATCTGTCTACTGAATAACTGCTATACATATGACTTTTTTCACCTGACAATAATTACTGCAAGTTATCGATAACATGGGAGCCCACTTCCATAGATGTTTTTTTAACGTTCTGGTGAGGAAGGTGCCGCTCACTTAAGTTATTTGTACACCAAGGGCCTGAAACAAGCTATTTTATTCGAGACTTATCAGCCTGAGACTAAGGCGAGGGCAGATATTCAAGTCGAGTAGAAAATGGACTTCAGGAACGATGTATACACAAGATTTTTCATTTTAATTGCGAGGATATTAAACAAATTCAAACTGAAATGAGCGCCCATTTCGTAGGCTTAAACATAGAGACAGCCATCCAATGTTAGCACGATTTATCCGAAATTCGGAAATAGTTTTGTAGGTTCCCGTAAATCAGGGTATTATGAAGGAAATTCAAAATTTGAAATACATCAGCAATAACTTTTTTCCGTTGGGCATAAAGGCAGTTTTAGTTCCCCTGTCTAGGTACATTAAATTGGATTTTACAAGCATGATAAGTGAAAAGGAACTCTTAACCAGTAAAAGTTGTTTGACTCATGAGATGACGAGGGATGAATTGGTTAATCAGCTTTTAAATAATACAACACGGTAATCATAGCAACGTTATTGTATTTTCTGAATTGAATCCTCCTCGTGCTTACACAGTAAACACTTTTATCTCAACACTTACAACTAAAAATATTCTAAAAAAGAAAATGGATTTCGTTCATTTATGTCAAAATGTCTCAGTGCATTTTTCTATTCGTTCGAGGCAAACTTGTTGTTACGGAGTGGGTGCTCAGTACGATACTTTGATAAATTAGAGTATTTATAATCATTTATTGTGCCGAGATATTGTGCAATTACCTTAAATGTTTATAAATTGGGTGCCCTGTTTCACCGCGATACACTCCGCCAATGTGCAAATTACCTCATATTATATTCGTACTTACCATCGTTATACAAACTGATATATACGATTTAATTACATTACTCTAAAATATTGCTATCTTTTTCATATTAGTCTATGTAATGCGGCTTTTATGTGGCTATTATTCAGGCGATATAGCCGGTATCGGGTTTAGATATATTTGTATGAAATCAAATGAAACAAAAATCTCGTACGTAAACGTATAACGAAAAATTAATGCCATTACTTTAGACGTTATAAATCGTCTCATTTTACAATGTTTTAACATTGAAAAGAAGGATATTAATGGAAAAGACTAGATATCACATGGTTTGAGCTATTCACATTACTTTTGATCATTTTTTGACATTATTGTATTTATTTTTATGAGTTATCCGAAGTAAGTAATACTTTCGGCTAGCCAGCGGTTAACGCATTTGAAGTGATCTACTAAGATAACAGAAACTAATCTAAGAAGTTAAGTTGTGCTAGTAACAAGTTAGGTGCAAGTAAGGTTCGATATAAACGAGCCTTACTTATATAATGTTGGAGTTACATACTACTGCTGCACAAAGACATTATGGAATGCAAAAAACCGATTGCAAACCCGTAATGATGTTTTATCATCAATCAAATTTATTAGTATGGCTCATTATAAATTTCTCTATAAAAGTACTCTTATGAGAACACTCTGGTCTTGTACCTAGTTAAAGTAAAAAAACAGGCTGCTGATTATCATGTCAAAGTGTATATTAGCTTATCAAATCAGAGACTTATGATATGCCTGTTTGTGTTAAGTAAGTATTAGGTTTTAGTGTTTTACGGATGCTTTAAAATAAAACAAATAACCTGGTGAAAACATTTTCTCTCTTAGATGTTTTTTGGAAGTAAATGTTTTTTTTAATAATTATATTATGCTACTAATTATTAAGTTTAATGTGAGATTAATTTAAGCACATTTCTACGGTTCTTAATTCGTCAGTCACATATAATGTAGGTTATATCTAAAGTATTGACTGAAGCACAGTGTACCTACCTCCCAATAATTATGATCCGAATTAAGTATTTAATTTATACAGTTGGTCAGTCGAAAAAATTGAGCATACACAATTTGTTTTGTAACGTACTCGTATAATAAGTTTAATAATATTATAGTGAACCGAGGACAATTTTATTGCACTTAAGACGATACTAACTTCTAAGTGTTATAAATCTATGGCGGATGTGACTTAAACAACGAACTAAGTACATAATTATAATAAAAAACAATATAATATTTTTTATGGGTACATTGTACATAATAATAAATCTACATCGTTTTAGCGGTGAAATTAACAACGCTTTCGTTCATTTCACAAAGGTATCAAAGGTACATTATGCATTTATCCATTTATTGTACGTCTTCTCATAGGTACTGAGTTTATCTTGTTTCTCTTCCTCTTTTCTCAACTTGGATCGCAGACGCCACGCTCTTGTCATTCTCGCACAAAGATACACCTTAACATACCTACCTACCTATTTGTTACGAATAATTTATTTCAATTTCTTTAAAGCGTACATTTTTATACTTATTTCGTAGTTTCTTAACACGATATTTTTTAAATTAATAAAAAACGGTGTAATCAATGGGTACAAAACAGTGCGTTGTGCCTGCTAGTATTTTTCTAAGGAGCACATTTTGCACAAAAGTAAACATAACAACAAACGTAACACTAAACAGTCTTCGCTCTGACTGGTCAACTATAGGTGGGAATACCCCAGGAACAGAGGCGCAAACAACGTAAACAGTGGGCGTGGGCTTACATCCGTAACGTCGAATCCCACGAAACATACACAAAATAGATAACAATTGAAAAAGTACAAAGCAATCGACATTATTGGTCAACGTAATGAACATGCTTAAAATTTATAAAAACTGAAATCCCGACTGCGATAATATGATCTCCAAATTCGATTTTCTTCGTTCTTCGTTCCATGACACTCTTATGACCAAAACGAATCTAAAAATTCCTCATTTACCGAAATCCATCAAATTTTGATGTTTTTTTTGTAATTTTTCACACATTTTGGTGTTACATCCGCCATATTGTTTTTTTTTACACTTAAGGTAGCATAATATAGCACTCGCGTAATACAAATTCAACGGTACATCATTAACGTTCTTCCTTCAAAATCCGTTCAGCCGTTTAGCCTGCAGGGCATAGAGTCAGATAAACATACATACATACACTCGAAAACATAACCCTCCTTCTTCGCAGTCGGGTAAAAAGGAGCAAGAGAGGGTAAAGTGTCAGTGATGGTGTCTAGTCTCGTGCGTCATAAGCACTGGCAAAAAGTTATCGAAACGACAATCATACCATTCCGTACCTGAATAAATTAGTGTACCTATAAGATAATATCTAGTGTGTTTTTACATATGTACAGTTATATTTAAATTATTGTACCTAATAAATAATAAAATAATAGATTTGTACTTGTAAAATAATTTAAAACGTGAAATCAAAACAATTTTACATCACTTTATTTCTTATTTCTAAACTACTTAATGATTATTTTTGTATATTATATCAGGGACACGGAATCGGCGCTGCCGTACATAATTCATATCCTTCTTAATATGTTTTTTAGATTACTTTCTAAACCAGGGACAACAAAACTACGTGATTTTTTTGTTAAGGTAAGTAGAGTCAAGGGAGGTCCTATTGACTGTAATAATAGAAGTGCAATTCTAGGGGTGCTATTTTACGGAAACTTTGAAAATACAGGTGCAATTTACACATGTCTGGACGTAACTAACGTTGCCACAGCTTTCAAGCCCTTGTCATTCACATTCGTTGGCTACTTTGTAAGTTATGTTCGAAGCGCCAATTTCGTGTTATCAATAAATTGTTATTCGTAATTAATTACAATAATTACCTACAATATAATTTGGTATGAGCGGTGTCGTGGATGCTTCCCCGCTCATACCTAAAGCGTTTAGGTGGACGAGTGTCGCACCGCCTGCCTGCCTACTCTCCACCCAGACACTGACAACGCAACGCACGCAACGCACGCAACCTAGCAAACCTAATGAAACTACACGCTTACGTCTCAAACACACTGATAACTACTATTCTCTAATTACTGTATGTTGATGATATTATCACAGAGAAATTAAATAGGTTCTACGGATATTTTGTTGAGACTATTATAATTTTCATGTAAAATTGATAGGCGTTAGTTTGCAAATCGCAAGTCACTTGTAAAATTTCAATTGTAATAATTGACATTCTTCTTTCGGACGGGATTGCAGGCAGTGCGAACAAAACGCCACGGCATCCACTTTACACGTAAGTATGTATAATTTTATTAAAGTGTAAGCGACTCGAATCATCTTTTTCTAATCATCCTAAATTAAATGGCCGCCGGCCGAGTTCGCGGCGCCGCCGGCGGCCGAGGTGGGACCGTTTACACTACCTTAACAGTGAACGTATCAAAACATATCTACTTAGAATATAATCGCGCTCGATGCATCGTCGGGGTGGTGACCTACCGCGAAATACCGATCGTCGTTACATGACCAAAGTTATTGAAATCGACGGGATGTGCAATGTTCGACCCGCCAACGAAGCGACAGGGAGAGTCGCGCACGCGAGCCGCGTCCTGGACCGAAGGAGACGAACTGTAGGACACTAATTCTAAATCCAACGCTAAATAGACAAGGATATATCGAGAGGAAAAAATCGGTGGGAAGAAAGGAAGATCGGCGGGCGTCAGCAGACGGTCTCGGCGCGAGGCGTGTGCAGCGGCGGCGGCGGAGGCGCGGGCAGCGGGTCCGGCGAGCCGCGGCGCAGCGCCTGCCGCTTGCGGAACTCCAGGAACTCCTCCTTCATGGCTCGCACGCGCGCCTCCACGTCGTCGCGCGACGGCCTCGGCGTCGACGGCGTCGGCGTGCGCGTCGCGCGGTCCCACTCGTAGTGCACGTCCACCGAGCCCGCGTCGACCGCCTCGCCTGAGCCGGGCCGCGGCGCCGGCGCCGGCGGCGGCGCGCGGTACGGCGGCGGGCGCCACTCCGCCAGGCTGCCGGTGCGGCTGCTGCGGTTGTGTTGCGACGAGGAGGCGTTCTTGCTGCCGAACCCGCTCGAGGAGGAGCGCGACTCGGGCGACGCCTCGTGCGGCAACGGGCGCGTGTGCCGCGCGAGGGGCCGCGCCCGCCCACGCCCCGTCAAGTGCGTGCCGACCGCGGTGGCGGCCCGCAGCGACCGCAGACGGAAAGGTGACGGCGGCGTCGGGAAGGAGCCGTCGGCGGAGCTCGGGAAGGGCACGGAACTGAGGTCGGAGACGTGCAGCGGCGACCACGGGGTCCAGGCGGTGGCCCACGGCGGCCAGGGCGGCCACGGCGGCCAGGCGAGCGCGAGCGCCGGCGAGGAGGCACGAAAGAGCGGCGGCGCGGCGGCGGGGCAGAGCGGCGCGCGCAGGCGCGGCTGGAACCCGCCGTCGTCGGAGGAGGAGGGCGCCGGCGAGGGTGCGGGCGAGGGTGGGCCGGATGGCGCGCCCACGCTCGCCCAGTAGCGGGCCTCGCCGCCGCACCGCGAAGCCGGCCACACCCAGTTGGCAGTGAACCGCATACATTCCACTATACTCGATATTCCGCGGTCTCTAAATCTGGAAATGCCGAAACGATCAGAATGGAACCAGGCCGAGACGTCGAGTGAGAGTGCTCGAGTTGCACGAATCGGAAAAGCTAGATAATATAAATGAAGGGGATATCTCATTTTGGGGTACTAAACTGACCTGACTTTCTGCGATCCGGCAGCGTGGAAAAGGTCGGTTATTAGAAACAGGTGGGTATTATCGCATAATTCGTAGAAGATTGTGTATTAATTTACCTTTTAAAAGGCACTTGAGTGCTGTCAGCGGCGCGGAGGTCAGTCAGGCGCGCGGCTACCATGTTGTATGCTGCAATCGGATAATTTCTGGAGATTAACGCAGTGCAGCTTCCGTCCGAGCGCCGCGCCCGGCCCGGCCGCCGCCCGCCACCCGCGCCTCCCGTCACCACAACCCCGCCCTCACCATATTGTCAACTAAAAGCGATCCCACCAAAAAGGACTTTGTTATTCACAATACAGAGACATAATAAACACGCGCTAAGCTTGATGCAGTTGGATGACGCTCTAAAAATAATTGTAAAGAAAAAATGTCCTTTTCAGTGAAATCGGTTGATGAAGAGGATGCGATACAGCGTAAAATAATAATGGTTGTAGATAACACGATACACTGCTATGTCTCCACTATTACAGCTACTAGGTAGATGAAAAGCACAGTCAAAGATAAAGTTGTTAGGAATAAAACATCTTACCTATATTTTACAACTGAATGTCGTCATGTGTATCATTTAAAATATCTTCAATATTTATTAGGTCAAGATAGAAAATATAACTAGAAATAAAAATTAAAAACCCAGGAAATTAAACCCATCCTGTCAATAACACAAAGCTTCTTTGTATTTAAATTTTCATGCATTAAGTTAGAGTCGCAGTATGTAGAGTCATTTACCAATATAATTAATATTTACCACATCTAATAATAATTGAATAATCACTTTATTATTTACTACAATTCTTGTTTCATAGAATCTAGCTAAGTTATTTTTGGCTTCCTACCTTCCCCCCAGATGTTCTCGATTGCGGTTTTCTTAAATAATTTCGGACATAAAAGCTTTGTTAAAAAAATCACACAAAAAAGCAATGATAAAATGTAATGCTTGACACCGACAATATGGTGAGAACACCACATCATTCGGACTACACATAACATGAATTGATAAGGACTTTTTTTTACTTTTTTACCTAACAATTCATGTTATGTCGGCATAGGGGAGCGAGCAAGCGGCCGCCACTCACGCGAAGTCTCACCTTTTTCCTGCTTACGCCGCTTCCTCTTGTTGCATATCTTGACAGCGCACACCGAGAGGATGATAGCCACTATGAAGAACAGGATTCCGCCCACGACGCCGGCGGTGATTGCTTTGTGCTTGACCCGCGCGGGCACCGGGAACTTCACCTCTTCAGAACTCTCGTAGCTGGTCGCAGAGTTCGCCAGCACTCTGAAGTAGTACGTGCGCCCGCCGACTAAGTTTTTCACTGAAATTCAGAGTTTTTTTTTATTGATCAGTTTTAAATTATACTTGGTACGATTCGTAGTAGCTGGTCCCGTCGGGTCGTATCTGTTCCCTGATAAGGGTCTTCCACTGCGTATCGATGAGATATTTTATGGTGTAGTACTGTAGACTGTACTGTCAAAACCCAGGTGTGTTGCTCCAGAGGGTTTTGAATCTTTATTTTATACTGACGTAAGTAGCTGGTCTCCTTGGGTCGAATCTGTCCTCTGATGAGGGTCTTTTACTGAATATACCTATATATTTACCTATATATTTATTTATTATTTAATTTATATACCTAGTATATTTTATGGTGTAGTACTGGACCAGGCGCATTTGCTCGAGATGGTTTGAAATCTAACTTTATTTTATACTGACCTAAGTAGCTGGTTTCCTCTGGTCGTATCTGTCCTCTGTTGAGCGTCTTCCACTGCGCGTCAGTGCGGTACTTGATGGTGTAGTACTGGACCAGATGCGTTCGTTCCAGAGGGTTCTGCCAAGTGATCAGGAACCCGTTGTGCACCTCCGTCACCGTCAGGTTCCGGGGTGGACCCGACTTAGGCCCTAATGTGAAAATTGTCACATTAACACCGATGAAATCTGAGTGACAAATGATTTCTACCATACCCGACTTGTTAGACTTGCCGTTTGCGACAACGTTTTCTAAAAGAGTTTCATTTTGATTGATATGGATCATGGTGGTCCCTTTTTTATTTATGATGATATCAAAATGAATTAATGAATGAATGACTCGATCATCAAATTTTAAGGAATTTTAAGGATTAACCTAATTTCAAAATTAGATTAATTTGCTGATCAACAGAAAAAAGCACCATACCAAAGATGATTAATGTTAGTAAGTAGATGAGTTAGTGACTGAAAATTATAAGTAAATTCTACCTTCACCTTCGAAACTAAATGACCCCACATATTATCCAGAAATAGTAAAATATCGCTGCACTAATTGTAATAAGAATGTTTCTAATATTAAATTATAAGTACCGGAACCTTCCGGTGCCTTTTGAAATATCTTTTCGTCCACAGGCCCGGCGGGCGTGGCGGCTGCCTTCGGTTTGGCGCCTACATCTACAAAAATCAATCACCCAGTTATTACCAAACCAACCCACACCATAAAAACGAGCTGAAACGATAAAACTTGTTAGTAACAATCAACTCTCTACATAAATATCACACTAAGAAAATAACAAGGGGTTTCAGTGGCGAAAACAATCAAGGTATTTAGTAGATTCCATCCCACAGCATGCAAACTAGGTAGCAATAGTAGGCACCTTGCCGATGAAACCAGATCGCTGATAGCCTTCTTGCTTACACCTTACCGATATATTTTCAGTGCAGTGACTTTTGCCCACATTTTGATGCCCTAAATGCTTTTTTCTTAAGGCCCAGAATCCCGCGTGCTGTTATCTCGCTCGCACATTTGTACTTTTTAAAGATATAAATTGATTGAGTATAAATTTCAAAAAGTGGAGCGGTGAATTTGGTTCTACAACCTCACGAAATGTTTAAGTATACGTTTTGTTTGATAAGCGAAGGAAATTGGGAAAAGCAGTTTTACCCAAATTGCCCATATTTTCCCAAAAAAATCCTCAGTGTAATTCGTACTCGTCTTCGTCTTACTTTCTTTCTTAAAATTCTTTTATAAAACTTTCGTGTACGACATAATGTGTCGAATACAATTTTATTAACTCCCTGGCTCAGGCATCAAAATTCAAGTACCTACCAATCAAACTTATTTGGTTAATTAACCGCACAAATACCACAGTGTTATACCCAAAATAGATATACAACTATAAAATCATAAAAAACCATTAGTGTAGGTAGTTATCTACTTTACTTCTATACCTGCGGGTTGCTTACCCAATGTTCGTATCGTAATAGCCTTGCTCATCATTCCCTCGCCGATCGTATTCTTACTATTTACTTGGAATTCGTATGTGGTTCCTGGTTGAAGGCGATTTATTGTTACCTGGATAAAAAAACAACAATAAGGTGACAATCTCTAAATAATCAGGTAATAAAGTTGGTTGTATTAAACTGATGATATCTCAGAAGGGGTAATAGATTGATACCTTCTGACTTCGTTGTTTTGAGTTGATCCTCGTTCGTTGCTAGAGTAAATGTTAAATTAGGTAGATACTTTGTTCCGATTTTATGGGCACTTAAGCCAGTTAAATTTTAAGGCTATCGAGACAGAGAATTAAAATGTCGAGCGCTATAACAGTGTTGCGTGTAGGTAGCACTGTTTTGGTCATGGGCAAGCGTTATCACTTACTATAATAAAGTAGGTAATAATATTAATAATATAATTATTTACTGTAAAACACATGTAACAGCGTACAATTATAGTTTTACAAAAGGCGGTCTGATCTTTAATCACGATTTCTTAAAGACAACCTAACTAAAAACTAACTTAACTACTAAAAGTAAGGACTTTGCCTTCGGACTCAGCACAGTGATTAGTGCATAGGGAAGGGGGCATCCATTAATTACGTCAGGTAATTTTGGCGATTTTTCGACCCCTCCACCCCCCTTAGTGAGATTTCGTGAGATTTTGCTCGACCCCCTACCCCTACCCCCCTAATCTCACGTGAGATTTTACGTCATATTTTAGTGGACAAACATTTTTCCTGAATTTCACGTCGTTTTCTCACAGCATTACACTTTTTCAGCACTCACGTAATTAATGGATACAATATTTGTAATGTTTCCTTCTCTATGTAATTATTTTTGTCTTATGGTGTAAAATAAAGCATTTTCATTTATTCTCCCACTCCTAGGAGTACGCTCGTCTCACAACTTCCCAACTACGATCCATGGTGCCAATAAACTTACTGAGGTAGCTCCGGAAGGCGTGACAGGAACCTTGGTCCACTCCGAGAAGCCGGCTTCCCTGTACCAGATCGTGTAGTCCTGCTTGTAGTCCGGACCGCCCGCGTAGCCCGGTTGCCAGCGAAGGGTCACCTGGAACTCGGTGGCTGTGCCTGACACGTTGTAGGGGGCGTGCGGTTGCGTGCCTTCGATCACTAGTTGCGTGTCTGCTACTATTGTTGCCACCTGAATATTAGTTATCGTGGCATCAGTCTATTGTAGCCACCGTACAGGGTGTATGACCCTTAATAAGGGGTAGGTACGGGTCAAGTAAGAAATTGTATTTATTTATTTTAATCAGAACGGTCACAGACCACTTACACTAATTAATTGTTAATATCACACATAAAAAATATACAGTTCTAGTTAAAATTAAAAGTCATGTTCATAAAATTTAAAAATCATTATCCAATAAACAAAAGTATCACATGTCAATAATATAATTCATTAGCAATTAATTCATTATTATTTTCATTCATCACTCTCGCAAAACACCAGGCACTCTATCATCAGCTTCTTCCATTCATCCGCAAATACATCAAAATCAGGATTTTTCGTCAAAACCTTGTTAAGAGCAGTAAGGGTGCGAGGCAGTGGAGAGTTGGTGCGACTCGGTAGTAACGCAAATAGTATACTGGTGATAAGTCTATTGTTGTCGTATACAGCAATTATCGTGTGATGTAATGAATTTATTGTGTGGAATTAGGGTGTGACGTATTTGACTTGTTTTAGGTTTTTTTTATCATATGTTTTTTACCAAAACTACTGAACTAAACGAGGTGAAAAAAAAGTTTCAGTTCAAACTCGAGTTCAATGACCTCTTTTAATTAAATGACAATTATTTGTGTTGTTTTGTTTTTCAAGACGCACAGACAAAAATTAAGTCTAAAAAAATTCAATTAAGTAACTGGTTCCCATAATAATAAAATCTCAGCTTAGTTCGAGGCTAGATGGCGCTGTGTGAAATATACTATTATTAAAAAGAAAAATACAAGTACAAAACACTTTATTGTAAAAACTATGTTGTTTACAGCTGGTCTTAAATGTTAAATTTGTGATTCAATAGTTTTGTGTCCTTCTCGGACATAGAATAATGTTATCTTACCAACTATGTTTAATTTACACCCTGCTAAGTCCTTGAAATATATACCACCAATTTTTAATTAGCAAAAAATAAATAAATGGGCAATGCAGACGGAGTACTAAGTTGTATCTGTGCAGTCAGAATTTTTGATCTCTACAAAATGGCAGCGTGACAGCGGCGCAAGTGCGGCGCCCGAGCCGAGCTTTTGCGAGCTGGCTCGATACCCGGATTTGCCAAGCGATGAATAAAACTTAAATTATTATCAATAAAGGGTACCGCCTGATGCAAATCCATAGGAAAAGAACTAACGGTAACAGTTATCCATTTTTAATTTTTAAAAAATTGACAGAAATTCGACTTAATTTTTTCAAGTTTTTTGCCATATCTGTGTTTAGTAACGGCAACTGACCATGTGTATTTTTTTCTGGTGATTAAAAATTGACCGTGAAGAGTTGATAAGTAACAAAGTAACTACTATGTTTAGTTTGCACCCTGTTATGTTCTAACTAACTTATTAGACAGCTAGTCTGTCTGTATTAAAAATAAACTAAGTAGTACATAATTATAATCAGACAAAACTGACTACCTATATAGGTAGTTAGTATAACGCACCTCGTTACTGGCGACGCACTGGTAGATGCCGAAGTCCTGCCGCCGCAGCGTGTCGATGGTGATGTTCCCGCCGAGCGCGCGGACTCTGTTCTTCTGCAGCGGCAACCCGTCCCGTCGCCGCCACGTCACGCTCGGCCGCTGCGTGCCTTCCGCCTCTTGCGCCTCGCAGTGCATCTCTACTGACTCTCCCACCTGCACAACATTGCACCTTGTAACAACGTACAACATTATCTACGGGTTTTTTTTGTCAGCCTATGTTGTCCCATTGTTGGTCTAAGGCCAAATCTTTCCACCTCTTACGGTCTTTGGCAGTTTACCACCATTCCCCATCGAATGCTATGAGATCGTCTCGTCAACGTTTATAATTAAGTTATTATTTATTATCTGCAGTTATAGCATAGATAGATAGACAAACAAAAATAATACAGATAGTAGAAAATAATGGTAAAAATAGTGGACAGTGGGCGGTCTTATCGCTAAGTTATCTCTTCCAGACAATCTCAGCATACTTCGTTGTAACAACGTTCAAAATGATCTGTGGCTTTAACATACCTTGTTACAACGTTAAGATCTTTATCTGCGGATTTAATCTTAATCATATTTTTATTGTGGCTGTGTTGTGAATTTGTTTGAAGACTATCCGTATAAGTATATCCTAGTAAATAAGCTTTGGAAGGAAAGCACGCATGGAAGCACTTTGGCCCCTAAAATTTTCCCAAAATGATCCGAAATGTGCTTTTCGGTACACTACTACTTCTTACTAGAAAACCATAATAATGAGTAAAACAATAAAAATATTCTTAAACTTACTTTTCTTTGATATAAAGGTTCGGGCTCCACGGTGAATGCCGGTGGTTTCCTTACTAAAACTTCCATTGGACCTGCAGAAAATTAATGTAACTTGTTATGATTCGTTCACGGATTTTTTTAAAAGTGGTGTGAGTGATCAATGATCATTTACGGAAATTACAGTAGTCGTTCTGTTCTTCACTATGTTAACCGCAGATGATTATTACTTCGTCACCTTCGGTAGAGTCTGCTGTCTGAGCTCTATAAGTAGTGCTATAAGACGCAGTTTTCTTTTACATTACGACTCTATTACTACAGACTACAGGTAGATAGGCTAGTTTAGTTTTCATACAAAGAGTTGAGAGACACACTCAAAACGTGCGATTTATTTTCCTATTTTTTTCGAGCTATTCTGTTTGTCTATGTTTTCTGATGCATAAAATCCCCTCCTTACAGTTCAAAAAACATGTGTCAAGTGCACGAAAAGAGCCTATTCGAGGCACACTTGAAATCCTTTCACCTCACTGGTTCGAAAGAACTAGTGACACGATTAGAAGAAGAAGAAGAAAATGCATAAATTAGTTTTATATTTTTTTAACATAAATTAGAGAGGTTTCATCATCTAATTAAGATTTTATACGTGATTCAAAAAAAATCTAACTAAATGAGAAATCATGACACAGAATAGCGATTACAAGAAAAGTCATGAAGTCTCAAACATGTGTGAGTTAGTATCCAGTCACTCACCTGAAGATCCCTGCGTGCCCTGTGCGTTGTAAGGCGTGCACGTGTACCGCCCCTGGTGGTTCTGGTTCACGCGGGTGAAGAGCAGTGAGCCATTGTTCATAATCACGATGTCCTTCGTCTGATATGGCTCCAGCAGTCGCTTGTCTTTCGTCCAAGTGACGTACTGGAGAGGAGGGTTCGCTTTTATGTAACACTGGACCACACCAGCCAGACGGAATGGTAGGTACTGCACTGTGGGCGTGAACGTCACTTTTGCGGGATCTAAGGAGAAAAACAAGCTTAAAGTTACAACCTGTATGCAAGATTTACGTACTTTATTTTTTACACTTTTATTGTAATTACAACTGCAGTATTACAGCAGTACCGTATCGTCGAACGAATAAAACATCTCTTATTGGTAAAACCAGAAAATTCAGAGGGGACATTTATTCAGTAAAAAAGACATTTTGAAAGACTGAGTGGATGTTATGGGATGCACAGTACAGTAATTTGTTATTTCTTGCAAGTAACTGAAAAACGTGTAAGGCTCAAAACTGAACTTGCAGTTCAGCCTCAATTGCCCCATACAAAAGACATCAACGCGCTCGAAATTGCTTTTCGAGTACTACTGGTTTTAAAATTTCATTTCAAAACTACATTCTAAAGTTATGATTTATTTTTCTTATAATAAAATTCACATCGGTTGGTTCATTGCTAAAGAGCGATCTCCTCCAGACTACCTGTGTATTTCGGCGGACTAGAGCCTGTTGAAAAAAACGACGCTAGTACGCCATCTGGAGCCTTCAAAACTAGAGAGAATAAGTTCTAGTGGGAATAAATTATTCCCATTAGTTCCATTGTTTGATTAGTATGGAATAGAATACGAAAATGAAAAAAATTATTAGCGAAATAGGTATAAGACTGTGCTTTGTCTACAAGTTTGGCCGAGCAAGATTATGAAGCCCTACGGAGTGTAAGCTCATAGTTGCGGTTTGCATTTGAGCGCCTCTGTCCAAGGTACCAGGAGAACATACAGTTCAAGATTTATGCGTTTTTTTAAGATGATACTTACATTCTACATTCAAATAGGCGGATGCGCTCTGCGGGTCGCCGATGCCGTTGGAGACCTCGCACAGATACTGGCCAGAATCGTCGGCCGCTACAGGGTTGATCACCAGCGCGCCGTCTCTCCGGATCGTCACCCTGCCGTCACAAAATAACATATATATAAAGAAATATAACAAACTTTATTTCTCGCTCCAACCTTTTAAGTTCAATGCATTCTTCAGGTTGGAAGAAATCGATTTAGGTGATAAAGTTGCGCATTATGAAAGTGATAGCTTACAGGTAAGGGTACACTAAGGGCAGGCGTGATCTCTTAACATCAGGATTTTGGCGATCAACAATGCTTTTAGTTGCTTGGTAACAGAATTTGGCTTTATATGTTGGGTTTTGTTCTGAAAGAGATGCCTGTCTTTGCCTGAGTTTAAATGCAACAAAACTACAACCCAACTTACGCCACCTAAATTATATATTTTTGTAGATGTCAAAAGGCCAATAATAATGATTTACGATTACGATTACGACGTTTCTAAGGGGTTTACAATAACGGGTAATAATGTAATGTAACCTGGTCTCCAAGGCCGCCACCTCCGCCACGGGCGCGCCTTCGCGGAACCATTTCACGGTCACATTGCCCGGCAGAGCCTTAGCTTCGCACGAGAACTGCACCTTTTCTCCTTCTAGCTTCGTCTGGTTTGTTGGAGGCATCTGAAGCAGAGAGGAAGTTGTGTAGGTACATTTCTTATCTTTATCGTGTCGCGAAAGTTCTGCGAATCAGTATGGTGAAAGGATTTCACTTGCGCCTTGAAGAGGCTTCGCCTAACAATGGGACACATATGCTGATAAAAAATCAAGAATTTACAAAAACATACAACCGATTTCAATCGGACTGTTCTAGTAACCGTAGGCACCACTGAAAAGTCACAGGGAAGCTAAATACGCTTTAAAAACCAAAGTACTGAATAGATTTTCATGAAATTTCTATGGGGCCAATCTGGAAGTATACCTATCCTTTCAAATAAAAAAACATTTAACCGAATTGATAACCTTCACCTTTTTTGAAGTCGGTTGAAAAGTGTGGTTCTTACGGTGATGACGGCTCCCCCGGCGATAATGACCCTGGCGGTGTGTGAGACCTGCCCCTCGCCGTTGCGCGCGATGCACGTGTAGTCCCCGATGTCCTCGTGCCTGATGTTGCTGATGCGTAGCTCCGTGCCGTCGTTGAAGATGCCCACAGTGCCCGACGGCTCCACGGGGTTCGCGTCCTTATACCACAGAATCTCGGGCGTGGGTGTGCCTTCCGCCTGGCAGTTGAGTATGATGGCATCTCCTACGAGGAAAATGCTGTTAAAACTGGATTTTTCATTTTTTGAGCACGCTTGGCTAGTATGAACTTATTCACTCTAGTCTTAACGACTCCAAGATTGTAGTGGTCCCGAAATACAGACGCCGGTAGCGAGTTCCACTCCTTGCTTGTGCTCAATATAAATGTTAACGCAAAACGCCAAGTTCGAGTAATGGGGATGTTAACTAAGTAAGGGTGGTACCCCCCCGTACGTCTACTAGTCCGATGATAGAATGGGGATGGAGGGGGCATTTCCTCTTTTTGTTAAAGACTACCTAAATACTTAGGAACTTCTTCTTACCTAAATTAACGTAGATAATGTCTTCCGGTGTGATGGAGAAGCGCGGTGGCGCGTGCACGTCCAAGTGGAACCACGTCCCATTCTTGTGCTGATTCGGTGAGCGGTTAAGAAACACCACCTTACATTCGTACCAACCCTGTGACAAAAATATTACTGAGTTACCCTTCTTGGGTTGATCGATGGTCCAATATTGGGATGGTAGATAAGTTACCTGGTCAGATTCGCGGATATTGGTGAGGTTGAGGCTAGCTGCGCCATATGGAGAGTCGGGCGCGACGCGCGACACCCTGCCTTCGTAACCCTCGCCGCTGTGCGTCGGGTAGCTCTCGTACCAAATGTAGATAGGGATGTCCTGTCCCTAAACATTAAAGTATAGTTACAAACTGGCTTCGAACTGGTGCGAATTTTCCACCTCGCTTACACTAAATACTGACTCAATGCGTCGACGCACGACACTCACTACACGAACAATACCAACCAACCCTGTCTACGACACGCGAGACAGTGACGTTCATACAACAATGAGACGGAATCGGATGCAGAACAATATCTTGTAACAGTAACCTATTATCGGCTAGATAATGGGGCTCAGAATGTGTAGCACTTTACTGTTACAGGATACACAACATACGGCGACATCAACTAAGATAATGGAACATGCAAGCTTGACGTAACTCTAGCTCGAGAAAAGCGGCATATTTTCCAAACACACATTAGATTAGTTACCTTTGGTTATAGCTTTGGAGCGCTCGCTGATTACATAATTTTAAGCCTAATTTACTTATATTAAATTGTTTCTTAGATTATCCCAGTTAGGTACAAGTAATAAGCACCAACTGTACTCCAATGTACCTAGTAGTTACGAGTAAAACAGCAAAAATAATAAAATAATACGATAGTACAAATGACATGCTGAAATGATAACGTGAAGATCTAGCTCGTAAGTACAACTACGTCGTGCATAAGGATATAAGTTACTGTGCAGTCACTTTAATGGGTTCAAAGATACAGTTTCATGAAGCGATTATTAGTCGGTTTTAAAATGGATCTACTCTGATCAAAGAGCGTGGGGGAAGCCCACAGCCACAGGAAGAGAGAAACAGACAGAACCGCCGCCGCCAGTGCGCGAGGGAGTGCGGTGCCCCGTGTCAGCCATATAAGCAACTGATGTGCTCCCAATTTATCTCAAAAATAACGATGGTGCACCCATAAAGGAAAATAATTAGAAAAAAACTTTGTTTCATGTAAAGTGACTGTGTATGTGTACGAATGTTTCGAGTCTAACGGGGGTCTGCTGCTCTCTCGGACTCGCTTTGAAGGCCTTTGTTTCTGTGGTGTAGTGGAACCGGGCGTGTCGACGAGCGCGGTAGTAAATACGAGGCGGTACGCAGAAGAGGCAGAGATACACAAAATGCGTGCTAAGGCGCGCGCGGGGCGGGGGCAGGAAGCCCGCGACCCGCGGCGCCGGCGGCGTTACCACTAGCACGGGACAATACGAGGTGTCGCCAACGACAAGGCACAGTTATACATTACAGTCGGTGGGGCGCGTCGCGGGGACGAGCCGTCCTCTACTGAACAAAAACACACACGGAAGATGAGCAGCGTTGTATTGTAAGAGTGGAGTGTGGACCGTCGTACCGTTTCGCCTACCTTCTTCTCCCACTGCAACACGTACGGCACCGGGATGTCTTCGGGGAAGTCCACCTGGCAGTTGAACACGACGCTCTCGCCGAGGATCGCCGTGATATGCACGGCATCTTGGTGGTCTTGGTGGCAGGTTACTGTATCGACCGAATTATCTTATTACTCTATGCATAGATTCAAAAAAGGATCGGGAACCCATCACAATAGGAGTCAGTTAAAAATATTTTTGCTGAAAAGATATTCCACGTGTAAGGCGTTGTCCTAATACGTAGACGTTAGTATGTTTGATCGCGGATTCGCGCGACCGACGTTCACGCGAATTTGGTCGCGTGATCGCGTTCTATTAGGACAACGCCTAATTCAATGCCCAGGTAATACTTAGGATTGCTCACTGACCTGGTAAATTGACTAGCAGCAGTAGGAGTAAGCCGGCGGCGATGTGCGGCGGTTGCACGGCGCGCCAGCCCATGCCTGCGCTTCCATGTCACGGCCGCGCGCGGCGACTCATCGTTGATGCATCACCTGCGGCAATACAAACCTTCATTTTACTCCCATGACTATAACTTAAATAAATAAAATAAAAAAAGCCTTTTATTTCTTGCTTCTAGCTAGATTTACATTAATATAGTTATATTTAAGTTTAAGTTTGCAAGAACCCCTCGCTCCTCGCCCTCGCAGGTGAAGGCCTCCTCCAAGGAATGCCATTTTAATCTATCCTGGGTTGTCTGAATCCAGTGTGGGCCCGCTAGGCTAACGGGTGACTATCAAATCAAATCAAATCAATTTATTTATCAAATGATTAGGTATTACAAATTATACACTAATTAATAGTACATTTAGCGCTATTGGTTGTACACATGTAGGATACCATTACAGTAGGTAGGTGACGGTGAGGCCCAAACTAAGCTGAGAGCTTGTATCTTGGGCTTCTGAGTGCTTTTACAAGAAGGTGGTTATCATGGCAGTTAAATTGAAGAAGGCGCTTTGCTTACAAAAAAACAAAAACCATGCGTTCTAAACTATAACTTAAAAAGTTCGAAATCATGGTGTCAAGTGCACAAAAGGAGCCTGTTCGAGGCGCACCTGAAATCCTTTCAGCACACTGGTTCAAAAGAACTAGTGGCACGATATGAAGAAGACTCCCATGAAATTTATCGCAAGAGAAGCGAGAGATGTTTGATTGACATTGACTATTTTCTACCTCGATACTACGAAGATGTAGCCAGCAGAAACATTACCAAATTATTGAGCTCATCAGAAAGTATTCCTGGAGAATTGAGCTTGACATTTCATGACTACAAAACCCATTTTTAACATTGATCAAATGGTCAGTTCATGATAAATTGAAGGAGGTTTATTGCTGAGCCATTCAATTTCACTGATATAGTACACTTTATGGCAATAAAGAGCAGACCACGACTCACGTTGGTCGATCGTGGCCTTTGAACCACCTCTACGTCCTTGGTCTATTTACCACCGACCCAACAGAAATTGCACTGCATCACGACATAAAATCGACCCACCATGCTTCCACCTTAGCCTAGTTACAAATTAATGTTAGCTTTAATAGTACTTTGCGTAGTACGTATTTAACTTCTCTGTGGTAATACCTTCACCTGTCGTTTGCTAAACTATTGATTTTAACTTTTAAATAGTCTAAAAAAGGAATTCTTTGCGACAGTTGCACAGAAAGTAGAAGTTTCAACTGACTTATCAACGGACTGATCAAATTTAGGCTAATACAAATCTAGATAGTCGCGTTCATTATTTTTACACGGAAAATTACTTCTGCCCTTGAAAAATTTATTTCAAACTAAAACCATTCAGTGACTGCTTCGATACGAATACGCTTTTAAAGAAGTTTAGTGATACTATTTAGTATTTGGGCTACTTTTGGGTTTCCGCAATGGGAAATGGGAATGATAAATTAAATTAATGGTATTGGCTCATATTATTTTTCCACAGCATTTTTTTCGTCACACAGGTATCCAAAATAACACAAAAGGATCACGAAGGTTGAATTGTCGTCATTGTTAACTCGACGAAAGTCAAAAGCGAATAAACTAAATGTAAGGTCACGTGAAGATCGGTAGGACACGACACTTGCCACCCCCAGGTAGATCAAGGACGTGCATTAGCAGCCCAAGAGAATGATTTCTACCATGACATCGAAGATGTAGCGTGCCTATAACGGCCAGCCAGAAATGTAAAGAAAATCTTGAGGTTACAAATAAATTTTATATCAGGTTTTGAAAATCAACAAAATAATGATAATGAATGAAAGGTATGAATAAATAGACTTAGAAATCATCACTTTCAACCAGAGCAAGGATCTTCTAAAGACACTTTCATAATGAACTATGAATCCAACTTATTCGGAGCCTAGAGAACGGCTTTTGAAATGGGCTGAATGGCTTGAAAGTCGTATTGTCATATTCCCTTCGTTTCATTTTCTATGTCACGAATAATAAGTCATCCGCTACAGCTGGTGACTTTACCAGCGTTGACTTAGTTTTAATGAAAAATAGTGGGAAAATAATCTAAGTACCTACTTCAGTAGTTACATAAATTTTTCGAATGCGTGACAATACGAGGTATTGATTGACACCTGATTTAATTATTTATTGGAGTTTTAGTCCTACCTAACCATAGCATGATTCTATGATAGCAGCTATGAATTAAAGACCTGAAAATATAGACTACCAATGTGCTGATCTGATAATGGAAGTTTTATACGTGTGCGAGCCGTTTTGAGCGTGGCACTATAGCACAACACTTTTGTGTAAATGGCTTCAGGGCTCGTAAGTACTCTGCCGCCGTCAGTGCAGGTGGGCAAGGCGCTCGTCCGGGCCGGGGCAGCGCGGTGAAGACTGCTGCGGCAGTCGGCGGCGGCGGCAGCGTTTGCTATCGATTTTCATATATACCTTGTCGCGCGACAAGAGCGACGGCGGCGGGCGTCGAGCTCGTGCTGGCTGGCGGCGAGTCGGGGCGTTCTCGAACCGTGCGGACGGGCTCCGTCATCTGTGGGGGGCGGTCATGGGCTCGGCTGACACGGGCGCGGGTCGGGCGCGGAGCGGGACAGCGGGCGTGCGGGCCGTCGCGCGGCGGGCCAGCCACTGGCTCGCGCCCTACGCTATCGATCGCTGCGCGCGCAGGCCGCCGCCCTCGCACATGAATGGTCCCCGGTGAGGAGCTCACGTGCTTGGCCCCTGCTCGATGCGACCTCGCGACGATCGACACCGTTCACCCACCGTGCCCATTCAGATAATAACTAGCTAACTAATGCGATATTAAAGCCCCAACTTTAAATTATTTTTATGTTCAATAAAAAATCCTTATGTATGCATACATAAGTTATGTTACTCGTACTAATTAAGATAGTGTTTAACGTCATAATAAATTAAGTAGGTACTGTAAATTATTCACCGTTGCATAAAATAAAGTAAAGTAAATTCGACTATAAAATGAATACACATACATGTTACATGTAGTATCACATACGAAATGGCATTTTCCCTATCCGTACGTGGCGCAACTGTGTCCTTTTTAATGTTTAATCCTTGTCACAGAGTCGGATTTCGAGGAGCTCTGAGTGGCAGGCGCACGAAACCAAGCCGAGGTTAAGGGGTGTCTGACGAACTGTCGCGAACTGTACTTGAATAATGCAGGCACACATCTCCGGGCCTGCTTATCCACGCCTAGCGCCTAGCTTATGCACCGCTGAGAATGGAGGACAATGATTGATAGTACATATTACATTCGCATGTGCTTGTTATACAGAAACTACAGGTAGGTATCTACTCCGACTATGTAAATCTGTTATATGCTTGGTGCACCACTAAGCGTGATTGTAACTAGTTGACTTCGTTTGCATTGTGAATTAATAAAATCCCTTTCGTGCGGTCTGCACTTCTTGACGAACACACCTTCCAACTTTCAAGTCTCTACGTTCAGCGGTTGGGCCTATATGTTGCCATGTCAGTCAGTCAGTCAGTTAGGTCCAAGCCTTTTATATATATAAATAAATTGATAGTGCTATAACTATAATTTAGTTAACCAATGCTGTCGAGGGTCGTAAAAACAAAACAACCCGGAAAAGTGCTTAAGTTGTGAGGGGCTAACGCAGAATCAATAGCCATCGCTGCACTCACAATCACAATTATAACGTATGTTTAACGTAGAAAAACATATTCACTCTCGAGTTACGTTTGATCAGCCCCTTTTAAATTGTTAACGTGGTTCTCGTAAAAAACACACCCTTGTTGTGAATAAAACAAAAGAATGGCCAAATAATTCAAACAAAAGATCTGAGTATAGGAAGCTATAAACAAGTACAAAATAATTGAGTGCTAAACTACAACAGATAATCGAGAGATAGAACTTCATTGGCTACGACTCTCGTAGACATCTACGAGATTGCTACAGAGTCTACGAAATGTATTTTTCTTGTAATATTACAGTGAGTAGAGTTTCTGTTCCGTTTTAAACAATATTCATTTGGTCTGATTGTGGAGATGTACCACATGGCTGGGCCCGCTGTAAGCACGTGGAGGTTTGCCAGTAACATTTGGCTGGCTTTGCTATGATCTCGTAAGCGTTGTGTGAACACAGACTTTGTAAATGCAATTTAGTGATAGAGATGCAGATACCGTTTTATTAGATTAGGAAAAATATGATGCCGGGCTTCATTGAGTTAGTAAGACTGATCAGTGATCAACTATAGATCACTTTTTAAATAAGATCTACGAGTATGCGTTTATATTTACAAAGTAAGTATATCGCACATTATCTGAATAATTTGATGGTTGAGTCGAATAGGGGACTGAATTGGCTTTTTAATCGAATAAACTCAACAAACATTGATTTATTCAAAGAACGAAAAATGAAGGTAAAGGACCACTCAGATCACATTAGACGAAATGAAACGTCCTTACTTTCCATCTAGTGACCGGAATGAATGATGAAAGACGAGAACCGGACGGGTTTCTCGGGACGAGGGACGAACAAAATGACTTTTCACGTCGGAGCTTTTAAGCAAATGCTTACAAACCAGCGGGCGAACTTCCCTCGTGGACAGGGTAATCTCAGAAAAACGTCACGCACGAATGTTTAAATTAACCTCGAGTGTGTAGTATAGTAGAGTAGAGAAGTACCGACGAAGTCTTTATGGGTTTTCTTACAAAATGTTCAATTCGAAGTATATTTCTAAATAGGTGGGCTCAATTATTAGACAAATACAACCTACGACCCGCTTGACACCATGGTTTACCATGGCAAGAAGGGCGGGCTAATGAATAAATATACAAGTACCTACAATTAAAATTTCATACCTACCTTAACTTAAATTATATATTTACTTATATTATTACTGTGGACATATTGTGTTGAGACACGTAGTTCGCGCCTCAAGCTGTAGTTCTGCAAATCTTCAGTTCGAGTTCAAAACTCCAAGCTTCGAGAAAGTTACTTCACAATGGATCTTATTACACTTTTGTCGCCGCGTGTAAGTTTAAAGTAGAACTCAGAAGAGCTATTCAGCTATTGACAAAGTTTCACTGTCACGAGCAAAGCGGATTAGTTATTCCTACATTCCGTGCGTGGTGTGGCGAGGCGAATGTACCGAGCAGCTCGAGAGACTACCGCATTGATAACTAGATTATTTCAGGACATCCGGGCTGAGAGGACAGCGGGTTGTGGACTTGCCCAATAATTACTTGGTACTGAGTACTGACTGACTTCGTTTGTAAGTGTCGCCTCGGTTCGCCGCTGAAGAGAGTAAACACGCTCCGTATTCGGTTTCGGTACGTTTGGTGGGCATTGTGTAGCGTGAGTTGTTGGAAGTCACTTGCACGCTACGTGTTTTTGAAACTTGCTAACTGGATACCACGCTCTCTAAAGTTTGGTATCCAACCTTTTAACGTAATTCTCTAGTTGTTAGTTTAGAAGCAACGTTGTAATAAACCTAGAAAAAAACTACACGTAAACGTAGGTACATAACTTCGGAATCGTAATAGGTCAAATTGTGCGCAAATATTCACAAGACCCTTATCTCTGGGTAATGAAATGAGTGGCGTGTACAAAGTGGCCTTTTGCCTTTTTGCTCGGTTTCCTTTGCTAATGCCAATAGCTAAATTGACGTGATCTCGGAGTGCACTAAATGGCTTGATGGTGTATCCTACATCGAGAGCGCTTGATCCTAAGAGGCTTTTGATTAGCAATAATGGATTGGCTGTGGCTTATATCATGCAGGTTGGATATCGTAGTTTATAAGTAGTGATTATGTAGGTTTTCTTGCCTTAGCTTTTAACTAAGTAATTATGATTAACCTAAGATAAGAAGATTCTAGTAGGTATACAACCATTACCTCTTCTGTAACTAGGTTCATAGTTTAATCCACCGAAAGTATCTGAGACATGTGGTTTATTCAGACTTACAGGTTTATAATATCTCGATTTATGTGATCCATAAAGAATATTCTCTAAACCTATCCATATTGATTTCTCTGCCGATTTAAGCCAATGCAAATGTCTTTCAACAAAGTTTTTGTTCTCAATTTTTGTAATGCTAATGACACTTCACTCTACTTACAGGTATATCAGAAAATATGCAATAAATTATATAACTTATTTATAAAACATCGATCTCGTCTAATATTAAAAATTTCATAGAAATAGAATTTGAAGAATCTACTAGCGTTATACATATAATGAAGTAGGTAATCATATACCCGAGAAAATGCCTGTGAGTCCTACAAATGAACTCCACAGTTTTAATTGGTTTTCTCCAGTTAAAAAATGTGAGGGGCTATGCGAGCTAAAGTAATTAGCAAAGCGGCACGGAGCCAAGTAGTCGAAAAGAGCTCGCAGATGAAACACAGTCGAGTGCATCTTACCGATAGACACTGCATCCGGACGCCAACCGCCAAACTGAAACAAAAACATGAACTTTTAACAATATTTCTCTGCATCAGATATGTAGAACTACTGATGCAAAACGTGCACTAAAATGATTTAGGTACCTGTTATTTTAGTCTGCCGATAAACTTATTACAAACTAGCTGCTGCCCCCGGCTTGGACTCGGTGGTATCTAGTTAAAAAGTAGCCAATGTTGTTCTCCATTTCCTAACATTTCAGACCAATCGGGCGTGTTTGTGCCACAGACATCTATCCATCCTCACCAAAGAACTTCTAAACTAGATTCTCCTCAAATCCAATTCCATACAAAATGTTTCGGACAAATACTCAAAAATTATATTATAGTATTTTCTTCACATTATTCGTTTCGTCTGCGTTTTCCGATTGTGTGAACAAAAATAAGTAAGGTTTCATACTTTAATTTAGATTTTACACGTGTTTTAAAATTAACACTACTAATTTAAAACACGTATAAAATCTAAATTAAAGTATGAAACCTTACTAATTTTTGTGCCTTTAGCATTACCCTTAAGGGGAATCCTCAAGGCTAATTTCCTACTAACTTATTTTATTTAAAATTAACCCTAATAACTTAAAAAAACACGTATAAAATCTAAATTAAAGTATTAAACCTTTCACTTTTTTTGTTGACAAAATCAAAAAACATGTACAAAACGTTTTTGAGTATTTGTTCGAAATATTTTGTATGGAAATTTGCTTTGAGGATTACCCTTAAGTATAAGGTCCTTGATCCTCACAAACTCGCATATTAGTGACATTAGCTTTTCAGCGACCTTCCTTCGATGTGCAATAAGGTTTTAGTTATCTATCTTCAGTGGCAACAGCACTTGATATGACCGATGTCGCGATAATATAAATTGCGGCAAGGGACCCGCGCGCCGCAGCGGCAGCTGTGCCAGTCACGTCGCCATGATTGATTGGTGCCGCGACCGCAGCCGCAGCGCACCCGCGACCTCTCGATATCTAATTTAAACTAAATCTATCACACTTTGTAAAAACAACGCTGAAGTTCATGCAAATTCAAATTTCTTTAATGTTTCTTTCAAATCCTAAAACAAACACTCAACCAAGGTCTCAACGATATAGGCTTGTCTAGTGTCGGGCCGTTAGTAAATACGAATAGCTAGGAACCTATGTTTGAATCTCTCTAAAAAATGAACTGGTAATTGTAAATACACTTAGCTTAACTTAGCTTGGCTTAGCTAAACTTAGCTTGTATTTAGCATGTAAGATACCTACTATTTTAGGATGTGTATTTTTGATAATATTTTTTTTTTTTTTATTTCATGGTAATCTATAAAAAAAGTATTTCATGTACTTATAAGCTATCTATCACATTCGGCTTTTTGTGTCGTAACAATCATTTGTCTCTCAACGTCTCAACACATCACAGAAGCGTCTAACTCAATATGAGGAATGTAATAGGAATCGCAGCAAGAATGCAATCAAAACGTTCAGCATTTCTATGAATCGGCTCGAGCCTCGCCAGCCGCAACCGAGCGGCGCGCGTCAAATCGCAAAGCACGCGCTACACGCCTGCCAGTCACATTGATTGATATCCTCATGATAGCAGCGCCATAAAGATGCAAATATTTAGTCAATTTGACATGGGTTCGTAGCGGAATATCTACCGAATTGTATAACGGTTGCGTGAATTATAATAGCTGAAATACCGTAGGTAGTAGAGGGATTTAAAATTTCTTTAACCATACTAATGAGTTGGAGAGTTTCCATAACTAGTCTGTAACGTTAACTTCTCAACTTGATATATAAGAAAAGAAGCAAAGTAAATAATACGAAATACATCTATTTTTCAGTGAGTAATTGACAGGACAATAGAAAGGATGCTAATTCAATAATATTTTTTTCCACGGTCATAGCATCAACAATACAGGCACTTTATTTTGTAGTATATTTACGATTTTATTATTTGATGTCGTTCAGTTACCAGCGGACTTTACCGAAATAGTGTTACATCCAAGCGTTGGGAGCCCAGTAGCCCAGTCCCAACGAAATATTTTTCTGAGTGCGCCTAAAGAAGGTTTTACTTTAATAACTGTATGTTACTGTATCCTACTAATTCGTTAGAGAACGCATGTTAGCAATAGCAAAATTCACAGTATCAAACAGTTGAAATGGCTGTAGGTACAAGCCTGTCGCTCGCATTTCCCATCCCGAGAGCAGTAAACATGAAACCGTCAAAAGCAAACGACATCTGAAATAAAGCTATCGGTTGCGGTCGCCATTCGCGAGCTGAAAGGGCAAAACATGCAACGTAATCAACTCTACTGGTTTTAATCATCGCGCGTGTTAAGCCACCGTCGTAAACCCTCCCGACATGAAAATTCTGAACCTAACTAAGTATACCATGTCATGTATGTATGTGCCACTATATTACTCATATTTAAAATAATTTTACTCTAATTTTAATTTCACGTTAATATATATAAATTAATTTCACGTCATATTCTAGAATTTTCATATCAACTAAGCGAATAAAATAAATATTTTGCTACATTTTTCAAGACAAAAGACAAAATATTTTTTTTTTTTTTTCTTCAAATTATTAACCCCCCTTGACGCCTATCGGTTTTAAACCTGAGCCTTTTGGCCTACAGTTACAGATAACAATGTAGCGACTGCCTTATAGCGCTCTTAATAACTAAAATTTGGGTCATTTTGAAAAAAAAAGAATAGGTCTTTGGGCAAGATTTCCTGCCGATTCACGAATATCTAGTATTGCTATTGTCGCTAGTTATTCTCTGTAATAATTTACCGGGATATATGTATTTATCTAATACTCTCTCTAATACATACCAATTTATGAACCCTCGACGCAAATTTTACCTAACACTCATAATGGCGAATTTATTTTTCAGATATTACATCGGCGGCCAATTTTCTATTGGCTAGCCATAGCCAGATGAAATATAGATAACCAGAAAGGTGGCGAGGGTTTCTTCCTTTACGAAATGGAAATTTCCCTTTGTTTATTAGATTTCGTGGTTACGACAGGTCAGTACAAAAGATCTATAGGTATCAAAAGGGTTAAGATAAGACGTCAACATTTATCTACTTACTGTACCTATTTTCTGAATATTCTTTTTATCGCTGAAACCACAGGCTTGAACTTTGACAAAAAAAGTCCACAAGAATTAATGAATTTAATCCAAAAGCTCGCTCGGGAAGTAAGTAAAAATAGTTCCACTACCGCCACCGATAGGACTCAATATTCACATTGAATTTTAGAGCACTACTACTTAAAAGTTGGATCTATGTTCTAGGAACGTATAAAATGCAAAGAATACTGTAAAAATAGTTTCAGAAAGCAAATGTTACGTACTTACATGTTCGTCACTTATTATTTGTATAAAGTTTTTTATCTAAGTTAATAAGGGTTTTTCTATCAGTTGCTAGTAAAATGTTCAAAAACAGAATTTTGAACTAGGTAAAATAAGTCGTAGGTATATGTAGAAATAAGCTCGCTGCCGCTGATAAATGTTTGAAAAATAAATGTCCAATATAATTCGAGTTATTTAGTAACGGTTCCATGCCAGTTGCCAGGTTCATCCAGGAAGGAAGCAGATTGCAGCGGATTTGGCCAACTCGACTCCATATTGACGGAAGTGCACCCACTGCCCCCTCCCTAAAAGCACATTTTGTAACGGATATTTTGGTTAAAATTTAACATGTTTTAGCCTTGCTTTACCTACCTCCAACAGTTTGTTCACACTTTATTTACCTTCTATGTGCTGGCTGAGGCTTCACCTCAACCGCTTGGTAATTTTTGCAAACAGTAGAGAAAACTGTTAGCCTATCGTCTATCCAGCCATTCTTACAAAAATTTGCCTTGTAGAAACCGTTCAAGTAACGTCAATAAATATGTAGATACATAAGTTTTTACCTAGAGATCGGTGTTGATCAGATACAAATGGGCGCTTCAAATTTGCATTTCAACACCAAAAGTCAGCCACTAAGCATCCCAAAATACCACTTTTTATATTAATGTTCGTCTTCCGATTCTAACGTTATAGGTAGGTTCATAATATATCGGGATGTTGGCTAATGCGTTTTTAACCGGGATTTTGATAAATATCTAATTTCCTTTGGAAAAGTAACGAATCCTCGCAGCTTTGCGTCGCGTTCGTTGCCGTACCAACTTGCCGTTCCGTATTTATGATGTATGTACTTTTTTACCTTTCATTTGATATTTTAGATGGTTTTTTATATCTCCCTCGTTTTCACACAAGTGAGGTTTCTGTATCCAAATACACATAAATTCAGAGGAGCATGTTTAGTGTAGTGGGTGCACTGGGTGACTATAAAAAACGTATCATTTTCTACATAAAATACCTACATCATTATAATTGTTATTTGTCTTTTTTTTTCATTGGGCTAAATTGAATTGAATACGTAGTTTGCGTGTGAATTTCTTATCATTGAGCATTGCTGATTGTGTCGCGCGGACTATTTATTGTTATACCATGTTGCACAGCACAAATTAGGTTAGGTATACCCACGAAACATGAACACTATACCAAAGTAATTTCGATCATATTCATAGGAAGTCGAGCAAGACTTCCCTTCGTTCATCGAAATGGTTTCTATTATCAAGAACATAAGGATCGGTAAAAACCGCAAACCTCATCCTGCCGATGACCATCCGCCCCGGGCGGATGTCCTCGACAGAAGGAAGTCATCTGAATGTCGACGTTGGCACTGATACAAAGCCTTCTCTTGGACTCAAATAATATTTACAAAGTTCATTCGATATTAAAATAGTGAAAGTAATACCTAGACAAGCTAAGACAGTACGTAGTATCTTATTACTCCTTGTGCTAAATGACTTCATAAGAAGACTTCATCATACTTCGTTAACAAAATAAAGTATAAAAAAACAGAACTAGATGTCGCTGTACAATTTAGACAATTTCTGAATCACGCTATCGCTACATTTTCTGTTATTAGGCTGTTAAAGCTTTAACTAGTTAATTATTGCGATTCGCCGGCTCGGTCAATAGAGGTACTGTAACCTCTATGGGCCGAGGCTTCTAACCTAACCATCTTCTTGGGCCTCTTTTGCAGAGTAGCAGGTCGACTTTCGAGTCAGGAAAAATTGAAACTCTGCACCATAAGAAAATAATCTGGTCTAGGATCGGACCCAGAAAAACAGGCGGTGTTCAGCCACTGTTACACTGGAGATGAGTAGTCGCCATATCATATTGGAGTAAAAAATAGTAGATAAAATAATGGAAAATGTAAGTAAGTAACCACTACTAGATATAGATAGTTACCTAATTTAATTACATTAACTAATAAATAGCACAAAGATGGTTCTGGATGGACCCCGGGACCTATTTTAGACCTATCAGAAGATTCAAGCAAGTAGGTAATATATATAGTTTTGACACCTCGGTGATGGTATGGTTGTATGTTTTTTGGTCAGAACTGGAGCAAAAGTTTAGTCAAACAACAGATAAGTATTGATTTTAACACATTCAGTTGTTTCAGACAGGGTCGTCGGAGAAAGCGAGGACTGTGAAGGGGCGGGGGATGATACCACCGGTGGCGGGGAAGGGGTCAGGCAGTAAAACGGCAACCAAGCCTCCACACGTGAATATTTGATGGCTGAATCTCGCCGCGCCGCGCTGCCGCCGCCGCCCGCCGCGCCGCTCCGTTGCTAATACAAGAGTATTGAGGTATTACCAGGCGCAGTGTGGCCGAATCGATGTCACATTCATTAGCACCAGTGATTAGAGGCTGCCCGCGGGCTTTGGAACAGGCTCTCGGGTCCCGACGTAATCCTTTACCGTTCCTTAATTTTCATTTCAATTAGTATTGAAAGTGCGATGCGGGGTACCTCGGCTCCTCTGAAATGGAAACCTTGTCTCATTTTACAAAAGCTACCGTTTACCGTGTTAATTAGTGCCGTAAGATACCTTTCTGTAGGTTATTTTTTTTGATGAAATGAGCATTAAGGAGAATCCTCGAGGCAAATTTCTATACAAAAGTTAGTAAGGTTTCGTACTTTAATTTAGATTTTATACGTGTTTTTAAATTAGTAGTGTTAATTTTAAAACACGTATAAAATGTAAATTAAATTATGAAACCTTACTAATTTTTGTTGACACAATCGGAAAACATAGACGAAACGAATAGTGTGGAGAAATTACTTATAACAGCGTACTTTTTGAGTATTTGTCCGAAATATTTTGTATGGAAATTTGCCTTGAGGATTACCCTTAATGAGCAATATCTGAATAAATAACAGGATTACAACATGAAATAGTAATGTAAGTTTAGTTGTTATTTCATAATCTACTGTAGTATGTAAATCTGCCAAACATGGCATTGTCATCTTTCCCACTTTAGGGCTATAAAGGTGGGCATAGTTATTTGGTTTAACTTTTGATTTTTGTTCTCTGGTTTCCAGGGAAGAAAAGGGGGACCTACTAAAAGTGTCCTAAGTATGTAAACCGGAGCGCGTTAGTCTTGCAATGGGTTTTCACCCTTTTAAATAATTGATTTGTCGAGGTCACTCTTTATGTTTATGGTTAGTTACTATACGACGGTCGTTCCAGGATATTTCTCATGTTACCTTTGGTTTTTTTGGAGTTACTTAATACTATATCAGCATTGAGTACTTAATAATTATAGTCCAGTACAACTAGCATTGTTTATCATAGTGTTCCTCTTTCGAATACATAGGTTATTGCCACAAGGGTAAAACCAAGTCAGAGGCGTTTTGGCACTCCGAAATCAGAGCCAGCCACTAGCTCGGGTACACGAGAAGGAAGTAGTTTACCTACATAAGGTACATGTACATAGTATGTTGGGACGGGTAGGTTAAGTTAAGTAGGTACTTAAAAAGAAACTCTACCTTGTCAACGTCCATCAAAATGTTCACAATCCACCATTCTACCCTATCCAAAGTTATAATAAATGGCTTAAAAATTGTATCGAAGACGCTCTTATATGGGAAACGAACGATGCACCTTAACTCCGTAAAGCTAGGGACAATAAACGTATCGGTACTGTAGGGTAGAAACTTACTTGTACGTTGGTATTTTGATATTATGTACGTAACAATGACCTAAATAAAGTTTTGATTAAACCACAGAGTACTAAAGTATACCCAAAACGAAAGAATGGATGTACCGATTTGATACTTGTTTTTTTTATTGTTTATTATTTAATGAAAATGTAATAATAAAATATTTCAAAAGATGGCGCAACTGAGACGAAAGCTCGCACATTTGAAAAATAAATACTCGATTAGTACTGAACTTTGTACAAATTTTGGAAATAATTTGCAGAAGTAATTAAACAAATTTAGTTTCTAAACACAGCATCTAAATCAATACGTAAATTTGATAACTTTTTTCACATTTCCAATGGAAGTTCTAGATCGCGCAAGCGATTGTTTTGCAAAGTCGTAACGCTTATACAATATTTTCATTATATTTCATTGGGGTCAGCTGCCTTACGGGAAACCAGTATCGTCAAGCTGGTCTAAATTGACGGCCCTTCAGATGTTCACTTGAACTTGTGAAAATCTCTTACTATCGCACCGCGCGAGCGGAGCGTGGCTACCAGGTAGTCACCGCAGAGGTGGGGCACACGCCGTGTTCAATACGCGCGCACCTTGACCCTATTTTAGTTTTTTTATTTAAAAAAATGCTGAAAATATTTTTTGACCATTGTGAATACATGAGCAAAGATAAAAAATGTCGAACTTCCCCTTCACCACCACCCATAGAACGGATTCATATAACAGTAAATCACAATGCACGCAGGCAGTAAATCTCCACAGCATTCACAGTATCAGAGCATAAAAAGAATGCGCAACTTGCAAATCCTGATGATCTACGAGTCCCGCGGGATATTGCAATTAGTTATTTCTGGAATATCCGCAATCCCGCGATCGTTTTGCAGAGTTAAATTGAGGAAATTAATTGTGTAAGTAATTCAACCACTGATATACATTCCTGTAGGTCTTTAAGGATTGGTCAGTAGAGTACATAAAACGTAATTGCAATTATTATATTACGTTTTATCATAGAAGTATTACATAGTATAGAATCGTAGTATATTGAAAACGTGCCATAAAAGTTGACTAATTAAGCCTTTAATTAAACCTACTTAGTACATTTTGGTCCGATGCTTAATTTCCAAAAAATCAAAGTTACAGGGCTAGAGAAAGATTTTTTTTATTTTTTATTACAACATATTAAGCTAACCAGGTACTACAATCATTATTGCAAAATTCACAAAAAAAATAATATAAATAAAATAAATAATATTTTAATAAGCAAAAAAAAAATTTTCTTTACTTTGGTTAATTAAGGCCCTGAGGAAAATTGGTTTCCATAAAAATAATAAGTCTACCAATTACGCAAGAATACCTTGGCCTAAATTGATTTCTCATAACATATGGATAGGTAGGTTAGTATAATGTTAACTAATAGAATTATGTAAAATAACCGCCAACGCATTTGATGAATGAATGGATGGACGTCGTACAATAGGTACACATACGAACTGGTACACAACTAATCGTAAAGCACCCACCCACCTACTACAATCTTACTATCAATATTAAAATTGTAAAGTCGTTTTGCCTAACCATAATAATTCACTTAGTAGGTTTTTTTTTTTTCATTTAGCTGCTGCCTTTGGCTTTGCTCGTGTGTTATGAAGATACATAATAGCATCATTAAGTGTTTGTACGACTAATAAACTGATACCGAGTTTCAGCTTAATCGTTTCAGTAGCCAATTTGATTGAGAAGTCAACTATCTATCTATATCTATCAGTCTATCCCTCTTCTATTCACCCATCCATCTTCTATCTACCCATCTTTACAAAGCCTCTGTAATATTTGCTGGATAGAATAAGAAGTAGGATTTAATGATGAATCTGTTCATGTTTTAACGTATCTACATTTAAGAAATAGCTGCCCTATCAACCATCTAATAATGATTAAGTAAAATATGTCATACATAACCTAAACCATCCGTAATTATTTTGATTGGTTTCGTGTGTAACTTTAATTTGTGTTTAAAAATGTAACGATTCGGATTTCATCTGTTATGTCATGTTTTTAGTAAATAAATAAATTCTAAATTTATAATTTTTTTTTGGTTTGAGAGGGTAAAGTACTTTCAGATTGGTCCCATAGAAATTTCATCAAAACCGAGTGAGAAGATAGTAGGCCTAGAGTCAATGTCAACCCCACGCTTAGGTTCTACGCACGCCACGCAACACCGGCGCCTACGCGTTGTTGCATGACGGAAACGTTATAGCATGTGTTCCCACACAATTTCCTTTGTTCTTACTACCTTAAAAGAAACTTTATTAATTTCATTTTAAATGAACGATGATGTAAATAAGCTTAATTAAAAAAACTATCAGTTTAAACCAACTTTTTTGTACCAATTCGTACAGAAATACATACGTCCTTGTTTAGATACCAATCCTGGGGAACTTTACTAGAGCAGAGCTAATTTAAGCAAGACATACGGTAGCCTATGCAAGAACAATTTAGTAGGCATAAGATAAGATAATATAAAATAGTTCTGAGACTCTACACCAACGCGCAAGATAGAGCAACGTCTTACCGTTTTGGCGAAGCATAGCATAACCTACATACATACAGTAGAGCTTCTCAGCTCACAATCACAATCACAGCACGTCACAATGTCACAAAAGTCTGCATTACTCGTATGCTGACTGACACCTCCTTTATGTTGCTCCTTTGTGCAGTACGTACGTAATCCATTAAGAAATGAGATAAGATTGAGAAAGATGTGTTCTGGGTACATAACTTTTTCATCCTTATTGGTTTAAGCAATCTAATTTTGGTAGAGTTCTGGGTGTTCTTGGCTATGGTTTATTTTAGGTGATGGTTGTAAAATAGCCAAATAGCAAAAAGCATACAGCCGGCTGGTGGTTCAGAGGCGGTGGTACAGACAGACGCACGGACCGGTCCCGGTCACTGACCCCGCCGCGTCTCCGCTACTCCGCTATGTGTGCAACTAGGTTTTTCAGATGATAGCCTTATTTGTCAAAACGTTTGCGTCTATTGTAACTGAAATACTTAGCTGGCCTATGCCCGCGCGTCAGTAGGTACTCATAGTATGTACGGTACGAACACCTTGTACACTACACTGCAAACACACGTACCTACCTATAACACAGGTTGTTCAATTTTATATTATGTACTATTACTACATACACATAAAATACATCTAATAAATTTTGCGTGTTGTCGCCAGTTACACTTTATGTATATTTGTAAAGTTATTGTACTTATTACCTATTATCATAAGTTTTGATTGGGCTTCTAATTAATATAAAAAAAAATAAAAAAAATATTCCCTACCCTAATCTCCTAATCTGTCTTAAAATTACTATTTTAGTATGTAGGTTATGGACCAAGTGATTAATTGGGCATTATGCATAATGCTCGGGCGTTATGAATACATCTTACATATTTACCATATCCGTAGTATTTCCGGGCTAGAATCAATGGTGTTACATACCTGGAACAAATAATAAATATTGCTTGTATCAAAATTATTTTTGTAATTTACTTAGAATAATGGGCCTCTACCTCTCATGGCTTATAAACCTACTGCTCCTACCTATTAATAAGTAGCAGCATAACTCGGAAAAACTTGGTTGGCTTCCCAACTTCTGGCGACTTTCCCCTCTAAATACGTGCCGGCGCTCTTTCATTATGTCAGCCTGGTTAGCAAAGAATATCAGATGATATTGGCCAAAGAGCAGTCACATCGCGAAGTTGGGCTTTAGGTTCGCCACGTTTGAAAGTACCTTAGTATTTTACCTATACTATATATAGGGTGAAATAATATTTTTATCCGGCTTCGGATAATAAAGAAAAGACTGGTAAATTTTTATAAGTTTTACAGTCACCATAAGGTTCGAATGGCAAAACTTTATACTTATTGGTATTCCCAGATTTGCTCTTAAATTAATAAAAAAACTCTTGTATAATAAATAATTCTTCTTAAATTCTCAAAAAATATTTTCTGGGTCAGGTTTTCATTATAATAGTAGTAAGCCAGGGCCGAACGATACAGAGCTACACGTGTTTTCGAAAGCAAAATTCCTGAGCCCTTCGATATCTATGACAAAATTTTAAATTAGTGAATATGAATGTATAATATAGTTAGTTCTGCTTTCTAAAACTATATTTTGATGGTAATGCTTATTGACTGCCAGTAGAGTAGACTACTTGATATGCATTTTATAAGTTTCTTTATTTTTTTGTTTATTTGCCTTTCAAATCATACCTACACTTTATTTACGAAATACTCTAATTGTACCTCTTTTCATCTCATGCTGATGTAATGTATCAGCATTACATGCTTTATGATCAGAAGCACGTCCATTAGGTACTTTACAAAAAATAGCTATTAAATAGTTGTTTGTACACCAAGGGCCTGAAGCAAACCATTTTTTATACGAGACGTTTATCAGCCCGAGCCAAAGGCAAGGGCGGATATTTAGGTCGAGTACGAATTGAGGTCCTCAGATAGCGTGCACAAATACCCTTACTTCCATTACGAAAAGATACACCATGTGGAGCAGATAATTATATAGATGTGTAATGTTGTAAATAAATAAATAACAGGAATAACCTAGAATTCGTTATAACTTGGGTTACACTATATCGTGTTGTATCAAGCACAATATAAGCTAAAAAAGCCATTCATACATAATAGGAGTGCATTGGAACCGCTGTAGGCCTCGCCAATGCAGAGCCATATTTCAACCGGCACCTGTTTTATCTCGTGTTTTTACTGCGAGCGCCAAGTGCTCTCCTGTACACTCATGGACCACGTGAGAGCTCGTTCAAAACTTTGCCGTTTGTATTCTCATATAGCTCATTTACCAATAAATCGGTATACATTATATTCATTCTACTTGTCCCTATAAGCCCGAAAGGCGGGTATTTCCCACGTCCTGTCCATCGTTTGTTCTATAACTTTTGAAATTTTGAAGTTTTGCATTCATAAATTCCCCGCAAAAAGTTTCCGTGTAAATATGTGATTTATGTGATTTTTCATTAATTTTTCCTTGTTTTTTTTACGTTAACTCTATTAATGGGTAAACTTACTCATCCACGATAAACCTTTAAACTTTTTGTAAATGGGAATATATTCTAGATGCAGACCGCGGCTTTTCATCGTATTATCCAGCTCAAAGGTACATCCACTTTTTACCGGCTGTATTTCGTAGCCTATGCCTTTTTCCAGCTCATAATCTATATTCTTATCGAATTTTGTATATATTGATTCAGTAGTTTTGGCACGATTGAGCAACAAACATCCAAAATATCTATCCTCACCAAAGTGCGATAAGTAGATGAAGGCATGAAGGTACGTCCTAAATAAATGTAGTACCACATACCATCGCATATACGATGAAAAAATATTGCATAAGATCATAGCAGACGGGGTAAGAGCAGATACTTGTGTAAGTACATACATATTATAATAATAGCTCGGCTTTCCTTCACCTGAGTTAATGTCGTTCATCTCTCCTCGAGATGGCGCTATGGAAATCCTCGCTGGGAGAGACGCCACCAAATTGGCGACATAAAGTCAACGATAAAGCACTCAGTCGAGGAACCAATCTCTTTTACGGTTTAATCAGAGTTCCCTACCTGCTTAATGTTGCACGCGCCGCATATGACACCAATTTCACATGGCTCTGAGATGGTGCGACTTACACTGAGGCTTTAAAGAATTGAAACGTAGATAAAGTAAGAAGTAATTAAATATTCGCAAGAAACGTAAGGATTCTCCACCCTGTACTTTTTTGAACCCCTGCCGCGACCATTTAGTTTAGCTCTACATATTTACGTTATCTTGTTACTACTGTAATTAACCATTTTCTAGATAAGTCTTACTTTTTTCAGATGGAAAAATATAGTAGGGTATTAACTCAACGAAATTTACGAACACGAGGATATTGACTCGTGAAAACAGGTCTAGGGCTACAGTTATTTTATCAGAACAAACCTCGGAAAAACATAAAATACTATTTTGTGGGTCAGTGACTCTTAGTAGAAGCGATAATCACGTTTTGTCATTGAAATATTATGTATTTATAAATATTTATAAAGTTATTAGCATAGATCGACGTACTATCTTAGTGTCTCTTTATACTCTACCTACTCTATCGGATTTTACTTATTTTTACTCAGAAAGCACAGCACTAAATACTTATTTAGTATTGGAGTATCACTCTTCACTATCATGTAAAGTTGTCCCGTCTTGATGGTAGGCGGAAGTAATCAGAAGTACCTAATTAAATTACGTAAATAGTACCGAGCGGTAGGTACTAAGTAGGTATTTTTTTGTGATTATACCTAAGCTAATGAACAAATTCGAGAAAGTAAGGGTAATAAAAGGTGTTACATTATCATAAATGTTATATAACTCTACATTCCTTCTGCACGGAGAAAAAAATGTAATAAAAGCTCTTTACGAGAACTTTTATAACCACAAAACTGAATACCAACTTGAAATTCATATTAGTATTCCACCGAAGTGCAATTCTCTCTTTTTACGGTTACCTCGTTATATCTGGCAAAGGATAAAGCGAAATAAGTGAGCAAAATATACTTATGTTGCACTTTTATCTACGCGTTTATTCGTTCTTTGTTCCCTACTTCCATTATATTGAGTATTAAGTAGGTATATCAGATTATTTGACACGTGCGCTGAGTAAGCTCATAATTTAACCGACTTTAAACTAGGAGGAGGTTCTCAATCAACCAATTTATTTACAGTAGAAAATATAGGATTTATATTATAACATTTATAGCTCTAGTTTGATAATTGAACTATTATTGAAAATTGTATTGGTTTGTTAGCTTTTAACAAACAACTCAGTACCTACGGTTAATCACAAACAAATTTCGAGTATATACTTACCTACTACTTATGTACCTGTTATTTTAATTTTTTGTGATTTTAGGAAAACTTACAGCAGTTAGGTGTACAAAATAGTTAGATAGTAGGCATTGGGGGCCAATTTAAAGTGACGAGTGGGTAATAATATAAAGTAACCACGGTACGGTCAGTTTACGTAATCCTATATCATATTATCTGAATAATTTGTGAGGTATTGAGAAAGGCTTTGTAACTCGTAACAAGATAATGCAACTACAAAACCGCAAATGTTAAGTGTTTAAAATAACAATACGCTATATCTGGCCGTTTAATGTAGGAAATGTTGTATTATTTACTCATAACATCCGAGGCAAGCGGAGAACCAAATTTTTTGTGAAATATATTTTTCGCTTCTATGTTAGATTCATACCTTCAAATGAAGATGGCATCGTAAAACACATTTTTAAACTTATGATAACTCACGAGCGCTGTTATTTAATTGTACTAACAATTATTAATGTACCTACTTACCAAATTCACGAAGTTGGTGGGTAAATTGACCAAATATTTTAACGCTTTTTTCATACTACAAGATGTGGCTCCATACTTGATTACTATGGAGGTTAGATCTTTTAAGGGAACTACGCGGGAGAGATGTTTCGTCACTAATAACTACTCATGGGTGTAATGACGGGCCAGCCGATGCTGGCCCAAGGCTGTGGCGTAACCCCATCGCATGCAATAAGCCATGCCGAAAAATACTTACTTATAAGTTTGTAAGTGGCTCAACATTTTTAACCTTGTTCCATTTACCCTAATGACTTATCACCAATCAACTTTAAATCATGGGTAAATAGTGCTAAATAGAAACTTATTTGAGTATATCGTTTGTATTTCAGAAATAAACTTTTTTAATCTATCTAGGATTTCAAATTTCGTAAGTTCTAATTGGAAAAGTTCTAATCATGAATTACTTAGATGAGAAATCATGTATCATGCGATTCGTTACTTCACACGTAAGACTAGGTACTTACGAGTATGTATTTATTAATATTTTTATTAAAATTAAACGATTTACAAATCAAACGACCAAAAGACTGGCGCTTACCTCGGTCAAAGAATTAGGATCGCTATTCAACGAGGTAACGTCGTCGCCAGCCTTTTGGGTACTTTGCCCGTGGACAGTGACCTAAATTCTGTGTATTATTTATAATTTTAATGCCTACTTGCACCAATCTGACAAAGCTCCTAAGAATTTACTTTTCTTGCTTCATTTATTAATGGTCCAGATTCAGACCGCTAAGAACTATCAAGCGAGTTAAGTAATTGCTTAGGAACTTTCACAGAAATAGGTTAAATCTTTTTTTTATAGCTAGTTAAGTAATTTTAGTTTTATTATGTTTTAGCATTTAGTTAGTAGTTAATGGTGAAATAAATATTGTTAGATTTAAGTAAAATATGTTTTTACCAACAAATTTATTTTTTTCAATCGACTTGGACCTCTCGCCAAAGTTTTAATAAAGACCTGCGAGTTCAAAGGAAACACCCATATTTCTCTGTGAATAACCTTCTTTGAAAGCATTTTTTTGGTAGCTATTAACCTATTTGCGTGACCTGGGTGCCAGCCCGGCTACCTGCAGGCCGCCGCCGATCTTAAATACAAAGTGGAAATCTGTATTTTGCATTAATATCATAAACATAAAATGTAGCTTTTCAAAACGGGCTCGTAATTATTTTGCAGAGCTGGGGCGCTATTTTGTACTTCTACTCTCTTTTGGTTGTATTTGATTGCATTCGTTGGGTGTAGAAATAGCGTAGATAAATTAAATTTAAACGAATCCGATAGGCTTAGGCATCTGTCTATCTTAGTTCGGTAGTTATACCGTCAGGTATTTACAAACCACTACTCCAATACGCTCCATTCAATAAACAAACTTGTCGAATTGCTTTGAATTCAATCGTAGAGGCAAGGCAAGTATTCGGAATTGAAACTGTACCTACCAAATATTTGAAACGTATTTGAATTAAAAAGTTGACTCCGCTACCGAACGAGCCTGGTACCATTTCCGATAGAGTAGAGTCACAGAGCCCTACACTTCTACGTTATGGCTCGGAATTTATTTTTGGAGCTCAATAGCAGAAGGAAAATAAAATATTGAATGCCTTGAATTTATTTAGTGAGTTTTAGGTTATACATATTTGCAGATTAGAACATGTAAGTAAGTTACAGAATGTATCTCAATAGAAGGGAAACGGAAGCATGGAAGACCAAGGAGGAGATAGAGGGCCATTCTTACACCACGATGCAGACCAGAATGGATGAAGAAAGCCAGGGGGAGGGTCGTATAGAAGATTTTAGGGGAGGCCTACGCCGATGAGGCGACTTCTGCATATACTTTCAGATTGGTCAACAAATTTCAGCAAAATCAATTCAGTAGTTTAGTTGTTATAATCATCCAAATAACTGAAAAAATATATGTCTCGCTAACCACATTCATAAAACTGTCAAACTTATACGGTAGATTCCCAAGCCTGGTGTTATAGGACAACATCCCTTACCCTTGCCATTATCTAAGTTTGCGATTGCCACACATTGAAACGACAATCGGGCTTACCGGTGAACTAACTTGTTTGTTTTTCGGCGTTTGCTGGAATCTATCGGATAGTATTTGCAACTAATAAATTACTATAGGAACCTATATTTACGTGCCGCTAAAGTTTTTCTTATTCTTTTGTTTTGGTAGAATCGCGTCATTCTTCAACATGTTTTTTGTCAACCTTGGTACTACGAAATATAAAACAAGACATTTGAGACCTGCCAATAACTTTTCATTTCATCTCGTACTGAAACAGTAACCTCCCTTGAGGACGTGGTGGCCGAGTGGATGAGGCCCTTGCCTTGCGATCTTGGCCGCGGGTTCGTATCCCGGTGGCAGTAATGCGTAAATGGGTTTTTTCGGTCTAAAAAATCTATGTATGCATCCCACGTTCTCGCAACGGTGAAGGAAAACATCGTGAGGAAACCGGCATGTCGTAGAACCTAAAAGTTCAAAAACATTTGTATCGAGTGCACGAAAGGAGCCTTTCCAGGCGCACTTGAAATCCTTTCACCACACTGGTTCGAAGGAACTATTGACACGATAAGAAGAAGTAACCTCCATATGGGACACTTTGAGTAAGAAGTAACTCATTAATAAAGAGCTTCCTCAAGTTCATTGAGATGTTCAGCAGCTCCATGTAATAATAGTTTATCAGTAGTTCGCGAGGGGCTGGGTTGAGCTGAGACGGGTTAATTAACCTGGAAGCAATGGAAGTTTCGCCGTTCGTTCCTGCGGAGATGCCACCGCCGCCGCCGCGTGCGGAGGGAGGTAGGTGGGAAAATGTGGAAAGTCGAAAATATACCTGAGGGTTAATAACCACATAACCACTTTTTTTTTAATAACCAACAATGTTATCTCAAAAATAATAATAATGTTAGTACAAGTATATTTCTAACAAAGACGGAGAAAAACCTACGCCAACAAATGTGGGACAACAATTGGTGTTTTACCTTTCTTCCGAACAAAGGCCAAGGCTAGATATGTTGCGTTTTGATGGCATTTAAAGATTATATAAGAATTAATGTAATCAGCTTGAGCTTATCTTATGAAAGAATAATTAAATCATGAAAATACCAACGTATTTTTAAGTTAATGCCTACTTAGTTCAAGTTTAAGTGCCTATAAAATTTCCTTTTATGATAAAATGGATTATTTTTGGCCGGATAGAGTAAAAAGCCGGACATCCTTCAAGCCTATTGCGAGGACGCGCAACGTCGAAATGGCAGGGGCGATATGAGAAAACTCAGCGAGGAAGGAAAACAATACTGCCGCCGCACCCGTGATCCCGGCTTATCGCCCATGTTGTTGTAATAAAAAGTTTCATCCCGCCTTTAAGTAGTCTTTGATTATATTCATGGTAGTCAAACCCTACCTATACATAGGTACCTGTCCTGCAAGTAAGATATCTAATATATATATCGTATATATATTAGATATCTTACTAGCAGATATACCTATAGTAAGATGATAGTGTCCTACTTTTGACCTAGCAATAGAGTTTATAGAATTTAGTGATTTTTGAAGACATTTATCTACTAGCTGTGACATCCGCAACTTTGTTTGCGTTGCGATTTTGCAAAATTCCTCACTTAGTAGGTACTCACTTTCAGCTGTTGAACATACTCTCCAAACAAGGTTCAGTGGTTTGTTAATCAGTCAGTCAGTCAGTCAGCAGGACCAAGCCTTTTTATATATATAGATAAAAAAAAAATATTTAGTTATAAAGCACCACCGCCGTACAATTCAACGTTACTAACCTACGCTAAATAACGGAATGCTTTAGCTGTAACAACCATATAAATCCATCTACCAAAAAAAATCATTGGGTAGTTGATAAATAGGTTTTTTGACAACTAGGCATTATTCTAAAAACACATCGACCAGTATGGGAACTTACGTCGTCGAAGCAAAAACATTACGGCAAACCACGCGACTCTACATCCAATCTCAACAAAGCGTTTCAACGTTATCAAATAAATCCCATGCATTGTACTTAAATCGTATAAAGATAGGATGTCCCAACCAGTCGGTAGGTGTTATAGGGATAGCTTTAGGAAGTGTTTGCCTTAGCTTATTGAGTGCAAACAGCGAGCGCGCCCGGGACGCGCAAACAGTGCTATCCTCCGCAACCGCGACTTTGCACAGCGAAATTACTAAACTACGGATAAAGGACTATTCTTTTGTTGGCTTATCTGTGTCAACTGACGCAATCCTTTCTAAGAACGATTAAATAAGCGCTGTCTCTTGGTCTCAAGATATGTATGTTCCGATCTTGTAGCATCTATGCAAGTGTTTATAAGAAAATGTTTGCAGTGCCCTGACAAGGTCATGTACACCGCTAGCTACCATACTAGGACCTAAGCTAATAAGACGATCTTACATGTAAGCAAATTAAATAAACAATAAACAAAATATATCTCGTTTGAATTGACTATAGCCAATAAACACTGAAATTTCGTTTCCAGACATCGTTATTCTGTGTTTATGTGACTTCCAGGAGATATATTCGCGATCTTCATAGTTCTTCGAGATCTCAACAGAGCATCTGAGCGCGGCCTGTACGGTTCTATGAGACCACTACTTGCCTCTACGCAGCATCTTCGCACCTTCACGACACCTCAAACAGCATTTGAGGCTTTTACAAATTACTCTTCATATAGCATCTACGTTTATGTTCCGGTATGAAGGGTCACTAGACTTAGCGTGTTTCGTTCGAACATATAATACTTAGCCCGACAAGCTTAGGTTGATTTCATTTGCATGTAAAAAACAAATGGCCTACATTACAATACTCAGCTATTTAGGTCGATAAGTATGAGCACGTTTGAATTAATTTATGTAGCAAAGCAAATGATTACCATATTTCCAACTGACTTCAATAATCAGGAGGTACTTACTCAATTCAATTGTATTTTGAGCCACGAAATCACTCGCAGTTGTTCAATCTTTGAACACGAATAAAACATCAAATAAATGTTTAAGCGAAGTTCAAGCAGCATTCATACAGGTGCCATGTATTTGAAGGCTTTTATTGATTACCATGACGAAGCTTTTCGAACTGGTTATTCACAAGTGAACACAGTTTTGCCATAGTGCTATGACATGAAGGGGCACAGGATGTCAGGTGGGCAAATTACAGGAATATGGCGGATAATCGTACTTACTTTGCAATTAGCATAGAATGTAAAAAGTGCGTTGCATCGTGCCTTGGACATGAAGCTATCATTAACACAGATGTGAGAGGCATTTTAATTCACACTTTCTTACCGGTATCTTGTATCTCATGAGAAAGAATAACTAAACTAACTGCTACCCACAATCCACACATGGACACCCAGAAAACATAACACACTTTCGACGCTGTAAGGAAAAAACTGCCTCTTATTTCAGGTTTGAAAAGTGTCTTGAACATTATACACGAAGGTGTAAGAACCTATTTCATATTCAATCTACAAACAAATCTTGCTAGATTCGTTTCAGAATGGTAAACGACTGTTAGTTCACGGTCTTCACTTCCGTATTCACAGGTATTAACCGTCATTTCTTGGTTGGATCAAATTCTACCGTTGCTAAACACCACTCACGAAGTGTACGATTGTGGAAGTAGATAAAAAAATTATACGCTCGTCCGGTGAGTGCGCGACAAGTGCTCAAACGGGCATCGAACCAAGCTTGCCCAGCAGGTTTCGCCTGTCCACAAGCTCTACCTTGAAGAATACTTCTTGAATAATACTTCTTGGGTACATGATATCAATTTACTCACAAAACGAAATGATCTGCAAATTCTACAATTCGTAGCAAAAGCCTAAGGCAATTGTTGCGTGAAATCGTGAATTACCACAGAACTGCATAACTATCGGTGTCAGCATAGTCGCATTGCACCAACAGTGACTAAAATGGTTCTTGAAAAATATATTAGGTTTTGTAGTTTGTAGTTTTCAAAGTTCTTCCGACAGAGCTAATTAATCACGGGTAAGTATGAGGAAGTTCCGTGCATGCGAGTTTCGAACTCGTACGTGTTTTCTCCTATGAGTGGAAAAGTCTCACCTAACTCATAAAGGTTTTATAGTTTGTGGCTGGTAAGTAGTTTCAGAGTAGCCGGAGCCGGCAGCGGCAGTTCGGCTCGCATCCATATCTTCGCATCGACTGCAATTATGTAACGGACACGACGCCGACGCTCGGACAAGCTTCTGCTTTTAGATAAGTAATTAAAAGTTTTTAGAGCGCCATTACTTAAAATGGTCGGGGAATGGGATGACGGGATAGCTTTTTCTTTGAATAAATCTAAGAAACAGCAACGATGAGACTGCTCCCATAACGAGTGGTTGACTTTACATAAAAAACAAAACGACTTAGGTATATGATAGTATATTATGAGTTACCTTATTTTTTTTTGTTTAAAGCGTTATTATGTCCTACTAAAACCAGCATCACAACATTATTCACAGCATGGATAGAAAAGATAACACTAAACTAAACATCGTTTTTCGCAAAGATTGTTCTGACACGTGTACGAGCTCTGAGAGGCGAGAACATCCATTTGTAAGCACCAAGTGTTTACAGAAGAGTCGGTGTGGCATCACTAATGAGGGAATCGGTGAAAGTGCTCGAGAGGGGAGCCGCCGCAGAAGCCGCAACCTTGCATACTCACTCACCTTTGAGCACCTCCCCAACCCCTTGTTATTTAGAATATGTTTATGTTTACTGCTGCCATCCACCTCGCTCGACTAATTTGTGCCGGTATGATGCCAATAGGTGTTAACGATACGCCAATTGTTCCAGCAAATTGGAATTCATTTTCCAATATAACCTGTTCAATTTAAACAAACATTAATGCTTCGGTAATTTGTTCGGTGTCACGTTTTACGATAAAAATATGCTACACTACAATTGCTATATAGCAATTCCATATAAAGCACCTAGTAATAGCTTTTATTTGTATATTTATTAGAACATGCAATTACTTAGCAGTGAGTGAACAAAGCATTAGAGACGCATGAGGATTGAGGTCATAAGGCGTGGCTGTCGCTTCCACATGCGAACATTCGTTATAATCTATCGGCAGTCCGGAGCAGCCTTTTCACGGTACTTGCGTGTATCAAAATGTAAATTTTCTCGACCACTCAGTCTGAAAACCTATGTTTAAGTAATCTGTATTTTTCCGTGTTCCAAAACAATTAAGTCATAGGTAAGGGACATTAATTGAGCTAGAAAATGGGTTTATTGTAACTTTACCTAGCAAGTGGTCGTGCTCAACAAAGTAACAAGGTACAATATTACCATTTGGATACTATTTATTAAAGTGGTTTAAAAGCGCGTTTATGTCTTTTGTTAGAAAAAAAATTATAAATATTTGTCATCATCGAAAAAATATCATTATATTCACTCATTTTCCAAGTATCAGCATTATTAGGTTCCACGTTTCAGGGAAGTCCAGATAAGTCACAAAAATGCAATTCAGTCAACGTTTTGTTATTATATTCCCTCGTGAGTGCATTCTTGACCCTCCTACGTCCTGCGCCATTCAACATTAAAAAGTAGAGTCTAATTGAAGAACCTAACACCCACACACCTGCCCGCGGCATGGCGCAAAGAAATGCAGCGTTATAACTACATTTTTTCCAATGAGAGGACCGTAGTGCATGCATCGTTGTCACACGGAAATTGATGACATGTGTGAAGTCCCACACGACACGGTCATTTAACTAAGCACGCAACTTAATGAATTTAAGCACGATGGGGAAGGTAGGCCCAAGGGCATCGATACTGTGGCACTTACTAAGGGTACACTATGTATGGCTTGGTTTGTCAATGAATATTCCCCATAAATCGTGCGTAGCGAGACACTCCATTCTGCTTCCTAAATCAATAATGAACAGAATCGTATGTAAATTGTATTCGTAAACAAGAAAATGAGGAGGAAATAATATAGTCGTAGTTTATTTGAACTTCTCACGAGAAATCTGTGAAATGGACTTGGAGAAAAAAGTGTTTGTGTTGTGAAGTTTTATTTATGAGGGGCATTCTTCTAAGGTGAATTCATTGACACTTTTCTAGAGTCAGGTAGAAAAGATAGGGTGTAATTTTGTACAGTTTTTTTCATTAGATTTTGGACCACCACCTACAGTGTGACACATCCTTTGTTGCGTGTTTTTGCTGTAGGTGATTTTAACTTCCATACAACAAAATAATTCCATACAACGAACAAAGCGTGAGATTCAACTTCTTTACATCAGTCAAATTGGAAGGTATGCAAATACACGCAATACAATCAAACAATACAAAGAGGTCAAATACACATTATCAAAGTCAGGGGATGGGGCAATGAACTGAGGTTATGGGGGAGCAAAAATCAATGAACATTTAACAGCTAGCTAGAGCAACAAAATTTACCCATTTCAATCACGAATAAAGAAGAGTGTAGGCGCTGCATGCATAGTAAAAAGTGCTGGTGGTTCCAAAACGTTACTTTACATAGTTTTTTATGTGAACTTTTATCATACAAAACAAGTATATTGTAGGAGCTTTTTACCTGACTGCAAAGAAAGATGGTTATCCTTAGATGAAGCCACACTGCTTTGTTGCGTTGCGTTGCGTTACAGTTTTGTACTGGCATTTGGCACTGAATGCATCTTAATCTAGCGCTGCGACGCAAGGTCCAGTACAAAACGCAACGCAACGGAGTGTGTTCGCTTTTACTTGGCACACTACAATTTAAAAGATACATATGTTTATGACGCGTTTTCGGTCAATTTCTCATAGTAGACTTAGTAAGAAGTAACACTTTAAATACAATACTCAGTGTGTACGTACACTTGTAATCATCATCATTATAGCCAGGAAGGACCCACTTCTAGCATCTTTTAGCCAGCCTCCACAATCTTGTGCATCTCTCATCCATGTTATGTAATAGTACACTTAAATCTGAGTTGGTGGACACCTCGCTGGGTTAAACTGCGACTCAGCCCGGGGCCATGGGAAATTCAGCCAACCCTTAACTTTACGACGCGTCGTCTCTACATGCTTGGCTCGGCAGTTCAGTCGTCCATAACAAACATTGCAAAATTAACTTCCTGAGTCATGGAGGTACTGAAACCCTTTGCTTCTGTTTTATTTGTAAGTTATTTTTATTGTTATTTAAGTCCTCTGTTATTCTGGCAAGTAGGTGCTCGCTATGTCCATCTCCGTAAAAGCAAACCCGTAGCGAACTGTCGATATAATTCAAATAAAAATGAATAATGTCCGAATTATTAGAATTAGCATCGATATTGATCTTAATAGCGTTGCCAGCTTTTTGATTAAGTAATAGGTATACTATGCCTGTAACCTAAATTAATTTTATGTATTGAACAGATAGATTATGTATCTAATAATAATAATTATTATAAGAAAATTTACAATGTTAATGTGAATATATTATAATACTTATATTATTATTATTATTATATTCTTTATTGCACAAAATACAAGATAAGATGTACAAAAGGTGGGCTTGATGCTAAAGCATTTTCTACCGGCCAACCTTATAGGTATTGAAAAATGTTGGCGTGCTAACTTATATATAACATAAACAAATACTTATATAAAAAATTAAAGACTAATCAAAAGTTACACATATTAAACGAAAGCAGTAGGAGAGAAAAGTTTATCAGCTGATGAAAATCTAAAATAGCTCCTTACAATAAATAAATAAATAATAATATAAAATAAAGATGAAATAGGTATATAGAATTATATATCAGTAACATAATATCTTAGGCCGGGTAGGAATTAATAACAAATGATTTTTAAAAAGGAGGAAAGATACCATAATATAGATATATTCACATTAACATTGTAAATTTACTTTTTTTTTATTTAATAGGTTATTGTACCAGTTAGCCTGTTTTACTTTTATTTTAGAAAAGTACTGGGGCTTATTTAAACTAATAATGAAAATTAAAGTAGGTACGTGTGTACTGGTACGTTGATAAAATATTTTTGATTATTTTTAATCTAGTTTCTGCAGTTCTAGATTGAAAATAGAAATATCCCAAGTACGATATCTTTTGTCTTTAGTTAAAAACATGAACATTATGTAAGCTTGTTTTCAACTTCTTTCAAAAGACGCTATAATTTCGAAACTTTGATAAGGTAGATATTTAAAAATAATATTGAATAATATAGTTGTATAGATACAGAAACTGTTAAAGTCCATGAGTCGTACATACTTATATGCACCAACTAATACAAGTTATGTGTGTCAAGAGCATCACAGACGACACGCCTGCGCAGACGCAGGTGACAGGTGTCTATTAGGTACATGTCGGAAAATGTCATAAAAATAAAACCAATATTATAAATATAATGATATTTGATTCCATAATTAATTGCTGGGAAGTACCGTTGAATATTCAAGTAGGCACATAAACAGTAACCGGTAAACAAAAGATATGATGATACCATTTTCTTCCACAGTTTCTTAAACTTTTTATAAACTATGTGAGGTATGCAACGAAAATTGGTTACCCTTTTAATAATTTTATTGAGTTGGCGGTGGCGCAGAGAGACGTCGTGGTCCAAAATCACAACTACAGAGGCAGTAAGACCAAAAATGTATAACACGCTTTGTTTTTTTTTTTACTTTTTACCGAACCGAGTAGGCATTATTTAATGGTCAGCGCCGACGGACGAAGGGGTTCATTGTAAGTACTATAATACTGTACCGGTGGTATCTTTTGATATTAACTCTACCCTATACTACTATACCTTACTAGAAACCTACCGAAGTAGTTTATTAAGGGTAGGATATAGGTAGGTATATTACATAATATAAGTAGGTTTAAAAACTCATTGTAGACGCTATGACTAAAATGGTTAAATAACATTAATACTCTACCCAATAGAGTTATGTCTGAGTATAAATTTGTTGATTAGAGGTGATTAGAGGTAAGTATGTGATGACATGACTGACTGGCAGACAACGCACACGCCGAACCACTGAACGACTTAAAATTTGGAGGGTGTGTTTGGCAAGAGCTGAAAGTGCTTGGGTACTAAGAAAGGCTTTTTTTAAATGCTGCATGAGCTAGTATTAGATAGTGTAGAGGTAAACTCAACAAAGTTATTAGATAAAACTATAATGGTTTTAACTCTATCCGATAGTTCTGTCAAGGTACATACATATATTATGAATTTGTTGACTCTACTGTATAAATAAATTCCTCAAGTTACAGTTGTAAGCGCTCGGGTAATACGAAACAATGTAACAATCCGTATTCGGTTCTCAGTCGCTTAGCCGTGAGAAATCGAGGGCGAAGCGAAGCTCCAATCTCCTTGAGATGGAGCCGTTGCGCTGTCGACCGAAAAGAAAGTGATCTATCTTACTTAATCCACAGTACCTGCTCTTATTCTGCTAACATGGTGGCTTCGTATACTTATGTTACAACGTGTCGGTACGCAATTATTTTTTTTTAAGTTATGTCACAAAAATGTGCTCTACAATTAAGTATTTACTCAACAAGAGCGAGTTTTCATTAAGTAATAGGTGCTGCCCGTGGCTTCGTCCGCGTGGTATCGGGATAAAAAGTTACCCATGAGTTTTTTCAGCCTTTAAACTTACCAAATTTCAGTTATATCGGTTTAGTATTTTTGCCGTGATTGAGGAACAAACATCAATATATCTCTCCTCTCAAAGTTTTGCATTTAAAACATTGGTAGGAGAGAGTAATAATTGACAGTGGAAGGATTTTATTTCTCCAGTAATAGTTACAAAGTAGTCCTAAAAGTTCACACCGAGTAAATAGAAGGTATCTTATTGGTATTTCACCTTCGTACCATAACTATATGCCATGCCATGGCTTAACATTTCTGGTTTATAGTATGGAGAAAAAACCCGCACTTCGAGATATTATTACCAGCTACACCAGATATTTTCGGAGAGGCGAAGACGAAGCTTTAACGGGTTGTAAAGTTAATGAGTTTTGGGAGTAAGCTAAGTAATTATTTTGCCGTAATAGACATTAATTATTACTTACCTAGTTACCTACCAACTTGCTTATATAATATTGTAGGTATTAACCAATTTTTGAAGGGTTTTCGTAAAGTTCGAGTAGAGTAGGTCTGATCCATATTTCTAGGTACGCACCTTATTGTATGGACCGTGTCCGGTTGATCCTTATTTCTGAATACGTTCCCGGGCCCGCAGTAGTTAAAATTGCCGCATTCCACTGAAGACGGGCGTGAGATCGGCGCAGCTTCACAGGACCGGTCGGCAGACGCCTCGGGACCTTTTCGAGTTTTATCACAGAAACTAGTGCTACAACACTAAGAGGCTAGTATCTGGGGTCGAAGTCATTGTTATTTCATAGAGTCGGATAGCGAGCGATGCGGTAAGCGAGGCGGTCAACGGCGCAGGTACGACGGTCTCGCGCGGGGACGCACACGGGACTGGAGCGCGCGCGCCATACCAATATCAGCGCCGCCCTCCGCCGCCGCCGCCGCGCAAGCGCCCCGCGCTACCGGACCGGACACCCTCGAACCGAAGCCCCGGAGCTTCGTTCTCACACATCAACTCACACAATAAACGCTCGATGCAGTCCAGTTATTTAAATTCGAAACCCTATTAGTACACAGCGGATATTTGGCATCCGAACTGCATGATATGATTTCGCGATATCATATTTAGGTAATGAGGGTGTGAGTGTGACCTAGTTCTTGTTTCGAACTAATATTTAATGGGTGGGAGTGGCACCGAAATGAAACAATATTTTTTGTACTTATAAAATCCTTTACGTACAAAGATGCCTTAGTGCATGTAGATTATGAAAGTAGGTAAAGCCCCGGCCGGGAGCCGATAACTTTTATTGTTCGCGCTTGCGATGAGTTACGTTGGCAAATTTTACGAGACTTCCATCTATTCATTTCATAGTGATTCAGCGACCCGCTTTCAGCAAATGGAATTCTAAGGATCATCCCTGGATTCAAATTTTATAGTCAAAGATGATTTAAATAGGTACCAAACTTCTGTCTTTAATGACGAATAAAAACACATCAGAAGTGTACTATCTAATACTTACTTACTATCAATACATATAAAAGGTACGAAGTCTTGATTGACTGACTGACAGACTAAGCACAGGCCAAACCACTGGACGCAGAGAATTGAAATTTCGTAGCGTATGTTCGTCAAGAAGTGGAGGCGCAAGAAGTTGCGAGTATTGGATATAAAAGGGATAAGATAGATGATCGAATATTCATTATTAGAACATTTTTTTTTCTCTCCACAATAATATAAAAAGTAGCTCTACTTCTTCAACACATAATAAACCTACCTACATTAATTGCAGACTGTTGATTGATTTGAAGCAACTCCATCAAGATTTATTTATTACCTGCCGCTTGTACGCAAAAAGTAGGTACTACATTGTATATTTGCTCTCCAACATAATTTTGTACATACCTACTCTACTTTTGTAGAGTTTTTGATCGACAGTTAGAGTATCACACTACAAGTAACGACATCTATCCAACAATACCAAAGCTAAAATCTTGGTTTATTTATATATTTCAGAGGAAGCTCTTTAGCGCTATCTGTTGGCGAATAGCATCGAAACATTTTAAAATTCGGAATGTTGCCAGAAATTATAAGTTTTTCTTTCATTATTACTGAATCAGTTTGAATTATTTTATTTGACATTTATCAGCTGTTTATTTTAGTTGTTGTGATTCTTTGCGTGATCAATTTATTTTGCGAGTAAAATCATTTGAAATATAAACAAGCTCTTTTAAATTCACATAATCATGTCTAAGCAAAGTGTTATGTTTCACCCCATTATAAGTTCAATACAAAGAATAGCGCTCTATGAAACTAAAGCGGTAAGTTACCAACAGTCCCCGCAGTTCGAATATCCTATCTGTCTGTGACAAGGCAAGACACTTTTTAGAGTATATTTACCATATAAGTAGCCCCTAAACTTTCTTAGAATATAATATACCATAACGTCACTGCTCGGAAGATATGTTTTTCTGTTCTCACAATTGAACCAAATGCATTTTGAAGAAGTCTTCTCCGGTTGTTACTATAGTTGTTTAGCCAGGTCGGTAGCTTTCACCCTTCACTCCGTTAAAAAAATCTGGCACCAGCATCAGCCACTGGTTAATAAAAACCAATAAGTTACTGTATTTTCAGTTTTTGTATTAAATCAGCTCCTAAAACACCCAGGTTTGCTTTCAAATTCTGAAGATAAACAGGACAGACTGCCGAGAGTTTATATGTTTACATTATGTTACTTTATTTCCAGTTTTTTTATTTAATTGGATCCAACAACACCGAGAGCCGCTTTCGGGTCCTGAAGATAGACAGAGCAGACCGTCGAGAGCTAATATTAGTTGATGATAAAGTGGAGTACAATAAGCAAGAGATCCATCAGCTCTTGAATATGCTGGGCTTTGGGAACAGAAGTGGACGGGCCCCGGGATTCAACAAGCTGGTATCTGCTTTTGGAATTGTAGGTAATATATTATACCTATATTTCACCCATATTAAAACTATTAGCTCTTTTTAAAACAACTTTAATATAACTAAGGAGGCCCACTTGATGTTGTTATTAGAATGTAATGGATATTTATATAATGCTCACCTTATCTGTTATTGCCCCGACATTTCGGCTGTACAACAGCCATGTTCATTGTTCAGGGATTGACTGTCACCTTGATGTCAATTAAATGTCAATCTGTATGTCTACTTGTGATTTTAAGTAAGGTAAGGGGAGTTTTGGCAGGAACATGAAAAATGGCACATTGGCGGCATTAAATTAATTGACAAAACTTGTATAACTTTGAGTGTTTAAGTGTAAAAACGGTGGTTTTTTATCCATTAAGTGCTCGTGAACGTGTATGAGTGTTGGTGAATAGTGTAATGCTGTAAAACGTGACTTTTAGTGTTGCCTCCAAAACTCCATAGAAGCCTCTAGTAACGTCGCAACTACCACTACTTTACAGGGGCATGACTTGACTTATCGACTCTGACTTATGACAAAATAATCTCTCCAATTACTTGACACTGGCTATATACCTTTGATGTGAAGCCAAAACCGAAGAACTTAGGTTCTTCGAAAGAAAAAAAAAAAAAAAAAGTAAGGTAAGGTAAGATCAAAGTAAGTAAGTAACAAAATACTGTTTTTAGGTTTTATCAGATTTCTTGAAGGGTACTACATAATCCTGGTCAGAAAGCGGAGGAAGATAGCTGCCATTGGCTCACATTCCATTTACAAAATAGAAGACACTGCCACCATTTACATACCAAATGAGAGCAGTAAGCCCCAACATCCCGATGAACAGAGATATCTCAAAATGTTTCTAGCCATAGATCTATCTACCAACTTCTACTATAGCTATAGTTATGATATCACACATACTTTGCAAATGAACATGGCACCTCCTAGAAAACTAGCTCCAGCCTTGTTTCCCAAGCCAGTTACTGCCGCTGTTTATCAGTCCAACTTGAATTTATCTGATAAAGAATGCACCTGTAAACACGCTGATGATGATGATGAAGATTTATTTGAAACTTGGAAGAGTCAGTTAATGCAAAGACAGGAGAAAACTGGGTAAGCTAACTAGAATAGTTAAAGTATTCAATTATAATAATAAATATTATGGACACTTCACACAACGCCATCTAGCCTCAAACTAAGCGGAGCGTGTACTATGGGAACCGGATGGCTCTAATTCTAATTCTAATTTGGGTAAGGGGTTGCAAGTGGTCTGCACTGACGTCCCGCTGTGGGGTGTATTCTGCATTGACCCCATTTTTGTACTAACTATACCCCAGCCAGCCCAGCTCCCCAAAATAGCGGAGCAGGACCCTGGGTTGATGGATGGTGTGTTCCAGTTTCCCGGTAGGGTCATCCGGACCCGTATCCAGGATTTTCCTCAGCCCAGTCTTCTTTCTGACCTCTTCTGTAGCTGTGCAGTGCACAACCAACCGGATGGCTCATAGAATACTTATTTTTTTTTTTTTAAATACATACACAGAATACATAGAAAACACCCAGATTCAGAAATAACACCAATGTTCATCATACAAATGTTTGTCCTGAAGCAGGAATCAAACCCGCTACACCGGGCGTGGTAGTCCAACTCACTTGCCATTCGACCATCTGTGTGTTTAGTCGTTATTCATCAATATATAAAAGGTTTGGACCTGAATGACTGACAACGCTCATGCCAAAGTATAGGACGTTATGTTACAGACTGAGAGTATGTTTCGCAACGCAACGAAGTTGCGGAGTCTACGAAGTCTACTAACGAAACTAGTTTTTCTGTAATTTACAGATGTTAGTTACTGGTATACAAAACTTGAACAAATACCAAGGCTTTACAGCTGATTGATTTTTAATACTTAAATTAAGATTAAATATAAACTACACCTCCATGTTTCATAGCATTATTCACTTATCTGTAATGTGTGTTGGATGCAGACATAAAACAGACATCAATAAAAACCACCCATTATGACCAACTCATGTTTGCTATCTAAATACCTAATTATAATAAAAAAATACGATTTACATCTCAATTCAACTAAGCAATGTTTCTATTTCAGTCAAAAACAAAGATTAGACTTCGGCGTGAGATCAGTGCCGGAATGGCGGTTTGTGTGGAACAGCCACCTTCTATCGCCAGTCCACGCTCACTTACACCCAGATTGGATCCTATACATAGTCCACGGGTTCATAGAACAAAGCAACTTGAACATATTCGGCCGGCCTATCTACCTCACGCTTATCGCTAGAAGGAGCAACAGATACGCCGGCACTCGGTTCTTGAAGAGAGGCGCTAATATGCACGGCGATGTAGCTAACGAAGTGGAGACTGAACAGATTGTGCATGACTCTATGGTGTCTTCGTTTGCTGCTGGCAGGTAATTCCTAATGTTTAAACTGTGTTATAAAATGTATGATCTGGTAAACTTGCACAAGCTACTTCTATAATACACAATGTTCTGAATACATTGCGTGTCTAAAAAAGCATCGTGTGGCCCTAGATAGGCTCTCCACACACTAAGGGAAGAATCGTAACAGAAAATCCTGTCTGAAATCTATTTTTTTTTATGTAAACATGGGACGAGACGAGCTAAGCGCTCTCTGATGATAAGAGATCACGCCTGCTCATGACCAGAACAGAACTACACAGGAGTTTGATTCACATTACCCAGTGTAACACTGCTAAAGTGCGCGTCCACATTGAGACATTTTGATTGTCACTCGCGAAAGCCCAGTAACCCTAGTAACAGCGCCCTTCTAACCGGAACACAGTAAAGTTTAAATTACTGCTTTGTGGTGGAACATCTAACACTGTGTTGATACCCAGCTAGGCGACATCCTGCAATCCAGTAACCTGGACGCCTACCAACAGTAAAAAAACACATCACATTATGTAAAATCAGAAAACTAACCGGTATTTACTAAGTATCTACTTGTATTTCAGGTTCAGCTCGTTCGTGCAAATGAGAGGTTCAATACCGAGCTACTGGTCTCAAGACGTATCCAAGATGGTGCCCAAACCAGCAATAGCGATCGACCTAAGCGACCCGTTCGCTGAAATACCTGCAAAACACTTGAACAATCTAATGCTAAGATACGGGTCGCCGATAATGTTTCTCAATCTGGTCAAGAAACGGGAGAAAAGGAAGCACGAATCTCTACTGACTGATGTGATCAGTAATTCTATCAAGTATTTGAACCAGTTCCTACCTCCGGAACACGCAGTACAATATTACCATTTGGATATGGCAAGAATGAATAAGGGTGCTGATGCCAAGGTTTTGGACAAGTAAGTATAACATACCTAATTATTAATGTTTTTTTTTTAATCCGTTTCCCATTGAAGTTTTCTCTTTTCAACCGACTTCAAAAAGGAGAAGGTTCTCAATTTGTTTGTTTTTTTTTAAATATTTTTTACTTCAGAACTTTGTCACATATCAACCGATTTGGTTTTTTTTTTGTGAACGTCTTAATTTTAGTTTTTAATTTTTATCAAATAACGTATTTAAGGGTACTCCTCAAATCCGAATTCCATACAAAATGTTTCGGACAAATACTCAAAAAGAACGCCGTATTATAGTAATTTCTTCACACTATTCATTTCGTCCATGTTTTTTGACTTCGTCAACAAAAAAAATGAAGGGTTTCATACTTTAATTTAGATTTTATTCGTGTTTTTAAGTTAGTAGGGTTAATTTTAAAACACGTATAAAATCTAAATTAAAGTATGAAACCTTTCACTTTTTTTGCTGACGAAATTAAAAACATGGACGAAACGAATAGTGTGAAGAAACAACTATAATACGGCGTGCTTTTTGAGTATTTGTCCGAAACATTTTGTATGGAATTCGGATTTGAGGATTCCCCTTAAATCTAAATAACTGAAACAAATATGTCGTTGAAGAAAACGAAATTAAAACCTTGATTATTTATTTATATATACCTATCCCCGGTAGCATATTAAGTCGGCATATAGCCAGCCATGATAGATAGTCCTTGAAGACGCCTCACCATTTCTGTATTTACCCGGTTATTGTGCTTCTGTTGGCTTTACAATAAAACCCTTTGTAAAATGCTTTAGCAAGTAAACATTTATCTGATGCTCGTTGCAACATCTTAATTTATCCAGCGATTGAGATTTAATTTACTTTGCAGACAGGGTATGTTTCATACCAGTTACATTTTATATACCTACTATAAGATGTACAGCGTTTGAGCGTTTTTTCAGTCTCTAATGATTTACAGATTATCAGCAACGGCCCGCGCAGTAATCAGAAAAACTGGTATATTCCTGAGCTCGCGGGGGTACGGGTGCGGCGCGGGGGAGGAGAGTGGTGCTCCGGGGCACCAGGGCGGGCGGCTGCAGACCGGGCTGGTGCGCGTCAACTGTGTGGACTGCCTCGACCGCACCAACACGGCGCAGTTCGCGATCGGCAAGCGGGTGTTAGCGCACCAGGTAACTGTGCAACACGGGTATTAGTGTACAAAACCCTTGATTCCGCTCTTATACCCGAAGAGCTCAGGTACGGGGTGCGTTTCCATTGACTCGGCGCTGCTGGGCGGAGTGGAAAAGAGCGGATCGTGAATTGGCCAATCACAGTGCTTGAAGTTGAAGTCCCATAGGCTTGCATCACCGCCGAATATCTTGCGGCTCAATCGGTTTCGTACTTTGATAATGCGACTTTTTTACCGACATCCAAAAAAGGAGGAGGTTCTCAATTCAAATGTTGGTTTAAAAAAAAACCTGATTGAGAATCTCCTCTTTTTTATTAAGTCGGTTGAAAAATAATAACTGGGATTGGAAGTGAGTGTATCCGAGTTATATGAAAGTAGTATTCGAACGTATAAGTGAGGTGTACGGGGAATGTGAACGGACGGATGTAACGAGTGAATGATAGAGAAGAAAGGCGAGAGTCGGGTTATGGTAATACTTTGTGATAAATGACGTGTGGTTTATCTTGTTGGAAAAATACTTATAAAAAATTAATTGGCATTAGAAAGATTTTTTATTTCCGAATCCCACATAACTAATGTTCAAATCACTTGTTCACAGCTGTATGCACTCGGTCTGATCGGCAAGCCGCACATAGAGTTCGATTCGGACTGCGCGAGGCTATTGGAAGGGTTGTACGAAGATCACGGCGACACACTGGCGCTGCAGTATGGCGGATCGCAACTTGTTCACAGGTATTCAAATAAAAATACTAATTAATATAAGACTTAAATAAGCTGAAAGAAGTCAATAAGTACTTATACTTCTACATAAGCTGCCTGTCATAGATTGCCAGCTCATAAACTGCACCAAATCAGCTCATTCGGTTAAGTAGTTTTAACACATTGAGCAACAAATCCATCTCATATCTCACTCCATCAGGATCTGACCAGACACTAGTGTGGATCAGACAGAAAGTGGTCACGCGTGCGAGTGTTCCGCGCTAGCAGATTAGGTTTGTTGACCGAAGCAGTCGGAATGCATGCTCTGTGGAATGCGGGAAAGCTTGATCGCAAACCCGACATTCGCATATATAAATTAAAGTGGGATTTTAAATTTTAGATGAAAATAAAATCCCGTTACTTGCATTGTTCGGCCAATGCAGCAAAATTGCTATGCCATACGCATACAGGGAATAGGCGTATTTTATTATATAGTTAGGTATATATTAAAAAACCCACTACTTGTATACGTACTTGGCAATAAATAAATGAACTGAATACTAAAAAATATTTTACAGAATAAAAACGTATCGTAAAACAGCGCCTTGGTCATCCCACGGCAACGATATAATGCAGACCCTCAGTCGGTACTACTCCAACACGTTCTCGGACGCCGAGAAGCAGAATACCATGAACCTGTTCCTGGGGCTGTTCGTGCCAGACGCGCGGAGACCCGCCATCTGGGACTATCCCACGGATTACCATTTACACCATCCTGAGGCTTTCGTCTACATACCACATAGGAAGTGAGCAATACATTTTTTTTTATAACCTATATTGTGTCCGACTTTTGGGCAAAGATCTCCCCCATCTCCTTCCAATTTTTGCGGTCGCCAGCCGCCTCCTACCAATTTGCCTGGTAGGCATCGATATCGTCACGCCAGCAGCGTCTCTTAGGCCTGTTTCGGCGTCGTCACCCGTCTTTAGGCACCCACTTTAGCAAAACAATCAAAAATTAATTTATTTAGTAAAATAACAAAAAAAATCACTATTAACAATAAAAAAACATATGCTTAAAAATTACAAAAAGTTTGTTTACTTTTCTATCAAACAAGGAGTTCTCAAGTTCTCAATTCGGTTGTATTTTTTTTATGTTTGGTACCTCCGAACTTCGTCACTTATCCACCGATTTGGAAAATTATTTGCGACATAGTAGCGCTTCATTCTCATTAAAATGACATAAACACCAATGACTTTAAGCTGGTATAACTACTAGCAGTTTAACCCAATCTTTGACCTCACGCGCCTAAACACCTTAACCGATTTGGATCATCTTCACACTCAAAAAATATTTTGAACTTACCTACCCACCTGCCAAATTTCATGACAATCTGATGAACGGTTCGACAGTTATCGGTTGACAAACATACAAATATTATATATACCCATATATGTATGTACCTAACCTACATCTTCGAGAATCCAGCAAAAGGAGGGGTTATACGTCAGAATCTGCTAACATAATTTTCTGCCATATTTGACGGGGGACGAGGTAAACACGCATTGCACACGGACCTAACAAAAACTTATTCATGTAAACGCACACTATAATAATCTCGCACACTATCTTAAAATATGCACACAGCTATCACATACAGCGTATAGTTTTATTTTACGTGAATGGCCAAGAAGGTTATATGGCCAGCAGAGTTCGTCCTTCCTTTTGCTGGATTCTCGAAGACCTACCTACATACATTTTTCGACAGATCAAACGGTAAAATTCTAGTTATGTTATTATTATAAATCATATTGAGTGACATATTCATAGATCCCTAACAAAGTGGTGGGACGACGAAGTAATACGCCACTTGCCGATCGCGAGTCGTGAAATGCGCAAAATGTGCTGCGAGATCATCGGCATGCAGGACAGCGCGGGCGCGGTGGAGATGATCGACCCCTACCACGACTACAACCGCCCCTTCGAGTACACCTCCTTCCAGGACTGCTTCGAGTTCCAGGTGACTACTGCACTACTGTGGTACTAGCTCTGTAGCTGCTAAGTATCTTTATTTATTTATTTAACATAAGACTCGGTTACATTTTTTCTTATGCTGTAAAATCAATGGTTTGTGAGGTCGTTAATATTTAATCATCGATTTAAATTGTTAGATATGCCCTGATACTGAAAATCGGTATCCATTGGTTTTGAATTTGTGCATGCCGGCGGTCGTCTTGTGTGTTTATGTCCATTGATCTCTTATAAACCGTGTTATCAGTACACCTGCCTCATAAAAATTCAACACGGTTACGACGTCTAACTGTCTCTGTGTTCAGATGAGCACTGAGTCCAAATTAATGAGCTCACTAATTTCACGGTAGACACATTTCGGCGCGGTTACACTATGGCTGTGGTAAGGGCCTATCTAAATATTTAAATCTTTGGTTTTAATGTAGAATGGCGTTGTTTTTTAGATGTGCCACACGCGACGGGACCTGGCCCCTACGCTTACAGAGAACTACAGTCCATTCGTAGTGCGAGGCCGCACGCCCGGTCCCAAAGGCCCCGCCTCCAAGAACCCTGTCATCAGCGGCCGCTCCAGCACCACCTCCAACAACTCCAGCGAGTGAGTGCTTACAGTTGCCACGCTGGCAGTGACTATGTGCCACGTCACTGACAACTACAGTCCATTAGTATACGAAAAACTAGCTCTAGCTAAGCCCATGAAAGTATATTTAACACTGGAAAGAACGCGCCTTATAGCTATAGTAGACTGAATGACTGAAGACAAGTTACTCCATCTCGCTTTTTTTTCCAATTATGTCATTATGGATGGAAAGGTTGTCCAGAGATAGCAAGATGCGGATATGTTGTCTCGTTTTCAGTCTTTTGGAAGTGTTTTTCCAGTGGTTACTTCATGACAGGCAGCGCGCTAGAAGTTTTTAGATTGTTATTTTTTTTAATATTGTTTTGTGATAACAATTTCTAGTTTTCTTACAAGGATGGAGGAGGATATTTTCATTTTGTTAGAAAACCTTGATGACCGATTAATTTTATAGGTACCTACATAGGTTTTCTGTAAGAAACCTACATAGGTTTTCTGTAAGAAACCTACATAGGTTTTCTGTAAGAAACCTACATAGGTTTTCTGTAAGAAATCGTAATTAACGATAAGACCACCTTTTGGTAAAACCCAAGTTGTACATTGTTACGTGTTCTACAATAAATAATTTAACGAGTGAGCCTTATCTTTATTTACATTCTATAATCGGAAAAAAAATAATCTTAATCGATTTTTCAGTTCTAACAGCGACTCGTCAAGTGACGATGACCTGACGACTTCGACTCCAAGTTCGCGCTTGATCCCGTCACCGCTTACACAAGTCGCCAAGATACTCGAGTCTCAGGTACATATTCAGTGTTCACTGTTTATCAAGCATGGTTTACCTCTACGGTAAATTAAGTAAATTAGCCATAAAAATTAAATGCACCTGTCTCCTGTAATAAAGACAAGATCTAAATGTAGTCACATTTTGATAATCTCCAAAAAAAAGCACTGCCATATATTTCAGGTTTCTTCTGAATTCAATGTTTAAGTGGGTAAAAAGAAGGATTGAAAATGTACGTTTAACGTTGCTTGGCATAGGAAAATCAAAAATGATGTACCGCCCGATGGTCCTGCCTCTGGTGGATTTTTTTGGAACCTTCAGAGGAAAATGGATAATTAGATGTTTTCTTTTGCCTAAATTAAAAACTTCATTTCTATCTTCAATTTGGATAAGAAATTACAGTGGAAATGTTATAATGTTAAGTGTTAAAGAATATTCTGCTTCTTCTTCTTTTCGTGTCACGTTCAAGTTCTTTTGAACCAGGGTGGTGAAAGGATTTCAAGTGCGCCTCAAAGAGGCTCCTTTCGTTAACGAACTTTTAAGGTTCTACGACATGCCGGTTTCCTCACGTATTTTATTATATTGATATTCTGCTGATCAATAGATAAATAACGTTCAATGTTTTCTCCATATTTGTTTCTGTCAGGAAGTGGACGAGCCGCCTCCTTTCAAAGCAGTCAAGCGATCTAACCGCGTGCTTCTCAACGAACCTAGCAAAAGAGATGTCGTCTTGTAAGTACGGTTTTACCTGGTAACAGTTTTTTTTAATGTAAACAAGTGGCGAGACGAGCTAGGCGTTCTCCTGATGTTAATAGATCACGACTGACCATGACTAGAACAGTGCTACACGGGACTTTGATTCATAAATGCCAGTACAGCACTGCTATAGCGCTGATCTCCTTTTAAATATTTTGATGGTCAGTCTCTAAAGCCCAGTAATTTCACTAGCTACAGTGCCCTACAAACCGGAACACAGTAATGCTGACTCATGACTGCTTTGCGGCAGTTGCGCGTTATAAGAAGTCCTATGTTCATTTCATTGTTCACAGGTACAAACGGTACGTGAATTTCGAGCGCAGATCGAACCCGCGTTACAACCCAGACATTCACATCGTGATGACAGTGAGCAGCGCTCTCACCATCGACAGTTCAGTAGATGTCATCCCTCCCACGGTCACCCGCGCCTCCAGGGAGATATACCACGACTATGTGCAACGGAGCACAGGCCGGGTGCCAGTGCCCAGCGCGTCTCTAGCGATATACAGCAAATATGTTTCTTGTAACATGTAACTTACTATGTTAAACTTACACTCACTAGTTTATTTATACCCTATTAATAATTACTTTTTTTATTTGAAAAGTGTTTGACCACTAATTCACCTGATCGTACTTTAACTAACCCACTATTGCTACCTGACCTGTCTCGATTACCCCCGAAAAAGGGAAAGAAGGAAGATTCTAAATGGAAAGAAGGGTTAAAAGTACCGTTTGCCACCGGATCTCAACATTCAATCAAACAAGTACCTATATTCTGTGTCAACAAATTGGTCATCAACGCTTCGATCTTGTGGGAAGCGTGGTAAGGGTCGAGGTACCTCTTCACTGGCTTCAACTTCGGGAGCTACTACTCCCGAGTCTCTGGGCTTTGCTCTTCTTGCCTTCTAATGGCTTTGTGGAGCATTACGATTTGTGGGTTATTAGCCCACTACGTTTGGATTGGTGTTCAGAGATTCTGTTGCTGTTGGGCAGGAAACAGTCCATTCTTCGGGTATCACGCAGCGCTCGTCAATCACCCTTTCTGCAATATGATTCGATCTTAATTGACAGTGACATATAGAACAGCTGTCTTGGTCTGTCCTGTCAGTCAAGCTGACTTTTGACATTTTCCGACCAATAACTTGGTTTGGTGATTTTATCGGTTTTTGTGAAAATCCAAGCGAAAACTAAAGTGAAATTCTATCCGGGGGGCGGATTCTCAGGCGGACTCAATGGCAGTGAGGTATATGTGAGTGCGAAACAGTAGCCATGGCTATGTCAAAGGGATTTAAAGTCCTAGAGAAATCATCGCCACCGAATCCGTACAGCATAATTTTACAACACAGAAACAAAGATACATCACTCCTGTTTGAATCTCAAGCTGTGGTCTCACTATCACCCCAGGAAACAGACACTCTACGGAAACAGTATCAGAAGATCGCGGACGCGTACGGATGTCTCGGTGTGTTGCAACTTAACTCGGCGGAACATTGTCTGCTCTACCTGGTGCTCGTCACGGGCTGCTGCTCCGTCGGCAAGGTCGGGGATGCCGAGGTCTTCAAAATTACTCAAACGCAATTCCTACCCCTTTTTCACCATTCTCAAGGAGAAGACAAGGTATCTGAGTTGCGAAAACTACTGAATTCTGGAACATTTTACTTCTCATGGAACGGTAGTAAATCTACTGATAATCTTTTTGATCTCACTTTATGCTCTCAGAGGAAAAGCAAAGGGGCCATCTCCGATAACAGATTTTTCTGGAATAGAACATTATTTATACATTTGATAAGGTATGGAATTGACTGTGATGACTGGCTCACGAGGGCCATGTGTGGGTCAGTAGAAATACGCACCATTTATGTTGGCCACCGACAAGCCCGTGCAGTTCTTGTATCTCGTCTGAGTTGTGAACGTGCTGGGACCAGATTTAATGTACGAGGCTGCAATGATGATGGTAATGTTGCAAACTTTGTTGAAACTGAACAAGCTATTTATATTGATGACTCTGTTTCATCTTACATTCAAACAAGAGGGTCAGTTCCACTGTTTTGGGAGCAGCCGGGAATCCAAGTTGGCTCACACAAGGTTAAGATGTCCCGGGGATATGATGCTTCAACCAGTGCATGTGATAGACATTTTTCACTGCTCAAACGCAATTATGGTTCTCTAGTTGTTGTCAATCTATTGGGTTCAAGTTTGATTGGAGGCAGTGAAGGTGAAGCCACCTTGAGTAATGCTTTCCAGAAGCACCTTAATGAATCTGCTCATTGTGATGTGGTTCAAATAATATTTGATTACCATCAAGAAGTCCGTGGTGCATCATCTGAAGTGGCACTGGCGAAATTCAAAAAGATAATAGAGAAGCATTATGATAACATCGGAATCTTCAGTGCCAAAGGAACAGATATCTACAATATTCAGAAAGGTGTTATCCGCACCAACTGCCTGGACTGCTTGGATAGAACCAACTCAATACAAACATTTATTGGCTTAGAAATGCTAGCTATTCAACTAATGCTCTTGCAATGTATTGATAAAAAGCAGAATGTCAATAGGTTTGAAGAGGTGTTCAAACAAATGTGGGTCAACAATGGCAATGAAGTCTCCAAAATCTATGCCGGCACTGGTGCAATCCAAGGAGGTTCCAAATTGATAGATGGAGCTAGATCAGCTGCACGCACCATACAAAATAATCTACTTGATAATTCAAAACAAGAAGCTATTGATATACTTTTACTGGGTTCAACACTGAATTCAGAACTTGCAGATCGAACAAGAATATTACTGCCCTCAAATATACTGCATACTTCTACTCCAGTCTTGAGAGAGATGTGTCGTAGAAGCAGTGAATTCACTCAACCATCAAGTATTAATATCACCATTGGCACATATAATGTGAATGGAGGCAAGCATTTCAGAAGCCTCGCTTATAAAGATGTGTCTCTTGCTGATTGGCTGTTGGACAGCCCAAACTCTTCTTTGGTAAACACGGTGAATTTAAAGGAGCATCCTTCTGATATATTTGCTATTGGATTTGAGGAGATTGTAGATTTGAACGCTAGCAACATCATGGCGGCGAGTTCCGACAATGCTAAAGCATGGAGTGAAGAACTGGAAAAGGTTTTGTGCAGAGACGCGCCATACACATTACTCTCGTGTCATCAGTTGGTAGGTGTCTGTCTTTTCATATTTGTGAGAAAAGACCTTATTCCCCACATCAGAGATGTAGCGCTTGATTCGGTCAAAACGGGCCTCGGTGGTGCTACCGGAAATAAGGGCGCGGTGGGCATTCGGATGGTCATTTACGGAACATCCTTGTGTTTTGTGTGCGCACACTTCGCAGCTGGCCAGTCTCAGGTTACGGAGCGCAATGCGGATTACACTGAAATAACAAGAAAAATAGCTTTTCCGATGGGGCGGTCTCTTTACTCTCATGATTACGTATTTTGGTGCGGCGACTTCAATTACCGCGTGGACCTAGATAAAGACGAAATTCGCCTTTTGGTATCGCAAAACAATTTACAGCGTGTTTTGGAACAAGATCAACTTCTGCACCAAAAATCTCAAGACTTGGTATTCAAGAATTGTTTCGAGGGAGACATTACATTCCCTCCCACTTATAAGTATGATTTATTCAGTGATGATTACGACACCAGCGAGAAATGCAGAGCCCCAGCTTGGACGGACCGCGTACTCTGGAGGAGCAGAAAACATACCATTGACCCAGAGCACACTTCAGTCCTCGCGAAGGGCAAGCTACTTCATTACGGTCGCGCAGAGCTTAAACAAAGTGATCATAGACCAGTAATAGCTATCCTCGAAATGGAAGTGTTGCAAGTCAGCTACACCAAATGCATGGAAGTATTCTACGAAGTTGTCAAGGACCTCGGTCCTCCGGATGCCAGTATCATAGTTCAGCCTTTCGAAGAAACCAATAGCGATGAATCAGTGTTTGACGACAGCATGATGGCAGCAGTTTTGAAGGAGTTGGCCACCATCGGCGAAGTAACGCTCGTAAGATTCATCGACGAACAATCGCTGAGTATCACTTTTAGAGAAGGGCAACACGCATTAGCGGCGGCCCAGAAAGGTGAAATAACAGCCTGTTCAATACCGTTGAGCGTCACTCTTAAGTCCCCAGATTGGGTCGAGATAGTGCGATCGGAAATAAGTTTATGTACAAATAATACGATTCCGTTGTTTGGAGAGGTTCAACAGGAGCGCCCGTTGCGATCGGCGCCGCCGACTCCACGGCGACAGCAGCCCGGCCGGCCCCCGGCACCCTCGCCCACTCCACTGGTGCCATCCCGCGCGCCGGCCGTGAGCCCCGCCCGTCCGCCGCCGCCCCGACCCGCGCCTCTCGTGCCAGATTCCGGTAAAAGTGTTACTCCTCCTGCATCGACGTCTCCTTCTGCGGTATCTTCCACTCCTGTAGCGTCGCCTAGTGCGGCGCCTGCAGGAGATAGCGCGCCGCCGCCATCGTGTGCGCCACCGCCGCCCCCACCCATAGGTGCGCCCGCCGCTGGCCCGCCACCTCCCGTGCCGGCGCGCCAGGGAGCCCCGCCGCCGCTTCCCGCGCGCCCTCGACCTGCCTAAACAGATCCCAACTGTCACTGGCGGCTATGGGCTGATCGGTCGTTCGCAATACTCATTGAAGCTCTATCAATGTATGTCATTAATGTGATAGCTCGCAGATTCATTGCTTTTGAGATAAAAATGTAATAGAATATTATATTTAAAGTCAATCACCGTATGTAAGCTTTTGTTGTTAAATTACTTCTGCTTTGGTAGTTATCTGATCTATTATCTTACAGACCAAATAAACATTAAATAAGCTTTTGCAACCATTATGTAAAAATGTTGAAGTGCTCCATCTGTCTACATAAATATTCAAATAAGCACATTTATTTCCACTATTTATGTAGGTATTTTATTTGTAAGCGTTATTCCATGAGAAATCGATCAAACTACTAGCTGGTAAAATTGTTATTGTGACGGTTTGTAATATACTACCTAATAACAATAGGTATTGTACCGACGAGGTTAGACTTAAGACCTTTTAATAACCATACCAATTTCATTTTTACCATTTGAGTGTTTTGATTTCTCTATGTATTTTTATTTAAAGTTTTGAGTAAAAATCAAAGATTTAAACTTACCTACTTATACTTACTGAACGAATGCATTTTGGATGGTTCACCTCTCAGCCAATAATTTGAACAAAAAAACTCGACCAAGGACATCGAAATTCTTACATTATAAAAAATCCTACTATTGTCATAATACGAATATGTTTGATAATTTGTTTTGAACTTTTAATTGTTATTACTTGCAAATAATTTATTAAAACATACTTAACTAAACATAACATAACTTAGGTAACTAGGTATGCGATTTGTAATCGTTAAACTTACAATACATCATCATCGAATTTATTTATTACTTACTATTAATTATCATCAAACTTGGATCTAGATATGGCTGTGTTATGCATTTTTCTTTTATATGTGTACCTATGTACACTGACATTAATTTTAATGTTAAATATTTAATACTTACATTCATAATGTTTTCTTAATATTTGACGGTACTTCTTTTTAGTTGTTATAAGTACTAGCTGTTATAAGTTATTTTTGTATATCATAGTACTCTGTGGTACTTAGATAAGGTACCTTAGATTTTACATTCTAAGTTCCTTTATTTTTTAACTTATTATTTATTCATTATATTCGCTATATAGGTTTTTTTTATATTACTTAGTATACATAAGTAGGTATGTGAACAATTACGAATGTTTTTAGATACGTTACTTCTTATACATATGTCTAAATTAAGTAAGTAGGTACTTCAAATTATTTTATTAGGTTCTTATGCTGGTCATTCGGTCATTTCTTTCTATTTGCCGCCCACACAACACTACATTTTTGCCCCAAAGGTGTTAGTATTACTGTTCTGGTTTGAAGGGCACTGTGGCTAGTGAAATTACTGGGCTTTCGAAACTGACCATCAAAATGTCTTGAATTGGACCATAGCTTTAGCGGTGTTGCACTGGCCTGGCCTGTGTGAATAAAAGTAGGATGTTTATGTTCATGAGCAGGCGTGATCTCTTACCATCAGGAGAGCGCATTGTTCGTCTTTTCCTATGTTTACATAAATCTTAATGGATCATCCGAAATGGATGAGATTTTCCCGGATTGACCATCAAACTCTTCTTCTAATCATTTCGTATCTTCAATAAATTGTAAACTAAGTAAGTACCTACTTTCTTAAATGTTAGCCAATAACCTGTAATGTAGATTAATTAGAGAAGCTGCAGTATTCTTTCGTCACTGCCATTATGCGACCCGAATGGTCGAGTGGCAAGTGTGTTGGACTGTTACGCCCGGTGTCGCGGGTTCGATGCCCGCTTCAGAACAAGCCTTTGTGTGGTGAACATCAGTGTTTGTCCTGAGTCTGGGTGTTTCTATCTATTGTATGTATTTAAAAAAAAAAGTACTAGGTATTCAGCTATCTGGTTCCCATACTACTTATTACAAGCTCTGCTTAGTTTGGGGATAGATGGCGTTGTGTAATTTCCTAAATATTAATTACTAATATGTGATTTCTCGGTGGTCCAACTATTTTGTCCAACTCGATAGTTGGAACATGGGGTGATTAAAACTAATGATATAATATCACTTGGTGTGTTTATATGAAGTGATGTTGTTCAAATGAGTGTTCGTGCAGTAGAGCTACAATAAATTATTACGTACATTATGTAACCTGCTTAAAATGCATAAAAGTAGTGTTTGTTAGTGTTTAGAGAACGGCCAGTGTTCCATTTATATCAGTGTTTACTGTATTTAAAGTATAACTAGTTAAATGAGATTATAATTAAATCACGTTAAAAAATAGTTTTTTATTTACCTAGATATTATGTAGGCTTCTTTCTTGGGTTTCCTATTTATTGAAGTACCTATTTCATGAGGATGTAAAGATAGTAGATGAAAGTTCCGCTAGCACGCTAAACTACTGAACTGATTGAGCTGATAAAGGACATTGACTCCAGGCGGGCGGAGCCGCGAGCCGCTGTGTTGCTATAATAGTAAATAATAATGATAGGTAGGTAGGTAAGCATACTACTTAACTCCACTTATGATTTTACAACTTTAAAAAAAAAGTGATAGGCTAACCTAACCTACATATATTTTTTTCGGTACTTACCCGTGGTACTACCGAAGGTCCTACTGTTCCAACCTACTAGGTATTTATGTAATAAAAAAATGGATGCTTAGTGTGCAACATGTCTGGTAGGTGCACTGGCAAAAAAAATTACCCGTGGTACCACCAGTAGGACCATCGGTAGTACCACAGGTAAGTACAGATAATTTTCTTTTTGAAAATGAAAGAAATTCATATTGTTGCACTTAACTTTATCTCTAATCAAAGTGCTGGATTACTTAACAGGCGACTACCACATAAATTAATGATTGATTTATATTAGATTACTGCTTCTTGGGAACGGCATGGGTGAAGATGGTGTGACCGATGCCCATGATTCCCACGATGCACAGCGCCATGGTGAGGCGATACAACACATTGTCGAGGGGACCACCCTTCAGAAACACAGGGACATCATCTTCTTTCTGCAATAAAAAAAAGTTCACCAAAATAAGTAGTTTGCTAAAGAATTCACATTTAATAGCCAAAGACTGCTAGTAAGAAAGAAGGAGGGACCTATGTTGGTTCCCTTCCAACTTTTTCTTTGGTGTGTAAGAAAGAGTTAAATCTATGAAGTGGGAACAAATAGTTCTAATGCGGACTTATTACGGCTAGCTTTGGAAACACAGCTGTGATGAGTGTATCATACTGGTTATCCAGTTTATTTATCTACTGATAACATATTTTTTTATCAATATCAGGGTATACTCGGACAGAGTCTGATCATTTACAGAATTAGGTAGGAGACAATAGATTACCTGGAATTGTTGTTGCTGTTGACGGATTTTATCAGACACAGTAGGGTATGGGGTGTTGGTCCCTGGCATAAGGGAGCTCTTGCCAGGCGCTGGGCAGGCCTCTGCTACGGTAGACAGAGCGGCGGTGTACTTGATCGCTGGCTGCTCCACGCGTTGCAAAGCGATAGGTGCCTGGTTCATAGGGAATCATGTAATTTCCCCGTAAGGATACAAGGTTTAGGTAACCAATAAATAACAAAACTTACAACTGGAAACAGTGGACTCTGCAAGTGGCTAGCAGCAACGAGCCTGCCGGTAACTTTGCTTAATTGGTGATACATATTGGCAGGCTTGTAAGATAATCCTGAAAACTATACAAAAGGCAAGCAAAGTGCCTGAAAATTCGATTCGAGCGAATGATTACGAAACAAGGTACTTATCTAACACGTTCGGAAACCAAAGCAAGAATAATTACAATGAGTAGGTATAGTATATGACGGAAGACGGGATTAATAATGAGTAGTACCTACCTACTAGGTATTTTTCAACATTGTTATTTTTACAGAGATGTAGGATATTAAAATAAAGTGTTTTTTAAGAAATAATAAAATGTAAGATTCCGCTAATTATTTGATAAACTAAGATTTTTTTTCAAAACTTGAAATAATTTTTATTTCAGTTTTTGAATGTACTGTAATTCAATCAATTAATCGAGTCTAAGGAATGCACGACACGGTATTGATCTAAAGTCAACTGTAGCTGTACAACAAACTACTACTGTACTGTACAACCGAAGCTCAACAATTTTGTCCAACTGAGAGAAATGGACCTTGAGAACTGATTGGTTGAGCAATCAGACTTTAGTTGGGTGAGGTGAACCCAACTGCCGTCCCTTTCACCTCAACTCCAACGCCCCGCTCCGCGCAAGGCCACCTAACCTGAACGAACATGGCGGCCACTGCCCCGCGAGCTCTTGACCTCCATTGACCCTGAAGGCAAAACAATGGATTGAATGCGTCCTTCGTAGGCCAAATTTGGCTAGCGTTATGTTCGCGGTGCCAACCTCAAAACCAGCAGGGCTATTCGTTAAGCTGTCATTAGTTCTCGATATCGAATTCCCCAGCTCTGCAGCAGGGCTATTTGTTAAGCTGTCATTAGTTCTCGATATCGAATGGTACGTCAAATCTGACAGAAAATGGCCGACCTCTCGAAGCCGATAGCGACAGAAATCCTATGGTGACGTCATTTTTTTCCCAGTCTTGACCATCGAATTCGACATCGAGAACTAATGACAGCTTAACAAATAGCCCTGCAGGATGGCACGCAGACACCATCGGCTTCGAGAGGTCCGCCATTTTCTGTCAAATTTCACGTACCATTCGATAACTAGAACTGCTGTCAGGCTTAGGATATTAGGCCCCAGAACAGAAAGCCGTTAAGACGTGGTCGTGGATGAGAAGAGCCGAAGATTGGGCTCAGTGGTGCACCTGTGGAGAGAACCTACGTCCAGCAGTGGACTGCTATAGGTTGGTGATGATGAGGAGGTGGATTCCCAGGCTGTACATTCCAAGGCCGTACATTACCTTGTCGTGCATTCTGGGGACTCATTTTTGCTAAGTGTAAGTAATATATTTTTGCTAGTGTTCTTTCATTACTATAAGGAAAAAGATTTCTTCCTCGTTGGAGTCGTGGGAAAATAAATATTAAGTTATGTCCAATTATGTTCAAAAATGCCTTTATAAGTTCAAGATATTATTATTATTATCATTTATTTATATTTTTTTCTCATGAAAATTTATTTTTTACAATAATATTTAAAAAATAAACTATTTAAAAAAACAGCAGTATTATTGTAAAAAATATATAAAAACGGTGGACCACCAGCCGCGGAGTAGAGCCCAAGCGGATGGTGGCTAGGGCTGCAGAGTGAGGAACTTTCTCACCATGCGAGCCGACTCTAATAGCACCACCTTTTGTATCTGGCCCTTGACCCAGCCACCAAGCGAGAGCCTCTTTTGGTACTGGTCGAGACTCTTCGCTATTATCCCGTTCACCGTAACGACTATCGGGACAATCGTCGTCGAGTCCACATTCCACATGGCGGTAACCTCGTGAGCCAAATCAAGGTACCTATTTGGTAAGCTTATCCTTTTCAGCTTTTACGAGATTCTCGTCATGTGGGACTGTGATATCGACAATGACTGCCCAGCGTTCTGACCGATCTATCAGCACGATATCAGGTCTATTGGCGACAATAGTCCTATCCGTGATGATAGATCGGTCCCAGTAGAGCAAGGCACCGTCGTTTTCGAGAACCGGCTCCGGTACGTACCTATAGTACGGTACCTCAGATCTTACAAGGCCATAAAGGAGAGCAAGCTGCTGGTGTATGATCTTGGCTACAAGGTTATGTCTGTACAAGTATGCGCCATTGGCAAGATACGAACAACCCGAAAGTATATGTCTAAGGGATTCACCGGGCCGGTGGCATGCTCAACAAATATCCACCGTTCCATCCCTTATGATATACTTCCGGTAGTTGTTCGTCTTGACAACCTCATCCATTAAGACATTCATTCAATCCAAATTATTATTATTATAAAAATTCATTTATTATTAACATTCATCCAATCCATATTATTATTATTGTTAAAATTCTTTATTGCACAAAAATAAAAATTACATTGCACAATGGGCTCACAATTATTATTATCTGCGTTATTTGATACATAATTACATAATTTATGCAATTAAATATCATTAAACTTATATAAATAAGATAAGACAGTTAGTAGTATGTACTAAGGTTTATTGATAACCGACGGCACGAGCACGACCGACCACACTACTCCTGAAAACCAATTATGATGATAGATAATAATATAATTATTAAGTATAATTCAAATTCAAAGGTACTTAATTACCTAATTTCTTAAACAAAAGGAAAGAAAATAAAGAAAACAAAATACTTTTCAAGTTAACAAAACGTGGTATCCTACTTTACCAAAACAAAAATATAAACTACTTAGGTTACTATATGTATACTAAACTGTGTTTATTAAAAATAGCATAAAAATTTTATTTTTAAAAACAGGGAGGGAATGTTGAAATATGTCAATATCTTTATTGTTTAAACAATTATATGTGTGAGCTAATCGGTTTATGGGTGAGAATTTACCTAGATTGGTTCTACATGGATTCAGTGTAAAGGTATTTTTAATAGGATAGCGAGGTAAAGTTCTAGGAACTGAAAGATTTATATCTTTGATAATATCAGAGTTCAAGAGTCTATTATTCAGAATTTTATGAAGAGTAGTCAGGTCTATGTTTTTGCGTCTATTTTCTAATGAGAGGAGCCTAAAATGCTGAAGACGTTGATCATAAGATGCACGGTATGGACAATTTTTATCCTTGAAAGAAAGAACCCGAGTAAACTTTTTTGCAAGCGTCCAATTCTATCACTATGTACTTTATAATGGGGATTCCAAATAACTGAACCAAATAACTTAAGTCATACAATCTGTGTTTACCTGTAATAGGCTATACACACAGCTTATGCCTGTTTTATTTTAAGCTAATTATAAGAACTCGTTTGTTTATTGGCTGTTGGTAAACTAAACATAAATAAATAAAATTATTGACAGTTTTACTAATATACTACAGAACCATATTTCTGGGTCTAAAAATAGCTCTTAATTCTCTTCTCTTAAATCTTTTTTTGACAGATCAAGTCCAAGAACGATCTTTTTCTGCGGCACGTTTCGGGAAAAGGTTAGTTGATTGAAACAAAATAATTTCAGCTTTTTATTTGTTTGGGATTGAGAATTTTGTAAGTTTACTACGCACAGTACGCAGCCACACAGAAGAAAATCAATAAATTGTAACATATACTTCTCACCGTGTTCGAAATTCAAATTTGCATGCGTACGCGTGGTTTGACAATCTCGATGACATCGACTGGCATTTGTTTCATCCTCCTGTGCCATGGACTGAAACCCGGAAAAATATCCAAAAAATAGTGACCTGATTTGTTTCCAGACACAAAATGCAGATTTTCGTCAAAACCCTAACCGGGAAAACCATCACCCTTGAGGTGGAGGCTTCCGACACCATCGAGAATGTGAAGGCGAAGATCCAGGACAAGGAGGGAATTCCACCTGACCAACAACGTCTCATCTTCGCCGGCAAACAGCTGGAAGATGGTCGCACCCTCTCTGACTACAACATCCAAAAGGAATCGACTCTTCACTTGGTGCTCAGGCTTAGAGGAGGTTAGATTTTGAACCTTATTTATTTTGTGTGCAAGCTTCTAAGGATCCTTTAAAAGGTCCCATCTTTATCCATGAATAAACATTTGTTGTGCATTATTTTTAGGAACCATTGAGCCATCTCTGCGTATCCTGGCCATGAAGTACAACTGTGACAAGATGATTTGCCGCAAGTGCTATGCTCGCCTGCACCCGCGTGCTACCAACTGCCGCAAGACCAAGTGTGGACACACCAACAACCTCCGCCCCAAGAAGAAGCTGAAGGATTAGGTGTTTTCATCATTCATACTGAATTTCATTTTACTCTAAAAAACCCAAATTATATGTGAAAAAACACCTACAGCCTTGTTTTATTAACTCTGTCATTGAGTAACATAGGGTAGGGAGAGATAGTTTAACTGTCTAGTAGTCCAGTTCATCTTGCTTACAGTACAGCTCTCATCACGATGTAATAGCGCTCGGCGAAAGTGGAGGGAGTGCTCTGCACAAGTGAACAGTCATGTACAGAATTATTATCAAGTATCATAAGCAAAGAAGTGATTAGGTAGCTATTGGATTAAAAAAATGAGGTCCACTAAAGTAATTTATTTGTAACTTGAAGAATTCAGTTAAACTTTTTTTAGAATGCAGGTAGTGTTAATTAATCATAACAAATGAAGAAATATTTGATCCAATTTTGAATATTAAATTATGTAATAAGAATACGAAAAACATCTTCACAAATTCTAATATTTATGACAGGGGTTCTTCCTTTATTAGTGGTTCTTCCTTTATTAGTGGTTCCTTCTTTATTAGTGGTTCCATCTTTATTAGTGGTTCCTTCTTTATGAGTGGTTCCATCTTTATTCCTTCCATCGAATCGTCGTTTGATGTGTAAGAAGAAAATTGACAATGGATGATGGGAGCACTCGCAGAAGGCATTTCGTCATCATCAGAGATTTCGCAGTCTTCGTCCTCATCTTCACTATTGTCACTATCTGAGCTGTCATCACTTGCACAAATATTAAATTGTTCTGTTACACTGTCGATCACATGGTCACTTTGCGCATATTCTTCTTCTATATTTTTCACTTTGTTGCATAGCACTTCCCATTCTTGGGCTCCCATTAAATTAACTTTTTCTTTTACAAGCTCAATGGCTTGATTTATATTCCATTTCACATTTTTACTTCCCACATACTGTTTGATGGTGGACCATGCCATCTTGATGGGATTCAGGTCTGGGTGGTTTGGAGGCAGTCTTAGAACATTGTGATTATGTTCGGCCAAAAGGTTATCTATTGAAATTGTTTTAAATTGTTCCTTGTAAGCTTTGATTAGTTTGTATAGTTCCGGTTTCAACAAATTGGGTTTGTATTCTATCCCTTCTTCAGTGAGCCAAGTTTGCATATCAACCTTTTTTGAGTTTGATGTGGGTGCGAGATCGTATTGTTCATTGTGATATGAAGCATTGTCGACCACCACAACAGAATTTGGTGGAATATTGGGCAATAATTGACTGCGGATCCATTTTTCATAATTCATGTTATCGTGGTCACCAGATTTACAGCCTTCTTGAAAAGTGAGCAAAGCGTTTGGGACAAAGCCTGCTTCATAACCAGCATGTACGATTACCACACGTTGGCCTTTTGATATGGGTTGTTTCAGTCCCTGTGAAGAACCATCTATCCAGGCTTTGGGGTTTGAATGAGATGAATCAATATACAATTTGTCTGTGAAAATTATAGGTCGTCCCTCTTGACGGTAATTCTTAATTTTTTTTAGGTACTCAATCCGCTGAAGACGTATATTGGACGTCTCAATGAGAATTCTTCGATTGTTTTTAGTTTTTTTCCACCGAAAGCCTAAACCTTTAACTATCCTCGCGAGGCTTGTTTGCGATCCGTGAAAATTTATATCATCCTGTAATTTTCTTCTTAGTTTTTCAATAGTAGGAAGCTCTTTATTCGTCCGGTGAAAGTTGTGGATGCACCTTTTCACCACACCCTGGTCAAAAATATCAATGTCAGTTACTGGTTTTACTCTCTGCCTTTTCATACCAGGTGTTCTAAACGCCGCAACCGACTCTGAGTTATTTGCTTGTGTCGAAATATTTCTTACAGTACATACAGACGTATCTGTTGCAAGTGCTGTTCGTTTCTGACATTGTTTTAAATTGAGAATGGTCGATTGTAATTTTTTTCCATTTGATAAACTAGTTTCACCAGCTTCTTCTCGGATTCGCTCTAATTGATTGCAAATTTCGGTAAATATTAATTTATCCGCATAACTGTTGGTCCGATTTTCCATCTGTTTTATGGTTTTAATAGTTGTTTCCAAGTTTTTTTGTATTGTAATAATCGCTCCTGCTGTTGAGTTTTTTACTTGTTTTAAATTACCAATAATTTCATTAGTCTCTTTTTTAATAAAAACATTCACGTCGTAAACCATTCTTCTTGCTTGAGTAGTTAACACTTTTTTTTTCGGCATTGTTTTGCGAGCACACAGAGCACAGATTAGTCAGAGTACTGTGAACTGGATAGAAAATGCACACAGATTAATCAGGAGTACTAACGATTAAGCACGACTGTAATACAGCTCTCGTCACGGTTTAATAGCGCTCGGCGAAGGTGGAGTGGAGGGGTGCTCTGCGCGCAAGTGTATAGTCACAGTACTAGGTCTAGGTACGTAACGTATAGTCGCGCACAGAATTATAAGTGTCGTTCTAGCGGAGAGTTGATTGGGGCAGATTAAAAAAAACTAATTCCTTGTAAGTACCTAATTTATTTGTAATTAAAAAATTTGCGCAATTGAATTTTCAGCATGTTTATGCGGTTAGTGATAAATAATCATGAAAATATTTATCATGTCTATATAAATACCTATACATATATTCTAACCATTCACGTCACGTCGTCGTACATAGGTAGGTACAACATTTTTCTAGCTCGCTTAGTTAGCACAATATTTTTTAGCATCTATTATACATTATACGTAACGTAGGTAAGTGATTTATGCGCGACAGTACTATTAGGGATTTGCGTGCGACGCATGAAGGGGGAGAGACGGGGCAGAGCGGCGCGGCGGGCGCCTCTCCCGCCGTACCCCACTTCCTCCCACCAAACACATCTAAAAATCGACTTCTGCCACGGAGTTTCTGCATCGTTACTTCTGTCTGCGCATTCAAGGTCAGTGCTTAGTAACCGTGCGAGACACTGTATACCTACCTACACAGATTGTAATAAAGCCGATGACACGGGCAAGTTTACAAGCTACTAGCAGTGTGTCATCGAGGCTTAATACCATACGATATGATAATAGAATGCTCACATGATGCTCCTCACATTTACGTAGTACGTAGTAACTTTTACATCGATGGTAGTACTCTGACTAATGTGCTGCCTCAGGTTCCTTACATTTTACACTTCTGCGCAATAACGGTCACCGCTAAAGTTTCGTGCCGCTACTTGTAGGTAGGTACCTATTTACTTTTTTATTTCATAATAAGACGCGCGGCGGGTGGCGGGTGGCGCGTAGCTTTGTAAGTTTATTGTTTACTACCTACTACTACCTGAAACAGTTTTCGTTATTTCGTACCTAGATAGTAATATAAAAATGCAGATATTCGTTGAAACTATACGAGGAGAGACCATTACCCTTGTGGATGTGTCAGAACAGTGAACAATGTAAAAGCGAAGATAGAAGAAATTGAGGGGATACCGATGGAACACCAGCGACTCATTTATGGCGCCAAAGAGATGGAATCTGGACAGCAGCTTTCAGCATACAACATGCAGGAAGATTCCACAATTCATTTAATGCTTGGACTAGAAGGGGGTAACCAGTTACCGTTTTAATTTGCGTTTACTGGGCGTTGTTACCTTGGAACTTTGATCTATAAAAACCGATTTTTTTTTGATAGGATACTTGCAGATTGATACCATAGAAACATCAAAATCGGTTCAGTAGTTTAGCTTTTAAGATTTATTGGGATAGATTGGTACAAAGTTCTGAGGTAACAAACATAAAATATTTTTTATGTTTATTATCTCAGAACTTTTTGTTTAGAAACCGATTTGAACTTTGCTGTTTATAAAATTATTTTTTTGTTGGAGAGGAGGAGGACCTACTTCCAGATTAGTCCCATAGTCATGAAAATCGATTCAGTAGGTTTTTAAATCTTAACCTAACTGACAACAAAAAAAGGCGTCGAAGTAAACGAAATTGCGTATTTGCTTCCCGTAACCCGAAACAGTCCAATTGAAGTTGGTTGTCTATGTTTTTGTAAAACCTTGATTAGAAAAAAAAAAATCTAATCAAGGTTATACTTTTATTTTTTTTCTTACTACCTTACCTAAGCTTAATTTCCTAATTTTTAAGGTTGGATCGAACGAGCGAGATCTTCGGTGTTTAGCCAGTATGCATATTTTGAATAAGATGATTTGCGAATTGAACTTGCGATGGTCGCGTGATCGCTTCGATCGATTTGGGTGCCTTACCTACGATAATGTACCGATAAGTATCGCTCACGGAGTTTACTCCTATCGTACCAACTTTGATTAGAGCAAATACTTAATCGTTAACTTTGATACCTACTTGCACCAGACTGTCAAAGTTCCTAAGCTATTATTACTCTTTTGGTAGTTCTTAACAGTTCTGAACTGCCAAGCGAGTAAAGTAATTGCTTAGGAACTTTGAAAGTTTGGTGCAAGTCTGCATAAGTGTTACTATTTTGGAAATAATAAAAACAACTTTTATTTTGAGATTCATCGAAACTCCATGTAATAATATACTTAGGACTAATCTTTATTTTCTAATGGACGGTATAATTACAATAAATCACTATAAATTGCACTCCTCTGTCTTAAACCATTCCAAGTTGAATCACTTTGATTTTAGGTTGGTTTTGCGACGTTCTTTCTGTAAATCAATCAAATTCTTATAAAATTATATTAATCATTCCACGCATGACCAACTCGGATTACAATAATTGCATGCTTCAGCCACCTCGTGCAAACATCATCCATTTAATAATGCTAAAATACACGGTAATTTTTTTTAGTAAAAAATTATGTGGTTGAACCCCAGATATACATACATAGATCTAGGGGGTTGAACATTGGATTTGATTGAATATTATCTCATTGTGTAGCCACTACCAAACTTTCTGACGAGCGTCTATTCGTATCAAAGCCGTTACAGTGAAGGCTTCGATACGAATATGTTTTGATTTAAATTTTGATAATCGTCACACATCAGCAACTATTCAATCCAACAAAAAAATTAAACTTAAAATAGAACATTTCCAGCACTAATTAAACTAAAAAGCATGACTTTTGCATGCACCAAAAAAAATAGTTAACCTTTGTAAGTTACTTAGCCAATAGCCATAGACAAATTACTCACTAATTCATTGACAGTCTCTGGAAGCCGGCGGGGCTATTTGCTAAGCTGTCATTAGTTCTCGTTATCGGATTAAATGGTCAAGAGGGGGAAAAAATGACGTCACCATAGGATTTCTGCGCTATCGGCTTCGAGAGGTCAGCCATTTTCTGTCAGATTTGACGTACCATTCGAATTCTAAGCCGTCATTAATTCTCGTTATCGAATGGTACGTCAAATCTGACAGAAAATGGTCGACCTCTCGAAGCCAAGATAGCGCAGAAATCCTATGGTGACGTAATTTTTTTCCCCCTCTTGACCATTTAATCCGATCCGAATCCGTGACTGATGAAATAAATGAATATCAATCATTTCTATTTTTCGATATTTCATGAAACATATTTTTTATCCATAATTTCATCAGGCTTTCAGAAATTTACTTGAGTATTTTGTTTGTTTACAGTCATACACTATTTTTCATTGTGCCATAACTGGCTGCTGTTCGTGGCCTCATTTGAGTTGTATCGGGTCAAAAATCCAAAACTACACAGATATAGTTTAGGAGCTGGAAAAAAAAGAGTTCTTTTTTCTTGATCTACAGCAATAATAGGACACAAATTACTTTTTATCTTTATAACACGTGGGCAAAGTTATGGGCTATTATAGCTAGTTACAATAAAGGTGTGATACAGATGCATTTTTACCGACACTAAAATCATTAAGGCATACAGTACCCCTGATTCGCCCGCTCGCTCGCGCGTAACTACATTTTTAAGGATTTAAAAATTACTACTTGTAATTACAAAACAAACGGACCTCCATGATCTAGAAAATAACATTACAAACGTGTAGTAAAAAATCCAATTCAATCCAAACAAGTTTCATGTGTAAAACTTTGCCTAAAGCTTTATTTTTGTGGGTCGATGTAGGTACGCGCGAGCGTAAGAGCGAATCTGGGGTTCTATTCGCCTTAATCAATTTGTTTGAACTGGGGTGATTGCATGCTGATGACAAATGCTTGCGTGCAAACGTGCAATTCGGTTAAACGTTTAAAAGTAACTTCTCTAGGGAGCGCCACTGCATTATGAGTGAATTGGATTTATTAGAATCGAGTTCTCGATTTTATGATTGATTCGAGACCTTGGGACAGGTTTAAAGTTAATTTTTAACGTTTCACTTGTAGTTCACGTATACATAAACAAGGCCAACACACGACATTATTTTAAATTGAATTCTGCGCAGTTGTGACAAAAACGCGCTCCTTGTCAGTGCAAAGATGAAACCTTCTGGGGGCTAATTTGCTAAGTCATTAGTTCTCGTTATCGAATGGTACGTCAATTTTGGTACGTTTCGATAACGATAACTAAGGACAGCATAACGAATTAAGCCTCAGTAATGGGACCAATTCATTAGGCTTTCATCGACTCTCGTTATGGAATACGTCAATTTTGGCATTTTGGTCTACCATTATGTTCAAAAATTGACGTAATATTAGCTAAGCTCGAGCCGATAACAGCTTAATGAATTAGGCCCATGTACGTTACTATTTAATTCTGTGCTCATTGATAAATGGATGCATTCAAAGAGGTTTAAGGTATATTTAAAGGTCGTAGCACACGTATCAACTCGGAAAGGGATCGTCACCGTATCAACTCGAGCCGTTCAGTATTAGTTATATGAAACTCCCTACTGCAACGCACACTAATCGGAATCGTAACGTAATAGCCTCGCCTCGGGACAAGCTCACGAACCGTGGTGCGGTGCGTGGTCGACTTGCCGTCCCCGCGCTTGCGGTTCTCCGTACCCTAGCTTACGGCTCTCCGTACTCTAGCTTACGTCTCTTCGCCCACGCCCCTAGAGTCCTCTCTGTGTTTCCGTACCAACCAGCGGTTGGCGAGCCGTAAGCGCGGTGTCGCCTAGTCGTAGCCGAGTCGACGTATCGGAGCTTCTGATCCGCTTTGGTTTCGTGCTTACGTTAGGTTGACAGCTGTTTGACGGCGACGCGAAAGGCGATACGATTAGGATCCCTTTCCGAGTCGATATGTGTGCGACGACCCTAAGATGAATCAGACTTCTACATAGTCGAGTATAGTACCGGGCGCGTGCGCGAGCGGCGTGAACGCGTGGAGGTACTTGTGCGGCGGACACAGCGGCAGGCTGGCCGCCAGCTCGCGCGCCGCCGCCCCCTCCGCTGAGCGATCCTCCTTCTGTAAGACACGATACAGGCGAAGGGTTATTGCTCGCTACTGCTGTTCATTCCAAATCACTATACATATAATCAAGATTTTACAAAAACATACAACATCCGACTTCTAGTGGGTCTAGCGACCGTAGGTAACACTGGCAAGTCACATGGAAGCAAAATACGCAATTTTGTTCACTTCAATGACTTTTCTTTTCAGTTATTTTGATTTAAAACTTAAACTACTGAACCGATTTTGATATTTTTTTATGGGACCAATCTGAAAGTATATTCTCTAAAACATTTTTTTTTTTCAAATCGGTTCATAAACAACAAAGTTATGAGGTAACGAACATAAAAAAAACCGAATTGAAAACCTCTATTTTTGAAGTCGGTTGAAAAAGTCAATGGGCAGAACACCTTATGCGGTGCTCGGATGAGGAAACCTTGATAAGTCATTTATATTCTGAGACAATTTTTTTTCATTCGTTACTAGCAAGGAGCTTCCTGACAATAAGCAATATTCTGTGAAAAGTCTCACCGATACAACAGCTATCGTGACGGTGTCTGAAAACTTCACTTTATTTTTCTCCGTCCGTGTCCCTTGCCTTTCCTTTACATTCGGATAGTTTTGATATCGATACAACGTGTTAGGCGGATCTTCTCTCATCTCCGAGAACACATGCTTGAAATGCGTTGATTCGTGAGGATTAACCCTTGGCATTAAATCTTTAGATTTTCCAGGCTCCGCTTTGTGTTTAGTCAGTTTGTAAGGCAGTCCGTTGTCGTGCCATTTTGAACTCTGCGTGGTTAGAATAGGCTTCAATTCGTGGTTAACTGTTCTCACTTCTGTGTTCCATATCGTATTGTCTCTCTCGAGGTATTGGTGTAAGTTTGGTCGAATGCTGTTGGTCGATGTTGGTTCCGGTTGGGAAATGGGCACGGGTAGAAGTGTGGGTGGTAGGGCCACTCTGGGTAATGGGGGAGGTTTTGTTTTGATGTCTGATGAGGTAGTTTCGGCGTCGTAAGAACTCGAGCTTGAACTGCAGTCTGAGCAGGATTCCGAGCATTCTGAGTCTGAAAATAATTAGTCAGATCAGCAAAAGGTGCCTATAAACAGTATGACAATAAAACTTCTGAACTCCACCACTAGATGTGATGAGATGAGCTGCAACAATCAAGCTCCCCTAGTGGGCAGAAATCACCCAAGAACAGTGCTATACAGGACTTTGAATCACGCAATACGTCCTTTCACCACACTGGTTTGAAGGAACTAGTGACACGATAAAAAGAAGATTGAATAGTATGTCAATTTTGGCATTTAGGTCTTCCGTTTTGTGCCAAAATTGACGTACCATTCGAAAGCGAGAGTCGATGACTGCCTAATAAATTGCTGGTCCCCTGCTTGCTAACTGAAAAGAGGCCAAATTCAAATACAACAACACAAATAAGTGTCCACTTCAAAAGAAATACCACTCGAATCCACAGAAAACCAGCGCTCAGCAGCATTCCATGCTGCTACAGCATAATGCTGAGTGAATACCATTTTTGTATCAATTATTGTAATATCCTATGTCAGAGGTCACCAATTAGTTTCGCTCGTGGTCCGTTTTAAGAAATGCAATGACCATCGCGATCCGCACAACATTTTATAGAAAAAAAAAATATAGGTACTAAACAAATGTAATTACTGGAATAACAAGTGTTATTTTACGTATCGATTTGAAATATGACATTTGGAGTAAAATTGTTGCAAGCTATTGACATTATACCCTGGAGATATTCATCTCGAACGAACTCTTGCTCGATTGTTAGCTCGTTACTTCGCCCGGCCGTTTTCGAATTGACGTCAATAAAGATAGGGAATGCTGGGATACATTTTTTTTTGTTCTCGCGGTCCGCACAAAATGGGTCGGTGGTCCGGATGCGGACCGCGGTCCGCCATTTGGTGACCCCTGTCCTATGTTATGTGAACTGTGAAATGTGTGATTTGGTACAAAATAAAAATGTATTCTATTCTATTCTAAAAGAAGTATAATTATGAAAGTAACCTGGTTTGTCGTTCTGCGCGTACTGATGCGCCAGCAGAGCGGCCTCGTCGGCGAGTGTCCGCTGGCCGCGGCGCTCGGCGGCCCAGCGCGCGTCCGCGAACAGGTCCCACGCCGCCAGGTCCACCGCCAGGCTCAGGGCCTTCTCCACCCGCCCGCGTCTGTGTTCACACACACCCACTTAGTACAGGCAAAGAATAGATAGCTACCATAAGAAGCAGAACTGTCTCGAGCTCAGGTTGTTTTCAAAATTAAGGGCTGTTAGTAGCGGTCCACGGCACGCAGCGAGTTAGTGATCTTTAAGGCTTTTTAAGTTAGTAGGGTTAATTTTAAAACACGTATAAATTCTAATATAAAGTAACACTTCACTCTTTTTTTGTTGACGAAATCAAAAAACATGGACGAAACGAATAGTGTGAAGAAATTACTATAATACGGCGTACTTTTTGAGTATTTGTCCAAAACATTTTGTATGGAAATTTGCCTTGAGGATTCCCCTTGAAGTCTAAAAATGAAAGTCCCTCCAATATGTACGTAGACTGATTTTTTTGACGGTTGATGGGCGCGAGCCGCGCGATTGAGAGGACAGTTTAGTAACGTGAAAATTGAAGGCAGCGAGTCTGACGCTAGTTACCTTCTTGTATAAGTACCTATTTACTTACTACTACTACCTTACTGTATTTTCTGTCATAGTATATAAATGTTACTCCATAAGAAGTGGTTGTAACTACGAGGAAATAAATAAATTATCTTATCTGAACGCAAATTATCGTACTTTGCTCGAAAGAGTTGTGCTTCTTATGGTACATATATTATATATTCTTTGGTAATTGAATAAAGGTGCAAGTAGCTTGCCTCAGTAGATGGTGGAAGAACTTCCTGGCCAGGTCGTGCAGTGGCGGGGCGAAGCGCTGCGCGGCGGCGGAATGCGGCGCGCGCGGCGCCAGGAATGCGCCCAGCGCCGCCTGCGCCGAACCCTCCTCCGCCACAGCCTCTGGGGGAGGGGAGGACAACATTTGTATAACTCAGTCGAATTAACATGACACCTGGCTCGAATGACATTTGTGCAAAATACAGCGTGGAATTGGATAATCTTGATAGATAAGAGGACCTTTAATACTTGGTAATGATAAGGCTTCGCAATTCGAGGAAGCAGAAACACGGAGGGCGCCGCGCGAGGTAGCGGGGGAAGCATCAAGTTCACACTATAACAATGTTTATCACACCAGTGTTTGTCCTGAGGCCCGATTACAAATTTTTGCGTTAACATTATCCTAGCGTATCTATCACCGAGAATTCAACAGTTTAAAAACGTCATCCAAACTGTATCTATACAACGTGTAACTTATCGTAGCGTATCCGTCACCGGGAAGTCAACAGTTTGTATAGCGTTTTGAAAAATAATTATACAAACTGTTAAGCTCCGTACTCACATACGGTTTTACTCCATAACGAGTAAATATAAACGTGTGGACCACAAAACTCACAACTCGAAGGCTCGCATTGAACCGGCTTGATGGAATTAAGGCTCGAACGGTTCGGTAAATACTGAACAGTGCGCGACACTTGTTTAATTAATGCTGAATGTGTGGACGAAAGTCCATGCCATGGTTTTTACTCGACATGATAGCTCGATCGACCAAAACCGTATGTGAGTATGGAGCTTTAGACTTCTCGGTGACGGATTCACTACGATAACGTCAGGACAACACTGGTGTGATAAAAATTGTTTATTTGTCTAGTCTTGGTGTTATTGTTTTTTATGTATTAACAAAAAAAAAGTAAGTATTTTATGAGATATCTGGTTCATCATGTAGTGGCCAATTCAATGATCCAGCCACGACAGATACATACCGGCGCCGCTCCTCAAAGCCGCGCACACGAGCCTGTTGACGGCCCAAAGACATTCCGTGCCTTCCGTCTCCCAGTCCATTGCCTTGAGTAACGCCACTGCACTCGACATGCGCCGAGCTCGGATCCACGCCTGCACAAACAAGCAATAGTAGATTATGCACTAAGTGGATAAAGCAGTGTCTTATGTCGCGGGTGGCAAATTGAACCCTGAGCTAACGAGGGACTCAGTTAACTCCTGAGCGAAGCGTGGGAGTTATGTAGAGTCCTGAGTGACGCGAGGGGTTCAAGCTACCCAAGACGAAGACAGGCTTTATCCCAGAGGAGCATACTCTACTTTTCACACCGTCTGCGAGGCAATACAAAACCAGTGCTCCAGCAGCAAACACCGTCTTTTGTTTCACAATCTTTGAAGTCGCGCCTTTTTTCTTTTTTTTTTATGAGTGGCCAGTTCGATTTTCGAACAAACCTTTTTACAATGCCATATGGGCGTTCTTTTACTTAGAGTTTCCACACGAATTTGACGTTCCAAATTCAAATCACATTACAACCCTTGGGAGCTTCATACAACATTACCTACGTAGGGAGGTAATGCTTTGCTGTACCTTGATGATAGCATGATATGTAAATGGACATTGTCGAGCAGGTGGTGTGAAAAGGTCCTTTTTACTTCTCATGCTCGTAGAGTTCAATTTTATGTATCTAGACTGGAGTAGTAAAACTGCATTTTCGGCCCAAGAGCAAAAAGCAATTGCTTATTATATCTGATTAAAGAGATTTAGTTTGCAGGTTTTTTACCGGAAGCAGATAACTATTTCCAACTTCGGTCTCTCATAATACCCGTAGATCAGAGTATTATGAGGAACCTAAACACTACTTTTTCGAATTTCGAATATCGTGGTAACGTTAAATTTATTTAATGAGGTACCTTCAAATTAGTTTTAGTCATGTGAATGTGATATAATAAAATTAAAGAGTCAAAAATCCAATATTCCAATAATATTCGGCAGTCGGCTTTTAAGTTTTATTAACTTTAAGCTTGTACAGTAGTAGTTTTATTAGCTTGTAATACCGTCAACAAACGTGGATGTGACACACGAAGAAGCGTGAGCGGACCTCCAGTGAATGACGTCACGATGACCGGTCCGCCCTTCGCACGTCGCGTGCACAGAATCTGCATTCGGCGGCCATCACTGAAATTAAATGAGAATAGTCAATTACGAACTTAAAAAAAGTTAGTGATTTTTTTTTTTAATAAGTGGCGAGTGCTCCTTAAGGTAACAGATTCATGCCTGTCTACACAGGGCTTTAGCCCGTGCAACACTATTATAGCGCTCGTCCACCTTGAGACATTTGGATGGTCAATATCGAAAGCCCAGTAATTTACTAGTAACTAGCTACAGTACCCTTCCAACCGGAACACAGTAATGCTTACACATAACTGCTTTGCAACAGAATATCTAGTACTGTGTTGGTACCCACCTAGACAGCATCCTGCAGGGGACGCCTTTCAACGGTAATAGGTATAGATAGAATATGAAAAGAATCAAATAACCCCTCGTATAGCGTGAAAACTTTATAATATTTTTGTCACTTTTTATTTTAGTCTATGCAAAATAAAAAACATAACCAATCAATTTCTATTCAATTTGTTTATTACAATTATACACAATAGTAGAAATACAAAGTGAAGACTTGACTCAAAAGTTACATAAAAAGCCTGGTGGTTATGTATTTGTACTGACTTACCGAGTGTATGGAGTCAGATCGAAGCATTTCGTGTGATGATGCAACAGCGACAGCGCGCGATCGAAGCACTGCACGCGGCCGGCTTCCTCGGCACACACTATCAGCTCGTCCACCCATCGCACGTCCGTCGCTATCTATAACAGAATAACGCCTTCTAGACCCGAACTAATCAGAACGACTGCCAAAATATTATCGCCATATTGGATTGAATAGTATGAAATAGCATGAAAGTGTACACTTGTCTACAGGCTTTCTTTTGCCTTTATGTCAAATAGGTTTTGTTTATTTAGTTTTGATGAAACCCTAAATTGAATTAATTAAGTAGGTTATTAGGTTCGATAAATTAAAAACCGAATATTTTGTACTGATGTAATAATCATACCGCGTTCAAACCGAGACTGAATTACAGTGGGCTTTACAAGAGCTGTACAGATTGACTTATAGTTAGTACTAAATTATAATGACGTATTGAGTCACAGCTTATTGAATAGTAAGTAAACACATTATGAAGGGTTACGCTACATAGGCATTAAACCTGGAGATTTTCAGCTTTTCAATAAACATCGGCACTGGGGACATTGCGCAAACCGCAGGGGGAACATCGCGCGAGCCGCACGGGGACAGCCACGTGAGCCGCACGGGCGCGGGGAGTGAGACGCATTACTTACGAATCCCGCCTTGATAGAGCGCGTCAGGCCAGCTATCTGGTGCACCACGTGCAGCGAGCCGTCGATACACGCGACCAGCAGCCGCATGTCGCACGGGGAACGCCGCGCGAGCCGCACGGGGGCGGGGAGCAGGACGCATTACTTACGAATCCCGCCTTGATAGAGCGCGTCAGGCCAGCTATCTGGTGCACCACGTGCAGCGAGCCGTCGATACACGCGACCAGCAGCCGCATGTCGCACGGGGAACGCCGCGCGAGCCGCACGGGGGCGGGGAGCAGGACGCATTACTTACGAATCCCGCCTTGATAGAGCGCGTCAGGCCAGCTATCTGGTGCACCACGTGCAGCGAGCCGTCGATACACGCGACCAGCAGCCGCATGTCGCACGGGGAACGCCGCGCGAGCCGCACGGGGGCGGGGAGCAGGACGCATTACTTACGAATCCCGCCTTGATAGAGCGCGTCAGGCCAGCTATCTGGTGCACCACGTGCAGCGAGCCGTCGATACACGCGACCAGCAGCCGCATGTCGCACGGGGAACGCCGCGCGAGCCGCACGGGGGCGGGGAGCAGGACGCATTACTTACGAATCCCGCCTTGATAGAGCGCGTCAGGCCAGCTATCTGGTGCACCACGTGCAGCGAGCCGTCGATACACGCGACCAGCAGCCGCATGTCGCACGGGGAACGCCGCGCGAGCCGCACGGGGGCGGGGAGCAGGACGCATTACTTACGAATCCCGCCTTGATAGAGCGCGTCAGGCCAGCTATCTGGTGCACCACGTGCAGCGAGCCGTCGATACACGCGACCAGCAGCCGCATGTCGCACGGGGAACGCCGCGCGAGCCGCACGGGGGCGGGGAGCAGGACGCATTACTTACGAATCCCGCCTTGATAGAGCGCGTCAGGCCAGCTATCTGGTGCACCACGTGCAGCGAGCCGTCGATACACGCGACCAGCAGCCGCATGTCGCACGGGGAACGCCGCGCGAGCCGCACGGGGGCGGGGAGCAGGACGCATTACTTACGAATCCCGCCTTGATAGAGCGCGTCAGGCCAGCTATCTGGTGCACCACGTGCAGCGAGCCGTCGATACACGCGACCAGCAGCCGCATGTCGCACGGGGAACGCCGCGCGAGCCGCACGGGGGCGGGGAGCAGGACGCATTACTTACGAATCCCGCCTTGATAGAGCGCGTCAGGCCAGCTATCTGGTGCACCACGTGCAGCGAGCCGTCGATACACGCGACCAGCAGCCGCATGTCGCACGGGGAACGCCGCGCGAGCCGCACGGGGGCGGGGAGCAGGACGCATTACTTACGAATCCCGCCTTGATAGAGCGCGTCAGGCCAGCTATCTGGTGCACCACGTGCAGCGAGCCGTCGATACACGCGACCAGCAGCCGCATGTCGCACGGGGAACGCCGCGCGAGCCGCACGGGGGCGGGGAGCAGGACGCATTACTTACGAATCCCGCCTTGATAGAGCGCGTCAGGCCAGCTATCTGGTGCACCACGTGCAGCGAGCCGTCGATACACGCGACCAGCAGCCGCATGTCGCACGGGGAACGCCGCGCGAGCCGCACGGGGGCGGGGAGCAGGACGCATTACTTACGAATCCCGCCTTGATAGAGCGCGTCAGGCCAGCTATCTGGTGCACCACGTGCAGCGAGCCGTCGATACACGCGACCAGCAGCCGCATGTCGCACGGGGAACGCCGCGCGAGCCGCACGGGGGCGGGGAGCAGGACGCATTACTTACGAATCCCGCCTTGATAGAGCGCGTCAGGCCAGCTATCTGGTGCACCACGTGCAGCGAGCCGTCGATACACGCGACCAGCAGCCGCATGTCGCACGGGGAACGCCGCGCGAGCCGCACGGGGGCGGGGAGCAGGACGCATTACTTACGAATCCCGCCTTGATAGAGCGCGTCAGGCCAGCTATCTGGTGCACCACGTGCAGCGAGCCGTCGATACACGCGACCAGCAGCCGCATGTCGCACGGGGAACGCCGCGCGAGCCGCACGGGCGCGGGGAACGAGACGCGAGTCGCGCTCGCCTTTGTTGAGAGCTTCACAGCGCGGTTTGTACTGGGAACCTCGTAACGTATCCAGTCTATGCTTACTCCATTCTGTGTCAAATAATTTATTGTTTAAGGGGAATCCTCAAGGCCAATTTCCATACAAAATGATTCGGACAAATACTCAAAAAGTACGCCGTATTATAGTAGTAGTGTAGTAGTGAAGAAATCTTCACACTATTCGTTTCGTCTAGTTTTCCGATTGTGTCAACAAAAAATAGTAAGGTTTCATACTTTCATTTAGATTTTATACATCTAAATTCAAGTATTAAACTTTTTAGTTAGTTTTTGAGTATTTGTCCGAAACATTTTGTATGGAAATTTGCCTTGAGGATTACCCTTAACAAGTTTTCTTAAATAAAAAGCTTAACCAAAGTGATCGACATAGCTCGCAGGATTAGCAAGCTGAAGTGGCAGTGGGCTGGCCATATATGCCGAAGAACCGACAACCGCAGGAGCAGGCGAGTTCTTGAGTGGAGACCGCGTATCCGCAAGCGTAGTGTAGTGCGCCCTCCTGCCAGGTGGAGTGACGACATACGATAGGCAGCCGGTAAAGAGTGGATGCGGAGAGCCGAAGACTGAGCTCAGTGGCGCGTTATGGGAGAGGACTACGTCCAGCAGTGGACTAAAGTGGGCTGATGATGATGATGATGATGATGATTAACAAGTTTTCTTAATACAATAAATTTAATAATTATGTTTAAAATGGTAAAAATATGTACCTTTTTACAAGCTATCTGCTCCACAATATGTATAACATTGTCTAGGTTTTGTGACAGCTCGGCACAGAGTGTTTCACTCTCCAACTGGTGATATGCTATCAGCGATATATTATTCCTGTTAAAAAAAATCAGCCTTCTTTTTATGTGAGCAAGTAACGCCTAATAAAAAGCCAAAAGAAGTTACTAGTTGATAATATTTGGGTGAAGTGTGATCAAGTCTTAGCAACAGAGTGGTGCACAATGTTTATTAAGATAATGTTTCTGCAGCTTCCATGAAATTGAAACAATCTCAACAATTGGTTACGAACCAACAAGATAATGTTAAAAAAATAACACTAAATTATTAAAAAAAACCAATACTGTTTGACATAAACACATCAGCGCTCGTTTATCAACAAATAAATCAATAAATAAAGTACCCGTTGATCTGGTAGAGCTGCAAGTTGGCGAGGTCTTCTACTGCGCCGATGGGGCTCCAAGGCGCAGGCTCGGCCGCAGAGACGCTCCACACGAGGACCCGAGCGCCAGCGGCCGTGTCACATGATGATAGCCGCCTTTCGGAGCGACGCCCGGCCCCGCTCAATTCTATACTCTATATAAAGAAAAACACATAAGGCATCGTCCTAATAGAACGCGATTACGCTATAATCGCAATTTCGCGCGAATTTCAGTCGTACGAAACCGCGATCAAACATACTAATGTCAAATAGTGGTCGTAATCGACATTCGAGCGATTAAAATGTTTGAAATTTTATTCGCGCGAACTTAGTTCGTACGAACGAGCGAACAAATATATTGAATTCGAATAAGTGATTTAATTGAAATTCGGGCGATAATCGCGTCGCGCCATGTTCACTTGGCGCACAGTGGTTTGTGTCTATAGCTCGCGTCGTCAATTCGCGCGTTCTAATAAGACACCCAGTTTTTGCCATCGCGTGAACACGCGATGGTCGCATCGCTTATTTGCGCGATAATCGCGCATTCGCGTTCTATTAGGATGATGCCTAAGACTTAATACTGCAAACCTAAACATGTAACTTGACTAATAACTAATTTTCTTTTCAAATAGATAGAAGGCACTTTGTATAAAAATATAATAATAAAAAATGCCTTTTTTAAGCACCTAGCTTGGTAACACCCACCTTATCACAAGGTGAGAAGGAGCCATGAAAAATTGTTTGAACATAAAGTTCAGCTCACATGGCACTGATATCAATATGTATACTTTAATGAGTCAGTTCAACACATCTTCCTCAAATAACTTACATGTAAAGTTGGGTCCCGATCAGAAATGCGGCACGGCACAGAGCCACTCTTGCCAAAGCTGACCAGTGTTGCAGTTCTATCATTGTGTGTAAACAACATATGAGATCTGCAGAGTGCGACTGAAATGATGAAACATAGAGTAATAAAATACTATGTACTAGTTCCAAGGAGGCCTAAAAACTATATTCATTCAAAATAAATATTTTGTAATATACCGCAAACCATAACTATAACTTACCATTAGTGACCACCTGTCCTGCTAATTTTCCAACAAAGAATCTATCAAATAGAATCTGAGTTACATCTAATGTTTCTAGTTTGACTGTGAGGTAGGCAATGGCTCCAGAAGAGAACAGTATTAAGACGAGCGAGTCCGTTATCCAAGTGCATTTGACGACGGGTTTGTCGCGTAGCTTCGATTCTAGTTGCTTTAGGTGGCGAGGGTGAGGCGCCCGCCAGTGACCGCCACGACGAACGTAGTGATCTCGCTTTCCATAATCAAATATAGTTTCGTCGGACCTTTTCTTCGTTTCATACCTACAATTAGTATTAAAGCATTAGGTTGGTGAGATTATGGAGGTAGATTGGGGAAGGTGTTACTTGGCAGCCCGATGAACTTACTTGTAACTTGCTACATCGCTATTTTTTAGGTTCCATGTTTCCTCACATGTAATAAATTTAATATTACAATTAATCATTATTAGTTCTCGCTTATCTGCATTATTTCAGAATTCTAGATTCTTCAAAAACTTATTATTCATTCATGTATTGTAAATAAATAATAAACTTTTTTATTGTTGACTTTCATACTTTTTGTTGTGTTATTGCCAGTGTCACTTTCTAAAAATTTACATACATAGGAAGTTCCTCGTGGATTTTCTTGAACCTATGACACTAGCACTAGCTTGCCATTTGTGTGGGCTGAATCATAAACCAAACCAAACCATGACAGAATAATTTATCAAGGTGAACGCAGTAAGTCATAGTTTTCCACAATTTTCATTTAAAATTTCGGTCTATATAAACATGAACGAAATGGTATGGATGGAAAAGGTACGATAGAATAGTAAAGATAAAACTGACTTTTTATGCATACTGGCAATACTACTAATGATGTGTGTTGCACAGAAAAAACCATAGGAAAAAACAATGAATGTTTTCTGCGCTATTTCTAGATCCCTTCAATGATATGTCACAATTTGTTGTTTGTCAATGTCACACACAATACGGCTCTTCAACTTCAACTTCATTCAACTGAAATTTTGAGTTTTTGGCGGGAACGTGAAAAATGGCGCATTGGCGGCATTAAATTAATTGACCAAACTTGTATAACTTTGAGTGTTTAAGTGTAAAAACGGTGGTATTTTATCCATTAAGTGCTCGTGAACGTGTATGAGTGTTGGTGAATAGTGTAATGCTGTAAAACGTGACTTTTCGTGTTGCCTCCAAAACTCCATAGAAGCCTCTAGTAAAGTCGCAACCACCGCTACTTTACAGGGGCATGACTTGACTTATCGACTCTGACTTATGACTAAATAATCTCTCCAATTACTTGACACTGGCTATATACCTTTGATGTGAAGCTAAAACTAAAGAACTTAGGTTCTTTGAAAAAAAAAAAAAAAAAAAAAAAACTTCAACTTCATTCAACTGAAATTTTGAGTTTTTGGCGGGAACGTGAAAAATGGCGCATTGGCGGCATTAAATTAATTGACCAAACTTGTATAACTTTGAGTGTTTAAGTGTAAAAACGGTGGTTTTTTATCCATTAAGTGCTCGTGAACGTGTATGAGTGTTGGTGAATGGTGTAATGCTGTAAAACGTGACTTTTCGTGTTGCCTCCAAAACTCCATAGAAGCCTCTAGTAAAGTCTCAACCACCACTACTTTACAGCGGCATGACTTGACTTTTATCGACTCTGACTTATGACAAATAATCTCTCCAATTACTTGACACTGGCTATATACCTTTGATGTGAAGCCATAACAGAAGAACTTAGGTTCTTCGAAAAAAAAAAAAAAAAACAAAAAAAAAACTGAAATTTTGAGGAAGTTCAAAATAATTATATAGTAATTTCTTCTCTCTTGAATTGAAAGCATAACTGTGTGTATTTTCGGTTATTCTACGTAAAGCCTTCTATTTTCATTACTTGTAGTGGCACAGTAAAAACCAATTCATTCCCACTTCAATAAGGAGTTGATTTTAAACAAACGTGGGGAAAGTCGGATCAGTTTGTTGAATACCGAGATTACCGAGTGATCCAGTAATTCGGATGTAATCTATTCTCTTATTATGCATTACAGGGAAAGAAGATCATTCCAAATGCAACAATAATGATTTCTTATGTGGCTAAAGCTATAACTTTGATTGCTGTAACAATACAGAATGTTATTCTCACAGCATCCATCACAGGAGAACTGATATTAACAACAGCACTATGGATATTCAGTGTTCTGATGAATTTATTGGAGAGTATTGTTGATTTCTTTTATATTGTTTATGAAGACAATGTTTTTATACTCACAGAGATACCGAATTCAACTAAGGATATGGCATACTCTGCGTATAAGCAACTTGTGTTGTTGCAAAACTTATTGGAGATGGCCTTTTCGAGTATATTCAATAAAATTGATGCCATGTTTTCTACCTCAAAGTCACTGACTAATTCCTTAATTCTCATAGTGAGTGAAGTTTTAAAACTAATGCTGAATATGGCTGCATTTATTGGAGAAACAACTTGGTTAATTATTACATTTATTCCTGTTCATCTTCCACAATTGACAAAGGCTGCAATGAAGCAATTTTTGGATATAATAATTGACTTGATAGTGAATGCTTACATGAAATTACTGACATTTACAAACTATCTAACAGAAGTGCCTTTAGAATCTTTTCTGGGCATAATTAGTGCCATTGTGATAGTGAGATTGAGTGTGCATTTCCATGAAACATTAATGGACAAAGCAATTGACGTGTACTGGGCTCTTGTTAGAAACATTACCTACTTTTATTATTTGTGTTATAATTATTTCATAAATCCTGAACTACAAATATTGACTGGGATGGCAAGGGGTGATGTTATGAGAGCAAGTGAAGAGAACTTGGAAACAGTAGATGGGGACGATGTGAACAACGGTGCTGACGTGCTGTGTGTCATTTGCCAGGAGCGACACAAGTGTGTGCTGACACTGCCGTGCCGCCACATATGTCTGTGCACAGAATGCTGCAGGAGATTATATGGCTACCAGCGCACTTGTCCTATATGTCGTACCTTTATTTACCACTCTGTTACCGTCTACTTGTGACACTTATTTAATTTTTCATTTGCAATAATGAGCATTTATGATCTGGGACTGAGAGTTATTCCATTTTGTGTAGTTTATAGAGAATAATGGATCTGAATGCAGTGATGCCTAATTGCCTATTTAATGGAGTCATTAGGAGCTTTGTTAGTGTAAATATTTATAGAAACTAATTGGTGATACTTTGTAAAATTTATAAAAACTATTTGTAATAATTGACTTGTTTTATTACAGGCTAACTGAAACATATTTAATAATCAGGAACACTAAGTAAGTTTGTGATCATTGGCATAAATTACAGAATAATTACCTATGTATATGCATAAAAATTAGCCTTTAATACCTACTTGACTGATGTATTTGTATCACTTGCACTTACAACTAAGGCTACCTACTTTTACTTACATATAACTAAACAAACATTAATTTTATCTTGTTCTAGACAGTCTATTTGAATCTAACTGAGCTTCAAGATTCTGTGTACTTCTCCTATTTCTTCTGTTAAAATTTAAGTCTTTCATTGAAATTTCAATATCCCTAAATGCATTTAGCATAAATACTGCTGTTATGACAACAAAGAAACCACATAAACAACCTAAAATATCTTGAATCTCCATACTGTACCATTCTTTAAAAAGTATGCCTGAAGCAATAATAACTAAGACAGTAAACATTACATAATAAACAGGAGTTACAACACTGGTATTGAATATATCAAGTGACTTATTCAAATAGTTCATTTGAGTCATAATGCACAACACAGCTGCAGCAAACAACATCCAGAACACAACATTTGTAAAATTATTGACAACACCAGAAACACTTTCTTTCACCCCCAATGCAACTGCTTTACAAAATACAACAGTCAAGCTTCCGATAGCCGAACACAGTAGTAAATAAACTGCTATGTTTGTGTTTCCAAATCTTGGGACAAATACAACTTTCAAAATTAAACACATAACCATGATAGTTGCAACATAAGTCAGAAACATGTAGTCACCCAGCATCAAAGCTAATTCTGAAAATGACTTGATTTCTTCTGATTTTGGAGAGTGTATGACAAAAATTATAGATCCAATAATACAGAGGAAGCATCCAATCTGAAACAAATTAAAAAAAAAGTTTAATTAAACCCAGCTTGGAATTTACAACTCAAATACCTAGTGTCGAAAATTTAATTTAAACTTTCAAAATTCCAAGGACAGCCAACCAGTATTAATGCAGTAAAAAAGGGTAAGGCAATGTTCCTTTTTGTACTAAAAATTACTCAAATTAGTCAGAAACCCAATAGGGCAAATCGCGGTGTAAGAACCAGATATACGTATCTACCAAGGCAACCAACCACTTATACTTACATTCACCATTTGGTTTCTACACTGCGAAATATTGTAACAAAATATAAATTACCTTTCCAATGAAATTAAGTTTCTCACTGAGAAACTTTGAAGACAGTACTGCAGCAACTAGGACACTCAAAGCACCCAGTGGGGTCACTAATGCAGCCGGTGCAAAGGCATATGCTAAGAGGTTAGCAGCTTCCCCAATACCCACTGAAACAATGAGAATGTAATTTAAAAAAATATTATATGTTACATATGATGGTTGAGGAGCTGGTGAAAGCTTCATGAAAAATACAAATATACTTAATAGGCAAGTAATCATCAATTTAAGCACATAACATAGCCTACTTTATATCCTGATACTAAGCAAGGAGCAGCTAGTAGCTAGCTTGTGTAGAACCAACAAATCCAGTTACAAAGGTTTCACTTAGTAAATGCTACTATATCTATGATATTCTTAACATTAAACTTTTTTTAACCAATATGTAAAGTTGAAACCTACTTGTTATCAATCCAAGCCACCACATCCATTGCTTCAGATACGCGAACCCGCCTGCCGAAGCCCTGACACTTCCAGATGCATTGATCTTCTTCAGTGCTAGTTTCTTTATAATGAAGCTAGACCCAATAAAAACACTGGATGATATTGCTAAGCTTAGTCCTACTATGAATGAAACATTGTTGTATTCTTTGCCTTCCACAAGTAATTTAGCTGTATTCATTTTGTAAACACAGTAGTATCCATTGAGTTGCTATTCTAAGTAGTAGTTTTATTTGATTTGTGAGAAGACGAGACGGGTTGGGTTGGGTTTGGGTCGGTGATTCATATACTCATTGAAAATTTGAAATGCCTCTGATTACAGCTGATAAATTATTATTATCTTCTAAATAGAAAAACATGAATTCGTGGGATAAAAGCTGGCTGACTGAAGCTACTCTCGCACCAAATTGATTGTTAAGAAAACTTTACCACAGATTGGTCAGAGTACTACGTAAACTTAACTCAACTTTGGTTATACTATAATCTGTTTTCACACCTTCCCTATGACTGGACGTAACGTAACAAGGCCATTTTTCGCAGTAAATCTTCTTTAAATGTAAATAAAGAGAAAGAAAGAAAGAAAAATTAAGAAGCTACTAAAATTAAGAGAAGAATCGGGTATTTAAGAATTTCAAAGTAGTAACCCTACATAAAAATAGTATTGTGCTAAAATAGCCTCTGACTAATCTGTGCACTTGTGTCAAAGTCCCTTATTTTTGTTTATTTCGTATTATTCGCAGTTTGTATAATATCACGAAACTATAGTGAATTCGTGATGTTACTCTACAAAATAAGACATTAAGTACCTCCCTATGAATAAAGGTGCTTTTGCTTTATCTGGTTTGTTTGTCGATTTTAACTGCAATAAAATGGGCACGGACGCGGAAAAAGAAACTAGTTCACAATTACTCAAAAAGTACGGCCAGTTTTTTAAAACTCAACTTCACGAGCTTCTTTCGGTGTCTAATGGTGGTACGTGGGATGAGAATAAAACTTTTAGGCCTATTCAACTTAATTATGGACCTAACGAACACACCCCTATCATTGAACTGGTATCATCAGATAACACTTTGATGACAAAAGTTCTTAGTGTGTTGACTTCATTGTGTGTGGAAGTGAAACAACTAAAACGAGAGGCGTTTGAAAGGTTGGTTTTAGATGATAGATCATCATTGAAACATATACAGACACCAGCAGTAGAACATAGGTTTTTGACAATAAACAACTACATTATATCATTGTTCATTCTGCAGGCATTTTATTTTTCTGTCTATATATGAAGAATACAGCAATAATGATGTAAGCTCTCAAATGGAAGCAATCTGCGCTTTGAGTGCATTTACCACACGCTGTGATGAAACTCTCCGCAACCTGTGCTCTCAAGTTCTTGCCATTTACAATGAGGAGGTTGTTAATCTGAGTAAGAACTTTTTAATACATTTTCAAATATCAATCCTACTATTTAGCTATGGCTTCATCCGCATGGTATCATGATAAATAGTAGCTTCATGTCCTTTTCCAGCTCATAAATAAATTTCGATTTTTGGTTTAGTCATTTTGGTGTGATTGAGCAACAAACATCTATCCTCACTAACTGTCACATTCAACGGATTAGTGGGAGGTAGTAATTTTTCTTATCAGAGTCAATTGTATATTTTCTGCTTTCAGATGGAATTCAACTGCATTACATCATAAATCACATTGGAGAAATGTTTACAGTTCTTATACTGACAGAAATGTTGATATCAAACAGTTCAATACCGACCCATTGGAACAAATACAGCAATAAATTAAAATCATATACACCTGGATCTCTTCATTTGAGTGAGGAAAAATTCAAAGCATTGTCTGGGGCTGTGGATATAATATCATCAAAGATTATGAATGAAGATATTGTGCAGAATGCATTGAGGAATTTGTCTGCTCTTAGGAAGACTATGATGAGAAATAACAGTTCGTTAGTAGTGGATGAGTTCACTCAGTACCTCAGGCAAGCTATAATGAATCTGGATAAGCTTGTCCAGGAGCAACCCAATGTCGAGAATATGTACAAGTGCATCAAAGTGAACTCTCTGTTCGTATTGAATGCTCATTTATTTGGCAGTAATGATAAAAAAATATTTAAGAGCTTGGTTGAGTTGAACACTAAGGTACTAACTTTTTTTAATGTATGTAATGTAATAAATTGTCTATGATTTGAATTTCAATAAAATCTGTTATTTTCAGGCACACAGCATATATGTGATTGGAACTGCTATTTGGTTTCCAGAACAATTTCTACATAGGCATGTGCCCACACTATGTGCAAAAAATGAGAAAATCAGTCAGTCCATGCTTAAAGCACGACAGGCTTCCATAGCCGCCTATAAATCAGGATTATCCCGAGAAATCCAAATTTTGCTGACACTTAGCTCACAGTGGGTTCTCAATATGGAAAACATATTTTCTGCAAAAAATTACAAACTGAATGCAGCAGAAATGAACTTACACACCAAAACTCTCCTAGATGGTCTTGACATTGTATCCAGAACCCACTTCTCAATGCTGACTCTCATTAACTTGCATCTCTCATTGGGAATACCATTACCAAAAAGTATGTTGATGTCACTGTTCGAAATCATAGACTTATTGAAGAGCCTGAAGAATGTGATAAGTCGCCACAGGAATCAAATCATAACATCCATCAATATGATAATTCACCACTTGATTTTTCAAGCTACATCCTCAATATCAGAAGTTAAGAAATGGCTGATGACAGACAAGAACTATGCAAATAAGAGACTGGATGAATTGACGTGTACTGTGATCGGCGAACGCGCTCTGAGGGGCGCCGCCACTGAGCAGCGCCGCGTAGCCGCCGCTGTGGCCCTCAGCTTCCTCCCTGACACCACTTATTTAGAAGACAGTTACGTCAGGCTTGGAATGCTTCTTGATAAAGTCCAAACACTCTCTGATTATTTACAAAACATGGAAAATTACTGCAACTGCTCTTGGCTTCTTTGGCACCAAAACATTATCCCCATCTATTTTGAACAGAATTTCAGTGTTCAGCTGAATGTTTTAAAACTGAAATACTTTGTTATGGTGTTGGAGGACTGTGCTGCACTGTTTCATAAAACTGACCACTTTTTCCAAGGAAAAAAATCTGAAATTTTCCTGGAAAATGCCAAAAATATGGTTGTTGAGAAAGTGCTGACATCTATGAGCCAGAATATTGAAACTAATCTGCGTCTACACATACACTCTCACCTACAACTGGATGTAGTGAATCCGTTCACATTTGATATGACTAAAAAGGTACTACTAATTGCAAACAATTTCAGAATACTTTGCTTGTACATGTCGGTGGTACCATCAGTGGAGCATTACCTTTCAACAATGTATTATAATTTAACTACAGTTGTATTATCTGATTGGAAAACTTATGGAGAGATGCGCCAAATGGCAAGGTTTAAATTTAATCTATCGACTGTACAAGATAACCTCCCTACACAAACTCTGGAGCAGGGATTGGATGTTTTAGAAATCATGAGAAATATCCACATTTTCGTATCGAAATATTTGTATAATCTAAATAATCAAATATTTATTGAAAAGAGCAGTAACAACAAACATTTGAATTCAATAAACATCAGGCACATTGCAAATTCAATCAGAACTCATGGCACAGGAATAATGAACACAACAGTCAATTTCACTTATCAATTCTTGAAAAAGAAGTTTTTTACCTTTTCTCAATTTATGTATGACGAACATATAAAATCAAGATTGATTAAAGATTTGAGGAATTTTAAAGAGAATGCTGTTGTAAATGGAAACATGTATCCGTACAAGAGCGCCGAGAAATTTAACAGAGGGATAAAAACTCTCGGCCTCAATGACGATGGACAGAGTTATTTAGATTTGTTTCGAGATCTCATTAGTCACATAGGGAACGCCATGGGGTATGTCCGCATGGTGCGCTCAGGCGGGCGCCACTGCTGTTCCGATGCCACTATGTTTCTGCCGTCTCTGGATTGCCATAGCTCCTTTAGAGAATTGGCTGAAGAAAACAACATGGCATCAAACACATTGAATTCAGCTGATAACTTGGATCAAAACATAAATGCATTGATTTCCAACTTCATTCAAGGCACAGAATATTTCATGTTGCTAGTTAACGCATTTGCGCCAGTTTTCCGCAATCCGAAGAATATTCATTTGAAGAACTTTTATGTGATAGTTCCTCCTCTCACTTTGAACTTCATTGAGCACATGATATTATCCAAAGATAAAATGTCTAAGAAAAATAAAGTTGGCGCTGCTTTCACTGACGATGGCTTTGCCATGGGCATTGCATACATATTGCGATTACTGGACCAGGTAAATTATCTTGAAATACCTACATTAGCTTATTTAAGTTCTTGAGTAAAGACCGCGTCTTGGCAAGCCTAGTGTAGGCCGACCTCTGCCTAGACGGAGAGATGATCTGCGCGTTACAGCTGGCAGAAGGTGGATGAGAAGAGCTGAAGATCGGGCTCAGTGGCGCGCTTTGGGAGAGATCTACATCTAACCATTGACTGCTGCAGGTTGATGATATTGAAGAATTAAAAGCAAGAGTATGATGCAACTACCACCATTTAGTTAGTGCTAGGATAAGTAAGATATAAAATCTTTCTTCATCTTCAATATTCACCTGAACCTGAAGAAATCTCAAGTTGTTTTTCTTGTTTTAGGACTCAAACTTTGAAGCTCTTCATTGGTTTGACTCTATTTGGAAGCACATCCAAGATGAAAGGGTGGCACTTGAAGAGCAGAAAATGAAGGGATCTGCGCAGCTGCAACAAGCTCTAGCACTTACTGAGAAAAAAATCAAAATCCTTGAAGAAGAGTACAAACTTCTTTATTACAGCTTGTGCAGTGCAAGAATATTTTTTAGGTAGCTAAATCGTCGCTCATATCTACTGGAAAAACAAAATTGATAGTTCAACCCATAGACCTTTTTTCAGTTATTTCCTAAGTTCTATGGTTCAACCAAAATCGTTGCACCGCGCAGTACTAAGATATAGGTACACAAATGGTAGTATCGAAATATAATATAACAGGTGGCTACTGAATATTAGCAAGTTAGAGATAATAATTTCTGTTTGTCGAAATATTTGTTGAAATAAGGCTAAGTAGGTAGCTAGTGTAGCTACGTAATAAAGAAATAGGATATATAAGATATAAGAGATTAAAATGTGATAAAAACATAATGCCTTAGTATTGTAAGTACCTATTTTGTTTCATAAACTAAATAATTGTTTTAACAGAGCAGAATTTGTTTTAATTTCGTAATCATGTTTCCCGAGATCTGCAGTGAGAGTTTTATAGGTACCTAGTGCTTTCAATAATTAATTTTGTTTGCCACTCATTCTCATAATTCGGTTATTCCCTATCCCTACCACAGGTCCCTACAACCCTACCAGCCATTATTGGGAAACCCCCCCCCCCACTAGTAGGGATTTCGGTTTTTTTTTCCCGTCCCTACAAATCCAGTCCAGGACAGTAATCCACGACACAGTAATGCACAGCACGGTAATGCCCGATCCTGGAACGTACACCACGGAATCCTAGGCCTAGCTAAGCCTAGCTAGGCTTTCTTTTCCGATGTCGTACCATCTCGTGTCACGCACTTCTGCTGTAGCTATGTAGGTACAACTTTTGAAAAGAGGTGGAATTCGCGGCACGGTAACGAACAGCCCAGGAATATAAAGCCGTTGTTGGGACGTGGATTCCGGGGCTGTACCTATATTTCAGGGACTCTGTGACTGACATACATGCAAAGAACTTGTATACCTACTAGTATCATAAAAGCTCTTTGCATACATGTCTGACATGACAATGACAATATTCAAAGTCTCCTAGTTAGTACTCTAATCAAAGAGAATATAACCACTACGTTTAAGAGACGGAACTTCCTAACAAAAAAAAGTCAATGATCATTGACGTCTATGTCAATGTCAAACTGAGGGATACTGTCCATTACCAACAAGATAACAATATAATCGTCAAAAAAGCCTTACCAACATGAAGAAAAAAAACTAGTGACGTCCTACCAAAATAATCGATAGCTTACGTATCGATGCCTGTTGTAATTAATTTAATTGAATCAGTAGTGATTTAAAGTCACACTTGTTCATTTGAATATAAAATACCATGTTCAATAAAATACGAGGTTTCTAACGTTTTATTGAACATAATATTTTATGTTCAAATAATCATTGTGTGGCTTTAAATCAGATTCATATATTGCTTTGCTACTGATTCATAGGTACTTTCTACTTTTGTCTGAAATCTACCACTAAAATAAAACCAGTTACTAATCGGAAATATCAGAGGTTGGTAAATAAAAATACATTACATCTCAAATGAACGCATTATTATAAGTTCTCCTACTGCTTCGACAGCTAATCCTGGACCACGTTCAAATGTCCCTTCGCATATTTCAATCCTGCAATTTACAATACATCAATTGGGCTGTTAGCCTCAAAATTCTAGTAATAATTAAATCAAGTTGTGTTAACTACAAGTTTATTGTCAGACTTGGAACCCTGTAAACAATTATGTTTACTGACCTGGATGTATGTTAGAAACCTCACATTTTCGTCGGAGCGCGAGGAGCCTGCGCCCGAGTTGATCACGGGCGAGCCGCGATTGACAGATAAGGCTCGCGCTTGAGGCTAGGCTTGCGTATGAGCTTGGCACCGAGTGCATACTTCGACAGACCATTGTACTCCTGCTGCTTCCACAGCCAGTCCAGGGCCACGTCTAAACGTCCCTTCGCACATTTCAACGCGCGCGGTGCTGTATCCTGCAATTTACAATAAATAAATTGGACTGTTAGCATTAAAATTCTAGCAATAATAAAATCAAATTGTGCTAACTACAAGTTTCTTGTAAAACTTGGATCCCTATAAACAGTTATGTTGTGTAACAATTATGTAGCTTGCACCTGCATTGAAACAAATATTATTTTATCGATATCGATAAATCGATATTTTAATTTACGCACTATTTTCCAACCAAAATAAACATGCCACGAATAAAATGTAGGTAAATAATATGATGTGGTATAAACACTGTTTACCATTGTATCATTTTACTTGTGTTTTACTTACTGAGCTTCACATTTCTAGGAATCTTGCCATGAAATACCTTCTTTCACCATCTTTTCTTTCCAATTTGAAACCACATATCTCACACTTTCGGTACTTCATTGTTACATTCCACAGTCATTACAATCAATAATGTCATAAAATTATGTAAAACTGAAAGTATTTTGTAAGAAAACCACCAATATTAAATAATAAATCACATTAGTAAATTTTGAAACAAACAAAGCGAAGTGCATGGCGCGAATGAATGACGTGAGACAGAAGAGCGAGAGGTTGGAGATGTGAGTGAAACGTATATATAGCCACCATTAAAATTCTTCCTCGGTCCATACAAAGTTTTTCTAGTCCGTAGTTTCGACAGCCTGACTCTAATCTAATCTGTGATGTCTCCCAATCGAGATCGCAAACCACCAAGAATTATTTTTGTTTATTTTTAGTTTCTTCTATCTTTCCACTCTTTTTCCTCTCAATTATCACACATTATTAAATACTGAACTATCTTCTGATACATGTTCAACAAATCAGTTCTCAGCATGTGAAGGGTTTTAGTGATTGATCATCGCTCATTGATAAGTTTGGATAAATAAACCCAGGAGTCGATGATCACGGTAATGTGATGGGGTGTTTACATAGTAAGAATGAGTCTCCGGATCTACATCCCAATGTGTTCCGTGTGGTTAACATTGATGAGCAAGGCGCGGACCTTTGCTCGGGTCAGCTCGAGATAACAGACACCGATATTGTTTTGTTCAGAGAGGGAAGGGACTCAACCATTTGGCCTTTGCACTCCCTCAGAAGATATGGATTTGAAGGAGAAATATTCAGCTTCGAATCAGGTAAGCGAAAATACCAAGGCAGATTTTTAAGATCAATTTTTCACAATGATTGTCAGTGAGTAACTTTTTTACTGAATTGTACAGAATAATATTATTATTTTCAGGCAGAAGATGTGAAACAGGCGAAGGGATTTATGCTTTTCGGTGTAGAAGAGCCCCTTCATTGTTCCGAGCATTGCAAAATAAAATTCAGCTAAGAAATGTGATTAATGATTCTGTGCCATACCCGGTTTCTCACATGAACCCCTCACCTCAAGGAAGACAGACACTCCAGGCCAGTGTGGTTCATCGCTCCTCAATAGATAACGGGCATTCAGACAGGGCTGTTGCCAATGGTAACATAATTAATGTACAAACATTGCAAGTGGAAAGAAATGCCAATCAGGCCCATAGATCACCTTCTAGCGCTGATATTCTGGAGGTCACACCACTCTATCCTAGCTCACAGTCTAGCAGCCATGCTAGCAATGTGTACCAGCTGAGGGATTTTAAACGGGAACACAACAATAATAATTCCGGAGAACATACCACTGGCCCAGTTCATTTATACTCGAATGATTTCAACCGAGATCTTGCAATCCTAAGAAATAGTTTGAAACAAGAAACTAGTAAAAAAAGATTTCATGCAGAAGACGACGAGGACCCCATGGAAAGCAGATACATGAATGCACAATTTGCTAACAGTCTACCGAAAAATTCTTTGTCTCCTACACTCAGCTCTACCAGTGAGCATTATGCACACCTTGCTTTAGAGCAACAGGAATCAGCTGCAAGATACTACATCAATATAAAGTCAAGCGACAAATATTCACAAGAAACAAAAAGGAATGATAAGGTACCTTCCACACCACCAACACCCACTACTAAACAGGTGGAATATTGTAACTTATCTCTTGGCATCAGACAAGACATTAACTCATATGCCAATTTGTCATTAGGTGAGCTAAGAGATAGCATCAAAAGTGGAAGAGTGAGTTTTTCATCACTGGAACATAATCAAAAGTATTCAGAGTCTGACACATACACTTCGATGTCACCTGTTGAGGAGTTGGAAGTGAATTACGCAGTTCTTGACATAGGCTCAAAGAAGGAGATTGTGAATGTTTCTAGGGAATTTAATTCTCCCAAAAGCCAGTCATTTAACAGCCCAAAGGATGAGGGTATTGCTTCATGTTCTCAAAAACGCAGCTTGTACCATTTACCTCAAGGCAGTATAGATAAAGGAAGCACATATAATATGCCAGCTCCTACTGCTAAAAACGGTTACACAACAATAGACTTTGATAAAACTGTTGCTCTCACATCAGTTGCTGCAGATGCTGATGTGGATGCAGAAGGACCTCGCAAAATGAGACACAATTCTTGTAATATAGTCTGTGGAAGTCCTGTTAAGGAGGACAAAAATAAAAGTACCTAACTTATTTAAGTGTAAGACAATTATTTAACTCTATGGCCTATAGTAGTAACACTTTCTCCATAGAATAATGCACAACATAATGTGCCTTGTGCAATACAACACATTTAAATGTATGTTGTGATGTTTTCTGTATGTAGTAGGTATATTATGTGTTGGTTGTATATTATGTTATGCCTGTTAGCCAGTAAATGTTAAATGTACTTTTTGGTAGCTATATTCTTAACTACTTGTTGTGTCAAATAAACATGCCAAATATTTTAATAAGGATAATATTGTATTCAACAGTATAGCGAGCAGCTATATATTTTTTTGCCTACTAATGATTAGTGTTATTGTCGATATAAGCCTAGCTATTTTGCCATTAAATTGTTAACTGTATATTATTTGCATGTAAATGTTAATCAGAAATGATAGTGCAGGTGTGAATTTAAAAAGCCATTAATGCAAATAGCCATAATTGCCAAAGTGGTCCTACCAAATATTTAATAACTATGTTAATAGAATTTGAAGTTAATGTAATTTTAAAATTAGTGATTGTAAGATTAGTTAGTAAGTTATGATATGCAAGTTTTATCCAATCTACAAAGAAACTAGTTTGGATTTCCGAAATCGTAATAAAATATACATGTGTACTAATCCTACATAGATTAGATTATAAAATTCTGATACCATAAGTAAAGTAAATAACTGATACTTTACTTACAACTTCTTTCATGAAAAAATAATAAAGAAAACAATCTCAATTAACACTCGGACAGAAGTATTATAAATAATGCAAATTTTTGTCCTGATGCGGAAATCGATCCCGCGGCACCGCCTGCGCCGCCGCCGGCGCATTGGCGGCGGGCGGGGCGGGACGGGGTGGCTTGGTAGTTCAATAGACTTGCCATGCTATGCCACACTTGAACTAGAATGTAAGAAATCATGAAAATCTATGCAGCCCGTCATAGACAACAAAACAAAGTAATTTGTCTTAGGCCGGTGCCTATTCCCGCCAGTACTGGCAGCCAGCGCTGGCTTGCCTTGAAAAATTGTATACGAGGCCAATAACCAGTTAGCGCTGGCTGCCAATGAGACTAGCAGCCAGCGCTGGCTTCGTCTAAACCCTGCTTTAGCGCTTTGTAGTTTCGTGTTTCGGTTGGTAGTTCTTTTTAATAGTTTCGACATTTCAAATCTTCGATATTTTTGCTGTACATGTGACATTGCATTCGGACATCCGAACGACTTTCTGTATCAATCAACTGACTAGTTTTAATGCAAGTACATGTATATTTAGTTGTAATCACATTGGTGAATGAGGTGTATGTAAGGCCAATTGTTATGTAGTCAAAATATTAGGATCGTTACATAATTTGCTCGCTTTAACAATAAGTAGATAATTTAATTTAATAAAATTTTGTATAAATTTGCAGACATAGATCGAATGTATGTAAGTAAGTATTACAAACAAACAGTAGGTACAATACCTGTAATGATTACATACCTACGTATTATTTATTTATTTACTACAATGTAAAAGGTATAATCAGCTGAAAAGTATTGCAATATTTTATTTACCAAAGACTTTAGCCATTTAGCTAATTGAGTACCTACCTGAGTAATTATATTTTAATCAATTTTCTGTTTTTGTACCATTTTTTCTTGTTTATAAATACTTTAAGACGCCTAAAATACACACTTGTTTGATAAATAAGCAATGATGAAGATAACATCATAAACTTTGAACAAAAATGTACCTACGAGAATTAAGTAGGTAACCTACATACATAAACCAAGATGCCAGCAGCTATTATTTACTAAAGAATAAATAAAATTGCCGTAGGTAATGTATACCTATCTAATGGTTTTAATAATCAACATAATCCTTGTAACATACTAAACTTATAAATTAAACTAAAGTTTAGCTAGAGCTAACAATTACTCTTCTCTACTTTGATTTATAAAAAAATTCTATTGAAATCAAACGAGCGCGATGCATTTTGCTGTTGCATTGATTTCACGAATACCAGTCCAAGAAAGTGTGCATCATGAATTCATGATTCATATTGCTAGTGAAGGAACGTAAATACGGCAGTCTCCGCGGTTAAACTAATTTTACTAGGGTAACTTATAGTACCTACCTACGTACCAAGTTCGTCGATTATAGGTTCTTCAGTTTGCTGCACTTACTAATGTGATTAATTATGACTGATGGTGGTCCATCTAACATAATTTTAGAGAGTGAGTGAATCATTAATTAATAAACATGGTGTCTAGCAATTTTGTAGACCCACTAGCTAAAGGAGTACTGCTTATGGCGAGTAAGTGACATTTATCTTTTTATATTTCTGCATAAATTATCAGTTATTTACATTTTAAAGAACCGCTGGCGCACTAGTATCGTTTCTTTTGCCCGCGGTTTTAACACTCAACTGATTTGAAAGATAATTTTTCAGATATTTTGAGCACGGTCCGAATAGACCAACTAGTGGTACCGGAAATCGTAGCGAGTAATGCTGGCAGCGCGGTTTTGGAATGCATGTATTCTGGCGCGGGAAATGACGTCACATTGCTATGGCTGCTAAATGGCTCACAGGTGTTTAAGTGGAGCGAAGGGACGCAGCCTAGGGCCAGCGGATTGCTCGAGGGAAAAATAGATTTATCACATAAAATATCTAGTAAGCATTTACCTTACCTACTTACATAAGTCCATGGTCCACTCTGGTAGTAGGTATTTCTAGTATGTATGTACGGAGTGTTTAGGCCGTTTGAAGCGCATTTAGAAAGTACGTTCGAGTTAACCCTGTAGGTATACTTACCGGGATCAGCCGTCCGAAGCACTGAAAGATATGGTCTGATGGGCCCAATGAATGGGCAGATAAATCTTCAACAACGATTACACGCAGCATGACTTCAACAAAGTCTAAAATCACTATATTTTCAGCTCTTCATCCAACGCAGCGGCGTATATTGCGGATGATAGAAATTATCCCAGAGATGAGTGGAGAGTACACGTGCGTCGTGCAGAGTCGCGGCCAGCAGGCGCGGCAAAGCAAAACTATGGTTGTATTCAGTAAGTAGTAGGTACTTACTTACCTACCTCTTACCAGTTATCTACATATCAGCAGTTAATGATTTTCATCCAAGATAAAGTAAACTAGAAATGGCAGTCACTTTTACACAGCACGGTTAACTTTTCCTAAGATAAAAGCGCCTCTAGTGAGCGATGCTGAATTTAATTGAGAAAGAAACCATGATCTCTTGAACCGATTTTTTAACTCAACTTCGAAATCAAAAATTCCATTGAAACGATTTGAACCTGCATACTTACCTGCCAAACAAGGATCGTCGTAGGTATTAGCGGTTAGTAAGTTATCGTCAGGATGTACCTGGTTTGTATGAATTGGTACTTACATACATACATACAAACCATAACAATACAAATATTTGGACATATCTAGTAGACACAAAGACCTTTCTTTCGTTCGGTTATCTTCATCTACATTATAACTTTCAGGTCCAGAGCATGAGTTTGAGCTAACCACCGGCAAAGCAACGCATCAGAACTTGATCAGCTTAAAATGCATCGCCAAACATCTCTACCCGCAGCCAGATCTAACGATTGAATACAACAAGTATGGACGCTTAAAGACATGTACCTAATTTCTACCGTAATCGTAAGGTATATCTTTATTAGCACTCATCCAGGCACATAAAATTATCCATATTGCCCGAAACGACAATGCAGCACTTCGAATACTGCCCGGTATCAGCTGAAAGCTAATCAGCGACAAATCATATTATGAGCTAACACAGCGTTGACGCGCCTTTTCTTAGCATGTGAGTGAACGCTTTGAACTTCAAAAATTTGAAAAAATCGAGTAAGTAGTTGTAAACGCACGTAAGACGCTCGTGATGTGAACAGGCTCTATTTTAAGTATTGTAAAAAAAAATGTATTTGAATATACTTAAATGCACAGGTACGAAGGTGGGTAGGTACCTACGCTCGTGATTGCTGATAAATTTTAGCAGGCGCTTCAACAAGAAGGTGATACATGAATTATCATCCCTTCGTAGGCCTAAACACATTCTAGGAATCTAGGCGACCCTGATGACTTCATCAACGAATTATTTTGGTTGCAGAATACCTATATCACAACAGCAACAAAGGATCTGGCGATACGGGTCGTTCTACGACGCAGAATGCACCGCGGTTCTGTCGGATATCAATGTCGGCGGTGAGGTGTCGTGTCGACTGCAAATACCCCTAGTAGACTACACTGCTATTACGAAGAAATTCATCAACCTTGGTGAGGAACTTTTTGATGTTACAGATATCCATTTCACGAAGAAGGTTTGGCCTTGTTTGTACTAGAGACATGTTAACATACCCTTTTTTCAAGTCTCTAGGTCCAGTGGTTTGGCTTATTCGTTGTCTGTCAGTAAGTAAGGCAGACTAATGCCTACTTGCACCAAACTGTCAAAGTCCCTACGCTTGGTAGTTCTTAACAGTACAGATTCTGTCCGTTAAGAACTGTCACGCGAGTAAAGTTGTTGCTTAGGAACTTTGAAAGTTTGGTGCAAGTAGGCATAAGCCTTTTATATATTTTGTTTTTAACAAATAATATTTAACAATTCCTACTGTGTACAGAATTTGTAGTTTTTTTTTTCATTTTCAGGCAAACAGAATGGTTCGCCCAAGCTGTCTACAAGCCTGATTATACTACACATCACTTCACTTGTACTATTAATATAATGTAACTAATTAATATCTAATATGAACCATTATATTTTATGTGTTATAAAGCCAAAACAACTTTAATAGGAATATATTTTATTCACATAATCAAACCAAATAAATATAACATTCGTTAGTACAGTTTGGTACATACATAATTTCATATGTGCATTTTTACTTACAGACAAAATAACATTTTGTTGGCATAAATCTAAATAAAAAATTAGATTCTCAAAATATTCAACACTTTCTGTCACTACCTACTCTACTCTTTTGTAAGGTGTTTTTCCTGAATCTGAGTGTTTTCTCAGTATATTATGTATGTATTTACAAAAAAATATATATAATAAGTATTCTATCAGTTATCTCTATCGGTTCTGGTGGTTATAGTACAACCTTGCTTAGTTTGGGGGTTGATGGCGTAGTGTTCAATGTCCAAACATTATTTATTAAATTTATTTTGTACATGAACACCAGACAGGTTAAACTAGTGAGGCGAAGCGCGCCACAGCTCCGATAGTGAAGACCATTATCCAGGACGCCTGAGCTTGAATGCCGTGGTCAGCTGAAAATATATTTTGGATGATTACACTTTTTGAAGTGAAAATCTATCAGCGTGCCGAGCACTTCATTTTGTAGGTGTTATCTGAAACTGAGCCTTCAGGTCGGCATCTAACGCCGATTCGGGAAAAGTCGGCTCGAGTCGTCTTAATACTCGTAAAGTTTTCACTTCTATCGCGTCGTCTGTTAAGCGTCGATGAAACACGGTTTTTTTACACAATACAAGCCAGCGAGTTCGCTTGTAGCGTGGAAACTCGCCCAGTGTCATCGGCTTTTTTACATATGTATAGATAAATAGATGGATGTCCTCAATCACTCAAAAACTATTGAATTGATTTAGCTGAAATTTTTATCCCAAAACCTACCACGCGGGTGAAGTGAAGCCTCGGTAAGCAATACACAATAAACTGAAATAATGTTAGGTATAAATAAAGATAATCGTGATATATAATAATTAACCTACATACTCATTACTTTTTACGCCCAACCCGTGGCCCAACTGGGACCTGAGCCTTATTTGTAAACTAATCAAAATTTATGTAGTTTTACATAGTTAAGCAATAAACTACGTTAATGCTGAATATATTAGTTTTATAAGCAGTCCAAAAGTTATTGTGTAAGTGTTAATTCACTAATAAATACCCAATTACCGATTATAAGTGCTAAATAATTCCAGTTTTAGTAGAAAGCATAGCGATATATTAAATATTGTAACTTTTTTTATTATTTTGTAATTAAATATTTATGTTATAAAATATACACAAACGAAATTACATTCATAAACCTTACCATACTTGAAAATAAGACTTAAAAATATTTTACAAGAGAATATGTAGGTACCGTAAAACTTGTAATTGCAATTGTAGGTAATAGATATCGGATAAAGACAAACTACAGACATTTGTGTGATGAACACTGATGTTTCTTATTAATTTATTTACAAAACTATAAGTGGTTTGTTGCTTTCTAGGTGTATTTTGTTAAAAAAAATTATGTAACTATAAATAAAATAATATCTTCAGAGTTAAAAAATAAACGTAGTTTATAATATATCTGGTTCAATGAATATAAGCCCTAGACTAAGATTCCCAAACTGGCGCCCCATTCCAAATTATTATTAAATTATTTCTTACCAGACTGCCAAGGAAATGTTTGGCCTGTGCGTTGTCTGTCAGTCATTTAGGACTAAGCCTTTTATTATTTAGTGAATATGTAGTGTAGGAGAGTAGGTGTAAGTAATTGCGGTTTCAGACTAGCGAATTTTAGTCGCGCGTATTCGGGCGGATTGGTACTCGCGAAACTTCAAAAGCATGTCGCGCGTATACTGGCATACACTTGGTTTTTCTAGCGAATGTCAGTATGAGGAGTCTCTTGCGGATTGTCGTGTGTCAAAAAACAAAACACGCGCGGCGAATCCGCCAATCTGAAACCGCACTAATAGTAGGTCCTGACTTACACGACGGTTGCGATTCGGGGGCCGCCGCTTGCTCAGTGCCGTCCTCTGGCGCCTCGGGAGTGGCAACCGCGCCTGCCCCGTACAAGCTAGTTAGTGCACGGATGCGACACCACACAACAAGCTAAAGCGACACGATCAAGCCTATTGGGCGTACCACACGCACAAATTTCACCACAGTTTTGCCTGCGCAGGCCGGTTTGTACAGTACACGGAACACCGTGCGTGTGGTTGGTAATTTTACCGTGGTGTTCCGTGTACAAGCCAGCCTGCGCAGGCATGACTGTGGTGAAGCTTGTGCGTGTGGTAGGCCTATATCGTACGGTTGAGTCGGTAACGATCCCACAACATGATTTTTATATAATTCTCGCTCCAAATCGAGTGGGACTTCAACCCGCTCTAATATACACCCCAAAATTTTTATTACCAGAAAAAAAAATACGTATAGTCCAGTTGCCGTTACTGAACAGAGATATCGAAAAAAAAAACGGCCATCGCCGGCCCTTAGTCGATTTTATATGGCCTTGATAAGTAGTAAATTAAGTTCTATTCATCGTTTGGCAAACTCAGCTCGAGCCAGCTCGCAACAGCTCGGCTCGGGCGCCGCACTCGCCCCGCTGTCACTATGTCAATTTGTAGTGCCTAACCAAAATTTCTGATTTCTGCACAGATAGGTACAATGTTATTCCCCGTCTGCATTGTCCATTTCTTTTTTTGGAAATTAAAAACTTGTGGTGCATATTAGTACTATGCCGACTGCCTGTGTTATTGTGTCCCACCCATGCGATTTCGTCTTCAAATACAACTGTTTTACATAAAAAGGTGAACTTTGAAAACCAAACGACACGCAGAAGCTTCATTGTGCCGCGTAGTTTAAAGTTCAGCTTTATCAAAAGTATCTGAATATTAAATACGAAAATCCAGCCTATTTGTTAATGTGGCTTTGGTATCAATCAATCAATCAATTTATTTTCCAAAAACACAGATATTGCACAATGGTTCACAATGGTATGCAAACTTGAACTTAGTTACATACACATGCGAAATTCATTTTTCATTCACGACACAGTATAGCTAATAGTCACATGCCAACTATTAGTATTAGTCACATGCCAACTAGTAGTCGTGAGTTTTCATGAATTTCGACAAATTTTAAAACACGTATAAAATCTAAATTAAAGTATGAAACCTTACTTATTTTTGTTCACAAAATCGGAAAACATAGGCGAAACGAATAGTGTGAACAAATTACTATAATACGGCGTACTTTTTGAGTGTTTGTTCGAAACACTTTGTATGGAAATTTGCCTCGAGGATTACCCTTATTGCAACGTGGCCCCAGCTCACCAGAAGGGTTGTAGTTCTCGGTGTCGATGTACTGCGGATGAGGGACGTCGGGGTCCAGGTACACGAGTTCGCAGGTGACCTCTCCCTCCGCGTCGTCTTTGCTGACAGTGACGTTTCCGTATATGTCGTACAGGCCGCTCGCGTCGGGCCCGTCTAACAAAACGTCGATTGCAACCTCTTTGCTGGAATGGGAGTGCGAACATCTTATTGAATGACCATACTCTTAAGCGTCGATAACACAGGGCTTTTTTAAACGCTGATTGTTGGCGTTTTTAAAAGCTGGCGCGTGAGCGTGTCAGCTTTTGGGAAGGATTGTCAATAAGCAGATTGTAAAACCGCCGACGACAATGGGCGACTTTACACACTTCAAGCTGGCTTGTAACGTGTAAAAAAGCCGTGTGTCATCGTACTATTTGGTTGCTGGGACAGTGCTGTCAAAAAACCAGAATCCAGTAACGGAATGGATGTGACAGGGTTTTAACGGAATGCCATTGTAGACCGCTGCACAAGAGGGTTCGCCACCCTACACCAGGGGTGGCGAACCTCCTTGTACCAAAACGTGCACATTTTCAACAGACTTCAAAAAAGAATGGAGGTTCTCAATTCGGTGAGTTTTTTTGTTATGTTTGTTGGTGTTTCAAAAACTGATTTGAAAATTATTTTTTTGGATGACAGGATAATAATATTACTCGTACTTTCAGATTGGTTCCATAGAAATTTCATAAAAATCGGTTTAGTACTTTGGTTTTGAAATCAAAATAACTGAAAAAATTACTATCCCAGTAACCGAAATTACGTATTTTACTTCACTGTGACTATTCAGTGTTATTTACGGTCACTAAAAAAGTCCAATTGAAGTCGGTTGTAGTATGTTTTTATAAAACCTTGATTATTCTAAAGAAATATTTTAAGATCATACACATGCCGTTAAATAATTTTGACTTCGTGAACTGAAAACTCATTTTACTACCAAAATGGACATCTTCTGGTCCTGTCACTAGTTAACATAAAAAAAAATCTTACCCGTCGAGTTTGATAATTAAGTCTGGTTGGGGGGAGACGTCCTTCGCTACGCAATCGATGCTGACGTCTTCTTCGTCGTCATCATCCGGCCCGTCAGCAACCGTCGTGAAATTTATCTCTGGACCAGTGCCTTTTGCTGCCGGGAAAAAACTATTAAACTTACAATGATAAGTATATTAGGTACCGTTGGGAGGCTTCCCCTGCAGGATGTTGTCTAGATGGGTATATTAAGCGTCAAACAAGAATGAATGATTTTTGTGTCTCAGGGTCATCTCAAGTATGCTTAGTTCTTAGAGAGTCACACTCAAATTGAGTGATTCAATCATTATTATTTTTCCTTCTAACCACATCTCATCAAGTCATCACTCTTCCACTCACCGAACACAATCAACTTCTGCTGTAGATTAGCATCCTTCTCTTTTATGATATCATTAGACACTTGACACTCGTAGACCCCGGAGTCGGCAGGCGTTACGTTCAATAACAAGATGGTGTCATGTTCTTTGATCTCTAGAACAAAATAAATATGTTTAGATCAACAATAAAAAATAACGACAGCTGGACTCTTACACCAGTATTCTAAGTCATTCCTCATACTCAAACTCTCCTTCCGTAAGTAAAATAATGACCGCCGCTTTATTAAAGGTTCGGCTGTCACCTGTCAAATTTCAAAAGTAAGTATTTCCTTGAGTGAAAAAATTGTCTTAGAATACGGGTGTTAGTCCAAACCGCTTCAGCTCTTTCCATCTCTCTACCGCCTTGCCGCCCCCGGTACAGCAGTTCCATTCAAAAATAGCTACCATACTCTACAGATGCAAGGAAGCAAAAAGATCGTTATTCTTCATATGGTTATTAAAGGCAAATTTCCATACAAAATGTTTCGGACAAATACTATTAACACTACTAATTTAAAAACACGTACAAAATCTAAATTAAAGTATGAAACCTTACTAATTTTTGTTCACACAATCGGAAAACACAGACGAAACGAATAGTGTGAAGAAATTACTATACCTAATATGGCGTACTTTTTGAGTGTTGTTTGTTCGAAACACTTTGTATGGAAAATTGCCTTGAGGATTTTCAAAGTGTGTGATTGACTTACGGATATCATTATGCGCAGAGGGTTTGTTTCCGATTATCCGCAGGTAGATGTTCGTCCTGTTTTCCACCGAGTCGCGAACCGTCCAGTTCTTGCCCGCGTCCTGCGGCACCGGCGTCATCCACCACTTGACGACGTACCCTTCATCCGACTTGCCATCTTCCAACTTGTAACTGCATTTTAACTCTACGTTTTCCCCCGATTTTGCCACTGGAGGTACTACGAACTCCGTAATAGTCAGCTGACTACTCACTGAAATACAGTAATGTTGCAGTAAGGGTAAATTAAATGTCTGGTTCCTAATTGAACATAAACCTTTTATTCGTCTAATTTAACTTTTATGCTTTTAAAAAAAAAATTACCTACGTTTGCCGTGGTGGCCGAGTGGATGAGGCCCTTGCCTTGCGATCTTATGGCCGCGAGTTCGAATCCCAGTGGCAGTCATGTGTACATGGGTTTTTTCGGGCGCATTGGGTCCGAGTGGTGGATTAAAAACCATTCGCTCTCCCACCGAGAGTAGGCCTGAGTCCCAGCAGTGGGAACATTAGAGGCTGATTATGCTTATGCTACGTTTACTACAGGATACTTGTTTACAACCTATGCATCAAGAACTAGCTAGGGTCTAAAGTATCAAAATGCAAAAAGGTAACTAGATATTCTAGATTGGTGGCAATACGCAAGGCACGAATCAGTGTCCCAGTCAGTGTATAACTGCAATAAATCTAAATAACGCCACAATTTATGATGCGATCATTATGAATAGGAAGATGAATGACAAAGACGCTCTACCTTTAACGTTTATGTAGGTAAGTTGTAACCGAACAACCCACATCTGTCATTTTTATATTAGGTAAACGGAGCTGAGCTATTCATAAACAGCGGTTAGACTACTCGGTTATAAAGGCTAGCTGCTTTATAGCGAGGCATTAGTTATGGGCACCTTACCATGAAATACAAACATCCATACAAAAACGACACTTGGTTACGAACCAACAAAACTATGTTAAAAAAGTACCTAAAACATTAAAAAAAAAAAAATTGTGACTTCACATCAGCGAAAGCTGCTCGTCTATTTATTAACAAATAAATAAATGATAGGTATACATAAATACCTACCACCGATCTGAGCATCTCAATGTCGCATACAACGGAAATAACGAGAAGCTCAAACTTTACGATAATATTTTTGATCCACAATTTGTATTATTCCGGTAAAGTTTGGTAAATAAATAGCGCGATCGCCAACAAAATATTTACCCACGTCACATGGGGAATATTTTTTTCTGATTCTATAATTGAGTAGTGTTTATAGAAAATTAGGTCATATTCTGTTGAATAAGCGACTGTCTTGGCTAACCTTGTGGCGGTCCGGGAATGTTAAAAATACCACCGAGTGAACACCGCCCGTGCGCACCGAACATTGGCTATTCAAACTATTCGATTAAAATGCTTCCCATTGGATAGAGCGGTTGGTAAGATGACCAGCAATGACTCGATTGTCACAAGGCGGACGCTTTATTATATCCTTCCTATCATATCTTGTAGCGCAACTTCTAAATGTGAAGGCACATCATACAGCTAGTAGATAGGTAGGTATGTGTAGCGATTACAGTGCATCAAAAATAAACTTTCAAGAACTAAATGCTTGAATAATATAGTAGATGAATTCATGAAACTCGATCGGTAGCGGTGTGAACTTCATTGAAACGAAGATAATTAGGTACCTAAAGTCTTATATTGTAAGATAAAATACACGTCGTAGGTATTATATATATCTAAGACTATTCTAGCGACTAAACATTATCAACAGATAATTTAGATTCAACATACTTAACAATCTGAATAAAAGCTGATGAAAATATTTAGGTAGGTAAGCATTTAAGTTTTTTTCTCATATTGAGTTGATTCACGTTCTTGAATAAGTTTGAATCAGCCTTTCGAGTAAACAATATTGGCACAAACATATTTGCGATCATAATAACAACGTAAGTTTTCTGGTCATGAGCATTAGAACCATCAATGAGCATCTAGGAAGGATCAATGAGCACTAGAAGTACTTGTGAGAAATATCAGCAGTACCTATACAAATAGTGTATGGGTCACCATAAAATTTTCCAGAAACACTTTTCATTGACGATCACATTTAAAAATAACACATCCACAAGCCGTCGCCGTGCGTCGCGCAATTTTAACGATATTCGTAGCTAATCCAGTATTGAAATAATGATTTTGAGTAATTTTCTCACCTGCGATACAGCACAGGAGTAGCAAACACTTGGTGAAGACACGACACATCGCGAGCGTAAAATCTCGGCACGAGAACGCGTTCGGTGCGAATGCGACCGACTGTTCCCGCCCGCCCTTAGAGATAAATTGGCCTTGATCGCCGCGAGGTACACTAAATTGTGCAACAACAGTAAGACACCGGCTTTATTTTGTGGGCGCATGAATTCGACAGTTAGGTATGTGTAGTTCAGTGAACAGTGTTATCAGAAATAACTTTTGTTTGTTTTGAAACTCTTGTATAAGTGTTTATGTAAATGAAATGCTGCAGCTTGAGTATATAATATCATTTATATTTTTTTTAAATAACCATAGATACTATGTAATGTAAGTTGCGATAAAAGTTAGTGTAGTATGTACTAGCACAGAGTACTAAGATAAACTTACACAAGTACTAGTAAACACTTTTTAAATATATTACACTCCCGTAAGCGTGCATTACTGCATATAAATACAAATACATTTATACCTACTTATATACTAACATCAGTCTGGTGGTGCTTTATTTTAAATTTTCTGTTACTAATTTTATTAATTAATACGAACAAAACAATAAAATATTAAAAAGAGCATTTTATAATACAAATAAATTAAGGCGTCAATAGTGCCGTGGTGTGCCGATATAATCGGGGTTCTTGCAAAAAACAAAACATGATTATCTAATCATGGCCGTCTCTCATTAGGCGCATAAGCATCCTTAGACTTCAATTCAGATTTTAAAAAAAATACTGATTTAGAGCTATTTCATTTTAACTGAGCGGTTTCGCCGCTCGTGTACCCACGTGGCGACACTAAGATGAGCAACCGCGTCACTACTGACACTTGTTACCAAAAAACCGAGCGTAAACGTCGGTGTAAGCCCTTATACGCACGTTTGGCTTTTGAAGCAGCGCGTGTACCAAAACGCCCATATGCGCGCGCAAAGAAACGCTAGTCTGAAACCGATCTTAGACCAAAATTTGTGTCGTCACCACGCAATAGAACTTCACTGGGTATGACAGGTTGAATGCGAAAGCGCTACAGAAAGCGGTTGCTACTCTAGCGCTATGGACTCGGTGTCTTTGAGCCGCGCCCTCGTGACGTCACCGTGCATGCCTACGAGCCACGCTACAGGTTAAAGTGAGACAGCAGCCGGTCGCTGAATGTGATGTGCTTGAAGAGCGAGGGGTGTGAGTTGGCGCGCTGCGGCGGCCGCGACGCGAGCGCTATGGACACTGTGTCTTTGAGCCGCGCCCTCGTGACGTCACCGTGCATGCCTACGAGCCACGCTACAGGTTAAAGTGAGACAGCAGCCGGTCGCTGAATGTGATGTGCTTGAAGAGCGAGGGGTGTGAGTTGGCGCGCTGCGGCGGCCGCGACGCGAGCGCTATGGACACGGTGTCTTTGAGCCGCGCCCTCGTGACGTCACCGCGCAGGCTCACGAGCCGTGCTAACTGCTCCTCCGTCATATCGGGACATTTCGCGACTACTGAGTGCAAGTCCAGCGATAGCATCTCGATGTCTTGGCAACGCAGCACCTGTTCATAAACAATTAACTGATTTACTCAGAGCCATGTCGAATTAGCCACCAATAATTCTGAATGTTAATTAATATTCTTACCTCAGCCAGCATGCTTATAACTTCAAACGGGTAGTCGACATTCACACCTTCGGCCGCTATCTTCCTGAAGAAGGATCGTATTTGGTTCGCTTCCTTCACGATCTTCGTGGCCGCTAGTTGCGCCTCTTCCACAGTTTTGAAAGTAACTTTCTTAGACAGCATAGCGGTAATGTACTTCTTATATACCAAGTTCTGTGCTTCGTTAATGACATACTCGAAGTTCTTGTCTCGTAGGTGGTTGTAGTCTTGGAAGTAGTCGTCGAGAGTGATGCAGATGGTGTCGACGGGAATGGTGGACGTCAACCATTTGGCCGTGAATAGGTCGTCGAAATGAACTTCTAGGTCTAAAAATGCTTCTTCGAGTAGAAATCTGGCCGCTTCGTCTCTCAGGTTCTGTAGAACAAATAGATATTATACGTGTATGTAAGTATAACTCGGTTGAACTAACATGACACCTGGCTCGAATGACGTTTTTGCAAAGTACAACGTGGAATTGGGTAATCTTGATGGAGAAGAGGTCCTGTAATACTTGGTTATGATGTATGTATGTTTAATAATAAGGCTTCGCAATTAGAGGAAGAAGAAACACGGAGGGCGCCGCTTGGGGCAATGGGGAAAGCATCGAGTTCCGAGCCACGTGTCAGCCAGGTGTCATGTTAATTCGCCCGAGTGGTAAATGTAATTTCTGATGCGCGAGCCGCACCATCTGCTCGCTGTTGTCCACGTGACCATGTGCGAGTCACAATGACAAGTGTACCTGGAAGGTGGTGACCAGCTTGTCGAACTTAGCCTCTGCGGGCGGGTCGTGTCGCGCGGGCGGCCAGTGTCGCGCCTGCGTCTGATGCGCGAGCCGCACCATCTGCTCGCTGTTGTTCACGATCGTGATCATGTGATGCGTGAAGTATGCCACGCGCGACCGGTCCGAGAAGTGAGAGTTCTGGAAACCAAGTGGCGATTAGTTTATTTGGATCTTTGCGTTTGAGCATAGAGCAGAAGTTCGGTGTAAATTCGTTTTTTTTCTGATCTATCTCTCTCACCTTGAATTCAATCACTCCATTTCTGTACATGTTTCCATACCGAGTCACTTGATCGATGCTCAGCAATAACGCTTTGAACGTTATTTCTTTACTGATTGTTTCTGTTACCTGAAAGATAAACAAATATTACTATATAACGCCAATAGGTATTTAATTAGGTCCCGCCTACTCCGACACTAGCGTTTTCTACATCCACTGCATGAATTAACCAAGTTTTGCTACATCTGGAAGATGATGACGGGCGCGTGAGTGTGGGACGCGTCGGTATGCGACTCCACGTCGGGCGCGCTCTGCTCCGCCCACTCCGCCTGCTCCGACACAAGCGTCTTGCACCCCGCCCACGCCACCTGCTCCGACACAAGCGTCTTGCGCCCCGCCCACTCCACCTGCTCCGACACAAGCGTCTTGCGCCCCGCCCACGCCACCTGCTCCGACACAAGCGTCTTGCGCCCCGCCCACTCCACCTGCTCCGACACAAGCGTCTTTCGCTCCGTCCACATCGGACGCCCCGACACAAGCGTCTGGCACCCCGCCCACTTCACCTGCTCCGACACAAGCGTCTTGCGCCCCGCCCACTCCGCCTGCTCCGACACAAGCGTCTTTCGCCCCGCTCACATCGGACGCCCCGCTCACTCCGCCTGCTCCGACACAAGCACCTTGCGCCCCGCCCACTCCACCTGCTCCGACACAAGCGTATTGCGCCCCGCCCACTCCGCCTGCTCCGACACAAGCGTCTTGCGACTCGACCACTCGGCCTGCTCTAACACTAGCATCTTCTCCATACACTGCATGTAGTTGTACTACATTTATGTACGATACCTGCAGGTTCTGATCAATCGTCTGATAGATGATGAAGGGCGCGTGCGTATGGAACGCGAAGGTATGCGGCTCCACGTCAGGCGCGCTCTGCCCCGCCCACTTCACCTGCTCCGACACTAGCGTCTTCTCCATCCACTGCATGTAGTTATGCTATATGAACGATACCTGAAGGTTCTGGTCGATCATCTGGTAGATGATGACGGGCGCATGTGTGTGGAACGCGTTGGTATGCGGCTCCACGTCAGGCGCGCTCTGCCCCGCCCACTCCGCTTGCTCCGACACTAGCGTCTTCTCCATCCACTCCATGTAGTTTGACTGCATTTTCTGTCAGAACAATGTGTGGCTATAGACATGAAATTCACATATGGTGTTGTCAATTAGTAGGTCGAATAGGTAAGACCTTTAAAACATGTCTGAAGTAAATCACGTAATGGTTTCTGAACGACGTTTGCCAGTTAGTATTTAAGGGTTATTTAGATTGTATACGTGTTTTAAAATTAACACTACTAATTTAAAAACACGTATAAAATCTAAATTAAAGTATGAAACCTTACTAATTTTTGTTCACACAATCGGAAAACATAGACGAAACGAATAGTGTGAAGTTTTTGTTTTTTGATTTCGTCAACAAAAAAACTGTATAAAGTTCATACTTTAATTTAGATTTTATACGTGTCTTAAAATTAACCCTACTAACTTAAAAAAACGAATAAAAAAATAAATAAATTTGAAACCTTTCACTTTTTTTGTTCACGAAATTAAAAAACATGGATGAAACGAATAGTGTGAAGAAATTACTATAATACGGCGTACTTTTTGAGTATTTGTCCGAAACATTTGGTATGGAATTGGATTTGAGGATTAGCCTTAAAGTAGTCTTAGTAGAAAGAAAACACACTCACCTGCAAATATTCTTCTTCCAGTTTCTTCATGATCTCGTCACTGAGCAGAGGCGGTAGTGTGGAGACATCTATTCTGAGTTCTTGGTTGCCCATCAACTCTTCACCGGGGTATGTGTTCAGGGTCCACGAGAGAAGTGTCACATATTCATTTCCTTCGATGCCGCTGAGAAACACATCTTGGAGCTAAACAAAAATAAATATTAAGTTATTCACTAGACAATTATTATTATCTCTGAACCCAAAATCACGCGAGAAGCAGTGTATCCTACCTATTCTTCTTATGGTGTCATATATAGTTCTTTCGAACCATTGTGGTAAAAGGTTTTCAAGCGTCTCGAAGAGGCTCATTTTGTGCACATGACACATGTTTTCCGAACTTTTTAGGCTCTATGACATGCCGGTTTCCTCACGATGTTTTCCTTCATCGTTTTAATTTTAAATTTTTTATTACCTGGTTTAAGTCATAAATGATTTTTAACCCAGACAAAATTTTAAGGCTGTGGGATTATCAAAAAACGAACTACCCAATTCTAAAGTTAACGCTTACGAAGCCGCGGGCAAAAGCTAGTATTAAATAATTTATTAGATAATAAATATACTCACGCTAGTAGAAAGACTGGTGTGATACATATTCACGTACTTATTGACAATATCGTAATGTGGCGGAAAGCAGGGAACGCACAACGTCTTCACGACCCTCAAGTCCTCGAGGATGAGTTGTCTGGTAAGTTCCAAGTAGCGAATGAGCCAGAGCTTGTTGTCTTCCCTCTCGTCAACCCGAGTCCCCTCCACTCGCTGGCCCACTGCACATTCCAGGACCTCGAAGGCTTTATTCCGCCAGTTCTTAGGCCGTCCGGGGGGCATAAAGCCTGATTGACTTTGTTGCTGAAACATCAAAACATGAATGAATGAAGTTTTTTTATTTAAAATCCGTGATTGAATAAAGATGAAGAATCATTTTCGAAATATGTTGACCCTTCATTCGACAAATACAATATGTATATTAATCCCATATTTTAAAAATGTCGTGATAGTGAAAGAAACTTATTTTATTAACATACTTTGAAAATCTAAACTGAACTAAGTACAGTAGGCGTCACGGATAAGTATCTTCTCAAATAACTAAAGTTTACCTCAGCCGTCCTCGGCGAACAGTATGATAGAAATTCTTGCAATCATAAATTAAATGCAAAAACTTTACTGCCGTGAGGACTCGAACACAGGACCGTCATGCATCACTACATGACTGACCGCTTATTCATTCATTCGGCTATCGTGGTAGTTAACAGTAACGTTGAATCTTTAAATCACTAGCGTCAAATAACCCGTTCTTGTCTAGCAGACAAATGCAAAGCTTATTTATTATTTTAAAGATGTGGGTATGGGTAAAAAAAACGAATGATTGTCATTATCTGACTTGACTTATTTCGTGCGGTTTACTTTGTGTGTATCCTCGATAGCTTTTGAGTGTTGATAAATTGATTTGAATAATTTTGTGAGAAAATTGTTGTTCTTCACAAACTAGTGGTTTATTGGTCTATTCTAACGGTAAGTGTAACCTTAATGCTAATGCTTTTGTTTCATTTATTATAGTAGATAATTATGTTAACATAGGTAGGTAATGTTTTATTTTTTTTATTTTTAGAGTTATAACAGTATGGCTATGGGTTAAAAGATAGTCAATGACTGGCGATGAGAAACTCAAGCATGCAAGTGGCAGAATCGAAAGGATCATCTTCGAGGCGCACTTGAAATCCTTTCACCATACTGGTTCGAAAGAACTAGTAACACGATATGAAGAAGAAACAGGCAGAATAACTTTAGGTAAGTAAACGATTTATTTTGATTATATTGTGGCCAATTTGTCTTATCCATTAAAATATGTGACCTATTTTATTACTTGCTAAATTGCATAACTACCAAGTCAGTTTTGTTTTCAATCATATATTAAAGTAAGTAGGTATTAATAAAGTGTTTTATTTTTAGGTTATTGGGAGTGGATGTGATCCATGGGTCTAGAGGAACTTGTGGAAGTCCACGGGCGCATGAATGGACAGCAATATCTGTGCGCGTTGTATATCCAGAAGGACAAATTTATTTTTTACATGATAATTGATAACTGTGCGGTTCATCGAGAAACGAATGTCTGTCTTCTCAGTCTGTTGTAACAGTCATCGCATCGCCATCTAAAAGCCCGGATTTAAATCCAACATAGAATATGTGGGGTCAAATAGTTCATAATGGGACTCCAGTGATGTTAATAATAATAAATACTTACCTAATTAAATTACTTACCTGCTGGGTATTTTTTGACTTTTTACTCAACCAATATAATCATATAAACTATACTATATATACCATATGTGTATATTATATACTATATATACTATAAATATTATATATAGTATATAATATAAACATATATACATTACACTACATACATACACATACATATACATATACATATACATTTGACCCCACATTTCTTAAAAACGCGTAAATAATAGTTTATATTCACGAGAGATCTAAATTGTTAATAACTATTAACATGTTTGTTCATCGGTGAAATATAAGAGATTATTATTTACCAGACCTAAAATGATTTGGTTACATAAATGGGAATATTATTTTTGTTTAAAATTTTATAGGATTTTATAAAAACTTAATCTATCTTGTAATGTTGTATGCTTATTACTAATAAACGAGCTATTTCTTAATAACAAAGAGGTTATATTTTGAAAATTATTTAAATAAAATACAATAATGCAAGAAGTAAGTTTTTAAGTATTAATTTAGTGCAGACTTGTTATCCATGTTTGAAAAAATAATAGCAAAAAATAAACCCGCGTTGAGAAGCGAACACGGTACTTTCGAAGTGGAAATCCACGTATGAGACCAATGTTCCAATACTACTTCTAAAGATAGAACGAAATAATGGTTAGCCTTACATGGTTATAAAAATATGATTTATTTTTTAATGCAAAACTTTTTCGTAGGCCCGCCGCTCAGCAGCGGCGTTTTGAAGGGATTTGAACCCGGGTCTTGTGCAGAAAGTTACTTATCCATGACGCGGTGTGTACCAAAGACTAATAAAATGTGATTTTGGTTATGAATTTATTATCAGTGGATTTATATATACCTCTAAAGCCATTTGATCTCTTTTCTCCTCCCGTTCTATAATCCTCAAGGCGGTGACAATAACAGTGGGTTCCTTGCGTACTGTGTTCAATGTCCTAGCCAATATCAGTTTGATTTGCTTCTCGAGCAAATTTGAAACCATTTCCACATCCTCAAAGTATGCTTTCAACATTATCTTGTCATGGGAAGATTGGTTTGGCAGTCGGTGCAATTCATACAGCAGGTCATCTCTTGAGTTTTCCAAGTCATTAAGGCACTAGAATATTTTATTTTTGTTATAATAAGTTATGCAAAAAAAAGGAATTAAAATAATGTGTAAGGTCTTAGGGCTGATAAGTAAATAGTCAAAACATGAAAAAAAAACGATCATCATATACGTATAATCATGATATCATAAGGACTAAAACTGACCACCTAGAGCAACAGGTACATACATAAAATCATCGAGATGAGTCATCTACTCTTGCCTTGCCTGTATAGTATAATGATAAGGCGCATAAACTGACACAATAAGTTGCTTTTACACGTGGGCAGTGGGCGGTGACTGGGCGATAGCTTATTTTTATTATTTCGGCGCCTTTCAAAACAAACAACGAGATCCTTCTTAAACTCTCATTGCATCCTTGGTCTGTGCAAACTTTGTTGAAGTGATCCATTGTTGACCACACTGTCACTTAACATCAGCGAGATTGTAGTCATACAAAGGCTAGTTTCTATTAAAAAGTACTATATTACCTGATGAGCATGAAGTAATTTCCCTTCTCCGATCCACTGCTTGGTTTTAGCCACACTCTCTGGCACAGTGAAGATGTGCTTCAAACTGTCCATAGCTGTGACATACTGAGAGTGTCGGGAATCCTCCTCTCGGACATACTGGAGTGAGGCTACTAACGGGGGAACTCCTTTTAATAGCTCTTCTAAATCATCCATCCTATAAAAAATAATAAAACAACTTATAAATATTTATAGTTTGTTCCTATGGAACTTTCTTTTGGACATGGGTAGGAGTCATATCTTGTAATCTAGAGAGCATTGCTTACCTTGCTAACCTCTCTGGCATAGTATAAAACTACTAGCTATCTATTTAAAAAGGTTCAAAACTCTATCTCTTATAGTATGATGACACACAGCTTTTTTACATGCATCAAACCAGCGTTTATGCTTGTAGGGTGGAAAGTCACCCAGTGTCATCAGTGTTTTTACAATCTGCTTTGACAATCCTTTCGAAAAACTAACACGCTAGCTTTTAAAAATGCCAACAATTAGCATGTAAATAAGCTTGTGTGTCATTGACGCTTTACAGTAGCAACAACCATACTATTGTTTCTTCCATTTCAAACAGTTGATCTATGTATCTCTATCAATCTATCTTACCAGCCTCTTGCACCCACTGTTTGGTATAGGCCTCCTCTTCAGTGCGCCACTTTTTGCAGTTTTAGAGCTAGCCTGATCCACTGGCCTCCAGCTGCTTTAATGATGTCATCCGCCTATCGGGCGGTAGTTGCTGTATGATATGTTTCATTGAATAAAGTATTTTTTGTAAGTTATTGTGTTAGTTACTTACTTTGCACTTATTTGCTGGACATCATCAAGACATTCTTGCAGCTGTTTAAGTCCCACGCTGACTCCATCCAGCTTTCCCTGCACAGCTGACTTTAGCTGAGCCTCTATTGAAGCTTTCTTGTGAGTAATTCTTTTCTTGTACTGTTCTACCTAAAAAAATAACATTAAAACTTAGCCTTAGTTAAGGGTTCTGGTAAATTAGTTTTACCAGAACATGGAAACTAAGGCTTCATCTATATTTTTTGTGAATTATTGTATGCAGTTGCGGTACATAACTTCGGTAAATTTGGTAGTATGGTCATTGCATCTAGGCTGGCTTGAAGTTCGTGCTTGAATCATTCAGTCTCCTTCCAGCATTCGTTGGTGTTCGTTTCGCTTATCTCGCTCTATAGTATCCTCCCATAACTTCAAGCCAGACTAGATCCCGCCACTTTCTACCAGCGACGTACTATACTATCAAGTCTAAGTATCAAGAGAAAAGGTTGGAAAAAGTTAGCTTTATCTTACAAGCCAATAGCACTTTGTGCACCTACCTTTTCCAGCTGTCCAGGCCTTTGCATCATATTCATCACCATCTTTTCGGCTGCGGCTTTCGCTTCTTCCTCTATTTCATCCATGGTGCTCATTTTAATTAAACCACACGAACAATCCAAAATAAAAATTATTCGTCTTTAGTACAAATTAAAGATTATCCACAGATTAGTCAGAGTACTACAGATTATCAGAAAATACACAAATCAAAATAAGAAAAAAAATAATAAACAATATCTTGTCAACCCGTGTCAACCTAACCTTGTCAATCAAGTGTTTCATGCTAAGTTAGAAAAAGGTGATAGATTACATGGTCAAAGTGTTGAATTGCTTTATTATCTAGCATAAGTTGCTAAAGAGCATAATATAATAAGCTTCTTTTTCTTACAGAAAAAAATACCAGAGTGAACAAATAATGTTTAATTTTGGTATTTTTTTGTTGCCATTTTTTCTGTTCCTTGTATGGCTAGGGCTCTGTTTTGATCAGCAATACCGAGCATAATGTAGCGTAACTGGCGTAACCCTACATAATGTGTTTAATTACTATTTAATAAGCTGTTACTCAATACATCATTATACTCTAATACTAACTATAAATCAATATATTAATTCAATTTAGGGTTTCAACAAAAGTAAACAAACAAAAACCCTAAAATAAAAACATCCAGCTGAATCCAGCATGAATGTTTAAGATGATCTAAGTTTTTTTTTTTTAATTTAGGTATTATAATTGGTATCGAATTTGATGATGCCATCAATCATGAAAACAGTTTGGAGCTCAGGGTATCAACGAATCTCTGAACCTAGAGCGGAGTAAGACTGAAACTTGATTATGTAGGTATCAAATTATTTGAAATTGAAATTGAAATTATTTATTTTTTGCTTGAAGTATGGTTACATTTAAGGTCTTAAACTAGTTTTGGTCTCGCACACTTCACCGTAAATACAGCATGCAAATAACTTATAAAATAGGTATGTTTTATAAAAAATTAAATTAATTATTTTTTTTAGTTAGATATTCTGTTACATTATAAAAAGATTTGTCAATAAGCCATTTATTAAATTTACTTACAAACATTTTTGTTGGCAATTTTTTAATATCATCAGGAACGTTATTAAATATTTGTCCACACATTGCAAAACTACTCTTATGGTAAAGAGCAGATCTGGGTATCCGAGACAAAACCACTCTATCAGGATTTCTTACACATCTCGGATATATATCGCGAAATCTAGTAAACAAATCGGAATGTTCTTTCACAAATTTGGCCGCTTCCAAGATATACATGCTGGGCAGTGTTAACAACTTTAGATTAGGAAATAAATCCCGGCATGATTCCCAGGGTGGTATACCGACGATTGCTCTGATACATTTCTTCTGTGCAAGGAAAGCTTTATTTGCATCAGTAGAGTTTCCCCATAGCAGAACACCATATTTTAAAACAGAAGTTACGTACCCATTATACGCTGTCATAACTGTATTGTGGTTTGATGTTTTCCTAAGGCGGTAGAGCACATATACAAATTTATTCAGTTTTTTGCACACTAAGCTTACGTGTGCCTTCCAATTACAGTAACGGTCTAATGTAATACCTAGAAATTTAGTATCTTTGACCTCAGTTAGACTCTGACCCCTAAGTTTGATACTGAGGTTTTCATGCTTCCTTCTATAGGTACTAAATTGAATAAAGTTTGTTTTGGATGCATTTACTTGTAAATTATTATAATCAAGCCATGTTATTATAGAGTCAATAGTATTATTTATATCAGAGGAATAATTAGAAATGTCAAAATGAGAGTCAGAATCAGATGAAATTATTATAGATATGTCATCAGCAAACAATGTGCAAGGCCTGTCAGTTACTTCTGGAAGATCATTAATGTAGAGCAAGAATAAAAGTGGCCCTAAAACACTACCTTGTGGTACACCACAACTATTGTGTCTGTATCTCGATAGTGTTGATATAAGCTCTCCATTTTCATTAATATGTGCTATTTCTACGCATTGCATCCTGTTTGATAAATAAGTTTCAAACCATCTATGAGCTGGGCCTCTGATGCCATATTTCTCGATTTTATCTAATAAAAGATTATGCGACACAAAATCAAACGCTTTTGACATGTCAAAAAATATGGCAGTTACGTGCTTACGTACATCTAGATCATCTGTTACTCTTTTCATAAGATGAAAGCAGGCAAGTGAGGTTGACTTACCTTTCTGAAAACCGTATTGTTCATTTTTAAAAATTTTATGTTTTTCAATAAAAGTCAAAACACGTTTCTGCATAGCACGCTCAAAAACTTTAGAAATAATTGGGATAAGTGTTATAGGCCTGTAGTTTTCAAGCTTATTCTTATCACCTTTTTTGAAAAGTGGTTTGACAACTGCATACTTTAAAATGTCAGGAAAGCAACCTTCTGTAAAAGACAAATTTATCAAATGAGTTAAAACGCACACCAGTTCTTTACAGCATATCTTTAGAATATGTGTGGAAAAATTGTCATACCCTACAGCCTTCGTGTTTTTAAGTGACATAATGATTTTCTCTACTTCGTCATGACTACAAGGATTTAAAAATATGCTATTACAAACATGATTAATTTGTGTGTAACGCAGGTGGTTGTTTTCTTTATTTGTCAAATTTACCCAATAACTGTTAAACTCATCAGCTATTTCATCGGGCTTACGTATAGTTACCTGACCCTATTAGGCAAATCAACATTTTATTGAGGGAAATGACAAGTGACTAACGTTTCCTCTTCGTCGCGCGTCCGTCGGTCGTTTACGGGATCGCCGATCGAAATCATAACTTGGCATTGTGATATTGGATCGTCCCTATAAAGCAGTTTATAACAAGACCATCATTTTCAAAAGCTGATGATATTTTTTGGATATCCAGCTGAAGTAGGTCATTATATGATCAAGTTTGAGATCGATATATTAATTTTAGTGTCTACTACTACAATCTATATATAGGTATATTACAAAATTTACAAAAGGAAACAATTGGTGTCTACTAGATATTGCAAGATCTAGCAACAAAAGTGCTAAGCTGGCAGCACTGTTCAACAAAACTGTGACGCCCCATGACGTTTAATAAATTGGGCTTTCTATTCACGTTCCTGCGTGTAGTCCACCGTGCTCGCTGACTATTACGCCCCGCGCCGCTCGCGTCATAGGTCATCGTGAAGCTAGGGTGAAGAGCGTAAACTTTATCTTTACCTGCTCTTCCCGAGGAGATCGAATGTTATGAAATGTCAAAAAAATAACCTCAACAACCAAAACAAAAATCAGCTGGAAAGGTGGAAAGTGGTTGTAGAAAACTGGAAAGTGAAATATTAGCTCGTGTTGTGTTGCGATCGATGGTATAAATAAAAATGTGGTCATTAATCATACTTTTGCTTCTGTCGGCGATCGCCTATCTAACAACTGATGAGTTGATACCCAAATTAAAGGAGTTGTTTATAAAGGCCGGTTTATTCGGAGTTGATCTTTGCAAGACTAGTAAAAACAAAATGTAATTAAAAATCACATTTCTTTGACGCTCATTGAAATATAACGCTTTATTTCCTATACAATTTTCTTTATTACAGTCCTGAAGCGTTGGGCGTTGTTTCGGGATGTGTTTTTCTGGTAACATGTTTCTTGTTCATACCCATCAATTTTGGGTATGGTCTCATGGATACAGAACATTTCCCCCATAACGAGGTAAGAATCGCACTACTAAATGAAATAAATTGCATCATGCGAACATATTAGCAACGTTTTACTTACCAATAAAACGTATAATAATATACTTACCTTTATGCAAAACATATCAGTTATTAATTGAGATAGACACTATCATTTCCCGTCATATTAGCAATAATACAACATGACTTCCTGTCGTTAGTCTTAATTTCTAGCTAACTTTCGGTCTTTCAACTTCAACACCACCAAGGCAGCCATTTTGTGTCATTGAGTTTTGAGAACACTAGGCAGAACTGAAAGTGTATGTTTTGCTTATAGGTAAAAGTATATTAATATACGTTTTATTGGTAGGTAAAACGTTGCTATTAATATGACTGTAACTTTATGCAAAACATATCAGTTATTAATTGAGACTTGTTTGTTATCGCCTGGTGGTGGTTAGGAGAGACACGCACGCCAATGTGACGGCTAAAAAGCCGATGGAACAAAAACAATTATATTTTATGGACATAGAAGATATCCAAAAACTGATGAACGATAGTAACAGTAAAATCGTTCTAAGGGTAATAAGTTGTCTTAGTATGGATTGAGACAAATTTTAGAAGGTAACCAGGAGAAGCAGATATGAACTGGACAGAATGAGTGTTATGAATCCATGCAATTCTGTATTTATTACTTTCTTAGGATCAGACAATTAACAATCACCTGATGTTATTAACTAATAAGATAACGTATTATATTTCGCGCTAAGAGCGGAACATGATTAATTGCAGCCAACTAACTTATAAAGAACTTTATTTCATCGTGTAAATGTAGAATAATTATTTACTTACAAAGAATACCTTGAGGCATTAAGCACAAAACGTGTTCATCTGTCTCAGCGTATATACAATGTACTCAGAACAGAAATAACCTCTCCTTCGCCTTTACTATTAGATACTTGCTACCTATAATAATAGCATTTTCATGAGAAAATTTAAATAGCGCAAAAAACACAATACTTGTTACATAGCAGAGACAAGTATTATAAAAGTTCACAGCTCGCCAAGTACTAATACGCATTTTCCGCGTAGGTAATAAGTACTAAATTGATAGTCATGGACGTGGCTACCACCACAGATGCAAGTTTCATTTTCAACATTATTTAAGCAAGGAAGCACGATACGTTTAACAATAAGTAGCTTTATTTATTAACCAGTTTTGAAAGAAATGGAGTTCCTTTCGTTTCAAATGTTTATTACAGGTAGAAACTTAAGTCCTGACCTTGAATAGCTTAAATTAAAATTATTTTTTTAAAACATCGTTCAGGTTAAAGTCAAAAAACTTGCAATTCCAAAATCGGTAACCTTGTATGTATCTATAGACAATGAATCGATCTTATCCGCAAAGGAATCTGGCAGAACGATTTATGTAAACATCTATGAGACGTAAGTACAAGCACATAAATCAATGTAAAAAACCGACTACCTACCATCAGGCACATTACAACTTCCTTCGAGAGACGATATTGCACATTACATAGGTAGGTACATACTCATATATACCTGCCCACCTCATGGATTCTGTATACCAAGAAATAAGTTTTTCTTCATTACTGAAAAACAAAAGATAGGTACAACCAGGGTTATAATAGTATACCCCATGGTGCACTCTGTTTTCACTCTGTACTGTGTGTGTAAATATTCTATAAGCATTTGTATAACTCCGTTCGTAGGGATGGTAATGCTTTTACCGATTCAACCTAAAACACAAACATCTTTTTATGATAAAAATTTTGGGTCCACATTGATGCATTGATGTAGGTAACGGTGAGCAAGAAAGAAAATTCAAAATATGAATTATTGCATATAGAAAATATGAACTTAAGAACCACGTGATTTATCTACATTTGCTAAATAAATAGCTGAAAATTCACATAAGTAGGCACTGTTAAAAAGGCTTTACAAAAAGGATCGATGGAAAAGATCAATGGATCTTAATTATGAACTAATATGCCTTATTTGAATAAGTACGTTGTATAATTATTTCATTTTAGAAACGCTGTGGTATTAACACGCTCGGTATGTTAGACAACTACTAGGTACTCGTTGAAATACCCTTACGGAATACGTTAAGAGGCGTTATGAAAATTTTGTCGTTTATTTTTGTGTTTGTTTAGGACTAATAGTTCGTTAATTAAGTTGAATGACCGAAAAAGGAATAAACGAAAAATTGCAAAAGAATATTTTGGGTTCATTGAACAATGAAGTAGGCAAAAACACATCCGAATCGGTTGTCATCGGGTAGGGATAATAGGTATTTTATCTACACGCATTAGGCCGTTGTAACCCTCTAGGAACCTAGTACCTCTAGGATATGACCCGCGCCTGCAGGATTGTAAGCAATACCGAAAACACTATCCAAGTCGATACTAGGAAATCACGCAACAGCGATGACATGACACCCTTATCAATAACACTTTATAAACAGGATAATTTAGTATTTTCTGAAATACAACTCGCTGTTTACTGCGCAGGCAGAGATTAACTCATAATCAAAAACAAGCATAATAGACTTTTGCAAGAACTTGTTATCTGCAGCTAATATCGTATTGGGCTTGGTTACTCCTAAAAACATTCAACTTTACACCATTACTTGAAATAAGGTCATAACTGCAATTCTTTGTTTGTATAGAATAACTTTTTCCAATATCGTATTATTTACGTTCGAAAAACTAAAATCGAGGACTCATCCCAACTCCCTGCGAAAGCCACGCGTGGTAGATTTTAATATCCAAGCTCACACCCTGCGAGTCTTTGTGCGTGCACCTGACAGTGTATACGACGCAATACAATACATTTTTCAGCAAGCAACTTTTTGCAAAGACATGCCTTCATTTTATCCGCGCTCTCTGGAGTTTTTAAGCTTATGAAAAGACTCAGCGACTGCTCAACTACCATAATTTCGTGTATGACTATGCAGAAGGAATATTGGATTTGAATATCCAAGCTCGCAACTGCAAGTATTTGTTCGTAGTGAGTACGACACTATAGGTATTTTTGTTTAAATTACTATATTGTTTCCTGAAAGTTCCTACGTTTGTGAGGAGACTCAAGGACAAATCACTACCTACGCATGTTGCGTGAGGCAGTTATATATGATTTTGATTATACAGCTCGCAAAAAGCAAGTCTTTTCTCGTACAGAGTATAACACAAAACATTTTGAAATAGCTTTCTTGTTTCCTTTAAGATCCTTCATTCATGAGGAGACTCAAGGATGATTCACAATCTACGCATGTTTACTTGAAGTAGGACTTTGGATTTTGTACATCCAAGCTCGCATATTTTGCAAGGCGTTTTGCGTGCACTCACAGAACAAGTGATGCAAAACTTCTTGAACTACCCTCAATATAGATTTTTTCCCCCAGCAGGCAAATTCACAACTGCAAATCTTTGTTCGAAAAATTAGATTCCCTTAAGTTTCCACACTTGTGAGAAGACTCAGGGACTGTTCACCTACCCACGAATATTTGCGTGGGTTAGGATTATTGGATTTTTAACATCCAAGCTCGCTTAAATGCAATTCTTTGTTACCGGTTTGCGTGCGACGCAAATCATTTAGATATCATCACCTTGAATACTTAAAGTTGTAGTGTACTTTACATTTGTAGTGTACTTTCCGCTCCACGTATTTCCATACCTATATCTCCTTATCGCTCTGTGGGATAGAATTAGCTGTGCATACTCTTGCGAAGAGACATGTCTGATTGTGTGAAAAACTTCATGTGTGTTAGGACTATTGTGTGTGTGAACTCTTACGGTGAGACACGTCTAAATGTTAGTCTGCTACTTGAGGGTAGGACTGATGTGCGTACTCCTGCGAGGAGACACGTCTGAATATGTACGTCTACTACTTGCGAGGTAGGACTCATAGAATACCTTTATTGAACTCATTCAATAATCATAACCTGAAAATTTTCACCAAAAATTCCATGTGATAAAGTATTTTACAAGTAATTAATCAATTTTAGTATAAAATAAATAATTTCACTGAAACGGATACTTTTTTTAAATTTGTTGTTTTTTTAGCAATTTACATGGAATATTTATGGTAAAATGTAGGTACTCACCGACGATGTCTTCATCTTATCTTCTCATTTATATAGCAGCTATTATGTTTCGCAGAAACTTTCTATTCTTGAATCACTATGATGCAGAAGAAAGTCGACACAACATCGCTAAAATCTTGAGAAAGGGACATTACAAGCTAATATCAATGTTTTATATGCAATAAAACATTGCACTGTGGATATTAATCCTTAAAGTAAATCGTATGACACGACTATTTTTAAAATGTAGGTAAAATAAAATATATTTTTTATATGGTTGATAGAGCGTATGGCTCAGACAACCGCACTCGACGGGAAACAAAAGCTGCCTTGGTGGTGTTGAAGTTGAAAGACCGGAATTTAGCTAGAAATTAAGACTAAAGACAGGAAGTCATGTTGTATTATTGCTAATATGACGGGAAATGATAGTGTCTATCTCAATTAATAACTGATATGTTTTGTATAAAGTTACAGTCATATTAATAGGATCGATGATCATTAATCAAGGCAAAACTGATTCGGCTGATTTAGTTTTATGATTGGTCTACTGGAAAATAAACGAGAATCATGCGCGTAACACAGTATATTCATGAAAAGATTTCATGCCTGTTTTAAAATTTGTTTGCACAACTGCTGATATGAATCAGCAGTCACTCCTATAGTACAGAATGTGTATGTAAGGCCTATTTAACTACCGAAATTCAGTTGCATAGTGATTTAATCAGTTTGCAGAGTTGCTGGCGGCTTTGCTGTCCATCTGCTGCATGTTGCTGCTTGGCTTTGCGGATGATGTGTTGGATCTGCGCTGGCGATATAAGCTGCTCCTTCCAACAGTGGCATCGCTGCCCTTGCTTGTAGTGTACTATGTCAATTTCAACTCTACAACCATTGTGGTTCCAATACCCTTGAGGTATTGGCTTGGAGTGTCCATAAATATTGGTGAGTTTCATACAAGTGTAACATAACACCTTAATTTTACTTACTTACCTTTGTAGAGGTCTAAACCCAAAAATAAGCTATTACCATAATAGCATTCATAGTTTTATATTGAAAATATCTTCAAAATGGATTGGGTACTATCTACATACATCATACAGCATTGGCATCATGAATCATAACCCTGTGGTTTTACTTCCAGGATTCCTCTACTATGTTTACATGGGCATGCTGGCAGTGTTCTGCACAAATGCTATCAACATCCTGGCTGGTATCAATGGACTGGAAGTTGGACAATCTGTGATCATTGCACTGTCAATCATAGTCTTTGACCTGATAGAGCTGAGAGGAGACCAGTACAAAGCTCACAGCTTCTCATTGAACATCATGATACCGTACTTGGCGACCACTTTGGCTTTGTTGAAACATAACTGGTAGGTATTTTAAAAATATTTCTTAACCTGGTTTTGCCTATCTTTGCAGATCTTATCAATAGCCCTTTTGCTAAATTATTCCCATCTGTCACCCTGCTCTGTCCCCCTAGGGTGACAACTATTTATTCCTATCCGTCTTATCATACTGGATGGACAAAAGAAAATTTGTTAATAAGACTTTACTTGCACTGCACATCATAATGTGCAAGTAAACAAGAAACACATAGGTAGGTACTTACTCATTATGTAACTACAAAATCGGTATGAACTTACGTACCTTCTAAGCAGCGAATAAGTAGGTAGGTACCTAACCTACTGATTTAGAAAAAGTAATTTGTTTTATTTTTATTACCTAGAAATAATTGTTTCTCTGTTTTTCAGGTATCCTTCAAGAGTATTTGTTGGAGACACATTTTGTTACGTTTCTGGTATGACATTTGCAGTAGTGGGGATTCTTAGCCACTTCAGTAAAACAGTTCTTCTTTTCTTTTTACCACAAATAATTAATTTTCTTTATTCAGTGCCACAGTTATTCCGTTTCATTCCATGCCCAAGACATCGGTTGCCAAAATACAGTGCAGAAACAAATTTACTACATTCTAGTAGAACAGTTATTGTAAAAAAAGAAATGAATAGTCTATCCAAGTTATTTCTTTTTATATTGACTCAGCTACGTTTAGTTGACCAGCTTGAGGATGATGTGAGCATAGTTATTAATAATCTAACTTTAATAAATTTATTTTTAATTAAATTAGGGCCTATGTCTGAAGTCCGACTGACGAAGGCACTTTTGGCATTCCAAGTCTTTTGTAGTACAGTTGCTTTTATAATTCGTTACCCCATGGCGTCATATTTTTATGATACATGATATTTATAATAATAATCCAACATTTATTCGAGATAAGTAAATAGTGTATTATATAAGAATATTTTAGTTTGGGGAAACAAAGATACTTGCATAAAAATCCAAAGAAATAATTGTAACATAACTATAGGAAATCTCCCAAGTATCTAAGTAATTTACTTAGCCTTTATATTTTGAAAGAATCAAGAACCTATCAGTGAAATAAAAACTAATTTGGGTTTGATGGGTCTAGTCTAGTTTAACTATAATAATTAAAAAAGTAGACAAGACGATTTGTGAGATCTTTTTGTAAGTACATTTTTTTTAATGTCAATAAATACAAAATTAAAAATCATTTAGTATTTTATGTGTGAAACTTTTTTGAATACCTCATAAGTGCCTACCTACATAATTATTTATTGTATTTATTTACCTACTAACCCACAGTAAAAACCTGTACGTAAAATGAATGAAAGAACAAAGTTTGTTAAATTATGAAGCATTTATAATTATAATATTTCAGCTATACAGCATTTCATATCATATTATCATACAATATTTATTATAAACTATCAAATTAATAATTTAATTTAGCCATACATCATAAAGTATATTGTCCTCATTATCAGTTTCGCTTATCACTCTGAGAGTTTTTAGAGTCTGCAAATAGAATGTTAACTCTGACGTGACTACACCATGCTGCGGACTACCATTTGCTACAATATTCATCTTAATTAGTTGTTCTCTTAGCTTATCTTTAAAGTTATCATGTACTCTTTTATAAATAAACTGTATCTGTTCAGTCGGCAAAATGTCAATTAAGGCTTCATGTAATTTTACTAAATGTTTCGAAATATTTCGGAATGTTTGAGAAGGTACAGGAGGTTTGGCATCCCAACCTGATAACTGAGAACATAACATATTGCTAACTATGGTACTTATCTTACTTTCTATTTCTTTCTTATGACCAACAATAAAACTTTCAATATCGCTAAAGCCATTTAGTGTAAGTTCTTTAGTGTGAAGATTCTCAAGCAAACTCCTGATCATGGGTAATAACCACAAGACTACTTGCAATGATCTAGAGACCAATGCCAAGTTTGATGTTGTTATTGTTTTTAGCCCGGCACTCTGAATCGCACCTGCACCCAGAACCAGCTGGCAGCATCGTGAATTGAATAGCCTGATAAGCTCCAGCATGCAGTGCAATAGGTATTGAACTATGACTGGAGACTGCCTGGTGGCATCACAATATTCCAGTAAGATTTTCAGCATGAGTTGCACAGTTGCAACCACAGCATAGTTTTCTTTATTGATCACCAGAAATTTTCCATCAGGTTTGCCAGTCTCGTAAACTAGTTTTTTGGGTATCTCACCTTCCTCACAGATATTGTTGACTGCACTTTGCAGCTCATATGGAACATCTGCCGCTTTCCACCTCTCCGAGTTTAGTGTAGCAGTGAGTTGAGATCTGCGCTCCAGGTGCAAGGTCTGTATGTACTTCATTGCAAAGCTCCTCAATGCTAAATTCATTGCATTACTGTGGTGACCAGTTATCTTTTCACATTCTTCACAAAAACTTTCTATAAGGTTTGAAAGTATTGATAGATGGCTCAAATCAGAGAATACATAATCTTTATCAGTTTTAGTTACAATCAGATTGGCACATCTCTCATTGCAATAGTCAGAAAGTGAGACTATCATTTTCTTTAGCTTATCTTCTACCAATGTCAGTTCTTCTTGCGTCCATGCATCTTCGCTCTCAGTACCGGTCACATCATCCATTTGACTAGTTTCAATGATCAAGTTCGACAAAAATGAAATCCTTCTAAACAAATTCAGCAAACTTGGAGTCACCTTCTGAAGAAATGTTATTCCTTCATTACATAAAAGCCACATGGTGTCTGCAGTTGATCCCCTGAGCACTATCTCTGAGCTGCCATCTCTGTCTGATATGATTTCAATGACGCTTTGTTTGATGGTAGCTTGAAGTGATGTCATGGCTTCCGACTTAAAAGTATCTATAAAGTCAAACTCTTTCAAACGTAGAATCCCAGATACAATTGATACAATATTATCTCTATCTTGTGTCTCTGAAGCATCCTTGTGTGGTCTGTTCAAGTCTGATACAATAAATCTCTGGAACTCATTGCTTAGCATTTTATGGATGAGTCTCTTCATTTCATTCAGTTGAGGTGATAAGTGGCGAAAAGCTTGAATGCCTGCTAGCCGTGTCGATAGAACTTTTTGAGTTGAACTTATCAAATCAAGAGCAGCCACATAGTCTGAAGTACTTAGCAACAGTTGTATCATAGGTTGTGTCTGTTGGACAGTGGCCATCAACTTTAGAAGATCATGCACATTACCCAAGTTTTTATGTATTCTGGTCAAACTTACTAATTTTAAGGGACATTCAGTCAGATTTCCCTTCACTTCCTTAATATTTTGCCTTGTGTGTCTCACAGTGCTGACTGCTCTTGCCATTTGTTCCATTATTGTGTCGTGTGACAACATAGCATGGAAGAATGCATCTGACTTTAAAGCAACTTGTTTAGATATTTTCATTTCTACAACATCCAAATAAGTACTCAAGCTCTCTTGAAGTGTTCTTATAGCAGCATTTGAATCTTCAGAATTGCACAGACTAGGAAACACTTTGCTAAAAACTGCAGAATCATTCAGTGGTAAGGCCGGCTCGTAAAATATTTCAGGAACTTCACATAAATTCTCCTCCACTTGGATTTTGGCTTTGGTTGGAACATTATCTTTGAATCTGCAGTGTCGACGATACTTCCTTGCTATTCGTTTACAATATGACTCAAAATGAGAAAGTGTGATATCAGGTAAGTAAGGACTTGGAAATATTTCCACTTTATCAACAAAACTGTCTCCCCATGTTTTTGTAAGAAAATTACTCTGTTTACCTCGGTTGGGGTCGTTTAATACTGCTGGGAGGTTTTGTGATGACGAATAAAAGGTCCAGTCATTGTTTTCCTCTTGGGAGTACAAATGGTACTCCCTCACATGATACTTGAAGCCTGCTTTTCTTAGATCACCAAATTGTAATGCAGGACACATTCCATTTTGCCCGTACTGACAAAGGATAATGGATCCCTCCTTGATACAATGCTTTTCTTTTATGTGCCTGAAAAAAATCAGGAGATGAAGGTTATGTTTATAGAATTATGTGATCATAGGTCAGAATTAAACTTAATGGGTGCAGCAGGTAATTTACCTTTCGAATTCGGTTGTAGTAGAAAACACCAGGCTTGGACAGTGAATACAGTTTTGCCAAGTAGGCTTCTTACAAGGAGCTGGTTCGTCCTCCATAACATTTTCGTGAACTTTACGCTGATTAAACCATTTTTAAAACTACAGTCTGGAGAGTATCATCTTCACGTTTATGAAGCTAAATTAATGCCTGTACATACATATTAAACCAATAAAAGCATAAATTATTTCTCAGTTAAATAAAAACACGATCAAACGAAATCTACTATCGTAATTTTTGTAACTTCAGCAATGCTGCCAGTGCCAGCGTGAAATACCTACAAGGAACGAAAGACTGTACACAAAATTACGAATATTATGGATTTATTTAGCTGTTAGCTTTGTTTCGATTCTTCGAGTATTGTCATATATGCAAAGTATTTTGGTGTCTATAATGGATTTGTATTGAATTGAAGAACAGTGCAACTACCCTGGATACACAAGTATCTAGAATAAAAACAAAACTATCTCAATTTGTTTATGCTCTGGGCATATTAAAAACAAATACCCAAATGGAATGCGTTCTATCAGCCTACTATGCGTATGCACACGCTTGGCTCAGGTATGGTATTAGTCTATGGGGACATAGCACTGATGCCCATGATCTTTTTGTCATGCAGAAAAAATGTATACGCATAATAGTCAGTATAAAACAACCAGAAAGCTGCAGACCATATATCATCCTATCCTATCCTATCCTAATAATATTATAAACGCGAAAGTTTGTAAGGATGGATGGATGGATGGATGGAGGGATGTTTGTTCCTCTTTCACGTAAAAACTACTGAATGGATTTTAATGAAACTTTACAATAATATAGCTTATACATCAGAATAACACATAGGCTACAATTTATAAAGATACCTGCGCAGACGAAGTCGCGGGCATCAGCTAGTCAAACTTAAAATACTTACTTTCCCATGTATCTTTATATTTGAATTAGCTTTATTTGTTCGCACTCATCATCATTTATATGAATATAATAAAAGCACTCGTCGTAAAAATAAGTTAGTAGGTACTACCAGAACCAATATTAGAAATGTATAAAAATAGTCCATTTAACAGATCAATAGTAATATTTAATAAAATACCCAACTATTTAAAAAAAGAGACCATAGATAGGTAAATGTTTTAAAACAAAACTTAAAAACTTCCTTTTAAACAAGTAAACTCTATAACAGAATTCCTAGCTGATGATGACTTTTGTAAATAACTAAGTTTTAAAGTATGTATTATTAATTAAAATAAGAATGGATAGATTAGATATAATATTATATATATACCTAGATAGTTTTTATCCAATTGTCACATAATATATAAATAGTATAGGTATAAAGTTTTTGAGAAATGTATATATAAATGGATATCTATCCTATTTTATTTGAGTTTATCTCCACCTATGGTTTATAAAACGTCTAGGTAATTGCTATCACATCATCATCATCATCATCATCCGCGGCCTGACTTGACCCACTGCTGGGTATAGGCCTCTCTTTGCTCTCGCCACGCTGTCCGGTCCTGTGCTAAGCGGGTCCAAGTTCGGCCCACGACGCTGACAATGTCGTCGACCCATCTTGCGGCCGGACGTCCGACACTTCGCTTGCCAGTCCTCGGCCACCATTCTGTTAAAGCCCTGCTCCACCTGTCATCACCACGTCTGACCAGGTGTCTCGCCCAACTCCATTTGAGTTTCATGATCCGTTTTCTTGCTTGATTCTTTTTTTCTTTCTTGATTGCTATCACATAGTGATTAGTAACTCTGCTGTGCCCTGACAGGGCCAATGTACTTGCCATACCTTATTTGTGATCTTAGTTAAGACCTATCACCATTATGTACATTGTTGCAATAAAGATTATGATTATGATTGTTCAGGTTTCAAACTAGGACTGATATAAGGCAAATTAGGATATTTCGAATGCAATTCCTCACACCAAATATTTAATTAAAGAAATTGTTGAAATGATTATTTCATCATCAACTCGAAAGGAACTAAAGAGCCTAGATACGGAAAAGACACGCAGAGGTGGCAAAACATACGTAAATCTGAACATTTAGTGCGTACTGGCAATAACTGTAGCAAGTTCAGCAACTTCCACGTCCACGATGACAATGACAACTCAGACAGTGAATGATTTATTAGTATTGACGTCAAAGCCTTAAAATTTTTATGAAGCCAGTTGAAGCCAAAGTCAAAAAACAACTAGAGGCCCTTACATGAAACTTGCTTGAAGTTCGGCAACTAGGCTGAGTCGAGTATTGTGTTTTATCGTCGCAAAAGGATTATTTCTGTGTTTCTATGTAGGTACAGATAGATGTTGAGTTTTCCGATGAAGTAATATCACACCACCACCAACTCATTCTCGGTCGCGGTCGGTAGGTTAGATCGTAACCAACCATATATCGCTCAGTAGATTAACTACCTACTTAAGAATAAAACAATTAACTACCTATTTAATAACACTAACTAGGTATAAAGATAGCTCATTATAATACAAGTTACACTTTCAATGTACCCTAGCGTAATTTACACATAATTGTTAACAGTAGGTCTAAAGTAATAAGAATAAATATGTTATTGGATTTAGCTCTCTTGGTTAATCTGTATGCTATTCTTTCTGACAATGATAACAAGCACACGAGACTGCAGACTTGAAAATTAAATTTCTTTCGCCATCCAGACAAAGGACTTTGACCGGTACCTGAAACGATAAAAAAAAATTAAATTCGGTAAAACTTGTAGCATATCTAATGTAGGTAAGCACGCAGTATAGTCTTGAATCAAACTTGCTATTCTCTAGCGAGTAAGGCATAATGTGGTAGGGGCTTATGCAAGGGTTTAATAGGATTTTTTTACGCTATAGTCACAAAATGTACCTATTCCAATCGTAGCTGGACAGACCACTAAACAAAATATAACATAAGGTTATTGTGGTAGGAAGGTAAGAACTAAGAACTTACATCTTCAGATTCTATGATATTGCAACACTGGCCCAAAGAGGTGACGGGATGTCTCTTGAAGCCCAGCATGATGCTAGGTAGAGACCAGGATTCGCAGTAGCCGCGGCATGCGTTTGTTACCACCTTGAATTCCACGCAGTCTGGTATGTTAATGCTCCTTGTATGTCCTGGAGGAAAAATAAGATAATGATAGCTAGATATTGAATGAAGAACTCCGTCGGTAATAAATATTCGTCGGCACGTTCTGGGTCTGTTCAGTTACTATGTAAAATACAGCTGACGATAGAGCTGAGCTTACATATTGCCAGGTCAGTAGGGTATTAGTAGAACAGTCAATTTTAAACCACAGGTATGGCTCCTATTTCAAGTCTATGATTTATACTCACCAATCCTGTGGCAGCCTGGTTTCCGCCATGACTCCGCGGCAAGTATTTGACTACACGCTATCACCAATAATAGACACCTTAGAAGCATCGTTGGTCTATACTGGATGATCTTCCAGTTGCGAATGAAATACATTTATTCAATCCCGCTTTTTATTCCGGGTGAGAATTCAGAAATAGTAAACCCGTTGCACAAACGTTATGTTGAACTGTCGCGCTAATAGGTAATAATCTAGATAAGTAGGCATAATAAGCATTATGAACCTTTAAATAGCTTTGAACCTTTTCCCTTTTTTGTGGAGACTAGTGGTGGATGTCTCTGCAGGCTTAGCACGGACTGGGGATAAACATTTTGTCCCCCGTTTTTATCCACCTTCAAGGGATAAAATTTACTGGAAGGTGGATAAAAACGGGGGACAAATTTTTTATCCCCAGTCCGTGCTATCGGTGCTGGTGGTGGTTTTGGTTTGATATTCGTCATTATGTTTCATTTTGGCGTTCTCTGGGTCACTGACTTTGCTCTACGCTTTATGTACTTTTGTAACCCAGCCAGCCTCAAAGCACATAGGCTCAATTGTGATCATCATCTATCCAACAAATATTAGAGTAAATTCTCTAAGGTCATAATTTGCTTGAATGAAAGCCTCTAGTAGGTATCTACCTAGTACCTACTTAAGGTAGAGCCGACTTTCCTTATACTTTCCTTACATAGTATTAATTAACAACTGAAATCCCTAAAATTACTAGCAAAATGTTCATGATTCCTGTAATATTTCCTACTAACGATGGGTTGGGTGTTTTCATTTTCATCTCATTGCGTTGACGTTCAACTATAAAGTGCTATGGGGTGGACACTGAAGAGTAGCGAACTGTGAAAATTTTTGTTAGAGTGGGGTGGCATGCTTTTATTATTTATTATACATACCTACCTAAATAGCTATTATATATTTTAAACGATTTATTAAATATTAATAAATATTTTGGTCATTTCACACAACATCATCTAGTCCCAAACTAAGCAGAGCTCTTATTATGGGAACCAGATGGCCGATACAATACTTAAATACTTTTTTTTGTAAATACATACTACATAGAATACACCCAGACAAACACCGCTGTTCATCACAAAAATGTTTGTCCTGAAGCGGGAATCGAACCCGCGACACTGGGCGTGGCAGTCTAATATACTTGCCATTTGATCATCCGTGTCGTCCACAGATCTCGGATACTTTCGGCTGTCGCCCCCAAAAGATCGGTTAATGAAAGAGATGCAAGTATAGCTTTTTATGATTAAGAGCAGTATAGAACTAAGTCACGTCACTCAAAACATTTTGAAGCACCTGAGACCCCGTCAGTTATTGTTTGTAAATTATTTTATCTTTTTACAATTATCTACAAAATGAAACCATTTTATTTATTTTAAAGAGCATGGTTAGTTGCTCAATCAATACGTGTGGCACAACGCAAAGAAATAACCCAGATAATCATTCATTTCACAGGTTAGTAAAGAAAATATTTGGTTTATTTTCGTACAAAAATTTTTGGACAATTTTCTTCTACAATTAGTTATAAAATCGTTGTGCCTTGTGGAGTTTTGATTGCTCTTGCCGTGTGTACAAATGGTTCTTACATATATGGAGAAATCATAGATTTTTCATGTAAAAACAAATATTGCTTCGTTACGCTAGGGCTTGATAAAATGATGACGTCATGAAATATCGATAGTACCTAATGAGTAGGTAGTTATGCAAAGTGGTACAAAACTCTTTTCTTTTCTATCGTTAGGGTATTTTAACCTAGTTAAAATAAATTTACCACTTGTGTCATTTTTATTTTGTTTATTAAAATACGAGTATTATTATAACTAATCGTTTTTACTTATTTAATTTCAGCTTACCAAAGGATCCGCAAAACAGAAAAAATTGGTTACAAATTCTTCAGAAACAGAGCGATCATCAAAACAATATAAAAGTATGCAGCAATAATTTTGAAAACGATTGTTTTTTATTCAGAATACTTAAACGTATTTTGAAGAAAGGTTCGCTGCCTACGTTACATGTTCCAGTAAGTACCATATTGAACAATGTTTCAATTCAGGCGTAAAAAAAATATTTTGTGACCTTATGCCGACTTGTACAAAGTTGTCAAAGCTCTCAAGCAATCTCGCTTGGCAATTTTTAACGGTTCAGATTCAGACCGATCAAGATCTGTCAAGCGAGTGAAGTAATTGTTTAGAACTTTGGATGTTTGGTTCAAGTAGGCATTAGTCAAGTAATTATTAGATAGGTACTTAAATCATAAATCAACTTCTTTTACAGGTTCAACTCAAGAAAAAGCGAGATCCAGCTTCATATTGCAATTGGATCCCTATTTTATAGTACCTACCTTACCTACCTGAAACTAATAGGCTACATAATATATTATGACAGACAGGTATACCTACATATCGGGCCTACATATAATGACAAAACTCAGAATTAATATTCTTAAATAAAGTATTTTTTAGTCATTGAATAAAACATTTGCATGGGCTTCATTATTGTTTATTATAATCAACCAACTTTAAAATAAGAACAGATATATATATTATACACAATCGACTTTCTAGCTATTACAATCTTATTTCCAAGACTACCGCCTATTTGGATTGGTGAGTAAGTTGTAGGTAAATATTGGTAAGTCCTGCTACTATGTATTATGAATGTAAGTTTGTGAGGATGGATAAGTTTTTGTCCCTGAATAACGCCAAAACTTGGCTTTTTAGTCTTTAGTAGGTATCTAATAAATAATAACCAAACCCATCTCATTCCTTTGGTTAAAATCTTCATATGTACAGGTGGTGACGTAATCAGTGAATAATCTTTCAGCTGCGGGTGGGGGACTTCAGGACTAATCAGAAAATGAAAATATGTACCCAGTAAAAATTCTAAATCCGTGGGATTTCTACTGGGAACATATTTTCATTTTCTGATGACCCCTACACGCAGCTGAAGGATTATCCACTCATTAACCCTGTATATAACTAGCAACAACATGATTGTGTAGTAGCCACTATTTTTTTCTCAATTAAGACTTGTGATGCTAAATGGGTAGGTACCACAGTTATCGATGTCGATAAAACATCTTATTGAATGTCCATCACTATTTTTGAGCAACACATAGATAATCACTCGCACATGCTTATTATCATTTCTTGTATCCTATTTGAAATGTCATTACCCCTCTTTACATTCTAACTTTATGGTGTCGTCGATATTTAAATAAAGCGTAAACAGACAGAAGCCACACTCACTGAAGAAGGTAGTAGGTACTAGGTTGGTTACATACAAATTCATTTTGTTGACATATGGGTTGCACAGCAACGGCGCGACCTAGGTAGCCTCTTGTAAGTTTTCCTAAATTCGCAAGCTTTGATTCAAAAGAGTGTATTTTAGTCTTCAGCACATCTCGATCGTTTGAAAATGGAAACTGATTATAAAATACTGAACCTGTATAAAACAAAGCAATACGACGACTGTCTTATGTTATGTGCAAACACTCTTCAAGATAAAGACGACCGTATGGTAGAGTTCATACGAATGCGGGCGATGACGATCCAGGCGAAAATCGCAGGCAATGGGTATGAGGAAGTGGAGTATTGCCCTAACCAAGATACCTTGACATCCACGGGTGTTGCTAAAACACCTAGGCCAGGTACTTCTTTTCACAGGCAGACTGTTAGTAAAACTGCTCAAAACTTTGATATGTCGAGGGTAAGTATCTACTGAGAACGGTAACTAAACCGGCTAACTATAGCGGTTGTATCAGAATGATGTAGAAGTTTGACATGTGTTTATGTTGTAGAGATACACTGCAACCGCAACAGCTCGGTCACGCGGAGGAACCAACTCAGCCTACGTCCGGCGCAGCGCCAGAACGGCTCTCCACACTGCTTCGAGGGCCTCAAGGGCAGCCACAGCTCTCTCAAGCGGAGGACTCTTCAATACTGGGGTGCCGTTGTCACTGAGGTTTCTCAGTAAAGAGGATAAACTATTCAATCCAGCTGCAAAGACTCTTTTTGAATATGTTTATTACTGTGAAGGGGATGTTCGGAAAGTAAGTAGGAAGTTGCCTAAAGAAGTGGAATATGTAGGTACTCGTACATTTTCTCGTACTCGTACCTACGAACGAAGCGAAGATTATTATGAAAAATGAATTGCGTTGTTACAGGCAATGGACGTGGCTTTTCAAGCACAGAAATCAAGCGACACTACAGACTGGTGGTGGCAATTTTCTCTCGCACGATGCTATTACGCCCTCGGTATGTTTAGAAACGCCGAAGAATGTTTGCGTCAAGCGCTCAAACAGCATAAACATATCTCTATCTATCTTCGACTGGTAGCCATGTATGTCGGACTAAACCAACCTCTATCGGCTTTGGAGGTGTGTAAGCAAGGATTATCTGTATTTCACGAATACACACCACTCCTGCTGGAGCAAGCTAGAATACACGACCAAATGGGAAACTCTGCACTTGCAGTCAAGGAGTACCGAATGGTTGCACTCGAAGATCCGTCGAACATTGAAGCCATTGCGAACATTGCACTTTATAACTTCTACAATGATCAGCCAGAAATTGCATTACGTTACTACAGGTATTAATCTAAAATGAGGTTCGTTATGATTGCTTGTGTTGCATTTTATATGGCCTATAATTTTTCAGACGGCTATTGGCCACTAATCCTCCAGGTCCTGAAATTTACAACAACATGGGTCTTTGTTGTTTGTACTGTAATCAGTGGGATATCATTCTGCAATGTTTTAGGCAAGCCTTGTACTTGTCTACTGACCCGGAAACTAGGGCGAACATTTGGTTTAACCTCGCTCATGTGGCACTCGTAAGTGACAAATTATTATAAGTAGATTACTGAGATAGATACGATCATAACTCTGTAGTATACTTAGATATATTGCGGTGGTAGCTCGTGTTCTGTGTCTATACGATATCGGACATAAATTTGTTGAAGTCGTTAGTCGTTATATAAAGTCGCGATTGATCCCTAACTAGAATACCTATTGACTCGCAAAAGACAAGAGCAACTGATATTATAAATATGCTTGAAAGGATGGATGGATGATTTTGCTTAATCACATCGACTAATCTGGTTGGTAATAAAATGTTGGTACCTACTTGCTGTCTAATGAAATGGTCAGTCGACAGGTGATATAACCCTGGCACGGCGCTGCTTGCAAGTGAGTATCGCTACGAATTCAGAGAACGATGGAGTAAGGGACGCACTTCGAGCATTAGATGCTAGAATGCTGGCCCGAAAAATGTGAACAAGCAAACCACGGCTTCTAAACTCAGAGAATTAACAATGGCGATGAACATACACACCAACAGTGATGGTTTTAGTACAGGAAGAAAGTAAATAAAATCGATATCATAACATTTTTCTTCTTATTTTATTTAGTAACACTTAACAAATAGTCGTCAATAGACATATCCAGCGATTCCAGACCCATATTCCGCAGTTCTTCATATTTGAGTGCTGCGGCCTTGTCCAGATTGGGTTCAGGGTGTGTCTGAGCAGCCGGCGGCGATCCAATGGCTGTCGTAGATTGTATGACGTTATCTGGAGGGATACGGGATAGGTGACGGACTTTGAGCTGGAACAGAAAGATTGCAAAATCGACGATAACACGAATCAACCTATACCTAACAAGACGATACAAATTGTAGTAGGTTTAACTACCTAGCACTATGAAAGTATACATAATAGGTAGTCTACGATCGAGCAGGATGCGGTATCTAAGTTTAGTTCCGATTTGAAGAGCAGAAGGTGCAATTACTGGACTTACAAGACTGTGTCTCAAAGTGGACGAGCGATTAGAACACTGCAAATTATCACTATCACTATGAGACATTTTCGCAGAGAATATTTTATTATTTAAAGTTTGTTAGGTTGTATGATTACTGTTTTGGTCATGGACAGAAGTTATTACTTTCTTGCTATCGACGCAGATATCCAGTGTTCTAGACAACACAACGGCTAAGGTAAATGGGGTGACGATCTGTGAAAGCTTGCAGGCAGAAGATGAATGCGGCTAGCCGAAGACAGGGCGCGAAGGCACGCGAAAGGCCTTTGTCCAGCAGTAGACTGTGATACTGATGAATGATGAGACAAGACAACTGTACCTATAGTGGATTTACGTAAGCCGTTTTAAATGGTACCTGCTCTATAGAAGATGGGGCAACACCAATGCTCTCCCAAGAATCCGAACCGCTAGGAATGAGTAACGGTTTCGTGAAGTTTGAATTCTTCTCTTTGAAAGTTATCCCATTTCCGAAAGCTGATGTTAGTAGAGTTTCCTTCACACGTCTGAGTAACGAAGGTTCTTTGGACGAGTAGAATAACACGTGTGCTTTGTAAATCATAGCAACGCTTCTGATTGTGTTGCATACGACTTTCTTAATCTCACTATCTGTAGGATACAGAGATAAAATGATGGATCGTTTGTTCCCAGGCCAGTAGTTCCATTAAACTGGTGGGAAAGATGAGTCTCAGTAGTTGGTTGCTATGATATCGAACACGTAACTTAAGCACAGAAGGGTATACTTTTAAAGATCGTTTCGCCTATGTCCAAGCAGGAAGAGCATTATAGCCCAAAGGGGTGTTAGCTGCTTATTATTATTATTAAAATTCTATAGTGCACAAAATTAAAAATTACATTGCACAATGGGCGGGCTTAATGCCTTAGGCATTCTCTACCAGCCAACCCTTGTATGGTGGTACAGTATGGTTAGCGTGCTAATATAGATAATATTTAGAAATAAAATTAGGAAAATAAAATATATATACCTACAAATATATATTATACCATACCTATACATATATACATATGAGTGTCACCTATTAATAAATTCATACAGGATACCTATTGATAAAGGATGTTAAGGAAGTGCTGGCGAGTGAGTTTTTTGAATTTTTCCTTGGAGTCCTTGAGCTGCTTGCATCTGACTTAGGTTTATCTATTTAAGAGAGTACCTATTATTTATCTTTCCAAAGAAAGTAGGCTTGCCCTAAAGTAGTAACCACGAAGTTGTGTTGCTAGAGCTACATCAAATCAGAGTTGACGTTAAAAGGTGATATTCATAGGTGGTGGTAGGTAAGCGACATTACCATAGTTTTTGAAGATTTCGTACTTTCCGCCAATGATTACTATTTCAGGTTTTAATTCGGACTCAAAATATGTGTCTTGTATTGCTTGAATGCATGTTTCAATAGTGTCCCATACTCTTTTTATTTTGCTCAGATCCACCATAATGAAAAAGAAGAAGTTTCCTCTTACAGGAATGGAAGTTAAAACATTCTTTAATGCTTCCAATTTACCGCCATACTCCCAGATATGGCAAATGGTTTTATCAATACCCTGTTTTGGGTTAGACTTTCTGCCAAACGAGTATTCTAGAACCAATGTCTCTCGTGGTGTTTCAGTTTTGTCCAAAAAAGTGCAGATTAATGTTGATTTACCCTGTAAAGTGTAAATGAATTAATCCTTTATCAGTCACTCAAGTTGAGTGTCAGGCCCAGGGCCAGGACCTACTATATACCCAAGTAAGGGTGTAAACCGCTGGTGTAAACATGTAACTCAATGAGTAAGGGTTAATTTTTCAACTGGGCTTGGATGGCCAAATCATATACAGGGTGTGTCGTAAAGAGTGGATAATCCTTCAGGTGCGGGTGGAGAACTTCAGGACTGATCAGAAAATGAAAATACCCAGTAAAAATCCCACGGATTTCGAGTTACTGGACGTTTTCAAAACTATAAAAAAAACCATACATTTTACTCATACCACAGGAGATCAAAGTTTTGGAAAAAAATGAGCAAAACACATTTTCTTTGATAAATAATGCTGTACCAAAAAAACTGTACCTATGGCACAAAAACAGGAAATACCATTCGATAGCACACCTATCCAGGAATGCTCTAACAAAAAAAAAAAGAAAATTCCTAGATTATTATTTGTAGTCTTGGCAGCAAAAACAATGGACAAAGGTAAAAAAAAATTGAAGTTTTGAAAACGTCCAGTAACTCGAAATCCGTGGGATTTTTACTGGATACATATTTTAATTTTCTGATCAGTCCTGAAGTTCTCCACCCGCACCTAAAGGATTATCCACTCTTTACGACACACCCTGTATGTAGGTCTTATATTTTCTGCGGTTTATCATAGGTACCTAGTTTAGGGATTATCGAAAGACGCTCAAATAGGATATTCGGGATTTCGACTGCAACCTACCTAGGTACTTATAAAAATCAATGATCGTACTAGTTTATTTTAAACAAAATCACATCCCGGGATTTTGAGCGTTTTTCGATATTTCCCATACTTTTCCATCCAAGCTCAGTTGAAAAATTTACCCTGTAACAAATAGGTAGGTAAGTAAGTACCTCTACTGAAGTATTTTATGTAAGTACCTATGTACCTAAACTAGGGTTTGCAGAGGTTTTCAGCTTTACTTTGGATGTCAACTAGTTACTTGTAACTAGCTGAAATCCACAACTTCGTTAGGTTGCGAATTAACTGTCTCAGTAGTACTACAAGGTAGGTTAGGTACCTATGCGTTAACGCCACGTTGGAAAAAAGTAAACGCATAATGACGACCTGGGCCGTGTTCAACCAAAATTACAATTCGACAATTTTGTAAATAAATGACAAATTTGTAAAATTGTATGACAAGTGCTGTTTAACCAACCTTACAAATATGTAAGTACTTTACAAGTAAAAACATTACAAATATGTATATTACACATGCTGTTTAACCAACATTTACAAGTGCACAAAACGCCTTATTACTTAGGTTCAACACCTTTGAGGTACATTTTACTCACCACATTTTTGCTCCCAGCTATGACTATGGTGCGAGAATTATCTTCAACATCTTGTGAAAGAGTTTTATCAACTAACTGAGTTGCTATTTCTGGTAAAGACATCATGACTTCATTTAATTTACTTTACTAAGGACAATCTTATGAGGATAATAATGGACCAGCTGTTGATGATTCAATTCAATTATTGTTTGTAATCAATCGGTATCCAGGCAACAGACCTACAATCATTAGATATTTTCAGTGGAGATATTTTGTACCATAATGATTGTGTACCTATGGTTATGGTTGTTCTTGGAAGTATGTTTATGAATGCGACAGACCAAGTATGAACCTAGTTTTTTTTATAACAATGGAGTCGTGGACCTCCTGGGAATAAGCCACTTCATTAGGTAGGCTACCTACCACTCTGTTAGAAAAAAGTCTAATTAGCTTAAAATATCTGTGTAGCGCATAAAGTTAGAATGTAAAGAGGGGTAATGACATTTCAATTGCGATACAAGAAATGATAATAAGCATGTGCGAGTGATTGTCTATGTGTTGCTCAAAAATAGTGATGGGCATTCAATAAGATGTTTTATCGACATCGATAACTGTGGTACCTACCCAATTTGCGTCACAAGTCTTAATAGAGAAAAAAATAGTGCCTACTACACAATCATGTTGTTAATAGAGGGTTAATGAGTGGATAATCCTTCAGCTGCGTGTGGGGGTCATCAGAAAATGAAAATATGTTCCCAGTAGAAATCCCACGGACTTAGAATTTTTACTGGGTACATATTTTCATTTTCTGATTAGACCTGAAGTCCCCCACCCGCAGCTGAAGATTATTCACTGATTACGGCACCACCAGTACATATAAAGATTTTAACCAAAGGAATGAGATGCGTTTGGTTATTATTTATTAGATACTAAAGACTAAATAGCCAAGTTTTGGCGTTATTCAGGAACAAAAACTTATCCATCCTCACAAACTTACATTCATAATACATAGTAGCAGGACTTACCAATATTTACCTACAACTTACTCATCAATCCAAATAGGCGGTAGTCTTCGAAATAAGATTGTAATAGCTAGAAAGTCGATTGTGTATAATATATATATCTGTTCTTTTTTTAAAGTTGGTTGATTATAATAAACAATAATGAAGCCCATGCAAATGTTTTATTCAATGACTGAAAAATACTTTATTTAAGAATATTAATTCTGAGTTTTGTCATTATATGTAGGCACGATACGTAGGTATATCTGTCTGTCATAATATATGTAGCCTATTAGTTTCAGGTAGGTAAGGTAGGTACTATAAAATAGGGATCCAATTGCAATATGAAGCTGGATCTCGCTTTTTCATGAGTTGAATCTGTAAAAGAGGTTGATTTATGTCCCTATCTAATAATTACTTGACTAATGCCTACTTGCACCAAACTTCCAAAGTTCTAAACAATTACTTCACTCGCTTGACAGATCTTGATCGGTCTGAATCTGAACCGTTAAAAACTGCCAAGCGAGATTGCTTAAGAGCTTTGACAACTTTGTACAAGTCGGCATAGGTCACAAAATACATTCTTTACGCCTGAATTGAAACATTGTTCAACATGGTACTTACTGGAACATGTAACGTAGGCAGCGAACCTTTCTTCAAAACACGTTAATGTATTCTGAATAAAAAACAATCGTTTTTAAAATGATTGCTGCAAACTTTTATATTGTTTTGATCATCGCTCTGTTTCTGAAGAATTTGTAACCATTTTTTTCTGTTTTGCGGATCCTTTGGTAAGCTGAAATTAAATAAGTAAAAACGATTAGTTATAATAATACTCGTATTTTAAGACACAAAATAAAAATGACACAAGTGGTAAATTTATTTTAACTAGGTAAAAATACCCTAACGATAGAAAAGAAAAGAGTTTTGTACCACTTTGCATAACTACCTACTCATTAGGTACTATCGATATTTCATGACGTCATCATTTTATCAAGCCCTAGCGTAACGAAGCAATATTTGTTTTTACATGAAAAATCTATTATTTCTCCTTATATGTAAGAACCATTTGTACACACGGCAAGAGCAATCAAAACTCCACAAGGCACAACGATTTTATAACTAATTGTATAAGAAAATTGTCCATAATTTTTTCTACGAAAATAAACCAGATATTTTCTTTACTCACCTGTGAAATGAATGATTATCTGGGTTATTTCTATGCGTTGTGCCACACGTGTTGATTGAGCAAGTAACCATGCTCTTTAAAATTAATAAAATGGTTTCATTTTGTAGATTATTGTAATAAGATAAAATAATTTACAAACAATAACTGACGGGGTCTCAGGTGCTTCAAAATGTTTTGAGTGACGTGACTTAGTTCTATACTGCTCTTAATCATAAAAAGCTATACTTGCATCTCTTTCATTAACCGATCTTTTGGGGGCGACAGCCGAAAGTATCCGAGATCTGTGGTGTAGCGGAATATAAAACTTATTTTATATTGTTATTTGTAAAATGTACCTACATTCTTAATACCACAGAATACTAATATAAACACAAATAATACTTACAAGTAATTTTATTAGGGTAACATATTCATAGTCACTAGTTGAATAAAGTTAATTATAGGTACTTTCAAAACATCTTATTTATTAAAAATACATTATTAAAAATGCTCACTCAATAGGTACCTACTCATACATAGTTAATTCATACACTGATTAGATATTTATGTAAATTACAATAAAATCTACAGATATTAAATAGGGTTTTTAAAAAGTTGGTAACAGCTGCAATAAAGCAATAAGATGTATAGTGTAGGTACATTAATATTATTTTCATTTGTAAGAGTATAGTCTCTGGTATTCAATTTCCTTAAATGCAATTTCCTTATTTATGTTTTGCAGTATCTCTTGGAACCGCTGTCGCAGTGTCATGTTTTCCAAGCTGGCTATTTCTAGTTGTGTCTTCTGCTTCCTCTGTTTCAATTCCTCTAATGATTGAGTAAGTTGCTGCAACTTGTCTCCTTCAGAGGCTTGACTGAAGTTACCAAGTGCAAACGGGTCTGCAGTAGAGGTTGAAGGCCTTGGTTGTTTCTTCTTGCTTTTTGAAGGGCTGCCTTCAGGTTTAACAATACCAGACTGAGGATAATAAAACATGTCAGAACTGAACTCTGTGGCATAAGACTTCTTGTTAAATTCTGATGATTGCATGGAAGTATCAAAATAAGTATCCTCATAAGTGGACAGCCGACTATCTTCCAAATCAACATTAACATTTTCATCTTCTAAGTCGCTGTCACTCAAAGTTCCTCCAAATATATCTTCAACTTTAGAGGATGACTGTTTGGCACCATCTGATTTGGCTAGTTCTTTCTCTTTCTTCGTTTTGACTTTCTCTGGCTTGACAGAGGTGCTGGCCTCATTTTTGTGGTCTGGTTCCTCCTTGGCAGCTTCTTCAATGATCTCCCAGGTGAAGCTCACTGCTTCATTGTCTGCTCTGAGAAGTCTCTTTACTTCTTTCTCAATTTCAGGAGCTTCCACACTTTTCTTTTTCAGTGTTTTTCTAAAACGCCTCTTTCTCACGTTCTTTGTAGGAGGCGTGATACCATGTGGCAACAAAAACTTTTTGTCTACTTTGAAGGGATCTTTTTTCTTATTTTTGACTGGCAATTCCTCCTCAGTAGGTAGGTCGATTTCAGTTTTGCATACCATCATCTGACAAATATCAGCACTTTTATAAATGCTTTTCCTGTCAATAGTTTTCATTGACTCTACAATAGTTGGAAGGTCCACTACTTTAGCATGCAACAGCCAGTCATCAAAGCGAACTTCACCATGTCGCATGTCATTCTCCATCTGTATTGATAGTCTGTTTTTGAAGTTCTCCTCCAACCTCAGAACTTCTCGTAAGCTTTTGGCAGGTTCTTCTGGCAGTCGCAAAATAAATTGGGATTCTAGTTCGACAGGATAGTCAACACCTTTTTTATCCCTTGTCATTGCCATTTTTTTATGAGAATCCATCCTCAAACGAATTTATATTAGATTTTCAAGTTGCTTGCTTATGATAAGAAAGTTTAATTAATGTAGTTTCAATATAATTTGCACATCATCCATTGCTAGTCTTGGTAGGTACCTGTTAGGTTATTTTTATCGTGTCCAAAAACTTAGCCGGGTTAGATGAGAAACTTGATGGGTATTTAAAAATTGGGAAGAGACTCTTTTCTCTCTAGACAATAATCAAACAGATAAATCCCAAATTACGACGAACGGAAACTTAAAATATAAATCGGAATTTCTCATCTCAATTAACGAGTTTCAGTTCAGATCCAATCACAGAACAGTGGATGGATCCAATTCAGATCTATCTATCGTTGCCAGTGTGAATTTTGCAAACGTACGAAAGGTTCCCAACTTCCCAATCACTCAATAATTATAATATAATATTTTGTTAACAACGTTTGTTTGTTAACAAAATATTGAATGGATTATTATACAACATTTCATCTTCAAAATACTAAAAATATCTTGTATGCTGTTCCTGGATTGGATACCATATTTACAAAAGCACAACAATGATGGAGAGAAGACGCGAATTAAATGTAGGTACCTAGTTAGGTAGGTAGGTAACGTATTATTCGTTTCGTTACTTCAAAATCAAAACCAATGAATTGTGTGTACATAACTATAAAACAGTTTTAGCCTGGAATTTTTTTTGTAAAATAATAATAGGAGGATATGATGAGCCATGGAGCTGAGTTGCGTTAAGGTACGTTGTGTACATATCGATAGTAAAAGATACATAAATCTGACTTTAGAGTACGTACTGGCAATGCTGCAAATGATTTTTTGACTGACATTGACTTCCAATAACGAATGACTTTGTCATGCTGTTATTCTAAATCTTTATTTTGGAAGTCAAGTCCCTGTTTTGTTCTTTGCATTCGTTGCATTGTAGTATAATTGCTCGCGTCTCGTTAAATTATGCATCTTTAATAGTCTCTAGTTAATTATAGAGTCGGTTATTCAAAATATGAGACTCTTTCCATAAAAAGCAGAAGAAACATTTGGACTGAATTACTCTACACCCTCGCCTCAGTTCGATTCTCGAAATTCGTGCTCTCAATGTAGGATAGTGAATGGGAGTGATGCATAATGCAAGATAGTTTCAAGATTGTCTATGGTTGTAGGGTTACTTCTTTGAATTTAAAATTTCCTCTGATATCAATATACAATACATATATTTTTAATATTGTGTAATGTGCATGATTTTTGTTTAATATTTTTCAAAAATAGCTAAACGAAAATTCAAATCGCATTTTATTTTCCGTTAAACTTCAGGTCTTTGCATCCAAAAATGTTAATGAGATTTTTCTTCAAACTTGTGACCTCAGAGATAAACCCGAGATTTAGGCAAGTCATTTCGAGGTGGCAACATTTCAATTGATAATTTTTGGTTTGACTTTGTTTGCTGTAAAAAGAAATAAATCTTATGTTGTCTATGGTTTGCAGACGAGACGAGGATTTTGATAAAAATCATTGTGAAAGAAATTGCGTTTTATTAACGATCTTGATAATATAGCTATAATTGGAGTGTTTGTAGTGATTTATTCCGGACATTATCGTATTTAGTGCAGTATATCGATGAGTTAATTTTATTCAATACAAGTGGTAAGCGACAAGCGTAATTTCTCACCTTCACACTGCCCTCAATTACCTATTTATTTATTTGTTATTACTGTAAAATGATCATAAATTCATTTCATTCTATTTTCTAAAGTCTATGACTCAATAAATTGGCTAATTCTCCCGAGCTAGGTTTGCTTTCTTTGCTGCTTGAACCAGGAAGAGAAAGGTGCACTGTGGAGTGCTCATTAAACTGTTGTTATGAACCATGCATAACCTACTTTTTCTAATCTGAATTCTAAATCAAGCTGTGGTAAGTAACTTTGGTTATTGTTCTAACTTATTAAAAAAAATTGGAGAATCTTGGTTATTTTCAGAATTTTATAATAGGTAGTTCAGTGAATTACTATGATTACCCGAGTATAACTAACATTATCATAAATAAAATATAGGTCCCCTAGTAACATTGGGTGATTCTCAATAAAACAGTAATTTGATTAAATTACAGCTTACTGTATGTTCTTATCTCAACACAATCCAAAACTTTGTAATTTTTCTAGGTCAGTTCTGCCACACATCTTCAAAAGGTAACTATTTTTTTACTGTCCAAACATAAAACAAGCAACATAAAAAATCTACTTCATTTTTTAATGTTATGCTAGAAACATCTATTCATAACAAACAAGAGTCATATTAATTCACTTTATTACCAAACCATTAGGTATGAACTTTAAATAATAAAGTTCTGAAGAATGGATGGGTGTTTGTAACTCAAACCCCAAAAATCAACTGAACAAGTAATAAATATCAGGATCTGGAAAAACAAAAGGCAACTATTTACTCTATTAACTAACTGGACACAGCTAACGGCTGCAAGTTTTGATTTTCAAATTCTATACTTATTGTATTTTTTGTTGGCGTCAGATGGCAGAAGTGGATCCAGAGACATTGCTGGAATGGCTGCTGACGGGACAGGGTGATGAGCGGGATATGCAGCTCATTGCCCTTGAACAACTCTGTATGCTGCTTCTCATGTCTGATAATGTAGACAGGTGCTTTGAAAGGTATATGCCCATATTGCCCATTTGTGATATTTGTTGTGTATAGAAAATCTAATCATACAACAGTTTTCAGTGAAGCATTTTTATTTAAGCAAGAAAGGAGACATGCATGGTATTCTCTGAATGGTGTGAAATCACGCCTGCCTATGACTTTGCCAGTGCTACATAAAATTACTGAACAGATATGTATAAAAAAATGTATATGTGAATTAATTAACTTATTTATTGCTTTAATTAATTGACTGATAGATATGAGCAATGAACGGTTTTCTTTGTTGTTTATTTGTGCATCTATTGGATCATCTATTTTTAAGAAAACTGATATTAAGTGATAAATGTTTATGTGATACTCAAGTCACACTAAATTTACTGATTGGATAAGGCTGAAATTAAACATAAATAAAATACCCAGTAGGTACTTCTTTAAACTTTCGGTACAGAAATTAAATGTGTTTCCTTTTTTTAGTCTTCTTGGCCAATTTTGAACTAGTTCCTTGTTACTAAGTTTCAATTTTGCTGGCCATTGAAATAAATGTTATGGTTGCAGCTGTCCTCCGAGAACATTCCTCCCAGCTCTTTGCAAGATATTCCTTGATGAATATGCACCTGACAATGTTCTGGAGGTGACTGCGAGAGCCATCACATACTATTTGGATGTCTCTGGTTTGTAAACCTTCATTCAAAATTCTACTTAACTTTAGTTAGAAACGACTGCGTGGGAATCACTGAATAACTCTTATACAGAATAATATAATAATCCTACTTCCTTTTAATATTTTAAACACGAAAGTTTGTAAGGATGGAAGGATGGATGTTTGTTACTCTTTCACGTAAAACTACTGAAAGGATTTTAATGAAACTGTACAATAATATATCAGAATAACACATTGGCTACAATTTATAAAGATATTGTGTTACTACTATTCGAAATACTAATCCTGCGCAAAGGAAGTCGCGGGCACCAGCTAGTATAAATTAATTTCCCAAGACAAGCTTTTATGGTGATATGATAATCAAGTTTAGTTCAATGTTAAACATATTTGAGTACCTATACTATTTCCACAGCTGAGTGCACTCGGAGAATAGTAGCCATAGAAGGAGCAGTAAAAGCGATTTGCAGCAGACTGTTCACTGTTGATCCCAACAATCGCACCAGCAAAGATTTAGCGGAGCAGTGCATCAAGGTAAACAATTCAGACCAAACAGTGTATAATAGTGACCTCGACCTTTGCTTCGGTAATCTAAAATGCTCTACTATATACTGTTTCTTTTTACTTGCTCTGTTAAAATCAATCAAATATACAAATGGTGCAGGGCTGTAAATGTCTAAAGTGTCGATGACAGACGGCTAGTTTACACGCTAGCGAGTGAGCGAGTTAGCTTTCGAGAAGGATTGTCAACAAGCAGATTGTAAAAGAGCCAATGACACTGAGCGAGTTTACAAGCTACAAGCGAACTCGCTGGCTTGTAGCGTGTAATAAAGCCGTGTGTCATCAATGCTTAAGCGTTTGTTTATTGACATAAACATTAGGTCGTGACTAATTACATCTACGTACGACAATGTACAATAAATATGTAAACACAAGCGTACATTTCAATTTCCTACTGAATGACGTCCGCGTGTGACAGAACAACATTTTAGTCCTACCTAAATCAATTAACCTTCACAACTGATTACAGTCGAACATGAACCAGAGTTGCAGTTGAATGATTAAGGTTAACCTTGTACTGAATCTATTGGTTTGTGTAGGTATTGGAGTTGGTGTGCACTCGCGAAGCAGGTGCCGTGTGGGAGGGCGGCGGCCTACCCTCAGTGCTTCATTTCATCACCCATCATGGCACATCTGTGCACAAAGACACGCTTCATTCGGCCATGGCTGTGGTCTCCAGGTAAATAAATAGTCTAATGCCTACTTGCACCAAACTGTCAAATGTCCTAAGCAATTAATTTTCTTGCTTGCCAGATCATAACGGTCCAAATTTAGACTGTTAAAAACTGTCAAGCGAGTTAAGTAATTACTTAGGAACCTTGATAGTTTGGTGCAAGTCGGCATAAGTACCATTTAAGGCCTGAGTTACAGCAGCGGGAACATTATAGGTATTAGGTATAGGCTGATGAAGTTTTTCTAGGTACCTGTGAATACCTACTCCTTTATTATGATAAGTTCAGTGACTGAGTGAGTAGACCGTTATCTTATTTTTTATAGATAATGATGTTTTTTGTTTTTATAATGTCGATGGGCCGTACGTTACTGGCCTAAAGACATTTAACTAATAAAATAACAATTATCGCGGTGCGCCATTACTGGCTATTTTGGTCTTGAGAAAATTATTCATTCCACAGTCACAAATATTGATCTATGTCTGTGATCCAGTCACTGGCTGGTATGGGTACTACCAAGCGAGAATATCTTATGGGCCTACCACACTCACAAGCTTCACCACAGTCTTGCCTGTGCAGACCGGTTTTTACACGGAACACCGTGCGTGAAGCTTGTGCGTGTGGTATACCCATTAGTTAATGTGTTCTGCCCGCCAAGCGAGCATTGCTGAGTGAGTTTTATCTTAATAGCTCTTGTCGCTGCAACAAACTAGCGAAGAGAGAGTTTTTTAGTAAAAGACCTTTTGCTTCCGATCTAAATGAGGTTAAATGTCAATAAATTATATAAATATATTTAGTAATAAATCCGCTTAATTTCTAAACAAAGGTTTTAATTAACTTAACTTTAGTTCAACTAAACCAAAGAGTCAAAGAACAGAAAACCAAAGTTTAAAGATACGACACGTGTTTCGCCTCTACACGAGGCATCATCAGGAGGTGTGGACTCGCCGAAGTTTGAAACGAGAGAGTTAAATGTGTCAAAGCATGGCTGTCGTTATCAAGCGGTTCTTCTCTATAATGCTTTACCTAATGAGATGAAAACAATTAACAGTCAAAACGTGTTTAAAAATAAATTGAGAAAACTTTTGTTAGAGTGCTTCTATACAATTGACGAGTTTATGACAAGATAGGTTTAGTGACATAGGATACTAATACGTAGTAAGTAGGTTTGCTGCTGTTAGGTAGTAGTTTAGGTAGTAATTTTGAAAATGTATTTTTATTTAAATTTTTATGCTTTGTAGGTACTATAAGACATTCATATACGATTGTGAAATTGTGATTGAATAAATGAAATACATAAAATGAAATTGAACCAACTTTTTTAAGTTGGTAGTACTACTTCTGCATTGCCCTATAAGTTTTTTTGGTAATTAAATACTTGTGTATTGTGGTATGTAGGGTATGCGGTAAGATGGAGCCGGGCGACGCCCGTGTGGGCGACGCGGTGTCGTCCCTCTCTGCGTTGCTGCGCCACAGCGACGCGCGGGTCGCGGACGCGGCGCTGCGGTGCTTTGCTTCGCTCGCAGACAGATTCGCGAGGGCTCACGCTGACCCGGCGCCGCTCGCCGAACATGGTATAAATTTTATTATTTTCAACCGCCTTAAAAAATTTGGTTCTCAATTCGACTGTATGTTTGTTACGCGATTACTCCGCCAATTATAAATTGTATTGATGTTTTTTTTTTTGTTTGGTAGGCCATATTTTCAAGACATTTCTATGGGACCAATCTGGAAAAACCCTTTTAAATAAAAATGTTTTTTTCAGATCGGTTTTTAAACAACAAAGTCCAGTCAAAACCTACTTTTTTGAAGTCGGTTGAAAAAGGAGGAGGTTCTAAATTAGGTTTTTTTTTGTGTGTGTTTATGTTTATGTATGTGCTTGCAGGTCTCATTGAAGAGCTGATCCGTCGATTGGGCAGCACTGAAAGTGGCGACGACAAATGTCTGGCTCCTTCAGTTTCTACCACAGTCAGTCTTCTTTCAACCCTTTGCCGCGGATCAGCGCAAATTACACACGTGAGTTAATAATAATCTACTATCCTTGTTACCTAAAATATCTGTTTCGTTTGGCTACTGCTAGGTGATTTGTTAAAAGTCAACTGAACACAAATAAAAACACATTTTATTTGGTGTATAATATATCTATCAACAAATTATATAAATATATTTAGTAATAAATCCGCTTAATTAAGCAGATTTATTACTAAATATATTTATATAATTTGTTGATATTTATGGATTTCCGCAAAGTAACGCCTGAATCAATCAATTATATAATATATCTGTTTATTGCAGACTCGAGACTTGCTGTTATGTAAATAAATAATATACTAAAACGTGTACGTAACTTACAGGATCTAGTCCGCGCGGACCTGTGTTCTGCGGTGGAAGCGGCGGTGCAAGCGGATGAGCGTTGGTGCCTGGAATGTATGCGACTGGTGGACTTACTTCTGGTGCTTTTGTGCGAAGGACGACACGCCATACAGACGTGAGTGATGATGAATTTGTGCAACAGTCCACTCCGGTGCTACGTCGACGCCCCCATAGTGTTCGCCGTGTCCTGCCTGAGTCGCTGTCTCGAATAGATACTATGTTGAATATTAATAGTTGATGTGTTAATTACCTAATCAATCAACAATGATAAAATTATAGGGGTATGTATGATAATAACACAGATAATCCTAGTTGAGAGCAGAGTTTGTTTGTTAGTGGGTTCCCAATGAATCACACAAACAAGTTACATTGTTACTTATTGTGATGTTTTCCCCCATTATAACATAATAGCAGCAGTGTGACTTCATGGGAATAACGTGTCCTTTCAACGCAACATTTGGCTATGATGATTTTTTACCTAACGAAAGGAGCCTCTTCGAGGCGCACTTGAAATCCTTTCACCACACTGGTGACAGAACTAGTGACACGATAAGAAAACTACTCAATACATTTATTTTCTTCACATGGTAAAAATGCTAACAAATACGTAATAAAGTGGAAGAATCGTACCCTTTGGGGCACTAAAATATCTACCTATAGGTAGGAAGGCAGGCAGACCGTACAGAGAAAGGCAGAAAGAAGACCTACCTTCGATTTGATTCGACTTATATTATTCTATTATTATTAGACTTATTCGAGTATGTTGATCATCTTGACCCAACATGATTTATGTTTAGTGGCGCAGCTCGGAACGGAACTCCCGCGGCGGGCACCAGTAGCGGCGCTAGCGGCGAGGGCGCAAGCGGCCCAAGGGGAGACAAATCACACAGGCAGCTTATAGGTAACGTCACAGATGATAATACTACTAACTTACGTTCATGTTGACCATCCAACAACCACCCACCCACTCGATGATCATGGCAGTTGGAGAGTAGTGGTATAAGACCGGCAAAGCTTTTGACCTGAAGACAGTCACTACCTACTTATTACCACCGGGAAGTTTCAACCAATGAAAAAAGCGAACTACCTTAGATAAGTGTTGGATCTTGCCGTTCATTGGTCGATTTTCCTTGTGGTAATGACCTAAAATGAGTTAATTTGTTTGACGACACGGATTGTCGAGTGGAAAGTGCGTGGGTCTGCCACGCCGGGTTCGATTCCCGCTTCAGGACAAATATTTGTGTATTGAAAACTGATGTTTGTCCTGAGTCTGGGGGTTTTCTATGTATATATTAACACAAGAAAGTTATACATATATCTTCTATCATTTATCTAGTTCCCATAGTACAAGCTCTGCTTAGTTTGGGGCTAGGTGGCGTTGTATAAAATGTCTAAAATATTTATTTATTTATTATTTCAGATTGCATTCGTGGCAAAGACACAGAGGCACTCCTCGCGGCGGTATCGAGCGGGGCCGTCGACGTGAACTTCACTGACGATGTCGGACAGACACTTCTCAACTGGGCCGCGGCGTTCGGAACTAAGGAAATGGTCGAATTTCTGTGTGAAAAAGGTAACTCTTCACATATTAACACTAATCTTATTTTGTTTCTGGTTTACAAGGCCTGCTCTGAAAACAATAACCTTTTCATACTGCGAACATACTACTTATTTTCCGCACTGTGTCATTATCAATTTAGCAGTCCATTGCATATAAGACTTGGTCTACTGTGGCCTGATCTCGAAAAAATGTGACGATCGAATTCGTATCGTACCTGACACAGACAGCCCCTTCTGTGGCAGATACTATACAGATATGATTTTCAGAATTTTTGTGATCGGGTCTTAGATCCCTAGTCGCGCATACAAGCTCGATCGCTTTTATAATTCACTTTCTGATAGCTACAGCAGTGTAAAACGTAGCTCTATTCAACCAGACAGCGTGCTACACCCTGCTGTATTTTAATAAAATACTTATAATTTATGTATGTATTTGTACTTAGGATCCGACGTAAACCGCGGTCAGCGTAGTTCATCGCTCCATTACGCCGCGTGCTTCGGCCGGCCGGCCATCGCTAAAGTGCTACTTCGATACGGTGCGAACGCTGATTTGCGCGACGAAGATGGAAAAACACCTCTCGATAAAGCTAGGGAGCGCCATGATCAAGGTAAATAAAACCTTGCCACCGTGCCACCCCCACAAGCAACTGCGGGGTTATCCATTAATTACCGGGCACCCTGTATGTAAATTAGAATCGGTTCAGTAACTTTGGCGTGACAGAGTAAGGAATATTCATGCACACAAACTTCCGCCTTTACACAATTAGTAGGATAGTGTTTTATTGTGAGTGAGTTGTGTTATATGAGATGTGAGTCTTCTTCTTATCGTGTCATTAGTTCTTTCGAACCAGGGTGTTGAAAGGATTTCAAGTGCGCCTCAAACAGGCTCCTTTCGTGCATCAGATGTGATAGTGTAAAGAGTAATGTGCATCTGATATTTCATAGGTCATAGAGAGGTGGCAGCGATACTACAGTGTCCTGGCGAGTGGCTTGTGGTCGGCAACCATGATTCACCCTCCTCTGGCAACGAAGACGATTTCCCCGAAACCGGCGATAAGGAAATGGCTGCCGTTTATCTAGAGTAAGTACATTACTCAATACTATACTATGTATGTATACCAACTCTTTCACTTTGGGTTTATATTGTGAATATTTGTGAATCATGCACCGACAGCGTGAATGCAAAACCATAAAGGAAAAAAAATGCATATGAAAAAGGTAAAAAAAATAATGTGATTCAAAGTGGATGAACAAAGTGATCTATGTATTGTAAAACCATAAAGGAAAAAAATGCGGATGAAAAAGGTGAAAAAAATAATGTGATTCAAAGTGGATGAACAAAGTGATCTATGTATTGTAAAACCATAAAGGAAAAAAATGCGGATGAAAAAGGTGAAAAAAATTATGTGATTCAAAGTGGATGAGCAAAGTGGTCTATGTATTGTAAATTAAAGTCCTGTGGACCATCAGTGGAGCGCCACATATACTTATGGTTATCTGGTTTCCATAGAAGCTCTACTTATTTTGGGTCTAGAATAGGAGCTTTGTGTGAAATTTCCATACATAATTATATACTAAGTATATTTACAGTAAAAACATTATTAAATTAATTAAATGCATTGGCTTGTGTGGTATTGGTGTGCAGAGCCTACACTAAGTATGTTATACTTGTGTTATAGGCACTGCTTGACCTTCTGGAAATAATATTATGCCATAATCTGAGGAGTATAACAGAATATAACATACTCGAAACACATAACCTCCTTCGCAGCCGGGTAAAACCATTGTTGTGTTGTAGACGGCTGGTGCCGGCGTTCTGCGCGCGGTACCTGGGCGCTGGCGGCGCGGGCGTGCGGCGCGCCTGCCTCTCGCTCGTGCGCAAGATGGTGCACTACGCGCCCGCGCGACTGCTGCGTGACATGTCGCACGCACACACCGCCGCGCAGATCACGCAGCTCGTCGCCGCCGTACTCGACAACGTGGTCAGTCGCACATTTAGCATAATCAGCCTATAATGTTCCCACTGCTGGGTCTCAGGCCTACTCTCGGCAGGCGAGCGAATGGGTCTTAATCCACCACGCGGACCCAATGCGGATTGGTGGATGTCGCATGCCATAGAACTTTTTTTTTTCTATTCTTTGACATGCCGGTTTCCTCACGATGTTTTCGATCACCGTTGCGAGAACGTGGGATGCATACATAGATTTTTTCGACAGAAAAAAACCCATTTACCCATGAACTGCCACCGGGATTCGAACCCGCGACCATTAGATCGCAAGGCAAGGTGCCGCATCCACTCGGCCACCACGTCCTCTTCGGTCCTCCTCAGTCGCACATTTACTATGACATAATAATACGTGATAAGATTCGCAATGAAAACGGTCATACTAGAACCGTCGCTGACATAGCTTACAGAATAAGCATGCTGAAGTGGCAGTAGGCCGGGCATATACACCGCAAATATTTAATCACCAGAAAAAAAAGTATAATCAGTTGCTGTTACTGAACACAGATATAGCAAAAATCTTGAAAAAATTAAGTCTATTTTTTTTTCAAAATAGAAATGATAAACCATTTCAATATACTATAGATAACTATTAAAACATGGGAAGTCTTCACCCTCATTCAATGACGACATCGTTTGTCTAACAATGGATGTCCAAAGGCTGACATGATGATAATGATGAATAATAATATAAATGACAATCAGGGTGAGGTGATGGTGCGGCGAACGCAGACGCGACTCCTGCGCAGTCGTTATATCCGCCCGCCCGCGGTAATGTTCCGATGGTGTGATGAAACCTGTGTCTATTACTATTAAGTATGCATCCATGATGTCTGACTACTGTACATTACTGGCTCTGTAACTATTGATGAGACGCCAATTTGATGAAGGTTTACAACGAGACATTGAATAGTTGTAAAATGTGAATAAAATATGAATCAAACGCGATGTTTTCAATATTTAGGAGCCATATTGCCTTCGACCGCGTCGTCGTATGGATTGTTATTCGTATCTTTGTTCCACAATAGTCCATATGATAACTGCGTTCCCGCTCGGCTTTGTTTTAAAGTACATTTTGTTTTTCTATGTAGTCATGAAACCATTATTTTCAATACTAATAAATGTTCGGAACTGAAACATTTCCACAGTTCATTATGTAATGTCTAATTATGCATCCCCATTGTAAAAACATCACACCATCGAAACTTACTTGCATTCGAAATGTTTTGCTCTCTGTTTGTGTTGTTTTTATTTTTTATGTATATTAGCTAATTTTGAAATGTATGACTAAAAAATAACATATCAAATGTAGCGTATTCTTAGAAAAGTTTTGGTTCACACTCTTTATTCAAGCCATATTACCCTTCATTTTGAGACTATGAGTAAACTCAAATCCACTTGACTTTTATATCTTCAGCTTCCAAAGCTTTTATCACATGCCCTGATAGATATTTCCTTTATACATTTGATTAAGGAACATTGCATGTTGCACACGTTTTAATGTATCCATTTGTACAGGACGACGATGACGGTCATTTGGTTGTGCTCGGGATAGCCGAGGAGCTGATGGCAAAAGCTTCGGATATCTATCTAGAGCAGTTCGCGCGCCTCGGAGTCTTCAGTAAAGTGGAATCTTTGGCGTCTTCTTCCGTACCAATTTCAGAGACTACCAGTTCGACAACAGGTACATTTGATTTCACATATTCCGCTTTTATATATATATATTTTTTTATTTTTTTTATTGGAGATAGACCTTCGATTGACCACAATCTCACCTGATGTTAAATGAAGATGTGGCCGACGATGAATCTCGAAGGTCTAGAAGACACCTATTTACTCGCTTCTTGAAAAGACCAAGATCGTAGTTGTCCGGGAAGACAGAAGCGGGTAGCGAGTTCCATTCCTTAGCGGTTCGTATTAAATATGTGTATATTTCTGCTTTATAGAGTGCGAAAATCTATACAAACCAAATCAAAACTTAAATGCCGTTCGCACGTTTCATTACACATTCGGCACGGGCCAGGAACCTTGCTATTAATGGATAGTATGAGTAAAACTGCAGTGTACCAACTAAAATTTTGTAATGGGCATTTTGCAGCATTGGACAGTAAACGTGAATTTATTAAATACGTATGCCTCCTCTTAAAACGGCTCTATTTTCTAAAACCTTAGGCATGGCACCTAAAATATACAATAAGTTATCCAAATCCCTAAAATGTGTGTAAAGAAATCCCTTATTTAGAAGAAACTTTTGGAATTGTTGGCAAGGAAAGCGTATTATATTATGAATGAATATCATTGACACATAGAATTGAAATGAAACGGACATCTTTATTTAGTATTGTTAAGAATTATAAATTATTTTTTGCATGCCCCAGTGGTAGCAGTAAGCCGTCGACACTATTTGTAGTTGATTTAAGATAATTAATTGATTCAGGCGTTACTTTGCAGAAATCCATAAATATCAACAAATTATATAAATATATTTAGTAATAAATCCGCATGATTTCTAAACAAAGGTTTTAATAAACTTAACTTTAGTTTAGAACTTTAGTACATATTACTATATTATAAACCAAAGAGTCAACGAACAGAAAACCAAAGTTTAAAGATACGACACATAATACATAGAAGATAGAGAAGATTTTAATATATTACATACATGTGAAAAAGGTTTTAGGTTAAATATTTTGGAGTGTTTAGAAATTTTAAAACACAATACAACAAATATTACGCTGTTGAATGATTTAAATACGAGTATTCCAAGGTCTCCTTTATTGAGGATTTTTGTGACGTCGGGTCATACGACAGGCGACTCATCGCCATAACGGGTATAAATACGGGCCGGGCAACGTTGTTTATTCACTCTCGTTTCGAACTTCGGCGAGTCCACACCTCCTGATGATGCCTCTTGTAGAGGCGAAACACGTGTCGTATCTTTAAACTTTGGTTTTCTGTTCGTTGACTCTTTGGTTTATAATATAGTAATATGTACTAAAGTTAAGTTAATTAAAACCTTTGTTTAGAAATCATGCGGATTTATTACTAAATATATTTATATAATTTGTTGACTATTTGTAGTAGTTTATCCTTGTATTGTACCCTTGTTTGACGCAAATAAATATTGATTGATTGTAATATTCTTAGGTGCTAGTACAAGTGTATCTAGCGTGGCTGTGAGCAGTAGCGAAGATGCATCGTGCCTTTCGAACGGAGTGGTGTATTCATGGCGCGAATGGGCGCTGTGCCGCGGCCGCGACGCCCTTTACCTGTGGAGTGACGTAGCTGCGTTGGAGCTCAGCACCGGAAGCAATGGCTGGTTCCGGTACCTGCTGGACGGCAAGCTGGCCACTATGTATTCGAGCGGAAGTCCCGAGCATCAGACGGATAACACTGGTATGTAACTTCATCACTTTTCAACCAACTTCAAAAAAGGAGGAGCTTCTCGATTCGTTTTTTTTTATATTTGTTACCTCAGAACTTTGTTGTTTATAAACCGATATAAAAAACAACTTTTTGTTATTTGAGAGGATTATACTTTCAGATTGCTCTCCTAGAAATTTCATCAAAATCCGTTCAGTAGTTTTTAAACCAACATAACTGAAAATAAGATGTCGTCTAAGTAAACGAAATTGCGTATTTTACTTTTCAGTGACTTTTCAGTGGTGTTTACGGTCACTAAATAGTCCAATTGACAGTATGTTTTCGAAAAACCTTGATTATGATAATATTTGTGGTTATTGTGGATATTTTAAGCGCTTAACTTGTAATTTTTTTTATGTATTCGTATGATGTTTGACATTAGTTGAGACATTTATGTTAACTAAAACTTTTTTTTTTGGTTGCAGAAAACCGTGGCGAGTTTATAGATAAGTTGCAAAGGGCTCGCGCTTCAGTCAAGAACACGGTGCCCCAACCTATCCTCTCCAAACCTGGGTCCACCAAACTCATCATTGGCAACTGGGCATTGACCTGCAAAAAGTAAGTGTAAACTATGCAACTTATTTTGTTCGACGACACGGATGGTCGAGTGGCAAGTGTGTTGGACTGCCACGCCGGGTATCGCGGGCTCGATTCCCGTTACAGGACACACATTGATGTGATGAAAATCAATGTTTGTCCATAGTCTTGGAGTTTTCTATATATTCTATGTATATATTTACAAAAAAAGCAAATAAGTATTTCATCAGTTGTCTGGTTCCCATAGTACAAGCTCTGCTTAGTTTAAGGCTAGATGGCGTTGTGTGAAATGTACTAAAACTATTATTATTATTTATAATTACTATATTAGAGACATAACTATCTACCTAAATTCATGTTGTTAAGTTTACACTACTCTCCTCTGAAGTGTCCAAATCATAAATTATCATCTTCATACTGAGAGTGATTGCGCTGGTCTACTTACGTGTGGTGTTTCACAGAGAAAAAGAACTTCACATCCACAACACTGATGGCCAGCAGCAATCGACTATACTCCGTGAAGAACTGGCTGGATTCATATTCGAGTCTAACAGGGGTACCAGACAGGCATTCACCGCCGAAACCTTCCTTGGTATGTTCAGTTTTTAATAGAACACATTTTCACGCGCTTATAAAAATTAATGCACACTCAATACGGATGGGAGCCCGTTCGTTAGTTAAATAATTCCACCATCCCTCGTCTGATATAGATTATATTGTTTTTACTTGACATATACCGATTAAAATAATCATAAATGAACACTAGTTTAGGACATATAAGCGTACTTTAGAATATAATAAGCGTCAAATAAGTTGTCCGCTGGCGAACCACGTGACAATGATGCGCAGAACGCAATTCTTAGGTCAAATTAGTTCTGCGCATCTTTGTCACGTGGTTCGCCAGAGGACTACTTGTTTGAAGCTTACTTTATCTACCTACAGTCAGAATAAATAAAATATGAAATAATAATTATGAAGTGACAAAATTAACACAAAAATAGTGCACCGGTTTCATTGTTCTAAACGATTATAATCCTAATTTCAGATAAAAAAAACTGTTCCGTTAGTTTCAGAGCTGGGAAGCGGATGGACGGATCGCAAGACGGCCGCGGCGGCCGCCACTGCCTCTAACCCGACGCGCTCACGGGCGACTACTAAGACGGAAACTGTGAAGGCGCAGGTTGGTTTTTTATTTATCCAAGATATTTTAAAACGAGTAACGTGTAAAGATATTGGCCTTGACTCGGGAGCTTGATTTGGAAGTGTCCAAAGCATCAGACGTGGCGAGTTCGGACGGCAACACACAAAACCAACCATGACTAAGGGTGCGTTTCCACTGACGCGGAGCTGGGCGGATTGAAGAGGAGCGGACCGTAAATTGGCCAATCGTAGTGCTCGAAATCTCCACTTTGAGCACTGTGATTGGCCAATTCACAACCCGCTCTTCTCCACTCCGCCCAGCTCCGCGTCAGTGGAAACGCACCCTAATACGGCTCTGCTAAATGTAACTTAATTCTAGTCTAGATATCTGAGCAGGAATAAATCGAACCATCGATCGTAACTTTACTATCGTCGGGTCACGTGACCAATTTAGTATCAATAACGTACGATAGAGACGCTGCTGAGAATCTCATTCAAATTACAATCCGCTAATAGAGCTTAGGTTCTCTGATACACTACTGTTCCTCTAGGTGTGCGAGCGTGCACGTAACCTATACTCGCGCCACTTAGCCAGCGCCGCGACGAGGCAGCCGCGTCCGCCGGTCGCTCGGCTCCGCGCGCTGTTGGCACGTTTGCAGAGAATCGCCACACAGCCTTCTGGTAAGTCAACATGTAATCTTCTTATCAATATATCTACATATCCTGGGTTAGTTTTTGTTTATGCGAAACCTGAAATTAGTTTGCTCAGAATCAATAACCAAGTTCGAAAAATAAAAATTAACCCATGTTAAACATTGGAAAATATCTCAAAAACTGACTCAAATAAGTGACTGGAAAAGAAAATAAAATAAACGGGGCTCAGCTTTTCATAAACAAAAACTAACCCAGTATATTTATGGTTTGGATCTAACTGACTGGCTGACAGACAGACAAACCACTGAACCTATCCACTTAAAACTTGGAGGGCGAGTTCGTCAACAGCTGAAAATGTGTACTAATATAATATTACGATGACACACGGCTTTTTTACACGCTACAAGCCAGCATTTACGCTTGTAGCGTGTAAAGTCGCCACAGTGTCGTCGGTGTTTTTACAATCGGCTTGTTGATAATCCTTCTCGAAAGCTAACACGCTCACACGCTAGCTGTGAAAAACCCGTGTGTCAAAACGCTTAAGAAATAAATGCGTGCGTCAGCTAGAGTGGTATAAATCTCTGGATGCTGTCGTCCAGATCTCGTACTACATTCAGTTAAATGTCATCGGAATAAAATATTTATCAACACATAGTATCGAAATTAAAGTTGGAACTGTAATATTATCTAATGACAAATCTTTTATTTGCGTTGCCTAGGTGATTGGCAAGAGGAACTGATAGAATCTTTGGACCAACTCACGAAGCTTCTATGCGGCGACGAGCATCTATCAGCCTATGAACTACAGTCTTCCGGCCTGGCACAGGCATTGCTACAAGTTTTGTCTCCGCAAGTCAACGGTACGTAAAAATGCAAGGTTCTTTTAATTTAGTTGAATGTTTAGGCACAAAAAATGCGTATTTCCAAGTCGAACAAAGAGTGTCTCATATACAATTTTCAATGATTTGTTCAGATGATGTAGTATTATTCCCTAATGCCTGAGTTACACGATAACGATATATTACACGATAACGAGATAGTGATAGTAAGCTAGCAAGCTAGCAGCTCTGGCTGTTTGTCTGGAAACAGAATTAGCATATTTTTTCACTAGCTTAACTAGCCTAGATCTTTTTTATCTAGTTCTGTTAACATGAAGTCAGAGCTGCTAGCTTACTATCACTATCCTGCTATCCTGGCTTGAAAAACTAGCCTCGTATATCCCGGACATAACCGAAGTTTATTGGCTGCAGCATAGCCAAAGAAACAATTGAAATTTCCTTTCCTTTTGTTCTGATTTTGAAGTCCTACAAAGTTGTACTGTTTTGTACAACAGATTGTTTAGGCCAGGCGAGTGAACGAGCGCGCGTGGTGGGTGAATGGGCGGCTCGCAGTGGAGGTGCTGTAGCTTCGCGCCTCGTCGCAGTATTGGAGAGCGTCGAGCGTCTACCCGTAGTGACTCCCGCCGGAGACGCGCCGCCGCCAGCGCCCGCCGCATCCCTGCATCTACTGACCAAACGCATCAGGTACATACTCTAGCTTTGCATGCAACATGTCAGGTAAGTCAGCGGGCTCGCTTGGTCGAATAGGGAGAACAAATCAAGCAAAAGTGGAACGTCAAATTTTATCCGGTGAGATCAGTCCGATTTGAGTGATAAAGCTAGCTGTAAATAAACAGTTTTTCGTGATGTTGTTTTCATTACTGATGGAGTGAAGATCCTACTCTTCAACTTGTATGTTTTGTATTTGTTAACTATCTCTTTCCCTCATTACTGCTATGGTATTTTAATATTAAATAACATATCTCATTCGTTGGACTTGTTCAACCGTGAAAGTTCGTAGTGATCAGAATTATATGATTTCACCATTTGTTCAGGATACGCGTGGAGCGTGCTAATGACGAGTCAGTTGAAGACCCGAACGCTAATCAAGTGGGCAACAACAACGGACGGAATCTGAAGGTGGAAGCGTTGACCACTGTGCGTCAACTGGAACGCTTCCTGGCCAAGTCTGTTGCGAGGCAATGGTACGATATGGAGCGGGCTTCGTTCCATTTCGTGCAGAAAATCAGGACTGATGGACCAATCACTTTCGCATACGATGTAAGTGCCACCAAAAGTCGTTTTATCCTAACCTCTCGAGCGTTGACATCACCATAAAAATTAACTATGGTATTTTTCAATAGCACGATTTCGACGAAAACGGAATCCTGTACTTCATCGGAACAAACGCCGGTACTTGCGAGTGGGTGAACCCAGGGGCACACGGCCTAGTCTGCGTGTGGTCGTCCGACGGACGTCAGTTGCCGTACGGTCGCGCCGAAGATGCTTTGTCTCGCGCTCCCGAGCCGCTGAACGTGCATACGAATGACGATAGAAGAGCGTTCATAGCCGTGGATTTGGGCGTACATATCATACCCTCTGCATACACTCTGCGACATGCCAGGGGATATGGCAGATCAGCCTTGAGGAACTGGCTGTTTCAAGTGAGTATATTTTCTGTCTGCACGTTGGTTGTGATATAAATAGATAATATATGTTCCATAAGAAGCAGAACTCTCTCGAGCAAAGTACGATTTTTTGAGTTCAATTGTCACGTTACTAAAGTTCATATTGTTTTACTCGTCCTCTCACTCGCGCGGCTCGCGCCCATCAACCATCAAAAATTACATTTTTACTTCACGTGCAGCGATAACGTTGTGCGTACTTGTAACTTTGAAAGAGTCAGACACATAAACCTACCTAAAAAGTTTTTTAATTCGTCAGCTGGATTCGATGTGTAATATTTGTAAACAACAACGAAAAAAGCGAGTTACGGAGCACTAACTATGGTCAAGTTACCATGGTCAGTGCTCTGTAAGAACAAAACAAATGTTTTTGATTGATATAACATCCATATTTTTTTGTAGATGTCAATGGATGGTGTAGCATGGACGACGCTACTAGCTCACACCGATGAGCAAGCATTACAGGAGCCGGGTAGTACGGCCACTTGGCGGGTCCGCTGCGACGCGCCGTACCGCTATTTACGCATACAGCAAAACGGGAAGAACGCGAGTGGACAGAGTCACTACCTCTCGCTATCGGGGATGGAAGTATACGGCAAGGTGAGTTTTAATCTAGGTTAGATATTCATTCTAGCCTTTTATTCTGTTCTGCAGCTAGTCTTCAGCCCTATTTATGGGGATTAAATCATCACGATATCACATTGAAAGCACCAGAATAAAGCGATTCACAAGAGAGAGAGTAGAGTCTAATCTAACGTTAGACTAAAAAAAACACCGACTGATTAAAGTGGTGCACTGGTCAGTTTATTTCAAAGCCCTGTGTAAGTAACATTGTTTTGGTTATGGACTGATCTTTTACCGTCGGAAGAACGCAATGCTCGTGTCGTTACTAGTATGCATTGTCAAAAAAGCTGTAGTCACAAATTTTGACCACAAAATTATTCAGATATTCGAGCCGTGAGTTCGCTTATCAACCGACTTAAAAAAAGGTGGAGGTTCTCAATTAGGTTTTTTTTCATGTTTGTCACCTCAGAACTTTGTTGTTTATAAGACGATTTGAAAAAAAAAATATTGTTTCAGAGGATATACATTCAGTTTGGTCCCAAAGATTTCACCAAAACCCAGTAGTTTAATTTTTTTAATCAAAATAACTGAATAAATATGTCGTCGAAGTAAATGAAATTGCGTGGTGTTAACGGTTAACGTTGAAAGACTGAAGTTTGTTGATTTGTTGTTCAGGTGGTAGGTGTGGTAGAGACGCCTCCACGGCAATGCGGCAGCGGCGCGAGCGCGGCGGCCGCGACGGCCGCGGTGGGTGGCGGCGCGCGCGCCCGGCGGTGGTCGCGCGGCGCTCGCGGCGTGTGTGCGGGCGCGAGGGTGCTGCGCGGCGCCGACTGGAAGTGGCGCGACCAGGACGGACCGCATCCCGCGCTCGGCACTGTCACCTCCGACCTGCATAACGGATGGGTTGATGTCAGGTATGCGACACTTAGGGAGCCTTCAAAATAGAGGCGTGAGGAAGCGCCACTGGCCGCACTTCTATTAGTTTTTATGCAATTTCTAGACGCGCCACTATGTCACGATAGTAGCGCTGTACTTGTGCGTTCAGATATAGAAAACTAGAAGAAGCGCGGCCAGCGCGCCACAGTGGCGCTTCCTCACGCCTCTAATTTTTTTTACTATTTATAGGCTTGCTTTCGACCACTATCTCACCTGATGGTAAGTGACGATGTGGTCGACGATGCAGCACGCTTACCTCGAATAATCCTATTCACTCTTGCCTTGAAGACACCCAAATTATAGTGAGTAATTTGAAGGCGCACTTACAATTAATATTATGTAATGTCATTTTTAAGACTATGAACACGGTGTCTGATCAACACGGTCCATGCGTTGGTTATAGATCCATTTGTTTGTTATAGATGTTTATTTAGAATCATGAACAAAAAAAAAACATATCCAGAAAGCTAAGAAAACACGTGAACATTTTTTGAATTATTGTAGGTGGGACCATGGTGGTCGCAATTCCTACCGTATGGGTGCTGAGGGCAAGTTTGATCTCAAAGTGGTGAGCGGCGGAGCCACTGAGGGTGCTAAACCGGGCAGGAAGAGCCACTCGACGCCGAGCCTTCCTGATGCTACAGGGCCTGAGAATCAGGTACCAAAGCTATTACTCATCAGCGGAGACCAGTTTGCTTAGCAGAGAATCATCATCTTCCAACCCCTATCCTACTTGTGTGGAGTCTGCGCAACACGGTTTCTTCTTCAATTCGTCTCTATCAGCCCTCTTCTCAGTACTTGTACATATTTATTCCTGTATTTTTTCACACCTTTCATCCATGCCTTCTTAGGCCTCTCTCTCACTCTTCTAGTTAAATGACGTTCTTCCCTCCTGCTCAATTTATCAATATGATGAGCTTTAAAAGGTTGATATAAATGTAGTTCTCGTAGTCTTCGCGTTGGTCTTGGTACAAATGCTTTACATTTTCAGGTGTCAGTGGCGTCAACGGAACAGGCTTCATCTGCGGACAATATATCTGGCGAAGAAATGGCAAGCAATATGTCTCGGCCACGCACGCATGCCACTGACCTGTCCGCTATCAATAATTCTACTCATCATATCAATACAGGTAACCCTTTGTGTTAATAAGCCTAAAGAAAAAGATAAGATTGTCGGAAATAAGATGTAGTGAAAACCTATCCTAAAATAAGTGATATTTCGTTGTTCAGGGATAGAATAGCATGTATCCTCTTAGGGTTCGTTTTCACTGACGCGGAGTGCGACGGCGTGGTGGAGAGGAGCGTGAATTGGCCAATCACAGTGCTCGATCTCTGAATCTCCGCTTGGAGCACTGTGATTGGCTAATTCACGGTCTGCTTCTCTCCAATGTCCGCCCAGCTCCGCGTTAGTGGAAAAGCACCCTTACATCGCCTAATACTCAAACCGAATTCAAGCTCAATTATTTCAGTAATTTTGGCGTGATCAAGTTACAAATAGCCATGTAAATCCTTTTGCTACAAAAATATTAGTGTGATGAATTCAGCGTCATAAATAGGAATAAAATAAAAATCTTTATTGCAAAAACATATGTAACATAGTACAATTATTGTTTTACAAAAGGCGGTCTTATCGCCTAATACGATCTCTTACAGACTACCTACCTAAAACTAAAATTAACCTAATACTCAATGCCGTTGGCCCCAGCGCAGTGATTAGGGTGTCAGTTGGACATCTCCCTCCGAACTAGTTAGAGACTGTATCTCATTTGAATGGTTTGCGCCGCAGATCTCGCCACAATAGTGGAATCCCTCACTCTCGGCGCGGAAAGCAACAACTGCATGGCTGATTTGGGCAACACCTCGTTTACCAACATGGAGATGGGGCCGACCAGCATCACTGATATCACCAAACCTTACCCCGCCAAGGAACCCTTACCTGAAACTAACTCACAAGAGGTAAGTACACTTGGAAAAGGCACCTGTGTGTTATTGTAGTGTAGATGCATTCACTTGTTGGTTGTTTTGATGTCTGGAATTTGTTGAAGCCTCCGTTTAGACAAGGGAAGGCTGGCTTTCCGCCACACGTCTAAAAATGCGTTCGCCTCGGAAAAGTGTGCCTTCACCTTTATTCTGCAATCGCACTGCGCCTGGTCCATTACGGTCTAATTCAAATGAAATAATGTATTTTTCTATTAAATTTTGTATATGTAAAGTGTGTTTTACCACTCGTAGATTAGAGGTACAACTAGCAACGAGTTTAAATGATTATCTAACCATCTAGCACCGTTTTGCTTTGGTGATTGCCCCCTTTGTAGATGATAGTACAGTGTGTGGTGTGGCTTGAAACTGTTGTGTAACACAGGACGGTGAGGGCAGGAACAGCGATGGCGACGCGGTGCGCAACAGCGCTAACTCGCTCAGTGAGCTACTGGCTTTACCCGCTTCGCTTCTCCACACGCTGCGGAACAATGCTAATCGCATACAGATACAGGTAAAATGTCTAACGGTCTTTAAATTTGACCGGCAGGAACTTTTTTTAGGAAGGAAATTGGCATGATGACCTTTATTTTAGGTATATCAGTGAAATCCAAATATCAATATTTCTTAAACAACGGAAAAATAGCGAAGCCACACTGCTCTGTTGCGTTGCAGTTTTGTACTAGCACTGAATGCGTCCAAATCTAGCACTGCGGCGAAAATGCCATACAAAACTGCGACGCAACCCAAGGAAGTGCAAAGCGTGGGTTCGCTCTAACAAGTGTTTTGAAATTCTGAAAAGGCAACGACAGACATAGAAGTTCTAAACAAAGATTCCATACAAAACACCATAATAAATTACAGCTTTTTGCTTAACACTAAACAAAGTAATATTTATGTCAACAGTGCATTGAGAGAGACGACAGGGCGGAGGCTCAATACGGCGATCATAAGAAAGACAATAACTCCGGCGGCGGATCCGGAACTATGAGTGCCAGCGAGCCGGATCTAACTAATCAGGTATGTTTTGGTCACGGTCAAGAAGGTTTATATCGTGTTTGTATGTCTTTTTGTTGCTTAACAGTGTGATCCTAGAAGCATAGATAGAAAATTATTTATTGCACAGTAACAATACAAGTACGCAGGTGTCATATAATTTACATATAATTTCGATTTGAAGACTTGATTGATGATGAAGATTTGAAAACATCTTATGAAATGACAGTATTCGATACCGACAAATAGCTAATTGGTTTATAATGATGTAAATACAGGGTGCGGCGCGTCTGCTTGAGTCCCTCGGCATGGGTCGCGGCTCGGGCGCTGGCCGCGGCAGTAATCCACAGCGCGCTAACCGTACCAACAACGCAGCTAGTCTGTTCCCAAGGTAAGGTAACCTACTAAATGGTAACCTACTGTATCATCTATCACCATAAGAAAACTGTGGTCCCTCAACCTACTGTCGGGTCACGTAGAGCGACTATCTTCGAAAGACTGCTGGCGGATGAATGAGACCGAGAAATACAGCGCATGTGAGCCTTTGTCTAGCAGTCGACTGTTATAGTGCTTGCACATACTACAAACCTCAATCGGTTACCGAAATCGGTAAACGCAACTGTGGCCTATTTTCAACTGTCTTCAAAAACTGGAAGAGGTTCTTAATTTGGTTGTTTTTTTATGTTTGTCACCTCAGAATTTTGTTGTTTTAAACCGATTTAAAAAAAAAAACTTTATTTGTTTGAGAGGTTACACTTTCAGATTTTTTTAGTTTTTTATCCAAAATAAATTTAAAAAATATGTCGTTGAACTAAACAAAATTGCGTATTTTGCTTCCCTGTGGCTTTCTGTGGTGTGTAAATGCAAGTAGACTTCCCGCACCAGCCGTCCTGCGTTAGTGCGAAGCTACACTGCCCCGTTGTGTTGAGTTACCAGCTAAATTGAAACGCATTCAGTGCCAAATAACAGTACAAAACAGTGATGTAATAGAGCAGTGTGGCTTCAATTAAATTCAATTCAATCATTTATTGGCCAAAACTTTACATTGCATAACTCTGGTAAGTCATTTTTTTTATACAGTTTGAAAGAAGTACATAAGCTTATAAAATATTTTTTTATGTCTATGTTCTTAAGCTAGACATCTTGTTCTAAGCAGTGGGTAAGGTAACAAGGAAAAACTCAAACTATGGTCTATAACAAGGGTTATGGGCTACTACTCATAATCGACAAATGTACAACACATAAATTCATTTATATGGTAAAATGATAACGGAACTAAACACTGATAACGGAAGCTTTGTTATTTCAAGCGGCAATTTATTAGCGGCGTTTTCCCTGAAAGAAAACGCATATTAAATACTTACCTTAATATTAAGCTTTTTGCTTATAGAGAGCAGCATTTGATTTTCCGTTCGAGTTAGTCAAGTGCTGATAGTCCATTTCCACCGTAAGTGGCGCCACCTAGCGGCTTTGTGTGGTATTTTTATGTCTACCGATAATGGCCGCTCAATTACTTCTCATTGGCTTTTTATTACGTATTTTCACCAGGCAGAAATCAAACTAAAGCTTAATATTAAGGTAAGTATTTAATATGCGTTTTCTTTCAGGGAAAACGCCGCTATTAAATACTGTACCGTTAATATTAAGCTTTTTGCTTATAGAGATTCTGTTTGCTATCGCCTGGTGACGCCACTTGCAACGTGAAATTTCAGGTTCTTATACGCCAATGTGATGATTTATTGTAAGTTCTTAATAAAACATAAGTTATTATCATTTTTCAATATGAACTGTCTTATGTAATAAGTATAGGATATAGGATATTTAAATACTGATTATGACAGACCTTCAGCGAGGTCAAACAATATTTCAGAAACCACTGTCGGAGGTTGGTTACTCTCATAACACATTTTCAGGGTTACTGCGTTCACAGCTTCGATATAATTATCATTCGGTATACTTGCTACACAGCCATGTGTGCCTAATCAGTTTTGTTCGATACCTTCGAAATATAAGTGAACATTATTATTTACAAATGTATTGTAGTATTTACTAGCATAATACTTCATACTAATTTAATTAAACTGTATTTAAAATACAAATACTTTGTTTCGAATCGAATGAGAGTGATTAAGTTATTATGTTAAATCAATTTTATATATTTTCTCAAAAAAAAAAAAGTTTAAAAACAATTTCACATTGCCTTCCTCTCTATATTTTTTTATGTGGTTATAATAAACTAGAGGGAAAATAATAAAAATAATCAATGTAATATAATATAATGTTATAGTTTATTAAAATTATTAGCGTGATGATAATTGGGTGTGTCAACACTATCCAATTATTCGTAATTCCAGTTAGGTAGTTTAATATTATTTAGAGACACTTCTATTATGCTTCCAATGCAGTGATTTTGATCACTGTATCAAGTTAAGTAGATACAATAACATTAATTACTAGACAATTACCGAATCACCTAGTTTAGGTAGCTATTTGGCAAATTAAATGTTAGTGATTCTAAACGAACCTCTTCGAGACGCACATGAAATCCTTTTACCACACTGGTTCGAAAGAACTGGTGACACGATAAGAAATTATTATATTGCAATAGTCAACAATAACAACAAGCGTTAAGGAAAATAGGATAGAATTGTAGATATAGAATTGTAAGTATTGATTCATGTCAGTTATGCCAAATGACAATTTTTCATTGATGTATACCTTTAACATCAGTTTATTATCCTACTGCGTTTACTCATAAAACTAAGAGTAACGTTAAAAGTTATCATTATGGGAAGGATTCCAGAATCGAGAAATCATGTGAGCTGACAAGTCAGCGTCCCGTCATATCGATATAATGAATGAGAGCCATTCTTGTTTGCAAATGTTCGCTAGATGATATTAGGATATTATGTCATTTCAGTTGTTTTGTTGTTGTTCATTATAACCATAACATTTTATTTTTCATGAACAATGTTTAATCAATTAAAGATCGAACGTAGTCGGTATGCAATCGCTTGCGAAGTTCGTTTGATAGCTAACGAATATAATATACAATAAAACTTTGGAATACAGCATTGGTCAACAGCCTGAGTGACAGGCATGTATGATAATTATATAAAATGCATGAACATACTTAAAGTGATAAGATATTGGGCAATAAGATATTGGGCAATCAGTATGTTGGGTTAAGTGATTTGATCTTGCCTATTAAGCAACTCAATAAAGACATGAAAAATTAAGTACCTGCCTAGGTGCAGTCGTTGCCATTCGAAATATTTGATATTTAGGTACTATAAATATAGTTCACTTTAAATACATAATATAGTATATTCCATATACCTACTAACTAGGTATAGGTATAGCAACTGTTTAAATAAACAAGTACTAGTTAAAGGCAATAATATGTTCATGTACAGAAAATTCTTATCATTCGAGCCAGATAAGTGTCTGCTTAGACTAATGCGACCATGTTAATTTAAAACTTTTATAATAAGCTCAAACACTATTTAGTTCATTTGTAACTAAGGTTTGACGTACATTTATATTGTAAGTCTGAAGCCTTTGGGAGGCTTATTTAGAACTCTTGACAACAGAGCCAAACACTCAATTAGGAGAAAACGATTGTAGTTTACAGGCATGCTATTTTGTATCATGCTCTAGTCAGTGTTCATTGTTGAACAGGGTTAATTGATACGGTACCTACTTCCGTAGTTTACGTACCTATATTACGATTAAGAAGATACACAGGCATCTAGTGCATTTATGTTAATTTGGAGGCGACAGCTTAGATCTCATAAAGTACCTACTGACAATATTTGGAAATAATATTTTTGATAAGAGTGATATCGATAAGTAAGTAGGGTACTTACTTGCTTGTTTTTTTTTTTTTTTTTTTTTTGAAACGTTTAATATTACGATACTTTACTAAAATACAAGGTTCGAGCCAATAATGGCTAAGCAAGGGGCAAGACGAGCACTTGTTGTCATTTAAATAAACAATTTTATTAAAAATACCATGAGGGTATCTGATAAAAACATTACGTAAGTAGTTCATTTCTCGAAAGAGAGTTGAAAAAATATCTCACAATTTCTAGCCTAAGTTAAGATGAATTTATAGTATGCTGTAAACTATTTTATAATTATAAATTATTGATATTTTTTATCCTAAACAAGGACTTTCCTTCATTACGTGCTATCGAGCACACAAAGTTCCATTATTTTGGTGCTCTTACCGTGAGTTGAGTCACCCATAAGTTTAGTAAAAAGAGTGTACGAACTGGGAAGTAGCCAATACAACTCTTGCGTAACTTCTTTGGGAATCTCGTGATTCACTGGTAATGTTTTGCCGCTTCAATGCGTACCTACGCTACTATTAACATTCCCTGGTAAACCTGGTTATACAAGCATTACAGAACCTAAAATTAAGTTGTTTGCAAATCGTTGATGCCTGGCAGTGAGCAGGTATCCAATAGTTCTATTGTGCCTATTTGAGTCTGGTTTATGAAAGCAGTACGGGCTCGACATCAATATTTAAGATGGAGCAACCGTTTTAAAACTGCTGATGTCTTGTCGTAGACAGAAACATCTATAGATTTCAATGTAGGTACTGGAACTATGTCCTTAAAAGCTAAACTTTTATACTTAGATCTGTTTGCAGCTTAAGGTTTGCCAAAAACAAATGCATCCGGTTAGACTATACAGTAATGTAGGTAGTGGAACACTACAAGGTAAAATATTATAAAAGTCTTGTCATTAAATCAATACTTGCTCCTCACCCTCGAGATGGGAGCTCCAATCTGTCGGCAGACAATCTGTCGACAGATTGTTAATGCCTTGCCGTCAGCAGAGACATCATAAACACTTGACTCGTTGTAGGTACTTACTTTAATAGTGTACGAAAGAAAATAAACACTATCTACACCCCGGAGGTTAGTTTTAATCTGTTCGCAGATTGTTTATGCCTTGCGTGAGCAGAGACATCATAAAAACTTGAATCAAAGTCGGTACTTTAATAATGCACGAAAGAAAAATAAATACTTTAAATACTTATATACACCCCCCGGACGTTAGCTTTAACCTGTTGGCAGATTAATGATGCCTTGCGTGAGCAGAGACATAAGATTAATTTCCATGTACAGTAAATTAAAGCAGTTTAACATCTCTCAAATTTTGTAATTACTCAAAGTTCCCGAAATTGAAATCCGCGGAGAATTCATAATATATATGTTTTTTAAAATTATACATGTCTTGCTTCAGACACAGTACATCTTTTGTAAAACCATAGGTTACCCTAATGTTAAGCTTTTATTGTTACTATTACACCACTGTTACAACCTAGAAAATTACTGCGTATTCAAATCAAAATTACTGTTCTAAGGAGGTGTGACTCTAAATTATTTGTGTGAGGGCTTGCTTGGTGGTAGAAATGATTTCTACAACAAATCCGAATAATTTTGCAACATTATTTAATTTCAATAAAAATCGGGTAGGTAGTCGAAAAACAATTAAATTAGGTATTATTATTGCTCAAATCTTACGGGTTTTCTGAAGAAAACCTATTTCTCTTGAATAGGTATGATACCTACTCCCACAACGTAAGGTGCATGTACTTATACGTATTTTTCCCCTTTTTGTTTGCTAGACAATGCTACACAATTCTCATTTAGACCACTCCGGTCTAAATGAGAATTGTGTAGGAATATTTACATACTAACCAAAAAACATCTAAACGATTGAACCTACATTAGAACTAGTCATCGGATCTTTTGGAACAGACGGTTCCTATGTCAATGGCTTTTCGACAAAAAACTTCGTAGAACAGTTAAGTACTCAAGTTCATAGTATCATTAAAACGTTCGAAACGTTGTTTAATATGAAAGTTTATTTCTTTAGTAATAGCACCAGTCGTGGACTTACGTACTAGGAAAATAAACGTTGAACCACTGACCCGAAAAGACTATTAGAATCACTTCAACAAAATTTAAAAAAGTTTGCGTAGCTCACCGATTTTCATGAATATAGTGCACTCACGCGCAGAATCCTGCTCGGATAGTTCGACGAGCTGCCGTTTATAGGGCTGCATGACCTGCAGCTTGAGCTTGATAGCTATATAGGTAGCTTGTAGCGCAAATTCACGCTATCTAGATCAATAAATTTAAATTTAAACACTTTTTCTTATGTAACTGGGGAATCTCATCAAGTGTTTCTGCTACACAAACCTGGGCGGATGGACAATATCTTTATCTTTATTTTGTATACACATACATGTTATACCGAACGGAATAAACCGTTAAATAATTCAATTTAATAAAGCCATATCGGCTACATTAAGAAAAGAGGGTACTTACATTTTCCCCTTTTGCACTTTTTAAACACTTTATTTCTTTTTCGAATGATAGTTTCGAATTCGATATTGAAAACTTATAATAAGTATGGAACAGTCCTAGGTAGGAGCTGTTCGGACGTGTTAACTCGGCGGAATACAAAACGCCAATAAGAAGTAATTGAGCGGCCATTATCGGTAGACATAAAAATACCACACAAAGCCGCTAGGTGGCGCCACTTACGGTGGAAATGGACTATCAGCACTTGACTAACTCGAACGGAAAATCAAATGCTGCTCTCTATAAGCAAAAAGCTTAATATTAACGGTACAGTATTTAATATACATGTTCATCATATCTTATTTTCTTCGCACTTATGTGAGTCTGTGTCACGTGACCTTCCAGTGTCAATGCGTATTGTTTCAGCCTCGTGCGGCTCGCCCTGTCCAGCAACTTCCCCAGCGGACTGCTGTCCGCCGCGCAGAGCTACCCGTCCCTCGCGCCGAATGCTCAGAACGCGCTCACACTATCACTCACTTCTACGTCTAGTGAGAGTGAACAGGTAACTTTATTAGAATATATTAACAGTGCTGAGAGTTGAATAAATTAAATCTCAAGTACAAATGGTAATCTATTTAGATCACTTTAAACACTACATAACATTATTGTCTTTCCCTTATCGTCCTTCTGAGGCCTACCACTAGGTAAACGCACAACGAAATCGTCACAGAAAATTCTAAGTCGATCGTAAATCACAAGAAAAAGGCAGGAAGCAGGAAACCTGTCGGGATAAAGTATTGGCCGCTGGAGCATAACTTGATTGAGCAGTAGCTCAAATTAGGCAGACGACAAAACTGCTCAAAACAAGGAGAATTGCAACTACATTTGAAAATTCCGATAGGGGATACCGAGCTGAAAAGAACAAAATATAAAACAAAGCGTGACTGATCCTATAATTTAAACACATTGTACATGAACGGATTTCTTGTCTTCAATACTTTTCACTTCTCACGGTCGTAAAGTTCCTGCACGCTCTAGGGGGAGTAAAACTGCTTTTTGGGTCCTAAGGAAAAAAGTGATTGCTTATAAAATCTATTCAAAGCTATATATATATATATATATTTGTAATAGAATTTCATGCCGAAAGTTGATAACTTTATTCACATTTTGAACTTCGGTCAAATTATTAGAGGAAGCCTGAAAGTGACAGATAAGTTGAGGAATAACAGGTTATCGTGGTATGGGCATGTGATGCGGAGGGATGAATGCCATGTCACTAGGAGAGTGTTAGATATGAAAGTAGATGGATTTACGAGAAGAGGAAGACCAAAGAAAAGATGGATGGACTGTGTGAAAGAGGATATGAACAAAGCAGGCGTGAGTACAGAGATGACGGCTGATAGAGACGAATGGAAGAATAAGACATGTTGTGCCGACCCTGCCTATGTGTGGGATAAGGGCAGGGAGATGATGATGAACTTTGTTCAAATGTCTGGTTTCAGTCCCTTGGTGAACCAATAACTATTGTTTGTTCGCAGGTGTCTTTAGAAGACTTCCTGGAGTCGTGCCGCGCGCCGGCGCTGCTCACGGAGCTGGAAGACGACGATGACGGTGACGACGCGATGGACAGCGACAAAGAGAACGAGCCCACCTATCAAGATGTGGTTAGTTTAGTATGTAGAAACCATTTTCTTTTTTTCTTTTAAATATTACACAAACACGAGTCTTGCATGGAAAAGCTTTTGCTCTATTTGTCTAATTAAGTTAACAATATCGCTGTAGCTGATAAGCCACCTCCGGCGCCAGAATCAGGCTGGATCACAACGAAACGAGAATAAATGCATGAAAAAAATTCATAAAGAACATTTTTTTGTGCATCCATGTATCCCGAAACCTAGTCTATAGGCACTTTAAACGATCTATTTTTTTACATTTATTTATTTATTCAGGTATCCCGAAATCTCCTATCCCTGATGGAGGAGGAGGCATTAGAAGCGGTCCGCGGCGGGCTCGGCGGTGCCGCTCGCGCCCGCCGCCCCTGGGACGATGACTTCGTGCTGAAGCGGCAGTTCTCCGCACTCATACCCGCCTTCGACCCCAGACCCGGCCGCACGAATCTCAACCAAACTGTCGGTGAGTTATTTTAAAACCATCTGTGCTATCCGCGGCTGTCCTCTTGGTATCGGGGTTAAAAAAGCCTAATATTATGTACCTTTTCAGGTCCCTTTTTATAGAATTTCAGTTTAAGGGTAATCCTCAAGGCAAATTTCCGTACAAAATGTTTCGGACAAATACTCAAAAAGTACACCGTATTATAGTAATTTCTTCACACTATTCGTTTCGTCTATGTTTTCCGATTGTGTCAAAAAAAATTAGTAAGGTTTTATACTTTAATTTAGATTTTACGTGTTTTTAAATTAGTAGTGTTTATTTTACCGAAACATTTTGTATGGAAATTTGCCTTGAGGATTAGCCTTAACCTGTGAATTGATTAATTAACAAACATTCTTTCCTGACAATTATTTTAACATTATTATTTAAATTACAGTACACGCTCCCACATCTACCATAGCCTCTCTCTAGCCTCTAAGGTTTGCTGGAAGAAAACTCTTGTTAGGGTTAAGCTCGCCTTTGTACATGTATTTTCTTTTATGTGTACAATAAAGAATTACAAATATTTTCTTTTGTAATACTATTATGATTGTCAACTGATCATTAGCTCACACTTGATGATTATTCAGATCGAAGTTTCGACGTTTTTCCAGCTAATATGTAGTCTTTAAAGCAAGCTTTGATGTGAGTAATTGAGTCCATCCATTACAGTACATAAGTTGCCTTTGATGTTACTATTGGAATCCAAAACAGAAAACTGATCCCAATATCATTTAATTACTTGTTATTTCCAAATAAAAAAAGCTACCAACATTCATTAGATCTGGAAATACCATTGAACGAGGCGTCGGACGAAGAAGAGGAAGATTCCGACGCGGAGGAAGACACGCTCGCCAACACCAGCGACGCGGTGAACGAAAGCGCCGAGACGGGAGAGGAGAACAACGCGGTTTGCAGCGCTACAGCGGCGGCGAGCGCGGCGGCTGCGGCCAGTGCGGCCAGCGCCAACGCCAAGCTGCCAGCGCTACGGCTCGTTCTCAGCGGCGGCGGCGCTTCCCTGACGCTGGAGCGACCCGCCTGGACCGTGTACCGCGCTATACTGGCTCTCAACGCGCGCATGCCCGCCACCGATATGCATCGGGACGCTACCTACACGTAAGTACACGATACTGCAATAGTGCGGACGGTAATTCAGCCAAAGAAAAACAATTACTCGGGCGAATAAACATGACACCTGGCTGACACGTGGCTCGGAACTTGATGCTTCCCCCGCTGCCCCGCGCGGCGCCCTCCGTTGTTTCTTCTTCCTCAAATTGCAAAGCCTTATCATTACCAAGTATTACAGGACCTCTTCTCTATCAAGATTATCCAATTCCACGCTGTACTTTGCACAAACGTCATTCGAGCCAGGTGTCATGTTAATTCGACCGAGTAGTATGTGATCTCGTTTTGGCTGTATTCATTTTGTAATTGACATAAATTTTCCAGGCTCACGTATAAAGAAGTTGATGGAATGGACACGTTTGCATCGTCAAGCGACAGCGAAGACGACGAGCCCAATGATCCAGGTTTGAATATTTTCAACTGTCTGTTAACCATTATATTTTTAAAAATCGTCAGCTATATCAGTGGGACCGCAGACGATTCCCAGTCAGTCATAAAATACATTGAACCTGTTTTAATTTAATCTCCCTAAAGTTAAACAGAGACGATTGTGCTATAAAGGCTACGGGCTAGAAGTAGTGCGGGGTCCATTGGTCAAACACATAAGTATGTTACCCTTATTTTAAAAAAATATTATATATTTTTGGTATTATGTGCAATTTAGTCCACTTGCAAACCGTCTTAATCAAAATGTCCAATGCATCCCAACTTTAGCGCAGATGTAGAGTAATCTCTATGTTCCCCCGGCCCCGGTGTAAATTCCAGCCGCTCTAAAGTAATCCAGCTTTGTTCTTTGTTTCGTCAGAGGGTTATTTTAATTACATGAAGACCGATTTAATTGCAATGGTTCTAACTAAGGAAGATCTAAGCATCGGTCCCTTTCCTCCTTGAGTGTGTGTTGTATTCAAGTAGATATTGCAGAGCGCGGCATAGTGGGCGCGCTGGGGGCGGAGGGCGCGATGGCGACGTGCTGCGTGCGCGTGCTGCGAAGGCTGCGCGCGGCCGCGCCCGCGCTGCCCGCGGACTCCTTCCTCTCCACTAAGCTGACCAACAAGCTGCATCAGCAGCTGCAGGAGCCGTTGACGCTGGCCGCCGGCGCCACCCCGCCATGGTAACTATACGAATTTAATTTTACTTATTTGGAGCACCCAGTTAACCAATTCCTATACAAGATTTTAAAAGATAAATTTTGTTTTTAAAATTTATCTTTTAAAATCTTACTTACTGACTTACTTCTGAAAATTTATGAAATTAATGGACGAAATCCATTGGTGCAATTTAAAAACGAACTTTCAATTAAAAAAGAATCTGTAAGTTCTGAGGTAAAAAATATAAAAAAAAAATATAACCTTTGAAACCATTTGAAACCACAAAACCTTTTCAAGAATTGAAAACCTTAGGTATCCTTTTTGAAGTCAGTTGAAAAAGTTAGAGTCTAACTGACTGACTGACCAACAGTCTACAGACGCGAAAATGCGTGTCAGATAGTATGAAGATCGATAAATGCATAGTTGTTCTTATCACGACCGAACTACTGATCTGCATTGGCATTTTATTTTGTTTTTTTGCTGTGCAACTTATACATACGTCTATTTTTAGGTGTCAACAGCTGAACGACTGGTGCCCTTTCCTGTTCCCGCTAGAGACTCGTCAAATGTTCTTTGCGTGCACTGCGTTTGGAACTTCACGGACTATTGTATGGTTACAAGCGCAAAGGGATCGCGCTCTCGATAGACAAAGGTGAATATAATATCTGACCTTTTTCAAACAGTTAAATGACACAACAATATTAGTAATATATCTTAACTTTATTAAGTTTTTAAAAAGCATGTAATATTGTTTTAGGGCTGGAAATACTGTGTCGCCGCGTAGAGCTGATTTGGAGGCTACTGAATTCCGCATGGGCCGTTTACGTCACGAGCGCGTGCGGATTCCCAGAGATCCCGATTTGCTACGATCTGCTATGCAGGTAATCATAACTTTTCTTTGGCGCAGCCGGTAGGAATTCAGTGCAAGAGGAGTTTGATTTCAGAATATTTCATTTTTCTTTCTACTTTTCTTCTCGTACTGTCTTGTTAAGAGTTATGAAAATGCGATCTCGACTCTCTCTATTCCAGCTAGGGCAGACTGCTTTAAACAGTCAGTTTAGTCAGTTATAAAAACGTCAGTGTCCAAAAATAAATCATTGCGGAATTTCTTTGACAGGTGATGCGCGTCCACGCGGGTCGCAAGTCGGTCCTTGAAGTAGAGTTCGCGGGCGAAGAGGGAACGGGTCTCGGGCCCACTTTGGAGTTCTACGCGCTCGTGGCTGCCGAGCTGCAGCGCGCGGATCTGGACATGTGGCTGCACGACCACACACAGCGCGACGAGCTCGACGCGCCCAACCACCTCGTCACACCAGACGGTACGCACTTACATATTCTTAAAGTGGAGGTCGCGGGCGAGGAAGGTACAGGTCTCGGGCCCACTCTGGAGGTCTACGTGCTCAGGGCAGCCAAATTGTCGGTATAATTAAACTTATAACCGTTCCGAAGTGATGTTTAGGTTGAAAGAACTCAATATGTTTCATTACTGCGAAACTCATTAAATGTTTTTTTTTAATTGAAGGTCAGGCGGGAATATATAGTAATATCTGTATTGGTGACGGGTGGACAAACAGAACTTTTTTGTCCCATCTGTCCTCCTTAGCGGACAGAACAGGGTGACATTTTGGTACACTTATCATGCCGATCACACTATTTATGCAGATTACTCTAATTATGCAGATGTTGCTTATGAATAAAAGAAGACTTAGCAATTATGTAATTCTGAAGCTTTGCAGAATGCCTCACAATCGTTTTTCCGTTACAGAGAAACCTCCAGGCTATTATGTGACGCGCTCGAGCGGGCTCTTCCCAGCGCCACTGCCTCAAGACTCCCCCATCTGTGATAAAGTTTGCAAATATTTCTGGTTCCTAGGAGTATTTTTAGCTAAGGTAATACTTGTCAGCAGTTGTCACTATTGTTTAATTTAATTTTTTTTTATGAGTTTTCTAATTCGTTTATGAATTTCGCAGGTACTGCAAGACGGACGATTAGTGGATCTTCCGTTATCGGAACCTTTCTTGCGTGTTATGTGTGGTGAAGAACTAACGACTGAAATTTTGGAAGAAATTGATCCCATTAGACACAGGTAACCCTGAATTAACAAATCGAAATTATGAGTCTTATGTTTGTGATTACTTTGTACTTGTCCCGTTTAGGTGGTTTGAAACAACAATGTAGTTTTTTTTAAATTGTCTCTTTTAAACAATAAACATTTTGTGTTAGGATTAACCATCATCTTTGTACTTAAACTCTGTTTTATATCTGGATAGATAAATACTCTTTGGCTAAGTCAAGTAAGCTAAGTCTTCTGTTGCATGGTGTATTTATTGAATATTCTCTATTCAGGTTCCTTACCAATGTGTTAGCCGCAGCGACTGAGTACGAAACTATTACAAAAGACACATCACTGTCGGTCGAAGAACGCAATGAGAAGGCGGATGCTCTTACAGTAGAGGGCGCCACATTCGAGGAGCTGTCACTGACGATGACGCACGTCGCTTCTAACGCGAACCCCGCCGTGTCCGTTCAGCCGCTTTGCGATAGCGGCGAGAACATTGAGGTACGTTATATAAGCTCCACATTATTTTTATTTTTATTTATGTTTGTTGGGTGACTTGAAAAACAAAACTAAGGGCTCTTTCAATTTAGACGTTTCGTGTCGGACCGTTGCAGTGCCGAAGCGGTGCGTTTGTCGTGAGGCGCACGGACGGTTATTTGTTTTCATACAAAGCGTACGGTGCGGCAACAGTGCGGTGTCGTTCAATCGTTCGTACGAAAGCGCCATAACAGTTATCATGGCATTGAACATACTAACGGCAGCTTACAACCGCTATATTTGGTTGCTTGATTGTTTATGTAGCCTATGTCTTGACATAGGACTTGTCCTAGGCGAAAAAATTGAAATCTCATTCTCAAAATACATGAAATGGTTTAGCCTACATGGCGCGTCTAAGTGCCATACTACACGAGTGGTTCTCCCGCCGCGAGAATCCGCTTCTGAACCGCACTAAACACAATTAATATGGAAGTTGAATGCTGCATACTACACTGCGCGGTTTCCCATCGCGGTTCACTTAAATATTAATTGTGTTTAATGGAACCGCATTCTAAACCCAGAAGCGAATTCCCGCGGCGGGTGAACCACCCTTGTAGTAAAGCACTAAGAGTCAGATATACTCGAAAAACATAACCCTCTTTCGCGGTTGGGTAAAAATAAACCGTACCATTGCTAAATCGCTATAGTGGTACTTCAGCAGTCGGATTTTTACTATCGTACACGTTATACTCGTCGTGTAGGTTCGTTCTCACAACGCTCGCGCCTACGCGGAGTCGAGTGGCCGCTGGATGGTGCGCGAAGGCATCCGGCGGCAGACTGCGTCGTTCCGCGGCGGGTTCGGCGCGGTGTTCCCCGCGCGGCGGCTGCGCGCCTTCTCGCCCTCCGAGCTGCGGCTACTCGTGTGCGGCGAGCGCGGCCCGGTCTGGACGCGCGACCATCTGCTGCAGTACACGGAGCCCAAGCTCGGGTACACGCGGGACAGGTACGCACTGAAACCAAGTCTGGTCATTATCATGTTTAGACTTTACTTAGTCTAAACATTTTTTTGTTGTCTAAACTGTTTTGTACTGTACTGTTTAGATTTAGTGCATAACTGACATTATTTTTAAAATCCATCTGGGGTATCGTATTTGTGCGAAAAGTCAAGTCGTAGACAATACTTTTGAGATGTTTCAAATTTTATAAACGCGAAAGTTTGTAAGGATGGATGGATGTTTGTTACTCTTTCACGTTAAAACTACTGAATGGATTTTAATGAACCTTTACAATAATATAGCTTATACATCAGAATAAAACATAGGCTACAATTTATTAAGATACCTGCGCAGACGAAGTCGCAGGCTCCAGCTAGTATACAATATGTTTTGCCAATATTTGGTACATCTCAAAAGTATTGTCACCGTTATATTGTACAGAACCGTAGTTTAACGTGTTTGATAATTTCTCTATGTCTATCTCGCTCGCACTTATGGGTCTGATGGAGCCGCATAGTGATGTGCGTTAGATGGTTATAGGCGCATATCGATAAGAATAAAATCAGATAATAAAATCAAAACGTTTTGCATTGTAAAGTATTTATTGTCCATATGCATTGTGTATCATCTTATTGATAATTTCATTTAAAAAAAAATTAGAGAGAGTCTGTCGGCGTGTCCTTGTGACCCCGCTATACAGGCTTTTTAGACCTAGTGCGGGGAACAGAGCCCACTGTGGTACGATCCTTATTCAAGTATTTTAGACTTTATCAAATTTGTATGTACTTGATGTATTAGTTTTGTGACAATAAAACATTTATCAGATAGAAACATAGTAGATTGCTATATTATAGTATTGTGACGATGTGACGACTCAGTTGGTAACGCGGTGACAATAGTCCGTTCAATAGTTCGAGTTCATCAAATATTAATATTGATTGTTGGTTGCAGCCCCGGCTTCCTCCGGCTGGTGGAGGTGCTGGTGGAGATGTCGATGCGCGAGCGCAAGGCGTTCCTGCAGTTCGCCACCGGCTGCAGCAGCCTGCCGCCCGGCGGACTCGCCAACCTGCATCCCCGGCTCACCGTCGTCAGAAAGGTTAACTATACTTATGTTGTTTTTCTCAAACATGCTTGGAAATTCGAACCTTATTTTGACAACCTTCTTCGTGTTAAATCTACTTTGCCGGCCTAAGCCAAATAGATTACTATGAAATCTCATATCGTGTTAGGTTATTTAAAAAAGGAACGCGCTTTTCTTCTTTGAGAGTATAGCAACTAAGGAGGTACGCACCTTAGACTATTTTTTTCATTTAAACTCGACAGTTTTGAAAATAAATCAACAATTAATTTATCAAGCACAAATCTTCGATAAAAAAGCCACAATCATTGGCGCTTATAAATTACTTCTTTTTTTAAACTACTGAAAATACTGAATTAACAGTTCAATTTAGAAAGCGAGTTCGAAACGAAGTAGGTACGTACCTAATTTTATCAAGAGAGAAGCAACTAAGGAGGTATACGTACCTAAGATTTGCTGGGAAAAGGTCTCCCAACCCACGCTTGTCGTGGGGTATAAGGTCTATGTCCAACTGTGAACGCCCAAAGGCTGAAATGATCTTCTTCTTCTTATCGTGTCACTAGTTCTTTCGGCTCAGTGTGTTGAATGGATTTCAAGTGCGTCTCGAAGAGGCTCCTTTCACACTTGACTTGACGCACTTGACACATGTTTTCGAACTTTTTAGGTTCTATGACATGCCGGTTTCGTCACGATGTTTTCTTTCACCGTTAAGCACGTGTTCTAAATGCAAACATAGATCTTCTGGAACAGAAAAATCCATTAGTGTACGACCGGGTTCAAACTCACGACTTTCGGATCGAAAGTCGACCTTGAACGACACCTCCCACTCGACCAACACGGCTTTTTTAGTCAAGTTTATGCGTTCATAAAAGTTCATCAAGTTCATAGTTTTGGCGTGATTGAGGAGCAAACATATATGTATTCATTCTTCTATTCATTTATTCATCCTCAAAAACCTTCGATAAGTAGGATAGGTCAAGCTGCAGGCAACAGCTATTAAATATACTCATAAAACTTTTCAGTCCATAGCTTTTATAGCGACGAGCTGTGAAGATATTTTCCTTTTAAGCAGTGTCATAAAATGGTAATTTCGTTGTGGCAGGTTGATGCAGGCGACGGCTCGTATCCCTCAGTGAACACGTGCGTGCATTACCTGAAGCTTCCCGAGTACTCGTGCAAAGAGGTGCTTCGCGAGCGTCTGCTCGCCGCGACCAACGAACGCGGATTCCATCTCAACTAGACCGTTGTAGTATTATGGTATTATTCTACATTTCTTATTGATAACTAAAAGGTGTATGATTGAAAACTGTATGTATGATTGTGACCAAAGATGAGGCAAACGCGATGTGTTCGTCTCGAGTGCTGATACGATACGATCCGCTTGTTATATCAATTTCATTTGAGTAAACTGCACTTATGCGTTCAACTGGACACTGTATTGATGCTGTTTGTCACGACACGGTAATCGATCGTCTCTGATTCGCATGAATCTTTTGTTCTGCGACGTATCCTTCAAAGAAAGCTATTTTGTCTAACGCAGTATAAAACTGCAATCTCATGTGCACTTTGGATAAGTTAATCAACACTAAACTTTATTGAATTCCTATCAAACATTCGTGAGTGTAAATGAATATACAAGCTGATGAAGTACTACGTGCTAACTCTATGCTTCATTCAACAAACAATTTAATTCATATTGATTGATAGCTTATATTTGCCAACACGGGTAAAAAATGTTGCCACAAAACGTTTACAGCTCCGATTCCAATTAAGTACAAAAAATGGGACTAGCACAAATTGAAATACTGTATATTGTGCGTCTATGAACTGAAATATTTGTTGGCAATCAGTTCAACAAATAATTCAAATAATTCTCGTAACGAATTCATGTAATGAGGTATTGGAACTTGAAAGTGTTGACGCCGTAATTATGTTTGTTGAGGCTAAACAAATAATTGTACAACCCTCTTTTTTGGTTGTTAACAGGAGAAAATTTGTTTCATAGATTACATGGTACTGAAATTTTGAACTGAGTGGTATGTTACGAGAATCTAAGTTAGGTGGGAGTTTTGTTTTTAAGGCGTTTTATCAAAATACTAGGCGATTTATTCTTCACTTTATTTATTTATAATGCTGTTTATTTCAATTTCTAGCTTGAAGGGTATTATTGGATATAATAATAGGTAGGCTTCTTATTTTAAATATTTTTTAAATTTAATTTTGGCTACTGTGATGTATTTGTCTTGTTTTAGTAGTTTTATCTCACGAAGCCGATCTCACATACAAACAATCACAGCGTATTCGCATGCTTCTGTCTATTTTTTTTTTGCAAGATGACACGAGAAAATGTTTTCGTGACGCATTTTAGCCCGGCTGGTTTTCTACTTGAGATAAAATAACTATAACTGAACTAATTCACACCTTGAGGGAAGCATATGAATTGCTGTAATATTTTAGCAGCTTTAGCGCTTGTGCAGAGGCCTGCTTCCTATTACCTTTGTATGAATTTATGTAACACTTAAAAAAATATGTGCAATTTTTTACTATTATGCGATTGGTTTTAACTTTTCGAGTGTAACGCAGCTAAAGACGCTGTATTTGCTATTTTAGGGTTGATAGTTTAGTAAAACAAAGATCCAGGGTGTGAAACACTAATACTTATATTCGTTTCTAAATTAATTATTTTTAGCTATGTTCCTTATTATTTGGATAATTTTGTCAACTTAAAGTTGATAAATTGTGATTTATTATAAAATTACGAATATTACTATTCTTAGTTTAAATTCATTAGGGTACTTACGTAGATTAAAATTACATTATCTCATCTATTAGTCTCATGTAACTTGTTGTTGATGAATATTATACTTATCAATAAAATAAGAAAAATATAAATCTGTTTTATTTATATCTGTTACCAATTTATAAACATATAAAAAACAAAATGCTTACAATTCTATTGTACTAAAGAACTAAATCCTCTCCAAAAAAGCTAATTCCAAAGAAACCAATCATCGGTTTTATATTGTATGAGCAGCGACGACGCGCCGCCGCCGTGCGGGGCTTCTACTGTGCTGACTCATATCAAGCAATTTGTTCAACAATACCTCTTTGATTTTTTGACACGCACATAGTTCTTTGGATTTTAAGTAGGCATACACAATATAACCCTACATTATGAGTTGTTATATTTTACTTTTGTGACTTTAGTGGATGCTGGATTTCTTATTGAGACACTGGGTTCCGCAACGAACTTCAAACGACAATCAGCAACCTTGGAGCTTTACACAATTTTCATACAATACAATCCAGACCAGCTATCGGTATAAAACCCTGTCACACAGCAGTAAAATCATCAGTCCACTTCGAACAGTGTTTTCTGTTCGAACCATGAGGGTCTATTTAGTTTGTTTAGTGGCCCTTGCGGCGCTGGCGGCCGTCAGCTGTCGCTCCACCAGGGAGAAGCGGGACGCCGACCTCGAGACCGCCGCCACCGGCCATGGCGGGAAGTGGGACAAAGGGGGCGGCCACGATCACCACGCTCACCACCATCACGACCACGGAGAGAAAGGACACAAGGGTTACAAGGGCCACCACCACCACGAGCACGGCAAGAAGGGCCACCACCACCACGAGGGACACAAGGGACACCACGACGAGCACGGCGGACACAAGAAGCACCACCACCACGACGACGGACACCACCACGAGCACCATCACGGAGAGAAAGGACATAAAGGACACGGCCACCATGAGGAGGGACACTATCATAAGGGCCATTCTACTAAGGGCCATCACGGCGTTCATAAACATGATGAGTTCAAGAAGGAGAAGCACTTCCACGACAAGCACCACGAAGGCGGGCACCACGAGCATCACGGAGGGCACCATGAAGAGCACGGACACAAGAAAGGCGGTGAATTCCACAAGGGACACAAACACGGCGGTCACCACGAACACGAACACGGCAAGAAGGGACACCACGAGAAGGGAGGACACCACCACGACCACAAGGGACACCACGAGGAGGGAGGCCACCACGAACACCACCACCACCACCATGACCACGGCAAGAAAGGAGGCCATGAAGACCACAAGCACTGGGGACACAAGAAGGGATAAGTGTTACCTGATCGCACCCGAGTCCATACCGTTATCTAGGTTAATAATGTTAGCATAATGTTTGTTAGTTGTTGACTGTGATGTTTGTTATTAAAAAATACTTTATACCAAAATAATATCCACTCTATTTCACGACGGTATTCAAAATATGTAAATAAGATTTATTTTTGAAATTCGGCGTTGAAAAAGGCTTTGCATGAATTTCACATACCCTGAAAACGTAATATCATTGCAGTCGTATTCAACTTTATAAAAATATCAGCGTTTATCTCTCTGTGCTCCATTATTATTGTTAGCCGTTTCTGAGCTGAACATTATCTATCATAAGGCAGCGACTGCAGCTGAAAAATTCTCGCTACCAATTAAATTGAAGTACAAAACAAACTTATCAATTTCACAGCACGTTTCGACAACAAAGTTACATAAAATAGTTGGCGGTGGACCGTTGGCAACGGCTCCCGGCTAGATAAGTAACTCTGCGTTGAGAAACTAGAGCGCTGCCCGAGATTGGCCTACTAACGTCAACGAATTAGTTGTGGAGGCAATCAACCGTTTACTATAGAAATGTTTGCCACTGAAATTGATAACATTTCTCAATTGTTTGTTTGGAAAACCAGAGGTCTGTTTGTGAAGAAAAATTCTGATAACCACTATCCTAAAGTTTTCTATTCTCTAAACGACAAATTCCTATTTTCTAAATGACTTTTGAAAACATAAAGTTTCACGATCTGAAAACATAGATATCCAGTATCACTAATGCTTGATTTCTTGATTAATGAAGTTTCCTTACATATCAGTGGAAACGAGTTAAGGTAGAAAGAGTGAGTAAATATGAGTATAATTTTTTTATGCTTGAAGTAGTATTTATTACAGCATGACAGTATCATTATGATTAACAAAGACTACGTTTCTATTTTATTGTTCATAATTTTGAAAAAATACAAAGCTGCTGATGTCCTTTCCAATCCGAATACACACTCAATACAGGAATCGGAACCTTAGCTTCGAATATTGGAACGATTTGTATGGCGTGCGTCGTCGTGACAAGAACTTGTAGTTTGCCCCGCCGCTGGCTCCGTGCCATATGGACGCGCTCCTAATGATGGGGTTTAGTTTTAGTCCAGCCAGTTCTAGTTCAATCAGTTCAACGAGTGTTTAATTGATCTCTCTTATTAATCATTTAGCCGATAACTAGTTAGCCGTAGTTAGTGTAATTACTGGACTTTCGAGACCTACCAAAAAGTTTGTTTCAAAGTTGACGAGCGCTGTCGCAGTGTTGCACTGCCTTGTGTGAAATTAATTCTTGTGGACTATTCTAGTCATGGGCAGGCGTGATCTCTTACCAATAGGAGCGACTAGCTCGTCTCTTAACATGTTTGTATACAAAAATCAAATAGGGTGTGTGTAAGAGTAGGTGCTTGTGGCATACTTGATTGGTAGGTAACCTTACGTATGTTTTTAAGATGAAATTCATGTTTATTCGTTAAATAAACGTAATGTCATAGGAGTTATCGTTAATGCAGTAGGTACATACCATACATATTACATACGGGTACAATGTCTCAGGAACAAAGTTTTAGGAGATTTAAATAAATTAATGCTTACGTGTTTTAGAGGCTTATCTATTACTCCATGCGAGTGACCCAGATGTGGTTTGGGAGCATTTCAGCGCAACAAGTGGGTAAATCTTGAGGCGATGCGGTGAGCCTCAGGCCACGGGATCCAATGATGGAGCCTATAATATTCCCTGCTGGAATGTAACAGTGGTTAGTGCATTACACGCAGACAGTGACCACATGAGATGGTACATATGTAAGTATTTGTTAGCTTAGGAATTCTTAATAAAGCAGCTACTAACCTCCCTTATGGCGACTTGCACCAAACTGTCAAAGTCCCTAAGTAATTACTTTACTCGCTTATTAGTTCTTAACAGTCCAGATTCTGACCGTGCAAGTAGGCATTAGTATTGCATTTGACTACTGAACAAGGGGGTGCAATAAAAAGTATTATTATCTGTCTATCGACTATGGTTAAATCAACGATGAATTTACCCACAGAGATATATAACATACATTAACCTTTACTTAATTAATAAAGTCAGTAATTGGCATCGATTAAACGATGTAAGGGAACAATAGATAGGTATTACTTGATAAAGGGGAATGATTACAGAGTCGCAATCTTTGGAAAAGCGAGAACCTACCTACCTTAATAAAGTGGCACTCTCAAGATTAGGTACCATTATTATACTGTACTATGGTACATAATATTACTTATTCTTTGACGGTACCTACTTGTATGCCTATTCAATGCTTTTAGAACTACCAATTTAAGTACACTCACAGTATTGGTAAAGGCGAAATTTTATAAGCTGCAAAAACTACTAAATGGTTTGGATATAGTTCAAGGCCTGGAATAGGCTTACTACTTTTTACTCCGGTTCCATGAAAGAGAGGCCGCAGGCAATTGCTAGTAAGCAGAATTTATGGTTCATCGAGATAATGGGTGCCTAAAGATATCACTCCAAATCCATCTATGAAAAACGTTTGTCTCTGCATAAAAATAATTAAAGTGATCTATTACGATTCATCGAAAGATCGTGGATTAGTTTTGGGTCCACCCAAGAAACTAAATTAATTATAAATAAGAGAAGGTCTGCCATAATTCGCGTGCTGTGCTTGTCTGATCGAGACGCGATGATTACCACACCTTACACAACTATCTATATAAAACCTGCTGCACCATCAATGATGTTGCCAATTTTGGGCCAAGAGGAGACTGCAACTGTGCACTGCAATACTACGGAATATGAGGGTTGTTTTCGCGTTAGCGATACTGGTATTCCTTGTCGCGGTGCAAGCTCGTCGCCTCCCGAGTAAGCGCAATGAAAAGGAAACTCAGGGTGTAGTCGACCAGGATCCCGCTGCTACTGGACATAAAAAAGAAGAACACCACAACCATGAACACAAGAAAGGGGGTGGAAAGGAACATCACGCACATCATCATAACGAGCACGACGAGAAAGGCCATAAAGGCTACAAAGGTCATCATCATCACGAAAAAGGGAAAAAAGGCCACCACGATGAGGAGAAACATAAAGGGGAATATGATGATCACGGCGGCCATAAGAAAGAACATCACCATGAGGATGGACACTATGATGAACACCACAAGGGTGAAAAGGGAGAGAAAGGACATAAATACGCAGAGAAGGGGCATTACAACAAGGGACATTCGACTAAAGGCCATCACGAAGTTCACAAGCTCGACGAATTCAAAAAGGACAAAACTTTCTTCGATGAAGAAGGTGACTCCGGCCACGAGGAAAAACATGGAGGATTCCATGAGGAGCACGGACACAAGAAAGGTGGTAAATTCCACAAGGGCCATCATCACGGTGATCATCATGAACACGAACACGGCGAGAAAGGCCATCACGAGAAAGGAGGACACCATCACGAGCACAAGGGACACAAGTCCTCCGGAGGCCACGATTCTCATCATAAGCATCATCATGATCACGGCAAAAAAGGCGAACACGCGCACCATAAAAAACATGGTTACAAAAAAGGGCACTGATTTCGGCTTTTTGATTTTAATCGTTTTATCGTCTACCTTTATGTTAAGGACTGAGTCATAAATGAATTTGTTAAAATTATTTATTTTGGAAGCAAGTCACTTAAATTATTAAAATGTTTATTGTTGCTCATCGCTTTTTAACATCCATTAGTTATATTGAATGGTCTTGCCACGGTAGTCCATTATTAGCGTATTATATGCATTAGCAGCATTATTAGCAATTCAGGACAGCTGAAAAGGTATCCAAGCAAAAGTACCTACCTACTTACGAAGCTGTTTTTTAGACCATACTAGGAGTGAATAATTACCTGTATTTTGGACCCAAGGACAGGACATCACTGTAAACTTATTCCGAAATGACAAATCTACTATCGATGCGGATCGTGAAAATGTAGAATACAATTGAAACCGAACAATTAATTGATTCTTTAATCAATTTATCACTGAAAAAAATAGAAAACGGACGAGCTAGGCGCTCTTCTGATAGTACAAAATCACGCTTGACCAGAACAGTGCTACACGGGGCCTTGAACAACATAGGCTGGTGCAAAATAGCGCTCGTTGCACTTATGCCCGAGATTCTCGAGGCTAGGGCCTCGTGCATTAGAGATATTTGAATAGTCAGCCTCGAAAGCCAAGTAATTTTACTAGTCACAGTGCCCTTTAAATTGAAACATACACAGTTATGCCAACATTACTGTTTGTTGGCAAAATAGCTGCCATTGCATCTGCTGCAGTAGTTAGTTTTTATGTTTAATAGTGTTGTAAGTACTAGTTATATAGTTTGTGTCAATAAATCATTATTATTATTATTACAGTACTACTGTAAGAATGTGACAAAAAAACTCAGTCCTGATTTATTAAATTCGTGGATGCTGACGTTACAGTCGCGAGTATGAAAAATTTTACCCGGCAGGTAGAGACAATACCTTGGTACCTCCCCTTGATATAACCAACCACTATTGTGTTCAGTGTATAACGAACACGATGTTGTGGCGTGCGGTCGGAGGTATCTATACTCGTAAATCTATCTGGCCCATATTGGTTCTGTACATGTGTTGCCATAGCTTGGAATAGTAAAATAGTCCACGTGACATGGTTCTGGGCCAGATTCAGTTACTGCTTTAGATGAATAGGAGGATGCGTGTGGTATATACTTGGACGGACAACTACATCATCATCATCATCGTGGCCTTCATCGAACCACTGTTGGGTATAGGCCTTCTCCCTGGACTCTACTTACGAGTATTTAGGTACATAACATTATAGAGGCGAAAGTTTGTGAAGAAAGGAAAGATGTTGGTTAGTTCCTCAATCACGCTAAAACTTCTGAACTGATTGAGTTAAAATTCAGTACGCTAATTTTATCCCGATATTTTTATGCTGGCAAAAGCCGCGGACAGCAGCTAGTTCGAATAAAGATCCGTACATATACATATACCTACTCGTTAAGATTTAGTCTATACGAGCGGTTTGAAAACTCCAGCACCAGCTTTCCACTGACCCCACATCCACTTGAAGTTAAGAACTTGTCCGGAAGAAAAAAAATTGTAGGCGACGCGACGTAGTGCTAATTAAATCTTTGCTTATCTTAATTTTCTATCTTTCTCTGTAGAGTCAATACTCTTATAACGTTTCGTAATGTTGTGCGATGATAACTTATGTTGGGATTTACAAGGTATAGGAAACTACTTAGGTAAACCTATTGTGGGACGGAATATAAATAATGAATGAGTCGTTCTCCGTACTTAAGGCACCTGCCATACTAACTATCTACTACTACCATCCAAAGATCTCAAAGAATCAAAGACTAATAGAACGTTAGAATAAAACCTGTAAACTAAAATACAAAGAAAATGAAAAAAAAGAAGCAATTGGCTTATGTTCATTTGAAACCTGCTATTTCACTTTATTAGGAGTGGCGTGAAAATCCTCTCAATCCCAGGTAACAGGTTGCCGATGTATTTTATTTTTGGGGATATTTTTAAGATATTTTACTTATTGGATTTAGTTATTTATACTCATGGATTATGGTGGGTTAACACAATAAATAAAATGGATTCAAAATCAATGGTTATCAAAAGCGAACTTAGATAAGCCTATGTGGCGTGATTTTACTCTAGGCAGGTAGGTATTAAAACAGATTTCACCAATTTTCCAAGAAGCATTTTCTAGAGGATCCGAGCTGCAAGAGTGAGGTAATCCATTGACATAACCCTCTTACACTAATTAACGAGTGAGTACGGAGATTAGCGATGTGACACCTCGCTCTAGAGTTACGGGAGCCGACGACGACGCTGTTACAAGTAATCTAGCTCGAGTGAATGAACAGGCTGACGCGGACGTCTGTACCCTAAGCTTTCTTGGTTCGCTTTGTCAGCTTCGTAGACACGTAGCCGACCGACGGCGACGGGTTGAAATCGCACTTTATTGGAAAAACGTAGGAGGGGCACACCTATTTTTAATATGGTTTGAACAGCTTAATTAGTTGCCGTGTGTACCTACCGTAGTGCAGTTATTTTAAAACCTTTTTTTTTGGGATATTTTACTTATTCCATTTTCTTGACATTATTTTCGGTTTTAGGATTCTTCACACAGTTAGCCAGCCCTATGAAACGTCCTATAAAAGGACGGATATATAAATAAAAGGCGCGTGCAACTGGTTGTAACAGCAAACCTGACGCTAATTTATTCATAGAATCAAAGTTTGTTTGCACCAACCTTTTATTTTCGCGATAAAAAAAAACTATCTCGTTGAACGCCTGACGCGAACTAAAAGCACGCGACGGCCGCATGGAATATGAAAATTGTCAGGCTACAATTTCGTTGGCGACTAGAAATAGCTAATGTTATGCTATCTCCTTAATTACCCACACTATCTAATACTCGTAATATGGTTGTTATCTAGGCATCGAATTATTATTAAGTTGAAGTGTTTGATACAATACAATGACACAATTGATCGAGTGGCAATTGTGTTGGACTGCCACGCCGGTCTCGCTGGTTCGATTCCCGCTTCAGGACAAGTATTTGTGTGATGAACATCTGTGTTTGTCTTGAGTCTGGGTGTTTTATAAGCATTATTTGTATGTATTTACAAAAAAAAAAGTATTTGTATTGTATCAGTTATCTTGCTCCCATATAACAAGCTCTGATTAGTTTGAGGCTAGCTGTTGTTTATTAAATAAATTAAGAATTTCTACTATGTTCTTTTGAATTTTCATTGAAAAGCAATTTGCTCCGTACTTTGTAACCTACCATGAAGGACCTAGATAATTGGTGATCACTGTGCGCAATGCAATTTGCAATTTCTCTTAGCTCTTAGTAAGATTACAAAAACTTGGCACTATCAGGGTCTTCGCAGTCCAATTATGTTTTTTAAGAGAAACTAGGTTTAATCCGTGACATATAATTTTATGCCTGACCCAGTGCTTGCATTTTAATAGCAATTTATTTTAAAATAAGTAAGATTTATAAATAGCTGATCCAAACATCAAAGTTTTATGGACTTTACACAAGGTATTCACACCTTACTTGGTTTACAGAATGTATGTATCAGTGTCGCGTCCAAGTGGGAGAGTCGAAGTTCACATGATAACTTTATGTCGAGGTGGTAGACTCATCTAGTTTACATAATTACTTTAAGTCACGTTAGTAGAATCATTAAGTTCACAATTTAGTATAAGTTTAAGTGCAATTGTAGTACCTAGTTATTTTATAGATAAATTATGATAGGATCATGATAAATCGCGGTAGTAGAGTCATTAAGTTCACAATATGTTAACTTTAGGTTGATGTAGTAAAGTCATCAAGTTCACATAATTTCTTTAAATCGCGGTAGTAGAGTCATTTAAGTTCACATGTTATCTTTAGGTTGAGTTGAGATGGTAGAGTAATCAAGTTCTCACCATAACTTTGTGTAGAGATGGTAGGAATATTATGGTCATCTATAATGTGCATGCTGTTTTCAATGATAAGGGGAATCCTCAAATCCGAATTCCATACAAAATGATTCGGACAAATACTCAAAAAGTACGCCGTATTATAGTAATTTCTTCACACTATTCGTTTCGTCCATGTTTTTTGATTTCGTGAACAAAAAAAGTGAAAGGTTTCATACTTTAATTTAGATTTTATACGTGTTTTTAAGTTAGTAGGGTTAATTGTAACGAATAGTGTGAAGAAATTACTATGATACGGCGTACTTTTTGATTAATTGTCCGAAACATTTTGTATGGAATTCGGATTTTAGGATTGGCCTTAACTGATAGCTACGCTGTGTTAGTTTGCTGCTAAGTAAATGCCTGTAACCAATAAAGTTTTGTATAAGTACAGTTTCAAGTCTTTATCATTATATTTTACACAGTTAATTTATTTATTTAAATAAGTCATAAAAAATAAAAAATATTTATGTACAACAATTTGTAACAACAACAAGTCCTTACAGAAATCTTAGGTTTAGTGGTATCTACGGTTTAGTGTCCCTTCTTGAAGCCCCAGTGCTTGTGGTCTTCATGGCCTCCTTTCTTTCCGTGTCCAGAATGGTGGTGATGGTGTTCGTGGTGGCCTCCTTCATCGTGGTGTCCTTTATGGTCGTGGTGGTGGCCTCCCTTCTCGTGGTGTCCCTTCTTGCCGTGGTGGTGTTCGTGGTGTCCGTCGTGCTTGTGTCCCTTGTGGAAGTGGCCGCCCTTTTTGTGTCCATGCTCGTGGTGATGTCCACCGTGACCTTCTTCGTAACCAGACTCTCCGTGCTTGTCGTGGAAATGCTTATCCTTCTTAAATTCGTCTACTTTGTGAACACCATGGTGACCTTTCGTAGAATGTCCTTTATGGTAGTGTCCCTTCTCTTCAAAACCGTGACCCTTTTCGCCTTTCTCTCCGTGATGGTGCTCGTGGTGGTGTCCGTCGTCGTGGTGGTGGTGCTTCTTGTGTCCGCCGTGCTCATCGTGGTGTCCCTTGTGTCCCTCGTGGTGGTGGTGGCCCTTCTTGCCGTGCTCGTGGTGGTGGTGTCCCTTGTACCCCTTGTGTCCTTTCTCTCCGTGATCATGGTGATGGTCGGCATGATGCTCCTTGCCGCCTCCCTTGTCCCAACCGTGACCAGAAGCCGCAGCTTCGAGATCCGCTTCGCGTTTTACTCTGATGTCTCTCGCTTGTGCTAGAGCCGCGAAGGCCACCACACCAAGAATCAGAGCCACCTTCATCGTAGACGGTCCTGGGACAGGTATTTGTTTCCGTAGCTTGTTTTGTAATGATAATATTTATGTCGACAACAACGTTTTATAGACACTGGCTCTGATTTTCTCGGCATCGGTATTGAGCAATGATTTCGCTTCAGCTCGGGGTACATGCTTCGCTACTGTCAAGGTCAGACGCCCCAGTCATTGAATAGAACACAGTAGTTGCCTATTTAGCTAACGTAATACGTTACTTACACACAACGTACGTATGTACTGTACATACGTTACGTAGGTACACCTAACCTGACAGACATAGGCCTTACCTGAAGTAGGCCTAATCTGACGTAGGCCAAACGGATTTAGCTTAATTCAAATTCAATTTATCATTTTTGTGCTTGGCTTGGCACAGTTCAAACGACAGAAGTGTAATCTCATCAACATTTACAGCAGCAAAATTTTGATGAAATTACACTTCTGTCATCTACGTATGTCTGAAAGAGATTTATTTTAGCAATAAGACCGCCCTTGTAACTAGTTTTTTCTTTGTTTTGATTTATTCTAAAGTGGTCAATCTATCTCTTCTAGAATATTTGAACCTGATCATTTAGCAACTACAACATGGCTGAAAGAAATTAGCCATGTTGCTAATGACACTAATTAGTGCTTTTTCATTTAATTATCTTTACGTTGTGTGAGTTAAATCGAAGCTTGACTTGGCGATATGTTTTATTCTAGGTAACGCAATTACATACCTAACCCCGGGCACAGATAATATAATAATATACTAGTACCCCAGGGAAGAAGTTATATACCTAAAGATTTGTGTTGCTCAGAAGTAACACAAAAAAGATTCCAATTATTTGAGTACTCTGATGATAACCCGCTCAATAGTATAAAAAAAATACCGTAATAGCTAATGCATACAGGGTGTGTCGTAATGTGTGGATAATCCTTCAGGTGCGGGTGGGGGACTTCAGGACTGATCAGAAAATGAAAATATGTACCCAGTAAAAATCCTACGGATTTCGAGTTAATGGACGTTTTCGAAACTTCCATTTTTTTTTACCTTTGTCCATTGTTTTTGCTGCCAAGGTTACAAATCTTGAAATTTTCAAAATTTTTTTGCTTAAGTATTTCTGGATAACTGTGCTATCGGATGGTATTTCTTGTTTTTGTGCCACAGGTACAGTTTTTTTGGTACAGCATTATTTAGCAAAGAAAATATGTTTTGCTCATTTTTTCTAAAAGATTGATCCCCTGTGGTGAAAAAAAAATGTATGGTGACCCATGTGACCAATTTGTGAAAAACTTGTCCACTTCATTGGCATTCTGAAATGGTATAGCACTTGGTGTTTCCAGCTACCAATTCAACTTAAATCCCTGTTAAGACGGGAAAAGGTCGGTTTTTCAAATAAAAAGTTGGATAAAATTTCACTTGGTGAATTGGAGTTTTGTAAACAAAATGCTCTAACTCGAAATCCGTAGGATTTTTACTGGGTACATATTTTCATTTTCTGATCAGTCCTGAAGTCCCCCACCCGCACCTGAAGGATTATCCACTCATTACGACACACCGTGTATAAAACAGGCTTTAAGAGGACCGATTTAAAAAAAAACTATCGATATAAGTTTCACCAATCGTGTTTCTGTTTTCCGTTTATTTATTTACATCCTCAAATAATCACTGTTTAACCATTAAGTTTGTGACCTGCACCGTTACTGAATAGCATGTAACGCAGTGACTCCAAATTTAAACATATCCTCTTCTGTCCTCGATTTTGTCGTGAATTAAATAGTACCTACCCAACTGCCTTGCTAGTCTATCCTATGTTGGTATTTTAGGTAAGGTAAACCTAAAACACCTACATTGGTAACATAGTAAAGATTTATTCATCTGAGTGGGCGACGAAATACTTATATAGAGTTATGAGGTTAAGATGAAAATCATATTTTTGAAAATAGGTACATACTTACTTACTTACAAACCTATTTTTTATTGAATTTATAATTATTTTTCAACAAGGCCTCGTATATTGATAAAACAAGAATTTTATTTTTAAATATCTCTTGCATGGGAACCAGAACCAAACGAAGATACACACACGGGACGAGGCGAGACAAGACTAAAGTAAAAAAGTATACGGGTATGTAGCTACAATAATCTTCATGGGTGCTTTATTTCAGCGTCTGGGAATGTAGGAAGCATGGGCATGGTTAAACTAAGTCGGAATTGGAACCCTTAAAAATACTAACCCTTTATGATATAAAATAATCCGAATTGTGAATTAGAGGTGGGTACACTACATACGTTCTTATAATTAACTAAATTTAGCAGTATACTTATTAATATTACAACGCCTAGGTTTTGTGGTGTAGGTCATTGAATGGATTCCAACTTTAGCTATAAGTGAGCTGAACAGTGTTTTGTATCATCTTATTATATAAACTTTTAAATCATTATTACAACGCTTAGGTACAATGTACCTTGACGCGTTATCGAAAAATCACACGCTACGAATTCTACGCTACGCCAATGTTCGTAGCAGAGCGCATACGATTATTTTGGTTTAAACTAGAAATGGGTTGGTTCTCTCATGCTGGATGAATTTTAGCCAAAATAGTCTCCTTTTAGAGTAGCTAAAGCGCGTGAATTGCAATAAACATTCGCAGGGCGTAACGTTGTGACAGCCAGTGGTAGGACCAAACCAAATTACTTATGTGGTTTCCGATTTGTACAGTTTCCGGTTAGTCCTATCGCACGCAATTTTGGTGGTCCGTGAAATTTTCAGTGCCGCATCCACTGTGGGATTGCCAATTACGTCTCTAGGGCAATTAAATTTTGACTACCGTTGAGACTTGATGAATGGTTTTGTCATAATATACCAACTACCAATACCTAAGGTATTGTTAATATTAATTGTCATATTTCTGAATCCAATAGAAAATCGTTGATTGTGAAAAAAAGCTTTACAGTGCATGCAGCATGTTAACAAAACGATTATTTACTTATTTTGCAGGATTTCTTAGATGTTGACTTACGTACCATCTACTATGGATGGGATTGGATCATATATTTCGAGAAACTACCTTAGTTCTTATACAATATTACCTACTGCATTGCTAGCTAGTTATCAACGTACTTTGAAGTATATGATAAGTATAGGAAACGGATAACATTGTACTAGTTTTTTAAGAAAATTTATTTTTAGACGTATAAAACATAACAAAAACACTTATTTGCAACAAAGTAACAAATAACAAATTGAGTTGATCGTGGCATCGCTTAGTGACCCTTGTGTCCCCAGTGCTTGTGGTCTTCATGGCCTCCTTTCTTGTCGTGGTCATGGTGGTGGTGGTGGTGTTCGTGGTGTCCTCCCTCCTCGTGGTGTCCCTTGTGGTGGTGGTGGTGGCCGCCGTGCTCATGGTGTCCCTTCTTGCCGTGGTGGTGCTCGTGATGATCGCCGTGCTTGTGCCCCTTGTGGAAGTGGCCGCCCTTCTTGTGTCCGCCTTCGTGATGATGTCCGCCGTGATGTTCCTTGAAGCCCTTCTCTCCGTGCTTGTCGTGGAAATGCTTATCCTTCTTGAATTCGTCGTGTTTCTCGACGCCATGGTGGCCCTTTGTGTCGTGTCCTTTGTGCCAGTGGCCGTGCTCGTCGTGCCCGTGGCCGTGCTCGCCCTTCTCGCCGTGATGGTGATGGTGGTGGTAGCCGTCGTCGTGGTGGTGGTGCTTCTTGTGGCCACCGTGTTCGCCGTGGTGTCCTTTGTGGCCTTCGTGGTGGTGGTGGCCGTGTTTGCCGTGGTGGTCCTCATGGTGGCCCTTGTGCCCCTTGTGTCCGTGATCGCCGTGTTCATGATGGTGGTGTCCGTGGTGCTCGTGGCCGCCGCCCTTGTCCCAGTGGTGACCGGACGCGGCGACTTCGAGATCAGCTTCCCGTTTCTCCCGGATCTCCCGGCAGGAGACGACGGCCGCCAGGGCCAACAGGCCGAATGCCACGAGTAAGCTACTTCTCATGGTTGGTTGGTTGTTGCAGTTGTGAATGATAGCTGTATCGCTGTTAATGATTTTATATACCACCAATAGCGCCGGATTGGGCAAGTTCAATGCTTCAAGGCTCTGTAAGATTTCCACTTCCTTCCTTCCACTATCAATTGAACTTGGCAAACTAATACTTCCCAGCTTACAACTATGTAAGCTTTCAAAAATAAACTAAAATAGAAAAAAAAGGTTGAAGAAAGTTATCGCGTTGTGGATAAGAAATGAGAGTGAAAAAAAGTGGGATTTGATTTATAAAATACACTGCTCAACAAAGTCAACATGGTACAGACCGGTCAGGGACCTGGGTCGATAATTAATATTTTTTGAGAAATATTATTGTCTAGCTAGCACGCCACCCTTACGTTTCTACTAATAGGGTTGACTGCGGTTAATTAAGCCTCCATTTTGTTCTAAGTTATAAGTTACTTTGTTATAAGTTCAATAAATTAAATTGAAATAATAATAGAGCACTTTTATTTGTCTCACGAAAATATAAAGAGCGATTCCGGATAACACCTAGATTCTTTCGACACGGAAGTAATTGGCATAATAAGAGGCTTTTACCCAGCAGTGGGATACGGGCTGAAGATGAATGATACGATTGAATATAGCCCGTCAGCTTTTCTTATAATCTTTCTACATACAAATTGACACGAAATCGTAGGTACATGGATTGTAATTTGATGTTTTATACCTATCTGATATTGTACATAGAGTGGATGGAACTACCTAACATACTTTCAAAAATTAACTCTTGCATGAAAGTCGCCAACTCTATGGTTAAATAGATTTTGTTTTCTTCTTGTTGGAAAGGAATGTCTCAAGTCAGAAAGACAACAACTAAGGATATGCGGAGATGCCCACAACTGTGAAGTCACGATCGCATGAATTTGAGTTGTGAAAGAAGTCGCAAGTTTCGCGAAGCGCTTAGCTTTGCTCTACATAATACGTATAGTAGCGGAGTAGCGTACTCCTGTACAAGTAAAGATACGTACGTAAATTGACTTCTACTGTATTAAAAGTACCTACATAATATAACTATTTATCTATTACTACAGCTGTACTATTTTGTATTAGGAGGTAGTTACTTAAATTATGTGCGTGCAGAGAATGCATATCAGGGAGATACGGACGGGGGCGATGCGATATCGCCTAATGTTCACATATAAGGTAGGTTCTTACCTGTGTTGGTTTTTATTGCCTGTCGATATCCAACAAACCGACTCAGTTAGTACAATGTCCAGTAAAAGTGATTCTTTTCTATTATCTTAAGCGTGCCCTTTTAGCCAGAAATCCTTCTTCATGTAGGAGAAAAATACGAAAGAAAAATGAAGCTCATTATTATCTCGATTACTCTCGAGCACCAACAATACGTTTATGTCATTTCTCGTACCTTCTTTCTACCTTTGAACCAGCTTTTAACGTGAAAAGAAATAAATATTAAAGGGGATTCATTTTATGTAAGACAGGAAATAGCGCCTCTTTTATCTTAAATACTTAGATATGCATGTACATCATAATATGAAATGGCAAAGGCTCAGTGGAACACGAAAAATAATCATTTATATGTAAGATATAAATAATATTTGAACATTTCTCACAGCGTTAACAAATTGAACTGAGCCAACTAATGTGTTTGTCAGAGTTAGGTGTATAATATTTTATGTAAAAATACCTACGATTTATAAAACTATCTTTTCTTAAATAAAAATATGTACCTTCCTACCATTAGCGGGGATGAAGCTTGCCATGCCGTAACACACTTTTTACCTAGCACGGAAGGAAAAGTTTTATAACTGTGTGTGTGCCTATAATTTAATTACTACTATATCTCCTGATCATGTTTACTAATCTCTGATCTAAAATACTAAATTGTAATTATGGCATAAGTCTGTTGTTGAAACGAATTCATCTTATCTTAAATATTCTAAATATAAAGGTAAAATATAAACTAATTGATTGATTCAGGCGTTACTTTGCGGAAATCCATAAATATCAACAAATTATATAAATATATTTAGTAATAAATCCGCTTAATTTCAAAGTTTAAAGATACGACACGTGTTTCGCCTCTACACGAGGCATCATCAGGAGATGTCCGATGTCCGAAACGAACGTTTACTCTCGTTTCGGACTTCGGCGAGTCCACACCGAAAATACAAAACAACTGAAATTAAGCGGATTTATTACTAAATATATTTGTATAATTTGTTGGTAAAATATAAACCTCAATATGCATATAATGTGGACCTTCACTAATCTTCCACACAAAAAAAAAAATATAAAATTCATAATCATTTTATTTATTTCCGTATCACAAAATATTCAACAATAACAAAAATCAAGCACGAGTAATTATTTTTAATTAGTGGTATAGAATTAGTGTCCCTTCCAGCCCCAGTCCTTGTGGTCTTCGTGGCCGCCCTTGCTGCCGTGTCCGGCGTGCTGATGCCAGTGCTCATCGTTGGCTCCCTCGTCGTGGAAGCCTTTGTAGTTGTTATGGTACCCGCCTTCTTCATGATGACCCTTCTTGCCTTGCTCGTGCTCGTGGAACCCACCTTCCTTGTGCCCCTTATCGAAGTGCCCGCCCTTCTCGTACCCACCTTCGTGATGATGTCCACCATAACCTTCCTCAAACCCAGACTCTCCGTGTTTGTCGTGGAAGTGCTTGTCTTTCTTGAATTCGTCTATTTTGTGGACGCCGTGGTGACCTTTTGTAGAGTGACCTTTATGGAAGTGTCCCTTTTCTTCGAAACCGTGTCCCTTCTCTCCTTTCTCGCCGTGATGGTGTTCATCAAAGTAACCGTCGTCGTGATGGTGGCCTTCTTTATGGCCTCCTTGTTCGTCGTAGTGCCCCTTGTGGCCCTCGTGGTCGGAATGGCCCTTTTGGCCGTGCTCATGTTCGTGGTAACCCTTGTAGCCCTTCTCGCCGAGCCCACCGTTTTCCTGGTGATGAGCTCCATGGTGCTCGCCACCCTCGCCCTTCTCCCAGTGATGAGAGGCGGCTCCAAGCAGGTCTCTCCGATGTCGCACGTCTCTGGCGCAGATCACCGCTACGACCGCAGCGAGGCAAACAAGCACGATCTTACCCATCTTGCTCTCCTGTTGGTTCTGTTAGGCAACGATTACCAAATGATGCCTGTTACAGTTTTCTCTACGTTTATATAGTATTGCCAATAACACTTGTCTTTGTTATGGTTGCATTTAATGTCAGGGTGAGTGTGGCGGTCACTAGAAGGTACGATGGCCTGAATAATATTTTATCAATGCCTCACAAGCGCAGATCGTTTATAGAACTGAACAAAGTTACTTCATGAGTAAGCTATTCTAATATTATGTATCCTGATCCAATTTCCACTTTATATAAACCAACTTCCAATTAAGTCGGATGTTGGTTTATATAAATTGGCTGGTCTTGGGGCCAGCAGCTTAGTGTAGGTGCTAAAACCCAGGTACTATACTATACTCAAGCAAGCTAATAAGTAAAAAAAATATGTTTGTATATTGTATGTAAGTGCTTGATATGGAAAATAAATGAACTAACTATGAATTATATTAAATAACCCACTCTAATAGAAAAAAACTCTATAAAATAAACGCTATAAAAGAAATATACTAAATATTTTTTGAACTGAATTTTACCTAGGTATTTACAGTTTTACTATTTTAATAGTGTACGAAAGGAGCCTTCGAGGCGCACTTGAAATCCTTTCACCATACTGGGTCGAAATAACTAGTGACTCGATAAGAAGAAGAAGACTATTTTAATATTCATACCTATGTTTTTATTTTGCAATTTGCAAACGCGCTACATTCAAAATCATATTCATACCCATCATTAATATTCTGAAGAAGTTTCTGAAAAAATTGAATTAAGGATTGATTGAACGTGTCTGCAAAAATCAAACAGTTTTTACAAGGCAAAGATCAGCTGATGAGAGGTGCCGACCGTTTTCACCGAAGTCAAGGGCGTCCGATGTCAAGGTGGCGTTGCGAAGGCGTCGCCCCCATTTTTTCATTACCACTTTGTCTGTATAAACTCGCGGTGATCGATTTCTTTCGTCATTTTTTCCGGACGAGTGCCCACCGCTAGCGAACAGCAACAATGCACTTGAACTAGCCATACCCAACCCGTACGGGTTGGGTATGGCTAGTTCAAGTAATTACGATTCTCAATCATTATTGTAATTTCATTAAATACCTAAAACTGTAGTCTGAATAACAATGCGTAGCGAGCACTGTAACCACACATAATGTAGGTAACAGTATTTCTTTTACTAGTCTGTTTATTTTTGGTGCTCAAATATTGACGAAAATTTTAGAGTGTAACTGTTGGCGATATTCAGCTGTGTCAAATAAATTCTTAATACTTTCGACGTAGCTGTCCAGATTTAAATAAATATTTTGAATCAATTTCAATATCCAAAAATAACGCAGCATTTGAATTTGAATCCAAAAGCTTTATCAGATCAGCTTTTATTTAATAACGTTTGTTTTATTCATCGATACTTTCGTAAATAGATTGGATCGGTATAAATCGTATATCCTTAGGGATAGCTCGTAGCTACACGTAACACCCAAACTAATTACATTGTAGGCCTGTAAGCCGCTTCGCTAAACCAAACCAAAGTATTAATCCGCGCAGCTAGAATAGATTTGTGTAACCCGCGCCTCCACGCAACAGGCCTAGTTGGGGCTGTGTGCTGGAAAATCAGAAAAGCTCGGAAAATTTTACGTTTAGCCCTTTGCTTGGCGATTTTCGCGGTTGGTGAACGAGTGTATTGCAGGCATAGATATATCTTTATATTGTAATAAGGTAGAAAAACAGAGTCGGAAAATTAAGACACGTCCGGCTTTACCTGAGCATCTCTCAACTCTAGGGTAGAGTCAGAAATGAGCCCGCCTGCCGCTGCTAATTAAACAGGGTGATGTGTCTCACTCACTCACACGATGTCGCAAAAGCCGACATTCTGTTTCAATTTTATTCCATGAATCATATATAAGGTTTGGTTTTATGGAGGTGGAAATAAATCGAATATTGACAGGGTTATTTTTTCAATGGGAATGCAAAATTTTCCATTAACAACGGAAGCAGGAAAGGTATTAAAGAACAAAAGGATCAAAGTTTTAACATGAATGCTCCATTTCTCCGACACTGTTCAAAGAACTTGCAAATTGGTATAATAATATGTAGACTCCTCAGATGAAATAATAAAATACTTACCTACTTCAGATTTTTCAGAAGAATTAAAAGAATGAAGTTGTGGAAATTATTCTACTTCCATAGTTATTTTGCGGTTATACGAGTAATGACACATCGAAAAATGTCTCGAAAATACTCAAGTTGTCGTCATAATAAAAAAAAATCGAATAATTTACAAGTTTAATGAAATTATTGGAAATGTTTTTGGAATAACCATCAAATTGTTGAATTCCACTGATGACATTGCTGCGCATGTTTGCCTGTTTGTGGTTGCATCATGTCTATCTCCTATCCTATAGCCTGGCAGGCAGTCACAATTACTTAATCAATCATTAATCATCAATCAATATATATAAAGGTTTGGTCCCGACTGACTGACTGACTGACTGATAGACAGCCTACAGGCTGAACCAGCGGACGTAGAGACTTGAAACTTAGACTATGTGGTCGTTAAGGGCTAAAAGTAAGTGCTAATAAAGGCATTTTGGATATTAGCAAAGTTAACGAAGTTGCATCAGCTAGTACTAAATAAAGTATAAGGTCGTATTTTGTCTTCGATCAATCTAGCAACTTTCTGTTGGTACGTAAATATACATTGTATTAAATCATCTATCATTACCTGCTTTTCTCAAATTTAAAAACGGGAATAAGAAACAAGACCTTTGTCAATCTTCGATAGATTTTCGAAGTTGTCAATTTAAGTTAATTTGAAAATTGTTATAGATACTCTTTAAAAACAATGATAAAAATGTTGTATTTAAAAAAGGTCTTACAATAAGGTACATAACATAAACATAACATAAAAGAAAAAAAAAGAAAACAATTTTAAAACGAGTAGAATGGTAAGTATGTATTATATTACTATTATACATTAGGTAGACCCATTGAATCCATAAGTACATTGAATCGGAACAACTGTATCCCGGGACATGCGGAGATTATCACAAATTAATTCAAGGACCGGAATAAGTAGATAGTAGGTTGGTTTGGTACCCACTGATTACAATGATTGAATATTCAAATCCAGCCGCATAATCTTAGTTACATATAACACATGTGCAAAGTTATGAGGTACTTGTTATTGCCAGTCGTGGCATAACAAGCGCGAAGCGATAATGGAAATTCAAAGCCATTCCGGCTCTGCTGTAGATTTGTATTGCGGCAATATGAGAATCCTGGTATGAGTTCAGCGAGAACGAATATTGATTCGTTAATTGGTGCACTACCATTTGATTTTAGACTACGTTTATGTACGAATGGTTGTCAAAAATTGTCCTTTTTATTTGAACTAGCTGACCAACGCGCGACTTCCCTTGCCCTTGGATCTTTTTTTCCTTATTTTATTAAATGTTTAATAGTTATTCTACTATTCAGAGCAGATACAAATTCAACAAATCAAAAATCATGAAAATCGGTCTAGCGGTTCTTGAGTCATAAATGTAACTAACCCGACGTTTCATATACTGGGTGGTTAAAAATTACCCTTGTACTATGCAAAAAAATATTCAAATTTCTATAAACATTCTTCTTATATTATTTTCTACTTTAAGTTATAAGGTTCGGGAGATTTTAAAATAGAATACTGCACAATTTCGCAGCGCTAACAATGAACTCGTTGCGAGAACAATTTCTAAACCGAAAAAATTGAAAAAAAGCGATACTGAATGGCTGCCGCGATCCGTCTGTCGGCTCCTGACTTTTTTTTGTGTGGCTACCTGAATGTGGAAGTCAACATCAACAAACCACGATTTCATAATATCATGCAAAATTTTATAAAAAGAGACAATGCGTGCATTGTTTCTAGCGGTGGCCACTTGACTGAAATAATTTTCACATCTAATCTTTTCTTCGTGTCACTAGTTCTTTCGAACCAGTGTGGTGATAGGATTTCAAGTGCGCCTCGAAGAGGCTCCCTTCGTGCACTCGACACATGTTTTCGAACTTTTAAGTTCTACGACATGCCGGTTTCCTCACGATATTTTCCTTCACCGTTGCGAGAACGTGGGATGCATACATAGATTTTTTCGCCGAAAAAACTCATTTACGCATGACTGCCACCGGGATTCGAACCCGCGACCATCAGATCGCAAGTTAAGGGCCTCTTCAACTCGGCCACCACGTCCTCATCGTCATCTAATGGTAATAATCAAGGTTTTACAAAATCAGGTCTTCCATCTTTTTGTTCAAAAATAATTTAATATTTACTTATATTAGTAAAGGTACTTTTTGACAACCCTGTATTTAGAAGATTTCAGAGGTTCAATAAGTCCCCTTTGTAATGCCCACAATTCATAAATGAATAATTTATCGTGGTGACATTTTATCGCATCTTTGAGGGCGGTATCGGCGATCCCGCAAACAGATCGAACCGAGATGAGGAGGAGAGGCGACGCGACGGAAGCCATTAATGAAATTGGAATTGTCGCCGGGGCCGCTCCGCAACGTTCTCTCCAATTGATTTTCATAGACAAGAATTGTCATTCCGTTGGAGAGCCGACTCCTCGGGGTCGGCAATTGTCGTGATATGAAAAGCAGGTGGATCGAGCCTTCGTGACTGGAATACTAAACGCCTTGTTATCATCTCATTCTATGTGCCGACGGGAGGTTAAAATATCTTATCTCCGTTTGATATTTTAACTTTTTATATTAATTTACGTCGCTGTCTTTGGGGAGATAAAAGCTTTTTAGAGGCATGGTGTAAATTACTTGAAAATAACGAAGAAACTTTACTCTGAGCTAAGCTTTGTGCGAAAATTTACCTCAGAAGATACCAACCTATATTACCTATATTATACCTATATTATATTATATATTATATTATAACCTATATTAGAAGATAGATAGATAGATAATTCTTTATTGCACACCACAAAACAAGAAAATAAACAGGAACACAAACAATATAAAAAAAAGTGAAACACAATGGGCAGTCTTATCGCTAAAAGCAATCTCTTCCAGACAACCTTTGGATGGATCTGGAAATGATGGGGAGATGCTTACTTAAGTTTTACCTGATCGACTTTATTTTAAACTATTTATTATATAGCTAAAGTTCGAACAAAATACCTATCCTGGTCAGAATTTAACACTGCAAACATACATATTATTTTGTCTCTACAAATGCGGCCCCCGAGCCCAAAGCCCGATGTAAGTTCGTGTATTTCTCAGCCCGCTGACTCGGAATGTATATTTAATTGATTTTGGTATAGCGGTTTGCATACACACTGAATTCAAACATTAAATTGATCTTCCAAACAGAATAATTGCTGCAGAAGTGCATCAATCAATCAACCTTCTACTCGGGCATTGGAAGTGAGGACATTATTATTAGAACAAATTACAATAAAATCTACTTGACATATTCAAGGTTTTACAAAAACATACAACAACCGACTTCAATCGGAATGTTCTAGTGACCGTAGGCACCACTAAATAGTCACAGGGAAGCAAAATACGCAATTTCGATCACTTCAACGACTTTTTTTCAGTTATTTTGTTCAAAAACTAAACTACTGAACATATTTTGATAAAATTTCTCCAGGGCTGGAAGAATAAACTCTAAAAAAAAAAGAATTTTTCAAATTGGTTCTTACAACAAAGTTCTGAGGTAACAAACATTAAAAAAAACGATCGAATTGATAACCTCCTTTTTTGAAGTCGGTTGATAAGAAACAAAACACGTACTTTATGATAAAATTATACGGAATCCTATAAAAATTTAATTGTAAAACAAATTCAAAATTATAGAATCGATCAGCTACGCACTTCGTAGCATTTCGTAGAGCCTCTACGAAAAGTCTACATTAGAATTTAACTCGATTCAGATGGTATTAATAATGTAGAAAATATATTAATTTGAATCATGATTTTTTTTATCCAGTAGAAGATTAAGTTTTCAACAACATCAACTTAATTTTCATTTTGAAAATGCGTGTTGTAACTGTTTCTTTCAACCGACTTCAAAAACGAGGAGGTTATCAATTCGGTTGAATATTTTTTTCAAAATTGCGTATTTTGCTACCCTGTGACTTTTCAGTGGTGTTTACAGTCACTAGAATAGTTCAATTGAAGTCGGTTGTTGTATATTTTTATAAAAGCTTGATTGTGTATGCTCATAATTTGCCTTTTATCCCCATTCTCCTCTTACGTTTTAGGGGAGCAAAAAATACTCGTAGTAATAAAACTTATTCAGATTCGAGTCACAAGCACCTGTCTTCATTCTGTGTACCAAGGAACCATATTGGACCGTTCATAAAAGGTAAAAAGAGTCACGCGCACCGGGTAGGTATTAATGGTGGCTTAAATGGAGGTGAAACTTTAGCCAAGTCCCGTTACCACGGCAATTTGTCAAACAAAAAATATGAGTGAACTTTCAGTTCAGAGGCGCTGTCAGACATGACTTATATAAATAACCTGGGCCCGACCGACCGCCCGAGTCAGCTAGTTCTAACTTTATTTCATCCAACTTTTTTGATATCAGTTGAACAGTTAGAAGTTTCAATGAACCTTTGACAATTACAGTCGTAATTACATTATTCGTTTTTTTAAGGGGATATTTCTAGCAGCTAGACTGAAGCTTTGGTTTTTGGCATTTTTTATAATTAGGTACGGTTCTAGTTTCATTATATGAGCACTATATTTTTTATATTTGGAGGCACGGTAGTGCCTCCGAAGCTGAGACGAGCAGCACGGCCGTTTCCACCTTTTCTCGAAGCAACTCGAGGTTTACTTTTTTTGGGCCATGACTACTCTACAAAGTACATAAATGCTTAATGCTTCATAATTGAGCCTACTTGTCGTATTAAGTACCTATATCATATTATAAGCCTTCAACTTTTAATTGAACTTTGGTATTTTATTTATCTGTGCCTTCACGTGTAGAAGTTGTACGGGTAGATAAAACAATGCACTGATTTCTAGCTAATTCCATAGATCTCGGATACTTTCCACTGTCACCCCTAAATTTATGGCTAATTCCAACATTTGACGATCGGTCGTTAGTGACGTGTGTGTCAACAGTTTTTCCAGATTAATTAGGATTGGTTTTATACTCAGGTTTCATAATATAAAGCCTAGAGAGTTATACTTGGTTATATTATACCATAACCTATAACGAACGGTAACATTAAAGATTTCGGGCTTCATCGCCAATTTTAATTATATACTTTAGACTTTGATCGACGGATATCGATAGAGCATTATCTCTAAATAATGTTATCGACGTCAATTTACATGAAAATTAGTATCTATGACCGAGGTTTATCATTAATTATTCCCTTGGCTTTACAGATGACAAGAGTAGTAGCTGTTTAGGGGTTATATAAATTATCTTAAAGTAATAAGACACTTTTATAGTTTAAAACTGTGTACAAAACGATCTTAATATTTAGTAGGAAACAACAGTTTATTCTGATAGGACTGATTTAAATTTTGTTATAAAGTTCATGTAAGTATTCTGTCTGATCTGTAACAGTTTTTTATAATGAATAATTTAATAAAATACTTATAATAAAAATAGCTGTACTCTAAAAACTCAAAAAACATTGTTGTTTAATTGTAGATAAATTTATAAGAAAGTTATGCAAGTATGTAACTTGCACTTTTATTTAAAAACAATTCAAAGTAATTACTTTGTTTTCGACATGTCAGCCCTTCACGATTTGCCCATTGACCCGAATAGCCCTGTACTCTATTATAGCGATGAAAGGTTCGTGCGGATCTTAATCACTGAAACTGAAAGTGGCTATCACAATAGAAGCTGCTAATGAAACATTAAGAATCATTGTTATCGTCCGGGCGCACACGCCGAACTACTCTCGGCTTGGGAACAAGCATTCATCGCAAACACTTAACGAATTACCCAGGATTACCAACTTATTTCATTAGGAACTTCCCACGGCCGAAATGTTAGATTGGATAAATCTCGTGAGTTACCCAGACGGCTGCAACCGCTATCCAGCTCGATCGTGACGTGTGATGTGGGGTAATTGATTTCTATGGTAAAGCGTAATTTTGGTGAGCTCTAAAATACGTAACTAGGATTTGACAAACGAGCACAGCCAAAGGCAAAAATACTGTTGGTACCTACTCCAAATTAATTAGAGAGCAGTTTAACGAAACCGAATACCTCATCTCAGTTCGGATTTTTCCACTCTTGCTGATAACTTATTGTTTATTTAAAGTTATGATACCTGGTTTCTATGACCAAATAAGAAAATGTATTTTTAGTGAGAATAAAATTGAAGATGAAGGCAAAGATATTTATTATTTTCTTCGTTCTTACTACAAAATGGCGTATTTCAAGTAGAGCGACTATCTGAAACGTACCAACACTATTCCCTTAGGTGGAGGTATGCATCAAAACTTTAGTGGTGGAATTATTCGAGGAATACAAAAATAATCCCAATAGAGCATCAACGATTCAGTACATAACTCCGTCCGGTAAACCTACCAGTATAGATGGATAGATGGATGTTTGTTCCTTAATCATGTCAAAACTACTAAAGCGGAATGCAAAAACTACTGTACTAAATTGATTAAATAGTGCAATGAATTATTTTTGATGGGTCTATAAGGAAATATCATAGATGCTTTATAACGGAGCGGTAAGAAAGTTAGTGTTTGAGAACTAGGGATGCAATATCGTTCATAAAAAATATCGATATCCGACTATAAAGCTATACCTTTAGGAGTACCCCAAGGCAGTATTTTAGGACCACTATTATTTTTGATATATATTAATAATTTACCAGATATATCTAGACATATGTGTGTTATGTTCGCAGATGATGCAACGATTTTTATACCACAAGAATATAAAAATAAAAATGATTATGAAACTGAAATAATTAATACACTTACTAAAATTATAAATTGGTTAGAAAACATAAATCTTAGTGTTAACATCAGCAAAACTAAAATAATGAGGTTTAAAAACTACATAACACCACCCTTAGATTTAAAAATTACATACAAGGGAAACATCGTTGAAGAAAGCGAGGTAATAAACTTTCTAGGAGTTGAAATTGATGCTTATCTCAGTTGGAAATCACATGTAAGTAAAGTAAATGCCAAAATCTCTAAATACTGCTATGCACTTTCAATCCTTAGTAGTATTACATCTAAGTCAGTATCAAAAAATGCTTACTTTGGACATGTTTTTCCTCAATTAAGTTATGGGTAAATTTTTTGGGGAAATTCTGTTAATATTCAATCCACATTTATACTTCAAAAAAAATGTTTAAGAGCTATTTACAACATAGATAATACCCAGTCTCTTCGTCATATTTTTAGAAATAACAATATTTTAACACTAACAGATATGTATATTTTAGAACTATGTGTCTTTGTCAAACAAAATGAACATTATTTTTTCGATGTTAAATCTAGTCGTCATGAGAATTTAAGAAGTAAACATAAGTACAATATATGTATACCTCAAATTAATAATACAATGTTTAAAAAAAGCTCATATATAACTGCAATAAAAGTGTTCAATCATTTACCTACAGAGTTTAAGCAGCTATCTGGTATTGGATTTAAAAACACTTTGAGAAAATGGCTTGTTCAAGAAGTTCATTACACACTTAAAGAATATTTTGAAAATGAAAAACTAATGTCTAAAAAATACCCAAGTACTAGTTAACTTAAAAAAAAATAACAAATGTTTGCACCTATAGTCTACTACATCTGATGTAATAAAACTAGGTAGGTATCTATTTCATTTTAGTTATAAGTACCTATATTATTGTATGTCCTATCAGGATAAACTGTTGTTTCCTACTAAAATATGTTAAGATCTTTGTACACAGTTTTATACAATAAATGTTTCTTGATTCTTGATTCTTGATATCAGAATATCGATATCTTAAAAGTGAAATATCGATATTGAAAATATCCATATTTATGGTCGATATATCGATATTTATGAACGATATTTCTATGTTTTTTAGGACCTTTTTTATTATTATATAATCTAATGTAGTTATATAATTTTACGGTAACATATTTTTTTTAACAGAAGTTAAAAAAATAAGCATAATAATCAAATATTATGTAAATTATTTTAGGATGTTTTGTCATAATTTATTTTTACACATCTATTTTTATATCTATTTTAATCGAATAACTGTTAGTTTTTATACTAGGTACCATGTACAATGTACATAATACCCACTGTAACGAAAATTCGTTTATTTTTATATTTTGAGTGTTAACCTACTTTCTTATTTTCTTCTATCTAACCTATTTGTTTTATTTTTGTTGTGTTAGCTTTAGATCGACCCATATTAGATAGTGTAAAATAGTATAAGCTCATTCTAAGTGAACTGTAAAGTTATTGATGAGTAAAAGATTTATGAATATTTACGAACGTAAGTACCTTTTATTCCAATAATATTTAATATAATTGAAATAATAGGTACTTACTTACGTTCGTTATACACAGTCGAGACAGCAAATATCACATATGTTATCTATAGCTTTACTTCACCCGAAAAAACTATAGATCTACATAAAGAAAAAATAATTCTTATTATTTTTTAGTTTTAGTGGCTATGTCCGTAAATTGGACTGTCCAGTTTCCATTGTGTAACTCGATAAGCTCAGTGGAGAGGTAGTTAAGAGCTTACAGATTTTTAGAGTGCATTAATAATTTCTAAGCCTTTAAGCCTGTAAGAGAGTTTTCAAATGGTGGTATTTAAAGTCGTTTACACACCTGCTTATACCTATAATACTTACGCTTTAGACTCTATTGTCTCTATAGTCTAAAGCGTAAATATTATAGATATAAGCAGGTACTAGCACTATAGTGTGTGTGTTATAGTAGTATAGAAATGAGCAGGGTCCTGTTTAGTTTAAATCAGAAAATAAAAACGTAAAAGTACAAAAGTCGCGAACGTAAAGGAGCGAACGTGGTGGTTGCTCGCAAAGGTTTGAAAGCTCACGCGTCACTGAGACGACCAAATAAAGACGTATGTTTCTCTGGAACATTTTCCAGCGCAGTAATTCTTCAGGTATATCTTGTGACCGTCCTTTTGTCCCTTGTCTTTGATCGAAAGCCCCTTCGATTGATGAGTCCTATTTGCGCGAAATGCGATCAGTCTCCTCAATGAGTTTTAGCCTGGCTTCGGACGGAGTCATTTGAATATAAAGTAGGCCCCTAATAATAGTGGCTTCTTTTTATTATGTATGCGTGCTGAAATATCTTTGCAACTACCGTGAAACGGCTAGGTACCTATACTTAAAAGCAAAATAATCTATACATATCTTCTATTCAACCGATATTTCATTAAAATTAACTTCTCAAAGAAAAACCTTAAAATAGCATTTGAATTTAAGTCGCATTAAAAGTTTGCGTGAGCTGAGTTCGAAGCACAATGGGGGCTGTAGGAAAAATTCTAATTACTTTAGTGAGTTGGTTTGGAATTTAAAAAAGTTACGCTCGCCGTTCCTCTCACAGTTTTAATACACAAACACATTCTATTTTTTCGTATTACTTAGGTACTTATTTGTTACTTCTGGGACGGTAAAGTATTACAAAAGTAAAATCTTTCATAAAATTACATTTTTTTACTGGAGCATCGGAGCTTCTACTATGAAAATAGCCAGGTTGGGTGTAAGAATTACATAGCCAGCTCGAGGTGCGAAACCCTCATAAAAATATAACATCACAATTCCATTTGACTGGGTTTATTGGCAGTTTTATACACCTTCCCGAGATCTCGGATCGATGAAATGTTACAAATAATGAACTAAAGTGAACTCCAGTAAACGCTCACAGCTCAGAAGTGTTGGCAATTTAGAACACCCGGCGCCGCTTGTTGCCGTCGTTTTTCTTGCCGCTTTGTTCAATAAATGTGTGCCTCGAGTGCCTTTCTCACAATGTTAAGCCCGTATTACACAATCATAATTGGATATTAAGCACGTTTTATAGTTCATACATACGTAGGTAGGTACATCTTTGGCTTTGCAATTGTAAACATAGATATAATAAATTCTATAGTAATCAGGTAGGCACCTGGCTCTCAAGTCTTATTGAGCCCTTCTACATCGATATTTATTTATGTTGTCAAGAGTTAGAAGTTCTCGGTTACCACGGATTGGTGGACTTGCATCTTGAAAATATCTAAGGTTAATATTTCAGAACATTATAGTAAAAAAAAAACAAAAAAATAAAGGGGAGACCTTTGCCCATCAATGGGACAGGGAGGACTCATAATAATAATAATAATCATTTCAGCACATGGACTCATCGGAAAGAATATTCATCACCACCTTCAGACATTGTCACTACCAAATTACATCATTACAGAAGCCCAAAAAGCAGCAGTACTCGATACAGCTCGCATCGTGCGACGATTCCTCTCTCTGAAGCCCTAAACCCACATTGGATTAGATTTTTACCAAATCTCCCAATGTGGGTTAATTTATCAATCTATGTTGTGTAGTCACTGTAAAATTTTGTAAAAAAATTGATATTTATTAAAATTTTGTAAAAAATTTGATATTTATTTTAGAGTAACTATACAATATTTTTTTGATCATATATAAAATGAATAAAGACGAGATAATAATAAAATATATATACATATATTATTTGCGGATTACTAATACGGCACCAAACTTTTTATGAGTTAGTTCCAAGTCAGTACTCGTATACCTACATTATGGCCTACCTTTTAATGAAAACAGCATATTTTGAAATAACTTCAAACACATCATAATATGTACAGATAGATATCTTCAGGTCCACTCGCCTTCCATACATTATCAACGCCACTTCATCTAATCATGCTTTATCCCTGAAAGTCGAGAAGACTTAAAACACTTACACACCGGGCTTAAGAGTCTTTCTACTTTTACTTGAGAAGAGTGAAGCGCCTTAAAATAGTTATATACCTACGTAGGAGTGTGTTGTCTACGTGACTAAATTGATGTTTTTGAATAATAAATAAATTCATCGGCTGTTTTAAACATTGTATGACATAATTTTAACTATGAACAGTGTAACAAAGTGGTATCACAAATCCGAGATTTCTCGTATACTTTCAGAAGTGGTCCTTTTAGCGGCCTTCTCAGGAAGTGTCAAAAACTTCAATTTAGTTTTGCGTAGCGCTTTGATATACATACATAGATATCACAATAGGGGCTGTATATTTTTTTTAATTATTTATGTATTTTTACGGTTTTTTAATTACGCATGTGATGGGCATGGGCAACCGTTGCGTTTCGGCTACTTCTACGAGTTTTCATCGAGATCTACTCTTAACTTGATGACAACTTAAAGGAAGTGTTTTAAAGTGTTTTAAGCTGTCATCGAGATCTACTCGTAGAAGTAGCCCAAACGCAACGGTTGTCCATGCCCATCACATGCGTAATTAAAAAAGAATATACAGCTCTTATTGTGATATCTATATCAAAGCGCTACGCAAATCTGATGAACGTACCACACCGACATATAAACATCATTTAGCATTGATTTACCTAAAAGCGAAATACAAAAGCAAATCTGTATTACCGAACGAGGGCGTTCAACAAAAGCGTTCGTGCCGGTTGAGAATTAAAATACCGACAATACCTCCAGGGAGGTGTTTAACGTGTGTTGTGTTTTATACCTATTATCCTGTAACATCCGTCCGTGCCTATCTTCAGACCGTTTCATCTTACGCCCAAACGGGTCAGCGTAATTTATTACCTATTGTGCGGATATTTCATTTATCACGGTGAATTCAATTTACAGAACAATTAATCATTCCACAATACTTACCCGCCGACAGCGGACTTGTTGTCGGTTGTCGGCCACTGTGGAAGCGCCCGAGAACGGGGAAAACATTTTTATCCTTATAAATACAGTTGAATTTAAGTAGAACCCTTACTGAGGTTGTAGATAGACACCATAAATGCCTCCTGTACCTAACTGTAGAGTCTCAAACTCTTATTTCACTGTAATTCGTGTTTATCTATTGGAATTTAGAGCACGTAATAATATACTTTTACCCATCCATCATACCCAAATGTCCCTTATGAAAAAAGGTAAAATAAATAGCTGACCTACCTACTTCGCCACTGGACTACCACAGTTCATGTCAGATAAGCAGAAGTAAGATATAACTTTCGAAGAACTTTTCGCTCAAGGAATTTGAAATTCATGAATCCCGATAAACGTTAGCTACAGCTACAGATTGATAAAATCCCCGTAAACCGGTTCTTTTCCGTGTAAAAGAGTTTTAGTTCTTTTGACTTACCTAGTTTTTCTTTGTGTGCAAAAAATATATTTTATGTGGTAGGTAACTAAATAATATATTCCCTTAATTAGACTGCCTCCACACTATTATCTTATTTATAGTGTTATTGTCATTAGACCTGGTTCAAATATAATGGTCCCTAATCATGTCTGTCCAATCAAGTCTGTAAAAAAGCAGTTACATAGACGTTGACGTTTTACACAGGGTCTTGCGATTCTGTGTTATACATATTGTGTTTAGATACTCAGGTCGCAATATACCTTCATTATTCCTTACTGATCCAGTCAACGGACTACATTTGACGCTCTGACAAAGAATTAAATAGACCAATGCTCCAAGATCCGTGATATTATACCAAGAATCCAAAAGAGATAATGAATAAAAATTTTTAATGAATAAATAATATGAAATTATGAATGCCGCTAAATATACACATTTTCGTATATTTATTTTTAATTTACCCACTTTCTACACAAACAAATTAACATGATGTTTTGAGATAGAACTTCCTTGTTAGCTTCCAATGAGCTTCTATAACTTCCGTTTCAATTTACGAATAAAGTTTTATATACCACATAAAGTTTTATCGGCCATCTTTATTTTATTTGACAAAGCCATTGAAATACAAACGAAGAAGTGGTTTGCTGCGTCAACCAGAAGTGTCGTTAAGTGCTGGGACCCGCCGCCGCCGTCACAATTACCGCTAGGAGCCAGTAATGACCCAGAGAGACCCTTATTAAAACTTGCCTTACTCCGCCCTACTCCACAACTAAACTTCAACGTAACGATGCATATTAATTGTCACATCGATAATGTAATTTGTGTTCAAAAGTGTGACTGGAAACTGCTATTAGGCAATCCCGGCAAATATAATTACTTTTGTCGCATTTAATTTAGGTGTGACCTAGGCGGTAGAAGGTAAATGGCTTCAGAGTTGAAAACTCGATAAAATAGCTCTATAAATAAAAATTACTTGTAAAAACTATCGAACATAGTTTTGAGTCAAAAGCACTGGCCGTGGAGGCAAGCTCAACTTTTTGCAATGAAAAAGATATTAGTTGAGAACGGCGCTGACTACAATTTGATATGTTGGGCACTAACCAATAAAGACACGAACAGGCTGAAGGAATAAAAGAAAAGGTCTCACAACATATATTGAGCCGTTAAATGCAGAGAACAATGGCGCGCCCGGTTTTAACATGATTTCTATGATTAGGCAGCGACTCGGGGGGCTTTGTACTTCAAAAATCTAGATTTACTTAAATTATGTGAGTTGGTATTTGTTCAGATAGTATTTAAATAATATTATCTCTGGAAATGACACTGCTACTCAGCAAAATTCAATGTTTACATATAAATTATACGAGTATGAGTGCGCCGAGTGGACTCTATCTAGAGCGGACAGTTCATTTATTTAGTATTACAAGAATCCTCAAAATAATATAAAATCCATAAAATAGATGAAAAAGGAACCTATTATCAACGTATATTTCCTTTTACCAACAGTAGTAGTATTTATTTTAACCAACAGTATAAATATTTAAGAAAAATATATCTAATTGTAAACTACTAGATATTTTTTTAATATAATCCATCCGAAATATTGCCAAAATCTTTTTTGATACCTAAATAAATTTAAAGCGCTTTATTTAGTTTATATATTTATATTTGTTATTATACATTATTTGTTATAATAATATGTGTGTATGTTAAATAATATTTAGTAAAGCATAATAATCAGTTCTGTGTATATCTATACTTACGTCCAGTCCAGATCTGTTTACTGTTTACTCTACTTATTTATAAAATAGAAGTCAAGCCTGACTAAGCAATATCGTTCACCTTTTGTATAAAAGTATATTTGCTCACAATAAAACAAACGCAGTTCTTAGTAGGTTCATAAATTGCGCGTGTCACAATAAAAAGTCGTGAATGGGTGATGCAGCACAATTTTATTGGTGTCATCGAGTTGTGTGGTCGTAAGCACCGTATTTTATTGCACCCAGTGCTTATTATTATCCCGTTTTACCGTCAATAATACCCGAATAGCTTTGGACACTGCTGACCGGAAAATGTAAAAAAAGTGCGCTATTGTTTTATAGATTTGCTGTTTATTTGTTGCAGGTGTAGGTATTGCTAAAAAAATATATTTAATAAGAATATAATAAAAAAATAAATATTATAATTGATTGATTCAGGCGTTACTTTGCGGAAATCCATAAATATCAACAAATTATCTCGGTGTGGACTCGCCGAAGTTCGAAACGAGAGTCTCGTTTCGAACTTCGGCGAGTCCACACCTCTTGATGATGCCTCGTGTAAAGGCGAAATACGTGTCGTATCTTTAAACTTTGGTTTTCTGTTCGTTGAATTCTTCTCTTTGGTTTATAATATAGTAATATGTACTAAAGTTCTAAACTAAAGTTAAGTGAATTAAAACCTTTGTTTAGAAATCAAGCGGATTTATTACTAAATATATTTATATAATTTGTTGATTAAATATTATGTTTTTGGGAAAAAAAAAATATTATTAGGTTATAGCAAGCCGATTCATAATAGTAAATAGTATAATTATACTTTTTAATTTACACAATTGTGTAATATTTTTCATAACGAACACATACCGAATACAACAGACTTCAGTTGGGACTGTTTTGGTGACCGTAAACATCACTTAAAAGACACAGGAAAGAAAAATACGCATTTTCGTTTACTTGTATGGCATATTTTTACTAGCTATTCGATTCAAAAACTAAACTATTTAACCGATTATGTTAAAAGTTTAATCTGAAAGATATATCATTCAATTTAAAAATAAAGAATTTTCCAAATCAGATAACAAATGGTAAAGATGAGGTAACAAGCATTAAAATAGTAATAATAATACAGTAGAATCGAAGAACTTTTTTGAAGTCGGTAAAAAAGCATAAGAGTTTTACCACTAAAACTACTGTAGAACCTAAACTTTATAATTTTTTGCATCTCATTTTTACCCTGGAGCCAATGTTTCATTCTTCACTGGGATTATGAACTCGCATCACCCGTACCCCCTAAGTGTAAGCTAAGTGTGGCCTTATTTTGCGAAAAGCTGAATTTTAAATAACATTCACCGGACTCTCCCACTTTATGTACAGAAGAATATAAAATGTTTGAAACACCGAGAGGTAGCAGTATGTTTTATCGGATGGACTTATGATTCCGTAAAGTTATTTATTACCAAGTTTCGAGCTCATAAAAATATAAATAAATATGTTTAGTTATTTTACATAGCATAACGCACTTAAAAAATTGCATGTACAGATTTTAATATAGTTGTTATTTCAGTTGTTTTATCTTATATATCCACAAAGGGACTTGGAGAGTTCTTTGCTTGAACTGTGTTTAAAAAGAACTATGCTGCAATAACGCTAAAAGGACCTTGGTAGTACAACCTGCACTTACCAGGTGCTTTTACTTTGAAAAGGAAAACGTTAAATTATGAAAAGTTTTCAAGAGTCTACCTTCATATTCCAGTCGTTGTTCAGAGTATTTTAGTAATGAATGGGCGTGCATTAACTCCGTGACATTTAAGTGGGCTCGCTGCGGGGCCCCGGCTGCCGGGCCCGTGCCGCCATCACAGCCGGATGCTTTGATTTTAACATAATTAAGCACTTCCGCTTACTTAAGATCGCTCCATTAAATCAAACCTTCAGATTTTCAGATAAACTTCAGCGATAGATTTTTTGATTTTAAATCAATATAACAAGAATGGGCATATCAGAGAAGGCAGTTATACTTGGTTATACTTACTATGTTGTATCCAATTGTGTTCAAATCTCTACATCCAACATAACCTGTACAGTGCACACTAATGTTAGAGTTACCTACTTGGAATTGAATCACCTACGGATAATGGAAGATGCTCATCTTCCATTATCACAGTTTCACGAATAAACAAGAACAAAATTAAACAAAACCAAATAAACAGAAAACCATTTGGTGATAGTGATTCGCTTATCATATATATATATATCTATTGTTTAGCTTAGCAACTCGCGGCTAGAGCGTCATGGAGGAAGGTACAGCGGAAGATCGGTAGATAGGGACTAGGGAACAAGGCGGCTACTTAGAATAATGCTCATAATTTTTATACCGAGGAGGGTATCACGGGAGAATCCAAGATTAACAATTGCCCTAAGCCGAGAAACGAGAAAATTAACTTTTAAATGTAAATTTTACGAGGAAGTCATAACGTGAAAGCTACCGTGGTTAGTCTGATTTATTGCACTTGGAATTGAAAGTGTAAAGGAGTTGCAATCTGAAAAAGTTTTAATAGGCACCTCTTTAAAGAAATGTAAATCATGATTGTACCTAGAACGAATTAAACTTGTGTAAAGTTTGGGTCTCATCTTCTTGAGTGGCTGTTTAATGATGACGATTATTAACACTAATCACAAATGTATTATTTCACTGCCAAGTTCTGACTGTCTTTATTATTATAAAGATTATTTAATACTCGGGTCATTAATCAAATTTTAAGTTCTAGCCATTCTAGGTTTAGCTAACGGCTGATTCACATTATATTAAGTGTAGACCTTTTAGGGTAGACCTCGATCTACTCTTATGTAAATAAGTACCTATAAGTATGTAAGTGCTTAAGACTTTAGTACTATTCGAGTCCTTAGACTCTTTTACATTGTTAATGTTGAGACAGCTTGGATCGCACAGGATGTTGTGTGTGTTATTTTCGGTACCTATCTATACTCATACCTAGTGCTTAGTACATACCTAGGATATGTATATGTTTGTTTAGATTTTTAAGCCATCAGTCTTTTTTTTAATTTTTATTATTTCTTTATTAGTTAGAAGGGGTTTAGTCACGCAGTGACTATGTCACCCCCGTAGAAACTACATCAGAGTCTTAATGATGGACAATGACCGTCTCCCATTGTTTGTAGTGTACCTACTTAGCTCTACCCAGATACTCAAAGTTTAATATTTATTGCATTATTCTTACTTCAAACATATTCATGAATGTTCAGTTAATGTATTCCGCATTGCTGGTTTTATGCATTAAATTATTTCAGATTCAATTTCCGAAGAAGCTATTTGAAGCTTTAACTCTTTGAGCCACAAAGTTGGGTGTAATAAAACTCTTAACGTTGACGAATGGTGGAAAGTAACGGATGTGTACAATCAAAACTTGGGAAAGATTCATTGCCACAAATCTAGCAAAAATATGATCCAGCTCGAGTCAAATTATTTGAGAACGGTTATTTCTCAGCGTAGGAGCTGTAACTTCCTAAACTTTTTCCCTCTTTTATAAAAAACGGGTGCACGTAAGTACTTCTGTTCTACTTGTTCGCATAACTACGAAGTTCTTTGGGTATAATTTTATAGAGCAAACCTTGAGTAATAATTGTAATATGTAAGTCCCTAATTACGATGTTATAAGCAAATAATGATTCCTTTGTTCTTCGGTTTCCAAAAAGGCACTGTTTATTGCTCGTTTGTTTGTCATTCTGTTCTATCGACTGAGCTGCTGGTTTCAGTGGGATTAATTCTCCACCGGTCACTTTAGAGCACGGCTTTTAGGTAGAGTCATCTTAACCATCAATTATTAAGAAGTCCCTACTTATTGTTACTTGTTGTGTTATTGTATTTACATCGTGATCTTGACTAATTAATAACATTATTTAAAAAAAAATAACAATATTCACTCTCATCCACGTATTTTCAATAACACAGTAGAGAGGTACTTATACAATTTTAGTTTGGGATTTGGTTTGGGGTAGAGAGGATGAACAAACATCGAATGCAGTATTTTTTTACTTTTGATTTGTTAGAATTATGTTTTTATTAAGGTTAGTTGTATTATAGAATAATATTTAATGAGTCAGTTGATAAGTTGAGATCAACGGTCGGGCAGTTGATTTCAACTAATATATTTATATTTGAAATACATTGAATATATCAACTTTTTTGCCCCTAGATTGGCAGCAGACTCCAAGTGGACCGGTCAGGAATAGATCCCGAGTGGCAGCGGGCGGCGGCGGCGGCGGCAGGCGCGTTGTGTTTGCAAGCGAGTGTGCAAACTCACCGCATTTGCAATTCGTTTGCGGACTACGAAATACTCTGCAGCCGACCAAGTCTTTTGTGTAACCGGATTTCTCGGCAAACGACCTAGATTCTGAATATTTATGCAGTTTGGTCGCACAATTGTTTGTGCCTTTAAACTCTGTTGTTGTTAGAAATCAATAGACTTACCATGTTGGGTGATCTTGCTTGATTCCTCTTTGATCTCGATTGAGCTGCTTGGATTCTTAGAATCTACGAAGTAATTTCTTGCTTTATTATCCATATGATCCATAAAACCTCATGGTATGTTAGGTATTATAATTTATGGGTTGGTTAGTCAAGTCATAGCAAATACTCGGCCATAGTCCGTTTGCATCCATATTGGAATAATAATGAGGAAAATATTGATGAAAACAATTGTTATTGCCAAGCTATTGCGATCCGATGGGCAACCTATTGTAGTTAACTGAATAAATGCGGATACAGAAACCCGTGTGAATTCAACATAAAACATATTCAATGTTACATAAAATATATTTTGATTTGAACAAGCTGCTGCACGCATATCGCCTACGTGATATCGAGATAAAAACCACCAGTTTAGCCAAACACAAGTACCAGATTCTGATATTTATCCAATATCCATATAAAATTTTCGACCAACTGGCTCATATTTTGGCATGTTTGAGTTACAAAAATCGGTCCATATTCCTCCATCCAGATTTGATCTTTACGCACGTTTGCCTTCAAATTAGTGTGAGAGTGTAATATTGGGTTTCTTCGTAAGTATACAAGTACCTATCTATCTAGATACTTAGACAGTAGGTACGTGGCATTGTATATAATGTCATTCTTTTAATTTTCATAATCTTAAACTTCATTCTCACATGTGGTTTGAGGAAAAAAATATATTGCTTCGATAAGTATTTCATCCATACTGTGGGTACATAAATGTATATTATAAATAATTATAATTGACTCCTTACATTATCTGAACGAGGTCAATCAGTAATACACATATATAAACGGTTATCAGTAAATATGTGCCTATACATCTTCATATATATGTTATTATGAAAGAAACAAAGAGGAACATAAAAATAATACAATCAAGTTTCAAATGCCGCATTGCAGCTAAATTGATAATGCTAGGTAGATTCATCATCTCAGTCTTAATAAATACATTTAATAAGGTCATCGTTCTTATGTTGATTTAGGTAGGTATATTTTACTGCTGTAGGTATATTTTTTATTTCATGAGGCCTGTCTTCGGTTCTTCTCATCTCATCATCATAACTAAGTTAATTAATAATCATCACAATCTTTCGTGTTTATAATATTAAGTAGGATGTCGACACCGTGGCTTAGTTGGTAGTGACCCTGCCTACGAAGCTTGGTGTTCCGGGTTCGATCCCCGGCCGGGGCAAATATTTGTGACGAACACAAATGTTTGTTCTCGGGTCTTGGATGTTGTGATGTCTTGTATGTGTCCATGCCACCTGCGACACAGGGAATCCTAGTGCAGGGGTGTGAGTGTGTGAATGTTTGTTGTTGTTGTTGTTGTAATTATTATTCACAACACAAGCGAAGTTATGTCAGCTAAATTCATTAATAAAACATATATATTTTATTTAAACATATATTTACCTTTTAGAACAGTTTAATACTTTTTATTGCCTGCCGTAGTTTTTCGAATACCACTAACAGGTGAATTGCTAATCTAACCAGACGAGGCGTTCTGTTTACTTGAATGCAACTTTTATATTTATCTATAAGAACATGAACACTGAAAAGTCCTGCGTTCATTTCCAAAGTCTCGGTTCGAAAGTCAAATAAACATGAATTAGTCCGCATAAAACTGAAGACCCGACTGCGAAATAATTAGGTATACTATTCATTGTCAATTCCTCATTAAATGTCAAAATTAACGACTAACTATTTAGCGCCATTTTTTTTAAACCATCTAAGAACACTTGACACTATTATGACTGTCAAAATTCATTCAGCCGTTTGGAAGATACGAGGTAACCTAGAAATTTACATACATACATACAATCAAGATAGAAAATCATAACCCTTCCTTGGCAGTCGGGTAATAAAAAGGTTTCGTCACAAATATTGAGCTCAATTATATAGCTCGAGAGGCGGAGGCTGTCACCATAACCAGAGCCGACTTAACCGCCTCTCCGAGAGTAATTACTCCGAACTTCATTTAACTTCCTCAACTCAGTCCAAATACCAGTACCACTAAGCACTGTACTTACTTACTTCAGCCCGTAACAGAACGATGCTATTTTAAGTAACGGTCCAGCGGGATAAAGTCACAAGCATGCATAGCTTCGTGTACTTACTGAAATAAACTTTCTCGAGCAGCCGAAGTCGCTGCGCTGTAAAACTGTTCTTTTAGATATAAAACGGATTATTTACTTTGTGCTCGTACCCTTTATCCTTGATAATGTTTAGTGTACAAAGAGTTGTTCAGTTTTAATAGTTGCTTAGCGAACTTTTTAGTATAGTAATGAAAATATAATTTTACGATGATTACTACATACCATAAGCAAAAGAATACAAAATAAATGTTATCATTTTTATGTAGATAGAGGTACGTACTTATACATTAAAAATCAGGTACCCATCTATGTAACTTACTCGAAGTTAGGTACCGTTACAAAACTTTGAGAAAGGCTTTCAACAGGGTAAGATAATGCGAACAATAATGGAACCGATCATAAGTCAGCGAACATTCCTGAAACTGAATAAATAATGCGAACCTCGGCTATAAAGTGGGTGCAGAGTGCCGATAGAGCCATATCCACACCTTGGGGTCAGACATGCCGATACAATGTGTAGATTTGTGTAAAGGCTGCTTCCCACGGTGCCTGATTATTGTGGACGGACGCGGACAAGCCGCACCGAAGCACCATGGGAAGAGTATCGTCCGTGGTAGCGCAGACACGGCCATCGCGGTGCGTCCGATCTGCGGCGAGTCGGTAACTTCATATTCAGCGCCGTGGAAAGAGCCTTGTGCGCGGTGCATTGCTGTCTGTAGTCGTCGGCCGCGCGTAATTATTTATTTCTTTATATTAATAACTAGCTGACTCCCGCAACTTAGTTTGCGTTGACAATTAACAAAGTCTTTTCTTAGTACGCACTCTTGATGAACACACCCTCGCAAGTCCAAGTTTCAAGTTTTTACGTTCAGCAGTTTGGTTTGTACGTTGTCTGTCAGTCAGTCAGTCGTCTGACTCCAATCATTTTTTATTTAAAGATTTATTTATAGAACATAAATAAAACGAAGGATCACGCATCGTGGGAAGCAGCCTTCTCAAAGCCCCGCCTTTCTAGGTAGAACGGCGTTAACAGCTCCTAAAGCTCTGACGAACCACCCTACATCCACATACCTATTGTGAGTAGCCTAATCCTCCTTCGGGTGTGATAATAATGCTCAGGTTTTCGCCATGAGCGACAATATTCCCCATTTGGCTGAAGATCATTTTACAGCCAGTCGTAAAATTCGTCTCTAGGGTTGTATTAGAAAGTAGTTCCATAGGGTGTAATGTGAAGAATCACGTAACTTATTATCTTAGTTTTCCATGAAATTGGATTTCTATATTGTCCTAATTTTTTTTTCTATAATAATAAGTAATTACGATTATTAGTATGATACTCTTATGTACGTGATAATTGGCTGTCTTTCAGAGCATGTTTGATAAAAATAACAAACTGCATGTTTGAAAAAAATAACAAGTACCCAAGCTGAGTTCACCAAAATAAAACGATTCAATTTCACGAAGTTTGGCAAGACTGAGCCAAACACTCTATACAATAGTGTGCTGGCTTCGTTAAGTTTTGTAATTTCCACTACAGGAAATTACACACGAGCTGAACATGTAGGTAGCAGCTGTCAAATGCAACTGGAAGGAAAATGTAAGGTTTGAAAAGCATACATACAAACCAATTATTATTTATGAAAGATTTATGATATTATAAAAAAACAAGTACCTATATGAATATATTTATAAGAACTTAATTGATTTGTACAGTTAACTGAACTAAGTTAAAAATGAAATAATGAGATAAGCGGCCTTAACATTATAGACGGCTAATATTAAATCTGAACAAAACCACATATAATATGTGAAAATGGAGGAGCCACGGTTCGATAGACCGGATTATGATGTCGTTTTCCCCGAAAAAAAAAAGTGAGATCTACATATATGGCTTGCCAAGGTCTACTATAGACATTCGTAAATTTATTTATGAAAACGTATTACCTTATTTATAACGTAGACCTTGGCTAAACTTACATACAGTGCTACTCGCCAGTTCGCTGGGCCTGACCGTGGCTTGACACACTGTCGTGTGTCGAGATTCACCAGAAAAAAAATCGCATGATCAGTTGCCGTTACTGAACACGGATATGGCAAAAAAACTCTATTTTCAAAATTTATATGATAAATTATACCTCAGTGTAAAGTGGTAAACATACATTCATAGCAATAGCAAGTTAGATCAGTATAGTTTTGAAAATGGGTCTCATGTGCGTTATATGACGTTTACGTTACATTCAACAGGTAATAAGGCATAAATCGCTGGCCTATGACGACAGGTTCCCCATTATCGGCCTCTTCCCAAAATCCCGAAAACTGCTCGGCCGTGAGCGGTCTCCTCATATAATTTATTACAGAAATATCCATGACAGCGGTCGCCTACAGATAATTAGGCTCACGTACCCACATTAATTATCTAGTCGTATTAATATGTCTCTTTTGTGCAGTATTAAATTAATGCGATGTGAAATGTTGTTCTGTGCCGAGTCCGTGACTTCACTTTCTATTTTATTATGTCTCCAGTTAATTTAATGTTTGAAAGGAATGTGAAAGAAACCTACTAATATGTTAACGGCAAAAGTCTGTGAGCATGGATGAATAGATGTGTTCCTCAATCACACCAAAATTACTGAACTATTTGTTATAGATATAGTTTATAGGCTAGTGTAGGATACGTCCGAGATCAAAAATAGCCTTACCTACGGGTAAGGCTATTTTTGATCTCGGGACTATGCGGGCAAAGCCGTGAAAAAATTGTAATATGTTGTTACAAAATCTGGAGACAGAATTTTTAAGTATTCTTCTTATCTATGTAAGTACCTACACAATTTATTATAAAATGCCCCTTTAGTGCTCTTAAGCTTACGTACGTACGTACCTAGTACTTTATTGCTGTGTGTTATCATGCTGATTTTTAACATTGAGCGTGGATCTATTATATTTCAGATGTACCTACAACTACATTATTCCCAAATTTCCGGGTGAGTACCCAACAATGTGTAAGACTGGGTATACAATACATTGTGTACACAATCCAGAAACTTGATTATAATCCAACCGTAGAATCAACAGAATAGTAAACCAATTATAGCTGCTTGGTGAATAATCCTGTACCGGCGTAGGCTCTCTATATAACCAGTCACATATTACGGTATTCAGAATTATTATACCTATTCTGAATTCAGGAAAGTGTACCTAGTATGATTTAGGTCGGGTTTTCTTTGAATTTCTTTACATTTCCTTTTAAGTAGAATCCTAGAATTTTGTGTAGGTATAGTGTGTGTTCACTTAGCGAAAGATTCCCATAAGAGCCCATTCCCATTTGTCAGATGTCGGCTCCTCTGTTGTTAATCCAAAAAATCGTTGTCGGATAAATGACAACAGCTTCTTATTATACTGTTCAGCCATTAGAACACCCGACATTTTGTCGGGCTCGACACCCGACAAGTGGAAACGGGGGAAAACAGTTCAAAAAACACGACATTCCTCCTTACAAGCAGGTATCAAATAAGACAAGTGCCTATAATAAAGAGTCGAGATGGCCATTATGACTCGTCCTCGGCCAGCCACTTGACATGCTAAACGAAGGTTTCCTGTTGTTTTGGTCACTTGATCGCGAATGACCTCACGAGGCGTGTATTCGACGATTTCCTCCATTTTTCCTGGAACCCTATTGTTGCGGTTTGCGACCGTGGTATTAACTGGCGGGGTAATAGAGTTGAAACAAGGAAAATAATAAAGACCCTGTATTATGTTAGGTCAGAAAACTCTAGATTCTGTCCTCGGCTTTACTAGCTTGATAGTTTATAAAAAGTAAGTTTTTTATCATGTACCCGATGTTATTCCAATTTTGAATTGTACCTACTTGTAAATTTTATTTCAATTTGAATAATTGCGGCAGTTAAGTTAGTGTAAATGGTTATCAACGTATCAGGAGCATCCAAGGACATAATAAAAATCATTTCAATCTCATAAGGGTTTCGAACAGATTTTCAAATAAATGTTCACACTAATTGGACATGTGTGTGTGATGATAAAAATATATTATGTCGAGCGTTTACATTAAGAATACATTTTTGCGAGTCTTTTTGACCTCACTACTTAATAGAGTCTCTCTCTACCCTACTTTAAAGAAAGTCTGAGGTGGTTAGAATTCTATTAGCATAGCTAATCGGTATGAGTGAGTAGTGGCGTTGGCGTCTTTGAAAATACCTCGAGTATATTGTGGCATTAATTGTGCCATTGTTTGAACAAGCTTAGTCATAAAAGTCCTCGTGGGATATAAATATGCAACCATTAGACCTTGAATGCTAATTCCATTGCCGGTTTAATGTCTAGATTGAATCGAATTAAGTTGTATGTTTTAAACCGATTTCAAAAAAAGGTGGAGGCTGCTCTTGAATATTCTTTTTTTTATTTTTGTTACCCCGGATTTTTTGTTTAAAAACCGATTTGATGTATTATTTTGGGATTTGAAAGGACAGATTCTTTTCTTTCAGATTGGTTTTTATGAAAATCGGTTCTGTAATTTGGTTTTGGATCCAAAATAATTGCGTACTTTGCTTCCCGGTGACTATTTATTTGTGTTTACGGTCACTAAAACAGTCCAATTAAAGACCGTTGTAGTTTTTGTAATATCTTGATTATTTTAAACTAAACTTTTGCGTAAATTTTACTAAGATCATTAACTAGTGATATTAATCAGTGATTGTGTTTCTACCCACTTGGATATAAATTTTTTTCACAATTTAATTTCTGTTTTGGTAATTAAAATATTGAGATATGAAATGATATTTATTAATAAATAACAGGTCTGTACATATCATAAATCATTGCATTACATATAGAGTTTAAGGTATTTAGCTTACTTATTTCCTTAATACGAATAGTGAAGTGAGTATAGAGCCACCATTCTATTCATTGCCTCTGTATTCAATCTCTTTTTACTATTTATACGTAAACTTCGATTTGGTAGTTGAGTCCCGAGCCCCGATCACTCTTCAGCCTGAGGTTGGCATAGGAGAAACCCACTCCTCCGGCCGTGATACTGGCTATCGCATCCGTGTGGTCCAGGTCGCGAGCGATAACACCCTGAAAACAAACCATTATAAACCAGTAAGGCCTGCCTTCCTTCTAAGCTGACGTTGGTTGCGGACGACGACGGTCGAGCGTATGAACTATTTTTTTATTTAGATCAACTTTTTAAGTAGGTACTTTTATATATTACATAATTTATTTATTTGTGTAGGATAATAATCATTCCTTAATGAAATCTGCTCTTCGTGCACTACCCACACAACTGTCCACAATACACAAAGGTTTAGCTGGAAGATAATTAAGCATTAAGTTCGCCTTTGTACTGTTTGTTAAGTGCAATAAAGTATTTTCTATCTATCTATCTATGAATATCCACGGTGTGCTATGTGGCACCGCACTGCGATGCTGATGTCGGTGGTGGACGAACGGTGCGCGCTACGGACGTATGCGACGGACGTAAGCGACGGACGTAAGCGTCGGACGTAAGCGTAGGACGTAAGCGTAGGAGCAAGGCAGGCCTAAGAGTACGAGTATGAATATACATAGATAGACAAGTTTTATTGTATCACCTTAAAATTAATCAAAACAATCAATAAAACTAAAATTACAAAGGCGGTATGATTTCTAGATAGCAATATTTTCCAGAGAACCGTAGACGACATATTATTAAGAGATAAAATAGAAAAATATAGTGATTGATGGGTGTACCAAAAAAGATTTATGAAGATTAAAATTTATTATTTTAACCTAAAATTATACAGCATAGAACACAGTTTAGAAGTAAGAGTTATAATGTCTACGTGATGAATTGCCCGTGACTTCGCCTTGTATCGCGATGAATATTAGCCGATTATAGACTATATAGCCTTATGCCTTTTTCAAGGTATAAACTTGGTTTGTAGTGATTCGCCACCGGACCATTTTTATTGCTACTTTTTAGTTCCATACTTCTTTTGGGTAGAAGATGTGGGACTAAAAAGTAGCACAATTTTTTTCCGATGACGAATCACTACTAACCCAGTTTAAGGGGAATCGTCAAGGCAAATTTCCATACAAAATGTTTCGGACAAATACTCAAAAAGCACGCCGTATTATAGTAATTTCTTCACACTATTCGTTTCGTCTATGTATTCCGATTGTGCCAACAAAAATTAGTAAGGTTTCATACTTTAATTTGTTTTTTTATATATCGCTGGTGCTAGTGATAGATACAAGAATGGTAAAAAGTATTGTACTGTTCATGTTTGAAATGGTCATCAGAAGTAGGTAGAGCTTACTGTTCGGTTCAGCTTCTAGTTTTCCGTTTGGAAAAGTTACCACAAACAAAGCTGGTGTGTGCAAAAACAAAGCTTTGAACACCCACGGTTATCAAAACTGTATGCGTCGGTACAATGTAAATGCTTCAACGTAGGGTGATTTTTTGGAAAAACATTTGGCTTTTATTTTAATATTTATTTCGGTCGATTTGAAGAAAAATAATCTTATTCTAATGCATAGAGTTTCTAGTTTAGCGATATTAATTTGTTATCGATGCTTTATGTACGGTTTGTACTTTGCTAAATAAGCATTCGTTCGTTTATGATTGATTACCTTTCGCATATTTTTAAATCTGACTCTTTGAAAATATTTAAGCATTTTAGTTCTATCCAATGTTCAATTACCTTGATGATTTGTTGTCCTGGGTCGGAATAAAATACTTCTTTCACTCTTTTTTTGAGCGGTATCGCATTGTACTCTGCCTTCTCCTGCCAGAGTAATCTGCCATTGAAGCTTGTGCCTACAATAAGGTCTTTACAGTAGCTGACACAAACACACGATAACAACACAAGGAATAAAACTGGTGAGACCTTCATTGTGTCTGGGATGTGACTTGGTCAGTGGATACCGATCGACTGGTCACTTCCCGCGTTGACTCAACTCGTTTGCCTTAACTCGAATAACCGGAAAATAGGTTAAATTACTATGTGACTTATATGCTCGCGTCAAGGTAGGTTATCCAAGGTAATAACATTTATGAACCTAAAAGTCATCAGTGGCAAATCATTATCTTTTTTAGGGTTCCGTTGCTAAAAGGTATAAAAGGAACTCTTAAGCTTCCCTTTTTAAGAACCCTTCGTTGTCTGTCTATCAGTTCGTCAGTCCCCTTCAGTGCCTTACTTCAACGAATATATTTTTAAAATTATGTGCCGTTTTTGAGATATTTATGTTTTTAAAAGATGGCAAAGATTTTACAACTGGCTACAAAAACTCTGTATCCAAAATTTACAAAACCATTTTGTTAATAGTGAAGTGACCTTGACAGAACCCTACTACAGTGTGTGGTACTCACGCACGAACTAAGCGTAACTTACGGGGCAATATGGTACTTAATATTATTATCTATTCTTTGGCAATACTTTATTATTGTTTTATGATGTTACTAACTGCGTGTTGGTAGTATCATTGTTTCGTTTACTTGAAGAATAGTCTGAATACGATACCGCCGAAACTCTACATTGCCTATGCCTACTGTTATTTTCTAAGCAATGCGTTGATTTATTATTCTTCAACAAGTATTATTAAAATATGTAGCTCTCAAGATAAGGTAAGTATAACGATAACCTCGAATATTGAAATTGGTATATGTATTTTCATAATGTGGCCGCTTTAGATATTTATAATTTGGTAACTAATGTTGGCAAGTAATTTAGTTTAAGTAATTTGTTTTTGTTTAATACATAGTGCGATGTATAGTATTACAAGATAATTAAAATAGCTAGGTACATATATTTGATTTAGGTTGATACTTATTTTTACCAATCCAACATAAAGATATAATATGACGTGTGTTTACTGCTAAATAGCAGTTGTCATGCTTACCTAAACATACCTTGGGAGAGCACTTTCGTTTACTTTCCTCTTTCATCTCTACCAAGAAGCAATAAAAATGCGTATGATCATTCACCGTTTCATAATAAAAAGTAAATGCGAATACTCATGTATCTTATCTGTCTGAATTTTCTGAAACCCGGCAGCATGTTCTGAGCATAATTTATTTCTTGCAAAGAAGCAAAGTAGGCATGCCTCAGAAGCCAAGAGAGTTTGTACACATTAACGCGGCACACCTCATGAAAAATCGCTTAGCACAGCCGCTGGCTGGCACAAGTATGACGTAACATAGTATCTACCTACCTTTCTTGTTTACTTGCGTAGTAGCGAGGGGTTTATTTACTCGTATTTGTATCTTACGTTGGTGAAATTACAGACACATAATTTAACAGGAAAATACTTGGAGTTGAGGGAATTTCCAGATTTATTGTTTATCATTCTATCAACATTGTTATTTTAACCTCATAAAAATATGAAATCAATAATAAAAATGTAGGTGCTCGTTGATAAGGAAAATGTTGGTACTTTTTGCTTCGAAAAATAACATTTTATCATGCTCTGCGTAAGTTGTAGAACACATTGGAAAATCAGATAGAGCGAGTGTTATGAATAAATTGCAAAAGGCGCTACATATCCTAAACTTTTGCAAAGGTCGGAGACTAGTACTAGAGTTGCAATAAAATTACACTCAACAATCCACTATTAAGTTAGGTGTACATTTGTAACCCAGATTTAACCTGAATTTGCATAATGCTTTAACTTGTCACATAACAGCGAGGCACAGTGGCTATACAGAGTTTAAATTGCATTTCGGTAGTTTCGGAATGTTGTGGCTACATATGCGTCGTAGCTGCATTTTGGCACCAAAATATAACCAACGTTTGGCCGGCCTTGTTCAGCTGAATAAAAGTTTTTTTGTAGCCGATACGCTCTACATAATATATCAGGTTTATCAATGTAGGTATGTATTGAATATAAATGTAAATAATGAAGGCTCGTTAGTTTAGTTATTGTATTCTAAATTTCTACCTTTTTGTTTTAGAATTATGTTAGTTGTGTAAATATGTATTATAGTATACTAATGAAGACTATTTATATTGCGGGTTCATATAAATCACTTTTTATTGTTTTAAAATAAAAGTGATAGGCAACATCAACTTCCAATTGATAAAGCACGTCAAATCGCAAGATTTTGTTCAAAATTCACATTATTTTGTAGATAATGCAAACTTAACTTCTTTTACAGCAGATTGGATAGCCAGACCCGGGGTCGAGATGATATATTACCTTTGACAAAATTATCTTTGAGTTACAGATATTTACACGGAAAGTTGTATATGTTTCCAATAGAATAAGGGTTTTGTCTAAAACACTTTTTAAAACAAGCTTTTATTATCAATAACCTACTTACGAATAGATTTACTTTTCAGAATGAGAAGGTACCTGGTATGAACATTTATAGTGTACTACATTAAAAAAACGTTTTAAAAATTTCTTACACATTATTTTTGATATAACTTCTTCTAATAAAAACTTAAAACAAACATAAAGTCTGTCAACAAGAGGAAGCGTGCCCAGAATACTGGCGGGATTGCCAAGTTTGGATGACACTGCTGATTCTTTTAACAAAATATTGCTACTATTCATTTTTAATTAATATTATCTAGCTGAGTTATTGATCAAACATAAGTAAGTAGTTCGAAAGCTCGGGCTTGGACTGTACATAATATTTATCCTAGACTCAGGCGCGATTAATATTCGGTTGGAATTGCGCCGTCACTCAGCGGATAATCAGATTTGGTACGCGCGCTCGAGTTGACTCCTTGGAGAGATTATTAGGACGAAACTCGCCATCCATTTCTTATTGCGAGTAATAAGTACATACTGGTGCGAAAGCTGAATAGCCCTTGAATAAAATCACTTCAGAGAATTATAGTCTACTGTTGCCCGCGGCTTTGCTCGCTCTCTCAGGCTTAAATATGACAAATGTACTTTTCCGGTCCTGAAATATACCCATACCAAATTTCAGCTCTATCGGTTCAGAAAAAATGGCGTCCAAGAGTTAAAAAATAAATAATCCATCCAACCTCATTCCTCACAAACTTTCGCCTATAAATTATAATACTTTGATCTACCTAATTCTCTTCGTTTCTTTTAAACTACTTTGATTAAAAACATACTACATACTTACTCAATTAAATTCTTTGAATTATCTTCGTCTGCGAAGTTCACGTCCTAAGTAAATAATCTTAATTGAGATTGTGCCGGTAGGCTAGGTAAATCTAAGCAATGAAGAATTCACGTATAGAAAATTTAACTGAAATTAATTTTCTTAGAATTGATTGCAGATTAATGAGTTTAAAAGTTGATAGCCTTGATATTGATGAAACGGAGGGCAAGAACGCTGGGAGGTCAAAATCTCTGCGAAGCCCGCCGGGATTAGCGTCAAACGAAGAAAAAGAGACGCGGGAAATAAACCGTAATCCACGAGACGTGACCTAAATTCTTCCTTAAACATCGACGATTTGATATCCTCGTGAAAACAATTTGATTTTTCCCTTTCTTCTTAAGCACCCAGTCCTTTGCCTTTGAATTCGATGGATTGGATTGAATCCATATTTTAAGAAAATAATTTCTTTGACTTCTTGTTCGTAATACCGTTAGGAACATCTTTTACATTTTGATTTAGGTAAGTTCATCACACCTATAGGTACAGTCAGGTAGTCAGGTGCACAGACATGTATACACTCCCAAGCTTTCACATTTAGGTATATTACTCTTTATTTTGCATTACTTGTCAAAATTCTTGTCAGAAGAATGTCTTTGCAAAATTAAGAGTATAATATAAATGCTTGGGAGTGTATAATACATGTCTGTGCAGCTGACTGTACCTGCGTTCAAAGATAAACACCATATAATATAGCACGTGCAGATACATGAAATACGTTTAAATGTTAGTATCGTTGAGTGTCAGTAGTTCAGTGTAATAGCAATTCAATAGGTATGAATAATTCATAAATTTTCAATTATATAATACCTACATAGATCTCCTTTACAAATACCTTAAATTACTAAGAAACTTTACTATGATATTTAAATGAAACCATAATCCAGGTATATTTAAATGAGATCTTCATTAGACACTTATTGCTTATTCAATTCAAAAGGAGATAAGGTGCCAGGTGGCCTCATTGACGTTACAAAGTCAATGGAAGGAATTTTTTAATTTTCTGAAACAAAACGCAAGCGGGATTAAGTTACAAGATGTAATCGAGCTAAATGTTAAAGGGACACCATTTACATCAACCGCTTTTGTTATACAAGCGGAAACTGTGCTCAAGGGCAGTGTTGCTTGAAATTATTTTTTCCACTGATCTTTAGGTCACAGTTTACCTACTGACTGACCTACACCTAATTTTACTTTTTTTCTTGTTCTCCCTTTGTTTTACGTAAGGAACTGTTTGATCACTATGTTGCTTATAATATTTTACCATCATCAGCCTTTGTACGGACACTGCTTAACACTAGGTTCCCTCATAGAAATTCGACGACTTTATTTTCTAGCGGGTATCGGTCTTCAAGCTTTATGGCCTGCACTTTAGATTGTTTATTCCTAAGTATACTAAAATATACCTTAACAATCCGCACTAGAACAAACATTTCAATGGTTTCTTTATCTCTACTGAAATTATTGAAAAGGTCTAAGTAAGTAGAAAGATTATAGGAATAATGTTCGTAAGTCGAAATAATTCGTCGACACCCGCAATGTTTCAATAAGCCATATTGCGGATTAAAGGGTTTTGGTTTGCGCATAATCCCTTCTTATTCCTTCGTAAATGGATATTGAAAAAATTTGATGGGGCCCTTTATCGGATACTCTTTTTCAGAAGAGCTCTATTTTGCCTCTTGGAATGACGTCGATTTAAGGTGAATGAACGAGCGAAATTCCTCTTACATGGAAGAGGCGGCGCTGAAGAGGTGATGAGTTTATACAGTACCATTTAGTCGACGGCGCACCTTCCAACCGATAAATTGGCGTCAAGAGTAAGCTTACTGCTCGTTGACTTTCAGCAATCCTTTCGATTCGGTTCCTTCGATTTTCAATTTATGGTACCTAGAATATGGTTTAACCGGGGCGCGCAGTTTTCCCTTTTGTTGAGGCAGCGATGTTAGTTAGTAAGCAGTCGTTTGAACGAGAACTCTCTTGAAAGGGAATATCGAAGACGAGCAAAAGGGCTTTTGTGTATGCGGAAGACACAATAACAAACCGAATTCTGCTCAATGCTCATTAAACCGGAGAAATCGGGTTTATTTACAGAAAATACCGGTTTGTGTATCGTTTTAGCTCTATCTAGTTAGTTTTACTTCTGTTAGCTGGTTTTATTATAAGTTAATTTGGTAAATCCGAGTGCCGTTAGCAGAGTGACCGGCTACTACGAGTACTTCTAGAATTCCATTTAACGATCCCTGCTCGACAATAACCGTCCGTGAAATTTAATGGTTCGTAAAGCGGTCTCGATTAAAACTGCCGTCTATATGGATAAGGTCAGTCGTTTTAGTTTATAGAGGCAACTTTTAATGAGTTTATGAGTGTCCCGCGATGTACTCGTTCCTACATCCGGCATAACTGATGAACTTATTCCCGAAGGTCAAATTTTACATCATTAGCCCTGCTAAAAGGAAATGGACAATGCATTCATTTCGTGGCCGGGAGATAATTGTTTTAATGCTCTTTGTCGTTTAGTTTGGAATGCCAACGAGTGCCGTGCCGAGGGGCTTATTTGAACTAGCTATTTACATACACAACTCTACAAAACAAATGTTGGCTAATGTTTGTATTATATTATTTAGATGCTAATACCCACTTCCTTTGTATGTGAACTTGTGACGAGATGAGCCGGACGTTCACTTGATAGTAAGATATTACGCTAGCCCATAGGTTTATTTTATACTCATATAAGCCGGTGCAGAACTGCTAAAACGGTCTTCAAACCGGAACACTGGAAAACATACAAAAATACATATTTTCATAACTGCTTGGTGGCACAATATCCTTTACTGTTGTGTTAATTTTGGTATTCATCCAGATGAAATTCTGCAAAGGAAGTCTCTCAATGGTAAAACTACTTCCTATTTGAAGTATTCCTATTGAAGCAAAGATGAATGTTACTCAACTTACCTGCCTTACCTACTTCTACTTACACGTCTGAAACAATTCAAATACATGATTCGCATACGAAAAAGTAAGACTGCGCAAGACTTGCGAGTTTCGTGTGCCGTTGCTATATATTTAAGATGCCATGTACAAATGTCGCAGGAAACAAGGTGCAGAAAGTTGGACAGCTAAAAGGATATAAATCAGGGCGTGGAGTGCGCCAGATGGCAGCTCGTGAATAGTTCTGTCGGGTACCGACCGCGTATGACATTCGATTACCCTCACAAACGCCCGCGCCCGGCCCTCTCCCCCACACATGACACCACGCCAATATAAGAAAATTAATCTTCAAACAAAACATTGTAACACAAATCCAATAAGGAAAAATGGCACTGCCAGCGGGCTTACGCAAAAGCTCGATTGATTTGTAGGATGTGCTGTACTGTACACGCTAGCCACGAAACCGTGTGTTTGAGATGTCGCATCGAGGATCAGAAGATAAGGCTAAAACCATTTTTTCTTTGTGATAGCATAACGATGCGGCAGATTCAAGTTATTTTAATGGTCCCTCTGTCTGACTGCTACGCCAATTACAATTTCAAAGTATATCGAACGAAGCGTGCTTTTATGTAACAGTCTGTTGATGAAGTTCTGAATTGAATTTCATTAATAAATTAAATTCAAACAAACAAAATAAGTTGGTAAAGGGAACGACGAATAAACAAAGAACAGCCGAGAATAAATAACAAATCGTTGGTATTTTAAAGCCAGTTTCCAGCGTAAGTGACTTAGGTATTTTCCAAGAGCTTAATAAGAAAATGAGTTTGTTTGAGAGAAGAATGTCGAACCAGAATGCTAATAGTGGGACACTCAAGGAAATCTTAAAGGACACTTATTATCTACCTTCATTTTTTCCGTTTTAGAATTATTTTTTTGATTAGGATTCATAACTAGTGTTTGGACCAAATAGTCGATACTTATAAATATTTCTAGTGTTACTTTCATGTTAGTTACGTGTTAGTTTTGAAACTATTATAATTTAAAATGTATACCAATAATTTATTTTGACAGCAAGCGAGTAGATTCTACTTTGAAGTATGGAATAGCAAACCAAATCATTTACTGTGTTTGCATAAAATGTAACGGCAGATTGCGGCCGTGGTGCGAGGTACTGCCAGCGATTCGCATTGTACCATCTGCTCACATTTAGATCCCTTATAAAATGTTACTGCGCATTATCACACGTGGATATGGCCCCGGCCTTGTGGTTATTTCGAAATGCTACCTTTTTATGACACTAATGGAAAATACTGTTTAGCTTCACACACGTTGGTATTTATTTCACGCACTCTACTTATGGAAGACGGAGTCGGAGGTATGTATAAGTATATGTACTCTTAGGTACCTACAAGTAATATGATAAGCACTCGTCGGTTCAAAAATGTGTTGGATAATTTATGTAGTACCTACATAAATTTCAAATATTTGTATATTTCATAGGTTTCAAATAAATTCCCACTCATACCTACTTTTGTTGACAATTGTAAAAGAAACTGAAAATAACAAGCTGTTAAAATTTTTCGCTTCGTTGAAGTAGTTTGCTGTGCTCTGCAATACTTAAATGACTACATTTGCTGTAAAAACTAGGTACACTACTGTTGACCTGCAAAATATTAATTGAGTTCAAACCCTGACCGAAGTTAAGTGGCTTGTCAAAACTTCTCTTACGGTATATCCCCCTTTGATTTATGACTATAATCTATTGATTACAACTTTGTACTGATGCTTGTCTATACTTATTTGCAAAAAAATTGCAAAATAAACGGGACATTAAGATACGAACACCCGAAAGGTTACTCACATGACCTTATAAATCATACTGAGTGACGTTAAATTGACATATCGAAGTCATAAATCAAAAGGGAATATACCGTAAGAGAAGTTTTGACAAGCCACTTAACTTCGGTTAGGGACAAAGTGATTTTCTGAAAAAGTTAGTCTTCAATTCTCTGCTATAACTTTTTGCTATTTGATAGGTACGAGCTGAAATTTTTTTTTGCATGAAAATAGTGTAGATAAACAATATTAATTCCAAGTAATTTAAAATGTATCGAACACTCAAAGTTGTTTATAATAATTATCACCTGTTAATAAATAAATAAATTAAAAATTAATAAAACAGTGTGTGCGTGTTTGAAATTATCACTGTGGTATTCGTTTGACTTTGAGCCATTACAACTTAGACTATGGTTTATGTACTTGAGTTAAGATTATAAATGCTTACATCACACTGTTTCGAAAGAAGTAGTGATACGATAAGAAGAAGATGCTTACATTCTTACAAAATAATGTTAATCAATATACAAGGCTTGGAACTGACTGACCGAGGCTTGAAACATGTAGGGTGTGTTCATCAAGAAACGCAGGCGCGTCCTGAGAAAGAGATTTTATTAATTCACAATGCAAACAAAGTTATGGGCGTTAGCTAATTAACAATCAAAATTTCTTGAGATTTGATTGAAGATATAGATAACTATTTATAGTTTGGACCACCAACTGAAGACAGTGCCCCCTCCAAGTTCTTTGATTCTACGTTGCTTGAGTTGCTTGTTCTCGAAATCAAACACAGTCGTCAGTCATACCATTGGTCCCAAGCAACATATTACGCTTCTACCATTAGGTAATTGTCCTTATAAAATAGGTTGTCCATTATTTTCATTTGATAGCTGCCTCTCAGAATAATAAAAATAAGAATTATAAACAAAGTGGATTAAAGCATGGATGTCTTCGCAGAATTTGACTTTTTATAGCAGATAAAGCTTTAACGTAATTTTCACAAGAATAAAAGTTGAAAGTAAACTGAACCCTTAGGTAATGAATATGAAATTACTTTGCTGTAACATTTTTATGTCTCGATTCGGGCGCTGTTAGAAGTAAAACATACAAACAGTTGAGGTTCTCGTCTCAATACCTATACCAATTTGCTCAGAAGATAAACTTAATTACCTCTATAATATCAAACTCCCGGGGCCTTTACATAATCACGAGTCTTGAGTACCTACTGGCTGAAAGCTATTATAAATATTAAATAGACAGAGATCCAGTTACCATGTACATTGTACAATGTACATAAATAGAGGATTACTGGTAACTTGACGTATTTCCTGCAGACCCTGCAGTGGCGTTGAATGTGGCAATAATTTCAATGCTGCAAATCTGTAAATATTTTTTATATTTTCAATACCTAGGCCTACTCTGAAATATTATATAAAGTGTCTTATGATCACGAAAATGATAAAAGCTCTTCAAAAATCTAAAATGAAAAGAAATGTCACGCTTAAAAAATAAGCAAGGTAGCTAAGTATCTGGATAAATAAATACTTGACCTTGCTACGTCGAGGTGGCCCGTGGCTTGGCGACGGTACCAGCTACGCCGTAGCCTGCCGTAGCCTGCCGTAGCATCGTCATATTATAATGCAGCTATATTTTTAATAAATATGCGAATAAAATATTACTAAACTAATTTATCATAAAATGTTTGCTTAAAGCTGTGCTTGGTTTGGAAGAGAAACTCGAATACATTGTTGAAACCTAATCTAAACTTCTATCCGCGTAGTCGGTTTATCTCAGTGTTTGTTAACTTTTTTTCTTGATCCATTTGGATAGTACATGTCTTACACAGTTGTTACTAATGTGCCTGACCCGCGTCAGCCCTTGACGAAGGTGAAGGCACCAGGTGTATCCCCCTGGATAAACGTATCGGCATCCATGTAACGAATTCGACCAAAATATATTTCAAATGTTCAAAAACTAATTAAATTAAGTAGTTGTTAAAATATCCAAACACAATATATTATATATATTACCTGGAATAAATGATGTGAAGTGAAAAAATAATAATTAAATAAGTACTTAACATTATTCTAATCCTAAAAAAGTGTTAAAGTTTATGGGAAACAACATTAGTACTTAGCCTTGTTACGAATATTATTTTACGTTAGAAAAGACTAGTTGATATCTGCAACTTCGTTAGCGTTATGAACTAATCCCTTCCTTAGTACGCGCCTGCACTTCTTGAGAAACACACACTCCAAGTTTCAGTCTCTACGTTCAGCGGTTTGGCCTGTACGTTGTCTGTCAGTCAGTCAGTCATACATTTATTCACCAAAACACTATCACAACAACGATCAGTGGTTAAAAGTAGGTACGGTATATTTGTCAGAAAATATCTAGCATACACAATTCTGTACAGGTCATCTAGCTGAGAATTAAAACAGACTAAAACATTAATTGCCTCGCTCAGTTGAACAAATCACCAAATGCCTTCAACTAATTCTTCTCCCCAACCCGACTCCGTTTAACAAAAGGGTAATTTGCTTTTATAAGGACATTTTCCGTCGAAAAAACACTAATGAGGCTGTTTGTGACGGAAGACATGAGAAGTCTTAAATGAGCGTGAAGATTGTACAAATCGGAAAAATGTCTCAATTGAGTCTCTTGAATGAATTTAATGAAATCATTGCAGTTTATTCTACCGTGGTGGCAGGACGGGCGCTCTACCGACAAGAAAGCGCCGCAGGACTCATTTACAATTCCAATTAGGGGCAATTCTCATTTACTTTTATCCTGTGAAACGTACAAAGCCAGCTCTATAGAAATAGGACAGGTCTAACATTCAGCATGATATTATATTCAGCTTCGTCAGTAATAAGCGAACCGATAATTTAATAAATTTTATGATCATCGATACGCTCTTAAATGATAATGGACTCAATTTTAGATTGGTAATATCGGGCCTCCTTTATTTGATGATATCAAACGTAGCTTTTGTCAAAATGGCCTACTTGAGTGAGAAAATAAATACTACCTATAAGAACATAATTACGTGCCTATTTCCAAATGGGTATCATTCTACTTGAGATACCAATGCAGTAGAGTAGATTAATATTAAAATGTTTTTTTGGACTTCATGTTATTACGTTTATTTCATTGATAGGCTTTGAACGATACAACTTTAATAAACCCACTATGGATAGGTTAGGTTAGGCAAGATATACTTTCAGTAGACAAAATAGAGAAAGGAAATCAAAATACTTAGTTTTTTTTATTCCAAAGTACCTATAATGCTTTAAATTGATCACCAACATAGAGTACACTAATATACATTTTTTTAGGAACATGATACATAACAGACCAAGTGCCACTGCATTTCTTTACAGGTGAAGACGACATGCAAGAGGTAGTTGAGAGAGTACCTTACTTTAAAATTAGCTATGAAATAATATTATTACAAATTACAAACAACGTTGAGCTAAATTTTAGTAAAATCATATTATTTATTCATATGATATTATCAACTCGTTATTGTTTATTTAATTATTAGTATCGGAGTGTTAGTTGCAAAGCATACCTAATAGCATTAACAAATCTCTGTTGGCTGGGTGAAATTGAATGTCTAAGCTCGCAATCGGGATTCAGCAAATACCAGTATATCTTCCATTGGAAACGAGTGGCGTCTTTTGGAAACGACTGAAGTTGAGACTTTAAGAAAATCCCACAGCTTCACTCGTCTCTGATTCTACGTTCCCGCCGTTTGGTATTTTATTTGGTATTATCCAGAGAATACATTGTAAGTGTTTTCATCATGACCTCGATATGTTGGACTTAACTAACGGAGGCAAGAGGATTGCTTTTGATGTATTTTATTTAAAGTAGATGTTTTCAAAAGGATTTACAAGTTGATTGTTATTTTATTGCTCATGCGAAATCTCATAAGAATTTTATCCTACTACAGAAGCCATAAAGTGTTACGAGTTTGGTTGTCTTTGTATAAATTGGTTATGGTTATTATAAATACTTATACATACGTTTAGCTAATTTTTTATGTATATTTAATTATTATGCTAATTAGCATTAAGTTCGCCTGTATACTTTATCTATTTTTACCTTGTGCTTTATAGCATTTTCTATATATTTATCTATGAATGTCCTGTTTCGTGCAAAAACTATCCTGTTTGGCATATGAGGTATTTGAATAATATTTGATGCGTTTATTTTAATATTTAATTCCATCCACCACTTGTTTATTTTGTTCTGAAACATACAAGGTCTTCGGATTTATTTACTAACTAATGATAGCGAAACGATGGGATAAAAAGATTAGTTTTAAAAACAAATCTGAGCCCTAATGGTAGTCTTATCAACGAGGTCCATTAAATTATAATAGGCGTTGTAAATACACCTAATAGGTACAAAATGTGAAGTTTTGGCGAACTAGCGGCTTAGCAAATGACGGCGTAGACCATTTGCGGGGCACCCTTCGAAGGGTCTTAATCGGCCTATAAATTTTCTTTTATGTGTTGTGTATATGAGCAGAAGGATTGAAGACTACGCTTTCTGCCAATTAGGTTGCCATGCGGCTGTAATTTCTATATCTAAATAAAGTTAAATGAATAAATATGATACCGTTTCATCATATGTTGGTTTTCCATCACGAGAAATATTGATAATTATTGACAAGAGTCAGAACTCTCTACACATGGATTGAATGAATAGATAGCTTATTTTAGAAACTTAAATAATATATTATTTTTAAAATAATTGATTGTTCTATAAACTTTCACTGCATTAGTTGGTAAATAAATAATAAATGTTGGCAACTACTAGAAAATGTAATGTAACAATTACTTATATTAAGTCTACCTAGTAAAATGACCTTGTCCTGCAAAAGTTTTTGATAACCCAAGCATTAACGACTATTACAAAATTTTGTTAGGTAAATTGTATGAAATTGTTTATCTAAAGTTGTTGTAGGCAAGCGACCACAGGTGTAGGTGTCACTTCCACTCTTACAAAACATTTTTCTCTTACAACTTGGATTCATATTTTGTGAAACAAATTGCCATATTTATGATACTCTGAAACTCCTTATTTATTTTTTATTCGAGCGACGATGCTTGTAGACATTTTATGAATAAAGCTTTTTTTATGTTCTGAAGGAAAAAAATCCCAAAATGCTTAGTCTGACAATTATCATAATAAACATTTTGGTAAGTAGGTAACTTACAACTACACGTATTTCCTGAAAGAGCATTTTCTATGTATTTTGTATGACATGGAAATGAGTTCTTGTAAAATCTTACGCACAATGTATGAAATATTTTTGCATTCATATTCTACATTTCAACTAAATACTGAAACAAAGAGGCAGGCACATTGAATAACACCTAAATTACGTAACTAACAAGCTATTAAAAACCCTATATTTTTATATTTACCTTACATTTAACCAATTTTTTTTATGTATTAAAATAGATATAAAAAAGATATTTTTGTTTTAAGACAAAAGGTGCTCGGTGAGGTTTTTTTTTAAATAACGTTAAGCATTAAAACAATAATCCTAAAAACGTATTGTTCGATACCAGCATATTTTTTTCCAATATTGATAACGAAATATGAATAATGGAAACATTTTGATAGAAATATCACCAGCTCATTACAAAGAGTAATAAAACAATGTCCATGTTCAACAGGAATAAGATACGATGAAAAGGATCGTATTAACGCTCAAAGGCAAAATCCCGAAAGTGGACTGATTTATTGCTGAAAATATCCTTGACGCAGCTTTGCTCCAAGGAATTATGTTTTACGGGATGCCTATGAGCCCTTGACTAAATATTGCCGCGGTGAAGTTATCTGTTACATTTTGATTATATTTACGAGTAGTAGAATAGAAGATACAATTGTAACGAATACCAAAGTAGGTATTTTTTTCTTCCTTTGGTATAAAGTTGAGATAGGAAGGTATTTGTGAAAAAAATAATAAAAACTCTCTAATTCTATAAACATACCATTATCTATAGAAGATCTTATGAGTTTGAATGTGAAAGGCCTAGCATAATTATTCCAACAGGACTCTATGTCGTAGGTCTTTGGAATGTAATAAAAATGATCCAACCAAAGTGAAGTAGGCGTAGCGATCCTCAATATTAGAGGAACATGACAGAAATGCGCCTGCAATCTCGAGACTCGAATAAATGGAGACATCATCCATCATGAGGCGAAAGGACAGCTCCATTCCAAAGCGATTAGGCGAATGTTTGTTTGCAGTTCAATACAGTTTTATTATTAGATCGTAGAAAATATATCGTTTTTTCAAATACTTCTAAAGGAAAAGAAAATAAATTCTAGCGTCACAATAATCCTGAGATCCAAGCTGTTACTTACCTTTTAAATCGCATAATTTGCTTTACTAAAATTTCTTTACTTATAATGGTAGTTTGTTGATAAAATTACTAAGCCTTGTTTGAAGAAGTCAAAAAGGCCAAAGTTATTTTAACGCAATTTTCGATGATTTGGTCATAGAATTTTCTTAAGTGAAACTCCGGCTTTACTATTTCGTTGGATTCAACGGCCTTATAATTGTCACAATCAACAAGGAGAAGACTGGTGGTTATGGTCGAATAATTTTAATTAGGTACTTAAGCAAAGTTTTATCTGTCCCAGTATTGCTATAAAAGAAAATTAAGTGAAGTCATACAGATGAAAACCCGCTGGAGACTTTGTGTCTTTAAAATTACCTGAAGTACCTACCTTGTATGATTAGAGTAAATAATACAATGTTGGGTAAAACTACACACACCTTCGTGTATAAAATTATTCATTCAATAAAGACACATTTTTATGCAAACATCCGAAGCTAGATTGCAAGGAGAACTCATGAGAAATGAGCGCAAAGGGCTTATTCTATCTTATCGCAGGCGCAGTAAACTTGCTCTGAAAACTCCGTCGGGAATACACTTGTTTGAGACCGTCGAAGACAACGATTCCATTTGTCATACCGCGTGCGACATAACACCTACCTACCAGTAAGTAGTACCTATGTGTAGAAGGAAAAAGCTTGTTGTATTACTTGCGCTTATGTAAACAAAACATGTTTGCAAAGTAAACTTAAAAAGGATTTGATCAATTGGTTATAAATATATTTTTTTATGTGGTGTTGTGATAGCTGGTCCCAAAAAGGATAACTCGTATACTCTACGGTTATCCGTTTCATGCAATCTCGCGGTTCGGATCTCGTAACTCGCAAGCGTGACCGGACTCGACAACTCGTAAAAATGTTAGAAAGTTGAACTTTCACGTTCGGATTCTCCACGCATAAAAACCCTGCGCTCACTGCAGTGTGTAATTTTCAGTAAATTGGCTTACTGTACAAAACGAATTATGTTTAGAAGAGGATCTATAAAAACTTTTATAATATGTATTGTATTTGTACTTATATTTTTATTCTACACGCACACTATTATTTTATCACTCATAGGAATAAATTTAATGTAATAATGAGCATCCAAGTGGATATCGGTACATAGTATGTAATGTAGTAGGTATTATTTATGTGGCAGTGTGTAATGGTCTTTATTTAACCATGTAATATATTATTTCAGAAAGTATATTTTGATTATAAAAGTTAATTTTGTTCATTTAATTAAGAATTATAGTAATTTTACCGAATCAATGGACTATTACATGGTCCATAATCTGTTTAATTTAACAACAGAACCTAATTAACTTCGTAGAAATAATTTATTTATAAGCGCTACTTTAAATTCAATTTTCCATATAACGAATTACCCAATAATTGTTTAAGCTTCATTGGTAAGTAGGTATATTATTTTCACTGCCAGAAAGGTATCCGTTGAATGGTGTTGATTCCTATTATGACGTTGCATCTAAGCTATGTTAATGAAATGAAACAAATCAAAGTTTTGAACAAAAACATACACCAGAGACTGGTCTCAGTGTGACTGTCAACTCTACTGAAAAGTCACAGAAAAGAAAATTACGCATTTTTCTTATAAGTACTTGAATGACATATTTTTTTCAGATATTTCAATTACATAAATTTTATAATTTAAATGAAGTAAATTTTATCAAAACCTGTTTAGTAAATTTGTATAAAAATGTTTTTATAAAATTTGAAGAAATGACGAAGTTCTGAGGCGCTAAACATTACAAAAACTAATTGAGAACCTCCTATTTTTTGAAGTCTGTTTAAAATACAAATACATTTTTTTGCTATTTATGTATTACCTAGTGAACGAGCCCTATAGCAGTACTATATGGTCTTTTTGAATGTTCTGGTTATCAATCAATCAATCAATCAAATCGTTTATTTTGTTAGTACATAAGGCTTATTCTAAGGTTAGTAAAATATTAAAAATTACACATAACCAGTAATAAATATTAAATTGTATAAATTGAAATTGGTATCAGAAAAATATGGTTTGCATTATTTGGCGTACCTTGAGGGTATTATATGCGTCTTAGTCCAGTGGCTAAGTATTGGGCTACCCACCCGATCTGCCACTGTCCCCAGGAGGCTGTTGGTGCCGCCGCGCACCCGCCGCATCAGGGAGGCGACCGTCTTACGCATGATGGCCAGCAAACCATCCGGTATCGGCATCCATCTGTTATGGGCAGGCGTGGTCTTTTAGCAACAGGACTGCGCCTAGCTTGCTTTACTTACGTTAAAAAAACATGTAGTACAACATACTTATGCCTGATATTATTAAAATCGCAAACGGCTACCTGACAACTTCGATTGGTGTTGTGAAATGTAATCAAATGAAATGTTTATGTTCTTCGCATCCGGATTAAATAGTGATTTGATCCGTCCTGTGAGTGACCATTGAACGCTCTCGGCAAGCGACGACTGACGGTCCGCACTCATGTCAAAATTTAATTGAAACGGACGTAGTTCGACTCTGCTGGACAATTTGGCATACGCGACTAAATCACAGCAAATTTTATTCACAGTACAATAACACTAGATAGTAGGACAAGAATTTTGAAGATTACGTTGATTATTGGTGTATAGTTGTGATGGGACAAAGGCGATTGACGATTGCGCAATTTGTGCAAACCGTTTACAAAATAGCGTAGCCACAGGCAGAAGTTCTGTTTACAAAATGTCTGCGCATATACCAGGATCTTCCTGTTTTGCCTCGCGTAGGATCATAAGTTTGATAGTAAATAAGTACTTAATCAAAGTTGTTATAAAAACATACTACAACCTACTTCAATGTTGCATGTTTGCACTACTTAGAGATAGCTACTGAGATAGGTGATACTGTTGTGTGACGTGCAGTAATTACCGACACCGGACCTCGTCGTCAGCAGAAGTAGAGTGACGTCTAGTGGTCGACCCGACTTTGAGTGGCAATGCGATATTAACCCATCAGCGAGCCACTTGCGAGAAGAGTACGTTTACACGTGAATGTTTTGGACAAACATTGATCATGTTTTACCCGACTGAAAAGACTAAGGGTAGTGTTCTTCGGGTATATTTATGTACTATGTTTGTAGGTATATGAGTATTTTCCTTTTGCGCGCGGTGTAGACTTAATACTCAATAGGTATTCATAAGATATCAATGAATTCGTCTTGGTCTCCATGACCAGAAAAAATAATTAAGTGGTATAATAGTCAACTAATTATATAAGTCTGATAGTATAAGTCAAGTGAGGTAATAAGTGAGTAATTGGTGCAACTTTTTTAAATTTCTCATAAACTATCAAAAGTACAGCAAAGTCTGCCACCTGGTGCTGTTATTTTCACTAAAATTTACATCATCAGATTATGCTGTACTTTTGATAGTTTTTGAGAAATTTCCTATAGTCGCAAAGCCCCAATGACGCATTTACCTTAGTTGACTATAATCAAATAATGGTGGCAGTATTTCTATACGTTATTAGTATAATAATATTAATTAAAAGTTTTCTGTTTATAAAAACTTTAAATATGCAGACTTCTAGAAAGAGAATGTCATACATTTTAGATGATATAGGCTACTTTGTATCCCGATATATGATGTAGGCGATGCCGCGGGCAGCAGCTAGTAAATAATTATTTTGATCGATTTGCCAGTACCTACTCTATAAAATAAATGAACTGGTGAATGGAATTAATGAGCGTGTGATGTATTCAGTCGCCGCGCCCGGTCGCGCTCACTGGCTGCATTTCCGTCTACCTATCAACTCTGAATGTAGGTACTAGGTAGCGCCTCTCCACCTGCTAATTTATAAGTATTATCTATTAGGCGTCTAGGCAAGCGTAGTGTGTCCTACACTGTGACCTTTGGCCAGATGGAGCGATGGTTTGCGTGCTATAGCTGACAGAAGGTGGATGAGAAGAGCCGGCTCAGTGGCGCACCTTGGTTGAGACCTACGTCCAGCAGTGGACTGCTATAGGTTGATGAAAACGATCAATCTCATAGAAACGCTCATGGAGCAGCCAGCTTCGTTTCTTGATCTTGGTGCTTTATAGCTCAACGGAATCATTATATGACCATATATGGCATTTACGACTGAACTATTCTGTGCTTCGGAGCCGCCAAGGTTTTCGAACGGTTTGAAATCTTCAACACTGAGCCAGCCATTAACGAGAAGAGACTTACCTAATTAAGTGCTTTCCTAGGGCTGATTACCGTATATTTAGCCGCATTAAGCCCTGAATATTGAACGCGGCGAGTGAAACGAATCACAATTTTTAAGGCTTAAATATTATAAAAAAATGAACATTGTTCGAACCAAGTCAGCCCCAAATTTGTCAGGCCTTTATTTTACTAGGGAAAATGGCAGTAACAGTAGCAAAAGCACCCAAAAAAGTTAAATATTCTAGATAGGTAGAGACTCTACTCTACCTACCTAGAATATTTAACTAGAGCCTAGAAAAAAAAATGTTTATAACATCAAAAAAATAACTGGATTTAATAAAAAAAAAAGGGTTTTGTTGCTAATTCGATAATGCCGCCCTGATAATGAAAAATAGTACCTTAATGTAACATAAAATAAAGACTATTTTGTTTAAACTTACCTACTTATTAAATTAACAAAACTGTTATGTATTTACTATACTTCTAAACAAAAAAAAATATTTGTGGAGTGTACGGTGCATTAAAAAATACATTTCAAAGGTCAGCACTATTGCAGGCTGCATCTATAATAGAAACAGCGGCGAGGCTCTGCGATTGCGACGAATAGAAAATTTAAATATTGGAAAAGTCGATCGTTCGTGTTTATTTCCTTCGGGTGGCGGTACGTGTTAATTGGGGACGCCGAGCACGTCGGCTTGTTGACTTGCGACAGGGCCATTAGGCCTGAGCACCCCACCCCCGCCTGAACCCAGCCCAGACCCTCGATTCTTCTTTGTTGGTTATCTGCATTATATGAAAAGCAAAATCATTTTCATACTTTTGGTCAGTCAGATACAAAAGGAATACTTCTGTAGTCAGTCGTGGATCAAAGTAATAAAGATATTTCTGTGGAAGAGAGAGAAAGAGACCATACCCGGCATTGTTGAATGGCCAATGTTCAAATACTTTAAAATCGATGAGTTTAAAAACTACCGAGTGAGCGAGTTAGCTTTCGGGAAGGATTGTCAACTAGCAGATTCCGATGGACACGGGGCGAGTTTACAAGCTACAAATTCGAACTCGCTGGCTAGTAACTTGTAAACTAGCCCTGTGTCATCGACGTTTAAAGGTTGTAAGTTGTAGAGGTTTAAAGGTTGTAGAGAAATATATTTAAAAAAATCAAAGAATGCAGTTTTATTTCCATCAATATCGACCCCGAGAGGACTCTGAGATAGGAATTTGAGCATTTTTCGATATACCCCATACTATAGGATTTGGCTTTCCAAGCCCATTTGAAATATTCAGCATAGAATAGAAACATCATCTTATACCGATTACATGCATACGGTTCAAAGTCGGCAATAAAAATATACCTACAAAGAAACAAGACTTTGGAGTACTCGTAGTCTTTGTGTCACCGAACGAGTTGTTCGCGGTGTGAAGACGTCAAATAAAACTACATATTTCGCAATTTCAAAGTTTTTCCGGGTTGTGTTGATCTTCTTATGAAAACTTTTGTGAGTATAAAGAGAGTGCCCCTTACACCTTACGTTTTTTTTTTAGGATGATCAGAAATTATTTTAGGTTTTTAAATCTATTTATATATAATAGAAAATTGATAAAAAAAAATGTATACTTAGATTAATTTGAACCAATTACTCGCATAGCAAAAACTTCAATGTGATGTCTAGAAATATAGATATTTCTACTTCTCGGGTAAAACACAGCAAAACTCAATAGTAGTTCACAATTTCAATAATTCTTGTCAAAATTTATTTTAGCTGCGGTTCCTGAGTTTGGCATTCGATACTGCTATAGCTTGTAAGCATCGACAAACACTACCTCATAGCTTATTTACAACATTTTATAAAGTGGCCTTAGTAAAAAAACGTTTTATATTATTCACAATGCGCATAAACAACAGAATTTCAAAACCTTCATAAATAATACAATAAAAACTTAATTTAACATGGTATAAATGCAATTTTTATTCTCAATCGTCCGCCTTAAACTTTCCAGTGAGAGCCGTTTCTTACGAGTTATGAGAGCAACGAGGGGAATATTGGAATTTATTTTTATGAAGCCGGATCCCGACCGAGTTAATCTGTTAATATTGAACATTTCTCCCGCAAGAGCAAACCATCCCTCCATTCGAAACAGAAAATAATATATTAAGTACATAAGCATTGGTAAGTACCTACTTATTTCAAAAAGATAAATATTCTTATAATTAGACGTATAGGTACCTATTTACTATCTAAATCTACGTTATCAATATTATTAACCTTTTAAACTTAATCAAATAGCTAAATATTGTAACGGAAGAGCGAGGCTCCCTAACACAGGTATATTTTTACTTAAAAAGGAATCTAACCCATGTACAATAGATTAAGTGAATGAATAAACTATTTAAATTAGAATATTTCCTTTTCCAGGCCCATTTTCCCTTTAAAAAATTTCTGACGTTCCCCAGCCCAGATTTTTTAAGTCATCACATTTTCATCAGTTCTGCCTACAAATTTTGGAGTAACTCGAACTCCTAACTAGGATGTAGTGTGATGGTAAGTTAATAAAATACATTTATGAAAGTAGGTAAGTGTACTAGTATATGAAAAATGTCTTACATTTCTGGCATTTTTTATTGTTTGCGTTATGCGGCTCAATGCTCATACAAACTGTGGTACCTAAGCAAGACTTGTCATCTGTGAAATTCTTTGATATCGGCTTATAAAAAATAACCTTACTGAATAACTTTGTAAACATATCACTTACGTAAAATGTATATTAGTAATATTTATCGAGCTTATTTATACTCGTATCATATATCATGTTTATTCCGCACTTCAAATATTAGGTCTTATTAATTAGCCAACATTTAGCTTGCACGGCCAAAAGTCTAAACGGCTTATTCCCAGAGCTCTATGATTCTATTGTTTCTTATTTCCCACTGGCTCTAAAAAAAATATTATTATAAATTTAAATATCCATACAATAACTCCCAATAGCTCTATGAGATTTTACGAATGTACAGTCAGTTAAAACATCACAAGAAAGTATTTCATTCGTTAGTGAGTCTTCATGCCATTAGAGCGAAATATACTACAGGGTTGAGCGAGATATACAGTATATAGTATAGTGGATGCAACAGGGATATTATTTATTATCAGTTGACCTTGTTCCCTTGCAACGAGCAGGTTTAAGGTGAAGTGTTTTTTGTGTCAATGTACAAAATATGAGTGCAAATCAAGATGGCGCTTGCGCTGGGCCTATCGTGGCCACAGAGTTTAATTTCATAGACGGTCCAAGTAAGTAAATTTTATTTTATTATTGGGTCTAAACTCACAGGTTCCTAAATTTTGCACCCTGTGCCCACTCGTTCCTTCAAATGTTTTAGGCAATAGACCGGCATTATTATTATAATTTTAATGACAAATAGACACATACATAAGTCCATTGCCTAATCTAGTGGACATTTCGATTTTACTTATTTTTTCAAAATATAGAGGCCGGGATTTTATAATATTTATTCTGGATTTTGTGATCGAGCTTGTACCCAGCCTTACTTTTTGTTACATTCTGTATAATCAAAAAATATTAGAAAAATATCTCTATCTATAATACCAATTTTTTTTTCAGATAATAAAAAAGTACTTGTCAATCGACGGCAATCGACACCATTTCCTCTATTACAACTCGAAAGATGGGACGAAGTATATTTACTATAAGATTGGTATTACTTAATTTGACTCTTAATGCCTTAGGTGATTCATTGAAATTAAACTGAAACTGTGATTTTTTAATGTTTAAGTCTATTTAGTATAGGATTAATATTACTTAATTCAACTCTTAAGCCGACTTGCACCAAACTTTCAAAGTTCCTAAGCAATTACTTTACTCGCTTGGAGGTTCTTAACAGTCAGGATCTGGACTGTTAAGCAAGCGAGTAAAGTAATTGCTTAAGTTCTTTCACAGTTTGGTGCAAGTAGGCATTAATGCCTTAGGCGATTAATTGAAATTAAACTGAAAATGTGATTTTTAATGTTTAGGTGCATTTAGTATAAGATTTATATTATTCAACGTTCTTTAATATTTTTGTGATCCAAGAAAGATTCCTGATTTATCTATTTATTGTCTTTTATTTCATGAAGAAACAATTAATACTATTTGTCCTATCCTATATTGCTTTTTATTGCTAACTGTACCAAACAATTCCTTAGAGCCGTTGGTAAAGGAATATTCATTTATTTTAAAAGCCGTGGAGCCGTTGGCTATCAAAGTATGAACCTAATTTTTTTGAGAACAATGGACTCGTAGAGCTCCTGGGAATAAGCCGCCTAAACGCTGTGTGCAATGATTCCCAGTCACGCGATAATTTGTTTTTGCTTGTAATATTTGCTTGTAGTAATAATCACGGTAAATATCCACAAATATCTTAATCACGAATTTTCGCCTATTATCGAGTTTTTGTTTGATAAATGGATTTAGCTTGCTTCACGCAATATGACACCATGAATATTAGATGATTGTTTGTATAAGTAATGAGGAACTCTGTAAATAATAAAATGAATCCAATGTTGAAGTAAAATAGCCAGTCGTTGTTATAATAATACCTACTGCAAAGATTTTTTTTTCTAGAAATACTGTTCTCTGTATGTTATTAAACGCTGTTTAAAAGAAAAGACTTTAATTATTAAGATACTTACCTACCACAAACAGATAAAGTTATTGATTTTTGTAATTAATTTCTACATGTTTTTGTTACTTTAAATTATTTAAGTGCTTTTATTTATTTAATACCTAACCTATCCTATGTCCTATATATCCTATGTTACCGTCTCAATAACCTTTTTATTGGATCCCAATACTCAGCCTCTTTTACTTGAAGTCTTGCAAAAATGTACAGTCAGCTGCACAAACATGTAAGACAAGCTTTCATATTTATATCATACCTACTCTTAATTTTGCAGTCATTCTTGTACTTGGTGGGACGCGACTCAGGACGTGGTGGCCGAGTGGATGAGGCCCTTGCCTTGCGATCTGATCGCGGGTTCGAATTCCGGTGGCAGTCATGCGTAAATGGTTTTTTTTTTGTCGAAATAATCTATGTATGCATCCCACATTCTCGCAACGGTGAAGGAAAACATCGTGAGGAAACCAGCAAGTCAAAGGATAGAAAAATAATGTTCTATGGCATGCGACATCCACCAATCCGCGTTGGGTTCGCGTGGTGGATTTAGACCCATTCGCTCTCCTGCCGAGAGTTGGCCCGAGTCCCAGCAGTGGGAACATTATAGGCTGATTATGCTATATGCTTATTCTTGTACTGTCAAGATTTCTGAAAAGTAAGATGAAGATGAAGCTAAGGAGTGTATATGTCGTGGCCGGATCATTGAATTGGCCATTTCATGAAGTGGCTGGCCTATCATGAAATGGCCGTATTTCATGAAATGGCCAATACCCGCTGGCCACATCATGAAATGGCCTGGCCAGATCAATGAACAGTCCGCGTTTAATGATATGAACAGCGTGGCCATTTCATGAAATGGCCAAATTGCTGTTCACTAACGTTTGGCCACTTCATGAAAGGGCCAAGCATTATTAATCATATCGTAAAAATAGTAAAATAATACACCGTTAGAGGCGCTGATATCATTTTGTATTTGTTATGAAACATGGCGGCGGACAGTTATTCTGATAAAAAAAGGGTGACCACGCAACGAAAATTGTTGGACTGTTATTGGATTACAAAATATGACTTCATGGAAATTGCGGGTGAATGACTATAATTTTGAAAAACTAATGTACATGTTTCAAAAACGATTTTCAAGTATTTATGCCATCGGTAATCTGTATAATCTGGTGTTATTATAAGAACTATCTACCAGCGATGATTTTCTGTCATTAGGCTCTCTTAGTTAGTTTTGCTCGCGTGTAGGCACCCAAAAAAAAACCTTATAACCTACCGTCACCTAACTTCTATCTGACTCAGATAATTTTATTTAGTCAGGTTTTGCATCGATATCATGGAAACCCTACATTTATGATATGGCCAAACCATATATTTAATAGCCATATCATTAAACGTTGACGTTCGAACGATATGGCCAATATTAGCTAACCATTTCATGAAATACGGCCATTTCATGAAATACGGCCATTTCATGAAATGGCCAGACACTTCATGAAATGGCCAATTCAATGATCCAGCCACGACATATACATGCAGCCGTTTGATTTCTCGAGAACTAGTCCACGTAAAAACAGAAACTCACACTTTTAAATTAAAACTGACCTATAACAATAAATGTAACGTTAAACCGGGTTAGATGCCATAGAAGGATTGCCCTTTTCCCTAACTATAGATTTTAGCATAATATGATCTAAGCTTCATACTTTACCTATTAGCAGGTATTACATAAATTTGATTTTCTAAAGTAAGATTTTGAATAAAAGAGGCACCCATCCTTCTGGGGCATTTTACCCTATATCTGAATGCAGTGTCAGTAATAAAGCAAAAATAAAATCACAAGAGAAAGCTTTGCCGTCGAAACTCGGGTATTTAAGTATTTTCCTTTGTCCGATGTAAGCTCGTTATCGTTACAGTTGTCCCACAGTGTAACAAATAGACAGCTTGATATGAATATAATGTAGGTACAAACTCCAGGCTTGCTCAATGTAGTGTACCATCAGTAGGTTTACCATTGGTAGGCGTCCCCTGCAGGATGACGTCTAGATTGGTATCAACCCAGTGTCAGATATTCTGCCGGAAAGCAGTTATGTGTAAACATTACTGTGTTCCGGTTTGAAGGGCAGTGTTGCTAGTGAAATTACTGGGCTTTCAAGACTGACCATCAAAATATTTCAATTTGGACGAGCGCTTTAGCAGTGTTGCACCGGCTTATGTATATATTCTAGTGATGAGCAGGCGTGATCTCTTACCATCAGGAGAGCGTTAAGTTCGTATCGTCCAATGTTAACATAAAAAAAGTTAAAAACTTTACGGCTAAGAAACCCGTCAAGGTATAAACGTTCGTAAAATTGTGAACGCAACTACCACGCTCTATTGAATTGACCAATCAGGACACAATTACAGTTGCCTTCTAATTAGTAGATTAGCTAGGCTTTCTACCCCCTAGTTTGTCTAAGAGCGAGCAAAGTAAGAGTGAATTGCGACCCAGTAACAATCATTTAGGTTGCTCATAATCATAACTTTACGGGCTTCAGAAAAACTGTATACTTTAAACTATGGTAATATTGGTTGGTCCTTTTTATAGCAGATTTTCGTCCAGTTTACAATTTCACGAACGTTGGGTTTGTAGCAGAGCAGTAAAGTTATAAACTTATGATTCTTTAAAATATCCGTTATTTCGATTTATTGTTATGAAGTTTAATATTTGTTCTTCCTTTTTGTTATTCAAGACCACAATTGTATATTACAGGTACATATTATATGATATTAAAGTATTTATAACTTATAAATAAGTTAGGCATTCGGCGGAAGGAGTGATTGTGGTGTTCTCATATTAACTAGGGATGTACCGTCAGCCAGGGGCGGCTTAACTTATTGTGCAAGGTGTGCGTTGCACACCGGGGGGCGCCCGGTCCTATGGGGCGCCGAGCGACACTCGCCGCGGGCGCCCGGCCAGCCGCGGCACCTTCAATGCAACCCACAAAAAATGATTCTCCTTTGTTTTCAAAACTTAACTAATGGCGTAAAAAATGTGGCTAGCTTCACTCGCTGCGATTAAGTTTGAGTTTTTGGGTAATTTTAAAGTGCTTATTATAATAAGGAAATCGCTTTAAAATGACCCAAAACTTAAAGGTCTGAAAAATATGCGGCTAGCTTCAATCAGGATCAAATAGATGAGTATCTATTATATTGTAAGTTTAGCCCAGAGTAGTGATTGCAGAAAAATCTGTGATTTTCATGTTTCTTTAGTCACAAAGCTTACACTCAGAAAAAAAAAATATTTGCCGCCTCAATCCAGCACCCCTTTACCCAGCCCCTTTACCAAAAGGGCGCTAGGGTATCGATTGCACATGGGGGCGCTATATGGGCTAGAGCCGCCCCTGCCGTCAGCGCTGGCGGATGTTGGTGGAGGGCCGCGTCCGTAGCGGCGGACAGTGGCTAAGTGGTCTGTCGAGCCTCGCTTACGCGTGATGGATTGCGCAACTGTTTCTATAACGCTGTCCCATTCGGTCTTAGCCTTAATGATGTACTTACATTACACCCAAAAACTCCTATAACTTAAGAATGGTTTTATATAAAGACTGGGATTTTCTCTGCTAGTAATAATTGAGACTTGCTTAAGTTTTTGAGTCTTTGTTGCCTTCCTTTACAAACAACCAAGCGTGTTGATTAAATATATAAAATAGTTTGATGCGTTCAATTTACATGACTATATATTTTAATTAAATAAAATCAATTGCCTCCTACACTCTCTGTAATTACGTTTCATTGTTTTAATTATTAATGCCAACATACCAACCTCAACCTGTTAAAATGATGCAGCACAAACAAAAGTTGAGCCAAAACATTATACACATACAAAACCGACCTAGGCTAGATAAATATTAGAATACGATTTATACCTAACTAGAGAATGTAGAGACATACCTATCTAATTCATGAATTCATTAATTCATGAATAAGATAAGATGAAAATAAGATGTATTATTAGGTATCTACCCAATATAATTTAGACTAGCAAAATAATAAAAGTAATCCAAAAAATGTCAGAATCGAAGCGTAAAAATGTCCACAGATTGATTGGACTGCCGCTTCGCTGCCACCAGCCACGCCGCGCCGCCCGTCGATATGAGCCGCGAGCGACCCGCGTTCCCTGAAAATATCGCAGAACACTTTCTTTGGAAATGTTTTTTACTCGTAACTTTGTAAGATTTTCCTTCAACTTCAAAGACCCTTTGCTCCAAATTACAATTACAAATTACGGCTCTTGAAAATGTTAAAAAGCGTTCGAAAATTAACAACGTAGTTCAATTTGGAACTTTGTTTCTACATAGGCCTAATTCGGAACTTATATTTTCGTATTTTGTTAGAATTTTTATTTTCCGTTGTTTAATAATTTCAGGTACCGTACCTAGACATTAAGTGCTGTGGTTGTCTATTGAAGGAAATCTACGAGAAACTAAGTGTTTACCTTGAATAATGTTAAAGGTCAATGTTTGTAACTGATGTATATATCAGTGTAGATATAATTTCAAGGAAGCATTTACAGAAAAATACCAACCTAATAAAGCGTGTTGCTTCACGTCCTAAAAGGTTCTCCCGCGGGAAATTACGTTTCATTACCAGTATTTTTGATAATTATTTTAGATAGTAGCTACAAATACCAGCATTATAATTGTGAACAAGTCGACTTGGAAAATCTAGGCACAAAGAAATGTTTGCTCCTATGATTAGGAGATCAGATTTTAAATTATTCTTGTATCATCGAGGTGCTAAGAATGCCTTTGTCCTACCATAAGCTATATGTACTCAACCAAATTTTCAGCCTAATTGGTGTATTAATTTCGACATGATTCATCCATCCATTCATTTATCTGCATAATGCCATTAATAAATTGTTTCGAAATTTAGCCTCGGGCTAAAACGTAATAGAAGTTGGATAAAACAGCCACCTTTTTGGCGCGTTTTCAATGTACACCGCATTATGATATTTCTACCAATTAAATTCAGATTTTCGTCAGTAGGCATAGGACATGAGTCGTTAAGACCAAAGTATGGATCCCGTAAGACCGCCGCCGCCGGGAAGTGTTGCCTACGTGATTTGGATACGACTGACATCCTATCCAACATTTTTTTTTATTTAAGCATGGGACGAGACTAGCTCAGCGCTCTCCTGATCGTCAGAGATCACACCTACTCATGATCAGAACAGTGCTACACAGTAAACAGTGGTAAAGTAGAGATCTTTCAGTTTGAAAATGCACGCCTCTCCACGCACGCGATCAGTCATGGCGGCGATTTTGAGACGTGCATTTTTAGGCTGAGAGGTCTCTACCTACTTTTGTGTACCACAAATAACTGAAGGCATAATTTAATACGTAAAATTACTAAGAAACACTTTCAATTAAACGTTAATCTGTAGAAGTATTTGAATATTAATTTATGATTTTATAAAAGCGTAAATTGTGCCACCCCAGCTCGGAGGTTGTTCAATAACAAATTCACGTCAGTAAAATTGCCTCTCGTTCATTAATCAACTGACGATGTGATACTTTCTGGCGTGGGTGGGGGGGCACATAAGCTTTTGAAGTTGATTCATACAACAATAAATTTAGGTAGTTATGTAGCCAAAATGTTCTATTTTGTACCCTCAAACAGTTTTTGATGTGTAGTGTAACATCTACCTAGAACTAGACTTGTAAGAACGCATAAATCACTCACGCAGGTGTCACTTTAAAAATGAACCGGTAGGTATAACAAATTGCCGTTTGAAATAACAAACCTTCCGTTATCAGTGTTTAGGTCAAAAGATAAACTCTTTTTTCAATCTCATTCATTTTACCAAATAAATGAATTTATGTGTTGTACATTTGTTGATTATTATAACCCATGTTATACCCATAACCCATGTTATAGACCATAGTTTGAGTTTTTCCTTGTTACCTTACCCACTGCTTAGAATAAGATGTCTAGCTTAAGAACATAGACAGAAAATATTTTGTAAGCTTATGTACTTATTTCAAACTGTATAAAAATTTTTTGACTTACCAGAGCTATGCAATGTAACATTTTGGCCAATAAATGATTGAATTGAATTGACATCTTTCCTCTCGCTTTCTGTCAATTTGTGAGTAATTTGAATGTAATTGGAAAAATGGGACGGAAGTGTGTAACAGGAAATTGGCTATCAGATAGTTCAAATTTCAGAAAAAATAAGTAAATTGAGTCCTATCTTTAAACGAGATGTCATAATATGTTACTCATCATAATTATAATCTTTATTACTTACTTACCTTTTTACTACTAATGTTTTAACGACTTAAAATTGAATAAAAAGCCATTTTTACGTGATATTTTGTGGTGCATTTTATTATATATACTATATATACTGGTGCCCGCGACTTCGTCTGCGCAGGTATCTTTATAAATTGTAGCCTATGTGTTATTCTTTCATATTTCATTAAAATCCATTCAGTAGTTTTTACGTGAAAGAGTAACAAACATCCATCCATCAATCCATACTTACAAACTTTCGCGTTTATAATATTAGTAGGAAGTAGGATAAATAAAATACGAAAGCGTGGGTGGCCCCGCCAGAAAGTATCACAAAACTGATGAGCGTTCCCAGTGATTTTGAGTAGGCATAAAATTAATTTTCTCTACAAGTACATTTAATTTTAATGAAGTTTCAAGGAAAATCTTTAATATACATATAAGAAAGTTGCAGTATTTCTCCTACAACGGAAAAATCATTATTATATTGAACTAGCTGACGTTCGTAACTTCGCCTGCGTTGCGAATTAACAATAGTCCTTTCTTCGTACGCATTTCCACTTTTTGACTTGAATGGTTAGATAGGAAGTGGATCTTTCTTCACACCCAATTAGCTCTTATCTATCAATTTTTTTGTTGTTTAAAAGGTTTTAGATATGTATACAAAAAGGGCGCGAAGGTTGTGTATCTTTATGTAAGTATTTATTTATATCTGTTGTGACCAATTATGATTCTACCTAAAGTAAACAATAAAGTAGGTGAACGAATAAAACAAATAGTTTTTGAGAATTTATTAGATTGCTGTAGGTACTCTAATAGGGTCTTTATACATTAAGCACTTAGTAATTAGTTTTCAACTGTATCTAGGCAAGTATAAGGTGCAATAAACAAATTTGAATTTTAATTTGAACGCCTCAAGAATATAATATTTTTTCAAGACTTTGATCACTATAATTTAATAATAATGATATGAATGAACATCCGATGGCGTAAGAAGCACTTACACACGTAATCGTTAAAGTCCCTTTATAGCCGTTTTGAGCGGTGGTGAGCTAGAGCCAGGATTACGAATGATGGATGCACTGTGGATTACCAGCGTCCAGCGACGGGCTATACAGCATTTATATGTAAACAAGCTCTTTCATAAACAATACAATCATTAGCCTCGCTGTATTTCAATTTATTTTACAGCTTTATTACGGAGCGATAATTTAATTTTTCGAGGTTTTAATTTGTTTGCAGTATTTTATTACAATAATTGGATATTTTTTTTAAATGCTTTTAGGTTTCAAAGTGTTTCTGTTTTGTTTTCTATAGCTTTTATTTTACAAATTAATAATCAAATGTTCTCCCAAAATTATTATTTACAAATAAAATATGGTTTGGATTCAAATGCTCTACTTATCATAAAATGAAAATCTGTAATTCTTAATTATACACACAGACACGTTATAGTAAAAAAACATTAATGAAAAGATATGGACAAAGGCAAGCTTAACCCAAATATGAGTTTTCTTCCAGCAATCCTTTTAGGATAGAGAGAGGCTATGGAAAGTATGGGGGTAATAATACTGGAAAATCGTTAAAATGTCTCTTATAATCCTATGGCTACTCATGAAAACTCTAAAAAGATGTTTTGGCAGAGTGCCCAAAAGATGTGTTAGCTCGACTGCGAGAGATATAGCTCCACTTGTTCCTATCCCGCGCAAGCTTTTGCCTGTGTGCTCTGCTTGAAGGTCGAAAGCCATAATAATTTTACTTTACTATTGCGGAACAATTTATTGCAAGTAAAATTTCAAGTCAATACATACAAAAATTATAACATTGTTGGTATACGTACTCGGTAATAAAATACTACGGACAAGTACATTCAATGACAATCGGTATTTTTTTAAATGACAATATACGATTTAACAAATGTTAACTCGTATTTTTATACTTAATAAAAACGTTTTTGGTAACCTATTATTACCAATAAGCATTTGTATACCCAACTGATAATAATATGATAGCCATTAAACATGATATTGGGTCATTAGTGTAATATTCCTAAAGGAAAGACATTATTATAACGTGCTTAATCATTACATTTTATCAAGTCGGGTATCAAAGGTATAAATTGATCGAGCCACATTTACGAAATATTATTACAGATGAATTAATCAACCAATTCTGAAAAAGTACGCTTCATGAGTCCGTTTCTGTAAGCTTGTACTTATTTACCTTCAATGGAGTTTCTTTATAGAATTGCTATTTGAAAATTTGCCTTGTAAAAAAAATACAGAATAACCTACCGGCAGGACCGAAGACGATGTTCAAATCCGGCTAATGGTCTCTTTTAGATTTGGTTGATCCTTTTTTTATTGTGGCGTTGACTTTAAATATTTTAACTTTGAAAGAGCTCTACCCAAGAACAAGTCTTCGATGAAAGGGCTATGTTAGTAAAATCGATACACGTAAGGCGACCGCATGGGCAATTGGGACAGATGGACAACATTCCCCGCATTTGCATTGACTCGCGTAGTTACACCGATTGTCCGGCACAAGCTCCACACGAGAATAATGGTTCGAGCTTAGCTAAACCCGGAGACATGATGTTACTAATGGCTCAGGATAACCGAGGGAGCGATCATAATTTTCAAGAACAATACGTGGCCGTGAACGAGGTAGGCATTTCGAGTTTCTGAGGAACAATGAGTTAATGATTCGTGAGCTCGTAAAGCCTGCACTTGTACAGTAGAGTTGTCAAAGTTTGTCAGACGTGGATACCCGAGGGTTTGATGAAGGCCGAGAGCGCCGGCTCGAGCCGCCCCTCGCCGCGGCACCTAAACAATGATTACTTATCAGATTTCGTGTTTACGAGTATGGTTTGTCTTCAAAATTATTCGAACACAATACAATAGTAGGTTGATAGCGCAGACCGAAACTTACATAAATCGAGCGATCGTGAGCCACGGAATGTTCTGAAAGGGCATATTTTTCGGTTTTAAAGAAAAGCTTTTGTGAAAAGGAAGCTGGTGGCAGCTGGACAAATAGATTACTAAAAGAACTGAGCTCAGCCTCTCCCGCCTCATCGTCGCGACGCCCCGGCGGCACCGCGCTTTGACAAACGAGCTCGGCTCGGTCAACACGAAATATGTTTTTTTTGTCCAAAATATTTATCTCGAAGGCGTTCTTAGCACTATACTTTTATACATTGTGCATATGTGCATCTTAAAAAAAACCATTGACGATTTTCTGGCGACTAAACCCCCAATCAAACGTAGAGCCAAAGAATATAATTATTAAATGCTACGAGCGTCTACGGCGCTCGGCGTGTAGCACAGATGTAGCATATCCGGAAAACACTGATGAATCTGTTCAATCGGTCAGTTTATATTTAGGTATAAATAAAATAAATGCTCTTACTTTCCAAGTTATTTTCCTACAGGCCTCCTTTTTTGTAAATAAAGTTGCCAAAAATAACGCCGATATTGACGGTTTCACGATTACTTTTATTCAGAAACATAAAAGACGTTTTGAGGATGAAGAAGGTCGCTGGGCGTTTTGCCCGTCTCGTGGCACGCGCGTCAGCTGGTGGCGATCGCTAAGCTTTCATATTCCTCATATATAAGCTACCTTCCCCGGCCCTTATAAAAATGTCAAGGTTGAAGGATATTCATGTTCCAATCGGTACCTAAGTAGGTATACGAGTAGATTGATTTTACCATTAAAAATTTACTTGCTGGAGAGCTTAACCATTCATTACATTGTGAAATTTATATCGTTGAAATATTTCTTTGTGCTCAATATAAATGAGTGTGTATATTAGGTTCCTTATGATAAATTATATCCTTATTTTAATGTGTTTAAAAACTCTGCATTATCTACTTTTTCGTTGAACTATCGGTTTCCTCTGAAAAGTCACTTTGTCAAGTCAATTTGTAAATTACTTCTTTTTAACCTCATAATTAAAAATAGATAGTAAATTTGCTTGAATATTTTAATGAAGATAAAAATATTTTACCTAATTTGTTACGCTAAGCTGCATGAGTTAGACTAATTAAAACATAAAACAGTTTTAAAATTCGGAACGTGTTTCGGTTTTCCATGCAGCATATTTAGGTGAGTTGTGTCTCGCCGGAAGTTGGGACCAAAGTTCCAACATAAAGCATCGAGGTGTCGAATTTTAATTTGTGCTTTATAAAATTTTTATTCAGGACGTAAGCGAAAGTTGGAATAAATAGATGGAGGAACCTTCTACTAGACACATTGCAATCAACAAATTTCTTTGCATTATATGTATATGTTTTAGTCATTATTTTGGAAGCTCAAAGCTGAAGCGAAGCTCTATCGCATTGATCTGGTGGACAACCACCCTTACATTAGTGATTTCACATGAGCGGGCTTACGAAGGAGTCTCAGAAGAATATTATACATTTCTGCGACAGACACAATATGTATGTAATAGAAGGCTCATGTTCTGTATTATGTATTTAAAACGGTATATCTGTTCACATTTTAATAATGTTAAACATATTTAATTATTTTTTACTGCAATCTTTCATTATCTACAACGAATATGTTTTGTAAGTATGTTCTTTTCAAAATCAATTAATTAAAAGCAAAATAACTTTGCTCAAACAAATTAAAATCACTTGAGAATATTTAATTTAATTAGTAAGCTCAAAGTCATGAGTTCAGAAAGCACATGTGCTAAGAGTTACAAGTATAATAATGCTTAAAATTTATTAGGTGAATAATAAACAAGCAAAATTCATGACCAATAGTGTAATATAATTAATTATTCTTCACTCGTGGAGTAATTACAGTTCGCCGAAATGCGGTTTCAAGCTGGGGCGTGCTTTAATCGATTGAAAGTTCGAGGATTCCTCTGTTTTATGTCTTACTAGCTCCTGTCTATGACTTTGCCCGCGTAGTCGCGGCATAAAAAAAACGTGCTTTTCCAGGTCTGAAATCTACCTTAAATTCAGATTAATCGAATCAGTAGTTTAGGCGTGAACACAAAACTTTTTGATTTATAATATCAGTAGGATTACTTTCTAAGCAAAAGTGTGATTATTTTTAGAACAAGTTTTAATAAAATATTGTTTACAACTCAGAGCAATAATGTATCACATCACGTGAACTTGGTCACGTAGATGCTCGTAGCACCTGCTACGAAAACTTGTAAAGCCATTAATTATTATTTTATGACCAAAGAAGAAATCACTCGTTCCATAGCCAAACGGTGCCTTGGACTTTCAATTGCAAAGTCCTGTAAAGCTCGCACGTTCTGAGACATTTTATCTCTAGAACCCAGTAAATTTATTAGCTTCCACTTTCATTCTTACCGCTACCTAGACGTAATCCTAAATGAAATACCTGCCAGCCCAAAATAATACTTGTAATAATTAGCACAAGGTCATGTTTTAAACTATCGGTCATTAAAATTTAACGAGCTATTGTTAGAATGATCACCACCGATATAAAACAAACGTTGCGGTGCGTGCCCGCTACAATAAAAACATGGCTGTAAAGTTGGACAAGCTATCCGTAGAGGTACGTAGAAACTAACGATAGGTACGTGAATCTCTCCTAGCGGGCAGCAGGGTCAGGTATTGTGAAAAAACCGGCTATATCACAACAAACCTCTGGGCGCTCGGCTCGTTCCCGTTGTTACTCGCACGTGACCCGAATAGGGTACGCCCAAATGTTCAGGGATACTTCAGAAATGTTTCCGTTACGATACGCGATCTTTTCCTCCGCAAAAGCATAGTCTACACGTAAATAGCTATACGATCGCGTTAACTTCACCCGCCGTTTAACTGTATTTATAGAGCCTGACAATCTTGGATAACTATATCCACTCGTTTTTATGGTGTGGTTTCATTAAGCTGCGAGTCGAGGAAACATTATTAAAGGAAAAGTTACTTGCAATAATCAATATGTATAAAAGGCTTAGTCCTGACTGCCTGACAGACAGCCTGCAGTGTAAACTCGTGGATGTCGAGCCTTTAAACTTGTAGAATGCGTTCGTCATGAGCTGAAAGTGCGTACGAGGAATTTTGGAAATTCGCATCGCATATAAGAATATTCGTATTATTACTCCGTAGTATTTTTAACACGACGATTATACTACATGAGAATCACGGATTATTAGAAATGTTCGTGTAAGTCGGTTATTTGATTACATACTCAAAAAGGAAATATGGTGGAGTGCTTCCTAATAAAGTAGTAAAATATGGATACATCATACTTTAACGCACTTGAAACATGAATGTGGGGTATTTCACAATACCTAATTAAGTAGTTTAGACGGCATGGGTAATATGGGTATAGTGTATTTATATCGTATAAATAATGTTGTTAACTTAGTGAAGTGGAATATATTATGAATAATTTTCCAGTGATCGCGGTTGAATTGGATATTCGTTATTATTATGAGTGGTACGTAACTCTCTGTCTTCTGTTCCTACGTACCTACCTAACTATTAGAATTACTTTCGTATTTTAATTTAGAATAACGATGCTAATTGTATTCCTAACAATTAACACCTTTAATTAAAATTTAACAATAGCGCCTGAAAGTGAAATCTAGTTAGTTCTTATAAAGCACCGAGATTAAATTACAGCGGTGATTCACCTTTGACCAATTAGCTGTCTCCACAAAACGCTTATTTATATTTTTATAAGACACGTTGCTATAAAATAAATTTAAAAATACCACGAATATACATGAAGTCGTCGTTTTAAAGCGAAAACTTTATTATTTTTTATAACAACAGATATTGGTGTGGTGGAGCAAAGCTATTGCCTGTAGCTGTCACCGCCAGTAGCTTCAACTAGCTTATACACTTGTGTCGTCTCGCCACATTGTACTCCACGGACTGGCTGAAATGTGTTGGTTCTGCAATGATATTATTTTATTCCCAGCATCTAGATACGTGAAGACACAATTTGTATTTCGTTTTGTGTTTTCTTTATTGGATACTTTCTGAAATCGAAAAAGTGCATCTACCTTGATGATGGCAATGAATTTAAAGTCAAATAGGCAAATTGAGTCGTAATAAAAAGCTACAGTCAACGCATTTGGTTAAAAGCTGTCCATAGTGAATCAAGTCAATGTAACTAACTGCTGCAAATAGGCTTGATTTTTTGTTCAAAGTGACAGAACGACACGCAGGTTCAGGAATTTAAAGAGTTATTTTCACAAATTGTCCAAACTAGTGATAGGCCACCGCGCGACGTGTCCAGTGAATCAACGAGTAGCACTCTGCTCGGTTGGGTAAAAACGGAAAACCATTTTACGGTCCATTGTGAAAGAGGATTGGCAATTTCGTTCCGAGCTTACTCGACCATCGGCCGGGCAAGTTTTACAGCGTCTCCGATGTAACGCGAATGCTGCCATGGAACCTCTAATACACAGTGCACACACTCATTTGTCGACTCATCATCATCTCCGTTTTATTGTCGCAAAGATTTTATGTCGCGAATCCACGCACGGACTTTTATGATAGGTATAACAAAATACTTTAGCCGAGAAAAATCCTCAACTATCATATGAATCTTTTTCAAAATCTAAAATATCAAAACCTGCCGAAATTGTGCGATTCGCGAGAAGATAAATAGGCGTAAAGTAAAGAGGAAGTACGAAATAACGATACATTCTTTTGTTTTAGTCTAGTTACTTTTTTGTTGATTCGTCTCAAATGGAATTTACAACCGTTAATCATAGAGGAAACTACATAGTTTTTCCGGTATACTATGTATTGACGAAGGTATGGTTTCCTATAAGTAGTTTTTTTTTGTTTGGAAAACACGCTTTTTTATTTTATATAGCTTTCTGTAATGTTTCTACAACTCCTTACAGTATTGTATCAGCTTTTTAAGATGTTAATATATTTAGTTAACTGAAATGATTCCATAAAGCACACAAAGACTCAATAAAACAAATGGCTTCATTCTGTGGGCTTCATGGGTAAGATATTGTTGCAGAAAGCTCGTGAATGACATAAAAACATAAAGCTGTTCAATTGAAATAGCTTTAACAATAACAATACTGTCTAGACATACTCGTATAGGTAGATAGATACCTTTTATCTATGTATACGTCAGAACCGAGGTTACCTTATAACCGACTCTTCATCTACATTGGTTAGGTTTTATTAGAACAAATTCTAGTCTCTAGTCTATTTTACAAACAGACTAATCCTAGAGTGGGAAAAGTTTACTTATCTTCAAAATATGTTGTAGAATGACAAAATAAATGGTTTATTATGTTTGTTTTATCTAATATTTTTTGGGTTTCAAGATAGATATTCAAGGATCTACAAGGTACTTTCGGGCCCCTTAAAACACCGAATTCATCTTATAAAGATTGTGATTGCCTATTGATTGACTTTATTTTCTGCATAACTAAACTAGACTAACCTAAATATAACCTTAAACAAATCCCCTATTCAATTCTAAATATCAATTACCTACCCAATCCGAGTGTATTATAATGCGAGCATGTTGGCGTCGAACCGCGAACAGTTCTCGTCTGGATAAACGGGGAGGCCTATTTGAAATTCCAATTAGAAAGTTTTCTCATTTACTTGATTCAGGGCGTAGAGAGGCGGAAGGGCTACAATCCGCGCTGATTAGTCCTGGTCTCCTTGCACCAGATTTAAAGGGTATGGCTCACCGCATAAACTAATCCCTCATTGGGGACCTCGCCGTTTGAATTATTTTTAGGTCGACTTTAACGATGGGTCTTTACGTCGTCGACGAGGAGCTTCGATTTTTAATTTGATTGCCTAATTGGCTTTTGGAAATTGAAAGGTATTTTGGTAGAGTTTCAGCACGGTTTTACATAACGAGTACCTACCTACCTATAGCCACATAACCTATAAGTAAATGTGGGTTTTACTAAATACTTGTTATGGCTATCGACAGGCCTACTATTCTACCCTACATAGGTACACAAAGTAAGTATTATGTGCCTTGTTAAACGCGTCAACACCCAAAAGTTTTTCTTCAACTTTTCTTTTCAATATGCGACACAAAACTTTGTGATGAAACTTTGATGTTGCTATTCAGAAATATCTAAGGATAAGTTCTAATATCGATTCACCGCAAGGCCAATTTATTCAAAAAGTATCCAGCTTGAACCGCCCAGACACGGAAGCAACCCAGTTGAAAATTGAATTTATCAAACTTTTCCGGGACAAACAGATACTTTATAGACTGTGAAATGCAATTTACTTTCAATTGCTATCAATGGACCGAACTAAAACTTTTATCCCGAAATGCGTATTTAAACCGATCGTCCTCGGTCGCGCCGCCGTGTTTCGTCTGATAAGTACGGTTTCAGAGAGAAGGTACTAAGTGCTAAGTATTTTGTTTAAAAAACACATCAATATGTTAATTTTGAATTATGAATTAACATTTTCATATGTTTTAATACTCATCATCATCTATTGGTAGCTCGTTCTGTTTTTGTCTGTTTTTAGACCGCCCAATGGCGTCCAATTTAGCGACTAACTTCAATGTTTAAAGTTTCTTAAACTTAAACCTTTGGTTTTTCATCTTGACTCACCACTTTGTATTGTTATAGCCCAGACGGACTATTCTGTGCCATGCGAAGAACATGGATTCTAAAGAGTCACATTTGTTTCTCTACTGAAAGCTTTGAAAACATGTGTAGCCACTTATGTACCCCTAGTATTGAGTAGAGTTCTTTTATCGTTCCTTACGGAAACACGTATCTGGTAAGTAAATAGCAATATAACACTTTTCAATACATTTTTCTCTGGGGATAGAAACCATAAATCAATTGCCTGTCAGAATAAGTGTCGGGTAGAATTCGTAGCGATGTTCGACGATTTCTCATAACACTTCGACAAGTCTTTTGTACTTTAGACTGAACTCTTGAGTATTCTAAATATGTTGTATGAACGCTTGTAGTTTGTAAGTAGACGTAAGAATAAGTAGATATATCAGTAGGTACCTAAGTATAATCACCATCATACTCGACGAAGACGAGTCACAAACATTTTTAAAGGGGTTTTATTTTATTTATATTAGAAAATATTTTTCTCATATTGAGTGAATAATTACTTGTCTATTATTAAAGAATTATGTAGGTACAAGAATCTGCAATTGTCACCGTCAATTGAATACCTATACCTACTTAAGCAAATCAAATGATTTTTATAAAATAAGTAAGTACATATACTACAAAAGCATAGAATGGTAAATGCACCAGCGAACAGTAAATGAAGCATTGTATAATTGAATGAAAGTTCTCGCTTGCTTAGCAAAAGTTTCATACAGGGTGCAGTTTATATTGTTCAATTAAAACAATATATTTAGATCTTTATATTTAAATTTCGTTCTATGTAGCATTATCTTTTGATTTTATTTGACGTTGTTTACTATGAAATTGAATGCAACATACCTATGCTACATTGTAGGTATCAATCTCAAATCAAGTGAGTATATGTTTCTGGTATAGGTAATATAACTGTATAATAAAATAACATTATGTTCTGCGGTTCAACTTTTAAAACAACAGTTATTTATCAAAGCATTATATAATTTAATTTTCCGAGCCTCATCATCCTGTAGGTACTAGAGAGGAGAAAAATGCTTTTAACTTTCGCAATCCATTATAAACACAATGGAGGCTTCAAACTTTTATATTATTTTCATTGAAATAGGAAATACATATTTAGCTTTGAATTTAATTTAATTTTGAATATATATTTTGTTTCTATGATTTAGTTAGTTGTGTAATAAAACTTATATGATTTTGAATTCATGATTTTGAATTCGTGATTTAGTGAATTTTAAAAGAATACTTACATAATATTAACGAGCAGTAGTAATATTAGTTTTACAAAGTTCAAACGTCTTATTTAATCATTTAAAAGTAATCATGAGTTTGTTTTTATGGGTCTTGAGAGAATCAAGACAATGCATTTCATGCTGAGAAAGGAGGAAAAGACGTAATAACAAAAGGAAGTAGACAGCAGGACTGAATACTGAAAAGAATTATAAAAAATCTGATGGTGTCTAAATTAACTTTTGAGTAGGTACCTCATTTATTCGTACAAGTGTTTTATCAGTGAAATAAGGCGTCTTAATATTCTTTGATATCATTTCATTTCGAAGTTTTTCGTTTAACTGTGGTACAATTCAATTAGAAATATTTCAAGTATTCTAATTCCAACGCTAGGTTATCATAATACCTATATTATTTCTTCGATTTGGGGCTAACCAAATTCGAGGCTACAGTATGAATTATATACCTACTGTCTTCATTGTCTAAATAAATATTCGATGTAAATACCTTAATGTTTTTAATCAATATATTTATATTTAAATTGATGTATATGAAAAGCTTGGTCCTCATCGACTGACTTGAAATTTGGAGGGTACCTACTTATTTTCGTTATGAAGGTTAAAGGAATTCTGTTAATTCGCAATGTAAACGAAGTTACGGGCGTCAGCTAGTGTAAAATATACAAGTGATTAAATTTGGATTCGGAATTTATGGAAAATCAAATCACCCTTTTTCCGCAACATCCTTTGTAAGTAAAAAACCTACCTACGGTCGTTGATCGCGTAGTCCTGAAGTCTCAGCAACACGAAGGCAGAAGGTAAGGTAGCCCTATAAAATCAAACGCGGCTATGTCGTATACGAACAAAGACGCCACACTCAAGAATCTGTCGTACAAAAGGAAGCGCGAAGATAAGGAACTAGTAATAAAAGGTTTCATTATAATCAAGGGTCTGAGTAAGGGGCAGGTACGGATAGTACGGACGTAGCATCCTAATGTCGGGGTAGTGAAAGTAGAGTAGTCAGTAGAGCAATATAGTTTGTTTCGATATCTTGAAAATTTTGCAGATGAATTTGGAGAAAACGTTATTTAACTAACTGATTTAGTTAGACTAACCAATTGTTTTACTAGTTGTTGTACTAATAGGCTAACTGCAGTCAGCCTATTGGTTATGTACTAAACATAATATGTGTACATTAAAAAACACATGATTAACGGTGAAGAAAAACATCATAAGGAAACCGACATGTCATAGCCTAAAAGTTCGAAAACATGTGCACGAAAAGAGCCTTTTCGAAGCGCACTTGAAGTCCTATAAAAATATAATAAATCAGTCATGTTCTGGAGTTAGTTACTATGCGCCCCTGGGAATAGGTAACTATTTGGGAGAAGCAAGCTAATCACGGCGGCACTTAAAGCCTTTCCACGCCCTAACTGATGCAAACGAGAAAACTTCGGGGTCACATACTGGCGAGGCGAGGCCCTTTACTTTGATCGACACTTTAAAGTCAAAAGTCAATCTACTACACCATATGCGATCTATATGTACCTCTACCTATAGATATGAGTCGTATGTGATTTGGTTCGGTAGGTATACCTACTAGGTATATCTACGTTCCATATTTGTTTACAGTAAGCTTCACATAAGTTTAAGTCTTCTTAAAGCTCTTCTAGAGTTCTTGACTATTCGCATAATAAAGCACCGATGTTTTGTTATGTCCTATCGATCTTAATAAAATACCCATCGTAATACTTGACAATCCCACAATTTAATCATTAATGGAAACTGTTGGCTCTTGAGAAGGGTGACTTCTCTTGACAAATTTCAGAGCTCCGAAGAACCCAAGCGGTAATTTAGCTTCCTTAGCAAAGTTTATTGCACTTTTTGTCAACTTGTTTTCTAATTAATTTTCAGCAACAAGTGCTAGTTAGAATGTCATCAAAAGAGGCTTCAAACAAACGAAATGAAAAATAAGAATATGTAATACATAATCATATAATGAATGAACATTGCACACTGCGTGCAATAACGACGTACAAACTGAGGTGCTCTATCCCAAAAGGAAATGTAGGTATATCTTAGTCACTACCTTTGTAAACTTACTATATCTTTTGCGCCTCGTCTCATTTTTATCATTACACTTTTACCACTTTTAATTTTGGACGGTCATAGAGAAAAATGAGGTTTGGCTTGTAATAAAAAAAAAACACTTAGCTTGCCACACAATACACTGTATAAACGCTAAAATCCCTGGACCATTAACTCCCGTCCTATATCCGAGCGGCTTTAGCAAAATCATCGATTTAAGTGATACTCGTATCAAAGGAGCGGATTGCGATGTCGACGGCTCGATCAAATATTTGCTGAACAACAAAGAACTTGCTGCGGGTATCGGTTGAGCCATTAATCACTCTATTATTGTGCTTTGCGGCATAAAGCGCAATATTGCCCTTCAGCCGCCTCAACTCGTAAACACAGTCCGTACACAGTTCCGCTGATGACCTATTTAAGAAGAGTTAAATGAAAATCGATATCTCTTTCCTTCTTTGTCGTATAGGCCAGTGGCTGGATTTGCTGTTGAAGCTTTCAATACGTGATTTTGATTGATTCAACTGTAGCAAATTAAGAGTACTTATGTGATCATCAGCTTACATTATGTCGTCCATTTCTGAACGTAGATCTCTCCCAATACTCGATACTATATTCACTAAAGCTAATAAAGAAGCTATATATATAATATTTAAATTATTAAGTGCTGCATGATATGATAGCAACAACGGCCCGATAGACCACGTCGGCCACCACCGATTGATAATAGCAAGTTCTTTAGCGCGTTGCTTCTTGTAAAGAGCAAGGCGATGAACGCGATGGCGACTCTATTCATTCAAGAATTCAGGATGACGCAATTTACTGATATTATTGGTCTATAGCGAGATGATGAACTCTTCGCTAAAGGGCGTTTCCTTTGTGAAGAGTATGTGGGTTTGAATAAATGGCACAAATTATTTAGGAAAAATGGGTGCCCATGAATCAATGAAGTTCAAAGAAAAACATAAAAAGTGCATAATAAAAATTAAATAACCACCTTGTTATAGTCATGACAGGTTTAGCAGAACTGTTTTGCGCGCTATCATGAACCACATGAATATTCATACGTCTCGAATTAATGAGCCTTGAAAATTACGGAAAACTTCCTAAAAATGCTACAATTGAAAATTGTTGAATCGAATTGTTATTCGCGACTTAGTTTTTGTCATTCTGCTTAATTTTTGCCGTGTTACGCTTTAGCCATAATGAATAATGAAAGTATGGCTTGCTCTCCTATACCGGAGTCTCTTGAAAAGGTCTTTATCGGCCCATAAAACTTCTTTTATGTCACGCGAAGTTTCTGTAGCGAACGGCAAGTTGTTTGATGCTCACCCTCGAAAATAATTTTCCAAGCCCTCTTTCAACGTCACCGATCGGCTCACAAGTTACTGCCGATAAAATAAATACTGTTATGATCTCTTTTTAGGGTTTCGTGTTACTGAAACCGAATCAGACTACCTATATGGCTTTTTTTTACTTGAAAGTCCCATATTTGATCGAGGTATATAGATCTTTCTATGAAGTTACTACATAATTATATAGTGTTACCAGAATATATTTTTTTGTGCTAAAAGTTTATGTTGTATGGTGGTGGTTAGTTTTGTTTGTCACTAATTTGTATGTGCAGACTCTTTAAAAAATAATATAAGTATCTAAGTTAAAATAGATTCACGAAATTGAACAAAAATCTATTAAATACGCACTCGTACTTGGCTTCACTTGCTTCTTAGCAACGAGAAACTCTTAAAAAGAAGGTAGGTAGGTTTTGGGATGATCCAAGAATAATGTTACCAATAAGTCGTCCTTTTTAGGCTTAGCTTAAATAATTCGCTTCTGCAAAAAGAAAAATAAATTTCAGAGCGTCTTAAATCGCAAAAAATGTTGAATGATTTCTCAAAAAAGAAGGATTTATTTATTGTAACGGGCGGGCACCTGAGTTGTGACTTGGGATACATTTATTACATAAACACAATTAATTATATTCGTTGCTCAATCACGCCGAATCTATTGAACCGATTAAGCTGCAATTCGGTATGTCATATTGTGTATATCTTAGTACTCTGTGCCCTTACTTACCTATACCGGAAAAGAACATACCTACATAGAACATAATAGGGATAGATGAAAATAGTATTCATTTATTTTATTTTATTTACATAAGACTCACAGTTACATTGTCTTTATTATATGTGCTTGATTATTCTGTTTTTCTGACTCCTATGGAGGAGCTCTACCATGCTGTCTAGTGGCTCTCAATTCTCAATATACTATCACAGCTGATATTACAGTGGTTTGTTATTATTGATTCTAACCAAACCATCATCAATATCATACACTTCGTAAATAAACACATCATCAATATAAATAAAAGGCTTAGCCTTGACTGACTGACTGACAGACAACGCACAGGCTAAACAGGTAGACATAGCTAGACTTGAAATTTCAAAGATATGTTTGTCAAAACGTGTAGGCGCGTACTAGAAAAGAATATGATTAATACGCTACGCAAACGAAGTTACGGGTGCCAGCTAGTAGGTACATACATACATACATACATTACATATGAATGAGTTTAGCAACGAATGAAGCCTCTACTAAGCTTCGATGTTCATCTTTGATCACAAATTTTAATTGCTTTTCATATTTTCCTTCGTTTTTAATAAGTGTATTCGTGTGGGTCGATGGTACAGTCATGTATACACTCCCAGGCGTTCACATTTATATTACTCTTAATTATGCAAAGAAAAGTGCACATTAGCATTTTCAAATTAATGTAGTCATCTTACTTGTCAGAATTCATGGCAGAAGAAAAATGTCTTTGCAAAAATATGAGTCTATTATAAATGTGAAAGCATGGGAGTGTATACATATCTGTGCAGCTGACTGTACATTATGTTTTTTCACAGCCGGTGAGTTTTCGTGAATGATTTTTGGTTGTTGGGAGTTAGGCGAGTGCGGTGTGCGGCTGGAACCGATTTCGTGGTCGGCTGACTGCCACACGCCGCTGACCAGCGACAATGGATCTGGCCACTGCCCTCGTGTCTCGAACAGGCCGCACCAAACTACTCATTGTTTTTGATAATTCGAGCAGAGCTATTCAACCGGCTACGATGTAGATGAATTAGTTATCGTAAGAAGCAACTACGTAATTTAGTATCACGGTTCAATAACTCTTAGACGATTTATAAATCAAAAAACTGATGGACTTGCCTAGAAACTTTAAATAAAAGAAACAGTAATGTAAATCAAGACCATTGGTTTATGTGAGGATGTATATATAGATGTTAGTTGCTCTAAAACGCCGAAACCAATAAATCAATTTGTATGAAATAAGTTCATGTTCCGGAAAAGCAGCTATATAAAGGCTGCTTCTTCTTCGATACCACGCAGACGAAGCCACAGGCTAGTAATAAATAATGGACAACACTCATAGCGTATTATGTATTCAGAGCTTTAAAGATGTTTCTGGTCTGTTATTCACAACTAACCTCGGCCGCGTCGCGTCGCCTGAAACTTTGATTACTAGGCGAAATTAAGCGATGAACGGTATTAAAGTGTCATTAGAAAGGCATCTAGTGGATGACTCATTAACTACGCGTCTAATGAGTAATTTACGTTTACTGGAGTGTGCTGTCACGTTTGCTAGGCGAGGTGATGTATGCGCTCCACGTTAATGCCGTTCGGCCCAGTACCAACCGGCCTGTAATGAGCTTTCAGGTGTAAGCTTGGGCTGCACAGCACACCGACTAAAATTTGCGATTAATAAAAGTAAGGAAGAGGACCTTGTCTGAAATATTTAAATGGGCCATTTAAATTTTTAAAAAATCTGCGTCTTTTCTTTTATGTTTTATACTTAGCATAACGTGTTTTTGTGTAGGTACAACAAAGATTTACAGATTAAATGTAAACATTATGTACTCACATTATATACCTGCCTACTAAAAATATCAATAAATATGAATTAATCGAGTTAGACTGCCACGGGCGGCCGTGCCGGCGCGGCGGCGGCGCGACGAACTAGTTCGATTCCCGCTACATGACAAACATTTTTTGTGATGGATATTGTTGTTTGGTCAATTAGGTATAAGTATTGTAAGTGTAAAAGTACTAAAATATCTAGGTAGGTATATACTCAAAAATACTTTGTTGAGTAGATATTTTATCAGTTGTCCGTTGTTTTCCATTATAAAAGCTCTATCCTCTGCTAAGTTTTCGTTGTGTGAAATGTCCGAACATCAGCGAGTATTTTATACATCTGTAGGTACTTATTCTCCAATGAAGAAATACAGCCCCCTGTGGAGCGTGAAAATCTTGGGCTAAATTGTAGGTTGCTACGACCTACGACGAAACTCTATTCCATTAAATTGTATAAAAGCATAATCGAATCATACGCAATGGGATTTAGATCGTGAATCACGAGTCGTCAAGGCGAATTCAACTGTAATGTAGGCACGGTTCAGCGCGTCCACCGTCGCCGATAATGAGCGACGATACGGCAGAATCACACGACACGCCGCGCCGCTTTCCTGGAGTTATTCACCGTGAACTGGGAAAAAATATGTCGACGAAATTTCACCAGAATTATTTTAGGCTGTTGGTCTTTCGGTATGTCAATGTGATTATCACGCCGCCACGCACAGACCTAAATTGACCTAATGATAACCTTTCTTTTTAATAAGACGCCCCAACTTCTTACCTACTTACGCATCATTTTCCGCTTACCTACTATGCCTCTTCAAATCAGCTAATATTGCATATTTAATCATATAACTACTTTTTCACACACTTATTTCATAAGGTCTAATTTTTCGTAGTAGAGTATCTTATTTCTCTTTGGTAGAGACATGAAGATGTCAAGCTGACCAGCTTAACCAGTACAATAAATGTGAAGCGAAGCGTGCAGTGCTGGTGGGATGGGATGAAAAAACGCAGTAAGCTTTTAATGTTTTATTATTTTATTCACCAAACCTTCTAGATTGTATCATGGGACTGTATACACATTAATTTACCTTAAAATTCACTTTGAAGATCCGCTTCATCAAGTTTTCACCACAACAACTTTCATCTCTTAGTGTTCTCTCACGAGACAGGTAAGTGAGGAGCATAGCTTGTGCATTAATTAAAGTTGTTACTACAGCCTTTTCAATACTGTAAGTGCTGCTTTTAATATTTGAAATTGGAGGTGAAAATCTAGAGTACTGATAGTCATTGGCAAATCCGTGCAAACTTTTTTGCAACGATGTTCTAAACTGGTTGTTGCGCTAAAAATTACCAGCAGGATTTTGTATAAATTGATTTTGGTTAGGTTTCATAAACGCAGTCAATCAATTTTCAACATATAACCTAACCGAATAAATGATAATATGATTGTAAATAGAAGCTGATTAAAAAATGTACCTATGTACAGACAGCGTCAGAGATAAGTACCCCCCTTGCACAAGACACCCAGCTATAAATCCTTTCGAAAATTGTAATTTTTAAAATTATTTTTAGGCTTACATACGGTTATTCAAACATAATCTATTTTTTAAAGGTAAAATTTCTCCATTCGCCGCGACGGTGATTTTAAAAGGATTTGAAGCTGGGTATTATAATGCAAGAGGGATACTTATCTATGACGCTGTCTGTACATACCCTTTTGTCGTTGACTTTGTGCAATGATATTTTAACACTGTATATTGGGAAGAGCATATCGTCGTGGTGCAAACTTGTGATGTGCGCAGCTTCAGTGTATTTTGTGAATATAAATCTCTCTTCACAAATAGGACGACGAACTTTAAAAGCAAATACAGTCTACGATTTTGGCTAGTTCTAGTATTTATTGCTGCACCAAGCGATCCGAGTTGGGTTTCATTTCCAAAGTGTTCACGTCAATTGAGTGATACTTTGCTTCCAAGACTTTGCAAAGACAAAGCAAATTTTAAAAATAAATATCTATAACGCCTTGATGCGCGCTATGAACGCTTCCTATAATATAATAACGACTTCCTGTAATGTTTGACGAAGTATTTGTAACGTATATTTAATAAGCCTTTAGATAATGCATACCTCGCTTTTTTGGGAACTTCATTATAAATGTCACAATTATCACTAGTCACAACACCGATCTTCCATGAATCACACGTCATGTTCCTTAGCATTACAAGCAATTCATAATTACATCTTACTTGACAAATTGTAAGTAATAAAAGTATTTTATTATAAGTGAGCCTTGCGTACCAATATTTTGAATGTGCGAAACCGCTATCTTTTACTCAGTGCGCATTGTTCTTAAAGTAGCTGCACACACATAATTCATGGCGTAATTAGCCTGTAAAATAAACATCAACACAATGTAACTCATTCGATGCATGGCTCCAAGGGGCCAGTACCCACGCAACGGGCTAATCAAAATTAGAATCTTCCTACCGACGTCACGCAAGTACAGCTACTCTATAAAGTCTATTTCTTTCTTCATAAGCCTGTAAAAATATTGGACTCTATCCATCCATTCTTGGTAGAGCAGAAACAAGAACGTGTTTATACGATCTTTGGCTAAGAATAAGTAGTAAGCCGAAATAATAACATTTATAAAATAAAATACTGTAGTAGCTTAATTTATGCTTTAAGTACCTATGTTTGATTCAGAAAGAAACTTCCTATAAAATTTACCTATCTTGAGAATAAAGGGGTTGGAGCTTAGTTCCACTAAATATTAGTATGGAATGGAATTCATTCAGCACACGCCATATCAATTCAATGACGTTCAACCTACCGCTAAGAAAGTCCACAATAGCTTTCAGATCGATAAAAAAATTACTTATGCATACCCGTTTGGATTTGGAGCTCAATGCCACATGCAGTGATGGATCGAAGACTTATTTACTTATTTAACAATGGATTTACGGAATATACTAACGATATATTACTTGTTTATTCCAAATAATTGTAATAAACACGAATAAATGTGACATCATAAAATACATTCCTCGTTAATTACTTCCGACGTAGGGACATACATATATAACTTCTACATACAGGGTGAAACTAAACGAAGACTCCGACTTCGAAAGACTACTTTTCAAGTTTTTCATAACACCATCATACACAACGCTTATTAGATTTTGTTATAATAATACTTTTGTACACTATTTCTGAAACACAGTGCGGTGTTTTTTTTTTCTCAAAAAAGTCATGAATTTTATGCAGTTTTCTTAAAATTTTAAGTTTTAGATTCTAACTTCTTCTTTAACCAGCCCAGATGATATGCCATTATATTCCTATATACATAAATCTTAAATATGGCATATATTCGTTACATACATAAATATTTACTGACATTATAATTTTGAGATGATTGAAGTGGTTTTGAGGTGTGCATAATAAGTATTTGTACAGTAATTAGAGTAACGACGTAATATACTCGCAATAAAAAGTTTATTGAATAAGGAAGGCCAATATGTTTACACCATCTTTGTATCTTGTGGTACTTTTCCCACTTCACCTATTTCATTATTTTAACGATTCAGGTAATATTTAGTTTTCCTTCGTGAAGTCCCATTCGTACGAACATCCACGTAAATTAAAATCTTACAAGAATTCCTTTTAACTTCTATCAGCTTTTAATTTATTTAAATTTGGTCATTATTTTTGAGGACTACAAAACATTAATACATAAATCATCTTTAATCTTGGATACATAATAGGTACTCGTACAAATAGCAACACAACACAGTTTATTAGAAAATGAGATTCGAGATACTTAGGTACCTACTCGTATATCTCGAATCGTCGCTGCAGCCATTCAGACGTAGAAAGGTTTACGGAGAGCGAAATGTCGCTGTCGATTTGGTACAAAAGTTGTAAGTGTAGGAATCGTTCGTAGGCCGATATCAGGACGTCGGCCCACCGCTCGCGAGCAATCTGTTTACGTAACAGCCCCGTTATGTTCGGAGAGGGTTCGCGTAGTAGACGTTAAACATATTGCCTCATAAATCGTGAGAATCCCGGCAAGCGCTCTACGTACCGGTGTCGATTTGACTACGTTTCCTTTACGATTTCACAATATTAAGCGATCTGGCTCTACCTACCCTTAATACTTTGTAACTCCGCATCTTATTAGGATTTGCGCTACCCGAGACTTGTCGGCTATAAGAGAACACAAAAAAAGTCCTCTTAGATTTTGACTTTGGTATATGCAAACCAAATGTAGGTATAATTCAAGAGGTAAAGCCGTTTCAGTATTATGTAGGCAGTAGGTACCTACTTAAGTATAAATTTATGACAATCTCAATCAGCACTGCTACCCCAACACTCCGGAATTGTTACAAGAGATTGATTATTCATAATCAGAAGTTGTCCCGGCATATCCCATCTGCGGCCGCTTACATTAGGTAGATTGATTGCTTGCCTAATGGCTTCAAATTGAACACAGGTAGATCAATTCTGATGCTATCGTAGAGAAATTTTAATCTAAACGAGTATACAGGGTTCTTTATATTATCGTAGTTTTGAAGAAAAAACCTACTTCTAGTTTGCCACCCTTCAATAAACATTAATTTCGTGGGACTTGGAGTTTTTCTTTGCGCTCGCGGGCAAAATTAGCTTCTGTATGGCGTGTCTATAGAGTAGAAAAAAATGCTAAAAACCTTCATGAAATGAAAACGATATGAAAACTCTAAACTAGAAATATAAATCCATCGAGGTCAATAAGAGAAAACTTGTGCTAATACGTTTGCAAATATTTGTTTGTCTGTTTTGTGACAGAGCTCCGTCTCGTTTTGTTCCAATATTTGAGTCTAAATGCTATTCATTTATGCATTAAGTATCCCTTATTCAAGAAAACTTTCTCTTTAGCTAAGCTTAGAGAAAATTATTTCTGCGAAACATTCCCAAGGAGTAGGAATATCAAGGGGTCGTTTCGAAACAAACTAGGTTAAAGTTTTATGCAAGATTAGAGTTCAACACGCGGACACGATATACTGTTAGTGCCGCGTTACTACAATTGTTATAAATTGTTTTTGTTGCGATAATTCTAAGATCCTTCTTCAAATTTAGGCTCGTAAAAGTTTTGTTTTTGTTCAGAAACAGGGCGTTCGCATCGTATTTCCTGTTCAAAAGCCTGTTTTCGTCGTGTAATTATGGGGCAAAATCTTTTTGCTTGAAGTAAGTAGGAAGATGCAAAACCCTCGTACCTTCTACTTACTTTTAACAAGATTTCCAAATTTTGGGTCTGCTTGGCGAGCTAATTTAAAAAATAAACAATCTCGGGTATCCATCTATCTACCATTAAAATTGTGTACCTACCTACTTACAAGTAGGTATACCTACGTGGAAAATTCTAAAATGTTTTGGCATGCTTGCAGATCCTACCTTTGTTTAAAGTTGTTAACGGGTATTTGAGGGTTCTACACCAGTATTAATCAATGGTACGGAGTATGTAGCTGTAAAAACAATGCTTCCGCATATAATGCGTTGGTCCACCGGTATTAGTAGATAAGTGCCTACTTTTAACCTGGCTAATGTAGCAGGAAACAGCGGTATACCTACGTGCTCTGAAAAAACTGATAACTACAACTATAGAAAAAGGAAAGTCTCTTCCAGACAACCAAAGTGCGTCCAAGCATTTTGATATAACTAAAAACATAATTTTATCTTACATAGAGTTACGGTAGTATCTAACAGTGGTCAAGACCAGGTTAGCGCTAAGAGAAGTTTCAGCACGTGTTAATCGTTAGTCGAAAGTCTTAAATTATTCTACAAGTGGTTTCCCAAATAGTTGTTGGAGTAAACAGTTAAATACTATGACATTTGTTGTCATGTGTTAAAGCTATGTCTTGGAATTCTACCCCTGTTCTTTCATCATTCTGTTTAAAAACATGTAGGTATGATGTAATAAACTCCTATGATTTTTTAAAAAATACTCTTAATAGAGTACGTTTTAAAAAACAAAACTACTTTTACTTTGTTTTTTTATTATCTTTTTATCTTTAGGTAAGTAATTATAGTATCCCGTCCATGCAAAGGTTGTCTAGAAGAGATCGCTCTTTAGCGATAAGGCCGCCCATTGTCCCATGTTATTTACCTAGTTTTATTTTTTCAACATAATGTATCTATTAGTACTATGATGGTGAGCAATAAAGTATATCTGAACAAAACACATATAATATGTGAAAATAGGAGCCACGATCGAGAAGTCGTTTTCCCCGAAAAAAGACTATAGATCTACATATATGGCTTGCAGAGGTCTACTATAATAGACATTCGTTTATAAGAACGTATTAATTTATTTATAACGTAGACCTTGGCTAGCTATATATGTAGATCTATAGTCTTTATTCGGGGAAAACGACTTCTCGATCGTGGCTCCTATTTTCACATATTATATGTGTTTTGTTCAGATATCATTACTTTTTATAAATAAATTTATTACTATTCAAAGGTATAAAGGTTAGGTACCTACTATAATTATAATAGTTACCTACCTATTTGTTTTCCTTACTTACACACCACCATCATCGCCTCTAAATGTATGTAGGTAGGTAAAAGTACAATAAGTTAAGTACCTAACCTACCTAAATAGCGTAAATAAGGTGTGGGTACCTGCCTTTGTAGGTAGTAAGTACATATGTGCCGGGAGATTAAAGTATTTTCCGACAATTTGCATTTCCACTAGCTTGCGTTCATCTGGGCTTAAAATAATTTTTAAATTATTGATATTAAAGTAAGTACATAAAACGATAAAAACAACCTTTCATCATGGAAATGGAAATATCCTGCAAAAATTTGCAAGGCAATTGCTCTCATAATTTGCAAGGCGCTAAATTTACCTTATAAAATTAAATAATTTGAAATCTTATAAATTTACTGTTTTCTGATTTTTTCCTTTGTATACACACAATTACCTAGCTGGATACCAAATTTGAACTTTCTAGGTCATCTGGAAGTGGATTAGATTTTACGTCTATATGTCAGTCAATCAGTGATAAAAATGACGATTTTTGAACGTTAATATCTAAATAACCGTTTAAGCAGTGTTTATGAAATTTGAAGTACTTCATTAACTTCGGGTTTTAAATACATAAACCAAATTTGGTGTGTTTATATTGATTAGTTTTTTAGCTATGACAAGGTCAAAAGTGGCTCCAAATGGTTCGTGTAAACTTACACACAGTGCTACCCGCCAGTTCGCTGGGCCTGACCATGGCTGGACACACTGTCGTGTGTCGAGATTCTATCCATCTTTGTTTCTCTTAGAGAATTGCTAGATTCTCGAAGATTTATAAATACTTCTTTCAATTAAATATTTTTATTAATTGTATAATACAAAATTTACCTAAGCCGTCTTGTTAGGTCAATAATACTTAGGTAGGTACATACCAATTCATCACGAAACTTTCATGAACTGACATATTTTAACGGGAACGTAGGTTTTTATTGATGTCGAAAAAACCTTTCACGAAAGTTTGCCCCTCGTCGGTATACCACAATAACGATGGGTTGGTGGGTGGTAGCCGGTAGGTACCACACATAAAAATATGTTAGTAGACTCCTTCGACATACCGGAACATCAAAACCGCTTTTGAATATCACATTCTCACACCTAAGAAGGTGGTTCGAACACTTCATTTTTATTTTATGCTCATTTCGCTTATCCTGCCTTATCCCAAAGCCTCAACTCCGAATATGTTTGCTTGTATACACTCCATTACTTACATCTCAACAGGAATAATGATGAAGCATCCTGGTATAATAATAATAATGCTATTATTTAAAGGTAAACTAAAAAAAAAAAACAATAAACCTTACATATTACTGTACTGATGATTTCACAGTTGCTCTTCAATTACATTAATACCTATTATTATGTAGAAAGTTTGTGACGATGGATGGATTTTTGAAATAGATGGTTGCTTGAAATTCAGTATTGGTATGTATAAAGTTTGGTATATTTATAGTTTACAAGCTGGATAAGGTATGTCTTTTACCATCTTGTCATAAACCATACTTATACCCAATTATAGCTCAATTGGTTAAGGAGTAAAATCATTCTGTTAGAAGCTAAATTCATTTATATTCCATTAAACCATACACGAATTGCAATGGGTGGCCAATTAACAAAGGTGTCACGTAAATCTTGTGTACCGAGTGAATTCTCGCGTTGATTACAAAGTGTTAAGCGATTTGCCGCCGCCGCCGGTGCGATGCAAGCTCTATTCACTCCGAACAGCCGCGTCGCTCGCAGTTCCCAAGCAAAGGTAAGTAAACTCAGATAAGGGCGGAAGTGAGGCCAACGTTCCCGCCGGCTCTGATAGAACAACACCTGCCTTACTTTGTTCATTGACACTGCGTTAGCTTTGGATCGCTAAAACTACACAGATAACATTATTATTGTACATGCTTTTCATTTTTAGGCCTAAACGCCTAAAAGCCTAAACGCTATTTTTGTTTTTGAGGAAATTTTTGGGTAACAAATATTTGACGCTCACCATAATAATAAGGTATAAGACGATGGGTGTGTTCAGTTTACCTATAGGCTCAGTATTATTCATTATACCTTCAAGTCACATCCTATTTGTTCAAGGATTCTGAGAAATATTATGATTTTGTCTTCCTTTTCCCGATGCCTCACACGAAATATATTTCCAAATCAAAGGCGAGAACTTGTTCCGCACTCGAACTTACCCATTTCCTTTTAGTCGGCAAAATCAGGGTAAAAGGCGCGTGGTACACAGAAATGGTGTGAAATAGAAAGGCATAGCGATTGCCTTCGAGGACCCTCATGCACGAGTTTGAGAAGCCACAGAACAAAAAAGGGGCATCTCACCTTCTTCCCTAACGGGTGTTTTTATGTTCATTGTAGTGTGGTGGAATAAAACTATCCTTACTTGGCCGTGGAATAATATATCGGAAATAATTATTTCCTTAGTTTGTCACATGAGATATTTAGTGTTGTAAAATAGCAACGCTTCAAATGTAACAAAACTCATATGAAAAACATATCCTATAATGCGTTATATTCCGTGTCTAAAGCTTCCTATCCTAACAATTATAGGTACCTAGTCGTTGTTATAGCTAGAACAAAAACTATTGCGCGAATAGTATGGTACTTAGGAGAGAGTTCACTTCCGCATACTCATGAATAAGTCACAGAACTTCAAAGATTCAGCGGCACAAACACTGCATAAAGTGTCTTTATTTTGTCCTTCCGTAAAAATGTGACACAAAGTTTCACTGCTTCTTACTGGGAAAATACGTATTACAAACGAAAAGTTGGAAGTTGTCTCCGATCCATCGTCGATAGGTGCCCGTCTACCGAGCACGAGCTGCAGATTACGGGTCCATTTACATATGAAACGTTTCACTGAACGCCTGCACTTGACTTGTACTTTTACACTGGGACCATATCCTGCTCAATTCTCTTGTACGTAAAATGAACGTAGATATTTAAAAGACAATTTTGTAAAACGAATGGCTTACCTAACTTTACCTTGTACGTACGAAGTGGAATTCAATTGATGTTATTCGGCGGATATCGGGACGATTTGCTGGGGATTCAACAGTAACTCTTGCCTACATTTAGGAAAAGTGTATAAAGTTAGATAAAGAGCTGAACAACTTTGATAAAATTTAGCTATCTATAGAATGAGAAATAATAATTAAGTATCTACGCTATACTAATTTAATTTTTATGGCAAAATGTTCAGCAAATAAATTGTTACCACTGTAAACGTTTTTTGCCTCTTCTTAGATAATGTATTTATACGAGCAAATTTTTGACAAGTGGTTAATTAATTGGATCCTGGGATTTGTTCACTAGTAAAAATGTTTAGGTATTCATTCTAAAGTTACGAGAAATCTCTCCAATGTTAATAATGCCATTCTTTTTATGACAAATAAAGTCGAATTGAACAAAATTAAAGCGTGTAGAATGGATGGCTGTTACGTAAAATGAGAGGGTTTAGCAGATCCCTCTCGCAGCCATCAAAACCCCTAAATTCGGGAACAATCGGGATAGATACTTCAATTAATATTTTATTTTTGTTCAAAAAAAGTTTGATGAGTTTTAAAATGAAATAAGCCTCTCAGTTTCTAAGTTGATCTTGTCTTTTTGATTGTTAAATAATGTTCAAAAAGTTCATCATATATTATTCAAAAAGTTCCTCATAATTAATTCAATTAACTCAGCATCCGTTTATTCTAATTAGGTTTCTTGTTTCAGTAATATTGCCTTTGTATTGCTTTTAATTAAATTAAGTAGGTACATCCAATTTTTATTTCTCAGTGGTAAACAATACAGTTATTATCTATCTATCTTATACATATTAGAGGTAGGTATGTACTCTTAATTCTGTGTTATGTATGAGGTATTTATGAAAGTTCGTTTTGAAAGTATGTATGTATAGTCTACACTTATGACGAGGCTAAGTAAAGGCAAACCTAGTAGCCTATACGGGTACTCAATTACTCATCCGAGAGTTTTAGGCTACATAAGGCAGGGTTAAAAATAATGTGGTTGGCAGTACATCATTTATCTCAGAGGATGTACAGCGCATTTAACTTCGGGAATGATTCCTTAAAACCAGAAAGGTTTTTCAACGTATGAAGAGGAGACTGGGCCCATATTTTAGCCGGCGCCACTCCATTAGTGACGCGGTACCCCAACCAATATGGCTAGGGCGAATCTGCAGTGACAGGGGCATTCACCCCGCCTGCAACCACCCCTCGTTTTTGTTATAAAATCAATAGGTATATTTAGAACAGGCTTCCCTTCTGTAAGAATATACGTCGCCGAAGCTGTAGGATTAACCGAAATCCAATTTAGAAAGAATACCAGTTTGAATAGGTTCGGATTCTACTGATATAATGAAACAGAAGTCTCAATGCCTCAGGAGCTACGATTCTTGCAAAAGCCAAGGTACTCGTATTATATTTCTTATCATTTTATGGCAGCAGTTTTCTTCACGTTACCGTTATTTTTATGGATCATCCATGAAGTTCTGAACTTCCTAGTTGATATCGAAGCTTTATTGCAATTTATTGATGGAAGTTTATTAACGAGTGTCTTAGTAATGTTTGCAAAGCACAACATGAATTAGCACTATAAACACTGTAAATTTTGAATTCCGATAATCTTAATATCACGAAAATACTCATTCCAGTAAAAAAATAAGTATTATGGTGAATTTTCCAACTCTTCTATAATAAACAGCTACGAAACCAATTATATATGGTACATTGTAATATACAATTATGAAGTAGTTAAGTAATTTATAAATAAACCCAATTTTGAAAAAGGTAAGTATAACCTCATTGACTAGGTGTTTGGGTAAAGTCAAATCTTTCATGGCTTGAATATTTTCTTATTTGAGTCAATAAAAAGAACTGGGTAATGAGGGTTAAATCACGTTCCCTATACAGTTCAATTCACCTACGCAAAAACCCATCAAAGGTATTATTTCCTTTTCAAATTACTCCAGATTTCAATCACATAAATTAAAGAGGTAGCTGTGCATGGCAGTGTTGTCGAAAAATCAATATGAACATTTTGTTTTGACGACGTCAACTATTCAGTTGCTAAGGTTCAGTTTAATAATAATACTAGGTTATTTCTATTATAATATTCATTCTAAACTTCATTTTAAACTCATCTAAAAAATAATTTAGATGAGTTTAACATGAAATAAATGTGATGATAATAATAACATATTAGTACATAAATACAATAGGCCCATAGAAAAATCAGTATATAGGTAACTTACAAACTACAATTTATTTACATGCAATAAAATACAAAAGAAACGAAAAAGCTAAGGTAAGTACTTACCTTTATTATTCTAACTGGCACCCACAACTTCGTTACCATGTCAATTTACTAAAATAACTTTGTTAGTGCGCGCTTACACTTGTCGAACATACATATTACATACCGACCCCGTGATTAGGCCGTGCGTTGTCTGTCAGTCAGTCAGGAAATACATTTTATACTGCCTACCTATATTTTTTCAGTCGCCTTCAAAATAAGGAGAAGATTTATAGACCTATTTGAAAAAATATATTTTTGTTTGAGAGGATAACAAATATACCTTCAGATTTGTATGGTATAAATTTCATCAAAATCGGATCAGTAGTTTAGTTTTTAAATCAAAATAACTTTAATTAATGTAAACGATATTGCGTATTTTTCTTCTGCTTTTTAAAACAGTCCAATTGAAGTCGTTTGTAGTATGTCTTGTAAAACCTTGAATATTTTGGCCAATAAATGATTGAATTGAATTGGAATTGAATATTTTATGAGCAAGATCTTCAGTATAACTTCTGTTAATCAAATACTAGGTATACTTGTTTCTATATCTTTAAGTTCCTTGGTACATAAAAGAGTTTGCATTCATTCGTTCATACATTCATTCATTATACCATAATGCTACTTAGGGCTTTGGATATAGGTATTATAAGCCAAGTTTCGGTTTACTATTGTAAGATTTGTAAGCTTCAACGTTGGCATGTGTGATTACGAGCGTGAGTTAATTATTTACGAATCGAGTTCTATTCAACAATGTCTACTCGCGAAGCTCTAGTTCAGGGATGGCGAATCATAGCACGCGTGCCAATGATGGCACGCGACACAATATTTTGGGCACGCCACCGATCACAAAGTTCACTATGATATATAAAAAAAGTACTAATATGAAAAAAGTTATATGTACCTAATATGAAAAAGTAAAGTGGAGTAATAAGAAAAAAATCGCGGTTGTTGGTTTATGCTTGTCTTCAGCAGCTCGAAAATCTTAAATATCATCCAGAGAGAAATACAATTGGAAGGCGTTGCTTCTTGGGTCACTTGGGATAATAAAGAGTTTTCACGAAGTTAAAATTATTGACGGGCACGTCTATGGCCTGATTAAACATTTTTTAGAAATAATTGCACGTTGGCCCAAAAAGGTTCGCCATCCCTGCTCTAGTTACACACGTCATCTGACTAACGATAACGAGCAACGCCTCTTCGAGCGCCATTTAAATTAAATCACTTCCCTTTCTCCAAGGATTCTAAGCCTGATTCCCTATCTATACAGACATAGCTACATTAGTTACCTATGTACAGTGTACACTCTATTCTCTCATATAACTTTTCGCCATCAAACATTTATTTTATGTAAACATGTGACGAGACGAGCTAGGCGTTTTTCTGATGGTAAGAGACATCGCCTGCTCGTGACCCAGAACAGGGCACAGGACTTTGGTTCACATAGGCCGGTGCAACACTGCTAAAACGCTCGTCCACTTTGAGACATTTAAATGGCCACTCACGAAAGCCCAGTAGGTAATGTCACTAGATACAGTGCCTTTCAAACCGGAACACAGTACTGCTTAGATATTACTGCTTTGCGCTAGAATATCTAGCACTGTGTTGGTACCCATCTAGACGGTATCCTGCAGGAGATGCCTCCCATCCCTTAACCTATCTACGTTTTGATTTATTTATTTCTTTTATTTGTATGTGTTAGTGTCTATAGCGGCGCATAAATTTAATTTAATTTAATTTCAGGTTTTGATGGCTGATGTTGGAGGGAGCGCATGTGATAATAACGTTGTTACAATAGTTATATTTTATGATGCGACGACGACTACGGTTGCATGAATTATACAAATATCCATTCTTGTTGTCTTTTAAAATCGAAACTTTTTTTTGGAATTGTTTAATCAGATCTGAATTGAAGGGACTACATTAGTACTTACATCTACAGGGGGTCTACTCAGCAATTACAGAGATAAGCTACTGAGTTAAATATACTCGCAATACCGCACATTCCCTTTTCGTACCTCTACAGAAGGTCTTCACAGTAACTACGTATAATAAGTCCTTTAACGTACTTTATTAATTACAAGTGCATCTACGGAGAGCCTACGTGGATCTAATAACCACGCACTACATGTACCGTTCGTGCTTCTAAGGAACATCTACGAAGAATGCAGAATGTATGCTGGATCTTGCAAAATTTTCATCAGGCTTTACCAGCTTCGACTCATATGAAAGGCAAACATTTCTAATATGGAATTGAACTGATTTTATCCCTACGAGACTCTACAACAGTTCTACATACTTCTGCGCATGTTATAAGACTGCTACAAAAAATAAAAAACTAATATTCAGGCGGACCCCATTCCACAATATTGTGTTAGTAATTAATTAATATGAATCAGCGAGGCTGTTCAAGCGTTGTTGTTTATAAACTGTGACTTGGCGACAAGGATCTGTCGAGAAATCGTGTGACTAATATTAGATTACAGAGAATCGGATACCTCATAAATAAATGTTTGTTACATGGATGATGAAAGAATGACTCACGAAGAAGGAAGTTGCAATTAAGCAGTTTACATTTCGATAGCAGATTTTTTTTAAGTTTGAAAGCTAGTGAGCTTCGTTGTCTGTATGATTCCTACTGAATTACGCCGAAACTACTTTAAAAAATAAAGGAGGTCTCCCTTTCCAACTTCATTATTTCATGTCGAATGGCCGTGGGACACTATATACACCAAATGAAGTTCCATTTCTATATTTTCTAATTATGATTGTAGATAATTACCTCGTTAGTCAAATACCACAGCATAAAGTTAAATATATATTATTTTACGTTTTAGTTTAGAAACTTTTGATGGGCGAGCTTATTTGCGGCATGGGCGTTTATTATTCGAAACGTTCCGCCGCCGCGCCGGTAGGCTACAAATTCTCCTGGGAATAAATTTAATAACAGCGTAAATCATAAAACACCAATTATATAACTTTTATTTACACTTCGATTAATTTAGTATTATGTGAGTACATTAAAAATAATTCGTTGGCCCTTTCAATTTAATTTATTAATAAAAACATCTGGTTTCATTAAGTATTGAAAATTATCGCTGTTGCAGGCAGCCAAGAACTCCGAACGCGAAAACGGCATAGGTAATACCTTTTTGCTCTTCAACCGTTCCCTTTTTTTTTTTTCGGATGGACGTTTAATGAAGTTAGCTGCAGATGGCTGTTCTGCGTCACCGGACTCTAACCAACCGTTCCCTTCAAGCGCGGATCCCATTTATTACTGGGAGCATAGGAATTCGGTAGTCATTATGCACTTTCAATCTAAAACAACGGCTAAGTGCCTCTCTACTTGGAGGACCTTTTTGGTGACTAGAACTACGTGCTGTCGTCCGGTGTAAAATTAAGGATTTAATTAAGTTCTGCTGTTTACCTATGGTGCACCGGCTTGGTCGGGCGCGCTTTTATTGCCAACAATTAGATCTCAAAAAGACTTTTGAAGATTGATTCATCGTCAACCAATAACCAAGAAAGCATAAATAATTACTTAATATTATAATTTACCGATGATTTTTTAAAATTATTTTTGTCCATTTTTTATTCAGCTTATGGAATGTGTTAAAACCTGTTTGAGATTTACAGTACGTATCTACACACAAAATTTACCATCCACCTACGCATGACGCGACTGCCGCCTACGCCACAACGATGGAGTTCTGTGTGAAATATATTGCTCACAAACTTTGAAGGCAATAGATAATACTAAAGATCAACAGTTATTACGTCTACACAATATTAATAAGCACCGCACAAATTATCGGGATGGTTTCTGATAAGTATGCCTATGCCTACACCACCTATGCGAATATACATATTTGGTAGATAAAACAAAATACCTATTACAAATTATTTGAAAAATTCAGTAATAAAAAACATTAGATCTGTTTCCATAAATAATGCTACTTGTAAAAATTTAGAGATAAATTCAAATTCAAATTCAAAATATTTTATTTCAATAGACACACATCTTAGGTCTAAAATTTTACAATTTTGGTAGCTGATATCTGTATATTATTTAACCCAGCGGGGTCGGTTTTGTTATACACTCCGAACTAGTTAGGACAACTGTATCTCGGAGCGTATAACTAGCCGCCTCGCAAGGTGTGCTGTTTTTACAGATTTGTGCACTTCAGTGTGTGTACTGTAGCAGGTATTAGTACTGTGCCTAAGTTATGAGTATGTGTGTTTGTTGTGCAGTGTTTATATTATTTTACAGAGTAGGTATAGGTATAGGTATGACCTATAGAGATAGAAGTGTAGATATACGGTTTGTACGATTATTTATCCTGTCTGTATTTTTACCTGGTTTCCTGCTATTTTTACCTGCCTATCATACATGAGATCGATGAAATTGAATGACCAAGTGGATGTCATAATTTAACGAAATATGGTACACTAACAACGACTCTTACTTGTATCTTGCATGACTCAGGAGAATATTCCGTCTCTCGCTTCATTCAGACTTCTTAGGTAATATCATTCCGGATACTATTCCTGGGTAATATGGTAAGGATAAATAGTTAGTTAATAGGTTTTCAAAATCTTGTCACAGCGTCTGGTCGAAGCGGCGCGTGATCAGATGCTCGATCGTGAACTTTCGCGTTAACGTTATCGTACCGTATCTATATATGTATACATATATATATTCAGCCGGTAATATCCACTGCCGGGTAAAGGCCTCTTCTCTATTGCGCCATTCTTGCCGAATTCATATTCGTATCGTATACGAGAAGTCGACAGTTAGTATGATTATTTTTCAAAACGACATACAAACTGTTGATTTCTCGGTGAATGACGGATACGATACGATAGCGTTATCGCCAAAGTTCATGATCGAGCTACCGAGGGCTGGCAGGATAACTATATCTATTCTTGCTAATCCAGCGTCTCTATGTTAGATAATTGTAATAAAGTATAACCTCAATACGAATTCGGGACAAATTACCCACAACCACACAGTATTAGAGGTTGCACGTAAATTTGATCACAAATTTACCAAGCCTATTGCGGTTTAGTAGTTTCAGCGTGATTGAGATAACAAAGATAATCACCATCCCTCAGGCGCCTAGGGACCCAAAATTCGTACCTAAAATTCAGCGGTTGCAATAATTCAACGTATTCAATGCAATCACGCTAAATAAGTGTGAACATGATTGATGCTACCGCAGATATAGCTAGTAATAATAATAAACGAGCTGAATAATGAGCCACTGGGGGTTATTAAACGTACAAGGGCGATTATACATGCTAACGGGTAACGGCCTTCCGCACGCCACCCGAAAAGCCCAAAAGGTTAGTAACACTCTCTGTATCGACTTTTCTGTAAGATTTGGTAAGGAAACATTACATAATCCGCAGTCAGTAGGGTAGAAAATTAAGGTCACAGTACTCATGTACAGTGTACACAAAATTGGTTCTCGAATAGTTGCGGAGACATTTCATAGGCTTTGAAACCTACCCTTATATTTTTTGAATAAACCTAAGCATGCGGGTTGGAGCCAAATAATGGGCCATCAAGAGTAGGTACGAGTACCTTTTCTTGTGTTAGGTTTCGTTCCGTAACTAAGAAAAAAGGTACACCCACCCAAATACCCACTATATTTACCTACACATATATTATACTTGCAATCTATAGATAAATTGATTCAATTTGAAGATTTATCCAAAAGTAATTAATTGTTAATTTGTATGTTATTTGCTGTGTATTTTGAACTCATAATACTAAGATTTGTTTCAGCTTCAGTTTATTTCTAATAAAATAAAATAAATTGCGTGTGTGGAATTCATAACAGGATACACGTAAAGGAAGTAAAAATATAGAATCAATGATAACTAAACCCCTACAGAAAAGTAGAAGGAAAGCATAAGGAAGAGCATTAGAAAACTCGTTGGTTGTTACAAACGACGGCAAAACACAAGAGCTTCCATCCAAGGCCCTTACCTTTTTGAATAGACTCCACCAATCTACCCAGAAAATAGAATGTTTCTGTATCAATGCGACGGCTAAAATTGATTGTTTTCACGGAACCATGTTTATGTAAATGTTTCATTTCATCTATAGCGTGGTAGTCCGTGCAGTTTGCAGCCTGATGAACTCACATCCATTACGCTATGCTGTCACAGACAGCTTTAATCAAAATCATTCGATATTCTGCCACTATGAACAAAAGCTGCCTCTACAATCCTAGATTATCTCGATGAAACTCAGAGGTATATTTATACCCTAGGTGATGATGAAGTACCTATAGCACATCATCATCAGCCCATTACAGTGCACTGCCGGTTATAGGCCTCTCGGAATCGCATATCTTCGGCGCATTCGCCGAATAGGCCTATTTTAGGCTTGCCGCATCCATCTTCTGCCTGCAATCTTTTCCTATTCTTACTTGTCTTATATTCTCTTATAATTTATTGTAGGATTACTTTCATGATTAAGAACCATTGATCACATAGCAAGTACGTATTTTTGCATTAACTTTATCACTCTTCTCTTCACGTTCGATTCATAGATGCTCTCTAAACTGACGATAAATATATCTATCTAATCTTTTGTTAACTGACCACAGCTTAAAAATGTAGAGCAGATGTAAAATACTAAAAAATAATAGGTAATTATCTAATAAGAAATAAACACTATTGTCACATAATAATATCATCAAAATAACTTAATTATATCAGTACTTAATGAAGGTGATGATGAAGGCCTTCGAAAGCCAATTAACATGACGTAAATTGTATGGTATACCTTACCCTTACACACCTATTACATACAATTAATAAAATTCTGGCTGGAGAAATGACGCAGGTGGATTACCACCATAAGTATTAACTTTCCATACATTTTACTTACACTCATAAGTCAACGAACATAATCAATACTTACGTAATCCATCGTCCACTGAAAATTATAATTTCCGTTTTTGTTAAGAGATAACTACTGGCTTACACGTAGGAGTGCTGAACAAATCTTATTAGAAGTTGATAATCTTGTGTTAATGACATTTCTGCGAGTTATGTTAAAATTTCAGCAGTGATTAAAATTATTTTGAAGATAATGTTCAATCAATTACATTATTATTTATCAGATACTAGCTAAAACCCATAACTTCGTTTTCGTTACGAATTAACAAATTTCTTTCATTTTCCGCTTTCATTTTGACAAAATTACCCTCGAAATTTCATGTCTCTACATCCAGTGGTTATGCGTTGTCAGTCAGTCAATCAGAAAGAAACGTTTTATAATTATGTATTGATTGATGATAAATAGTGAATTACTCGTATTTTGATTGACAGAGCATGTTTATGTAGAGTTGGCCGTTTTTTTGGCTATTTTAAGTAGTTACATATTATTATGTACATTTACTAGTATACCAGTACTGTGTCTTCTATTTTAATCTCTTTTCTTTTTTATGTTTTTTAAACTTCGCAGCCTATTATATAAGGAAAATTTATATTTGACCACTGATGGTGCTCTAAAAGGTACCCTTTTATAATAACAGCACTTTATTTTTGGGTTTGATTGTGAAACTCAATTATTTAGAGTCTGTGGAGTACGTAAGTAAACTAGCACTAACCCTCATGTTAATAGGTTTCTGTTGGCTCGTTTTTGTTTCACAAATGAAATGTTTGTGATCGATGTTTCATTTTGTTGGCGCGTATGCGATTACATAACCTGGGGCGTCGTCGCTCGACAGCATTTTCAATTTCTCATTACTCTGGTGAAAATATTCGCACCCGCTACAATTGTAAAATTACTCGTAATAAAGAGGTAAATAAAGATAATCTTTAATGAGGGTTAAATCCTACATATTTTCACATGACATTTGGATTTTAAATAATGCGAGTTGACTTACATTATGGCAGATTATTTTTTACCTATGCTCGGAGATTGTGACGATTATTTAGAATCATACATCTAATTTAATATAAAAATAATTAGGTAAGCGGTAAAGTATAAGCCAGAAGAACCAACCAATATGAAATCTGTCCAGATAGTTCACGCGCCAATAAAAGCTACTAAACGTTTCCCACCACAAAGTTCCAGATGTGGTAATGAAGACTGAGGCAGTGCTAATTGATGTTAAGATAGAAGCCAGCTGACCGCGGCTTAGGGATAAGGAAATCCCGGTATTAGCCTTTAGGTGCTTAAGTTCGCCTTCGGACTTTGGCGGTAAACACAACATAGCCAAAGGCTTAGAGGACTTACACGTTCTAATGCAAGAAAAATATTCCATTAGTTTACGGCAAACCGTATTTTTTTAGGTCGTCAACCCTCATTCCTTTTGTTGAATTGAATACGAATAAATTCCGATGGTCAACAATAATATAATTGGGTGAGCAGGAGACACAAACGGAAAAGAATAAAAATAACCTTAAGGTTATTTTTATTCTTTTCCGTTTGTTTGAATAACTCTACTTCAGTTAATCTTTAAAGATTAACTGAAGTAGAGTTACTTCAACGCTCTAGCTCTATTTTTTTTCACTACGTAACTACACAAACGTAGTGGATATATCGTTACAATTTACTTATACAATTTACTTACATCCAGTAGGATGGCATTGTGTAAAATGTCCAAAATATTTATTTATTAATTAATTTATTTATTTATTTGGACTAAAACTAGTAGGTAAACTATTAGTTGTTGGTTGAGATTTATCTCAGATCAATAGGTAACTATTACCTGACCTACATAACCACTGATGTCAATAGGTTTAGGTAGTCATCTAACTACTCAGTAAAATAAACTAATCCTTTACTCACCCAATAAAAGTCATATCGTTCAAACATTTGAAACAGCTATAACAATAAAGTATTTCAGATTTTCCCGTTTAATAACGAAAGCATGTCGATAATATTGCGAAAACAAAATCAAATTCCACCGTCATCCGGCGCCATCATGCGCCGAGCTGCCGCGAGTTCAGCACTTCCGATCGAATGCCTACTATTTTTTATTCGTTTAAATCTGTTCGTACTAACATAAATTGCTCTCAATTTGATCGAAATTTTATTTCAATATTACTTACCTATCCGAATTTATTTGTATGCATTTTGTTTTTCAGTAAATATCATGACCGATCGTTTTTTTTTGTTTTGTCATATACTTTCAAATCTAAAGTTACCTAAACACCATGCGACAATACAGGTTATATATTTAAAATTTGAATCCTATTGGAGAATAACTTATTTATATTGGTTTTTAACAAAGTGGCCCTGAGAGTCCATTGACCATTTTTCGATATTTCCTACAAATTCAGATTCAGCCATCCATACCCAGTTGAAAAATTCACCCAGTCTAAGATAAAAACGTCTATAAAAAAGCCCATCCAACAATATTGTCGGCTTGAAATTCCCTACTCCATTGAACCCGTTTAAGGTTCGGTTCTTATAAAAAATACTGAATTGAACGGAAATGAAATAACGCTAACCGGTTTTTCTTCGGTGCTTCGGAGTATCGGAGTGCGCTCGAGGTTAATTTCTTTTTTTTCGCCTTGTCAGTGCCTCTCCTGCAATCGATTATGTTTTACTTTACCTGGCTTGTGGTCGAAAAAATAACTTTACGTGGCCGAGTTTGAAAATCTTTTTGAACTCAGGCAGATACATTTTGACAAATTCATTGAGAATGATTAAACTCATGATCAGACCAGAGAAGTAGGCAAGAGTAACTTATGTAATACATATCTAGGTACATACGTGAAACAAATTAAATTAATTTAATTTATTAAAAAAACAAATTAATTTTATGTCAAACATATTTGAATTTGACGTAGAGATATCTTTTATGTATAAATATACACCACCAATTTTTAATTACAAAAAAAAAATGCTCAATGCAGAATTTTGGATTTCTACAAAATGGCAGAGTGACAACGGAACAAGTGCGGCACCCGAGCCGAGCTTTTGCGAGCTGGCTCGAGCTGGGTACCAGGATTTGCCAAACGATGTATAAAAATGAATAAAACTTAAATTATTATCAATAAAGGGTACCTCCTAACGCAAATCCATAGGAAAACGACTAACGGTAACAGTTATCCAATTTTAATCAAATTTATTTTTACAAAATATTGACTAAATTATTTCAAGTTTTTTTTGCCATATAAAATATTATTGTTCAGTAACGGCAACTGAATGCGATTTTTTTTTTTCTGGTGATTAAAAATTGATGGTGTATATGAATAAATAGTAACATACGTCACAGTTGTCAAAAGCCTTTTAGCCTAGATAGGAGGGCGCCACAAAAAATCAGAAAAACATGTATTAATTTTAAACAAACAATAATATTGTAATTTTTTTCACTATGATAAATAAATGAAAAAAAAATGTACAGTCTAAACTCTAATTATAGACTTCAGACTGTACATATGTAGATAGACATAATAAGAGTTCAGACTGTACATAGAACTCGAAAAACATAACTCCTTCGCCATTCCCTCCTCTTACCTCCTCACTCCTTCAGAATCAGATAAAACGGCTGCAAAATCGGATAATTAAATACCAGTAACTTCGACTCTGTCGTCGAATCGGATATGCACTCGTACTGTATTCTAAAATTGCCAAGACTTAATTTCTTTCGGTGTGATTAAGAAACAAACATCTAAGCATCCCTACCAAACTCCTGTTCTCTACTTTTTATATATTACAGAAATGTCTAATAAAGTCATCTTCTATATTTATAAATCTTACTTTTCTTTCTGTCTCTATTTTTTCATGATAAAAAATTAAAGTCTCTATTATTGATACACACATGTATGGATCAATAATATTAGTTTCCCTAAGCATTGGGTGAATATTTGAAGATAAATAAGATAAAACAGTTTATTCCTTACAATCGCCCCATTTATTTTTATCCAGTATTGCTAAACATTTATAAGGTTCGTCAACATAATATTAACATCAATAAGTGTACAAACGTTAAGTAACAGTGTTTGTTTATGGGAATTTTTATTATATCTGCTGTAGTATTTATATCTTTCTGAGGGATTGAGTTTAGGTTAGTATCTTTGGATTAAATTGATGTATGCCATAGTTGGGTACACAGATAATATTACCTAGAATTCATGTAACATCTTACACGATACAACAACGCAAATATACATTTTATTAATATTCAGTTATAATTATTTGGCGATTATAGTCAAATACCGTTCCATATCACGAGAATTATTACACTTACATTCTTCAACTAATCAGTCGCGGACCCATCATTGGTCGGATCCTATGTTTCTAACGCTCCTTTTACACTCTAAATAAATTAATATAATACAAAAAATAACACACTAACAACCTGTTTAGGTATACATACATATAAGTACCTTACATATAGGTTCCTAGCTTATTTATTACATACAAATTTACAATAAATTCTGACATGTCTCTAGATATGTAACAATGCGTACATATTCTATAATACCTAACAGATTGTTTATACATCGGTCGCACAGCCGTCCTGGAAGCTATCCTCGTTGGAGGGTCTGGTGATGGTGAGCACGCGCTTCAGTGCGGAGACCGGCGGCAGCACCGGGGGCGCCCGCTGCCACACGCGCAGAGTACGTGCGCCGCCCACCGGCAGCCCGTAGTCGGGCGGGTAGGGCGCCTCGCCGCCGCCGCCCGCCGCGCCCGCCGCCGCCACCGCGTGCGATCGCGGGAAAGTGCGGCTCGTATAGCCCAGCTCCTCCTGGGAACCGTTCACGCTGCTGTTCTCTATTATCGGCGTCCTATCATTGTAATACGATGGAATCGCCGAGCTAACGGCTCGGGACAAATTGTTTGTCTGGTTCATTTTCATTTGTTCCCACAGTCCGGATGGGTAGAGAGAGTCGGAAGCCTCGCGTGCGTATTCACCACTTCCCGGCCTGGTGGCGCTGTCCGGCCTCGTGTCGCTGATCAGATCTGGGTCTATGGAAGCGGATACTGTGGGCGACACCACGACGGGTCCGCCGGCAGTTACAACGCTCCCCCGCCCATCGTAATGATTAGTCGTATAAGGTATATCGTTGATTCTCGGCGGTTTAGACACTGGATTACATTTTTGATCATTATAGCTGGGCGATTCTTGTCGATTTGCTAAAACGGCAACGTGGGGTCTATCTGTCACAGTTGGATGTACTTCGTTTCCTGAAACGACTCTTTCTAGAGTGTTTGGAGTTTTGCTTTCACAATCTGGCGTCGGGCGAAACCTGACAAATGTAATGAGTAAAGCTAAGCAAATTACAACAATGACTAAGAACAAAGCGGCCCCGAGGCTCGCTATCTGCGCGTTGCCCAAGGATGCCATTCCGGCCGGCATCTGTGTTACGTGTACTGTGAAGTTCGCTTCGGCATTTCCACCCTTGTTTTCAGCCACGCAATAGAATTCGCTGGAATCTGATTCTTGCGTGTTCGTAATTATTAGGGTCGATTTCTTTTTTGCGTCCCCGTCTTCATAAACATAAATTCTCTGGTGAGAATTAAAGTGGCTGCCGTTTTGAAGTAGTCGACCATTCCAATACCAGTTGATATTTGCACTCGGAACGGCCTCAGTTCTGCATATGATCGTAGCATTCTCACCAACAGTGGCTTCAACGTGTCGGCTTACAGGTAAGATCTCTGGTTTACAGGCGAATTCCTCAATCGGTAGCTCCGAAAAGGGCCGATTAGCAAGTCGACTCGGTGCCGAGCAACTAGGAGTCGAAAGCAGTTTATGTTTCGCCAGCCATGATTTGAGCTCACGAAGTCGACAGTCGCACGTCCAAGGGTTCTCAGACAAATCTATTGCTCGCAACTTTTCTAATCTCTCCAGCGATCTAAGAGGTATCTCTCGGAGTTTGTTATGGTTAAGCTTCAAAGATTCCATAGACCGTAAACTTCTAAATGCGTCTGTGGCTATCTCTCTAATGTCGCATTTGGATAAATCCAGCTTAACGACGCTGCCGAGGTTGCTCAATGCGTCTGCATGGACCTTTAGTATAGGGTTTTGAGCTAGTGTAAGATCTCTGAGAAACGGGGCATCCGTAAAACTTTCAGATGGTATATTAGTCAACAAATTTTGTGACAGATCTAATTCTACTAAATTAGTCAAGCCCTTGAAAGCTTGTTCGTGAATTTGACCTATTTTGCAACTGCGCAAATATACTCTTTGCAGATTGACGAGTCCCGTCTTGGCGAACGCTTCTTGCGGCAGTATCTGAAGATTATTCCCTGAAAGGTCGAGTACTTGCGTGGCTGGGTCCACGGGCTGGGGCACCGTGATGAGAGCTTTATCCACACACTCCACGGTCTGCTTGCCACCTTTCCATTTGCACGCACACACCGCCGGGCAAGAGCCGGGTGGTGCGACACCGGCAAATATAGTTTCCCACACCATTACACTCATCGTCACTATAAACCACTTCATTTTGGTTCCAATCCAATTTGCATTCATCCACTATAACATTTATTTCACTCACATGTGCTCTGTACGATTTCACTATAAGTGTTATAAAACAATTTCACAGGATTGACAAGTTCACGTGACGATATCGGATCACATCACTACTCGAGAAAGTTGAGAAACGGGACATGACGATACGGTATGCACACGCGACGGCTCTTAGTCAACTGAGAGGGAAGGATCGGCGGCTCGTCTCAGTGGTCGAGGCTCAACGCATGCGTGTCGGCCGCTCCCCTCGCCCCGCTCTGCGGCGCCCTAAGGCGACACACCGCGTTGAGAAGCTCTACTCGAACCGAACTGTCGAAAGAATTCCAAAAGAATAATTTTCTACCTGACTACGACCGCAGTCGACCATCCGGCTTACCAGTCCGGCACGTTCATTCATAAATACCTGGACTAGCGCCTCGGCGGGTACAGATACCCCGCCGACAATAACGTGCCCGCCCGCTCTACCAATTGCCCCACGCAAACCGCTCTCATTTCTATACAATACACATCTTTTTGTTAAGATCACGTTCATTCGAAGCTGGGTGTCAGGTAGACGACTAATTTCATTGTAAATAAACTAGCGGACCGAAGATGAAGGCAGGTTTATGGCGATAACACAATAGAACAGGATGTGTTCGCAGAAAAGCTACAACAATTATTATTTCATTCATACTTTGCATTTTACGGAATATGGTTCTAGTAAATGAATGTTATTAAAGTACTCTTTCTTTTTTTTCGTAGCCAATTACGAGAGACATCGTCATCGGAGCAACTTTTCCTTGTCGTGTTATTGGTCTTACAAAATTATATCCATTATAGTTCATGTATAAGAGCGAACTACTCCTTTGTTAAAAAAATAAGGGTCGCAGATGTCATTACGTTGAGAGAGTTTCACAGGAGGCTAATGAAATGAAATGAGTGAGGATGTTGTCGTACGAGGATTGATCGGTGGCACGCGGCAGGCACACTCCGCCATCTGCAGACGAGCTGGTACCAGCTGTGGTGGCACCTGGTAGACGGGTGCCGAGCCGCGTGCCGCGCACCGCCTGCCTACCTTACCTACCCTACATGCTTCGTGTATCGTTATAAGGCTTCTGCGAGCTTTCTAATAAAATTATGGAAACCACTTACCCGAGCTACGGGCTTGTAACGGAATCTAAGCAAGCACCGTACAATGTCGCATGATCCGATTACGCTGATATTGCTGAACTGTAAGTATGGAGAATGTTTCATTTAGCCACTGGTATTAAGTAAGTAAAGATAAAGTAAAGATTTTTTCTCGTATCAAATACATAATGAGCATCAATCGAACTCTATGAATTCGATTGATGCTATTTAAGTTTTTGCAATTTAGTTATTTATAAACAGGTAAAAATATTAAATGACTAACATTAACCCGAACTTTTTTTATTATTTAGTGCAATATTTCAGTTAGGTATTCGTTCAGTAGTTCCAACTTGATTTAGAGAAATAAAATTATAGACTTGCATTTAACTACCTATATAATTTCAAGCTTCATTTTGAGTAAATTATGTACCTATTTAGTAAATTAGTTATTTATACGTAGCTCGTAGTATAATTTTTCTTTCAAAAATATTGTATAAAAAAAATATGATCATTAAGCAATATTTATTTCAGTACAACAGATGAAATAAGAAAAACATACTTACCTAAGAAGGGTATGTCTTAGTACTTTAGTATTTTAAACAATTACTCCATGAGCCAACATTTGGATGATATCAAAACAATTCAAAAGTTGGTATTATCATAACATCTCAGTAAAATGAAAGTAAACGGAAGCTAAATATAACATCAACACTCATTCTCAAATATTTGCTACGCTTCGGCCGTGGTTTCGTCTGCCACGATAAATAAATTAACTTTCACCTTAATGTAATTTTTGTGAGGTCTTTTTTTTCTTGTGGTTTTTGTATTACCAATATTCTATTAAAACTAAAACAAACAAACAAACAAACAAACATTCACACACTCACACCCAAAAAATAACAAGTTTTAATACCTACTTCCATCCGATTTACTTACCAACACGCCTCTAGACGCCCACAGCTGGGCATCTATGAAAGTGACGAGACATGTACAAAACATTTAAGAATATTTTTTTTGCAGGGGCCCAAATAAATTATTGATACCCAACCAAATGACATCACAGTCTGGGTGCATATTATTGAGTTCTTACTCATGGACAAGACAATGTGATCAAAATATTAATTTGTTAGATGTGGATATTCAAGAAATATCTAACTGAATTAATGAACATCAAATAGAAGCAATTGAGAGCAGTCTACGAAATATAAATTCCTAATGAGACCATTAACTCGTTTGAATTTTGTTGGGTATTAAACGCTTAGCTAAATAGCTAATTTCGTTTAAAATATCGCTTGAATTCACATCTGTACATTTTTATTTTTTCCGGAGCTCCTTAATGACCACAGCGTCGTCGGTCGACAATAATTAACAGTAAAACGAGAGCGTCCCAATTTAATGATTATGAGCTAGTTCCGGTGGCCAGAGCTCCAGCTTCGAGCTAAGGATCCCGCTGCGCCACCCGGCTCTTCGCAAATCCTTCATTCAGGCAGCTTGGAGGGCGAAAATTATTCAGCAAGCCTGTATTGAGCAGCTCTTTAGTAGCTATGTAGTAAGGTTCGAATAATTACATTATTATATAGAATAGAATAGAAAAACAAACTAAAATTACAAGGACGGTCTTATTGCTAGATAGCAATCTCTTCCAGACAACCAGATCTATGCCGTACGTTTTAATGCTGCTAGCTAGCTAGTATAGTTACCAATCGTGCTCTACGAGAATACTATACGAACACCTTCAAAAATACTTGGTTGGGTAAATGCAGTAGGTACCCGCCCTTCAATCACATAGATTAGTAATTTGAACAAATTCTTATAATTACTATAACTGTTCTATTATTCTACTCTCTTATACATAGCCTCGGACCTATAGTCTGTAAGTTCATGTTTGAGTGAAATGAATAAATAAAGAATTTCTTTATTCTTAAACGCAACTTTATAATGAATCATTTTCAGGACTGCATAACTTTTCAATATTAATAAATTTTTGTGATAGGGAGTGAAATTGCAACGCAGCGTCCCGAAACCATTAAACCTCAATAAGTCCATTCCGCTCACACCATTCTAAATTCCAGCATTGGCGCATGGATAATCTGAATAAGGAGGCAATTTTAGAGCACCCTATTTCAGATCTGAGGGCAACTGGCACGATAAGGTCGGGTAATGGCGGCACTCGGTAAATTAAAAAGCATGGTCCAACTTTGGCCTCGGCTGGGAATTGTGCCGGCCATTTGCATTTTCCTGTATGAGAGTAGCTATTAAACGTTAGGAGCCGCCCACATACTCGATATTAACGATTTTACGGAACGGCACTTTTCTCTTTCACGAAATTGGTAAAGGATCACAATGCAATCTTTTCTCGCAAGTATACCGCTGCTTCATATTGGAGTAATATCGTGACTTCTTTGGCTTATTCTTGGACACCCATGCGAGGATGGTCGTGGTTTTTAGTCATGCTAAACAGACAGCTGTTTTTTTGCGTCTCCACTCTCTACTCAGCTCTACTACAGACATTGTGGGAACTTTTATTATTAAAAAATTGTACGTTCTACAAACTTCTTTACATTACTTACGTGAAGTTAATAATGGAACTATCAACTAAACAAATAAAAATGTAAGTTTTAAAGTAAGTTGTTAAAAATACGTTACAGACCTCTAAGCAAACAAACCTCTAGTTCTCAAACGTATGCAATGTTTTCACAATCTCCTTTCACATTATTTTCTGCAACAGTTATTTTTAATGCAAGGCTACACACATGGTTATTTCTAACTTACAAATTGAAATTAAAGTTGTTTCACTATGTCTGTGGCATAAAACGCAGAGCTGACCTTCACTGTAGTTTTTACGCACATTTTTTGGAAGATTAAGTAAGTAGGTCGATTAGATAGCTACTCGCTCCAAAAGGGTATACCTACCGCACCACCAATAGTATGACATTTATAATATGAGTAGAACTGTGTTGGCTGTTTTTCCGTTTAGCTGTTACACGCATTTATGTATTATAAATTTGTCAACCCGAAAATTGAAAACTTAATTTTACCTACCTGATAACAATGACAACAATGTATTTTTGCAGTGCCCTGACTGGATAATGAACACCGCTAACTACTATATTAGAACTTATACAAATAAGACAATTAGGTACATGTTAGCAAATGTAATAAACAATAAACAATGGTAGTAATTTGTTATAAATTATTCATCGGAAAGCTAGAGTAAGAGAATCTTTAGATATTCAATGTCTTTTTAAACTGAAAGAATATAATCTTTAAACCAATAGGGGGGTTTCCCAAAATCATTCCAACTGCTGCAATTCGTCTGCTGCTGCCCACAGCTTCGCCCACGTTGTATCGAGATAAATGTACCTAGTTTATAAACCGAATTTCACCCACATTGGCTAAATCGTTTTGGCGTGATTAAGGAGCAAACATCTCTATCTATCTATCCATCCATAATCAGAATACCATTTACCTGAGATAAGTCTCATCTTCTGGGCTAATAATAATTTATAATAGTTTAGTTTTTTTGGTTTATTCCCTATAAGACAATAAAATTATTTATATCTTTCTTTCATTTTTATTCCATCATTACAATCATTGAAATTGTTATCAAGTAATATACGTAAGATTTTCTAGTTACCAACGAAATTTGCATAATTTAAGGGCTGTATAAAATGAGCCTCGTTGACACCTACAAAATCAAATTTACGGGCGTCGCTAATGGCGCCCGTTCCTTGGTTCCAGATCCACTCACCCAATGATATTTAAGAGTTATAAGTACCTATGTAGGTATTTATTAACGCGTCTAAAACCTAAACGTCTCGGTTTTTCCCTGTTTGTGTAGGTATACATATAAGATTATAAGCCTATATTCTAAAAAAATCACAATTTCAAGGTAAGTTACCATAGCTTTCCAAGAAAATAATTTGATAAGTTTTATTCCGACAGTCGGTTTCTGTGAAGGTAACAAATTTTTCATGAGATTTTTTAGAATTCTGAACCTATTATATAAATACAAAAATACATATTTAAGAAGCCGAACGATTTAATCGTCCTCGACAAAAATGCCTCAACTCTGAGCAAAAAATGGTAAATTTTTGTTGGTACCTGAGACGAAAACGGACGTGTCGTCGTTCGATCTCGAGGAATAAGTAGGTAGAGGCATTTGTGTTACCGCCAGAACCGAACGCGGCGCGATTGTTTGCCATTCTCATTGCGAACAAAGCAGGAACAGCCTGCGACGTAACCAAGGAGCCAGCTGTCACCTTATCACGTCATTCTAGCTGTAATTTTACACAGCTCTTACTTGCCTTTCAATTTGGATGAAACCGGATTACAAATTATCTTCATATTTCAATACGGTAATCTTTTCATGTTACTCGCGATAAATGAAGCCTTCGATCTTTTCCCAGGAAAAATCACGTAAAACATCAGTCCTATGAGTGATTTGCAAAACAATAGTATTTTTTTTCTGACCATTCATTCCTAGTCATATTCATATACTTTTTTACTCTTTCGTATACCCATGTGTTCGAGTGTTGTAAAAACATAATTATATACCTACGCACGTTCAGTTTTGTCCTTAATTGACCATTTTTTTTTAATTATGACCAGCTCCCAAGCTAGGAGACAAGGGAGACCAAACCGCCATCCTTCACATCGCGTCACGTATTTATAATCCCACATTTGCTTCCTGCTTTTTGTTGAATTTTGCAAAAGGAATTCGAAATTTGCTAAGGAAATCGGGATTCTCGCAAATAATTTTATAAAGGTACCTAAATGACAAAGGCTTACTTTTGAAGGTAAATCTTACTTTCATTGTTTGAAAGTAAATATTAAATAGGTACTTATGTTACGTAGAATACTTGCTGTTTAATAATTCAATTTAATTTAAGCAGGTTATATAGGTACTAGGGAGAAACCAAAAACTCAAAAACCTGATCATTCTTCCACAATACACAAAGGTTCAGCTGGAAGATGCTACTTAGCATTAAGTTCACCTTTCTACGATAAGTTATGTGCAATAAAGAATTTTCTATCTATCTATTCTTATAGCGAAAATGTAATGTAGGTGAACAAGGTAAAACTTAATTACATCGTCATCTTCATTAATTTCCTAATGAAAAAGAATATAGTGCCTAATAAAAGCTGGGTATAAACCTCCTTCCTTAAACGCCACTCCGACCTTTGCTACTCGAATCCAGGAACTTCCCTCGACTGCCTTTATGTCGTCCACCCACCTGGGGCGGTTTGTCTGCCTCGACTCCTTGCATTTCCTCTTGGCCACCACTCGGCTAGGGCCTTACTCTACCTGCCATCACCAAATCTTGCAAAGTGTCCTGCCCAACAATTACATAGTCGGTATTATTAATCTTACCGACCTTAGTTTGTTTACCTATATTAATTTTACTAATACAGCGTTTCTAAATTATTATTCTATTTCTAAGCTCTAAAAGCGAAGCCACACTGCTCCGTTGCGTTGCGTTGCGTCACAGTTTTCTACTGGCATTTGCGTCGCAGCACTAGATTTGAACGTATTTAATTTAGTGACAAATGCCAGTTCAATACTGCGTCGCATCGCAACGGAACAGTGTGGCTTCATTTTGTGTGTACAGTTGCTGAATTGGGGATTCTCGAGCAAGGTAGATATAGGTGTTCAATCTATAGGTGAACGCACCCAATTTCACCTCGAGATACTCAGAACTTTGTCTAGCAGCAGAGTTTTGTCTAGAGTCTAGATGGAGTAGTAGTAGGTAGAGTTTAACTAGGACGTAGTAAGTGCTTATTGTTCAGTTTAATAGAACATAACTTTTGTTTCCATTTCTAGAGCTTAGATCAAATAACTCTGGGCGCGCGGGTAAGTATTCCTGCCAACCTCATTAATTTAATGTAGGAGTATGTCACCAACTATTGTGGTTTTGTACGTAAGTAGGTACTAAGTTAAGTTGGTAGAGCAGAACTTAAGAAAAAAGACAATCTATGTTTTCAAAACATACTTAGATGCATAGATGTATAACGGTGTTCCTATAAAAAACAAGATAATGCTGTTTTCAGCATCAAAGCAAGTTAGAGGCGTATAATAGGACAAAAAAAACAGACACTCCAAAAAAAAATAATTTTGCATTTATTTAATTATGATTTTCGAATTTCATCAACAATAAAATAGCTAAGTAATTTAAAACTATATTATTTTTCTAGCTCTGTTACTTCTATTTCAAAATTAAGCATCAGACCAAATGTACTAGAAGTTTGCTAAATTGATCAACTTTTTTTGCGCGTTTTCAATACAGTAAGATATGATCCTATACTATAATACTTAAATGTTTTCATGGTTTAATTTCGTCTATTCAGTAAATGTATAATAGTAAAATAAGCACTGGCTTACACGTGCATTTAACCTCTGTCTCATATTTGATCGGTTTTGCGTGATTGAGCAGCAAAACAAGCACCCATCAATACTATTCATCTACCATTCGTTCTCACATACAATCGAATTAGTAAATATTAGTGAGACCCTCACGTTTTCACAATGCACTTATTAAATACGTGTACATACGAGTACATGTCGGTTGACTCTACCTACAAAATTAAAACGTATTATTTATGCAACGGGTGAGTGTTGAGTCAATTTCGCTCGAGCGTGAAAAGCTTTTTATTAAAGTGAGTAGGTAATAAGTGGCGCATGGCCGCGGCATTAGTGCTCTTAGTGTCCCATTAAGTGCATACCAGTGAAGACAATGTGCATATTCAACAAATAGTTCATTCGTGGTCAGCGTTGGATAGTTTGCAAACTCTGTGAACTGAGCAGTGGGGAACTCCATCGCCGCACTTCTACACTTCCACTGAATAAACAATGTAAGCCCGGGGTGTATTGACGGACGGTACAGGAAAGGCATTTTCTGGTGATAAATCGTGAATAGTTAGAGTGCTATTATTTATGACGACATGATTGGTCGAGTGGCAAGTGTGTTGGACGGCCACGCCGGTGTCGCGGGTTCGATTTCCGCTTCAGGACTTGAAGCACTTGTGTAATGAATGAACCTTGGTGTTTGCCCTAAGTTTTGTTAATATTATGTAATATGTCTGGGTGTCTCTATGTATTATATGTATGTATTAACCAAAAAAGTATTCAAGTGCCTATTCTTTAGTTATCCGGTTCCCATAGTACAAGCTCTGCTTAGTTTGGGGCTAGGTAGCGTTGTGTGAAATGTCCAAAATATTTATTTTGGTATTATTATTTATTATTGCAACGAGGACTTAATCGCCGGTTAATTATGTACAGCTGTTTTTAATAAACAAACGTTTCATTGACCCCATCTCATTCAAAACTATTGAACAATTTAATTGGTAAGATTGATTGATCAGTTATTGTGTTTTTTTTGCACCGTCCCTTTCGTGTGCGCGGTGGCTCAGGTAGTTCAGGTAAACGAAGAATTCTCTCTCCGTTTCCTTTACCGATTTACCTACTATGCAACTCCTGCCAGACAAATATCGCACATACCTACTTTCTCGTTTGTCTTTTCACATACTTTACTCCATTCTACCCAAATATTTAAAAACCTACAGTCCCTCCTATTTAGGAACTGCAGATTCTTAAATACATTTAGATTTACAATTACATTCTTTATTTGCTTGTAACTTTCGTTACAAACAGGGAAGCGTATTGAACATGTATTTTAACGGACTGGGTATCCACAATATCAGTAAAGTCATTAACAATCATCATTTATAAAAAGCCAGTTCGTTCGTTCGTTTGTTCAGTGGTATGGCCTGGATGTTGTCTGTCAGCTAGTCAGTCAGGGCCAAGCCTTTTATATATACATATGTATTGATAAACGACAGCTCATTTCATAGAGAGCCCACAAGTTTTCCTTCAAATCGGCACTTGTTCAAACTCCAAACCCAATAGATAATAATATTATCCCGCACTTAAGTTGACCTTACCCTGCCGGCAACTGCTGACCTATTAAGTTGCCTCTGTTCTACTATGAATTTATGGAAATACCACTGAATCTACTGACCAAAGATTAATAACAGTGTACCTAAGAACTTTGGGAAAACTAAGATTGACAACAAATATTTCAGTTATCTACCCCCACGATAAAAATTATATATACAATATTTTTGTGACTTTAACAATCGAGTTTACAATGATAATATAGTAAACCATAATATTTCTCTAGTAATGATATTTCTCTGTTAAGAAAGATGTCCAGAATGTAATGTAATGTACCAAAATGTTAAAGAATTATATGCATTTTTTATAATCTTTGTGGCACGTTTTCAACGAGCTATGGTGTGATTATGCAGAATAATGATAATAAAATAGTGAAAGACGTGCCGAAAAAGTTATCTCATTTAACCAACTTTTAGTACATTTCGGTCCGAGGCTAAATTTCGAAATATATTATAAAGTTTTCATTGTTTATAAAACTACATCGTAAAAGTAACAAAAATATTTGAAAATGGAAATACATATATGTATATCATTTTTATTGGGGGTGTCTGAATTGTTTTGACCTGTTTTACTATCCATCTTGGTTTGATACTGTCTATCTTGGTGTTCTATACGAACACCGTTATTCATCTATGCTTTTATGCTACTAAAGTACTGACCTGTCTAAAAAGTTTTTGATATGAACAAATAATGGTACTATTCAGACTATTCAGAGCGTTCAGCTCTGAAAATGTCAGGATTCTGAATAAAGTGTAGAGCTGAAAAGAGCCAATAATAAATTCTACATTGTGCGAGTAACACTCACGTGTCGACGGTTCCGTTAATAGACTATTAAAAATGTTCCATAAAAATAAATTAGGATTTTTTTATTCATTGTGATCATGAGGTTCCTACATAAATGTATTTATGTATTTCCTTTGCTATGCCTTTATATCAATCAAAGTTCAAAAACTAATTTAACATAAATACTTACGTCGTCGTGGGTCCCACGTTTTACAACCACCTACCAGAGCATATATTGCCAGCGCTTCCTCCTTAGCATCATTCAAAACAAAATTAAAATCATGGCTCATCGAGAAGGCATTTTATAATGTTGATGAATTTGTTAAAAAAGTCCAATAATATAATCAATCTAAAAATATTATAATTTTAATATCGATAATAGTAAAGAATATTTATTGTTCTGGTTCTGGTTCAGGTCTGAGAAATATTTAGGTAGTCTAACTTATATGGGAACAATTACTGAAAAAAATATAATTTTATTTTTTAAATTTAAATGAAATGTTTATGCTTATTTAATTTTAATATAAATACTCTAATTCAATCTGTATTGACCTGTAATTATATTTACCAATAAAATGTTTATCTGTTTATCTTGCCTCACTAGAAATAAATGACTGACTTTCTGACCAGTAGAGTAGAAACTTTGCAAAATGTATAAAATAAAAGCCAGGTTAATAAAAAATCATAGCTTATCACGCTTTTCATGGATAGAGCATGGGCTCTACCAAATAAGTAGGAATGTGCTATACCAACTCGTAGGTTAAATAGTAAGTTTATTGTGTGCACAAAATACCTACACCCAGAAAATAATAATCTATCCTTTGATTGGCTACATATTTGTTCAATATAAATAGAAAGGAAGAAGACAGTAAGTAATTACGTATTAAATTGCATACCTACTTACTTGGTAGAGCCCATGCTCTATCCATGTAGAGCGTGATAAGCTATGAATGTGTTTTTAGCTTAGAACTCATATTTACATATAATTTGCAAAGTCTCTACTGTAGGTAATACATAATAAGTTTATTGTATAGTGGGAACGATTTTCATGCTTGCGTAAATGTGTTAATCAAACTAGTTCTGCCTGATAAGGCTTTTTGGAAGAGCAAGTTGTAACATGTTCAGTTTTAAATGTGTTACTAGTAATAACAATTTATTAATCTATGGAACTAAGCCTTGACTCTCTGGCAGAATTTTTACTGACTAATGTAAGGATATGGTCTAGTAGTCTTTGGATCTGGTACGCAATGTAACATTTTATATAGCCTAGGCACTAACTTAAGTAAGTAAAACAAATAAAAACTCATCCCTCCTCGTAGAATAATTATGCGTTAGTACTTACTCTAATAAACGGTCGGATTGTCTGGATGAAGGAAGAATCTACTAATGATGGTTAACTATGGAGTAACTGTAAGAGGAACACATTACAAATATAACCTACTGCAGGGTTATATTTGCGTAGGTTGTTGGAGAGTTACCAGTTATGGCATAAACTATGAGTCAGTGATATCACCGCAAGCTCGTTTGCATAGCGATATACGGCTGCGACAAAGGAACAAGGTTGGATCGACAGGTTAATACAAGTCCGGGAGGTAAGCATGTGTGGGTACAAAGACTCCATAGTTGCACACTAGCAAAGCGAGACACGTTGGGACAGACCGTCCCACGCAGAAAGCTCTATGACACAATGCCTAGGCATGTGGATGTGGCCACCTTGAATAGCTCATTCATTGCACTCCGCTTCGCCTGCGGTCGGGTTCTCGTCAAACTACCTGTGAGACTGCAGGACGCAATAAGTTTACTGGAGTAGAGTTGGTAGAGTAAGGTAATTTGGAAATAGAAAACCGAAATGATGATAGAAATATTTTTTTATCTCTTATTCAATCTATAGAATTCAAGAGCTTTTTTATTAGATTCCTTATTACATTTTACACACAATACAGTGACAGAGTTTTGTTAAAAAAGGCGGTAGCTTGTTCGGTTGCAGTCGTATTTCACATAGATTATTATAGCCCTGATATTTTGACTGCGTCGAACTCCATCAGATAATAAACTGCTCTATTCTTGCACGGCACAAATTCAAAATTGTGTTTATTTCATGTTATATAAGAATAATAGTGATAAAACATGTATTTTTATTAGTCTGCCCAACACGCGATGCAATGTGATTATTTCAATAGTTATTATCACATCATTGCCCTCTCGTTTTAGGCCCAATACCCATTATACATATCACTTGGTCCATAATAACATATACGTATATAATTATGTAGGTTCTTATGTTCATAACTACCCAAAAATCGATTTCCTTTGCTGATTTTATCAAAGCTAGTTTAGTTGATATTTTCTATAGATTAGGCCTTTTTTATTTTTTTGTGTAGGCAAACAGTAGGTACCAAAGTATTTCTTACTCAATGATTTCACGAAAAGAAAACATTTATTTTATTTACCAACTCCTTAACGATACTTTATGTTCCCAGCATCCACAAACAAAACCCCACATAAATTAGCCGGTGTGTGGCGATCCAATAAAAATATTTTCGTATAAATAAACTCTTGGGTCCGAATGCGAGCCTTGAGATCGTGTCATCGATAAATACGTAGTCCGAGCTAAAAGGGAAATTGTGTTTAGAATGTCTGCTGCGGCTAGGGCTGCGTGCCTCCCTCTACCCGCTAAATATTACCGCATAAAACGAATTCAGCTCCTTTTATTGCAAAATTATGATTCAAAGTATCGTTTACGGCTTAATGTCTGAACAAAACTAGAATAAAAATTCGAAGCACGACTTCACTAACAACGTTTCAGAGTTGATGTGTAACGCGAGATAAATGTTCAGTGCTAAACAATGTTACTGCAAAAGAAATGATTCGCACATGTTACGTACGCATTGTGACTTATGATTGTAGGTAAGTAAAAACTTATTTTATTTTGAAGAGAAATACGAGAATTCTTATACAAACACAGTAATATTTTCTTTTTAGCCTCGGCAATGTACCCGTCTATTAGTAGGTAGGTATAGGTAGGTTAGGTACAGTATTTTAATCAACGTTGAAATGAAAGGTTACACGAATTCCGAAGTAGTTGTCTGTTATCATATACACCACCAAATTTTAATTCCAAAAAAAATTTTATGGGCAATGCAGACAGGGTACTACGTTGCCTCTGTGCAGTCAAGATTTTGGATTTCTACAAAATGGCAGAGTGACAGCGGATCGAGTGCGGCGCCCGAGCCAAGGTTTTGCGAGCTGGCTCGAGCTATATACCCAGGTTTTCCAAACGATGAATAAAACTTAAATAATTATCAATTAAAGGTACCGCCTGACGCAAATCCATAGGAAAACGACTAACAATTTTAATCAAATTTATTTTGTCAAAAAATCGACTTAATTTTTTCAAGTTTTTTTGCCGTATACGTGTTCAGTAACGGCAACTGACTATGCGTATTTTTTCTTTATGGTGATTAAAATTTTACCGTGTATAATCAATAGGCTTTCTTATTTCACGATTAAAGCTTAGATAAAATATTTCCTTTTTTAATTATCTTACCTACGTAGAGTCCTGCCAACCCTAATGACGCTGCACCGAAATATGACAATCCCACTTCCAATTGAGTGTCGTCAACGCGCCCGCCCCATTCTCACGAGCCTTGTTATGCAAATTACAACACACAAAATGCCTGGTGCCTACTAACATATTTGGTAGATTACCTACTTTATTAATATTAAGAATCAGTTTCTTCTCGCCGCTTTTTAATTCGCAGATCAGAAGTGCTCTATTATGTGGTACTTATCATCTATAAAAAATGTATTATTGTGATTTTTCGAAATTTATTCTATTTCCATTTCAATAAAGTTGAAGGTAACATAATAGACGTTTTTATGATTAATATTAGCACCTAGCTTAGAGTTATTTATTATCAAACATGATAATAAATAACTATATATATACAAGTATAATAAACATTGTACCTGAAATAAACGACTTTTTTTATAAACCTATCATATCATCATACGATAGGTCAAGTGGCAAGTGTGTTGGATGAGTTGTTGCCACGCCGTTGTTCGATTCCCGCTTCAGGACAAACATTTTGGTTTGCTTCAGGACAAACATTTGTTTTATAAACAGAATATCGATGTAAGTCCTGAGTCTGATTGTTTTCTATTCTAGATATGTTATTACAAATGCAAATTACTCAAGTATTCTATCAGTAATCTGGTCCCCATAGTACAAGCTCAGCTTAGTTTGGGGCTAGATGGCGTTGTGTGAATTATCCTAAATGTTTATTTTTTATTATTATACGAGTATATACATGGATAATTTAATCTATTATCTCTTATTAATTTAGATTACTTATTTATTCAAATCTATGAGGTAAAATAAGTCGAGTAGATGTAAACTTTCAAATGATCGTTGAGAAATGCTTTTCTAGGATTTTTATCTTCACATTAGAAAATATATACATCAGTGTGTAAAGTAAATGTTAGTCTTCACCTTGTCCGATTCGAATTCACGCTTAATCTATTCGTACTCTACCGCAACCAATGCTGAGTGTAGAGCGGAAATGACCTATCAGCTACGCTCAACCGTCGCCTTCGCCGTCCACGGACTGAATCTCAAATCGAAGATCAAGAGATGAACATTGAAATAAAGTACCTACCTATCTTAAGTATTTATGTTTGAATTCACACATTAATAAATATTGTTTGATCACAATGAAATCCACCTCCAATCCCACATACTCCATCATATCTTTTCGGAAAAATTGTTGTAATTTTAGGTAGGTATGTTTATTTTTATGTAAGTTTATTTAAAATTATCCATTGCCTTAATTTATATCTTCTAAGTACCGTGCCGCCGTCCACGTTTTGTTCAACAGTCTCTTGTCCATCCAAAGGTTGTCTGGAAGAGATCGCTTTTAGCTATAAGACCGCCCATTGTCCACTATTTCTTACCATTATTTCCTTCTTTATGTATATCTTTGTTTGTTTTGTGATGGTGTGCAATAAAGAATAATCTATCTATCTATCTATACCCGATAGATGCAAGTTTGTAACTCAATCGCGCCGAAGCTCTGTTAAATAAATTGAGCTAAAATTTGGTACAGGTATAGTTAATGAGCTGGAAAAAACAGGCTATATTTATCCCGGTACCACGCGTCGTTTATAACTCAATGAAAATAAAAATACTCTACCTGCATCTTATATATTATGGTATCGTGATAAAATAAAAGAAACTTAGCTCATTTTCTGTACTAGGACAATAAAAACTCGGCTGACTCGGCCTCCGAGCAAGACGTTACTTATACAAGCAATGAGGCATTCTGTCGCCCGTACAACCTACAATGACGACCGACCCGGATTATTCTTTATGCCAGGAACAGGTAATATTGACAGTGCTGTACCTACGTTAACTTTATATCGATGTTTAACGGTTTAACAAGCTATTTTGGATTATGTTGCTATGGATTCCTTCCATTCTTTCACACAAATAATTTGGTTTGATTCCAGCGTTTCTCTTTCCGTTTTTTTTATCAGTGTAGATTAATCATGAATCACGATTAATCTATCTTTAAGAGATTAGAAAAAAGAAAATTCCTAAATATTTTTTTAGACGTTTTGACCTCATCATCCGCAACTTGACTTGACTCACTGCTGGGTAGGCCTCTCTCTCCTATCGCCGTTCTACCCGCAACTGTATTAGGTGCGTGCACGTGGTTCGGCCTACGCCACTGATAATGCTTTCTTGCATTATATATCTGAGATATTCAAATCAAATCAAATTTATTTGCAACAGACACAATCATAGCTACTAAAATGTTACATTGCAGGATATATGTAATATGCAATATTACCTAGCGGGGCGGTTTCGTTATACACTCCAAAGTTACTAGTTTGGATAACTGTATCTCGGAGCGTATAACATGATTAAATAATTGTTTAATTAGGTAACGGAAAGCAAGGTAAGTTAGGAAAGTTGCTAGTTAGTTAAAGTTTATATTCTAGTAAAGTACAGCGAAACCAAATTATGTCAACAAACTGTATACCCCTAAACAGAGCTTGCAAAACGAACGAAACGCAGCATCTCCAATATCATACCCTGATTAAATAAAAAAACGAAGTAAGATGGCGAGTAATCGACAAACATCGTTGGAATCCCTAGAGGAACGGCAATATCGCTGCGATGGTATGTGATTGGCGCGCGGCGTGGGCGGCTGCATAATGAACCGACGTAGACGGGCGGGCGGGGGGCGGGCGGAGGCTACGACCAAGATGCCAAGGTACAGCTTGCAGGCTAGTTCTCTCGCAGTATCCTAACTATGTAGGTTACGTAGACTCCTGAAATACGATTATTAACTAGTTTGGGAGTCTATGATTTCATTGTTTTTAAAGTTATGTATAAGTAGAGTAGTATTTGCCCAGGCGAGGGACAGTGAAGGCTGATTTATAATTAAAATAAAATAATAACAAATACTTAATCTAATATCATTTTATTATTTTATATTATTTTAGTTTTGGTGCTAAAGTCTTAGGTACATCGTAATGTTTTGCAAAAACTCAAAAAGTAAAGTAAACACAAAAGAATATTATCTGATGCGATGGTATAAACCAGTGTCTGTAGATAGTGCCTTTTGCAGAGTGTATTTCGTACATAGTGCCTTTTGCTGCTTACCGAAATCAGTGCGAGCCACTGTCACAGTCTCGCTTCAAATCTGCCATTTTCAACGTTTCCAAGCACGGAAGTACTCGTACCATACACGCCACGGAAGTATCGTCTAGCTAGATAGAGCTTTAGATACTTATTGCTAACAAACAAGAATATTGTAGCATATCGATAGTCACGTTTTAATTTTTTTGTCGTCTTTCTCTTACGACTTGGTATTATTTTGTTATTATATATTTATATAGGAATTATTAGTACTAAATTAAAACATTCCCTATAGACATGAAAATTGCAATTTAAAACACAAAGTTGCACTTTTATACTAATACTGCAAATAAATATCACTAATATCGCTCTTATAAGCCGTAAATAAATCAGCAATATACATAAACCTTGAAAAAAAGTTAGAATAAAACGTTATTTTTTTGTGAATAGAGTAAATTTCTGAATACCGTAGGAATGTGTGAAATGAAACGTTTCTCTCTTATATTTTGGCGAGTCTGTGTTCGTCTACGAGTGAGCAGTCAAAGCTAAGAGACGGTACTTTTCCACTCGATCGCAAAAACGCTCCCGGTAACCACCTGCTGAAACTTTACACTCCATTTGGTTTTGTTGCAATTTTTGTTTGTTAACTTATTTTATTGACAGAAGATAATAAGAAAGAAATTATTTTTTTGCTGGAGTCTATGATGAGAAAATTGGTATGGTATATTTAAGTAATAAATAACGTTTCTAAGAATACCTATCTTTCGTTTTTAAATTTATGTGTATCTAAACGTTATTTTATTTCTGGCTAAAGTTCAGGTAAAAAAGACGATGGCCTACCTAATTGCCTACACTCAGTTTTAATGGGTTATATTTGAGTATCAGGAATAAAAACTTATTGATATTCTGGATTCTGCCTGTTTATGTTACATCTATAAACTCAGTCGACACAATACACAATGTCGATAACATTATTCGATCGAAGTTAAGTTTTGCCTGCAAATTACTCTTATGTGATTTTAGTTCGCATGCAGCCATAAGCAGGTAAATGTAAGTTTCCACTCTCATGTAGGTCAATTTTAAGAGCCCTTGACACTTTTACTCAACTGGTGAGTCTTAGTAGAAGTATAGAATAATCCTTTGACAAAAGTTAAATGCAATATTAGGTATGACAGTGGGTCGGTTCCGTAAGCTGGGACATAGGGAATTGCAATATCAGCAAGCGTCCCTACTGCAAACAAGCTGTGCAACTTTAATGAATATTTTTTTTTATTCTTGTAATCTTAACACAAAAGAGTTAATATAAAAACAATAACATCATAGATGTGGTATGATTGTATAAAAGTCGCTTCCCGGTTTCAAATGAAAACTTTTACGAAGAATATTAGCTCTAATAAAAAAAAACATTATTCCTACACAATTGTAAAGACAAAAGTATGTAGAAATGGAAAAATATCCAAGTCCTTTTGTACCAATCCTTGATTTCTATGCTTAGTTTCTATAAAATTAATTAATACTATAGGTATACTGCAAGCCACATCCTTGCATTTGAGCTTATTTTCTTTGCGTAATTTGTAATGTAACGTTTGCATCAAACAGAATCTACGAGTATATCTGTACATATGCAGTAAATCTGTACTTATTGGATTTCCTGTTCAGGCATAAGTAATTATGTTATTTTATTTACCAACACGGGACGTGACTCAATGCGTCCCACGTCTCGGCTCAGTCCAATTACCTATAATATTATTCTCTTCCGTTTCCCTCGAACGTTTTTCAGCCGTAGGTAATGGAAACTTTGCAAGATTTGATCGGATTCAAGATAAAAAAACCACCGCCTACGTTCCCATAGGTACTATTTATTGAGAGCAATTCTGGACGGCAGTTAACTTTGTTGGTAGATATTTTGCTTATAGTAATAGAACCAAGAGAAGAATTTTTGTAGGCTCATTTTAAACGAAGAAATTAATTATATAAAAACTGCACCTAACGCTTTTGGCATGCGCAACGACGATTAACTGAAAAAACGTTGTGATTATTTTTTTCTTGCCTCCATTTTCATACAATGGTGTTGATGCATTATGTGCTGAGCTCAAATAACGTGTTTATTTGAAGCAACCTTCATAAAGTTTTTATTTGCACTCGCAATTAGGTCAGACCGAGCTGGTTGCTTTAATCCCTTAAAAACCTCTAGCAACTGCAAGCCCGCCGTCTCTACGGACCGCAATAACACTAACTCTTATAAACTAGGATTATACCACTCTCCGTAACACGACTTAAATTCAAATATGCACTTGCTTAAAAATGCTGTATATTCAAGAGTATCCTAGGGCGGGCGGGTGATGTTTTTACAGAGTATACCTACGCGCCATTTAGAAAGGAAAACCGCCTTATCATGATTTTCCTAACGACAAAATATCACCTCCACAGTACCTTGTGCAATATCCCGTGCCTTAACAATTGTAGGTCCTTGCCTATACAGTATGCGGCACTCACACATTTGTAGGTACCACACTTGGTCCTGAAAAGCCACAAAAATGTTTTATCGAATGTGAAAAAAGGACTCTTAGAAAGGTAAGGCTGGTATAAACAGCCTTGGTCTATAATTTTCAGCTAACAACGTGCTGATACATTTTCCGCAAGTAGATTGCTTAGATACCCAAAGTAGCGTGAATGCTAATCCATCCCAGCGGAGAACATGTTTTGAGCAAATCTCAAATTACATGAAATCTTACTACACAATGTTTCTGGACTTTATTTTATAGGTATGTATGTACATCGAAGAAAAACCATGTGTTTTACATAATGTAGGATTGTTATTATTAGTCTGTCATTACTTTTAGAGCACATTTTATGTAAATGCGTTTGCTCATAGTTTTAATTGAATATTATAATATATAATTATTTTTTTATTTTTTTTACTAGATAACATTTATTACAGCATAAGCTAACTACTACAATCTATATTACAAAATTTACAAAAGGTAACAATTGGGCCACCCATAGACCGTTGCAAACGATCTATAGGTAGCTCAACTGCTCCAACTCGATACCCGATGGCAGCGTGCCGAGGATACTGGCTGCATTGCCTCTTTGTATAGCAAGGCTTATTCTTTGGCCCAGATAGCTGCCAGCCAGATAGATCACGCGTCGCTTCTACCAGACGCTCTGACAAAATTTTAAAAACGCGGAAGGCTCCCATTCCCTATGGACCTAGGGTCTCGACCCCAAAGGGCTCAAACATGTACGACCTATCAAGACCTACATATTTACGCCGCTTGAGATCTTCAGCAGAGTTTGCCGCCGCACCAGCCCTAACGCAATCTTTTTTGCCAGCGTCCCTGGCAAATGAGAACCTTCAGGCCGCTTACCATCGTCACGACTTAGACCGTTCGGCTCGAGAACGGCTGGCACATTGGCGCTGGTAAAAGCCCGGCGAATGATTTCGTTAAGACTACAGTGGCGGGAAATCACATCGCAATCTAGCTCCAAATAAGCATTATAGAACCAGATAACTGATAAAATACTTAAAACTTTTTTTGTATATTTATTCATAGAATACCTACATAGAAAACACCCAAAATTAATATATATACCTAGGTAGAATATTTTAGAGAGTTTTAATTTTATTTTATTCATTCATTGGGAAACTCGTGACAAAACACGGCGATAATTATTATTTTACTATCCAGAAGCTGACTACTTCCGTGAATTCATTTTCACTTAGTACAACCAACTGCCATAGAACCGTTAAACCCTGCTGTTTACTGGCCCGGTTCAAAGGCACAGACCCCTCACTTATCTAACTTATTCACTGAGCAAACTAAACTCTAAACAAAGATGTTTGCACACATTTTAAGTCGCACTCTGATGAGACACTTTAGAAGGGTTCCTGGATGCTGCGTCAAATTGTAAGATAATTATAATAGATTCAGTGCCAGCCACTGAGTGAATTATTCTACTATTCTTATGGTTTTTTCTTACTTTAATAGATGTTTTATCGACGGTTCTCCAAGCTACAAGTACATAGACACATACTTACATACATACCTTATAACATGAGTTAAAAATGCCAATAGTTAAGGAAGATAAAAGTAGGAAAGTAGGAAAAAAATTAATAGAAAGGTGGGTAATATAACAGAATATTGGATATTCACCCGATCGCAATAAACTTAAACATTTTCAGTAATTTTGTGTTCTGCAACGTGAATACACATAAAACGGTATTCTTATCTCATCCAAAATATCGGGCACGTACTAAAGTCATAATTTCATGATAAAGTACCGCATGGGCAGGGGTGCCCTTGCAGTGGTGTGGTGAGACTGGTGATTCACTGTTATGATCCTATACAACCGAACCAACCGTCCAAATTCTAAGGCTACGTTTTTCCTCACACGTTGGTAGAGTAAAGCTCTCACACCTGGAGCCTAAATGAGAGGAAGCAAAAAAAGCACATTATGTAGCGTTGGCGATTACGAGGAAATGCCAGCGCGATGCTCTCTCAAGGAAACGATGGATTTTATTACCTACTAGGTACTTGCGTTATATAAACGACTTGAATATGTTTTAGTAATTCATCATCTGTGTTTTGACGGAGAAAAATATGTCAGTCAGAGCTCTAAGTAAGCTCTGAACAGGAAAAATCTTTTCCTTATTACACCCTACTTATCGTTGTAACGACAAAAGCAGGAATAAATGTTCGTGTTCGTTTTGACAAATTACGCTGTGAGACGTAGTCGTAATACGTAGATCGCAAAATTTAGGTACCTTACTAAAGTGGAAGGTGCCTCGACTTTCGATCCGAACGTCGTGGGTTCAAACCCGGTCATACATTAATGGATGTTTCTGTTCAAAAAAAAATTTGTGTGAATTAATACACGTGCTTAACGGTAAAGGAAAACATAGTGAGGAAACCGGCATGTCATAGAACCTAAAAAGTTCGAAAAAATGTGTGGAGTGTACGAAAGGAGCCTCTTCTAAAACCACACTGGTTCGAAAGAACTAGAGACACGATAAGAAGAAGACTAAATTAATTTTATTTTTCTATCCGTTATACTCCGGCTATTAAAGTTGGTTAGTTAGGTTATTCACATTCGCATACGTTAAAAAAATTAAAAGAATTCCCAATGTGTTGGTATCTCCATAAATTAAATCACTCTCTAGTGGCAGATATCTGAGCTACCCGACACGAACTAAATAATTGGGTAGGGATGTTGTTTATATAATAACGACAAATTTTGTGAAATAAAATTAGAAAAATTAGCGATGGACGACATAATATGTAGGTTGTTTATAAGTAAGCACGGGTGTGATGGAGCGCAATTATTTGAGTTTCTAAACAAAGTAAAACTCTCCAGGTATTTTCAATGATAAACCAAATCCTAGTTTCCAAAAATTCATAAAGTTGGATTATAGCTTGAAAGCGCGGTGAGGTGCCGGAAATTATCGGAAGATAAACGGAAAATCGGGAAGCTAGCCATACACTCGGAAGTTCAAATATTCGCTTATTGTACGTTGAAATTATTGGATACCTATACGTGCGGGTTTGGTGGTGCGAATAGAGGATGTTTTAGATTTTATTTTAAATCTCAATGCTTTATTTTGTACCTACAGTTTAATTGTTGAGTCTTAATGGTGGATCAGTTAAAATAATATAAAACTCTTGTGTTATTGAGCACCGTGGGCACGCGGCATAATTTTCTAATTGGAATATCTTGCGACCCAGTTGATTAATTTATTAAAGCAAATTAATTAAAGAAACATGGAAGAAAACCCAGTGAATACGTCGTACGTGTCAGATTGATGCATGAGTTTGTGTTTTTCTTTGTGCGCAACATCAATCTCTCAGATCTATTAGCGTCGTGTTTAGCGCTCCCACTAATTATCCCAATTTCCTTGAATCCCGGGAGACTATGCAGGAGCTATGGAAGTTATTATTTTCCGAAAAATCTATAGTACTCATTCCATAATGTGACAAAATTGCGAAAGCTCTACATTAATACAAAAATATCACTATTTAGAGATATCTAGAAAATTCTGGTAAAAACATTTTTAAGAAAACTATTAACTTGGTTTCTTAACGAATGTAACAACGAATTCCGGAATAAATGCACAACTCAACAGATTCACATTCATCCCCAACATTTCCTAAGTCCCGAAACATTGAAAGATTTATCTAAATTTTACAGCACTGTTTACATAGCAATAACATTATCTATTCTCTCCAGACATTGGCTGGATAAGAAGAATCCATTCTACGAAACCCTAAAATCTTTGTTGCAATTGCTGGGTTTTGTAGCGCAAACAGGCAATAACACTCGCAGAATAAGCTAGAGCTGAGATTGTCGACTCTATCGACGATATTGTTCTTCTGGCTCCTAAGGTATTTTCATGGTATTTTCAGAGGGTTGAAAATATGTTCATAAAGAAAAATTAGTACCTACCTAGTTTTAATTTCAGTAGCTTTACCTACCAACCAACATCTTATGCAAAAACCACCACCATTTTACAAACTTGGAAAGAGAGTTTAATTTCACAAAAACGTAGGTAAGTTTAATGTTACCTGTCTAAGAATACGGAATTTCTCAATAACATTTTAATAAAGGCCCAAAAAGAAGGTAAGTACGCAGTCCTCTTAACTTAGGCTTTCAATTACCAGTTTTCTATTATCTATTGTTCAGACACTTCGCCTTCGCCTAAAATTCTAATAATTTAAATTAAACAATTCAGTAGGTACTCTTATCTTCAAGAATAATAGTGGCTGTAATATTCCAACTTAGCGTCACTCTAAGATTATATCGCAGCTTAGCCCCTTTGTGCCCGGCTACTTTAGCACCCGCGCTACCTAAATCACTACAATGAGGCAGCCAAACAAATCTAAGACAATCTCCACTTGGCTACACGACCACAACCGACAGCTGAATATGGAATACAACAATAAGAATTTATCAAGACTAATTAGGACTCGCAACGAACTGTTGTCACTATTTGACATTGTTTTTTATCTATTTACAGGTAGTGTTTTTTTTATTATTAGTTACTCCAACAATATGAACACAAATAATACCTATTAAGATAAAAAGTTTACAAAGTCTAGGCCAGTGTGCCACATCTTATAGGTACTTCAATCATCATCTAAATGTTCCGCCGCAGTAGCGGAATATGAAGAGTAAGGGCGCCTTCAGCGGTCGCAAGCAGTGCGGCAGCAGTGCGACAGCAGCACATGCCCACAAATGAAATAACTACAGCCGCGCAATTTGCTTGTACAATTAATTGGACATACGTGCGCTTGCAACACTGGCTCGAAACCGACTGATCGCACGGCTGCCGCGCTGCCGTCCGTTATGACAATCACGTGTCGCACGGCTGTCGCGCTGTTCTTTTTGTATGGGAAGTCTGTCACTTGTTAGCAGTGCGATGACTGTCGACGCGACGACAGTCAAACTGCCGCATTGCTTGCGGCTTAGTGTGAAGGAGCTCTAACCCCTACTACTAACAAAGACCTCATATAAGCTAGCCATAAAAGAATATTATTGACCAAATTTTAGTACAGCAATCAACTGCCTGAAAATATTCTAAGCCACAGCATGGTTTTATTTGGGGCTAAAGATCAGTAAATACCTATTTACTTTGGTAGAGTATGCATCTACTGAGCTAGATCGTAAGCGGCATGTAGAGGTGCTTCGATTTCCGGAAGAAATTTGGATCAACATTGGGACATATCAGCAGAAAATTGCAAGAAATGGATATCAAAATGCTTTGAATTATAAAATATCCATAAACAACAATCCATCCCACCACAAGCAAAACGCCCGCGCCTCTATATTAGATCATGTAATTTTTTGAGAAAAATTTGTAGCATCTCCGGAATTTTCCATCGCCTGATTCAAAGTAACTTTACACTGTGCGGTCCAACAGAACATAATTCATGCCGCCAGTGAAATATAATGCGGATGTTCTCATAATGTACGACGAGCAACTTAATCCGCCCACGACTTTTTCCGCCACAGATATTTATACAAATGGCTGCCAGCGTAACGATCTCAGTAGAACAATGGGCCATTTATGCTAATAATTTTATGGTCTAACTTGCTTGAGCCACCTTAGGTGCCAAACAGAAGAAAATACAACGTTATATTTATTTACCAGGTAGGGATAAAAAGGTGTCTCTAAACATGCTCTACCAAGAGCTTTTGCTAATGTAGAAATGGCTACAGAGTGTGTTAAGTAAACATGTGTAAGTACATTATATTCGTGTAGTTAGTTGTGTTCAGCAATTACAACGGTTGTGATATAATCTAGTTCCTGGCTCGTCTTGAATGATACACCTGGTATTTTATATAGAGTGTTCATTTTATACTTATTTTACATATAACACAACGACGTCTGAACTAGTGGCTTCTAGTTAGTAAAATATTAAAAAATCATTTTTAGGTCTAACCTATTTTAAAATTATTATTACTAGCTCGTTATATCAGTGCAAAAAATATCAGGCAATCAGACTTTCGCCTTACTTTACTGACGTACTTTCGTATAACTTAACAGACATAGGAATCTTGTCACACAGTTAGCATAAATATTTCAGATTATTTCGCATTCCATACATGAACGCTATATTTATCGCATTCCAAGCATCGCGTTGTAGTCATCTCCATATCAGTTTGTTACTTAAAATAATAAAAGGCAGGCGCTACCGGAAACGACGAGCCCACTAACTCATAGAGAGGTTCCGGCGTAAAAACGTCGCGATGCCGGACAACGCCGCGCGCCGACGACGCAGATAGCTTGTGTATGTAGTGTGGGTTGAACAAGTAGGGGTACCTACACCTACGTGCCTTTATTTACAATGAGCCTTTCGCCGCTCTGTACACTACGACGTCGACTCATTTCAAAAGCCTTTACCAAAACTTGATTAGGGGGTTTTCGAGAGGTTGAACAACTATTCTGTACTCAGGGATTGCGGCAATGCTTGTAAAATACGTTATAGGTAGGTAACATATAATACTGATTACAAAAGATAGGTTAAAAATACTTAGGTAGGTACTTTAACTTAATTTTATGAACATTTCGGTTACTAATTTCCTACTCAAATAAGAAAAGACACCCACCCTCTAAGATGACTAAACTCCTATATTTCAATCCTTGCGGTTTTCTATTGTGTCAGCAAGCACGTCCAGGTCATCTCACGGCTGGGGGAGTTCGGCGGAAGCGTGCCCCGACATGCCACGCGTGACCTAGCATCAACATTATCTCAAGTGCTTACGAAGTAGCATAGCACAAAGAACATTACCCTTATTTCATAGAGTTCTACAAACCCCAATGTTGGTCATACACACCTACCTAAAGAAAGTTAGTGGTCTGCGAAGAAAACACAGGCTTTTAATGTTTAGTCGCTTTCGGAAATAGAAGCTTGGAAAGTGCCGCAGGAAAATTCCAATTCCCCAGAGCAAGTCATCCCCGCTCGACTCGACAAGCAAGCAATAGTTCCATAAACTCCTAACTCCTAGCTGATACAAAATAATATTAGCGAGAACCAATGTGACACGAGATCATGTAGGTATTTATTTATACTGTCCAAGTAGTGAAGAGTCTGTGAAGAGTCGTATACTGCCGCCACCGCGCTGTAGTGTGAGATATGAGGATATGGAGTGCGGATGCAGCAAGTTAATGTTTTCAAACCAACAAGAGCGTGATAACAAGCTCGGGTTTCGTGACGCTTTCACCGAATTATTTTAATTAATTTGAGGCTTGATGAGGGATGTTTCGTGGCGTCTGCTGTACGTGTCAGCGTTCAAGCTGGTCCAAGCAAAAACTAATTCAACTTTGAGGACAAGCGGCTCGCATACAGCCTCCTAATTACTAACGACCGACAAAGCCATACGACAAATAATTATCTAATCTAAGTCCCTACTAGTAAATAAGTAAATACATAGACCGTTATCTTCATAATCGTGTTCCCACGGCTGGGACTCAGGCCCAGGTGCTCTCGACTCGTCTATGAGCCACCACGCGAAGCCAATACAATCTGCATCTACGTGAACATCTTGGTTTCTTTTTTCTATAACATGCCAGCTTCCTCAGGATATTTTCCTTCCCCGTTGTGAAAAAACGAGTAAACCCACTCTTGATTCAGAACTAGACTCAGCACTACAAAATATGGAAATCGTTTCGGTACGCGCTCCCCAGTTAGAGTGGATTTGGCGTAATTAATAAACGAACCACTTAGTTTTAGTTAGCCGAGTTCGCCAAGAGCAAGAAGCTACTAAGTCTGTAAGTGGCATAATGTTAGATTACATAGACCTAACTTTAAATTGCTTTTACCAACAAATATTATTTCTATGAGATCAATCTCTAAAACTAGTAAGTAGAATATGACTACCTTACTCTACCTAACATTTCTAATTCAATGAGGAGCTGCTAAACTGCCATTACAGGGTTATTTGTGTTAAAAATAAAGCAGTCCGACCTTGCTTAGTTAGAATTGTATTGATGTCACACAAATTTCGAGGATCTGATCGGTTGATTGCATTTGAATGGCTTTCGGGAAATAGATAGCTGGGTTCGAACTAAGTGAATAAGTATGTACGTATACCTACATATACCTATAGATAAAAGGATAAATTAATAAAGATGCTTGACATCTATTCGATACCCTATTTGGTAACAAAATCATTAATTCTATGCTCATACCACAGCTGAGTATAATAATAAATAAGTATTTAAGACCAAAGAACTTGTATACTATGTATCTAGAATGCCGACTCACACGAAAACCGCGAGCCGAAAGAGCTAGAACTAGTAAGGAGTGTGTCTCGTTCTGTAAGGCGACCATAATTTTTGAACTTTGAATATTTCATTGAGACATAAACAAGCAACCAAGGGAAAATTCAATCTGCTCCATAAAATAGCAATGTTATATACATACGTTACTTACCATTATTGTTTTAAAATTATATTATACATAGATGCATTAAAACATCAACAAAAAAGAGGGCGGTGCGCCGCATTCCAGTGAGGTATATCTGATTCAATGGTTTAATACTGTTTCTTTCGAACAGTAATTATTTTTCTCGGCAGTTAGGTACCTAACCTACATGACAGCGACTGTACTAAACCTTTTAAATAAATCTGAATAATATATAGAGCAAATCGTCTTATTTCGAAAATTGTCCCACTTATTTAAAAAAATATGGCCATGTTAATTTTAATTGTAGGCTGGCAACTGTGTGAACGAGACACACTCCTTAACGAGGGGGTCTCTATCAAGGATTAGAATCCTTATATTCAGGTTTAATTAAAAAATAACTTTATTTCCAAATAATAAGGTTCTGTAATTCTGTAATTCTTTATTGTACACACAAACATGTTAGAATACAAATCATAAAAGAAAAGACATGTACAAAGGCGAGCTTAACCCTAATAAGAGTTTTCTTCCAGCAAACCTTCTGAGGTTAGAGAGAGGCTATGGAAAGTGTGGGGGCGTGTACAGTAACATAAATAATAATGGATAAATTAAAATTATGAAGACGAAAATATATATAATGTTTGAATAAATATATCTAAATACATATAATAAATACTACTAAGATATATACTAAATAAACTAGAATTAATACCTATACATAAATAAATATATAAGTATATATATATATATATATATATATATATAAATACTAACTTATATACTGAATATATCACAGTGATAAGTAGTGCTCTTTGACTCTGCTTCTGAAAATGTTTAGTGACTGACTGGCTCTAATAGTGTGAGGAAGAGTGTTCCACAGTTGGACAGCATGGACTGTGAATGAATCACCGTAGCAGCGGGAGGAATGAACTGGGGTTCTAAGAAGAAGGGACGTTGTAGACTGGCATGGCTGACCGCGAGGGACAAGATAGTTAAAACGCTCACGAAGGTAAAGAGGAGATAGGGGATTAAAAAGGTTTAGAATTCTTAATCCGTAAATAAAACAAAATGGCGATTTAGCTCTCTAGATACATAGTATAGAAGCTCTTTGTTTAAGACACTTCACACAACGCCATCTAGTCCCAAACTAAACAGTGCTTGTGAAAATAATAAAATGGACTCAATCTATTTAAGACCTTATTTGTAAACACATATGTTCTAGCAAATAAACAATATTTCATTTCATTTCATTTGTGTAACATGGGAGACAATAAAAATATAATTATAAAATACCCACAGCTAAATAAAAAAAAACAAGAAACCATGAATATTACGAGTATCTACCTACCTATGCAACTTACACATTGGCACGGGGGAAAAAACTAACAGAGTTAAAAAGATCTGAACTGCACACGTATCCTTCGTTACTAGTTTCGAATAATATAAATGCATTGAGTCGAAACGATAGTATGAAGCGGTACGTTTCGCACTCATCCTGATGACGAATATCGATTTGAAACATACCAATCTATTCATTTGACAATACGCTCATAATCTACCGATATTCATAAGGAATGGAACTCGCTACCCGCATCTGTCTTCCCCGACAACTACGATCTTGGTCTTTTCAAGAAGCGAGTAAATAGGTGTGTCTTCTAGACCTTCGAGATTCATCGTCGGCCACATCTTCACTTAACATCAGGTGAGATTGTGGTCAATCGAAGGTCTCGCCAATAAAAAAAATTAAAAAAATACATTGTTTGAATTTAATCACGTGCTAAGTTTTTATAGAGATATAATAACTGAGCTATAATAACATTTGAACCTTCCGAGATTCATCGCCCCGGCAAATTGCCGGTTCAAAGTCAGAAGTACAAATACATATTTTAATAACAGTGGTTGGGGGAGCCCCGACGAATTGTAAAAGAATGGCCACCTTCGGCATAAGTTAATTACACTAATGAACAAGGGAAGGTGCGCTAAAAAAATCCACCCCAAGATCACTCCTAAGTCTTTAGTACGATGTTCTTCGCGCGGTTCATTAGCGCCTCTACGATACGAGTGGTTTACATGGATGTTCTTTCAAAAATATTAATCCTACTATAATATTATAAACGCGAAAGTTTGTAAGGATGGATGGATGGATGGATGGATGTTTGTTACTCTTTCACGTAAAAACTACTGAATGAATTTTAATGAAACTTTACAATAATATAGCTTATACAACATAGGCTACATTTTATAAAGATGCCGAAACCTGCGCAGACGAAGTCGCGGGCACCAAGCTAGTATTAATATAAAGAAAAAATAATCGAGTTATATGCTTTGTGTTTCTCTGGATTTGTGCAAGTTACAAGTTGATGACGATTTATGATCAATATAATATTTAATTGAGTTGTTTGACAGACACTTAGTGCGGTTTCAGATTAGCGGAATAACCTGGCGGATTCGCCGCTCGTGTTTTGTTTTTGCAGCAGAGACTCCTCATGCTACTGACATTCGCTAGAAAAAATCTAGCGTAAACGCGTATCTGGAGAGCGCTAAGCTAATCTAAAATTTTTTTTGTATAACAAAAAGATAGACACAGATACAGACTTCAAGCTTAAAACATATTTACATTCATCATCATCATCATCATCTATACTTAGTCCATAACTGCCCATCTGTTGGGTGTATTTCCATCATTATTTTATAACATCGGGGATTTATAAAAATGATGCGCCATGTAACCCGATCCGAAGGAATAGAGTAGCTCCTTCATTAGTGGACGGGAGGAGGGGCTCACTCAACTATAAACCACATTTTTTGTCCTTGCACGAAAAGGAGCTTCCTTGAAACGAAATTAAAATCTCTTTGTTATACGAATTGCTTGGTTGGTGATACTATATAGAAATATGTACTTATAGTGCTCGTTTTTCTATTGATTATTTTTAAATTATACGTTGATAGTTTTGAAAACACACTTTCTATAATACCATAAAGGTGTAGGTACCTATATGGTATTATCGAACTACTAAGTGATTTTATATAATTTATGTAGAGTTTATGATAGGAAGTTGTTTTTATAAGGACCCCACAAATAAAACATTCTGTTTTTTCGGTCCATCAAAGTTTCAATGGAACATCAAAGATTACTTTAAATACCTTCATCACACTGGCCATTTAACCTTCCAAAGAGTAAACCTAGAAAATCCATTAGACTACGCATATAAACTCAACAAAAAACAAACAATTACTTATTCACTTTTCAAATTTTTACTGCCGTATTTTATTTCCCGAGCCATTTGTGCAAAGGGATGGGAACTTCCAGTAATCCGTCCATCATACCATGCAAATTGAATCACGTCTCTCATCTGCTCATACGGAGTGTCTCCCGCCCGCCGCGCGCCGCCGCGCCGGTAAAGCCTGCTTCATACCGAACATAAAACTGTACCTACCTACTTACTGCCTGTGTTATGTAAATACACATGAGCGCTCATGTAAAACTGGATAAGTAAACACGGAAATCATTTTAAGTGTTTCAAATCAGTTTATTTCCGCTATAAAATCTCTTGTAACTTTTGAAAGCTGAGGGCTTGTTGCCTTTGTATTTCAACTTTCAAGTCTAGCATAAAGTTAAGTAAGGTCAGGTCAGCGTGAAAAATCCGACATCAGAGCCAGCCATAAGAACAAGAAAAAGGGAAACCCGTCTGAAGATTTGATGTATGGCATAATATGAGATATCAATACCTACTAAAGATTACCTACTCTTTATTATTAATATCTCATATCTGGGACCTAGTTTCTCAGATTTGATGGCCAACATTCTGTTACAAATCAATCGCTTAATTTCAGCTCTACAAATCAAAATAGAAGAGAAACTAGCTGTGAAAGTTTCAGCGAGCACGGTGAAGCACAGTTGTCGTATCGGAACAAAGACAGAAACTTGAAGGCGAACGCATTCGATCCTCGCTATCGAAAATATCTCGCTTTGTTCATAAACAAAGTGCATCGGACAAGGCTCGCCATGAACTTTCAAACTCAAAAACGGACTGAGAACTTCCACGGATAGCGATTCCGATCGGAAAATGCAGTTTCCAGAATAGGTATTTACTACAAGTACCTATAGATAGATACATAGCCAGGTCTGGATCTATTGACGCATTAAATTGGCATGGAACTTACTAAATTACTGTAAAATTTTATCTCTTATACAATGTGCCTGTTGACTGCAATCCATGGGCACAAACAGGGCTAAGTATTTCTATAGAAACATGAGATTTAAATCGCTGAAAACCTATTTCTTAGATAGTTACCAGCATATATCCAAAATGAATCGGATGTAGTTGAACGTACCTGTGATATCGCTTAAAAAAAACTCTACTACTTACATACACAAAGCAATAATATTATACCTAATTCATTGTAATCATATTCTTTAATATAATTATAATCATACCACATTATAATTTACCCACCTTTAATTTCCGATTGCTTCACATTAATACCGCGATTATCTTGTGGGAGGAACTCAAGAAGCACCTAAACCCAATTGATCTCGCCTAAGTGAAATTAACTGCTAAGCGGCCGCGGCGAGCTACGTATTAATAAGCCGTGCTATTATTTCAATTCGGCCATAGATGTAAGACTAACACGGATCCTGGCCTAGGTACCCAGTACCCAACACATTATTTTTCTATAGGTGGTAGGTTAATTATTTATTGTTGGTATAAATGTTTTATGTATGATCTTTGTCGCTCAAATACGGCTACTTTAACTGGCAATGCCAGATAGCTGCAGATTTTTTTACTTAGTAATTGTAGGTATAAATTAGCTTCAGACAACTACGTACTCAATCTGGATACTTACCTCCATTTTGTAAAGCCCTGAGCCAGTTCAGATAATTTTACTCTTGCTCTACCAGTTTCTCCGTAGGTAGGTAACTAGGTATTTTAGACCAAGCTAAGTACGTAAGGTCGGTATAGATCTTTTTCCACTTGTTGGACTTTAGTGCTAGCAGTCATAAAACCCAAAGAACCCGGTCATAAACAATGTGAAATTACTGACCTAAAACCAACTGCAAAAATCAATTCCTCTAAAATCAGAGTTCTACAGTCAACTTTTGAAAGTCAATCGGGGTTCCCTTCGTAATTTAGTCCATCTAACATGGGAATAAAATCAGTTTCCTCTGTAGGTACCTCTAACTCACGATTAAAGCTTTTATCGGAGGACTGATTAAGTGTCGAGACCAGGATGGATTTATTGTAAAAGTTGGCCGTTCGCTGAGGTTAGTGATTCAAGCCCGCACACTTTAGTCGAATAATTGTCTACGTGATCGGAATGGAGGATTCATCCCGCTTTTAATAAGATCAGATAAAGAGCTTACCTAGGCAGGTACGTAGGTACTAGCCGTACCCACCTACAGACCTACGACTAACCTACATCCGAACAAAGACTTGCCTTGCTGTTGCTTAATAAATTAGGTAGGTAGGTACCAACATACCTACATAATATGTTTCATTTGATCCCTCTTAGTTTATACTGAAGAGGCAATATACCTAAGATATGAGCGGTAGAGCCAAAATAACGACGATACAATATTTCTAACATACCTACGGCACAGATACGAGTAAAATGAATCTAAGGTTTTCAACTTATCCCCGAACTTATGACGAACTACGAATTTACTCAACCTGTTTAATGATACAAAGTATTGCTTACACCGTCAATTAACAAAAGACGTAGTAGGAGATGAGTAGATATCCACGATAAAGAGGAGGTAGGGGAGAGTTGGATAATACCACGCGGTTGATAATTCCGTGTCCCTTCATATCCCGCTTAATATTGTAGTGCAAGACACAACCCCCCCCACAGCAGTCCGCTCCGAGCGCTCAGAGAAGGAGCACGTGCGCTTTAAGATTTTCGTGTTGCTCGCTACATCTTTTTGCCTGTTTTTGATAAGAGGTGAGTTCATTACTTTTACATATTTTGCATAATACTTAATTAGCATAATTTTCATTTGATGTGGCATAAGTACTTGCAAATGACCAAATTATACTTCTCAATAACTTATTTAACACCTAACGTTATTGTGGTATTATTCTCTTTTAGGATGGGTAATCAAGTCAAGAATCAAGAAAAGAAAAAGGATTGTGGGATCCGCATGATATGAAGACTGCCCGCCCTACCCTATTGTAATATTTAATTTTTTTTAGTTATTTATACTGAGACTGGTTAACATTTTGGTAGTATTTTTCATAATATGTCATTTTTAGACTAGAACACAGAATTTCAAGCTTAGTTTTTTCGAATAAGACTGTACTATAAGTAATATTATTATAAAGTTTAATATATCTTAAAATATAGTATAAATATATCATTAATAACGAGTATTTTGTATAAGCATGGTAGTATCAAACTAGCGCGAAATGACCAAACTCGGGGCACGGTATTACCGTACCAGTTTGATAATACAGCGTTTTCCCATTTTGTGTTTTTTTGATAATATCTTTTGTTTGCATTTGATTTTGTTTGTTCTGCGACGCCTTACAAATAGCTTAATAAATTTCTATTCATTATCTGATTTTTTTTTTATTTTAACCCTATCCTAAGCTAAGTTATAGGCATTCTCGCTTAGGGGCTCGGTACCATCCAACTCTCCCCTATTGGCGGGCGCGTTTTAATAAAAGTTTGGATTTGCGTGGCAAGATTCTATAGTTATTAATATCAAAGAGATAAATATCGACAGGGTAAATCAAACTGTTACGCATTGCGTAGGAGTTGCGTAGGCGTAAATGCTACGTAAATGTACTGGTATCTAGACTACCCTACTTTCGTAGAGGTGTAGCAGCTGTCGTAGAGAATGTGTATTACATCCCGTAGACGATATGTTGATCATGTTGTAGGTGGGTGAACATCACGTTTCAAACGTAATGAAATGACACGTTGATAATTCAGAAATAAATATTCCGTAGCACGTATACGATAGCTACGTACGTAGTCTCTACGGGGTATAGAGGCTTCGTAGCAAACTGCGTAGAGTCGTAGACGATCCCTGGAAACTACGTAGAGCCCGTAGAAGCTTCGTAAATATCATTTGGCGGGTGCGGCGTAAACATCACATCTAGGGTAAAATAGAAAAATATTGTATAAAAATCGGAGTTGAAAAATCGCAGGATATTAAATAGACATAAAATATCCAATTGAATGGATTCGACTAAGCTGAGCCACAAAGTTTATTGACTTTTTGTTTACCAAGCCACATGAACCAACTCCGTAGCCAATATGACCTTTGCTTCGATAAACTTGATATTCGAATGTTTGCCGAGCCCGAAATCGGTGCGATTGTTGATCTACCTAGCACAGAATAATAACTATTTACTAGCAAAGCACGAAAACACTAGTGTTTGTGTAGGTCATAATAATGATTGTGTGAATATATTTGTTATCTATCGCTCTTTCAGGCAAACGTTAGATGGGCAGAACTATATTAGTGTGCTTACGGTTTCCTTAGAAAATTGGTTTAACTCTTTTATTCTCTCTCTCTTCTGATTTTTTTTTCATTTAGGGGATTCGAGTCCCGGCTTGGAGAAGCGATTTCTTGAAAATCTTTGAATCCCGTATTGCTCATTTTGGTGCCTATATTTAATTGGCACCAAATATTCTTTCTATGGTACTGGTTGTGGGTTATGGAGAAAATCAAAGAAAGTTCCCTCTAATAGTCTATATATACTTCACAGGTTATAAAATAGGGCTTCCGCTAGGTGCTTAGCTAGCGTGGTTACGAGGGGTCTCGGCCGCGGTGTGACTGGAGTCCCGTCCCCGCTCGGGGCTCCGCTAGCAGAATTGATGAATAAGCAAAACGCAAATGCTATGCGTACTATTCATCAATCTGTGTCACCACACTCAATTAAAAAACTAAGGTGCATTTCTTTTCGTCTTCCTTAGCATATCAAGTCATACCAAACAGATCGGCTGTAAGAAGCAGGCTGTCGAAACTACGGGCTAAAAAAACTTTGTATGGACGGAGGCAAAATTTTAATGGTGGCTATATATACGTTTCACTCACGTCTCCAACCTCTCGCTCTTCTGTCTCACGTCATTCATTCGCGACATTCCGATCATTGCTTTATTTATTTCTAAATTTTCTTATGTGATTTATATCATATATTAGTGGTTTTGTTACAAAATACTTTCAGTTTTATGACTGTAGAATGTTACTATGACGTACCGAAAGTGTGAAATTTGTGGTTTGATATCGAAAAGAAAAGATGGTAAAAGAAGGTATTTCATGGCAAGATTCCCTCGAAATGATGAATCTCGGTAAGTAAAATGATACAATGGTAAACAGTGTTTAAACCACATCATATTATTTACATTTTATTTGTAAAATAGTGGATTTGGAAAATAGTGCGTCAAATTAAAATATCGATATCGATAAAATTATATTTGTTCTAATGTGTACAGGTGCAAGCTGTGGGTTAAGATGACAGGGAAAGAAGATTTGGCGTATATACCCATTGAAAAGTTATACGCAAATAAGTTTATATGTGGCAAACATATTAAATACCATGTTCAATAAAATGGCACCAAGCTCATCCAGGTCAATAAACATAATTGTTTACAGGGTTCTAAGTCTGACAAGAAACTTGTAGTTAACACAATTTGATTTAATTATTACTAGAATTTTGAGGCTAACAGTCCAATTGATATATTGTATATTGCAGGATACAGCACCGCGCGCGTTGAAATATGCAAAGGGACGTTTGGACGTTGCTCTAGACTGGCTGTGGAAGCAGCAGGAGACCTTATAATAATAATGCGTTCAATTGAGATGTAATGTATATATATATATATATATTATATATATAAACTGTAAATTACAAATATATATATATTTTTTTATTTTCATTTAAAGCCACACAATGATTATTTGAACAAAAAATATTATGTTCAATAAAATGTTAGAAACCTCGCATTTTAATGAACATGGTATTTTATATTCAAATAAACATGTGTGACTTTAAATCTCTACTGATTCAATTAAATTAGACAAGCATCGATATGTAAGCTATCGATAATTTTGCCAGGACGTCACTAGTTTTTTCTTCATGTTGGTAAGGCTCCTAACGATTATTTTGTTAGAATGTTGGTAATGGCGATTTTTCCTCGTTTTGACGTAGAATGATCAATGTTTTTTTTGTTGTTTTTTTGTTTGAAGTCCCGTCTCTTCAACGTAGTGGTTATATTCTCTTTGGTAAGAAGAATAGATATCCAATGGATGAAAACAATGTACAAAAATGACTATGCTTTCAGGTCTGCAGTTACTTCTGGTATTACACTTACACTGGCAAGTATCAATAGAACCATAAATAACACCAAGATACCTACACAGTAACCAAAATGGATGCGGAATATACAGGACATATAACATTTTCAGACACCCTGTCAATAAAAATTAAATGATTTCTATTTTCAAATAATGTTTGGTACTTTTTACGATGTAATTTTATTAACAATGAAAAAGCCTAGTAGTTTTAACATAATATAATATTTATCTAGCCGTGTTATTTCTCTTTTTAGAAAATTTGCATAGCATCAAAATGTACTAAAAGTTAGCTAATGTGGCTCCTTTTTTTTGGTATTTTTGTACTACATTGTGATTCTGTACTATAGTACTTCTGTGGTCTTAAATAAATAATCAGAAACAAGGTAGAAAGGGCCTAAGTACGGGACATTAACAAGGGTCCGGTCCAATTTTCGTCCTGTCCGTGTTGATATATTGAGGGCCGATGCGAAGTTGACCGCATCGCGCTTCAGCACAACACAGGTATCTATGTAAGTACTAAGTTTAGATGTTTTTTTAATTGCTACTGATCGTGGCTTCGCCCGCATTTGTATCGACATAAAAAGTTGCCTATTACCTACGTGTACCTATCGAATTTCAGATCCATCCTCATTCTATGGTATTGGTAAGTATGTTACCTACTCCACCCACATACTACGATTTAGAAAATACCCCAGCATTTAGGTATAATACTTACCTATCTACTCACAAAGCCCGCCCACTCAGTTTCTAAACAAAAAATAAACCCGAGCTACGTAGGTATATCAGCTCTTCTAAAAAACCAAGGCTCATCCTACTCAATCTAATCTCCCTCTGTAATAAAACTACCTACTTAGAGACAACACAAAACGGCTAAGATGAAATGTCTACGAAAGGCCCGAGACACAAACACTGCCTCTCATTAAAAATTCAGTATGAACCCGGCCGGCAAGTCTTGCATTTTTCGAGAGTTCCTTCTAAAGTCTGCTTCGTTTATATTAAAGACCTCTATCTATTCGTTTTATCCGAAAGAAATATGCTTTCACTCTCGTCGGCTCTTCATTCCGTGAGAGCCCTTCTCCCGTTCCTGATTAACGTGGAAGGAAAATCTCTCACTCAGTGAACTGACGGAACTGATAACCAGGCATGTTACGGAGCTTCGACTTCGACTCTACTCGATATGTCGGAACTTCCGGCTTATTCCCGAAATCTCCACCGGTAGGGATGGACGGTGGGGCAAAAAATAGTCTCTAAATCCCCACCAACACCAACCACCAACCGCAGTGTGGATTTCGGGAATATTTATATCTCGAAATACCCACTATTATGAACAATGAACATACATATTTCAAATAATACCTACACATCTATGGATATATTTTATTACCATCACAGGCAATCATTTCTTCCATCGTAGGTAAATAAGTTATTAAAGATGTTTATTATTTAAATTGAAATAATCTGCTACATGCTCCCATGATAGAATTATTAAGGTTTAGCGTTTAAATGCGACCAAGAAAAGCTAGCGGAGCCGAAGCCACATTGGCTAACTTCTAGTACATTTTGGTCCGATGTTAATTTTCGAAAAATAAAAGTAATAGGGCTAAATAACTATTATATGTTAGAACCTACCTAGGCTTTTTTTCAATAAAACTACATCGTAAAAAGTACCAAACATTATTTGAAAAAAAGAGATATGCCTATTTTTATTGATAGGGTGTCTGAAAATTTCTCGGTCCTATATAATATACCGCATCCATTTGGAATTGGTACTGTCCATCTTGTTCTATAGGAACACCGTTATCTATGTGCAGAGCAAAATGGTCAATCACGTCACTATTAACATGAAACCCTTTGGATGGCCACTGCTGCAAAATATATAGATCTTCCATGTGCCTCCCCCATAAGATCATCAAGAGCGTACTCGAGTACACCCGGTTCTCGCGACCGTACCGCATCAAGCATCAATTTTGTCTATCCATCGCGTGTCGTCGTTCCACACTGCGTCGTTCATGGTCGCCATTCAAGGTCGTATTAGAAGGTACTCCGTAGAAAATTAGGTTTATAAAACATTTCACAAAATTATTATAGTAGGTACTGACTAAGAGCACCGTTCTTCGGTTTTGGCTCCACATCATACTCTACAAAGAGAATATAACCACTACGTTATACTCTACCTAGTTTGTTTGTTTTTTTTTCGAAGAACTTAAGTTCTTTGGTTTTGGCTTCACATCAAAGGTATAATGGATATAAAACCACCGTTTTTACACTTAAACACTCAAAGATACAAGTTTTGTCAATTAATTTAATGCCGTCAATGCGCCATTTTTCACGTTCCCGCCAAAAAACTCATATACGATGATTTGACATATTGCCCGAACGAATCGTGTCCGGTGCTAACACTTACAGCGTAAAAGTCAGAGTTACGTACCTTTTACTATACGTTGTTAATGCGTTATTATTCATTCAATGCATAACAAAAACACTAATTTCATGGAATATTGGTTACTATTACAAATTAAATAAAAATCATTTGATCCAAAACGTTTGATTGGTAGTGAATTCACACTCATCAAAGTTTTGAAAGTGTGTAACTTTTTGTTATAGTATGTACCTAGTACGTACCTTTTTGGGCGATTTAGTTTTTTGCAGTCGGGCTTCAGTCGAGTCGTTTTGTTTTTGAGATAATCTGTGGAGATAAGGGATGCAATATCGTTCATAAAAAATATCGATATCAGAATATCGATATTTTAAAAGTGAAACATCGATATTGAAAATATCGATATTTACGCTCGATATATCGATATTTATGAACGATATTGAACCTAATACCTAATTGAACCCAAGACGAATGTCGTAGGGCTGAAGAAGAACATATTCTTTTATATATGTACTTAAGGTCATACCTATACCTATACCTATACCTACTCTGTAAAATAATATAAACACTGCACAACAAACACACATACTCATAACTTAGGCACAGTACTAATACCTGCTACAGTACACACACTGAAGTGCACAAATCTGTAAAAACAGCACACCTTGCGAGGCGGCTAGTTATACGCTCCGAGATACAGTTGTCCAAACTAGTTCGGAGTGTATAACAAAACCGACCCCGCTGGGTTAAATAATATACAGATATCAGCTACCAAAATTGTAAAATTTTAGACCTAAGATGTGTGTCTTTTGAAATAAAATATTTTGAATTTTGAAATTTTGAATATTTCGATGTTTTTTAAGACCTTTTATATTATTATATAATCTAACGTAGTTATATAATTTTACGGTAACATAATTTTTTTAACATAAATTAAACAAATAAGCATAATAATCAAATATTATGTTAATTGTTTTAGTATGTTTTGACATTATTTATTTTTACACATCTATTTATATACCTATTTTAATCGAGTATCTGTTAGTTTTTATACTACGTACCATGCACATAATACCAACTGTAACGAAAATTCGTTTATTTTTATATTTTTGTCACTGAGTGTTAATCTACTTTCTTATTTTCTTCTATCTAACTTATTTGTTTTATTTTTGTTGTGCTAGCTTTAGATCAACCCATATTAGATAGTGTAAAATATTATAAGCGCATTCATTCTAAGTGAACTGTAAAGTTATTGATGAGTAATACATTTATGAATATTTACGAACGTACTTACCTATTATTCCAATAATATTTAATATTATTGAAATATTAGGTACTTACGTTCGTTATACACAGTCGAGACAGCAAATATCATTTATGTTATCTAGAGCTTTACTTCACTTTATTCGCTTAAGACTACTATTATATGGTGAACGTGAAATAACAAACACAACAATGGCTGTCGATGCAGCCGACGAGCGAAAAAATTGCATCGTTTTGCGCGCGTATGCATTGCAGAACGAACGAGACGCTAAATAAATAAATCTACGGTTGTGAGACAGGTTAGCCGGGACAGCACTCACATCGGAAGTTGGCGCTATGACGAAATATCGTTCATAAATATCGCTCATGAAGAACGATATATCGTCGATATTTTGGGTTTTAATATCGATATTAAATATCGATATTTATGAACGATATATCGCTATTTCAAAAATATCGATATATCGTTTGCATCCCTAGTGGAGATAATCAATTTTAAATTCAACATTTTGAGCGTGTTTCTACTTTTTTTTACTTTTTCTTCAAATTTCAAGTATGCGTATTCTTTGATTATATATCAAAGTGCGTATTATCTTGAGCGCTTTCTGGATTTTGCAACGTTTCTGTGTTTACAAAATAATTTCTAAAGATCGACATGGAAGGGAATGAGAACAATCCAGTTTTGATAGCCAATAAACCTCTGGAACCGACATTCGACACTGTACAAAGAATTGTCATATCCTCAGCAAATGTAAGTTGTAACATTGTAATAAATGTGTAGGGCTAGGGCGCATCAGGACAACAAACCTCGAATCTCTGCAACAGAAAATAAAATACCTGTATTAAATTATACTTTTGAACTGAGTGATGTACCTACTAAGCAATTCTCCACAGTTCACAATTGGCCGTAGTCTAAACAACTCTGCTGTCATAGGATTCCTATCCATATCTAGACTCCACTGCACTTTTCGGAAAACTGAAGACAATAAATGGCTGGTCAAGGATCATAGCCATTTTGGCATAAAAATAAACAATGTTCTTCTCGGTAAAGGTCTGGAGAAACAGCTACAGCATGAGGACGTATTAGAATTGGAACCGTCTAAGTCATTTGTTTACAAGTTTACAATTCCCTCAGAGGATGTATTTGAAATACCTAATAAACGGAGAAAGATGTCAGAAAATAATGATCCTTCGACTATCGACAATGTCAAAAGAAAATTTGACCAGTCTCAAAAATGTGAAGTCAAATACCTTCAAGAAAAAATTCAAAATACGAAGAAGATGCAAGAGACTTCAAAGATATTGAAAGATCAGCTACAAGAAGATATGGACAGGCAACTTCAAGATTTAGAAGCTCAGTTTTCCAAGCAAATTGAAAGTCTGCAGGGGGAAAAGAATGAGGTGGAGAAACAAAAAGCCTCGCTTATAGAAGAAAGGGATGCCCAACTACAGCATGTCAAGAACGAGATGGAAGGGAAAATCGCAGACCTAATGGTATACCTTGTAATTTTTTTTCATCAAATAGAGTCAGCTGTTTATTTGTCATACCTGAAGCTATTTACCTAACTTATAAAAGCAGTACATAAAGGGCACTCACTAGAGGTGTCCCCTGCAAGATGCCATCTAGATGGCTACCACCACAGTGCCAGATATTCTGCCATCAAAGCAGTAATGCTTAGGCATCACTGTGTTCTGAATTGAAGGGCACTGAAGCTAGTGAAATTACTGGGCCATCCAAATGTCTCAAAGTGGATGAGTGCTATAACAGTGTTGTACTGTACTATGTGAATTAAAGTCCTGTGCAGTGCAGCACTATTTTGGTTATGGGCAGGTGTGATCTCTTACCATGAGGAGAACGCCTAGCTCGTCTCATCACTTTTTATAATTAAAAAAAACTTCTTGGGAAATTTTAATACACAGACATGACTAATCTACACATTGCAACTAACAAAAGTCTGTGTTGCATCATGGTGTTAATATTTTGAAGTGTGAATCTTGAATTGCAAAAAATGTTTTGTTAATTACTAATCATGGCAAAACTACTGAACAAATTAGGCTGACATTTGGTTTTAACCATAAATGCCATGCAAAGCCACAAAATGAGATATCTCTAAAACTTTCTTCAATGTGTTCATTTTCATATTCATTACAGAAGCAAATCACAGCACATGTTGACACAGAATTTGAGCTTCAGAAAGAAAATAGCTCATTAAAAGAGAAACTCTTGAAAGAACGAGACGATTTTCTATCAGAGCTCAACCGAGAGAGTACATCAAAGCAAGAGTTGCTGGTTAGGCTCGAAGCTAAGATACAGGATCAAGAAAAAATCCGCCAGAGGGATATACAGGAGTTGCAGGAAACCCTGAGGAGGGAAACTGAGCATTTGCAGTTAGCAAAGGACAAGGTAATGCTCCTGAGTTTGAATGAAAAAATAGTCAAACAAACTTACCATCATACTTAAATTAAAAATCAGGGTTCGAGGATATATATCAATGGATATATATCAAGCTAATCATTATATCCGATATATATCAAATGTTTTTTTTAATAAAATACTGCAATAAAAAAATGGTTTAAAAAATTCATATTATTAAGTAATTTTTGTCGTTTGTTACTGTATTTCTAAAAAATTAATTTTACAGGAACTCAAAGAACTGGAGGAACAAAAGCACAAAAGGGAAATAGAGCTACAAGAAGAGTTATCTATCATTAGAAAGAATCTAGCAGAACAGGTAAATAAGCTCGAAGTTTGTTAAAATTGTATTTTTTACGTGCAAAAAGGACCGATTAACGAGCCCAAATGCGGAAAATGGAGTCAACATACAAACTTTTTAATTTTTACACTTAATTTTATCCTACGACATTGGACAAAATCTATCAAGTTTAATCGTTCGTAGCATTTTGCATTGTATGTATTGTATTTCAATCTCTTACCTCAACCTAAACATTTTTAATGAGACTTACATCTTATTTGCCAAAACAAGTTCTCTGCACTAAGAATTACTGTCCATGTTTACTAATTGTTTAAATGACAGGTTCAACAAACTGAACAGCAAAGACTCAAGTCTGAACAGGAACTGAACCAACAGTTGGAGGAGATGAACAAACTCAAGGCAGAAGATAAAGCAAAAATGGAACAGCTTGTAAGTGCCCTACCATATCAGTCTCATTTTTTTAGACAAGTGACCAAACGAGTATGTTGCTTTCGGGAAGAGAACATGGCTGCCTATGGCCAAAACAGTGCTTCACTGTACCACATAGGCCGGTACAGAACTTCTATTTAATTTCACTAGTTACATTACAATCCTTCTAATTGAAACACAGTACCGCTTCCACATTACTGGCTTGGCGTTAGAATATCTGATGCTGTGTTCATAATGTCACTCATAATAAAATTAAAATAAGTTACGTTTTACAGCAAAAAGAAAGGGAAGATATCCAAACTCAGTTAACCCTCGCACAAATGAAAGCTGAAAAGTCTATACAAGAAGAAAAAGTAAGTACAAAATTGAATCAAAATCTATAAACAGATTTTCGTACCTAAATAATGAAAGTGTTCACAATTTTTAAAATATGGTTGTGCTTTTTAGTTTTAAAATGTTTACTTTAATGCAAATGTTCAACAGACTCGTGTCATTGAAAGAGAAACTGAGTTAGCTGCTCTGGCTGCAGAAAGAATTCAGAAGCAAGCTGATCAGTCTAGCGAGGTGATCTCGACTCTCCAGGAACAACTAGAGAAGGTAAAAAATAATACTTGGATAATAGAATATAATAGAAAAGGAATTTATAAATTAATAGACATATAAGCTATAAATCGACCTTAAAAAGCCTTAAAAAATTGCTTTTACAATATTGGTAAGAAAGTTCTATAAACGAGGCAGGCGGGTTCTAGAGTGGAGAGCGCGTATCAGCGAACGTAGTGTAGAACGCCCTCCGGCCAGGTGGAGTGACCACCTACAAAAATACTTTTTTATTTTAAATAATTCTGTCATTGTACCGACTTAAATAAAAGGTATCCGGCAAAAAGTGGTTGTGGAGAGCTGAAGAAATGGCTTAGTGGCGCGCAATGGGAGAGGCCTGCGTCTAGCAGTCGAACTAATGAGAAAAAAAAATCTCACAAATAACAAACGGACTGAAGTAAAAAAAAAAAAAAGTAGGCTGATGATGATCATTAAAATACATACAACAAATTAAAAGTGCAGTTCAGTTCTGCGCGAATCCATGTCTCCTGTTGCGACTTGTACAAGAAGTAATAATATAAATATTGTGGACATATCACACAACGCCATCTAGCCCCAAACTAAGCAGACCTTGTACTATGGGAACCAGATAGCTGATACAATACTTAAGGCCAATCCTCAAATCCGAATTCCATACAAAATGATTCGGACAAATACTCAAAAAGTACGCCGTATTATAGTAATTTCTTTACACTATTCGTTTCGTCCATGTTTTTTGATTTTGTCAACAAAAAAAGTGAAAGGTTTCATACTTTAATTTAGATTTTATACGTGTTTTTAAGTTAGTAGGGTTAATTTTAAAACACATAAAATCTAAATTAAAGTATAAAACCTTTCACTTTTTTTGTTGACGAAATCAAAAAACATGGACGAAACGAATAGTGTGAAGAAATTACTATAATACGGCGTACTTTTTGAGTATTTGTCCGAATCATTTTGTATGAAATTCGGATTTGAGGATTCCCCTTAAATACTTTTTTTTTAGTAAATACATACATACTAAAATACCTACATAGAAAAAACCTAGACTCAGGACAAACACTGTTCATCACACAAATGTTTGTCCTGAAGCAGGTATCGAACCCGCGACACCGGCGTAGCAGTCCAACACCACTCGACACTTGCCACTTGCCACTCGCCATCCGTGTCGTCAAGTAATAACATTGTGATACTGACTGCTGATAAATTGTTTTAGATGAAGAGCCAACTTCTATCTGTCGAGACGGAAAAAAACACCTTATTGGAGAATCTGTGGGATGCCGGCGAAGGGACATCCAAGCAATCCACTCTCAATGAGTTTGGTGAACTCATGGAGAGCGAGTTGCAATGCAGCATATGCGCCGAACTATTCGTAGAACCCATTGTGCTAAACTGCAGCCACACCTACTGCAAATACTGCATTACAATGTGGAAGAAGAAAAAGAATGATTGCCCTATTTGCAGGTTTGTTTGTATACTCCCACCTAGCTACGGTATCCTCTATCTACCGATAAAACCAAACTCTTAAGTCATCCCATTTTTTTAAATATAAATTTTTCAAAAAAATGGGTTAAATTGTTTGTAGGTACAGTCGAAGACCACGCGGTCCCGGAAAGCACAAGTGAGCGATTTGACGACACACATAGCACAGTCACAAGACACGAGCTTTTTAAAATTTTAAAAATATGTTATTTGGATGTCGCGTAAATTATTTATCAATTATTATTCTTATGTAAATAAAATGTCATATATTCCGATAATAATATGGGAAGCGCTATTGTATCGGAATCTCCCGATGTCCCGACATCTTACGATGAATGCAGTGCATGCAGTTGATATTTATACATTGCAAAGAAATAAATTAATCTGTTTTATTTACAGGGCGCGGATAACTTCAGAGTGCAGAAGCCTGGTGCTAGACTCGTTTATAGATAAAATGGTACAAAACTTAACTGAAGAAATGAAGGAAAAAAGGCAGAATATGCTGAAATTCAGAGCCGGTATGTATCATTTATCATTTTGGGTACTTCCTGACAACTTTGAGAACAATGCAGCTTCATATCTTAGTGATATTACATATTTAAGATTTCATATTAAAGTGTGAAGTCCACACAATTATGAACTATCTGCATGAAATATACATTAATCCATGTGGATTCTTAGTGTTATGGTAGTAGTTCTAACAAATAAGTATAATATATCTTGTAGTGTAGATTTAAGAGGGTAGATTTATGAAGCTGTGTTGTTCGCAGAGCTCGAGTCCGAAACGGCGCGTCCACTCACCACTGAGGCACGCCGCCGGTATGGTTTCATTTAAACTTATATATATTAGTCAAACTGGGAAACACTATTATTTATTTGAGTTTCAAAACTATTTATTAAATTTACTATAGTTTTAAGCACTTTTCTTGTATATGATACATCATCTCATATAATAATATTAATAAATATTTTTGTACATTTTACACAACGCCATCCAGCCTCAAACTAATCAGAGCTTGTACTATGGGTACCAGATAACTTATAAAATACTAAATACCTTTTTTGTAAATACTTTTTTTAGAATTGGGCGCCGCTTTAAAATTAGGAAATTTTATAATTTCAAATTTTCGGAATGTGTTTTTTCTTATTTTTGACGTAATTATATGAAGCTGCTGATTGATTAGAATGTGAAATAATTTTAAACCAAAAGAAATTCGTAAATAGTCAATAAAATGAAGAATAAATTGAATGTATAGCCCAAGGTCATATAAGACATTCAAGGTTTTGATAATTCGGACAGAGCTGAAAATTAGTACGAATGTTGGAAACACTATTATAAATGAACTGTGAAAAGTTCACATAGATTCCACAAATGCAAAATTAGTTATTCCAGGTCAAAGCTTACCAAGATTGGTTTTTCGTCATGACACACTTGCTTGAGGATACAACTCTTGCCATATTCTCTGCCATCCACGTTTCCCTAGTCCTGGCGAAATCTAGGCCTAGGCCTTTCATGATTCGGGTCTTGGGTATTGTTATGATTCAACTGCAGATAAATAAACCACTACTAGTATATTTACATTAAATAACACTAACGTTAGTGTCTTTTGCAGCCGAAGTTCAGAACTCTACTCGGAGACCGACGGCGACGACAACGACGAGATCGGCGAGGAGGAGGAGAACTACGACGACGGCTTGTGAGTAACAAACGAAGCAACATTCTCATCGAGAACTCTACTCGGAGACCGACGGCGACGAGGACCCCGAGTTCGACCTCGGCTTACGACGACGGCTTGTGAGTAACAAACGAAGCAACATTCTCATCGAGAACTCTACTCGGAGACCGACGGCGACGAGGACCCCGAGTTCGACCTCGGCTTACGACGACGGCTTGTGAGTAACAAACGAAGCAACATTCTCATCGAGAACTCTACTCGGAGACCGACGGCGACGAGGACCCCGAGCTCGACCTCGGCTTACGACGACGGCTTGTGAGTAACAAACGAAGCAACATTCTCATCGAGAACTCTACTCGGAGACCGACGGCGACGAGGACCCCGAGTTCGACCTCGGCTTACGACGACGGCTTGTGAGTAACAAACGAAGCAACATTCTCATCGAGAACTCTACTCGGAGACCGACGGCGACGAGGACCCCGAGCTCGACCTCGGCTTACGACGACGGCTTGTGAGTAACAAACGAAGCAACATTCTCATCGAGAACTCTACTCGGAGACCGACGGCGACGACGACCCCGAGCTCGACCTCGGCTTACGACGACGGCTTGTGAGTAACAAACGAAGCAACATTCTCATCGAGAACTCTACTCGGAGACCGACGGCAACGACGACCCCGAGCTCGACCTCGGCTTACGACGACGGCTTGTGAGTAACAAACGAAGCAACATTCTCATCGAGAACTCTACTCGGAGACCGACGCCGACGACGACCTCGAGCTCGACCAGTACCCTTAGTACGAGTTTGATAGTTTCTTAAACTCAATAGTTTTGGTGAGCTCGCTCAAACGAATAGTTTACGTTGTAATCGGCAGTACGGGCTAAATTTTTCGTATTAAGTTTACACAATATCAACCATCGACTAGCTCGATTGAACGAACTTCATGGTACATACTTCTAACTCTTTTACACGTCGGCAAAAGAAAGAAACGAACATATCCTTTACGTTTGGCGCTTTGTACCACGTTTTGTTTTTTTTTTATTTGCGCATAGTGTTGGCTAAAGTCATATGACCATACTGCCTTGTCATGCGTTTATTATTATTTTTTATGGAGGCATCGTTTTTTTAAAGGAAAAATGTGCCCATCACTATTTAAAATTATGGATAGATTTCATAGAGTGGTAATTATTTCTCTCTCTGGAAAAAAGTCTACAAGATGTGTCTCGAAATTTGTATAATATAATAACCCTACCCATATCCTTAATTTTAGAAATGGTGACTTAAATAAACCGGCCGAAGACCCTCATGTCAGGCTGAGAGCAATAAAATGTGGCAGGATTTACAAATATTTACAAATACTAGCTTGTTCGCATAGCTCTCACCGAATTTTATCTAGTGAGTGCGAATACTACAAAAGTTTTCGTAAACGTCCTAGTTTACTACCGCTGACTTGTCAAAGTTAGAACTCGTACTGCCAAAGTGCCATAAACAGCTCGAAATCTTTTTTGGTATTCGAATACTATGTTTCGATCCAACTCATTCTGCCGATTTTAGTTCATGAAAGTTTTCGCTAGGGCCGCTGTAAGCAAATGTATGGAAGGAAACGAAACTACATAAAGTTTTCGAAAACTATCAAAACTCGTACTAAGGGTACTCGGCTTACGACGACGGCTTGTGAGTAACAAACGAAGCAACATTCTCATCGAGAACTCTACTCGGAGACCGACGGCGACGACGACCTCGAGCTCGACCTCGGTTTACGACGACGGCTTGTGAGTAACAAACGAAGCAACATTCTCATCGAGAACTCTACTCGGAGACCGGTATACCTAAAAAGGTCATACTTTAACTAAACGTGCCTTGTGTAAACAACTTCTTACCTTAACTCTTGCGCTTTACGTAAATTTATTCATGTATTGCAGCGACCCGCCGGACGACTATGCGAGTCCCTGGCCCTGGGACTGGCAGGGCTACAGGACCGGCAGGTGGTGGGATTCCGACAGTGGATCTGACGACGCTTCCGACACCGATGGGCCCGACGGAGCGACCGCCTCTCCTGCCCCCTCCACTTCCGATCACGCTTCTGCGACCGCCGATACAAATGGTAAGCAAATCCAGGATCAAGAAAATAACATTGTAGTAAAACATCCAATTGGCCCTTAGACATACTCATTGAGTCACGGTATCAGGTAGTGAATCTGACGATGCAGCCGAATGGGAGTCTGGAGTTATTGAACTTTGTCTACTACAATAGCACGCCGGTAGATGGTAAGGCAAAATCTAATCATGCAAAAGTAAGCCTCTAATAGTTGTTTTTTGAGTATTGAGTACTGTTGTTTTGCTCGGTTGTTATCTAATTTTGATTAGTAAATCACAAAGTTTGCAGGCCGTCTTAACAATATTGAGCGCCGGGGTGCGAAAAACAGCTGCGCCCTTACCAATAAAAACGCCACCCTTCAACACGAACAACATCTTAATAAGTGGAGTGAAGTGAGCCGCAATTATTTTCAATAATAATTACCGTTGCACCTTATCGCTCCACAAAGGGCTTTTTGGTATAACAGGTAGCAATGTACTACACGGAAAACGAGGCGAGCCGCAGTTTTAAAACGCATGTAGCAACGCAACAGTCAAGCATATTATGCGCATTCAGTCAATGTTATGTATTGATGGGGGCGTATGAGAAAGAAAGAAAGAAAATGTTTTTATGAGGGGCACATGACGTATGGTATGAAGCATATTTGTAAACAACATTGTTGGCTATTGTATTACATAGGAGTATTGAAGATTAGTTAAGCTATTTTTAAAACTAGCATATCACACTGTAGGTATCAGGGCTTTCAGTCTCGATGACTTTCTGAGTCCCGGGAAAAAAAAATCGAGACTCGATGCGGTCTCGAAATTCCCGGGAAAAACGAGACTTTCGAGACTATTTCAATAGCACTCTCATAGGATCGGCATTTAGGCATTTTATGGCCGATTAGCGAACACATCACAGTTTAACTTTACAATCCAGTATTTGATGATGTTCGATGTTCCAGATTTATAAAAAATTGCTTTTTTCTTAGAAATGGTTCCTCATTCCACACATACTACTTTTTTTTTAATTTGTTATTTTTTGGTAGCCTAACGTCATACGACTATACTAGTGATGTAACGAAAATTCGCATTCGCATTCGCAAATTTTCTGCGGATGTTTTGCGAATATGAATATCAGAAAAAATACAATTTAAAGATAATAGTAGGTTAACAACAACAATATCCTTCTTAAGTTTTTTATGCAAGAGAAAACGCATAAAACGCTTCATAAGTCCTACAAATCCAACACTTTCCACGAAACTAAATGGCAAGTCTTTCAACGCAACCATTTCACTTATTAAATTATCAACTGCCAATGACTTCAAAGATTTATTATCCCACTGTTTTGCTTTATCGACACATTCTTGAAGTGATATCGGTTTTAAGTCGGATTTAGTACTTTGATGAGAAGATGATGATCGTGATCGTGTTTTCAATTTTCACATGTTTCTTGTTCGGAAAACTCAGTTTTATTTATGCATTGCCTTCAAATTATATCTCATAGCAGTTGCAGTTCTTCTTTTTTTCAGACACCCTGTCAATAAAAATGTTTGTTACTTTTACGATATAGTTTTATTGACAATAAAAAGGCCTAGTTGTTTTAACAATATAATAGTTATTAGCCCTGTTACTTCTCTTTTTCGAAAATTTACATCGGTCCAAAATGTACCAGAAGTTAGCCAATGTGGCTCCCTTTTCTTGGTCGCATTTTCAATGTACTACAGTGTGATTCTATACTTCAATACCTACTTCTTTGAACTATTCATACTCTAACCTCAAAATTAGCTTGTTTTGTTCACAAAAAGACTGGCTTGAGCGGAATGACACTTCAGTCGAATGAGTTCGTATCAACTCGGCAATTCTCGGAACAAAATAGAAACTGAACGCACCTCGAGACTGCCACCTAGCCATAGACAATTGCAGCCAAATTTGATAAAAAACTGAATATTCGCATTCGCGAATGTTCAAAAAATTACATTCGTTACATCACTAGACTATACCACCATTTCTTATTCTTATTTTAGTTTATACTAAGGGCTACTCTACACTGTCTACACTGAACATTGTTAAGATTTTTCTAAGTATCGAAAGTCTCGTTATTCCCGGTACCGAAACCATCCAGTCTCGAGTCTCGAAAGTAACAAAAAATCGTCGAGACTCTCGAAATTTTCGAGACCGAGACTCCCGGGATGAAAGCCTTAGTAGGTATATGATGATCGTCTGGCGCCCAGGTGCCACGCACTTATTGCACCCCCGGGTAGAGACGTTTAGTATAATCTGTTTACTACATGTATTGGTCAAATGAGTATCACCATTCTGTATTTAGTTAGTATTAGAATGTCTTCGTAATATAACTGCTACACTCACTGTCCTAGTTCGCTATATAGGACTGTGTACATCAGCATACTCATAAAATAAAATGTAATCTCATAAATCATGTTAACAAAACACGGGTAAGCTATCTATAAAATGGTCTAGATTAGGTTTTCTCAAAAAGGTAATGGAAAAAACTACAGTCGCCCTCTGATTCAGTTAAACCAGGTACATAGGTATAACTTATTAATAGATACATACCTCGACAATAGCACAACAACAGGAAGTACACACATCAATATTGTCAATATCAATGAGATCTGAATTAAATTTATAATGATACAGCCTGTCTTGTAACAGACAGCTTTGAAACAATGTTGGTTACGTGATTTTTCCGAAATTTCAATTTTTTGACCAAATATTTCAATGTTTTGACAGAGCGACCGGCACAAATCTAGAGAATTCCAACTGTATACTTAAAACATAGAGTAATAAAAGAAAGACAAAGAGATGTGCGTATTTTTATGTTTGTAGACGAGACACCAACCACCAATACCAACAGTGGATCTGACACATCTACCGGTATACCCGATTTCGATGAGTTCATCTTCTAACAGGCCCGCCATGTTGGGTCAACAGGTTCCGCTTCGATGGGAACTGCAAATACGACATCCGATTTTCCCTGATTTGGTATGAACGTTTTATTTATTTCATAGGACTTTAGACACTAGATATTATGTAGGTACTAAACTAACAGAACAGAATCCATTGGTCCAATAATACAGCGTGTCTTTTTCAACAGACTTCAAAAAAGTAGGAGGTTATCTGTTTTTTTTTATGTTCGTTACCTCAGATCTTTGTTGTTTATAAACCAATTAGAATTTTTTTTTTTTTATTCGAGAGAATATACATTTAGATTAGTCCCATAGGTATATCATGAAATATCATGAAAATCGGTTCTGTAGTTTAGTTTTGAAATCAAAATCACTGAAAAAGTATGACGTCGAAGTAAACAAAATTGCGTATTTTGCTCTCCTGTGACAGTCAGTGGTCAGTGGTTCCTACAGTCACTTGAACTCGTGGTCAAGTGGTTTCGGACTTGGCCATGACCGCCCTTCTCAGAAAACCACTCTGTATAGCTAGTTTGGTATACTTAGTATAGTATGTTTTGGTATTTCCAGGGAGGGCGACAATCGGTGGTGTTCATAGTAGGAGGCGGCGTGGTAGGGTCCCAGGGACACCGGGGTCATACTACGGCGGCTACGGACGGTGCTTCGCCTGCGGCCTCCGCGGCCACTGGGCCCCCGGCTGCCCCTACCGATAGCACAAACCAATCCACTTAAACCGATATTTACCTGGAAACTACCTTTGATATGTGGTATGAGAAATCGATGTTGGTTTTAAAACTATCGATACTTTTAACCTATAGAGATTGAGCGAGATTTATCAAACTCATCATAGTTTAGTGAGAGACAGTGATATTGAAAATATGAATGAATGATATATGATGATATGATGAAAATGTTGATTATTGAGAGGCTGGATACCTACGTGATTGAAATAATTTTAGCAGGCCTATGTACAGTTTTTGAAGCTCAATTCAAAATTCAGTTTTGATTGATGCATTATACAGGCCTATGAAATCGATTTCATTTTTTTTTTTAAATACTGCTTGATGGCGACACTTCCGGTCTATCATATAAAGGTACTATTTTGATTAGATCTATTTTAGTTGTTTTAATCTTAGATTCTTAGAAAACTATACTAATAAATGAACTCGTTATGGTTATGCTTGAGTGTCTTACACCCGTATTCTTAGTCGATTTTTGCACTCAAGTGAATACTTACGTGAGTGATAAAATGGCCGCCGCTTTACTAAAGGTTCGGCTGTCACCTGTCAAATTTCAAATGTAAGTATTCACTTGAGTGAAAAAAATCGACTTAGAATATGGGTGTTAGTTTATATTGTCTAAAATGTTAAAACTGTGAAACAACATCGAATGTTTCTTGTATAAAGTTATCTAGTCGACCTGTATCCGCTTTAGTGCGTCATCTAGATTTCCCATATTATTTTTTATTAAAACTTTATTAGTTATTACATTTTTTTATTTTTTTGTGTCATTGTAAGTTGATAATTTGGCTGTAAACGAAACCGTAAATTTATTAATGATTATATCAATTCACTACAACAAGAATTTGACCTATTCTGATGTCTGTTGAAATGTGCATTCCAATGTTGAATATTGTATATTAAATACTTGAAGAAAAAACTATTTTTGTAAAAATGTGAAGCTTGGTTAATTTAAATAAATAAATAAACTTTTACTTTGTTTTTCTTATAAAGAGAATAGTTTTCATAAATTGCAGAGCATTTTGAAAAATAGGGATGGCCAGCTAAACTGTTGTTTTCCTACATCGTTTATGCAAGGACCTTTTTTAAATGATCTGGATAGTGCAACCGCCATTTTATTTTATTACGGATTTTAAACCTTATCACGACCGAATAACGTTATTTTTTAATTAAAACGAGATATAAGGATACACGGTCTCGAGACTAACTTTTCAGTTTGTGTGTCTCCTTTCACACAGTTACCAGCTTACTATAAAAATGGACATGGCCTTAATTTTTTAACTAAACAGGACAATTTTTGCCCTTGAATTCCTTAACCAAGGGAAAATTCACCGCGAACCGAAAGAGACTAAATAATAAGGTATGGTTAGGTAAGCGGTTGCCTATCTCTATTATCTAAATTATTATTATCATTATGATCTAAATTAGGAATTTAGGACTATGTCAGCACCTAGACTGTGGCTTGCCAAAACGAAGTTAATAATGTGAAGTAGTTAGAAACTGTAATGTTATTATAGCCTATTACTGAAAATGCACAGCTAAGTAAGAACTATTATAGATGCTGTTAAGTGTAGTGCTATTTTTTAGTGTAAGTTAAGTAGCTCTAGCGAATCTGTATCCAGACAAACCTCTAAAAGTTTTTAGGATTCATAAATATAATTTATTGATGGTAAAAAAAAAAAAAAAAATTATGTCGCAATAAATTTAGATTCATGGTTCACAAATTATGGTCGCCTTATAGAAAGAGAGACACACCTTATAATATTTATGCCTACTCGCTTGGTAGTTCTTAACAGTACAGATTCTGACCGTTAAGAACTGTCAAGCGAGTAAAGTTGTTGCTTAGGAACTTTGAAAGTTTGGTGCAAGTCAGCATTAGTCTCTTTCGGCTCGGTATGAGTCAGCCTTTTTAATACGTAGTTTAAAAGTTCTTTGCGTTTATGTACTTATATACAAATAAATATTTAAACCAGTTCATTGAAACAACAAAATTTTATTAAATATACTTATACTGGTAGGTACATTTTACATAATAATTATGCATCTAGAATTTAAATCGAAACGGAATTATAGGTACCTAGGTACTGATGTGTCAAAGATTTTCATAATATAAAGCCGATTTTACAATTAACAGAACAATAATTACATAGTCTCGCAAGCAGTAATCGTGCAAGCTATTCAAAATTTATTCCTTCTAATATTATTATCATACTTTGATAAACTCACCAGAAATTATTTCAATATATTTCTTACCCGGCTGCGATGGGTAGTACCTAATGTTTTAATATAAGATAGATAGGTAACGCACGCACATTCCTTTCCGCATTTATAAAGTAAAACAGAGAAGTATTATATCTACCTTTAGACCATAGCATACATAATACTAGATTAATAAATTAATCAATAATATCACACAACCATCTCTTTAAAATTGAAATTAAATCCAGATAAATAAACACTATACAATGAGGAAAAAACACCTAGACGGTACCACCTACTACATACAATCAAAAGATCGGAAATCAGTGCCGTCTTTAAACAAATGTGTCACGTAAAATTGCACAAAACCGTAAGATTCATGGTTTGAAAAACGTTAAAATGTAAAATGTCAACAAATTGTAATCGTATTTATCGTGTTCTTTAAAAAAATAGACCAATCACACAAACACAAACCAGTCTCCCTCTGATTGGTAGATTATAGTTGTTTTTCCTTAGCGCAAACGAAGTGAGCGCTTCTACTGGGTGATCGTTTACAAATTAGCGATTTTTATTGATTGGTCTATTTCTAAGACTTTTGTAGTTCTCATAATTTGTCGAAAATGTGACGTGTTTGAAATAAGTAAATTGAAAACTTACGGTTTTATTACTTACGATGACAAATCCACATAAGAGACCTACAACGCTTGTTAGCGAAATTGGATTAGCAGGCATTTTAAATATTTTCACGCAAAATGTTGACTTTTCATTAGCTTTATTTAAGTGTTACATTTACAACTACTACGTTTAATCACGCAATTCGATCTCACATAATTATAATAATGACAAATTAAATAATTATTATCTAAATTCGACTATAGAAATTTTGAAACAAGTAAAATACGAGCTAAGAATTATAAATTAAGTATTACTAACTGTATGACCTCATTTTCTTACTCACAGTTGGTTTACCTGTCTCTGTAAAAAATGTAACAACTCGTTGCTATACATATTAAACTTAGTGCAAGTTAGTTGCAAGTACCAAAAAGCTACTAAAAACTTGATCAGGGTTCAGTTCATAATAATTCACTACAATGATAGGAATTTGAACACTTGCAATCCTTAACTATTTACACTGAGATTAAATCAAGAGTAGATATCTCATTAAAAAGTGTACTGAATTGATAATGCTTTATGTACCCATTTAGCTAATATAATTGTATAGCAAATATTTACCTTGACGAAATTGTTCATCTAAGTAATGTTCAATAAATAATTTAATCATTTTTCTTATCTTGCTGTTGTTCTGCCTCAGCAATGGCTGGAGTGTCAGTTTTGGCAAGTTTCTGCTGCTCTTCCATTTCTCCAGAGAACCCGAATTCGTTAACGCGCTTGTGGTCAACCTTGTAAATCCAGCGTTGATATAAAAAGATGAAAAACACAATATCTGAAACAAAACATTACAAGGTTATAAGTTGTGAAACATATTTATGCAAGAAGCAAAGCAGCGGCTTCGCTATTAATTTAGGTACTTCATACTGAACTGAAATTCCAAGTTACTTACCATCTCTAAAGCATCCCAATCTGTACATTGTGGGCATTTTAATCACAAATGCAAATATATCGTCAATAAATGTGTTCAGGAACTTGTATGTCATCATGCGCCATGGAAGGTGTGCTACAGACTTCATCTTGTAGTTGATGAATAGTTGGGGAGTCATCATGATGAATCCAAAAGTCAGCAAGTACCCATACATCATGTTCAGAACAAAGGAATACCATCCTTTATGCTCCAGATACATCAATGAGTAAACTCCATAACCTATCAGAAGAGGAAAGCAAGCCCAGCTCAGGTAGCGGAAAGCTAGCATGTCATATTGTCTGGTGCTGGATTCTACATAGGATCCTTTGTCAGTAAAGGTCAATTTCGGTAGTCCAAATATCCGCTCCTCCCTGTTTATTTTTACATCCATCACTTTATTAATCTTCCATATTTCAATAAGCAGACCGATGAAGCATGAAATTCTGACCATGACATTAGTTTCATTATCAAGTACATACAGAAGAACAACAGTGGATTGGAACACATTGAAAAACACTGATCTGACAGAGAGCCCCTCCAGTGACTGTCTGTTATTCCAGAATTGAATGTCATTTTTGAAAGCCAGCAGCTCAAATATGGAATGCAGTATGGACACTGAGATTGTCAAAGCCAGAAGATATGGGGATGTTTCTAAGAGCAGTTCTTTAACAGTATCTTGATCATCGTCTTGTTCTTCTCCACCAAGTGCTGAGAACATGCTCAGCTTGTCTCTCATAGCCTGTGCAGTGTACAGCTGCCATTTGAAAAGGCTCAAAGGCTGAAAGGTCAACTGTAAATCCAGGGTCGTAGTAGTTTCATTGATAGGTATGTAGTCACGCATCATGTTCCAATAGTCATTCAAAAACACAGGAGGCTTGTATTGCTTACCATCTGCCAAAAAATAAATAAATTCATCGAGCGGAGGGGGCACACTGCCTTGTAACCAGTTTGTTTGATCAGTTACTAAATTCACTGTCACATTAGGATGCCAATGAGATACAATCTCTTCTTTCATGGTCTCTGCTTTCTTCACTTCTTCAGCAGATTTCTCTGTTTGACCTGTTAGTAAATTGTGAGTCTTGAGATAACGCAGTTTCTTGTATTTGTTTAGCATTTTCTTCCCATACGACACAAAGGGGCCAGCATATTTTTGCTTATTTCTGGGATCTGGTGATTTATCAGTTTGAACTATGTAAGCATGAAGGTATATCGACCCATTGTTTTTTAGTAACTGGGAAGGAGTTATACTAGTGGAAAAGGTAAATGTTCCATCCTTCTCTTCTCCTGCATTCCAATCCCCATAAACAATGCCCGTATGCTTCCATATTAAATCAGATTCCTTATACTCATCATAAAATTCATTCTCAGACAGATAGCAATACAGGTCTAGTACAGTGCCATTAGTGAACATGTTGATGGAGGGTGTCCGAGGAGCTCCTGAAGGGTTAGCAACATCAGGCTTTGGTGTAGCAGGCTGGCGGAAAAACGAGGTTATAAAATACACTACTAGAGCTCGAAGAATCAAGGATTTCGTAATCGCGAAAAACGATTCCAGTTTAGTAGGCTGCATTCTGCGTCGCTGTTCATCAATCTCTGCATTAACCTGAAAAACATAAAATTCATAAGTACCTTTTAAAGGTAAACCTGTATCTATAGCATTGAATGAATTAGTCTGAAGGTTATAATTAACAACAGCGACTATTTGTGTTAATCAAACAATGAATTTCGTACCATTTAGGTTAGATTATACTCAATCATTTTGTAGGTCAAGTTCACCATTTTGAATGAACTCTTTACTGGGTTTCACCTCGAAAATGCGAAATCTTGATTTTTATTGGGTTTTCCTTTCCGACATTTGAGCAAAACGAAATAAGTTTGTGGCTGAACTAAACCCACTTACATCAACATTCTCGACGGCCTGGTCGCCTGTTTCGGAGGTGGTTACTTCTGTAGAAGGGTCGCCTGGGGATTCACTGGGCGTAGAGTCATTAGCCATGTTTGGTCACTGCAATTTAACAATTAATAATTGTCTATTTCGAATAAGCCAATGGTTTCACTACACGTTATAAACGAAATCAATTGGACTCAAAACTATTTTCCATTTTTCCTATTAATTTTTTTTAACATAACCTCACGCCCTCTCTCTCTCTTTCCCTCAATTACTCTCTCTCTCTTTTTGTGAGGTGGTCATGATAATGTGGTGCCAACTCGGGAACGTAATTTGTCAAATTGAAACCAATCGAAAAAAAAAATATTAAAAAAAAGTATTTTCCAAATCGGCTGATACCTATATGAAAAAATCTGAGGTAACAAACATAATAAAAAAAAATATTCAACCAAATTGAGAACCTCCTCCTCTTATGAAGTTAAGTGAAAAATTACTTATTCAAGACATAAATCCACCTAAAAGCATATTATTTGATTTTGCATTTTAAAAGCAGGTAAAGTGGGTGATAGACTTGCGTACTTGAAGTACCTTCGTGGCTTATAAAAGGGGTGAATGTCGTCAATAGAGGAAGCTTTGTGTTATTTAGGTATTACATTTCAAAAGTAATAAACGAAGACGAAATCGACGAGTAAGGGTAAAGCCCTTGCTTACGAAAAGAGATCGTTTATCACCATGTCAATTTAGTACGAGAGTTAAGTAAAGAAACGGATGATTTCCATAATTATTTATTAATATGACTGTAACTTTATGCAAAACATATCAGTTATTAATTGAGATAGGCACTATCATTTCCCGTCATATTAGCAATAATACAACTTGACTTCCTGTCTTTAGACTTAATTTCTAGCTAACTTGCGGTCTTTCCACTTCAACACCACCAAGGCAGCCATTTTGTGTCATTGGCGTTTTGTTTCCCGTCGAGTGCGGTTGTCTGAGCCATACGCTCTATCAACCATATAAAAAATATATTTTATTTTACCTACATTTTAAAAAAAGTCGTGTCATACGATTTACAAGGATTTATATCCACAGTGCAATGTTTTATTGCATATCAAAGTAGAAAATGTCTGCAGTAGCTGCTGTACGTAAGTTTTTCATAATCTTTTAAATTATTTTTTTCAACGTTGTTGAAAATACCTAATGTAGTACTTCGATGTTCTCGTGGTGTTACATTATTACCTACCTACGTAGCAAGGCTGGTTTTTAAAAGCTAGCCAAGCGAATTTACGGGTTCGAGTCCCGCGGTAGATTAAATTTACATCGAGCCAGTTTTTTGTTCGTAAGACAAAATCGTTTTGCCACATGGTTAAAACTTACTGGCCAGAGAAATATTTTGATTTATAACGGTTTTTGCCGTTCGATATGTTTTATGTTGGAGATATACTTTCTGTCTATAAAGTGAAGCTGTTGTAAAATACGTGATATTAGCTTGTCATGTCCCTTCCTCAAGATTTTAGCGATGTGTGTCGACTTTCTTCTGCATCATAGTGATTCAAGAATAGAAAGTTTCTGCGAAACATAGTTATGTTAGCAGTTGCTATGTAAATGAGAAGATAAGATGAAGACATCGTCGGTGAGTACCTACATTTTACCATAAAAATTCCATGTAAATTGCTAAAAAGCAACAAATTTGAAAAAAGTATCCATTTTAGTGAAATTATTTTTTTTTTAAAGTAAAATTGATTAATTACTTGTAAAGTACTTTATCACATGGAATTTTTGGTGAAAATTTTCAGGTTATGATTATTGGATGAGTTCAATAAAGGTATGTTATGAGTCCTACCTCGCAGGTGGTTGACGCAAACATTCAGACGTATCTCCTCGCAGGAGTGCGCATATAAGTCCTACCTCGCAGGTAGTAGACGTACATATTAAGACGTGTCTCCTCGCAGGAACACGCACATCAGTCCTACCCCGCAAGTAGTAGACGAACATTCAGACGTGTCTCATCGTAAGAGTTCACACGCACAATAGTCCTACCACACAGGTAGGTTACACATTCAGACGCGTCTCCTCGCAGAAGTTCGCACACCAGTCCTACTAGCAGTTAACAGACTAACATTCAGACGTGTCTCATCGCACGATAGTCCTACCACACAGGTAGTTAACACGCATTCAGACGTGTCTCCTCGCAGGAGTACGCACATCAGTCCTACTCTCAAGTTGCAGACTAACATTTAGACGTGTCTCACCGTAAGAGTTCACACGCACAATAGTCCTAACACACAGGTAGTTTTTCACACAATCAGACATGTCTCTTCGCAAGAGTATGCACAGCTAATTCTATCCCGAATTTAATTATATCAGAGAGATAAGGAGATATAGGTATGGAAATACGTGGAGCGGAAAGTACACTACAAATGTAAAGTACACTACAACTTTAAGTATTCAAGAGGTGATAATATCTAAATGATTTGCGTCGCACGCAAACCGGTAACAAAGACTTGCGTTTAAGCGAGCTTGGATGTTAAAAATCCAATAATCCTACCCCACGCAGATATTCGTGGGTAGGTAAACAGTCCCTGAGTCTTCTCACAAGTGTGGAAACTTAAGGGAATCTAATTTAAACAAAGATTTGCAGTTGTGAATTTGCCTGCTGGGGAAAAAAAAAAAAAAAAAAAAAAAAAAAAATCTATTGAGGGTAGTTCAAAAAGTTTTGCATCGCTTGTTCTGTGAGTGCACGCAAAACGCCTTGCAAATATGCGAGCTTGGATGTATAAAATCCAAAGTCCTACTTCACGTAAACATGCGTAGATTGTGAATCATCCTTGAGTCTCCTCATGAATGAAGGAACTTAAAGGAAACAGGAAAGCTATTTCGAAATGTTTTGTGTCAAACTCTCTACGAGAAAAGACTTGCTTTTTGCGAGCTGGATAATCAAAATCATATTCCTGCCTCACGCAACATGCGTAGGTAGTGATTTATCCTTGAGTCTCCTCACAAACGTAGGAACTTTCAGGAAACAATATAGTAATTTTAACAAAAATACCTATAGTGTCGTACTCACTACGAACAAATACTTGCAGTTGCGAGCTTGGATATTCAAATCCAATATTCCTTCTTAACGAAAATATGCATAGTCACACACGAAATTATGGTAGTTGAGCAGTCGCTGAGTCTTTTCATAAGCGTAAAAACTCCAGAGAGCGCGGATAAAATGAAGGCATGTCTTTGCAAAAAGTTGCTTGCTGAAAAATGTATTGTATTGCGTCGTATACACTGTCAGGTGCACGCACAAAGACTCGCAGGGCTTGGATATTAAAATCCTATAAAATCTACCGCGCGTGGCTTTCGCGGGTAGTTGAGATGAGTCCTCGATTTTAGTTTTTCGAACGTAAATAATACGATATTGGAAGAAGTTATTCTATACAAACAAAGAATTGCAGTTATGACCTTATTTCAAGTAATGGTGTAAAGTTGAAAGTTTTTAGGAGTAACCAAGCCCAATACGATATTGGCTGACGGAGTGCTGGATAACTAGTTCTTGCAAAAGTCTAGTAAGCTTGTATTTGATTATGAGTTAATCTATGCCTGCGCAGTAAACAGCGAGTTGTATTTCAGAAAATACTAAATTATCCTGTTTATAAAGTGTTATTGATAACGTTGTCATCGCTGTTGCGTGATTCCCTAGTATCGGCTTGGACAGTGTTTTCGGAATTGCTTACAATCCTGCAGGCGCGGGTCATATCCTAGAGGTACTAGGTTCCTAGAGGGTTACAACGGCCTAATGCGTGTAGATAAAATACCTATTATACCTACCCGATGACAACCGAGTCGGATGTGTTTTTGCCTACTTCATTGTTCAATGAACCCAAAATATTTTTATTTTTTTGGAATTTTTCGTTTATTCCTTTTTCGGTCATACAACTTAATTAACGAACTATTAGTCCTAAACAAACACAAAAATAAACGACAAAATTTTCATAACGCTTCTTATCGTATTCCGTAAGGGTATTTCAACGAGTACCTAGCAGTTGTAACATACAGAGCGTGTTAATACCACAGAGTTTCTAAAATGAAATAATTATACAACGTACTTATTCGAAATAAGGCATATTAGTTCATAATTAAGATCCATTGATCTTTTCCATCGATCCTTTTTGTAAAGCCTTTTAACAGTGCCTACTTATGTGAATTTTCAGCTATTTATTTAGCAAATGTAGATAAATCACGTGGTTCTTTAGTTCATATTTTCTATATGTTCATTATAAATTCAAATTTTGAATTTTCTACATTAATGCATCAATGTGGACCCAACATTTTTATCATAAAAAGATGTTTGTGTTTCAGGTTGAATCAGTTAAAGCATTACTATCCCTACGAACGGAGTCATACAAATGCTTATAGAATATTGACACACACAATACAGAGTGAAAACAGAGTGCACCATGGGGTATACTATTATAACCCTGGTTGTACCTATCTTTTGTTTTTCAGTAATGAAGAAAAACTTTTTTCTTGGTATACAGAATCCATGAGGTTGGCAGGTACATATGAGTATGTACCTACCTATGTAATGTGCAATATCGTCTCTCGAATGAAGTTGTAATGTGGCTGATGGTAGGTAGTCGGTTTTTTACATGGATTTATGTGCTTGTACTTACGTCTCTTAGATGTTTACGATGTTTACATAAATCGTTCTGCCAGATTCCTTTGCGGATAAGATCGATTCATTGTCTATAGATACATACAATGTTACCGATTTTGAAATTGCAAGTTTTTTGACTTTAACCTGAACGATGTTTAAAAATTTAATTTTAATTTAACCTATTCAAGGTCAGGACTTAAGTTTCAACCTGTAACAAACATTTGAAGAGAAAGGAACTCCATTTCTTTCAAAACTGGTTAATAAATAAAGCTACTTATTGTTAAACGTATCGTGCTTCCTTGCTTAAATAATGTTGAAAATGAAACTTGCATCTGTGGTGGTAGCCACGTCCATGACTATCAATTTAGTACTTATTACCTACGCGGAAAATGCGTATTAGTTTGGCTTTCACAGAAGTCTTAGCAGATAATAATAGTCTAATTTTCCTACCCCTGAGTAGAAACTACAGCCTCAGAGTAACTACAGGTACTTGGCGTGCTGTGAACTTTTATAATACTTGTCTCTACTATGTAACAAGTATTGTATATTTTGCGCTATTTAAATTTTCAAATGAAAATGCTATTATTATAGGTAGCAAGTATCTAATAGTAAAGGCGAAGAAGAGGTTATTTCTGTTCTGAGTACATTGTATGTACGCTGAGACAGATGAACACGTTTTGTGCTTGATGCCTCAAAGTATTATTTGTAAGTAAATAATTATTCTACATTTACACGATGAAATAAAGTTTTTAATAAGTTAGTTGGCTGCAATCAATCATGTGCCGCTCTTAGCGCGAAATATAATACGTTATCTTATTAGTTAATAATATCAGGTGATTGTTACTTGTCTGATCCTAAGAAAGTAATAAATACAGAATTGCATTGATTCATAACACTCATTCTGTCCAGTTCATATCTGTTTCTACCAGCAGGTTACGTTCTAAAATTTGTCTCAATCCATACTCAGACAACTTATTAGCCTTAGAACGATTTTACTGTTACTATCGTTCATCAGTTTTTGGATATCTTCTATGTCCATAAAATATAATTGTTTTTGTTCCATCGGCTTTTTAGCCGTCACATTGGCGTGCGTGTCTCTCCTAACCACCACCAGGCGATAACAAACAAGTCTCAATTAATAACTGATATGTTTTGCATAAAGTTACAGTCATATTAATAGAAACGTTTTACCTACCAATAAAACGTATATTAATATACTTACCTTTATGCAAAACATACACTTTCAGTTCTGCCTAGTGTTCTCAAAACTCAATGACACAAAATGGCTGCCTTGGTGGTGTTGAAGTGGAAAGACCGCAAGTTAGCTAGAAATTAAGTCTAAAGACAGGAAGTCAAGTTGTATTATTGCTAATATGACGGGAAATGATAGTGCCTATCTCAATTAATAACTGATATGTTTTGCATAAAGGTAAGTATATTAATATACGTTTTATTGGTAGGTAAAACGTTTCTATTATGTGGCTCGCGACTTTTAGTATTGCCTGCCACACGTACAAGCCTAGATGAGTTAGGTATAAGCAAAATTTGAAACCTGTTGAATCGCCGGACGACTTGCGCGGTGATTTAAAGTACGCGTACTTACGGTGATACACAGACAAAAAAGGTCGTCGAGCCATAGGTACGCGTACTTGCTCGTACGTCTATCATCCTTCTATCGAAGGTTTGGCCATTATTCATCAGGCCTGAGCAAAAATGCATTTTAGTACGTACCTAACTAAAATACGCAAATATTGCTATTCACCAATACACATATAGGTACATTCACGAGCACTTAGCGGGCACAAAACCAAAATTATTACACTTTAGGACCGAAAATAACACAAGTTTTGGAAAAATAATACAATATGACGACATGATCTTTTCACGTTCCCGCTAAAAAAACTCCCCTATGAGTTTGTTTTTGCTCAAAATCACGGAAAAATATTAAGTAGGAAACTCATATATCCATAGACAAGACAAGTGACTTTGACAACTTTCTCAGAGTTGGTATGGTGTTGCACGACATGGTAATGCATACCTGACCCAAGAATGTACTAATGTAATCCAAGGCTGTACAATCCTAAGTTTTGCATGCGTACGCAGCTCGCACAAACTAAATAGGAGTAGAAGGTTACTGAAAATGTTACCGTGCTGAAATAGGTAGCCCAGCAATGCACAGTCCGTAATCTGAAATGAATCTGGAATCTGTTAACTTTTATGTTGAGTATGTGAAATATCGTGCTGTACTCCATGGTGCAACAAAAGCAGTTCATAGACAATGATTTAGTAAGCAAGCTTTTTCAAGCTTCTTCACGAAAACAACGGATAGAAATGTATGGAAGTGCGATTGATTGCGCCGCAAAATATTTATCGGGTAAGTGCTTAGAATTATCGTAACCCGAATCAATTTCTGCTGCAATAGAACTTAAATGGGCTTTAGTAATCAGCTGCACAATATAGTTCAGGGAAATAAACAAATCTTTACATGACGATTTACGGGTGTGTGCTCACTGTTATATTTTACACAAAAATAGGTGATATTTTGTTTCCTTAGCATGTTTCACTATGCACATCATCGGTGGAGCTAAATTTCATCAAAATTCTTAGAGAAAAAAAATATTGAACATTATTTACCTATCACTTTATTTGTAAGAGGTTATCCAAGCTAAAGTGATTATTAATCTAGGATTTTGGTTTTTCAGTGTGCTATAAGGTGAGGAATGAGTGAGAATAAACCATAGTCTGCTTTATTTTGAAAGAACAAAATCATTCATCTCCAACTTACATCTCAATCAGAATGGAAAGTTTGGAGCAACAAGCCTCTAAACTCTTGGATTTCAATCAAAAATTGGATATAAATTTGCTTGATAACATAGTAGAATGCCTGTATAAAACAACTGGGGATCAACTGCGCTTTGCCCAGGACATACTCACAACATTGAAGGAGCATCCCGATGCCTGGACTCGAGTAGATACAATACTGGAGTTCTCACAGAACCAAGAGACTAAATATTATGCATTACAAATTTTAGAACAAGTGATACAGACTAGATGGAAAATATTACCAAGAAATCAATGTGAAGGCATAAAAAAATACATTGTTGGTCTTATTATTAAAAATTCATCAGACCCTGTTACCATGGACAACAACAAAGTATATCTGAAAAAGCTAAATATGATATTGATTCAAGTTCTAAAACGAGAATGGCCTCACAATTGGGACTCTTTCATCAGTGATATTGTGGGAGCTTCAAAGACGAATGAAAGTCTATGCCAAAACAACATGGTTATATTGAAACTTCTCAGCGAAGAAGTTTTTGTATTCAGTATGGGCCAGCTGACTCAGACGAAAGCCAAACATCTGAAAGACACAATGTGCAAAGAATTCAGTCAAATATTCCAACTTTGTCAGTTTGTGCTTGAAAACTCCCAAAATGCACCCTTGGTTGATGCAACACTACATACTCTGCTGCGGTTTTTAAACTGGATACCATTGGGATACATTTTTGAAATGAAATTATTGAGCACTCTCATATTCAAATTTCTTAACGTGCCCATGTTCCGATGTGTCACTCTGAGCTGTTTGACAGAAATAGCTGGTGTAACGGTGAGTAACTATGAGGAACAGTTTGTGGCCTTGCTCGTCCAGACCATGGAGCAGCTGGAGAAGATGCTGCCGCTAGACACCAATATCCGTGAGGCATACTCTGCTGGCCGCGACCAAGAACAAGTGTTCATACAAAACCTAGCACTGTTCCTCTGCACATACCTCAAGGAACACGGCCAGCTGATTGAGCGTCGGGGCTTAACTAACACCTTGATGAATGCATTACGATACCTTGTGTTGATATCTGAAGTGGAAGAAGTGGAAATCTTCAAGATTTGCCTGGAGTTTTGGAATGCCTTAGCTGCAGATTTATACAAGATCCCTCCATGCTCTCATTCATCTAACTTGTACACATTGGGAAAGAGTGTTGGTAGGAAAGCATTGTACTCTGATGTACTGAGTAGCGTGCGCTACATTATGATCTCTAGAATGGCACGGCCAGAGGAGGTTTTGGTGGTTGAAAATGAAAATGGTGAAGTTGTAAGAGAGTTTATGAAGGACACTGATTCTATAAACTTGTACAAGAATATGAGAGAAACTTTGGTGTACCTTACCCATCTGGATTACCAGGACACTGAACGAATTATGACAGAAAAACTGCAAAATCAGGTCAATGGCTCTGAATGGTCTTGGAAGAATTTGAACACTTTATGCTGGGCTATAGGTTCCATATCTGGTGCAACATTAGAGGAAGATGAGAAAAGGTTCTTAGTTGTAGTCATAAAAGAACTGTTAGGGCTTTGTGAGCAGAAGAAAGGTAAGGACAACAAAGCCATCATCGCCAGCAACATCATGTATGTAGTGGGACAGTACCCACGGTTCCTCAGGGCTCATTGGAAGTTCCTAAAAACAGTGGTCAATAAACTCTTTGAATTCATGCATGAAACTCACGATGGTGTTCAGGATATGGCATGCGACACATTTATCAAAATAGCCATTAAATGTCGACGACATTTTGTTACAACTCAAGTCGGGGAAGCTTGTCCTTTCATTGAAGAAATTCTGAGCACAATCAGTTCCATAATCTGTGATCTTCAAACACTGCAAGTGCACACATTCTATGAAGCAATCGGATACATGATCAGTGCGCAAGTGGACCAAGTGGCTCAGGAGCAACTGATCGAGAAGTACATGTTGCTACCCAACCAGGTGTGGGACGACATCATATCGCAGGCGTCGCACAACGTTGACATCCTGAAGGACCCCGAGGCCGTGAAGCAGCTTGTGAGCATCCTCAAGACGAACGTGCGGGCGTGCCGCGCCCTCGGACACCCGTACGTGGTGCAACTCGGCAGGATATACCTCGACATGCTCAACGTCTACAAGGTCATGTCCGAGAACATCAGTCAGGCCATCACTCTGAACGGCGTCGCTGTAACCAAACAACCCCTCATCAAGAACATGAGAATCATCAAGAAAGAAACTTTAAAACTCATAGCTAGTTGGGTATCCCGTTCCAGTGATAACAACATGGTTTTGGAGAATTTCATTCCTCCATTGCTGGATGCCGTCCTGTTGGACTACCAAAGAACCGCCATTGCCGATGCGCGGGAACCCGAAGTACTGTCGTGTATGGCCGCCATCGTCAACAAGCTCGGAGGGCACATCACATCTGAAGTACCCAAAATATTCGATGCGGTTTTCGAATGTACTCTGGAAATGATCAACAAAGACTTTGAAGAGTACCCTGAACACAGGACGGAGTTCTTCCTTCTGCTTCAGGCGGTAAACACTCATTGTTTCAAGGCATTCCTGAGCATACCTCCCGCACAGTTCAAGCTGGTTCTCGACTCGATAATTTGGGCATTCAAGCACACCATGAGGAACGTAGCAGACACGGGTCTTCAGATTCTTTACAGATTGCTGCATAATGTCGAGGTACACCCGCAGGCGGCGCAAAGCTTCTATCAGACGTACCTGTGCGACATTCTGCAGCACGTGTTCAGCGTGGTGACGGACACGTCTCACGGCGCCGGCCTGACGATGCACGCCACTATACTGGCGTACGTGTTCTCCTTGGTGGAAGCGGGCCGCGTCACGGTGCCACTGGGACCCACTCCAGACAATATTCTATACATTCAGGTATAGCTATCTATAGTAATATAATATAATATGTTTAATCAAACTTCTTGGTCCAAATTCATTCTTTAGGTACATACACTTTACTAATTTGTGCTTGAGTACATTAAAACGGTAATTTTTTGCTTTCAGGAATATGTGGCCAATCTTCTCAAAACAGCATTCCCCCATTTGAGTGACAACCAGATAAAAATCACTGTACAAGGATTATTTAACTTGGATCAAGATATTCCTGCATTCAAAGACCATCTGAGAGATTTCTTGATTCAGATAAGGGTATGTAATTGCTATTTGCATTGTACTAATAGTTCCAGTTATATTGAGCATACTGACCTGCGCGTCTGTAATACCATCCATTTATTAAATAGTCTTTATTAATTTAAAAATATAAAGTTTTTGAGGATTGATGGATAGATAGATGATGATTGACGACACGATTGGTTGAGTTGTACTATCACGCTGGTTTCGCGGGTTCGATTCCCGCTCAGGACAAATATTTGTGTGATTAACATTAGTTTTTGTCCTGAGTCTGGTGTATTCTATGTACGTATTAAAAAAATAGGTTTATAAGTTCTCTGGTTCCCATAATACAAGCTTGCTTAGTTTGGGGCTAGATGGCGCTTTGTGAAATGTCCAAAACTTAATATTATTATAGCTAGATGTTTGATTCTCAATCACGCAATATTTATGGAATTCAGTTACAATTTGAGTTGGAAAATAATAATAAATGATTTATTGGCACCTTATTACATTTAGGATAGTATACAAAAGCAATTTAGTTTTTAAAGATAGCTTAAAGGTAAAAAAGGTTCAGTTTTAGTGTAACTACTGATACCTAAACTAGGATAATGGTTACCCTGTATGATAGGCATCAGCGCCCACCCTCAGGTTAATAAATTACAAGCTGGACTTAGATATAAACATTATAAGATAAGTGGCAATTAGAAATTTTAATGTTAAATGTAAGCGGAAAATGTAAAAAATAATAATGAAAGAATTAAAAAAAAAAAACTAGTTGTAAGTTAAGTGCGAGCTCTTGTTACGCCAGTCTCATAAGAGTCTGGTTTTACAGGCGTATCCTCTAATTTTTACTCTATTTATTATTATTAAGTTATGTGTATTCATTTATAGTGTAGTATATATAATGTCTATCTGATAAGGTGTGTATGAGTAAAGGAGTAAGTATGTGGTGGTGTGTTGTATGGATGTGTGTGTTATTTTGTATGTGTGTGTATATAAAGTGTATGTATGAGTGAGGCTGCGTTTGGGTAGGTATGTGTTGAAGGATGTGAGTGTTGTTATGTGTGTTTATGTGTATGAGGAGGTGTGTATAGTGTTGTGAGTAAGTATATGTGTGTTATTATGTAAGTATGTGTTCCTTTATAACACGCGGTCGAATGAAAAAAAATGCACGCTATAAGCTCTTTTTACAATATAATTATTGCATTTAGCGATACATCGATATCACGAAGGTGATTCTCTACCTATAGCAGTCCAATGCTAAAGGTGTCTTTCAAGGTGCGCCTGAGCCAGTTCTGCGACTCTTCTCATCCACCTGCCAGCTATAGCGCGCAGATCTACCATCTCTCGAAGTCGTTCAACCAGCCTAGTGCTGGCCTTTAATCGTCTCCACTAATAAACACGTTTTACATAATTTCAATTGTTGGTTCTTCGGCAGATATGGCCGACGTATTTCCACTTCAGCTAGTCGAGCTTAGTTATCTGTCGGATGACCTCACCGTGCTTTTTTTATGTTAACACAAGGGACGAGATGGTCTAGGCTTTCTCCAGATGCTAAGAGATCATACCTATCCATGACTAGAACGGTGCCACACAGGGCTTTGATATACGCAGGCCGGTTTATTTATGCAACCTTGCATGCTGGCTTGTAGCTTATAAACTAGCCCTGTGTCATCGACGCTTTAAAGATTCTATCGTTCACACTGTAAGTACGAGTATATTTACGATATACTTAATTGTGTTTTGTTACCTTTAGGAGTACACTGGCGAAGACGACAGCGACTTGTATTTGGAAGAGCGCTTGTTTGCGCTCCGCCAAGCGCAAGAAGAGAAGAGAAGAGTGCAGCTCTCGGTACCAGGCATCCTGAACCCGCACGAGCTTCCCGAAGAAATGCAGGACTAACTTAGGTACCATAAGTCACTATTGGTACCATATTGTTACTTAGGTACCGTACGGTTACTTAGATACTGTATGATTACAGGTAACGTGTGGATACTTAGGTACCGTATGGTTACTTAGGTACCGTACGGCTACTTACGTTCTGAATGGTAACTTAGGTAACATTATGTCATGGCAACAGTTCACATGCAACACAAAAATTAACAAAATTACAGTCAACCACTGTGAAGTACAGCATACCGTAGATTTTCTCTCGTATGTTCTCTCCATTTGCAGATAAGTTAGAGAAGAATGATATAAATAATTTAGCTTGTAGATTTCAGTAATAGAATAATCATTGAATACTTACTAGTAATAGATTATGGCCTAATTTGGATAAAACACATCATTAGAGTCAGAGCTAATGTTTGTGTTTAGAATTTTTTGGGCAAACATTTCCACTTAAAACAAAAACAAAAACATGATTTTTTTGGCGATAAAAGCCACAATTTGAACAAAGCGTCTCCCAGAATAGAAATGCCGTAAATTAATGCTATTTTGCTAATATTCCTTGTATTTTCTTCTCACCATCTTGTCAACTTCTTGAAAAAAATTCTTGAGCTTATTATATTGTTTTACCACAAACATTGTTTGTATGTTTATGTCAATTCGTTAGAACGCATTTGGTAGAGACAGCATAAGAATGAAGAACTTGTATTGCAAGATTATTTTAGTTATCAAGTTGTTTTACATCTACATGTTTGAGGCTAGGATGTTTATCCTATTTGCAGCGCCAAGAAGTAGACTGTATGTAAGTACGAAATACCATATATTTGAAGTCGTTACGATTGAGTAAAAGAACAATTAAAACATTTATAATTTTATACTTAATATAAAATTAAGAATTCTTATTTTTTATTGCTGTATGTACGTTCACATTTGGTAGACCTGCTGAAGATATTGTTACATTATTGTAAATATATTTATCGGTTTCCAATTTGCATTACAACAGTCCCTTCCTTGGTCCCTATTGAATACATTAGTGAAGTTATAGTATGAACTAAATAGCTGATCGTTTAATAAGTGAGAGAGAGTCTGTGAGCTGTTGCCACAGTTTCTTATGCCTGTAAATAGTGCCCTACTCTGTAAGGAAGCACGCATGGTTAAATGCAAGGTGAAGAGTGGAAGGTAATGGACACTTTAATATTATAGTATGGGAAAGGTACAATTTGCAAGCACAAGAAACTTGAAGCCTTTATTGTTAAGAGGCGAGAAATCATGCATTCATTTACATTACTAGCTAAGAAATAAGTGGAATATAATTTGGATGTTTTTAAGCAATCTTCAGTAGGTAATGAAATCTCTGTGATGGAAACCAGTTGGATGTTCAACATTGCGCTACAGAATCTGAGTATTACCATGATAGATTCTAGAACTTTATAAAGTGAAGCTGTTAGTAATATTTTATGTTTGTTTAATGTTATCAGAACTAATTTTGCAATGGTTTGGGAATCTAGACGTTCAAGGTAAGGTTTCCAGATGCATTTGGGTCCGATTATGTGTCCGAACTTTCAATTTTGTGTTTTGAAATAAAACAATAAATACTATGAATAGTTTTTCTCTCTATAACAATTTTTCTAGCTATGAGTTTTAACTTACGCGTTTATTACTTAGTTACCCGTATTAGTGTCTTTCTTCTGTGCCCGTATGTAATGTTTATTGCCCATGGTACTTTTCTGTATTTTTTTTAACTTCTAGTAACATGCTATTTCATGAACCTAGTACGTACTTATCTACTCTAACTTAACTTAACTTAACTAAGCGATACTCGTTTATCTTTACAACATAGTGTCTTTACCTACCTTTTAATTATCTAATGCAACTATTATTTTATTCTGTGTAACTCGATTGAGCCATAATAAAACCCCTATCGAACTAGTTACCAAAAGCTATTAATGCCAGCATTTGATTAGATTAATTCACATGTCTTCAAAGACAGTCTTGCTGTTTTCGTAACATTCCGAAATTGTAGTTTCAATCATGAAGTTACGTAGCTGCGCTCACTACTTTTATGTCATTAGTTTCGTTGCTTCATTGGATCCTGTAAAGAGTAAGTTTTTTTTTATATTTTACTATTTCTTAGTAGGTACTTACTTACTTAGATACTACCTTTAACTACCGCCGATCATAAACTATAGTTTCAGCTGATCTAGGTAGGCAAGTACTTTTCTTATACTTGCTTAAATATTGGTAAGCGCACACCCGTATGAATATTCGGAGCTTGAAACCAGTACATTACTGCTTAGATTATTTTCCACCTAATCAAACTCATACCGATTTTCAGCCCAACTGGTTCTGTACTTCGGTTTGATTGAATAGCAAACATCCATCCAATTATTCTTACAAACTGCCAACAATAAGTAAGGAACCCTTTTAAAACTTTAAGCTTGTTAAATTAGTGACCGCCATGCCGCCATCCGCCCCTATCCAAAGTTTGTATTGTGTATAACGTAATTTAAGTTCGAAGATTTAATTTAAACTATGTGGTCATATATAAGTAACTACCTACAATGGAGCAGGCGGTCTAATTTTCAGTCATTTTTTCAGGCACCGACTCGCTTGCAGTTTCGGAATCTATTCATTTCAGTAGCCTGTACGGTGAAGGATATGGTACAGAATGGATTTACTTTCCCGATGGAGACGGTACGCCACATAACGTGAGCTTGACGGGAACTGGAGATGAAATAGCTCCAATAACGCGAGGCAGTTTTAACTCCATCGAATATAGGCTTTACACTAGGTAATTAGGTCTGAAGTTAAAAAGGTGCCTACTCACCTTCCTACTGAATTCAGAGAACATAGGTAATTTCCTCCTCATAACCGGCTAAAGAACCATGGAGAGTGTAGCCGTACCCGTCTATTCTTTATCCTCATTCATCATCAACCTACTCATACTTACCTAAAACAGGCCACTGCAAAAGGGCTCAGAACGCCACTGAGCCATATCTTCCATCCAGCCATAGTGCAGACATCGCTCTATTTTCTGAACACACTGTTACACTACGCTTGTCTAGAGGCTTTCTCCACTCTACTTGCACCACTAGTGTTCAGTAAGTAGGTATTTTTTTCATTATTTTGACGTCCCATTGAGGAAGAGACGTGGCATATCAAATAGATACTACATTCACCAATCCAATCCCTGTCCACTAAGGTCAGCGCAGAGGGAGAATTACCTACAATCCTCTGAGCCTTCTCACGATATCAAAAAGCCTCTCACTCATCAGTCTCAAATGCAGGGTAGATGTCGGTGGGGCAGATTCATCCACTATTTTGGTTATTTTCAGTACTTTTCAAGATTCAATCATTTTGAATGAAGTGGCTGAACCAGAACTGGAACTTGAAGATCTTGAACTTTCCATGTTACCGTTAAAAATAATAACTCATGGTTGGCGATCATCCGTTGAGAAAGACGCTGTTGCTGTCATAAAGGATGCTTATCTAAAGAAACAAGTGAACGTGATCACAGTAGACTGGAGCTACATTGCCAACTCTATATTTTACCATTGGGTAGCAAGCCAAACCGAATCTATTGGTATTGAAATAGCAGCATTTTTAAAGGCCCTCTCAGTGAGACATCACGTTACTGGAGATAAGATTCATCTGCTTGGTCATAGTGTTGGAGCTCATGTCATGGGCATTGCAGCTTTTCATTCGAACCTTTCTATAAACCGCATCACAGGTAGGCAAAGACATATATGGCATGTACCTACCCACTGTACGTACCTACCTACTTGGTAACTACTTTAAATTTTGATTCCATTCCAATTGAGATACGGAACGTTCCTCTATATATCTTATTGGTAGGTATTTCATTACGTTTTTTTTCATAGGTCTCGATCCTGCCAGACCTTTATTTGAATATCCAGCCCGAGACGTGACTTTGAAGCTAGATGCATCAGACGCAAGCTTAGTGGACATTATCCACACCTGCAGTGGGGTGCTCGGCATTGAATCTTCTGATGGAACGGCTGACTTCTTTCCCAATAATGGGATTCCTCCACAACCTGGCTGCGAAACTATTCCTAAAATTCTAGGTGATATACTTACCTACTTCCAAAATTTTGAAATAATCAGCACGAGCTGTACCTATTTAGATAACTGGACTTTGCTTGGCGAGTAAGATTTAGAATGAGTCTTGATCAAGAATCTTATATTAGGTATCTACCTACTTTTAATTCGTGGAATTGATAGGGGAGCGTATGATGCTCCTCTATCAAGACTCATTCTAAATTAACAAACAACGACACCTACTCCTTCTTCGCAGTCGGGTAAAATAAGCTATTCGATGTCTATAAAGGTACCTATTTTAAAAGTTAGTCGAATAATATTTTCAATTATGTTTTCTTGTTATTATTGCAGAAACGTGCAGTCATGGACGCTCTTTTTATTACTTCGCAGAATCCATCGCAAATCCGAAAGCCTTTCCATCGTATAAGTGTAATAGCTGGGTAGATTTTTTGCAAAATCGATGTGATCGCAACCACGCCGTGTTTATGGGGGAAGAAGTAGGCCGAGACATCACAGGAAGTATGTATCTGGCGACCAATCACAAATTCCCATTCGGCCGAACCTTCGAATAAACGATATTTCTTGTTTGATAATAAATATTTATGTGCTTTGCTAGTCTAGGTAGGTAGGTAATAAGGTACATAATATTACGAAAAAAAAAACTATGAACCTATTCAAATTACAGGAACACTTCTATTTTCACAAAATCGGCGATATTTTTTGAACAAAATGGGCTGAAGGAGAAAGGCTACATGGGAATAGAAAGCCTAGGACTTGAATTCCGTGGTGTACATTCCGGGGTCGGTCATTACCGTGTTTTGCATTACCATGTCGTGCATCAGTGTCCCCACCTTAGGGTATTTTTCCCTAGATTAAGGGTATTTTTGCACGTTTAAGATTTATTATGGTCGGTCGGTTAGGGTAAAAGGTATCTGAACAAAACCACATATAATATGTGAAAATGGTGGAGCCACGGTCATGATGTTATGATGGAGAAGTCGTTTTTCCCGAAAAAAGACTTGAGATCTACATATATGGCTTGCCAAGGTCTACTTTATACATTCGTAAATATATTTATAAAAACGTATTACTTTATTTATAACGTAGACCTCGGCTAGCCATATATGTAGATCTCAAGTCTTTTTTCGGGAAAAAACGACTTCTCCATCATAACATCATGACCGTGGCTCCTCCATTTTCACATATTATATGTGGTTTTGTTCAGATATCAATATTTTTTGTAAATAAATGTATTACTATTCAAAGATATATGTATTTATTTTCCTTACTTACACATCACCATCATCGTCTCTAAATGTATGTAGTTAGGTAAAAGTACAATAAGTTAAGTACCTAACCTACCTAAATAGCGTAGATAAGGTGTGGGTAGTGTGGGTACCTGCCAATGGAAACCTGAAATGGAAATATCCTGCAAAAATGTGCAAGGCAATTGCTCTCATAATTTGCAAGGCGCTAAATTTACCTAATAAAATCGAATAATTTGAAAAAAAAATCAAATCTTATATATTTACTGTTTTCTGATTTTTTCCTTTGTATACACACAATTACCTAGCTGGATGCCAAATTTGAACTTTCTAGGTTATCTGAAAGTGGGTTAGGTTTTATGTCTATATGTCAGTCAATCAGTGATAAAAATGACGATTTTTGAACGTTAATATCTAAATAATCGTTAAAGCTGTGTTTATGAAATTTGAGGTACTTCATTAACTCCGGGACTTCAATAAATAAACCAAATTTGGTGTCTTTATATTGATTAGTTTTTTAGCTATGACATAGGCAAAAGTGGCTCCAAATGGTTCGTGTAAACTTACACAGTGTTACTCGCCAGTTCGCTGGGCTTGACCGTGGCTTGACACACTGTCGTGTGTCGAGATGAAATTATTTTGAGGAAAGCTTTGATTTTCGGTTTTCAAATTAATCTGCGTGTATCCGAACACTTTGTGTGCCGATGCACCGCTTACACCCCTTGGTTGGAGTTAAGTACAACCATAGAAGTATTATAGGAAGAAACTGAGTTCAGTACAACGAATATAGGCCCTACAGAAAGTCGCCAAAGTGGCGCAATTATTACAAACATGGTTCAGTGTCAATGATGATTGTGCGGCGAGAACTACGCAACTGATTTTTGGCGAAAATGATTTATTGTTTGTTAAACGGATGCTAAACTACACGGCAAAAAAACAAATAAACGATAATAATAATCTTCCATCGGTTAATTCTTATTGACTTGTAAAACTTCCACTAAACAGAAAAAATATTTCACCAATTTTGATTGCCGCCATTGCGTCAAATGCTACCACTCGTTTAAAAATAAAATACCTGGAAATTATTTTTGACTGATTTTGCTTAGAGTTAGTGAGCCTGAAAATCACCTAATTTTTCTATCTGTAAATAAATTATTGAGTAAGGTTAATTTTACCTAATTAAATTTATGATACCTATTTGATGAAATGTATGTAACTTTACTTCACTGGTCAAGAAAAAAACTGACGATTAGGTACAAGAAAAGTTTTAATAGATACCTACTTACATTTTTTATTATCCTTAATTCTGTCTGATGGATTTTTTATAATCTTTTATATACCTATATGATAGGTACCTACTGTTGCGAATTAACAATTTACTTTATTAGTACCTACTCGCTTAACATTTGACGAACATAGGTACCCTTGAAATTTCAAGTCTCTACGTTCAGAGGTTGGACCAGTACGTTGTCTGTCAGTCAGTCAGTCAAAGCCTTTATTTATTGATTTGTGAGGAAAGTTATCTTGTATCTATCCATCCTCACAGAACATTAAATGAAGACCTTGTCCTTATATTTTTCCTCAATCCCACCAAAACTACTGAGCCGATTGAGCTCTCGTATGGGGTATTGGGTATACTTTATGAGCTGTTAAAAACGCATCGGCTACTTTTTGTTAGTTACAAGCTTAAGTTTACAGCTTTATATCACACCTTTTTATTAAATGCGAAAGAATGTGTGGATGGATAATAAATATTATGTTACTATCTTGGTAGAATCATAAATCAAAACCAGGTTAAGGATATAGGTATATTTGCCCCGAATTGAGATTGAATTGTTGATTTTCCATACGCGCAGGGAAATTTTATTCGACTTGCAACACGCAGTCACGCAAATAGGTTTCATATTTAGGAAGAAGTCACCATGGCCATTGTGTATCTATAGACAGTATGTCGTCATAATTATATCACAGATTAGTCAGAGTATGAATTATATAATATGCGATCAAAGACAATATCATATCGGCAGATGTCCATCCTGTTTATTTTTTTTACATTCTCTTGCTCTTTACCTACTTGAAACACGCTTAAACGCGAAGGTAAGCAAAATAAACAAGATGGAATTGCTAATGTGAATAATCTATAATTGTACAGGTGACAAAGAATTTACTCTAATTATTGTCAATATGTATCTATCTAGGTATATGCTTGTACCGAACAAGAATAAATGTAATGGTAGGGTTATTTCAAAACGAGTCAGGGGAAAATCAAAATCAGATGGTGGAAACACATGTTCCCAGCCATTCTGTCGCAACTACGGACAAGAAAAACTTTGTATGGACCGAGGCAGAATTTTCATGGAGGCTATATATACGTTTCATTCACATCTCCAACCTCTCGCTCTTCTGTCTCACGTCACGTCATTTTTTTTTTTTTTTTTCTTTCGAAGAACCTAAGTTCTTCGGTTTTGGCTTCACATCAAAGGTATATTTAATATAGCCAGTGTCAAGTAATTGGAGAGATTATTTTGTCATAAGTCAATGTCGATGAGTCAAGTCATGCCCCTGTAAAGTAGTGGTGGTTGCGACTTTACTAAAGGCTTCTATGGAGTTTTGGAGGCAACACGAAAAGTCACGTTTTACAGCATTACACTATTTACCAACACTCATACACGTTCACGAGCACTTAATGGATAAAAAACCACCGTTTTTACACTTAAACACTCAAAGTTATACAAGTTTTGTCAATTAATTTAATGCCGCCAATGCGCCATTTTTCATGTTCCCGCCAAAACTCTCGTCACGTCATTCATTCGCGCCATGCCGATCACTTCGCTTTGTTTGTTTCAAAATTTTCTAATGTGATTTATTACTTGATATTGGTGGTTTTCTTACAAAATACTTGCAGATTTACATAATTTTATGACATTATTGATTGTAATGACTGGAATGTAACAATGAAGTACTGAAAGTGTGAGATATGTGGTTTTAAACCGGAAAGAAAAGATGGTGAAAGAAGGTATTTCATGGCAAGATTCCCAGAAATGATGAAGCTCGGTAAGTAAAACACAAGTAAAATGATACTATGGTAAACAGTGCTTATGCCACATCATATTATTTACCTACATTTTATTCGTGGCATGTTTATTTTGGTTAGAAAATAGTGCGAAAATTAAAATATCGATTTATCGATATCGATAAAATAATATTTGTTCCAATGCAGGTGCAAGCTACATAATTGTTACACAACATAACTGTTTATAGGGATCCAAGTCTGACAAAAAACTTGTAGTTAGCACAATTTGATTTTATTATTGCTAGAATTTTAAGGCTAACAGTCCAATTTATTTATTGTTAATTGCAGGATACAGCACCGCGCGCGTTGAAATGTGCGAAGGGACGTTTAGACGTGGCCCTGGACTGGCTGTGGAAGCAGCAGGAGTAAAATGGTCTGTCGAAGTATGCACTCGGCGCCAAGCTCATACGCAAGCCTAGCCTCAAGCGCGAGCATTATCTGTCGATCGCGGCTCGCCCGGGATCGACTCGGGCGCAGGCTCCTCGCTCTGACGAAAATGTAAGGTTTCTAACATATCTACATCCAGGTCAGTAAACATAATTGTTTACAGGGTTCTAAGTCTGACAATAAACTTGTAGTTAACACAATTTCATTTAATTATTACTAGAATTTTGAGGCTAATAGCCCAATTGATGTATTGTAAATTGCAGGATACAGCACCGCGCGCGTTGAAATATGCGAAGGGACATTTGAACGTCGTCCAGGATTGGCTGTTGAAGCAGCAGAACTTATAATAATGCGTTCATTTGAGATGTAATGTATTTTTATTTACCAACCTCTGATATTTCCGATTTGTTACTAGTTTTATTTTAGTGGTAGATTTCAGACAAAAGTAGAAAGTACCTATGAATTAGTAGCAAAGCAATATATGAATCTGATTTAAAGCCACACAATGATTATGTGAACATAAAATATTATGTTCAATAAAACGTTAGAAACCTCGTATTTTATATTCAAATAAACATGCGTGACTTTAAATCACTACTGATTGAATTAAATTTATTACAACAGGCATCGATACATCGATAATTTTGGCAGGACGTCACTAGTTTTTCTTTTTCATGTTGGTAAGGCTGATTTGACGATTATTTTGTTATCATGTTGGTAATGGACAGTATGCCTCAGTTTGACATAGACGTTAATGATCATTAGCTATGTCCACACTGTGCCTTTTTTTGTTCATCAAGGGCATGCATCATAGCGCAGTCAACAGCGCACGTGAGGCATGCCCTTAACGCATGCGCGATGAAAGTGAAAGCGAAGCGCGCGCTGTGAAAAACGTTTTTCCGCGTCGGGTGGATTTCTGTGCCTCAAAGCGTTCAACATCAAGATGCTGGACGAAGAAAAACATAATAAATTGAAGAATATAGAAGTTTCCTACTTAGAACTTTGGTATCCAAATAATAAACTCTACACAAATTCAAATATCCTTATCTTCTCGAAATTCTCTCATAATCACGTTACTTCGATTATCATAATAACCTCGTATGCAAAACTTTCTCTTGCCGCAGCCTACCTAAGCCGCACATACATTTTCCACCAAGTGAAAAATATTCTCGTCACACATGTTTCCAAAAGCTGACAGAAACTACGACTGAACTAAATGACTTTATTGGCGTTGCATTCGTTAACGCATTCACGTATTGAAAGCGCCAAACGAAAGATGAAGACAAAAGTTGAAGATGAAAAGGCACAGTGTGGACATAGCTATTGACTTTTTTTTGTTAGGAAGTTTCGTCTCTTACAAAGAGAATATAACCACTACGTTTAAGAGACGGGACTTCAAACAAAAAAAAAACACTGATCATTTGACGTCTACGTCAAACCGAGGAAAAATCGCCATTACCAGCATTCTAACAAAATAATCGTTAGGAGCCTTACCAACATGAAGAAAAAAACTAGTGACGTCCTGCCAAAATTGTCGATAGCTTTCATATCGATGCCTGTTGTAATTTAATTGAATCAGTAGCGAACTATCGATTTAAAGTCACACATGTTTATTTGAATATAAAATACCATGCTCAATAAAATGCGAGGTTTCTAGCGTTTTATTGATCATAATATTTTATGTTCAAATAAATCATTGTGGCTTTAAATCAGATTTGCTACTGATTCATAGGTACTTTCTACTTTTGTCTGAAATCTACCACTAAAATAAAACCAGTAACAAATCGGACATATCAGTAGTTTATATATATAAATACTTATCATCTTAAATGAACGTATTATTATTATAAGTTCTCCTGCTGTTTCGACAGCCAGCCCATTCGCATTCGCATATTTCAACGCGCGCGGTGCTGTATCCTGCAATTTAAAATATATCAATTGGACTGTTAGCCTCCAAATTCTAGTAATAATTAAATCAAATTGTGCTAACTACAAGTTTCTTGTCAGACTTGGAACCCTGTAAACAATTATGTTGTGTAACAATTTATGTAGCTTGCACCTGCACATTACAACAATAAATATTTTTTTATCGATATTTTAATTTGACGCACTATTTCCAACTAAAATAAACATGCCAAAGAGAATATAACCACTACGTTGAAGAGACGGGACTTCAAACAAAAAAACAACAAAAAAAAACATTGATCATTCTACGTCAAAACGAGGAAAAATCGCCATTACCAACATTCTAACAAAATAATCGTCAGGAGCCTTACCAACATGAAGAAAAAACTAGTGACGTCCTGGCAAAATTATCGATAGCTTACATATCGATGCTTGTCTAATTTAATTGAATCAGTAGAGATTTAAAGTCACACATGTTTATTTGAATGTAAAATACCATGTTCATTAAAATGCGAGGTTTCTAACATTTTATTGAACATAATATTTTTTGTTCAAATAATCATTGTGTGGCTTTAAATGAAAATAAAAATATATATATATTTGTAATTTACAGTTTATATATAATATATATATATATATATATACATTACATCTCAAATGAACGCATTATTATTATAAGGTCTCCTGCTGCTTCCACAGCCAGTCTAGAGCAATGTCCAAACGTCCCTTTGCATATTTCAACGCGCGCGGTGCTGTATCCTGCAATATACAATATATCAATTGGACTGTTAGCCTCAAAATTCTAGTAATAATTAAATCAAATTGTGTTAACTACAAGTTTCTTGTCAGACTTAGAACCCTGTAAACAATTATGTTTATTGACCTGGATGAGCTTGGTGCCATTTTATTGAACATGGTATTTAATATGTTTGCCACATATAAATTTATTTGCGTATAACTTTTCAATGGGTATATACGCCAAATCTTCTTTCCCTGTCATCTTAACCCACAGCTTGCACCTGTACACATTAGAACAAATATAATTTTATCGATATCGATATTTTAATTTGACGCACTATTTTCCAAATCCACTATTTTACATATAAAATGTAAATAATATGATGTGGTTTAAACACTGTTTACCATTGTATCATTTTACTTGTGTTGTACTTACCGAGATTCATCATTTCGAGGGAATCTTGCCATGAAATACCTTCTTTTACCATCTTTTCTTTTCGATATCAAACCACAAATTTCACACTTTCGGTACGTCATAGTAACATTCTACAGTCATAAAACTGAAAGTATTTTGTAACAAAACCACTAATATATGATATAAATCACATAAGAAAATTTAGAAATAAATAAAGCAATGATCGGAATGTCGCGAATGAATGACGTGAGACAGAAGAGCGAGAGGTTGGAGACGTGAGTGAAACGTATATATAGCCACCATTAAAATTTTGCCTCCGTCCATACAAAGTTTTTTTAGCCCGTAGTTTCGACAGCCTGAAACATGCCACGAATAAAATGTTAATAATATGATGTGGTATAAACATTGTTTACCATTTTATCATTTTACTTGTGTTGTACTTACCGAGCTTCATCAGTTCTAGGGAATCTAGCCATGATATACCTTCCTTCGCAATCTTTTCTTTCCGATTTGAAAGCACATATCTCACACTCTCGGTACTTCATAGTCACATTCCACAGTCATAACAATCAATAATGTCATAAAATTATGTAAAACTGAAAGTATTTTGTAAGAAAACCACCAAAAATATATCACTTAGAAAACTTAGAAACAAACAATGCGAAGTGATCGGATTGGCGTGAATGAATGACGTGAGGCAGAAGAGCGAGAGGTTGGAGATGTGAGTGAAATGTATATAAAGCTGCCATTAAAATTTTTCCTCGGTCCATACAAAGTTTTTCTAGTCCGTAGTTTCGACAGCCTGTATTCTCTTTGTTCCCAGCATAAAGTTAGAGCCGAAAGTATCCGAGATCTGTGGTTCCCAGCAAAAAAAAAAAACAACCTTTAAAAAAATTTACTAATAAAATGAATAGAAAGCGCAATATTAGTTACATAAAACCAGAAGATCCCGAGTTTCTTAAAGTATTAAAAAAACAAGCAGGTTACGATGATCGAAACCACAAGTTTGACGAGCTTCAGAACTCTGAAAAAGATTTCGTGGACGACGATGATAATGAACAACCCCAAGTCGTAGTCCTGAAGAAAGGTGACCTAACTGCCGAAGAAGCAGAACTGGAAAGGAAAATTATAGAGAAAGTCGAATCTGAAACCAAAGCTGACTTGAGTCAAAAGATAGTGTTCAAATCTAAAACCGGAGTAGCAACAGATGTGAGAAGAAAACGTAAAGAAGATTCCAAGGGCAAATCGTCTAATATAAAGAAAAGTAAACCATTACTATCATTTGACGATGCTGAAGATGAAGATGAGAAAACATAGCCTAAAATACAGAAATCAGTGTTTTTTTTTGTTGGTACAAATGGTAACAAGTCACTGGGCATGTTACAAAAAGTGACTGATCAACTATAATTGGGTTATAGGCGACATGAAATCCTTGCACAGGTTGCACCACTGCACACTGTGCTTGCTATGATAGGCGCGAAGGTGGACTACTTCTAGTCTACTCTAGACCCTACATAAGGCACTGTTGAGAGCATAACCTGCCTTGCTATCCAATTAGTTTTTAAGTCTACCGATCTAACTGCGAGTCTATTTTTTCTCAAAATATAAGTATTTTATTTAAAATTATTTTATTTCTACAAACCACTAAGAATTCGCACATGTCTTAACTTTGTGAAAGTATTCCTAGAAGAATGTAACTGATGACTATTTATAGAGAAGTATGTCAAAAGTGGGTGCAATCTACCTACTTATTAAGCCATTCCACAGGGTAGCTAGTTGAAATTATATTGCTGGATTATTTGAGGTACCTACATACATACTGTGAGAGTTCAAAAGGTAATATTATGTAACTGTTCAACGATTTAACTATGGCCATACAATTATAATATTTTTCATGCCTGGCACATTAATAAGTTTTATTATTTTAGTGTTCCATTTTTTTTAAAGGTTATTGCGTTATAGTTACAAATAAAAACATAATTTTCTTTCTTTATTTTTATTTCAAAAATATATTTTAGAAATCTAGACATGACACAACTAAGCTTTTGAATAGATCAACTCTACGTCTTGCCACAACATTGATTAGGTACTTCATTACACATTATTGGAATTTATTAGATTCATTAAAAATAAATTAGTCTGTAAGATTAGATATATCACACATGCAGGATACAGAGCAAACAAGGATAACTTGTTAAGCAAGAGAGACAGATTATCTTATTATTTATGAGGTAAAACTTAAGTAAAAAGTTGGAATATTTGAAGTATGTACCAAAATGGTATTTAGGCATTTCTAGCCTTAGGATCAACAACTAATTTGGGTAGGTTTATAATATTAATTGGTGGGCAAAATGGAACCTACCGACTAATTCTTGTACACATTAATGGTAAATAATGATAAACAAATACGGACTATGCTACATGATTAACATGTTTACAATATATAAATTTACATAATTTAGCCCTTATCACAGGAGTGTCAATAAAAAATAAACATATTATTATGTTTTAAACAATTTGATAATAATAACTTTAAAACCTTAGTTTTTAAACTTACTATGTTAGCCCAAGAGTCCTCTAAAATAAACATTTGTCAAAAAAACAAGTTGGTCTCTCTCTTTGGAAAATATATTCCAAAGTAACCTACTAAATGCTACCGTAAGTTCCTGCATTATTAAAAATAAAAACGATTTTGTTAGGGCTAATGTACTCACATATTTTTTTAAATTCAAAAAGACAGTTAATTCAATTCTTCAAAAGGCACTGGGTGCGTTCCTCAGAACAAAATGTTGTAATTCTGAAAAAAAATCGAAGGTGCTTCACCTTCGATCACAAAGGGGTCACTTATTTTGCTACACCCGTAGAATAATTCTAATCTATTTATATCAATGTAAGAATAACATTAACAAAATCAACATGAGAAATTATTATTACATTTTGATAAAATATAATTTACTTATATTTTCTACTGTATGAATATTCATTTGTGATGTCTCCTTTTGAGGCATTAGCCATAATAATACTTATAAACAAACTTATCAAATTAACATCATGACATTAACATAATTCTGTTTTTCATAACAAATTGTAAGATGAAGCCGGTGTATGCTTTGTGTTCATATTTCATTAAAATAATCAACATTAAATCAAGTGTAGGTATTTAATCAATAAATAAGTTCAGTATGTATAATCAATCAATAATAAATTAAGAGTAATCAATCAATAATAAGTCGAGTGTAATAAATCAATAATAATTAAGATAAAATAATAAGCCTCACGAAATTAATTAATTAATTTACGCAATTTTAAAAATCAATTAAAAAATCATGCAGACTGAAACCATCATGAAAACTGAGTGTTTTATTAGAAAGAAAACAATGAACAACAAACAATAACCTTCAATATACATAATTATAGAATCCATCATCTTCCTCATTATGTGTGAGGTTTTATATTAATTGGGTTACATATAACTTTGTAAGGCAAAGCTTTAATTAACCGTAACTCATATAGTACAACATTTTTGTACCAAATCCTCAGTTTTCACTGAAAGTTTTTTTTATTTAAATCTGTTACACAATGGTCTCATAATATTAACATGATTTATCACGTTCAAAATATAATGGTTTCCTTGTTTGACTATGCAAACCGAAAAATAAGCTTTTAGCCTATGACTAATGATCTACAAAATACAGGTATTTAAGGTCTTTGTATCGGACCTACTATGTATTGTATACAAATAAATGCTCAATATAATACTTGATACATAGTAGTTTCAACTCATGAACACACATACACAAACAAACAGCAATAACGGAAGCATGTGGGTACAGGCTAAAATTAAATCAAACAAAACATTTGTATGTTGCCATATTACTGCACTACTACACCTAGACTAAAGGCGCTCACTTGAGAAGAAACTACTATTCATAAATAACATGATTCCATTTTTAGAAACATGAATAATCTCACCAACAGAATGTCGCTTCTGTGACCCGCAATAGATAGGGTACTTCATATTTTTCGCCATGACTGATAAGTTAGCGTTCACGGCGAGCTCTTTTGGCTCTTGCAGTTTGCATAGTATTTTCTTCATCATCCCTTCTTTTAGTTGGCGCATGCGGTCTTTGTAACTGACTCTGAGCCGTGAGCTGCAGCTGAAGTGCGTGTGTGTTTAGTCTCTCAGCCAGAAGCAGGGGCTTCAGTGCAGCCATCTTGTGACTGTACAGAGTCACATTTGGCCGGCTATTGACAGCTGCAGTCAATTGCTCTCTTACGCTCATCTCAGTGTTTTCAGTGTTACTCCATTTTTCGTCATTTTCAGCTTCTGTTTTCCCTTCATTCTCATTGCCCATGTCATCGCCTGTGTCAGGTTTGCATATAATATGAACCTGAGCTCTTACTTCAGCATCAAACTTGGAGATAGTGCTCACGAGGGGCTTTGCCCAGCCAATATGAAGAATTGGGGTTTGGCTTCCTTCTTCCCACTTGCATATTCCATCATAGAACCTAAATTTCAATGATTTCATAATTAGGTCTTCATAAGCTTAAATAATTATTTGATTAATTTGATGCTTACCTTAGTAGTGATGCAAAGCATTCTGGATCCTTTAGTATTGATCTTGCTGAGTGGCCAGAGCTTTCTGCTTTCATCAGCTGAGGTATCAGCTCATTGGCGATTTCTGAAAACTCTTTGTATATTTCTTCATCATCTCGTGAATAATTATAGCTGAAAAATTATGTCAATTTTATGTTGGTAGAGTATGAATTATATATTATGAAATACAAATAAGTGTATTAGAAATAAGAAAATATACATACTGTCTTATAACATCTCCAGCACTGGCCCAAGCACTGAATGCTTCCTTGAACATTTTGAGGCGATGGTAATACCCTCCTTGGAATGTGTATGGATACACATGTCTGTCTTCATAATGTGCTCTGGAGGCTCGAATGCATTGAGCATATAGTGTCGCTGAATCTGGCCTTGGCGTGCCATCAGCTTTCACAATTAATTCTGATGGTGTTTGGAGTTCTGCATCAGTTGACCCCTTAGATATCCTCATGTACTCATTCAAATCCCCAAGGTTTCCTAAAGCCATCGGATAGGCATCTAAGTGTCCTGAAAAATGACAGGATTTGAAATAATTGGACTAAGGTTTAACTTTTATGAATAATATTTTTTATACAATTAATTAAAAATTCTCTAATTAATGTCTAACTGGACTGGTCTAGTGACTAAGATAGTTGAACATAAAAAAAAATCATGTTTAGAATTAATGAACTACAATAATATTTCTACCTTATTTAACTGCATACCTACTTACAATTATTATTATTAGCCTGTATCGTCCCACTGCAGGGCAAAGGCCTCCCCCCCTTTTTTTTTTCCAATGATTACTACTATTTTATTATCATTTGGCTAATAGCAGATGAAGTTCAACTCACCACCATCATATAAGAGCCATAATAGTCTATGCTGCATTTGTGCCACCTCATGGACATCTATAGTAGGTGTTAGTGTTGGGTTGATGGATGAGACTAAAGCAGCAAGCTCCATAATACGAGTACAGACAACCGGCTTGCCAGCCACATACAGCCATGAACGAGCAGATACTCCTTCACCAACAGATCTGCCTCTCTTATCTTCATTACCTTTGCCATGCCATGTAACCTAGAACATGCATAAATGTACTCAAATAAAAACATACTAAATTCCACTGTCATGAAAGTAAGTGAGGATAGATGGATAGAGATATTTGTTACTCAATCACGACAAAACCACGGAGTCAATAGGGCTGGAATTCAGTAAAGGATTAGTTTAGGAGTTGAGACATGAGCTACTTTTCATGACATTCATAAATAAGTGATGCAATGTGCCTTACTTCTGCAGTTTCAGTGCCATCTTTTCCAAAAACAACCCAGGCATGATCTTCAGACAAAGCCAGGTGAACATCCTGCTTCCCGAGAACTTGGCACCCAGCAGTCACAGCAAATGCGACACCAAAACAATCAAGTTTATTTCCAGTTAGGAAAGTGTAAATGGATTGTAAATGCGCCCTATCTTTGTAATAACTGCGTGTCAGAGAATTCCAAACAACGTCGGCAACTCTTTTTATCAGATCACGAGTGGCATACACGCCATTCAGGAGTTTGTTGTCAACGCCACTTCGCATCAAGGATACAAATCGATCATGAAGACTGCGCACTTCCTCCCACTCAACACAGGGAAATTTAACTTTATTGGCAGCTAGATTTACATCTCTTTCAGTGTTCTTCACTTTTGTGAGATTATTTTCTACTGCGCCAACAATGATTGAAAATAAAGCTAAGTCTGCTTCTTTGTCGCTACGAAGTTGTTCTTCAAACAGTTCACATACTTTTTGTACACTATCAATGGGGAAATAACGTTTGTATTCAGATAACCCTGTCATTGTTTGTATTTAAATCGCTAGTCAACAAAACAACAACGCTGCCGGCCGGACATCGCCATCGCCGCCATTTTCTTGTTTTTATTTAGTGCTGCCAGTGTTCATAACAAAAAAATTACGAAACTTTGCAACAACAAAGGTTGATTTTCATTTAATTACAAATACCTGCGATATTTTGAAATAACTTGATAATTAGGTACTTAAACTAACCTGTATGTTGTTCCGGAAGAACCTAAAACAAAAATAAGAAATTGTCTTTTTAAAAATATAAAGCTTTGAATTTAATTTAGAAACGATATTATGCACAGCTTAATAATAAGCGATCAAGTAATGCACAGCCTGAGAATTGAAAGTTACTTCGGTATTCGTATTCGGACTTGTCTATTGGCTCATGTTTAGAAATAGCTTTGGCCATTATTCTTTGTTGTTTTGTGTGACAATGACATTGTCACTTTGGATATTTTTGTTGCGTTGTTGTTTTGATGTGCTCAAAAATTGGCTTGGCTTTCGAGGATGTGATGTGGATAGAGAAAGAAAGTGAAGTACATTTATCTGGTACATAATTAAGTGATTTATTAGGATTTCTTTGAATGCCAAGTAGTATCTAAAATATGTACTATCAATAAGAATCTCTGTCATGAATGAGCTAATAAACATTGATAAAGCTTCGGAACTCATAAAAAACCTCTTTGAAATAAACCATTGTACAGTTTGGTAAGAAACTACGAACTTGAATCTCTGTTTCAATATTGAAGACGAACTATCCTTGTAATAGTAGGTTTATGTGTTTGTATTAATAGTGACAAGTCGATTGGAAACCGTGTGAGGTATCCCTGTGGTCACACGAGTTGTGAGGATTGTGTGCCCGCGACTGAAAGCTGTCCGTTCTGCCTTTCACCTCAAGAGTCTTCTACCTTCGTTTCACCTGCATTTGATGAACCCTGTACCTTGAGATCTCAAAATGCATATAATTTATTGAATGCTTTTCAAACAGAGTTCAACATTGATGGTAAATAACTTTTCATGAGTACCTACCTACTTTATCATCGTCAATTTTTGTCATTTTTTGTTAACAATGTGTTTAATTTCAGTTTATAAAAAACAAAGGATATCCGAGCAGCTAAAAGTTGAGAAAGAATTATTTCCACACTGCATTCAGGCTCCGTATAAGTATTGTAATAAGAGGAAGTCACTGACAAAAGAATACTGCAGTTTAATAAAGAGAAAGTATTCTAAGTCTAATACAGAAAACAAAGAAAATACAATTTTACCTGGAGAAACAATATCATTTCATAGAATGGAAAGTTCTAACAAAAATGTGCAAGAATGGCTAGACAACTGTGTCAAGAGAAAACCATTAGCTGACCTAAATAATACAAAATTCAATAAATGTCTATTACAAAAACAACAGTTGAAAAATTTGAGTACTCAAAATGTTCTCTTGGATAAACCTCGTAGAAAACGAAATCATGCTGATATATGGTCAGATGAAAATAGACCCTTTATTAGTGACCCATCATCATCCGTCAAAAAACATTATAAAAAGAAATCCTCTTCAAAGGTAGAGAATGCTATAGCCGAGTCAAGGGGTAATCAAAGGGCTAACAAAGATGATAGTGGCATTGCTGTTGATGATGATGAACTCATTGTCATAAATGATTCTGAAAGTATGCAAGTTGAAAAAGATGTTAATGCTTGCCAAGCTGTGCTTGAAGCAGAAAATAATGAACAATTCAGTAATTTGGACTCAAAACTCAATGAAAGTAAAAATGCCATACAACCAGGTGCAAAGGTACCTTTTTACAAGAAGAGTTCCTTCTATGAAAACTGTAAAGATTGTTGTGAATACTATGAAAACCAGGCCAAATGCATGGAACCTCAAAATATCTCTATTACAATAGATAACAAAGTCTTTACAGCTGTTATAAATGTCTCTACAGTCCAGAATAATATCAAAACCAGTACTAAGCAATCTGTAGAAGTGCAGACTGATTTCAATGATAAAGAAAGTGAAATCCACAGTGACACTGAAGAGGGATATGATAGCGATGATATATTTCTGGAAGGGAGTGATAATTTTAAGTTAAATTCAGCTATTAAATCAGAAAAAAAACATTTAACTTCAAATGTGATAATAGAAGAGACAGACAGTGATGAGGATATTGAACAAAGTATCAGCTTGACGGTCAAAGCAGATGTGCATAGATCCTGGGATGAAAAGTAAGTTACTTGTTTTCAAATCAAGTTAGAATAGACAGAAATCCTGATAGACTAGTTAATTACAGAACAAAAGTAGTTATAAAAAAAACTAATAGGAATGACTTTAAATATAAATAAAATGAAGTTGCTAACACTTCTAGTTTTTGATAAATAATCAAGGTTTTACAAAACATACAACAACCGTTGGTGTTTTGATGGGATTTGTAGCTTCTTCTTGTCTTGTGCAAGGATGATACTTATCTATGACGCTGTCTGTCTGTACAATACTTTAATATCTTGAAAACAAAAAAAAACCTGATTAAAAGACAAATAATTATGGTTTTAGATTGATTCTTGGCGATGTTGAGAATCTTGAAGAGCACAGCAGCAGGCCGCGAAGGGCAGCTCGAGGCCACACCCCGGCCAGCACCGACTCCTCTGAGAAGGAGAACTACAATCCCAACAGACGGAAGAGAACTACCAATACCAAGAAAAAAACACTCAAAAAATTATATCATTGAATGAATGTATCATAATAAGTAGTATCACCATACATTTTGACGGTTTAGGTGCAGAATGGACAATTCTCAAAATGGCATATGAGCCTTAAAAGGACTAATTCTACAAATGGCTAAACGCCAAATTCTCACAATAGCAAATTTTAAAAATGTTTAATTTACAAAATTTTGAGAATTAGCCATTCTGCGCTTAACCTTTTTGACAAGCATATGCATTCATATCCACTCCTTCAGGCTTATCAGTTTGTGTGAAATATTTCAAAACATTAGGTATAAATACTATTAACATCTCTGTACTAGATTCAATATGAATAGATATGCTTGGGCAAAAGTTTGGTAATATGGCTTACAAAAAATAACTACCTACCAATTCAAAGAAAATACACTAATGCTGACTTGCACCAAACTTTCAAAGTTGCTAAGCAACAGCTTTACTCGCTTGACAGTTCTTAACGGTCAGAATCTGTACTGTTAAGAACTACCAAGCGAGTAAAGTAATTGCTTAGGGACTTTGACAGTTTGGTGCAAGTAGGCATAAGTGACATTTATAATTTATATCTCATAAGTAGCAAGTAGGCATACTCTCTTTTGATTTTTAAGCTTGATCCTAATTTATTATTACTTTTATTTGTATGTATACTTAGAGATATTTAGAATAAAAATCTTTTTACAAATGAACGAGCAGTTGTTATTCAACTTATTTTTCGGGACGCTAAGAAAATAACTAAACATTAATGTACTATCTAATATTTTCAGTCATTCCGTGAACTGATTTTATGACGCCCGCCACTTTGTTGGGATTCCGATATTCCAGCTTTAACTGGGATAGAAAGTTATCTGCAAATCTATGTAGATCATAATTATTTAATTATATTCTTAAGCCACATTAAACTATGTCGAAAAATATGGAAGCTCAAAACTCAATAGTATCTACCTACTACCTACATTACCGACCTACCTACCCTACGCAGCCTAATCTTGCACTATTATTTCGTGTTCAATCATAATAGTTTCTAGTTCTATTAATTTATGTACAAAGGTATGAAATTTAAATTATTCTATTGAGTTTTGTATACTCGTACTATTGAGGAGTGCACGAAAGTAGCCTCTTCGAGGCGCACTTGAAATCCTTTCACCACACTGGTTCGAAAGAACTAGTGACACGATAAGAGGAAGAACTATGTATGTAGGCTATCTAGCCTAACACCTAACTACTAACTAACTAACTATCTAGTTAGCTGTCTCTACTTAAATTAATGGGTGTAAAATATAAGTGTAATAAATAAAAAGCTTGAATGGAAGGTATCACTGTGTATTTGAGCTAGCAAGGGTCGGGTTTTCACCACCAGCCGGAAGATCCGCCGCCGCCGCCGCTGGACCAACCACTGGATCCACCGCCGCCTCCGAGTTTCCAACCGCCGCCGGATCCACCGCTGGATCCACCGCTGGACCAACCACCGCCTGATCCGCCGCTGGACCAACCGGAGCCCAGGCTGGATCCGCCACCGCCGAGCTTCCAGCCGCCGCCCGAACCGCCGCTGGACCAACCGGATCCGAGGCTGGATCCGCCACCGCCGCCGGACCAACCTCCGTGACCACCTCCTGTAAGTACATTTCGGAGTTTTGGCGGGAACGTGAAAATGGTTGACAAAACTTGTAGGTATTACTTTGAGTGTTTAATGCTGACTTGCACCAAACTTTCAAAGTTCCTAAGCAACAACTTTACTCGCTTGACAGTTCTTAACGGTCAGAATTTGTACTGTTAAGAACTTCCAAGCGAGTAAAGTAATTGCTTAAGGACTTTGACAGTTTAGTGCAAGTAGGCATAAGTGTAAAAACGGTGGTTTTTTATCCATAATGTTGTCGTGAACGTGTATGAGTGTTGGTGAATAGTGTAATGCTGTAAAACGTGACTTTTCGTGTTGCCTCCAAAACTCCATAGAAGCCTCTAGTAAAGTCGCAACCACCACTACTTTACAGGGGCATGACTTGACTTATCGACTCTGACTTATGACAAAATAATCTCTCCAATTACTTGACACTGGCTATATTAAATATACCTTTGATGTGAAGCCAAAACCAAAGAACTTAGGTTTTTCGAAAAAAAAGAAAAAAAGTACATTTCATATAACTTACTATTATTACCTACATTTTTTTTATCAAACCACAATCAGCATTGAAAAAGTGAGTACCTACTAATGATCAGACGACTAGACTTACAAGGCCTGAGGTAATAGTGCCTGTGAAGTAGGTTATTGAAATCACTATATTATTCTAATGCAAACGTTATGAGGATGGTTGGACGGATGTTTGATACTAAACTTCGCTAAAACTACTGAATCGATTAGGACCGACTTAACCGATAATTCGAGAAGCTGGAAAAGGTCATATACAGCACGCAGGCGATGCCGACAAAATCATGTATGGTTATAATTAATTAATTACTAAGTACCTAGGTAGTAGGTACCGCGGTGCAATTATTACTCGTAGGTATATCGACCTTCGTTGTATTGACCGTAACGTCAAAAAATAATGGTGTTTTACGGTTATAGGCCTTGAACTGCCCATGCCTTCCAATTAAGCCATATAAAACCATTATAAATAGTAATTTGATGGTTGCGTAAAATGTATGCTAGTACGAATTCAACAAAAGTTATGTCTGGGCCCGGCCGGCCGTGCAGAATGTAGCGATGCATAGGAAGTGTTGCGAAATGAGTAGGTAAGTAAACTTTTGCGCGACGGGCAAACGGATGACCCCATCTCAGATTATCTCTGCGGGTACATCATTACTAAATTAGCACTTACTGGTTAAACTTGTTGTCTTTGCACAGTAAATAGGAAACTAATATTACTTATAAGGAAGGCTAAGGGCAGGTTATGAAGACAGTAACTTAGAAGACTTACCGTAACCGCCGCCGCCGCCGCCGCCTCCTGAGGTGATGATTTTGATGATCTTCACTTCTGTAAAGTAAGTAAGGATTTATTGACCGATAAAATTCTTTGCCCATGATTGTAAATATCTTGATTAGGCCTTTATTTTAGGGTCAAGTAGATAATTATTAATTCAGTAATTGTATTTAAAATCAAACTGACTGCAAATACTCGTACCTATAGTCAGGTAGTACCTATAGTGTAGCTTGAACTTCAGTTTGCTGGAAATCGCAGTTTTAAGGCCATTTTTTAATATCTAAGTAAGTGATTTAATTAAATTTATTTTTTAATGAATTGTGTATGAATATTCCCAGAAAATCAGCTTTCAGGAACGAGCGAGAAAAACTATTCAGTAGATGAATAACGGTTTGTATAAAAAACAAAGATTGAAATCTTCGAATCAAGATGGAGTCATAAAACAGGAACAAATTAATATCCATTTTCATAAAATTTGTGTTTCTTTTAAGATGCAGTTTTATCACAAAAACAAGCCTACTAATTTTAACCTATACCATTTCTCTAGCCCTATTACCTACCTTTCTTTTTTCGAAATTTACCATCGGACCAAAATGTAATAAAAAATTGGCTAAATTAGCCAACTTTTTTGCCGCGTTTTCAATATTCTGCGGTATGATAGAATCTTACTATAATATTTCTATGAACACATGGTTTTTGTTTTGTTTTTATTAATTATTATTATTAGCTCGACCCTTCGAGAATTTTCTATCACAAGAACTGTTCATGCATAGATTTAATGAAATTTTTCGATTCATGCATGATTTCTGAGGAGAATCTCTAGAAAATGGCGAAGAGATAGTCAGTACCACAGCCTGTGCGGATCCCTTTGGTGAATAAAATTATACAAAAAAATTACTGGATTGGAGTAGTTGTTGTAGTAACTCACGTCCACCGCTGCCGCCGCCATGGCCGCCGCCAAAGCTGCTGCCGCCATGGCCGCCGCCGAAACCGCCGCCGCCGAAGCCACCGCCGCCGCCGCTCTTCCAACCGCTGCTGCCGCCACCTCCGTATCCGCCGCCGCCTCCGCTGGACCAACCGCCACCTCCGTACCCGCCGCCGCCTCCACCGCTGGACCAACCACTGCTGCCGCCGCCGATAAAACCGGCGCTGGCGACTGCGGTAAGGGCTAATAGGCACACGAAGACCTACAACAATTTAGTAATAATCAAGGTTTGACAAAAACATTCTACCGCCGACTTCAATTGGACTGTTTTAGTGAAACACCACTGAAAAGCCACAAGGAAGCTAAATAGGCAATTTCGTTTACTTCGACGACATTTTTTTGCAGTTATTTTGATTTAAAATCTAAACTACTGAACCGATTTTGATGAAATTTATATGGGACCAAACTATTTTTTTTAATCGGTTGATATATGACAAAGTATTGAGGTTACAAACATTAAAAAAACTTAAATTCAACGAAATTGAGAACCTCCTCCTTTTTTGAATACGGTTTAATATACTGTACAAAATCGATTATAAATTAAGATACTCTTCGTTACTTCCGTCTTAGTCATGGTTAGTCCAATATATTTAGTTAGTACGTACGTACGTGCAACTGAGGTAAATAAGTCAATAAGGGGCTAATGCGACTTTTTGAAATATCAAAAAAACTATCAAAAGTCTGCCATCTGGTGCTTATAATTTTAGTAAAAATAAACGGCACCAGATGGCAGACTTTGCTGTATTTTGATAGTTATTTAGCAATTTCAAAAACTCGCAATAGCCCTATTGACACATTTACCTCAGTTGAGTATACCTGTTTTTTTTAATACAGGTAGCGTTAATACCTACAACTTTGCAAGTAATCATAAAGTTCTCAAAGCTCGTATAGTACGTAGTTATTATTTTGAGTTACTGTTCTGGTCCTATTTGACCCATAAAACTACACGCTTGTTTATCTTATCTGATAAATAACACTGAAGCAAAATAAAAAATCCATATACTCTGTCTGCCTAGTGCTCTACTCTTTGAAATAAATGAAAGGAGGAACTGCTTTTGGTAGCCTTTTACCAAAGTAAACATTAGTTAAAAATTATGATGAAACAATGAATTCGTAACCGCGTTTATCACACAAAGTACTAATTCACTCGCAGGTTTACCGCAATGAACGTTAGAATTTTTGAGGCAATTTATGGTTGTGGAATAAAAAAAATGGATACCGATGCCTGTTTTATCTAGATAAGTAGGTAAGGATTAAAATGTTTTCATTTTTCCAAACGTCTTATCGACCGTAATCTATTTCGCTAAAAAATAATTTATAAATTTTCAAAAACACTTTATTTAATTTTTTGATTATAATATTTGCGCTGTCGTATCAACCCCAAATAGCCAAAATGTTTAGGGGTAAGATTTTCGCTACAAACTTTTAAACTAAATCGATTAGGGGTAAAAATTAGCTAAACTAGAATAGAATCGTTAAGAAGTATTTTTTTTAAGTAAAAGCTTTGTACTCGTAATATTTAGAATGTTTTCAAGTACCTTCATGCTGGAGCTGTTTGGCTTCTGCTTGCTGAGGGGTCAGTAAGTCGACGTTATATATGAGAAGTGCATCTCCCACCCGACTGGTGGGTCTAGCCATGAAGAGGCGAGCGGAAACGCACTGGCCTCTGACGCAAACTATTGTCCCTTCTAGTACGTTAGATCGAATTTAGTTTCTCAGTGGTATAATTTAATTTTTCTCAGGCTTCTTGCCGAGATTACAGTAAACATACTAAGTAGCTATGGGTCATCGTCACTTTATTATTTTTTATCATAAATTAAAAACACCAAGATTGAAAGTATGGAGGCGGAAAACGGGACGAAATAAATTCTGACACCCGAGGAACCAAAATGAAATATCTCCAATTCTCCGTTTTGTAATATTTTTTGGAACTTTTTACGATTAAGTTTCATTAACAGTTAAATGCCAAGTAATTCTGTACTAGCGCTGTTACTGCTCCGTTTCGAAATTTAGCATCGTAGGTACTAAAATGGGAAGTTAGCTTATTTAGATCCCTTTTTGGCGCATTTTCAATGTACTACAGTGTACTTGTCATTTTCTATAATTATAGATTTTGGATCAGCCGCCTTGGAGATAACACATTCATCCATACATTCGACTTTAAAATAAATAATGTTGTTTTTTTTTATAAGAAGGGCTTTATTACATCGTGGATATTTTAATACGATTATTAAAAACTATATCTTGAAAGCAACTTCTACGATTATTTCAGAGAAATTATCTCTTAGGTAAGTAGATAACTTGCCAGAAAGGACGCGTTTGAAGATGAACATGTTTATTTGTAAACATAAGACGAGACGAGCTAAGGGTAAGAGATCACGTTTGCCCATAACCAGAACAGTACTACACAGGACGTTGATTCATAGGTACCTATAGGCAGATGCAACACTGCTTACACTGCTAAAGCGCTCGTCCACATTGAGACATTTTGATTAACTAACACTCTTAATCTCAATATCTAGCTCTCATCTGTGATGAATTTAACAAAAATTATCTACCTCTTGTTGGTTACAATGAAATGCTTATCGGTAATCAAAGGTTGCGGGAAATAAAATTGTAAGGGAAACCGGCCAAGTGTGAGTCATACTAAATGAGTAGTTCACTCTTGCGGTTAGATCCCTTATTGATGCTATATGTTTGCTACCATTAGCAGACTTTAGGTACGGAACTCTAAATTAAAAAAAAAAGCCAATATTGAAAAAAAAATCTTTCCCTTCTTACCTGCTGTAAATTTTTTGTTATCCTACTTTCATAGTTTTATTTAATAATTAACGTATTCTTTTGTAATTATTAAACTAACGTTGGCGTCGTAGTATGTGTTTCGGTAATAATCAGTTTCAAAATATGCAATTAATTAATTATAATGAAATTATGCATGACAAGGTATGTTTGTAATTATTAAATATATTTTATGTGTTTATTACGAAACGTGGATAACTAATAACAAATATCATCACAAATCATCATCAATTAATTCGTAATAGATTTGAATTTATAATAATATAGGTAAGTATGCAGTTATACCAACTTGTGTCAAAGAATAAGTAAGTAATATTATGTACCATAGTCATACTTATTTCACAGACGTATGTTGCCAATATTGCGTTGAAATATAAATATGTATAAAAAACAAACAAAGTTTTACTAGTGTCATATTTATTATTTATTTTGAGTATTTATTGTGAAGTTTATGATTGATAATTTCACAGTAGCTTAGTGCGTGAAATTCACGCGAGATGATGGTACGTAACGTACATCCAGCTGCAATACCTAGAGTTTGCGTGAGCACTAACATTGCACTACATCACCGCTCCGCCTCGTTCGGGCTGTAAAACAAAACATTGCACGTTTACGACAACCACAGTTTACAATTTTGTATTTATTTATTAATTCTTCTTCTTATCGTGTCACTAGTTCCTTCGAACCAGTGTCGTGAAAGGATTTCAAGTGCGCCTCGAAGAGGCTCCTTTCGTGCACTCGACACATGTTTTCGAACTTTAGGTTCTACGACATGCCGGTTTCCTCACGATGTTTTCCTTCACCGTTGTGAGAACGTGGGATGCATACATAGATTTTTTCGACCGATGAAACCCATTTACTCATGACTGCCACCGGGATTCGAACCCGCGACCATCAATCAGATCGCAAGGTAAGGGCCTCATCCACTCGGCCACCACGTCCTTTATTTATTCATAAAAAGGTTGCATATATTGTTGTTTTGTAAGTACCATTAAACCTTACCAGGTTTCTCTTGGTTGGTACTAAGAAGAACTTACATTTATTTTATTCATTATCCAGAAAGAGCATGGAGAGCTACTTTGAGATTATTTTTTTTTTAAAACAATATATCCTTATAAAAAAAAACTGACTTGCTCATCATCACCGAGCCAACATCCACGAAAAACAGGCGGCGGAAATTTGTCTTTTTATTTTATTTTATTTATAATAAGGTCACAAACATCACATTTATCAAGAAACAGTTTTCAAAATTTCTTAAAACATATTCTGATATGTATGACACATTATGTGCCCATAACCAAAGAATAAGTACCTCATATTATGTACCATCTATAACATTCACCATATACATAGATCAACATACTCTACATCTACAGTATGTTTGTTTAGGACAAAAGTCTTGCACAATAGCAAAATGTCTCGATTTGACCGCGCACTACACACGGTGCCATCACCAACATAATGCATTTAAATCAATATCATCGACGATAATTACAGCGATAAAAATTATAATTTTAAGAATAAAATAATTTGCTGTAAGTAAAGATTTCGAAACCCATCATTAAAGATTGGCCTTGCCTCTTGCTAGAGCAGTCGTGGTCACCGCGCGCGGTCGCTGAGTTCACGCATCCATCACCCTTCCCTGACGCTGATGAGGTAATCTTTGTAGTGTGCTTCGTCTGGGTTGGGTATCGTTATAATTACCTAAAATTTAGGTACTTAGTTACTTATGCTTTGAATCTGCTGTATACTCACTGCTGAAGCTAATATTAAAATAAATAAATAAATATTTTGCTACTTACAAATGGAAGGATTTGGGGGAGACCTTTGCCCAACAATAGGACAGGTTAAATAATAAAAAATTAAAATATTTTGGACATTTTATACAACGCCATCTAGCCCCAAACTAAGCAGATGTAATGTAGGTAATATGTGAAACTTGAAAACTTATATATTGGGAATCAGATAACTGATTTATTACTTAAATCCTTTTTTTTTGTAAATATACTCGTAAACCTAGAATACATATAAAACACACAGACTCAAGACGAACACCATGAACACATGTTCATCACACAAATGCTTGTCCAGAAGCGGGAATCGAAACCGCGACACCGGGGCGCGCCGGTGTCGCAGCGAGGCAGTCCAACACTCTTGCTACTTGACGACAACGAATAAGTAGAGTATAAGACTTTCAAGAAAAACGTGTTGGCTACTAGCTACTACCAACAGTATCTAATGAATATCATCGCCATTGATATCACGTGATCGATCTCAAATATGGTCTCTAAAAATGATTTTTTTAGAAAATGTTAACACCAGTTGCAAGTTCACCGCTAAAGATGATTATCTTCTTTATGTTACACAATGCAAAGATCGAATCTACATGATTTTAGTGAAGGTCTAAGAGGCGTGCAAACATCAATTTAACTTACTAAGGTTGCCCTCAAAGCTTATTATCGTTCTGAGCCATCTAAATGTATGTTTGAGTTACTCTTACATAGATAGATCTGGTGTACTCTTAGATGTATAGCGTATGTAGGCAATGAATTTACTTTATCTATTAAGGTAACTTCTCTTAATATTCTGATTTCCTAATTTTTGTAAATCATGTTGGCAACAAAGGAAATCGAAATATAAGTTAACGAGCGTCATTACAGTGATGTGCTAGATTTTTACTGTCCTGGATTAGCACTGTCACCAACTCTTTTATTAGTGAGCAATATCTCTTATAATATGTATTACAAGATAATTCGAAAAATCAAATCGTTTTCATATAATAGCCAGCCATTTCTGACGCATCCGAAACGCGCGATTCCCGCCCCGTGGCGTGGCATGGCACAGTATTTGCGCAAAGAGCGCGTTGATATCTTTTGTATGAAACATTAAAAAAAAATGTGAATGATATTTTGGTAACTTACCTTTGTTTTCTAAATTAAATAAGCGCTATGAACATTACGATTTAATAGGTACTAACTACTAATAATGTAAGGTACCTAAGTATCAAGGACTTTTTAGCTCTCAATAATCTAAGATATGTATGTACGTATTTTACAATGTACCCACAATATTTTAACAAAATTTCTACTTCAGTACTTTTATTACGTTTATTTCTTAGTGGTTGTTCAAAACTGACACTACAGGAATTGAATACAACATTTATAATACCTCATCATTTCTTGAATCAGACAAAACAATACAAAATAAATAATCGAAATTGTTATCAAAACGAAACCAATGGGTGTCCGGCATATTGCAAAATGGCGAGTATCATTTGCCATCCATATCTCACGAACGTTTTGCAGAGTTTGACTGCAACATACATATTCACAGACAGTAAAAGGCGTAGGTATTACGCAAGAAATGAGTCAGGATGGACGTAAATTTGACGATCATTATCATTAAAGTACCAATATGACGCCATTAGGCCGAAAAAAAAAACAATAATACTCAACATGGAGGTCAATAATGTTTCGATAGTAGGTAAGTACTTTCATAAGATTGTTTAATTTCCTAATCTTAATAAACAAACATAAATACGTAACAGTTACCTATTTTGATGAACCTCTTATTGCAAGGTAAGCAACGACACTAGAGTCACGAGAGGTCGGGTACAACTTCCGCAATAACTACTGACTGGACTAACTGTAAACTTATTTTAAGTTACATCGATAAACTTACAAGGACTTATCATAATAGGTAAGTGGATACATACCTAAAATCCTTTATTTGTTAACAAGGATTGGTCAAGCAAGATTCGTTGACAGGTGCTACTACTACTTTAGAAGCATCGCACGAAATAAGAGCATGAAATTTTTTAGGACTAAGGTATTAACGTGGACACGAAGCTATAAGTATTGCATAATAGCTACTCTATAAACAGCACGCAATATGCAGGTGAATGAGTTCATTTAGAGATGACGTGCATCAGGGTAGGTACGTCTAGGCCTAGGCTAACGATGGGCGCGCGTCCTGAATACCCACCGCAAAACTCGCAAATTGTGTAATTTGGAGACCTTCGGGTTGTAGGACGCATTTATTTATCGATAAGCTGTTCCTGTGTGATGTCCTGCCTGAAGAGTAATGTGTCTCCTAAAGTTACAGGGTTAATAATTAATAAAACTACCCATGTAAGATTGTAGCTAGGAACATCGGGAAAAAAAATCCCTATTGTTCCTATTAGGAACGCAGGTGGTTAAGGCAATCAGGAATAGGCGCATCTAGCCATCTTATTATTAGTGTGGATTGAATAGATTGTGATGTTTTTTTAATCACGCCAAAACTGCTAGTGCTAGAGCAGAAATTTAGGACATTGACTACTTTTTATCCCGATTAAAGCAGGAGCTGAAACAGCCAGTTATCCATATTGATGATATGAATAAAAATACATTGTATCCTTGGTAGTTACCATGAGGGAAAAAAAGTTTTGGAGCCAAATTATAGAATGCAATCATTAGGTACAATTCAGTACCGCGCCCTTCTTTGACCTTCTTACTGAATAAGTTTTGCTGTTAAAAAAGATAATAAGGTTAAGGACCGCTATTAGGTACTGCTATATGTAGATAGGTAAAGTAAGTAAATATTAAAATACCTACTTCTTTGAAATTGTCACACACGCCCAGCGTAGTTTTGCAAGAGCGGCAGCCAAGCGATCATTTTACTAAACCGAGAGAAAGGATAATAAACTAGGTACTTACTGTATGGAGTGATTACAGACCCAGATATTGTATTACCAGCCTCTATTACTCAAACTGAATTTGAGAGGTTTGCCTTTCGTAATACGCGGGACTGACTCCGCTAAGCTGGAAAAATCATTAAAAATAACTTTAATTAGGTGTAGAGTGTAGGTACACTTATATCGTAGCCTAGGTACATTCATACCTAGGGTAGGTATGAATGTACCTAGGCTAGGCTCCTAATTTTTTTGGGGCCAAGGGGGGCATCACATCTAGCTCCCCAGCCAGCCTTTACCTGCAAGCGGTGGCCCTGCTGGATAACAGAAAAGGTCTTGGCACTGAGGGGCTTCTCCGCGCGTCCCTCTGACTCAGCAGAGGGCGCAGCGGATGAGGCCGGGTGGAGGAAAGGAGTTCCTTCTCCGCCAGGTGAAGAAAGCGACTCATTAAGTCGCCTAACTAGGGTCTGTATTCTGGCGATTCTGAGGGACCACATCCTAAGTTTCTTGACGCTCGACGAGGGGAGTACCATGCGAATGCGAGTCCGGACTCTGTCCGGGTTCACATCACGCACGCACGGTATGGTCGGGGGGAACCCGACCGCGAGGGCGTCACCGCACCCACACACACAACACCTACACATCTGTGCGGTTAACACAAACACTCACTCCTACACACGCATTCTTACACATCACACATACACACACCCCACACACCTAGGGACTTATCCCTCAAAATAGGAAAATCAAAACATGGAATCAGCGAATTGTGAAAAACTACCCCAGGGGGGTACCGACGGCTCAGCCGCCGGAGAATCCCCCCGTGCTTCGGCACGCAGCCCCTCGTATTCTGGGGGGGGCAACAATCGCCAGGAGAGTAGGAGTGAGATTAGAGAGACTAGGCGGGAGAGGGAAAGGATGGAAAAAAGTGGAGAAAGGAAAGAGGAAAGGGAGAGGGTGAGAGACTCGCAGCGGCTGCATAGGAGTATGTTCGCGTACCTTTCCCTTTCGGACTCTGATATGTCTGTTGTGGGTCCGGGAATACCTGCTGTCAAAAAACGTCTGCGGGGGACCGACTCAGAAAGTGGGACTTCGGTTGAGAGACCAAAAAAGGTCACAACTGCACGTAGAGGACGCCCAGGACGTAAATCAGCGGCAAGTGCTAGCAGCACGACTTCCGTCCAGACAAAAGAGGCTGGCAAGTCTGGGGCAGAAGCGTACCGACTTGACCGAAGCATAGATGCCGTAGAGCCTGAAAAAGGCCCGAACGAAGAAGAACTCTGCGCCGATGACCTGTGCAAACGGGCCCTGGAGGCTGTAGAACTGATCCAGGATCAGTCTCGCCAGTCTAGGAACATGAAGGGCACAGTGAAGGGCGCTATAAACCAGGCGCTCACGACCATGCGTGACGTCATTGATAGTCTGAGAACTCGGACTATTGATGACGAAACAAGGCGCCTCAGGGCGGATAACGATCGGCTTAGTCGTGAGCTGTCTAACCTACAGACGGAAGTGGGCGCCCTTCGCCATGCGTATGAGGAGAGAAACTCGCGCGCTAAAAATGCAGTGCCTCTACCACCCCCGCAAACTGATGTGGTAGACGTGGAGGAGATTGAGCGTAGAATCGCCATCTCTGTAGGGAATATGCTCAATGCCCGACTAGCAGCAATCGATGACCGGCTGTTACCGGAAAAGCGGATGCGTCCTGCGCTGGGAGCTGACTTGAGGAATCGTGACACTCCTGCAGTAGTGCTGCCTACAGCAGCCTCATCGGGGAGGCATCCGCCTGACCCAGTGCGGCTGATGGGCCCCCCGAAAGAACCTGCACCCAGGGCACGAAGAGTGGCGGCACCATCTCAACCTATTGTGCAACCATCTACTGTTGCAGACCTGACGTCTCCCACAGTAGATGAAGAAGGTTTTATTATGCCGAAAAAGAAGCATCGCAAAAATAAGAAGACTGGTTCTGCCAGTGCAATGCCCCGCGTACCTCAGGCTACGCCCCAGACACCTGTCAGGGCTGCAAAGCCTAAAAAGCCTAAACTAGGTCTACCACGATCAGCGGCCGTAATAATTACCCTCACGCCAGAGGCTCTCGAAAAGGGGGCAACGTATGTGGAAGCCCTGACTAGGGCCAAGGCTTCTATCAATCTAGGCGAACTAGGGATTGAGGGGGTTCGATCGAGGGTCACGGCGACTGGAGCCCGTATGCTTGAGTTACCGGGAGCCTCAAGCGGCCCAAAAGCGGATATCCTTGCTGAAAGGTTAAGGTCGACCCTTGCAGATGTCGCTAGAGTCGACCGGCCCGTAAAACGCGTTGATCTACGCGTTGCAGGGCTGGACGACTCTGTCGACAAAGCGGAAATCGCGACGGCGATTGCCAAATTCGGGTGCCCCGTTGACCAGGTCAAGGTCCGGGACATCAGGACGGGGCCGGGAGGCATGGGTGCTGCAATTGTGCAGTGCCCTGCTATAGCAGCCAGAGGGATATTGGAGAAGGGCCGATTATTGGTTGGCTGGAGCTCCGCACGAGTAGCAGCACTAGAGTCGAGACCGCTAAGGTGCTATCGATGTATGGGTGTCGGCCATACTCGACAGCTCTGCCCCTCCGAAAAAGATCGTGGAGAACTTTGCTTCCGGTGCGGGAAAGAGGGCCATAAAGCTATAGCTTGCAAAGTAGCTGAGCCTCGGTGCGCTGTGTGCGTTGATGCACATCGCCCAGCGTGCCATAGAATGGGAGGCAGGAGATGTGATCCACCTGTGGTTAGGGGAAGATCGGCTCCAGCTGCCCAGCATGCTTCTGAAATGGAGGTGGTTGAAATCGTGGTCTAGCATGTCTAGATCACAACACTTCAACTTCCTCCAGACGAATCTTAACCACTGCGCTGCTGCGCAGAACCTACTTGTGCAGACCCTAGTGCAGTGGTCTATTGATGTCGCTGTTGCTGCCGAGCCGTACACCGTTCCTAATAGCCCTAACTGGGCTGGTGACACAGAAGATCTAGTGGCCATTTGCTCCACAGGCCCATTACCTTTGTCTGTTAGGGAAAGAGGCTCCGGTTACGTTGCGGCTAAATGGAGAGATCTCACGATCATCGGGGTGTACTTTTCTCCTAACAAGAGCTTGTCGGATCTAGAGGCTTATCTTCATGTACTAGGTGGTGTGGCTAGGAGAATGAACTCGTCACAGATTGCTGTGATGGGAGATCTTAACGCAAAGGCTACAGCCTGGGGTTGCCCCGCCACTAATGTGCGAGGTGAGGCGGTCGTAGACTGGGCGACAGCGGCTGGCCTAGTCTTATTAAATGAAGGCTCTGCAAATACATGCGTAAGGCAGCAGGGGGGGTCAATAGTTGATGTAACTTTTGCCACTCCTGCAATTGCCGCATGCACGTCTAACTGGCGTGTGCTGGAGGAAGAAGAAACCTTGTCAGACCATCTTTACATAAGGTTTGAGATCTCTTCCTCCCCAGGTCTCGTTAGAACACGCCTACCAGTTGGCTGTACGACATTTCCCCGGTGGTGTTTGAGACGCTGCAATAAAGAACTAGCAGAAGAAGCCGCCATAGTCCAAAGCTGGGTCCCGGATAGAGCGCCACCCAGCGAGATTGATATGAGGGCGGACAGGCTGCGTTCAGCACTTACAGCAGTGTGTGATGCTGCCATGCCACGCGTGCGGCACTTCTCAGAGAAGAAGCAGGTTTACTGGTGGTCTGACCAAATCGGTTCCCTACGACGAGCCTGCAACTCCTTGCGCCGTGCATACAAGAGATGCCGAAGAAGGCAAACTCGCGTAGCGGAAGAAGAGAGTCGCCTATACGATGACTATCGCCAGTCAAAAAAGGCCTTGCAGATGGCTATCATTGAGGCTAAGTCTGAGGCCTGGAAAGAATTCATAGAAGACCTCGATAGAGATCCTTGGGGACGTCCGTACCGCATGGTACGAAAGAAACTTTCCCATGCGCCACCCACAGAGTCGTTCCAGCCTCAACTTCTTACGGACATTGTCACGGGGCTTTTTCCTACCTGTCTCCCACATATTCCGCCACAAATGACGGATGCAGACCCTCTGCAAAACCCTGCAGAGGATATTCCCCCGATTACCGAAGGAGAGTTCGGTGGAGCGGCCCTTCACCTTCGGGCGAAGAAGACTGCCCCAGGGCCAGACGGAGTGCCAGGACGAGTTGTAGCTCTCGCACTTAAACACTTGGGGGATCAATGCAAGGAACTATTTGATTCCTGCCTCAAGGAGGGTTGGTTCCCCAAGACTTGGAAAGACGGCCGTCTGTGTCTTCTAAGAAAGGAGGGACGCCCAGCGGAGTCGCCTTCAGGATACAGACCTATCATACTGCTCGATGAGATGGGCAAGCTGCTTGAGCGTATAGTAGCAGCCCGTATCATCGAGCATATGACATCTACAGGCCCCAACTTAGGGGAAGAACAATATGGTTTTAGAGCCGGGCGCTCTACCATTCACGCTTTGTTGCGCCTTAAAAACATTGCGCAAGAAGGGGTAGCTCAAGGAGAACGTATATTGGCAGTATCCCTGGATATAGCGAACGCGTTCAACAGCCTACCATATGAGTGTATAGAGGAGGCACTGCGCTACCATGCAGTGCCTCTGTACTTGAAGCGCCTGGTAGGGCATTATTTAAGAGATCGGGACGTGCTCTACGCGGATGATAAGGGGCAAATCCGCGCCAGGCGCATGACGTCCGGTGTTCCGCAGGGCTCAGTTATGGGGCCTCTTCTATGGAACATCGGGTATGACTACGTGCTGCGAGGAGAACTGCTTCCCCGAACGAGTGTCATCTGCTACGCGGATGACACTCTGTTCATCGCACGGGGAAACAGCTATGTTGAGGCCGCCCATCTTGCGTCAATAGGCTCCAGCCTCCTGATTGAGCGCATTCGCTCCCTTGGGCTCAAAGTGGCGGTAAGCAAAACCGAGGCCTTGCTTTTCCACGGCAGGGGCGGCAGACCACCAGCCAATGCCTATATTGTGGTCGACGGGGTTCGAGTTAACCTCTCGTCCCGCATGAAATACTTGGGGCTCACGCTTGACAGTGCATGGAAATTTTCCGAGCACTTTCAGACGTTGACCCCCAAGATTCAGAGTGCAGCGGGTTCCCTTGCCCGGCTCCTGCCCAATTTGGGCGGGCCGAGTATCCACTGTCGCCGCCTGTTTGCGGGGGTCACCCGCTCTATGGCCCTTTACGGTGCACCAGTGTGGGCGGACGCTCTGACTGCCGGTAATCGGAGGCTTTTGCTTAAGCCTCAGAGGATTATGGCGATCAGAGCGATACGGGGCTACCGCACTGTGTCGCATGGAGCAGCCTGTGCCATTGCGGGTACCTTGCCGTGGGACAAAGACGCGGAAGTCATGGCAAAGCTGTACCGATACCGGGAGGAGAAGCGAGCTGAGGGTGTTCGCTTGGCTCCTCAAGAGGTACTTTTTGCCAGGGAGCAGGCGAGGAATGAGGCGATCCAGCAATGGGCGGTGGAGATGGAGTCCAGCCAGTATGGCCAAAGGACCATCGAAGCTATCCGCCCTGCGCTGGGAGAGTGGGTGCAACGTAAGCACGGTGCACTCACTTTTCGATTGGTGCAGATACTGTCCGGCCATGGCTGCTTTGGACGGTATTTGCACCGAGTCGCCTTAAAAGAGGTGACTCCAGCCTGCCATCACTGCGATGCCCCCGAGGACACGGCACAGCACACTTTAGAACTGTGCAGCGCCTGGGCGTCGCAGCGACAGTCACTGGTGGCCGCTGTCGGCCCGGATCTCTCGCTGCCGAGCGTAGTTAAGGCTATGCTCGACAGCGACAGATCCTGGAAAGCCATGGTCTCCTTCTGCGAGGAGGTTATCTTGCAGAAGGAGGCAGCGGAGCGAATCAGAGAGGTCGATCCTCAGGCTGATCCACTCCGCCGGCGGAGGACCGGAAGGAGACGGCGGGAGTTCCACCGTCTTCTTCCGCTCGATGGAGGTCAGCCGGGCTTGGGTGCGGAGAGCCCCATCCCGGCATTGCACAGGCCTCCTATGCCGAGGGATGTTCTTAATATTCCGAGACATCCCCCGCCCCCTCAAAGGGGTCACCGAGGGGTCCGCTATAGGCGGACAATCACCGACAGGGCCGCGGTCGAATCCGACCGGGACCCCGTGACCCTGTCAAGTGCTGTTGCGCCGTCAAACATTTCGTCTGATGACGATTGGTTTGACGACGCACTGGCACTGAGGTGATCGAAGGAATATCAATGGGTTTTTAGTCGGTATGCCACCGACTGCTAGCACCCTGCTAGTAGCCTGGTGGTGAGCCCGACATACCCCTTCGGCCCTCTCCGGTTGAAGGGGATGCGTAAATGCATTTTCCCATTGTAAAAAAAAAAAAAAAAAAAAAAAAAAAAAAAGGCTCCTAATTTTCTTTTTCAAATAGATATTTTTTTATATGATAACAAGAGCCGAGACTAGCTGAGCGCTAGTTGGTGTAGAGCTTGGTAGAGCCTTGAAATTTCGAAGGTAGGTACGTTAGTGTGTACTAAGAAAGGAATTTTGATTGTATTGTGAGTGAGGGGGTAGGTATCTAGAAGAACAGGGTCAATTTTTCATATACTTCTGTGAACCGTCCTCTCTTTGCTTTCAAGATCTTAGCTCAATTAAGTAGGTAATTGAACTTCATCTCAAATGTATTGAATCGTGTTTGCCAGTTTCGCAACTGCGCTATTTGCTCCAACATGCACTTAGCTCCATCAATTACACAGCACAATTCTCATGCAGACCGAGATCCTAACATCAATCTGTGATATTTGCCTAATCGTTGTAAGTACCTACCTCTACCTACATACAGACAGTTGCTGTTGTTTGGGATTATTATAAACTAAGTATTGTTGGTCAAAAACAATTTGAGAAGATGCCCTATTGCATGTATATGCACTTTCTATCTAATTACAAAACTTCATCTAAACTGCTGAGCTAAAAGCATTTTTTTTAATCCTTTGATCCAGCAGGTAAGAGGAACCTTCGGTACTTATTCTTTTTTTAGTATATGCATACTTATGAATGGGGGGAGGCCTTTACCCAGCAGTGGGACAGTGAGGGCTCATAAATAAATAATACTTATCTTAATCAGTATACCTAATATCGGATACCTTTTACCTAACCTCGACGACACCGAAGCTTGGTGTTCCGGGTTCGATCCCCGGCCGGGGCAAATATTTGTGTGACGAACACAAATGTTTGTTCTCGGGTCTTGGATGTTGTGACGTCTTGTATGTGTCCATGCCGCCATGTCCATGACACAGGGAATCCTAGTGCAGGGGTGTGAGTGTGTGAATGTTTGTTTAACCTATGCTCTGTAGTCTGTACCTCTTTTATAAGTGAGCAATATCTCTTATATTACAAGATAATTCGAAAAATCAAATCGTTTTCATACAATAGCCATCCGTTTCTGACTCCTCCGAAACGCGCGATTCCCGCCCCGTAAGTAGGGTAGGTGCTGTATGGACCGGACAGACTACTACTATTCATTCATACTTATTTACCTGAGCCCATAACATCTACGCGACGCCAAGCTGCGCGCAGGTTGCATGTGATTGAAGGCCGAAGCCACAATCTACTGTGGCGATTGCGAATTATCATAATAATTATTTAGGTACTGTCGAAAACAAATGCGTAGGTAGATATAACCGTTAGTTCTACCATTTTAGCCCACCACAAAGCAAAGTAACGTAACGTAAGAACGTTACATATCTTGCTTGACCATGTATGTATAGTATAGGTAGGTACTATACGAGCGTTTACTATGTACGTACAAGATAGGGTTTCATGCAAAATCTTTTCAGGCATTTTATGGACGAGTCGCCCCCAAACCTCGCCACAGAGGTAGGTAGTAGGGCATAGTACCGGGAAATCCCGGAACCGAAAATCCCGGGAAATCCCGGGATTGTCAGCTGTGTCCAGTACCGGGACTAGAAAAATCCAGAACCGGGATTTTCGGTACTTTCGGGATTACTTAAATTTTTGTGCTTAAGAGCTTTTTTAGGGATTTAATCTTTAAAACTATAGCTAAATAGTGCATTCTTTTAGTACAAAGAAAAAAAGACAGTAACTCCTCTACTCGCTGGATTCTACCCGCCCATCTTAGTAACTTTCGAAGGTGCTGTTGATGTTCAAACTTAAGAAATGTTGCAATATCAACTTATTGTTGGTATCGTCGTCCCAATGCATTTATTTAAAGAATGACATGGGCTTTGGGGTTGTTTGTACTGACGTGACGGTCTTTCCACAACCTAATTATTTTATTATGAGCCTGAATCGTCCCACTGCAGAGCAAAGGCCTCCCTTCCTTCTTTCCACTCTTTTCTGTGAAGGGCAACTGTCTTCCAGTCTTCCAAGTAGGAGTCTAGCTCGTCTCTCCATCTTCTCCGATGTTGTCATCAACAGTGTAATAGCCGTTTTCCGCAATGCGACTGTGCTTTATGTTGGTTAAAACCAGGTGACTATGGATATACGGATTTATATGCTTTGTTAATGACATTAATTCCCTATTATCTCAAACTCCGATCGTAGCTCGTTTTTTAGTGTATTTTTGCGTCTTTTATCTAGATATCTAGCAGAACAGTGAGTGTTCACGCCTCAGGTGAGTATTTGTTGAAATAAGGTTTCGGAATAAAACCTTATTAGATTTAATTTTGAATTTAGATCTTTGTTTAAAAAAACAAAGACGTGTGTCAATTACTGTGAAAATTGTATCTAATGAATGTAATTGAGAATTTTCTTGTTCTTGTTGAATGTAATTGAAATTAGATTAGAGTATATGGGCTAACTCTATTAGTATTTCATTATGGGTAGGACGCACTGGTTAAAAAGCAACGGGTCGTGACGAAGATACAACCGTAAATCATAAGTGGATACTTCTTTACGTTACGTCTTTGACAAAATATTGAAACTGACACATATACTTATCGATAGTTTATCACAGAGGAAATTAACAAAATTGGCTCGTTTTCAATTTAACATTCTTATGAGGCCGATCATTGACATTGACATGATCATTGAGCATTGACTTGTGAAGATTAATAACAAATAATATACGATTAAAAACTATTTTTTTTATCAGAAATCAAATCAACCTTCGTTTAAAAGTGTTGTTACGCATGTGACGTCCTCACTTTTGAACTGTTATCTTATACAATCCTGCAAACAAAGAAATATCCACTTCAAAACTTTCGTTATAAGCTATTTATACTTGAAATATTACTTAAAAAGTGAGACTGCATTGTTAATGCATTATTCAATTAGTTACGCGTATTTGCTCACTTACAAATCATGCTTGCAGTATGTTACATAAATGTAAAAATATAACTTTTATCTTTTCGTTATTTTTCGCTCGATTTTTCTTTATTTTATCATTTTCTGACGAGTTTTCTGTTTGACAAAATAATAGGCTACTAATTATTTTCGGGAATACCGAAAATCCCGGTACTCCCGGTTCCGGTCGGGTGCCGGTACCGAAATCCCGGTACTGGAAAAAAGAACCGGTACTGGAGGCCCTAGTAGGTAGGTACCTAGTTATCTACACCCATAGGAAGGTAAGTACTTTAAAATGGTGTAATCTCGGTTCGTGCGTCAACATTTTAGGTAGACATATTTCTTATTGTAATTTATAACCTTATCATTTATTATTATTATTTTACTATATTCACGAGATAACGTGCGTTTATCTTAGCCATACGGATTTAGTAGTATGTGAAAATTCAAAAGTCTTGTTACATGGTAATTTTTTATTCTTAGTTTAGAGATACATCAGCTTTCTACGACTATCTAACAAAACACTCAACAATTGGTTTATTAAAAAATAAATTTGAACTATTTCTTCTTCTTCTTGTCGGGGCGCGCGCCGCCCATTCCCTCCAGCTGTTGTTTGAGCTCTAGTAGTTGGTTGTCGGGTACGTAGCGGATCTCTTCGTGCTCCACGCCATGTTCGTGCACGTTGAGAGTGCAGCCCTCGGGGAGCAGAGCACGCGAAACGCGCAGTAGCGTGCCGAGCGCCCATGCGGGCACGTCCGTTACCTGACAAAGGGGATGGATGAGAGACGAGTGGCACGTGACAATTTTTTACAAAGAATTTGAAAATTAGTGCGTGCACTTTTCTTTGCAAAATTAAGAGTAATATAAATGTGAAAGCTTGGGAATGTATTCATATCTGTGCAGCTAACTGTACATATGCCACATATGTTGTTGACTTTTTTTATCTTTTTTTGTCATAATATGCCATTTTCCAGTGCCAAGATTCAATGTAAGATAACTATGGGGTACTCTGTCTATAACTTATAACCCACCTGTACATTACGCTCATAAACATTAAGTTGGTACTCTGCATCAAGGACTGTTCCGCCCGGCTTGAACCTTTGCACTTTTAACTGCTGTGCAGGTGTTGCCCAGCTGAAAAAAAAATAGTCTATTGGTTAAAAATACTTTCTAGCTCTGAAGGAATGTGTGGAAGGTGACTGCACTGTATTCTTAGGCTAAAAAAAATTTACTATTTGAATTAAAAAAAATATGCATGTCACAATTGGGGTGAAATAAACTTCAAATTACACTTTTTTTATGTTAAGTGGCAAAATATTTAAGAAATTACTTTTGATTTATTTCCAGTAGTTTATGGTAATGTTTATGCACTGTTTGTGGTCATGACAGATGGGAATGACATTTTTTTTACTTCAGTGATTACATGTAAAGACACCTACCATTCATCTATTTGCAGTCCCATAACTTCGGCATATCTGTGTATTTGACTCTGAGCTGATTCTAACAGGGCATAGTCATATCCTTTCAGTTGCAAGTTTAAGCAATCATACACTGGTTCATCTGGCTCCATGCTCTACAAAAAATAAAAAATAGAAATTATTATAATTTAGGCATTGGACAGAAAGTTGTCGAAAGAAGAGAGACATGTTGCCGTGCAGTGGGACAGTATGGGCTAGTAAGAACTAGTAATAATAACAATAATATAACTAACTAAATATAACTTAAGCAGAACTACATACTTAAGTATGCATATTTATTAGGAATGTAGTTATGAAGAAGTTACAGACAAGTATTCTGTCTTGTAGGTATGTGAAAAGGGATGGTCATTTAGTATAATGTGAACCAATTAATATAATTATGTACTTACTATAAGATAGTCTGGTTCATAGAGATCACTTTTTAATCTTTTTTGCTGGCATTGTATCATAGAGAGATTTGGTAACTTCTTAGTATTATTGTTTATAATTTTGGTAATAATTGCCTGAAAAAAAAAATATTTTAAATATTTCTAATAGTCTAGTAAATATTGTGCATGTATTAAGCAAAGTTTAATTGAGAAATAATCCAGCCCAGTATACAAATAATAATTTCTTTAATAATTATAGATAGGTAAAAAATTAAAAAAAAATAATTCTTCTGGGAGGAAATCATTTTTTTTTCTGACTGACCGACAATGCACAGGCTAAACCCTTTGATAGAGGCCAAACCATTAAACATAGAAACTTGACTTTTGGAGTTCATATTCGTCAAGTGTGAGCACATACTATGAAACTAATTTTGTTGATTCACATCGCAACGCAAATGGAGTGGCAGGCATCAGCTAGTACTCTATAATTATAAATATTTATCTAAGATAAAACCTACCCCTTCAAATCTGAGGATTGTAGCGGTTGTAATAGGTGTAGTCACTCTTTGGCAGGTGGTATAGGAAGTATAGGTATAAACTTACTTATTAATTTATTGCATTGCATGAAACGCAAGGGAATAATCTTCTGAGCTGAACTAAATAAATGCCAGATCGATGAAGTTTTATTTAGAAATTCAGCACTTATTTTAGCACCGTGCCCTTACACTTACCATTTGTGATAATTTTGTAGAAAACATCTGTATTTATTATTACTGGATTATATGAAGTAAATTAATAGTAGATTTTATTCAGAAATCAATGCAATACACAAATTTATCAGTGATAAATTAAATAAAGATCCAGTTAACCTGGAAAAAAATAATTGTTTATAATTACACCAGCTGATTTTGACATTGACAGCGTGCTGACAGGATCAAAATAAGAAGTATGGTGGTGTGGTATAGGTTGGACTACGTGGGTTGGACCATTAGCATGATCATGAAGTTATTTCATGCTTATTTCACTTCGAGAATCTGGCAATCTTGAAGTTATTTCATGTAGGTATTGGACGCAGGTTAGACTTCTTTCAACATGTGAGTAAAAAAAAACTTTGTACTTTGCAAGAAATGTGATAAAATGCACGGCTCAACAATGTATCACTTAATTTTGTCAGGAACTATTGGGCTGTACATTAAAACTCGCTATTTTTTATAAGTATAAGATTTATTGTCTATGTTTTCAAAATGTCATGCATGTCATCTGTCAATAGAACAGATATGTCAGTCTAGCGAAATGGAAAGAAATGTGTAAAAATTAAAAATTTATTGTTCTGAGTTGACTTTTATTGTGTAACGAAGTGAGGTTTTCATGATTATTTAGTTATTTGTTAAAAAAAAAACATCTCAACAAGGATATGTCTACTGGAAGTACGCCGTTTCCGAAATGGCAATTAGCCATTCTACTCGGCGCACCTTTGGCCATCGGCCTAGGTTACCTTTACCTCAGAAACAGATTAGAAGACCCAGAGAAGAAAAAGGTTGCAGAGTTGAAGGCGAAAACTACTATATCTTTAGATAATGAAGAGAATAATACTAAAACCACCGAGTCTGCCATCGACCGCGCCATGAAATTAAAAGGTGCCGGGAACAGAGCTTTTCATGCGGGCGAGTATGATAAAGCCATCTCCTTGTACAACGAAGCTATCGAAGCTTGCCCTCCAGATCGTCCAGTTGATCTCGCAACCTTCTATCAGAATCGATCGGCTTGCTACGAGAAACGTGAGATGTGGGAGCAAGTGAAGGAAGACTGCACCTTTGCACTCAAGCTCAATGAGAAATATGTGAAAGCATTCTTGCGACGTTCACGAGCTGCTGAAAAGAGTGGAGATCTAGTTCTTGCTCTGGAAGATGTTACTTCTGCCTGTATCCTTGAAAGATTTCAAGTACAGAGTTCTCTCGTCAATGCTGACAGAATACTGAAGGCTCTGGGCAGGCAGCATGCTCGCGAAGCTCTGGCTAAACGACGCCCTATCATGCCATCCAAGCATTTCATAAAGACATATTTTTCTGCTTTCTCAGAAGATCCAATAACCAAAATTGAATTGGAAGACAATGCTACTGGTGGTTTCGCTCAAGCTAAAATGGCCCTCGATACACAAGATTATGAATTAGTAGTACCAGCATGCACAGAGGAGCTGGATTCAGATGGAAAGTTTAAAAATGAGGCACTGCTTTTGCGTGCAACATTTTACTTACTTCTTGGTAGACATGATGAAGCTCAGGCTGACCTTGGTAAAGTTATTGACAGTGACGCATCTACTAAGGTGAAAGTGAATGCTCTCATCAAACGAGCATCTCTGTTCACACAGCTGGAAAACACTGAGAGCTGCTTGGAAGACTTTGCAAATGCTGCCAAGTTAGACTCCAAGAACTCTGACATCTACCATCACCGAGGTCAGGTATACTTGTTGCTGGAACGTATGGATGAAGCCACGGCTGAGTTTGCAAGTGCTGTTGAGCTCAACCCTAACTTCTCTATTGCATACATCCAGAAATGCTATGCTGACTATAGACACGCACAGATAAACAAGAATGTTGGGGCTCTGAATCAAGTGCGAGCTGACTTTGAGAAAGCTCTGGAGAGGTTCCCCAAATGTGCTGAAGCCTACATTCTATTTGCTCAAGTGCTCTCAGACCAGCAGGAATGGCAGCGTGCTGAGGCTCTGTTTGACTCTGCCTTGGATGTGGATCCCACAAATGCCACATTGTATGTACACAAGGGACTGGTTCAGCTTCAGAAGAGCACCGATTTTGATAAAGCTGTCAAACTGATCAACAAGGCTATTGAGATGGATGACAAATGTGACTTTGCATATGAAACACTTGGCACCATCGAAGTACAGAGGTAATATAAACTTGTTCTGTAAACTCTTCTATGTTTCTTAATATTTTCTAGCAGCTCTTCAGTTAATTGATCTCAGTAACACAAGGGTAGCCTTGAGTGACTGCTTTACTGAGGAGCCTTTGATAAGGTATCATTGTTCCTACTGATTTAAACTGATAAAACTTTGAATCACCAGTTTCATCAAATACTTCTTAGATGTTATGCTTGCTTTTCTTATAATTCTAGTGATGGATATGTTTCAAGGCCTATCTTTTAGCTGTATTATCAGTAGGTAGGTAAACAAATGTTAGATAGAGTTATTGCTTACATAATCTTTTATCTTGGCAAGTCCATTGATGTGTATGAAATAAGTGAATATAGCAATAAGATAACACATATTTAAATGTTATTTGTTTCATTGCAGGGGAAACCTCAGAAGGTCGCTCGAATTGTTTGAAAAAGCCATATCTCTGGCCAAAACTGAATTAGAAATGACCCATCTGTTCTCACTAAAGGATGCTGCTGCAGCTCAATTGAAGGTGTCTGAGCGCTGGGGTCTAGACTGGACAGTTAGCTAGGCGAATAGCCACAGCTTTTCCCCGAGACCAATGAGGAATATACCTGGCCGTCCAAATTATGTTATATCAACGCATTGAATTACTTGCCTCTCAAATTTTTGTGTTCATTTAATATAAAACTTTGTGTTGTTTAATTTTGATTAATAAAATTTGGTTAGCCAGATTATATTCTCGTTGGGCATTTAGAGGTAGGTACCTAGAGCCGCCGCCGACTTTAAATGCGTTGCTTGCTATAACAACAAGTAACTTCTATTGGTTCTTTTATCATAACATTCATACAAGGCCTATAAATCTTTTTATAGGCGTCTTTAGTGTGTACATAAATGGCAAATGTTTTATAACATCTATGCACTATACTATAGGTGCTCTGATTATACTTATTTCAGGGTAATCTAAAATATTTGCTAGACCGACAGTCACACATATTTTAAAATATATATTTCACATTTTGACTTAATAATTTATAATGTTCGTAGTACTTAATCAAAGTGAGCATCTTAATTATTCAGTTCACTTTTTCACAAAGCTTATTAATACCTTAATATGTATTTTACAAATTCAGATGTTTAAAGGTCAACCTAGCAATAAAATCTCATGTAAATATGGTTTCTTAATGTTAACATTTTAATAAATTCCAAATAAGTGGGAAGGCATTAAGATGTCAAAATATACTAGCTAGGTATGAATGTCCAATGCAGTTATTTTTTCACCACGCGTCTGGAAACTGTCTGGAAACGGTATGTAATATATAAATGCCTGAAGTATGTATGTATAATTCCAAGATAAATATTAGATTGTTAAAATTATATTAAGTATTTTTTGTAGGTATGACCCTTGATAAGAATTTAGATAACATGTAACTGTTGATGATGCCATTCTCTGTTCTGCGGATAATCTGTTAAATTTGCTAAGGTCGCAAAATTGTGCATTTATTTTAGACTTCCTTTATTATTATTTTTAATTATTTTCTTGTTTAGGGATGATTGTAGACAGTTGTATTGTAGTCAGAATTTTTGCTGTGATTTGACCATTATATTTGAATACGTATTCCCAATTATGTTGTGTATTGTCTAAAAATCTTTAAAATTTGCATTTGTAAGATATGTCGGTATGAGGATTTAAGATTGACTAAATCCTGTACTTGCACATACACTATTTATTAGCGTTTCCTTTCGGGTCCAAATTTTAAATTTACTTTTGTTCATGCTTGATGATGCAAGCTTTTATGGTATAACTTACAATACAATCCTTACATCAATAAACATTAATATTAGATCGAGCGTAGCGAGAGGTAGCGACTAGCGATCGACGTTAGGGCGCGCCCGAGTTGGTCGGCGGTGAGTGTTGAGGAATGTTAATTGATCAAGGTGCATTCAATGCATACAACGAAGCGTTGTGCCATTGATTGTTGTCTCGTAAATAGTTGTTTACATGTTGTAACTTAACGTCTTGTAGAATAGTCTGTAATTAATTACAATAAATATTGTCGTAGGATTCTACACCTGATAGCACATTGCAAATGTTTTGGATGTACCTACCTCAAAATTATCAGTTAGAATGTGAAATTAGAGTTAGCCTGCCGAGATGGTTCTACAAGAGTTGTTTCCTCACCGATAGTGAATAGTTATCAATATATGAAAAACTACGAAATACATTTATTAAGATGGACATGTTTTTATTTTTTATTAGTTTAAAACAACGATTTTTCGAAGCTACCTAGATAGATTGAATTTTACTGTATAAGTTTACTTACCTTGAGTTAGTGCGTTTCCACTGACGCGGAGCTGGGCGGAGTGGAGAGGATGAATTGGCCAATCACAGTGCTGAAGTCGAGTGGAAGTGGACTCACACACACCACGCAGCTCCGCATCAGTAGAAACGCACCCTTATACTTAGCCAGCTCTGACTTTGATTGAACTAACAAATAGACCCAAAGCCAAAGAATAAATAATATTATTACATACCAAAGCTTTAAATAACTAGTAGGCCATGTTTTCATAGTTATTATTATTATAAATGAAATAAGTATGCGGTTGTTAATAGTTTATTTAGTTTACATTGTACAGAAAACGGACTGCTTACTATGTTTTAATGGAACATTTACGGACATGCAATTCGGGGACGACCCATTACTATACAGAGGGATTTTTAGTCACAGCAGAAAAACTGTGACGAGGTTACGTTGTGCTTTAACGATTATGTGCCCAGGTTTGATTACCCAGTAATCTCATGTAGAATGTGTGGTGTAGTCACTGTTGTCTGGCACGGGGATTCCCTGTTTATCCGTTCCGTTCATTATTCCGTTCCGAAATCAACAGCTTTTCGTAAACACTCGTAGCTTGCTCGTAGCACTAAAGTAACCTACCTACCTAACCTACTTACTAAAAGCTTCGAGAATCTAGCAAACTAAAATAGAGCAATTTCTATTTTTATATCGTATATAGTAAACCGTAGTGGTTATATTCTCTTTGTAGTAAACAGCGTAGCACTTCTCAACAAGGAGATTCATACCTTTTTGCAAATTCTTTATGCCATAACTTGTCATTTACCTTATTATTTGTTTACTTTTGTGCTGTATTTTCTTATTTAAACTTACTAAAATGATTTGGCATAATCTATTGCTGATGTTGGGGGCGTTGTCCTGGAGTGTCTCGGAAGCACTTCTCTGCTTCAATTGCTCCACGACCAATGACGAGTGGAGCCGCTGCGGTGGAGAATTCAGCCCATCAGGGTTCAAGTTCAACAGCAGCAGACAATTCTTAGTAAACTGCTCTGGAGGTAGGAATTACTACGCTTATGCATAACAATAACATAAGTGGCGTGATATAGAGGAGGCTTACCTAGCAGTGGGTGCAGACTTGCTGATATGATGCATAACAGACTGGTGAGACCACAGATCTCGGATACTTTCGGCTGTCGCTCCCAATCTATCTTTATGGGTGAGACAGCCGTGTTTAAGTGCGTAGGTGTTCCATGGTTGTTTCTATCTAGAGAAAGAGTATTAGCCGTAGTAGGGTAGAGCGCTAGAGTGATGGAGTTGCGTTAGGGTCTATGTAGAGTACTTATACAATGTAATAGAGTTCACTCCGCATATCAAATTCAGGTATAGGGAAAAATGGCTTGCAAAAGTAGGTAATAGGTACAAAATAGGCACCATACAAACCCTAGACTTATCTTATTAGTAGGTATTACAATCTGTTCACGTGCCGGCTGTATCTATAAACTGTACCTATTATGGCAGCAACATTTTGTAAGCTTCTAATTTTTTGATAATTTTCCATTACCTCGGAGTTACCGCCTTATTGTTTTTAGAGAACGCCATGTGTTTCGTGAGGTCATGGTCAGGGCGTGCGCGCCACTCGTGGCTGGTGCAACGTGGGTGCTACCTACCAGCCAGCGATGATCCCCTGCCGCGAGCCGTCAACCTCCCCATGCGGGCCATGACTTGCAAACGTGAGAGGTAAGTCATTTTTACACGACCTGGTTAGTTTCATACATTTGTTCGTCTTTTTAACCGATTTCAAAAAATAAAGTTCTCATGTTATGTTTGTTACGCGATAAATAGTAATATGAAACTGCCAATTATGAATTGATATTGATGATTCTCTTTTTGTTTGGTCGGTCATACAGAGGTAGTCCATGTATTTTTTATCAGAATCAGTTCAGTAGTTAATTTTTAAATATAAGTATCCGAACAAAGTATGTACCTAATTCAGAGGTGGTCCCATATATTTTTTATCATAATCGGTTCAGTAGAACAAAATGCGTAGTAATTTAATTACGAAACTGCGTATTTTGCTTTTCTGTGATTGTTCCGTGGTGTTTAAGGTCACTAGAGCACTGAGAACAGTCCCTATTGAAGTCGGTTATTGTAGGTTTTTGTCAAAAAAAATATCACCTATATATTTCCACTGTTCGTCCTAGCGACCTAGGTCCGATACGTACCTCTTATTTCAGATTTCCCGACGCCGAATACACGGTGTGTTTATGCCAAGCGGATTGGTGCAATTCTAGCCCAAAAAATATTCCTTGCAATCACTCTACGACCTACATCATAGCTTTTATTTTTATATTGGTTTATATTATATTTACATGATCGCGTTTGTAAGTTAAGTTTGGTTTTATGGAAGTGCAATTTACTCGCGGCGAATCGTATCTACTTTGGATGAAACCCTTCATCATAGGCGATTCCTTATCGATTATTGTGGATCGCAATAAATGTGACTGTCTATGGGTTATAAGCCGCTTTCACTTTATCTAAGGCCTGTCTATTTCTACGAAAAGGATGGTAAGAAGCGTGTATGTTAGTGGACCACGTCCGCCGCGTCTCGCACGTGTTTTTGTACACGCGCCAATCTATAAAACCCACATAACATAAATTAGAAAAATACATTATCTCAAAGTTTTGTCAAAGCAATTAAACTCCAAAATGTACAATTTAAGCAGTTCTAGAATAAATAATAAAAAAATATTTCTTAAATAGTACTAAAATACATGCATCTTTATTTAATACCATTGTAATTCCAATAAATACTTGGACTAATATTAATGTAACACTCGGAACATAAAAAAAAACAAAATAAATAAATTAGATTTCCAAAAAAGGTGAATTCATTTAAAATAAAAATAAAATTAATTAAATATTTTCATAATTCGATAAAGAAGTCGTCAATTTCATCCTGACGTCATAACATGAATATGTAGGTATATGAAATTAGTAGGGCTACGCAACTACGTAAGAAATTTTCATACCTAAATAAACAAGTGAGACCACGGCGACGATCGGTGGGTAATAAATAGGCACCTACTCATTACTTCTCCAAAGATATATGGCATTATAATGTAGATACCTACCTACGCTTTATAAATGGCTGTAACGTGCACTGGTAGAGTTTTTCATCTATCTTCGTCTTGGTTTGCTTCACTATTGTTCTCATCTTCCAGTTCGTCCACAGCAGCCGCGGCATCACTGGTCACTGCCTGTGCAATAAGTCCTGTGAAACTGGACTCATTCTTTTTTCCCTCGAAAAAATTATAAACGAACTCCTCGATACTTTCTTCATCGAACGGAATAAGGTCTTCTAGATCGATCTGTCGTTTGACACGCTTCTCTGTGCTTTTGTGCGTAGACTTGTAGTCGTTCTCATCACTTTCGACTATTCCTTTTCTATACAGCTCTAATGGGACATCGCTACCATCACTTACGTCGTATTTAATGCCAACGTCCGTTTCTTGGATCTCTATTGACCCTAAGCCATGCTCAACTAGAGATTTTAAATTTTGTGTCCTGCCTTTTCTAACTTCTGTAATGTTAAGTTTCTTGGCAAATTTTTCTTTTGGGTGTAGGTGTTTGACTTCATTAGTTTCGTTAGGCCTTTGAATTTCATTATTAGTTAAGTGTTTATTATCGTCACCTGGTTTTGGTTTAGAGCTATACGTTTTTACTTTAGAATGACCTTGTATTATTAAATACATCGGTGCTGAATTTTCTGTCGTAGATTTATTTTTCTTATAAGAGCTATCTGATGTTGTCGTCGAAACCGGTGTGGTATAACGCATATGCAAATAGGGATCGTGTGTATGTAAAGATGGTTTGTTTTGCTGTTCAGAGGTGATTATATTCTGATTTGCATGATAAGGTTGTAAATAAGATGGAGTAGTGATTTCCGTGAAAATAACGGGTGGTGGTGGTTGCATAGTTTGCATATTCTCAAGTTTCAAAATATCCTCAGGGTTTCTTTCTTTAAAAACATGCATATTTTCCGATGCATGCGCGTAGAGGTTGTCTTCTGGTCTTTCTGGGCCGTTAAGAATGGGCATAGACATCATAGGGCCAAGCATGCTGAACAAATTAACCGCTGCTTCATCAGAGCTTGCCGTTTTAGTTGGCTCACTCGGAACGAGCGTCGGACGGAACGGAACCGTTGTAGGCTTTTCAGTTTGTGTATCTTCATAATAGTCCAGGTTTTCTGTAGTGGTTTCATAAGTCGTCGGTTCTGTTGACCATGTATCGACAGTTGTAGTCGAGGATTGTTGAACCGGTGCTGTCGGTGGTAGAGCAGTTGGTAGAAACGTTGATAAGGGTGAAAGAATGTCCTCCGGTGGCGGCGGCGGTGGTGATTCTGATAACATCGGCCGATAGAACGAATAGGGGTGTTTTGAGATCTCTACATGATCATTCGTAACCAGATTATGAGTTTCGTTCGCTGACTCATAGACATCTACAGGCGTGGTGGGTCCCCAGCCCGCGTAGTCGCTACTTACTGCATTGTTTATGTTCTGTGCTAATGTTTCATTTGTATTTAGAATCCAATTCTGACTGGTAGATGATGATTGGTAAATTAAATTAGCTTCTTGAAGAGCATACGTCGACGTTAGTTCCTCTGGGGATTTTGTGGTTTCTTTTATGTTGACAAGAGGTGTAATAATTTCCTTAATGTGGCTATCAGATATCGGCGTTTCTTCGTCGTCTAGAATGAAAAGTGACGGCTTATGTCCTGGTTGCGGAGGCGGTGGTGGTACCAAAATAGTCATCGGATAATTTTCGCTTAATTTGTATGTAAAATCTTCGTATTTGGGTGGAGGAGCTCGAAATTGCGGTGGATGCCTTCTGGTCGGGAGTGGTGGTTGACGCGAAGTGACGCTCGGCTTACGCGACGAAACGCCGAGCATGAGAACCTCTGATTTTTTTTCTGGATGATGTTCCTTTTCTTTTTTTGTATCATCTGCCCAATAATGCACTCTCTCCAGCACGGGCGGCTCATAATCGTATGTGGGGTCGTTACGCAGCGGGTCGCCGCGCCCCGTCAGCGGCTTCCACTGCTCGAAGTCCATACGGGGAGAGAATATGGATGCCAAACCACTCGGGATTGAGTGCTCACTCGAATCTGGAATTTACATAAATTCTGTTACGAAGAAATTGCCCCACAAAATGCTTTATATTCAAAGTAGCACAATTATGCAGCTTCGACGAGAGGCAAATTGATTGATTTTTGTGTTATTTGTAGGAAAGAAAAGTAAATAAATTAAACCTTGAAATATTGATATCACCATTTAAAACTCTTTTAAATACCAAAAAAACACACCCATAAGTCCTGGAAGTATAAACTTGGAGGCTTTAGGCTAGTTTAAATGTAGGGTGCACTAAGATATTTTCCATGCAGGTGATATTGCGGAGTTTGTACGAAAGTGGTAACTAAACTGAATAATCTTACGTGAGTTGTTGAGTCGTCTGGAAATATCATCTTGTATAGATTGCTGCAAGCTGAAAGCGCCCCCAGACCCTAAACACGCAGCCACCATTAATAACAGCGGCACGCTGTTTTGTATCTGCAATCAAAGTGGACAAAATGTAGAGACAAAATAAATGGAGTGGTTGTATTTTGGGAACCAAAGGTAGACTAATAGACTCTTAGATATTTTGTTTTAAAACATATTTTCATTTTGTGTTTCTGTACTTAAGTACGAAAGCATATTTTTTTCTGTTTTGTGTGCAATATAGAGTTCTCTATATATCTAAACAGAGAAACACTCAAGCTCAGAACAATCTCTAAAGATTTTAGTTATTTTCCTCACACTTTATTAATTTATTATTGACCGTAATAATTCAGGAACTTGAAACAGCATTTGCTTGCTGCCCCATTATTATGCATCTCAGAATTTTATAGAAACATACTTAAGTAGGTATAATATTGAACGTGGTTTCGTGGTTTTCGTCCAATTAAAGAGCATCGGCAGTTTTTTGGGTTGTTCGGTCGAAGCTTGAGAACCTTATTGAAAGCCAGGCGGTTCGATGGGAATAAAGGGTATTCATTTAATATTTTAACATCCTCTTTATTTATGAGTAGCTGTACAAAATTCGTGACCTCGATCGAGACCCGAGAACAGAAAAACTGGTCATGTGCCAGTGCCTTCTCTACAACAAGACAACAACAGACGCTTGTCTTTACCAACGGCGGGTAAGTGTACCTACTGTCATTAATTATGAAGATACACTTACATGGTATTTTATAATTTATTTTGATATTTAGTTTAAAAACAATAATAATATAGTAAATGGATTTATGCTCTAAGAAATAGCATGTTAGGTATAAGTACCTACAATGCGAATACCAGGATACGTTGGGCGCCGCAGTGAAAGCGGCACGTGCGCCGAATTGCTAACTCTGCTGATACTTGACGGGAATCGCTAAGGTGTTTTTGCATCTAATTTGCCCTCTATATACTGTCCTTTCACTCTTACATAGACACATTACCTCCTTCCTAGAATTACACAAAGTGCATCACAACAAGAACTCACAGGGCGATAACGGTATAACCTGCCGCAATACAATCCGAAATGCGGTAATCGTCAAATACTCATTTGTTCGAGCTAGGGCATAGTACCGGGAAATCCCGGAACCGATAATCCCGGGAAATCCCGGGATTCTCGGCTGTCTCCAGCACCGGTACTAGAAAAATCCAGAACCGGGATTTTCGGTACTTTCGGGATTACTTAAAATTTAGTGTATAAGAGCTTTTTTAGGGTTTTAATCTTTGAAACCATAGCTAAATAGTGCATTCTGTTAGTACAAAGAAGGAAAGAAAGTAACTCCTCTACCCACTAGATCCTACCCGCCCTTTCTAGGTGCTACTAACTAACTTTCAAAGGTGCTGTTGATGTTCAGAACTTAGGAAATGTTGCAATATCAGCTTATTGTTGGTATCGTCGTCTCAATGCATTTATTTAAAGAATGACATGGGCTTTGGGGTTGTTTGTACTGACGTGACGGTCTTTCCACAACCTAAGCCACTGAACGTATTATTTTTATTTCTTATTATTATTTTATTATGAGCCTGAATCGTCCCACTGCAAGGCAAAGGCCTCCCTTCCTTCTTTCCACTCTTTTCTGTCAAGGGCAACTGTCTTCCAGTCTTCCAAGTAGGAGTCTAGCTCGTCTTTCCATCTTCTCCGATGTTGTCATCAACAGTTTATTAGCCTACTATTAATAAGAAATAATGAATAATGATTCCGTTTGCTTTATGTTCATTAAAACCAGCTGACTATGGATATACGGGTTTATAAGCTTTGTTAATGACATTAGTTCCCTTCAAGTATCTCAAACTTCAAGCGTAGCCCGTTTCATAGTGTATTATTGCGTCGTTTATCTAAATAGATATCTAGCAGAACAGTGAGTGTTCACGCCTTGGTTGAGTATTTTATTATGGGTAGGACGCACTGGTTAAAAAGCAACGGGTTGTGTCGAAGATACAACCGTAAATTATAAGTGGATACTTCTTTATGTTACGTCTTTGACAAAAAATTTAAACTGACACATATACTTATCGATAGTTTATCACAGAGGAAATTAATAAAATTGGCACTTAATTGATTGATTCAGGCGTTACTTTGCGGTAATCCATAAATATCAACAAATTATATAAATATATTGAGTAATAAATCAGCTTAATTTCTAAACAAAGGTTTTAATTAACTTAACTTTAGTTCAACTAAACCAAAGGATCAAAGAACAGAAAACCAAAGTTTAAAGATACGACACGTTTTTCGCCTCTTCACGACTCTCGTTTCAAACTTCGGCGAGTCCACACCTCCTGATGATGCCTCGTGTAGAGGCGAAACACGTGTCGTATCTTTAAACTTTGGTTTTCTTATTTTAACATACTTATGAGGCCGATCATTGACATTGACATGATCATTGAGCATTGGCTTGTGAAGATTAATAACAAATAACAAATAAAGTACGATTAAAAACTATTATTTTATCAGAAATCAAATCAACCTTCGTTTAGAAGTGTTGTTACGCATGTGACGTACTAACTTTTGAACTGTAATCCTATACAATCCTGCAAACAAAGAAATACCCACTTCAAAACTTTCGTTATAAGCCATTTATACTTGATATATAACTTAAAAATTGGGACTGTATTGTTAATGCAATATTCAATTAGTTACGCGAATTTTCTCTCTTACAAATCATGCTTGCAGTAAATTATATAAATATAAAAATATAACTTATAACTTTTCGTTATATTTCGCTCGACTTTTCTTTATTTTATCGTTTCCTGACGAGTTTTCTGTTTGACTTAATAATAGGCTACTAATTATTTTCGGGAATACCGAAAATCCCGGTACTCCCGGTTCCGGCCGTGTGCCGGTACCGAAATCCCGGTACTGGAAAAAGGAACCGGTACTGGAGGCCCTAGTTCGAGCCTTTACGTGCGTTGGAGCTTGGAGCTTATGCAGCACCATGAACTGGGAATATTTTGCTGTTTGTCTACTTCTAATATAAGGTTCCCAACTAGCGGTACTATACTAGTTAACCCAAATAATCTATATCTATATAGGTACAACAATTTCTGGCTGGGTGACAGACTGATTCCACATCGCGGAGCCGATACCGCTGAACGTAGAGACTTGAATCGGAATTGGATTGGATTGATTGGAATGAGTATTCTTTATGCTATGTAGGTAAAGGCGCACTGATAAATGGGTTTTAATAAAGAGTCCTTAATCCTAACATGTAGTCAAAGTTTTAACATAAAACCTTAATTTCCCTCATACAGTTTACTTAATTTGGAAGTGGGCTCATCAAATAACATAAGTACTTAAAAAAAGAGTTACTTAAAATTAAAAAAAATAATTAAGGGCTCGATTTTCAAAAAGTCAGTCACGGGAAATGCAAGGGCCACACAAACAAACCGTGATTATTAGTCTTGTTAACCTAGCCTGGAGGACGTGGTGGCCGAGTGGATGAGGCCCTTGCCTTGCGACCTGATGGTCGCGGGTTTGAATCCCGGTGGCAGACATGCTTAAATGGGTTCTTTTGGTCGATAAAAATCAACGTATGCATCCCACGTCCTCGCAACGGTGAAGGAAAACATCGTGAGGAAATCGGCATGTCAAAGGACAGAAAAAAAAATGTTGTATGGCTAGTGACATCCACCAATCCGCATTGGGTCAGCTTGGTGGATTAAGACCCATTCACTCTCCTAGCCGAGAGTAGGTCTGATTCCTAGCAGTGGGAACATTATAGGCTAGCTGATTATGCTAACCCAACCAAGAGACTAACTATGAAATCAGCTTATTAGGTACTGAGAGTTAATTCCGTTTGAGCCAGATTCTAACACTTAGCTCGCTTGTATCTGCTACCCAACCATGGTAAACCTTGGATTAGATGCCGGGTTACGTGCATAATTTTTCCCTCTTAAATATTATCCGAAACGGCACGTTCAGTAAACATTTGTCCAGCCCATCGACACCGGATGCGATGACACTTTCCTTTTCTAGTTTTTTTAAATATTGTGGTTGACAGCGTGCTCTATGGTTTAAATCTATCACTGAAAGTGTGGCTAACACACACTGATCGAGTGGTGTCGATGATATAGAAAATCTGGTTTACATTACATTGTGGTTTACTTAAACCTAGAAGAGTTTAATCAGTATCATAAATTAATGATCAATGAAATTAAATTATTTATTACCTATTCCTTAAATGCTGTTAACTGCTTGACAGAGGTATCTTCTTTGTATTAACTTAATTTAAGATGAGCTTTAACATTTTAAAAAGTGATCAAATAATATTATCCTACTGAATATTCTGATAAATGAGAATGTTTGAATAATGATTTTTGGTAATTCACTTGTACCGTTAGGCCAGAGGGGGGCATAGGAATATTCTGCTTTGACCGACTTCTAAAGTGTGTCAGTTTATTACTGCTATTTAGCAGAGTTATAAATAATAAACTTAAAACGACAAAGATAAATGCAGATTTTGGCTTTAAAGATACTCGAATCGGCTATTGACAAATTTGTAGAGCATCTCAGTTGTTGCACCATGAAGTATCTACATACTATTCATTTAACAACATATAGCTATGTCGGCGAAGAAAAATCTTTCAAATAAAATATATTTTTTTGCGACAAAATAATGTCACTTAGGGCTGAGCGAATAATAGAGACAAGCTCTACAAAGCCGAAGATGACCGAATGTCTCTTTATAAAGCTCAATACGTAAGAGCCGTTTCACACGGTGTGTTGCGGCAGCGGCGGCGGCGCCTGATCAGTGCCGTGGCCGCCGCTGCGTTTTTCTGCTTATAAAAATCAGTAGTTTGCCACTCGGTACGTTTTGGCGCAACCCTCCACGCACTGCTCAGTTGTTTGCGCGGTCCGTTTTTATTATTAGACTGTATGTCAAAACACACCTTTCGTCGCCGTTGCGGTGTCGCGACGTGTCGCCGCCGCCGCTTTAATAACGTTGAGACTGGCGACGCCCGCCGCACCGCCTCTGTGCGGTGCGGTGCCGCAACGCGCCGTGTGGAACGGCACTAATATTGCCTGCCCACAACTGTATAATGCTATACTCGTAGTATGGGTACAATACAAAACTGGTGTACATTCATTGGATATTTTATGTTTTGTGGTTACTTTACTATACAATGGAGGTGTCATAAAACAGCTTCTGAACCTGTCTCCGACACAAATTCCGTTAGTATCCGCTATACGACACGTCTGTGGGTCTTTAGATAGCTAAATAATAAATGTTAAGGATATTTTACTCTCGAAAAAATGGATCTAATAATATTTGATAGGATAACGAGACGTTGACGTTGCTCCTCCGATATTTCAAGGAGCAAGTTAGCAGTAGTTAGTGAGCACCACAACTACACATTACAATTAGGAGCCCGTTACAAATCAAACCCCCTTCCTTCTTGAATTAGAGGTGTTGCATTACATAATTAAGATGGTACCATTTTATACGACATTTCAATAATTATGCCTGTCGGTCGGCAACATCAATACATAACCGGTTGTTGCCTACCTTCCTAAATCTACATACGTTTGGGTGAAAGTGTTGATTAACTTTATTTAAAAATTTGACTTTGATACATGGGAATTTGATGCAGAGTAAGGTTGTAGCCAGGATAAGACAAATAGGGTAATCTCTACATGGAAATAAAAAAAACAATGAATAGTATCTAAGCATGCGCGCGAGCTGAAATAAATAAATTCGCGAAGTGTAAGGATTTACACCTATACTATATCTTGAACTCTCAATGGTATTTATATAACTCCAGTTACAAACGGCTTGATTGATTCCGATAAATAAGTTTTATTGATGAATTCTTCTAGGTCCGTGACCGACTAGTGACATAATACCTATAAAAAAAAAACCTAATAATATGAAAGTTGGTGGCAGCCCAGACAGAGGATTTTCATACAATGTGGGTAGATAAAAGTGGAACCAAGTAAAATATCGGATATACTTTGAGCTTGGCTCCCAAAGTAAAGAAAGCCTTAAGTAAAAACGCGTACATTTGCCACAAGTTGCTCAAATGAATCATGGCGGAGAATTAAACATCACAATGTCCCCTTTCGCTTCCTTAGCTACATGCCTGATCAGAACCGTGAGAAAATCGCATGCAGACTGACTGACGCCACTGGCTAGTTTGATATCCACACCCAAAATCGGACACGTTGGGTCTAATGATTAAAATCCATTGTTACAAAAATTTGAAATACGACTAACCTATGTTTTTATGATTTGTACATCCTTTTTTTGAACTTTATGTAGGTTAATTTACATTTCAAAATATAAAGCAAAATTAGGTAAGAAGAAAAGTACTTATTTTGGTTGAATTGAAGAGACAAAAAATCACTCTCAAATTCAGAAGCTAAATCTAAGCACAAATCTATCTATCTAATTGGACTAATTTATGAAGATAAACATGGCCTGATTAATCGTCTCTTATAATTAATCAAAAACCCTTCCTTTATTATTTATCATATTTAACTATTCATCTAGAAAGGAGCACCCTGAGCAGTGAAATACTTCTTATAAAATAAGTTTAGTATGATATCTAATCCATGGGTATACTTAAGGCCCAGAATCCCGCGCGCCACTATCTCGCTCGCACATTTGTACATTTTTAAAATTAAAAAAAATACTCTGTACCTCTGTATAAATTTCAAAAAAGTGGATTTGTTATTGAATTTCGCGAAATATTTTAGTCATCGAATCGATATGTTTACTAAGTATATTTTAAGTGCACGCGGGATTCTGGGCCTTAAAAGAAAACCCACCCACACGCTACTAGGTGTTTGATGATCCTGCGTCTGTCGGGACGAAGTAATGTGTGGGTGCTGGAGGAGACAAACACTTTCACACGATTTGTGTCGATGACCTGGCGATGGCGGCGTAGCGAGCAGAAGATTATTTTACCCTCGGGCACCGGTGGACAAAGAAACGAAATTCCGAAAATGCATACTTGAGTATGAATAGCCATTACAGAAAACAGCTACGTTGTTCTTACTTATAATTACATATTTAGTAATAGTATGTAGTAACATACTTAAATGCCCTCAGGGCCATAGGTCTAGGCTTTTAATCATACCATTTTTTTTACTTTAAGTTCACAACTCAGTAACACTAAGTTTTAAACAGGTTTTAATTCGACCTCAGTTACTGTAGTTAACTGCATTATTTTTGTACATGATAGGACATAATGACGAAATATGGTGGGTGCATGACTTATTCGTTACATTTAAAGATGTTTCTGCATTTTCCAATTTTTAATATTTTTAACAAGGCTTCGTCAATCTTAAGTTACCTACCAATGTCTATTTGATTTTAAAGTTTAGTAAGATAAACGATAATTAAATAATCAGAAATTAAAAAATAAGTACTTAATTATTTGTTAGCTTTCGGTACAAGTTCTAAATGTAGCGTGCGCGTCGATGTCTATTGTACCGAAAATCTAGGCGATGCTCGTGTTGCGTAGTTTGTATTGTACATATAATTTGGTACTTTCAATACAAAGGCATATTATTATTTAGGATTTCAGGTAGGTACAGACAGCGTCAGAGATAAGTATCCCCCTTGCACAAGACACCCAGCTATAAATCCTTTAAAAAAATTGTAATACTTAAAATTATTTTTAGGCTTACATATGGTTATACAAATATAATCTATTTTTTAAAGGCAAAACTTTTCGATTCGCCGCCACGGTGATTTAAAGGGATTTGAAGCTGGGTACAAGGGGGATACTTATCTATGACGCTGTCTGTACAACGAGCTATGTAAATGCGCACATGCGCGTTGATGTCTTTTGCTCTACTGATTACAAGACGTTGCTCTCGTAAATTCAGTTTTATTGAAGTACCCATGTTTATTCGAATTCTTATTTTTGAACATTATTGTAGTTTACAAAATCATTTTATAATTTTTTATGTATTTAGGCATTGTCCCTTGATTAAGTTTTAGGTGTAACTTTTGTTACATACGATACCGAGGCGTGCAAAGGGAGCGCGTTGAAGTCTTTTCTATTGAGTTGCAGAGAGAAGAACTTATTAGTACTAAACTAGTTATTTTTGTGAAGCGTTATTTCCATAACAATTCATTTTTTTTTAAGTGAGAGTATTTAGTAAGAATATTAGAACTCTTACACACCCATTGTTTCGTACTCTGATGATAATATTAAGCAGAATATGACTTTTTAGTTTTTATTAGCAACTTTTGTATGTAGGTACCTAACAATATTCTTGTCAAATAAATATCTTATCTTAACTCAGTGCTCATTTATAAAAATCTTCCGTAAATTTGGAACATCTTTCTACGTAAAGGCCTATCTTGGTTTAAGCTTATAGATTAGATATAACAATTTGCCAATAAAATCTAAACCTAGCTCTAGCTTTTGACGTCGTGATAACGCGGTCGTCTAATCTTTAAATTATGGTGTTAGGGACTTACATGCATTGTTTTGGATGTGCCCACCAGAGGCAGGTGTGTATCACTTCACAGTCTGGCACGTGAGTCCGAGAGGGTCGAGGACGCGTAGCCCGCACGGTGTCTGCGCAACGTCTGCTTGTCATGGTGGTCATTCATAGCGCACGCCCTCGCAGCCGCCTGCCTCGCCGCGCCTCGGTCCGACCCGACCGACCACTCCATTCGAAACTAACAATATTACGTTACGTCGGACATCTAAAGCCCATCACTGACGTAGCTATAATATATATTAAAGCAAGCTACCACATGCTACAATATATATTTTGCCTTCATTTCATTAATGGTCGGATTTATATTGTTATGCCATAATATAAATGACGGTATATTTTGGTGAAGTCATAGAAAACATGTTATATTAAAGAAGCGTGTGCGGTCGCTCAAAAATTTGTTTAGAAAATATATTGTAATAGGTATGTCTTACTATGATTTGTATTATTATACACTGCAATTTTCTTATCACCAGAAAAAAACGCATAATCAGTTTTTGTTACTGAACACAGATATTGGAAAAAGAAACATGAAAATTAAGTTTTATATTTTTTTCTATAAAATATGATATAAACTGGACAACTGTTCTCGTTAGTAGTTTTCCTTTGGTCTTACGTCATAGATTAGGTAACCATCATTGTTAATAATTTAGGTTTCATTCATCGTTTGTCAAACTCGGGTACCTAATAGGTTAAACCAGCTCGCAAAAGCTCGGCTCGGGCGCCGCACTCGCCCCGCTATCACTCTGTCCTTTTGCAGTAACCGAGAATTCTGACTGCACAGATACAACGTAGTACCCCGTCTGCATGATCCATTGATTTTTTTTTTGTTATTAAAAACTGGTGCTTTATATTATAGCTAAGACGTGTGTAATGGGCTTAATCCTATGATGGGCTTAACTATGTAGTACTTACTACTTACCTGTAACGTATGACCTCTATTGTCTAGCTTGGAGCTTTTCGGAATTTTCTCGGAAGTTCGCTATCCAGTGTTGCTTTGCGGGTGGGTGGAGAAGGTCATGCCAGTAAGTAGGTAGGCACCTACTGTCAAGTGAGCACAGTACGTGGGGTGACGACCTGGGTGAGCCTTCAGGCAGAAGGTAGATGCGGCAAGCCGAAGACAGGGCGCCATGGCGCAAATTGGATGCCTATGTCCAGCAGTGGACTGCGATAGGCTGATGATGCTGCTGTGTTCAGAATACATGATTGATGCTTTCTACTTACGCAGCAATTCATGTAGACAGTTTTAAAATGGTCCCATGAATATTTAATGAATTCGCTCATTTTAACGAAGCCTATAGATATAAGTCAACTTTCAGTGTTTCTTGATAGGTAGGTATTACACCATTCGTCAACTTCATCTACATACTTATTAATTTGAGTGCTTTCAGGTAACAACTAATGATACAATTGCCAAAGAAAAAGTAGGTAAGTAGGTACTTAGTTAAAACAAATCTGACCCTTTTATGCAGGATTTCAAATAGGTACCTAAATAGCATAATCTGCAATTTCGAGTTTTTGTTAATTTTGCGAACCGCTACTCTGTCAGGCATTGTATGTAAATTATGTTACCAAGATATGGGCAGTTTTGCTACAGGTATTCATAGTAAAGTGGGTAAGTAAGTATGGGTCAATGTGAGCGTGATCTTAGGTGGTTATTTTTTTCAACAAAATATAAATAATAGTTTAGCTAGTTTAAACGGTACATCAACCAGATCCCCTTAGTTGAAATGATTTCTCGAGGAATGGGTAAGAAGGTACGAATCATGCTAAATCTATCTAATATAGGTATTTATGAAAAATTAACCCAAGTCAGAGGCGGTTAGAAAACTCCGACACCAGAGCCACCCAATAATGCTCGCTTACACAAGACGAGATGGCAATCGTGATCGCTACAAAAACAAGATATAAAAGGACGGAATACCCGTATGGAATAGTTCCCTTTTCACGCGTACCGACAGGCGCTAGGTATGTAGTGCGCTATGTGAAATTTGCAGTTCATACTTCTCAGAATGCATACCACGCACCTACTACCTTAGAAAGAAGCATCCACAACAACAAACGCGATAAGTAGTGTCAGTGAAACGCACCCAGTATTCGAAACGATCAATTATCGTTGAACACACTATAGTATACCTACCTATAGAAAAGTTAGTTACCGGCCTTCTGATTACATTAGTTTATTTATCCACTCGTATGACGAAGACTATTAGATTGTGCAATATCGCCATTTTCATTGTTAATTAATTTACATGAATACCTACCTACCTTACTCTTTCTTTGGGTACAGACACTTACACACCACATAAGTCGACGCCACGCAACCAGTGATACAACACTAAAGCAACGCGTTACGCGACTCGCGACATTACTGGCCATCAATTAGTGAGATGGTGTTTGGTTTTAAAGAAAGGTTCTCCTAGTATATTCAATCAATCAAATTAATAGCCTTAGGAAGAAGCAAACAAGTAAGTAAGTATGTACAAAGGTGTACTCAGGTATTATTTATCACTTGTTAGAAAACTCATTGCCTGAAAGACACTACATACTTACACATTAATATATATTTTTTTTGTGCTGATATAAATTATTATGGTAAGTAATAAATACTTACCTAGTACATTTTATTTGGTTTAATCTAAATTCTTTGACCTAGGCTTTTCAATATAAAGCTGTGCACATATTAGTGTGAGGCCTAGATATATCCAGCAGTGGACTCTAGGACTAATGATAAATATGCTACCTGGGAATATAAAATCTACAAAAATGCAACAAAATCAGTTTTTAAGTTTATTTGTTATACACTCCATAAATACATCTAATGGATCACTATCACCAAAACTATTGCTAGAATTCCTCCGGCCATATTCCTCAACTAGCTTCATGTGTTCCTCTAGATTTTCAACTTCATTGGTTTCAGAGTCAAAATACCGATCCTCAGCATCCTGAGACACTTGCTGCAAATCATCAAACAGCTCATTAGTGTCAAGAGAGTCATAATCATAGTCATCTCTCCCTTCTATAAAGCTACTGTACATCTCCTGGTAAAACTCTTCCCTCAGCATCCTCCTTTCTGGAGCACTGATCACAGACTGTTTTCTCACTTCAGGCTTAAAACTGGGTGTTGTATCAGGTGTATCAAAATCTCCCCACTTTTTTTTAGCTTTAGGTTGTTTTTCAGTTTTGTTTTCACTGTTTAAACTGACTGATTCTAGACCTTCTTCAAGCATCTGTTTATTCTTCATCTCGGTCATGTGATTTCTGTCAACAGTGTCAAGGATCATGGTGAGTAAGTTGAGATTTTCATTATCAACACCATCCCTTTCTCTTACTTCATCATCAGTTAAATATTGACCAATCAATTGTTCATAGAGAAGAGGATTTCTAAGCATCATTTGCTTTTCACTAAAATAATCAGAATCATCCTGAAGTTTTTGAAGAGCTTTATATCTTCTATTTCTCACTCTTTTGGTCCTTGCTGCATCAGAATGATAAACTTTCAATTCTTCAATACACCCTTGATATTCTCTGTTACTAACAGACATTTTCTCAAAATAGCTAATATGATAAGGAGCCAAGAACTTGCCAAATTGTACTAAAAATTCTGTAGGTGATTGAATGAACAACTTTTTGGCCATACATACTTTATCCTTAGTTCGGATTTCAGCTTCATCCACATGAGAGTTTTTGAAGGATATTCGGGCAGACCGTACTAAATAGTCAATTATATCATCAAGTGGATCAACTATCTCCTCACCATTAATTTCAACATCAGGTTCTTCCTTATTGATTATTGTTTCCATTGTATTGCAGCTCAAATGGTTTATAATTAAGTTGGTGATGATCAAACATCCAGTAGGTACAAAATCCTACTCATAGTTAAAGCTCCGAGGCTTAGGTTGAGAAGATCACGTCCGGATAATGTAGATTTTGATGTTTTCACAGGCCTGTAGATATTAGTCCAACATAAACACATGCATTGTGTTATGTTCACTTAGTAGATACCTAGTTATTGCTACACCCTTTGATTATTTACTCTCGCTACACCATTGATGTATAAATCAATGCGCTACACCATTAATGTGACATACGAAGAATATTAGAACCAACAACCGGTAGCAGATAATTACAAAATCAAAACCAAATGAGTGAAAACTGGAGGAAAGGAAATATTGGAAGTAAAATTTACAAAATGCTGCGTTTTTTTTTTTTTTTTTTTTTTTCGAAAGACCTAAGTTCTTCGGTTTTCGCTTCACATCAAAGGTATATAGCCAGTGTCAAGTAATTGGAGAGATTATTTTGTCATAAGTCAGAGTCGATTAGTCAAGTCATGCCCCTGTAAAGTAGTGGTGGTTGCGACTTTACTAGAGGCTTCTATGGAGTTTTGGAGGCAACACGAAAAGTCACGTTTTACAGCATTACACTATTCACCAACACTCATACACGTTCACGAGCACTTAATGGATTAAAAACCACCGTTAATACACTTAAACACTCAAAGTTATACAAGTTTTGTCAATTAATTTAATGCCGCCAATGTGCCATTTTTCATGTTCCCGCCAAAACTCCCAATGCTGCGTTTAATCAGTGGTTTACATCAATCTGCATCAATCAATAAAATTCAATGACAAAATTGACTTTTGAACTTTTGGTATTAGACGACTATTTGGAAAGCAGAAATCTGGACCCAGTGGACATTATCATGTTGTGCATTGTGATGTCTACGTAGTACTCTGTCTGACTGATCTGTGGTCATGTCGTACTGTACTCTGACTGATCTGTGTGTCGTACATTAATGCCTCCCGTTTCTTTTCATTTCAATAAAATTGTATTTCAAAGAAAATACAAGGAGTTTTGGCGGAAACATGAAAAATGGCGCATTGGCGGCATTAAATTAATTGACAAAACTTGTATAACTTTGAGTGTTTAAGTGTATTAACGGTGGTTTTTAATCCATTAAGTGCTCGTGAACGTGTATGAGTGTTGGTGAATAGTGTAATGCTGTAAAACGTGACTTTTCGTGTTGCCTCCAAAACTCCATAGAAGCCTCTAGTAAAGTCGCAACCACCACTACTTTACAGGGGCATGACTTGACTAATCGACTCTGACTTATGACAAAATAATCTCTCCAATTACTTGACACTGGCTATATACCTTTGATGTGAAGCAAAAACCGAAGAACTTAGGTCTTTCGAAAAAAAAAAAAAAAGAAAAAAAAAGAGAATATAACCACTACGTTTATTGTATTCTGTCTGATTAATCTGCGATAAAATTCTTCAATTTTCTCTGAAACGTGATTTACACAAGCAAATTATGTAAATTAAACAAACTAGTTGTATCAGTTGTAAATGTTGTAATGTGATAATCTAAAGGTCTACACAGTACATATTCTAAACAGTCGGGTAAAAACATTTGTAGGAAAGTGATCACAACAAACAACACAATGACCATTCAGCATAACTTGCAGAAATAAACAGAATTGTAATCACAATGGAGCTAATCTATGTTAAATGGGAAGATATATGTGGGCCTAAAGGCTTACAAACATGGGACGACAACGCAAAAGACATTGGACAATGTTTTCAAGAACTGTTTTTGCAGATCCCACTATGTTTTATGATTGCTATTATATCAGGATACTACATTGGATACAGAAGGGATTGGGTCATCCGGGAGAAAACTCAGGAACGTGCGATTATTATACGCAGTTTTGTGGTTTTGGCGCTTGTATTTATCCCTATCATCGAGCTGTATGTGTTTATAACAGAAGCTAATTTTGTGCTGTATCCTGTGGATTACTTTGAGGCGGGTGCGTCGAGTCTTTGCTGGTTGGTGCATTTTGGTTATGTACTAGCATTGAAGCATCGGCTAGGGCCCAGTTCACGAGGACCACTGTCACAACTGCTGATGTGGAGTATGGCAGTCATCTTAAATGTTATCATGTTCAGAAGTGACATACTCAATGGATCAATGATGGGATTCAGCTTGGCTTCACTTATCTGCCATGGTATATACTTCCTCACATTGTTGCCTTCGAGTGAATCAAGTCCGACTTACTACTCACAGTGCCTGGTTGGTTCGCAGCACACACATGTATGTATTAGTTTATTAAAATATATATTGCTTTCGACAATTGTGCCACTAATAAAGGGTTATATTACAGAATGAATACACACCATTGCTTCCTCATCTAGATGAAGGCATACTAGGAACTGCTATGCAAGGATCTGGATGTTTCTCACAACTAACATTTGCATGGGTAAATCCCCTACTTCAAAAAGGTACATTTACTGTCTGCAAACTGATCAAAAACCATTTAAATTGAGTTATAAATTTTATAATCTCATTATTATTTCAGGATTAGATAATAAATTGCATGATCCAGAAGAGTTATTTGACCTGCCATCGGATTACCGCTGCTCTTATGTGGGGGCACGGATGGATCGCTCACTCATTGGAAATGTGGATGAATACCAACAGTATGCTGATGTGCCACATGAGCCTTTTATAGCATCAGGTAAATTACAATTAAAAGTTCTTCTTAGTAGAAAAATGATAGGAGGACTCCTAGAGGAAAATCATAATTATAATAACTTCATCCTTGTTTTTTTTTAAAAGGTTATATTTTATACAAAATAAATAATATTCTCAATTACTAATCAAATAAGAATTGTTGCATGCATCTATTTATTGTTCACCTAAAAGGCAAAGAAGAAAATTCACCTATCCTACCAATCAGAGGGAGACTGCCGTGATTGGTTTGTTTTAAAGAGCACGGTACTTGCGTCAACTATTTTAGGACAGTTTAGAATTTTAACGTTTTTCGAACTGTAAATTTGTAAACTTACGGTTTTAGCAATTTTACGCTGACAACTAAACCACAAACAATATATTTTACTTATAATTGAGAGCACTACAAAAGGAGGACAAGTATCATATTCCGAAACAATACTTGAAACTCAAGCAGATATTTAAAAAAAAAAAACTATTCTTGGAACTTATTATTATTATTTTGTTTAGGTTATGGCGCCACCGGTGAGTTAGCCCCTCAAGGGTCCACTCCAGTCACACCATCCGCGAGAGTTCTCCTCCCGCCAGTGAGAAGGCAGAACGTCACATTGCTTCGGGCTCTTCACTCTTGTTTCGCCTTCCAGTTCTACAGCATTGGGATCCTAAAACTGGTGTCTGATATGGCGGGTTTTGCTGGCCCACTGCTGCTGAACAAGCTGGTGTCATTTGTTGAGGATGAATCTATTGATCAGCATTTAGGGTATGTAGTTTTATTAATGAAGTAGGTACATGCTGTACACAAATTAATTTGTTAGTATCCAATGATGATTCAAATAATTTTAAATAACGAAGTTTGTATAATGGAAGCGGAGCTTATCGCGATCAGTGAGTCACTCTCGTACGCATCGTCTTTACAACATGATAAAATCGTTATATTTACTGACTCGAAGAGTGCACTCCAGCACTTAGCTCGCTGCACCTCGGGTTCACGAGGTACATCGACAGCATATACAGTGCTGGATTGGATAGTATTGTTAGGTTGACATCTAACTCCAAATCCATCAGGTTGCAGTGGATACCCTCGCATTGTGGTATCGAGCATAACGAGCGTGCGGATAGTTTGGCCAGGCAGGCTGTCACCGATGGCGTTCAATACAATTTACTACCTTATTATTCGGACTGTATTTGTTTGGTTAGAAAACAATGCAATAAGTTATGGAATGAATACTTCGATCAACGTTCTAGAGAAAAAGGGATTTGGTACAAGACTGTTCAGCCACAACCTCTTAGATCTCCATGGATGGATAGGAAAGATGCAGTAGTGATAATGAGGCTCCGTACCGGACACATCCCATCAAAAAAGTTTGCGTTCCTCATGCGAAAGGTCCCGACACCCAACTGTGACCAATGCGGTGTCCCAGAGGACCTTCTGCACATTTTGATGGAATGTGGCCGAAACAATGCCTTCCGCACTGATAAGTGCAAACACATTCTCAAAGAATCCGCTGATTGTAATATTTTCTTAGCTAATCCTCATTCAGATGAAATGCAACTTTTGATTACACTGTATAATTTAGCTTTTAACCCAGATCAGTCTTAGTAGGTAATCCAATAAACGAATACGGTAACCTATTGGTTTATTGGAAAGGTAGCTTTTGTCTTATGTTATTTTTTTTTTCAGTTGTGTTTACTTGATATATTAGTGTACCAATCTATGTATGATGTTGATTAGAACGACATAATCGCATGTGACTAAGCTCTTTGAATAAAGATTAAAAAAAAAAAAAATGATGATTCTGTATACATGATTGAAAAAAAAAATCATATCTCTTAAAATAATATTGTACATCTATTTCTGATAAATCAACAATATGCTACCCTTTAACGTCTTTTAAATCAATTATTCTTTTAATAACTTAAGTAGGTAAATTATTTAATTTAGTAAGCCTATGGCTAAAGAAATTGTCTAGTAGCCATTTTGAAATAAATCATGTAACATTATTATAACAAAACTTTATTTACAGGTATTCTTATGCAGCTGGTTTATTAGCAGCCAGCTTGATATCAGCTCTGTTCAATGTCCATTTCAACTGGATGATGTCCATAATAGGGCTGAAGATGCGCGGCGCGATGGTCGCGACGATTCTCAGGAAAACGTTAAGTGTGACCTCAACACAGCTCACTAAGTCTTTTTCTGTTGGTGAAATAACTAACTTTATGTCGACGGACACTGATAGAGTCGTGAATTCTTGTCCTAGTTTTCATGCGTTGTGGAGCATTCCATTACAGGTAAAGATAAGAAAAGATTGTTACTAGCTGCTGCTTTTAGTCTGCCATAACAGTTCTATAGAATCAATGTAGTGCCCCAAAGGGGCAAAATGAGATTCTATCACTTTATTATGTATTTGTTAGCATTTTTACCATGTGAAGACAATAAATGTATGATTATTGAGTATCAAATCGTTCGCCGCAGCACTAATAGTTCTGAAGCTCATCCATTTTTAATTTTACGTATATATGAGACGAGACGAGCTAAGCGTTCTCCTGATGGTAAGATGTCACGCCTGCCCATTACCAGAACAGTGCTACAAAGGACTTTGATTCATGAAGGCCGGTGCAAAACTGTTAAAGCGCTCGTCCACATTGAGACATTTTGATGGTCAGTCTCGAGAGTCCAGTAATTTCACTTGCTACTTGCAAGCTCATTAAACCTTTGAGAAATTTAGGGTCGAAACCTCTACTTGAGCACTGTGATTGGCCAATTCACGGCCCGCGCCTTTCCACTCCGCCCAGCTAAGTGGAAACGCACCCTAAAGTCATTTATACGGCTCTGTAATATCCTATAATATGTACTTCAAACATCCCTTATACAATGTAAACACTGGCGGTACATAAACTGACGCTTTCATTATTGTGTTTCAGCTATTTATAACTCTATTCCTTCTGTATCAACAAGTCGGTGTGTCCTTCTTGGCTGGCGTCGCGTTTTCAGTCATACTGATTCCGATAAACAAAGTAATTGCCAATAAAATTGGCGCCCTAAGTACAGAGCTGATGAGGCATAAGGATACTCGTGTGAGCCTTATCTCAGACATGCTTAGAGGAATCAGAACTGTCAAAGTTCATGTATGGGAAAGCTATTTTATCAATCGAGTAACTGGTGAGTATGAGTAGGTATTTTCAATGTGCAATGCGCTGGTGCCATAATAATTTACTGATAACTATGACACATCATATTGTTTTTGTGTTGCGAAAAAATATTCCTTAGTAACGGATATTTTTATAAATATGAGCTAAAGAAATATGAATTTTTATATAACTAATCACATTACATCACGCATATACCTACTATTATAAACCACAACTTTGTTTACGTGACGAACATACCTTCGGAATTTAAAGTCCCTTTAGGTATTGGACTGTTTTAGTCACCGTAGACACCACTTAATAGTCACAGGGAAACAATACGCAATTTCGTTTACATGGATGACGTCATTTTTCAGATATTTTGATTTCAAAACCGATTTTCATGAAATTTCTATGGGACCAAATTCAATCTGGAAGTATGTCCTTTGAAAAAGCTTTTTTAAATTGGTTTATTAAGTTCTGACGTAACAATCATCTTCATCATCATCTCAGCCGGGTAGGACCCACTGCTGGGTATAGGCCTCCTCTGACATAACAAACATAAAAAAAAACAATTGGATTGATATGACGACACGGATGGTCTAATGGCAAGTGCATTAGACTGCCACGCCCGGTGTCGCGATTCCCGCTTCAGGACAAACATTTGTGTGATGAACATCGGTGTTTGTTCTGAGTCTGGGTGTTTCTAAGTACACCATGTATGTATTTACAAAAAAAAAGTAGGATAAATCAACCTATTATTGGCACCCCGCCTATTATTGGCACCCTAGAGTTTAATGCGAAAAAACAAGGATATTATAAATTATTCAATTTCAGTATTCTTTTTTATTTTAAGTGTACTGAAATTGAATAACCTAAAATTTCCTTGTTTTTTCGCACCTAACTCTACGGTGCCAATAATAGGTTGGTGTACCCTATCTAAGTATTGTATCAGTTATCTGGTTCCCACAGTACAAGCTCTGCGTAGTTTGGGGCTATATGGCGTTGGGTAAAATGTCCATAATATTGATGTATTATTTATTTTATATTCCAGAGGCTCGTGGCCAGGAGCTGCACTACCTGCGCGGACGCAAGTACCTGGACGCGATATGCGTGGTTCTGTGGGCCACCACGCCGGTGCTGGTGGCGGCGCTCACGCTCGGCACGCACGCGCTGAGGAAACAACCGCTCGACGCACCTATCGTATGAACTTACTTACACTTCTTCTTCTTAGCGAGTCGATGGTAACATTAAGGGGAATCCTCAAATTCGAATTCCTTTCAAAATGTTTCGGACAAATACTCAAAAAGTACACCGTATTATAGTAATTACTTCACACTATTCGTTTCGTCCATGTTTTTTTTTCGTCAACAAAAAAAGTGAAAGGTTTCATACTTTAATTTAGATTTTAAGTTAGTAGGGTTAATTTTACATACAAACATACAAAATAAAAAAAACAGTCGAATTGAAAACCTCCTTTTTTGAAGTATGTTGAAAATCACACGCGATAGAATTTACTTCTAGTCTTGGCGCTCGTAAAAAAATATTTACCGCTGCATTCGCACCGATAATATACGAAAACATTTAAAAACTAGCAACCCGCAATTTTAGTCAGTCTGTCAAAATAAAGCCTTATTCTATATCTGTATTCTCACAATCCGACGCATTTACAATAAGAAATATTTTTTGTGCATTTCAGGTTTTCACAACTATAGCGCTTATTAACATGTTGATTGCGCCGCTAAACGCATTTCCGTGGGTCCTCAACGGGATCATGGAAGCGTGGGTTTCAATAAAACGGATACAAAAACTACTCGATGTAAGTTCCAAACCTCTCAAATAAAGTAGATAAGACTATGCTTTTTACTAATTTATTTCCCATAGCTTCCAGATATGCGAGCGGACCATTATTACGACAAACTTAACACAAATCGCGATGAAGACAAAATAATTATCTTCAAAAATGCAACCTTCTCGTGGGTGAATCCATCGAAACCGAAACCGCAAAAAAAGCTAATGAAGAATAAAGGAAGGTCAAAGAAAAGGTTGTCAGGAGTAAATACACAAAGGCGAGACGATTCTACTTCGTCTTCGGAAGCATTGACTCAAGATGAACCGTTTATGTTGAGGGATATTTCGCTAGAGATTGGTAGAGAGGAATTAATCGGGGTCACCGGAAGTGTCGGGAGCGGGAAAACGTCACTCCTTATGGCAATTATTGGAGAAATGATAAAGAAAAACGGCGACTTACAAATACCAGAAAATTTGAATAGTGAGTAATTTTTTATATTTTAGACATTTCACACAACGCCATCTGGCCCTAAACCTAGCAGCAGCTTGTTCTATGAGAACCAGATAACTGATAATTTAGTATTATATACCTTTTTTATGTTAATTCGTACAACACCCTGACTGGACAAACATCGATGTTCATCACACAAATGTTTGTCCTGTAGTGGGAATCGAACCCGCGACACCGGCGTGGCACTCCAACAAACTTGCGACTCAACCAATCGTGTCGTCAAAATTCGTTACATTTGAAGATTTCTGTAAGGATTATGTTGTAACATCTGTTAACAGAATATGTTATTTTTTTAGGTTTTGGCTATGTTTCTCAGAAACCGTGGCTGGTTAGGGGTACGATACGAGACAATATTCTGTTCGGAAAGCATTACGACGAGGCCAAATTTCGCGCCGTGGTCGACGCTTGCGCTCTTACTGGTAAGTAAAACAAATTAAAAAGATTGTAGGCAAGTATCTAACGTCGCGTCGTGTAAAAAGTAGTGCATTGAAATTCCGGTACGGCAGGGGACAGGGTAAGATTAGACCTAGTAACCTAAAACACTAAAGCCTACTTGCACCAAACGGTCAAAGTCCCTAAGCAATTACTTTATTCGCTTGGTAGTTCTTAACAGTCCAGATTCTGACCGTTAAGAACTGTTTAGCGAGTAAAGTAATTACTTAGGAACTTTGAAAGTTTGGTGCAAGTCGGCATAAGCATAGATTTAATTTGATAATAATAACATTTGAAATTAATTTAGCTAGTTAGTAAGATTGGATCTAAGTTGTCTGAAAATAAATGAATTTCATAAGCTTCGTAGACTTCGTAGAGTTATTACTAACTTAGCCGACGTTAGCGTCATCCTTATAAAGGACGGTATACAATTTGATGGCATTTGTTACAGAGGATCTGAACATTCTCGGATGGAATGCGTATGTGGGCGAAGGCGGCTGCACGCTGAGCGGTGGGCAGCGCGCGCGCATCGCGCTCGCCCGCGCCGTCTATCAGGACAAGCAAGGTGAGCATTCATTAACAAAATCGTTCCGGAATCGCCAACCGGTACCTTTCTGTCATGATAGCCTTTTGTAATTGAAGATGTTGTCAAATCAACGAGCTTTCGGGATCTCTGATTATTTTTTTAGCAGTGTTTTAATTTAATTTAATTTTTATTTATATTCATTTGTCTATCAGAGCTTACATACAGTTTGTAACTCCCGTGGCCCGTGAATGTTAGATAGATAGATAGATAACTCTTTATTGTACACGAAACATACAAGAACAAATATTAAAACTGAAATATGGTACAATAGGCGGCTGTATCGATGGGAGCGATGTCCTTCTAGGCAACCAAGGGGCAATAGCGAGGACTTAACTATAAGAAGAAGGGCAAGGCGTTGCAGTGTACATATTGAATATTGTTGCAGTGTATCTGTTGGATGACGTATTATCGGGTGTGGACGCGGCCGTTGGGCAGCACATCATGCAGCGCTGCATACTGGGGCTGCTGCGGCACACCACGCGCGTGCTCGTGGCGCACTCGCCGCGCCACCTCGCCAAGACGCACTGCACGCTGCTGCTGAGCGAGGGACGCGTGCTGCGACACGGTACGTACACTGTACCCTACACACTACACGACTCCCTAGCGCCAGTGGGCGGCACATCATGCAGCGCTGCATACTGGGGCTGCTGCGGCACACCACGCGCGTGCTCGTGGCGCACTCGCCGCGCCACCTCGCCAAGACGCACTGCACGCTGCTGCTGAGCGAGGGACGCGTGCTGCGACACGGTACGTACACTGTACCCTACACACTACACGACTCCCTAGCGCCAGTGGGCGGCACATCATGCAGCGCTGCATACTGGGGCTGCTGCGGCACACCACGCGCGTGCTCGTGGCGCACTCGCCTCGCCACCTCGCCAAGACGCACTGCACGCTGCTGCTGAGCGAGGGACGCGTGCTGCGACACGGTACGTACACTGTACCCTACACACTACACGACTCCCTAGCGCCAGTGGGCGGCACATCATGCAGCGCTGCATACTGGGGCTGCTGCGGCACACCACGCGCGTGCTCGTGGCGCACTCGCCTCGCCACCTCGCCAAGACGCACTGCACGCTGCTGCTGAGCGAGGGACGCGTGCTGCGACACGGTACGTACACTGTACCCTCCACACTACACGACTCCCTAGCGCCAGTGGGCGGCACATCATGCAGCGCTGCATACTGGGGCTGCTGCGGCACACCACGCGCGTGCTCGTGGCGCACTCGCCTCGCCACCTCGCCAAGACGCACTGCACGCTGCTGCTGAGCGAGGGACGCGTGCTGCGACACGGTACGTACACTGTACCCTACACACTACACGACTCCCTAGCGCCAGTGGGCGGCACATCTTGCAGCGCTGCATACTGGGGCTGCTGCGGCACACCACGCGCGTGCTCGTGGCGCACTCGCCGCGCCACCTCGCCAAGACTTTTAAAAGAAGAAAACATGATCTTAACACAGAATTTAATCTATCAGGTCCACCCGAAGTCGTCCTGAATGACATAGAAGAGTACCTGCCCAGTGATACTGAATCTATCGGAGAGGAGCCTCCGAGACCGATACAACCCCAACACATGGACGAACAAGACAACATCAGTCGAAATAGCTTGGAAGAAGAGGTGAGCAACTTTTTTAGCACTAGCTGCTACCTGCCGCTTGCGTGTTATCGGCCTTAAGAGCCAGGACATCAGGCTCTTAATCTCGAGCCAACTTTATAAATGCGTCCCTATTGAAATTTAGCCCATTCGGTTCGGCGTCATTGAGTATCAAACATACGCAGCCATAAAATAACATTCAGTCTCCATACTGGTTGTCTGGAAGAGATCGTTTCATAGCAATAAGACCGCCCATTGTTTCTTTTTTTTTTGTTATGAATCTTATAATTATGTTTCATTTATTCATTGAAACATCAATCCATCAACTTTTCATCCTCGAGATAACGTTGTTTGCAGGAGGCTATGTCGCAAGGCACGGTTGGCTGGTGGGTGATCGGCATGTACCTCCGCTCCGTGGGAATCTTCCTCTCAATCTCCATCGTCCTGTCGCTACTCCTCATGCAGCTCTCGCAAAACTTCACATTCCTCTGGCTCACGTACTGGATCAAAGCGCGAAACGGCAACGTCACGCACAATGTCGACGTCTTTCCCTTTGAAGCAACTGAGAAAACGTCCATTTTAGACCACGGTGTTGAAGCTATTGACGGCCTAGTCCACAATATAATCAACTCAACCATGTCGATTATACACAAACTAGATGGACATAATGCAACGGTACCTGACAAAACAGTGGTTCCTGTCCGAGAAACGCTTACCGAGAACGTTACAGAGAATTCTCAGGATGATTTCTACTTGGAAGTGTACTTTGGGCTGGCTGGCTTGAATCTCGTGTTCACGATTATGAGGGCGTTTTTGTTCGCTTACGGAGGAGTAAAAGCGGCAACAAGTATACACAAAGTACTACTGAAAGTCGTCGTAAAGGTAAATATTGTTCTAAATCCCGACTAATAGATACCTATTATATTTTTAATAATGGAAATCTTTTTTTAATCTCGTTATATTTTATTTTGCAGGCAAACATGAAATTCTTTGACGTGACCCCCGCAGGGCGGATTGTTAACAGATTTTCTTCTGACACTTATACGGTTGATGACTCGCTTCCGTTTATTATGAACATTTTACTTGCGCAATTCTTCTCTTTGATAGGTAAGTGACACAAATTAATAGTCACATTTTAATAGTTCCATATAACCGGTGTTCCATAATGAACGGTGACCTACATTTCCAACACATTCACTAGGTTAGACAATTTCATTCTAAATTTTATTGTATGGTGAAGATTTTCGGCTATATTCCTTCCTGTGCTTCCGATTGCGAAGCTCGGATTGGAGACAACTACAAAAAAACAAGACTCGGGAACTCAAGGTTGCGGGTTCAAGTCCCGCTACTTGACCATTTTGGATACAATCACCTAAACTTAGATCATATTTTTAACAGACTTCAAAAAAAGGAGGAGGTTCTCAATTCGGTCGGATATATTGTTTTTTTTTAGTTACCTCAGAATTTTGTTGTTTATAAATCGATTTGAAAAACATTTGTTTTATTAGAAAGTATACATTTCTTGATCGGTTCCATAGAAATTTCATGAAAATCGGTTCAGTATATTGTTTTTGAAATCAAAGTTACCGAATAAATAACTTCATCCAAGTAATCGAAATTGTGTATTTTGCTTCCCTGTGACTATTCAGCTGTTTACAGTCATTAAAACATTCCAATTCAAGTATGTTTTAGTAAAACAATGATTATTGTGTGTTTAGGAGCAGTGGTAGTGACCGTGTACGGGTTGCCGTGGTTGTTGGTCGGAGTGGTGCCTCTCACGTTCGTGTACTACCGCCTGCAGCGGCTGTACCGCGTCACGTCGCGCCAACTCAAACGGCTGCAGAGCGTCACTCTGTCGCCCGTCTACACTCACTTCAACGACACACTAGAAGGTAAGCAGATCTTGTGAAATTTAGGTCCCGTTTTGATTGTATCTGGGTAAGAAGCAAAGGGTTGATGACAGCGACTGTTCGTTTCATGGTATAAATAGCTACTCTAGAGAGCTACCTGCTTAATCTGTGATCTGTGAGTCCAGTCGTAACTATTATTGTAGATGTGACGTTTTTATTGATGAATGGAAGAAGCTGATGGTAGAGATTTTGATTTTCTGTGAGAGCGATGAATGAAAGTTATTTTATATTTTGATACTTATCTCTTTTATTCTATTTCTATAATTAATTATTTCACTGTCATTTTCTTTTTCACTTTATTTTTTAAATTAATTATTTTATTTTATTAATTCCCATGAATGTTTTATTTTTTTAATGTTTTTTTTTTGAGTACTCTATATGTAGTGTAAGTGGTGTAAAACCGTTCTAATTAATTAAATAAACAATAATAATAATGAGACCACTGTATGTATGTTTGTGGCAGGGTTGACGTGCATCCGTGCGAGCGGCGCGGAGTCGCGCTGGGGCTCGCACGGCGACGAGCTGGTGGAGGCGTGGCAGCGGGCCGCGCTGTGCGGAGCGGCCGCGGCGCAGTGGCTCGCGCTGCGGCTGCAGGCCAGCGCCGCCGCCGCCGTCGCCGCCGCCGCGCTGCTCGCCGTGCTGCAGCGAGCCACGCACGCCGCGGACTCGGGTACGTCCTTATCATAACATGAGCTTGGTGGAGGTGTGGCAGCAAGTCGCGCTATGCGGGGTGGCTGCGGCGCAGTGGCTTGCGCTGCGACTGCAGGCCAGCGCCGCCGCCGCCGCGCTGCTCGCCGTGCTGCAGCGAGCCACGCACGCCGCGGACTCAGGTACACTCTCATCAGACTTGTCAATAGTGTGGATAATAATAATAATGTTTGGACATTTAACACAACGTCATTTAGCCCCAAACTGAGCCAGCTTGTACTATGGGAACCAGGTTACTGATAGACTACTATCTATTTTTTTGTAAATACATACATAGAAAAATACCCTATAAAATAAAACACCCAGACTCAGGACGAACACCGATCATCACACATTAATGTTCGTCATCAAGCGGGAATCGAACCGGCGACACTGGCGTGGCAGTGTACACACTTGCCAGTCGACCATCCGTGTCGTATGTGAGACCGACCTATTTACTTTTATTGAGAAGATATTTTGTGAAGACGGTAGTCGCAAGCTGCCCACGGCTTCGCCCAGTCGTAGCCTATGTACTTTACCAGCTCATTAAATTTACTCATACCGAATATCAGCTAAATGAGTTCAGTAGTAAAAATCTTCACAAGCTTTCACCTTCATAATATAAGTGTGATTGACTTAGTTATTTGAGTTATGTGTTGATCCCCAAACCCCAAACTCGGGCACCCTAAACAGGCCGCTACCTATGAATAACCCGTTTCCATAATCACATAATCTGTTTTGTATGAACAGGTCTGGTTGGTCTCGCCATATCCTACGCGCTATCGATGACCTCAATGCTGAGTAACGTGCTCAACGCATTCACGGAGACGGAGCGAGAAATGATAGCCGTGGAGCGAGTGGGAGAATACATTAGAGAGGTCAGTACATAACATGAACTTTTTAACAAAAAAATAATCAACTGACTTCCAATTTAACTCATAAGTTAGAAATAGTGACCGTCTACACCAATTAAGTCACAAAAAAATCAGTTATTTTGATTTCGAAACTAAAGTTCTGAACCGATTTTAACATAAAATGTATCAAGGAACAATCTGCAGTGTATCCTTTATAATACTAAAATAAATTTCTAAATAATTTGATCAATGATCCTTTTAGAAGTCATTTGAAAAAATGGGCTCCAAAATTATTTTATAAGTATCTTTACTTAGCTAATGGTGGTTTGATCGCACAAAGTTTAAACAAACAAACTGTTTCTATCATAGATATAGTTATTAATATTTATTTGACAGATCAAAATGGAAAAAGTGGAAGGCGACTCGCCTCCATACGGATGGCCATCTCAAGGCGTTATAGAATTTGACGATGTCCACCTAAAATACAGGTGAGTTTAATTAGTTCCAGCATAAAAAAATAGAATCTTATAAAAAAATGAGATAGCAATGATCAATACAATGATAATATGATATTGCAAAATTAAATTCCGTGTCTCTGATGATTGCCGTACTGTAATGCTAAAACAGGTTAACATAGCTTAAAAGATTGGCAAGCTAAATAAGTGGTAGTTTTAGGATAAAAAAACATTTCTCGAGAGTGCGTCTTAACAAACGTAGTGTAATAGTGGCTTTACACGCACCGCACCGCGCCAAGGTCTCTGTACGGGCGAGGGCGCGCCGCAGACGAGACCGGATCACCCTTTCTCATGGCCTGTGTTAACCGACAATACACGCCCGCCCGGGCCGCCCGCTTCACACGGCCTGTGGCGCGGCCCGTGTTTAACACAAGCCATGAAAAGTCACCATTATGCCAACTATGATCAGATGAAGTAGTATTCTGCTCACTTTGTCTCAGGGAAAATAGATGAAAAGAGCTGAATATTGGTAGCTTTTTAGCAATTAGCTGGAATGACCAGCTTACTAAGGATCTTCTTCTTCTTATAGTGTCACTAGTTATTTCGAAACAGTATGGTGAAAGGATTTCAAGTGCGCCTCGAAGAGGCTCCTTTCGTGCACTTGACACATGTTTCGAACTTTTTAGGTTCTACGACATGCCGGTTTTCTCACGTTGTTTTCTTTCACCGTAAAGCACGTGTTTTAATGCACACAGATTCTTTAGAACGGAAAAATCCATTGGTGTACGACCGGGTTCGAACTCACTACCTTCGGATCGAAAGTAGAGGCACCTCCCATCCGGCCGAAACGGCTTTTTTTAGTAAGGATGACAATAGATGATGGAAACATTTTTTTATTCCCAGTGGGCGCGATAACGCTACAATGGCGCTAAACGGCGTGACATTCTCGAGCTATCCGGGTGAGAAGATGGCCGTGGTGGGACGCACCGGCGCCGGGAAGAGCTCCCTCGTGCAGGCGATACTGCGCCTGTCGCCCGTCACGAGCGGGGCCGTGAGGATCGACGGAGTTGACGTCACCAAACTGCATCTACACGCTTTGAGGTAAGTAATTACTAGATTTTTACAATAAGAGTTATTTTCAACCGACTTGAAAAAAAGAAGGTTCTAAATTAGGTTTTTTGTTTTCATATATTTTGTTTGAAAGGAGATACAGATTGGTCCCATAGAAATTTCATCAAAATCTGTTCAGTAGTTTAAATTTGAAATCAATATAAACTGAAAATAATATGTCGTCGAAGTAAACGAAATTGAGTTGAGAATTTTTCAAAACGGTTTATAAACAACAAAGCTCTGAGGTGTCAAACAAAAAAAAAACATTCACCCGAATTGATAACCTTCTCCTTGATGAAGTAGGTTGAAAATAATAATAATAATTTTGGACGATTCACACACAGCCATCTCGCCCAAAACTAAGCAAGCTTGTAATTTGGGAACCAGGTAACTGACAGAATACTTGTAGGTATAATTTTTTTTGTAAATACAGAAAACTCCCAGACTCAGGACATAACACCGATATTCATCACACAAATGCTTGTCCGGAAGCGGGAATAGAACTCGCAACACCGGCGTGGCAGTCCAACACACTTGCTACTAGACCAAGGGTTCCCAAACTTATTTTGTCTACTGCCCACTTTGAGAATAAATTATTTTTTAGCGCCCCCATTTTTTCACCTTCTTAAAAACCACTATAACTTCAAATTAAAATAATCAATTATTGTGAGCTATATTAGCGGAGATAAAACATTAATACTAAACGAGACTTTTACTATAACCGCAAGAGTTAACTTGAAACCTGAGCGACCGATTGACATGATTTTTATTTTATATATTCAATAAAACAGGACAGATACTTATATGAACTACGCGGAGAGAAATATCGAACCAAGTTTGAGCAATCTCTTAACTAATATTAGTTGATGTTCACAAGTTGTAGTTGAGAGTCGAGAGCTCATGCAGTCGGTGTCATAGAGGCCTCCTAGCTAAATGAAATTACAAATCATCTCCAAGCCTCTACACAACGCCCCCATTTTTTTCTGGGTCTCTCACCGCCCCACTTTAGGCCTGCAGCGCCCACAAGGGGGCGTTATCGTCCACTTTGGGAAAGGCTGCACTAGACCAATCGTGTCGTCTAATGTAATATTTAATGAATTCCCCAGGTTACGTATCGGTGTGATACCACAAGACCCCTTCATATTCACGGGCAGCGTGCGCGAGAACGTGGACCCGCTGCGGCAGTACTCTGCGGAGGAAGTGCGCAGTGCACTGGAGGCGTGCGGCGCGGGCGCGCTGTCCGCCGCCGCGCCCGCCGCAGACCTGTCGCGCGGACACGCGCAAATGCTGTGTCTGGCGAGAGCCGTGCTACACCGAACTAAGGTACACAATACGAATGTTTTTTTTTATCAATTTAATTTATTTATTTGGGTCATTGATAAATTTACATGGGGTCGTGCATTTCCTATCTAGGTATAGATGATATAAATGACCTCATCGTGCATAAAACTTAAGGTACAGACAGCATCATAGATAAGTATCCCCCTTGCATTATAATACCCAGCTTCAAATCCCTTCAAATCCGTAATAAATCGCCGCCCCGCGGCGTATGTAGAAGTTTTGCCTTATTATATAAAATATATTTTATTTGTATAACCGTATGTAAGCCTAAAAATAATATAAACATAATAATTTTTGAAAGGATTTATAGCTGGGTGTCTTGCGCAAGGGGGATACTTATCTCTGACGCTGTCTGTACACAAACTATACTTAGCCAAAACAGTAATACCTTATTATTTGAAGGCTTTAGAAATCCGAATCTGCATTAGTTAATTTAAAATTTACAATTTAAAATAAAAAATAATAACTAACAGATTTCCCAGAATTTTGATCTTAGTTTCAAACTCAAAAATTCTAATGGACCTACCTGCGGAATTTCTTGTGGTCTTAGTTTCAAACTAAAAAAATCTACTGAACCCACCTGCCGAATTTCATGAAGATCGGATAAGCGGTTCGAAAGTTATCGGTGGATTATACATAAGACGCCGTTCCGCCGGGTATCTAAACTGAGACCGTCGCTTTGCTTGGTCAGTAATTTCTCTTTGACTTGGTCTTGAACTTCGTGTGTTGAGGACATCAACATTTGAATCTATTTATTTATTAAGTTCGATGTTTCCTAACTCTGGTTTCGAGCCGTTGAGCGTGCTAAGCGAATATTGTTTTAATGTTCATTGTTTCAGATCCTTCTAGTTGACGAAGCGACTGCCAACGTGGACCACGAAACGGAGCGTAAAATCCTCGACACGATCCGTTGGGCGTTTTGTGGATCCACAGTCCTATTCATCGCGCACCGAACGGCCGGTGTGCTCGAGTGTACCAGGGTACTGGTAATGTCAGGGGGGAAAGTTGTGGAGTTGCGCGCACCCGATGATGCCCTGGCGGATCACGACTCGCATTTATACAGACTGGTTTGTGGTCCATAGCCTTATACACATCTGGAAATTGCTCAATAAACTTCGCTGCTCCCAGGTTGGTTGCTGTAGAAGCTAACTTGCCAGATGGGGTATTGACTGACCCAACACAAGTCCAATGCGATTGTGGAGCTCTCTCACAAGACATGTCTTATATGCTCTCATGCTCCTCGTGCGGGTTATTTCCGAAATCTCCACTAGCCATCCCCACTGAATGCAAATGATTGTCTGTGATGGCCATAAAAAATATTCAAAGATGTATCTTATTTAAAATATGTTTATTGGGGATGGGGATTCTGGGACAAAAATATTCCCTTAGTCTACTGCGGTTGGTTTGGTAGTGGGGATGGTTAGTGGCGATTTCGGGAAAAACCCTCGCGCCCGACAATCTGCACTCAACTGCAGTGAAGCCACTTTTTGGTCGAGAATAATCTAAAACCGAGCCTATGTACCGAAGACTAAGCTAGTGTTTTGAATAGAGCAGAATAGCCTACCTGTACCTGCGCTGTACAGGCAGTAGGCATAATATTTGGGCCGTCTATGCTACGGACCAGGCATTTTTGCATAAGAAATCGGCCTCGTAGTCCACCTAGACTGACTGTTTTTAATATTTACCTGGATACAGCGTAAGTTTTTTTTATTATGATTATTGTTATGTTTTTTTTATAATAATTGTTTCATGACAGGCGTGCGATGCATGCGATGCATGCGCGTAACGTTATAATTGATGCTGATTTAATAAAAACAAATTTATGTAGTGTTTAATGGTAAGTAACAGAGTTGAGTGTACCTTGGCTTGGAATCTAGTTCCATTTTATTTTTTTATAGAAGGAAAGGGAAAACGCTGGGGGTTTCCCCAATTGAGTAATGTGCGGAACAGTAAATGTTCGACGCGTACCATTGATTACAGATTTATGCAGAATCAGACAAACTGATTCAATTACGTATATAAATAGTAGATCGAAATACAAATACTTTAGCCAAAAGTGTGAGTCACTAAGGCGGAGTAGCGTAATATGCTTCCGTGAACAACTAATTCCTGAATGTATGATTGCTCAGTGCTCAATGCTCATCTTACTGGATTTTTGTATACTTTTGTCTAAATTTGTTTAATTCGTTATTTATCTATGGGATAAGTAAAGTATGATAAGTTTCACCACAATAGCTTAGTCAAGTTAATACTTGTATAAATAGCAATATTCTTTTTAATATTATAGTTATGTTATATTGTTTGAATTAAGTTATATCAAGTGTAAGAAATTATACGAATAACTCTGAGGTAATGAAACTAGTCGAATGAGGCCAATTGAGATAATTTTATTACCAAATGTCGCTTTGTATGATAACATGAAACCATTTATGTATTATGTCAACGTATTATTTGTTATTAGACGCCTAAATAGTGTATTAGTTCACCGTATTATTTTACTTATATTTTTTTAATAATCTTGCCATTGCAAGGCATTGAATTCAATGTTTTAAACCAAGTGACAGAATTTAATGTTTCTACTCATATTTTTAGTCAAAGCTGAATAATGATAACCGCAATTAAAAAAAAACGTGTATATTCTATTAGTTACGTGTTTTTTTTTCTTTTAAGTACTATTATTTTCGCAATGTGAATTACAATCTGCAGTGCATTCCATATTATATTAAGAAAAGTGATGTGAACATTATTTCTTATGTATTTGTTGATTTATTGAAAATAATATTTGTGATATAAAAATGAGCAATCGTCTCAAACTATTGTGATTGTAATAGTTTCTATTCTTTGTAATAAAATAAAAACTTAATGCAAATCAAGTTGTTTTCACATGTATATGAATACTCGTAACAGTCAGTTGTTAGTCAGTCAGTCAGTTTGTACATTTACATGTTGCGTTCTTCGGGCGTTTTGTATGGATATTCAATGTAGTCGAATATGTCTTCTTCCGATGTAATTGGCACTGACTCACCAGGAACACCTTTATGAAAAACAAATGTGTCTTTTGTTAAGCATAAAAAGCATTATAATGATTTTCCATTTTAAATAAAAGGGGATTAGATTAATCTAGATTCCATACCAGTAACGCCCACAGGCTTAAGAGTATACTCGTTGAGTGTAAATCCTTTCTCAAGCGCGTGCGATCGCATCGTCTTGTTGAATACGTCACTTCCGGTGAAGTAGAGGATAGCGCAGTGGTACTGCTCGCACGGGATCAGCCGGATGTCAAGGCGGCGAGCCGGAAGCTCTGGCGACAATCGGCAGACTCCCTAGAACAAGATATTTCAAATATCTCACAGAAAAAAAGTAAGCGAAGGATCCCACTGGTATCTGGTAGATCTGAATATTCGCTGTAATGATTTGCCGTTTTTGTAAAGTCAAATATTGTTCTATGAGGCGCAACATCTCCCAAGAACAGACTCAAGACAACTTGTTTATCGTTGAGACAAGTGGTCTCTGATGGTCTCGAACTTGACCTAAAAAATGAAAGCACTCTTAATCATACCATGAATTTGGTATCCCCTAAGGAAATGACATCAGTGACGAGTCCCTTCAAAGCGTCAACTAAGCTCTTCATCATTTTCGCTTCATGTTTTTTTTTGCTCTCTTCGATTTTTAAAGATGGATGTGTCACTAAAGCGTCTATATCACCGCTCTCTGCCTTGCCTCGTCTGAAACAAGAAAATAAATTGGGTTAGTGCTGAACTAGTTGTCTTATTTACTATCGGTGAGCTGAAACTACTGATCGTAAAGACATAAAACTTAAGAAATCGGTTCTTTATGAAGTGCAAACCCTCACTTATAACAATAGGACTTAGAAAATGTTTGAACCTCAAATCCATACAGGGGCTAGAATTATAACAGGATGCTTTAATGATTCGACGCCTTATACAAAAGAAACTCCATTTGCAATAAAGATTCCTCAGCTGAATTATAGAAACATGTTTTGCAGATATTTTTGTGAAGGCGTTCAGAAATAAAATAAAATACAGAAGCCACGTTAGAAAAGGAAGTTGAGGAAATTAGTCTTTTCTAATTATTTTTTATTCGCCCCTCGCTCACCTATAGCTGCCACAAATGGTAACAGTATACTCAGGATCCAGTTTTTCGATGAGGTTCTTTAGTTTGGTCTCAATATCTTGAATTTCTTTTCGAGGAATCTTTTTCTCAAAATCTTCAAAATATCTGGAAGCGGAGAATATTGTATGAACGCACTACCATACCAATTACCAACCCATAAATAGAATTTATGTTGTATGAACGCACTACCATACCAATTACCAACCCATAAGTGGAATTTATGTTGTATGAACGAACTACCATACCAATTACCAACCCATAAGTAGAATTTATGTTGTATGAACGCACTACCATACCAATTACCAACCCATAAGTAGAATTTATGTTGTATGAACGAACTACCATACCAATTACCAACCCATATGTAGAATTTATATGAATACGTACCTACTTTGGTACAGTCAGCTAAACAGATATGTGTATACATTGAGAGTGTATACTCTCAAGCTTTAACATTTCTATTAAATTGAATATGCGTGCGTGCCAAATTATACCTAATATAAATATGTAGTAAGTACCTAATATAAATCTGAAAGCTTAGGATTATTAGGCTTAGTGTATTCATGTCTATGCAGCTGACTGTACGTTGCTTGGTATAATAGGCTAAGTACCTATTGATTCTTTGATTCTCCCTTTATAGTTACATTACCTAGAAAATAAAATTGAGAGCTTACTTTAGTCCAAGAGTTTGGTGATGGGTGAGTTTATCCATATTTTTTTTCAAATCCTCAATGCTTTTTATTCCCATTCTGACAAATTCCGCAGCTTTTACAGGTCCTATACCCGTGACTCTGGTGAGCGTGTTGATAGCTTGGGCGTCTTTGTCTTGATGTATATCCTCAAGTTTTCTAAGTTTTCCAGTTTGAAGAAACTCGTCAATTTTTTTGGATATTTTATCTCCAATGCCACTTAGTTTTTTAGCCTCATCTCCAGATTCTATTCTTTTGCTATGAGTAGCTAAAACGCTTGCTGCTTTTCTGTAAGCATTATACTTGTGGACGTTACGACTTACATTTTTCTCATACTCTGCTAATTCTATGAGAAAATCGCAAAAATCTGAATTGAGGTTGTCTTCATTAGAAGGATTTTTACGTTTACTCATGTCGGCAGGATCTGAAAATGCATAGCATAATCGCATCAGCATGGTAACGCTGGGACATATAGGTATAAATAGGTACCTACCTACGTACGACTCGGGTGCTTATGCTTAAGCAAGAACCTCATAATTAACAATAAGTAAATGAGGGTTACCTAGGCCGTGTCTAGGATGGCCTAGGCGCATCACACCGCAACCGAAGCTATTTAATAGTAGGTAGTTAAGTTGTGGCTAAGCTCACGTAACCAGTGCAGCTAAGCTACTGATAAGCGAATGAAAGCTAATGATATGAAACATCGTAAGATGTGTAACAAATAGCTTCTTCGCTCCCGGTGGCCTGAGATAAGTAATACAAGAATATTCAAACTTTCGCGCAATTTTTAACCCATTTCGTAGAAACCAGTAGCTTTAGCTACTTACAATGTTTACATTGTTCGCAAAATGGCGCGAAACGTAGTGATCGTGTTCTTGCATTATTTTTGGATTTTTGTGTGCGGTATTTGATAAAACTCGCTACCTTTATTTTTTGATTTTGTAACACTTTCTGCATGAATATTTTTTAAAGGATTATTTTAAACGTTTGACAAGGCAGTAAGACAGTGCACCATATCACGAAGCCCTACGGGCAAAACTTTTTTTTTACATTACATTTCTGTATTTTCCGTCAAAATGGGAGACAGCAATGTACAACACTCAACAACACTTTATTACACGACATGGTAATGCCCGGGCTCCAGCCTAGGTATGTACAGTGTACACCAAGGAATCCATGGCATGGTTAAATATTTTTGCATACATGTCACTCACATGAAAAACTATTCTAGACTTAGGATGGCTGTTTTTTATTCTGGGTAATTAATTCTAGACTATTCGATTTCGGTACAGTAATACTACACCTAGACCTACTTTGTAAACTATTTCACATTTGCGCGTAGTGTAGTAGTAGAGAATGGATGCAGATTCCTGTTCTTTGCATTACTGGGCTGTACAATTACCATGTTGTGCATTATAGATATAAGTTCGTATTGCAGCTGCAATTTCTAATTTGTGAATATTTTCAATATTTTGGTTTCGTTTTGAGGTTACAGATCGATTTGTGTTGTTGTGTGAGACTATTTATTCGTTTAGTGTGAGTTTACACTAACCGTTGGATTCTGGTGTTACTGCAATGATCCCACGAGCTCTCCTCAGCAATGGATAGCGTAACAGATAAACTACTACAATGTTTTGGACACAGAAAGTTTAAAAGTGAACTACAAGAACGAGCGGTACGAGCTATAAACAGGGGTAAGTAGCGTACTTTACTCGTTTATGGTAATGTTACGGCACAACTAATTTTGTATTTTATTATTCGTGTTGATTATGATAGTGCGTTGCGAAGTGCGTCAACATAGCTGGGTTGAAAAATAGCGCCAAATGTCAAACCAAATTGACGCGAAATTTAAAATATCAAAAGCGCGACAGCCTTTTGTTACTGTTAAAAGCAGCCCATGATTTTTCAAAACCTAACTTGTAGGTATTTATCTTTAGAATAAATGAAATCAGTACTTACTCGTACCTAGGCAATTATAAATATAAATAAATTAAACAAATCTTTGTCAATGCAGGAGTCCATGATGTGTTTGTTTCAATGCCAACGGGTTCGGGGAAATCCCTGTGCTTCCAACTGCCAGCGATGTTGCAGGACAATAAAGTGGCTATTGTTTTCTCTCCCCTGCTGGCACTCATCAAAGATCAAATTGATCATTTAGCCAAGCTGAAAATTGTGGCTGAGTCTGTTAACTCAAAAATGACCTCTAAAGACAGAGAAAGAGTGCTGAATGATTTACGAAGCATGAAGCCCGATACAAGGTTTCTGTACGTCACCCCAGAACAGGCTGCTACAGGTACATTTCAGTCGCTAATGGAACATCTAGTCAAGTATAAGAAGGTTTCGTATGTGGTGGTGGATGAAGCTCATTGTGTCAGTGAATGGGGACATGACTTCCGACCAGACTATTTGAAACTTGGGGATTTAAGAGAAAAGCATAAAGAAGTCCCTTGGGTTGCCCTCACAGCCACTGCTAGTGCTGAAGTAGTGAAGGATATTTTAACAAACTTGAAACTCCGGATGCCAGTGGCACAGTTTAAAACTCCTAGCTTTAGAAGAAACTTGTTTTATGACGTCATATATCAGAATTGCATTGAAGATGAGATTGGTCATTTATCTGAGTTCTTGAAAAAAAGCTTGAAAGAAGATGAAAATGTAAAGCAAGTAAGTATAAATTAAAAATTGTATTGTAGATACTTACATAAATTATGAATTAAATTACATACTGGATTTATTAACTATTACAGAAAGATAAGAATGCTGTCATAGTATATTGCCGAACAAGAGATCAGACAGAGGAGCTTGCTAACATGCTCAACAAAAGAGGACTGAAGTCTTTAGCATATCATGGAGGTAAGTTTTCTCCTAGTGGAAGACCTTTGTCCATCCGCAAAATTAATTTAATATTCTGTTATAGTAGCAAAAACAAAATTGTAAATATTTGTGACTGTTGAATTTCATAATCATAATCTTTACTGCAACAATGTACCTAATGGTGAATTAGGTCCCGGTAGTACCTTAGGTCTTAATTAAGATCACAAAGTGTGGCAAATACATTGGTCTTGTTAGGGCACAGCAGGGTTACTACTCACTAAGTGATAGTGTTTACCTAGGCATTTTATAAAATGCCTAGGCCTAAATGCCTAATTAAGGTTTAAGTTAGGTTTTTCATTTCTTAAAAACTATTCTACATATAGGTAGTAACATGCTGTGAGTAGCGTCCAATTTTAGAGATACCTACCTGTTAATTTTAAGTGATATTTAATTGTGTAGTGTTAAGGTAACTAAAAATAAATATTTTTCTATTCTATTCTCACTAATAGGAAGTGGATAAAATCTTTATCTAGGTATATACAATAATATATCTATTCTTATTTTATTATACTTATATATTTATAATACATAATTTAAGCCTCAGTTATTAACATTTGTAGGTCTGAAGGCTGGGGATCGCATATCAGTACAAGAGCAGTGGAGTAAAGGCGAGTGTCCGTGTGTATGTGCGACCGTGTCATTCGGAATGGGTGTGGACAAGGCGAGCGTACGCGCCGTCGCTCACTGGGGATTGGCGCAGAATGTCGCCGCCTATTATCAGGTATCCCGCTCACTAACTGATATAACGAAACTTCATCATTTCAGCCCTTGGACGTCTACTTGTTGGACATAGGCCTCCGCATTAAGACGCTATGATGCGCGGTCACGAGCCTTCTTCATCCACCAACTTCCCGCGTAAACGAAACTCAGATACAATTAAAGGCAGTAATATCAAATAAATAAAAAACCCGACGCACATAATTAAAATGCTAATAATCTTAATTTTAAATCAAATTTGCATTCAAGTATGAAACACGCTGTATAATCGCTACATCCAATTGGAAGGTATGGTGGTACATACAGTACATAAACAGATAAAAAGTAATAACCTTCTACATCACGGATGCAAATGTACACAGACCTAACATGCTGATGATATCTCCCTGTAGCCATAAGTTTGCTGGAAGAAAACTCCTAGGTTGGTTGCGCTAGCCTTTAAAGAACGAGATAAGAAATGATTTTCATTGTCACTGAACGATTTTGTGCAAAATTCAAATGGATTTACAATACTTATTTGAATCTGCGAGTATTTGTTGTTTGTTAGTAAGTAGCGCCACGCGTAGAGCCACTGTACAAAGAGTACCGCGAGTATTGTATTGATTCATTTTTAATTTAGGATTCTCTCTGAGATATTACAAAGTTATAAGTGTATAAAGATACCTGATGTGTAATAGGAGTCTGGTAGAGCGGGCCGCGACGGCAAGCCTGCCTTCTGCCGCATCTACTACTGTCGCAGCGAACGCAACGCGGTGGATTTTCTCCTCAAGTCGGAGATCGGCCGCTGCAAAACGCCGGAACAGAAGCAGCGATGTAAAAACTCGTACAAAAGCTTCGAGATTATGGTCAAATACTGCGAGGAAGTTAGGTGAGGTATCTGCTAAATCGTTATGGAGAGAATCATATTTCATAGCCTTTAGCTTCATCAATTAAACTGGAACGGCTTTGCTGCTAACTTATTCTGTTAATTTTATTTGTACATAATAACTTTTTTCTTTCTATATCTGACTGAATCCCGGCAATGAGCAGTAAAATAGTCAATTGTGGTGTAACTAAATATGATTCCAGGTGTCGACATAAGACTTTCGCGGACTATTTCGGCGAGGAAGTGCCGCGGTGCATCGGACGATGCGACGTGTGCCACGACGAGCGCGGCGTGAGGCGAGCCTTGGAACAACACATGCGACGAGCCATGAGCGCGCGGCTGGAGGGCGGCGGGCTCGTCGTCACCCAGGACTCCTCCGACCTCTACGGGGAGGGGCGCTATGGCCAGTTGAAGTGAGTACCAGGCGCGTTGAACAACACGCGGTGAGCCAAAGGCAGTAAATGATGTGCAATTTATTTTACACACCACCATTTATTAATTACAAAAAAAATGAAATGGACAATGCAGACGGGGCACTACGTTGTATCTGTGCAGTCAGAATTTTGAATTTCTACAAAATGGCTGAGTGGCGAGTGCGGTGCCCCCATGAGCTGGCTCGAGCTAGGAACCCGGGTTTGCCAAACGATGAATAAAACTTAAATTATTATCAATAAAGGGTACCGCCTGACGCAAATCCATTGGAAAATGACTAACGGTAACAGTAATCCTATTTTAATAACAAAAAAACTGAAAATTCGACTTAATTTTTTCAAGTTTTTTTGCCATATATCTGTGTTCAGTAACGGCAACTGACCATGGGTATTTTTTTTCTTCTGGTGATTAAAAATTGACGGTGTACATTATTCAATATGTCGAAGATGGAAGATAGAAACTAATCATTGATAGATTCAAGAACATAGGGGAACGATTATAGAGGAGGATTTTGTTTGGTTCAGAGAAGCAGAGTCGTACCAAGCCGGAGACGAGAGCGAGGGTTCTGGCGGCGAGGAGAGCCGGCGCCGCGTCGCTGCCGAGACCAAGTCGCTCATCATGAAGGAGTTCGCGGAGAGGAAGAAACGGGTCGAGGAGAACAAATGCAAGGACGAACAATCCGCTAAGTACTCGAGATGCAAAGCTGCTGAGAGCACTGGGACAAAGGTGTGTGCAGTATAAAATATGACACATTGGCACCTGTGGCGGTTTTATTGTTTTCTGCTGGGAATTATGGTTTCTGAGAAATAATAATAATTAAATTGTTTCAGGTTAATGGATTAACGATTACAAGTCGTGAAAGTTACCTATCTCTGCTTCACGAAGCGCTGAACAGTAATCTTGCAATGGCCAAAGATATTGACGAAGATTACGACAGACACTTGTCACGAAACGACGTAGAGCAGTGTGCCGTCGAAATGGAGTACGAGGCATTTTCGGGCAGTACTGTTATAAGCTTGTACAGGAGAGCGATAACAAAAATGGTAAATATTCCTATATTATAAGCGTGCCATCGTTAGCATAAGAAAATTCGTGTGACAACTGGACACCTCCAATTTTTAGATAGCTGCAGTAAAAGCATGCAAAACTGAAGTATACCAGAAATTACGAACATTTGAGCCTAAGAAACAAAATACACTTGGAGAATTTGTAAAGGAATATGAATCACAGAAGAAAAGCTCCAAAACACACAGCGGCGGCTTCGTGACCGCAGCTCAATTGGAACAGGGTAAGTACTACCTACTCGTATTTATAAGGTAGAAGTTAATTTGAAAAAAAAAAGTTATTATCGATGTTATATGATTTTAGAACAAGCAGAATCATCAAAGGAAAGAGAGCTGTCTAAAGCAGACAAACATACTAAAAGAAAAGCTAATTCGTTCAAAAGAGATCCCCTCACTCAAACTAATCTACAAAACTTCTTCAAAAAAGCTTCTAAAGAATCTCCTGACATCACATCTCCGACCGACGAGAGTGAAAACGAAAACACTTTTGACGTTGACGAAAAAAACATAAGTAAAAATAACTGTAACGATACCACACTACAGCTTAACGAACAAGACAGTGAAGAACAAAAAATCCACGATGATACAACCCTCAAAATTGATTCTCCGCAAGCTGAAAACGAAAAAACTCCTAAAGAATCGAAAAGGTTTGTCATAAACATCACGTTACAGGGTGTGCCTAGTAGAGAAAAGCATAAAGATAAAGATGACAAAAGACACAAACACAAAGAAATAAAGCATGAGTCAAAACCTACAGAAAAAGTTAAACCAGCGAAAAGGAAAATTCAGGCTCTGTTTGGTGAGTCTGATAGCGAACCCGAACAAGAAAAATCTAAAAAAAGTAAAACATCCGAGAGCCACAAACATAAACACAAGCACAAGAAAAAACATTCTAAAGAAGAAGAAAAAAAACAATCAAAAGTCGAAGAAAAAAGACATTCAAAAGACGAAGAAAAAAGACATTCTGAAGATGAAGAAAAAAATATATCTAAAGGTGGAAAGAAACAATCTAGAGATGAAAAAAAGCAAGATAGATCAGATAGAGAAAAAAGTAAAAGCCCTCTTCCCAAAAAAACCCCCGCTTTATTTGGAGAACTCTCAGAGAGTGATTCAGAAAAAGAGCTAGTTATTGATGATGGAAGCGAATCTCTGAAAAAAGGTATAGAAGCTGACGAAACATTGATTATTGACGATAAAACTGATGAAAGTAAAAAATTAAATAGTTCAAATGAATCCAAATCTACTGAGGAGGAAACTCAGAACTTGAACAGCTCAATCGAATCCCAATCATCTGCAAAGGAAAACAATCAAGGTGATCAATCAGGACAGGAATCAAATTCAGATGATAAAACATCCGCAGATAGTAGTAAACTGAGTCTGACATCAAATGTCGACGTTAAAAAACTTGATAAAGCCCACAGGTTGAGTCTTCAGGCTGAAGAAGTTTTAGCAAAATTAAAACGATTCGCGGAAATGCCGCAGGAACCTATTATCCCCGAAACTAAACAAACTGAGCCTGTGTATGATGAACCGATCCTACCATTATCACCAGTGATGAAAAAAGATAAAACAAAAGAAAAGTCCATACATCAAAAGAAAAGCCGGCTGAGCTTGAGCAATAAATCAAAAGAACATAAAAAATCTAAAATTGACAAAGATGTCTCGAAGATATTGAAAGATAAAGAGAGGCATAAACGTAAAGAAGAAAAGGCAGGTAAAAAAACGGAGAAGTTAGATGTAGCTGGCCTCGTTGTAAAGCTTCTAATGCCTTATTACAAGAAGAAGCACATAAGCAGCCGCGATCTATTTAAAATAACCGCAAGGCACATTGTTCACCAGCTACTAGCTATACAAGTAACTGGTATGTAACACCAAACTGTTTTCTATTTATTTGCGTGTCAGTCAATGACATGTCTGAGAAATCATACAAATAAATTGTTGTTTTTTTTACAGAAGAAGCAGCAATCGACATGTTGTTGAAGAAAACCTTCAAAAAGGAATTAAAAATAGAAAACGAAAGTGACTTAGTTGTTAAACTTAATCTAAGCAATAATTTATAGATGTTGTTTATTTATTAGCTGTTAACTATTTATTGTTTACCTTGAAATAATTAATTATTCTTGTATTCTGTTTTAATTGATAAAATGATCTGCAACAAGTGGTTATATTTTAATGATTTCATCACATGAATGAATTACGAATATAAGTAAGTTTTCAAAACCTAAATATGCAGTTAGTATTTATCAAAATCGGATCCGAGATTACTAGTCTCAATCTTTTTTGCTATTCCTTATATTTTCTGAGTCAGCCTTCTTAAGCCCAGTTGAAAAAATCACCCTGTATAGTAAAGAGGGAATTAAGGACTTGAATACGACTGTTTAGAATCTTAGTTCTAGATGTTCAGAACTGCAAGACATTCAAAATAAAACCGAAGTGTATGTTGTATGTAAAAAATAGGTATTTAATATTTATAAACAAAATATCGATTGCCAATAGCTCAATAACCAACACAATCTCTTTAAAATTGAACAAATAAGGATTTAACCGCACGAACTTAGTTCACACAATTTAACAACTCACTATAGTTATTTGTAGCCATAAAAAATATTATTACTGTAGGTGATTTTTTTTTTCTTAGATTTAGATTTAAAAGCGATTTTTTGATACTATCCTGGGATAAGTAAGAAATCTTAATTAGAATGTATAATAAAAGTACATAGTACAACCATTTTATACATTAATTAATAAATATTAACACCAAGTCAATCTACTTCACTAATATTGTATAAGTTTATTTTTTTATATGAACAGGACATTCGTGTTTTCTATGTATGTATTCATAAAAAAAGGATATAAGTTTTATATCAGTTAGCTGGTTCCCATAGTACAAGCTCTGCTTAGTTTCGGGCTTTTCGGGACAGCGTTGTGTGAAATGTCCAAACATTATTAATTTATTTACATTCAAATATCCATCCATAGTCCATAGTCATCATATCACGGCTATCAAAATATCACGAAACTAACTTGCAAAATGCAATTTTAATCTTAGTCAAAGTATTTTTTTTTGAAGTCTTGTTGATTCTTCTAATTCTTCGACTTTTAGAAAGTCCGATACCCTTCTTCAATTCTTAATAGATTCTTCAGAACCTGATACCTAGATACTTCTAAAGCAAGTCTTCATTAATTATTAAGTTAGTCGGAATCGCTGCTGAATTCCGCTGAGGGTCTTTTAAAAACCCTGGGTGCCGATGAGGATCCGCTAGGTCCTGCTGAGGAACCGCTAGAACTTGCCGAGAATCCGCTTGGCCCAGCCGAACTTTGGTACGACCCTGTTGTGTGCTCGGGCCCCGCTAAATTTTCACAGCCTCGGCTAGAACCGGCTGATTGGCTAGGCAACACCGAAGTATCTGCAGCTAGGGAGGACTTTTTGGAGGTTTGTTTTTCTAAATTTAGCTTAGAACTTTTTATACGATAAGCTTTAGACGGATCACATTTTTTAAATTTTTTAGAAGTCTTGATATCCGACGTTTCAGCCATTTTGATATTTGAAGAACGTTGGGACTCGCTATGGGTTGGCAATTGCACGTAAATATCTCGACTGCTGCCCGCCGCGTACAGGTCCCGAAGAACAGGCTCCTTGAAAGTGACGTCATCATCATCATCGCTGTAACGGTGCCCGGCGATACGAGAATTTGTAGAAAAACGCGATAGAGGTATGTCATCGAAACTAGACTCGGAAGAACGGTGGAGTGTCGAGAGAGGAAGGTCATCTAAATCGGGGTCCAACGGGTCTTCATCGTATGGAGGCGGGCTGTGGATCACGATTGATTTAACTCTCTCAGAGCTAAATGAAGTCTTAGGTCCAGGTTGACGGCGTTTCGGCTCATTAGGGCTAGTGATGTCTTTAGCTTTATGTCGGCGTTCAGATCGATCAGTCTGGGTAATAATGCTTTTGCACCGCGGCTGTTTAGATTTAGTGAAGCTAGAGATGGCTTTGGGCTTAGCCCATGGACATTCAGACAGGGTCGGTTGCGGCTCTGATGATAGATTCATCGCGTGTTGGAATAAACCCGAAAAAGGTTCAGTTTCTGAATGTAAGCCGTCCGAAATGAAGTTGTTAAGCTTGGCGCGTGCCTCAGGAGAATCTGGGCCAGAGCTGCTACAATGTGGAATATGAGAAGTACTAGGTTGAGGAGAATCGAGACTCGAAGTACGATTGTCACTTGGTGGAGAAAGACTCGAGAATACATCTAAAATGGGGGAACCAAGATTCGAGGTGGGATTCGTTAGAGCGTCGATATTTGATGTAGGGAACACGGGGGAGTCGAGACTTGAGGTGCGATTATCGGTAACAAGGTTCGAGGTAGTGTTGGCACGTTGAGTAACAGGCAATCGCTCGGTAGTGGAGCGATTGCGCTCGGGTCAAATGTTGAGTGCGCGCTTGCGAGGCGCGTCCCGGCGCGGCGCGCGGCGGCGCTGCGGCTTGGGCGTCACGGGCTCAGGCGGGCCGGAGTTGGTGACCAGGTTGCGCGTGTTGCCGGCGGACGGCTCGGCCGCCGCTATGTTCTCGCGGAACAACTGAATCTTCCCCACTAGCTCTTCGTCGTTCTCTATCAGCTCTTCGATCTGAAAGTGAGTATGTTTTTTTGTTGTGCCACGTTGCCGAAATTTGAAACAAGCACGTTTGATAGCGGAATCAGAGCAGTAGAAGACCGTGCTACGAAGCAAAAGATAGAAGTCATAGTTGTGAGATTTCGGAGGGCTTTCGGCCGTCCTGAAATCTCTGATAGTTATTCGAGAAAAGATCTACGACGACACGTATGGTCGAGTGGCCAGTGTGTTGGACTGCCACGTCAGTGTCGTGGGTTCGATTCCCGCTTCGGGACATACATTTGTGTGATGAATATTGGCGTTTGTCCTGAGCCTGGGTGTTTTCAGAGCATTTATAAAAAAAGTATATAATGTATTTTATCAGTTATCTGTTTCCCATATCACAAGCTTGCTTAGTTTGGAGAGAGATGATATTATGTGAAATGTCCAAACATTTTATCATCAATATGAATAAAAGAAAGTCGTGTAAGTTACACTTTTTATAACTCAAGAACGGCTGAACCGATCTGGCTGAAATTAGTGGGGAGGTAGATTAGAACCAGGAGACGGACATAGGATACTTTTTATCCCGATGTTGAAAATTCCCAACGCAAACAAAATTGCGGGCGTCAGCTAGTTATTATTATTATATATCTATGTAGTACTTGAATGGACCAACATCCATCAGTGATCAAATATGAAGCTTTCCAAGTTAGGTCTCACCTCCTGCCTGTAGTCTATGAACAGGTCCTGAGACAGCAGCACCAGGTAGGCGGCGAGCTGGCCGCCGCCCGCACCGAGCCGCGCGTGCAGGCGCATCACTGCCGGCACCATCACTTCCGCTACCGTCCGCTTCATTTTCTGCGAACAAACACTCTCATACAATGCCAGTTCAAGACAATTTTCAACCGACTTCAAAAGAGGAGGAGGTTCTCAATTCGGTTGTTTTATGTTTGTTAATTCGACTTAACAAAAATAAAACAACCGAATTGATCAGCTTGAAAAAAAAACCGTGTTTCATCGACATGACACACGGCTTTTTTTCAAGATGATTGTTGGCGAGTTTATAAGCGTGTGCGAGCGTGTTAGCTTTCGGGAAGGATTGTCAACAAGCTGATTGTAAATTGCCGACGACATTGGGCGAGTTTACACGCTACAAGCAAAGTCGCTGGCTTGTAGCGTGTAAAAAAGCCGTTTCATCGACGCTTTACTTCAGAACTTTTTTTTTAAAATATTTGTCAAATTATTATTTTTTTGAGTAGTATGATATACTTGCAGATTGATCCCATAGAAATTTCATCAAAATCTGTTAAGTATTTTAGTTTTGAAATCCACATAACTGAAATTAATGTCGTTGAAGTAAACGAAATTGCGTATTTTGCTTTTCTGTGACTTTTCAGTGGCGTTTACGGTCACATAACAGTCCAATTGAAGTCGGTTGTAGTATTTTTTGTAAAACCTTGATTATATTTAATCTTTTACGCAAATTAACCAACAGAGTAATATCAAATCTAATACACTGAGGCTGTGGGCGTTTTATGAGTTAGATTGATATATTGTGAAATATTAATTTTATACAATAGCGCAAGCGACTGCAGCGCAACATCGGCAATCATAACCAAAAACCGTTGCAAATACCGTTTTGAATGAATAATGAAAGACGCTGCTGTACTTAAAAAGCGTAACTTCATAAAAAAAAAGTGAAATTCTAGAGAAAGCTGCAACCTATTTTGAATACAAAGTTCAAAATGTTATGCGAGATCTAAGTACTACTGGTACTACGAAATAGGTGTATAAAATAAATCAATAGAACCTTCAGTGGATGACGCGATATGAATTTTAAGATATTCATCAATGGTTGATTTTATACATCACATTAATTGCATAAACATATTTAACAAAACATCATACATTTCTGTTCACCCCGTAGTGAAGCACGGGCATTCAGCTAGCCATGTATAGCCAAGCTTCTTTAGTATAAATTATGATTCTAAACAACACAATTATACGTGCAGTATGTGAATATTTACCCAATCCCTCTTTGTTAGCTGCGTTTGGAATAGAGTGGAACGGGTTAATATATTGTGCAGTGCAGCCCAGGCTTAGATTATGAGATAATTGATTGATTCAGGCGTTACTTTGCGGAAATCCATAAATATCAACAAATTACATAAATATATCTAGTAATAAATCCGCTTGATTTCTAAACAGAGGTTTTAATTAACTTAACTTTAGTTTAGAACATTAGTAGATATTACTATATTATAAACCAAAGAGTCAACGAACAGAAAACCAAAGTTTAAAGATACGACACGTGTTTACTCTTTGGTTTATAATATAGTAATATGTACTAAAGTTCTAAACTAAAGTTAAGTTAATTAAAACCTTTGTTTAGAAATCAAGCGGATTTATTACTAGATATATTTATGTAATTTGTTTAGATTATGAGGATTATATAGCTGACAACATTTTTGTAAAGCTGACTTTATGTATATCAGTTTAGCTGGGTGCGTTCAGAAAATAATCTTGTTCACGCTGTGATGGAATTGTAATTTATTGTAAAGCCCTGAGTGAACATGAAAAAGATGGTGAGCAATAAAGAATACTATCTATCTATCTACTTATGGGTGAAATAATTATAACTTGTTAGCTAGGCTGGGTGCCTCCTAATTAAGCTTCATTACTAGTGGTACCTAACCTAGTGGTGGTATTTTAACTAGTGTACATGACCATCCAACTGAATCGTGTGTGAATGACAGAAATTGATTTGCTTGGCAAGAGTTGGAGTGGAGTGCAATTTTGTAACTTGAGAATATTAACAAAAAGTTGTTGAATTAACTCACATGTGAAACAATATTGGTAGTGACACGGTCTTGTAGCTCATCAATGTCGGCAACTTCGTTGGTTTGTTGGGGTTTCCCTGAAAACAAAAACAACATCACCCTTTACTATTAAAATGCGAAATATTGTAAAGATGGATAGATAGATTGATGGATATTTGTTATTCATTCGCCATAATCATTCAATTGATCGTGGAAATTTATGGAATAGTGCAGAGAAGACGTAGTGTAGTGCAGCAGCATTAAGGGGAATCCTCAAATCCGAATTCCATACAAAATGTTTCGGACAAATACTCAATAAGTACGCCGTATTATAGTAATTTCTTCACACTATTCGTTTCATCCATGTTTTTTGATTTCGTCAACAAAAAAAGTGAAAGGTTTCATACTTTAATTTAGATTATATACGTGTTTTAAAATTAACCCTACTAACTTAAAAACACGTATAAAATCTAAATTAAAGTATGAAACCTTTCACTTTTTTTGTTGACGAAATCAAAAAACATGGATGAAACGAATAGTGTGAAGAAATTACTATAATACGAGTATTTGTCCGAATCATTTTGTATGGAATTCGGATTTGAGGATTGGCCTTAAGGGACATTCTAAGTTATCTGCCTACCTCTGATAAGTTATCTGCCTACCTCTGATCATATTATGATCTCACCGCATATCCTATATAAAGCGCACATTGGCGTAAGGTACGGCAGAGGATTTTTTAAACCACTTGAATTCAATACTTATTTATCGGTGATGGACCACGGAGCATCGCGAAGCAACTCGTTCGAGCATAAATATACAGGTTTATTGGTTAATCGACGTATACTCTGGAAGCGGATAAATGGGCTTACAACAAATTTAAGCCTCCCTATATATGGCTGAAAGTTAATAGTTTTCGAGATATTATAAATAAGCTGTTTTTAAAAAAATACCCGATTTTGTGGGTTTCTGACCAAATTGATGAAAATGGCTATGTAACGGAAATCACAAATAAATTAAACCAAAGACTGCCATCTGGCGCTGAAAATTTTATTTAAAATAAACAGCACCAGATGCCACACTTTTCTGTACTTTGATAGTTTTTTAGTTATTTCAAAAAGTAGCAAAAAGCCCCATTAACACAACCTCAGTTGACTATATATCCATTAGATAAGTATTAAATGCAATCAATAAATTTAAAATCCTCCGCCGTACCGTACGCCAATGTGCGCAGGCCATAAATAAGGTTAGTACTCACTGGGCAGGTGGGCAGCCTCATTCTCGGTCCGATCAACTCAGTCCGGGCAACTCTTCACCGTCGTCGACAATGTCCGCCGCGTGCTCCAGCACCTCTCGCGCGAGGCGACATTGTAAGGTTAGTACTCACTGGGCAGCCTCATTCTCGGTCCGATCAGCAGCTTGATGGTGTCGAGCATGGCGGCGTGCAGGGTCGCGGGCAACTCTTCACCGTCGTCGACAATATCCGCCGCGTGCTCCAGCACCTCTCGCGCGAGGCGACATTGTAAGGTTGGTACTCACTGGGCAGCCTCATTCTCGGTCCGATCAGCAGCTTGATGGTGTCGAGCATGGCAGCGTGCAGGGTCGCGGGCAACTCTTCACCGTCGTCGACAATGTCCGCCGCGTGCTCCAGCACCTCTCGCGCGAGGCGACATTGTAAGGTTAGTACTCACTGGGCAGCCTCATTCTCGGTCCGATCAGCAGCTTGATGGTGTCGAGCATGGCAGCGTGCAGGGTCGCGGGCAACTCTTCACCGTCGTCGACAATGTCCGCCGCGTGCTCCAGCACCTCTCGCGCGAGGCGACATTGCGTGTTTAGCTTCTGCACGAGCGTCAGTCGTTGTAGCATCACGTCGTAGATTAGTTGCCGGGCGTCGAAGTCCATGGTTTCTATGGAATTACACTTAATTATAGGCATGGAGAGTATACAGAGTAACATGTTATTTATTATGGTATAAAACTGATCACACATAACACTTGTCACTTTCTGAGACCAAGTCTGTTACAAAATCACCGGTGATATCCGCCCGGCGCGCCCCGGCTGGCGATTTTGTACGCTGTGATATGTCACGATACTTGTCACCATTACAATTTTATTCGTATCGTAAATAACAATAACAGATAGTCAGTAGTGTGCTGACTGTGAGTGGGAGTGATTGACGTCGCATCATGCCTTAATTATTTTAATAAAATGTGACACTATCACATTAGGCTACTGATGAAAAATCACCGGTGATTTCACTGTGACAAAATGAAATCTTATCACCATGTGACAAAGAAATAGAAGTAGCAATCATTTCCGTGTCTACTTAATAAAAAATTCTCCATTGGTAGTATTTGGGAGATGTTCCCTGCGGGATGGCATGGGTACCAACACAGTGCCAGATATTATGCCGCTAAGCATTAATGTGTAAGCATTACTGTGTTGTGTTACGGTTTGAAGGGCACTGTAGTTAGTGAAGTTACTCGACTTTCGAGACTGACCATCATAATGTCTCAAGTGAGTGAGTTAGCTTTCGGAAAGAATTGTCAACAAGCAGTTTGTAAAAAAGTCTATCACTGGGCTAATTTACAAGCTACAAGCGAACTCGCTGGCTTGTAGCGTGTAAAATAGCCGTATGTCATCGACGCTTAACATGTCATTTCGATTCGTCTAGTCGTCGACGCTACTTCTCAAATTAATACCCTTTTTATTGTACAGCCGGCTCTGTAAATGTCTTTACAGCCAGCTTATGCCGGTGTTCTCCTGTGATTAAACCACTTGTGGTTTATATTATTGGTATATCTTAAGTGGTTTAATCACATCAGTAGTTTACTCACACACACACATGATGTGTTTGTGTAAGTGGTTTAATCACAGGAGAACTTCGGAGTAAGCTAGGTGTAAAGACAATTACAGAGCCGACTGTACATACCTGAATTGATATTATTGTAGTGCAGCACGCAGTCCACAAAGTGGTGGTAAATGACTTCGGTGGTGAGACAACACGTGACGTAGTACTCCGCCGGCTCCCGCACGTCGTGGTCCGCGTCAGCCAACAGGGCGCAGTAACTGGAAGTACCACTACGTTAGCACTGCTTTGGTCATGGGCGGGTGTGATCTGTGACTATCAAAAGAGTGCTTAGCTCGTCTCGCCACAATCAAGGTTTTACGAAAACATACTAAAACAAACTTCAATTGGACGGTTTTAGTTTTCGAGAATCTAGCTAAAGGAGACGTCGAACGTCAGAATCTGCAAACATTTTTACGGGGGACGAGGTAAACACGCATTGCAAACGCGCCTAACCTAACAAAATCTTTTATTCATATAAACGCACACTATAATAATCTCGCACACCACCTTAAAATAAGCACACATTGATAACTCAAATATAGCGTATAGTTTTATGTAACGTGATAGCCAAGAAGGTTAAATAGCCAACAGAGGGGTACGCTTTGCATTAACATCTCCTTTGGCTAGATTCTCGAAGGTTTTAGTGAACGTCAACACAACTGAAAGGTCACTGAAAAATAAACTACTGAACAGATGTTGATGAAATTTCTATGGGACCAATCTAAAAGTATATCCTCTCAAACAAAAAAGATTCAAATTGGTTTATAAACAACAAAGTTGTTAGCCAAGTTTTAAGCTTAGCCTTCTTTTAGCCAAGCGTGCTCCATCGGTTTTTTGTTACGTGTAGTCACTATGTACACTGACTTGTAGTAGAGCGGCGTGCGCAGGCGCAGGAACCCGCCGAGCAGCAGCTTGGTGAGCGAGCGCGCGGCGGCGCGGCGCAGCGGCGCGGGCGACGTCGGCCGCAGGCAGCCGCAGATGTCGCCCATCAGCGGCTCCACTATGTTCGTGTATCTGAACAACAATTTACATCGATCAAATCGCTGGTTACGGTATACTTACAAGAGGCGCGAGATTCGGGCTTGAACCCGCTTGGCCTAAGTGTAGCATCACATTGAACGCATTTTCCGTCGCGGATCGCCAGTACGCTCACCGCCAAGGGTTACGGGATGCAGAGTACACTCACCTGTTGGAGATGTCACACAGCGCCAGCAGGGCGTTGATACGCGCCTGCAGCGGCGCCTCCGAGTGTAGCAGCGCCCCCAGCGCCGGCGCCGCCGCGTTCGCCGCCAAGCGCGACCGGATGCAGAGCCGGCCCGCGCCCGCGACGCATTCACCCGCGCGCACATCCGACCAATCTGAACCATAACAATATTATAACTTAGCAAATGAGTTTTGTGATCTCAAAGATCACCATTTAAGGGTAATCCTCAAGGCAAATTTCCATACAAAAAGTTTCGAACAAATACTCAAAAAGTACGCCGTATTATAGTAATTTCTTCACACTATTCGTTTAAAAAATTTAAAATTAAATTTTAAAATTAACACTTCTAATTTAAAAACACGTATAAAATGTTTTCTATGAATTAGTGATATGACCGAAAAAATATTTAAGCATTCACCATAAATGCGAAAGAACGTGAAAATGAATGGATGTTTTTTACTACAATAACATATGCTATGCCTAGTTTATTAAAGCTGAAAACCCGACTGCCTAAGTCTGAGGTAAAAAAAATATAAACGTTTATTTAAAAAAAATATTGATAACCTCCTCTTTTTTTATTATTATATTATTGTAGTGTCCCATTACTGAGCAAATGCCTCTCCCCCTTTCTTCCACTCTCCTCGATCTCATGCTTAAGGGGAATCCTCAAGGCTAATTTCCATACAAAATGTTTCGGACAAATACTCAAAAAGTACGCAATTAACACTATTAATTTAAAACACGTATAGAATCTAAATTAAAGTATGAAACCTTGCTAATTTTTGTTCACACAATCAGAAAACATAGACGAAACGAATAGTGTGAAGAAATTACTATAATACGGCGTACTTTTTGAGTATTTGTTAGAAACATTTGTATGGAAATTTGCCTTAAGGATTACCCTTAATGATAACTTATTTAGTTCGAAATAGTGTTCAAAATAATAGCATGTTCCTTGTGACTAAATAAGACACGTATTTTCTTCTTTAAACTTCCATTCATAGCGTTCGCGTATGTCGCGCGTGCAGTGATGAACCATGCGATGCGACGCACACGCTTCCGGTACGCTTTGGCCTTTTAAGTTTTTATGCTAAGTACCTATGATAATGATTTAATGATACATACCTGGCGGTGGACTATTGAGCGAATTCAAGAACAGGTGTAGAAGTGCGGGAGAGGGCTGTAACGGCGCCACTAGCGATAGATCCGCGGCGCGCAGAGCTTCCTTCAAACAGCTGGTGGAAATGGCGCGGTACTCCGCTATAAAAAAATTACATAACATGATATACAGGCATATTAAAAAAAGCTGGCATGAACAACACAATCACACGTGCGCTTGTGTAGTGTCTGTGGATAAGAGCGCGTCGTGTCCCTTTTGTGACCGGTCAAGATTATCATCCTAAAGTCAAAGTGTAGTGAAATTGCATTAGTATGAAAACTTCGACAGTGCCAGCTTTGTTGAGCGATCTGCAATATTGAATTTATATGAAGAAATGTCTGATTCTGGGTTAGACGTATTTTATGTGAAGAAGTGACTAGTGTTAGATTGTTAAGCTATTTTAAATATGTAATAACGTTTCGCTTATAGATTCATAGCGGTGTAACTCACATAGTTGCATCAGTTCGTTGGCCCACACCAGATTGTTCGGATCCAATTCAGCAGCCAGCGACGCGGACGGTATTCTGCATCCTGTTAATGTTAAAAATTTATCAATCATTTTTTTTAAACTACTTAAGGAACAAAAGTTAAACAAGCTTTAAGTAAATAAAAACAATTAACCCGACTGCCATAATATTATCGCTGCATTGGATTTTTGACAATAAGTTTATGACACCCCAATGGCCTAAATTAATTTAAAGATACCTCATCAAGAATCAAATTACTAAGATTTTAAGAAATTGGTTAAATGGGCGGCCTTAAGCAAACCCTTTGAGAAAACAAGTTGGGATGGACATGAAATATAAATAATGAATAAAATAGAAACGTTTTACCTACCAATAAAACGTATATTAATATACTTACCTTTATGCAAAACATATCAGTTTTTAATTGAGATAGGCACTATCATTTCCCGTCATATTAGCAATAATACAACATGATTTCCTGTCTTTAGTTTTAATTTCTAGCTAACTTCCGGTCTTTCAACTCAACCACCAGCCAGCAGTCATTTTGTGTCATTGAGTTTTGAGAACACTAGGCAGAACTGAAAGTGTATGTTTTGCATAAAGGTAAGTATATTAATATACGTTTTATTGGTAGGTAAAACGTTTCTATTAATATGACTGTAACTTTATGCAAAACATATCAGTTTTTAATTGAGACTTGTTTGTTATCGCCTGGTGGTGGTTAGGAGAGACACGCACGCCAATGTGACGGCTAAAAAGCCGATGGAACAAAAACAATTATATTTTATGGACATAGAGGATATCCTAAAACTGATGAACGATAGTAACAGTAAAATCGTTCTAAGGCTAATAAGTTGTCTTAGTATGGATTGAGACAAATTTTAGAAGGTAACCTGCTGGTAGAAGCAGATATGAACTGGACAGAATGAGTGTTATGAATCAATGCAATTCTGTATTTATAACTTTCTTAGGATCAGACAATTAACAATCACCTGATGTTATTAACTAATAAGATAACGTATTATATTTCGCGCTAAGAGCGGAACATGATTGATTGCAGCCAATTAAATTATAAAGAATTTTATTTCATCGTGTAAATGTAGAATAATTATTTACTTACAAAGAATACCTTGAGGCATTAAGCACAAAACGTGTTCATCTGTTTCAGCGTACATACAATGTACTCAGAACAGAAATAACCTCTTCTTCGCCTTTACTATTAGTATTATACTATTACTACCTATAATAATAGCATTTTCATGAGAAAATTTAAATAGCGCAAAAAACAATACTTGTTACATAGTAGAGACAAGTATTATAAAAGTTCACAGCACGCCAAGTACCTGTAGTTACTCTGAGGCTGTAGTTTCTACTCAGGGGTAGGAAAATAAGACTATTATTAACTGCTAAGACTTCTGTGAAAGCCAAACTAATACGCATTTTCCGCGTAGGTAATAAGTACTAAATTGATAGTCATGGACGTGGCTACCACCACAGATGCAAGTTTCATTTTCAAAATTATTTAAGCAAGGAAGCACGATACGTTTAACAGTAAGTAGCTTTATTTATTAACCAGTTTTGAAAGAAATGGAGTTCCTTTCTTTTCAAATGTTTGTTACAGGTAGAAACTTAAGTCCTGACCTTGAATAGCTTAAAATGAAATTAAATTTTTAAACATCGTTCAGGTTAAAGTCAAAAAAAACTTGCAATTCCAAAATCGGTAACATTGTATGTATCTATAGACAATGAATCGATCTTATCCGCAAAGGTATCTGGCAGAACGATTTATGTAAACATCGTAAACATCTATGAGACGTCAGTACAAGCACATAAATCCATGTAAAAAACCGACTACCTACCATCAGCCACATTACAACTTCGAGAGACGATATTGCACATTACATAGGTAGGTACCTGCCCACCTCATGGATTCTGTATACCAAGAAAGAAGTTTTTCTTCATTACTGAAAAACAAAAGATAGGTACAACCAGGGCTATAATAGTATACCCCATGGTGCACTCTGTTTTCACTCTGTACTGTGTGTGTCAATATTCTATAAGCATTTGTATAACTCCGTTCGTAGGGATGGTAATGCTTTTACCGATTCAACCTAAAACACAAACATCTTTTTATGATAAAATGTTGGGTCCACATTGATGCATTGATGTAGGTAACGGTGAGCAAGAAAGAAAATTCAAAAAATGAATTTATGATGAGCATATAGAAAATATGAACTTAAGAACCACGTGATTTATCTACATTTGCTAAATAAATAGCTGAAAATTCACATAAGTAGGCACTGTTAAAAAGGCTTTACAAAAAGGATCGATGGAAAAGATCAATGGATCTTAATTATGAACTAATATGCCTTATTTGAATAAGTACGTTGTATAATTATTTCATTTTAGAAACGCTGTGGTATTAACACGCTCGGTATGTTAGACAACTGCTAGGTACTCGTTGAAACACCCTTACGGAATACGTTAAGAGGCGTTATGAAAATTTTGTCGTTTATTTTTGTGTTTGTTTAGGACTAATAGTTCGTTAATTAAGTTGTATGACCGAAAAAGGAATAAACGAAAAATTCCAAAAGAATATTTTGGGTTCATTAAACAATGAAGTAGGCAAAAACACATCCGACTCGGTTGTCATCGGGTGGGTATAAAAAGTATTTTATCTACACGCATTAGGCCGTTGTAACCCTCAAGGAACCTAGTACCTCTAGGATATGACCCGCGCCTGCAGGATTGTAAGAAATACCGAAAACACTATCCAAGCCGATACTAGGGAATCACGCAACAGCGATGACACCCTTATCATAACACTTTATAAACAAGATAATTTAGTATTTTCAGAAATACAACTCGCTGTTTACTGCGCAGGCAGAGATTAACTCATAATCAAAAACAAGCTTACTAGACTTTTGCAAGAACTAGTTTTCCGCAGCTAATATCGTATTGGGCTTGGTTACTCCTAAAAACCTTCAACTTTACACCATTACTTGAAATAAGGTCATAACTGCAATTCTTGTTTGTATAGAATAACTTCTTCCAATATCGTATTATTTACGTTCGAAAAACTAAAATCGAGGACTCATCCCAACTACCCGCGAAAGCCACGCGCGGTAGATTTTATAGGATTTTAATATCCAAGCTCACACCCTGCGAGTCTTTGTGCGTGCACCTGAAAGTGTATACGACGCAATACAATAAATTTTTCAGCAACTTTTTGCAAAGACATGTCCTCATTTTATCCACGCTCTCTGGAGTTTTTACGTTTATGAAAAGACTTAGCGACTGCTCAACTACCATAATTTCGTGTATGACTATGCATATTTTCGTTAAGAAGGAATATTGGATTTGAATATCCAAGCTCGCAACTGCAAGTATTTGTTCGTAGTGAGTACGACACTATAGGTATTTTTGTTTAAATTACTATATTGTTTCCTGAAAGTTCCTACGTTTGTGAGGAGACTCAAGGACAAATCACTACCTACGCATGTTGCGTGAGGCAGGAATATATGATTTTGATTATCCAGCTCGCAAAGAGCAAGTCTTTTCTCGTAGAGAGTTTGACACAAAACATTTTGAAATAGCTTTCCTGTTTCCTTTAAGTTCCTTCATTCATGAGGAGACTCAAGGATGATTCACAATCTACGCATGTTTACTTGAAGTAGGACTTTTGATTTTGTACATCCAAGCTCGCATATTTTGCAAGGCGTTTTGCGTGCACTCACAGAACAAGTGATGCAAAACTTTTTGAACTACCCTCAATATAGATTTTTTCCCCCCAGCAGGCAAATTCACAACTGCAAATCTTTGTTTAAATTAGATTCCCTTAAGTTTCCACACTTGTGAGAAGACTCAGGGACTGTTCACCTACCCACGAATATTTGCGTGGGGTAGGATTATTGGATTTTTAACATCCAAGCTCGCTTAAATGCAAGTCTTTGTTACCGGTTTGCGTGCGACGCAAATCATTTAGATATCATCACCTTGAATACTTAAGTTGTACTTTCCGCTCCACGTATCTCCATACCTATATCTCCTTATCTCTCTGTGGGATAGAATTAGCTGTGCATACTCTTGCGAAGAGACATGTCTGATTGTGTGAAAAACTACCTGTGTGTTAGGACTATTGTGCGTGTGAACTCTTACGGTGAGACACGTCTAAATGTTAGTCTGCTACTTGAGAGTAGGACTGATGTGCGTACTCCTGCGAGGAGACACGTCTGAATGTGTGTTAACTACCTGTGTGGTAGGACTATCGTGCGTGTGAACTCTTACGATGAGACACGTCTGAATGTTAGTCTGTTACTTGCTAGTAGGACATGTGCGTACTCCTACGAGGAGACACGTCTGTATGTGTTTAAACTACCTGTGAGGTAGGACTATCATGCGTGTGAACTCTTACGATGAGACACGTCTGAATGTTAGTCTGTTAACTGCTAGTAGACTGGTGTGCGAACTTCTGCGAGGAGACGCGTCTGAATGTGTCATCTACCTGTGTGGTAGGACCATTGTGCGTGTGAACTCTTACGATGAGACACGTCTGAATGTTCGTCTACTACTTGCGGGGTAGGACTGATGTGCGTGCTCCTGCGAGGAGACACGTCTGAATATGTACGTCTACTACCTGCGAGGTAGGACTTATATGCGCACTCCTGCGAGGAGATACGTCTGAATGTTTGCGTCAACCACCTGCGAGGTAGGACTCATAGAATACCTTTATTGAACTCATCCAATAATCATAACTTGAAAATTTTCACCAAAAATTCCATGTGATAAAGTACTTTACAAGTAATTAATTAATTTTAGTATAAAATAAATAATTTCACTGAAACGGATACTTTTTTGGTTGCTTTTTAGCAATTTACATGGAATTTTTATGGTAAAATGTAGGTACTCACCGACGATGTCTTCATCTTATCTTCTCATTTACATAGCAGTTATTATGTTTCGCAGAAACTTTCTATTCTTGAATCACTATGATGCAGAAGAAAGTCGACACAACATCGCTAAAATCTTGAGGAAGGGACATGACAAGCTAATATCACGTATTTTACAACAGCTTCACTTTATAGACAGAAAGTATATCTCCAACATAAAACATATCGAACGGCAAAAACCGTTATAAATCAAAATATTTCTCTGGCCAGTAAGTTTTAACCATGTGGCAAAACGATTTTGTCTTACGAACAAAAAACTGGCTCGATGTAAATTTAATCTACCGCGGGACTCGAACCCGTAAATTCGCTTGGCTAGCTTTTAAAAACCAGCCTTGCTACGTAGGTAGGTAATAATGTAACACCACGAGAACATCGAAGTACTACATTAGGTATTTTCAACAACGTTGAAAAAAATAAATCAATTAAAAGATTATGAAAAACTTACGTACAGCAGCTACTGCAGACATTTTCTACTTTGATATGCAATAAAAGATTGCACTGTGGATATAAATCCTTAAAGTAAATCGTATGACACGACTTATTTTAAAATGTAGGTAAAATAAAATATATTTATTTAAATGGTTGATAGAGCGTATGGCTCAGACAACCGCACTCGACGGGAAACAAAACGCCAATGACACAAAATGACTGCTGGCTGGTGGTTGAGTTGAAAGACCGGAAGTTAGCTAGAAATTAAAACTAAAGACAGGAAATCATGTTGTATTATTGCTAATATGACGGGAAATGATAGTGCCTATCTCAATTAAAAACTGATATGTTTTGCATAAAGTTACAGTCATATTAATAATAAGTTTATTTTCCAAAAAAGATCTTAATGTTAATCCTCAAGGCAAATTTCCATACGAAATGATGTTTTTAAATTAGTAGTGTTAATTTTAAAACACGTATAAAATCTAAATTAAAGTATGAAACCTTAGCCGGATGATCGTATATTATAAAGGTACTAATATAAGCACAAAGGGCAATGGCGCGCGTCATGCTCGGTATCTCCCTCCTCCACCACATACCTAACGTGGAGATACGACGGCGTACGAAAGTCGTAGACGTGGGAATGTGGATCGCCAACATGAAATGGAGATGAGCAGGACATGTTGCCAAATACTGGATGCGTCTCGCACAACATCGTGACAAGTGGCGTGATAAAGAGGAGGCTTCTAATTCTAATTTGGGTAAGGGGTTGTAAGTGGTCTGCACTGACGTCCCGCTGTGGGGTGTATTGTGCATTGACCCCTTTTTTTGTACTAACTTTACCCCAGTCAGCCCAGCTCCCCAAAATAGCGGAGCAGGACCCTGGGTTGATGGATGGTGTGTTCCAGTTTCCCGGTAGGGTCATCCGGACCCGTATCCAGGATTTTAAAGAGGAGGCTTATACCCAGCATTGGGTGCAGACGGGCTGATATGATGATGAATATACACGTACCATCATCAACAGAAGCGAGGCGCCGCACGAGGAAGCCGCGTAGAGCGGCGCGGTCGGGCGCGCGCGCGTACCGCGCCCATTCGCCCAGCAGCTCCAGCACCAGCGTCATCAGCCGCGCGTCGCTCACACGCGGCACTGCTTCCTAAACAAGTGGACACACGTTACAAAACTTTGCCATAAGCTCATAACAACTTAACTATTTATATAGCATAGATGAATAGCGGTGTTCCTATATAACACCAAGATAGACAGTATCAAACCAAGATGGATGCTGAATACAGGACAGAAAATTTTCTGTCTATTATATTTATTTTAGATTATTAGAGATATTTTTATTTTCAAATAATGTTAGTTACTTTTTACGATGTTGTTATATTAAAAATGAAAAAGCCTAGTAGTTTTAACATATAATATTTCTCTAGCCCTGTTACTTCTCTTTTTCGAAAATTAGCATCAGAAGAAATGTTCTAGAAGTTAGCTACTGTGGCTCTCTTTTGTTGGGCGCATTTTCAATTTACTACATTGTGATTCTATACTTTAATACTTCTGTGCTATACAGGTGATTTTTTCAAGAGGGATGGTAAAACTGTAAAACTGGTTGAACACAGTAATATAAATTGGCTTAAATAAAAACATGGACTTATCAGATTAGTGTTACAACCTTCTTGATATAAACACTGCATGCAATTAATATTATATCTAAATTATTGTTATCACTTGTCTTGCCACTTATCTAAATTTGGACCGTTAGCATCTTTCAAGCGAGTAAAGTAATTGCTTAGGAACTTTGACAGTTTGGTGCAAGCGGGCATAAAACTGCATACTTAAAATCTATTAATAATAGTTATAATCTTATCTGATACTCAAATTGTAATTTTGTTTTGCGTTTCTACGCGAATATTTTGTATGCCAGTTCTTGGTGAGACATGTATGTACATACTCTGTTACCTACTATCTAACCTACCGTGTTTCGTGCAAAATAAAAATCTTTTATCTTTATCTTTAAACTTATTTTAAAATCTTTTTGTTTATGATATACATACTTCAGGGGTTCGGGGCGCGTCGTGTTCCTTAGCTAGTCTGTAGTAGTATTCGAGCACGAAGCCGACGTCCGAGTAGGCGACGTGAGGCGCCGCGCTCGTCAGTAGAACTAAACACTGCAGATCTCTCCGCTCGTCCATCGCGCCGAGGTGCGAGCTCAGGATGTCCACCAAACGGACACTGCCATACAAAGAACAGATAGAATATGTACCAAACTCAAACCCCTCAAACTCAAATATACACCGCAAAGTTTTAATTACCAAAAAAAATTCGCGTTATCAGTTGCTGTATTTTTTTACTCTGTGCTGTTACTGAACACAGATATGGCAAAATACTTGAAATATTTAAGATGTTTTTTTTTTATCAAAATAAATATGATAAAAATTGGACAACTGTTCCCGTTAGTCATTTCCTTTTGGCCTTGTGTCAATATGTATCTATCATTGATAATTACTTAAGTTTCATTCATAGTTTGGCAAACTCGGGTACCTAGCTCGAGCCTATAGTTAATATTAATAATAAAGAAATGTATTTTTTTCCTAACTGACAGACACACAGGCCAAACCACTGGACGTAGAGACTTGAAATTTCGAGGGGATGTTCCTTAAGAAGTGTAAGCGCGCATTAAGAAAATGTTCTCAATTTCCAACAAAAAAAAACACCATCACTGTGTGACATAGACACATCAGCGAAAGCTGTTCGCCTATCAACAAATAAATAAATAAATACCTGATACAGTTGTCAGACTTGGACAGCAGCGTGCAAGCCTTCTGGAGGTGGCGTCGCATGTTGTGTCGCGTTATGCCGTCGAGGAACAGCCACGGCAGGAGGTCGCTGCACCCTATGGGAGTGTACTTCGCCAGTCTCTTCAGTACTATCTGGTCTATCAGATTCTTTACTTGATCCATTACCTGCAACACATGTTTGATCAGCAACAAGGGAAGGGAGAAAAGGGTTAGTGCGGTTGTAGACTAGTGTAAAATCAAGCGGATTTGCAGCTCGTTTGTTTTATTTTCATTCTTATTTAGTCCTCTTGTCAGAACAACAACACACCAAGGAAATTTATCGGAAACTGTGGTTTGAATAGTCGCATGCATGTCGAGTATGTTCGATTCGACATTACTATTGGTTTTTTTTTATAGGTGGCGTTTTCGGTGGCCAAGTAGAGGTAAATTTAACGTGCAGGTTGTTGAATGGTTAAATAGTGACTTTTTGTGGTAACTAAAATGTTTTTTAAAAACTTTGATTATTTATAATGCACCTACATCTATCTACCTGGTTCCTGAGTCTGTTAGGTGATTTCCAGGTTGACCTGTTTAGGGCTTACCTTGTTTTCAGGGTCTGAAAGCTGATGTACGGGGCCGGTGAGGAACGCATCTATGACCGCCTCACTCGGCCGCAACATCACCAGGTCCCCTAGAGCTGATATGGCTGCTGATCTGACGGTGATGGCAGCGTCGCGGCACAGGCTCACCAGAATCTGTCAAAAACACAAAACTATAAAATTACTAGCGTGGATTCCGGTTTATACTATTTGTAAGGATTGTAAGATATGCACAGTTTGGAAAGGTGACAATAAACAATTGCACTCTTAACTTAACTCTTCCCATACAACAAAGGGCTTGTATTTTATGAGAATGAAGCTAGATATTAGGAACGCAAAATACTTGTAATACATAAAAAAATAATATTACATTCTAGTCGACGCCCGAAACTTCTTTTCTTAGCACGCGTCTACACTACTTAAACATATCAAAATTTTAAGTTTCTACGTTCAGTTGTTTGGCCTGGATTGTCTGTCAGGACTAACCCTTTTATATGTATTGATTGATTTATAGTGATTGGTATATTTGATGTGCATTGCCTCACCGCGAGGTCGTTTGCATTTGGCGGCGGCGCATAGCTGGTACTGAGCAGGCGTTGGATGAGATGCGCGGCCGCTCGCCGCACCACAGCGCGCTCGTCGCACACGCAGCGCGCGCCCAGCGCGGTCAGCCGGGTCACTTCGCCATCGCCGTTCAGCTCCTGGAACCCAACTACACATTAGTAATGAGGAACTGCGGATGGTACTGGACGCGACGTGTGCTAACTCGGCCACGCCGCCAGTAGCGGGCAGAATCTCTGCTATGTGATTGTGCGGGTCGTCTACAAAATGTAGTCTATAATGCCTGCATTATAGCGTCGCGCTCGCTGCTGACGCTAACGGCCACTGATCGCTGTTGTATGTTGCTGAACGCGTGTGTCAGCTCGTACTCGGAGTGTGTGTAGAATCTCAGCTGTGGTTGTGCGTATTACCTGCAAGGCGCGCCTTATGGCGTCGCCCTCGCCCCTGACGTTAACGGCCACTGTTCGCTGGTGTATGGTGCTGAACGCGTGTGTCAGCTCGTACTCAGCGTGTAGAATCTCAGCTGTGGTTGTGCGTGTTACCTGCAAGGCGCGGCTTATGGCGTCGCGCTCCTTGCTGACGTTAACGGCCACTGTTCGCTGTCGTATGGTGCTGAACGCGTGTGTCAGCTCGTACTCGGCGTGTGTGAAGAATCTCAGCTGTGGTTGTGCGTGTTCCCTGCAAGGCGTCGCGCTCGCTGCTGACGCTAACGGCCACTGTTCGCTGACGTATGGTGCTAAACGCGTGTGTCAGCTCGTACTCGGCGTGTGTATAGAATCTCAGCAATGGTTGTGCTGTTACCTGCAAGGCGCGCCTCATTGCATCGCGCTCGCTGCTAACACTCTCGGCCAGCACGGCCAGCGCGCGCTGGCGCACGGTGCTGGACGCGTCGTGAGCTAGCTCGTACACGGCGTGCAGGATCTGTCCAATGGGTGCGGTGTGCGGCCGCTCTCGGTATATCCCCGCCACTTCGTCATCGTCTATGTCCTCTGGTTCTTCCTGAGGGAAATATTTAACATTATTAGAACTCATATTCATCACATCCCTCTTCTTGTTCTTTTGAGTTGTCGTTCTGTTTTTACGAAGACTACAATATAAAAATTCATATTGCATCTGGGGAGATTTCAGATGAATTCTTAATACTTAACTAACATTTTCTGGATCAGGAGTTTCCTGTGAAGTATCGTCTTCTAGAGAAGCTCGCGGGTTTTCTCCATTTTCTCCACTCGGTTCGTCTGTATTTGTTGCCTCTCCATTAGGGGTTTCTCCATTTGGAGGATTAGCAGCGACATTGTTTTGTATTTCATTTGTTAATGTTTGTCGTTTTTCTTGCACTTCAGGCTCGTGATTCAATAACCTTGATAGAATTTCCTGCAAGTAATATACATTTTTTTAATTCAGTTATGAGGATTCAAGAGTAACTATTAAATAAATAATCATAACAGTTTGATTTACCAATGCAATGTGGCGGTGTACTATTTTCTCAGTAGTAGAAAGTGTGAGGACCCATTTTAAAAACTTCCGATGTCTTCGATCTGGAAGTACACTCATAAGGCCTACTACCAATTCGGCGCGGGTAGTGCGGCATTCAGCTCGCTCCTAAAACACCAAATTATGGGTTATCTTTGCAGTTATTTCGAGACCTCAGATGCATGATTGAAACTATGGACTTACCAAAGACTCTGGAGTGTAACAAAGATGCTCCAACATTATTGTGAAAGCTTTAGCAGCAGCCTTACAATACTTGAAAAGAATGACTCCAGAGTATGAAACATATGAAGCCCTCACTTGCATCTGAAAGATAAATAAGTACCTACAATAGGTTTTCAGACATTACAACTTAAATTATGATTAAACTTTCAAATACAATGTTATTTTTGTAGACAGTTAGAACTTGTAACATACAAGAATGTTAAGCTCTTACCCTACTTATTATTATTATGAGCCCTTACTGTCCCACAGCTGGGCAAAGGCCTTTCCTATTCTCTCTATGTTAAGCTGACCACATTTCCCAGCCTGAAACCGATTGGCCCAAGACAAAGTGAAATTAAAGAAAAGAAGTTGAAAATGAAGAAGAAAATGAATTACTTACAGTAGCAGCCTTATTGTCTACAGAAGCAGCTATCAACTTGGGCATTATACATTTGTAGAGTAACTCAATAGCTTTGGGGTTAGGCTGTGCTCCGTAGTTGCATATCATGCAGTTTATCACATGGTATATGACACCCGACACATTTGTCAATAAATATTTATCTGAAACAAAAAGACAATATAAATATTTTTTCTTATTATGCTATTAGTCTGCTAGACAATGCTAGGGTAATATCAACCAATGAATGAAAAGGTTAAAAGCAAGCATCTGAGGTGCTGCCACCCTTAGTAATTTTTTGATTGAAAAGTTTGTAACATTAGCTTATTTAATTAAAGTAAAGTCAGAGTGTTGCAAACAGGGCATGAAGGAAAATAGGAATTAGAATTTTAATTACCAAAACCAATATCCATAACCTACCGACCTACCCAGCTTTTATCTTGTAAATTTTGACCTCTAGCTAGGCGGTTGTTGACCTCAGAGGTCAATGCACTGAGCTAAATAAAATTTCTCCTTACAAAGTTAAAAGTAGGCATTATTATGGAAGCAAATTTTATGTCAAAAAAATTTAAGACTTTTTACCTTAATCACTTCAGTTCTCTTTTTGCTACACCCTTACAAAAGATACTCACCAACATTACTCAGTGACTGGGTAATAGCACCTCCAGTGACATCAACTAATTTACTCAGTATATCTTCAAAGTTTATATCATTAGGGGTCAATTGCAGCTGGAGAATGATATTCTTCAATTCCACAACATATTTGGTCAATTTCTTTAGAACATAATTTACATCCTCCGTCAGCCTCTTTGAACTTTTTTTACTATGATCATTTTTCTCACACATCAACTTTGGAAATCCGAGACAGGAGATAGATTGTGCAAATAGTTGGGAATGGTAAATGTTGTAGGCCCTAGCGCCTGGTATATTTAATAGTCTAAAGTATACTCTTGCTACAAGAAATGCATTATTTCTATGCTCATGTTCAGTAACATGTTTGGTGCCATAGTTTATCAAGTGGCCAATTATGGCAAGCAATTTCTGATATGGAATTGACTGAGATAATGTTGCCCAAGAGTTTTCTTCAATATCATCACATTCATCTAGATATTTTATCAGTTTTTTAAAAACATTACCCAATGAATCCAAGACTGACTCATATTCCGTTGGGATATCACCCAGGTCCATAAATTCATAGAAGTAAACATTGTCAACCCAATCACTTGTTAGAAGATCAAGCTGTAGTTTGTTAATTTCACTGAGTACTCTGTCCATTTTGGTAGGTCTGCTGGAATCGCACCGAAATGACGTGGGTCTGTAATATTCTTGGGTACTGTGGCTAGCTGGCCATTTTCTGTCTCCTTTGAGAGAAGAACTTCAAGTAGGCAACTCCAGGTCCAGGCTCTTCTTCATAGCTTTTCTTGAGACTTCTTTGCGTGTAACGTAAGAATCTTAGTGTAACGCAAATAGTTTAATTCTTAAACTTTCACACAATTTATTTACAGATTAATTCATTGTGCTTAATTTAATATACATAATTTCGTATTTATTTTTATTATTCAGATACAATTCATCATGACAGTTCGCCATCCATCCAATTCAGTAATGAGTGATGCCAACTCAAAACCGAAAAGAGAGCCAGATCTATCTAAATAAAAAAAATGTCGTGTTAGTTATATGTAGTTACACCATTTTTAGCTCAAGTACACTGCTGCAATAGCTAGTCCAATTTTCATGACTTGATTTGTTAGATTTGTCTCCACATAATAGCAGAATAACTGTTCAAATATTTATTCTGTTAGCTATTATTCTGTGATTTCTGATTATACACCACAATTTTTTATAACCAGATTTTTTTATGCCTAATCAGTTGCCGTGATAATATCACCCGAGATCTGTTAGTTGGTCCAAATGTTTATTTTTGTATTAAATATTGTAATAGCTAACATAATATACTGCTGTAAAAACTTTTTATTGGAAAAAATTTGCTACTTATTACGTTTTTCACATTGTGAGTTTGGTAAGAAAAACATAATTACTTTTATTCTCTGTGTCTCTAATTATTGATATTTGGCTGCAAGCACACAAAAGATTTAGAACCTTTTAAAAGAGAGATTAAAAGAAGTTGGTCTTTTGTCCCTATTTTTAAGCAATAAAACGAGGCAAAATTAGAGGTATGCAATGTTAATAATAACCAATATCACCGAGGAATGAAGTACAGAGAGCTCACTCAGCAAAGAAAAGCAAAAAAAAGCAAAGAAAAAGCGACTTTGGCTTTAACGCTTTAAGTTTCAATTTAGTTCGCTCACCATTACGAGCCTAAAAATTATATTTACCTACAAGTGACTCGTCGCGGGCGTCTAAGCTAATAAGTACCGTATCACAGTGCGCTAGAGGTGGTTTTGCTCTGACCTTTCCGAATAGATAAGTAGCTGTCTCGTTCGGTAGGTTTGTTGTGATTTTTAACCGACAAAAAACAGATTATGCTCCTAACGCAGGGTTAGGTAATAGGTACCTACAACCAAGGTACCCTAATATTTGCGGTAGTACCTACCAGTAGTCTGTAGGTACTACCACAACTACGCAAGTAGTAGTTAGTCACCTATCTACATATGAATGAACTTTTCCTGTTATTTACTACTACCTACCTTCTACCTACGATACGATGAACAAGAAACTAGCGCCGGCCCTTGGCCCGGTCAGTTGGGTTGGATCGCATTACATTGTTCGCTACATTAAATGGAAAGAGTAAGATAAGTTCCTACCTACAATAGGTAAGTACCTACCTGCCTAACACGTTCAAATAAACAAGTTCTTAATTGTTCGCTACGTTAAATATAATGAGTAAGTAGGTACCTACAATAGGTACGTTACGTACTACCTACCTACCTACCTAGCACGTTTTAATTAACAAGTTCTTAATGGTTAAGTATTGTCCTACCTTCCCACTTAGCCCGTTCAAATAAGCAAGTTCTTAATTGTTCGCTACGTTAAATATAATGAATAAGTACCTACAATAGGTACATTAGCTACATACCTAGCACTTTCTAATAAACAAGTTCTTAATGGTTAAGTATAGTCCTACCTACCTGCTTAGCCCGTTCAAATAAACAAGTTCTTAATTGTTCGCTACGTTAAATATAATGAGTAAGTACCTACAATAGGTACCTATTACCTACCTACCTAGCACGTTCTTATAAACAACTTCTTAATTGTTACCTACGTTAAATATAATGAGTAAGTACCTACAATAGGTACCTATAACCTACCTACCTACCTAGCACGTTCTAATATACAACTTTTTAATGGTTAAGTATAGTCCTACCTAGTACCTACCTACTTAGCCTGTTCAAATAAACAAGTTCTTAATTGTCCGCTACGTTAAATATAATGAGTAAGTACCTTCAATAGGTATCTACCTACCTACTACCTACCTAACCACCTAGCACGTTCAAATAAACAAGTTCTTAATGGTTAAGTCTTGTCCTTGTCCTTGAGACTGTCTGAGCGAGCGCTTAAGCATGTCAACCGCACGAGCTTTGCCACATCATGTGGTAGCGGCGTGTATCGCGTTTTTGGCGGAGTGCGCCCCCCCTGCCAATATTGAGAATATAAACTTATTATTAGCTTTACACCACTAATTTTAATTAATAATAATTTAATGAGCAATGCAGACGGGGTCCTACGTTGTATCTGTGTCAAAAAATGTATTTTATTTTTTCAAGTGTTTTTGCCAAATCTGTATTCAGTAATGTTTTTTTTTCTCTAGTGATTAAAAAAAATACGGTTTATACGCGATAATGCTGATCCGACAGGTTTGCGTTTGCGGCTTAATCCAGCTCTAAAAACTCCGAGTTGGTAGGACCATAATAGCTGATAATTCGTGCTTTAGCGCCAAATAAAAGCGGTATTTCTGATTGGACAACTAGGAGGCTGTGACTCAAGAAGCTGTCAGTGTTATTATTTCAAACTGTCACTGTCAACTTTGAATAAGTTTGTTGTCACTGTCAATGTCAGCCCAGCAACTTATTTATTCAGGCAGCACAGCTGATGGCCAAACAAAACATAACCTGAAATTCTAACTATCTACAGCTATTACAATTTTTATCCACATAAAATAGGGAAATATGATTTTATCTTAGTTTTTCGTAAGTGAAAATGACTACGAAAAGGCCTATATCTTGGTTTCTTACCACAAATGGACGAAAATTGACTTTCGGCGCGGTTACTGCTGCTGGTATAGGATTTACGGTAGCAAAATATGCTCCTCATACATTTTTTCTTTACAAATACAAGGAGTTCGTGCACTATTACAAGTAAGCAATTTCTACAGTAGGTGGTCTTGGTTTGGTTCTTGATCTTGATTAGGGAACACTGTATCCACAGCCTTAGACAATATAGACTCCACTTTAAGGTTATATGTTAAAATTGGAGTCGCTGCGTTACGTTCAGGTTACAATTTTGATGTTAATACAGTAATTACTTAACATTACTTAGTACTCTGACAAATCTGTGTATAGCGCCTGAATTAATATTATGATTAAGTTACTTTAAATTCTTTTCAGAAATGGGAAGCCAGTAGATTTGCCAGACCTACTTCAAGAACGATATCGCAAGTGCTTAGACATTGTTCAAGCTTCTGACTTACACCGCAAATTGATTGCACCATTCAGTGTTTTTGGCTATGACCTTTTTCATGCTGGTAAGTAGGTAGATGAACACTAAAAAAAATAATCAGTACATACCTAAAGCAGAATTTATCAAATATGCATCAGATTCAAATAGCACATACCTACTCTGCTTAGTGAAGCTAAGATAAGTAAGATTCACAAACTGACCATGATAATTATTTACATTCAGGGAGTACAAGCTCAAAGTTTGGTGCTGCGATTGGAATACCAGTAAATTTTACATACCAATCCTTGGAAGACCTAGAAAAAGATGATATTCTGGTATGTAATGTATGCTTACAATAATGCTGATGTAATTAGGTATCTACAAAAAGCTTTCCTATTAATAAAAATACTTAAAAAAACAGTTTTAAAGCTCTTAATTTTTCAGGTGAATCAGAAGAAAGTTGACTGGACCTCTGAAGCTGGTCAGAAGCTGTCAAATGCTCTCATATTACCTGAAAAAGTTCAACAATTTGCTATTTGCAGAGAGATATTGATGACTCAGAACAACAAAGTGACATTTGAGGCTGTATATCCATTTTCATGTGTATTTGTTGCTTATAACCTTTGCACGTATCTGAATAGGCGAATGAACCTCTATGCAGGACCCCTAAGTCTAAGAGCCGTACTATACTCATTGGTAGGACTATTTTCAACAGGAACATACTTCCTCATGAAAGATGTCACTGAAGTCTATTATGAAACACAAGTGGATAAAAAGCTCTGTGAATTAGATGAAGATTTTATTGAATGTGGCATAATATTTTATGACAAAATACTGCAAAGAAACCAAGCTCTTAGAGAACTGATGGGTAAAGAAGGAGAAAATAAATATAGTAAATTGGGAAATGAAAACTTCGGCTTACGGCAGCCGCGTCTTGCTTTAGTACATAGGAAGCAATTTTTTGAAGAAATGCTCAAGGAGAAAACTCGGGCCAAGATGGAACACAAGGAAGAATAAGAAGGTAATTAGAATGATTACAGACAGAGATAATTTAAGTAGTGTATTATAAATATAGGAAAATAAACTGCAAATTAAAGCTAGATCAACTTTAACCATAATAAATGCTTAGAAAAAACGAAGTTTTTTGAACATTACATAAGTAACAATTTATTTTCTGAGCTCAAGACAGAGGTCTAAGAAAACTTTATTTGACCATTTTCATGTGTATTTGTTGCTTATAACCTTTGCACGTATCTGAATAGGCGAATGAACCTCTATGCAGGACCCCTAAGTCTAAGAGCCGTACTATACTCATTGGTAGGACTATTTTCAACAGGAACATACTTCCTCATGAAAGATGTCACTGAAGTCTATTATGAAACACAAGTGGATAAAAAGCTCTGTGAATTAGAAGAAGATTTTATTCATTAAATACATTACATAAGTAACAATTTATTTGCTGAGCTCAAGACAGAGGTCTAAGAAAACTTTATTTGACCATATCTATAATTGACGTAGCATAGTTTAATTTTATTTGGTTAAACCAGAGATCAGGTAGGTATCTGGTAAAACAATTATAAAAATAATACTATGATAGCAATTTTTTAGGTAACTATGAAATGAGTATGAAGTTTATTACACATATTGATTTACTATTTTGTTGTTGCTAGCTAATACTTTAATAAATAACGGAATAGGTAAGTGATTTGTCTTCTTTATCAATTAATATAATCCTTTGCTTTTGTGATAAAAAAACGCTATTATTTTGATTAAAACGGATTAATCTCGGTTCTTATCTTATGTTTAATCAGACTGGTAGGTGGTTGGGTGGTAGTAGTAGGCATAGCTGGGCACTGTTAATCAAATAGTTAACTTCGTTAATCGTTAATCCGCTGCAAAAAAAGTTAGCTTCGTTAAACGTTAAAGCGTTACATTTTGGAAGAATTAACGCAAGTTAACGTTAACCGTTAATCCGTTAATATGTTTAAAATTGCATCTTTATATCGTTGCGTTAGTTAACCTATAAAACCTGTTGGTTTAGTTTCTGGAAGTTAACAGGTTAGGAACAAAACAAAATACTTGTATAATTCAAATGTGTAATTTAATCGTCGGGCCTATGGTGCATATTCCCCTTCATGAACATTAACATGTTGAAGTTCTCGTCTGAAAGCGAGGCTCGTTTTGGTGTTAAAATGTCTTTACCCGTGGAAAAATAGACGTTCAACTGCAGCGCTTGAGGGTATAGCAGTATTGTATTTAATGAATAGATTTATGAATATCTGTTCCCCGAGGAATGCAGCATCGTTGAACGAGTCTTTTGATTTCATGTCCAGCCACATTTTAACGAGACTGCGCTTTACTCTTTAAAGAGTTGGAGCTCTTTGGTTTTTCTATAGACTATTTCTATCCGTGCGGTAACTATTATTAGGTATTGGATTAAAGATTACCTGACTTCTGCATTATTAACGGAAGTTAACGTGTCCGTTAACATTTTTAAAAGTTAATCCGTTAGTCAAAATGTTAACTTCGTTAATTAACGATTAACGAGTTAATGCCCAGCTATGGGTACAGTCACATTCATATGTACGGAAGGTACAGTCAGCAGCTTGTAAAGAGTAACTAATAAGTTGATAAGTATGGTGAGATTTGACTGGATCTTATTCTGTCTAAGGTTCGATTTCCACTGGGATGGCAGCAGCCAGCAGAGCACTTTCAGTCTCATTTAATTTTAAACATTACTACATACATAAAATACTAGTATTGCGGCCACGTTAACTTCGTTAATTAACGATTAACGAGTTAATGCCCAGCTATGGGTACAGTCACATTCATTATGTACGGAAGGTACATAATAAATGTGACTGTACCCACTGTAGGGAAGATAGGAAGATATGAATCTGATCAACAGCTTAATTAATTTTATCTATGAAAGAGGTTTTTAAAAAGTCGACGTTTCTGAGAGAGTGGCAGTGGCAATGTTGCGGGTATTGGTGTTGGTTCTATGCCTCGTGGGCCTCGGCTCTAGCCGGCGCTCTCCTCACGCGGACCTCATCGAGGAGTACTATAAGACTGGCCCAGAAGCTGGTCGGTACTCCAACGACCTGATAGAAGATGCTTTGCTCGATGTGGTAAGATTTTATACATCTATCTATACTTGCTAAACTTATTTATAGTTAGACCTTTACTTTATCATCTACATACATATTTAGACCTAACGTACCTAGGTGGGTACTCATAGTTTTATGTACCTATCTGTTCAAAATCAATAATGCAAAAGCTAAGTAGGTAAGTAGCAATAAAAATGAATGGATGTGTGTTATTCCGTCACACTGCATGCAACTGCTCTGCACCCCTTCGTCATAGAAGTAATTTAGGTCCTTGATAACCTTTTAATTTGTTTTTAAATATATTACGCAATGCTATTTTTAATTTATTTATGTATAATTATTCAGATAGTCTTAGGAAAAATAATACTAGGTAGGTATGTGAGTAAAGTTTTAAAATGTTAACTGTTGGGTGCCTTTCAACTGGGTGTCATTGCTTTCAACATATGTAAAAACATTTAAGTTCCTAGGTATAGTCATACATAAATATTCGTAATAAATAGTTATCTGTGATTAGCCTGGGCTGATAACGAAATACGGCTACCCTGCGGAGGTTCACAATGTAGTGACTGAAGACGGCTACATCCTCGAAATGCAGCGCATTCCTCATGGACGCGACAACAACAACTTGCCGGATCCCCGCAAACCAGTCGTATTGTTGATGCACGGACTTTTCTGCTCCGCGGCTGACTGGGTGCTAATGGGGCCGGGAACCGCTCTTGGTAGGTATAAAGCACGGACCTACTTAAGACATTCCTTCCTGAGCTGACGTCGCCGGTCGCGTACGTCCGTAGCGCGCATCGAAGTAGCGCGCACGCGGAACGTGAATTGACCAATCACAGTGCTCGAAGTGGAGTGGAAGTGGTATTTCGAGCACTGTGATTGGCCAATTCACGGTCCGCGTGCGCGCTACGGACGTACGCGACCGACGACGCCGACGACGGACGTCAGCTTAGGAGGAAGGCAGGCCTAAAGGAGCTATCAGATGGTTCACTGGAGTGAATGGTTAATTTTTCTTTCATTCTATGTCCACACGGCTGAGCTAGATTGACATAAAAAGTACTTAGAAAAGAACTTTCACCTGTTATTTTCTTTCAACATGATTGTCATCGAATGAAGTCGTGCGTCGAGGAATAAGTTTAGTGGCCAAATCCGAGTAAACGTTCACTTTTGTGTTCAGTCAGACCGTTCATATTTCGTTAATTCGTAGTGGAAGTGAAAGACGCGAATGCAAATATCCAACACTGTTGGATTGGTTCATTCAGAATTCCTGTTTCATTTTGTGTTCAGACATTTCATTCCGAGTGAAAGGCACCAAATGAAAGGAAAATGAACCGTCTGATAGCAACATATGGAAATTAACTCACCTTGCTAAATCACCCTTCTTCGTAAGTAAGTAGTAAATACCTACCTATCCATCCACACAGAAGATCTATGCTTTGCCATGCTCTTCTTTTAACCTTTTACTGCAGTGGGGCAAGACCAGAACAGAGCAGCTACAAGCAAACACAGATACTAATTTTGTTGTTTACTGTACCTACACTACCTACTTAGTTATCTGTAGCAAACTAACCTTCTGAAAATGTTATTGAATCTTAAAATTTTAGAATGCTAAACGTTGTTTATGTTTCTAGGTTATATTCTCGCCGAAGCAGGATATGACGTATGGCTAGGCAATGCCAGAGGCACATACTATTCTAGGAACCACATCAGTATGAACCCTGACTCTAGCCGCAACTTCTGGCAGTTCAGTTGGGAGGAAATAGGCGCACGAGACTTGCCAGCCATGATCGACTATGCTTTGCAAACTTCTGGAAAGTCTCGCCTGCACTACATAGGCCATTCTCAAGGAACCACCGTATTTTGGACTATGGCTTCTCTGCGCCCGGAATATAACAATAAAATAATTTCAATGCAAGCCTTAGCACCCGTGGCTTTCTTTGAATTCAATAAAAATCCGCTATTCATCCTACTTGGCCCTCATGCAAATAATATTGAGGTAGGTACCTGCTATCAATCATCACCATCAGTCATCATTATACCTAATACAATAAACCTAAAAGGCTGACTGACAGAAAACGCACGTAAGCCAAAATACTAGACGTACCTAGGTACCTAGATACCTACTTGAAACTAGGGTACGGTACATAAGTTCGTCAAGACGTGTTAGCGCGTAGGTACCTAGTACTTATTAAGAAAGGAATTTGGTTAATTCGCAACGCATACGAAGTTCCATGTGCCAGCTGTAGTATCCAATAAAAAAATAGGTGTTTATGGACCTAGGCATGACAACGCAACATCTTATATAGAGTAGGTAAATAAAGTACGGAAGAGGTAGGTTAGGTACTTACCTACCTAGGCAGGCTGACCTCAAAAGCTTAAGAAAAAGTAGAGTCATCATCAGTTACGTCGACAAGAGAGTTATCTGAGATGGATGGTGCAAAGGTAAAAGTTCCTACACAAAATTGTTATTTTATTTCAGAGATTAGCCACCTTGGTCGGAGTGAATGAACTTCTGCCGAATGTTGAACTTTTCACTACCTTGGGAAAAACTTTCTGTGCGGATGGGCAAGCGACGCAAATAATTTGTTCGAATGTTTTATTTTTGGCGGCCGGAAGGAGTGAAGATATGCATAATGCTGTAAGTATGATTCAATACCTAATTAAAAGTACCTATGGAACTTATGGAGTAATTTATCCCTCAAAGTGGACGAGCGCTAATAGCAATGTAATGAACAGATTCTTATCGTCTTGTCGCATGCGGCATAACTCGCATGTTTCCATAAAAATCCATTATATAGTTAGGTACTTACCCGATTGAAGGTATATATTGGTAGCAATACATAGGTACTTAACGTAGGTATTTAAATTTTTTTCAGACAATGTTCCCAGTAAAGCTGGGCCATACGCCCGCGGGAGCCGCAGTGAGACAATTGGTGCACTATGGACAACACATACGTAATAACTTCTTCAGGCGCTACGACTATGGCTCCTTGACAAATTGGAGAGTCTACAGGAGATTCACACCTCCAGACTATGAGCTGAAGAAAATCACGGCCCCTGTATTCCTGCATTACGTCGACGACGATATATTTGCCCATGTAAAAGATGTTCAAACACTATTCATAAAATTAGGTCAGCCTATAGGCATGTTCAGAGTGCCCCACGCAACATTCAGTCATTTGGATTTCATGTGGGGTACTGATGCTAAAACTTTGGTTTATGACAGAGTTATTAACCTGATGAAATCTGTTGGTGATGATTAGATAATTAGGTAGTACAAACATGCAATACTTTCGAATTATTTATTTTGAAATTGAATTAAAACTTAACTAATTGACTAATTAAACCTGTTTGAGTAGGTACATGCATTGTTATTCAGAGTTTTATTTTGATCCGCCTACCACCTGTTTATACTATACTACCGATATTACGAGCCCAACCGACACATACTAAGCGCACCTACTCTTACATACATACGATACCTGAGTTTGGAGTGCACAAAATGCTTTCGCCTGCGCTGCGGTCGTTTATCGAACTGAATTATGGGGCTAAGATACAGTTACTCCATGCAACGAACATATCAGACTTCTCTAGCCGGAGGCCTGTCTATCTACACTTCATTTTTCAGTTCCGTTTGAAGGTCAAAAGTCGAAGCAAGGGTAATGCGCATGTCAAAGGCCTTTACTCGCCGCTCATGCGATGACGAAATTGATTTTTCATGATTAAGAATGTCAATGTCAGTCATACATTTTTTAATGAGCTATTAGGAAAGCAGAAGCATAAATAGGGCTGCCATCTTATTAATAAAATCTAATTAATTGTGAGAAATAAAGTGAAATATATATATGAACTCTTATTATTTTTATCTCTTTCCCTTAACTAACACGATATAAGTATTGTGACACTGTGTCAGATACAGTGCACCACAAGATATTGTACCAACCTGATTACCTGAGAAATCTAATATAAAGGGTAAAGTGGTGGTGATAACCATGATTTTCGTGATGCTGATGACGCGTTTCCATAACTTATGTCCTAAATATCTAAAATCCTTTAAACTCGATTGCATAATGTTAGGGTAATTTGTGCTCATGCCTTGGCAGCCCCGAACGCCTTGATTATTTTTCCAAATAGCCTTAACCACTAATTTTGATTATCGGAGTTTTTGTTGAGTAAGTGCGTTCCGCTGAGTTTTTTTTGGATTAAAAACGGAAATAGATAATTAATAAGGATTATTTACAGTAATTACAGTTGATTCACAAGTGTATGTAATGTTTGATGAATTTGTATGAAAATACAGTGAAGCAAAGTGTCTCAAGATGTGTGGTGGATTTACCTGTTCTAAAAACGCTTTGATAGCCCTCAACATCCTTTATGTGGTGAGTAGTAATGTTTACGGAACAATAGAATTACTTGTTTATTTCCTCGTTTAAACTAAATAAGACTTATCATTCTAAATATTGTTATTTTTTCCCAAGGTGGTCGCGAGCATACTTATATCTGTGGCAGTGTATGGGCAGGCATCATCCTTGGGTGAAAATCTGCCCATTGTTGGTGGTATTCTAGCATGTGGTGTATTCCTGATCCTGATCTCCTTGCTGGGACTAGCAGGAGCCGTGAAGCATCATCAAGTGATGCTCTTCTTTGTATCCTTTCAAATAATCCTCTGAAATTCTTCTCAAATACAGCACACACCTAACTATTCCTAGAATTCGTAAGCAGTTATTATCATTATATGAATAAATGCAATTTGGTTTGTCAGAAAATTGTGGTTAATGCATTATTGAATAATTTAGTGATATTTCTTAGCTCTGTGTTCAGTACATGGTGATTCTGTTCATGCTGTTTCTGGTCCAGTTCTCGGTTGCCTGTGCATGTCTTGCTGTAAACTCTGATCAACAGGAAATGCTTGCTCGCCAGGTGAGATTTTATTGTACTTACAGGAGAGTTTTTAGGGCATCCTATAATAAAGCAGTCATAAAAAAATCTTGTAAATTAATTGACCTACTTGTGTTGGATCACCATCACACGAGATGGTAACTGACATTGGCTTAAGAATGCAAGGATGTAGCACACTTACCAGAACAACTTTACTTAATTCCATCATGTCATGATAATGTTTGATAAAAACAGGCAAATGGCATTGTTCCATTCCAAGGATAATCTAGTGAAAGGCATTTTTGTATGTTACATTAGAAAGTTACACCTTGTTTGGTTTGTATTTTCAATGTATCATACTGTGGGTGTACCCAATAAAAAAGAAGAATAAATTAACTTACTCCTAAATTGCCTGACCTATTGACATGATCAAGTGGAATATAATACAGATTTCTGTGCTCAAATCTAAACTAAACAAAACTAATGAATAGATTATTTATTGGTTACATCCTGGTTACACATCACTAAAAAATTAAACGAAACTAGTAGTCACATCCCTGCAACTTTGATTGCGTTGCAAATTGACAAAATTCCTTTCTTAGTACATGGTATGCGCCTACACTTCTCAACAAGTATACCCTCTAAATTTCAAGTCTCTACATCCAGTGGTATGGCCTGTGCGTCAGTCAGTCAGTCAGTTAGGTCTAAGCCTTTTATGTATTAATATGGATATGACTTTGTGCCATCAAGTTACATGTATCTTTGCGCAGTATTCTTATCATACATCAGTTTGTTTCCGTCATTTATTGTTATCATGAAGACTGTTCTAGAATAAATAACTGATATGGACTTGGGAAAAGTTATTGGTTTTAGTAAAACTGGGACCGAGATAATAGAAGAGATATCAAACTACTGAAAGGACTTTGAATTTAGAAATAATATATTTATAACCAAGAGAGAGATACAACTCTATTTGTCTATATGAGATATTTTATGTATTTTTATTTATTTATTGCCCACATCTACATACAGAAAAGTATTTAAGGTCTTAAGTAGTAGTTACAGACTAGGTGTAGTACATGGACCCTGTCAGGGCGATGCAACATGGTTTTTCTGAGTTAAATTCTGATAGGGGGAACAATATGGTGCAACTTGATATCAATCAAATATTAATGCTCTTACAGGGTTGGGACACAGTGACCGTAGATGTCAAAGAGAGTGTTCAACAGAAGTTCCTCTGCTGTGGATTCCAGGATAGATTTGTGCCGGCCAACGGCACCGCTCAACCATCTTGTGATTTGGTTGATGTAAGTAACAATCATTTGATTACACTTTTTAAATAAAAAAAAATCATAATACTTACTAATTTTTCTCTAAGATGGAAAAAGAGCATCGCATTTTTCGACCAAACTACTAACTCAGTCCCTGTCTCGGCAAATAAAGAGCTATAATAGCAAGCTTCATAAAAAAATAATTAAAACAAAAATGAATATTTCTGTCTCCAAACTTAGCAGAGCTTGTACTATGGAGACAAGGAAACTGAATAAATACTTTTTTGTTTTGTAAATACAAAACACACAGACTCAGGACAAACACCAATGTTCATCACACAAATTTTTATCCTGAAGCGGGAATCGAACCCGCGACACCGGTGTGGCAGTCTGACACACTTGCCACTCAACCATCCGTGTCGTGTTAGATAAAAGATAAAGATAAAATGTTTTATTTCTAAAAAGGTCTTATAATAAGGTAATACGTGTTATTATAATGATAAGTCCTTATTGCATTTGCAGAAACTTTGCTGCAATGGATTGACTGTTTCACCGAGTTGCCATTGCGAGCCATGCATGGAAAAACTGAAGGAATCCATTGATTACTCGTTCAAGCTTTGCGGCGGCATTGGACTGTTCTTTAGCTTCACTGAGGTACGAATTTCATCATATTCCAATCGTTTTCTTTCTCAAATCTTTATTTAGCTAAGTGCCATCTACAAATTACACATTGTATACCTACTCTCTATTCTCAAAGCATTTTCGTATCTCTTGTATGGCACGCTAGTTTCAATTACTTCTTTCCGATATATCTGGTATTTTTTTTTCATTACTCTTTTATGCACACAATTTTTTTGTGATTATCAAGTGCTTGGGTTTAATTTAAACTAAATAATGAATAAAGTTTCTCTATTGAATAATTAACTGTCAAAACATCGTTACATACTTTATCTGTATCAGTACACTCTAATAAGCTCTTGATCATAAAATTGCATTGATTTCTCCAGATTTTCCTTTTACCTGATAAAATTCCAGTACGGTACCTATATTGGATGTTGAATGATATGGATAAAGAATGCACTGAGCTAATGTAACTATCATTGTTGCTTGCTTGCTTTAAATATACGTCTGGTGCCTATTTTCAGACATCATTTAAAATATAACTAGTGCAAAATTTAAGTAAGCAAGCAACTTTCATTGTGTGGTGCTAATTCTGAATTGGTATGAATTAGGCATGGAAATTACTACTTCTATTCATTGTCACATGGTAATATTATTTCATTTTGAAACAGCTCAATAACCGGTGATTTTGTAACACACTGTTATTTTTCATCAGTGGCCTAGCGTGACTTATGTCATAAATTTGTTAAAAAATTCACGCATGACGCGACGCGACGTCACGCAATAACTCACACTCAGCACTCTACTACTGACTAATATTGTTATTTACGATACCATACGAATGAAATTGTGAATGGCGTTAAGTATCATGACATGAATTAATCACAGCGACCGCCGGCGTACAAATCCCCTGCCGGGGCGCGCTGGGTGGATATCACCGGCTATTTTGTAATAGACTTGGACTCAGAAAGTAATAAGTGTTATGTGTGATCAGTTTTATACCATGATAAATAACATGTTACTCGGTATATTTTCCATGCCTAGTATGAATGTAAAGGGTCTCGAATCAAAACCGCGGGCTTGGTGTGACTAACAATTTTATTGTAACAATTACTTTCCAGTTTCTGGGTGTATGGTTGACCGTAAGATATCGTAACCAGAAGGACCCGAGCGCTAACCCCAGTGCATTTCTGTGAATGATCTGATGTTACGGACTCACTACATAACTATCATTTGAGGTGGATTGGTGTTGCATTTTGTGTCGCATTAGCATGTTGGCCAGAACCAAGTTGTAGCGCTTACAACAGCAAAAATACTATGGGACTTGCCTGCGGGGCGTACATGTAACATGAACGTCGCGATAACATTTTCTCGTGTTCAAGATTAGGCACCCTTTTCCGAAAACCTTACTTTCTGAAATTAAATGGAAGTACTAATAGGTAAAGCTTTAAGCATATGTTTTATGCTTCATACTTTACCTATTATTACTTTCATTTGATTTCAAAAATGGTTTAGGAAAAGGGGCACCGCACCTATCCTTTTGAGGCATCTAACCCTGTTTTACCCTATCTCTTGAGAATTGAGACAGTTGTATGAGAGAGACGCAACAGATGACAATACTAGAAAAAATTATGCAAAATTTTGTCACGGCGCTCATGTTAGAGTGTAGAGGTGCCAATGGTGAAAATTCAGATGTTGCCAAAACTAAACTAAACTAATTTGGTAGCATTAACATGTTGCTGTCTCTTAGTCTTGTTTTACAACAATCGAAATAAAAAAGATGCCATAATTTTAGTGCTGTGTAATTAGTTTAGTTTACTTTTTGCGACATCTGAATTGACACCACTATTGCCTGTTTATATTTTGAGAAAGAGTTTTCGTGCGCCTTATCTTATAAATGTTCGTATTTCTCCTCAAAATATTGTTTATCTTGTTACATACCGCTTACATTTTGGTCGCGGACATGTCGGTTTTTAGCTTTCGCGGGGGATATTACAGATGATAAAAATCCCTACAAATGATCATTTCTCAATCGTAACTATTTGCGGAAATCTATAGCATAATATATAGCATAATATATAGGAAATATATAGTCTAAGAAGACTGCTATAGATTTCCGCAACTTCAAGAACACCGTTATTTATCTATGAATTTAGTTAAGAACCTACATTCATAGATAAATAACGGTGTTCTTGTAGAATTCCAAGATGGACAGTATCAAACCAAAATGGAGTCGTAAAACAGGCCAAAAAATTTGGGTGCCCTAATTTGAAGAATTTTTCTCTTGTTAGACTGATTGAAAATCTCCTACTGCTTCGTCTATAGAGACGAAGCAGTAGGAGATAAACATAGAAATAACTAGGAAAAGTGATCACGGTGTTCTATCTACTTCGATATAGCTTTGGAATCGACTATGTATAAAATTATCAAAAGCGGTTTGTGATAAGTGCACGCTTCCATAATTAATATTTATTGCACTTGCATGAAATCGCATGTTTTTTGTAATATTTATTATATTGGACATTTTGTCACGATACGTCATGGCAGATCGTTTTAACCCACACCATAACTTGTCTTAAAAGTATTTCATTAGGGCATGAGCAGACTACTGCAGAAACTATGAAGGCACAGAATCCGGGCGCCGCTCTCTCGCTTGCACATTTGTACATTTTTCATGATATAAATTGACTCATCTGTCTCACTGAATTGGATCAGTCATTTCGTTACTACAACCTCAATAAATGTTATAGTATATTTTGTTTTGATATGTTTAACATAGACGAAGGAAATAAGGCAAAATTGTTTTCTGCTATTTCCTTCGATTTTTTTCCAGTCTGTCACCCTGCTCTGTCACCCTAGGGGGACAGATGGACCAAAAAGTTCTATCTGTCCCCTTTCAGCAACAGGGTAGCAGATGGAACTTTTAATTATTGAAAAATTCTATCTGTCCCCCTATCAGTAACAAATGTGCGAGCGGAGACAGCGGCGCGTCGTATTCTGTTCCTTAAAGCTTACGCATTAAGATTACTATTTCTTTTAAATGTTTCAAAAAATATTATTTGTTTATAAAGTTATCTCACGTCTCGTGGCAATCGTCCTCGATATTTTTTTAAGTTATTTTACCATACATGTTATAATTCCAGTTGTTTGCTGTGTGGCTCGCTCGCCGGTACCGCAACCAGCCAGATCCGAACTATAAGGAACCTCACGCCATATTCCCCCGAAAGGACTATCTTTATTAGAAACAAATTGTAGTTTTACGTAAAATAAGAGGGCTACCCCTGAATTATAGATAAAACAGTATCAATGCCAATACAGTTTCAGATGTTGTGGGCACTCATGAACAAAATTCAAGCTCGATTTATTAACGGCAGGAGTACCAAAAATGTAAGAATTACGATCACGTAGTCGATTTCGTTTAGTTCCATTGTATTCCACCAAATCCAAAATCGAAATCACGTTAGTATCGTATTCAAGAGTGAAAACAGGATTTACGATTTACAGGTTCGTGAGTCATGGGTAGCCTTTCAGGCCGTGGCTTATTAATTTATGCCTGCATCAGATTTGCGTGAACCTTATTTATTATGAATATGGTTCAAGTTTCTTTGGCACAGACAGGCACTAAATTAAAAACTACGGACTGTACATAAAGTGGTCCGATCTAGATATATCACTGTCGTATAATTATTGCAGCTCAATATGTCATGAAAGGATAAATAAGAACTATTCACGCTTTTTCCTATAAAATACAAAATCTTAAATATCCGTTTTATTATATAAGAACTAAAAGTGGTGTATGAATTATTGAGCCGCAATAACTATAAAAATCGGAAAACGATGACGTCATTGATAATGCCAGAACGGGCCTTTAATCCCAGTCTTAGCCACTATGTTGTGTTCTATGCTCATTTCAGCTCCTTTTCTGATAAACATACACATAAATATTTGTTTTAATTTATTAAATCATAGACAGGATTGCAGGTTTCAGACTAGCGTATTTTTATCGTGCGTATACGGGCGGATACTAGCGAAACTTCAAAAGCCTAACGCGCGTGTACGCGCACGTACCCGCGTTAACGCTTTGTTTTTTTGTCGCGCGTACACGCGCTGCGAAAAACAAAACACGAGCGGAGAATCCGCTTATCTGAAACCGCACTAAAAGTAAATTGATATCTATCCCTTTATGACGTCATTCATTAATTACTTGCTATGGTACGATTAATTGAAGCAATGGAAAGTGTGGAGGCTGTTTATCAGATAACTATAATGTTTGTTTTTATAAACTGAGGTATCCAAGCAAATAATTGCTAGGTGAAGGATTGAGCGTGTCTTGCCGTATATTAAGTATTCGTTTTCGGAATTGCTAAGGTATATCAAACTAAGCATAAATAATATAAAAACTATTAAATGTTTCTGAGTATGTACTGATGAAATTATGTTGTTGTTAACGTTTCTTCTGTACGTGTATCAACATTCGCTACTTATCTAATGGTGGCTTCACATGACCTGTGCTAATACGCGCCGCGCCGTGCCAAGGTCAGCCGCGCGCCGCCGACGAGTCCGGATCACCCCTTTTCACGAATACGTTCCGGCCCGGGCAGCCTCGGGCCGCTCGCTTCACACAGCCTGTGGCGCGGCCCGGCCCGGGGCGGCGCGGCCCGTGCTTATACAGGTCATAAGAAGCCACCATTAGATTCGTTCGTCAGTGCCGCTTGAAAACATCCCTACCAGATCTGGCCACTGGCTTATATGAGAATGAAAGTAAGGCAGTTTGATGTTGTACATAATTATTCAATAATAATTTTATTATGTACAACATCAAACTGTTACAATAATCTCCATTGAAGAGTATTAACTTAGTGAGGTTCTTTGGTATTCAGTTTTTGTGTGGTTTAGTGGCTTAGTGGTGATTTAGTGGCATATGTTTACAGGCACTGAAACCAGTCTCAAATCCACGTACCCTACATTTTCATTTTTTTAAATGATGAACTCGAAAATGTGCATATCTCGTTTGGACTTCATGCTCCTAATTAAGGAAGAAAAAAATAAAAGACATCATTATTGATTTTTAGGAGGAATCATTATTTTTAATACTTTTAGTTAATATGTAGTTATGATGATGGCTTTTAGTAGATAATACATTAGTTAAATTAAGTTACAGGTACATCTCGTCTACTAGTCAGTAGTCTAATTATTTTAGTTTACTCACTCAAATAATTGTATCGATTCATAAATAGATAAAATATTTTTCCCAATGAAGTAGGTTAGCGTATGTATATTTTAGAACTAACCTTAGATGTGACTTATTGTTTTAATGAAAAACAATACAATTTTTATAGTTTTTTTTTTATTTCTTTATACTCTTTTGAGCTTTAACTAGTTGTTTTAATATATTTTTCAGCGTATTCTTGAAGCTTGTATCCCCTTGTATTTACCGTTGTCAGGTAATATTATTAATATAAGAGCGTTTTGCTTCATTTAAATGTATGTGTAATGAATTGTAATGTAAAATATCATTTAACTTAGTGACGATCCGCTGGGAAAATATTTTAATACATAGCTAAAATCGATGTCTTCGCCGTTTACAAATTTTAATTATGAAAGACAACAGTGTATTCTTTTATGGAGTGTGAAGAGTAACTATTTTATTATTGTAACCTTGGAAAGTAGATATGTTTGTACATTTTGTTTAATCTTAAACCCTTGTACAAATGCTAGGTTCCATTGTCTCCTTTAACTAGATGGTCTGTACTTGTAGTAATATTGTACTGCATGTGTTTTGAGATGTTAATTAGTCTTATTCGATCAGTATATTCAATATAAACTATGCAAGCAACATAATTTGTTTAATTTTCGTTAAAACCTGACCAGCATGGTTATTAAGTTATTCTATAGTGTCAGTAACTGTTACAATAATTAAAGTGTTTGTCTAATGCTGAACGTATTGGCAAGATATTTGTTTCCTCTTGGAAAACAATCCTTACGACAAGAGAGATATTTCATACCCCAAAAAAATACAGAATTTCAATTTCGTACATAGATGCGGTCATCTTAAATCACAAAATCGGGAAAGTACAGGTATAACTTTCCTATACTTACCTAAAGAGTTACTGTGACCTTAGCTTTTGAGTAGCTTACCTACTCATTTTCCACCTACACTTGATATTTTCAGTGGTTATCCTACACATATGTAATTTCTTGTACTTATGTATGCCGAATAAAACGCTGTGTTACTTACACTAAGTTTAATCTGACAAAAGTGTAGAGATACAAATGCGAATTGAGATTTGCGAATTTTATCTTACAGATTCAGTGCAAGCGTACTCGACTCGTACCTAAACGTGTATTATCTATTCTTTGCCTAAACTAACAAAGGATAAGGGTAGGAGTGAACGCCTCGCATCGCGCCTTCCGCGCATGTACTTTGGCTGCCCGCGCCCTGTTGGGCGGAAAGTTCCCACACAGTCGCGCAGCGCCCGCCCGCCCCGAACCATCGATCCGCCTGTTCGGACCAAATATTTTAGTGTAGTGAAGTGCAATAGAACTGCCACTATGTCTTTTGATAATGATGAACTCCGGGACGAGTAAGTTACCCATAATCCGGTGGTTTAGCCATAAAACAGTTTCGCGTTATCGAAGTAAATCTCTGAATCAGTACCCACACTGAAAGATTAACCTACCTTTGCTCTGATATTCCTTTGGTTATGTGTTTACCTTCATGAAATGGTTTATAATTAGTCTCTGTTTAAACAGATTTTTTGGGTCTAAGCTAGGTATTTACTTATTATGATTGATGATTCAGTTCAAACAAATGGTTATGTAGGCCTTGATTACAGGTTTGACCCAATTTAGTCAAAAGTACTTTCACACGAACTTGACACGAACCAATTGATTCTCTATCTTAGCGTGGTTCAATTTATACCTAGGTTAAAAGTAAAAATAATATATGCAGAGTAGGTTACCTTGCTCGTCTCGTCACTTTATTTACTTACTTAAAAAACCTAAGTAAGTCGGTACCTACTTACTTATCACCACATCATACTTATCTGAAACACATCACGATATACTTTTAATAAGAGACAGATGTTATTGAATTAGTTTGACTGTAATTGTGTGTAAAAGTGGGCCAAAGACATTTTGTTTCAGCTGTATTTTAGAATATTAGTACCAACTACATATAGGTATTTTATTCATATACATTATGCTAAACTCAGATAAACAAATCCTATTAGAAGGTACTATTTTCAGTTGGTAGGTTGATAGGTACATATTGCATTCAGTAATAAGGATCGTTTTGCAAATGATTATATGTGTTGTGATGAAATTACTATGCTAACCTTATCTCAACTTTGATCTCAAACAACAATATTATCATAACGGTAGTACCTAGTTGTTTTTATCATTTTACTATGAACAAGATTAGAACGTAACACGACTCGTTTCGCAGAATAAAAACCTCAACGAACCTCCTAACTAAGTAGAGGCTGCACAAGCCACAGTAATAGCTCAGGAGAATCTAGATGCAATGAAGCATATTACTGCTACATAGGTATAAACAACAAATATTTTTTTTAGTCTATTGCTTGATTATACACGGTTTTTCTCCCAATCTTATAGCAGATACGTCAATGTACACTACGTTGGAGCGATGGTAAATTGCAGTAAGTATGACATGGTAGAGCAATGAATGAATTCCTGAACACTCGCGACACAGAATACCAAATTGGATGTATTGACGTAGGAGGTCGTTCCCGCTACTAGCAGTAACAGTTTGTTAGTAAACTATTCGCCATCGTAAAGTTGACTCGTTCGCACATTTTACGCCGTTATTTTAATCGTGAAAAATATTTATTCGTGAAAGTGAAAGTTTCTCTATACTCTACCTAACATACAAGGTAAGTGCGCATCATAATTTTATTTTTAAAATTAAATGTTTATTTTAAAATAAAATAAAAACAGTTTAACACTACAAAGATAAATAATAAACACCAGGATATTGTTAGCAAAATGTAACGTGTAAGGTAACACGTATACCTCTACCTACAAATAAAAATATCAAATAAAACGATGAGTATTCTGAAAATGAACAATTGCCTGCTTCACACAACTGGCTTATTTATCTTGCATCATTTTCCTCGCATGATGTGACGTGTGTTTGATCATCATGATGAAATGCGACTCAAATGTCCGAGGAAAGTCTGGCATCCTCTCGCGACCTTGAAGTCATGTTTGCAAACAGATTGGAAGATTGACTATACTTGCGTAATTAGAGCACCTACTTATAAATATTTTTTATGACTCATCGATAACCCTAATCGATAAAAAAGTTGGTGTAAAACTACGAGAACTATGACCTTTCACGAATTTTCTGCAATCAAATGCCCTATACCAAAGAATAAGTAATATTTTTACATACCTTTACTGTATAATATGCCTTTAAGACCTTACTGGTTTTATGCTTTTTTTTTCTTTTTTAGCAGTGCTAACGTGACAGTATGCCTTGCAATTGTGAAGTAGACGATTCGAACCAGCACAACAATGGATGCACCCTGAGCCTCAGGACAGAGCATAGGAACGGCCACCAACCACACAGGAAGACGTTTGACAACGATGATGAGTATCAGGACTCAAAGGAAACCGAGGCTGTTAGCCGCGACAGTGTTAGGTTGTCTATTCATTTTAAAAATCGATCTTAGAAGTATTTATTTTGTTTTAATTCGATAAAATATTGATTTAGACGGTATACATTACTGTATTAGTTTCGACTGCTTTTCCGGTATGTAAGTAGGTGTAGGTAATACTTTAATAGAATTTTACGATCTGAAAAAAAACTGCCACCAATTTCCTGAAGTTGAAATAGGTTTTTATTGTTAGTATGGTATTAATTATGTAAATAAGCATATAACAAAACCATTTTTTTTTATCAGAGCACTAGCACAGTAGGTAGAGCATCTAGTTTCTACCTATGAGTCAACTATGGTGTTACTAATTAGCCTATTCATAAGTATTCATGATTGAAGCAAATTATTATAAATTACAACTGCGTAGGTAAGACTAAATCGAGAACTTGCCTTGCGCTTGCGCAGAATTTATTGGCCAGCTTTATTACTCGACTACCAAGGAAGGGTTATGTTTTTTTTTCTTTTTCCTCTTGAATGAACTGCTGTTCGTTAATCTCGCTAAAACTCAAAAATATGATTTAGAAAAGATATATGGATGGATTAATTCGCACGCGAGTCAGCTAGTAATTAAACGATTTTCAGTTTAGTAAGTTGCGAAAACCTTTGAAAATCCTTAGGTTAACGAATAAGTTAGTTTACATCCAAAAATTATACGGATGCAGCGATTTGATTAACTAAATGCCATATCTCGCTTCTCTGAATCGGATGCATCGTTTAGTTCCTCTCAGTGCAGTGCAGGGGACAGGATGAACTTCACATTGAAGTTGATTACATAATGATTACACGTCACTTGTTTTACAGATACCCCGATGGAACGGTGCGTCTGCGCAACCCAAACATCGAGCTCATGGATCAAGACATTCTCTACCATTTGGCGCTGGGCAGTGGCTCCCATGACCTAGTCGAGATGTTTGGGGATGTAAAGGTATAATACCTTAATTTACCTACTCATTCTTTTTATTTTGTAAGGGGGGATATTCATGATAATAAATCTTCGTCTATTATTCTAGACAAATATATTATGTTAGTCCATAACGCCACGACTTGGCTCTTTTTGAACAGACTAATAAATAAGAGTATGAGTGACAACCTACATCACTGCCCTCGTTAGCAAGAGGGCAGTAAGTCAATTCAGCAAAATACTGCCCTCTTGCTAACGAGGGCAGATTATAATAATTACAATGGTGTGTTAAGTTCGTGTGCATGGGCGGCACTCCGAAACGCATGGAGCAATTCGCGTACACCATCATGGCGGAGATCGGACACAAGCTGCCGTGCGGAACCACGCTGCAGGACATCAGCCAGTTCTCGTACCGGTACTCCATGTACAAAGTGGGGCCGGTGCTCTGTATCAGTGTAAGTACCTAACTACTTTCCTTATGCCTACTTGCACCAAACTGGCAAAGTCCCTAAGCAATTACTTTACTCGCTTGTCAGTTCTTAAAGGTCGGAATTTGGACTGTTAGGAACTACCAAGCGAATAAAGTAATTGCTTAGGTACTTTGACAGTTTGGTGCAAGTAGGCATTAGTGTTTCATTCGTATGGGCAGCACTCCGAAGAGTATGTAGCAGTTTGCGAGATGGGAGGTGGTGGTTATGGCTCCTGGGTGAAAGGCTCTGAAAGCTGAATCTTGCTAACCCTAATAACATTCACGCCTTCAAGATTAACCCTAAGGGTTAATTTTGAAAAGTCGAAAGCAAAACGGGTAACGCTCACTAATTTTATAGTAAATTTTTTAGAATAAGTTTCAACATGATCCAATTTAGATCACTTTTGCTGTGTGGGTTAAACTAAAACGTATGTTAACTACAACGCAATTGTTGAATAGAGTAAGTACTTGAATAACCTAGCTGTAGCAAGCAAAGTATCGATTTCATTTTCAAAGAATTGTTGCCACAATCAGTGGGTGAAGTAGCGCATAACTCGTACATTTGTGATGGTCATTAAGCAATGGCGAGCTAAAACTGATCATTTTATCATTTTCAATTGACGAATGAAGAAAAAGGTTCTTTCGTCGATAATGTCAGATCATTGCTGTTAGCTAATAATTGCAAATGATAATTTTTATTTATTTTCCTACTGCAAGATATTCGTTAATTAAAATATTCCATAATCTACATGCAAAACACTGAATGACTGACCTTTTTCTCAGATAGTAACTACCAATTTTTAAATAACAAGGCTCTTATCAATATGTTTTGTCACAACACGTGTTTTTCAGAGATTACCTTTAAAATACGTGTCGTCTAAATCGTGACAACTACATAAAATATAGAACTCTCGTACAATCAGCTGCACCACATTTTATACATATATTTTGCTAACTGTATGTAACTTCTAGCAGCTGACTGTACCTAACAATAAATCATACAGAGTATTCGGGATATTATCAATATGTTAATACGAAAGTTATCATTGATGTTGATACGCTTGATACGGTATGATTGGAATTTTGTTTTGGTCTTTGATTAACCTCGACATTTCATTCAGAAGGCATCCGATCTTTTCATTAGGTACCTGCGTACTTACAACATACTCGTTCGTGGTTGATATTACTAGACAACTTGAGTACCTATAACGAGCTTTTTTTCCTATGTAAACTCAGCTTCGTAGGACAGTAGTCAATGTTTACTCGTATGTTCACGGGCTCTTCCTACTTATTCGCACTATTACTAAGTTCAAAGTTTCAAGCTGAAGGCTCCGCCTTCATCAATTAAACCGTCTGAAAGTTTCATATAAGAGGAATAGAATTGATTTTGTTTTGGTACTAGAATTTTCTAGCAATTTGCTTTCACTACAAACATCACCTGAGACTTTTTTAACAAAAAATAATACAACGCAACACCACTGAAAGATTACGGGAAAGCAAAATACGCATTCGTTTACTGGAATGACATATTTTATAAGTTATTTCGATTTAAAAACTAAACTACTGAACCGATTTTAATGAAATTTCAATATGAACGAACCTTTCAAATAAAGAGTAAAAATAATAAAGAAAAAGTAAAAACTTTCCAAATTGGTTGATAAATGATAAAGTTCTGAGGAAACAAACATAAAAAAAAAATGATTTGAGTACCTCCTCCTTTTTTAGAAGTCTGTTGAAAAACATCGTAGTTTGAACGAGAATTTCCCGTTATTCTCATTATTTTTGCATTTACCAGGATCTCATAACTGTTATTTACAGCACGGAATGGGTATCCCCTCAGTGGGTATCCTCCTGCACGAGGTGATAAAGCTGATGTACCACGCAAAGGTGCGAGACCCGGTGTTCTTCCGCATTGGCACGTGTGGCGGCATCGGCTACGAGGGCGGCACCGTCGTCATATCCGAGGAGGCCGTCGATGGCGCGCTGAAGAATGCACTCGAACTGGTAAATTCTAAGCTCTCTTATGATGGCTTCACACGGCCTGTGCTAACACGCACCGCGCCGCGCCAAGGGCATATGTACGCGCCGCGGACGAGTTCCGATCGCCCCTTCTCACAGCCTGTTTTAACACGAGCCTGTCTTACTTAACCGACAATACGCGCCCGCTTGGGAAGCCGCGCTCGCTTCACACGGCCTAGCGCGGCCCGTGCTAACAAGGGCCATGAGAAGCCACCATTCCATTAAATATCACTCTAGCTGCTAACATCCATCCATATTCAGAAAGTTTCGTATTTTTATGTGTCAGATGCCTTTCTCCTTTTCTTTCTGAAAAGACGGAAATAGATAATAACTTTATTGTTTACCACTAGGAAATAACAATTGGATATATGTACTCGCCCTTAGTTTCAATCACATCGTTATTATCGTCTCCCGAAGTTTGTAAGGAAAATTTGTTTTACAAGGTGCGGTCTTGTCTTGTCAATTTATTTTATATACTCGAGGCAATCACCGGTGTTCAGTTCATCACACAAATGTTTGTCCCGAAGCGGGAATCGAACCCGCGACACCGGCGAGACAGTGCCTTCAACTTGCCACCCCACCATCCGTGTTATCAATTTGAAATGACTATTATATGATTTCAGACAGTTCTGGGCAAGAATATTCAACGGCCAGCCAAGCTGGATAAGCGTCTGGCGCGCGAGCTGAAGGGGTTGGGGGATCCCGAAGACCCGTACGACACCGTCACCGGAAAGACCATGTGTACTTACGACTTCTATGAAGGTTAGTGGAAAAGATATAAACTCAAATCAAATCAATTTTCCACCGATTTTAAAAATGCCAGTTAATCCTCAAGGCAAATTTCCTTACAAAGTGTTTCGGACAAATATTCAAAACGTACGCCGTATTATAGTTATTTTTTCACACTATTCGTTTCGTCTATGTTTTCCGATTGTTTCAACAATTTTAGTTTAGATTTTATACGTGTTTTAAATTAATAGTGTTAATTGCGTACTTTTTGAGTATTTGTCCGAAACAATTTGTATGGAAATTTGCCTTGAGGATTCCCCTTAAGCATGAGATCGAGGAGAGTGGAAGAAAGGGGGAGAGGCATTTGCTCAGTAATGGGACACTACAATAAATAATATAATAATAAAAAAAGAGGAGGTTATCAATATTTTTTTTTAAATAAACGTTTATATTTTTTTTACCTCAGACTTAGGCAGTCGGGTTTTCAGCTTTAATAAACTAGGCATAGCATATGTTATTGTAGTAAAAAACATCCATTCATTTTCACGTTCTTTCGCATTTATGGTGAATTCTTAAATATTTTTTCGGTCATATCACTAATTCATAGAAGTTGGAATTTTACTGCGATGTTTTATCATTTCCTATAGGAAGAGATAGCAGTTCTCAGAGTTGTGATAGGATAGAATGTTTTATCTTCTTTCCTATCACAACTTTATTTGTTGTTATAAACCGTTAGACCTTTCCGGACTTATGGGCAAAATTAATGGAAAACAAAACGATATCTTGTTGGATTGATTAGGTCAGTTATTCCATATCTGATAAAAGTTTATAGTTACGATTTTATTTTATAAACGCTTCTTACTGGGTAGTCTTGTATCTTATAAAAATGCCTATGCCTTAGATAGATAGATAGTAAAATACTTTATTACACTTAACAAGTAGTATAAAGGCGAACTTAATGCTATGTAGCATTATCTTCCAGCTAAACCTTTGTGGACAATTACGTGGGTAGTGCACGGTACCTAGTAGGTTCTTTTCGGACGATTAAGTGCATTTTATTATGCCTAAGACACATCTTTCAGATGCTAGTTAGTTGTAGGTGTAAATGAATAATGGCATGAAAACATTAATTTCATGGTATTTATTAGTTCTCCTACTAGCATTTTAATTGGCTAGGCCAAGAAAAATGCGATACGATACCATTATCTGAATTAAGTTTAAATAACACATAATTAATTGGATACGCTTCTTGCATAATCCATTAGTATTAAAATTAATTCCACGCTTGATCGAGCTGTCACGGTACTTGTCTTCCGTTCCGTGTCGCATCCGAAGTCTGTCTCAATGACACCTGAGATACTGTGTACTGGAATGACCTTGATATATTCTACGCCCTACGAGGTATCTACATATCTATTAATTCCCAGGTCAAGGTCGCCTGGACGGTGCGTTCTGCGACTTCACAGAGGCGGACAAGATGGAGTATTTGGAGAGCATCCACAAGTCGGGCGTCGTCAACATCGAGATGGAGTCTCTCGCGTTCGCGGCTCTCACGCACCACGCGGGCATCAAGGCAGCCGTCATATGCGTCACGCTGCTCGACAGACTGAAGGGGGATCAGGTACAAGTTTAAACAGTAATTTAAACAATATGGAGTATTTGGAGAGCATTCACAAGTCGGGCGTCGTCAACATCGAGATGGAGTCTCTCGCGTTTGCAGCTCTCACGCACCACGCGGGCATCAAGGCAGCCGTCATATGCGTCACGCTGCTCGACAGACTGAAGGGGGATCAGGTACAAGTTTAAACAGTAATTTAAACAAGATGGAGTATTTGGAAAGCATTCACAAGTCGGGCGTCGTCAACATCGAGATGGAGTCTCTCGCGTTTGCAGCTCTCACGCACCACGCGGGCATCAAGGCAGCCGTCATATGCGTCACGCTGCTCGACAGACTGAAGGGGGATCAGGTACAAGTTTAAACAGTAATTTAAACAAGATGGAGTATTTGGAGAGCATTCACAAGTCGGGCGTCGTCAACATCGAGATGGAGTCTCTCGCGTTTGCAGCTCTCACGCACCACGCGGGCATCAAGGCAGCCGTCATATGCATCACGCTGCTCGACAGACTGAAGGGGGATCAGGTACAAGTACTACTCAAATATGGTCTATGAATAGATGGTTCGTAGTTCATCATTTATTCAGACTGTAGGTATCCACTTAGTAAACACTTATACACTTGGTCATGTCATAGTGATGACTGAATAGATGAGGTGGATGCATTAATTTCGCCTGTGTACTTGTTTGGCACATTGTGCAATAAATTTCCATCTATTTAGCTTTGTATGGGTGGATAGATGGATGGATTGGATATCGATATGGATGCATAGGTGGATGTTTTTTCCGTAATCACGAAAACTTTTAACAGCGGGGTGTGCATCAATTTCATCAAACTTTTACGTCGTTGTTTCATTAAAATGAGACTTCTAAATGAACAAGAGCTTTTTATGTATGTCCAAAACAATGTTTGATGAGATATTTTTAAGACCAAATTCTTTACGGCGATTTGTATCGCTTTCATCAAACGTTTCAGTTTTTGTTTGTTTTGTTCAATAAATACTTGAAATGGAATATGAGCTTTCTGATGTAAGGTCAGCGCAAGTCGACCCTGCTTTAATACAAAGGTCGCGGCCTTAAATCCGGTAGCTGACTTCAACCCATTAGCCTTATGACGAATGTACACATTTATCATTTGCTACTGTAGAATATGAATAATTACTAATGTGTATATTTATCACTTTCTAATGTGGAGCGAGTACAATTAAAAATAATGTGTACATTTAACATTTGATACTGTAGAAAACATACAATAATGCATGTACACACTGAAGAATTTCAGTTATATAAAATGTATTTATTTGTCTATGTATTAGTAATTGTACAAAGAGTGCAACAACAAAATCTCTTTTATTCTATAGGTGTTTAGACGATACGGTGACGTTACATAAGATGGATATGTTAATGGATTTTATGCAGCTTTTTATCGAAAAAAATTATATTTTTTTAATTAAAATTTTTTAATTATATTTATGGTTATCGTTTAACTTTTACAGGTGTTGGCGCCTAAAGAAGTATTAGATGAGTGGCAGCAACGACCGACTAAGCTTGTGTGTCGCTACATAAAAAGGTACTTGCTCAAACATTTATTAACAATTGAAAAAAAATACGAAAGTTTTTGGATAAATCTCCTTTTGAGGATGATTTAATTACTCTCGCAGTGCACGAAGGGAGCCTATTCGAACTTGGAACGTGCACTTGGAATCTTTTCACCACACTGATTCGAAAGAACTAGTGTCACGATAAGAAGAAGATTTACTCTCGCCAAAACTACTAAATTAATTGCGATGACAATGGCATAGGCATAAGTCTAGTAATATAGAACAGGATTTTAGATTTAATTTCATCTCGATGTCACACATTATGTTTATTACTCAAAAACGCTAAAACTTCTTAATCGATATGGATGAAGTTTGGCATACGGAACCTGAAATATGTTTCTATAGGATTGGTAGATAGATGGATGTTTGTTCCTTAATTTGGTATAGGTTCACACACCCATTTTAAAATAACTAGGGCTATAAAACATCTATGGAATTAATTAATATAATAAATTGATATTTTTTCAACCTTTCTTCACCTTTGTTCGTTCTTCTAGATATCTGCAGATGAAGGGTCGCCTCTCCCTGGACGGTCACGGCTCCATTGCTGTGAAGAGCCCGCGGCGGTTCAAGCTTGTGCAGCAAGAGTCGGAGACCTACGACTAAGCGATTACCGACTCTATTTAATACGGACATAGGACGAGATTCCTTCGACGGCTATTACTGACTAGCCTAAGGATTCAGTACCGTTTTCTCATTAGGTTATAGATAAAGTAAAGCCTCAATTTAAAAGCACCTACTGGCTTGAGATGACCACCAAAATGCCCCAAAGAGTACCCATTGTCGCATCTGACTTTGAAATTCGAAGTCTTGCGCAACATTCGTAGAAAAAAATACTCTTAAAAAAACTCTTAAAAGGTAGGATTATTTCATTCATCATCTCCAAGGCTCAGTTTCAAATAACATTTGATCAGGCAAATGGTGCATTTTCATAACCTTACAGCTACAGGTATATTAACAAAAGCTGGCATGAACAACACATTCACACGTGCGCTTGTGTAGTATCTGTGAATAAGAGCGCGACGTGTCCCTATTGTGACCGGTCAAAATTATCATCCTAAATTTGTCAAAGTGTAGTGAAATTGCATTAGTGTGAGTACTTTGGCAGCGCCAGCTTTCGTTGCGCGAACTAACCTAGGTGCACTTTTCAATACAAGATATGATCAATCATATTATACATATTGGCTGAATATAATATTTTAAAACACTATTAAGCTCAACCTAGTTTCCTCTTCTATCGAATATTGAGCTTTAGAGTAGCAAATTATATCATGAGTTGAATGTTTAATGCTTGCCTAGGATAATGTATTCGAATAGGTTAAGAATGTAATGCCTACTTGCACCAAACCGTCTAAGTCCCTAAGCAATTACTTTACTCGCTTGGTAGTTCTTAACAGTCCAGATTCTGACCGTTAAGAACTACCAAGCGAGTTAAGTCAATGCTTAGGGACTTTGACAGTTTGGTGCAAGTAGCCATAAGTGTAATAATTTATGCTAAAGTCTTGCTTCTATACAGGACCGAAGTTTTTAATTGTTATTTTGTTTTTTTCCCATAATTTTAGTGCGGTTTCAGAATAGCGTATTTTTATCGCGCGTATACGAGCGGATTGTTACTCACGAAATTTCAAAAGCCATCGCCCGTAGACGTGCGTATACCGGCGTTTATGCCAAGGTCACACGTACCGAGTACTCGGTAGGTTATACGTACCTACCGAGTACTCGTAGCGCCGAGTTCTCGACTGAGCCAGTGACGTAAGCTTTCACTGTCTCGGCCGAGTAACATTTTACTGTCTCGGCCGTGTAACATTTTACTGTCTCGGCCGAGTAATCGGTACGTGTGATTTAGGTTCTTTCTAGCGAGTGTTAGTAGCATGTGGGGTGTCTCAAAAACATAACACGAGCGGAGAATCCGCTAATGAAACCGCACTTGGTAGTGTTTGGAATCTCTACTTGTTTTGAATTTTTTTTATGAACATTTTTGCACCTATTACTAACGATTTTAGTGAGAAATTATCTAAACTATTTTGCCTCTACTACTAGCGGTTTGTTAATGTATTAATTAGATAAATTATTATAATTATAAGATATTAAACGATACCCGGCGTGGAACAAAATATTAGGATAATGAGTTAACTTATTATATTGCACTGTACTATAGCATACATTTGTTACGTTTAATCTTTGCGAAGTAAATCCAGTTGAGTATAATCTTTATGCTGTATAAAAAAGAATACCCAACCATATTATATTATTTCTTATAAATAAGTTTGCTTTTTGCAGCGTTATTATAATTTAACGCGCCGAAATAAAATTTAAATTTCAAATTATATAAGAGCATTCGCAAACGCGTCGCCGATCCGCTACACGTGTCGCCGGTGGCGGCCACGCGCTACATCTACAGAATGTATATAAACTGACGGACGCCGGCCACCGGTCCCTGTAGTCGGCGGCGCATTTGCGGGTGCACTAATTCGTACTAGTATAGGTACCTACTTAAGTAAGTAGTTGATGTGTATGTGAGTAAGCTTTGTTCACGGATGAGTGTTTGGCACTGTATTTATAGAGGGGCTTGTAAGGCAACGAAACACACAGATTATTAATTGGACATAAGTCCTCTGTTAGTTACAGTAGTTTGTTGATGTTGCGTATAAATAAATCCCAATAATTTGTGGAATTAGTATTGTAAATAATGTTTGCACATTTAGTAAGCATGCACTGTTAGGGCCTAAGTACGAGTACTTGTTTCCAGGTTCCATGCAATGTTTTCGGCCTAAATAGTCTATTTGTTATGTCCTCTTCCTGCATCTATTGTTGTTAGTAAGTATGTAATCGAAAATTTTATGTGTAAAGCGACCGATAAGGTTACTCTTTGAAAATGCCTGTTGTATGTTTTTGGAAGTTTGGAGGAAAATCTGGAGAACTATTATTTTAAGAGTTATTTTTACTACCTTATAAATTTGTCAACATAGATAAATAACGGTTTTCCTATAGAACACCAAGATGGATAGTATCAAACCAAAATGTATGCGGAATACAGGACAGAACATTTTCAGACACCCTGTCAATAAAAATTAAATAGTAGTAGTAGTTTCAATAATGTTTGTTACTTTTTACGATGCAGTTTTATTAACAATAAAAAAGCCTAGTAGTTTTAACGTATAATAGTTATCTAGCCCTGTTTCTTTTCTCTTTCGAAAATTTGCATCGGACAAAAATTCAGTAATTCAGTAATTTATTTATTGCAATAAATATGTACACTTACACCTTAGGGCTATGGCTATTATATAAATGTACCAGAAGATAGCCAATGTGGCTCCCTTTTCTAGGTCGCATTTTCAATGTACTACAGTGTGAGTCTATACCTTAATACTTCTGTGTTTGTCAATGATTCCAAACTTTTAAGAATCCACAAATCCATCCGTCACGGAGTGCCAGAATTATGAATGTACCTATTAAGTGCTTCCACTGATTATAGTATAATATTGTGAAAAAGGTTTATGCACGATAATTTAATTAGTCGTTTAGGCGTTTTCTAAAATTGGCGAAGGTAAAGAATCTTAATATATTTGGTATTTACTTATTAGTGTAATTTAAAGGAATATTACAATGGGTGTGACATAAAATTGTGCGAGTATTTATGTCGTGGAATATACTCGTGTGTGGTTAGTGTTCGTTGTATAAGTAACAAGTTGAAATAGACTATACAAGAATATACCAGGTATATTGAACTTTACAAAATGGTATGTGCACCAAACTAGTAGTTTATTTCTTTGTAACCTGATTTACCATTTTGAAAATTCACGACTAAGTATAACGGCATACTGCATACATCTGGATTATAGCCGTATATTTTTATAGTAGTTAACTTTGTAAATTATTTTGTGGTATCGGCAAACATATCTAAAGGAAACTTCAATATTTATCTGAATATTTATTGCTTTATTAACTTATATTCATTGTAATTCTTGTTACTAGCTTTTACATAACAAGTATTTATTATATACGTATGTAAATTACACTAAAAAGTGTCAGATGGCACCAAAGTATCTATAGTCGTTTCTTATCAATTAATTACTAATTGAAATACATAGCGCATTTTAAAGTAGGCAAGGCAAGTCAAAAACTGTATCTGGAACTATGTATAAGCTATGCTATCGTAACTATGTATTCCATTATTATATTTCACATTATCTATTTCGTTATTTACCTACTATTTACACGCTATACATTGTAGTAGCACCCACATTCATAAAAACTTCTTGTCTACATAAACACTCCCTTATATCTTGGCTTGTATGTAAAATGTGGCTATAAAACCGTTTTTAACGCTCCCACTGCCAGTTCAGTGTGATTTGTAATTTTACTATAGGAATTGATTGTAATATTTCCTGTAGTATGTTATTTAAACTACATATCTATTTATAATATGTACCAAATAACATAACATATCTAAGCCTAAGGCTAGCGCATTGTGTGATGGAAACTGCTCCTTTCTAGCGCTTTTAATCTGTAAAATTTTTGGATTTCATATGAAGAATGTTACAAAATGTCAATGTTATTGAGAACTTTCACAACATATTGTTAACTCAATGTGATTTGATAATTTTTATTTACTGTAATTTTTTTAATTATTTTTAATAACCGATTAGTTGAATTTATACCATTATAATCAATCAGTCTTAATGTTTACAAATAAATTAATTATTAACTGTTAAAGATGTAATGCGCATGATTGTTAATCATACTACAAATACTTATAAATAAATGAGCAAATTAAGTTTACATATGATTTTATTGCGGATCTCGATAACAGGGTGCCTTATGACGATTATTTGAGCTGTAGGAACTTCATGAGCGCGTCGTAGATGAGTCGCGGGCTGGCCTCACTGTCGGCGGTATAGCGCACGCCGCGGAGGGCGCCATCCTCGTTTCTCACTACACCGTACTCCCCCACTATAAACCCATCCGAGGTCCTCTCTTCGACCCTGTATTTATTGAACTGTCGCCCTTTCACCACGTAGCCGACTTTACAGTTGTCTTGCTTGCATTTCTCCGTGGTGGACTCTTGGATTCTGTGGTTTCGTCCATCAGTGAGGACGCTCTCTTCTACCTCGTAATTTTTATCGGTCTGCTGCCGCGACGGCTGCCTCGACGGCTGGCTCGCTTCGGGAACGGTGGACGTGCCAGCGGGAGTGGTGTTGAGTGTAGAAGTAGACGGGGTCGGTGGTCGGTGCTGCCACGGCGCCGGCGCCGGCGGCAAGTACTGCATAGGAGCGCTCTGTTTCAAGTGTAGGGAGGCAGGTTCGCTGTAATACTTCGCAGGCTCGCTGTAAATTTTCGCGGGCTCGCTGTAAATTTTGGCAGGTTCGCTGTATATTTTTGCGGGTTCACTATATATTTTTGCTGGTTCACTGTAAATTTTTGCAGGCTCGCTGTATATTTGAGCAGGCTGACTGTAGATTGTTGGATGTTGATAGAACTTGCGCTGCTCCTGAAACGATCGACTTTGGGGTGTGTATGGTTTTCCAGAATCGCTAAAGCTTTGCGTTTTGGGGGCATCGTGCACTATATTAAAACTGACAGTCGTAAGTCTTGTGCTAGATTCCCTTTCGCTCGGTGGTTTATTATTTAAACCTTGGATATAATTTTTTGAGGACGGCGAATGTACTGACCTAGCTATAGGAACATTTTCGATATTTTCATAATCTTCTCTATTCTTGTTAGCTATTTCTAAAAGAGATTTTACAGAAGACTCAGCAACTGAGTCATCGATTTCTTTTACTTCTTTATTGTTATCGTAATTAATATGTCCGTAGCTCTCCTTTTCTTTATCATTGAATTCAAGATCATCAAACGTTGTTAGATAAGAGTCTTCAGTTACAGGCTTTATTTCTGTTAACTTCTCTTCGCTATTAGTGTCGTTACTTTTAGAGCGTGCGCTGGCTAATTTTAAGGCGTCTTCTAAAATTGAAGTAGATTTTGATCTGAAACCATTAAAATCATCAGAAGATAACAATAGTTTACTAGCACTAGGAAAACTTTCTTCGTTTATATTCGCTTGGTCGTTTTTCGTATCGTAAGAAAGTTCATCACGATCAATTTTATCATCGTAGCGTTGATTGAGAGCCGATGATGGATAACGATCACTTTGTTCAAGGTCGAATGGGTTCGGTTCCCTCTTTGCATTGAGTTGTTTAATAAATTCTATATTGGCTCCTCGAAGACTCGGTGGCAAATCGGTTGTTTGTTCAGTTACACTCTCTTTATCTTCAGAAAAGTCGGTAGAAGTCGTAGTTTCAGTATAAGGACCTACTTCGAGCTTATTGTAATCTGTTGTTTTCTGAGTAGATCTACCATTACCGCGCCCAACGGCCACAGACGATGTGATTCGAACTGATATGACTTTTTCGTCATTTGTGTTTGGTAAGTTATCGACAGCTTCGTGGAACTCTTGGCTTCTAGTATGGGTATTTACAGCGTCTTGGACGGGACGCGAAGTCACGTAGTAGAGTTGTATTACCTGAAAGAAAATACACAATTTTAGGTCTTTTAAAATAATTGTTGTTGAGACTATCTAAACACTGTCAATTCTAAGTAGAGTAGGTACATATTGCAATTTACTAATTTAAACGTTACTAAGTACTTATTACCTACTTAGTAACGTTGAAGAAAACGGCCCTGAAAATAACACATGTCGCCTCCGGTACGTAGTTGCCCACTGCGCTGCGAAGGTCGAAGAAACATTCCATAACATTCCAACCAAATTTAAGGCCTAAGACAAGAAGGTTAGTAATAGGGCTATTCATCAACGACATACCCACTGGTGAAATACCTACCTACATAAGTAGGTTGGTTATTCATATCAGTCAACAATTGCCGCATAGGGTCAAAAGTAATTGAACGCGGAACCCCGCATTCAGCTGACAACTTAAAAATCGATCAACCCATCAAACTATTAAATTTATGTAGTTTATTATTACAGATTGCAGAGAAGACGGTCCTTACAGTGTCCAGTTTATTTATAAGTAGATTGAATAAATATCATTGCGGATGCCGTAAGTCCTTGTAGCAAAGAAAAGGTTAAAGCCAGTAAGTGTTATTATCAGTCAACCCGTTTAACATTAAAATATTTGACATGGAGTGGTGTTTATTCTGAGAATGCGTGTGGTGTGATAAAAAATGAACGGATCAAGATGTAGGTTACAAGGAAACTTGTTGTCAGGGGCGCCTTGGTTGAACCTTCCTAATACTTCGCACATCGCACGGGTTTATGTAGGTTACTGTTTGTTACAAATAATACTAACTACGTATTATTTTACTACGTGTATGTTCTATATCTAGTCATGGTATCATGTGTGTACCTAGTTACTACTTGCAGTACGTTATAACTAATACTAGGTAATCAGGTACGTATAGTTCGGTCTCTTAAAATAAAAATATTACTCATATTATAAAAGGTTTAGTCCTGACTGTTTGTCTGACTGATAGACAACGCACAGGGCAGACCAGTGAACGTAGAGCTTGAAGTTGAGGCTTGAAATGTCGAACGAATGCTCGTCAAGATGTGTAGGCGCGTACCTACTAAGAAAGGAATTTTGTTTATTCGCATCGTCAACTAGTTACGTATAAAGAACTGAACTCGTTTGCTTAAAATCAGCTTAAGGTATGTGCGATTCTCTGAATATATCAAACTTCTAAAATCTCCCTAAAGCGGGAAGCATTCATCAGCTTCGTCGGGTAAACCGCGGTCGGCGCGATGAAAGGCCGCCCAGACAATAATGTCGACTATGGTCGTGGTCGCTAACTGTTGCTAGGCGTCGACTGTCAGTGACCGCATCTGTCCTTGCGCCGCCGAGCCTAGCAGGGTTTAGACGAAGCCAATAACGCTGGCGTCAGTCCTCAGACATACCAGCGCTGGCCTGGCCCGTGTTGTTTTTCTTGTTGTTTTTCCCGCCAGTGCGGGCAGCCAGCGGGATGAAGCCAGTCATGTAAACCCTGCTTAATAAACCGACACTGGCCGGTTACCACAACCCCCTTACCTATGTTGGTACCTTCTGGTGTGCGTTGTTGATCCAGCGTAACTTCGTGGACGGATTTGAAGAGATATTCGATAAGGCAGACATTGAGAAAAAATTGAATTGCAAGATTACCGCCCTTCGGCATATTCTTTTATAAATACTCTGATAGGTATAAAACTAAAGCCGCATTTTTTTCCCTATCTTTATTTGTAGAGCGACTTTATTACAAGCGATTGTGTAACTCAAAAGCCGCACTTAAAATACATTTAAAAGAGTAATTTAGGTAGGTGGTATAATTACTGGTAAGAATGTATCACCCGGAACCGTAGTAATTTTATACCACCATCGATGTTCACACGACCGTAGACGAAAAACAGCTAGGACATATACCTGGTAGAGCATGGTATAGTAGAGGGTCTTGCATAGCATCAATCCTATATTCCCATTAACACCCATTCTATATTTCTAATCAAATCTGCGCAATGAAAGTCAGACAAAGCAAAGCTAACGAAGTGGGGAGCAGTGTTAAGCACTCGCACAACCTGTGACAGTGAAAACGAAGGTCGCACAGATAACGTAAAGCTCTAAGTTTGCACACAACGATCTCGTGGCAGCCAAACTTCAGCACATTCAGAGAATTAATTTCTCATTCATGTCGTCATTATGAAACTAATAAATAACCACAGCAAAATGTATGCGAGGATTGACGATTGGATTATTATATTGGATATAGGTAGAGATGGTTATAATGTTCTAAGCTACTTTATAACCAACTTCCAAAAAGGAGGAAGTTCTCGATTTTGTTACCACAGAACATCGTCATTCAACAATTGATTTGGATAATTCTTATTTTTTTGAATCTTTATTGCAGATTAGTCTCATAGTTTTATTAATATCGGTTCAGTTGTTTGGTTTCTAAATCAAAATACTCAGGTAACTGAAAAATGTTATCCAAGTACGAAATTGCGTATTTTGCTTGCCCGTGACTTTTAAATGGTAATTTGAAGTTCGTTGGATATTTTTTTCTCATAAGTCCTTGTTTACGATATCATATAAAATTGTAATAATATTAAATAATACACGCTAAAATTACGGACTTACATTTCGGGCATAAAGATCTAAAATTCTGTAAGTAGGTACTTTGCTAATCAGGTAGATCGATTGCCGGTCCATTAAGGATTTTAAGCAAAAACTGCTGTCTAATTGATACCGAAAACATACCAACTTTATTTTTTAACACAAAATACTCTTATCCTGTGTTTATTTCCTGTTAGAGCAATTTAGTTACAAAAAAGCTAAGTAGCACCTGGCCTATTTAGATTTTTATTTCGGTATCATTAGGTCTATTTATCAAATTATCTCAACAAATATGTAACCCATTACGTTTGTTAACATGTACATGTAAGTATCTACAATTGTAGTACCTACTCTAGACGACATTGTAGCTGAAGTCAAATACATTTTACTCGTATTGTATAGTAAATTATACAACAAAATACTACGAGTTGGCTTTTAGCGGTCGACAAATTGATATAGGTGATTCAACATCCGCAATATTTTATATAAATATAAATTTATTTCTTTATGAGTAAATTTTACAAGCATATTATAAAATTGTTGGTAATGATTACTTTTTACAATGAGGACAATATAGGGTGCAAATTTAATGTTCGTAGACATCGTATACAGAATTTTTTGCGTAGCAAGTAGCGCGTTGATGTCTTTTGCTTGAAAAAGTGTCCTAAAATCCTATTTTTAAGACTATGCTCTCATCATCTTACTGTACTGTACTACTTTATTTTTTTAAATGTTAGTTCTTCTCAGACTAATTTTGGACTGAAGCACAAATTAATAATTATAATAATTTATTATATACATAAATATATATAAAATATAATACAATAATATAAGGTAAAAGGTTTTATAATAATTTATTTTTATTTTATATAATTATATTTTGTTTTGTTTTAGTGTTAAGTTGTTAGTTTTTAAGACTGTATGGATCTAGTGTCTGAAATAAACTATTATTATTTCATTTACTACTACTGGCCGCGTCTTCGCCCGCGTGGTATCGAGATTCAGGACAAAAAGTAGCATAAAGTGTTTTTTCAGCTCATACATTATATCGTACAGAATTTCAGCTGAATCAGTTCAGTAGTTTTAGAGTGATTGATGAACAAGCTTTCATCCATCCTTACAAACTTTCGCATTTCATTAGTAGGACTAGTCGACACCCAATACTTCGTTTGCGTTGCATTAATGACATTACCTTTCTTAGAACGCGCTATACTCCTTGACGGACACATACTCAAAGTTTCAACCCTCTGCGTCCAGAAGTTGGGTATGGGTATGGTTGAAGTATTGGTTGCAGTCAGTCAGGACTAAGCTTTTTTTTTACATATATTGAATATGAGCATGGTGAGAGAACGGCTTTACATTAGCATAATGCCTTCTGGCCCACAGCAGTGCATTAGTGCAGGGCGAGGCAATAAACCAGTTCTGATTTAACCAGATTGTGCGGTATTTTAAACTCGAATGCAAATATACTGACCCATGGTAAAGAACTTGAGAGGACAAAGGGCTGTTTGCACTTAACTGCGCTCAGTTCAACTATCTACTTACTGTAACATTTATTAGTAACACATATGCTTTAATTCTACAATTATAAGCAAGCTCACTCATACAAGTTAATCCTACTTTGATTCATTACTGTTCCCGCTGAGTATGTTTCTATTTCAGTTCCAGGTTGTTTCAATTTTTATTATTATTTTAAATTTTCTTTTTTTACTGTCTAGTATAAGTTAGTAATTTTTTTTATAATTTTTGGTGTAGGTCATTCTAACTTGTAATTTAAATTGGTTATCTTCTGTTGCCCTGTTTTTTGTATTGTTTTGTTTTAGGCGAAAGTTTGTGAGGATGGATGAAAAAAATAAATAGATGACTTAATTCACGCGGCGCCAATACCAGAGAACCGATTTGGCTGAAACTCTTAATGGGTATAGTTTATAATCTAAAAAGGGACCTCTGCTACTTTTTATCTCGATACATAATATATTTAGAAATATTGGCACTCCGAGTTATTACTCGTAGTGCCAATATTTCTATGACCTATGACCTATGGAGTAAATACGAGTAATACGTAATCCATCTGCAGCATATTATTATACACACTTAGTCAACTGATGGATGAAATTTTTCCCAATATGCATTACTAAGCTCAGTTTTCGGTTTACCGCTAAATTTAGATTTTTTTCTGATTTAGGATAAATTTTTTGGAAGTTATTTTTCAGACAGCAATTTACTCGAAACTGTGTTATAAGGAATTTTGTTGCCTTTATGCTGTGTCGTGTCGGCTTCGGCCAAGATGTGTGGTCCTCCATCCTAGGTTCAGGCCACCCATGTTTGGATCGGAAGTCGATAGACCGTAAAAATTCCTGCCAGACAGCGACCTTCTCAGCTCGCCTTCCTTTCAATAACCTTTTCTTACAATGAAGAAGGTATGTAGGCTACATGTATAAAGCTTCTTGACTCCAATATTTTCCAATAATTATTACGTCCGCATAGATTCAAGTGCTTAGTGAATTATTTAGAACCTAAGTACGTACCTACCCATCTAGGTATTCTCATCATTAAAACCAATTGCAAACAGGTTGCTATTTCGCAGTGCTCGATATAAAAACAGATGTAATGGACATGTACCATGTACCTATAGTACTATACATACATTTCCACACAATACATGCGGACATTCTACACCTACTTATCTACCTACCTGCTGGCTTGACGCCGTTTTATAAAAACATCAGGAAGTTGACTAGACCCGTTTCGCCCTCAACTGAAGCAAATTAGTATGCGATCCAGTTTGCTTAAAGATCACTCTGACATTTATTATGCGTTATTGATGTTTTCTTTTTAACTGCCCGTTTGAAGAATGGATGGGTGCCAACTGCCCAGCAACACAATGGTGCATACTCGCGATTGCAATGAATAATCTTTAATACCTACTTCCTTCGAAAAATACCAGTGATTTATTAAATTAAATAGTATACAATTAAGTTTAAACTGCATTTACTTGTTAAGTTACTACCTATAGGTTTTTTTTATAAATGGCTGTGGAAAACTTGGCTAGTCTTGGAATACCAGTTACAAACAAATCAATTTATTCAAGATACCTAGGTAAGATATGTTACTGATAAATATCTGAAATACTGAAAGAGGCCGGTTTATAATTACTTGTTAACAAATAGGAAGTTAATTGCCCAAAACATTATAAATGTTGCATAGGATAATGTAATAGCTGAGTACTGAATATAATGAATGTGAATATCTAACACTGCCTTAATACAAACGTGAATGTATATTTCAATACAACCTTGTGTTGCAGTGTCATAAATAATTACAACGACTTAGCAACCGTAATAATTAGCTATCTTTCCAATTTCCTGACATGCAAATGTTGTACCAAAAATCCTATGCAGACTAAAATTTCTTACGGTATTATTTTACATGGGAAATGTGGATAACTAATGTAGGTACCTACTAGTGGATTGGTTAGCTATTCATACCTACCATTATCAGCGTCCACGTTAAACAAAAGAAACACCTAATCAAATAAAACTAATATTTCAATTGTTCGTACAATGCTATACAATTTCCTTGAGTAGGTAGATATAATAAATAATTACTTATATATTTAACCAAAAAATTCCATATGAGTACATATGTTTTGTTATTTGAGTTACTTATTTATGTGTTATACAATTTATTTTAGATGCCTAATTATCATTTTAGGGACTACTTACTCTATTCGCTGCGGTGCCCGTTCAGATGAGTGTTATTTACGGAAGATTGACATTTTTTCCTACAATGTTGTTTACTGTACTAACTTAACTTACCTACCTGAAAAGGTCAAGATGGTGAACTTGACATTATGCAAGTACTCGTGCATGCATCGAACTAGTCTTCATCGCCATAAAATACTTGCAAAACTGTACTTATTTTGATATACCAACCTATTGTGAGATATTTACTAATATTCAATGGTTCTGTTAGTTTTTATTATAGTGGATCCTACCTAATCAAAGCGTTTGTACTGTGGTACCGGTAAATGTGAATTCTACGCAATTGCTAAGTTTAATAAGCTATAGAGATATTATACGATATGCCGGTGGGTTCCCAATGAGTAACACCCAAACGGTATCTATAAGGAATGGAATATCACAGTGATTTATTTGTGTATATTAATATAATAACGCTATTTTCTTATTCATATACTTCTACGATTTTCCTTAGAGGGCGTAATCAGCAGGTATTACCAACCTATTGAATACGCCCAATAAGGAAAAATGATTCAAGTCGTGCTAGTATAATTTGAAAAATAATTAAAATGTCAGCTGTACGTATTGAAATAGGCTGAACAAATAACAAAGAAGGATTTTTAAAAATTAAATTTATTTATTATTATAATTATTATTTATTTATTAGTTGGAGCTATGATTTTTCTGATTATTTTTCAGTAGACTAATTGTAATGTAATTACTATAACTAGGCAATGGTATCATACCAAAATATAAATCCATAGTATGTTGCCGTTCATCTCGTCGTTGGAGAACTAAATAGAACCTTCGGTAACACCAGTGATACTATTGTATCGATAAGGACATGTCCACTTTTTCTTCGTTTTTTTGTAAAAACATCTTATTTGTTTAGTATCAGCACATGAGATAAGCTGGCGGCTCCGAAACTCTGTAAAACTAAGCGTATCTTCTCAATCGAGTGTGACTACGATCGAAATAAGCGATTCGCTTCTAGTACACGAGTGCCTTGCGCGCGCGCCGCGGTCAACTACGCCACTCAACAGTATTGGTGACCTTAACAATTATGAATTTATTTTATTAATGCACTTTCTTATGACGTGGTTACAACGAGCTCACGACATAACTGGCTCGATTCGCATCTAAGATGAGACAAAGAACTTGACAATAATAGTTATTTTATTTTAATTCTGACTACACAGCCATCTGATCAATGATTTATGATATCCAACTCTGTTTCTTTCGTCCAAAGAGAAGAGAGATACCTATAATTAGTAGGAGCAACAATGTGAGATAAGGATTCAAAGATCATAGTAAGGATCGTAATCGTATTGTGTGGTTCCGTAGTGTTGCGCTTGGGGTGCGGTGTGCTGGTGTGGGGGTGCCGTATTCTGGGGTTGGGGTGCGGAGTACTGTGCTGGCTGAGGTGCGGCGTACTGTGCTTGCTGAGGTGCGGCGTACTGGGCTGGCTGAGGTGCGGCGTACTGTGCTGGCTGAGGTGCGGCGTACTGTGCTGGCTGAGGTGCGGCGTACTGTGCTGGCTGAGGTGCGGCGTACTGTGCTGGCTGAGGTGCGGCGTACTGGGCTGGCTGAGGTGCGGCGTACTGTGCTGGCTGAGGTGCGGCGTACTGTGCTGGCTGAGGTGCGGCGTACTGTGCTGGCTGAGGTGCGGCAGACTGCGGTTTGTCATACTGCGGGTACGACGGTTGCGGTGGTGACTACAACAAACAAAAATAACTAAGTAGATGCACGTAGAATAAATAATAGATTTATGTAAAAAAAATATGTTGCAAGATGCTGAAAATGTGCGGAACATGTTATGTTATTTCAATTCATTTATTTTATTTTATTTTAATTGCCTAGATCAGCAGCATCACATTTTTGATGGTTGCCCAAAATGGGTTGGTATTGAGTGCTATTCACAAAGGGGTGGTGCTGTTCAGATCAGTGCCATATTAATACAGGAATCGATCGAAATCACTTGGGAAATTCCACGACGGCATTGAGGCATTATTCAAATATCAAAGTAGGATCATAACCTTGTTTGAAAGGATAACAGACATTGAAGAGTTTCCAAGAACTGCGATAGACCACTTCGTGCATTCGCGTCAACTGACACATATGGAAAAGAATGCTATAAATTATATGTATTGTATTATACAAACAGGGTGTACCTAGTCATAATGGAGTCTCGAATCGATTAGAATAATGTAGTAGTTGAAAAGCTAAGGCTATTCGTTGCGTAGCAGGTTGATCTGTATGACAGCCAATTACATAGGTGTTTAGGCATTTAGTCTACGTACGTACCTTCTTATTAGTAATTACTCAGAATATCAAGTAGGTAATTGTGACAAGCTATAGGTACCTAGATACATATAACTAAAAAGTCACTACAACCACAAATATACTTATCGTTTTTTTGCTTTTTTGCGACCTAAATGTATCTATACTCTCCTGACATTTATAAGACAGGATAAAAAGTTCTTGTATATTTATATTCTATAGAATGGCGCGGCGGCCGGCGCCACTAATTTTACCTGGTAATAAGCCGGCTTCTCATTTGTCTCGATGTGCTTGTGATTTTTCAGTGGCTGCATATGGTGAGCTATGAGTTCTTTGACTTTGAGCTTGGTTGAAAGCAAATTGGCCGCTAAAGCCTTGTTAAAGGCTTTCATTTCTTTGAGCTTGGCTTTGAGCGCCCACATCCCGTCTTTGAGCAAGTCCAGCTTGTCAATGGGTTCTTGGTGATGCTCAAGGTTGTAAGAAGATGCTTCGTATGGAGTTTCATAGGTGTTATACGTGTGATCGTATGCCGCTCTGAACAGCATCTGATCTTCTTCATCTAAGTCTTTGAAATAACCAACATTTCGCGATAAAACTGTAAATTGAAATTATACATGTTAGTAAGATTGTTAGAAACTTTACTTTTATAAGGAAACGTGTCTAGCTTTGATGTCGCTTTTTAAGTCCTTTTGGTATCATCCCTAAAAAGTTCTTAGGTATGTATTTTAAACAGTTTTCATGACGAATCCAAATGCAAAATACCATCTAAAATTTCAAGTATCCACATGGTAAATGGACAAATCAATTGATAACCACAAACAAAAACTAGACTTACCGGAACTGGCGAACATAACAATTAAAACAGTTTTGGTTAACATATTTGTACTGATGAATTAAACTGCTTTACTAATTAACTGCAACGAAGTTTATGAGCTCACTGTAATCACTTTTGTAGTCAGACCAGTTGTCCACGTCTGACTATGATCTATATTACCATTAAAAAAATAGTAGTATATTAGAGGGTAGTTACAAAATTTGCCCTAGTGCTTGTCTTAAATCTGTCATACTGAACAAGTTTGTAGTTTACTACCCACTAGACTAATTCCAAGTATTTATTTCGGGCTAAACAAATTAGAGCCTTCATTCTACACATCGAGACTATTAATAACTTAATACCTTTTTGGTATCCACCTAATTCATGCAGATCATTTTTAAAACACAAGAATGCTGTACATATAAGTTTTACATACATACCTACTAGCTATTTATGTATACTAGGTGCTCCCAAAATCATCATGATTTAATGTATATCTATTTACCTACAACTACCTACATACTTTGTCATATATTATTATTGTTTGTTCCTTTTATTTATTGATATAGTATATCAATTATAAATTTATAATATGAGATTCAAAAACTATCGAGAATCAGAGAAATGGAAGACAAAAAACAATAGTAATAACCAAGTGACAGAAAAATTGGAACCATGTAGGGGACAATATGGGACATCTCATTTGATTTAGAAATAAAAAAGTTACAGCAAATTTTCTTAAACAACAAAATTAGAATAAATAATTGTCACAGAAGCTGCATAATAAACCTTTTTTATAAAAAATCCTATAATCGGTACAGCCTCTATTACCTACTTGAAATAAAATTAAGTTAATGTCAGTATATTTACGGGTACTTTATGTAAGTATAAAGTGGTTATGGAAATAAGGGTACTCAATACGTAACGCCAAAAATAAAGCAATTAACTTCGACTATGTTCATAAATAATTTATTTGCTTTTCCTTAATTAATTTATATGTAATGATTAGGTACTGTGTAATTTATTTGATGCATAATTTAGAATAGGTAAGACAATTTATTATCTAATAATATGGTCTTATACATTTTAGTTGCGTGTAGCAAATACCATTAACACAAATACGGTAGTGCCTAGTATGAAGCATTTTGTTCGCAAAGGATCTTTAGAAGTATTAATTTTAAGGATACCTTTACTATTCACAATTTGCTTATATTTTAATAATCAATAATTTAATGTAGAAAACAATAACGCTTAATGGGAAACTTAAATTACTTTTTAATGTTATAATAATGTTTAAAATCAAATACATTATAATAATTATGGAAGACTCGCAAAATGAAGGACTTTTTAATAATGCAACTATAGGTGAGCTTTTTAAAAGTAGGTACAAGTACAAACATATTATTGTTAAGTAACAGTGCAGTCTATTTTGAAACCTATATTAGTACCTATAACCTAGTTTATTAGTGTCTACAACTAGATAATAATAATTGGAGATAAACTTCCATAATGATAATAAAATCCGAATTTCAGGCGGGCGGCCTAAGCTCGCTTTTAAAGTCAAGTTACTTGCTTACAGGAAGCGATTGGTTTTCATGTAAAAAGTGGGTCACTTTGCCACGGCCTCGACCGATAAAGCTTCAAAAAGGCAGGTAACTGTTTCATCGATTTAACATTAAGTAAAACAATAATTAAGGTTTTACAAAAACATGCTACCACTTTAATTTAACTGTTTTAGTGACCGTAAACACCACTGAATAGTCACAGGGGAGCAAAATACGCAATTTTGTTTACTTCAACAACATATTTTTTATATGTTAGTTCCTATTTTAATTTAAAAAATAAAATACTGAACCGAGGTTGATAAAAATTCTACAGGACCAATCTGAAAGTATATCCTCTTAAACAAAAAAGATTTTTCAAATCGGTTAAGAAACAACAAAGTTCTGAGGTTAAGGACATTAAAAAAGGAAAAAAAAACAACCCAATTGAGGTACCTCTTTTTTTTAAGTCGGTTGAAAAAGTGACATACAGCCAAACCTTATTTTTTAAATTGAATTAAAAGGGGCCCCTTTTGAATAACAAGACACGTCTTTAAACGATTTTTTTTCGCATTTTATGGCATTCGTTAAATACTAAACAACATGGGTTCTTTGTCTTTGTCGAAACTATTAAAAGGTCAATTCAGTGTCAAATATTTGCAATAGGAAACACGCTTTCTTTATGTAAGGCCCTAGGCTAGTATTGACCCTGAAAGTTACCGATCGGCGGCATGAGGCATGTGTTCAGAGGTGGATTTAGGACTCAATGGGGGCTATAGCTAAAATATCTTCTTATGTAAACTTGACAACACTTTCCAACTTTAGTTTCATGTATGGTCTTCTCCTTGTTATTTACGACGTAAGTTCTATTTATTTACTATTCACAGTAAGAGCGGTTTCAGACGAGCGGTTTTGGCGCGTGTGTTTTGGTTATTGAATTTTCGCACGTCGCGTCGCACGAGCGTTATCAAGCGTTGTCGCGCTTACGCGCCTGAGTGCCCGCGTTGCTAGTTCACTTCCGACACTCGCTACCTACAAACCGAGCGTAAACGCCGGTGTAAACCTGTTTACGCGCGTGTACGGGCGTTCTGTTTCTGAAGCCGCGCGTGTGCCGAAACGCAAACGCTAGTCTGCAACCGCTCTTACACAGTAGAATACAATCTTCTGAGTCCGGTGAAATACCTAGAAGCCGCCCTAGATCCATGTCTGCAGGGCAGAACGCTGGTCCGCGTTGCATTAGAAGCGAGCGCGGCGACGCGCTTGTCACAAGCCGGCGCGACTCTTGTACAAGTCATCCTCGAGGTCGAAGGGGATCGGGTCTGCATACCCTGAGTCATCGTAGCGCAGTGATCTGTCAAAAGAATTTCATTATAGAGTATCTACAGCTTCTCTATCTAGAACGGCTTGCAGCAATTATAACTACTAATTAAAGATAATATCATTTTTAATAAAATAAAATTACATAATAAATTACATAAAAGTAATTTAAATATTCAAAAATGTCGGTTAGTCATAATTAAATAAAATAAAGATTAATATTTATTATTATTTTCTTAAACATGCTCACAGAACTTCAGACACATCGTTAAAATCTTCTTCCACCCATCCGCATTTATGACATGCTTGTCCGGAACAAGTTATTTTTTTATTTTACTATCTATAAAAGTACGTCTTCAGCTTTTGGTCAGACACTTATAGTTAATTATTATTGCACCATAAAATTATATTATACTTAAGAATCGAATTATTCGAATCGGGGCATTTTTACCTGGAATTTTCAGTCCATTCAAATAAATAAACCAATTACTCATAACTTATCACTCATTTTTTACTGCCTAAACGTTTCTGAGGCCAATATTTTATGCGTTCCTTCAATAACAAGCTGATGCCAAGTGATTCACATACATAACGCATGTTTGTAATATTATGGTAATTTGTAATCGCAGTCGTGGAGCCCCTCTGTAATAAAAAGAACAGAACAAACAAACGATGCAGCTCTAATAAACTCACTATCAAGACGGAATCGAAATACGTTCCACGAGGCATCTCAGGCATCTACAGCTTTTATAGAGAATACCTAGTAAGTAGGTACATATATATCTATTCCTACCTACTTAAACAGGTAGGTACGTGATTCGTTTAGTTAGGAAGGAATATTGAATCAGCCAAAGAATGCAAAGTCACGGCAGATTTATCAGTCACCTTCAATGCCGATACGCCTCTTCATTTGTTTTAATTTGTGTCCATCAATTTGATTAGGCAATATTGTTATGGGAGAAAACAAATAAAATATTCAGAATCATCAAACCATCATCAACTGTACGAGCCTATCGTTGTAGTTAAGGGGCATCCTCAAATCTAAATTCTATACAAAAAAAATTCGGACAAATACTCAAAAAGTACGCCGTATTGTAGTAATTTCTTCAATCTATTGAAGAAATTACTACAATACGGCGTACTTTTTGAGTATTTGTCCGAAACATTTTCTATGGAATTCGGATTTGAGGATTACCCTTAAGCCTACTACATATTGGATCAACTATTTATCTAAAGATGTTTGTACTAAAACGAGCGCGTTGATGTCTTTTGTATCGAGAATTAGTGGTCAAGCGGTTCTCAATATTGTCATTGCGGGCTGATTCATTCTATTAGCTTCAGGTGTGTTCATTATAACAGCGGGTGTTCCTGTGTAGGCTTGTCACGAACATACCATATTTTCTCAGATTTTATAGGCAAAACCTGTAAACTAATTAAGCATTCTTTAATGAATGGCGTCTTGAACATAATTTCATAAATCTGTATTCTTTATGAAACCTCGTTCGGTTTATAAAGACTTAATAAAGAATGTATTTATTTCATTATTGCGATAATCAAGGGTTAAAATATGTACACCAATAAACAAGTGTTACTACGTTTATTTGGAGAGATCGTGCTGCCGCCGGGCTGGCTATGCGCCGTTTTGTTTTTGTTTCCAAAGCTCTGAGAATCACGAATCACTTACGGGAAATATGTATGTCGTTTTGCGTAGGTAGGTATTTCCTGGTCTCGTCTTATCGTGTGAACCAGTGTATGGTTATGGTGCCGGAGTTATTAAGCCCCGCGAAGGCCACTGACTACAACTATACTGTAATAGCCGCAATACTACAAATCCGAAGCACATTAGTTAGAAATGCCACCTTATGTCACCCATCCATGACTACACCATCTGTCTAGAACAACTAAGCAAGCAACCTACGCTTTGAACGCTTCTTAGTTCTTGGGGTTTCAGCCACAAACTTATTTCATACACGAATATTCAACGTAATATTATTTATGGGCCTATTCAAACTGACTACATACCAAAAATTGTGGTTAACTATCACTGTCAGGAGTCCTGGTCCTAAACACAACACAACGGTAAAATCGGTGCATCCATATCCCTCATTGCAAGCGAATGTTCCTATGGAAAAGGGCTTTGTTCCGAAACGAAGGTGTGTAAAGGTTACCTGTCAGGAGTCCTAGTCCTGCAGCGGGAAGGGGGCGGGGAGCGGGAGGAGGCTCGCAGAAGCGCGGGGTCGTCGTACCGCCGCGATACGACGGTGAAGTCGTGATGAGCGTCGATCAGCTTCTGGAGGCGAGACACCATCTCGAAGTCCGACACGGACGCCGGCACTAGGATACCAAGGAGCTTCGCTATCGAGTTCCTAGAGACAAAAGCAATATTACCACAAATAAGGTTCACTAGCCTCAGATCTATGTTAATAAAACTTATGGATATTCTACCCAATATCCAAGATGACGCCCTAATAGCTCGGAACTGGTGGACCTCACTCTACGATTTACCTGAAGCTGATCAACTGCGCCTCCCGCCTCTGGCATTCCACTAAGGCGTCCTTAGCTCTCGCGAGGTCATCCCTCATGATGTTGATCTGGTGCTCCGCGGTGGTCCTCTCCTGCTCGAACGTCTCCCCGGTGGCTCGCACCTGGTCCTTCAACACGCACACTTTGCGGTTGTACCGCGCCCGCACTAGATCCGCTTCGTCAAGCTTCTTTTGTAACTCTTCAATCTTGCGTGCCCTTTCTAGTGATGCTATCTATAAATTGATTGAGAGATTTTTTGATTGAAAAAGTTGCGGTCTATTGCAGAGGTACCTAGGAAGAATAAGTAACTCTTTATAATAAGTCGAAAGCATTTATTCTTGTTGTTTATTTATTTTAAAGTTGTTAGATTAAAACTGAATACTTATAATTTTTTCTCTCTCAAAAAATTGTATTAAAACACTATGTAGGTATGTCTGCAAAGATATTGCAAACATCTATTTATCCTCCGAGGCTTGCGAGAGATGAAAACTCTGTGACAATTAGCAAACCAGCGCGACCAAGGCGCCATAACTGCCTACCAGCACATCAGCCCAGCAGTGGAGTGCGTTAGGCATATAGCGTTGTATAGGACACCTTATAATCAGCGGCGTCGGCGAGTTGTGCGTTGAGGTCGCGCAGTTGAGCGCGCGCGTCCCCAAGCTGCACCGACAGCTTGTCGCACTGCCGCGCCAACTTCTTGCTGCGCGACAAAGCCTCGTCGCGCTCCGCTTGCAACACGGCCCGCACGCGACAACTCTCCTCCTGTTTACGTAGAAATACCTTATTGCATAACAAATGTCAATTTGAGCAGACTGTATTTTCTTCGATATGAACCTATGTCTCTACTTTTTTGTTCATTAAAATTGCCAAAGCCTGTGTGACAATTTGAATAATAGTATTTATGTATTAAATAAATGTACGAGTAAATTAGGTAGGGTATGTACATTTTGAAACACTCAGAGCTTGCTGTAATTTCAATTTATTCTCAATACCTGTACGCTTAGCTTCCGTCGTAAAAGGTCCAGATGCAAGTCTTTCCTCTGTAGCTGCTCCCTGAGAATCTTGATTCTTCTTTGGAGTTGGTAAACGACTGCGGTCTGCAATGTCGCCAACAAATAATTACAAACATTCTTGTTTACAAGCAATATTTGTGGATGTTTATTGTTAAAATGAAAGGAACAAATAAAGCAGTCATACTGAAAGAAATTAAACGGAATCAATAATTTAATAATGGATAGCGTTATTGGCGTAAACAACATCACTTAGGCATGTAGTGTAATTTAAAGTAAATTGATGCAATTATGTACCAATCGACATTCTCTAAGTATAATTATATGTAAAGCGAATTTATCTACTAGGAAGATGCAAGTAGCGATTACAAATTAAATACTAATTAATCATAACGTCACTTGGTAATTTTGATATGAGTGCGGTTTAAGATTAGCGGATTAACCGGGCGGATTCACCGTTCGTGTTTTGTTTTTTGCAGCGCGTGTACGCGCGATAAGCCGCGGAAGACTCCTCATGCTACTGAAACTAGCTAGAAAAAAGCGAGCGTAAACGCTGGTATACGCGCGACACGCTTTTGAAGTATCTTGAGTGCCAATCCGCCCGTATACGCGCGACAAAAATACGCTAGTCTGAAACCACAGTAATGAACATGTAAAGACGTCTAATTACTTATGATACGACACCTACAATTAAATACGTACAAAATAATATTCATTTATTAATTAAATGCAATTTTAATATACCCTACAGTGTAATATAGTTATTAATATGCAACTATATTCTGATTTAATTTAACCGGCACAACATAGTAAATTGCGCGAAAATTTTTAATAAACAATCTAGTAAGTACTTAGTCTGAAGAGCTTACGAACTCTCGACTCGCAACTTCTATAAATAGTGCATACAAATTATACGTATTTTTTTCTATCTACTAGGTACTTGGCCTATTAATTTACTGGTTACTAAGATACTCCGTGGATGGATTGTAATTGTCTTGATTATCTGCATGCCAATTTGTTAAAATATTTTTGTCTTACTTCTTTTAGATAAGGTAAGTCATGGAAGGATCTTTCTCTGCGGAGCCGGGGCAGGGTACCATAGTATCCATAATATAGCATCTACACAAAACACACTCGTTAATCACAACCAAAACACACAAAACACAAGGCATGGAAAAGTAACCTCGCAGTTATATCAACAACATAATCTTTTCTCGTATTATTATTCTATGGATATTCTCGTAGGACACAAAAACTAAATTTGTCGTTATAGTTGGTAGGTAGTACTTTTCCAATTTTGTAATACCAACAAAACATAACTTACTTATTTACTTATATGTACCTACTCACTTATTTTTCGTAGACTTTCGCGATTATCACACATAGTTATTTGATTGAAACGGGTATTTATCGCAAAATTTATTTAAATTGTATTTACGGCTGTTGCAATACAGTCGAAACGTCAGGACACAAAAACGAGCTGAGCGCGATAAATACCCGTTACAATCAAATAACTATGTACTCACTTATCGCAATTACTAGCATAATATTTACAAACAGTGTTATTATTAGATATTATTATTTAGCAGTATCTACAGATTTGTAATTTTAAATGAAAGAAGGAAACGAACCTCTTGCATTGATAAAATAAATCAACCTTATTTTTTGTACAACAAAACATCTCTCATCTGGGAGAGTCAGTGCCTCAGAAAAAATGCATGGATAATATTCAGTTACAAGTGAGTGAACCGTGAAAACTCACCTTACTTTATCGTTTATACCCAATTGAAGGCAGCAAGGCATGTATTCCCTTAAATAATCAAATCTGCCTAAACCCGAATTCCTATTGTATAACGTCAAGGAATAAAGGAATTTCTTGGTACTTGTTTGGATTCTTGAAAAAATAGCTCTACAGCTGTATCATAAAAGTTGCCCATTTCATAAGTAGTTGTGGGATTTGCACGGCCATCGTGACATGAAACGCGTAACATTTACTGGTTTTGGTAAACTGACCTTGTCAACAATTTTATCGCTTTCGAGTCTCGCCAGTTGTTCTGCGCGGTGCATGATCGACTCAGTATGCAGATCTATGCCGATGTCCTGAGTCAACTCATCCATGTTAAGCGTTCTGCTTAGGCGCTCGAGGAACCCAACAAACTGCAAAAACGGCAAACCTAATTGGTAGGTATTAGGTAGGTATAGGTATGTACCTATGATAGCCAGGGTGGATGCGGCAAACACAAATGTAGGTAAAGCATATATCTATAGAGCTCGTCCTAAAGGATGCGCACGCGCGTTACCACCTGGTCGTGATGCCAGCTCAGTGGCGTTAAATTTAGCCTCGAGTTACGCACATTGGCCTTGAGGATAGAACATGTTCTCAAGGATACGCACGCGCGACAACACATAGTAGTGAGTGATGAGTGCTGACTCCAGACCTTATACTAAACAGCACCGATCACTGTGACTTACGTTGGCTTTGTCCTTGCGAAGGCTATCCTTAGCCAGCTCGGTGGCGTTAAGCTCGGCCTCGAGTTTGTGCAGTTTGGCCTCGAGCATGTTCCGCTCGTCCTCCAGGATGCGCACGCGGGTCACCGCTTGGTCGTGCATGTGTGCGGTGCGACCCAGCTGTTGTGATTCGAGACCCAGTTTGTCGCGTAACGCATCTACTTGCTGACAAACATTACACTGTTATTTGTGTAGCTCAACTAATGCCCGTAAGTACCTTCATTATTGTTCTCTAACTGATGTCTTACCTAGATAATTAGGTAGCACAAATTTCGACAGAGTTTCGCTGTGACGAAATTAATAATAACTAGGCATTAGCTGCACCAAGTAATACAGAGAGCTCTACATACATACTCAACGACTGATTCGTTTAATATGTACCTATAACTTCATTTGGTACCCATAAGCAGCTCGAAATAGTTAATAGATGTGTTCTTTTAATACTAAAGTTAGCTTTTTCAGTGCCCAATAGGACCATCACGCTAGAATTAACTTACCAATGCTCTATCTTTATTTTCACTCAGAATTTCTCTAATGCGATCTTTGATGGTGCTTTCGTGTGCCTCTACAAAGCGCGTCGGCAGGCTGAGCAAGATGGCGAAGGATTCCATGGTGTTCCGAAACTCAGCCTGCAGTCGAAGGTACTTCTCATCGCGGTGTTTTAAATCCTCTGCACATATGGATGAGATCAATGTTTTTCCAAACTCTAATGATAGGTAGAAAGCGACCTAATTTTGCACCATACCTTAAAGTGGAACTAAAATCTCACCTTTTAACTGAATGATCAGCGACTCATTTTGATTCACATTGTCGGTCACAACATTGAGGTTCTTCGAGCAGTGCGACAACTTCTCCCTAGCTTCGTGCAGTTCCCTTTCAAACACTCTACTTTGAACCAACAGCGATTCCTTCTCCTGCTTGAGCCTCTCAATGTCGAGCAGTTGGTTTGAACATTGTCTCTGTAGCATATCCTTGTCCGCACTCGATCTTTCCAAGGCGTCTCTGCAACTGCGGAGGTCTTGTTCCGTGCTTGATAAATTTTCGGTGGTGTTCATACATTTGTTTTTCAGTCTAGTGATTTCTTGAACTAGTTCAGCTGCTTTGATAATGAGACTTTCGGGAGAGAGGGTGTGCGTTGAGTCGCAGAACTCAGCGTCGAGTGCCGCGGACAGTCGGCGCACCAGGTCGTGGAATTGGCAACGCGCGTTTTCTTTAAGCTGCTCTTCATTGTGGTACTCGAGCTCCAGTGCACGGAGTTTTTTCTCCAAATCTTTGATTTTTTCTTCACAAAAACGGTTATCTCTTTGCAAAGTTTGGACTGCAATTTCGCTCCTTCCCTGGCAGGTTTGAAGGTTTCTCTGTATTTCCTCAAGATCTTGAATCTTCTTCCTAAGCGATGATATAACAGCATTTTGTCTCGCATTATGCTCGCGAAGGTGATCGATCTCCACCTGCTGCTCCAAGATCCTCTGGTCCCGACCGAGCATTTGATTTTTTAAGTCACTGTTCTGTAATTTTATTGTAGAAATATTTGTATTGTGGAACGGAAAAAAACTAAGTAGAATCTAGAGGGTATTCGTATAAGTGATTTGATATTTGAACTGCCTCACTTCGGAAATAAGTTTATCCCGCTTGTACTGAAGCCCTGCAAGATCGCTTCTCAACGATGTGATTAGGTCATTTCCAACCTCTGATTCCATCTGTAATAAATTAATGTTTATTATTATCAAGTTCACGAAGTCTGATATTATTGAAGGCACTTACAAAATTTCTACTTGGGTATTTTTAATACCACCCCTCTCGGGAATACAGCCTTACGTGACTTACAGAAGACGACTAGGGTAAATAAGTACATCGCTGCATGTAGCGTGATCCGGCTCGCTATTTCAGACTTACCGTATCAAGAGTCACGATATCTTATTGAATAAAGAACGTAGACCAGAGTGCCGTGCATGCACACCGGGAATTTCCAGGGATTGTACCTAAGCTATAAAATTATTATTTGTTTGCATAACAATTTTCGTAACAATCAGATTACGATAAAATAATCGAACGAAGGCTCCGACAATAACAGCTATTTCGTGCTCATCGTAGCTGTCTAATCGGTTAAGTAGAGTACAGTCAGCTGCATAAATCAACATTATTTTATTACCGACTCACATAAAAATCAGGTTACAAAGATTTCGAAAACCAGCTAAGTAGAACACCTACGAAATACTGAGAGCAGATTGTATTTAAGACTGCCTATACAACCTATCTATAGGTAGGTACCAATATACCTTCCTTACCCCTAGCTACCTATCCCTGTAATTTACTTTCATAGCTGACTGTCGAGTAAAGTTATACCGGAAGATTTCCGTGCGAGGTACGAAGTATCGCATCGGCTTGGCGCTCCCATGAACCCCTCGGTACTAATGATGAACTATCATGAAATATCAAAGGTACGTAGGTACATCCTAGAGTTAATAACACTGCTTCTTATAAAAATAAAAGTTATTAATTCGAAGATATGTTTGTTATTATAGAAGTAACTACATAGATACCTGATTGGCCATGAACAGGTGGAGCAGGTTCATCAATTTCGTCTACCTTGGGAATACGGTATCTGAAGTTGGTGGCACCGAACATATTGTTTCGAGAATCGCCAAAGCCAAAGGAGCCTTTGCACAGTTACGGCCGAAATGGCAGTCACGGAAACTGACCAGAAGAGTGAAACTCAAGATATTCGGTCCAATGTCAAAAAAGCCTTGTGGACGCCCTCTGCCCCACTTGGGGGTCGTAGGATTTAAGTAACATATGTACCTATTTTCTATTCATTTTCGGGAAATTAAAACTAGTGTGACAAAATCACTGTCAATAGGTACTGTTGTTACCCTAGGGTTGGGATGTTGAAATCAAAATCCAAGGATTGAATATCTAGCAGCTATTAACTAATATTATATTTTAAATGTAAATGCTGTGTGCGAGGATGGAATCTTAATCGCTCGCCAAATCTACAATGTCTTATTCCAGGTCCTGTCTAGTCTATGCCATCAAAACCAATTTTGTAAAAATTTTAAAAAGTACCAAGTGTCGCTTTCTACCGTAAAAATTTCAGAGATGCATGTAACACCAAGCCGATTACTTTATTAAGTCCCTACTTAAGGGACCTACTGTCTTTAGTTATTAGATACGTAATTAGCTAACCTAACAACATCTTATAGTGACCATTATGAACATAAAAAATCAATCTATTTTATTTAAAACATAAAAGATTTTAATATTCATAATATCAACAAACTATATAAATATACTTAGTAATAAATCCGCTTAATTTCTAAACACAGGTTTTAATTAACTTAGCTTTAGTTTATATATATATATATATACTATTTTATATTATATATATATTTTCAACTAAACCAAAGAGTCAACGAACAGAACACCAAAGTTTAAAGATACGACACGTTTTTCGCCTCTACACGAGGCATCATCAGGAGGTCATCCCTTGTTGAGGATTTTTGTGACGTCGGATCATACGACAAGCGACTCATCGCCACACGGGTATAAATACGGGCTGGGCAACGTTGTTTATTCCTCCTGATGATGCCTCGTGCAGAGGCGAAACACGTGTCGTATCTTTAAACTTTGGTTTTCTGTTCGTTGACTCTTTGGTTTAGTTGAAAATATATATATAATATAAAATAGTATATATATATAAACTAAAGCTAAGTAAATTAAAACCTTTGTTTAGAAATTAAGCGGATTTATTACTAAGTATATTTATATAATTTGTTGATATTTATGGATTTCCGCAAAGTAACGCCTGAATCAATTAATATTCATAATGGTCACTATAAGATGTTGTTAGGTTAGCTAATTACGTAATAACTAAAGACGGTAGGTCCCTTAAGTAGGGACTTAATAAAGTAACCGGCTTGGTGTTACATGCATCTCAGAAATTTTTACGGTAGAAAGCGAGACTTGGTACTTTTAACAATTTTTACAAAATTGGTTTTGATGGCATCTCATTCCTTTTCGTAGGTAGTCTTCCTCTTTTTCTTTACGGTATAGGTTGATGATGATGGTGATGATGATCTACATCTATTATTCCATTAAATTATACATATACAGGTACGCTAATTCCTTAATTGCAAATGTAACTTTGTAATCCCATATATTTATATGGGATTACAAAGTTATTTATGCAGTTGGTGTATCTAGAAAACTGGACGGATATTACAAAATATTTTAGTTTTTCCTTGATTTATACACTAAACACTAATTGCATTCTAAATTTAAAGCTTCTATGTCTGCTAGAAGTACCTTGAGACTTTTGATGATCGGTCAGTCAGTCAGTCAGTCAGTGACAAAATTAAGTATTTTGACTAGTTATAATTAACTACTAGTTCAAATTGAATGAAATTTCAAATATACCGTGTTAATACAATGCCTGCTTGGGTACAGAAAATGTAATGGATAAAACAGGCTTCTAGTTTTATCCACAACGAAGCTATAGGGGGTCGAAAATGGCCTGAACTGCTTCGAGAAAAGGATAGTACGGCCGTGCCACTTTTTTGCTCGACTTGGTGGGAGCCCTGCCGGGCTCCCAGATATGATAATCCCCACTTTCAGCTCAAGTGTTTTCGTGTGATTGAGCAAAAATAACCCTTACTCTAGCATTAATACAATTAGTGACTTTTACACTAAAACCTTAAAAACAAAGGCAAGTTGTTTACATACTTCTGTTGTCGGAGTCTTGCGGCATAGTGCTTCAAATACCTTCCAATTTTCGGTCTCCTCACTTCCCTTATCTTCTTCCATCACTGCTTAAATATATTTAAGATGAATAGCAAGTTTTTCGGCGATAGATTTCACTGCCAAAGCTATGTGCGTTGCTAAGAGTTCTAACATGTAAACACGGAGCGGCCCGTGTGAAAATCGATTTTGGTAAGTAGGTAGGTAGTTCCGTTTTGTAAATCGAAAATCACGTCCTACATGTATTCTCCGTACACGTTGATGAGTGAAGTGGAAATGAATAGAGATACGCCTTGAGTGCTTACAAACTTAAAAACCCTGCTAACAAAGCCTGCCTGGTTCGAGTTTCGTCTAGCTCGTGTCTAGTTGTTGATAAGGGGCGAGGAGCTCTGAGTGTGAGAGCTTTTATAATAAAAAAACATTTAGATCGTTTTTTTTTTTATTGAAAGAATTATCAACCTTACAGGCTAAGTAACAAAACATGGGATTTAATTATTCAGAGGCTGTTCATTGATACAGTAATATCATAAAGGTGGGAAAGATTGGCAGTGTTTTATTTTAATTAAGAAATAAGCCCTAAAGACAATGTGTCTTAAACCTTTCACACTAACGTGTAAATGAACAGCTTCTAACAAAAAAAAAGGAACTAAAAGAACTTTCTAAAATAAATATCAGTGGTTATGAATTATTACATAAGTCTAATGACTTTTTTAATACTGAGGCCGAAATATTCGTGTACTCATGTGCCTTACTATTATTTTACATAATAGCCTTACTATAACTATCACATAATCAGATAAAAAGTGAAAATGTATTTCTTGAGGTTATTGGGTTGTAGTAGGAATAACACGTAATGAAATAATAATATGAGATTCAACAGTAGGTTGGTAAGTTCCTAATATTGACATGTAGGTAAGATATACTAAATTGAGCTGAGTACGAAATATGTCAGGTCAAATGCTTATTAAATAACTAGAGGCAACGTGGCTAAGCCAGCCTCATAAAACTGCCTCTAACTGAGACTGCGAATAAAAAAGGAAGAGAAGTCTCGTGTGACGCTGTGGCCGGGTCTCCGGAGACGAGACAAGACGAGCGCGCAGAGCACATCTATGCGGGACTCGCGCTATGGCACTTGTTACGTTGTCATTGTAGTCTCTTCCGTATTTAATTGACTTTGAAAGTCTTACAAACTTATTTCTACTATAAAATATATATAAAAAAAAACATTTAAAAGAAAAATATTTTTTAAGCCCGCGTGAGAATGCGGATCCGTAGCTTTTGTACGCAGGCAGTAACACCTAGCAATGTCTATGATATTAAGGCGTATAGTACCCCTGATTCGACCTCTCGCTCGCGCGTACCTACATTTTCGAAGATATAAACATAAACATAAACATTCACACACTCACACCCCTGCACTAGGATTCCCTGTGTCGCAGGTGTCATGGACACATACAACACATCACAACACCCAAGACCCGAGAACAAACATTTGTGTTCGTCACTAATATTTGCCCCGGCCGGGGATCGAACCCGGAACACCAAGCTTCGTAGGCAGGGTCACAACCAACTAAGCCACAGTGTCGTCAAAAAATAAAAAAATAAAAATTACTACTTGTAATTACAAAAAAAAGGAACTCCAAGAACTAGAAAATAACATGATTACAACAAATTTATACCTACACGTAAACGTGTAGTAAAAAATCCAATTCAATACTAACAATTTTCATGTCTAAAACCTTGCCCAAAGATGGGCAAGGTTTTCAAGTTTGAGGGCGAATCTTGGGTAATATTCGCCTTTTAGTGCTAGCACAGAGTACTAAGATATACACAAGTGCTAGTATTCAACAAATTATACCCAAACAAGAAATTTTACGGCGGTGTTTATAATTGGCACATCTTACGAAATTCCTCTCTAGGGAGGGAGTATTACAATTATTTTATGCGTTATGTGCATCATAAAAATATCTTAAATAATAGGATAAGGATGCGCTATACGCTATTACCCTGTATTGAGGACAGTAACCGGAGTACACAATAGTGCCTGCCGCGGGTACGTAAGTCACAGAATCTGGGCTGTGCATTCCTGCCCGTACAATATTGTACAAGGATAGATAGAATGCGCGACCAGCGATTTATAGTATAGCCCAGTAAATGGGTGGGGTTTGGTCTAGGATTAGGGACACATTTTTTAACACTTATAATTAATATAATGTCTTAACCTAAAGGTAGGTTATTTCCAGTCATAAATATGATTTAATTCTAGTGCAAACAAGTACATATCTAAAAGAATAGACAATTTACAATTTATTGGTTGGAAACCCAATAGATTGTAAACTGTCGAAAATTGTGAACGCAAATACCATGCTTTTTAAAACCGTAATTGTCCTTTGATTGGTATATAGTCTATTAATCGAAAAATTTTCGACAATTTGTATGTAAAGTGTTTGAAACCCGTTAAATTGTAAATTTACGGTTCTTACAAATTACATTACAATTACAGTGACACATTATAATATTACTAAACTCAGTAACGCAGTTGTCTCTAGATTTCATCATCATATTAGCCTCTAGACGTCCACTGCTGGACATAGGCCTCCCCTCATAAGACAAGCGGTCTCGAGCATCAAAATTTAGTTCAGAATATTTATATAAGTACATCGCTTGCACTATAATTGACCATTGTAGTATAGATATGGGCGCTAAATACCCATTGGACCTTAGAAAAAGATAATCAGATATCTTCGGATTAGTAAAGCACTGTGACTCATCAGACTTTCTTTAACTTTGCCGCTAGTCCAACAAAACAGCAGAAGCCTATAGGCGACTGGCATAACGCTTTACAAATCCGAAAGTAGTCATCGTCTTCTAATCAAATCTTATGCCTAAGTCACACGTACCGAGTACTCGGCAGAGATAGTAAAATGTTACTCGACTGAGACAGTTAATGTTACTCGACCGAGACAGTGAAAGCTAACATCACTCGCTCCGAGAGCACTGTCTCGGCCGAGTACTCTAGTACGTGTGATCTAGGCATAAGGCCCGATGCAGTTAACAACTGTAGTTATAATGGAATAATCGAGTAAATTAGCTTACACTATAGAGAGCAGACTCGGGTCCGATTACAGAAAGTAAAGAGTCTCCTCGAGCGAGTAGTGCGGCTGGCTGTGCAAGCTGTTGCCGGCGAGGAAGGCCAGCTTGTGTGCGTATTGGCACACGGACGGCACGCGCGTGTTGCTCGAGCAGTTGAAGTACATGTGCGTCAACTTGTACGTCAGGCGCTGGATCTGCAAACAATTACACATTCATACATGAACTGAATATGAACAAAACTGGGCCTATCAATTAATGTTAGTGGGCAAGGCTTGAACTTGTGTGTGTAAATGGAACAGTCTTAATTTTATTTCAAGGTGCCATAACTTAAACCATATCATGAACTCATGAGCCAAATATCAAAGGAGTTGGTACATACTCGATCAGCGGGCAGTGCGGTCGTGTCGTAAATAACATTGTAGGAGGTCGGCGCTATGGTCCCCTCGCGGACGTTTTGCGACACCAGATAGAAGTCAAATCTGCAACAACACATTTATTTTACATTAAACGAATATAAAATTCGGGTTGCTTGGGCTTGAAAACCTTACCAAGCTGGTCACAGGCCTTAATGAGAGAGAAAGAAGAATGCCATCAGATTTACCTTTCGGGCAGGGTAATGACGTCATCAATGACTGTACCCGGGCGTGGGTTCTCTCCGCGTGCGGTGAATATGCGCGTGTTTATGCGCTTGGAGACAATGATGAAGGCCAACTTGAAAGTCTCCCCTCCATAGATCTCGATCAGCTTCTTCTTGATCTCTTCCACCTGCAAAGAAACATGCAGGGTTATTTAAATGCGCACAGTGGATAATAAACGATACGACATATACATAAAACCAATATTCAGTTCTTACCTCATGAGTGAAGACGTATGGAATCTGTCCATCGCCTACACCGTCACGGTAGATGAAAATACGGCTGGGCAATGAGTCTGAAAGAAGAAATATAACATTATCAATCATCTTAACATTGAAAAATAAAACGAAATTAAGATTGTAGATGGAGGATTGGAACATACTGTTCTTCTCTCTGAATTTCTTCATGGCGGTGGCGATGTTGAAGCCCATGTGAGCACTGAGCTCCTCGCCAGACGTGTGCGCATTCACGGCGGAGTAGTACTGCGTCATATTCTTATCCAGGGACGCGACGAATGCGCCGAAACTCTTGTCTTTGGAGCGGGTGTCGTGGCACACGTCAAAGCCGATCACCATGAGATTTGGCAGTGGAATCTCAACACACCACGGAGCTCCTCCCAGCTGAAAATTACAAATCATTGTTATTTATTTAAGGCATTACAAATAAAATCTACTTTACTTTTAGTAAAATAATAACTCAAGTATGTAGTTACCTTGCAGTTGATCTGTATAGCCACTTTAGTGGCAATGGACATTGCAGACTTGCTAGACAAGTTGCGGCCGCAGACGACTTGAGTCGGTACAGCGCGATCTACAGTGCATTTCTTTTTGATCGCTTCGTAGCTGAAATAAGTTGATAATATTTTGTTTTATACTAGCTCTACAAGCTGCATTGTTTTATAATACAGCTGTATTAACACTAGTATTGATTGAACTTACCGGTCGCCCACATTTTTCATCAGGACACACATGATAAATCCGGGATTTTTTCTTACTATGACTTGCTCACAAGTATTAGCATACTCGAGGGCGGAGTCATTACGCAGTGTAACTAAAACAATACAAACGTAATGTGAACATTTAATGAATATTGGAATACTTACCAATATTAAATAAAGTTTCAAAATTTTATTAGTTTAGCGACATATTATAAAAAAAAACCTTGTTTAAAAAGTGAGCACATGGTACTGGCAATAGGATAAGTTAAAATAAGTTATAGCTATACGTATGTAGTGCTGATGATTATATGATTAAAAAAAATGGGGTCATGAAAGAAACAATTATTTGGAAGCAAGAATCCTTACTCATTTCTGGCTGCGGCATTCGGAAACCACAACCGCTTCCCGTCTTCATGATCATATCAGTGAACGATTCCGCGTCTCGCCGCAGACGCTCGGGCGTCAGCACCACCCAAGAGCTTAGGTTGGCGACCAACAAGAGAGGCTTTGATCTGAAACAATGATTCATGACTAGATGTTATTTGCTGGTATACAAACATGGAAATTATGTACATCGTTTTTTATGAATGAAAGTATCAATTTCGTTTATGACAATCAGGGGGATTAAACTATAAATTAATTTGTACCATAATATGTATTATTTACATACATACATGTAAATATAATAATAGAAACTGCAACAGGATAAGGAAAAATAGGACTGTTAGAGCGAGATGGCATTCGTGCCAGGGTTGCATCGTAAAACATTTTATCATGGGTCATAGCAATATTGATAGACCATTTGAAGAACCAATAACCATTGTGCTTAACGTTTTCTTGAGTGGAGACGTCTAGGCATACGTAGTGTAGGACGACAACTGGCTAGATAGAGCGATGATTTGAGCGATATAGCTATATCATCTATATTCTCATCTGCTTGATTATTGATAAGAAGAGCCGATGATCACGCTCATGAGCGCGTCTTGGGAGAGATCTACGTCCAGCAGAATACTGCTATAGGTTGATGATGATAGCAATATTGTACAATACCTCATATCTCGGGTCCACCCTTCTGTAGTGTCACCGGCAGGGTATTTAGCTTGTGAGCCCTGTAAGATCTGTTCAGGTGGCAGGAGGCGGCCTTTGAAGCCAACCAGTTGATTGGCCAGTTTGAGGTCCCAGGTCCCCAATTCCTAGAAAAAACATTGCCAAGTGAACGTCCATGCTAGTGTCTCCGCAGTTGGTAGACCCAGTAAAATCTTCTCTTAACCACCACCTACCACAGGTATAGTATATGCTGTCACCTACCTTACTAATACCTTTCCTTATGTTACTATTGTTATATCACGCATGATTATTGAATTTACAACAAAAAATAATGAGATTATAATTTTCATAGTGTTTAACAGTTTGTTAGTTTCAAAAGTAAACTTCTAAATCTAGAATCCATTGTTCTAAGAGTAGATTATGGGGATAAAGGGTGGAAAATTTCAGCACTGCCGGCCCCAAACCCGCGTAAAAGAGGGTTCGTCGCAGGGCTAACCACGCAGTATGGTAGAAATCACCTGTTACGAAGATTGCAACAAAAGGATAATACCGGACCGCCTAGTTCGTAGCGAGTGGCAGTCCATTGTAGAAGTAGCCAGGACCCACAAAGGGTTGTACCGCCGAAGAAAGTAAAGTAAGTAAGTCTATGAGTAGATCACCTTGACAACATCCTTGTTCTGTGTGAACCTTCTGTTGAAGCTCTGCAGCTTTTGTATTCGTTTGTTGGGTGGTATCTTGGTGTGCACATCTAGGGCGCGCATGAGTTTGAAGTCCGCTCTCATCTGGTCGGACAGGCCGGTCTGGCGGCACAGCTCGGGCACCAGGTACACCATGGCGGGCATGCCGGCGCGAATGTCGCGCTCCTTCGACCGGGAAATCAGCAGCGGCTGGCCTCTGTCATGAATGGTGATGTCGTACTTCTGCAAGAATAATATGTATAAATAAGAGTTTTAAGCTCCGTAGTCACATACGGTTTTGCTCGATCGAGCTATCATGTCGAGTAAAAACCGTGGCATGAACTATCGTCCACACATTCAGCATTATCTATCGAGTGACGCGCACTGTACAGTATTCACCGACCCGTCCGAGCCTTCGAGCTTTAAGTTTTGCGGTCCACACGTTAATATTTACTCGTTAGGGAGTAAAACTATCGAGTAAAACCGTATGTGAGTATGGAGCTTTACACGGTGTATAATAATTCCCCTAAACAAGTTTTTTTTCTTGTCATGTCTGTGGCTTCGTTCACGTGTGCTGAGGCAATTTGTTTTTAATGAATTTTTGAACAGTGAATTAATTCTTTAATTATTTTGTGATATGAACATAATTTTGTGTTGGTTTACTGTGTTTCAGCTGCTACCAAAACAAAACATGCTACCGCGGCCTGTCGCATTGCACATACACATACAAAACGTAACTACTAAATTTGGACAACTTACCTTCTTGTAATAGTCAATGTAGGACACCATTTCTTCTCTCATTTTAAATGTTGAGCTGGGCGTTTCATTCCACGCTATATCGTCCACCCTGTACGTCTTCATGTTATAATCCGTCATTACAATTTTTCCTTTCAAGATAAAGAATAACCAGATTAATTATTTTATTTGTTACTGGACAAGATATATACATATAAATAAATATAATACATACCAATTATGTCCTCAGTGAATGACTTCTTGTAATAGTTTCCTTTGGTCGCAGCATACTCTGTCAGCATCTGCAGTGCTGTGTCCATGCGGAGAACCTAAAATAGATATATTTTTGTAAGAAAATGTTGACATTCTCTGCCTCAATGTAAACCTGAGTTGTGTGTCTTTTAATTACCTTGTGGGCGATTTCAGTGACCATCAGAAGGCGATCTTCATACTGATTGATGGTAGTTTTATACCCTGGTAGTATTTGGAGTTTGAACTCCGGTATGTCAATCTAAAACAGATAATGAATTTGATGATAATGTATTAAGTCACATCACATCAGTTTACAGCATTTTATTTTGCAATAATAGTAATACCAACCTTAGCCATTGGGTCAAAGTAGTCTCTGTTGATCAGTTTCAGGTCAATCAGGTTGAAGCACTTTCTGATTATGATATTGAAGACCTGAATGTAGTGGTAGTCTCCAGGAGTCACATCACAAATCAACTGCAACAAAATGGTATAAGTCAATTTATTGGACACACAACTACAAATCAATGTTAAATAATATAAAAAAAGGTTTATTTTCAGGCAACATACATAACCTTATATATAACTAACATACATATTTAAGTTAGTCACATAAAACATAGCATAGGTCCAAGTGGCGAGCACAATAGACCGAAAACGGTCGCAGTTTCCACCAAATACTATTAAAAAAAAATAAAAAAAAATTGAATTTTAAAAACTTATGTAATAGAATCGTGTCATTGGCACTGGGTCGATGACGTACGCGTGGTGTCGCGTATCAGTCTTCTACAGAAGTTCCTGAACACCCTTCGGCCAAAATCTGCTATTCATGAACGTGCAAAGTGCCGACGGATCGTCTGATGCCGGATTTCTGTCTTAGGTACTTCACCACATCTTCCGTTGTCACGGCGGTAAATGCAGATGATAAATAACTTGACAAGACTTTACCTTGATCAGGATTCGAACTCGTTGTCCGTCAGACTTGCGGTCCGAGTATAATTCCATTGGGTTTGGGTTGAGCCTCTTCACTGTGTAAAGGGCAGTTCCATCAAACACATAGCTGCAACAAGATAAATTCAACATAATCAAGGACTTCAATTGGACGGTTTTTGTGACAGTGAACTCCACTGAAAAGTCACAGACCAGCAAAATACGCAATTTCGTTTACTTCGACAACATTAATATTTCCAGTTCGGAAGTTATCGGAAGTCTCAAACAAAAGAAGAATTTTTCAAATCGGTTTATAAACAGTTCTGAGGAAACAATAAAAAAACACAAAATAATTAAAAAATAAAAACTACACTATCACAACATGAACATTATAATTATACTAGGAACATTTACCCGCCAATTATGTTCTCATGAACTCTCAGCAATCGCTTCCTAATAAATGTTGCATCTTCCGGAGGATCAAAATCAACATGGTATTGATACAAGCACCATTTCGGTGTGGTCTCCACAGTGAAGTAGTTGGCAAGCAGATCCAGTGGAGTTCCAGTAGTTCCTGAAAGATAAAGTTAACTTTAAGCTTGTTTATAACTGAAAGGAGCTTCATCAGACTTTTGACTGATGGTAGGAGTAATCACAGGCCACTGTGACCTCAATCATCACCTCTTCAATACAGGAGCCACAGTCTCATATCTGCAGAGGCTGCCCATTAGACCAATAAACAGTGGAGCATGTGGTAATCCACTGTCAAGCGACAGAGGAGAGTAGGGTCACGACAGTTAGTTATTAGACTTCTCTCAATCTAACCTGTCAACAAGCACACTACTGGAACAGTGTTGACATCAAACCAGATTCCTACTACACTATTTCAAGGAGAAAGGATGGCTGCGGCACGGTTAATATCACAGGGCAATGCACCCTCCAACGGGAAGCCAGTGCATTCTGCTGTACTCCCTTTTTAGGAATACCTTCCAACAGTAAAGTAAAAAGTTAAGTAAGATGTGTTGTGTAACCTTTTTTCGATTGGAGTGTATCAGGGCGGGTGCGCAGTACAGCCGCAGGCAGATCAGGCAGTATCCTGCCGCCACCGCGCCGACTGCCTCGCCCGCCCGGGTCGCGGCTACCAGGGTCACCGCCACCAGATACCTGTGCTCCTGAAATATTGGTCACAGTCAGAACACAAAGTAAAATTCTATGTGCCATAGTCAATTCACCCTGGTTGGAAGTGCCCAAGGTGGACGATGAAATAAAATCAATGGAACAGAGTTACTAAAAGTGTGGCAAAAGAAGTAATAGTAAACCCTACAACAAAACTAATGAGTCCGTATCCAAAAAGCGTATCATCACCTACTCAACCAATCAACTCTGCAGATATAAAAAGAGAAAAGAAAAACACATGTGTTCAGTACATTGAAAGAATCATTTAATACCTGACTGTGAAGTAGGATGTTTGTTTTTCGGAAGGAATGTTTTTAGTGTACGTTTGTCTAATTCTTTGTGGCGCCTTGCAGGCTAAGCGGCTGGACGGATTTTGAAACGTGAGGTAGCATTGGATTCGTCTAGATCACGAAAGTTAAAAAAACGAGTAAAGGCGGTTGTAAGCCACGAAAATGTGTGAAAAAATTACAAAAATCCACCAAATCTAGTTTGGTTTCAGTAAATAATGTATGTTTAGTTTCGTTTTGGCCATGGGAGTTTAGAATTTAGCGTTAATTTTTTTTTATAAATATGACATTATAAGATATGGGATACCTCAAATGAAAGTTGTTTTTTTTTGTATTCTTGTTGTCTTATTGGATAATTAATAGCCTTAATCGTATAAGAGATATTAACAAAATAAGATATTAGTAAAATAAAATCAGTGCTAAGAATTTGTATTGTCGATTACCATTTTGTTCCCGGTTTTTCTAAGTGAGGATAAATATTGCATTATGATCTTACAATTTTATTCTATGCCTATTGACGGTTCAGTTAACGAAATTAATAGTAACCTAACACTTTATTCTGGGAAATAGTAAATATGTTTTGTATGGTAATGAAACATTGGATTTTTATTCTTGTTTTTTTAATGAAACTAATTTATGGTAATCAATTGCGCATAATTTTATTTATTCAAATTAAAGTAAGAGGCTTCCGTCGATTGGGACCACTAGGTTTTGGACCGCGGTCCCAAACGACGGAACGATTAAATTTAATTATTTTTCTTACGGCGATTGGGACCACTCTCGAAAACAATGAAAAAATCTATTGTTCAAGACAAATACAGTACAGTCAAAGGTAAAAGTATTAAGAACAAAACTCTTTGATTGAAAAAATATTTATTTTTAAAAAATAATAAAAAAAATCTAATTATAAACAATTATTAGAGTTTAAAAAGTGTAAAACATACCTGATGATTTAATATTTGAACCAAGTTACACTGCACTAATTGTATTCTCACATTTCAAACAAACATTCAGAACTGTGTCTCATAACCATCTAATAACAAACTGTTCAATGCAAATATTTCACCTTTTTAAACTGATAAGCTTCTTATCAGTGATTGGTCGAACGAGCCACCAAAATTCCCGTTTGGAACAAAAGGGCTGACCTTGAGATCGACAGGCTAAATGGGCTGGGGTTAGAGAGGGATAGCATTTAATTTTGTTACAAACTTACCTGCGCGGCTAAACTTAGTGAACGGGCTGGTTTAAACTGTTAGCGCATGGAATAAATCCACGTCTAGGATATGAATAAATTTATAAGATGCACTTTTATTTCGGATCAGTATCTGACGACGACTGTACAATATACGTCACGTGGTTAGTGGTCCCAATCGACGGATTCAAAAATGTATTCCGGCGATTAGGACCGCGGTCCAAAACCTAGTGGTCCCAATCGACGGAAGCCTCGTAATATCAAATTAATTATTTTGACCTTTATAGTACCTCAATAGGGAGAAAAATACGAAGTAATAAAACATTTTAACAGAAGTAGACAACAAAAGACTGTATTTTTCCATTAAACAGCCAAAATGCTACGAAAACTTAAAAAAATAAAGGAATTCAGATAAATCCTGAATGTAACATTCCAACTTAAATAGAATCAGGCTAAAATAAACGGGTAAATCCAGGGGTCTAAAGTAGCTAGATGGTCAAAAAATCAAAATTAAAAGGATCAGGCCTTTTCAGCACCTAATATATAACACCCAGAACCTTGGTTTTCATATTTCTAGATAGGTCTTGAATGTATCTGTCGACCTACAGATAAATCTGAAAGGTAGAAACAGGTACAAACAAAATCCAGGGGGCCAAAGTAATTAGTTGGTCAAAAAATTAATATGATATGCACCAGGCCATTTTGGGATACAAAATATACTAGGTTGTCACGTTTTGAGACAGATATTAAATGTTTCTGACGAATCTGAAGGGTACAATTGGGTAAAAACAGTCAAGGGGGTCAAAGTAGGTATTTGCTCAAAAAATTGATATGAAATGATGCCTTTCATTTCAGCATACAGAATGTACTAAAATACCTTGATTTTCACGTTTTTAGACAGATCTCAAACTTATCTGAATAATTACAAACGAATTTGAAGGGTACAAACTGGTAAAAAGAACATTCAGAGGTCAAATTAAGTTTTCGGTTAAAAAATCAATATGAAAGGCATGTGGCCATTTCAGCATATAAATTGTCCCTACAAACCTAGTGTTTTACGTTTATAGATAGATCTTGAATGTATCTGACCAAATACAGATTAATCTGTAGGATACGAACGGTTACAAACAAAATTTTCGGTCCAAAGTAGCTTGATGATCAAAAAAATTAATATGGGAGGATCAGGCCATTTCAGCATCTGAAATGTACTTCAGAACCTAGGTTTTCACATGTCTAGATAGGTTTTAAACATATCCTTCTTACAAACACATTTGTAAGGTAAAAACGCGTTAAAACAAGGTTTTTAGATTCACAAAGGTGCTTTTGAGCACACTGATGAAGTAAGCTAATCATACTATCGGTGCCGAGAAGCACTCGCAATATTAGATGATGCTATCACTCTCGAAAGTGTTGCAACGTTGTGTCAATTCAACAAAATTATCAACAAACTAACACATATTTTTTACGCGAATAAAATGGTAATATTCATAACCATTTTCGTAATTCTTGACAAATTTTGGTAACATTGGTTTGCAATTATGTTTTGAGAATATAAAAACTACGAATATTATTGTATTTTTTTATAACTTCTTAAATAACGCAAGAACAGTTATGAAAAAAATTGTATAGATGTACTAGGATCCATAGAACTCAAATATGGCATAACATGAAAACTATGGCAATGGCGATTACCATTATGTTCTCCGGGGACGGCGATATAATAATAAACATGGAGGAAAAATGGTAAACAAGGCAGCATCTCCAACAAGATGGTCTGAGCCAGCTTAGAGACAAAAGCACCATTTCCTACATTGTGCTACACATCAGCGCCATCGGAATCAGGTTGTCCATGCCAGTAGAATCAACCAGGGTGTTTACAATATTTAGTAACACAGGATTGACAAGAGACCATTGCATTACCTTATTCGTTATAAAAGCTACAAGTATCAGGTTATTTACCCAGATCAACTTGAGCCATGCGTTGCTGGATGTCAGTATCTCCGGGGTGTTCGTGCACTGTGGGTGTGATGCGATGGGACGCGCGGCCGGCTTGGGAGGTGGGAGCGGGCGCGCCGGCGCGGACCGGCGGCGCCACTGAGGGCGGCCCCCACGCAGACGGCGGTTGCGGCCGCGGCCCGGGCTGCGGCTGCGAGGGCCCCTGCTGCGGAGTCCCGGGCTGCTCCCCCGGACGACGCGGAGCCGGCCCCGTGCTATCGCCACCGCGGCCGGCTCGACCGCGAGCGCGGCCTCGACCACGATCACCCATCTAAAAGCAAACAAACATTAAACTATACAAACATTTAGCAGAATTTATGGTTGTTACGCCATAATAATTAGAGATCTATCTACAATTTATATTGATGGTTGCTTCAATACATAAGTTTAAAAAGAAAACTTTATTATGCTGCTTAATATAATTTCTTTTGCATGACTTTTTTACTGGGTTTATGTTTCGTTTCAGCTTTCAGTTCACGTTAAATAAGTGTTAGATTACGTTCTGATCTACTTACGACTAACATTAGTTTAAAATTTAGAACAAAAAGTATTTATGTAAAAGACTTTTGGACTTAAAATAATTCGGATAATGATGCCTTTTAAACGCTGACCTCGATATAATAGAGTACATATCAGTGGTTCGAAAGAATTGGTGTCACGATAAGAAGAAGTATGGTTGCAGTTGATGTCACACATAGCACCCGGGACCTTCTTAAAGTGAACAACATGCAAGTGAAATTTTGCCAGCCAGAGCAACATCTTCCACGGGCGACGAAGTCGCACGCGGGTCAGCTAGTTCTTTAGAATCCAACAGAAATTACTACCTAATATTACCTCGTGAAATGCCAGATCTTAAAAAAGTATGCGGTAGTGCCAGTAAGTAGAATAACAATTGTAAAAAAACATGTTTACAAGCAAATATGACAATATGGCGGACTAAAATGAAAAATTTAACGACCGGTTGATTCTTACACAATAATTACGATGATTTGGTCTAATCAGATAGTTGTGGATCTTACCTTGAAATATGTCGTATGAATGCAGTGAACAAGATGTTATTTATTTTTCTTCAGAGCACGCCGCAAAACACACTCTCTGCACGCAACAGCAAACGGAAGAAGAATTTGTCAGTGTTGCCATGCCAATATGTTAAAATTCAAAGTTTTCAAAATTATATGATAAATAAAAATAAGCAATTCGAAAGTTTTGGTTTAGTAATAAAGAAGTTTTAACTTCCAAAAAATACAATCAATAATAATAGGTTTAGCTAAGAGATAGTTAGATATCATGGACACATCGGTGAAAGCTGCTCGTAAATAAAAAGTTTTACTAAACTAATGTTACACAAAGACTTTTTAGAACGTACTGGCAATGCTAAAAAAGGGTTGCCAAATTGTAGCTTGTTTTTGTCATCCCATTCCCAACGCAATGCAATGCCGCCGTTGCCGAGCCGGGGAGAGTGCTAAATCATAATAATAAGGTGTTAAATAATGGTATAATATTATGGTACTCTTAGGCGCTAGACTGCGCGGCGCGGCGCGGCGACATCGACATCTCGAAGCGTGTCTCATTGCTTTGGATTTGGAAAATCTCTTTAGGGTCTACACTCGTTGGTGATGTTGACCAGAGACAATTTAACAAATATAAATGCTACTGTACGCTAGATTTTATCGTCATGCTAATATTTGAAATATTAATAATTAGTGTACGTGTGATATAATAAATAATTACAAATACAATGCTAATAATTATATAATCATGCCAGATCCAGTCCCAAAATAGGTAAGTTGGCAACACTGTATACACAGTTTTTGTCATCTGTGCGATGATACGATTGGTTGGATGGAGTCGCTATGCAACCAACCTTACCAAACCGCATACCAATGAAAAAGAACCAAAAGACTATGCTTTCCACGAATCTATATTTTTTCTCATGATGCTTTCCAATGGCCATATTTTTTTAACTTAACAGGACAATATTTGTTATTAGACGATTTGCACTAAAAATATTTCGTTTCATTTGAATGGTTTAGTACAGTCGCTATGTAGGGACAGATACCCGGCTGTGGCCACTTTAAGGAAATTCGGATTTTTGAAAATTCGTACCTCTCACAATTTTAGATATTATATCTTAGTGAAAATTCCTTTGTTTAGAGAATTTATCTACCTTTTGGATTTACTAAATGAATTTAGTGAAAAACAATAACTTTTTTTGGAATTAATTTTGGAAAAAAATAAGTGCTAAATAGCCGGTTGTGGCCACTTAAACACCAGTTGTGGCCATAGTAATGAACCGGTTGTGGCCACTAAAGTAAATAAAAAAAAATTAATTAATCCACTTAAAAAACTAATTTTATTAAAAAATCTTATAAGCACGTCTAATTTATATTGGAAGCCAGCTCATGACCCGTGACTCTCCTTCACCCACGTGACTAAAACATCTTTTTATGTTTCTGACAAGGACTGTTGGTGTTCCTAGGCACCCTGACGTCTGGCTGGTTCAGAAATTTTATTTCGTAGCGTTAAACGTGGTACTTTACGGGTTCATCGACTGTAGCGACTTTGATACCGTCGCGTATAGCTTGATGGTGAATATGTGAATAACTTCCTCATAAATGTATCTTTTTCTTTTATTTTAAGGTTCCATTATATTTTTATAGCAATAAAGCAACATTTAAAATCATAACAGTTAGTAATATGAAATCTCAAACTAAGAATAAGCAAGGTGGCCAAATCCGGTGTTACTTTGAAATTAGTTGTGGCCACAAGCATGGCCACAACCCATGCAAAAAGTTAATTTGATGCGTTAGTAGTGGCCACCCCCCGATCCAGCACAATAAATCCAAGTACAAACAAAATAACCTCTAAACTAGTCTCCTGCATGTCTATTAGGCACGCCTCAATCAAATTCAAACCAAAATTTTAAAAATATATGTTAGCTATTTAAGAATTACGTTTAAAGGGGTGTTTTCGCTAAGAAATTCAAAAAACTTGTGATGATTACACTTTTTAATTCATAGAATAATTACCGAATGTCTTTGTGTCCCACCTGTTACTTGTCAAAATAAGCTATAAATATAGCCTTTTTTAAGCACATATTTAAAACCAAACGGTTTTCTATAACTTATTTAGAGACCCTCAAAGTCGTAAATGGCTATAACTGGGTATCCTGCCCGTAGGATAAGTACCTGCCTACTGAGAAAAATAAAATAACTGTTCCAAAATTTCCAAAAAAACAGTACCAAGGAACAGTACCTGCAATTCCATATACTGTATAAAGCCTCGCTTACGAGACTGTGAGCGAGTTAGCGGTCTGTAAAGCGTCGATGACACGTAAAGATACTCGCAACTAGATCGCCAGCGATGATGACACACGGCTAGATTAAAAGCCAACACGCCAGCGAGTGGCAAGTAAATTAGCCCGGCTTTCTATTTTTGTACAACTTATTTACAATCGGATTGTAAACTAGCAGAATGTAAAAAAGCCGATGACAGGGGGCGAGCTTACAAACTACTAGCGAACTCGGTGGCTGTAGCTTGTAAACTAGCCCTGTGTCATCGAGACTTTATCACGTTAGTAAATCTGTGGCCTTACTGCAAAGCATGTCCTATTACCTACTCATAGACTTAGGACCAACCTATTACTACTCTACTCAGTATGTATCTACCTAGGTAGAAAAAAAATCAGCCGGCTATCTATTACGATTCTGAAAGTTGGACAATCGACTTTTAACACTGTAAGAATGCAGAATTAGTATTATAGGTACATACCTATGAAATATTTATTGATGCCTATGAAATATTTATTGATTATGAAATATTTATTTATTTTTATAAGCACCTACTCTTCCCTCCTCCTTGCGTTTTATTTCTCAATGCTGAGGATCGTGACTCCCTCACCGGATCTCTTTATCTCGATCGATTTTGCGCCAGCTAGGTCGGTTTTGGTGATAATAAACCTAATCAAAATGAATTAATTATTTCAACATTTCCACAGTACGGTCAGCATCAAAAGTCGATGACCACATTCAGATTTTCAAAATCGCTATACACCATACCTATTATATTTTTGACAATGATAAGGTGTACAGTTAATTTTGAACATTAATTATGTTCATTTGATAGTAGCGCTTGTCATGTTGAGCGATTTAGGGATAATAAACCATAAAGCGATTTTGAAAATCTGAATGTGGTCATCGACTTTTGATGCTGACTAAGCTAAGTAAATACTTACTAAAAGTACCAAGTTATGTAGCTCAAACAAACTTAAAAAACTTAATTACGCAATAACTCCATGAAAACGAAAATTACCTACTATACTTAACCAATCCTCACACTAATGTAGTTTTGATGTAGGTAAGGTACCTTAACTACGTAGCTATCGAAGGAACTGCAATGGCGGCAACTAATGTATTTTTCTATAGAAATTAATGGACGTGTTGTTCGCGTGACAAATAGTTACCTAACCTGGGTAGGTTTTTATTTTTATTTTATTTATTAGTTTCTCCAACAATATGAACACAAATAATACCGATAAAAGTTTACAAAGTCTAGGCCAGTGCGCCACATCTTTACAGACATTTACATATAATTTTAAAATTATGAGGCTTACTTACATACAACTAAAATATCTTTTTTGAATAAAAAAAAAAAGGTTTCGTCACCTCGTCGTATCATCGCTGTTGCTTGTTGTGGACTCCGATTTCGACGAGCAAAAATGGTTTCTTACTTAACTATGTATAAAAGTATTTTAATACGCCAAAAAAAGTTGGTAAATTTAGCCAAGTTCTAGTTGATTTTGAACTGATCGATGCAAAATATCGATGGAGTAAAGTAGTCAATGACTGATTACTAGGTTTTTTTCACACGATAAAAACATGAAAATATTTCGTTTACCTAAGATGAAGCTCAACTTCAACTATCTTGTAAGATTTTTGTCCTGTTTAACTGACACCATTTTCTTTGAAGAAACATACGAAACATAGTAGCCTACCTAATAGCTGCAGCATGGACAAAAAAAACTTTCTCTTCAATGTGCTGCACAATAAAACTGCAAATTACTGCTTGGCGGCAAAATAACTGGTACTTATCTATATCTTATTGGAATCTTAAAAAGAAACAGGTAGTTACGCACTAAATGTTTGGCAAAAGTAAATTCAAACAGATTTCCTTGTTACAACTCACAAGTACCTAGGTATTTAGATATTTGATACTCATTGAAACGCCGCATTTTTCTTTCAGCAATTTATTAACTCCCACGTTCCTCTCAGTAATAAGATCTGGCTCTCTCCTCCTCTTTAGTGGAAATTTATTTAAATTCTTGAGAATATTCCTTTTCTTTATCTTTCTACGCTCTTATGAGTTTCGGAAGTTTTGTCGAGCTCGTTATACTTGTAAACTGATTGTTTTCTTTTGTTTGCTTTCCTTTTTTATTAACAAAAAGTTTTAGAAAACTGCATAATTAATAAATGGAATTCCTATTTTTTTTCAATTTACATTAAACAATGAGCGTATGCCCTGCGCATTAATTAAAATCTGTTCCCTTCGCTCCTTCCCCGTAATTAAGTGTTAGTAGAGTTCCGTATCCTTTGGGACGTCTCGGTGACACGGGACATAAAGTATTCATGCCCCTAAACCGGTTAATAGCCACAGTTTAGATGGGTAGCAGCGGTACTTGAGAACGCGGTGTGGAGGGCGCCTATAAAGGTGGAAACGACTTGCGAAAGACGGGCAGAAGTGGATGATTTGATTTTAATAAATATTTTGGACATTTCACACAACGCCTTGTAGCTCCAAACTTAGCAGAGCTGTAATATGGGAATCATATTACTGATAAAATACCTACCTAATTAAATACTTGTTTTTTCCAATTAAATTACATAGAAAACATCGATGTTCATCACACAAATGTTTATCCTGAGGCGGGAATCGAACCCAGGACACCGGCGTGAATTGAAGATAGTGTAGGTAATACTTATATCAATGCAATTAATTGGCTAAACTTAGCCTTAGAGTTAAGCTCATGGCTAAGAAATATAGACTGAATACGTCTGTCCACAGAGTAGGTACTAAGATATACACAAGTCTGTCGCAATGTCCGACGATATCAAAGCAAATAAACGACGTGAAAGAACTGGAAGGAGATCCTTGTTGAGTTTAGAATAAAATCATCCCGCTATCTAGCGGGATCTCACTGCCATTATTCATTTTCTTTTTTCTGTTTTTATTGTAAGTTATTTGGTACACAGATAGTTCTCATTCATTCATTCATTATTTAACACCACACCACACATCGCTTTCAATCAGGGAGTTGGTGGTCAAACGATTGTCAGTACCTTATAAAAAAAAATCCGCCTTTGGGTGAGGTAGGTTCAACATGGCGTTTTTCTTCCATTATAGATCTCGCCGTAGATCATCTACGTCTACGCAATGGCATATGGTCTACGTCGCAGGCATTGCGTCATAGAACATCGTAGCCCCAAGTAGTTCATGCAGGTGTAGTAGTAGACAGACACCACGCAAACGAGCGGTCGTAGTGTTTGGTGGTCAAAAGCTTGTAGTTAGGTTAGAAGGTAATCCTAATAATATAATATTTTTTTTTAATATGTTTTTTTGATAAGATAAATGTCCTCGTGCAAGTTTTTAAATATTAATTAGATTCACAATCAATTTTAACAAAGCAAACATCGGAATAACTGGATTTGATTATCGTATCGACTTCGAATTAATTTTTGATAGAATTAATTATAATATTACCATAATCGGAATGTAACAACATCATTGCAAACAATATCTCTGAGAATTAATCAAAGTTTGAAATGATTTAAATATTGATTTAACTTCAGTAAGTAGCGGGGCGAGCGGCCGGGCAAATGTTTGCGCAACGCAAACAGCAATATCGCTGAACCTCTGGGCTATATCCCGATTACTCTGTTACGGATAGAGTATGAAACGTTTTAGAATAAAATCAATAGTTAACTATTACTACTACTACTACTACTAAGTACCTACTTCTACTTGTTTTTTTAAGGCTGTTATCAAAAATGATGCCGGGTACCATCGAGAATGCATTACTAAAACTTATTTAGCAACAAAACGGGTTGAAATTTTTAATAAGTAATTGATAGATTGTCTGTATTTCTGTAATTATTTATTGTACACACAAACACGTTATACTTAGTATAAAAGACATGTTCAAAGGCGAGCTTAACACTAACAATAGTTTTTTATACTGTCTGTTAGTGATGACAGAAAATGTTCATTATTTTTTTTATACGTACTCTTATTTTATTGGTGTGCGCATGCATTTTAATTCTACAATTCATTATCTAATTATAATTCTAATGTGGTATCAACTTTAAGAATTAAACCTTTGACTGCAGCAAAGAAACGTATAAAACGTTTCCCTCAATATGTTAATGATGGTTTCACGTAACGAATGCTGATGTGTAACTTTCGGCTCACGAGTTCTTTAATGAAATATGCGTTGCGTAGGCTAACTTTTTTTTTATTTCTTTTTTATATATTTATTACATGTAAAGTACAAAAATTACTTTTTCTTCACAGCAGTACCTCCCACTCATTTTCTATACTACATTACGAATTTTACGACTGGGTTGAGCCATGAATGCGTTTTGGTTTGAGTTGGACTGAGAATCCCCATGTAGAGTTCCTGGTAGGCGAAGAAAGAACGCAAAACTTTTCTTATCACGTGGTTAATGATTACAAATAATATTCTTTGAATACGAATAGATTAAGTGAAATCGAATAGTCTTGTAAAAAATATTCGTGATACTTTATTTATTTAAAAACTTTATTTATATAAAGAAACAAGATAGTATTTATCCTAGTAACTCGTAAGAAAGGAAAATCTGAATTTTTAAGCATACTTGGCAATAAATCGAAGGGTGGCATCTTCTAAGCTTGTCAGTTTAGTCCATAGAAGTTTCGCGGAGCCAGCAAGTTGGAGTAATGAAGACTTATGAGTCGGGCTGCCGAGACTGAAACTCGGTAATTGTCATCTCGGTTATTAGGGGAAGCAGCCCTCGTTATCAGCTGCTATCTAAATTGACTTTGACGTATCTCGTCGAGGATGAGGTAATTACCATTATTTCAGATTTGAGAAAGATTTTCCGTTGATGAAATGCGATTACATTACAAACAAGTATACGTTGGTAGGTTTGTAGGAAGAGTCAAAGTTTTAAATGGATAAATCTTACAAGTTGTGAACAAATGTACAAGCATAATATTTTTTTTTTTTATTATTTTAAATTTAAATAATGAAGTGTTACTTATTGTTATTGAACTCATAAAGGAACCACGGGCAAAGCCGCAAGTCGAAGGTAGTTTGGTATAATACTCAGGGTAATGTGATGTGCCTACGTGGTTCCATACGAACGGGCATGATTCATCAAGACCCATTCATGGTGATCTCTGGAATCAGCCGCGGTTTAGATAGGGGTGAGCTCAGTAGTTTTAGTATCGACAAAAAAAAACAGTGTATATTTTCACAAGTGAAATATTAAGTTTAAAATTTTTAGGAGTAGGTACATTCAGTCTTTGGGAATCAAAAACCTCGATTACGGATCTGCCTCACACCCTGTGTGCGTGCACTTTTAGAGCGAGTGCTAAAACTTTACGTCTATCCGTTAATAACGTCATTCTCATGGAAATTATTATAAATCGGATTCGATACTTAGTGATGGCGATGTAGGTTTTATAAACTTTCAAAAGAGTAGCGCAACCCTGGATTTCAAGAGAGATTTAGTCGTCGCGCTGTCGACAGGGAGGATTACCGTGATTTCCCGGGAGGCTCGGACCTAAAAGACACCTCGGATGCATCACGATATTACTTTCCCATACTTCGACAGCTGCTCTTGAGTGTTACCGGTAATTATTTTGAGATTAATCTGTTTCGGTCGAAACATTAAACACTATTTTATTTAAATACTCGCAAAAGTCTTTGCATTTCCCGTTACCTTCTACAATACACAAAGCAAAAGCCAATGATTCATATATATATTTTTTAAATTATTTATTTATATTTAATATTTATATATTAAAATATCTATGGCTATAAAAATGGCACAGAACATTATTAATGTTTACGATGATAATGTAAACAGTGTCCACCCTCCGAGGCGTTGACAATGCATCACGAGGCGACTTCCGGCGGATGCTGCGTAACGAGACCGTTGTCCCCCCTGCCTCCCTCTTCTCTGTATTTTTCTACAGATCCCTCAAATCCAGAGTCGTCGTAAGAACCTAACTCAGGCTCGCAATTTTTTTTAATGTTATAAATGCAACCTAAAAATTATAAGTGTCACACACAGTGGTCAACATTACAGCATGTATTTCAGCAGTCAATTACAAGCTATGATTAGTTGTCTTCACGTTGTTACTCACTGAGAGAAACAATGAGTTTGACTCTCTATCTCAGAATGAAAGCAACATGAATTTATCTACCATTATTTTGTAGATAACTGAGGTATAAAAGTATGTCTCGTAGACACGAATAAAAATAAAAGTTTTAGAATGATTTATAAGTATCAATCTTATGACACTAGTTCCTTGCTACGTCTCTGAATAACCCACCAAGATTATTTTCGGATAGCATTCATTCGATCTCAATGCCGCCATGGCGATGAATGCCGGTTGATATTAATAATTTGTCCGCGGGCGGTTATCGATGTTGAAAGCACTCTGTTATGGCAGTAATAACTCCTAATAAAGCTATTACACAGATGTTTTTTAACAAGACGGTGCTAGTTATACAAAATAAAAACATTTTGTGCCCATCAACTTTTACACATTGAGAAGCGTTTACAGAAAAAAAGCGTAAATAATATATAAATCTATTTTAGAATTAAGTAACTCATTAGCCTTATTTAGCTAGATTGTTATATTATAGTTTTTCGTAGACTTTCGCGATTATCACACATAGTTATTTGATTGTAACGGCTGTTGCAATACAGTCGAAACGTCGCGTCGGGACACAAAAAAATATGAGGCGAACGCGATAAATACCCGTTACAATCAAATAACTATGTTATATTATAATTGTACATTATTATACAAAGTAAATTCAGCGAATTACATAAAAAAACAGTATGAATTAATTGCAATACTCAATTAAATTTCAATACTCTACTATTATCGTAGAGGCAGTGTAAGTAGATGCAATGCAGGTATTTGTAGAGCCTGCGTAGATGCCACGTAGCTCTTGTAGAAGCTGTGTAGATTACCACTGCCTATTTCAAAAATATATACCTACCATATATGTATCTATCTGTTTAGAATATACTACAGCGTTAAATCATGTGCTAGAAACTAGTAGAGCCCCTAACTATTTTTAGCTTTTAATTGATGTTTTAGTTATTTCATGGCGGTTATGTGCTATTTACGCAGCTGTTGTTGGCTATCCTGTAAAGGTGCGTAGATGCCACGGGCTCTTAACTACTCGGGCGAATTAACATGACACCTGGCTGACACGTGGCTCGGAACTTGCTTTCCCCGCTGCCCCGCGCGGCGCCCTCCGTGTTTCTTCTTCCTCTAATTGCGAAGCCTTATCAATACTAATCATTACCAAGTATTACATGACCTCTTCTCTATCAAGATTATCCAACTCCACGCTGTACTTTGCACAAACGTTATTCGAGCCAGGTGTCATGTTTATTCGCCCGAGTAGTACGTTGCTTGCAAGGGCTACCTACTCACGAAACAAATATTGTTGAGGCTGCGTAAGATGCCAAACAAGTAATCAGCGTTGGCACTTAGGTGCGTTACCACAAGTGGCATTACAAACCAAGCTTATCCGTGTTCGAAGGCGAGTTAATTATTTGGTTCTGGCAATAATTTTAGTCGTTCAAATCTAATTAGAGATCTTCAGTTAGCTCCAAAACTCGTTAAGAAGAATAAAATGTAAGCTTTCTGGTACAGATTGCCTAAATTATAATGTTAAAGTCAATCATAAATGCTTGCTTCCGTCTTAATAAAATAAAAATAAATAAATAAATAAGCCTTTTATTCAGACATTTTTTAACAATTTGTAATTATTGATAGATAAGATTTCATTATTATTATTAATATTACCTAACTAATCCCTATCCTTATCTATAGATAAGGATAGGGACGGATACATCGGCATGGTTTGTCTGTGTGCCCCGTCGTGCTTCCGTCTTAAGTACTTGTTTAATTTTAAAAATTGTAGCGAAGGCTAATCGTGATTCATAAAATAAATTGTATGGCTTTTGCAAAAGCTATAAGATTTTTTAGGCTCGAATAACGAATGTTCAGTTGCTTATTTTCATACCAACGAACGTGGCAATACTTAGATACGCCTACTCATATTTTCCTCCGCCAGGTATTTTCTGATCTCAAAGGATTGAAATAGAAAAGGGAGCAAAGCAGCTTATGTTTATAAGCTGGTCTAATTGGAGCATTATAGAGCGATCACAAGTGACTCATAATGCCTCGTTAGAGACGATTTTAGCTTGACTAGGTTACTTTTTATATTTTTTAAAAATATTTTATGTTCTGATATGAATGTTTATACATAATGTACGTCTAATAATATCTACAGATATTTTATTAAATAGGCATTAGCTGACACGCGCAACTTCGTTTGCGTTACTTATTTTCCTTTCTTACTCTCTTTCGGCTCGTCACGAACACATCCTCCAAGTTTCAAGTCTCTACATTCAGTGATTTGGCCTGTACGTTGTCTATCAGTCAGTCAGAACAAAGCCTTTTATATATATTGATTGATGATTGATGATCATAGAAAGTTGCTTTGAGTTATATCATACATACTGGTATTTCGTTGATACTTCGTAAGCAGATCACATAAATCGGGTTGAATGGGACCACAATAAATATTTCCATGACCAACAAATTAATATTTTACGGCACAGCAGGACATAAAAAAGGGTACTGGTGTCGCAGTCACTTTTTAATCATGGTAAAACGAGCCCCACTGAGATAGAATTTCATTTATGAAACTGAAGTTTTTGTAATTTGTATTATTTTTGAGCACAGTATTTAGCAATATTGTTTTTTACACGAACACGAGTAAAGCCTACCTATCTTTGACACCATTTTCCTCAATATATACCATGGCATATACCTGAAAGACTGACAGACAATATACAGACCAAACAGCTGAACGTAGACACTTGAAATTTAGAGGGTATGTTCGTTAAGAAGCGTAAATGCGCGCTAAGTAAGGAATTTTGTTATTTTCAACGCAAACAAAGTTGCGGATGTCAACTTGTTTATTATTTCCTAATAAACTTCCATGAATAATAATTGCTGGTGTTGCGTGCAGGGTGACATTAAATTTAATTGCCGTAGTCCATTAGTAACTGTGTTTAAAACTGTTTATCTTTATAATCACTGCAGTTAAAAATACGTAACAAAAAATTTACAAAACGTAGACTCTTTTCATCATCACTATCACTATATATGTATGTATATCAAAATATATAAAAGGCTTGGACCTGCATTGACAGTCGACAGACAACGTACAGACCAAACCAATTAACGTTGGAAACTTGGAGGGTATGTTCATCAAGAGCAGAGAGAGAGAAAAAGAGAAAGTGAGTACTAAGAAGAGAATTTTGTTGATAGAAGAAAAAGAAGTTGCGGGCATCAGCTAGTAATATTTATTGGCTTAAAAGTAAAGATAAAAACTGTCTTTGTGCGCAACAAAGTGGCTGGTTTATCCTACTAAATGATATTAACTAGTTACCTCATCAATGGAGCACCCCACGAGGCAAATACCGTTTTTATGGCGCAAATCTCCTTATCTCTGTTTCCAGTCGGTCGGCGCCGGGCGAGAATCGGATACTTTGTCAAAACTGTTTATAAGTAACGAATAAAATGACTTCATCGTAACTTTGGGGCTTATAAAACTAGCGTGATAACATTATAAGTTTCTCAAAGCGCAGAATTGTAAGCTTTTCTCTGGAAAAGACTAAAGATTTTCTCGCTAGTTGTGTTAGTATACTCGTTCTAAGTCTACCGTATGTTCCGCTACTTAGGAAATAAAAAGCCCCGTTAAATAATCGTGGGTATGTATGTAAATACAAATAAGAAGAATTTATTTATATTATGCTATTATTTATTTATTTCACGAACGTAGTTTACACTGAATCGATAAATAGGATACAATATCTTTAAACTAGTCTAGAGCAACGACAATTATTAGCTCTGTAATATTTCTGTCAATCCAAAACAATTACTGGCGATTATCTCATAATCGAAAACAATACAATTTCCACTGATATCCTCAGCGGAAGCCTCTGAGCATATCACGAGGGGTAGGTGTATCGGCGGGGTGGCTCGAGAGGGGATGTAAACACAAAGCCGGGCCGAGGCCGGCAGTCACGTGGCGCGCTTGCCGGGGGCGCATCACTTTTAAGGGTAGTCGAAGCACCCTGCAGTACCAAAAAAGCTTAATTTTTTGGAAACTCTACTTAATTTAAACTTAGAAATACTACTCTAAAAAAATCAGACAATATTGTGTGATCCAGAGTTAAAAAATAGTGTCAAGAAAAAAATCTTAAAAAAAATGCATAATTTCAGCAACAATTAACGTAAAAAAATAGTTGCAATAGTTTCGAACCTTTAAAAGTGATGCACCCCCGGCTTTAACGAATCAGAGGACTACGATTTTACGTATCAAAATACATATTGTTTAAGTATTGAATTAGAGAATTTGTATACAATGCAACAACAACTCTAAAGAATATCAATACGATAAACATATCAAAACATATCTAATTTTAATCTAGACTAAGTAAATTAGACTATTTATATATTCGTAACTAGAATGTTTAAATCATTTTGGTGAGCATGCGTTGAACTACGAAGAGGACAAAGCTTTGTCAGGTAAGAAACTCTTTTTTTATAACAATTCATTGAAATGAAATAAATACTACTAGCTGCTGCTGGTGACACCAGCAGAAAAAAATAGTTCATAATTTTTTTGTTTCATTCATTCAGCTGCTGCTTGTGGCTACATCCGTGTACTATCAGGATTTTTTAAATTTGAAATAGGCAAGCATTTGACCACAACCGCGAGGTTGTGCGAGGACGAGGACGAGGAGCGAGGACAACAGGCGACTGTTGGTAAGTGACGGTGTGGTTGAGGATGTAGCACGCTTGCCTATAGTAAGAACTCATTCACTCTTGATTTGAAATTTGATAAAAAATAGTCAATGTCATACATGAAGTATTAATCATAATGAAGTACATTTTGATTAATACTTGTTTGTTTTATCAACGAAAGACGTTATTAGTCTTCGTTACTGGCTCCACACATAGTGTATTAAGTTAGTGTCAAGTAATTCATCGCATTCATGGTCAAGTGAAATGATGCTGTAAAGCGGTGGTGGTAGCGACTTTTCTTGAGGCTTCTATGAAGTTTTGGAGGCAATAAGAAAAGTCACGTTTTATAGCATTACACTATTCACCAACACTCATATATGTACGTTCACGAGCACTTAATGGGTAAAAACCACTGTTACACTTTAACACTCAAAGTAATATAAGTTTTGTAAAATAATTCAATGCCGTCGACGCGACATTTTCACGTTCCCGTCAAAAACTCGTGTAGTACCTACATCAAAAACGCGCCAGAAAAAGTTAGCTAATTTAAGCCAGTTTTTGGTAATATAACTCCATCGTAAAAAGACAGTTTAACAAAAATATTTGAAAATAGAGATATTTCATTTTTATTAACGAGGTGTCCGAAATTTTTTGGTGCTGTTTACGACTTCATTTTCATTTGAAGATGTCAATCTTGGTGTTCGGGTTATTTATCTATAAATCAGTGTATTTTTGCAGCTTATGAAATATCACCCAGCAAGGTTTGGTGAGGATGGATAGATTAATGATATATAATCTTTCCACCCATCTTTACACACTTTTGCAATGATTGTAATAGTAGGATATTTAGTACTATGAGTATTTCATAAGATCTTTCTATTAACATAATTTTACAGCAGACTTCGAAATATATTCTAGTGACCAAAAGTAAATACGAAAGCAAAATACACAATATCGTTTACTTGACTGACATATGTTTCAGATCTTTGTTAATAAAACAAAACTTAAAAATAAATTATAAACAAAAACAAAAAGGAATAACAAAATTCCTTTCTTAGTTTTGGCAAGATGGGGTGGGGTCTACATTCCTTGAAGAATATTCCAAATTTCAAGTCACTACGTCCAATGTTTGGCCAGTGTGTTATCAGTCAGTCAGGACTTTTTCAATATAATAATTTGCTAACAAAAATAATAATGAAAAAAATGATTTATCAACAAATCGTGTAATTTTTATGTTAGAAACCTAAAGTCATATTGCAGTATTGTTATTTTGAGGGGCAATACTTATATTATATTATATTGAGATGCAAAAAGAAATGCAATTAAATAAAATATTTACTATCAAAATTCGACTTCATTAAACATCTTAAATATATTGTTGTTGAAAGTTATTTGTTTATTGTTCTTATTGTTTTATTGTTTATTTCATTTGCTTACATGTAAAATCGTCCTATTAGCTTAGGTTCTAATATATTAGCTAGCGGTGTACATGACCCTGTCAGGGCACTGCAAACATTCTGTCCTATTAAATGATTTTAAATATTTTAGAGTACATACAAATTCTTAATGGCATTTTAAATAAAATTGGTAAAATAGTTTTAGCATAATAATATTAGTAAATTTGTTTTGAATGTCATAAATAATTGAAATTCACGAATTACTGTTCGAGGTCAATTTTATCAACTAGAAATTCGTTAACAGAATAGTAGCATTTATACCGTTTTCAAGCAATTTTTGTACAACCCTTTGAAAACAGCAGATTTAACAAAATTAATCAGCGTGAGATGCTTTCCGTCCCCTCCATTAGGAAAGAAACTAATTTAATAAACGGACGAAACAGCCCCCGAACATTGGATAAAACTATAAATCAAGAGCTATTTGCATCAGTGCTAACAGAGTTATTGAATTTATCGTTAATTTATTCAATTTGGACCGGTTTCGAGTTTAAGAGACAATGGCAGCCGTGGGCGGGGCTTCGCCTGGCGCCGCCCGCCCTGCTCACCTGAAAACTCATTAACATAATCCATAGCTATAGGTATAATAAGGTATATGTATAATTTTGTAAGTCAATTATAAAGAGCGTGGCAATAACTGCAGTAGTTGATAGGTGATAGGTACAAACTTTAGTGAATGAGTGTGTAATAAAATAAATCAATATGTTTATAAATATGATACAATTACATACAGTAGTTTGCATCCTAACATCTACGAGTAGATTCTAAAATAAAAAGTATCTACCACGCCACGTTATGATAGGTAAGAGCTTATAGGCAAAAACTTGAAGTAAATTAAATATTAATTGATTTGTACTTATTAATCAAATCTAAAGCTTAATAATATGAAAAATATACATAAGTATATAGTTTAATTACGTATACCTTTTTTTTTAAACTGAAACTATATTTTAAGCCCTACTAAGTACAGATTTGCAGTAAAGTTCAATATTTTTACAGATAAGCTTCGTATTTCTATCAGAGTTCTCAATAAATATCACAGAGTTTAGGGGTAAATTTTATTGCTTTGTAAGCGTCCTGGTTGAGCCTCCCCAAGGAGCGATCGGTTGGCAAACATCGAAATCTGCCGCGGGAGGATTCAGATTGTAGCCTCCACACTTGAAATTTTATTTTCGTATTCGATGCAGGTAAAATGTATTGGATTTTCTCTCAGTTTCTAGGTATATAAATAAATATAAACTAAAATAAGGTATTCACATGTTTTAAAATAGCGATTGGCACTTGCACAAACATTAGTGTTTAGTTATTCTATTGTCAATATCAAGCAATCAATATACCTAATTATTATTTTATAATAAAAAATGCTGAAGACAGGGAGCTACTCATTTATTTATCTGTAAATAATAGTCAGACTATTAATACCTTGTAGACTTGTTACTCAATGGTATTTTATATTATTGGTGCCTAACTTTCGACTAATAAATTTGTTCTATTGAGGTTGAGGTAACGTCCTCTTAGTACGTTAGAACCTAAGTGTCTAGTGTGTGTAAACACACAATGCTTATAAGTATTCAAAGGTATTTCTTAGCATTTAAACAACACAAATACAAATATTTTAATTTACTAAAAACAAATAATTACAGAACCTATAATTTGTTTTTTTCTTATAAATAAATATTTACATAGGTATCTATATTATTACTATTACATTATTTTATCTGAGTAAATTCAATAAATCAGTATCAACTCGTGGCAAATGAAGCCGTACAAATTGAATGCCACGCGGGTCTGCAGAATTTAATAAACTGTATCAAAGTTATTTTCGGTCGACTTCACAATTTTCTATATTAAATCTTCGAGCGACATGGGAGCGTTGCCATGATACCTCTGAGGAGTTAATAAGTCATAAATAGCGAGGTGAAGAGGGACGGGGAGATGAAAAAAGCTGAGGAGAGAAAGGGAGGATGGCCCCAGGTAATGGTGGTGAAATGCAATCGTTTGGAAAAAGGTTGGTGGGACGAGCTATGAGGTGTCACCAAGTAGGTACTGGTTTTCTTGATCTTCGTGGCAAAGATCACTTCATATGTAGGAAGCGGTAACAGTTATTGATTATTTCATGGTTTGTGAGGTATTATAAGACAATTATTAGTATTATTTTTCTTGTTTTTAAAAATAAATCAAAACCGAAGCCGAATTATTGATAGCATTGAAAAAAATATTAATTTTGATTTTCTTTCAGATATGTGAAAAGCTTACAATCTGCAACAGCTATTCAAAATGCTTTATCGGCGAGATCATTCATAATGAACTGGAGGTGATTTGCTTATGAAATCTGACTTAAATTGCGTGTATTTTTTTCATTAAAAATCCACTAATTTAGTTACACTTTTTCTGTAAAATAACCCTATTTTTTATAGCCTATGATGCCCCGTTGTTGGGAAAAGGCCTACCTCAAATCTCTCCACCTTTCTCGATGTTTAGCAGTTTCCCACCATTCCCCATCATTTCTATTAAAATACATGATTTTTTCATAAAGTCATAAAACTAACGAGATGTTAAATAAACTGAAAACCAATACGTTAAACAATACTTGTAGGTACTTTTTCAACCATCTACGACTTTTTACTGACGATAAAGAAAACGTCGGAGGTTCTCAGTTCGACGGGTACATTTTTCTAGGTTGGCTTTTGTTTCGAGTTCTTGTTCAAAAGAGGGTCATAAGAGCCGATAACAGCTGAGTAGGCTCTTTGGCGAGCGTTCGATCAACGACAAGTGGCCGACGGGTGCCTCTTCAGAAACTGGCTTGGCTATATTGTGAAACACGCGTTAGCACTTTCACGATAAAAAGAACCCTTACAAAGCATTACACCATTTTATAACACTTACGTTCACCAGTATTTAGGTGAGTAGCTAGCCATAGGCCTAGCCTAGATAGATAGATAGATAGTAACACTTTATTGTACACCCCTATACCTATTATATATTGCCTAGCACAAAGAAGAAACAAGCGGAATAAGATCTGCTGTTGTTCAAATTTTATAAATTAAGAAATATAGTAGACCGTTTCAAAATCAATAAATTATTATAAAATAAGACTTTATGGCGATATTTTGCTGCATGGAATTGTTTTTTACTAAACTATTTTTGATATACATACTACTTGCTGCCCGCGGCTTCAATCGCGTAGTATCGAAATAAAAAGTAGAGGGTGTCCTTCTCCAGTTCATAAACTACACCCATACTAAATTTTAGCTCAATTGGGTGACTAGTTTAAATGTGATTGGGGAATAAACATCTATTTGTTTATCCATCCATCCATTCTCACAAACTTTCGCCTTTTTTAATAAGAAGTGTTAGTAGGAAGATAAAATAAAGGTAAATTTACTTACTTATTTAATAACTTTGCGCTAAAAACCTTAAGTAAAATCCAAAAACAGGAAAACTATAGGAAATTTGTCCTCATTATAATATTCATATCGTATATCGTGTTTCTGACATATACAATATCTTTATCTTTATCTTCAAAATATTCAGGATTTTTTAAACTACGGCTTAGATTCGACCCCACCCCACACTGACGTTTCAGTTTGCAGAAGTATCCATTAATCATGAGGGGTCACGATTTGCATTAATCTTTGCATGTACTATTTTAAATGAAGACATACTTTTATTTCTGAGGGTTTACTTCATGATATGGATGTTACTTCATGGATCGGAAGTTTTATAACGCTTAATTTTTTGATACTATACTAACTCTATAGGCGATGCGAATTGTAAAATATTTTAGGGCCTCTTTTTGGTCAAAAACTACATAATATTAGGTCGGGGAAAAAGTCTTTTCGTATTTTGTATGTACGAAGTTGTACCAAAATATCTTCGGTTGTACTGTTTGTATCTAGCTGGTTTTGATACCATTAAAAATATGACATTTTAATAAAGGAATAAAAAATTAAAAAACAATTTCCCGCCATTTTTTAATAGTTTTTTTAACCGGTAAAATGAGTGAATCTGACGACGAAATTCGATAAATTTTGAATTTTTATTTCTAAAAAGGGAAAAATGTGACAAAACCCGCGAATAAAATTTGTTACGTGTATGGACCTAATGTTGTGTCTGCAAGAGTAGCACAATGTTGATTCAAGTGTTTTCAGTCCAGGAATTTTGATGTCCAAGATGCAGCTCGCTCTAGTCGCTCTGTTACGGATAAAGTTGATGCCATTTCTAAAAAGGTGGAGCAAGATCGGCATATTATCAGTTACGACGTAGCTGAAGAATCGACCACAAAACAGTTTTGACCTACTTGAAAAAGTCTGGGTATACAAAAAACTCGATATTACACTGAAATAAACCAAACGAATCGTGTACGCATTTGCGATTCTCTATTGAAACGTAACGAAACCGAACCGTTTTTGAAAAGATTGATCACTGGTGATAAAAAGTGGATCATCTACGACAAGAAGGTGCGCAAACGATCATGGTCAAAGGGCAGTCAAGCACCACAGACTATAGCGAAACCGGATTAACGCGAAATAAGGTGATGCTGTGTATATCGTGGGATTGGAAAGGCATCCTTCATTATGAGCTTTTACCACCGGTCAAAACCATCGACTCGGATCTCTACTGCCAACAGCTGATGAGACTCAAGCAAGAAATTGAGAAATAACGGCCGGAATTGATCAACAGAAAGGGTATGGTCTTTCATCACGATAACGCCAGACCACACACAACTTTGGCCACTCAGCAAAAATTGAGAGAGCTTGTTTGGGAAGTGTTAAGGCATCCATTTAATAGCCCTGACATTCCACCCTCAGATTACTACCTGTTTCGGTCTCTTCAAAATTCTTTGGGTAGGGTTAGGTTCACATCAAGAGAGGACTGTCAGAACGACTTGACGCATTTTTTTGATCAGAAGTCCCAAAATTTCTACTGCAACGGGATTATGTCACTACCTACAAAATCGCTTCAAGTTATCGAACAAAACGGCACACATATATTATAATTAATTGATTTAAAACTTTGAAAAAAAAATGTCTTGAATTCGTATGTAAAATGCGAAGGAACTTTATCCCCGACCTAATATATAGTTTACTAGCCACAATTCGTTTGTGGTGCGATTTTTTTTATTACTTGCTTTTTTCAAGTTTCAAGTCTCAACGTCCACTGGTTAAGCTTTTAGGCTGTCCAACAGTTTGTCAATCAGTCATAGGACAAAGCCTTTTCTAAATATTGATATGAATAAATTCAATTGTTTCAGCGTGGATGTATTGTCGATTACGGCTATTACCACTAAATAAAAGTTGATAGTTACATTTTTATAGTTGTCAAAGCCATTTTTATTACTTTTTATATATTAGTTTTCACTATATTTAGTTTCACTAACAGTCATAAATAAATTAATCTTCTTAAATATTAATTAGTCTTAAGATAAGGCTGTGTGCATAACCTTTACAGGTGAACACTGATTGCAAGAAATATGCTAAAGAACAACATGAAAAAGTAATTTTTGTTTAAAAAATGGGAAACATGTAAAAACATACTTATACGTAAGTACATTATGACTTAAATAAAATAAAATTTCGTTACAAAAATATTATTTATCATACAAATACTACACTACTACTACTACTACTACTAATATTACATACATATCTTTTCACATCACCTGCTCGACAATGTCCAATTACATATCATGCTATCATCAAGGTAAAGCAAAGCATTACCTACCTAGGGAGGTAATGTTGTATGAAACTCCCTAGGGTTGTAATGTGATTTAAATTTGGAACGTCAAATTCGTGTGGAAACTCATAGAAAACTCTAAGTAAAGGAACGCCCATATGGCATTGTAAAGAGGTTTGTTCGAAAATCGAACTGTCCATTCATAAAAAAAGAAAAAAGGCGCGACTTAAAAGTTTGTGAAACAAAAGACGGTGTTCGCTGCTGGAGCCCTCGCGTCTCGCGTTTTATTGCCTCGCAGAAGGTGTGAAAAGTAGAGTATGCTCCTCTGGGATAAAGCTTGTCTTCGTCTTGGGTAGCTTGAACCCCTCGCGTCACTCTGGACTCGACATAACTCCCTCGCTTCGCTCAGGAGTTAACTGAGCCCCTCGTTAGCTCAGGGTTCAATATACCACCCGCGACATAAGACACTGCTTTATCCCCTTAGTGCATAATCTACTATTGTGCGGCTTTTAAATCTCTGATGAGATATTACGAGAAGGAAAGAAGAAATGTAAAGTATCTTTAATATTCGCAGATACTCTCGAAAAAAAATTCTTAATGTTTCTGCTTGAAAAGATTGCCAACATAAGAGTTAAAACGGCCTGATGGACAAATCTCTGATTCAAACTCGCTATTCAGCCAGCGAGCGTAACAAAGTAGTAATATGATTCATGACAAAGAGTAACGAAAAATTGCGACGTTTATTTTTCTAATACACAATTTTCAAAAGATTTAAATCAAAGTGTTATATGTACAGTCAACTGCACAAACATGTATGCACTGCCAAGCTTTTACATTTATATTATACTCTTATTTATTTTGCAAAGACATTCTTCTTCTGACGAAAATTCTGACAAGTAAGAGAACTATGTACATTAATTTTAAAATGCTTGCATGCACTTTTCTTTGCAAAATTAAGAGTTATATAAATATGAAAGCTTGGGAATGTATACATGTAAGTGCAGCTGACTGTACAATTATGATCACACCTGCCCATGATAAGAACAGTGCTACCCAGGACTTTCACCTCCATAGACCAGTGTAGTGGACGCGTGCCATGACATTGCGTCTATTCGTCGTCTGCAATGTAGATTGTTTAGGAGTAAGGTGGATTTTCTGTAATACGGTTTTACTGGCTGATGCCCGCGGCTTCGCCTTTGTGTCGGAATAAAAAACAGCCTATATTAAGTATTTCCAGCACAACTATACCCTTATCAAATTTGAAGTTACTCGGTTTAGTAGTTTTGCTTTCATTCATTCAGTCATTTATTTATTTTTCCATTCATCCACACAATCTTTCGCTTTTATAATACAAACTAAACGAAAACTTATAACAAGTAGAAGTATAATTTGGCAGATGACTCTAAAACGAGTGAGCTTTACTTTAGTAGCAAATGATGAGTAACATCTGACATCTCACCTTGGCAATGAGCATCAATTAAATTTGAAATGATTCTATTTATACAGGTACTTAATTTTTCTAAGGTTGGTAGTACCATCTGACGCCCTTCTTCCTGTTACACACTTCCGTCCCATTTCCACGAAATAGCTCCCACAAATGACAGAAAGCGAGAGGGAAGATTTTACGCATCAAAAATGATAAAACAGAGACCGTACCACGCGACACTGACAAAGCAAAAGGAGGCGGGAGGGTTAAACGTATTCAAAATTCGTCTCATACCATATCCATTACAGATAAATCAGTCTGCGAGACGTGTTCGGTGGACCGGGGAAACTTCATTTGCGGGCTCCTCTGTCCGTGAAATGAACTGGGCCCGATATTGCCGTGATCAGCCATCAGCGAAAGCGGTGGGGCGGGCGCTGACTTTGCAACTGTTTTAAACATTTATTGCTTTGTCAACCGACTTCAGAAAAGGAAGAGGTTCAGTTCAATGTTTGTTATCTTAGAACTTTATGTTCATAAAGAGATTTGCAAAATATTTTGTTTGATAGGATAAACTTTCAGATTAATCCCATACAAACATTAAAATCGGTTCAGTAGTTTAGTTTTTAAAACTAAACTTAAAAATAATTGAAAAATGATGTCGTCGAAGTAAACAAAATTGCGTGTGTTTATTATTTTTTACCTTTTTGTAATTAATTATATTGGTTAATCCATGTTAATTTAAGTAAAAATTTTAATAATACAAGGAAATCAAATACGGCGGTTGCAGATGGCTAATATGTATATATAATAAAAAGTTTTTATTAGCAACCGGCTAATAAAAAGTTTTTATTAGCCGGTTGTTATTACTCTGTCGATGAATACAAGCTGCAGAAATTAACGAAATAGTAAAATTTTATCATGTTCTCTGATTTTTAGTATTATGTAGTATTAGGTAATTGATTATAATTTCATGTAGGTGTAATATAATAATATTAAGCATAATTTTAAGTTAAATGTTCAAATACGATTGATAAATTGTTTGTGAATAAATTATATGATATGATAATATAACTAACCATCGGGTATCGAGTTGGAGCAGTTGAGCTGCCTATAGATCGTTTGCAACGGTCTATGGGTGGCCCAATTGTTTCCTTTTGTAAATTTTATAATATACCTATATATAGATTGTAGTAGTTAGCTTATGCTGTAATAAACAAATTTCCATGTTAAAATAAAAAAAAAAACTAACAAGATGGGTTTTGACAAATAAGGTATCAAAAGTCTTGTTCATAGAAGTTTTATAAGACAAACTGAAGAATGAAAATATAAACATGCCTACAAATTTAGATTTTACCTCAGTCAATATCACTTTTATACGTGTCAGGATTCTAAGCATACTTTTTCCTTACGAATGATGAGACAATTACTATTATTGTATTAGCGTGTAACTACTACATCCTATGCAAGCCAGTGACCAGCTCTGCTTTTTTTGAAAATGTTCGTTGAACGACTGATATGAATAAAACTAAAATTCTGTCGGTGAAAAATACTAGAAGCTAATAAAATTAAATCCTCAATGATTTAGTGCCATAAAATACATTTTTTTAATTAAATAGGAAGCTGTATTAAGTCTCATTTCAGTTCATCAAACATGAGAGTCATACACCAGTATCCCTTTGTCTATGCGCGATGTTTTTTCACGTGGAAACATTAATGGGGTTGGTGGTTACTGTACATATTATTTTGGGTACATCTGAAAATTTTCTGAAAACTGGAAAACCACGCCCCTTTTCCAGGGACGTCTGGGATTGGTGGAAGTATATCTACATCAGCAGGCGACGCGGCCAATGGGTGTAGCGAACTCGCGCAGTCGTAGCGCTACGCCGTAGCGGCGCGCGGGGTGCTACGGTCCACAGACGCTACGCCGGAGCTGCTACGCCAGGGAACTGAAAAGTAAGTACCTTCTCAAATCACTCAAATATTGCCTAAAATCTGCTTCATTTTTCAAGAATCTGTGTGTAGTTATAATTCAAACGCCTTCGCACATCAAGTTTAATGAAATCATTACATAATTGCGACGGGAGGCTATGGGTACCTACATGGTTTTGTATTACATAACAACCTTGACATTTGAAAATATAGTATTACATTATTAGATAATCGCTTTATTGTACTCCGTTTTTGACTCAGGCAGTGATGGAAATGTTAAAAGAGGAATGGGCATCGCAGGTGTCGGCTTGCAGTTATTTTACCTATTTGACAATTCTTCGTATATTTGGCAGTGTCACAAAAAAAAAATCATAGATGCAGGGTGAAAAAAAAATCGGGCCTGGACTTTATACATTTTTGCCCATTGTCCTTTGATTATGTAATCTCAATATTTAGACAATGCGGGTTTGTAAGTGTTTTTCAAAGAAAATATGGTCATAATTTCAGAAATTAATATAGTTCGTTCCTTGCAGATGTGGTGTTGTATAGTTTGATGTGGACGGCCGGGTCGCAGCAATGCAGGGGCTGCACGCCGCGAAAGAGAAAGCCTCCGGGCTGTTCGCCAACAAACCTCTTCTTTTCAAGTAAGTCTGTTCTTCCGACACTCTACAACACCAATTGTAATTACCAAAAAAAAAATAATTAAATGGGCTATGCAGACGGGGTACTACGTTGTATCTGTGCAGTCATAATTTTGAATTTCTACAAAATGACAGAGTGACAGTGGCGCGAGTGCGGCGTGCCGAGCCGAGCTTTTACGAGCTGGCTCGAGCTAGGTACCCGGTTTTGCCAAACGATGAATAAAACTTAAATTATTATCAATAAAGGGTACCGCCTGATGCAAATCTATAGGAAAACGACTAACGGTAACAGTTATCTAAAAAAAAAATTGACAAAAATTCGACTTAATTATTTCAAGTTTTTTTTGCAATATCTGTGTTCAGTATCGGTAACTGACCATGTGTATTTTTTATTTCTGGTGATTAAAAATTGACCGTGTATAGTATAATCTCGGAGTCTTCAAATAAAGAGTGAATAAGTCCTTCCTATAGAACACCATCAAACCAAAAGGATGCGGAATACAGCACAGAAACTTTTCAGTCACCTTACCAAATAAAATGAAATATCTTTATTTTCAAATATTTTTGTAACTTTTTACAATGTAGTTTTATTAACAATGAAAAAACTTAGTAGCTAGTGATAACATACAACATTTATCTAGCCCTGTAACTTATCTCTTTTGAAAATTAGCATCGGACCATTATGTACTAGAATTTAGCCAATGTGGCGCATTTTACAATATAGTACATTGTGTACCATACTTTAATACTTCTGTAACAACTACAATAAAACAGAAAGAAAAACTAACTAAGCATTAGATTTACCAATGTCACAAAATTCCTAACTCAGCATTTTGCTGGTTGGGTGGCAACCATCGCTGGTCTTCCGTTGGAGTTGTTTGCGTCCTCAGCTGCATCTGATCCATTGTTCTCGAACATACAATGATTCACATCGGCTGCCAAATTTTAAGAAGGTACTAATAAATAAATAATATTTTTCTTCCCAAATTGCATCCGAAGAGTTCTAGTACAGTTAGCAAGAAAAGTTTTCAAATCGATTTTGGCATTGAGGGTATGATGTATTACTATTTAGTACAGATATTGTTAAGTAAGTAACTTAACAATATCTGTACTAATTTGTTTAAAAACCTAAGTGGCTCTACCTTATTACATTTATTCATGTAGCGGCTAATATACTCGTAAATATAACAATTAATAGATAATGTTTAATGTGTTTTTAAACTGAATATTAAATTAGGTAGAGTTCTGCCTAAATAACTTGTCAGGGTTCATATCTCTGAGATTCCCGTCGGTATTTTCATACATTTCGATGTATGGTAAGATATTTTTAAATAATGCATTCTTGTACAGCTATATTGAGTTATTTGAGTAATTTATTATTATTGGATATGGACTCATTATTATCAAACAAATCTGAAATACATTTTGAAAATCAGGCTTTTTATTGTCTCACTATACTCTACTTGCAAAAAAAGCAACTTTTGAAAAAACAAAGCGAGAAAATGAAAGCAATTTCCGAGACGCCCGAGAGACGATCGACAATAATATTGACAAGCGGATAATACGTGTGCAATACAAATAAAATACGAGTAAGGCGGAGAATGGTAAATCTCGGATTTAATATAACGAGTGTCTTGTAACTATGGACAACAACCTGTATATTGCTTTTATTCCTAAGTGTTAATTGAGTACCTCGAACGGTCTTATTACAGCTTATAGATTTCAGATTTTTCAGATTGCATTTATTTGACCAATATAAGAAGGACCGTTATACAAGGCAAGTCAAAGATAGATGATAAAGCTTGATAAAAATGCTAATGTTAATATGTGAAAAGAAAATAAATAATACATAATTAAAACAAAACAATATAATATTTAAAAAAAAAACCGGCGATTAAACTCATTCTTTACATACATAAATTGTTAGTTTCGATATAACAGAGAAAATCTTCAGATATGATTTGTAATTTTGTAGTTCTGTAATGATGTATTGTACACACGATAAATTAAAAAACATAAAAGAAAAGACATGTACAAAGGCGAGCTTTAACAAGAGTTTTCTTCCAGCAAACCTTTTAGGCTAGCTAGGGTTTTTAATCCTTTTTAAGAGACAATAATTACGATATTTTCTTCCCTTCATTCTTGAACGCAGTTATTTTAAGATTAGACCGTAGATACTTTCAAATCGAGTGGATTCGATATAATGCGATTATTGTAGCGGGTGGCAGCCCTGTTCACTCGACTGCTCTGCGCTGATAACAAACAGACATCATCCGGATTTGTGTCGTCATGCGAATGTGGACTGCGCAAATCTACTGCGGTTGCGAGTGTGCTCCCAAAGCCTGTCAGATTGTGAAACACATTGATTTGTAGAAAAAATATTTTTGAAAAGAAAAAAAAAGAAAAAATGCTTTGTGACTAACCATCTAACCACGTTAGATGGCCATACTTTTTACTTGCCTAGGTTTTAATGAATGGTAGGCCTACTTATTTATCTGAGTATAGTTCAATTCCCGCTTCAGGACAAACATTTGTGTTATGAACATCGGTGTCTGTACAGAGTCTGGGCATTTTCTGTGTATTCTATTTATGTATTTATAAAAAATAAGTATTTAAAAATTGTATCAGTTATCTAGTTCCCATAGTACAAGCTTTGCTGAGTTTTGGGCTAGATGGCGTTGCGCAAAGTGCGCATAATATTTATTTATTTATAATATAAACGTGTTTGCATGTATAATATAGGTACTCAACATTGCTTATTATAACAAAACCATTGGTTTAAATGGGTAGAAATGTGTTAAATATACTATGGATAAGTGGGTACTATCATTCACTACCTAGGTAGGTTCCTATTTTAATTTGTTTTTAAAATCGAATAGCTTATTATAAGTTCTAGCACACTTTGATGTCCGTGAAGTGTGTAGTGTAAATCTGGACCCTACGTAACACATAGATTTCAAAGCTTTGAGAACGATGCATGAGATCAGATCAAATGTGTTCTTTGTGCGGTATTCTAGCGAACGCTTCACTGGCGCCCTATCCCCGGATGTGCGCACTGACGCAAAATGATCCGCTTGTCGTACAATTCGGATACTGAGAAAAATGTTAATAAATACCAATAACTTCCTTTACATTTCTGAGTAGAGTAGGAAGAATCCTTACTTATTCTTTATTACCTAACAGTAAAATTGCGGTCACTGTATTGGCAATATTTTTCAAAAATAGTACTTATCTGTTAGTTTGAGGTTTGAACATTCAGTGTTCCTGGAGTGAGAAAATAAAGCTGAATTCAAGCTTTGCTCAGATGAAGAATTTGCTACAATGCAAAATACTGTTACAAATGTGATACTGGCATTTACTTAGACGTGCCAAGAATTACCAGAGTATAAGTATTTTGGTATACTCAGTTATAAAATATAGTGTAATCCTTTATAATCACGCATTAGCACTCACTTATTAAAATTATTGAGTGGTAGGTAGATACCCAACTACCCTAAGGCTTTAAGCTCATAAATTGGGCGACGGGTAGCAACAGAGGAAGGGTAGATGGTTCATTATTTAGTCCGTTTAAATCACTAAGTCCTTAAAAGACATTAGCAGGCTTTGTAGCGATATAGCAGTACACAAAAGAGATTTAGAACAAGCTGACTGGGGGAGAAAGTCGTTATTGTTTTATGTCGTTATTTTGTTTGTTCCAGTCGTGTCTACGGACTTTTTAGAGAACTGCAACTCACACTGAAAAATATATATAAAGTAATGAGCCTTTTATTGTGATTTTAAAACGAAAAAAAATATTACCATTATTGTTACAATTCACTAATTCAGTAAGCATTAGAGTCCCATTAACCCTCACTGCACTGCATCATCAGATCCAGGAAATATCTATCACCCTAACGAATGAATCATCAGATCCGTATCCGACGACTACGGCCAACTACTGAATTTCGTTAAGAATCCCTATCTCCCTTTCGTTGTTGAAGTATCCAAACTCTAGATGTTACTAAAATATCAAAGTTTGATTGCAAATTGATAATTATTGTTTAAATTAATTCATTCAAAAAGTAGTAGTAAATTTAGAGTTTTATAACGAGCACTGTTTTCTGAAGCTTGGCTATATAGTATTAAAACAATGGAATACCAAAACAATACACGGAGGTGCCAACATAGGCCCGGTCCAGACAAATGCGTACAGCACTTACGCTAATTATTTCCGCCATTTGAATATCGCCGGCGACAATTACTGGATTGGTCCGCTAGAGGCCTCTTTCGCTACAGCCCCAAATTAATTGCTCTCTTGTATTGTTTTATTTTGCACTCGACATCATATTGAAAGTGGAGATGAAATTGGTTTTCGTCTTTCCTCTATTGATTTTATATTATTACGATGCGATTCGCTTTTCTGACTTTATGGTACTTAATTCTTTTTAGGAAATGATTGTCATTGTTCGATAATTTTTATGTACTGCTTTACAAAACATAGACCTTTTATATGTTTTCATATTTTCATGACCTTCTTTCACATCGTCAAAATGTGTTGAGGTAAATTCCCCATCGGGTTAAATCGTCATCATAAAAATAGGGTAACTTGGACATTGCTTAATTTATTTTGATTGCTGGATATAGGCCGATAAAATGTAGTCAGCAAAGAATTGTTTTGTATATCAAAGTAAGTATCGAACATATTGCACAGTAATTTTTATGCAAATTTTCACGAGTCATGGAGTGAGAAGACATAATGTGATGATTGTTTTTTTGCTGTTTGATGACATAAGTTACCTAAAATAGAGAATAATAGCGTTATCACTTCTTATGCTCATATAGTCTTAACTTCGTGCTCTCCATAGAAGCTGTCAAACATGTCAAACTTGATTCAATACAGGGTGTTGCATTACATTACAAACAGCTTGTTAAAACATTTTGCCTTCGGGCTTTGGATGAAATTTTAATGAGCCTCCGCCTTTTGTGGTCCCATAGCGGTACGAAACGGCCAATTAGCCAGACATCAGGGATGCTGCTTGAAGACTGTTAATGTCATAAATGAGCAGTTCGAACAATGCGACAAGTAGGTGATCCCTATTCAACAGACTTTTGTTGATTTTTTTAATGTTTGTTACCTACCTCAGAACTTTGTTAAAAACAAAGCACGTAAATAAACCGATTCGAAGAATTTTGATAATGGATAGATATACTTCCAGATTGGTCCCATAGAAATTTCATGAAAATCGGTCCAGTACTTTGGTTTTGAAATCAAAATAACTGAAAAAAATGTGTACAAGTAAACGAAGTTACGTATTTTGCTGCTCTGTGACTAGTCAGTTGTGTTTACGGTCACTAAAACAGTCCAATTGAAGTCGGTTGTAATATGTTTTTGTAAAACCTTGATTATTTTTCCGGTACAGATCTATCGAGCAGGTACCTAATTTTACTTATTCTTATAAATCTGAACTACGCCTTAATTGATCAAGGTATGATAAAAAGTACGCCTTAATTGATTTTATTTATTAATTTCAATTTGAGAAATGCCGTAACGAAATCGGTAGAGCAAAGGATGTTATTGTTAAAAATTGTTCAAAAATATATTTTTTACAAATCTGTGAGTCGCCAAGGTTAAAACAAGGTTTGCGTCATCTCCTGAGATCGATAGGTCGGAAGTCGCCGCCAAGTCTGTCCGTCGGGACGGCCCGGCGCCCGACGAACGCGGCGCCAAGGGGGCGACTACCGCAAATAAATCTATCTAACTGCCACTTTTGCAAATCATATTTATGTTTATTTTCATCTTCGTGTCTTCTTTGATTAGCTATATTTAGGAGATTTATGCCTACTTGCACCAAACTGTCAAAGTCCCTAAGCAATGACTTTACTCGCTTGGTAGTTCTTAACAGTCCAGATTCTGACCGTTAAGAATTTAAGTTAAGTTATTGCTTAGGGACCGCTAAGTTATTGCTTAGGGACTTCGACTTTGAGGGCGCAAGTAGGCATAAGAACCCAAATACTTAGTGAACAAATCAGGCATTCTTGACCCTTATACTATTGGTGATATTCCATGGTTTCTACGTTTTTTTGTTCGGGAGTACCTTTTGCTTGTAAAATAAAAAACACGCTCAGTCTCTCTTTCAAAAAGAAATACGTTCTTTTATCAATATCAATTTAATGAATAGCTCCTATTATGTAAGTTTTAAAACATGAAGGTACCTAGCTACTGGTTTAAACTTCTACATAAAATATCTCTCCAAGAATTTACTGAGTTTCTCAGAAAGAAATGGAACTAGGACACAGTGCTGCATTCATTAGGTACGGAAAGCGAGGAAACTTTATTTCTCAAAGGACCCTCTACGAAGAAACGATTTCATTTCAAAGGTATTTCTGAAAGCACTTCTAGAATTTCTTCTTACTTACGTGAAATATTGAGTGCATGTTTCTTACCTGTATTTATATTATTACTTTACCAAATTATTGTGACTTTTAAAGGCTTTCGAAATAAAATTGATGACAACCCTTCGTGATTATTTATTCATTTAAATTATACTTATATTATAAATTAATTATACATAAAGAAATAAAGAAACCAACACAGTTTATTGGGTTTTCGAGACTGATCATAAAAAATCATCAAAGGGGACAAGCGCTGTAGCAGTGTTGCACTGGCCTATGTATGTAAATCAAAGTCCTGTGTAGCACTGTTCTGCTCATGGGCAGGCATGATCTCTTACCATCAGGAGAGCGCCTAGCTCGTCTCGTCATTTAGTTTTATTTACTTCATAACGAAAATTTTGATGCGATATCAAACTGAAAAAAGCTTTCAGAAATCGATCGTCTCCTGTCCTCATTAACAACTTGTTCAAATGAGACTTCCTATAGAGGACACGGATTTAATTTCGCCGTGTGGACGCTAGAGGGCGTTGCGGACGGTACTAATCCCACTTCAAAGGACACTCTTAAATTACAAACTCTGCTGTATTATATTCAAATGAACGGCCTGACTTTGCTGGGATTAATTATTATTGACGTGGTACAGCATTGCTTTGGTTTTAATTAGTGGGGTGAGTTTGGTAGGCGATATGACTTGTTACTGTAGGCACAGCTGTAGGGGATGTTTTTCTAAATTGACACATTTATGACGTGTTTAATTATTTTTAAAAAGTACCTACTCACTTTGATTGTATTCGCTGAAAACGTCTTGCAAAGAGAAAGTCTGAAAATCTATTTCTTTTTCTACCTACAAATAATTATAATGAAAAGTTGTGTTTTTTTTCTATAATTACCTAATACGACCTAGGCACTCTACTTGTAAGTACTGTCCTGATTGTTTGTAATCATAGCTAAGTTAGTTATTAAAAAGTGTATGAATGTATGTAGGTAATTTTTTATCCAAATCTATAAATGGGATTGATTGATGAGCTTCTATCCAAGTATAAATAAAGTCAACATTTTACCGGATCTTAAGCCCCTAACTCTAGTTTGTGGCCATTACCCCAGAAATGGATGTCTGGCGCCGCACAAGCCGCCGGCATCCGTTCAGTAGACTTTGAGACGCCTACACGCGTTGGCAGAGAGAGAGTTAAGTGCTACAAAAATCCATAGAGCAGCCATTTTCACCGAGTTATAAATCAAGTCCTTAATTTAATGTAGAGTCGGAACTGAGTCACTGTAACCCTACAATACAAGCTCTTGAGGAGACCTAGTGTAGGGTACAGAGCTCCAGTAGGTATATCTAAAATCTAAGATAAGACTGCCATGGTATTAATATCCATTACAATGTATCCATATTTAAGACACATTAAACGATTTATTATTATCATTTATATAAATGTTAGGTATATGACAGTCTTTCATAACATAGTTATGAAGATTTTCCTTTACCATCCTTAATATCAAATCAGGTGTCTATAAATAAGAAAATAAAAACATTGCAAGCTTTTTTCACGTCTTGTGTGTTTACCAGCACATTAAAAAAAACTAAGAGCTTTACAAAACACTCTATCATTCTGTTTTCCCTACTCTATTCCCTTCATTTTGTACGCTCATCCCTGGTAATGTTCGTCGTGTGCAAATATTTGAGTTGGCAAGCAAGACTGTGCCAAAACTTATTGATCTCGTGCAATCATGACGGTTCGCACTCCAGCCTGCTTCCGTCACGTCTAGAGTGCTTGTAAGCGAAGACGTGCTGATGCAAAGTTAGTTCTTGCTGAAAAAGTCAATTCACGAAAAGCCGGTTGGGAAGTTAATTCGATCAAGGTGAAATATTACAAAAAAAATCTACTTACTTATAATACATTAATAATAACCTTTTCTTTTATGGTTTTGCTGTTGGATAGTTATAAAAAAGTAAATTTATTTGAAGAAGAGACTTAAGACTAAGACTTTTAGTATTTTTTTTGCTTTTTTTCGTATTTAATACCGAAATTAGGTACCTTATGTTTAGAATCAAATCGTTTATCAGAAATTCCTAGTCGGAGAATATATCTCGAAGCCGGTTTACATTGCAACTCTTTAGAAACAAATCGTTTTTCAGAAATTTCTAGTCGGAGAATATATATTATTATCTCGAAGCCGGGCTACATTACAACTCTTATAACGTGCAACTTTGCGCTCTTCGTCTTTGAGCTGCTTTACAGGCAAAGGAGCGCTTGACATACATTAGAAATTATGTAGTTCTTGGCATCATCACTTCTTACCAAGTAATTGAAAATAAGGGTGACGAAATTCTTTATTCTCTAAGCTAATATTAGCCACGGGTAACTTTTTGCCCAGTGATGGGCACTATCGAAGGGTTTATCCATTAAAGGGTATTTATTGCTTTTAGAAAATGTTTCTCTTTGCATTTTAGTGCCGTGACGTAACACGAGAGACGTTCCAAACTCGATTGAATTTCCGGTCCGTAACAACATTGCGGGCCAAACGCCACCGGAAATACTGTTAATGCATGTCAATTGTTGGGCCCCTAACTTTGTTACCAACCCCGGGCCGATGCCACCTAACATGTTTTTGATTTTGGTAGGTAATTAAGTTCGGTATCTAAAAAGCTTCATAATTGTCCGAAAGTAATTTGCATGCATATAAGTTGGAAATTTCAACCTGTATTTTTTATAACACTGACTAAATATTGTTTAAAAGCTAAGCCACACTTTTTTTTCTCAACTGTCGTGCGGTCGGCACGTCATCAACCGTATGAGTCCTTTCCCCATCCATAGGGTGCCGGGTGACGACTGTGCGACAAAGGGTTGCAGCTCGAATTGCTTAATGGACAGTGAAGGCTGAGATAGCACTGTGATAAATCACCGTCGTGATTACCGACCCATTATCTAAAATACAATCTCGGGGGCGACAACTTCTGAAAGTAAAGTTGTTGATGTTAATTGAAGGAGAAGCGTTGAAAAATTCTGTCGTTGTCCGGAGAGTAAACGATTTTTATTTTAGCTGAAAACTTTTAATACTGCTGCTCGTTAAATAAATGACAGCACATAAAATAATAAGCAATATTTTTTCTTCAATTTATGGCGTCTTGAAAAACACTATTCTAATAAATCAAAATCCTAAAATATTTAAGCCGTCGTTACTGCAAATAAACTTTACCATTTTCACGATTATAATAAACATACAAAATATTCTCCGTATATTCTCGTAAGTTCGATTGAATTGTAGGTCGTCAATACAAGCGTACGAATGACATAGAAACCCCTAAATTACGTTTCTCCCCCGAGTCGATCAGCGGCAAACAAATAGAGTATATCGGCACCCCACAACTGCATCTCAAAGAAGCGAGAAACCCGCACCAGTCGTTGCCAAAGCTACAAAGGAAGGCTTATTACCGTTACCGATGGACGAAGTTATTTAAATGAGCTCTGTGCAATTGAAGCAGTTTCCTATGGTTTCAAAATGATCATACAACGTTCCCATTTTAATCTACAAATAATTAATTAAGAACCAATTTCTAAACAAAATTACGATGTTATTTTTGGAACAGGAAGTCAATCTTTTTTTAAATAACTTTTATTTTATCTCAAGCATTATTTTTTAAGCAGAAAATTCACTAACCTTGTTATAAATTATTTTTTTATCTGTTACCGCAGAGTACCACAAAGCTACATATAGGATTGCGGGTTGTACGCAATCAAGAAAATCACCTACGGTACACTAAACACATAGAGATCGTATTGAAATGTTGGCGTAGTATTTAAATGGATTCCCATTTGTACTCCCGAAACATGAAAATAGCGTGGCTCTTAACCAGAAAGGGGCTTGCATAGACCTAACAAAATGAACGACCCGCTGCTGACGCAGTTGTATGCAAATTCGATTGTTTACACTTCTTCTTCACTTAAAGCTTTGATTTTGCGCTCGGGATGTAGTCTAATTTTTGATTGCGATTCGATACATTACAATAATGAAATATCTTTGACGCAACACTCAATTATAATTTACTCTAAACATTTTTAACTCTATGTTTAGTACTTTTCAAGTATATTGCATATCCTCATACATCCAACGGAGAGGGTTATTGTTGTTTTTCAAAGCCCTGGCAAAGTTTCGCCCCGTGAAAGGGTCGTATTGCAGACATAGTAAGCGTAAAAACAGTCACCCAACTAACATGATAACTTGGTCCTTTCCTAATATGAATTCGTCCTTGCGCTTATTTCACTCATGGTGTGTCGTCAAGTTTTTATATTCTCTGTGCTTAATTTGTGTGTATTTCGTGATTTTATTTTAGAGATATTTGAATAACTATATTTCACATAATTCGTTTTGTACAATAATACTTGTATGAGTATATACCTTGGCAGTTTTCATTTTACTTATCTTCCTAATTTAAGTACTGGAATTGGGTATGTACTATGCCACATTTTACCAATTCTAAAAGATTTGTAGCACGCTTCGTACATTTAGATTTTTTATACTCGTGGTTGGTTTTATTGAGTGTTTAGGAACCATAAAAATGTAAATGCGGATGCGATGTTAAATCTTTTTTACAGTTATAAATTGTGATGAATCTTTTAAGGATGGTTAACGTTTGCATTGTTACTTTTTAACGACCGTAAATATGGCATTTTTTTACATATCTGTGAGTATTTTTTAAACATAATAATAATTTTGGAAATAAATATTTTGAAGAGTATTAAAATTGAATAAATTGAGAGAATGATGGAAATTTCACACAATTAGGTATATTAGTTCTTTTTTGGTAAAAAATATAATACCGAACGATTATGCATCAGTTTTTAATTTTGCTCATCGCTATTCAACCTTTGTGATAGGATATTCATCTAGCTGAAGTCTAGCTCATAAGCTGCTTAACTTTGAAGCTATATTACAGCATATCCCTTGTCTAGACTGTTTGCTAGAGTAGATACTTAAATTTTGTTCTTAGTTATAACTTTCCACCATATTTTGTGTCGATTATTTGGTAGAGCGCAATACGATTTATTGAAAATATGCAGTATTTTGTTTAACAAATAATTTATTTTGTTATAGTCATCGCATGACATAAAGTCTCGGTGCTCCATGGTAACGCACCCTGATACCATCTAATAGAAGCAACTTAAATAAGCATTGAGAAACATTTTTGCTTCCTCGGAGATAAGTTTCCTTGATCCCGTCTATTGTGATAGCCATCTGTGGAAAACTCTGAAAAGCCCCGGCTCATTCGCCATTCATGGGGTGATTTGATTTACTTAAGATCCTCGGCTTGATACTGTCTATTAAGCGAGTGGTCGGGAGGTCGTTTATAAAAGGATATTTGATACGCTTCTTCAAATAGTTTTTAGGAATTGAGGAAAATCGAGAGTAAGTATATTGTTAGACTTGGAAAAACGACTTCTATTTTACAAAATAAATAAAAAATATTAGTTTTAATAAGAAAATTTACTTCCAATGGGTAGGTGCTTGCCTACCATGCTTTACTTACGAAGTAAACCAAGTTTTTTAAAGTAAGTTCCATTAAAGAGAAAAGCGATGGACGCACTCATCAATTTCCCAATGCACTCACGAACCTTTAGAAAACTATTCTTACGTGGAAAGCTTTTAATGTTTTTATAGTGTCGTGACGCTAGGGTGGGTTACGCGTGGTTCCGGGTAGGCGGATGGACGATTTATAAAATGAGTTTGCGGTGCAACCAAGCCGTGATACCCCATCGGTTACGTCTCACTTCTTACCAAGTGATGTCACACTATGCATAGAATTTTATCGATATTTTTTGCACTTCGGATAGAAAAACAAAAGATTTATTTTTATTGAATTGTAAATTTCTAAGTAAAAAAACGAATTGCTAAGCAATTTATTTAATGGGTATTGAATGAGATTAAGCCGCCATGTCTCGCTCGGTCATGTAACGCTCGTTCGGGTAAAGTAAGCTCAATGGTGATGAAGTTTTCACTTCTTTCGTGTAGTCTTCACACATCGTTTTTTTTAATAAACCAAATGCGGTTCATTTAAGTTAATAACAATATTTAGATCAGAGCATAGCATTAACCATTACAAAATGGGGAGAGAAGAGTTTGGTGTTTATAATGTAAAACTGAAAAAATAAGACTAATACTATTATAGGTTTTCATTCGAAAATCGAACTTTCATTCGTTTTAACGTGATATATTAAATCATATCTAATTTGCTTGAAAACAAAAATGCCTTTATACTAATCGATACAAACATTATTTTCATCCATACTCAGCCAGCCCTATTTCACGGGCATTTGTCGCGGGACGTCACCATTTTTCCCTCGCGACACCATCAGTGGAAAGTTAAAAGCATTGAAAGACGTATCGCGGGTTCCTTCTAGTTGCCATTGTTCTCTCGCCCTTTGTCCCCGGCCGAATGTTTTAATGTAATTGGCTTGCGACGGGTTTTTACCCCATTCTTATGTGATATGGTGACTTTCGGCGATATCGTCAGACTCATTGTTACACTTACTTTAATAAATCTGATCCGTTTACTTAATTGAAAAAGTTCCTTTTTTTCAAGTAATACGCAGTATCGTCCGCGTGGGGATTCGCTCGTCTAGTGTAGAGTAGGCTTTAATCCCAGCAGTGAGAATTCTATACGCTGGATATCTACATATTTTAAGAATAACAAGCAACAAATCCCAAAATAAACATAAGGTATACCCATACCCTACTTATACGGGCACATAACGGCTTATTGAGTGTTTAAAACTTTTTAAATCAGATGATAAGCGATTAAGATTTTTTTAATTTGCTAGTACAAAGTTTATTTTTATTTAGCACAATATTTGGTCAAATCCTAACAATAAATTGCTAAAAATTGAAATAGATTCAGAGCAACTAACAAAATTGATTTACAAGAGCAAAAGTTTACAATATCAAGTCATACACTTAACAAGTCTTAAGAGGATACAATATTAGCAGCATCCTTTCTACTCTCAGCCGCCGCGCCCCGCGTCGCTCCGACTCCAGTAAGTGAGTTGGTTATAAATTGGGGCATTGTCTGTGGATCTGGAGCACGATTTTTGGACTTATTCTGCGACTTCATGAAAATAAATTCTCCCGGTTATGTCTTTTCTCACTCCGACAGATACGTTTCTTCACACGTTCGACAAGGAAGGGTAGAGATTGATTATGAAATCGCCGGAGAATTTTTACAGAATAAGATAGCTGATCTTGAATGAATTCTCCTTTGTTTTCTCACTCTAAAGCTCTCGTCCTTTCGCTCTGACGCACAGAATCTAGCACTATACATGTACGCTACGTCACCAGAGTACAGGATCAATCTACTGAGTAATTCCCCAACCATTTTCATTGTTCAAAATGTATGTTTTTAGCTAGAAAGTAGTGAACCTTACCTACCATGATATGAGAGTGTAACATGTATAATTGCTTAGAAAAGTACCTATTAAAATAATTATGAAACTTAAGTAGTTAAGTTATGTTGGATTTGTGATTGTATTCGTAAAATAAGGTAGAGTTAAATAAAAAAACATAACTGACTGTATTTTGTTAGAACATAATTGAAGCGCACGAGAAGCAATAAAATAAAATGAAAACGCTCTGGAAAATGGTTGCAGAATAGCTCACCCTGCCAGGACAGCGAGCGTAGAAAGCGTTTCAGAGCTAGTTTGATATCAGCGCCCGTGACGTCAAAACCGTTTGTCTCTATAATAAATTACTCCTGGTTTTATCACGATTTCTTTGTCTCTAAAGTGTCTCATTAATAAACTATTAAACCCTCGTTATTATAAAGCTCCAATATTGTTAATCATGGAATAGCACGTTTTGTTAATGTAAAGATTTTTTTAGGACTTTTGCTAATAACTATGTTGTAGAGCCACAGGTTGTGTTTTACTAATAAATAAAGTTGTGATTGAAATTTCGACCATTTTTAGTGCAGCGTAGGGAAGTAAGTTGTTCAAAACATCCTTGGGGTGTGAACTCGGTTTTCACCTGTTGATTCAAGTGAAGGCATCTTGAAGAAAATGTTTTGGAGGTGGATGTAAGTAAAATTTTTAATACAATACAGTATGAAAGTCGAGTGAAAAATTAAAAACAGTAAGTGCGTGTCTTCTTCGTTCGAAGGACAATGTGGAATTTCTCTTAATGGAGCTTGCGTGATAAAAAAAAACATCAGATCACTGTAAAACCAGTTTTTTATTGACAAAATTTGGTCGCTCATATAATGTTTAATTTTCGAGCCTCTTTGATTTAAACCATATTATGGCGATATGTTAAAACTTGAAGTCAGTGCGTTACATTCTCACTCAGTAACGGTACAAGCTACAAACTTGATGTTAATACAATGATTAATTGAGGATATAATGTAAATAGGTGTAAGACAGAAACACGATTGGTGAAACTTTTCTCGATATATTTATCAATTGAAATCGGCCCTCATACAATCTGTTGACATCCATCTTCCGAATTAAGAGAATATTTACGGTTAATTTTTATACTATTGAGTGAGTAATCACAGAACTTAGATAAATGTACAAGGATTTTTAATACATATTACCTATTTCAACCATAGGATGTGAAGTTTCATCTTGGAATCTAACCTCATCTCAGTTTGCCTTCAACTTACTTAACCTGAACTTCATTCATATTTTGGTTTAATTATAGTATTATATAATATTTTTACTCAGATATCTAAGGTGTTTTATCTTTGTCAGAAAAAGCGAATATGATAACTGATCATGAGAATTATACTCGTACATCGTAGCTTATGTCAGAAAATTATGTTTTTATCTAACGATATCTCCCTACTTGTATGACAATGTTCTTCGTCTCTAAGGATTTCCACAAAGTGATTTTGCCCTTCGTCACGGCACAATAAGCCACAGTTATGCTTATGTCTCCATACGTCATTATGCCCCTTCGAACAGCTCTCTAGAGACGGAATTATTGTGTCACAGGTACACCAATTTATTTTTACGACCGAGACATAGTTTATATATCTATACATACCTAATTCAAGTTTTGTTACAGCGTAGCTACATAGCTGCAGACTCTATTTCAGATTCCAACGAATATGTGCGAATAACTCGACCGAACTATTACTTGTTAAACATTGAAAAAATCTTGAAAAATGTAAAATGTATTTGTATCATGATGAGATGCTTCTTGTATGTGACTCACAAAGTAATGAAGTACCTAGAAACTAAACAGTTGATAATCTACTGACCTAATAAATTGAAAAGTACGGTGTGAGATCGATACAAGACTCTTGGGGACGGTGACACGAATATTAAAATCATCTACCGACTTGCCGTCCCGACTCTATTAGATTCGAGGAAAATATATCTCGAGGGAGTTTTATCCAATTGCCCGCTTCTCTCTTTATTTGTTACTCTGTAGAGTTAGCTCGTTAGTATTCGCTCTCTTAATTATGTAGAAATGTGAGGTCCGTTAGTAACAAGATAAGATTGATCGATAAGATCAATTGATCTATAAATAGTTTGGGTTTTATTTCTAAAAATATAGTATCTTAATTAAAAAGTATAAAATTAAAATTGAGCAATATATATATATATATTTTATATATTGTATAATAATTAGTACATAAAGATAAAACAAAAATCCCAACACTACATGTGTTGGGATTTTTGTTTTATTGTTTTGCGGTACCGTATACATATATGAATATAATGCACACAAATGTGAGGATAAGAATATCAAACTGTTTCAAATTCAACCCTAGAGTAGTAAACCTATCATTTTATGCATTTCAAAGCATAAACTCAACCTGAAAAGTAGAAAATAATAATAATAATAAATTTATTTCAGACACAAGAAAATGAAAAGTTTAAATACCTAACGATTGTCTCTCACCAAAGAGTTCTACAAAGTCTGAAATGATTTGTTTATTAAACCGTTTCGAATTCACCCCTTGAGTGTAAATGCATCTACACGGCTCCCGGTTTAAGAGCTCTTCTAAAGCCGGGGTATTTGCGTAATTGATATTTACAACTAACCTGGATTCGGGCGGCTCTTCTTGGGATTAAATGGGAATTTGTTTGGATTTTCCTTCTCAGCGAATTCACTTAAATATATTTACAGCCTGCAGTGAGAGCGAAAACACAACAGGTTATCGACACCATTTCTAAACAATTGCCTGAAAAAGGTTTTGGTACTCGTATTTATTACTACTTCCCAATTCCCAATCGGTTTTATCTTTTCGGACTTTTTTTCGCTAAAAAGCATTTTTATTATACACAACAATATCCTATACGTACAACATACGATACGGTATTCTGCATAAAATCTTAGGATCCTATTATTACAATCATTTATATAAAAATATCAACGTAATTGGAATTTTCATGTTTATTCTGAACTGGATAAAAAACAAGAAATAAAAACGAGGTAAAATAAAAATAAATAAATAAGTAAGTAGTAGACGGAAAAAAAAACCAAGAAACAACAGAGGCGTTACCGGGACGTGAGGTCCGTGCGGCCCGGCAGATTAAGCCTCGAAGAGAGTAGGATCTGCGAGCCCGATAGCACCACGGCAAATACACCACCCAGCTTTGTTTACCTTCCATTTTTATGATATTTGTCAATTCCGCGAACAAAGGAAATAATAGTATTTGAAATGCGAATAATATCACGTTCGGAACACTTCCTACTCAATGAAATATAAAATATTTTTAACAAAATGTTTACTAACGGCAATAAAAATATTTTTGATAGGTTGTGTTTTCGACTTAATACTTACTTACTATCAAAAGGCACATTACAATAATACATGTTATGTAACCTTTATAAGAGTTAAGCAAATGAGTTTAACTTATTTATGTTTTATGTTTCCAAAACCAAAAACAGTTGTCTTTATTATATTATCAGCCATGGCTTTTGTTTCAATCGCCCGAGACGTTTGAAATCACGGATATTATTGGCTCGTCCCCTATTTTATTCCAGAGGATATCAGTGAACGGTCATAAAAGAAATCTGGTCATAAATAAAGCGGGAAGACGCTAACAAGCGTCTCGGGTTCGCAAGTCATATTCCCGGCTTGCGCCATTTTTGTCATAACTCTATTATGCCGCGAGTATCGAAATGTGATATTATTCAGTTGATTTATTTATTGACTGCGTTCGTCTTCAAAATTTATGGACTACCAAATATTACATATTGATATTTAAGTCGCTTGATCATTTCTGACTTTAACTATTCAAATAGTTAAAGTTTTTTCGACTACAAGATCAAGGTTGTGCTGTGCACCTTTTATATGCTATGAAATTAAAATTATTGTATAATTTGAAAGACGGAAAACCATCAGTCAGTCTTACCACAATCATAAACAAAATTACTTAGCCTAACTAGCGAGACCGACATTTTGCGGGCCCACCTACATTAGATCGTCACGTTACACTGGTTACATTTATTTATTACATGTTTTATTCAATCTCCGAGCGGTTTCGTGAGTTGACAGACCCGCTTTAAGAATAATTTGATACTTACTAATGATTCCGAAATCATAAATGGATCTGATACTGATATCAGAATGACTTTTGTTGTATTAAATTTGATTAAATTATTAATACTAATCAAACGATGAAATTCATTCGAACAAGTATACTAAATGCATTTGCGATCGCTGATCACAGAGGGTGGTCGGGAAACAAATTTAACCGACAATTGTAAATCAATTAGAGAGGGTGGCTTTATGGGGTGTAATAGCTACCCCCACGCGTTCCACCAGGGACGGCGTCGGAATATATATTTTATCAGATATTTCACGTGTTGTGACCATACCATGTTATAAGCATCAGCCGAATGTAGGAAGCTTTGAGGTTTTTAACTATTAAAAACCTCAAAGCTTCCTACATTCGGCTGATGCACTATATGATCCATCAAATAATTTGGATATAATTAGGTTCTTTCTTTTCAATTTTATTTATCATGTGATTCAAAGTCCTGCATGGCACTGGTTTGGTCATAGACTGAGCTTTATATTATACCATTAGGAAAGCGCCTTGCTTGCTTGAGTATATACTTAAAAAACAAAATAAGCTATTATTTACGACTTACACAGTAAAACCGTAACGGTTTGAATTTTTTAATAATCGAGCTCTGTGCACATTTTATATTCATTTATCATCAGCCTATCGTAGTCTACTGCTGAACATAAGCATCTCCCAATGAGCCCCATCGCGCCCATTATCTTACTCTAAAGATTCATAATCATGTCTATCGTGAAAATCACTCAAAACAATTAATTAAGAACCACTACTGATTGAAATAACTAATTGTTTTCCCTTATTAATGAAGTCCTAGCATTTCTCCCTGGAATCTGTAGGTATTCATAGCGGGGAATGTTGAAGTGCATATTGTGATCTACGTAATGCCTCCCTCCGCCTTCTTTCCCCCTGCTCTTCACGTCTGATTCAGGAGTTCTGTCTTCGAAGAGTCGAAACCTGCATGCTTGGGAAGTAATTATTGGCTTTAGTTTTCTAGGACGCCGTTGATGTCAAATGAAGTTGATCTTCAATATCTATGATATTGGTGCAAGCAATATTGGAAGGGTGATCTCATTTGTGCATAGCTAGCATAATTTATTTAATAGGAATAACCTATTATTTAGGTAGAATCATGCATTATGATCTCATACATTGGTACGATATGAAATAATTATATGAGTAAGTACATCTATGTAAATAATAAATCCTCATACATATATGTAAATAATATATGTAACTTAAAAGGCATCTACTAAAGCTAATAAAAATATTAATTACTGGCTCATACAGCACACTATACTAGTTTAACCAAAGTAAAGATTATTGCAGCAAGTGTAAGACAATGTGCAGTTCAAAGGATCTAAAAGCGAAGTTAGCAAAGAGTTATAAAGTCGGTCAACTGTAATTGGAACCATAACCGAACTGGGATGAAGCTGGCGGAACTATCGCACACAGACTTTAGTTGAATTGTTGTAGTCATTTGAAGGGACTAATTACGTTGAGAAACTGCGAATGTAGAGATAGTTATTCGTAGATAGAAAATAGATTGGTACCTACTTACAGAAATATTATTTAATTCACACCCATCATTCAGGTACAGTATATCGATGACGATATATCGATAGGTACCTACCTACACGATACACCGCATTTTTTTTATTACGCATAATAAGTTGCCGTTACTGAACATAAATATGGCAAAAAACTTGAAAAAATTTGTTCGATTTCGCACAAAATGTAGTGATCGAGGCTTCCGTCGTTTGGGACCACTAGATTCGACTAGAACTGTTATTTAAATAATTCTATGGCGTCATTTTATTGTTTACGTATCCAGGAAACGTATTAAAAATCCAGTGTGAAATCCAGTTAAATTGTTACATAAAAATATCAGTATTATTATCTTTGAACCCTCGCGACGATCCATTGTGCCGCTAATGCCCCCATACTACGTCTATAATTATGTGACGCAACTCAAAATGTCGTAATTACTGTTTTATCCCCGTTTGTCTACGTCCCGTTAATGGATATTGTCATTTTCTGTTTTAAATCTGATCTGATAGTAATTTCCTGTATTTTATTGAGTTTAGTCTGAAATACATCATAATTATTTTCACAATTATAAGTCTACATAATATTGGACGACTGAATTATGACCAAAATAAATCTAACGTATTATTAAACAAGACTTGAATTTTCTTTTGAGAACTGTAAACAAATCTTCGTGTTCAATTCAAACAATCGGTTTCCGAAGCCATATAATTACCCAAGTCTTCCTGCATCACCGTCACATCTCGTCCAGTCAACAGTCGCTAAACGCATTATCGCGAGGGCGCCACTGTCGCAGGCCTTTCCACTTGGTTATGCCTTTTATGCGACGATTCATTACCAACAACGTTGAAAGGGGACGCCGACAGATAGCCGCGTTTATTACTTTTGTCAGCGGAAAAATGAATTCACACCCGAGTGACGCGATATATTTATTGCGATAGACATCAATAAAATCATCATTGGTATCTTAGTCACTACTTAGGAAATGTTTTCGTAAAACGAATGGCTTTATAAAAAAAACAATAAATGTTATCTGAAAACTACCATTCTAAGTAGCAGTTACCTTACATTGATACTTTTACATATAAATCAATTTTACTTTCCTACGGTCATGTAGTTGGCTTGCTAGCTTGAATTTTTGGGACTCACTACTAAAAATTTATTTTCTTGAAAAAACTAACGTAACATCCCTTCTAAGCCAACAAACATTAATGATACAATTTTCCAGAAAGCTTCTAACACAGCCTGTCGAGCCCCTTTGTTTGAAATTGCTCTATTTTCATGTTTTATACTCATCTATCGGCAAAACGGATTTTAACGAAGTTACGACGTTAAAATCCCTGCACTCTAACCTGCCAACGTTATACCTGCCTATATTCACAAACAATTGACGAAAAACCATTTTACTTCTGGACAACATAAAAACCGTTCTTAACTTTATAATCTCTTATTTATTATGCTTATTTATATTAATTTGATTTCATATAAAGACTTAAATTATGCTGTTAAATCAAATATTGTTTGCATTTTGACTAACAACAGGTTAAACTTAAGTTATGGCTGATCTATTTATACATTATTATTATATTTTATAAAGATAATATTTAAATTTTAGAAAAAAAAAAAATTTCTTAGTTGCAGTATTTATTTTATGATTATTATATTTGCCTAGTTTTTTCACCAATAGATATCTTTTTTTGCGTGTAATAAGTATTTATATCTATCAAAATGTTTGTGTCCCTACGCTAAAATGTTTCTGGGTAAAGGAGCGCGCGCGACGTCAACTAATTCAATCTCGGAGCTTAGAGGGCCACATAATGGTGAATGATTGTACGTTATCACAAAGATAGAAGTTTCACAGAGTGAACCAGGAGTGTGAATCGAAATGTGTTAGGTATATTTAAGCCCGTATTTTGGAACAGAACTCGAGGCTGAAATTTTAATAATGTCTAACAATTATAAAAAAACCTAATTTAAATTATAAACTAATTATACCCAATTATAAAAAATTATAAACGATTAAACAAGATACAATTTGTAGCCTTTTAACCAAGTCTTGAGTTCTTGAAAACTTTATCCCGTCTACCTGTCAATAGGAATGTTTTAAACAATGTGATTTCAAGTTGAGTAGCACTTTAGTAGAGTCCAAGATTCTCGGGGCCGCTTACGTCACAAATTAATGAGTTAAGTTTCCTCATAGTAACTGTAGTGAAGGACACTTTTCTGGAGTTTTATCCATGAGTAGAATAATTGCGAAAATAAATGATGTTCGTCTAGGTTTTTTATTTTGCCAATACCTAGTGGGTTAACATAACACCATTTATGAGATGTCCTGTACCGGCCTATTTGAAATGCTTATATATCTCTTTGTTCTAGAAATGCCCAATATGAAAACTTCCACGTTGATCAAAAGGGCTATGACCACATGTTTGATGGTGAGGATCTGGAAACCCCACCGTCTCCAAACCGGCCTCCACCACGACCCATAGGTAATTTCTTCCACAATAAATCGCTGTGATTTATCTTTATACGTTCTACACGACTTTCACATAGAGACCAAGCGACGAAAGCAATCGAGTGTGGTTCAAGTTGGGGACACAAGTGGAGCAAGACAATATAAGATTTATTACTTATCAAATTGACGTTCACCAATGATTTCTTAATGATATATTTTTACTCTTTATTATGATAAAATTAAGTATTATTATTTTCATTTTTTTATAAACCGCATCTTGATGTAGCCGACATTTGATCGACGAAAGAGGGCATTGCCAACGTATCAAAGAAAAGGTTCTACTATAGATCGTTACTCTTTTTGCCAGATAAATACATCAAAGCAGAGTTTCCATGCATGACTGCGCGCTATACCGTGGCGCTGCTGGCTTGCTTTGGCTTCAGCATCATGTTTGGAATGCGCTGCAACATGAGTATGGCTAAGCTCAAGATGACGGAGAAGAGCAATGTGAGTAGCACCCTAAACATAATCTATCTTTCTATCTTACCAGCCTCTTGGGCTAGCTACCTAGGGCTGCCCTTTAGTGAATTGTATAAGCAAATAATGAATAAATAATTGTAAGGTGTCAACTAGCGCATTCCCTAAAAAATTTAGTTTTACGAATAACCATAACATAATATTGATTTAAAATCGTTGTAACTGATGTTTCTTTTTTATTTTATTAATTAGGTACATTACTAGCTACTGAGCTAAGAAAGTATTTTATTTGTAGGCAACAGCAGAGGACACGCCTTTCAACTGGACTGTCGAAGTTGAGTCAACCATAGACTCGTCTTACTTCGCCGGATACCTCATTACGCAAGTTCCTGGAGGTTTTCTAGCTTCCATGTACCCTGCGAATAGGATCTTCGGGTTTGCGATCTTTCTATCAGCGCTGTTCAACATGGCAATTCCTGGTGCTATGACTGTCGGCCCCGCGGCAGTTGTTATTCTGAAGGTTGCTCAGGGATTCATTGAGGTGAGGTTTATTTAAAAAATAGAACAACCACCAATCATTTTAACGACACAAAATAATGCTTTTATTCGGCTTGCTAACTACATTATACCATGATATTGTAAGTCTATAAAAGTACGTCGCATTACAGTTACATTTTAGTAAATACAAAATGTTGCTTGATGGACGTTTTGTAACTCAATTACGCCAACACTACTGAAACAGCTAGTACTGAAATTTAGCAAAGTTCATTCAGGCATTGAAAGCAGATATTGGCTATTTTGTATCCTCTTGACAGGCAGGTAAAGTCGCGGGCAGCAGTTAGCGTTACATTTGACCAATGTAATCCATAAATTGAGCCGCTGTTTGTAATCCATCTCTTGCACAATGCAATTAGCGGGCAGTGGACGAGAGGAGCCATTAGCTAAACCAATAAGGGAAGGGTACCAGTAGCTTTGGTGTTCCGAGTGCCAGGCAGAAGGACGCGTTTCCGTCGAATATTTGACATTTAAAACGTGATGATGCATGATCAAGCTTATTATAGATGCTCGAATTTGACACTCCACACTCCACATTTAGGGACTCGTCACGTTTTGATGTAACCCTCCTTTGTATATCTGTTTCATATTTGTTACATTGTTTTTGAACTTTTGTGCTGCTGCCCGCGGCTTTGCCCACGAAGTGTCGGGATTAAAACTCCAGTTCAACCGGTTTAGTAGTTTTGCGTGATTGTGTCGAAAACACCTGAATATATTTTATATTTATTAATACATCCACCCTCACAAACTTTCGCTATATTATTATAAATATTAGTCGATTTCGTCAGTCGTTTTAGCGTGTTTGAAGACCATATAAGACACATTTACAAATTTGAACATTAAAAACAACCTTTTATTACCATCTATTACTTTCAACTACATTTTATAATGTAGAGCTATGTGGAACAAGTAGGTACCTACATAACGGATCGCGGTTGAACAACTTTGTAAATATTTTGTCCCAGCGCAATATGTCGGGCTTTGGGATAAACTCCCTGTTCCAATCTCGGCTTACCAGCTTCAGTTTCACAACGTTTGCATATTTTTTTAAAGGATTTAGAATTTAAGATGTGACTTGCGAACATTTCACCTGCATACCACAATTAAATCATTCTTCGTGTCGATTGCTCAATTAAATACGACTTTTGACCAAAACGTGGCGGCAGTGCCTGAAGCTTACGTAAAAAAATTCAAACGTTTATTTATTTTAACTTCGATTAAGCTCTTGCACAGTTGCAAAATGCCAGTTGTTACCCAAATAAATGGTGCAAATAAATACTATTACTTATAAAAAACAGATAAGAACGTAAAATTCACCGTTTTGAGAATCTTCTGTATTTCTAAAGTGGCTTAAACGGAATTAATTATACCATCTAGAATCGCGTACGTGAACTTTCAGCGACTGAACATCAGTCGTTCTCAAGCGATCGAAGTACGGATTATACGAGTAGGATAGAATTGTATAGATTGGTATAGATATATAGGTAGAGCCTCTTTAGGATTACGGATCCCTTCGATGCCATGGCAACGTATTTACGACATACATCCAAGCTTAGTTGATTCTTCAATGCTATCCTATTAAAGATGAAATTGTACGCCATTGATATCAGCTTTAGGATTGATAAGAAAGGAAGCGTTCCAATCAAATCCAAATCAATTGAAATATTTTTACTTATATTACTTTTTTATTGATAATCTTAAAAATAACTAAAAATAGAGCAATAATATAGTGTATTTTTTTTCAAAATCAACTAATCGATTCAAGTGTTATTGATTTTTATAAAATCTGAGCATGCCGTTTATGCTTTCATCAAAATTGGCTGCGAGGGCCCTTTGCGTGTTTTTTGATATTCCCCATACTTTAGGATTTGGCCATCCAAACACAGTTGAAAGATTCACCTGTATATTTCATTTTTTCAGACTGTACGTATTATAATATACACCTAGTCATGTCTGAACCTAGAATTATTCTATGATTATTTAATATAACATGGAGCAAAACCTATACCATCAACAATACGGCCAGGGTAAGGATGAAAAAAGAGCTGTTTGTTAGACATTGTCAAGAGGTTCTGGCTGTGGGGCATGTTACAACTTATCTTAAAAACTGTTCTTAAAATATAAGTACGAAAAATAAAAACAATGTGTATAAAACACTATTTTGGTGCTCAGGGTGTGACGTACCCGTCGTGCCACGGTATCTGGCGCATGTGGGCGCCTCCACTTGAGCGCTCCCGACTGGCAACCCTGGCGTTCTGTGGCACCTACGCTGGTATCGTCATAGGCATGCCCCTCTCCGGCATACTCACCGACTACATCGGCTGGCAGGCTCCTTTCTACTTCTATGGAGTAGCTGGTGTCATTTGGTAAGTGGAATGGAATGATTCTGATCCAAAAACAGATGGCCCAGTTGACGACACAGATGGTCGAGTAGCAAATGCATTGGACTGCTACGCCGAGTGTCGCGGGTTCCTGTTTCTGTACAAACATTTGTGTGATGAACATCGGTGTTTGTCTTGAGTCTGGGTTTTTTCTATGTATTTTTTGTACGTCTTAAAAAAAGTGTAGAAGTATTCTATCAGATAGCTGTTTCGCATAGTATAATCTTGCTTAGTTTGGGGCTAGATGGCGTTGTGTGTAATATCCAAACATTTTTATAATAACTACATAATTTGATTTGATATGATAAGATAATAAATTATTTAGTTGCCTTGATTCACTCTACCTAGAACAAGGCACTTTCATTTTTACAGAAATTTTGTAGCAATCGTAGCGTTTGTAGCGATCACGCTCGTTGTAATCATAGCGTTTCGTAGCAGTCTACCAGTTTTTTATATAACTAGCAATTTTCCTTCACAATTTTATCAGTAAATCGGGTTGATGTTGTAGCTATGCCATTCTTAATGAAATCTAAAAATATTTTTTTTCTAAAGAGGTTCCCGTACGTAAAAACTCTCTTAGTGAGATCACATACAATAAACTGTTTACCCAGGTACGTAATGTGGCTTTGGCTGGTGTTCGAGCGCCCAAGCAAGCACCCCTGCATCTCGTCCAAGGAACTGACCTACATCGAGCAATCCCTCGGCACGGCCACGCAAGCCGCCATGCCTGGATTCTGGGCCACACCTTGGAAGGCTTTCGCCACTTCACCGCCAGTAAGTATTTTTTTAAATTGAAGTTTCGCACTTCACAGCATTCACGTACACGGCTGGTACAGAATACCTTACTTCCTAAAACTTTTGAACTATGAAGCACGAAATGTTAAAACAGGAATCAAATTCAAACCAGTATTTTGACATGCTTAATTTTCTTAGTACATTAATTCCGGCTTAATTCAAGATGATTTTTTTAGGTGTATGCCATCATTGTCGCCAACTTCTGCAGAACATGGAACTTCTGTCTCCTCGTCATTTTTCAGTCAGCTTACTTCAAGACCAGATTTCAGATGCAGATCACAGAGGTACATAACTGGATCACATAAATTTCATAAGACACAAGACTTTATATTATAACCGTTCCTACCCTTATTCTTCTTGTAGTCTGGATTTGTCGGTGCCATCCCTCATCTAATAATGACGTCACTGGTACCAATCGGTGGAATGCTGGCTGATTACTTGCGAAGGAACAACATCATGACGACTACGAACGTCAGAAAACTCTTCAACTGCGGAGGATTTGGTCTTGAGGCGTTTTTCTTTGTACTAGTCGCCTACGCCAACAATAAGGTAAGCCCAAAATTATTGTTGAACTAATACTTAAACTAATATTGTTTTTCTAACTAAAATATTTCTACTGTCTAGCAATTTAACACCTACTGGCGTGTAACAATAAAGACTTTTATTTCAGTACGTGGCCACAATAGAACTGACGCTCGGGGTAGCGTGCAGCGGTTTTGCCATTTCTGGATACAACGTCAACCACCTGGATATAGCTCCTCGATACGCCTCCATTCTCATGGGTCTGTCGAACGGCATAGGGACCATTGCCGGTTTTGTCGTACCTATCGTTATTGACCACATGACTGCGGAGAAGGTGAGTCAATGAATATAATATTATAATATTTTATTTTCAGGTAACAACATACCAAACATCTGTAAGTTATTTACATTGCATTGCCAGATTTCTATTTAAATTCAAGTCAGTTGTAAACGTAATTGTAAATGCAAATACTTAAAAGTATAAAAAAAACAAAGCTTTAAATTTTTCGATTGAAATTTGAATCAAATTTTATCAAAAGAAACCGGAACCTTTCTTCAATTTCAATTCGTGCGTTTTATCGAAAACTTTGATGTGACAGTCCCCCACGAATTTAGAGTAGAAAATGGCATAGATAGGGTATCGCTCTCGAGAACGAGTGCTCGCGAAACAAAAAGGACATTCGTCCGTGGCTAATTTTAAATAGGAAATCGAGCAAGTCGTGACGCGCGGGCGGAATATGAAATGAGTAGCTTTGTGGGTGCGCGACGATGCATTTCACGCAGTATATTTCACGTTGAGCACTTTATTAACGCTCGCTCCAGACCGGCAACGCGCACGAATGATCACCGCATTATGTTTGGGAGGGTATCGGAGTTTACAGCCACTTTTGTAATGGCCGTACGATGTACGAAAGTACTCGTTACAATAAGTGATGAGGGAGTTTTATTGTTAAAATTCATAGGCTTTATCCAATACTTCTTGAAGATTAAAACTTCGCACTTGATAAAAAAATGGCAAGGCAATGAAAACTTGGTATCAGAGTTTTCTATCATTACTAGTTAAGTGTGGTGGACGATTAGTTTACAATTTTACAAATTCATACATAAGTACGGAATGTAAATAACTTTATTACTAAAAACACCACAACAACAATTAAAAATGTATTCAATGAATGCAGGATAAATTAGAAAAGGCAATCACGGAGTGGCGCGAGGTATTTCTGATGGGGGCGACGGTGCATTTCATCGGTATCACCATCTACGGTATCTTCGCTTCAGGCGAGCTGCAGCCCTGGGCCGACGAGGGCAGCGAAAAGCCACCTCCAACGTTCATGGAGCAAGAAACCACCTTCGTAAGTAACTCTTGCAATCGTATTAAACACATATTTTTTAAGGAACATGGAACAAGCATTTTCAATACAAGCTACAAGTAATTTTTATGGGGAATATAGACTAGCTAATCAATTGAATTTTAAGTTCTGATGACTTTCTGTAAGTATCAATTACTTTTATCACATAAAATTATTATCAGTCATTCATTAGGTACATCTTCACTCTAACGTATCGACGATACGCTATGCGACAATGATGACCATTGTCGCATAGACATGCATGACATTATTATTCAATTTAAATTGTCGTGTAATAAATCTCCAAAAAAAATTACAATCTCCACTTAACCCCATTTCTGAAATGGCTCTAGATGGAGAAGCCATCGGCGACAGCTCCTCTGAAAGGCACAGAGCCACCTGCATACGGGGCCATAGCGCCGCCCCGGCCGCCCGCCCCGCAGACTGCCGCCCAGCAGCACGTTCCCAACAACCCCTTCGTGTCCGGCGTCTACTACCAAACAGAACAAGTACAGCCGCCCGCGCAACACTACCCAGAACTCACTGACGACGGTACCTACTAAACAACGCTTATGTAGCTCTACAATATAACTAGTCGTTTTGTAAAATAATTATATTGATGTACCTGGTTATCACGTTGGCAACCTTTTCTTAGTTGTGGGTTTAAAGGAATTTAGCTTATCGATTATATAGCCTAATATTAAGTAGTTATGTTTGTTTGGCTCTCGATTTGTTGTGATTTAGATTTGATATTTGATTTATCTCTGATGTGATTTATGTAGAGATTACTTGTACAAATCTTTGTAAATACATTACATTGCATATCATTAAATAAACTTGTTCAGCAGCCATTGCAATATTATCATATTATTTATTATTTTATCTGAAATGTTAACTACAATAAAATTAAAGGTTTTTATTTTTTAAAATACATTTATTGCTTTCTAGTCAATAAAAAACTCAAGTTTGTTTTAGGTCTAGACTTGATCGGTCTAGACCCATTTTCTAGCTAATCGGGATTCAAGACTCATATCGAACATCTCTTACAACTTGCTATCACGGTTCAAACCCTCATCTAATCAGACTTGTATGCATTACAAAAGTAGAAAAGAAAAAAGTATCGATTGTTTTTAAAAAATGCTTAATTTGCTCTAAATACCTACATGTTATTTAATTTATAGAAACTATTTCTCGTTCTTGTTACCTAAGTTCTTGATATTGTTGTAAAATGTTTATAAAACTATATTTAACTACTAAATTTAATTGTTCTCTAGTGATATAAAATAAAATTTGATTATAATATGTATCGATAGAGTAGTTATATTTAAATGGGGAGTAATGTTACCATAATAATAAGGTAATTAATTTTAGAAAATATTTCTAGACAATTGATTGAGTATTTATCCAGTATTAATGACCCGTTAGTCTATGCATTTTTTATTTATGTGTGATATGAGTGTGTTTAACATTAACATTATCATTTATTAGATTTTTTATACGTTCTGGATGGTGAATAATTAAAAAAAAAGCAATATATAAAAAATTATCTTCTCCTTAAATTTTTATGTCTTTTCATGTCTGTAATATTAAGAATTTATCACTTCTGCAATTCAACATCGATTATAATTTACGAGTTTTTATAAGTTGAAACATAGATAACTCTTATAGTGATCGGGCAATAGTAGGTACTTAGTAGTTATTTGGATGTTTCGAAAACATTTGTTTTAAATCGGTTACTACTTGTTCACTACTTTAAAGTAAATATGATGAATGACTCAAAAAAAGATAGGTAGTTAATGAATAATAAACATTTCCCATTCTGTGTGTATTTTCAAAACTTTGTACCGGTTGGTAACCATTTATTAGGATTGCTTTATTTATTTTAATTATGATAAAGCAATCCTAATTACATAAGAGAGTTGCATAACTTATATTATTTAATTTAAACGAAATTTGTGTAAATAAACCATTATATATTTTAGATCCAGTTAATTAAGTTATTAGGAGGTAAGACAATATACATAGGTTAATAAAATGCTAAACTTACTTAAAAATGTTACAAATGTACTTAATTTTTTTATTGTCGTAATTATTAAGAAAACAGCTAAAACCATCACAGAGTAATATTTAATTACCTATCTATAATACAGTTGAAGTTAGTAAGAAAACTAGTAACAATCAGGTAACAATTAATTTACTTAAGGTTTATTTATTACCCGTATTACGTAGCCGTATACGGCTTAAACATTTTTTCATTCATCTATTAATTTTGTTTTCTTATAATTAATGCTAGAAATCAAAATACATAGTTTTCTAAAAAAAACATTATAAAAGTACTAAGTAATAAGATGGTTGATGTAAATAGGTCAAACGGCAAATATAAAAAATGCTTGTGATAAAAATGTAGGAGTCATCGCATCAAATTAAGGCACCTTAAATATTTTTCCTCATATTTATTTATGTATATAAATTAAACTCTAAAAGATTTTTGAAAACCACAATATTACTAACGATATAAAAAATGTGTCCATGGAAGGTTCTTTGATTTTAACGTGATGACTTTTTTAGACGTTAGAACTTAAACGCAGAAAAAGGTATAATAAGAATTTTGCTAATTGCTATCGTGACAATAAATATGACTGTATTTGAGACCAAAAATTCTCACTTGTTTATCTGTGCACTTCTAGTCAAAAAAAGAATATTAATAATATAGTTTTGTATTTTTCGACGTTTTCTTTCGGATTTTAATGACGCTTGTTTAGTCACTCATGGTGTCCAAATAACATTAAAATTAAACAATATAATATTTATTAAAACAAAAAAGTATAGAGTAAGATTGAGGCATGTTTTTTTTGTTTTTTTAATATACATAATTATGTTAGTGTTAGTTAAAAGATTCTCAGCTATCACTATGAATGTGACAATAATGCATAATAATGTATTAATAATATTAGTTATAATATATTATATTAGGTGTAGACAATAATGTTAGATACACAATGAATAGCTCTCGAGAGTTAAATAAGATATTATTAGATACCTATATTATTTGTATTCCTAGCTAGATATTCAACTAATACGGAACTTTACCCACATTTACATACTTTTTGTGGTAAATCAGTTGATAATTTGATGCTCACTTGAATAAAAACTCATAAAAGTTGAAAATGTAAACTTTTCTTAGCGATCAGTATGAATGTGACAATAATAGGTACATTACAATGAATTAATAATATAAAGTAGGTTTGGTAGATTGATAAATTACTTACGAGCAACCAAAGAATTGGACATCGGCGAGAATTATCATTGGAAATGTAAATATATTAAATAAAACTATTTAATTTATAATAAAATATTTTTAAATAAAACACGTTAACCACGATTTGTTGATCACACGCTGCCATCTAGAGTTGATTTTATTAAGATTGTCTTGAATTAAATAAAACCGACTCCATCTAGAAGGAATTTACTACATTACTACTAGAGACTTTTTTTTCTTCTCGTAAAGTTCAACTTCGTGCACGCTTTGCGGCTGCGTATTAAAACTGCATATTAGGCTCTAGGGCCCAAAAAAGCATTTGCTTTTAAAATCTGTTCAAAGAGTTTGTAATAGATTTCATCCACGAAGTTGAGAACTTTTTTAAAGTTTCGAACTTCGGTCATAATACCCATAGATCAGGGTAATATTAGGGACCTCAACATAACTTATTTCGAAATTCGATTATCGTGCTAACATTGGACGGCTGTCTCTGTTTGAAATGGGCGCTCATTTCAGTTTCAAATTGCTTAATTTCCTCGCAATTAGAATTTAAAATCTTGTGTTTACCTTGTTCCTGAAGCCCATTTTATCCTCGAATTAAATATCTGCCTTCGCCCTCGCTGGGGCTGTTAAAAGTCTTGTATTAAATGGCTTGCTTCAGGCCCTTGGCGTACAAATAACTATAGTTGAATAAATTGCCTGAAAACCATTAAATACCATCGTTTATTGATGAATGAATTTAATTTAATTGTAAGCTTAAATTTAGGAATATATACGAAGCAATATAATTGTTTGATAGACGAATCTCTACGCCGTCAATTCAGTGATGTAAAATATATTTTGAATAAATGAAATAAATAAATTCCGTGTGTAGTTAAAATAACATGAAATATAGTCATTCTTTTATAAAAAAAACATATCGTTTTAATAATAAAATCACTTTAATTGTATTGTATAAAATGTTAAGAAAATAGTGTTACATCAAGCAATCGTTACAAATAATTATTTTGTTTTAATAGTTTATTCTATTTTGCCGGGGACAGTGCATTAATTGTTTATTAGAAGACATTGATAGTTATTTGATGGGTAGTACGTGATAATTTCTCCAATGTCCAAGGGTATGGCGGTAAGGGTACAATGATCCCCCATGCACTCGTTGGTATGCACCGTTTAGTATGTACATAGTTGTAATATGTATTTTAAATATTTAATCTGTAAAATGCTTTTTGATATTGCGAATATTAGTTCTTTTTATATGATTTTATTCGGTAACAATAAAATAACCTAACAAAATAGGTATTATAATTAAATTAATATTTATCTTTTTTAATAAAGCAATAAAATTTTACCTAAAACATTTATAACTAGCGAATTATGTTTTAAAGATTTGTGTTATAAGTTCCCGATTACGCCTATTTCAAAATACTTTACAGTTTTAATATTCGTTGCATTCTTGTTTTTGAAATACATACAACTGCTTTAGACAATAATTTAGTATAAGAATAATGGGGTGATCTCACTCTGTAAGGCTGTGTCGACAATAAAGCTTCTCGGAGCGACAGTAGAATATAATTAAGGAAGAGGTATTTTATGTAGATAACATATAATACTTTTAGCCAAATAAGGAAAGTTATTTTAAGCCAATATTTGACAATAATTAATAAAACGTGTTTCATAAATTAAAAACATAATAATTACCATCACTTCATTCTTTCCAACTTTCTTAGCTATGAATACTTTTTAATAAACTCAGTTAGCATTCACAAAAACTAATTATCACTAAGTTTGCACACACTTTTTTAACTACAATTTTTTTATTAATTTCTTAGACGGTAATTGAAGTTTTTTTTAAACTTTTTTGGTTTTCTAACATATCATCTTACTAAAAAAATAAATTCATTACTTTAAAACATTTTCATATCTCAAATCAACAACACTTTTAAATAATAGATAGATATCTATCTTTTAAGTATATAACTCATGTAGTGAAGGTATATTAAGTTAGTTATTATTACCATAATAAATAATTCAACATGTATAGAATTATATCTGTATTATAAAAAATGTAAGAAAGCACTGATTTGTCAATTACTGATTAGACTCATGATTACGGATTTGCTTTGAAAGTCCTCATTTGTAAAATTGCTGTAAATAATTTACCGCCAATCACATTTTGCTTTTAATCATTTTAGAATCATATATTTAAAAATATTTTGACACAAAATAAAATATTTAAATCTATGCCAGCCATTATAGTTTGAATTTCTTGTAAAAAAAAAAATTAAACATAAATAGTAATGAATTTTTAATTTTTTTACACAGAGATTTTTTTCTCTCTACTAGGTACATTAATTTTACCTTTAATGCTAGGTTCATTTACATGTTAATAACTGAAGTTTTAGTACATAGAATTAATTATAAAAAAACTAAATGAGTTTCATTCTGGCCTATATAAAGTTATATTTATTTTATATGTAAATAAAAATATGTAGTTACTTACTAGGTTCTCCTTCTAAGTATCATAAAATTATCATAAGTTTATTGATAAGAACATGATTTATAAATGTTCTCCGAATAACAACAAAACTTGCAACACAATATGAATTTGTAAATCAATCTGCTTGAAAAGCGTCTGTAATAATATTTTATTTATTATAATTATTTGAAAAAAAAAAACAGTATAATCTTAGGTCTTAGAATATATTTTTTAAGAAACTTGATATACACAGAACGGGAAATGTGATTGGGAATGAGTACGAACCGAATTATAATAACCATAAATAGATAATGTGTTTAGCTTTTTAAGTTAAAAATGTTTTGAATTATGCTACAAATTAAGAGACTTGCCTACAGACTTAGTTATTTATTTGATTACAAATTTATTTTAAAAGTGTTTAGCGTTTTATATAATATGAGTTTTTATATATCTTCCAAAAAATGATCTCGTCTTCAACTAGGGAATATAATTTTTATAATTAAATGTGATATTATGTGCAATCATTGTTTGTTAAATTATAGTTTACCCTGTTAGAAAATGGTGGCATTAACTTCCTAAATATAAATGTTAAAAACTTTTTAAACTGTGTTTTATTTAACATAGTGCATCCTATATAGTGTTACCTAGATAGATTTTATGATTAAATTTTAGGTCTAATATTAAAAATCATATCGTAAGTAAGAAAAACAAAGGTTAAGGCTTATTCTATAATATATTTAATTCCAAATTTGTTTTAGGACTTACTATTACTTAAAGCTTTAAAAACTATAACTAAAAATCATCTAACAAACCAAACGCTAGTCAATGTTTTCTGATTTTAAACTATCATGCGAGACTAATAAATTATAATCTTTTAATAAATTATTTTAAAAATAGGTAACTAGTTGGCGCTAAGTATTCCGAATCGTGGAAATTATAATGATAGGTACATTGGATACCTTTTTCATCATGCATAATGGCAGGATTTTCTTATTCAAAGTTACAGGTTTAACTCGACGCAATATGGAAACACTTAAGTAGTAAATACAGCAAAATATATAATTTCCCTCCGTAATAAAAGAAGAGTTACCTATTTTTTTGCTCTGAGTGATTCTGCATAGTAAATAATAATAAATAAAAACTTCTTTTGTTTTTCTGTTATACAAGTAGTCAATTTATGTGCTGAAAAATAGGTATGTTCTTGCTGGGTGAATAGCGTCCCCAATCTGGTGAATAAGTTGTTTATATATAAATATTGTTAGTTACCTGTTGGATTTGCATTCTTCCATTATTCAATCTACAAACAGCTATTCCAGAAAAGTTTTTGAATACATGTTACAGATTATACAGAATGTACGGTCAGCACCAAAAAAACGTATACATTCTTTTAGGCAAAATTTTTAGACCCTCGTGCCCTTTTACCCACTCTATAACTAAATAAGTCTACATCAGCTGTAGGGAGTGATAGACCTTAAAGTTCTGCCTTTCCCGGGAAAGCCTCGTGCGTAGGGCGGTTTTGCATTGGTTGTCACGTAGTAAACGCCTCGAGCACTGAAAAAAATACAAGATTACAGTTTAAATTGGACCGGTCAGAGTCTAAAATTATGAGATACATATAATATGTTTGCTCAAAAGGACCATGTTTCAAAAATAACTGTATTCGTAGTTTTAAAAATGAGGAGAAAGCAAGGTGATATTTTAATATAATTAGTGATTACGCCTTCAATGACTAAGGCGTAGAGGGCTTTATATAGATTACTAGCTGAACCCCGCAACTTCATATGCGTTACGAATTTCCAAAATTCCTTTCTTAGTATGCATTTCTAGCTCTTGATAAACACATCTTCCAGGTTTCAAGACTCTACGTCCACTGGTTTAGCCTATAGGCTGTCTGTCAGTCAGAATTAAGCTTTTTATTATTTATTGATTGATGATATTAATTCTACACATAAAGATCTATTTAAGCATAGCTCTTGAACTTGTCGTAGAGCAGAATGTCTTTTCTTTTTAAAATGATTTAAATAGAATAATATTTATTACTTGTGTGTGACATGCTCTCCCATGAGAACGTACTCCGTATCCTGAGGCTCACACCATCCAATGAGATACGAGAACAGGCTGTTACAAGGTCCAGCCCAAAAACCATCTCTACTGTTAATTGACTCTATGAAATATGGAGTCACCTTCGTATGGTCGCACGATAATGTTTCTGAAACATAAAAGAAAAGTAGAGCCCACAGGTAGCCTGATAATTTAGCTTAAGCTTACAACAGCGCCATCTTTGTTTTGGTGCACAACGCCGGCTTTGTTGGTCAAAAGTTTGATTGGTCTCAGTTTTGGGCGCGGATAGCGGTTTACCGAGTTGTGTATAGATGGCGCAGGCGTACGCAACAATCCCGGGGTCTCTCTAATGCGCAGAGGTCGGCCACCATGGGGTTTTAGTCGGTATGAGTCCGACATACCCCTCCGCCCTCCCCCAAGGGCGGTGGGAATCCAAGAGGATTTCCCCATGTAAAAAAAAAAGGCGTAGGTACGCAACAAGCAAAAAAAAATATTCTACGTGTACCTACACACGTACTACCTATCTATAGATTACAATTTACTGCTTTAAAACGCTTCAGACGTAATACTATAGTAACAATTGACTTGTTTTCAGCTGGTCCATTTAACAAACCAGTTTATTTTTATTATAGATAATTTTGTGTGAGAGTCATTACTCCTGAAGCAACTTGACAGAAATGCATCGAGTTATGAACTTATTTTAAATAACATTTTAAAAAAATATTTTGATTATGTAAAAAATCAGGAAGGAAGGATCATGAGTGCCTTTTCTTCATTATCATAATCAGTCTTTTAACGTCCCAGCAAACTATGTCATGTCCTATAAAATGCAATGATGAACATTACCAAGATTCTTTGACAAAAAGACATGGTAGGTGCTCAGGTAAGGATAGAAAAGAGGCTCTCGTATAAATATATAACACTTTACTTACGAAATATTGTGTCATGCGAGCATCCAGGCTGACTAGAGCCGCCATTAACGTAGAAATCGGCATGGCCATTCGGTCCCCATTGGCCAAGAATGCCGGCACCAGTGTGCACAATGTCTACAAATAAGGCGTCAGTGTGGTCCAGGTCTCGGGATCGATTGTTGCCCATGTAGAAGAATATCGTGGGGTCAAGACCTGAAAAAAAATAGCCCAATGTCACCTACTATGACCGAAGACTATGAACGAAAAGTAGGTAAGAATAAGGAATCAAGGCAGATCATCAGCTAAGTGAGTGAAGTCGGCCGTCGAAGGGAAGTTTTGGATGCAAATGGCATAGGACATGTTTGCGTAACGTTTGAAGCAGGAGGCTGCCAATCATTGTGATGATAATTTGATAGAGCAGTGTACTTATATAAAATCCCGAAGAATACGTTAAAGAGCGCTTCGCTTCTTGTTTGCACAAAAGATATACAAGTTAGATTACAATCAAAATGATGGTAAGTAGGTCAAGTGAACGTGTTCCTCAGTGGGGACCGCGTCTAGGTAAGCGTAGAGTGGCTTCCGTCTAGATGGAGCAATGATCTGCAGTCTATAAATAGCTGACAGGATCTAAACGAAAAGAGTCGAAGATTGGGCTTGGTGGCGCAGCGCACTTTGGGAAATACCTACGTCCAAGTAACGGCTATAGGTACAGAAAAAGTATAACGAGGTCAAGTATCCTAGTTTTCCTGATTTACTACCTTCATCAAAAATCCTTACCAGTTATTCTACCAAGCTTCCCTCTGGCTAGATTATTGGCAACCAAACCAAGAATATGTGCACCAACACTGTAGCCGATGGTGTGAATGCTTTCAGGCGGTACTGACTTCACAGGATGGTACTGTAGGTACTCCACCAGCTGAGTGATGCAGAGCCCAGCAAAACGAGGGGCCCATTCTATCTGGAAAAACCAGTTCATCATTAGCTATTGAATTTTGCATCTACTCATTAAGTCCAGTATTATTTAGTAATATTTATAACATAAAGTACTTAAATAGAGTTGGATACGAACACAGTGCCAGATATTCTGCTCAAAAGTAGTAATGTTACTATGATCTGGTTTGAAGGGTATTTTAGGTAGTGAAATTACTGGGCTTTTGAGGCTGACCATCAAAATATCTCATAGTATATGACAGCAGTGTCACACCCTATCCTGTGCAGCACTGTCCTGGTCGTGGACAGGTCCTGGCGTGGTGTGCATCTCTGATCATCAGGAGAGCACCGAGCTCGTCTCGTTACTTATATGAATAAGTACACTTTCCACGTGAGTTTGATAACTTTATGTGCATCATACCAAATTTTGCTGTCACACATCCGACCAGACACGTAAATCTGGTAAAATTGGCATAAAACAATGCAATTTTATTCACACAAACCTTTTGTTTCAACAGATATTTTTATTATCTTGTAATATTAAGTAATAACTGAAATTTGAATAATGGGGAAGTGGTGGTCGCACATTATTCAAGTTGAATCACTGTGACGTAACTTTCGCTTAGCAGTCTGCTCATATATCGTCGACATACGCGCAAAATGTAGGTTCAAAATACAAACATATACAAGGGTTTTCGATAAAGAATTATAGCCATTACACTTATGATATGCTTGTTTTCCCTTCATTGTTATTTAACTATTATTATTATTTTAAACATAAGTTGTAAATACTCGTACTTATCTATGAGATGGGTAGATTTATCTAACGTAGAGACTTTATCAGACCACATTAACACGTCCTTTTGCTGTCTTTGAATATGAACAATAAAGTAATACCTGACTTAGGCAAGGCTCCTTAACCAAAGACCCATAGTCTACAATAAAAATATTGTAGTTCCCTCTGGTGAAGTATGCCTTTCTCATGTCAGTGCTAGGGGACAAGTTTCTCCCTCCGCCGAAGCCGTGCACCACGACCTTCGTGGGGTGCTTGGTGTTAAACCTGGAGTACATAAGGGAATCGTTGTCGAGGGTATTTATGCGCTCTCCGTGCTCTTGTGTTTTTCTGAAATGAGAAAAAAAAAAACTTGAAGTAGGTATTTTCTTTCAAACAAATATATAATTTTCCAAATTAGTGGTATATGAAAAAGTTTTGAGGTAACAAACTTTAAAAAAAAAACAACCTAATTGAGATCCTCCTTTTTTGAAGTCACTTCAATTTGGTCATTTTTTTTGCAAAATTTGTTACTTACATAAATGGCTCTAATGGTTTCTTGCTAACTCAATAGAAACAACGCATTATTTTTTTACATAATAGGGATTCCAACATGGCTCTACTAAAAAAGTAGAGCTATCTAAAATAAATCTAAATTTATGAAACCTTAAAAAAAGAAGATTTAATTCGAAAGTTATAAAACGACTCTTCTAAAGCTGAAATGATCTCGCTGGCTAAAACTAGTTATTTCTGACAATTATGAATTAACGACCAGCCGTACTCTACTAAATATACTTTGCTGAGCATAAGTATGATCCACACTCCCAAGCTATAGTACCTACCTTGTATACAGATAAAACTGCATTTTTGGATGCGGGCAGCGGTATGGCGGTTGGATACACGATGTCGTGTTGAGAATATCTCGCATTGACTGTGGTTTCTTTTCTTTTTTGATTTCCTCAACATTCTGTTGGCTTTTTGATACTAAAACATAAAACAAAAATAAAATTAATCTTTGTATGTAACATAACTAATTTTTAAAAATATTCATCATTTTAGTCCACTGCTGGACGTAGGCCTCTCCCATAACGCGCCACTGAGCCCGGTCTTCGGCTCTTCGCATCCATTTTTTACCGTCTGTCTTTCGTAGGTCGTCGTTATAATTATGCCAGCTGCTTATCAAAATAACTATATTTACTAATATAGCCCGAGAATGTTAATTGAAATCGGAAGTAGGTTACTGTGACCCACCTTCTTTCAATTTAATCACAATAGTTGTCAAACGGTTTCGTAATCGGTACTCGACACGCGATTATCACTCAAGGTCGGATATCTCCAACAGTAACATGTCATGCAACTATGGGCATACTTCTTGCATACGAAACATTACATGCCTTTTATGAGCTTTGAAAGAGCACTTTACTTCATTTTAGTGTTTGGATTTGCAACACATACCTATTTATTTTTTTACCTAGGTATGTTAAAAATAAAAGTTTCGAATATAAACAACACCCATGTACTGTAAGGCCCTTCCTTTTTTATTTTATGCGATTTGATAACATAATCGTAGGTAATCTATTATAGAATAAATGATATACTTGATCGTATAAAAACATATTACCTATTTTTATATTTAAATTAATCTATAACAGTGTAATTGCCGATATTTTGTATCGAGGTTGTAACCACATCGTTGCGGTACTGCATTAGTATTTTGTGTATTTCGAACAGCAATACGAGTATTTAATTTCAAGGAAAACCGGCATCAATTATGCAAGTCTATTGCAAGTACATTTGACTGTCATTAAAAAGCTGATTGGCACTTCCGGAATTAGTAACAACTAAAAAGGTAACAATCTAAAATCTTTGAACAGACCATTTTGAATAATTGATCTACACATTTATTTTGGTAGTTTCAGATTAAGTTAAATTTGACCATACCATTGGAATCGTAATCTATGTACCTGTAGGTACATAGAAAAATATTAATTAATCTCAGTAAAACTCAAACTTGGAATGTATAATGTATTGTATGAAAAGTACTTGAAATTGTGGGAAGAACAGATGAGGCTAATTAATAGGAAACAGGAAATAGCAAACCTAATCTATTACTTTTTGACGTATCTCGGTACAACAACGGGGTTTGACCTCGTGGTGTAAGTATAAGTGCGTGATCATTTAAAAACAAAGACACAAGTCTCAGCAACGCGTTCCGCTCTGATTACGATGAACAATTTAAATACATTAGTAAATGTTAGCATTCCTAACAATTAGCTAACGAAAGAAATGTTGTAGCTATTTGTAACAGCTGTGAGATTAAGATTACTAATGTAAACATTACTGCACCCAACTTGTAGAACTAAAGAAAAAAAACTTAGTACGATGTAACTTATTATGGCTTAAATAATAGACGATTTAAATTAAAATAACATTTTTTGCATTCAGAAAACATTTTAGTTTTTTAATCAGGCAGAGTATTTTTCTCAAACGATAAAATGTACACCTAAGTTAAAGATTGAAACCATTAATACGAACGTCAGAAAGTGTAACGAAAGGCAGTTTTAATAAAAAAACATATATCATAAATATTATAGACAATGGATCAGATGCAGCTGAGAAAGACCCATTTCATCAATATGTATAGTCAAATATCAACCAAGAATTGATAAGCATGCTTCATTAATAAACAAGATTCGCCGAATAATTACAAAACTAAAAACTAGATAAACATTGCAAAGATTCTCTGGAAAGCAATGAATAGAGTGAAAGTGTTATGTTCTGTACACTATACAGCCTATCGAACTGACTCAATCGTGACACCACCATTCAATGTTGGTCTCGTTAGTCATACTGTACACAGCTTGTTCTATGTTCTTGTTAATCTGGTTATCCCACGGTGTTTTATAAGAAATGTAATAATTGGTATGAGTAATTATTATGTAACTACCTAATAATCCGAACTGATTTTCGAGATCGAAATCAACGGCAAGATTTTAATTATTATTAAAATGATTTGCCTGGTAATTATAATTGTCGCAGGCAGTTATAATTTTACCTTTGACCTTTTTAAGTGAGTATACCTACATAATCCCACTTTATTTTAGAATTTCAGTCACATATGTAAACCGCTTATAATAAAATTGTGCTAAAGTTAACCAAGATTTCATCACATTGTATTCCAACAGCAATAATAGTACAAAACCTTGAGATATTCGTATTTTACGTATCGCAACAACTATCAATGGTAGTAAATACTTGCGCAAGGATATTAAGATGCTTCAATTTGTAAAGGTTACGTAGTTTGTATTGTATTTTATTCAAAAGCAACGAAATCAGGTAACAGCAAGACATTTCGTTTTATTTTTGTAAATAGCATATACATTTTTCATCAGCTAACTACTACAATCTATATCAATATATATATAGGTATATTACAAAATTTACAAAAGGAAACAATTGGGCCACCCATAGACCGCTGCAAACGATCTATAGGTAGCTCAACTGCATCATGTATTTTTGTAATTCTTGGAGATGTTTCTCGTGGTGCTTCATCAAAAGCAGGCCCGAAGAGGTATGAGGTTTTTAATATCTATTGGACTTGAAATATACCTATGAAGATGTTTGATAATATTGTTGAGTTAAATAATAAACTAAATAAATGCATAAAGTTCTAAATATGTTGTACTTACCAACTATTTATAACTCGAAAAGTTTATTAATAGATCTCGACTATTTGAATTCCAACATTTTCTATTTAGTAGTTTAGTAATAAATTAAAATCATGTAATAATTGCAGCAAGTTGCCTTGGTTCATGGTCAAACACCCAATAAAAAAGGTCATTATTTTGATTTTGATGGAATAAATTAGTTAATTCAAGAATATAATTTCAAAGGCATTATTGCCAAGGTGACTACGACTATAAATTAAGATTGTTTTAACATGAAATCTATGGTTGAAAAGATGTAGGTACTTATTTCTTCTACATGACTGTCTGTATGATAAATGTAAGCCGAGCCTTGGGTTTCATTTTATGCTTCAACTAAATTAATTAAGTCTTTTAGGATTAATTTTTAGACACAAAAATATCTGCAGAATTTTATACGTAGTATAAGTCTTATTCCTGTTACTCAAAACATTTTGATCTTACCCAGGCTAAGGAACAAGAACCAAAATGATAGAAAATATGACCTGCGATCGAGTAAAATGACGTCGCATCTTAAAAAGAACTACTGTAATACTAAATTATAAATACACGATTTGTATATTTCCTAGTTAAAAATAATAAACAAAACAACTATAGATCGCAAGAGGTCGACAAGGAAAGAGGTTCACGGTTATGCAACGTGAATGTCGGCCGTGCGTCGTGATCGCTCGGAAGTGACAATGCTTGCGCACGCGCAGTGCGCACCTCTAATCTAAACTGAGTTTAATAAGACAGAGAGGATATGTACCTACTTTTATGATATGATACAAAAATATAGTAAGAAACTGATTTTTGTTTTTGAGAATAAACATAAACGTTACAAATGCCTAATGAACAGTATTTTTCTTTATAATTAAAAATGCTTTATTTAAAAATGCTAAATTAGTAGAACATTTGAGTTCATAGTGGTAAGTTCTAAGTAAGGCAGGTGTAAAGATTGCGTGTGTACTTATATTGTATGAATAAAAAAACTAGTGTGGGGCAGAAGGGTATGCCAAAATAGATCAATCTTTTTTGTATAAACAATACTGTTAATAAAAACACCATGATTATTGTTATTATCTATTTACATTTCGTTAGTCACTTGTTTATTTAAAAGGGCATGAAAGGTGGTAAAGCAAACTATTTTGGCGGCTATACGAGTACAATATTATTTATTTGGTTTGTCTCTGCTTATAATGTGTTTTTTATAGTACAGGATTTGAGGATTACCCTTAAGCATCACACAGACTGGTGGTCTGTGCAAAATAGCGCTTTTTGAGCCATACAATCAAAATAAATAATAGAGTTCGTCGATTTTTTTTGTGATGACAAATTTGCTTCTTATCAGCCTTGATTTGATAAAGAAAATAAGTGATGCTTAAGGGTAATCCTCAAATCCGAATTCCATACAAAATGTTTCGGATAAGTACTCAAAAAGTACGCCGTATAATAGTAATTTCTTCACACTATTCATTTCGTCCATGTTTTTTGATTTCGTCAACAAAAAAAATGAAGGGTTTCATACTTTAGTTTAGATTTTATACGTGTTTTTAAGTTAGTAGGGTTAATTTTAAAACACGTATAAAATCTAAATTAAAGTATGAAACATTTTCACTTTTTTTTGTCCGAAACATTTTGTATGGAATTCGGATTTGAGGATTCCCCTTAAGAGCAGCATAACTTATTTTCGTTATCAAATCATGTTCAATCATATTGTGACAACAATAGGATAAACATCAAAACAATCTCTGGGTGATATGACGGCCACTAGCGTTCATGAAAAGGAAAAAAATACTATAAATTATGGAATCAACGATTGTTGTATCGAGTTATAATATAAAGGCCCGACTGCAAAACCAACTTACTCTATTATGCAATTCAACGTATAGAGATTACGTCTCTACATTTGCACTTGCTCGTAACATTCAAATCTATAGATTTTTTGAACTTGTTCTAGAAATATATTGCCAGTAAATGTCAGCAATGAGTCTAATTAACTAATTGTCATTAACTTAAGCACAATGAACACCTCTACTTATATTTATCTATTTTTATATGTAACGATAATTGATTGATAGTAAAGATATATTTTCAATTCTATGTAGGTACCTATGTATTTAGCTACACAATAAGCTAACAATTATAATTTATAAATTAAATTGCAAGAAAGGTAGGAAGAATATTATTATATCATCAGAAAAATATTAAGTAATAATAACTAAGTAATTATTGAAAATTGTACTCACCGGACAATTGCAATGCAGTGATCCCAATTAAAAACAACCACTTTGAGCTTGACACCATTTTAAAAAATAATTTGTTTTTCTATAAATTAAATCACAGAAAATTATCACATAATAAACCGCTGAGCTCACTTGCGATTATGCACGGATCCCTAAATGCGTGCGGTACTTGCGTGTTCCGTGGGGGCACTGAGAGCGAAAGTGGAGGTGGTAGGCCTTGTTGACCCTCGCAATGCAAGTTTCCCCCCTTTTATATTACTACGTATGTCTATTTTTGTTCTAAAATTCCGAAAAAATACCATACCTACACATACCTACAATACCTACGTTGTAAAAGTTATTACTATGCCTTTACAGTTCAATCCTCATCAAACAACTATTAAATATGTATTTTGTATTAACACCCTAACATAATTTTGAAATATGTAGGCACTTCTGTGTTTTCAAGGAAATTAAAGTACTTTCTCAACTATAAAAGTGTTGTTCATACAAGCTCTACCTCATAGTAGCAGGATTTAATGAAATACTTCCTTATAGAATTTGTTAATGATAATCTGTTTTCTTATGCCTATCGGCAAGAGATCGCATCTTTCGATAATCAAATCAGTGCTACACAGAGCAAACTCTAAGAGCTGGCGCCCATACGACGGAGCGCAACACAAAGCATTTTTCACTGTCAAACTATTATCGACATTGTCCTCGTTGAAGTAATATCGAATATAAATTAATACATCAAAAAATTACTTGCTTCGATGCTCAATTGTTATTATTTGATATTATTTAAATGAGGACAATGTCTGCGCACCGCACATTAGGCGCCGGTCCCTATGCATTACTTTGAGACATTTTGGTAGAGTCTCGACAGACCAGTTATGTATCCTTTAAGGCTTACGGTTCAGTTAACTATTATTTCTGTAAAGGAATCCTATAACCCAGCAATGGTTGATTCTGGTTGGTGTTGCCTAATATTAATTTTAGATAACTGATCCCAACCGGATAAGATTTGGCGGTTGACGAACCATGTATCGATACACGACACAATTTCATATTGCGAAGGTTATAATAGCGTTGACGAAACCTGATATTAGGCAATACGGATGCTGCAGCCCATGCATTGCAACGTCCAAACCGGAGACAGTTTTGCAACTATAATTTATGGACAACCAAGGATATTGTGTAAATACTTGAATGACTCTCGGTACTTACATTTAATAATTCATTTTGATTGGAGGATGCTTGTCAATCTTGTATAGAGTTTTTCCTGTGAATTAATGACACAAAAATATCTTTGAGGGCCAATGATCTGAATAAGGGTGGAATATATTTTGCAGAGTAGGGCAGGACTGGACTGAAATGAGTACCATGAAGTGTGTTTCGAAACGAAACAGTTGACGACGAACAAAACTTTCGTTATAACAGTCGTCAACTTATTTTGCAACATCAACACAAAGTCAAAGAAAGGTCAATCTTAACCTGTGCATTATGTAAATAACATTTATATTCGGTACAAATGAGTAGTTGAGTATGGAATCAACTATGGTCTCCGGTTTTTATTCGACACAAGGAAGTAGGAACTTACGTTTCTGAGTTGTTGGTATACTTTCAAAACAACCTTTACATTTAACCAGCACTTCTTTTTTTTAATATGGATACTAAAGTAAATGACCTTGTTTTAAAGTTTGCAAAAGCAAGTTGTAATGCAAAATAGTTATTCGTACACCAAGGGCCTGAAGCACGCAAACTAAACAAACACAAACTGAAATGAGCGCCCATTTCGTAATTGAAAAACAGAGATATCCATCCAGTTGTTGTTATGATTACTGAACTTGTATTAGAAACGGGTATTATGAGAAAAAGTTCTCAGCTTGCTGCATGAAAACTATTACAAACTGAAACTCTTTGAACAGATTTTTAGGCAATTACTATGTTTAATTACTAGCGTTGCCCTTATTGAACTAACATTGGGCATGTGTACTTACATTCTTACGGCAACATAAATATTATTAATGTAAAGAAAAGCAACTTTATTTTTTACATCAAAGTTTGTTTTTAAACAAATCGTTTTCTTTCACATACAATTTTATACAATGATTTCGAATTATATTGAAACCAAAGAATTTTCAGTAGGTTTCTTCCTATTCTAGAGTTTTATTAATAATTATCATACACCAGGCAGTATATTCTGCCAATTAATTCTAGAGAGCTGAATGCTGCGTTTCTGCTTCTTGCTCGGACCCTTTGCATACGGTTCTTTGTCGTTGGTACTAAAGAAGTACGGCCCAGAAGCACTGTAAATAAAAAATTAGTTAAAAATGAATAATTATGCTAGAACAAACTTCAGACAATTCAGGGCCACAAAAAATGTTTATTACGTAGAAAGGAACTGATAACAAAATGCTACTAAGGAAAAACGATAAACCTAACGTTGTTAGTAGAAGAGTATCTCTACCACTTATTTTAATTTCTACCCCTTCATTTTCCTTTCCTCGGAGCTGAGTATGTACCTATCTACTATATACTTTTCCACGTATATTTTCTGTTATGTATTCAAGTAAATAAAACAGAAATCCCCAACATTATTTTATTCCGTAGCATGAATCCCGTAGCCATGGATCTTTTCCAGACATAATGTTTGTCACTCCTGTATGCCTGAGGAAGTTACGTTAACTTTATTTTTAATTTAAATAATTATAACTTTAGCATTTAGTTAGTTGTTAGTTGTGTAAATAATCAAAATATATTAAACAATATGAATGTAAAAAAATAAAAAAAGCCGTGTTGGCCGAGTGGGAGGTGCCTCGACTTTCGTTCCGAAGCGCGTGGGTTCAAACCCGGTCGTACACCAATGGATATTTCTGCTCGAAAAAAATATATGTGAATAAAAACACGAGCTTAACGGTGAAGGAAAACATCGTGAGGAAACCGGCATGTCATAGAACCTAAAAAGTTCGAAAAACATGTGTCAAGTGCACAAAAGAATCCTCTTTGAGGCGCATTTGAAATCCTTTCATAACACTGGTTCGAAAGGACTAAAAATATAATAATAGGTATAAAGTTACAAAGAGTAGTGTCAGTCTGACCAAAGTCTGACGCTATGTGTGACTTCAATTCTTCATTAAGTTAGTAGGTGACTTTTTGTTCGATATTAATGTGTTACGAGCGTTACGTAAAAGTTGTGCAAGCATCTGTTCGCGAAGACTGGTTGCTTTACGATAGCAATGACCTGAAAAGTATCACTTTTATAAAAACGCAATTAATGTAAAAAGTCATATTTTTAAAACATTTGTTTGTTAATATCCCTACAATGCCGAAGCGGGGGTGTTCTGTCCCCCCGCGGGAACAACGAATGTTCTACGGCTTTTTGAATTTCCATGATTTTCATTGAAGAACTGTGCACCAAAGTGCAGCTGATTTTTAACGTGGTGATTATCCTAAAATCAGCTGTTTGGTGAACCTCTGACCTTGACCTCAGTAATGTTAGTGATGAGACAGATTAAGGCTCATCTTAAAAAAAACTTAACAGCATCTGAGAGGCAAATGGTTTTTTTTTGTGCTAGGTTTTGTTGTTTAACTTAAATGCCATACGTAATGGTGTACCTACAAAACATTGTGAGGAAGTTGCATTTTGCGCCACTAAGTAGGTACTCCATAAATCCGCATTTTGGACTATGTGTTGGAGAAACAACGATCACGCTAGTGAAGAGTTTGACCCTAGTCCAGGTAGTGGGAACATGAACATCAATTGTGACAGAGTACTTTGGATCGAGGACAGAAACAAAATTTTTCAAAGTATTTTTATTGGTAATTTTGTTTTGACCACTCTGTCTTTCATATTCTTCATTTCATAGCTAAAGAGGTTTCAGCTACTCGATACTCTTTCGATACTACATGGCACTAATAAAACTCCTTGGTACAACATTTTAGACATTTGACATTTTGTTTGTTTTTTCGTAACTATAGTTAAGGAATCAATTATTTTTTAATTTTTAATTAATTTCTTCATAAATTCAATAAAACATGTCACAAGTGCTGTTATGAGCTGCGAGAAGAGAAATTGATTCAAACTTCGGCTTTACATAAAGTCGTTTGCGTAAAGTGAAAAATAACTCAAAAATGTGTTATGTCTGTGCTTTCGTCGGGTTCATCGGCAGGCTTTCGCAATCCTCTGCAGGACATAGGCCTTTCCCAATGTGTGCCATTGCGCCCTCTCTTGCCGCATCCATCGTGCGGGAGCAATGCAACTGTGAAAACTGCAGACTACAAGTACCTACCTACTCCAGGAACTAAGATAAAAGTCCTCAGTAAGAAATTGATAAATAAAAATAAAACGATCATTTGTATGCAGTTTCTCTTAGTCTCTCAATAGTTTGAAATAGCCTAACTAAATTATGCAAAACTTTTCTTAATTCTTTACATCGAAAGGTTCATAAACACCTACCTACTCAACTTACCTAGATCATAGGCGTGAGTACATGTTCCTTACGTGTGTCTATGTGCGACGTGGAGGGTGTGTACAGATGGAGAAGTAAATAGCAAACAGGGTTGTCTTAAATAATTTTTGTAGGAAAATTTCTGATACGATGTATTCAACCTTTGCACACGTGATAGTATTCACACTCATAGTCTGAATTTGCCCCCTCAGGGCTTGTAGGGACATAACACTACACGTTGTATATGATGTGTACATGGAATTCCAGGAATAGTATAGTATCTCGGCCATGCCTAGTTTGCACCAAAGTTATTAGAGCGGTTTCAGACTAGCGTTTTTTGCGAGCGTAGGTATACAGAATTTTGGCAATACGCAGTTTCAAAAGCCGAACGCGCCTTCACGCGCGTATACGGGCTAATCTGAGGGGCTAACACTGGCGTTTACGATTGGTTTTGACAGCGAGTGACATAGCAAGGTAAGAGCGAAGCCACACATCTCCGTTGCGTTGTGTTGCGTCGCAGTTTTTTATTGGCAGTTGACACAGAATAATGCATTTAATTCCAAAAGCTAGTCCAAAACTGACGTGAAGTGACGCGATGCAATGCAACGGAGCAGTGTGGCTTCGCTCTAACACAGGCACTCAGGCGCGAAAGCGCAACAACGCTCGACAATGCTTGTACGAGTAGCGCCACGAGAGTATACGCGCTGCAAATAACAAAACACGAGCGGCAAATCCGCTTGTTTAATACGCTAGTCATAAATCGCTCTTATAGTCAACATGGTTTCGATTCTTTTTAATTATAACCCACAAAGAAATAAACTATTGTCATACCTTATGACACCTAATGACTAACAGTGAAAGTATGGAAGTGTCTCGGTGCCTGCACTTGATTATTGAACACCATGCAAATTGCCACTGTGCTGTGTGATAATAGTAATTCTTGGACTATTTATGTCATTTCGTGATTGAGAAAACTTTCTGCTTATAAATTAATAAATATCCAAGAAATAGATTCTATGCGCAGCTACCGGAATAAAACTATACCTCGCTTTTCATTCCAATACGTTTAGCAGCTTTGGCGTGTTTGCGTGTACCGTTATCCAATGATTTGATATGCTTGTAGGCGAGTAGTAAATACTTAATACTGTTTGCATAGTTTGCAAACTAGAACACATATGTACAGACAGCGTCAGAGATAAGTATCCCCCTTGCACAAGACACCCAGCTATAAATCCTTTCAAAAAATAGTATTACTTAAAATTATTTTTAGGCTTACATACGGTTATACAAATATAATCTATTTTTTAAAGGCAAAACTTCTCCATACGCCGCGGGCGGTGATTTGAAGGGATTTGAAGCTGGGTATTATAATGCAAGGAGGATACTTATCTATGACGCTGTCTGTCCACAAAACCTCTTTTTATACTAACTCATTTACAGTCAGCGCGATCCGACTGTGGAACTCTCTTCCTGTAGCTATCCGCAATTCCACCTCCATTGGGGTCTTCAAATCCAGACTATCTTGTCACTACATGGCACTCCAGAATACTTGAGCATTTTATTTATTATTTATTAGTGTATTTTGTATAATATCGTAAGTATTATGTTAATAAAATAAGCTTTATACTATTTTCTAGCACTACCACATCTCCATAATACGCAGAGGTTAGCTGGAAGAGAATGCTAACTAGCATTAAGTTCGCCTATGTACTTGTTTTTTTTTTTAATTTGTGCAATAAAGCATTTTCTATCTATCTATCTATCTATCTGTACATTATTGACAAAATAATTCTAGATTTGGTATTTATAAGGATATTCCATTATAAATACCTACCTGTTTTCTCTGAAGTAATGGTAAGAATTCACTAAGTCCTGTGCCTGTTCTAGCTAGCTTGCGTATTCATTGCCATTCATCTTTGTGTTCAGATCTCAACTTGTCCAGATTAAGGGTTTTTAAAAATAACTATTATCATTAAAACTCACTTCATAGGAACGTGTTCGCCAAACAAGACTTCTTCATTGGAATTGAAGAATTCGCACCATCCAATTATGTACGTGATCCAAGTGTGGCATTTCGTCCCGTAAAATCCAACTTCCGAGACAATGGACTCGGCGTAGTAGGCTGGGGCTCTGGCGTGGTTGCATCCAGAATATGCTATTAAGTATAAATTAAATCTGAATTATGTAGGTGGTAATGGTAATGTAACAAATTATATAAATATATTTAGTAATAAATCCGCTTAATTTCTAAACAAAGGTTTTAATTGACTTAACTTTAGTTCAACTCGCCTCTACACGAGGCATCATCAGGAGGTGTGGACTCGCCGAAGTTTCTCGTTCAAACTCTCTCTCGTTTCAAACTTCGGCGAGTCCACACCTCCTGATGATGCCTCGTGTAGAGGCGAAACACGTGTCGTATCTTTAAACTTTGGTTTTCTGTTCGTTGACTCTTTGGTTTAGTTAAACTAAAGGTAAGTTAATTAAAACCTTTGTTTAGAAATTAAGAGGATTTATTACTAAATATATTTATATAATTTGTTGATATTTATGGATTTCCGCAAAGTAACGCCTGAATCAATCAATTATGGTAATGGAATATTTCAAACCTATTTGAAAATTGTTGTTTAATGAACTTAAATTAAACTGCTGCCGAATGAAGAAATGTCTACCGTTGGGAGTAGATATATGCTCGTATGTTGCGAACCATCCCCTGCTTATATTGATAGAGTAGCAACAGAATAAAAATAGATAATTATAATAGGTTAATAATAACTACTAGTTTACACCTATAACTCCATTTGCGCATTAACAAAATTCCTTTCTTAGTACACGCCTTTACTTCTTAACGTTCTACATCCAGTGGTTTGGCCTGTGCGTTGTCTGTCAGTCAGTCAGGACTAACCTTTACGTATATTATAAACTAGCTGACGCTCGCAACTTCATTTGCGTCACGAATTCATAAAATTCCTTTCTGAGTACGCTTCTACGCGCCTACACTCAAATTTCAAGTCTCTACGATCAGTGGTTTGGCCTGGACGTTGTCTGTCAGTCAGTCAGCCAGGTCCAAGTATTTTATTTACATTGATTTACTGATTGGTGTTTATGTTTAAATTGATTGGTGTTTGATGAAATAAACTTACTATGTTCATCGTCCGCCTTACAGCCCGGCTGTAGGATACCTCCGTTTGCATACCAGTCTACGTGTCCGCACGCTTCTAGCTTCCCTTTCTCCAGCGCATTGGTGTGAAGGACATCCACGAACTTCGCATCGCCTTTGTCTAATTTCCTATCCTTATCAGGCGTCACGAATAGAGGCATAGCAGGATCTAGTGCTGACAAATAATAGTATATATAGCTGATAGTAACAGGTGTCTTCACGGTTTAATAGCGCTGAAATGCGCAGTAGCCGATTTTTAGATGTTTTTGGCGGGAAGACGCGACTATACACTTGCGCAGAGCACCCCTTCACTTTCGCCGAGCGCCTTTTTTTTTTTTGAGCGAGATAAACTGTGACCAGAGTTGTACTTTGGATTTAGTTACATATAAATAATCAAGGTTTTAGAAAAACATACTATCACCGACTTGGACTGTTTTAGTAACCGTAAATACCACTGAAAAGTCACAGAAAAGCAAAATACGCAATTCTGTTTCCTTACGATATATTATTTTCAGTTATGTTGATTAAAAATTAAACTACTGAAAAGATTTTGATATTTTTTTTTAAATCTGTTTTATACAATAAATTTCAGAGGTAACAAACATTAAAAAAAAACAACCGAATTTAGAACCTCCTTTTTGAAATCGGTTTTAAAATGTTCTAGTAAACTACGAGTTATGTTTAATTCAAAAGTTTAAACCAGGAGCACTTGTTGGTTTCCAGTAGCACTCGTAAGTTAATTTTAATAGTTTTTTATTGGCATGAAATTAAATTAAAAGTAAAAAATAATAATAGATAATTTTTATTGTGTATTTTAAGCCATTGGCTGTACATCTAGGGTTCAGTCAGAAAATAATCAATGCTTACCAGTGATTCTGCTTAGCTCTCCACACTTTAAATTATCTCCAACATACCCTGCGGTTTGCCCGCCCAGACTGAAGCCAATGATGTGGAACTGCTCCAAAGAGAAATTGTAGTTGTCGACCAGATGACATATCAGCTGAGCTGTGCACATTCCGACCAGCTCTGTGTTCCTAGCAGACTCGGGGTAGCAAGGCTCAAGAGTTATAGGGTTGTAGTCAACCGATATGACATTATAGTCACAACATTTCAAGTATGCTGTAAAGTTCAGAATGGATTTGAACGTTTAATTCCCTATTATTTGTCGACACCGTGGCTTAGTTGGTAGTGACCCTACCTACGAAGCTTGGTGTTCCAGGTTCGATCCCCGGCCGGGGCAAATATTTGTGACGAACACAAATGTTTGTTCTCGGGTTTTGGATGTTGTGATGTTTTGTATGTGTCCATGCCACCTGCGACACAGGGAATCCTAGTGCAGGGGTGTGAATGTGTGAATGTTTATGTTTTATTTATTTATTTGTTTTTTTTATCATAACGCTCGATTGTATAAATAAACCTAAAAATTAATCATTAGTTTTCACGATCTCCTGTAGGAGTAGAGTAGGGAGATTATTTTGTAAAAGTGTGGTAGAGTATGAAGGTAGAGATCGCATTATATGGTTATGTACATACATACATCTTAAGTTTAGTTATGGAATAATTTACTGTGGGAAATAAAAAAGAACATAAAGAATGAGTAAGACAATAAGAATTAAAAGATCACCTGGTCTTATTTCAGTATTTGGAGAGTAATTTTTGTGACCCGTGTAGCCATGGATAAGGATTTTTACAGGTGCACCTTGGACCCATGGAGCATTATGTATTGATTCCGGGTCATTTACCATCACTTTATGGCCATCTTCTTTATTTTCTCTGGAAAAAAATAATATGTTTTGTTTTAATGTACTAATATTCTATGTACAAGGCTGCGCCACCACCAAAAAGACAAAACAAAATCTATTATAAGTACCTATGTACGTTTTTAGAGCAAATAAACTAAAATAAATTCGTAGAATAAACAAGAGTGATAAATAGTACCTTGTATATAACCAAAAAGTTATATTTTCATTGGGACATTCCATTGGAGGTAAAACACACTGGGACGTTGCATCTGAAATGAAGTCACAATGAAGTAGATAATGATTAACAAATTGATTCTTCTACCCATGAATATACAATATATTATATTCTTTTGGTACAACAAATAATGGATAATGTCTACATAAATAAGTAATGGCATAAAGACTCACGAAATAAGCAACATAGAGAGTAAACCAACACGATCACTCGTATCATGTTCACGATTGAACAGTTAATTTTAACAAAATATATTTTGAATCTAACTCCAAAACATGGACTTATTATTTTTTTACGATATTTTAAAGTGGAAAGTACATTGTAGCTATTACAGTAATTATTTGGAGGTTCTCGATGCTTATTCTAAACTAGACTGTGATGTAGTTTTTCAGTTTCAGCCGCTTATCAGCTTTCAATGTAACGAGGAAATTACGCCAGTACTTATACGAGTACAAGCTGTTTGACATGGTCCCAAACAAAATTATCATAACTTCGATGGTTGTTTTTTAGGTAACCCGCGCGGCTGTCTGAGCGCCGACTAATCGACCGTGAATGAGTGTCTTATCTTACACGTAATATGAATGCCAAGGCGGTATACACTTATACAGTAGGTATATAACCTACCTGAATAAAAATATCATTAAACTGAATGAAATTTGTCCTTACTAGTTAGCGCACATACACGTTGAAAAAATATTTTGGTTTGATTATTGTTTGCAGTATTTCGTTCTGCCTTACTATTATTTTCAAATAATTCAGCATCATTTTTGTGTTCCAAATATATGAAAACGGTAAATTGGTTTTAATGTGTTAGCTACCTACCTTCTATCTTAAGTTAGTCATTGGTGCACTTGAAACAGTTTAACTACTTAATCACGTTACTTTATTTTTTTAAGATTTTCCTTTTCAGGTTACTAATTTAGACTAATAGTTTCATAATAGGTATGCTTAAGCATTTAGTTAGTAGTTTGTTGTTTAAGGGGCATCCTCAAATCTGAATTCCATACAATTTTTTTCGGACAAATACTCAAAAAGTACGCCGTATTATAGTAATTTCTTCACACTACTTTCTACGAACATGGACAAAACGAATAGTGTGAAGAAATTACTATAATACGGCGTACTTTTTGAGTATTTATCCGAAACATTTTGTATGGAATTCGGATTTGAGGATTACCCTTAAATAAATAGATTTATTTAATTCTGATGAAAGCCACGTCTCCGGAAATACTTCTATAAAAGAAAACGGAAGCAGAACATATCCTGTACATGAGATAAGGTGATAAGATAATTATATATGTACATACATAGATGTAGTAAACAATCTACCACAAGAGCAAATAGCTAAGAAGATATTTATTTTTTCTATGGTATTTGATGTGAGGACTTATTGAAAAAGAAATATTTCTAAATTGATATTTGCTAATAACTTACTCTTTACATTTCTTGTTCCTTAATTTTTTTATCAGTTTTATGTATGGAAATGAAATCAATTACCGCAAAGCAACACGGTCGTAACACTTCCTTATCAGCAAAGTTGTATTTTGGTGTAAGCTAATTTTTTACAATTGCTTTTACTAAGTAGTTACTCTGATAACGGTCTTGCTGTGCCGAACATTTACGTCTCCTGCGGTGCTGCTGGTACTTACCATAGCATAATGCATTATCAGCCTATGTACAGACAGCGTCATAGATAAGTATACCCCTTACATTATAATACCCAGCTTCAAATCCCTTTAAATCACCATCACGGCGAATGCAGAAGTTTTGTGTTTAAAAAATTGATTGTATTTGTATAACAGTATGTAATCCTAAAAATAATTTCAAGTATTACATTTATTTAAAGGATTTATAGCTGGGTGTCTTGTGCAAGGGGGATACTTATCTCTGACGCTGTCTGTAGGTACATTGTTTCCACAGCTGGAAGTAACGCCTAAACACGGCTTGGAGAACGATTGGTGGGTGTCACGCCGAAATAGACCACACTTTAAATTATATTAATTAACGACTAGCTGTTGCCCGCGGCTTAATCTGCATGGTAGTGAAATATAATATATTTAATACTTTGGAACATTTTGCAGAGCTTGTACTGTAACCAGATGACTGACAGAACACTAATATCCTTTTTTTTTTGGTAGTTATTAGTTTGGTAGGTGGAGTAAAACCACAGTTGAAAGAGTTGAAAATGTCTTTATTTTTAAATTAACTTAGTCAGTTCTTTTCAGTTTACATTTGGCACCTTACTTACTACATAAAATGGCTGATTTAGACAAAATTCTTTATATTTTTTTTTATGTAAGTATACAATATGTAACATTTCCAAAATGATCACAATGCATAAACAGAATAATGAAGTACCCAGTACTACGATACTCATAAATACGTATTTATTATTTCTAACCATTATTTTTCCGAAACGTTAAAAGACAATAACATGAATTTCAAAACATTTCTAAGTTTTGTACAGTCAGTATTTATATATTTACATTGAGGCGTATTCTTAGTAACTATTTTGAAACAATCGGAGAATGTTGTTTTTCATATGAATTAAGGATGATGTTGTTCGAAATGACTCCATATGAAACAATAAGTCAACATCCTCCAAAAATATGGCAAGAATTTAGAAATCTTGATACAAGATCCCAAAACATATAATCTAGTTCTTACAGTCGTTATTATAAAACAGAAGTATAACTTACAACAAACAGTTTTGCAACCATTTCCGATTCTAATTACAAAAAAAAAATGTAGAGCAAACATTTTTCTTTTAATCAGTGTATCGTAACGATAATTAAGTACCTACTACATTATACATTTTTACAAAAGATTTACATTTTTACATAATACAAATTTACGTACATAAATAATAATGAGGTCATTCTTTGTCGTTTAAAGATTGATATAAGAGTTCAGTTCATCACAATTATTTACACTAACTACATATTTTCACACATACTCCTCAGATGGTTTTGGCGTACCATTTTGAAGCCGTAAGGAGGAAGACATACGGCCGTTGACAGCATCAGGTAGTTCAGCGATGTCTTTGAATACTCCAATCATACTTTCAAAATTTGGGCCCCAATTAAAAAGATGATCCCATCCGAGCGCGGCAGCCGCAGGGGAACCATTAGCTTGTCTGTACAACGCGGAACTCACATGCGGTGCTAAATCATCATCAGAAGCGACTAGAGTACTTAAAGAACCCCGAAAAGAGGAGTCAAAACTTTCATAAGGAGGTGGTAGCACAGGCTTTTTAGGATTGCTTCCATTGCTGACGTTCGGTCTTCTTACATCTTCATGTTTGTCTGTATTGATACTATTGTTATCGTACTCTATTTCAGAACAAGTAAAGCTGTCGTTACCACTTTCATCATCGGAAGCTGTCGAGCTTCTGTTATCATCGGGCGGTGAGTGATGCCGATGCGACATGTGATGCCCAACGCCTCCACCCCGTGGCGCTTCACTAGAGCTCGACACAGCATCCAACGTTGATACTAAACTAGAAGTTCTCTGTCTCGCGTTCATTCTTTCGATTTCTTCCGCCGTAAGACCCACCGCACCCGATCCTACTGATACCACTTGAGGAACCTGAGGTGGAGCGCTGGGGGTCTTTCTCCCGGCTGAAGAACTTTGCCCGCTAAGTTGTGACATAACCGGGCTGTTCAAACTGCGTTCACTATTACTATGTAATGCGTCTTTTCCAACGCCTCCTGAACTTGATGTTGTGGCCAAGAATGCACTTTGTAATGGCTTTCCAGAAATATCATGTAGTGTTAGTATACGAGGCTGCTGACTTAGCTCGCTGCTGGGTGATAATCTTGCTAAAGGTGTTGTTTGGAGCTGCCTCGTAGGCTGAGGTGGATGCTGAGACCCTTGAGGTAATATTCTCGAAGGATATCCGCTTGGATGATGCGGAGAATGGCGATGTTGAGGAGCCTGATGCTTATGATGGTACCCGGCCACTGGTGGTGGAGTGGCTTTGTATTTTCTAGCTCCAGCTGCTTCACGAAAACCTTTATAATGATATACTATATCGATGTCAGATGGTGCTATAGAACTAGCATTTTCAAGATCGTAATGTTCAGGAATTTCTGAATTCAAATCCATACCACTAGGGTGGTCATGGGTATGGTGTGATGTGTTTGTAGATGGAGGTGGCGGCGGATGATGATCTTCTCTGAGAGCCGGACTCTTGCCGACCACTTCACGTTCTATAATATCAGGCCTTTGGGGTCTTGGAGGGTCAATGTTCATTATTTCACGATCTTTATATTTCTTTGATAAAAGTTCAGGGCCAACAATGTGCCCTACATTCCTAGTAATATCTGCGTTTTCGGACATGTAACTGTTTAGATTTGTATCATTGTTGTGAAGATTTCGACCCATGAGGCTATCATTTGTGCCGGCTATGAGGTTTGGAGCATTTAGCATAGCTGGTCCTCCATTCTGTTTCGTATGTGTTAGGTTTGTTTTACTGGTTGAGCTGTTTCCTTTTTCTTTCTTTTGTTTGCGCAACCTGTAGTATACAATCGAGAACAAGCTAGCAGCCATTAGAATTATAAAGAAAACTAAAACAAGTACTAGTCCAACTGTCAACGGAGATGTGTTTTGCACGATACCTCCAGCAAAAGCACTTTGACATCCTTTCAGTACTTTTCCTTTATGAACTATGTCTCGGAATATGCTTCCATTTCCCCCAAATGGTTGTATTTCATTGTTGATAGTGAAATTGGCCAAGCAACCTTCAAATTTATTCTGAGCAGATGTTGTCAACCATTCTGCTTTTATTCCTCCCAGTGATATCATAGTGAGATAGGGGTCTAAAAAGTCGTGGACACCAGCAGCGTCAAGCTCTTCCCCAACGTGAGAACCGTCTAAAATCAAACGAATACTGCGGCCCATAGAAAACAGTGTCACATTGTGCCAGTTCCCATCGGATACATCATCTTGTTCAGGTTGAGTCATGTTCACTACGGAGTTTTGTTTTGATGTATATGCCACTTTTCCATTTACTAGTTCTATCAACGTATAATACTTGTCAGTTGCTGCGTAGAAAAGGATACCATCTTTTCTTTGAGTTCTAAAGAAGAAAGATAATGTCTTTGATGGATTGCTAACTTTCGCCGTCATTTTTGGAGAGGTTTTTCCAGATTTCTTATCCCATAGTGTGCTCCCGCCGTAAAAATTGTCTAGTAATTGCATTCTTCTATGTTTTTCGTTTATCGTATACATTATAAGACCACTTTCAGTTACTGATATTGATTGCAGTGAGAGACTACAATCGGGAGCAATGATATTTCCGTCACACTTGCACAGATTGTCTTTCCATCTATCTTGACATTCACCACTGCCACACATATCTTTCTTATAGCAAGCACCTTTTTCTGATCGTGCGCAGTTGGCTTCAACGCCACGTGCTTGTAGAGGACTTGAAAGATTTAGTAATCGGCCATTCACTGAGATACTGTGCATGCAGCCAACAAAGTCATCTGAATGAAGCTGCCCTGGACGCTCCAAAACCGGATCTGCTTTATAAAGTCCACCGATAAGAAGAGGCTCGTTGTTGAAATTCAGCGTCCTGTAAAAATACTTTCCATTAGTAACATACTCTTAGATATTTCAAAGTATAACAAGGTATCTTCATGAATTATATACATACCCTGCCTGGCCTGTATCATCACTGTAGCAAGAATCATCTCCGGGTTCGCATTCTGTACAAATGTCACCATGATCTGTGCACGAGGTGACACTCAGTGAAATAACTCGACCATTTCTTGTAGCCGTTAGCTTATACCAGCTACCATCAGCCAGGTTCTTGTTTGAGTTTGTAATTGAAACGGAAGTAATGGATGTTCGCGCACCTCCAAATGAAAATAAAGGCTTCCCTCCAAGCAATTCAATTGCTATGAAATCAGATCTTCCGCTTGTTTGTGATCCGTAGTTGTACAGTAGCAAGGAATCTGGTTTCGTCGTTGCAAAAATTATAGTGATATCATTAGTAGAGGCATCAAGAGCAGGAAACTGCATGAATGATAGTTCACCAAATCCAAAGGTTGTACTTTCACAGTGTGTTCCGTATCGTCCATTAGTGCAGCTGCATTTATATCCGGGTTTTAAACTGATGCAAATTCCACCATGCATGCAAGGATTAGGGCGACAAGAATCTACTAAGGCTTCACAGAGGTTTCCACGATAGCCTGGTCGACATAAACAGAAGAATGAGTTTCTGTCAGTACTTTCTTTACAAGAACCACCGTTTTTACACGGGTTGCTACTACATACATCGTCTCTTTCCAGCTCACAAGTTTTGCCTTCTCTTCGTGGAGAGCAAGTGCAAGTAAAGTCATGGCCTTGCTTATGGCACTGACCGTCGAAGCTGCATGGGTTTGGTGTACAAGGGTCTTGTCTATTTTCGCAGTTGCTTCCTATAAATCCATCTATGCAATGGCAGGCGTATTCATGTTTAACTAGGGGTGAAGATAATATGAGGTTTGAACTTTCTGTTATTTTAGTATCGTCCAATATTATAATCCCATCAGTACAACGACCGCCATGATTGCATTTATTAGTAGAGCATGGAAAATACGGTACTATGATCTGTCTTTTTAACAATTTAATGATTTCAGGTTCATTAGCCTTCAAATATTTTTCAGTACTAAGCCTTTTCCAGATAGAATGACTATTTTTTACAGCTACGGTCAAATCCAAATGATTTTCGATCTCATTTATGCTGTATAAATAAATATTTTCTCCATTTTGTAAGCCACGTTTCAAAGCTTCCAATAGGCTTCGATAGTACTGAGTGAGAAAATTTGATGCAGTTGTATTCAAAATTCTCACTGTAACTGATTGCTCTACCGTGGTGTTATCAAAGGAGAAGAACTCTACGCTTATTGATGATATCACATCTCGGTGGATTCCATCATTTCCAGAAACTGAGAATGAATAACCTTGTCCAGGTTTAACAGAATTTGTGTAAAGGTCACATCCAGACTTTATGTAAAGAGTTGATAGCGTCATTTCTGATGTAGAATCTTTAATAATTTTACATTGATAATCACCGACAATATCTGGATCGTTTGGTTTGACATCTGCAATTTTTTCACGAGGAACTTTAGTGTTAAAAGCATATACAAGAACGTGAGCAGATCTTGGTGCAGGTGGATTGTCGTTTCTATCCAAAATGTTGATTTGTAAAGTGTAATTTGATTTCATTACAGGAACACCACTATCTTCAATTTCAATCATTATTTCCAAGTAAGGTGTAAGTTCTCTGTCGAGTTTTCTCGTAGTTGACAATACTCCGGTGTGCCTATTGATTTTTACATAATTATGATGTTTTCCTCCGACAATATTGTAAGAAAATGGTGCACCATTTGGTGGTAAGTCTGGGTCGTTAGCTGAAAGTGTAGCGATTATTGTGTTTGGAGACTCATTTTCATACACTGATCCTTTGAAACTAGATATATCGAAGACGGGACCGTTATCATTTACATCTGTAATAGTTATTTTGATAGTTGCTGTTCCAGTTTGAGGTGGTATTCCCGTATCAATTGCGCCAACAATCAAGTTATAAACTGACACTGTTTCTCTGTCCAATAAGCGAGCAACTTCTATTTCTCCAGTTTGTGGATCTATCTTAAAGTTTTGCTCAGTATTACCACCTATTATTGAGAAGCTAAATTGATTGTTTTGTGGGCGCACATCCTTATCTACAGCTTGAACTCGAATAACTTCATGACCGATTCTCGCACCCTCTGAAACTGACGCCTCGTAGTGATGCCGTAAAAATTCTGGGGGATCGTTTCCATCTTGGATTGATATTATGACTTGAGCTTCATCAGTGTCATTTCCTCGTATTCCACCAGAGTTTTTGGCTAAAACAGTAAGCACGACCCTATTCTGTGTTTCCCTGTCTAAGTACCGAGCAACTCTAATAACACCAGTTTGAGAATTGATGCTGAAGCCCTTATCATTACTAGATCCAACAAATAGGTAGTATATAATCCCATCATCTCCACTATCTTGATCTGTTGCTTGAATAACGCCAACATTTGTACCCACATCCGCTGATTCTGAGACATCGAAATGGAAAACAGGTTGCTTGAATTTTGGATAGTATTCATTGACACCTGTTATGTGAACTATGACTTGAGTTATATTCCACATATTCGTATTGGGATTTTCTGCTCGTATTTCCATTTTATACAAGGTTTTTTCTTCATAATCAAAGATACTTCTTGAGAATATTTCACCTGTGTTCTCATTAATATGGAAGAGTGATGTCATTTTGTTACTGATATAATATTTGATAACAGCGTTTTTTGGGGAGTCAACGTCTGTCGCTCTTACTTTGTAAATAAAACTGTTAACCGGCGAGTTTTCTGGTAAATAAGACACATAAAACGTTTGGTTGAATTGTGGAGCGTTGTCATTTATGTCGGTCAGAATTATAGTCAAAGTTGCAGTCGTTTCCTTTGATTTGAATCCAAGATCATGAACAGTTATGTTAAGCCGATATTCTTGTGTCGTGTCATAATCTAGTGCTCGTAAAATACTGATAGCACCAGACACTGCATGGATTTTGAATACTTTTCCAGAATTCCCTGATGAAATGTCATATCGCACCATGCCATTTGGCCCTTCATCTTCATCACTTGCTTTAACGGTCAGGATTGATGATCCTACTGGTTCGTTTTCAGGTACAATAACCTGGTAACTCAAAGCAGTAAACTTCGGACTGTAAATGTTTTCACCGGTCACCACAAAAGTCACTGTAGTCTCATCGAACTGTGGTGGTACACCTCTATCAACAGCTTTTATTTTTAATTCATAATACTGACCCAGATAGTAAAATGATTTGTTGACAATAATCCATCCACTACTCTTGTCAATTGTAAAGTATGTTGTACCATTTCCACTTTTCACGTAATATTCAATCTCAGCATTTACACCAAAATCAATACTGTCTTCTGCCATAAGTTTTATGATTTTTTCACCTTGTGTAGCATCTACTGGTACAGGTACAAACTTTTCATGTAACTTGAATTTAGGTGCATTATTATTCGCATCAACAACGTTTATAGTTACCAAACACTCTGAAGACATCGGAGGTTTACCGTTGTCAGTTGCAACCACGATGACCGAATAAGTATTCTCTGGTGATGAGTTTATTGATGACCGTTTGTAACTCATTACGTATTTGCTTGATATTTCTCCAGTAGCTGGATCAATAGAAAACAGATCAGAGGGTTGTTGTAATGAGTATGATATAATTGAGTTCGGGCCTTGTTTGTCTCTGTCGTTGGCAATCACTTGTCCAACGAAGCTATTTTTAATTTGCAATTCAGGGAAATTGAAACTGTAAAAAGAATATTCAAACTCTGGAGCGTTATCGTTTTGATCTTGTATTGTTATTGTTAGAGGGGTTTCAGATCGCCATGCTCCATCAATTGCTGCAACTTTTAAAATGTACTCATCTTGCAATTCTCTATCTAGTGGCCTTGCTACGGTTACATTTCCACTGGTTGAATCGATTGTAAATTTTTCTCCAGGGTTTTCGACAAAACTGTACGTAGCATTAGCATTGGGTCCAATATCTAAATCAGAACTGGTTACTTTTATGACAAAAGAACCGATTTCTGCATTTTCAGTTACGTTTACACTGAATAATCGAGTGAATCGTGGTGGATTGTCATTTTTATCTAATACGGTTACTAGAACTGTAGATGTTCCGATCATTTGAGGTAGTCCATGATCTACTGCTTCAACTAATATTTCATAGAAAGGTATGGATTCTCGATCCAAAGCTATATTTGTGAATATTTCTCCAGTTTCCGTATCGATTTCAAATGTTTCTTCATAATCATTCATCAATTTGTAAGATATCCTACCATTTTCATTAGAATCTTCATCATGAGCTTGAATTTTTAATACCAACTGCGGAGGAGATTCTTCTTCTAAAACTGAAGCGTTGTAAAGTACTTTTTCTATAACAGGAGCATTATCGTTTGCATCTGTGACCTTTATCTCAATCTCTATAAAGGACTTTAGAGGTGGATTGTCAGAGTCTTTTACTTCAAACCAAACTTCGTACATTGGCATGGTTTCATAGTCTAGTCCTTTACCAGTAATGAAAACTTCACCGCTCATCGGTTCAACTCTTAATGCATCTCCGACATTTCCTCCCGCAATGCTGAATTGTAACAAACCGGCAGGTCCTTTCTTAGGTGATGATGCAGACAGTCTAGTAACTAGTACTCCTTCCGGTGTGTCTTCAGAAAAAGTAAATGTCAATTTATTTGTTACTGTAAACTTTGGAAAGTTTTTGACTGATTTAGGAACTAAAACCAAATCAGCTGTACTTTGCTTTGGTGTTTCTCCACAATCTGTGGCAATTGCAATCAAATTGAAGGTGTCAACTTTGTGTTTCATTAGGTTTTCATTTGCTTTAATTACACCAGTTTCTTTATTGATAACAAAGAAGTCTTGGTGTTCTCCCTTTAGGTCATACACAATTTTTTTATTAAGTCCTATATCATTATCTTTAGCTTTTACACCGAAAACAAAATCTCCTTTAACTGTGCGATCAGATATATGCGCTTCATAGGCTGGACTTGCGAACGTGGGAGTATTATCGTTTTCATCTTCCACAATGATTGTGAGATTAGCAGTAGCTGTTCTGGGATCTGTCGTTGAAGAATCCTGTGCCATAATGATCAAATAATAGGCATCCCATTCCTCTCGATCTAAAGTAGCATTAGTAGACACTACACCGGTTGAAGAATCTATGTGAAAGCGTTCAGATTTTTCACCAAGGAGACTGTATCTTATTTTTGCGTTATTTTCAATGTCATTATCTGTAGCTTTTGGGTGTATTATAAAAGTTCCGGGGGCTAAATTTTCTTTGATACTAGAGATGTAGTTTTGCCTTTCGAAATCAGGACTATTATCATTTACATCCTGTACAATAATTTTGACAGTGCCTGATCCAGTAAGTGGAGGGGATCCTGAAATAAAAAAATGTTATCAGGTTACTAGGCTTGGCAAAATTAATTTATTAAAACTAAAAAAAAAAATGAGCTAAAAAAGGACTTTAAAATGTTATTTTTATAGTAAAATCACGCAGGTGATGCTGCGAGCGTCTCAGCTAGTCAATATCATACTCAATTTCAATGTAAAAATGATATTATCTCACCTGTATCCATAGCAACAAGAGCAAGAGTGTATTCATTTTGTGCTTCACGATCCAGCGTTCTTGATAGTGAGATTTGACCTGAAGATGCGTTTATTTTGAACAGATCTGCGTCACCTTCCTTTATGAAATAGCGCACTTGATTGTTGAATGGCGGTGAATCAGCATCATAAGCATGCACAGTGATTATGTATCCGCCATTAGGAGGAATAATATTCTCCATAACGTAGGCTAAGTATGGTGAATCCAAAAACGTAGGTGGGTTATCGTTTATGTCTTCAATGGAAATAGTTAACTCAGCTGTGTCGAATCGAACATCATCTTTTGCACAATCTTCGGCTTTAATCGTGAGTATATAACGAGACTTCCTTTCAAAATTTAAGTTTTTAGCCACACGTACTATGCCCGTATCTTCACTGATGCTAAAGTCTCTATTCTTGTCACCTGATGCAATAGAATACCTGACTCTACCGTTGGCACCTTCATCTATGTCTGTCGCTGATACCTGTAAAAATATAGGTCATAAGTTCGTGGGTAATTTAAAAAGTTATACTGTCTTCAACTTTTACTAAGACAGTATCCACATACCTGTAGCACGCTTGCTCCTATACTAGCATTTTCTGGCACAGAAGCGCTGTACTGCTTTGGATCGAACACGGGACTGTTATCATTTTCATCCAAAATATTTATTTTCAATTTTGTTTTTGTCATATTTGGTGGATCGCCTCTATCTTTAGCAGTTATTGTAAGAGTGTAACTGGATTTCAGTTCCCTGTCGATTTTTCCTGTAGCTCTTAGAATACCATCAACATTTCCTAAAGAGAAGTATCCATTGCTCTCTGGATCTGGGGTCATGAAGTATTCAATGTAGCCGTTCCTTCCCTCGTCCTTATCGACAGCTTTAATAGTCATCACTACAGTATTCAGCGGAATATTTTCAGATATGGTTGTAATGTTTGACGTTACGAATTCAGGTGCCATATCATTTACGTCTTTGAGTTGTATCGTGACCTGTAAGAGTTAAAAATTTAAAGTGTTATGCAGAGTATGCAGATAAAAATAAATACGAATAATGTAGTAGATATAACACAAAAATAATAGGTTGATAAATACACAATGATATTATTATTATTATCTCCAGGAAAACTCAGACCTTACTCATCTCCAGATACATTGTGAACTCTACAAAAGATACATTAACAATAGGCCTTAACGAACACTTCCTTTCTGGTTTGTAAGGGAAGGTTATACGACTTAAATGTACTTATAATGTTTCATGATAGGTATTTTTTGATTTAAAAACTTTAATAATGTGAAACTTGGTAAACATAGAGCGGGGAGTTCATAGTAAGATAGTTATGAAGTGTATGCTAAATATGACACTACTTTGTCAAGGCAAATATCCACACCAAAGCTCTAGCTAGGTAAACGAAGAAGGAACCTTTCGATCAATATACTAGGAAACTACCTGCTAATTAAATATTTGTTTATTTCATCAAGATAAGATAGAGATAAAAACATTTAATTTTTGTAGGTCTCATAGTACACATAGATAAGTGAGTAAGTTTCGTGAATATCCTCTATTATAAATAAAATAAGGATTTCATAGCTGCCCTGCCTGGAATAATAAGAATAATAAAACTCTGCCTCTCTTATTTTTTTATGTTTTATATCCAATTAACGGTTTTCGAACCTCACCTGAACAGTTGACGAAAGCTGTGGTTCAGGAGCCTTCGCCATATCCTTGGCTATCACCACCAAATTGTAAATAGGAATAGTTTCTCTGTCTAAAGGTTTTACAGTGTAAATGGAGCCATTTTCCGAAATTTTAAAGTCTTGGCTGTCATCTCCCGATGCGATGCTGTACATTATTTTGCCATTTAGCCCTGGGTAAAACAAAATGAGAAATGCATTAGCATCAAGTTAGTAGAAGTTTAACATGCATATGTAAGTACTCTGCTAAAACTCACCAAGTTGTTTTTGGAATAGAGCATGAAAATAAATTATATTCAATAAATTTTTAGAATACAAAATGTTTTATAACGTTGGCAGATATTTTTATTTTTTTAAATATGGTATTGTTCTGTACTACCTGAATCCATATCAGTAGCGCTAATGGTGCCAACAGAGGATCCGACTGGGATATCTTCCAGCACCTCGTTGGAGAAGCTCATGGGGTCGAATACTGGTGCGTTGTCGTTTAGGTCGATAACGTTTACGTACACCGTCACCGTGCCTGACAGGGACTGGTGTCCATTGTCCTGCGCTTGCGCAACCAAGATGTAGTGCTGGGTCTGAAAAATTTGGTAAGCAGGAAATGCATAAACTTATACATAAAACTCCTATTTTATGAGATTACATACTTGCAGGGGTATTTTTTTTGCACTGTGGTAAATATTTCTTTTATATTGTTATTTGTTTGCTATTCAGAGATTTAAAACTTCACAAGTTTAATATTACTGACACTCAAAAACAATTTATTCGACTTATCATCTACAGTAAAAACACGTTACGAAAGGCAAAAGTAACATTAAACGAATGACGCTGAGGCATTCAGATTTTCCATATAATAGGACACCGAAGCTTCCCAGCTATGACAAGCTCCCTCATTCGTGGATCGTGAAGCGAGATGGCGGTTTGAAAAACAGGCAGCGGCCGCGGAATCCGGCCCGGGGATGTTTTGTGGACGGCCGCTTTATCAGACATTGTTCAAGCCTTAATTTCGATGGCGGATCGAGCGGGCAAATGCCGAATATGATGCGCGCCGCGAAAAAACAGTACCGGGATGAAATTAGCAGCTCTCTCTAGCGGGGTACGCGGAATTGGCGGGCGGTCGAGCGGTCGAGAGAACGAATGTAGGTACTCAGCGAATTGTTTTTACTAATTAGCAGGACCGGCCGACTTGATGAGTCGAGCGGACGGCCATTCGAGCTCTTATGGCTGTCCTGGACCACATTGTATCGAGAAAGGCAAACGAAACGAGAAAATAATTTCGAAAACAATGAAGCAAGTTTTTCTCGTGATGTTACAAAAACTGTTTGTAGGTATCTGTTAAATCGTCATCAATACAATCAACCAACTATTGATATCGATAGTACACCAATTAAATTATCAATACTTTCGTGCATTATTATAAATGATAAAACACGATTCAATCATAAAACTTACTTTAAACGTGAATTGTTCATAACCAAATAATTGATCCAACATGTTCGGATTGTTAACAAACAGTTGATTTACCTCCTTAGAAAATTAACGAGCTGTTTGCCATTTTACTATGGCATTGATGGGTATTACAATAAGGCTGTTACGACAGCCCTGCTGCAAAAACTAGTTAAATAAAGCTTTAAGCTGTCGGGATTTTAATATGGAAATAAAAGGAATATGGAATAAAAATAGTGACCATAACGCGAATTCTGTTTATAACCAAGCGGTTGATGTATTTAGAACTTGCAAAAGTGTTCGTATGTGTAATGAAACTGAAATACAATTAATTTATAACCATTTTAATAATGACTCTATACTACATATATACGTCTCTGATAAAACTGATATTTGGAAAATATTTTAATAAAGTAACAAGGTTAAGTTGGTAATATACTATAAATATAATGATAAACCTCCATCCCAATAAAATATAATGTCATTAAAGATATTTTGTTAGACTACATAACCTAGTAAAAGTAAAAACATATATTGGAAGTAGTTTCGATAAACATCTCAGGAAAATATAATGTACCATTATATCTGCAAAATAGCCTTCTACCTCCCTTAAAGGCATCATTGTCCTTCAGTACTCATATTACTCACTATACGTATGTTAAACATGGATCATATATTTCATTATTATCTACTCCTTTATTTTTATAGCCAAAAGGCAGTTTGCACCGGCTTTGGTAAAGAAGCTCTGCATTTTTAAAGTGATCGGTGTCCTTTGCAAAGCGTTTTTCTTCTTACAACTTATTAATGACGTGTAGTGAAGTATATACATAGTTCATAATTATTCTTTGTTCTCAAAAAAATAAGCCGCGGTCACGAATTGTGCATGGATAAAATAGACAATAAACTTTGATTTAAAAGAATTGTCAAAAAATAAGAAAGTGAAATTGTATTTTTATAACTAGCTGCTACCCGTGGCTCGACCCTCGTGGGTATCGGAATAAATTTTACAAATCCTGGTGTTTAAAAAAATAATTTAGGTTCCGAAATTTATACATGAGATTGAGTATCAAACATCCATTCATTCAACCTCACAAACTTTCATCTTCACAATAGGTATTAGTGTAATTACGTATTCATTATTATATAAGAAAATAAATATATGGACTCTTTTAAATAATTGTGTATCTTAGTCGCGGTCAAGTAGAACCTGAACGGTCGTTGACCTGACAAGATCTATGTTAAGATAATAATTATTTGAACCGCAATGTATGGCCGCGAGCAGTTCGGGATGGAGCTATGTGAATAGGTGCTTGAGCTCCCAGCCGCCAATCATTAAAGGTACTTATGCAAAAAGAGTTTAAAATCGAAAATAAATCAGTTCTGCCGTTTTGAAAATACCTTTAGTCTTGTTACGTGGAAGAGTAGCGATTGAATAGAATAAAATAAAGAAGCTAGATCAATTTTTTTTATAAAAATACTAACATATGTATACACATGACACAGGTGGTCAAGAGGCAAGTAGGTATGTTGGACTGTCAGCTAGTATGGTAGTATTTTATCAGTTATCTGGTACGCATAGTACAAGCTTTGCTTAATTTGAGCTAGCCTCAACTGGCGTTGTATGAAATGTTCAAAATATTTATTATATCATTATTATTTATTTACATAAAAGGTTTATTTCTGACTGACTGGCTTACTGATAGACAACACACAGGCCAAACTGGACGTAGAGACTTGAAATTCGGAGGGTCTGTTAGTCAAAAAGAGTAGGCGCGTACAAAAAAAAATAATTTGTACAATTCGAGCGAATTCGCGAATGAAATTGCGGGCCAACTATTGTAGTTTATATAAAAAGGTAATTTAGTATTTGTCCATAATACTGCTATTTTGTAATGTATTTGACCACTTGCAGTACAATTTGTTACGTTAACACGTACAGTACGATGGTCATTTCGTTAGCATAAAACATTAAATCCCTGGTCAGACAGATCTCGTTTTTCTTATGACCGTCGTATTTGCTTCGATAACATTCTAAAGTGGTTTGTGCTATCTACTAAGTAGTCTATTCGAATTATCTTCATTTTACGAGTTAAAAAATACAGAGGAATATTTAAAGTGGATTATATCGTCTGTACACATCATAAAGATAACCGCTCATTAAAAGGATTGTCACCATTATTCTGAGTGTTACATTTACAGCAAGTATTTATAGCAAAACAATTTTCATGTCCCAACGATATAACGTTCATGTTGCAACTTACTTTTTAAATATTTCCAAAAAGTTATAGATATTAAAAAAATACTCAAAAGCACTAATTCGAGAGCTTTTATTGACTCGTTGTAGTCATCGATATGTCAAGGTCTCCTATTTCATGATGCTTGTTTCTTGATTGTCTTGCGATATTGCTCGGCAATCACTTAATCTATTTTAAGTGTTTTTAATTGCACATTTCGTTCGTTTTTACGGCGTTGCCGTACCAGTTTTACGAGCATTTTTTAACTCCTTGCCCTTACATTGGCAATAAGCACCGGCAATTCCCTGTTTGAGTCACACTTGCTGAAATGTGAAGGTACCTACTGCTCAATCGATTTTAAGATACTTTTGTTCTTTTAGTGCAATTAAAACAGTAAAAAACTTTTTATTGATAATAAAAAAGAACAAATAAAATAGTGAAAATAAAATAATACATTATAATTGAATAATTTATGAATAACTTTCCATAGACAGAACGTATTTGACTAGGTATACAAAAATATAATGGACATGATAAATGTTTTGACCAGTGTTATTTAAAGTTCTTTTCAAAACATTGATACTACGTACAACTTGAATTTCTTTTTGACAAACATATACGCTGAGTATTTTTGTAAAACAAATAATTACCTCTTCATAGTCCAATTTAGCGGTGAGTGTGAAGACTCCTGTGTGAGGATTCAAAGAGAAGACATCATTGGCCCAGTCCGAGATGACGGTGTACGTCAGCTGAGCATTGGCTCCGGAGTCCAGATCCAGTGCGGCTACAGTCCCCACAACTATTCCTCTTCCTGCATTTTCTGGTATGTCAAAAGAGTATGCACTCTCTTTGAATACGGGTGGGTTGTCGTTCGTATCAGTCACCTGAAATAACACCAATAAAAGTTGTAATTTATTTTTCTCTGAATACTACAAATGTTTAAGGCTAACGAAACGCGTTGAACTCTTTTGTACGACAAATAAAAACCATTCTTACAGCATACTGATTAAAAAAAAGATTGTGAACAATGTATGCCTTTTTGTATATAACAGGAAGTAGCCCGAGTTCATTGTCGGTGAGATTATTTACATCGATGTAAATAGACATGTGGAAGACAGACGTAAATGCTCTAATGATTAGTTAATCGCCAGAGAGCTCGCTGGATGGCTGGATGTAGACACAGCGATAAAAATTTGAATGATTGAAGCCGACACGGCAGCCGAGCGAGATACGAATGTTTGGAAGTAGAGTATAGTCAACCACAAAAAATAGACCTCTTTAATATATTTAACTAGTTGAAACCCGCAATTTCATTTGCGTTGTGAATTAACACCACACATTTACCCTTGAAACTTCAAGTCTCTACATCTAGTGGTTTGGCCTGTAAAGTTATCTGTCAGTCAGTCAGCTTCAAGCCTTTACATATATTTGATGACTGATGATAAACTATGGACTTTTGAACGGCTTATTCAGAGTTTTAGTCAAAATTACAGTTTATTCACCATTACTCCAATGTAGAGTGTCTATTTTTCTAAACTCCTACTATTTTCAGCAAAAGTTCATTCTCACAACTCGCAATACAGCTCGTTTTGTCATACAGATTTTATATTTTGTGTCTGACTGTATCAGTAGACCTTATCATACATATGTTGCCTGCCTAATTTTATTTTATTTTACATGATAATAAATACCTACGTGTAGTTTAAAAGTTTAACAAACCTGTACAATAATAGTAACATCTGTAAATTGAATTCCATCATCAGCTCTGACAATCACTTGGTATTCTGAAACTGTTTCCCTATCTAATGGATCTTTGAGAGACAGTACTCCAGTCTGTGAATCTAAAGTGAACGGGGTAGGTGCATCGTTCTGAATACTGTAGGTTGTAGTTCCAATGGTATCAGGATCTTCAGCTATAATGGTCGCAATCCGTTGTCCAGGAGCCAAATCTTCCGAAGCCATGTATGCTGATGGAATGTTTTTAAACTCCGGAGGACTGTCATTTTTGTCCAGGACCACGACTTCCACCTGCAACAAAAAAGTTTTTTTATAGGACAAGATGGCAAAAACCAAACAATGCTACTTCATAATGAAGTATTTAAAAGCATCGAGCCCTACAAAACAGACAGAGAGGCCAGTAATGCATTATGTATGAGGATGGTACAAAATCAGCCACTTTAACACAGTATAAGAACACGAACAAAATTAATAATTCTAAAAATGCAGCCAGCAAGCGACTGCTCGACAAATGTGAGACTCAAGAGAGAGGGGATTGACTCGGGCTCAGAATGCCAAAATGCGCCCTACGGCCCTTAGTTGATACTCGAAGACTAAGATCGAATATAGGTGATATAAGTAAGGTACGCCACGCAACAGGATATCTTTAGGTAAATTGATTCTAAACAGACGGTTAAAGTGCTAAAGATACCACACAAATCCAATACAAATTTATATCCACATAATCCTTATGAATAAAATTGCGCACACATTTTATTCACTCGATGTGTAATTTATCAAGTTAGTCACCCTGATGACCCGTTTAATAAAAGTAACGTTCCTCACATCTGAAATGGTACCTTTATATCTACTTAAAATACCAACAACCGAAACTAGTTTTTGTAGCAGCTTTTCGTCGAAGCTCAAGATGAGTTGCATTTTTAAACGATTTCGGATGCCTATTGATCAACAACATCGAATTAAAAGAAAATCAAAAATAATTTCGTAGTGATGCATTGCATCGGACGTTAGTAGGTATCTGTGATACTAAGTGCATTCATCAATATGATTAATGGACCGGTTTTTTTTTCTCATTCTTGTAATACATATAAGCTTTTTGTCCTGTTTCTGGGTGTCGTTCTTTTGTATGTACTTCATTTTAGGCAGTAGACGTTTTGATGAGTTTTTGTTGGAATAATTCGCAAAGATTGATTACATTAATATATGATTGCGTATCGGTAATAAATCTCTCGTCGCATAAGTTTCATGGTGAATAACTATGTGATGCATTGATTTAAGTTGATCATGTCATTGTTTTTTGTGATGTTCTTAGCTATTAAATAGTATCACTGTTACTCAATGCGATGAATTAGATAAGGTTTGAGCCGAGCTTCACAAACGGACCGAGAGACGTACCCGTACAAAAACTATTCGAAGAAAAGTCGACAAGTCAACAATGGAATCGAAAAGTAAAAGAGTAAAACGCAGCAGTATTACGTCATTCATGGGCCGAGTCGAGGCACGAAATGTTCGAGACACAATGATCGCAGCCATCATAGATAAGAAGAAGCCGATTGTAGAGAGTTCTCTGCCCTTGTGGACAGCGTGCGTATTTGTTATGATGACTCAATCTTTTCTTTGTATCGGATCGAGCGAGGGTGCGTAGAGTTATAGAATACCTACACTCGACGCCCACGGTGCTCTACCGCGCAAGAGGAGCAGCAATTAAAGATGATTGTACGAGCGAGTCTCTCTGGATATGAATTGTGACGTGTTAATAAAACTCATTGTCCAGAAAGAGTGCTTGGAAAAATGTGGGATAGTAAACATTTATTCTGTAGCCATTGTGCTACAAATAATAAAGTCAACATTCAAAGTAGCTGTAATGTTTTAAAAATGACTTCTTGAATCACTATTACATAAAACAAAAAGTATTTTGATTTATTATCTAAAGCTAAACCAAAATATGCATGGGCTGCCATAAAGCTGCTATGGACCCCCGTAGTTCATGTTTGAAATAATCGATTAAAAGAAGAGAAATGACAGTACGTCAGTTTATTGGGTTCAGCGATGACTCAAGTTTTGATAATTGATTGCGGTGCGCTACTAGAATTTATAGAAAATATTTTTTGTTTCGTTGTAGTGTATGTTTCAAGAAACGATCAGAGCTTTTATGTTTTCAGTGCTGTAGCTCCATAAATGTTATTTGCAGTCCGTAATATTCTATTTATATAGGTAATAAATAAGCTCACTTTCATTTCTCATTAGAAATCTTAGATCTTTTTATGTTTTTACTATTAGTAGCACCACTATTTCCAAGGATGTCCCAACAGCAAATAGCACTAATTCCCAAGATTTATTCTGACTATAACTTACATAAATTATTGTTGAAGTAGAAATCGTACTATGTAGATGGCGATAAATAGCGGCAATTTGTAACATACAAACATACTCGTAAGAAACCTCAGCAACTGTGTAGAACCGAAATGACTGTTCTTACTTTTTGGAAAACCCTAATTTACTACATTTTGTAACGGATCAAAAGCGCTCCTTACAGGTAATTTTTAATTTCACCCGTATTTCGACCCCAATATATGACCACACGAATCCTGATGGTTTTGAAGCATTGTAGGTAATTTTACGAGCATCAATCATTTTACTCTTTTACTTTGGAAATTTCGACGTCACTCCCTTCTCTCGTTCACTTCAGTTTGATTTGTTTTATTATTCAACTTCATTTTGAGTTTTTACTATGGTTGTTTATTATTTTCACTTGTTTATTTAACAAAATATAGGTGGTAGTGGTTGGAAAGTAGTGCATAAATACAGTAGCACAAAAACTAAGTGTCAAAGCTGAAACTGGAGCTTATCTCAAATGTAACCGGTTACAAAATTGTTATCTTTAAGTTCTTAGATGCTTTCATAGTTAACATAGATATTGTAGAACAAGATCGATCCGTGAGGCAGGGCTATGCGAACCCGAGAGTAGATGTAGTCTGCCAACGGATATGGTGGCATCGTTTAGGGCTGCAGTCTATGTTTAGAGTGGTTCGTGACCGCATGCCGCTATACCCTCGGGACTCTCCACAATTATGTTATGGTGTCAGAGATTAGTGGCCACAACTAAAGATCCCTATCTTTATTGTTCATATTTATTTTATGCTTACGCCAATCGTGGTTAAAATATTGCCAATTAGTTGAATTTAAATTGATTATAATGTGTTAATCATGTAAGTCCAACATCAGTGTCATAATTACACGCTCACCCCTAAACATATTCTACATTGAATCTTCGCTAACAAATTTGGTAGGGTAATAGTCAGCTATAATCAGCCAGCATAATTTACAATATATCATTTTTCGAAACTTAAGCATGTAAAGGCGGGTTTACACTAAACGAGCAAAGAGCTAGAGCTAGAGCAAGAGCATTATTTCTTGATCTCTTAGTGTAAACGAAAGGTCGTTTACACCAAAATATCAACTAGCCCCAAGAACTAGAATTCTAGGACACAAAAACAGTTTGAAGAGACCGATCCGGGAAACGAGCAAGTCCGAACACGTAAGAACGTTCTAAGTTACTGTTCGCGCATTCTATTGCGGTTTACATCGAGCGAGCATTCTTAGAATATTCTATAGAATCTATGCGAGCTAAGATAGAACAACGAAGGAATATTCTGTTTCCGTTTACACCAATATAATTTGACGGAGAGGGGATGGAATGAGCATTCGCTCGTCTGGTGTAAACGGCCATAATAAAAACATTGTTCACAAGGTTCTATAGACATCTCTTAGTAGGAACACTTGTCGCATACCGTAATGACCAGCACCCAGGGATGTTCCTAGTCTAGAGACAAGCAAATTATCCAAGTTGTGGACCATGCGGTTGACCGTGCATTAGCATGCGGGCGCGGACACCGCCCACGCCGGCTATCGGCCGCATCCCGGCATATATATATTTATGTAAAATATGCACAAAAGTACCCCGGATAAAGTGCACCGATAAAAGGCGACGCAATTTGCATCGCCTTGAGCACTCCGTTGAATATTTGGTCCTATGTTTACGGTAAAAGCTGCTTCCTCCACGTAATCATCAAACTTAGTCATATCATTGCCACTTGCTACTCGTTACATGACCTGAAATAATATATCTTGTTTACCACTACCACAAACGATGACAAAGTTATAAACAAGCTTTGATATGACGCGCAGAAAGAAATAAGAATACGTAGAAAGCTACCGTTCTCCATTTTCCGATAGTATAAAGTATAAAATGATGAGAAGTTTTTAGATTCGATCTACAGTCGTGTTAAAAATTAAAGCATAAAATACAGCTAAAACAACGGGATTAACGTATCCTATAAAACGAAGGAAAATAAACTGTTTTGCAAACGTTCGAGCATGTTGATTGTGCTGAATCGTTCGCCGTGTGCTGTATGATCCTGCGCTGAATAACATTTATTATGTTATGCATGTAGGATTATTCAGCTGGAGGGAAGGCACGCAATGCGGCACCCTCAATTTCACCTAAATTCGCCACCGGAGGGCATTTTACCTGTATTATTGCCTGATCGATAGTATAATTTCGTAATAACTGTACGCACCGCAAATATTTTTGGAAAATATCAACCCACTAAAATACCTTTTAAATATAAATATTATTATGTAACAAAAGTATGGAACTTTAAACTGGAAATATTTAAAAAAACAATCAGTCACTTCATCTTTTTCGCCTTTTCAACTAATTTGAATTATTCGAAACACAAGTTATATTATTATGTATACATATAACTAGGTATTCCTGTACACATGTTTTTGCCAGAGACGTGTTCAGCAGATTTTAAATAATATACCCTAATTTTTCTTTTTATTGGAAGACTTAGTTTGTACGTTTGTTTGTGTGTGCGTCCATCACGTAAAAACTGTTACACTTTACAATATAATAGGTACAAAGCTTGAAAAGGACATACATAGTAGGGTGGGCCACTCTTGTATGGAGAAAAAAAAAATGTTTGATATTGATTTGTAATAGTTATATAAAGGTGCTATAGCCTAATATTACTTTGTTTACAAAAAACTGTTACTTTTGGATATCATCTTTAGCCTCCGGATTGACTTTGAAATTTCAAATAATTGAAAAAAAAAGCCTTTGGTCAAAAAAATATTAAGAGTACTTAATATAGTTTGATATTTTATATTAAATATTAAAACACGAGTGTACAGACTATATTTAATATTGAATAAAAATAAATGCCAGAAATGATTACAAAAATAATTTGGTACAATATTTATTTTTCTGAAAAATCCTTTTTTTTACTATCAAATTTAGGCATATATTTGCGAGACTCTATCTGAGCTTTTATAAAGTCTTCCCTGGAAGACTTGCTGCACAAAGTACGTTATGCTTCTGTGACAGTCTTGACGATCCTTTTAACAGCTTGCGTACGACATGGTAGGCGTAGCAAATGTAATTATTCACCTATACCTTTTTGTGTAACAACTGCAATTCGTCGTTGCTTACAGCCTTCAAAATTGGAGGTTCGGTTATATTTTTCTGCCAGTCGATGAGGTCGATGTATGACTTTGCATCCAAATTCAGAAAGGAACTTCAAATAGTCGTATTTTATTGTTAATAAATCGTTCGAGCTTTCAATATACGACGCGCTGCTAACTCACGAATTTGATTTTGTGAGTAAGTCAGCATTGGCAGTTGTAGGTTCTCGGGGTGAGCAAAATAACCATTTCTTTGGATGGCAGATTCTATTTTAGCTTTGAAATCGACTGATAGGTATCTTGATGCAGAGATTAGCGTCCACAAGTGTCGTGCTCCATCCTTGCAAGAGTTTTAATAGCGAGCCACGTCGGAGCGTAAACTTTAACAACATACGTTGCTAAAATCTTTAGTTTTTCAGAAGGTGCGGTGTTGGAAACTTACAAACGAAGAAAACGATTAGCTCGAGAGCCATCTAGCAAGAGACATCTTGCCTGGTGGTTTGTTAGCTAAATCATCTGGGAAATTTCACGTCGATACAGTCGAAACAATGTTGTAAAGATATGATTGGTCGGTTCTGAGATCTTGAGTTGTTAAATCCACTAAATCTGTAGGTATTGGTTGTTTTCCATCTTTCGGACAGGTACTTTTAGTCAGGTCCTTACATTTGCATGCAGAAATTTCAAACAGAGTTTTGCTACTACGCTGAAATTTATCGAGTTTTTTCGGTGACATTTTGGGGTGTGATGTTAATAGATTTTCGCACTTAACGTGATATGATTGCAACATTTGAGTCACTCAGTTATGTGACACTATCGGAATAGATGCTTTTGCCCATTTTCTTTGAATTTTGGCTGTCACAATGGTAGCTATTTCTGAAAATAATGGTTCTTTCCGAGTAGGTTTGTTTGATTTTGACTATCGTCTCGTCCACTCGTAACACTTCATAACTTCTTTATAAGTTGGCAGTATATTGTCTTTTAAGTCGCATATTTCACCAAACAAAGAACATTTTGTCGCGTTTCGAGTGCATTCTATGTTTGAAACGTCTTACCAACACTTAATTAGCCGCAGCGTTACTGACGCGTAAAATGTCTCGCGAAGTTCATTCGGCGCGATCACGCCCTCTCACCCTGCACCTAAATATTGTAAGTAAATGATGCGGATTGATTTATTTTAGCTAGAAGACCATATTAGCTGCCAGAAAATGTATTGTTTTTAAATAAAACGCGAATGTAATTAACTGATATTGGCACACGAAATGACCTTCAAAATCGGTATTTTCAAATTTTTCAAAGTGAATCCGGAGGCTGATAATAATAACAGAATGTAATTATATTTCGCACTCGTTATTTGTACTCTATTTAGCACCTTTTTGTCGCTATTACATAACAGGAATCGAAAAAAAATAAAAATGGCCCACCTTAATACATAGGCTATATAAAATTACGCTACATCTCTACAGAGGGTAGATAATAGTATAAGTACTGATTGACGTGCTTAGTACTGACACTTAGCTATTCTATGACTTTCTTCCGCGGGTGGAACAAACGACATCGACAATAAAAAATTCTTCAACGGGTGACGCAGTCGCACGCGAGTCAGCTAGTTTACCATAAAAAATAAGGCTAAGAGAAAATCAGAAAGCTCTGTAAATAAATAATAACCTCAGTTCCTGGACAAATAAATGAAGTACACGAACGAAAATCACGAGCTTTGAATTTTTCAACGTCGCTCGCGGATCGAGATTGGAACGAGAGCGGCGACCACAAAGCGACCAACGATTAACGAACTAACAAAATGAGAGCAACTTATTTTCGGGAACTTTTTTAATCATTTTGATACCGATTTGAAACAGCATAGCTTTTATTTTGCGACACAATGGGATCGTCAAAGCTTGAAGCCCGACAATGCTATCACAACGGTCTCAATAGATCCTCAGACACTATCGTCCATCTACAAACGAAGCAAAGTCACAAGTCATCATGTCGAGAATAATAGCAACAACAAAGGAATTATATCCGTTGCCAAAATATTCTAACTGCGGCTCGTACTGCAGGTGGTTCTAGCGATTTATCGGTGGGCGATCCAACGGTTGATAATGACGGCTGAGTTCTTTTGACTCGATGCTCACGAATACACTGAACGGTTCAGTTTAGCTTGGGAAGTAAACATTTTTTCCGGATAGATAAGAAGATTAACTGTTTTAATTTTTTACTTTATTTTATAATAAAATTGTGAAAAAAAAACAAAAAAGACAGTGCTCGTCAATTTACTGTTTTCATTAACTTTTTTATTTATTGTCGTCTGCTATGAATGAAGGATAATTTGTGATGATATCAAACATAATTATATTTGGCAGTACTGTCATACACTAGAGCCAGCCACTCCCATATACGGGAAAATATATGCAAAAGGAAGGAAGGTGAGTGATGTCGCCACTTGCCGATTCGATTTGCCTGTCGGTTATTTCTAACGATGGAACGATAATTAAGATCGGACGTTCGGCATTATTTACGCCCGCAGCATCCCGGCTGATCCAAGACTCGGTCACGACTTTAGCCATGTTCGCTATTGTGGCTCAGCTCGTGTTTAGCTAGATCTGCCCGTACAATAGTAACATGCAGGCTTAGTGACAGAATTGCTTCGTTTATCGTGGCTTGTTTGTGCTCCTTAAAATGGAGCATTTACAGTCTCCATGAAATAAGAGAAAATGCAAATTAAAGGTTCTTTTACTATGCAGATATACTACTTTAATTCCCATTTTTATGTATGTTTCACTGTAGACTTTCTGAAGAGTCGTCAAGAGGTCTGAATTTTATTGAACCTTCCATTAGCTTGAATAGCGAGTCAACAGATATCTTGATAAATGTCGTTATATTTTACATAAATAATGTATTATTATACACATAAAAGCCATCGACATCGTGTTTGGACAGTCACTAATGGATGTGGGCAACGTAGGTGTGTTATCGCAGATAAAAAACATATCTCAACTAGTGTCCGCCTGAGACCAGTTTCAAGCCGAAACCGAAGCCGGATAGAACAGTTTATAATATACCTACGAGTGCCTACTTGTAAAAATACGAATGCCTATATCAGGCACTTATATTTTTAAAATACTAGCGGAGTAAAAATATTTTTCTTTTTGATCCATCCTTGTATGAAACAAATAAAAAAAATCGGTCTAGTCTTTTTTGACTTTAGCGAGACTAAACAGCATTTATTTTCAAATATTATTCATTCTTCATCCACCTAGGTTATGTACTATATTGTGAAAAGGTTATACGAGTATATGAGCCGATGACGCTTTATTTAGGTTTCAAAATAGTAAAACTACAATGTAGAGTTTCAAATTAAGGTCCATTTTCAGCAGAACAAAGTTAAAAAATAAATATGGCCCGAATATTAGTGCCAAAACCACATTGGGTAGCTTCGGTTTCGGAAGCTTAAACCGAATGCTGATTCTAACCTATTCGATTACAATACTATCCCATTAGCAATATGATCAAGTAAGTACTGCACATATTATTAATTCAATTGATGTTTTTTACCGTAATTTGGTAGATAATATTTAAATATTATTTGCACAATATTCCAGTAATTGATCATAGAAGTTCTATGAGTAGGTCTATAGAGTTGTTCCATGCACGAGAAACATAATCTATGCACAGAAAATGTTGAAATATTAAGTATTCATTGATATAAACATACTTATCATTATTTGCAAGAAATTAAAAAATACAAAAGAAGGAAGGTTGACGTATCGTGTGTACCTATGTATGTATGTTTGTTAAACTCTACATAAACGATCACAGCCTGATTGATTTTGACAAATAAAATGTTTATGGATTCAGGTTTTCCATGGGAGAATCGAAGATAAAGATAAAGATAAAGATAACCGTTTCGTCAGTTCACACAAAGCAATGTAGCTTAGTCTCTTGAAGCTCGTCGGCAATTTCATAGACTTACGGCATACATTGTACGTACTCATTACGGATTGTATCGTGCCTAGTGACTCCGCAAACTCCGCATATTCCCCGCAAAATAACTTTTTATTTCATTAAAATTCTTCCTTTAACAGTAAAGTAAAATGTTATCAATTGGGTCTAGAGCTCACAATGGCGAGATCGTTGTCGGCGCACGAGGGCCGCGGGCCTGGGTTCGATTCCCGTAAGAAATCAGGCTAACGAACGTACTCACCTCATCTAAATAACAGTGCTTTGTCCGTTGCTGTATTTTTAGTAAAATGAAATTTCTTTGTAATATTCAGTAATCAGTTAATTAGCTTGCATTGTTTTTTGTACAAAAACCATTTCCTTATAATATTTTTTGTTTAGATATGAAAATCGAAAACGGTCTTACTCTGGTTTCTCTTTGTTCGTCTGTGTTTCAGAGCCTGAGATAAAATTTGGCACGTTTAAAAATTGTTATGACCCAAGGAAGAGTGCTTCTCAATATGAAACAAAACTAAAAATAATTCGACTTGTTTTTGTAGTTTTAGTTCATATTCGGGGAATCGAAAACGAACCGTGTTGTATTTTTTGAGCCGCTGAGTGGTCTATTGTAAGCTAGAAAGCTCTAGTATTGAAATATAATAATTTTCAATTGAATACTTTGTTCAATAACAGTTTCGCACCTAAGTAATGTATTTTAGCATATTGAATTCAAAATTCAAAAAAGTTAATTACATTGTTCAATCGTCTTCCAAAACATACTTTGTTTTAAATTTTTAATATCATAATAACATTTTAAAATACGATACCGAGTGCCTAATAAATTCAGCGCAATTATTTGCAAGGTTCATTATCGTTACTCTAAACTTAATCGAAAAGTTAATACAGAACCCTAAAAATTGATGAGACGTCACAAAAATAACTCACGTTCCAAAAGTTAAGGCGGTTACACAAGCATTATTCTGGTTCATTGTAAAAAAAATAGGTATCTTATGTTTATGTAAAAAAAAACCGAATTTAAGCTTATCGTTATATGCTGAAATTAAGGCACGATACTTCATCGTAATAAAAATTAGGCATTTTCATGCCTAAAAGCACTGGTCAAATAAATACTATTTACTAATAAGTTATTATTTATTTCTTAATATTTTTAGGTTAAATAATAACTTATATATTTGGACTCAAAAATAACTAATCTTATTTTTTTTTTAGTAATGTCGTTTCGGTTTTATATCGTTCGCTCTTGTCTATACAAACCCTTACTTCCACATCATATAGGTAACCTTAGGGCCTAAGGTTCATTAAGGATCGTTCAATCATTTCCCAAGAGCAATTCGCTTCCACACTTTGGGCACTCGTTCAATTTAATTATTTTACTTTCAATGGTAATTTGAGTGTCTTCAAGGCAAGAGATAATAAGATTGTTCTAGGTAAGCCTGCTACATCGTCGACCGCATCGTCACTTACCATCAGGTGAGATGGTGGTCCAACGTAAGCCCATAAATACTCGTAGTAAAAAAAACACTTTTACAATGTGCAAGGAATAATGTTAAAAAACGTTTTAAAATTGACATTATCCACAAAAATAACATAAATCGCAGTGGGGGTCGCATGATATTTAATTGGCCAGACCCCTTGCTGGCACACATTTTGAATAAATCCTCAAATTATTACGTTTAAAAGCAAAGAGTGAGGAGACACGATTCATTCTACACTAAATGTGTACTGATTTGGAATTTGTCGCCCCCAGCATGATTATAAAAGCGGAGAATGGAGCGACCGTGCGATTGTAACAATGTCTTAGTGGAAGTTTTATTAAGACTCCCTGTTGCTATTTGTTTTTCAGGTTATTATAATTTATTTTATAAAATTATTGCACTGCTATGCTTTTTTAGAATTTATAACGTATATGCTGGTTTTTGAAACTGTGTAACAATGCGCTGTAGTTGTGTTGTGTGTTAAATGACGTGCAAATATTTAAATGAATATGCGTACGTCATATATACGGATAAAATGTTTTCAGTGTTTAATATCGCGATTTTTAGTAACTAGTAACATAAGAGTGTAGTTTAGTTTTTCTTTATATTTTGACAATTCGATTCATAAAGTTTTGACTAGCTCCAAACTTAGCATAGCTTGTGTTAAAGAAAGCGAAGTTCTTATTATACGCCACCAGTTCTTAATTAGGATAAAAAAAATGGGCAATGCAAATGGGGTAATACTTTGTATGTGCAGTCACAATTTCAGGCTACTACTTGTGTATAAATCTTAGTACTCTGTGCTACTACCAAATGATAGAATGACAGCTGGGCGAGTGCGCCCGAGCCCAGCTTTAGCAAGCTTGCTCGAGCTAGGAACTGAAAAAAAAAAAAGGAACTGAATAACAATGAATGATTCAAAATTATTACTTATTAACGCAAGGCCAAAAGAAAAAGACTAATAGGAACAGTTGTCCAATTTTTAATCGACGAAAAAGAGGAGTGTTCTCAGTTTGACCCGTATGTATATTTTTTTGTATTTTTTTATGTATTACCACGCATAACTATTTTATCATATTTATTTTGAACAAAAATGTTGGCTTAATTTTTTTAACCATATCTGTGTTTAATAACGACAACTGCGTATTTTTTTCTGGTATTTAAAAATTTGTGAAGTATATTGCCTAAAGTGAGTAGGTATATTGAATTAGATACCGGCCAGCTAAGATAGGCAATTATTTAATGAACTAACTTGTTTCTTTGCTGCCTTAGATTTCTACAGAAAGCAGAGAAATATTGTCATTTTAATGCCGATCACGTACAAGCCAGGAAGAAGTGGAGTAAGCTCCATCGAACGTTTATAACGAACTGACGCGTGCGCCCCACTTTCATGACTGATACCTATCAAGTAATCGTTATAATATCGATCGTTATCTGGAAAAACTTGATTAGCCACTACAAACAAGTTGTTGAAGGTACTCATGGTACATTGTAACTAAAGTAACCAAAAATTCTGAATGCACAGATACAACGAAGTACCCTCTGCATTGCCCATTTAAGTTTTTTTGTCAATTAAAAACTTGTAGTGGGTCTAATGCAGCTTCTATAATATTTTTTCTATATGTAAAGAGATAAGCTCCTAAAAATTCACGCTTGCCTATGACCAGAACAGAGCTACACAATACTATGAATCATGGGCTTGTGTAACAGCTCGGTCACTTTGAGACACTTTGGGATGGTTAGTGTCAACTCAAATCCAGTAATTTAATTCATCATCATCACCAGCCTATCGCAGTCCACTGCTGGACATAGGCCTCTCCCAATGAGCGCCATCGCGCCCTGTCTTCGGCTTGCCGCATCCATCTTCTGCCCGCAACCTTCCGCAGATCGTCACCCCACCTGGCCGGAGGGCGTCCTATACTACGTTTGCCGATTCGCGGTCTGCACTCAAGAACTCGTTTTTAATGTCAATTTTTCCATTTCATGCCGAATAAGTCATAATAAAAGGATCAAATAAATGGTTTATTTACTTCTTATCCAAAATCAATTAAAAAAAGTTGACATTTTATTTGAAAACGGTGTTTGTTGTAATTTTGAATAGTTTGCAAATTTTCTTACATGTTTCGAGTAAAGAAAATATAGTTTATTCGCAACGGTTTGACATTAAAAATAAGTTTAATTGTTTTAAATAATTGAGGTCATACCTACCTGACTTCGTTTATGACTCTTCACGACTTGCATTATTAAACATAATATTATAGTTTATTTTTTTTATATATTTAGTGTTATTTATTATTAATCTCTGTTATAAATATAAGTATTTCGTAAATAAATTAATAATTCATATTATTATAAAAAAAATATTCTATCAGTTCTGCTCATTATTAGTATTGGTCTTTAAATACTCGTAAGTGATTTGCGACAGTTCAACAAAAGTTCTACAAAAGCTGTGAAACTCAATGCTCAGTGCAATTAGATGCCATTTAATTTAGTTAACTAATTACTCTTAATTTTCTATTTAATTACTACCAACCATGGCCTGCCATAAAGATCAATCCATCAATATAGCAGTTCTACTGTCAGGGATATCGTGATGTAATCCGAGTTATCTCTCTGCATACAATCTACTACATGACAACTGTTTATATGTACGTAGATCAGCGATCCGAACCCACTCCCATCTACATTGTAAGATAAGCGATACCTAAAGATTGCAGTTGAACTCCAAAATAACAATATTTACATAGACATTACAACTCATTTTCAATAACTTACCTTTTAAGTCGTATTTAAGTCGTATGAATATGCGTACGTCATATATACGGATAAAATGTTTTCAGTGTCTAATATCGCGATTTTTAGTAACTAGTAACATAAGAGTGTAGTTTAGTTTTTCTTTATATTTTGACAATTCGATTCATAAAGTTTTGACTAGCTCCAAACTTAGCATAGCTTGTGTTAAAGAAAGCGAAGTTCTTATTATACGCCACCAGTTCTTAATTAGGATAAAAAAATGGGCAATGCAAATGGGGTAATACTTTGTATGTGCAGTCACAATTTCAGGCTACTACTTGTGTATAAATCTTAGTACTCTGTGCTACTACCAAATGATAGAATGACAGCTGGGCGAGTGCGCCCGAGCCCAGCTTTAGCAAGCTTGCTCGAGCTAGGAACTGAAAAAAAAAAAAGGAACTGAATAACAATGAATGATTCAAAATTATTACTTATTAACGCAAGGCCAAAAGAAAAAGACTAATAGGAACAGTTGTCCAATTTTTAATCGACGAAAAAGAGGAGTGTTCTCAGTTTGACCCGTATGTATATTTTTTTGTATTTTTTTATGTATTACCACGCATAACTATTTTATCATATTTATTTTGAACAAAAATGTTGGCTTAATTTTTTTAACCATATCTGTGTTTAATAACGACAACTGCGTATTTTTTTCTGGTATTTAAAAATTTGTGAAGTATATTGCCTAAAGTGAGTAGGTATATTGAATTAGATACCGGCCAGCTAAGATAGGCAATTATTTAATGAACTAACTTGTTTCTTTGCTGCCTTAGATTTCTACAGAAAGCAGAGAAATATTGTCATTTTAATGCCGATCACGTACAAGCCAGGAAGAAGTGGAGTAAGCTCCATCGAACGTTTATAACGAACTGACGCGTGCGCCCCACTTTCATGACTGATACCTATCAAGTAATCGTTATAATATCGATCGTTATCTGGAAAAACTTGATTAGCCACTACAAACAAGTTGTTGAAGGTACTCATGGTACATTGTAACTAAAGTAACCAAAAATTCTGAATGCACAGATACAACGAAGTACCCTCTGCATTGCCCATTTAAGTTTTTTTGTCAATTAAAAACTTGTAGTGGGTCTAATGCAGCTTCTATAATATTTTTTCTATATGTAAAGAGATAAGCTCCTAAAAATTCACGCTTGCCTATGACCAGAACAGAGCTACACAATACTATGAATCATGGGCTTGTGTAACAGCTCGGTCACTTTGAGACACTTTGGGATGGTTAGTGTCAACTCAAATCCAGTAATTTAATTCATCATCATCACCAGCCTATCGCAGTCCACTGCTGGACATAGGCCTCTCCCAATGAGCGCCATCGCGCCCTGTCTTCGGCTTGCCGCATCCATCTTCTGCCCGCAACCTTCCGCAGATCGTCACCCCACCTGGCCGGAGGGCGTCCTATACTACGTTTGCCGATTCGCGGTCTGCACTCAAGAACTCGTTTTTAATGTCAATTTTTCCATTTCATGCCGAATAAGTCATAATAAAAGGATCAAATAAATGGTTTATTTACTTCTTATCCAAAATCAATTAAAAAAAGTTGACATTTTATTTGAAAACGGTGTTTGTTGTAATTTTGAATAGTTTGCAAATTTTCTTACATGTTTCGAGTAAAGAAAATATAGTTTATTCGCAACGGTTTGACATTAAAAATAAGTTTAATTGTTTTAAATAATTGAGGTCATACCTACCTGACTTCGTTTATGACTCTTCACGACTTGCATTATTAAACATAATATTATAGTTTATTTTTTTTATATATTTAGTGTTATTTATTATTAATCTCTGTTATAAATATAAGTATTTCGTAAATAAATTAATAATTCATATTATTATAAAAAAAATATTCTATCAGTTCTGCTCATTATTAGTATTGGTCTTTAAATACTCGTAAGTGATTTGCGACAGTTCAACAAAAGTTCTACAAAAGCTGTGAAACTCAATGCTCAGTGCAATTAGATGCCATTTAATTTAGTTAACTAATTACTCTTAATTTTCTATTTAATTACTACCAACCATGGCCTGCCATAAAGATCAATCCATCAATATAGCAGTTCTACTGTCAGGGATATCGTGATGTAATCCGAGTTATCTCTCTGCATACAATCTACTACATGACAACTGTTTATATGTACGTAGATCAGCGATCCGAACCCACTCCCATCTACATTGTAAGATAAGCGATACCTAAAGATTGCAGTTGAACTCCAAAATAACAATATTTACATAGACATTACAACTCATTTTCAATAACTTACCTTTTAAGTCGTATTTAAGTCGTATGAATATGCGTACGTCATATATACGGATAAAATGTTTTCAGTGTCTAATATCGCGATTTTTAGTAACTAGTAACATAAGAGTGTAGTTTAGTTTTTCTTTATATTTTGACAATTCGATTCATAAAGTTTTGACTAGCTCCAAACTTAGCATAGCTTGTGTTAAAGAAAGCGAAGTTCTTATTATACGCCACCAGTTCTTAATTAGGATAAAAAAAATGGGCAATGCAAATGGGGTAATACTTTGTATGTGCAGTCACAATTTCAGGCTACTACTTGTGTATAAATCTTAGTACTCTGTGCTACTACCAAATGATAGAATGACAGCTGGGCGAGTGCGCCCGAGCCCAGCTTTAGCAAGCTTGCTCGAGCTAGGAACTGAAAAAAAAAAAAGGAACTGAATAACAATGAATGATTCAAAATTATTACTTATTAACGCAAGGCCAAAAGAAAAAGACTAATAGGAACAGTTGTCCAATTTTTAATCGACGAAAAAGAGGAGTGTTCTCAGTTTGACCCGTATGTATATTTTTTTGTATTTTTTTATGTATTACCACGCATAACTATTTTATCATATTTATTTTGAACAAAAATGTTGGCTTAATTTTTTTAACCATATCTGTGTTTAATAACGACAACTGCGTATTTTTTTCTGGTATTTAAAAATTTGTGAAGTATATTGCCTAAAGTGAGTAGGTATATTGAATTAGATACCGGCCAGCTAAGATAGGCAATTATTTAATGAACTAACTTGTTTCTTTGCTGCCTTAGATTTCTACAGAAAGCAGAGAAATATTGTCATTTTAATGCCGATCACGTACAAGCCAGGAAGAAGTGGAGTAAGCTCCATCGAACGTTTATAACGAACTGACGCGTGCGCCCCACTTTCATGACTGATACCTATCAAGTAATCGTTATAATATCGATCGTTATCTGGAAAAACTTGATTAGCCACTACAAACAAGTTGTTGAAGGTACTCATGGTACATTGTAACTAAAGTAACCAAAAATTCTGAATGCACAGATACAACGAAGTACCCTCTGCATTGCCCATTTAAGTTTTTTTGTCAATTAAAAACTTGTAGTGGGTCTAATGCAGCTTCTATAATATTTTTTCTATATGTAAAGAGATAAGCTCCTAAAAATTCACGCTTGCCTATGACCAGAACAGAGCTACACAATACTATGAATCATGGGCTTGTGTAACAGCTCGGTCACTTTGAGACACTTTGGGATGGTTAGTGTCAACTCAAATCCAGTAATTTAATTCATCATCATCACCAGCCTATCGCAGTCCACTGCTGGACATAGGCCTCTCCCAATGAGCGCCATCGCGCCCTGTCTTCGGCTTGCCGCATCCATCTTCTGCCCGCAACCTTCCGCAGATCGTCACCCCACCTGGCCGGAGGGCGTCCTATACTACGTTTGCCGATTCGCGGTCTGCACTCAAGAACTCGTTTTTAATGTCAATTTTTCCATTTCATGCCGAATAAGTCATAATAAAAGGATCAAATAAATGGTTTATTTACTTCTTATCCAAAATCAATTAAAAAAAGTTGACATTTTATTTGAAAACGGTGTTTGTTGTAATTTTGAATAGTTTGCAAATTTTCTTACATGTTTCGAGTAAAGAAAATATAGTTTATTCGCAACGGTTTGACATTAAAAATAAGTTTAATTGTTTTAAATAATTGAGGTCATACCTACCTGACTTCGTTTATGACTCTTCACGACTTGCATTATTAAACATAATATTATAGTTTATTTTTTTTATATATTTAGTGTTATTTATTATTAATCTCTGTTATAAATATAAGTATTTCGTAAATAAATTAATAATTCATATTATTATAAAAAAAATATTCTATCAGTTCTGCTCATTATTAGTATTGGTCTTTAAATACTCGTAAGTGATTTGCGACAGTTCAACAAAAGTTCTACAAAAGCTGTGAAACTCAATGCTCAGTGCAATTAGATGCCATTTAATTTAGTTAACTAATTACTCTTAATTTTCTATTTAATTACTACCAACCATGGCCTGCCATAAAGATCAATCCATCAATATAGCAGTTCTACTGTCAGGGATATCGTGATGTAATCCGAGTTATCTCTCTGCATACAATCTACTACATGACAACTGTTTATATGTACGTAGATCAGCGATCCGAACCCACTCCCATCTACATTGTAAGATAAGCGATACCTAAAGATTGCAGTTGAACTCCAAAATAACAATATTTACATAGACATTACAACTCATTTTCAATAACTTACCGTACTTAGCTTTCTATGAAACTCTGGCTACACCTAAAGGAGAGAAGTTTTATGAAGAGTTTTTCTCATTACCGTTGCTTTAAAGTCTATAGTAAAAAGTGATAGAGTGTGGCTGTGATATTGTATATCCGCCTTTCGGTTAGGTTTGTTTAAGATAATTACGGTTAGCTGTCCGCCCTCAGCTGGCCTTGAGTTTCCCTCTAATGGCTGCACCATCGTTCAAACCGTGCCACTTGTGTGACGGCGACACGGGTTCATTAGTGCTATCACTCGTCTCTACCAGAGATTCTGGACTAATCTACCGATGCTTTTAGCGCTTACTTTGCTGATTCACTTCTTTTAAACTTGCCTCGCAACTATCAGAGTTTCTAATAGATTTTGTTATCGATCTCTTTGCTGTGAAACGCAATTAAAGTTTGTTTAAGGAAAAACGACTAGAGGTTGGTTTTAAGTGATACAGTTGACATTTTATCTGGTTGAGTGGATACGGACAAACAAACACAAACGGAAGGAATATTCAGGCTGGGCAGTTCTTGAATATGTTTTATTGCGGCATGCTTAGTAAAGCTGGCATCTCAGAGCTGGACACAGTCTGGAGCGAGTTTCACCAATACTTTTTTATTTCAAATACCGTAGTAACGGAAAGGCCTGTAGATAAAATCTGTTATCTGAGATAAAAACTCTAATTTAAATTTACAAGTGTACTGTTAATAATTTTGTCATTCAGACGATGCAATGTAGTTTGAATAGCGGACAGTATCGGTCGGACAATTAATTTGGTATTCAAATTTGATGTTACTTACAGCAGCAAGGCAAAACATGAGCGCTTTGACATCTCGTTGACAACAAGTACCGACAACAGAATATAACATCCTCTATCTAGTAATATGAGATTTCCAGTTTCTACATTGTATATATAAATACATACCTACTTGTTACATATACCTACATACTTAATAATTATAAAATATACGATTGATGTAATATAGTTATATGATAATTTTGCAGAAACTGCAAGAGAGAACGCCATTATATCAAAGGTTCCTTGAATAGCACAACAGGTTTTGGAATAACGCAATAAGAAGTTAGTTACAAGAGTGCTTATTCACAAAATGATATAAGAGAAATAAAGTCACATTGAATCCATCGGGAGTAAGACCACGACACGACGCGTAAAACTGTCACGATAAGAATCAATTGCGAAGATACGGATCGAATCTCGTCCCTGGCTTAACTGAACCGAACGACAGTTCCCCAGTGTTCAGGAGAAAGCGTCCTTCCAGTAGTAGCCAACAGCGAGGGTCTTAACGGCATTCAAATAAAGTACGAATTCCAGCCGCAATAAAGACTCGTTACACTTCATTTAGAGCCTAATACAATTAACCGGCAATGTTTCTGCATAACAGCATTATTGTAAACTTAGAACAGAACCAACGCAAACTAGTTTATTAATTTGGTATAGTTTGATTTTAATTATATTGGTTTAATTTATAATAAATTCATGTATGATAGATGAGTATCGCTTTCAGTGTTTATATTACTATTATATTTCTAAAAACTTTAAATATTTATATATTACTAGTCGACTGATATCAGTTTGTGTGTTGCGCTTCCTAATCTTCCATTTCCTGCTTAGTAATTAAAAGTAGAAAGTGCATCACCATGTCCCCGTCACGGACTAAATAAAGGAGCAAGTTTCGAGACCCGATAAAGGCGGATTATAAGGTGGGCCACATTTTACACTAGATAAGTAGGTACTCCTTCGACAGGCCGTTTAAGTGGACGTTGTAAGATCGCCGTAAGCTCGGACGTTCTCTCGTTCCCGTCCAATTTATTTACTTTTTCCCCGGGTGTTGTGTTACGGCTATAAAATTCAGTTTTTGTTGGTCGGGCGCATGCTCGGCTAGATCTCCCGTCGAGAGATATGTTGATTTACGTTTAACGCGCGTGACCCCTCGTCGGAGCCGATCATAGAGTCGATAGACGATTCGAACTGGCGCGTTCAGATATCGCCACATCGCACTCGTGCCGATGTATCAGTAGAAATATTTCGCGGTGTAACCCTCCTGCTGGCCATTCGGACAAAGATTCTAAGATTTCTTTGTGTTTCACACGATTCATTTCGAAACGATATTTTTTAACTTTTAATAAAGTATAGTACGGTTCTTAAAAAAGATTCAACCCGTATTATCCGTTTTATTGTCATATTTCCAGAATAAATTCGAAGAATCCTATTAGTGTGCAAACGAGAGGCACTATACTCCAGAGATTTATAAGTATGATAGGGCTACGTACCCAATACTCATAACTGTGAAATTTGAACATAATTATAAACTAGGCAAATCAAAACATTCACTTTTATTTATTTGCATGACTTGTATTGCAATGCTCACGAAGCTCTATATACCGCTCCATAAATTCCATTCATAAGTTAATTAAGAAAACCGCGATCATGTAGACGATTTAAATGGCACATGGCCGATTTCAATTAGCCGTATTCAACAATGTATTATTGTATGGAAATATTGAACTCGTTACATTAAATTGATCCTGCGTTCTCTTAGTAAGCTGCAACAAGGTTTGACCTTTCTACCTTATAAGAACATCTATAGTATTTCTATATTTGCGTGATTTTAGCTATAGCTAAGAGTTCAACTATTTTTGGATGATTAGTAATTATTTCATATTTTATCATCAATTCATCATTAGTGACTTATTTGTTATATATAGGTACCTATTAGATATTTCAATTTTACTCATAATTAGCATTGTAGGTGACCTTTAATTATTTATCATTAAATTAAAATTTAAGTTAAACACAAATAAAACCACATTCACTTTATGACCATTGTTTCACAAGATATGCAAGGATATCTTTGAATCATTGAATCTACAACGAAACTTCTCACAAAAATTAACACGCTACTATAAATTGAAAGTCAATTCAATTTTCATATAATGAAATATTTTCACAGACGCAGCTCCCCATTTACCACCATCCAATCGCAATAAAGCACGGTAAAGTTGGACGTCTTCCGGCATTCGTCAAATGGTTCGGAGTGGGCACCGGTTGCACAACTCGCCACCCAAATAGTCGGGAACCGACAGCTCTGAGCCTGGACAATTGAGCGATTTGTCTACCGTTGCATTAGGCGACCGGTCACCGCGGCCAACAGACCGTCTCCCTTGATTCTATAACGAATGCAAGAAAGCGTCACGCGTCCACTTCTTCTTGCGTCCCATCGATTTAGATAAAATTCCTTTCCAATACAGTAATGGATACTTCGTCAATCAGCGGTGACGAGCGTTTAGTAGCGTAGGCAGAAGCGAAAGGAAAGCTCGCAACAATCGCAGGCTCCTTACGCAAGATATATCTGTAAGGCACACAATGGACGAGGAATGCTTGCAAAACAAGCTTTTTGGATATTTATTGGATAGATATTGTGTGGGATGGATTTGCTTTTGCGAGTTGCACGCACGCGCAGTCTAAAGCCATTCATGTAACAATAAATTCTATTGGCTATGTTTATGGTGTTATATTCTGTATCCACGCTTCAGATTATTTGATTTTTGGTTCCCTATTTTTTCGCAATAGTTAGCTAGTCAGCTATTTTTCCTTTTAATTTAGAAAAAATGTATTTACAAGTAACTTTACATCGTATTACCTAAGATAGAAACAATTAATAAACGCTTTCAAATCATATTATTTGAACACCTTTCACTTGGAGTAAATTCTGCAGTTGAGCAGAGTTATCCTATGAAAGAAACATTTACTGTAAAAATTAAAAGTATATAAAGGCCAAAAAAAAAATCAAAGCGATCGTGTTATCAACATGCAACATTGTACTGCGTATTATCAGTTCATGGCGATCGGCGGGTGTCAGAATTTGCACAGTTTTGCCATAAATGTCTAAGCGAACTAGTTCTGGAGGAGAAAATATTCCAGAAACATTTAGCCGTACCATCCTCGTAGATGGTTATACCTCTACTTCCACCCCTTCATGCTCATCATAGCATGTACGTTTAGTTAATTTTGTTTGAACGACAAAGCGTGAAGAATAATATGATATTCTTGTCATACGCTATACCATTACCCACCAAATTATAAATAATAATATAAATTAGAAATAATAAAAGATAAATCTTTGATGATTGGATACTATTTAACTATTTATTGTTGACAAGGTATAAGCCAAATACTAATATTAGCAGCCGAGTTCAATGGTATTGAATTATGCAGTATTTATTCTATTTAAATATTTGTTTATTGCTTTACCAACAGCTATTTATTACACAATACTTATATTTACCCTAAAATAAACAGTCTTATGCTGTGTGCATAGCCTATTATAGGCAAACACAGCTTTATATTATATTGAAAGCAACACTTTCAATAATATGACTGTGTTGTAAGTAGCACTGGACTGGCTCTACCTAGCAAATCACTATCTTGTGTTATACTATTGACACATAGGTAAAAGTAACAGCTTAGTTATAACAATCTGAACATTTTGTAATGCTAATTATTCATTCAAAGTGTCTATTTTTGCTACCGGCAACTACTATAGAATTTTCATTTAAATCTTCATAAACCTGTCTGTAAGTTATTACTCACGTAAACAAACTTCATGTTTCTACGTCCAAATCGTTGTTCAACATCAAAATGATCTGCCACGACTTTAATTTAGTATGATTGCAAAATCATAAATTTTAGTGTTGGTGGTACGTGTAATATCAAATTTCATTATGGTCTTATTTACCTGACCTGAGTGACCCTATTGCTACCCGACACCGGCCTGCAGCCGACTCTAGGTCGACATACCTGGATGGTTGCTCGCGGTGCGAACTATTTGTACCGTTCAACCCAGCAGTTAAGGTTACACGCGCTAATCTAATACCAGATAAATGATACACCTCGCTATGTGGGACGACGCTATTTTGCCTGCAGGGACAAAATCGAAGCAACATCCCACCAGGAGGTAGGTACGCGTAGTGTTAAGTTTCTTTACTGCGCAATGAAAACAGGACCACGTTCAATTATCACATTATTTCTTGATGGATGTGATTTACAGTGGAAAGCTAGATGACACACGACTAACGGAGGATTTTTTTTTATAGTGTCTAACAAAAAACTTCAACGCGCTCGGCTCTCTCTCAGCTCCACCTTTATGTTTTATGGTGACATGAATTGTATTTTATGCTCGTATCTCCATTTATCATCAGTTCTTATCTCATAATTAGTTAAAAAACCACAACCAGCCGCAACCAACTTACACGAGGCGAGTTATAAAACACTTGTTAATTTGTACAGGTGATTAAAAAAATCATCGAAGATTTCTTTATTCACGAGAAATTTAATGGTTTTCATACAAGCCACCTCCACAAAACCCTGAATCGCTTTGTTAGAGTCATGGATGATGCCTTGCTCTAACGGAGTGCTCGCCGCGTTCCGTAGGCGTCTCGGCTACGCGACCGTCCCTCCACGATTTACGAGACATCTCCTTCTTTATTGGGTACAACTATTCACATAAATCCGCTAACTACGTCCCAACATGTAATTTTTAATACAGGATAATTTATTTTTGATATTTTATAGCCTCCATGCCATGCTAGGTAATTGATTTTTTTTTATCTATTGGTATGCATTACCGGAAAAACTCGACAGTGTGAGTGTGAAATTTGCAGGTTGTCTTAGCATAAGTACAGTTATTTGTTAGGATATAATCTCCTGGAAGATTGAGTGACAGGACAGTCTTGGGCAGCCCGTCAGCGAGGCACTACCAAGTCTGAGCTTGGACGCGTCCGTTAGGCATTCAGGCTCACACAAGCTACCCGGAATCTCACCAGATATCATCTACCAAGCTTGTTATTTGTTAGAAATGGAAACAACCAAGTTTACATAAACGTGATAAAAATCACTAGTGATATAGGAATACATCAACAATAAAGAAAATAAATGTAGTGATGCTCGCAATAATGATACTTATGAATGAAAGTGTAACAACTACATCTTGCTGTTTTTTTTTTAAATCTCGACGTGAATCTAATATTTATTTCATAATAAGTTATAAATACATTTAAGGACTTAAACAAACATTAATATATGTATATATAAGCTTGGACCTGACTGACTGACTGACAGACAACGTACAGGCCAAACCACTGTACATAGAGAGATGAAACTTTCAGGATAATGTTTGTCAAAAGCGAAAAGTGAGTACTAAGGAGGGAAGGTTCTTGATTTGCAATGCAAATGAAGTTGCGGGCGTCAGCTCGTATGCTTATAAGAAAACTATAAGAATGTTTAATAGTTGTTTATTCCGACCACTACAAACGACCTTATTGCAGAGCTTACAGACTTAGCCAACCTTAGCCTTAATCCTACAGACTACATCCTACATAAAATTAAGATTAGTATAAAATATTATGACTCAGACATTAAACGTCCATTTGATAGGACATCTAACTTCCTGTAGAATATAACAAAATAGTCATGCATGCATACGTGCGAGCTGTCATTATACATACATACACACATTAGGTGAACTAACAAAACCTTAGGATAAAATCTTCAACTTGCTTAGATATCTATCTAGTTTAAAACTATCGATTACGTTGCCTGTACCTTATAGGGGGTAAAGACTAGATTTTATTTTATATGATAAAATCTTAGTACCTACTTTTCTCTGAGAAACTACTCGTACTAACTACTCGCCGCGCCGTTTCTATTATTTTAGTGATGTAAGTACTGGTTATAAGTTTGTGTCAATAAATCAAATCATTATTATTATTAAATAATTGAACTTATAAAAACACAACAATAATGTGTTTTCCCTCTATAGCGACAGTAAGAAATATGTATTATATTTTTTCTAAGATATAATACATATTTCTTACTGTAGTGTTTAGTTTTATTGAAAGGGCTTAATCAATGTTTGCAAAGCGCATAGATAGCTAAATTTAAATGAGATTGAAATAATATGGTCTGAAAACGAGAACTTATACAATTGATTACTTGATTAAACTGATAGTCGTCAATGCGTGTAACATGTTTCTATTTAAAACGAGTTAAAAGCATTATAAATCTTATCCAGCAAGCATGATAGCGCAAATCAAGACATTCATTACTGACTAGTATTGATGCTAAAGGTTTTTGGGCGTTACAAAACTCCAACTCAAATAACCAACCACTGATTCACGAGTTATTTGTGCGTGCGTTTGAGTATTCGCAATATCACGAAAAAAAAAACAGACTTCCAACTTGAGAGACGCAATTCGGGAACGTATCTATGCCCTAGTTATTTAGTTTCTACTCACAGCAAGGTATTGAAATTTAACCACACGATACTCAAAGGATTATTATAAAGGGTTTTAGTTTACAATTATCTATTTTGTTATATCACAGTTGGCGATATGTTTACTTATTTACTTATACTCAAAGGATAATAATCCCTTTATTATTCCTAATCAAAGGAATAATCCTTTGATTATTAGTAAATAAGGAAGGAAACATATCGCCAACTTTGATTTTTTTTTTTTAATATTTCCCTATTTGGGGAGGCTAAAGTCTTATTACGACCATACTGCCTTGTCATACGTTTATTATTTTCATAATAGTTTATATTTCATACGTGAATTATTGTTTATTTTTGTCATCGGTCAGATAGTCGTTAAGTCAAGTCATGCCCCTGTAAAGTGGTGGTGGTGGCGACTTGAGGCTTCTATGGAGTTTTGGAGGCAGCACGAAAAGTCACGTTTTACAGCATTACACTGTTCACCAACACTCATACACGTTCACGAACACTTAATGGATAAAAAACCACCGTTTTTACACTTAAACACTCAAAGTTATACAAGTTTTGTCAATCAATTTAAAACTCCTCGCCAACTTTGATATAACAAAATAGATAATTGTAAACTAAAACTTCTTTTTTAATTTCAGTAATTTGGAGTTTTAATATTTCTAAGCATATTATTATTAGGTAAACTTTAGCAGTGAAACATTGGATTGTTTGGCTGCAGTGAGGGAATTGTGTAGCACCAAACTGGTTTCGAAGTCGATAGTTTCGAATTGGACTTGGAACATAAAATTACTAGCCTATCTGAGAGAGAAATTTGCAAGAAACACTCGTAGAGCGGCTTAAAAACATCTATTTACAAATCCATAACCTACTCACAAATTTTTACTAAACACAAAACGTAACGTAATTTTCCCGTTTTTACTAAAAATAATAGAAACAATGATTAAAATGAAAAATACAAGAAGGTACTAATAATTTATAACAATACAATAAGTAAAGTAATGTAAAGCAAGAAATATCCTATCCTATAATGTTCCTTCCTACTGTTGGGACTTAAGTCTATTTTCAGCTCAGTGTGCGAACGAGTTTGTACAAATGTACAGTCAGCAGCACAGACATGTATGTACACACTCCCAAGCTTTTACATTTATAAGAATTTAGCAAAAATATTTCTTCTTCTGACAAGAATTCTGACAAGTAAGATGACTATATTTATTTAAAAATGCTTGCGTGCACTTTCTTTGCAAAATTAAGAGTATTATAAATGTGAAAGCTTGGAATGTATGTATGTCTGTGAAGCTGACTGTACAAACAAGCAAACATAAAACCAGACTGGCAAAACACGATCGCCATATTAAATTTTCGACACATTCATTTTATCTTATGACACTTCCATGATCAAGACAGATCCATTGATTAATTAACACATTTATCAAAATCTATCATATCATAATCTATTATTACGTTTCGATCATTTTGTAGCATTGACAACACAGTAATCTAATTATTGTTCATACCTTCGCAGTCGCGGAAATAGGAGCATTATGTACTGTTGACGATAACAAGAGTGACCAAAAAAACAGACAGCTTGAGTTTTTGTTGATTCTCGTAACTAATATAATTGTCTATGTACTAGAAAAAAGACAAGTCGCACGATATCTTCATCTCAATCGCAGATAAGCGACTTTCTAATCGGGCCGAGTAACGTTTATGTTTACAAACTAGTTAACCGACGGATATTTCTAGTTGACAAATCTGAATGATCGCGTGAAAAAAGGGTCAAATTCAAGTACTATGAATAACATTTTCAACCAACTTCGAAATAGGATGGTTCTCAATTCAATTTTTTTTTGTATTTTTTAATGTTTGTTAGCTAAGAACTTTATTGTTTATACTCTTTATTGTAAGTTTGAAAATTTATTATATTGTTTTATATAACTAAAAATATATGTAGTTTGCTTCCCTGTGACTTTTCAGTGGTGTTTTCTACGGTCACTAAAACAGTCCAATCGAAGTCAGTTGTAGTATAATTTGGTAAAACCTTGCACTCAACTAAATAACGTATCCATCACTACTGTTTTAATAAATCAGTTAGTATCTTTTAGAAATATCTGATATATTTATAATTTATTGCTTTTGAATGGAACACTTTAGGGCTTCTTCCAATATTCCTAGAATACGCACGCTATGGGGATCTTATGGAGGCTTAAAAGAATAGCGCATAACGGCTTCAGTCAGCAGTTTTATATTTTAACCATCATTGGCTGTAGCTAAAGTCTCTCAAAGTTTGCCTATCATACATGATACATGATAGGCAAACTTTGAAGAGAGACCTTCTAACTAGATCCCATGTGTATGAGTACCTATATAATCAGAATTTGCTCAGTATATTAATAGTTAAAGAAGCGCATTTTTTAATTAAAAAAAATATTTTCTTAGTTAAAAACACAAAAATAACGCGGTACAAGATTATAAAGGTATTTTCACATAATTTTACACTACCAATTAATAAAAAATATGTTAAACCTGCAAACTAACCGCTCGTCGGAGAATATTTTATGTGTTATAGTATTATAGTGTATATTAATACCGACGTAGCCTGCGTTAGTACATAAGTATAAATTTTTAGGATTCATCTCATCAGTGTTTTCGTACTTAACATTGTGGAAGAATGGAATCTAAACGGCATCTTTCTACTGGCAATGGAATCCAATCAACGTAACTTGTCCATTTTCCAAGCTTTACGAGTGTAGCTTTTGTTATAACTTTATAGACAATATACTTCATACATGTTCCGGGAAAACTTGTATGACGATTAATTTCACAATCGCACCTATAAACAGTCTTTGTTAAAACGATGGCTATAACGTTTCGTTTAAAAATACCCGTATGTGTTGAACAAAAACAGTTTTTTACTCAATGTCATATTTATTGTTGCCTGAAAGAATGTGCATAAATGCTATATACATATGAGAGCAATGAGACCTAGCAGCTTCCTGTTTTGATTTGTGTACAACAAATTCGAATGTTTTCAGTTATAGTTTATGTAAATTACGTGGAATTACTAAATATATTTTAGCCTCATCTTTTGCAAAATTATTTTAATATAAATCACTATTGCGAATACTGCTTAACTTTTATTGTACATTAACTTATATGGAAACTACTAATAAAGCGTGATTAATTTTTAAGCTTCGCCCAGAGGCATTATCGTCCGGAAAGTTCACATTATGTACAGCCTGCAGGCCATAGACATTAGAGGAGGAGCTATATAAAGCCATATATAACAGCTTTATAAATGGATTAGATTATTTTTACATTTAATCGTACGGTACATGGAGTTTTCTAATTACTTTTGACAACATAAGTGCAATTCAATTCAATACAATAAAATTCCTGCCGGCCAAAACTCTTTTAGATAATAATACTTTCCGGGTGGCTACTTCTTTGAGATTAGGTGCTCCTTGCTTAGTAGCTCATCGTTGTCGCTGTGGTGAGACCGCGGACCATTTCGGTGTCCATGCGCTTTCATGTGCAAGGAGCGCCGGACGTGTGCCCCGTCATAACTCTCTCAATGACATCATCCGCCGGGCTTTTACAACCGCCAACGTCACTGCTGTTCTCGAGCCAAACGGCCTAATGCGTGACGATGGTAAAAGACCCGACGGTATGACACTGGTCCCCTGGAAGCTGGGACGGCCGCTAGTTTGGGATGCAACTTGCGTTGATACACTGGCACCGTCCCATCTTCCCGGTACATCCGTGCAGGCCAGCTCTGCAGCAAGATCAGCGGAGTCCCTCAAACGGCGCAAATATGCACTTCTAGATAATGGATACATGTTTGAGCCGTTTGGGGTAGAAACATTAGGCCCTTGGGGACCAGGGGCACACAAAATCTACAAGGATCTGGCTGATAGGCTAAAAGAGTCTACACGTGACCAGAATGCTGGTTACTACTTTGCACAGCGTATAAGCATTGCCATTCAACGTGGCAATGCCGCCAGCGTTCTGGGCACGTTGCCGTCTGGTGGTGACAACGACCGACTAGGTTATTTATAGTTTTTTTTTTATTATAATTATATTTAGTGTTATTTATTATTAATCTCTGTTATAAATATAAGTATTTTGTAATTTTAATAAAAAAAAATAATTTGAAAAAAAAAGTGCATTTTGAAAGTTTGTATTGTTACCAGAATCATTGATTTTCGTTAAATTTATCCAACCGAACCAAACAGGATTTTTGTAAAGCACAGCTATTTGTCACGTAGAAGGGACTTAATCATATTATGTATTTTAAAAAACCTGATTAATGTACGATGGAAATATGGATACTGGTAGCTTTCACATCACTGGGCGTAGTGGCAGAGTTCACACGCAGACCGCTCCGCTATCACGAAAAGCTATTTACTACCGACACACTTCTGTCCATCTGTCTAGATAATAAACAGTTCTGTTACGGTGCGTGTATTGTTTAAATTGTTCTTAGTTAAGCGGTATAGAACATTACCTACTTATAAATCAGTGCAACTGAATTTTCAAACAGGAGAATTTTCCTTCGCAATTGCTATATTACCCATTCGGTGGTAATAGGAAATTCTTTGATTGATTCTTTGATTAGTATTCATATTATCTTTAAGACATCAATTAACTTGCTGTCTTGAAATAATTTAATTAACAGTACCTACTTAGGTATGTATCTACTACGTACGTCATAACCTTAGCGAAGATGGGGTGAAATTTCATTAAAAAATGTTTTATCAACAATAACTAATTTCAACTATACTTAGATTGTTATAAAATTATAATATTTTCTTCCATTTTTGTTAAAGTACTACTAAATACGTATGCAATTATTGTCAAACCATGTGTTTAACCTCGGTTTTAGAGTAATATATCTGGGAGTGGAAACCTCATTCCATTCACATTATTGCACTTTGTAAGGGATTTGAGAATTAATCAGATGCAACTGATAAACATAGATAATGGAAACAGAAGGTTTACAGTATATCTCGTGATCTCTGTGAGTTGGCGGCAAATAAAAATTGATGAATCACATCCAGCAAGAGCGCCCCACCATTACCAATAACCGTTTCCCGGACGCCATCTTTGTTCACGATTACTTGAACCATGGAATATGAAAACTGAAAATAGTCATTATAATCATCTTAGTAATAATAAAATCTCTAGATTTTCTATTGTGTGTTCCGATAAAGGATATTCATATTTATGTATTAAATTATTATAAATTAACCGATTAATGTATTCTTTAAAGTTGTTCCTACATAACGAGCTAAGCATAAGTTGTTGTTAATGTTAAACTATTAATAGCCCAATAAATTGGAGTGTTATATTTTAATACGAAAGCAGGTACAACAAAAGAAAACATATTAACATAGTAAAGCTCCTATTAGCGTGATATAAACGGATACCAATATAAATGGTCAATATAATATTTTTTGAGTCACGATTTGGACACAATGTAATGTTCAAAAGTTCGTAGCTCTGTGTAGATACTCTTGTGGCAACGAGCGATATGATCGGACTCCCCGCCGCCTTATTGATAAGGTTTCCATACTTCCCGTGTGTATTGGAATGCTTCTGAGTTTATTTAATGTGATTTCTATATGGTTAGATCTTTATATCAATTGTGTAAACGAATAAATATTGCCTTTGAGATGCAATTTAATTTTTGGTCCGACACTTTTATACTGGAAATGGCTTTTATGTCAAAATTAACAGCAGCAATATATAAACATACTGACTGTTTTATTTTGATGGTTAGCAACATTTTTTTTCCTTTTTTATTGTTGTTTTACACTGAAAAATATTTTCAGAGAAAAGCTAAAAACTATATCATCGCATCCCACAATTTCCACATTGTATTGCACACTCATATTTCACAAACATTGTGGGCCGTTTGTCAAACAATTTCATACAACATTGAAATAGCACCATACATCACCCGATAGAATAGCCACTGTAAATTGAAAGCAACGATTATGATGGGCAAAATAGATTCGCCTGGGGTCGAGGCGACATCACGAGCGGGCAGGGTTAAGGAGCAATCCTTCTAAGCTAGTTCGAGTTATGAGCTCAACCGACACAATGGCCAATTTCATAGAATTTCCTTTGATGGATACGAGCCAGGCCGGAACAGGTTAACGGTCTTTAACAATACTTTAGTTAGACCGTAACTATTTATGTATAAAGTCATTTAATTAGTTTCCAGGGCCATAACAATTACTAATATCTCAGCTATTAATTGGGGCCGGGCAGAATGGCGAGAGCAGAAAATCTATACCCGGTAGTGGGTCAAGTCAGGTTGCGGATGACGATAATAAGAAAGGTTAATTAATTCAGTACTCGTATTTATGCGTCGCTTGTCAAGGGCTTATGAGGCTAGCTATTGAATCGGAGTTTAAAGCGAGTACCAATGCTCAAGTCGGAGTTAACATCCATCACAAGAAAAGATGAATGAGGATCTATTCTCAGAGGGATTTGTCACGGGTGACGCGGCAGCCTGCGCCGACGCAGTGTCACGACCGCTCAACCGGATACCGACACGGGAACGAAATAAACATATATTTTTTATGTATTTCTTTCCTGTTATATTTTTGACTAAATATTGAAAAGTAATAAAAATTACCGGCATCAGATTTTTTGTAGAAGTGTCGAATGCTCTTTTTTTGTATAGATACTATTCAAATTATAAATAAAATATTAAATAATACTTATTGCAGGTTTATTAGTGAGTGGTCTGCGTAGTCTTACTTTGTTATGGAAGGCCGATCGTGGACTGTGACCCTCAACCAGAACATCATACAATTGGACACAGTGCACCGCCGCCGGCTGGCTCAGCGTTCACAAAGCTTTCTCATTAACCGTCGCCGTTAAAGCCGTGACACTGAAGTCATTTCGATGAAAAAAAATATTCGACTCGTTTTGTTACATTTCTCGCTCGGGAAAAGAGCACAAAAGATTTTCTTAGTTGGAGCGTGACTGTCGTAATTAAGTGGCTTCACTCAGAATGTCGTAGTAGTTTGTCACAAGCAGCTCATCGCATGGCACATCATGTGTGTGTTTGTCTGCGATGGTTTCTACAACTGGACAATCATCCTAGCGTGATTTATGCGATTTTATACTTTAATTCCAAAATAATATTCAAAAACATCATTAATCCATCGTTATATTCACGCGAATTTCGAACTGCCAATCACGACGTCCCGTCGCATAAAACTGGGCTTAATAAGTTGCTTCCAATTTAAAGTTAAAATTATTTTTAAAAGCGCTGTCCCTCAGAAGGACCGTCGGGGGCCGGATTATAAATCATAAATGCCACGTTAGCCAGACGGCGGGCTCGTATCAAAATTATCGCCCGCGAGCCTCGCGTAAAATATACATAACAGTTTCAGGTTACTGCACCAATTATTTATTTTGCTCTAAATAAAGTTTTGACTCGCATCTTGCAGAAATTGATTGTTTTTTTTATAGGTAATTAGAAAATTAGTTAGATCTTGTGAATGGGTTATTTATGGTTTCCCTATCCACTTGACTTCCTATAACCGTCAACTTTGTAAAGAAATTCATAAATAATATTTTTTGCAAGTTTAATTGTAGATGTATCCACTCACCTACTTTGTGAGGTGATTTTGATAAACCAATTAAATAGATCATGCTTATACCAGTTAACTAATCATATTAATACCCACTAAAAAAAACCTCTTATGTTAAATATTCTAATGATTATAGACAGGTTAACGAGAAACAAATTTTACTTTTATTAGTAGCAAAACTTCCGCTATTTATTTCTTATTATAATTACCCACAATGTACTTGTAAAGTTCTCAAATAAATAGCAAACAATTAACAAGATCTTTTATAAGAAAAAAAAGCTTGTCAAATCAATTTTAATCATCATCAATAATCACAAGTGTGATTATTAACTGCAAAGTTTTAGTAGAAAAACCTGCTTTTCTATAATGCAGAAAATTTGCAATGAATTAGAGTGTATGCTAGATTGTAGGAAATCAATTAATCTAATAATTTAATTTAATATTATTTAGATCGAAATAAAATAAATTTCATAATAAAATATATTATTATTGTATATTTTTCTTTTCTATCTTGTTTATTTCAAACCTTTATTACAAGAGATACATTTTCAAATGAACGTCATAAACATATCAAGTTAATGCGTTACTTACGTGGGTAGAAAACTTCATCGAAAGCAAAGTATATCACGAGATGTCAAACGATCGAAACGTATTTCGCACACGTAACCATAGAAACATCGATTGAAAGGCCATAAATCAACTATCCTAGTCTAGTCTTTGTTCCGAAAGGTAAATGATAAATGCATTTCGTCGTTATTGGTAAAAGTAGACTTAAGCATGGTTTACACTTGGTCAAGTTGTTAGGACAGTAGACAGAGAGTCCGGTTTAAAAGACAGTTTAGCTGACACCCGCACTCCGCAGCTTCGTTTGCATTGTGACCTAATAAAATTCATTTCTTAGTAAGCGTCTGCACTTTTCGACGAACACACAATGTTTTTATTTTTTTTTATTAAACCTGCTGTTTCTTATTATTGGGCAAAGGTCTCCCCCAAATCCTCCCACTTGTCGCGATTTTTTGCGGCCTCCCACCATTCCCTCTCGAATCCGTCCAGATCGTCCCTCCAACGCTTTCTTGGCCGACCCCAACGCCGCCGCCCGTCTTCAGGTATCCAGAGAGTGGCTAGTCTTGCCCACCTCTCCGGGTAATGTATAATGTATCTAATAAATATTGTTCTAATATTTTATAAATAATTATTAGTATAATAAATACCTACTGATTGATTACTATTGGAACCGTTGCTATTTAAATACCTATTTTATTCTTAACATGACTATTCTTACTTGTAGTACCATCTAGTCAACTTGACCACTTGTAAACGAGGCGTTACTCAGATTATGTTGAAGAAATCTCGAAAGTTGCGCAACCATATTTAGCGGTCGCTAAATTGGACTCTAAATTGGATTCGGGTGTGTAAAAGATATCGATTTGGAATAATTAATCTGTTTTGTAGGTGGTAACTTAATCATTTTGTTCCTTTTTGAGAAAGATTACCTTATAAGGTGCAAAACTACGAGTAGCCTGGTTCAATATTCAGTAGTTTGTGAATAAGGAAAGTGGTTAGCCGTAAAGAATGCCAATATCAGCCAGTTATTATTTGACGAATACATGCACTCTATAGCTATTACCTACTCAATGCTTAAATATTTCTTGTTAAATACCCATAGTTGGTGGAGGGTAAAACTAGCGTAACTTGCAATTGAGTCACGAAAGAATCGCTACTATAAAGGAATTCTAAATCACGTAGGAAGTTAAATGGCCGTACCCATTTCATCCGAGATAGATAATATGTCATTGGGATGTGACAGCAAAAACTAGTGTTGGATCGCGACTGTGCTCGCCGGCTAGCAAAAACTGGCGAACACTCCACCTACAATTACAAACCATTTATGGATCGCTACGTGCCTTACATAATAGTTTAAATCTAACACTTTTCTATTAAGATTTATAGGTCTAGATATTAATGTTTTTCCTGTAGAAAACAATCTGAGAATAGGTAGGGATGAATTAAGGCTAACTTAATTAGCCCTCAATTATAGTTTGTAACTGGTCGTAATATCTGCTTCGGTTAGAAATGGGAAATACAAAGTTAACGCAAATGAAGTGGCGGGAATTAGTCTAGTTATAATACAATCATCATGATTATCAAATGAAGACGTAATGTCGCTACTGATAGCAGAATAGGATTATAAAAAAAAAATCTACATGTCATGTATGTATGCATACGTACGTACACCCCAGTATACACTTATGAATTCAAAACAGAGCGCTTAAAATAAAACTATATAGGCTATGTTTTAATAAAAGAGGCGACACATCTGTGGTTTTATTAAATATAGTAGAAAATGTGCATATATAAGCTTCACAAAGTAAGCTTTTACAAAGACTAAGGACAAACATCAGAGTCAGGAGCGTATCAAATGCGCATCTCTGTATTTCGCTGTTATGGAAAAACAGCTGGAGGCGAATAGCGCTGCAATTACAGTCGAGCGTCTGCTCGTTCGTCCGTCTGTCCGTCCGCGATCCAAGATGGCGCGCATGCCTGCCCAAGATTGACTAGTAGCTGAATGCTTCTTTGCCAACGGCGATCTAGGCTGAGTGGATCTGTCTGAGGGCATGTGGCATGCGGGAATGAAGCTCTCTAGCTCTCGGAAATTAAAATACTTTTTGTTTGATAAGAGTTCTGTGATTATTCTAATTGTACCTACGCAGTTGAAATGTTCTGAACGGCATAAAATATATTGCTTTTAATTAAATAACTTACTGTTCGATTGTAAATGGATTGCACGTTTACCTGTAACAAAATAAGCACTTTGAGTATAAGTGATATGCATGATTAAATTAACAAAAAATATTAAGCATGAATAAAAGGACATGACACTTTGAAACAAATATACATATCAAGTTTTTCTACGATAAACTTAGTCTAAGTTAATTGGTGTGCAAAAAATATCTGTTATGTTTTCGAACCAGTTTACAAATTATTCTGTAGCATCGTGTAATCTCAACAAAAAAGCATAATAATAGCGTTCACACATTAAACGGTACCGCCTATGCTGCACAATGCACAACAACGTCATTACTCAAATGTGCGCCGTTAGCCGAAAACCACATAGGTAAGTCACATTTATCGCCGCATCAAAAAGCAATCAAGCGACAAAAGTAAGGACGAGTCATTCGACGGAACTCGGGAAAACGTTCGAAACGGATCTAATCGATTCCACTGCGCGGGCACACAGGTAAGACCTGCCTTAACATAATTTACAAAGGTGGCCTATAAAAAGATGTGGCTTAAGGCTGGTTATAGAATTTTATGAACAACAATAAAATGCTTTTATTTATGCAGCTGTCGTATCTTATGTGTTGGTGTATTTGCTTATTGCCAGTAATTGTGCAGCAGCTACTTATAACTTGTGAATTAAAGTACTAAAGTATTATGTATACTGATTCGATATATAGGCCACTCGATAATACCAATCGCATTCGGAATCACACTCGAAAGTGATATAGTAATATTATTTTATTTAAATACACTAACACTGAGTACACTAATACATTTTTCAGGAAAATGATACATATTAGATAAAATATATTTATATAAACATACATACATATTATATTTTAAGACAAACTAGTTAATATATTTTTAGTTAGTCATTGCGCAAACTAATACGAGCTTAGAAAATTCGAAGAGAATAAGGCCTTTTAACGTTTCATCTGTGGATGAAATCTTCAGAATATGAGAGATTAAAAAATGAGGTAAATAAACATAGATACGTTTACATTACATATAGCCGCTGTTTATCTTATTACTTTGGGTCACCCCCCGCTACGCAGAGATATGTTACCTGCCGACCCAAGGAAACAAACACTTTATATATTGAGGAGGCTATCAATTTCTAAAACGACCCTGCGTCCTGATTAAGAAACTAATTTCGGTGTTCGGATGCGAGTTTTTAAAACGGTTTTGTAGTTTTATTGGACATCCAATAAAAATCATGTTTATATTAATTTTGGTCTTGCAAACTTATAAACGTCATTTCGCATTCCATACATACATAAAAGGTAAGTAAAGTACCTATGTGTTTCGTTTTAACTTAGACCAATTCGGTAAATATTTATAACCCCAATTTTTTGATCCATTTTTTTTTAATTTGGATGTCGTCTCATGTTACTAGCAACTATTACTTGTAGTTGACTTGTAGGTTAGTTACAGGCGAGGCTGAAAAACAGCGTGGCTGAGTCCTCGACCTTTTTACAACATCGCAACCTAGCTTTAAAACATTTTGGTACTAGGTTAGCAAGTATAAGTGAATAAATGTCTTTTTATTTTATTTTATTTATTTATTTATTAATACATTTCTGGCATATTAACAATGTTTGATCTCTTTAAAAGCTTTCTATGTGCTCCATATTATTTCTTTTCACTTTAATGTCTAAAATGTGACTTCACCATCAGAGGCGTGGTGATTTAATCAGTTTGGACCCAAAGCCATCACAAAATTGTCACGTCTGTATGGCACAGTGTGAATTTCACACTTCATGTAAACGTGAATAAGTTCAAATAAACCATAGTTAAGTAAGTATCTTATACCAATATGTTAATGACCTGCATTGGCCTCTTCTGGGAGAAATACTGTTTTTGTGTTGAGTTTCGCCTTTGTCTATTCCTGGTATGAAAAAATTGATGCTGCATGTAGGATTTCACATAGAAGGCAATGATTCAGTAGGAGGTCCCGAGAAAGCGGCGCGCACGCCGGAAGCCCCCTCAATACTCTCTCAGATTCTGCGACTGCTAAACCAAGCTTAACCACCAGATAACTACTAGTTAACTAAGGTAAGTGCTGCCTTACTTTTGATTAGATGGTAATTACGCGCTTGATTAGTGGGTAAGGCGTCAGCTCGACTATTCAGGTTAACTTAAAGACAATGACACACTTATGAGAAATTTCTAAGAGGAAATTCACATGGTATCAAACTGCAGTTATAGATTAAAACAAGTGCATTAGTATTGTAGAAACATTCCGGTATTTTATAGCGAGAAACTAAGTAAATAATTTTATGAAATATCAATAGACAGTGTTTCCAATAGAAGTTACGCAACATGGTATCAAAGTGGTATTGTGAGCCCGAGCCGAGGAATAGTTTAGTTGGACTATAAAAATCTTTATTGCTTTTCTTCCCACTTGTTCAAAAGTTCGTCAACCTCATATATTTTATTTTGAATTTACAATACAACTAAATATGTACATACGATTACCATCCAATTAATCAATATAAATATATCTGCATTTACGGGTTGGCAACGGAATGTAGGCTTAATTTGACTCATAGTTGTAAACAAATCTTGTTGCAGTGTTGCACTTCACCACTACGCTGAGTTTAAATACGTACCTACTATTTTATTTCTCTGTAGTTCTGGTACCTAGGTATGTCATTAAAAAAATATATATAAAAAATAGAAATGTGCGAAGTAGTGCATCTCGCACTCAGTCTAATGAATAATACCGACTAATAGAATTATGTTATACTCTTAAAACTGTACAAACGTTACATAATTTTTGTTAATTTAACAATGTTTAAAATTATATTATTATCGTTGTATATTTATAGAAAAATATTCATCACCAAATCTAAGTTCAACGATCAATCTTAATATTCTACCTGATTTAGAAGCGGTTGACTTACATTTTACAAATTTAGTTATTATGTTTGAGATAAGAGTTGTGAAAAATATTCTTTAAAATGAATGGAACATCAAAGCATCAAAGCCTTGACTTAACAGTTGCCATATTCAGGCAACATTTGAAAAGTTCATCACTAAGGTGAAACCTCAGGTGTTACAATCTGCCTGAAAGCCAACTTTTGGTTTACCAGCAATATATAATAACCTGCACAGTTAGATAGGAGAAGTGGAGAATAAAATTGGTCAAAACATCGGTTAATTAGGCGTAACATATATATATATAACAGCGTAATAAAACTGTTGATACTGTTTTCATAATTTCATTGTCCAAACGTATTGGTCATTAATCGTTTCGTAGGCAAGAATTTGCTTTGACATTAGATGTTACTATTTGACAAGTAACATGACAATAATTATTATTTGGTGTCAATAGTGAGACGTCGTGAGAATTACATCAACAGAACGTGAACTCGTGACTGTTTATACGAAGTGCTTTGACCACTTAGTTCTTGCGAGGACTTTCTAGGAGCTTCGCATATTCTGTAGCTCAAAACTATCATTGTTATTCAGGTTACTTACAATCTACTAGGTACTCTGTAATACAGAACAGAAAAAAAAACAAAAAATTAAATAATACAGAGTCTGTATTATTTAAGTTTTTAGGTACTTACATGAAATCTTTGATGCTTTTCGATTCGCCTTACTAACTAAAATCTTTACCAGAAAGTTTCAAACTAATGATTAAACTAATAAGGTAACGATCTTTTTAAATTAGGAAATACGAGACGGTTTTATCAGTGTCAATATTTTCCAGAATATAAGTGGTTAATCACCTTACAAGGTGTCAAATAATTTATTTAAACTGCTTACGATTTGAGTGTTTCCAAAGCCATTGATTTGTTCAGATATCACTATTGAAACAATCTTAAATGTAGACATGAATATTTTTTTCCTATTTTAAATAATACAGAGATACTAGTCGCCCCTCATCATAAATTGACAAGTTTATATCTTTACGAACACATTATAAATTTCTTGTTTTTCTTCTCTACGTACAGCGTGCCGTTCTCAGTAATAGGTGTAGATTAAGTTTCACTTCGGTATATTTGTGTTGCTTTAATTTTAAAGACGAAACAAGGTTTTTTATATCTTTTTAAAAGTAAGTGACTTTATTTAGTATTCTGTTTTCAACTTTAATTTGGTAATGGTGCTTTACATTTAACATAATGCTAATTGTATGGGAAATATAGGATCCCATTAAATCACACAATTCAAAACACGCTACCGGCGCCGGTACTAATTGAAAATAGTGAATACTTGGTGCCTAGATTCAGCGTATTAATTAAAGCCTAGATTCTCGCCTCTCCCGGCTTACGCTCAAATACGTACCCACCTCTATTTATGCTTGTTCCTTGCTAGCATAAATTAAACATTAACACAAGGTTTTATGGATTAAATTCCAATGTCTTTTCTTAGACATTATTCAACCCATTCTAAACCATAAACAACTGTTCTAAAGTCCATTTTGAAATGAAAATTGATAAGTATGAATGTGAAATCAAACAAGGAGTGTACCTAATAATTTATTGATATAAGACATGCGAAGCCCATAAAGTTACCTTTGGCACACGTCTCGGTCTCTTTTAATTTGTAACTCGTTAGCATTAAGCGGCGGGCGCGCGGAGTACGCTTAGATTAAGATTTCGTCTTTGGTCAGAGGCATATGCAACACGGCCGTGTATTACGAGTCTTACCAATATCAAGAAACTTTTGTTTAATTTATGTTAGCCAATACCGTCCGTTAATTGTTTAATACAAATTCAAACACGAACAGGAAATTGTTTTGAGAAAATAATGACTCAATTAAAATAACCTTTTGGTAAACTAAGCTTTGGCGTTAGAGATGATTAGTAGAGAAGCTAACAAGGTGTACTTATGTGCATTTAGTATTATATAGTAAACAAATCATTAGACGGATTAAGTAACAGAGCTTCATTAAGCAAGTAAACACTTATAGCAGGCGTAACAAGCATCTGTGTGTTGAACAATAGTCATAACTGTTGAACAAACACCAGTTATCGCTCTTAGCGCAGGCGTCTTGCCCGAAATAGAGGAGGCGGTGCGCCGGAGAATGTTAGAAAAACTTATATAGAAAATGACAAGACACTGACAAGGACAGAAATAGCACAGCCATAGAAACGAGCAGGACGGATAGAAAACTCGTTCTCCAACATTCCGTCGCATGGTGGATTTAGGAACGGGGGCATAACGATACGATTAGGTTATACTGTTTTATTTTCGAGGATAGTATAACTAAGTAATTATGTATCAGTAACTAAGTGAAAAATTATGGCCCTGTGCGAAAACCAATTGAGAGCTGTTATTAAGTTTGATTTACAATGTAGAGCAACATTGCAAAATTGAATTATTAAATTGAAGGCATCTTTTTCCTGGAACGACCTTCTTCCAACTCTGCGAGGTAAAACAGGTTTGGGCTTGTTTTATTTCCTATTTCATTATACTTAGATGTTTTCACATATGACTCTCCTATCTATTTATTTATTTGGTAATAAAGAAACTAACAAAAAACTTGTCTTAAAGTAATATCCAACCTTGCAGTAAAATCAGAGACAAAACATAAGATTCTGCCACCTTACCAGAAAAAATATTACAAATCCACTCAAACAGTTTTATAACGCGAAATAAATATTAATATTTCATTTAAACATAATATGTATATATTTATTATATACATATTATGTAGTTATGAAATGTACTGAGCAAAAAACTCTATTTAGTTGTGTAAAACATGCCTCCTATATATCCTATATAGAGTTGAGATCCAATCGATCTATCTACGGTTAAATCTTCCGCAAACCCTGCTGTTTATTTGTATCACATTGTTATGATAGGCTTTCGCGGACTCGGGTGCGGGTCGGGACTCTTCTCGAATGGCGGTCTGCCTTGCCGCCCACCTCACGCAACACGCAACTCGGTGTCATGTTGCTTGTCTTGTAACATTACCGGCGTGTAACGAACCTCCTCACGACATGTTATGACACGACAACAAACGCCGACGTCAAAAATCATGTTTTGCCAGCTGAAAGATTTATTTTCAGGAAAGCTTAGCGGCTAGAGTTTGTTTGGGAGGAAAGAGAGGTAGATTTGCGGAGCTTTTTCATTGGCTGGTGTCATCTGCAGGTCTTCGTCTAGATGGGTGCCAACATAGTGCCAGATATTTTACCGCTAAGCAGTAATGTGTAAGTAAGTATTAAAGTTTTTTTACAAGCTGATTGTTGGCCTTTTTAAACGCTAGCCTGTGAGCGTGTTAGCTTTTGGGAAGGATTTTCAACAAGCAGATTGTAAAAACGCCGATGACACTGGGCTACAAGCGAAGTCGCTGGCGTGTAGCGTGTAAAAAAGCCGTGTGTCATTGTACTACAAAACATTGTTTAGAGGACTGACTGACCCACAGATCTCGGATACTTTCGGCTGTCGCCCACTGACCTGACACAGCACAACAAAATAGGCAATCCGGAATAGCATTCGGAAGAAATAAAATAAATGCATGTTTTATTTTATTTTATTATTAGGATTTTTCTAAATTTTCTAAAACCTGTTGAGCAGTCAGAATGTCGGTGACTCGAGATTATCTTCTTCAATTAGTCTAAATAAAGTCTCTATAAACTAAAATTTGGAGTAAAATCAGATCTCAAACATAATTAATAAACTGGCTTGTATTGTACCTTTATGTTAATAAAACCCCCTGACTGTTTTATGATGATCATGTTTTTCTTAAAAAATAAAAATGAAAGTCAAGGAAGTCTTCTATGGGCTGGATATCGCCATTCACCATGCGCATTATTGCGCATGCATCATATGTGCGTCTGCAATCATAACCCAGTAACTACGTATTTAGTACATTAACATAAAAATACCCATAATAAACCCAATCGATATCTTACAACCCTCGAGCAACAAACAAAATATTTTTTTATAATTTAAAAGCGTTTCGTTATAAAAATTCCGAACATGGGTGCGACAATCTCCGATCAGAAAAGTGTCGTAATGATATGGCAATAAGCCATAAAATACTCTGAAATAAGTTTTCATCTTCTGATACTCATTATGAATAATTCGTCTGCGAAAAGTTTTTCAAAAAACTGTGTACACAACAGGAATTTTTAAACAGGGCCCGTTTTTTGTACTCATTAAAGCGATTGTATCGCGAAACAGTTCTTAGATGTATTAGTGTTAGTTGATACATTTAGTTGATTTGCATAGAAATAGCGTTGCTTTGCTTAATAACAGGAAAAAGTTTCCTGATAATAAGTTTACACTTCATTCTTGATGCGATACTTTCGCTCAACTACTAATAGGTATTTGAAGAACTCTTAAGTGATTTCGTCAACGCATGATCGGATAAAACTATCATATGGGACTTACTTTAATAGGATTTAACGATTTTACTAAACTAAAAAAGAACTGAACTCAGTTGGATGCGAACCAATTATAATACTGTTTATATGTATTCGTAGTTGGCGTAGTTGCATAACTTTTTTTAGCAATAACTCGTTTTTTTGTAAAAAAAATATTCAAGCTTTATTTTCTGGGAAGTGTTGGAGCCAACGTGCGAAGTCATAAAATAGTCGACAGCTCGCAGCAACAGGTCTGCGGATGCAGAGACAATGCGAGTGTTTTTGTGAGCTGAGGCAGCTCCTAGCCTAGATCATTACAATGGCATCAGTAGCCTGTTATGAAGCGAGCGAACCTTGTGAGAGAGAACCTACCATACGACCGGTTTGAATGCAACTTAGCACTTTAAATAAAAAGGACTTTAACAATTTCTCAAATCATCATAAAAAGTGTGAACTCACCGATTATGAAACTATACTTATTATAACAATTGAAATGTTTACCAGTTGTAAACATTGACAGTACCGCTACCAGTATAAGAAATTTTACATAAAAGACCGATCTCGAATTATCGATACAACGCGAACAACCGATCCATAAATGTCAGAAAACGAAAAATCGAATATAGTATAAAATCGTATCGGCCAAGATAAGGGCAGCGACGCATCCGTGGCGCGTAGCCCACGGCTGCTACTCGATATTTCATGAAACAGCCGATTTATATTCGCTGCTGCGGTGAAGCAAAACTTTTATGCTCCAAGTACGTAATTACCGGCAAAAAGTGAATACCAGTAGATACGCACAAAAAGTAAGAAGGCGAGGCATCCACTGCAAACTCTCTAACTTAAGGAAAAGTAATATTATATATTATACTTACTAATTACTAAGGTATCAAAATCTTCGAAGTGACGATAAAAGAATAGCTTTTGGTATTATGGCACCTAACTGGGAAAATAATATGTAGTAGATAATTGATTGATTCAGGCGTTACTTTGCGGAAATCCATAAATATCAACAAATTATATAAATATATTTAGTAATAAATCCGCTTAGTTTCTAAACAAAGGTTTTAATTAACTTAACTTTAGTTCAACTAAACCAAAGAGTCAACGAACAGAAAACCAAAGTTTAAAGATACGACACGTGTTTCGCCTCTAAACGAGGCGTCATCAGGAGGTGTGGACTCGCCGAAGTTTGAAACGAGAGTGAATAAACATTTTTTTTTTCGGATGGACGTTTAATGCAGTTAGCCGCAGATGGCTGTTACTGCGTCACCGGACTCTACAGAGTCCAGTGAATAAACAACGTTGCCCGGCCCGTATTTATACCCGTTGTGTTGTTAATATAAATTAACTTGTGATGATTGTAATGCTGTTTATGTACGTCAAACGGGTCGTAGTTTTCAGACAAGGTACAAAGAGCATGTTTCAGCGTATAGAAATAACTGTCCAGAAAAATCACATTTTAAAAAGCACTTAATAGGCACTGGTCATTCTTTAAACGATAACAATACTTTTAATATATTACATACATGTGAAAAAGGTTTTAGGTTAAATATTTTGGAGTGTTTAGAAATTTTAAAACACAATACAACAAATATTACGCTGTTGAATGATTTAAATACGAGTATTCCAAGGTCTCCTTTGTTGAGGATTTTTGTGACGTCGGATCATACGACAAGCGACTCATCTCCACAACGGGTATAAATACGGGCCGGGCAACGTTGTTTATTCACTAGATATTTAGATATTTATTTCGAAAAAACTCTGAATGGGCTTACAGATAACTCCAAGGTAACTCCAAGGTTCACTAGGTAGAGCGCGATTCATCTGCGCTCGCCGAGAGTCCGGTGACGCAGTAACAGCCATCTGCGGCTAACTGCATTAAACGTCCGTCCGAAAAAAAAAAAAAATGTTTATTCACTCTCGTTTCAAACTTCGGCGAGTCCACACCTCCTGATGATGCCTCGTGTAGAGGCGAAACACGTGTCGTATCTTTAAACTTTGGTTTTCTGTTCGTTGACTCTTTGGTTTAGTTGAACTAAAGTTAAGTTAATTAAAATCTTTGTTTAGAAATTAAGCGGATTTATTACTAAATATATTTATATAATTTGTTGACAATATGTAGTAGATTTGATCAATAAGGGTCGAATAAATTATATTATAAAGTACGTCTTAGAAGAAACAATCCCGATGAAGCAAAAATAAGGGTAATGAGGCGCACTTTTTCAGAGATTTTATTTAACCTTAAGTAGATAATTGATTCTTAACAAAAACATGCTTCGCCTTAAAGCTATATAAGCACCTAATAGTGAGAAAAACCGCATAAGTGTTATTTAAACCATTAAACTAATCCGGTATATTCATTAGGCAATTCCAATTTTATGAGCAACTATAAGAATGGTCCACTCGGTACTGACATACGAATATATTGCGATTGTGAAATTATATTACTCGTATTATTTTGATAGCAATCATAAATATATAATCCTTCTTACAGCAATACATACGGGCTGAGCGAAATGATCACTTCATCGTATTGTTAAAACTCTTACACCAAACTTTAAAAGATCCTAAGCAATTGCTTTACTCGCTTGGCAGTTCTTAACGGTCAGAATCTGGACTGTAAAGAATTACCAATCGAGTAAAGTAATTGATTTGGAACTTTGACATTTTGGTGCAAGTAATGCCTTACATATTATTTTTGGATAAATCAATCAAGATTGGGATTTGAGGAGGTTGTACAAAACCGAGTAGGTATTTTTTATTCTAATACCTTTAGGTATATTTGTGTATTGTATTGTCTTCTCGATTTTAAGGAATTAATTATGTAATTAATACTTATCGGGGAGAGGAGGCATATACCCAATAGTAAAGGACAAAATTAATATTGAAAACGATACTGATGAAACTTAAAGTACCGATTTGAATCATATTGGTGCATCAAACAACATACGGGATTGATAGGTACGAGACTACGAGATGATCATCGGAGTCAAAACGGAATTTATAACTGTACGTGACATGTCAAGAGCTTACAAGAACACACGAATGCATTTAGCTACTCCACTTGTCCGTAATATTATCTTACAGTTTGAATCTCAAAGTGCTTAGTCGTTTTTTATTATATCAAAATACCGATTTGTTTATCCAACACATTTAAGAACTCATTTTAATTTAAAGTTTTATAATTTCATAGTAGTTTATTTTAATTAGGTACATGTTTAACAAAAAAACACAAGATATATGTATAAAAATCTATGAAGTAGACAAAGCGTTTTGTTAAGTTGCAAAAAAAATAATGTTTTTTTAATCAAAGAAAATAAACTCAAAGTAGAGGATTGTCCCGTTAAGATGCCACGAAACTTGTTTGCCGATGTAATGACATTCAATAAGGTTTAAAATTTTAATAAGAACACCATAAAATATTTTTTTTTCGTTCTCTTGCACCTAGTAATAATAATGTATGTATTTGGTATCATGTTAGTAAGAAAATATAACAGCTGGACATGTGCTGGCCTATAAACTGTGATAGGGTTCCGTATGTTTTATGGCAACTAAAATTATTAATATCTAAATTTTTAATGTTCAGCTTGTTGTCAGTTTTAAAGAGCTTATAAAATGGCATTACTACTTATTATAAGTTACACTGCATATACATCTCGTAAACAATGGGCAAGAATATCAAAAGTTGCCACTTTGGAGTTTTGTTAGGATAACTCAGATAAAAAATTTGGAAGAATTTCTCATTGTTCAATTTCTTCTGTCGCAAAATAAATATAAAAAATATTTTTTCGGTGTAGTGTGCAAAAGTCTATGAATATGCCTGGTATGTACGGATTGATAGACAGAAAAAACATTGTGAATCTATGAGGGTTGTCTGTTTGTTCGACGCGGAACCCTGAAACTATAAAAATATTGCAATAGTAATGAATTCTATCTTAGTTTTTATTTGTTTTTAAATTCCACAATGACACAACGACTCTTTGCAATTACAGAGGTGATTTAATTTGCACAAGCTAATTTAAACAGAAACACCTCTAATTACGGTTACTACGTGTGTGTATGTTTCAAGAAGGTATATATATTTTATAGTAAATTCTCCTTGTCGTGTTGCTTTTTCTTTATACCTCATTGGATGAGTCTTTCTACAAATTACAGCATAAGCTAACTACTACAATCTCTAGTACAAAATGTTCACGATCTCACTATAGACTTGCAAACGATCAACGAATATAATCAAACTACTTACACTTATAATGAATCACTAATTACACACGAAACAACTTCTTAACCTTCTCTTTTTGAAAACTTTTGAATACCTACTCGGTTTTCTTGTGTAAATTTTCATCCACCTATATTTTCTACTACAGAACCCAAACTCATTACTTTTCGTTTTCATTTTTATGACTCAAAGCTTAATACTTATTACTGTGACAGGTATGCCCTTATCAGCGCCCAGTGTCTGATGGATCGATTTTAAAAAGCCATTCTTGTTGCTCGTGTGTCCATTCTCTAATCGACTGCCTTTTAATGGGAGCCGCAAAACTTTATTTACTTTTACAACATGATTGAAGTTTAGTCATACGTCCACTTTATATTAACCCATCCTTTAGCTAGACTGAATTAACAACTAGGTACATTGTATTTTATTTCAATGCGTCTAACAAGTTCCTTGTCAGAAAACTTGCTGATGACTAACATTTCTATTGATATTACATTAGTGGGCTTTAAGTTATTCGCAGTAATCCATTGAAGGATAACTGTCTAGCAAGTAAGTATCTACGTTTTAAGCTCGCGTAGAATCGCTGTAAAAAGTATCTCATTATGTATGTATATAGTTTTCCAACTCATAAACTATACCTAAACCTAATTTTAGCAAAATCTTTTCTGTGGTTTTGGCATGATTGAGCGAAAACATCCATACATTCTCACAAACTTTCGCATTTATACTAAAAGTGAATTGCTGTGTATACGAAGTACCTTATACGTGGCTACTTTTAAGAATAACATTTTAATTCAAAGGTAGATGAAGCTTTGTAAAAATATAACAAATAGCTGCAGCCTAACGCCCTCCCACTGAACGTATACCTGCTGCCGTCCACAATAGAACACGTCAGATTAAAAGATGAATGGTTCTGATTTGGCGTCCTACAGCTCTACCTGAGAAACCGACGCTTTTTTGAGTGCTTGATTAAAAATACAAATTTATTTAATTTTGCTTTGAAATTGCTTGAAGCAGACAGGATTCCAAATTCCAAACATTGAATCATAACTGGATGGATATTTTTTTGAATTTTGTGTATTTTTATAACTCCTCACTTCTGTTTTTACTAATGTTTTAAAGTTGGTGCTATATCTTGCTCTTACGACGACTTGAGTGGATTTTAACTAATATAAGGCTGAGAATTATGAATTATGAAACTTCTAGTTCTTTGTCGAAACACAATTTATAAATGACAAGTCCACTTTTCTCGTTGCTACGAGTATTTAAAGTAGAGTTATGCCTTAATACTGATCGAAAAGTCATCTACGCCGTAACTAATTACAGAACCACGTTTACTTAGGATTGAATTGTGCTTGGGGTATTAAACCGAGTGTCGGATATCCGACGTTAAACTAGGAGGTATAGTCGTACATTCATTACAAAATAACTTCATCAAGTTTTTTCCAGAAATCTCTAACATTAAAACCATACGGGATGCTTTTGTGTACCTACATACATACCATATTTTTATTAGTACATGACATTTTCTGAGTTTAAACAGATGTCTGCGGCTCTATTTTCATAGTCTGGAAAGCTATAGCTGTTTCAAATTTTGAAATGTCAGTTAGCATTTGTCTCGAAGCTTCTATCAGCTGATGCCTGGTGTCGCTCCCGGCTGACTGTACGCGCCTGTACCCCGCGAACAATGCCCGGTAATAATAAGGCGGTTGTATTTACGAGCATACGTGCCCTCAGCTCTGGGACGAGCAAGCCCTATTGTGCAGACCTCCTATGATTATTTCAGCCTCGCACTTTTCCACAAATCTCTTTAACTTAAGATTTTATAGCCACAAATGGAATGAATTTATGGTAAACCTAATTTATGATTTCACTGAAACTTTCTCAGTAGCGCTACCTCGGTTGTTAGGCATATTCGCTAATGTTTTGCTCTAACGTTGACTTAAGTTGATACCAATGGGTTAAGATTGTATAGTATACCTAGAGACTATAATTTATTTGTCCTCTTGAAAACCTTTCGACTTTAAAACATGTTTTATAATTTACTTAAGACACAATTTACCGTGATATTTCACAACATATTATGTAAATTATGTAAATTTACGTACTTCATTGATAGACTTACATAATCAGAAGTAATAAACATAAAGCGCAATGATTTTGTGGCCCAATATAATTTCGGTTACAAAAGCTGATACTAGACTAGACCTACGCTTGACCCAAATACATGTGCGCCTGCGCACCCGGCGCCCGCCAATCACAGCACGCCATTCAAATCATGAGCCGGCGCCGATACTCGTATCTATAAATTCATGCATACCATAAATAATGGCTAACCAAGCTATTAAATATTAGCAAATGCCCTTTAAATTATATTCCACTGACTCCTATTACTCCGACATTATAATAGCAACTACCAATTCTCTAGGGTTCGCACATGGTTGAGGTTTTTCTTTATCTATTACAACAAAAAATATTAGATTTATGCAACATGAAGATGAAACAAACTTTCGTATTATAAACATTACCCTGTGTACAAATGGCATCACAGTTGCCTTTGAGTAAATAATCGTAGCGTTTTTATTTTCTTAGTTATTCTAGAAAAAGATCTCTTTATAAAGAAAAATAGTATGCTGATTCAGATTAATTTAGACTGTTCAGTAAAATAAGGTTAATTTTAGAACATATGTAAATACATTTCCTTATAAAAGGTAAGTAAATAATACTTTATTTTTATTTTTCTTGTTTTCGTTTGTTGGCAAACACCAACCCTGAAATAGCCTTGCGTGGCGCCTTTGGTATCATATTTTGTGCCTTCGAAAATTGATTCGCTGTCAATATTATAATACCGGTTACCTATGTAGTTGTACATTCATTTAGCACATATAATGACTACATCTGTACTGCGTCTTAAGTTATGCGCCTTAATTGATTCAACTAATTACCTACTTAATTCTAATCTGTTCTAATCCGTACTTATGATACGTAATAAAAGTTTTGGCTTACACTTAATATCATTGGGACTATAATAATGTAAGTTGAAGTAGAGTACTTGCATTACATATTTTGTACAAGTCTTTACCAGCGGCTTTGCTTGCGTTGAGTCATTATTGATCGTATTGGACATAAAGAGGTGGTGAAAATGCAAAATGGTATGTTTCCTTCCAGTGATGTTAAGCCAAAGAACTTCTAAACTGATCCTATAGAATCTACATATAGGATCCTCTTTCGGCTCGCAGTTTTCGTATGACTCAGCCTTCTTTCAGTAGTTTAGAAGTTATTTTGTACTCTACATTCAAATAGTGCTAGGTAACAAAAAGTACAGAACAAAAGTCAAAAAAGTAATGTATGTCAAAGTGTCTTGTTTCCAGAAATGCCTAGCAGGCAGTAAAGTTTAACGACCACAGCAGATTTGACTGAGATTACAACGATGAATCATATTATAACGTTAAATTGTTTCCCAATCTCATTTTAGTTTGAAACGCAATGTCCTCATAGTTCAGTAAATAGACTTTAACCATATCATGCATTATAGAGCACAGGTCAGCAATACCTATACTACGAATCATACATAAATCATTCATAAACATGGCATACGAGAGCTTTTCATATAAAACACATATTTTTACTCGTATAATTGCATAAATGATTGTATATGCGGTTGGTGTGTAAGATCAAGCAATGACTATGACTAGACTAACCAAGTGAGGAACTCTAAATACCTAACACTAAAATATGTTCATTTGTCAGTATACAAATATTAATATAATTAATACTAAAACACAAAACAGACTGATGTTATGGTTGCTTTATGAAACGAGAAACACAACAACTTTAGTTCACAAGTACGGTTGATGTAATAACAGGCTTTCAAACAAGTTACATTAAATTAAAACAATAAAATACCATAACAACTTCATAGACCACAAAATCTGAGTAGCAATTGTATGCGAACAAAACTAAACACATGTGGTATTTAGTTTAGTTCCCTTACAGCTATGGAAACTGATGTATTGCAGCGGTCACTTGTAACTTGTTAAATATATTAATTGTATTATGTTTATGTATATTTAATGTAGTATTGTGGAAAGGAGGAAAATATATGTATGAATTCTGGTATTAATTTCAACAGTATGTATGTATCCAGAGCTGCTATTGGTTTACGACAAGCAATAGCAGCTTATCATCATTAGATGATGGCGATGATTCATAAATACTTTCGAGTGAAAATACACACACAGCTCTTCAGAATGTCGGTATTTTTTCGAATCATAATTTGTTCAGCGATTTATTTTACTGTAGTCACTCTACCATAACTACATGCTCGTCTCGTGGCCCGACTAGTATGAAAAATGGCAGAGTAAGGTTAATTTTAAATTTAACAAAATAACACAACAAGACTTTTATCAAAATATGAGCTTTTGTCGCTTGAGGGACGAGCGAACCTTTTAAAAGCCTTTCCGAGGCCACGCGGAGCATTAAGCCGAAGTGAAGATAAAAGCGGTAACTACCTCTCGACGATATGTTGCCAACGCCATAAATACGTTTATCTACTTTGCTTTTGTTTCCAAGATAAATCGGGTCTTTTGACCAGAACATCGTTCCTAGATTGAAATATTCTAAGTGTTCCGAGGCATTTCCACTTTGTTTACAGCTTGTTTTAGAAGCTCTTGCGCGGACTCTCTTGCTAATCTATATGGTCTATGGATGAATTTAACTATTATGCTAGTTTTATGACAATTTTATTAGGAGATTGTGATTGTTCTGTAATGCCATCAAAACATTGAAAAATAAATACTTTTTAGTACAAATATTTTGCCAAAGCATTTTTACTTTCAATCGTTCCAGAATAAACACACACGCCTTCGCAGATAAGACGTTATGTATATCCTTGGTGGGTATACGCAACCAGCAAAGTAATGATACAAAATAATTTAACAGCAACATCACAATTTCCCGCCAACAAAAATAGAATACTTAATCCCATCGTAGCCAATGACAAAACCTTCTCCGATCCGGAAACATATTCTTAGGACACATAATATATGACTGTCGCTTAAGCAAAACTAACTTCGATATTTCAAGTCGCAGTTAAGTTATTGGCTGTTATTAATAATGCACCTTTCTTAACTTAATCTGACTTGAAAGGCATTGAGACGCACGTCGTGTAGGCAATGTATTGTTCAAATAACAAATAGAATACTTTAGAGAGCCTGTACGTACGTACGATAATGTAGATGCCTAAGTACCTACTTACACTAAAGGGAAACTTTTTAGTGATGTCGATGAGATAAACCAAAATAATGATTGTTGTCATGAAAATAGTTCTGTTACTTCCACCCAAATCGTGGGTAAGTACCACTTTGATGATTCCTGAAATGCTCGCTTGCTACGCATCTGGAAATATATTTTTTCCCCCAAAAAAACACAGACTCTATTTGATGTTATATTGAAAGTTAATTTTCCTAAAATAAAAATTCATAACAAGTAGAGTTTCCGGAAATTAATTTATCGATCGTTTTATTATTAAAAATGCGTCTTTTTACTGACCGGTTGTCTTTAGTTTAAGAAAAAAATTAATTGAGGTATTTTAAGTACCTACCTAAGTACTTGTGCCAAATAAACATTTCTTTCTTTATTTTCATTGGTTCAAATTAAGGTACTTCTACTTATTTTTAGAGGTATTTCATGAAAGCCCGCCGACATAACAAAATCGTATTGCATTGTTTTAAAATATTTTAACTACGTTGGTCTCGTCATAAATATCTAAGTAATGTTTGTCGTTCCTACATTCGATATTATTTATAAATCATTAAGGCATCGGGTTATGTACTTGAAAGCACTCGAGTCAATCGTTACTCGTTAGCCGTGGTCGTGCCTCGAACTTAACTTCTAAAGAATCGAAGTATCTCTTGAAAATTAACGCTGTGTCATTGGACCAAGTAAATAGAGTAAAACATGTATGGAGTTGCTAGCTAGAAAATTTGTGTTTAAACGTTAAAAAATTGCCGAAGTAAAGGCAAAGATAGTAAGTACACGTAGTAGTCGCTTTAGCTACCAGTATTATTGTAGTATTATTATTGTGATTAATTATCAAAACTAGGAGGAATATTGGTTAGCTGCTAAAATATGTTCCATAATTAATGTACAGGTTTTAGGTGTGAATTACATATTAAATGTAAAAATGTTCGTACAGTTATTGTGGTCAGGAAAAATACAGATCAGCCTTGATGAGATTGCCTTAGAAACGACATAGTAAGTTTTTTTTGCTTTGTCTAGCTATGTTTCACTCATTTATGTTCATTTGTTGTAGAATTGTAGTGCATTGTGATGATGACAATATTTTACTGTCATATATTTTGGTAAATACGTACCTACTTTTCTTAGAATATTGTTTCCTACTCTATTCTCTTCTCTATGCTCACAAAAACACGAACGATTGAGTGGCCATAGGTTGGCGTGTGGGCCGTGGAGGACTATTGAAGAGTTTTTTTTCTGTGTACGCGTCTCGGTCTCGTCGGGCCCAGTCAGTACCGGCATTGTCCCCTATATACTAAAATAACCCGCATTTTACTGCTTAGCGAACGAATAAAATGACTTACGACATGCTGCGTTAGACCTCGTGATTTATAACAATAGTTAATAAATAAAATAAATAAGTAATGTTTGGATATTCCATACTACATTTTCGATGCTTAAAAAACTTACTTAGCTAAACTTTTCTAATTTTAATTCTAATTTGGGTACGAGGTTAAAAATGGTCTGCACTAACGTCTAAGGGGTATATTGTGCATTATGACGCCTTTTTACACTAACTTTACCCCAGCCAGCCCAGCTCCCCGAAATAGCGGAGCAGGACTCTGGGTTGATAGATGGTGTGCTAAATTTTCCTAGTATCCGCCTCAGCCCAGTCTTCGTTCTGGTTTCTTCTGCAGATGTGCAGTGCATAACCACTATTACACATTAAGCTATCGTTAGACGTTAGATTTGCCTCATAAACCCAAAATGGCGGATTTTTGGCGCTAAATAGTAAGTCGTTAATAATATATTTTTTTACCAAACCTATCGAGTAGAATATCGAAAATATACATATAAGTCATATTTTGTTTAAATTTATAAATTTGGTATAATGAATTGGCAATCAATGTACCTACCTATAATATTTTCACAGTCGGGTTTTTTGTTTATATAAACTTTAAGCTTGTTTATTTATCTTTCCTATAAAGGCATAATATGAAATGCATTGTCTATAAACCAGTTAGATGAGTCCATAAAAATCACGTATACTTCAGTTGGTGAGATAGGGTGTATCTGAACTATTACTCAAGGGGACATTCGACGAATAAAGCGCAACCTTATCTCGGTCCCAGCCATTGTCGTAAACTCACAGTGTATTTTACGCCACCTTCTTGAAAACTACAATTTAATAATACATTTCACATTTGAATATCTGCTCAAGTTCACATAAGATGAGAAAATAATTATAATTGACTTGGACTTTTATATGTCTCGATGTGGTGATGGTTATGAAGATGAGAACACGAACACCCGGTGTGATGCTTTGTAGATTGGATCATCCTAGATATATTTCTGAGCATAGTCTCGGTGAGAACTTCCATAAATAACTGAGTACCTAAAAGTAAGGACACACTGACTGAGCATATTATCACATACTGAGAATGTCATCCCACATTGAGAATATCATCACACATTGAGAATATCATGGGGCGTCGGGCGTCGTAGTAATCGGGTTAGGGGTTAAAACCCCACGAATGACCTCCTCCGTCCCCATTAGTCATTCCCTCAACCTCACAACTGATAACGTAAAATATCCCTATTTACCAACGCTCCGTACACCTTAAAATGTCACATGAGGACAGTCACACAACAGACTACAACTGATTGTAGCATAGCTCAGTATCACCTGATAAACCTGAGTAACGTAGTTCACCTTAAGATATGAGAATAGAATACGCTAATAATATTGCTACGTAATACATCCGAGAAACGTACGTACTTATACTATAAAACACAACGCACATAGATATTACACATTAGGTAATCATAAATACAGTGGTCTTCATGGACGGCCTCGTTACCGAACATGTTGTTAAACTCATAGTAAACCGCAACTTAACATAAACACTGATACATTGCCGCACTTACATCTAGACGTACTTATCTAAGTATATCGTAAACACTGATACATTGCCGCACTTACATCTAAACGTACTTATCTAAATATATCGCAAGCGCTTTGTTCTACAACACATACTATACAACTGAAACCACCTTAATTATACGTCTGATCCGCCTTAATTATTCTCTTGACCTTAACTCTAAAGTGAGAATATCTTCATGCTTGAGTACGACTTAGTTGTTTGAGCGTTTACACGTTGAAGTCTAGAATATTCCGGTAAACTCGGAATAACAGGCTTATGAGGAAAGTTATACCTGTAAAAACTGAAATGTACTATTATCTAGCATTCACCAAATATCCTGAGCTGAATCACTGAGCTGAACCTAGAACACTGAGTTGAGCTGATAATCTAGATCTAACAATATTACGCGTCGAACTCATCAAAATCAATCACGCTTTCGTTAGTGGGTAGATCGCGGGACTGTTCACGGTAGACTGGCGCCAATGTCTTGCGGCTCGAGACATACCGGCGCTAAAACCAGTTTTCACTCAAGGCTATATAATACGATCCAGTGTTGCTATGTTATATCTATAACTACAATTCTACCCGTGCATACTTACATAAAAATAATGCCTTATGAAATTTCTCGCTATGAAATGATAATCGCGATTACGTTTCGCGACAATAGGTATGGGTAAGCTTTGAAGATATCGATTTTATACCTTACTGTAGGATGTCACAATAAACACTAAGAATAAATAGATTTTCATTTTCCATTTTATTATTAATTAACAACTAAGGCTTCGTGTAACCGAAAACGAGTCTTACCAATGCTTATAATATACCACTGTTTAATGCCTTCTAATTTTATGTATGTTTTAACTTTACCTTTTCAAGTTTCTTGGATAGTATTTATTTTAATGCGAGGCCAAATCTTGTTAAGAAATTTCTTGGTAAGTAGGAACTCCTTTCCAGGCTAAATCTTGTTAGTATAGAGTAAGTAAGAACTGTTTAACCAATTAATTTGTAATGATATTAATTGTTAAAATAGTAACATCCTCTAAGTTGCTGCTTTTGTCTAGTAAGTTTTTTTCAATTTTTAAACTAGAAGAATCCTTCACACGCAGGTAGAATCTTTCATTCTAAGAATCCACAGCTTTTCACTGTGCGTAAAGTTATTTATGACGACGGTTTTGGAGGCGCGTGCATATTAAGACTGACTGCTTTTAATTTGAAACATATTCTTGTTATTAGGTTATTAATAGAATCCATAAGGCAAGTGTATTGCACACATCCAGGTATGACAATACCATTAGGTCAATCAGTATTCAGAACCCATGCAGCAGTGAGAAAGAATTAAGGGCAACATCTTGTGATCCGGTAGAGAACAATAGAGACGAGACGACGCAAAAAAGCAACGCGCGAGCACGGCCAAACCGAGCCTGCTCGCGACCGACCACGGGGGTATTAATTAATTATATATAATACAGAGACAATACTTTCAGAAAAAATGTCCGTAATTAATAAGCGATTGCAAAAAATGGACAAAGCACACAATTAAATTATAAATCCAATAACATGATAGATTATACTCAAGATAAGTAACATAAGAAAAAGGAACGCAAACAGAAGAGGGCTGAGCGAGGCAACTATAACACATATAAATGAAAGTAACAATTATTTGCAAGTGCATTGTCCCGAAAATTAGTGTTAATCGTGGCTGCCCTAATTAACGAAAAAGTGTCGTCATTTTAAAGCGCCAGAAAAGGATGCCCGAATTACTCGTGCATTGGCCGTCTTGAATCTCAAAAAACCGTTTAAAAATCACTCGCTCCGCCCCTGGTCCGCCCAGTGACTCTTACGCACTTATGATTTATCGTCATAAGGACAACCCGCCCCTCACACTAACTACCCGGCTTCCGTATCGTTAATTTATACGTACACATCGACCTCTCAAAATCTTGAATCGCATTCTCCATTCTGTCATCGGAAGCTTAAATCGACAACGCTATGCCATAATTGAATCGGATACGGCTTATTCGGTTTAATCGTTGATTTTGCAATTTACGTTACGTGCCTTCTCCACACGTTTTTGTTTCATCTCTTTCAGTTTGGGGCCCATTATAATTATAGCTCAAGGATTCATAATTATTATGGACCAAGTTGTGCCGGGCTAAAAGTAGCCTTTGTCCTTCTTCAGCGAGTAAAATATTAAACCTACAAGTGAATTTCAGCAACATTGGTTTCGAAGTTTGGTATGAAACTTTTGCCTTTATAATATTAGTAGATTGATATTGGTATGATTGTACCTTATCCACTTTCTTCACAGCAAAGGATAATTAAAAGTTAATGTTTTTACAATTTACAGAATTTTTGACTCATGGCAGAGCAGTTACCATTTCCGTTGGGCATAGATCAAGATAAATGGGTGACAGGTTTAATAAGTTATTGTTTAACATGTTATCAAAGCCTGATCGCGATAGAGTTTTTTTAAGTAACAGGTATTGTCGGTTGGCTGAACGTGCGAAGTAACACAATAATGTCGTATTGTTTACTGATTCAGTTACAGGTCACGCATCAAGGACGAGGATTGAACGTATTCAGAATAATTTGGCAGTAGACATGGCCGGTTCTCACGCTATTGGCATCTTGCTCGGTAGATAGCGCTTATTCCTATGTGTATGCATAATGTGATATTCAAAATCTCTTCTACGACACACGTTACGATGTAACTTGAAACGTCTTTAAACTTACGGCTTGACGCTCTGACCTTCTAGTCGGTGACGAATATTTATTAACTGGATTTAGATAAAGTTTGTATAAATCACTATGCTAAATGGGCCTAACGTGTTGAATAGGTAATTTGGATTTCTAAAATTGATAATTAATCGGATTTTGTTTTCAATATATCACTTTAATGGGCTGTATAATAATTTTAGCTATTTGACAAACTCACTTTTTTTATAAAATAATTACTATTTTGATAGCAGTATAAGATTAAAACTGCTATGTGTGACGTAAACTTGCAAGTAAACTTGATGGAAGTCTCAACAAAAAACCAGAAAGAAGTTAAGTATCCCGGTTTAATTAGTTACAGCTAAGTATCCAGGAGTCTTGGGAGGTTGTGCGGTTTTTGCTAGAATGAACAGGTAGTTCACCATTGGTATGCGGCAAGCGACTTCGAAAGGGCTATAAGCTTCGCTTTGGTCGTAACAGCTGTGCGGCAAACAAGGCAAAAATATATGAGATAAAAAATGTTCAAAGTCATAGGAATTTTCAAAGATTTATTACGCGCAAAATACTTACATAATAAACAAGTTCTAAATCAAACAATCAAGCACAATTGTTCGTGTAGGTTCATGAATTTCAGATTAAGAAAACGAATTGAAGATGCGATAACAGAATCACACAGATCTAATTACATTACACGTTATTATAATTCTGTTTAGTATCTACTCAACATCTACTTTCCTAACGATCTGCCCAAAATACTGATCTACATTTGAGTACTATAAACGCATATTTATGTTTATATAATTCATTTATTTATGGGACCTACCTATATCGTTGGTAAGCCTTTTAGTGCGAGCACATAAAGTAGTCAAGAGTTATCTATAGATAGAGACGATGGTATGAGAATCAATATAAATAAATTGCCCAATAGAATTGCCTGCGGTCCACCAGCCAGGGATCAGATACTATAACTCAACACGCAACATATCAATTAAAGAGGGGTTACATTTAGGTATGATTCATGAAGATGATGAAGCTGATGCTGATGATGTCACTGTAATGTGTTTGATCAAAGTATGAATGTTGACAGTTTTTCAAGTTTATAGAACGCAAATGTTTTTAACCAAAAACCATAAATTGTTCTATTTAAACATTCGCATTTATTAGTAACAGAATATTGAGATAGTTACAATCATAGTTTATCGAACAACAGCAACTGTATCCAGCTACTATGAGCTACCTACATTCAATGTTGAGTCATCGCTATCTAATACGAATCTGATCACAAAAGACATTAAAACTGAAGCCCTAATTGATTTAAGGCTTTGCGTCTGCCTAATAGGACAAAAGGTGGTCATGCATTCTTACTGTATCGTAATAGCACTGTCGTTATAAATCAGTGGTAGATATTGATCGTAAATAAAGTTGCAATTTATGACAAAACTGAGATCTTGCTGCGTTAGAGCCGCGTGTTGCCGCCTATACTATGTAATAATATTACTTATTCTTTGCCTATACATGGTATATGACCTTTGCTCCTGTCAGATGGATATGCTGAGTAAATAGCATGTTAATGTTGCAATAAATGACCTCAGGTGATCAATAGGTAGGTACCCTTATCCATATCCAGGTCCATAAAGTAAAGTTTAAGTTTACACTGAAGGATGTCAGGACAGATAAAAATATTGAATGTTGTGTATGAAGCTTGATGTTTTAAATCCTATGAAGTTCTCAATACTCGAATATCTTAATTCTACAAACTAGCCATTAACTCATCGACTATGTAACTACGTGTTTACCATTTTAGCACGTTAGCACTTCGGACGGCTCAAAAGCTCCGACACCAGAACCAGCCTGGTTCACATCAGAGGAGACAATTACATTATTTTCATTTGATTCGTTCAATTCCAGTTCATGGTTTAAAATTAAACCCGTCATGGGCTATGAATTTGTATACGCAAGTGTGCATTTTTATTATTCATATGTACCAAATTTATGAATAGAATTATATAAATAGTTTTGATCTTGCAGACCTACGTAAAACATTGCATTACTAATAAATTATTCTCTAAAATTAAGCATGAATGTTCAATTTGTTTCTTATCTAAGAGAAAGTTATCTGCACTGCAGCCAACAAAATACCGTGGCAAAGTTATTTCTGTCCAGTCATCGCATTTAATCAGGAATAGAGCAATAACTCCACCATACTATAGTTACGAACAAACAAGGCACTAAATACGATAGCTATGTAATAATAGGCTTTACAAATTCATTACTAGAGTCGCAAAGCCACGGGGTTATCGCGCTTGTGATTCTTGTCAATGAGAATCTTCTACGCCATTTTGGTTCGCTTCACTTTGAATATATTAAAGTCAAGATTTGTACTATCACAAGCCAGTGGTTTCACAAACATGTTATATCCTTTTTAGCCCATTAACTATAACCAAACCATATTTCAGCTCAATCGCTTGAGTTTTTTTGGCAAGAATAAGGGACAAACTTCTAACTATCTACCTTTCTAGCCTCAAAAAAAATCGTGTTTGTACCTATAAGTCCAATAATCGATATACCATTTTTAAAACGAATATATTCATGAAAAATACTATGCTATGAATTCATTTAAACTTACTTGACAGACAGATTTATAGACTGCTTGGGGCAAGGCTTACCTGTAACGAAAAAAAAACAACACTTAGCTATTATTTAAGACTTTCATACAATGGAATTATCTTCACTTCGATTGCTATTGTGCTGCCTATTGCACTTTACTCCGGTTAAAGTTACCTCTGATGCTGACACAATTTCACTGTCAGTTTATCCACTAAGGGTTAAAATTAAATAATCAAGTAGATACCTACAACAAATTAAATGTTATTTTCTATTTTTTAAATGTTATTAGTGTCATAAAATGTATGACATAGTAGGTATTTTACAATTAATTATGGATTTATTATTATCTTATAGGTATCTACAACGTATTTAATAATAATGTTTTTTTTCTAAATATAGGTAGCTAAGCTCACACAAAATATAATAACGTTTTGAAATCTTTTTTGTATAGAGATTTTTATTTTAACTTTTTTATCTACATAATATGTATGTACTATCAACTCGAGAAAATACAACATCGAAAACAATAGTGCATCAAATAGATTCAATTGCAATTGCAACTGTAACGCAAGAAATTCCCATTTATTTGTATCGAACTCCATAAACATGCGTTCTCTACATATTTACAAGCTTATCGTGACCAAACTCAAATCGCGTGGTCATTTGGATCATAAAACAATAGAACGGTTGCAGCAGAGAAAATGCATTGCGCAGTTATGCAAATAGAAAGAAGTCGCGACCTTATGCATGAATATTGATACAGCATTGTCGAGATTACAGATTTCCCTACAGATAGCCCGGCCCTCTACTCTCAACTCTACGAGCACGATTTGTTAGCGATTCAAACTGATTCTCCGACAACCGCATTACATCTAAACAATAGATGTAATAAAGATACGTCAAACTGATTTAAGTTAAAAATCGAATCTTGAAATTGCAATTCTCAAGAATAATAAGAATGGCATATGTCTGAAGTGGTCACGCCACAATGGCCGACCGGCTAAGAAATGGCTTCAAAAACGTATATAACTTCGTCAAATGGTCATAAAATGAGACCCGTTTTATGGCGCACCTTTATAGCCGCCAGCTACGTAAGGATGAGCGGCAAAAGCCTTGGAGTTGGCTTCAAGCTGGAGGTTGGATCTCAAACTCGCGACACCATTTACATTCAACTATGTAAGCTTCACAATAAGAGGATAATTTCTGACGCGTATTTTTATGAAACGCAATGAAGTTATAAATATCTGTAGGTTTTGAAACCTTAATAAGTTAACTATTTGTTTAAGATAAAATGATTGTAGAGAACTGTTCATAAGTAAGTCCCTACAAGTTTTTATTTCATTCGAAGGTACGTATAAAGTAGATAAAATACAGTTATTAAATTAACTCAGTACATTTTAAGTAAATGTTGTAATAGACTATTATAATATTGAATATTATGTCCATTATTTCCGATAGGTGTATAAATTGTATATAAGCTATACCTATACCTAGGCAACTCAATTTCGATTGTTATAATTTGTTCTCTTACTATTTTCTGATACATAAATTGTTTTGATTTAAGATCCGTTTATAACTTGAACTTGTAATTATTTATAGTTTAAATGAAGCTATGTCGTAAATGTCCAGCTGATTTATTTACGAAGCTAAAGTTATTAAGCCGAGCCTAAACAGAGCAGTACTTTTCTCATGGGTTCAAATTGAAGTACCTAATTTAAATTTTCTTTACGGTTGATTTATAATTTGTTCGGTTCATAAAATATTTAAGTTAGGTAAATACTAACTATCTAAACTTTCCAAGTTATGTACAAGTCGATGAAAAAAAAGGCGTGTGTCAATTTTCGAAATTGACATTACACACGCCTTTTTTACAATAAAAGTACATTGTCATATGTTTACGAAAAACGGTTAATATGTTTTTTTTAATAAGTAGATATTTTAAAGAATTATCTTTAAATTTTTTTAAAATATCCCTTTACAGCGATCATAATAACAATGATGAAAGTAGATTGGGAAAACTAAATCACCCCTATATATATTACGTAATACATAATGCTTATGATTGATTTCAAAATTAATATAATGTAGGCACAATATATCAATTATGAATATGAATTCATAAGCTTCAAAATGTTATAATCACTATGTTTTTTTATTTGCTAACAGATATGAAATGTGTCATTTATTTTGCTTTCTGAAGCTAGTGTAAACATTCAAAGCAGCACATTACCGACCTATAGACAGGCATGCATCAATTCTTAGAAGTGAAAAATATAGCAGGCTTCTCCTACCTGTTAATTTTTTTTTGCAGGCTGCTTGCAGGTAGCTAGTTTATAAGGAAATGACGTCACAGTTAACAATGTTAGCAATTTGAACCATTTTGTGTGAGTTTAAAACCAAAACTCTTACGCTTAGGGATAAGTACAATTTAGCTGTAAGCATATTTAGCATAACAAAATTAAAAAAAATATAATTAACAAAAATAAAGAATTTTACACATTTCTTCAATTTCGGCAGTTCAAGCCGTATTGAGTTAGTTTGGAACTAAAATACTTTTACATCAAGATGCATGATTTGAAATTCTTTATAACAACAGACAACAAACCACAAAAGATTAAATAAATTATTTGTTTCTACAGTACAAGTTTAAATTGTATGGTATAAATGATATGGTGTTAAACACAATGGTGTATGTCATTCCAAGTCAAGGTCTTCGGCAAAGCTGCCAACAGTACCATATACACGGTACCATATACTCTAGGGTGTCCCAAAAAAATCAAAGTTGTTTTTACGCATACCCTCTTAATTTATTAGAGTGGTGTCAAATATATTATAAATAAAATTTAATGAACGTAGGACGGGCACCGGTAACCCGTGCCGACTTACCTCGAAAGATGTCAGTATGGGATTTCTAAGGCAAACGCGGCCAAAGGAGTCTATGTGCTTGTATTTATTTGCAATTTTGTGAGATTATCGCATTTTTTGAGTTATTCAGGATGTCAGTAGAATTATGCAGTTCTAAGAAGAGCATATTTTTAATAGGGGACGAAAAACATCAAATAACGGCTTTAAAACTTCCCTCTAATGAATAAAAAATTCCATCTAATTTACTCGAGTTTTACCGGACTGACCTGACCAAAGAAATAGTCAAAGATGATTATTGAGAGTTGATTGAGCTTTCTGTGATATTTAAAGGTGGAAATATGGACAAAAAAAATAAAATTCGACCTCCGGTGCCATGCACCAAGCGCGGCGGAGGCGAGAGCGATTTATTCTCTGAAAATATCACTAGTAAGCGATTAATTGAAATTTACGAAAATAGATAAGGTGGTACTGCTGCACATTTGCCTGTTTATCGTGCGTGACATCCTGCGTAAAACTAATGCTGCAATGCATTTTTGCAGTCAAAGCGCCTTATCAGGACTTATGCTTTTTGAAATAAATGAAAGCTTACGAAAAAATTGATAAAACCATCTCTAAGCAGCTATACATAGGCTAAGCTAGCATTTATGGCATTTGACTGAGTAAGTATCCGTATTGTCACTGTTTGACGATAATGTGGACCACAAGACCAAAGGTAAAACGCTACAAAATGGTTTAAAATTTAACCAAAGATCATTCATCAAGCCACAGTAAACGATATATACCATCTAAAGACGAACTTTATGATTGTCTGTATAAGTTGTATAAGTAAATAAAGGAATAATTTCTTTATTTTTTTCTTTTCTTAATTCATTTAAGTGTTTCAGAAAAAAACATCAACGACTACGTTTCAGTCAAAAGTAAGTCGATGTTCAACAGTCTTAAAATTGATGATAGTTTTCTCCACTTATGTCCTTCTTTGTGGCCAAATAATGGGTCCTTTCGAAAAGCTAGTAAGAAGATTTTAACACTCAACAGAGCAGTGAGTGATACAGAAAAGGCAGTTAAGTTGATGCCAGAATTTCGTTACGTTACGTTGCGTACTAAGGCACCGGAAGCTTAATTCAATTGAAATTGAATAGAAAATTTGTAAGATAATATGTTTGGAATAATTAAAGGTATAATTTGGCCATATTGTCGCTTTATTTACTTAATAATCTTTGAGTTTTAGAATCTTACTACATTACTTCATACAAATTATCATGCATTATCTTTGTCATCAAGTCGGCACGGGTTGTCTTTATTCAATCTCAATAATATTTATTATTTGAGGTATTTAGGTCATTTAGAAAAAAATAAAAGGGTATGCGTAATTGATTTCACGATTTTTTTTTTCTCCCTTATGTCTTGGGACACCCTAATATACACCATTGTTAATAAAACAATCAATCAACAAGTTTAGTTAGAATTTAATTAAAACTCCTAGAAAAACAACATTCAAAAGACAATCCATTAAATACTAAATGGAAAAAAGTTTTTCTTGTCATTAAATAGCCTCGTCAATGCATGAAGTTTTTAGAAATCGTAATGAGTCATTTTTGTATTTGGATTTTTTAATTGAAATATTCGAAGTGAATTCCTAAGCGAACAAATTAAATGCACTGCGTACGCTATCACAAAAAATACTACCTAAATTGGTATTTTCTCACAACAGCTTTTATAAATCATTGGACCTATAAAAAGCATGCCTTAATGTCTTCAATGTGCGCAAGGTCCTTTACTATTCTGTCTTGAGGAGTAAACAAAAGCTTTGAAGCTTTTTCTTATCGTAATTACATTATTGAATAGAATTAATTATACAGAAGGGGGCGCATTATTTACCCTAGCATTTTTCTCACACGTGCATCGTTTTGAACCTGTATACATCGCAGAATCAATTAAACAGTAAGAATATAACTAATATGAAATTTATAGTTATTAGAATTTAAATAATAACTTTATCCTTTATTAACTGGTTCTGAACGCAAGGTTACTAGAGCAAAATCTCAAAAAACTGCCTCCTGTTTACTAAATAAAAGTTTTTATTGGTACAAACACTATTCGAGTAGGTGATAAAAAAGTAAGTTTTTTCTATTTTTGTTTTACACTATTAAAATTTCCAAAGCCAATTGGACAATGAATTTATTCACAGACAGTGGGTATACTCGTAACTATGTTAGGTAATTACGGGTTACGCGCTAACCAAATTAAATATTTTTACGGCCCGTTTCCTCCAACTAGTGATGTGCCACTCTTGTGCTACACGATTGAGATTTCACGGTTCGTTTGTTCTCTGATTGTATTGTTTACGATATGTTTACTTTTATGAAATATAGTTACATATTGTATATTGTGTCATATAGTCGTGTCTGAGTGATTTAAGATTGTAACCAATACAGATTAATATTGGCCATATTTTTTACCAATAATTCCGTCCTGTATTTCAATTTAATTTAGAGATTATTATAAAAATAAAGTAATGGTTATGAGAATTGAAGGCACAACTTATCGTATATTAACACGTATCGATAATATTTTCTGCCTCCCGTTATGTTTCGTTCAATCCCTAGTTACAAAATGGCGTTTAGCTGCCGTTTGAGGCGCTTGATCATCGACAGTCGGCCTTTGCGCCTCTGCAATTAGTGGATGAAATGTAGCTAAAGCTGTTTTCTATTGTATTTAACCTATACTTTACGATTTCCTACTCATTCACAGTGATGACTGAACATAACATTTGTGGGAAAAAGAAAGAAGGTTCAAATTCCAATGGCATGTTATTAACATCGCCGTATTTTTCATATAAAGCTTTTTTTAACATAATTGTTTTTCCATAGAGTCAAAATATTAGAGATGGATCCGTAGAAAAATCAAGTATATAAGTACCTACCAAAGTTGTGTGAAAATACCAATGTGAATAAAATAACGGTGCTAAACCTGGGCGTGGGCGTAAGATTCTTAACATTTCACTAGCGCCATTTGCATTTTACAACTTTTATCGATGTACTAAACGAGTCTGGTACCACAGTAGTAAAAACCTAACAGAATGCAAGCTTCGTATGGCTTCATAGCAAACTAACTGGGTAAAAAACATTCTACATTGATATGTTATTACTTCAAAAATCTAAATTTATTCTCATATATTATACTTATAGTATTGTATAATTTAATAAATCAAGCAGAAAAGCACATGTATTTACAAAATACAGCGCTTTGAGAAAGTGGTAGAGTCAGTAGAGACCTCTTTGCTGTAACTACGAAAGGCGAGAACCAGTGCTTCTTTCAAATAATATCTTACATTCTAGGCTTGTGACTCGAGGTGTAAAAGTATTAGCTTCTAATGCACTTGTGAGGTTTAATTAGATCATGTGTATACGTTTTTATTGCTGTGACATGCATATTAAGGCATCTCAAGAGTTTATTCGCGGGATAGTCTAAAAATACGTTGGAAATCTAAGACTTGTTGAGCACTATTATCATTATCACGGATAGCCGGATACGGTCAAGAGGTATAAAAATCTTCCTTAAACATGAAAGGATTGAAGATAAACGTGCCAGATTACGCAATGTACTTAACAATCGCCAAAAAAACGCAAATAAATAAACTTACGGTCATAACAGCAAAGCGTTACAAAACGAAGTGTCAAAACCGTAGCCCCTAATTGTAATTTAGTAGGTAACATCGAATCCGATATCAAGATCAGACGGCCACGCTCATTTTAGCCTTTCCGAAATTTATTTGACTTATGCGATGCAGCGATGCGCTCGCGCATCTCACATGTACAATAACGCACTAAATCATATCAAACCGTAATGCGACTGAGGAGTGTCCAGAGCGGAATTAAAATGCAATATACAGGCCGCGCCTGTAATTCTGGCCTGTCTCAGATCTGAGAAGATTATCGTAAAGTATTTATTTATCCAGTATTCCCTCGGGAGGTTAGATACCATCAGAAAATCAATTTTGCAACAAAACGTCGCGGAGGCGTAATGCTGGCCTTTAAGTTACAGGTGCGGTTAGTTCAATACAAAAATGCTTGACTATAAAAACAGGTTCTGGAATAAATGAAAATAAGTATGTTATATCGCCTTTTTCTTAGTTATCTTTTTGTGAATTAATTGTTCTGAGAATTTATAGTTCAAAGGTTTCATAGATAATTTGCTAAATGAAAGCTTTGATTTATATGAGTGCTCATTTCCAGCAAAAGCCCAAGCAGGAAGAACCATTATCTGTCTATTGTCACTTTGCGAATAGTCTATACTATACGCCTTCAGAATTCCACTCGGATCGTCGTTTGAAGCTCAATTGGAGTCGTAAAATAACGCAAGTTAAGTACCCTTTTATCCAATTACGTCATTTTATTACCAAAATTACCTATAACCGGCACATAAAATACGGAGCATCAATTCTGGTGTAATTCAAATTAAAATTCCATATGACACGTTCTGAATAAAATAAAAAATACCGTGAGTTTACTAACCAAGTGTGTTTAATATCATTATAAAAACTACTTGCGTTTGATTATTGACACTTTCAGTTAATCTAAATTTTTTTTTTCAGTTGTTTAGGTAGGTAGGTACCTATCAAACTCCTAAGAGAATATAATAATGAAGAGCAGCGGCTACAACATGTTTATGAATGATGTTTTTAAGATGATGTACGTTATTGCTGTTCACCGCTACATCCCTTCACACTAGAGATATGAACATAATAAAGACGACAGGTACAAGTCCGCTCCAACTAAACTACCATCACGCCTCCGTCAATGATACACAAATCATAATAAACTTCATACAAACCTATGAACTACATACACGTCCTCATAACTATCCGTATATAAACACCGATGTATGACGTAGCTGCAGAACGAACCGGTTAAGCCTCACATAAATGCACACATGTAAAGTGTCCAATTAAGCGATGCCTGTGACAGCATGATCATCTTCCCCGCGAATGCCCTGTGGAGGAATGTACAAGAGGGACGGCAGAGGTCACGCTCCACTGGTCGATGTAGCCAGTATTATGAAAGCGCTCTAAGCCGAGGGACTGTCAAGAAACAATCTATATTATTGTGATTGCTTGCAAATGCTCAAACAAAACTTACCAGGCTTGCTCGCAGTTCTGATTTACGAAAAGCATCATCTATTCACTGAGGTGAACCTTGTTGAAACATTTATGGTAGTTATAATATTTCGGTGACTTTGATCGCTGAATTGTATCTAGGAACAAAATTTGATAATACCGATCATGCTTTTATCGATGCATAAGTATAATTATTTAATAAGTAGTATCATTATTAAATAGGTGATGATACTTTTCGTTTGCACACATCCCAAAAAAAAACATGACACCGAAAAAATTGGTACAAACTGAAAATGCTGCACACTAAATGAACCTACGCTGTCCAATTTTTGTTTTTTTTTTATTTCGCAGTTCTAGATGGATTACTTACAACCAGTCTACATAGTTATCGATATAGCTTCAAAGTAGATCAATCAACTACCTTGAAGAGAAACCTTGCATTGCACGCTATCGTAATTTTCTATTCCGTTCCAGGTAAAAACAGATGTATGTGTGTGAAAAACTAATGGAACCACAAAAAAAATCTTAAGGTTATTAAAATTAGGTATTATAGAGTAGTGAAACCCCCACGTCTTTGTTTGGGTAGGTATAAAATATTTTCTTGCAGCCTACACTATAAAAGGAAGATAATTAGCTCCGTATTTCATGATTCTGGGACTTATTTTTAGATGAGCAGATGTGCTTGAGTAGGTACCTAAAGATGAAGTGAAATGATCTTCATAAAATGTTTTTTTTTTTGTTTATGATTTGTTTGGATAGTTTTTGCAAACTCTTCGCAATTCACAGCCAGTGGTAACACTGTGGAACCCGTGAATTTTGACGTCACATTGATGGGGAGATATTTGTGAATGCTGAGAGAGGCGAGAGACGGGATTTTATTAGAATGTCAAAATGACCCTCAGACTCAAAACACATAAATTTCGAATAGCCAGTTAAAAATTATAATAAAAAGGAATTTAAAAATGTTATTAGCCAATGCTAATAAAATATGCACGTAAATCAAAGCCCAATGTATATCTTTGAATATTTTTATTCATGCATTCTAAATTATGTGCTTAGTTTTATTACCAACATTAAAACTAGGGTTTAACTGAAACTGAGGCATTGAATTGACTAGGATCTTTAATTTATTGCCAGAAACTTACGTTTTGTATTTATATGTACATATGTATACATTCATATTTATATAGCTACGAGTATACTTAATATTGTATAGGTGACTAACTTGAATCGGAAACAGAGATTACTCGTTTATTACAAAACAGAAGTACTTACAACTTTTTTAAACAAGTTAAAAGATGACTCACAAATCAATTTTTTTTTTCACCGAAATCTCATATTATAAGTTAATTTTGTGATAGCTTGTAACACAAAACAATTTTTTTTTCACCAAAACCCCTACCTTTAAAGAAGAAGACTACTTTTAGGCGCATTATTCATGTGTTGATATGTAAATTGTAATCAAAGGATGGGAATTACTTAATGCATTTCGGAGATAGGAAACCTTTTGGGGAACCAAGAACCAAGAGCTCGATAACGTTGCAAGGGCGACGCCACCCAAACTCCTTATCATTTGCCTTTGGAATGCATTTAGGACAGGTTAAAACAAACGTTGATTTAACATTTAAAGCTTCGTTCAAATCAACACGTCCGATTCAGTCACCAATAAATTTATTGATAAAAAGCGAAACGGTAATAAGTTAAAACAGTGGCAGTATATTGGCCATTTTGAACAACGCCGAGTACGAGTAGCATACGAGTACTCAGACAGGACTTATCGTATTGTGTCTCCTTCTACATTTCATTACCAATTTGCATGTCGCATTAATGCAATAACTGCGATCAATGGCTTTCGATTAAAATCTTTTCGCAATTTTAGGAAAAAGTATGGACGGTTACTTCATTACATTACGTTACATTTCGTAATTTAAAGTATGTTATATAAATATAATTTTATAGAACCGTTGATAATAAAGAAAACAAGGTAGCTATTTTTGTTTTACTTGTCACATCTTGGCCTTCAATTGCAAAATCCAGAACAACACTGCTTTAACCATAAAAGTATTAATGTATAGAAAAAGGGATCTAAATTGGCTAACTTCAAGTACATTTTGGTCCGATACAAATTTTCGAAACTGAGTAGGAACAGCGCTAGTATAATAATTAAGTTACGAAATAATAGGTTATAATTGTTAATAAAACTCTATCGTAAAAAAGTAAAAAAAAATGAAAAAATACATATTTCATTTTTATTGACAAGGTGTCTGAATTTTTTTGGTCTTGTGTTACGACACCATCTTGGTTTGATACTGACTGTCTATCTTGGTGTTCTATAGGTACACCGTTATTCATCTATGGCTGTAACAAATTGGGTTAGTATTGACTCTTAAAATTAATATCAAGATTTGAGTAAATAAGTATTAATCTACCATTGTTTCCCAAAAATGGTTTATCTAGACATATCTAGATATGCAAGAATTTGCCCCAAGTCATGGTGTTTGTGGGACCGTAATCCGCACGCCCATTACTAGGGGGGTCTTAGTTAGTGGTCAGACCACTGGTCACGATTCTAGGTCGTAGATCTTATTAATAAAAAGGTACGTAACGTCCCGAATGGTTGTCAGAAACAACTGGCTTTGAAGTACAAAGCTCTATGTATACCATATACTTAGTAATACAATGTACAAGATATTTCAGATTAATGCAGATGGATATAGGCACATGCATAATATAGATATGCAATAGCTAAATGTGACGACCTAAGATTTGTGTGTGATTTTCAGGAGATATTCCTGTTTTTTTTTATAATTTGAAATACAAAATAACTTTTTTTATTTTCTCGTGAAAATATTATTTTATTAAGAAAAATCGAAGTCATCACTTGCATGTTAGATGTTGCTGTTATATCAAGTAATACAATAAAAAGCATGTAGGGACTAACAATTTGCTCAACTGCTAATAGTGGCAAGCTGCTGAGCGCCTGGTTGAGCCTTGTTATTTTTTTTATAATGCCCAAGCTTGGGAAAATATAAAAAAAGAAGCTTTGCCTAACGTGCACAACTATTAGTATTGGCGCGGAATAATGAAAGCCATTTCACAGTATAACGTAACTTGTACGTTCATTAAGGCGAGTGTCGATGCCCGCGCGTTGGGTGCAAGTTGCATAAATCAGTCCGGGAATGCAGCCAGCACCCTAATGCGCTTTTGGTGTCGCTGATACTTCAGCTTCACCTAAAATTGAGCCCTGAATATAGGTTAGGGTTTTAGGAAAGTACGACTGAATTCTTGAGATAACGACAATTTACAGGAACTTGGGGAACTAAGGGATTTTCAGGTAATCAGGAAAAATAAAATCAGGAGCTCTGATTTATTAATTCAAGAGGGAATGTTGGGAGGCTGAAAAAGACCGCATTAATTGAAAAGATTTGTGGGAAACCTTCGTCCATTATGGAACACAATAGGTTAAAAAAAAGTAATTGTTGAAATTGGTTGGTTTAAAATTTTCGTTTTTGTTTGTTAATATTGAATACATTGAATACATATTGCTTATGACTTCTTATAGTGAAATGTTTCTACTGCCTATTGAGAATATTATAAATTCCTATTATAGTTTTGTCAACTAAAAGCCATTTGAGAACACAATACTATTATATCAAACTAGAACTTGCACGTTTTAACTCAGTTAAAGTACATAGAGCATAGTTTTTATGTGAAACCTAAAGTAACGTCTTGAAAAACAAGTTTCCAGCGTATAATTTATCGTTGCTTGCATATTGGGTAGTGTATAAAAGTTGTTCTTTTACAAATTATGTTGTATATATTTTTTTAACATCTACTACGTTTAAAAAGATCACTAAATTAGTTCCATTCAAATTGACCGAATGAAAATAAATGTGACAATAAAGTTTGTTTTTGACAATATCGCTTAAATTGTGTATCATGAAAAATTCACGTTTTTCTGTGAGAGTGTAACAGTGTTTTTCTTAAGAAAAAATTAAAATACATAAGTACTAAATAAACAGTTTTCCTATTGTTTTATTATTTAATAAGTAATCAAGAATTTAGAAGCCATTTGCTCTTATTTCAAATTATTGGAGGCACAAATCTTGTTGGTAGAGCAGTGCTCTACCTTTACATTTACGTATACCATAACCAGAATTTGCAATCCAATATACCGTTACATACAAATAACAATAAAGCGAAACCAATATCCTAAATGAATGTAAATCAAACAGCTAAAATAACGAGATTGTAGTCATTATAAAATAAAAAAGTTATTTAAAAGTACAATTTTATGACAATATATTGAGTAGTAAACGTGACACTTCTCACTTGCATCGGCCAATCGGTTTCCGTTGATTAAGCCAAGATATTCGATTGGAGTATTCAAATAAGTGTGCTTGGAGTTAATACAATTTTATTATTACCACTCAGTTTTTAAAATTTTTACTCTGAACGAGGTATGTGAGTCGATTTGGTCGGCGGTTGAGATAACGGTCTTGTCAACGTGATATAACTCGGCCAGGTTTATGATCCAGCATATGGTGGCAATGACGCGATACATACGCACCTAATTAGCTTTTTTCTCGAATCTAAAAAATATGTTTGGTTGTTTGTCTATAAAATATTACACAAGCAACGCAAAAGTTCCGTTACAGTCGTAAAAGTCGGTTTCTAATATACTACTATTATTATACTACTAAGTGAGTACATAAGCATATAATATATAATAAAGTGTTGTATTTGAAATTTATATCCACTATCCAGGTTAAGAAAAAACATGCCTGAAATAACCAGTTTAATTTAGTCACAAAGCTGCAATTTCTACAAAATATACTCATAAAAAATGCATTTAAAATGGCTATGGAACGTCCTAAAAGACCAATGTCCAGAATGTCTAGTCTGTATCTCAAGTTCAACCTTTATTTGTCAAAAGGTGACCAGCACAATCGTAACCGTAATACGACGAGATTTTTTTACGAGCATACCACCAGTTAGGTACTTTTTTATTTCCCCAAATACGTATAAAACTTCACTTGTGTTTTGTATTTTTTTTCGTTTGGATGTTAAAATGCTCCATGTGAAATTACCAGAGCACAGTTTCATAATGTCCTTTTTGTTTTGTGTTTCCAACTCCAATACATAATATGCACAAAAATAAGTTGGTACAAATTAGCGTAAGATTTATTTATTCCGGTTATTTTAAACAGCCCCGTGTAGTCCAAAAATCAGTTTCAAATCAGTATAAACCATTTCTGGATATAGCATTGCGTAAATCAGCTATTTTTAAAATAATGATCGGATTGTAAGTGCTAAATTATAATGAAGTGATACGAAACCAACAAAGTTATGTTTCGCATATACATAATCTTCGAAAGGTTTCAGAACGAGTGTTTCTGATATCGTTTGCGAGAAGAGACTTATCGTAATTTAGAGCCTCCGATTAGACTCCTCCGGCCGACATACGCTAACGAGCAACTTTCAATTTATTTTTATTTTAACAACAGTACGGTGCCGATGTTTTGTCTTCTGCCGACGATTGTACCGGGTTAATTGGATTGTCCGCTTTGAAAGCTAACTGTGGTTAGTTCACTGTCAAAATCGTGCGATACATATTGTCTCTTTTTTATCTTTTTATCTTGATTATATCTATATTAATTAGTAAAAAGAACTCACCTTCGTTGTAGTAGTTTTCAGTGGCGTTCCTGATGATACTGCGCAGATTTCCACTTCATATCGATCGACACCAACTTCACGATCCAAAGACACTGCCGTGGATAAAATTCCCAAAGAAGAATCTATGTCGAACAACCTGTCCACTTGTTTACCATCACCTGTCACATTCACGATATAATATTCCAGACCTGATTTATAGTTATTAGTCAAATTAAGCACTGGTGTTCCTGCGGGTTCATTCTCCGCCACGGAAATCGAGTCAGCGTTTTTCCAAGTCACACCCTCCAACTCCGTGCCCCCCATTATAACACTCACGTAAGTTTCCGTACTTTTTTGTTCACTTAGAACTGCTTCGTCAGTCGCTTTTATGACAAGGTTCCATCTAGCTTCGGGTACCGCCGGAGGGTACCGCAGAGTCAATGCTCCGTTGCTTCTATGCAAATCGAATAAATCGTTCCCACCGTGTATGAGTTTATATGTGACTAGTCCATTCGTTCCTGAATCCAGATCACGAGCTAAGACGTTCATTATAAATATTCCACGGCCCGTTGCTCTACCCATCCGTTCTAAATTGATCACGGCTGCATTCATTGATACGAATATTGGAGCATTGTCGTTGATATCTTCTACGATCACAGTTACTAATTTCTCCGCAGATAATCTCGCAGAAGGAGGCTCAGCTCTATCGTATGCGACAACAGTTATTCTGAATGTGTCGATGCTTTCTCTATCAATGGGCAATAACGTATGTATGACACCGGTTACGTTATTTATGGCAAAATGTCGCTTGTTATCGTTAGGCTCTTGGTGTGTGATCGAGTAATAAACTTTGCTATTCAAGCCTGAATCTGGGTCTTCTGCGGTCACTGTGACGATTGGAGTATGCTTTGGGATACCTTCTCTTATTTGTCGTACAATCGCCGTATTAGTAAAGATTGGTGGATTGTCGTTAGCGTCGATGACAATCACGGTAAACGAAATGCTAGAAGATAGACTAGGGTTTCCATTATCAGTTGCGGTAATATTCAAATTATATGTTGTTATATCTTCATAGTCCAAATGTTTGTGTAAAAATAGATCGCCGTAGTAGCTGTCAATAAAAAATGCATCTTTTCGATTTCCAGATGTTATAGAATACTGCAGTTCTTGATTTATTCCCAAATCAGCATCAGTGGCATGGAACTGAATAATTTTCTTGTTGACGGGTTCGGTTTCTAAAACTGACACGTTAAGCTGAGTCTGCGTAAACTCTGGAGCATTATCATTTTCATCTAAAACCACTACGGTGATTAATGTTGTAGCGGAAAGCTGTAATGTTTGCCCTGAATCATGAGCAATGATTTTCAGCTGATAGCGGTCGGTAGTTTCTCGATCCAGAGGTCTATTGATAAGTAGTTGGCCTGTAGCTTCATCTAACGAGAACTTCCCAAAATCGTCACCGCCTACAAGTTTATAATAGATGTCACCATTGAGACCTTCATCTGCATCAGTTGAGTAAACTCTCATAATAGAAGCACCAACAACAGCACCTTCCGAAACTTCTACTTTATAAGGCATTCTTTGAAATACAGGCGCATTATCATTCACATCCGTAATATATATTGTCACTCTCACCGAATCTGATAACTTTACTTTTCCATTGTCGCTGACCGTTACTGTGAGCGTTATGTAATTTTGACCAGTGCTCTGAGCTAAGCTTTCTCTATCAAATGTTTTGATAGTTCTGATAAAACCATTTCTTGAATCGATTCTAAAATCATTTTGTGCTATGGGTAACGAAAATGTTAATTCAGCATTTCTTCCTATATCTCTGTCCATAGCAGTCAATTTTCCAACAAAGGTATCGGGAGGCTCATTTTCTTTTATCTTGAAAATAAAAGTAGTGTTCGTAAACTGAGGGCTATTATCATTTTCATCCAAGACATGTATTACGACAGGTACTTGTGATGTTCTCGGTGGGCTACCTTGATCTGTCGCTATTATTGAAAGAGAATAATAGTCCCTTTCTTCTCTATCTAGAGAACTTTTTACATAAATAAAACCATCTGGAAATATGCCAAATTTACCATCTGTGTTTCCTTCTGCAATGTAATATGATATTATTCCATTATTACCAAGATCTGCGTCTGATGCAGCTATGGCGAAAAATCTTGAGTTCACCAAAGTTGATTCAAGTAATGATGTTTCATACGAGGTATGGTCAAAAACTGGAGTGTGATCATTTACATCGTCCACGATAACGGATATTGAGTGTTTTGTAGCAAGAGTAGGAGATCCATTATCAGTTGCAGTCACTTCTAGAAACAAACCACTTCCTGGCTCACTTGTAATTGGCCTGCTAAGGTAAATAACTCCTGTTGTTTCTGATACACGGAAATAGCTGTCGGGATTATAGCTAAGTGAATAAAATATTGTTCTATTTGATCCTGAATCACGATCTGTTGCACGTGCAAAGTATACTTCTTGACCGACTGCCATATTTTCTGGAACATGGATTTCATCCTTATCTTCTATAAATATTGGGTAGTTGTCATTTACATCTAATACAGAAATGTTAACAGTGGTAAATCCAAATGCTACACCTGTTTTTGCCATGATTTTCAAATGGTAAGTCATTTTATCTTCTCGATCTAGATTAGCAGCAGTCGTGATAATTCCTGTTTTTTCATCAATTTTGAAAATGTGTTTTGGGTCACCTTCTAAAATATAGTAAGAAATTGTGTCACTTGAAATTCTAGCACTTATTTTGCCAACATATCTCCCAATATCAGCCTTTGTAGTTCCTTCATCTTCTACTATTTTGAAAGTGTATCCATTATAACCATCAAATTGTAATCTTTTGCGTTGAGACACTTTGACTATTTCTACTATAGCATCTTCAGAAGTTCTTCGATTACCCTTATCCTTGGCAGATATATTCAACGAATACATAGTCTCTGGAGCTTTATGAAAATCTTTTTGTAGTACAACATTGCCGGTGGACGACTCGATGTCAAAATATCCAGCTCCCCCACTCTCAAGTTTGTAACTGATTCTTGCATTATCTCCTTCATCTATATCGGCAGCTCTCACTTGTAGGATAACAGTTCCAGGTAAAGCATCTTCACTAATAGTTTCAATATATCGTTGCGGGTAAAAAATTGGGTCATTATCATTTACGTCAACAATTTTGAGATAAACTGTAGCTGACGATGATTGTGGAGGAAAACCTTGGTCTTTAGCAATAACTGGTATATCGTAAAATGGTATTTTCTCTCTATCTAATGCAACCACAGCGCTTAGCTGACCAGTAATTGGATCTAATGTGAAAGTATTAGGATATCTTTTTTCTATACTCGATGGCAGATAGTATGAGACGGACCCGTTAGTTCCTTGATCATAATCTGATGCAGTAAGTATAAGAATTTCTTTAACTGGTTGTATATTTTCTGCAATTGTAGAATTTATGACTAGCTGAGGAAAGCTTGGTGCTTCATCGTTTTCGTCTAGTATGGTTATTTTTAGTCTTGTGTAAGCCCATTTTGGATTCGGTCCACCATCCCTAGCAGACACATTTAATTCCACTGTTCCTTGAATTTCACGATCAAGTTGTGATTGTGTTTTAACAAGTCCAGTCAAATGATCAATAAAAAACCATTGTTGTTGGTTGCCGTCATAGAAATCATAAAATATTTCAGCATTAACTCCTGTATCTTCATCTGTAGCAGTAATACTAGCCACATAAGTCCCTGATGGTGCCAGTTCAGTAAGAATAGTTGAATATTCAGATTTTTCAAACACTGGTTCGTGATCGTTTACATCATTTACATGAATCACTAAAAATGATGTTGCCGTTCGTGGTGGTGAACCTCTGTCGGTAGCCACTACTGTTAAATTATATTTACTGATTTCTTCTCTATCCAACACGCCATTCACATGAACAATGTAAACACTAGAAGAATTTTCCAATCTAAAATGATTTAACTCATTTCCTGCCACTATTCCAATACTGGTTATTCCATTCAGACCAGCATCCAAATCAGTCACTGTAATAGCAGCCACTAGAGATCCATTTTTAGCATTTTCATCCACAGTTGCAAAGTTGGCAGTTGGTGGCACATACGTAAAAGTAATCACAGGATCATGATCATTGGCGTCAATCAAATTTACTGTCACATACGTACGTGCATCTTGGTGCGGCACGCCATGATCTTTCGCGATGATAGTCAGGACGCAAGTCATGTTGCAGGTTATGTTACTACAATACTTTGGACAATTCAGTTTTTTCATTGTTGTTATTACACCAGATTCAGGATCTACTGCAAACTGCTTTTCTGTATCAGTTACTTCATAAGTGATTTTACAGTTGTCTCCCAAATCGCTGTCCGTGGCGGTTACTTTCAAGACGGTTGTACCCGGGGGTACACTTTCATTCAATGAAACAGAAAAGTCACTTTGATCGAAAATAGGTGGATTATCGTTCACATCTAAAATGGTTACGTTGACTTGAAGGTACCCAAATTTTGAAGGATTCCCTCCATCTTGAGCTGAAATATTTAGGATGTAAAAGTCTGTTGTTTCTCTATCTAATTTTCCAGTCGTTTCTAAGTGTAAATAAGAAGTTTGTCCGCTGGGATTGCCGGTAACATTTAACCTAAACTTTCCTTCATTGTCTCCGTCTATTATTCTGTAATCATTAGTGATTCCGTTTTCTCCTAAATCCTTATCTGTAGCAGCATCAAGCAATAACTTAGTCCCAGCTGCCGCGCTCTCAGAAAAAGCTACAGCTATGCTTGGTTCAGGGAATTCAGGATAGTTATCGTTAACATCAGTCACTCGGAGACGAACCTCAATAGGATATGTCGGCTGGCTTGAAAGAACCACAAATGCGTAGCGGTCAACGTTCTCCCTGTCGAGAATCACATTCGTTTTAATAACACCGGTTAACGGGTCAAGAACAAACTCTTTAGGTGGCTCATTGAAGCGATACGTAAAGCCAGGTTTCGTAGGGATCCTTCCAACTATAGTTCCTACGGGCTGATCTTCAGGCACTCGAACGTCAACGCCGGTGTCGACGGCGCGTGACTGCATCAGCTCGGCGGTGGCGCCCGCACCGGCCAGCAGCGCCAGCGTGACCAGCGCCACGTGCCATCGCCCCATCCTCGTCATGTCACCGACAAAAACATTGCAGGGTTGGTTCCTTTACAGCGAAAGTCAACTTGCGACGGGAGCGATCGCTGTGTCCCGTTCGCGCAGGCTAGCGCGCTCGCTCGCGTCAGGTATGCAGCATGGCCGCGACGACCTGCGCGCGCACGAATATCTCACGGAGAGTGCGACCCGCGGTTGCGCCTACGCCGTCGCATTCATTTGTAAACACACGTGACACTACACTAACTACGGTCCGATCGATTCTTCAGTATTATCACTTCAGTATTTGTTAGTTCACAATCACTTGTAGTCACAAACAACAGATTAAAGGGTGTATTCGGTTTTGTTTTGCTCGTTCGGCAGTATGTATATGAGCGCGTTGCGGCATGCGGGCTGCGTCGTAGCCGGCGCGGCACTGACAGGCGGAGGCTTTCACGCCACCCCGCGCCCCTCCTTGACCCGCTCCCGCAGCTTTAAGAGCTCCCACTGTGGCTGCGTGATGATGATGCTAAGATAATGGCCGCCGAAGGACTCCAATATTTATTGTTCGATACGAGTCACTCACTATTCCAAGAAAAGAACAGGGAGCACAGGTAGTCGTAGCATTTTTTAGTATGTTTTAATGAAAAGAAAATCTGCACCAATTAATAATAATTACTTACCACGTAAGATTCGTATATTTTTTCAATATAACTAAAAATAAATGCAAATAACTAATAATGATAACTCTCATATTAATAAATGTAAGCTAGCTGCGCGTTGATGTCTATTGTACGAATATAACGCATGTAGCCGTAGACCATATCGTATAACTATCGAAAAAATATTTAAAACATAACTACACCCGTTTCGTTTGCGTCGTGAATTACAAAATTAATTTCTACTTCTTGACGAACACGTTATAAAATTTATTTATTTTCAAGTTACCAGTATGGAAGTTCAGCGTTGTCTGTCATTCAGTCTGCCTTTTATATTATTGTTTGATTGATATAATCTACGAAATTATAAGCATAGACTAATTAAATACTACACACAAGTTAAACTAATAAAAATATTAATTACTTAATGCAAAATTGTAATAATTAATACAGTACCTACGTACGAGTGAGAACCCATAAATTTTATAGCATGTTGTGATAGCTGCTTTTAGAAATTATGCCGAACTGAAAGTCAAGTTTTTGTTTTTCATATTTCTCTTTGTAATCCAAATAATAAAAAATGTCTTAATATGTCGTTGCTAAAGTTATGGTAACTAACCTTATATGAGTGAGATTTAAAAAGTTACTGTAAGTAACTGATAGTGACGATGATCATTATTCGGCTGCATCCCATTTTACCCAGACAACGTCCCTCTACTGGTGTTTTAGAAAACTGTTCACTTGAACAAGAACCTTGAACTCAGGTAGCGTAAGCTGTTCACATGTTGTGGGATTACAGCCTCCATAGAGCTTTCCTCGTGCTTTGTTGTTTTGCCGCTAGATGGCTGTAGCTGGATGTTCAATTGTTCATCTATCACAGTATTCTACAACTTGTGTTTATCTTAGTACTCTGTGCTACTACACATACTTAAAGATAAATAACGGCGTTCCTATCGAACACCAAGATAGACAGTATCAAACCAAGATGGAGTCGTAAGACAGGACCAAAAAATTTCAGACACTAAAAGTCATCAATAAAAATAATCTCCATTTCAAACATTTTTTATTACTTTTACGATTTAGTTTAATTATCAATGAAAAAGCCTAGTAATCTATTTCAAAAATTTGTATCGGACCAAAATGTACCATAAGTAAGTCAATTTAGAACCCTTTTTTGCGCATTTTCAATGAAACTATGTAGATACATTGTGATTCTTTAGTTTAATACTTCTTTGCTACTACAATTTTACCTATTATTTACTCAAATTAAATTGCTAGGTAGTAGGTACCTACTTATATAAAATTATCTCATTTGTATATTATATTATATAATTTAATTAAATACGGCCACAGAGTTATAAGATACTACGTATACGGATAACGGAATATAATATCATTGAAATATATTTAAAAAAATGTTTAGTTTGTTAATTCCATAGAAACCAACCAAACCCTGCCTGCGCAGAAACCCACATCCTAACTGCGCGTAAATACCGAACGCTTCATACCATCCCACGTATAACTTAGAAAAGTACCCAATGTCTGTAATCCCACGCAAGTAAGTAGGCATACATCACTATTTTATAAAATCACACTTTGAAAAAACATTATCTCAATTCTAAATAAATAAATTATTTCTCACTCGAGACAGAAAAAAACTGAATTATTCAGTCTGTCATTGAAAGCTGAGCTATGAGCTGAGCTGAGACATGCTGCAGGTCTCTTCTGTGAAAATAGGCCACATATAAAAATATAAGGGAAATTTGGTTATAAACTACGAGGTTACAGATTTATATATCGGTAGTGGTACATTTTTGAAATAAATAACTCTACTCTATAATCCCCGGGCCAAATACGTCTTGCTAGATTTGAATATGGGGTCGTCCCTTTTCAGGGCTCCAAAAATAGCCTTGTTCTTATACCTAAGAACCCATACCTTTTATATTGGTACACTTGTTGCACAGATTGACGTCACTCCCCCCTTTCCGGAGTCGTGCGCTGATGGGGAGACGCACCCCCGGTGGGTCGGCTGCTGACGTAAGGACTTTCATGAATGGATTTAAGTTCATATCTATCTTCGTTGAGTCATTATAGCACACACGTTGAGTCAAAAAGTGAACACATTACTTAGTAGTTTTACGATCAGACTAGAAATTGTGTAAAGAGTAATCAGCTGAGTCCAATGAATAAAATAGAGCTCCACCTACGTCGTATTTCTTGCCAACCCATTTTCAAATGCTCACTGTTTCTGAGAACAGCCGAAAATTCGAGAAACGAGTGGGTTTGCGCTGGAAACGTTGTAGAAGGCTAAGTTTTGAGCAAAAATAAGCTACACCATATACTAGTAGCATCATAATTATTATGATAATCACAAACAACACAAAACAGCTCAACATTATTGTGATAAGATTCCTTTGCCTGTTTCAGAAAGGTCGTTTTCAGCTGCAACTAAAGCATTGTTCTCGAAAAAATATTTTTCATACATTTATTCTCGTCAGCTAAAAAATTTTTAGAACTAAATATAAATATATGGATGGAATATTAAGACTCCAATCGATATACAGTTGACGATGATTTATGTTAAAATAAAATAAAATTCTTTATATCTCTTAAACTCTTACATTTTCCTTTACGTCATCGTGGTAAATAGTGCCTTCTAATTATGTTATTTATTTAGCTAGTACAGACTTTATAAAATAAACAAACACTGATAAGGATTTATGGACATCATATTTAAATTAAATATTCATATTCATAATACTTAGTAGACTTGAAGACAGTTATTTAATCGTTGTAACTAGCTACGTGTACTAATGTACGAAACTAACCTACTATACGAAAGATTAAATAGTGTATCTCATGCTGATCAAGTCTGTGTCTCCTATAAATAGCTTTAGTTAAATCGATTCCCGCCTTCAAGGCCCTATACATTACATTTTTGTTTTTCTTCCAGTCCGGCAGACGATAATGACAATGTGTGAATCAGATTCCCCCGAATAAACATCTTTGCATAGGTGGTTTATGGTTTAAAAAATGTTTAAAATGGCTTAAAATTATTAAATAAATATTTAGGCCATTTCACACAACGCCATCTAGGCCCATTTTAAGCAGAGCTTGTAACCAGATAATTGATAGAATACTCATTTTTTTTTTTGTAAAACACACATAAAATAAAAACGTACAAAACCTACATAGAAAACACCTAGATTCAGGATGTTCATCATATGAATAAATGATATCAAGCGGAATACAAACCCGCGACACTGGAGTAGCAGTCCAACACACTTGCCGCTCGATCAATCGTGTCATCAAAAGGCGGAGACCTACAAAGGCATTTTTTTTACTAGTTATAAACTTGCGTTTGTCATTCTCTCATCTAATAATTATTCTCATTCTAAATTAAATTAAACTCATTTACTGTGCTACTCAAAACTCCACAATTAATTCTTAACATTGAAGGCCTAATATAAAAATTGTGGTGATAAATTCAAGTTGCTCTTGTTTCAGTTTGAAATCATGTTGTCCAGTCCATCGCTAACCAGCTAGATTTCTAGTAAAATCATGTAAGTAGGTTACCTGATGTCCTCGAGCGTAATCTGTGTCAGGTCGGAAGACTAGGTCGATAGGGAATGCATTTTCAAAGATACCATCATAACTAACCGACACGCCCGCAACTTCGTTTGCGTCGTGAAATTACACAAATCCTTTCTAAGTATGCGCCCACGCTTTTGACGAACATATCCTCCAAATTTCAAGCCTCTACGTCCAGCGGTTTGGTATCGACGTTGTCTGTCAGTCAGTCAGGATTGACATCCGTATTCCAAGTCAGTCCTTAACTCACATTATAAAAAAATACGTAAGTAGTAAAATGTCACCAGTCAAGCAATGTAAGTATGTCACACGTTTGATGAAGCCGGCTCTTAGTCCCTTAGCCCTTAGTCGAAACCATAAATTTTCGAGTTAAAAATACTTTTTTTTTTTACTTATTCTCTTCCAGCTAACCTCTGTGAATAAATAATTATAGGTGACATCTAAAATAGCCCAGCGGGTGTTTTCTTATGTTTTATTCATCATTTTTAACCTTGAATTCACTGAGGAAAATTTCCGCTTCTGTTTCTCAGAAGCATATCTAATAGGGTTAAGTAATTAATTGAATAAATTTATTATATTTATTAAAGTGGTAGAGACCATTCTCATTATATACGAGTATCGTTGGCATTTTAGTATGTGATATTTTTCTTATTTTATTTTCCTCCTTTGTGAAAGGCTTTAGTAATATTACTTATTTAGCTATACAATACATTTGTCCTAATAAAAATATTTCATAACAAAAACATACGCATGAACATAAAACACATTTGAATAAAGAAATATAAAAAATAAATAATGTAATGGGAACGAGATAACTAATAAACTACTTATATATATACTTTTTTAGTAAATACACACATATAGAAAACACCCAGATAAACACTGATTTTCATCTTACAAATGTTTGTCCTAACGCGGAAATCGACATCTAATTCGTTAGATTTCGATCGATTCCCGCGTTAGGACAAACATTTGTGCGATAATAGGTAGTAAAATAGGTAGTTGTAGACAATAGAATTTGTTCTATTGCGTACTCGTATAGTATACTATCAAAACAAAATATAAATAATAATGACAGAGGGATACACCCTGTTCAGGCACGTGTCAAGAAGGTACGTAGGTAAACATTTATGTAGTAACAGAGAATCTACTCTTGGATTTGATATGTAGGTGGTTTAAATCATGACATTTTTTTAAATGTCAAATTGGAATACATTTAGGTACTTCCTATAGTTATAATATCTTTATAGTTTTTCAGATATTATTCTCCATCATATTTTTCTTACCTACTTATTTTATTTATTTATATTTACATACCTACCATTGATAAATAATCTGAATCTATGTTTTTTGTGTGTTGTTTTATTATAATCATACTTCTAATTGTTTCGTAGCAATCTCGGAGAGCACGTCGTAGAGGTTCTACGAATATTCTCTTCTGAATTTATTTATCCACATTAGAGCTAGTGACGCAAACAAAATGTATTTAAAATCGGTAACGGTTCTGCGTTCCATTTATGTGTTCCATTTTATGCGTTTTATACAAAGTATTTGATTTTAATTATGATGTAAGTTTCAAATAAGTACCCTGCGTTTTACAAGAGACGACATTATTTAGCGAATATCTATGTACAACGAGAATTGTTTGTGCAATTTTATTTTAGAGATGTTATCAAGTTACTGCAGTCTAGAAGGCGCCATGCGGCCGTTAACCCCCTGTTTGTCGACTTCCGTGCCCAAACCTGACGATGCACCCTATGCAAGGTGCACCCTATGCACCCCTACTCCGTTACTACCCCACTTCCCAAAGTACCTAGCACCAGCCATAGTGGGACGAAGCAAAAGGTCCTTAGGAAAGTATCTGGATAGTGTTATCCTGTCTGATCAATGCGACTTACATTTCTGAAAATATTTAGATGAAGAAAATATGTAGCTGATATTTTATTGGTTAAAAACAATAAGCAATTTGTGCGTTGTTATTAATTACTGACTGACTGAGCGAAGAACAATAAAGAGGTAAAAATAAAAGTAATATTGGTAAAATACACAAATTAAAAAATATATTTATTAAAGGTGTATTTATGCTGAAAATCGTCTTCTGCCCATTAGGCGTATATCCAACTCTATTGGCACTTTCAGTCAAGTGCCTAGCCAAGCAAAACTGATTAACATATAAAATGGTCTAGCGTAAAATATTTGTTACACCATAAATTACCCAGTCTCTAGTCGGGTAATATCCGTAAAACTTCGTTTTTAGTATTTTGTTATTTTGGGGAACAAACACGTAAAACTTATTATTAATTTGTTTTATGAGATTTATAAAATGGCGGCGCGCCATGTACCTAGCTAATAGTCGGTGCGGCGGTAATGCCACACCGTCTTAGTTTAAATAATTATGTACCTACTATTAACTATAACTTAACCAGACCTTAATGTTTTCTTTGATACATCTGATGAAAGACTCATTGGAGATTTTTTACAGAAATGCAATTTTTTTAGTTTTCTATAAATAAATACTTTTGGGTCCAATACAAAATCTAAAAGAACCATCAAAAAGTATCTTAAAATATGTGTTAATATCATTGATGCCATGTATAATAAAGATCAGCAAATTTTATTCAAAACGACCACCTAAATTTACTTCAACTTGAAATAGTGAAATAGCAGCGCCACTAAGGCGGGCGGAAAACTATAATATTTTGGAACTACACACATTTCTTCAAAAGACGCACCCCAAATATGAATGGAGATACGTTATGTGGCTAGTCGCAGAACATAAAATTGTAAATAGTGTCTGCTTTTTTGCTCTCTTCAACGTTTTATTGCTCCAAAACCAAAGAACACCAAATATTACTTTTGATATTATGTGTAAGAAGAACTATTGGCTAAACAATTTTACTTTTCTAGTCCTTTGCTTTCAATGTACTGAAACCGTAAAGAAAATCATTTGATTGGCACGTATTGTGAAACTTTAAGTTAATCTTAGCCTATGCTATATACTATGCTTCCATATGTTTCTATTAATAACCCTAATACGTTATATGTAAGTCTAAATATACTCAATTCAAAGAATCAATGTTCCTGAACTACGTACTTCGACAGTTCTGTCGACCCACCACCTCTATGGAAAATTATCACCCCACCGCGCCACCATATTTTAATAGCTAGGCTTGTTATGCTTAGGTTGGTGTCTTCTCTGGTTAAATACTAACTGGTAAGAAGCCTCACTTTATTAACTTTTAGAATTGGTTAGAAAATGAGGTTTTATGTAGCATGCCGACAATTCGGTAGTAAAAATATTAGCAGAACGAGAAGATGCATATTGTAGCGGCACGATCAATAGCAAAATACCGCGGGTCGGGGGGAATGTAGATTGCGGGGGTGTAGTGACGGGGAGAAGCCGGGGTAACGCTGGGGTAGTTTCATTGAGAACGTGTGGGCGAAGCGCGTGGGCGATCGCTTATAAAGCCACCCGGACCTCCCCTCCTACGTACAGTTGTGCTCACATCGTCAGAGAAGTAACATTGAAAAAACAAAAAGTGATTTTTTAATTTAAAATGCATCCTGCCACGTCAAGGTAAGTGGTGACACTTAGATTTACGTATTAAAAAATATTTAGCTTGATAACTTTTTTAAATTTTTGTTTGTGAGAAAGAGGTAGAGTCAGTAACTACTCATGTTAAATAACCTTGTCTAAAATAAATACCTATATTCGTGTCATTGTATTAGGTAGGTAGAGAACTAACACAGATATTACTTTTTTTTTTTAGATTGTTGACGCTCTTACTTGGCTACTTAGTAGCTCAAGCAAAGACATACCCAATGCAAGCTTGGCCTATGTACCCACAAAGTCCAAGAGAATATGCTGATGATGAATACTTCTATGCTCCAAAAGTTCAATACTATTATGACGCACCTGCAATGAGTATGCCAGGATCTCATAGTCAACTTCCGAATCCGTATTACTATGAGCCCTATGGTAATTTTGTGCCCAACGAGATCCCTAAAGAGCAAGAAGAGAGAATGGCGGCACTGCCCATTGGTCAGGAGACTTGGTTCGAAAGCGACACCACGCCCAACTGGCGAGCTAGTGACGTAGATGACGTTAGTGCAGCTTTCCTTGACAATTTGATCCTCACCCAAATGGCCCAAGATGCACAAAGGCGACGAGAAAATGCCCGAGCAGCCTTCGCGCCTGTTGACTATGAAGAAAGCCCTCGAGACCTAGAGGACGAGGACGTTAGGGAACTGAAAGCGCTCGCAGGAAAGCCTCTGTACCACGAGCCCAAAACTGTACCCAGATATGAAGATGAAGACTACCCGGCTGATGATGGATTCATCAACTGGAACGGAAACAAGAGAAGCGTCACAACGGCCGCTCCCACCACCAGTACACAGACAACTCCTAAGGACGGCCAAGATGAAATGATGGTGCCGCGACCCAACCCAACTCATCATCAGAAGAAAAAAGAGCAGAACAACTTTTACCAGACCATCACTCAACTATTAGCGAACAAATCTGCTAAATTACGCTCACAAGTAAGTTCTATTTTATAATAAAAGTTCTATATTTATTCACTTAACCATCACAAATACCCTTATACTTATTCATTATACACGTATTAAATTATCTGGCGCCGTTCGGTAGCTGAGTGGGGCCGTGGAAACCCCGAAGTCTAAAAATAGCCTGCCGGGCCGCGGGGTGGCAGCGGGTGACACAGCGCGCCCGGGGCCGGGTCAACCAAGTGGGGAGGTAGCCACCTACAGCTCTCAAGTCCCCTTTGTTAATTCGCAACAGTTTTAAATTCTTAGTAGGTAACGCCAGCTTTCCTTTCTCAACAGGATCCATCAAAAGAACGAAGAATTGAAAAACGTTTCATCGCTGGCGACTCCGACCTTGTCTTGGAACTGCGAGGCCTAAAACATCGTATTCCAACCTAAACAACTAGCATCGGAATCATCGCCAACTAACATGAGACTGAGTACTTACTACGTAGATATTTAAAAATTTCAAGAACGATCTTTGATGACTTGTAGCAAGACATCAAAACAAAAAAAAGATACTTATTTTCTTAATTGGGTACTTACCAGTATGTTTCGTCCAACTTTCTTGTCTTTACGACGCCTACGACGTACTATTGGAGGTTTCTATAATCTTTTTTAATTCATTTGTAACAAGCATAATGTTAGTTAGTAGTTGGGTAAAAATGATCGTACAAAATGTGACTATAAAAACCCATGAAAATAATTATGTAATGCATGAATAATCTAGATAGGAATAGTAAATAAAATTTGCTCCCTTCGATGTGCAGCTATGATATCGCACAGTAATTGTTTACTATGTCAACATTGTAAATATTTAGTGTAATAAGATTTATAGGATAGAATTCGAAACGTGCATTATTTCATTACATATATAAAATAAAAAATTCAGTGCTAAAGCTAAACTAAACATACCTAATGCCTAAAAAGAATTTCAGGCCTATCTATGGTAAGAGCTACTTCTATTTTCAGGTGCTAAGTTGTTTTTTACCTTCATAAAGATACTGTTTGCGCGGACAATACAATAATAAACATTTTGCAAAGCAAAGTCGAATATGTAGTATACCTAATAATGTCTAAGGCAAATTTTCTCTCGAGAAGCGGGGAATTAGTAGGTACGTGTGATATTTTAGCTATACAGCTTTTTATGTATCGATTTTAAATGGACGGTCTAAGACCTATTCTAAAAAAAACAATTGTACTACTTGCAGGACAGTATAATTCATGTCATTACATTTTTTTTGTAAAATACCTACCTAGATTTTTTCCCAAGACACCTGCCATTTGTTCGTCAACCTTAGCTGCATTAAATAGAATAACTTTTGATAATTATATATCTTACTAAAGCACATATCTTCTAAAAATAACGTCAAATTAATTTCCTGTGGAGAATTAAAGTATTTTTTGTTTGTTACTGTTTAGCCTGGTAACAATTTAGATACTATATCAATTAGTAGGAATGTAAAAGTATAATTAGTCGAGGAAATTGTTGTTGTTATTAACCGGATTGTAAAATTTTGATTAAACACTTAATTTTCATAGGTATGTCAATGATTCTGGATTGAAAAGTTTAATGTTCCGAACTCTCAATGTTTTTATACCTAATAAATATCCTCAATTAATAAATTACTTAAAATTTATAATATGTAATATCTAGTGGTTTAAAAAAAACTATAGTTTTTTATCTGAAGATATCTGCATGTACTCACCCTCTATCTAATAAATGAGTAGTTGCAGTTAATATAAAACTAAAAGTTCAATTAATAAAAAAACAAATCATAATTGTCTTGGACTTGTATTAAATACTGACCCAACTCATTGTGGTAGATTAATTTTTTTCACGGCCACATTTCGATTTTCTAAGTCCTAAGTTGGTTCGGAACACTATAAAAGAATACTGATAGATTTTCTCATACATGCATTAAAACATTTATTGCTCATACTATTGTCAAAAAATAAATTGGTAGACCTTTGTAAATGCATGAATATTTGTAAATCTATTTTATTATACCTACTCCGTACTTTTCCGTGCAAAACATTGTCAAGTAAATAAGTATAAAAAAATATATCTTAGTAATCTTTGCCCAAGTGGTACGATATACTTATTCAAAGTAATTAAAGAAATGATGAGTAAAATGAGTCGTTATTGAACTGATTTAGAAATAAATTGACCTATTCTAAACCAATTCTCTTTGACCTGGATTTTTCCTTGACCTATTTACCTCTAGAAGTAGGTTCTAATGTACCTACTAATAGATAGCTATTATACCTAGTTATACATAATATTATAGTAGGTAAGTAGATACCTGGTTACTTATACTGAATGAATATTGAAATTGAATACCTATAAATAATTAAATTCCTAGTGGGAAATACCACCAAAAAAAATATCAAAGTAGGTAAGTATACAGGATATAACATTGTGCGTAGAATAATTTAACTTTACCATAATATGGTATCTGGTCTGGTAAAGGTAAGGCTAACGAAGTCGTTTACTCAATCAATACTCAATGGTTTTTATGTGCTACGAAAATCGTAACGCTTTCGTAGCTTTTCGTAGCACTGTAGATAAAATCTCATTGACTTGGTAAGTAGCAAGTTTTAGCTACTTTCTATTATATTATATATATGTTATGAACATTGAGAGTAAGTAAAAATACATACCTATAATTTGAATATAAGTACTTAAAAATACAGAAACTACTTTGTAACACTTCTAGGAAGAAAATAGTGTCCAAGAGCACATGAAGAACACATGACGAACGATTAACTGCTTGTTTGCGGCATTATTTGAACAAAACATAAATTAAATGTTTTCGATGGAGCTTGTAGGTTTGTAACTCGTTGCTAAAATGTCAATACACCCCTGATGTAACCTTTGACCTTTTATAGCTTAGGTACTCTACCACCTACGCATCTGCCCACGACTAATACACGGGACATATCCCTAAATAATAATCCCTAATAAATTCTTCTATACAAAAATCACTGCTGCAAATGGAAACTGATTGGGTTCTGGTAGATACCTAGGTAGGTACAAAACCAATTTCTTAAAATTGTAACTATTGCGACCAACAAGCCAACCAAACAATAGATTTTCTATTTTTCGTGTACTTGTTTATTATTAGGTACCTACTTAATTATTTCTATTTTATTGTTTTGTTTAATTCTTATTGAGGGCTTAGGTAAGTGCGATCGATCATTATAACACTTGAGGTTGAGCGGTGCATAGTTAGCAAGCTTCCTAAATTATATAATCATTATCTCCATTATATTCCGAGATTATCAAGACGTCGACACAAAAAAAAACTCAGTGAAAAATTTAATCACCTAATTACTTTATCTCGAAGCCTCCTACCAAAGATTTTACTATGACAACGTATAAATTGTTTCAACTGATAGCGCCATCTATGATATCATGTTCAAACATATTTTTTGGCGCCTAGGTGGAAGATGGCGCTGAAACAGTATTATGTTATGCGGTTGGAAAGTGAATGGGCTAAGAGCTTGTGTTAATCTTATGAATGTAGTGCCGAAATAGTTTCAGTATTTTTTGAATTTCAAATAGCTTGAACCATAATATATTGAGCTAATCCATAGACAACCTAGGATTTCTCTCGAGCTAACCAAAACAAAACAAATACAAACAGTTATTTAATTTTTATTCATTTTATGTATTAGTTGCTTTTTAAATAAAATAAATATACATTAAACGTACTTTAATTATGCCGTTTTCCAGCTTCAATCAAAACAACCGTCGTTCAACATACTATTGTAGATAACTGTGCTGCATTCCCGTTAGTTGGTGATCGGTGATCCACGTCAGAAGTGTGTCTTCATTATTTTCAAGAATTAAACAACAATGCGTCGTGCTAAGGGCTATCAAGACTTAGATGAGAATGCTGCAGGTCCTCGGCCTCAGGCACTGCCGATGCCTCCACCCCAAGAGATAGAAATGGCTTCAGTTTCAGTAGTACCTGATGGTAATACCTATTTCATTACTAGTGCTTACTCTTGATTCTTAAACTCATACGAAGCACTAGTCCGTGTCCAAGAAATGTTTCCTTCTCAGAAGCTACCATCTTACAACGTACTTAATTACATTATTAGTCCAAATAAAACTACTATTATAAAACCCCATTCATCATAAAATTAGATTGTACCATTTATGACAAGTTAGAGGCCATTATATAGCCTGAAAAATAAAAACGAAGAGTATATTCAAGAATTCTGAAATCATAAACTAGCCCTTTTCCAGACACATTTACTGTAACACAAGCTGTGAATGCACTTGGGTTCGGCTGGTTCCAAGTGAAGCTCTCGCTCTGCACGGGACTGTGTTGGATGGCAGACTCCATGGAAATGACTATACTCAGCATCTTGTCACCTGCTCTGCATTGCGAATGGAATATCAGCAAGTGAGTAATTAATGACACCCAGAGTACAGTAATAATATTATTTTTTATTTATAAATCTATTTATCTTATACAAATATATTTATCTTATTATTTTTTGTTGTTGTCTGTCGCTTTTTACTGTCAATATTGTGAAAGCCTGTAATAGGTATACATTTTAGAACTTTATTTTGTATGATTTTATGAGAATGTAAAGTAGGTATGTATGCTGTTGGCATTGCCTATTAAATAAAATAATATCACAGAGTTTAATACTACAACTAATTTGATAAATGTGAAAGATTGTAAGGATGAACTTAATTATCCTAACAAAAGTGTATTATTGACTAAAGTTGAAAATGCCAAGATTAAAAGTCAGAATTTTTTCATTCTAAAAATTACCATTATGTATGTATGTTGTATTAACTCCATTTGCATGTTCTTTGTTGCAGATATCAACAGGCTCTTACAACTACTATAGTGTTCTTAGGAATGATGTTGAGCTCCACATTTTGGGGCAATCTCAGTGATAGATATGGCAGGAAAACTGTGAGTACCTATCTATTTAATTAACTCTGCCTTACAAACATTGTATTTTATTTTTCTGTGGCCTTACTTAGATATTAAACTGGTAAATAATAAATTGAGATGACTTACTTAAAACATAATACATAAATGTTTAATTACCAAAAAAACTTAAAAATGGGCAATGCAGAAGGTGTACTATGTTGTATCGGTGCAGTCAGGATTTTAGATCTGTGTAAAGCGCATTGCAATTTTGGGAAATTATGCATTTTATTTTACTGATGAAGTGTTTAGTTTGAGTTTTTATACGCACATTTGCTGTCAACTGATTTGATGCTGTGTGCATAGGTTCAAAATTTTAAAAAAGAATATTTCCCCCAGCAGCTAAAATAGGTAACCTTAATAGGACAAAAGCAATCTAATCCTTATTGCAGGCACTGAGCATGTGTGGCGTACTATTGTTCTACTATGGATTGCTGAGTTCAGTAGCGCCGAATTTCCTTTGGCTCCTATTCCTGAGAAGCTTAGTTGGATTCGCCATAGGATGCGTTCCTCAATCGTAAGTAATTTCTTTTGTTATATTTTTTCGTGATCCACTATGCATATTGCATACATAGCATAATTTAAGAGTAAAAACGAAAACCCGGCTGCCAAGATACCATCGCCATAATCACGCCATAATAGATTTTTGACACTTATTTTATAATTGTTCCGTGACCAAAACAAATCTTTGATAAATAAGGTACCCCATTGGTCCAAATCAAACTAGTCTTGATCGTTTTTGTAGCATTGGAAATACATAATGGCATCTTGCATTGTAATATCATTAAAGAAATGTCACTTTATTTGAAAAATCCATTATGATGTTTAGCTACCTACCTACAGAGCGCAAATTACTTATTTACATACATTTGAAAGACATCACCCTTTTTCTACACAGTCAAGTTTAGGTAATTGATCTATATTATTTTCAGAGTTACATTGTATGCAGAGTTTCTACCAACGAAACAGAGAGCTAAATGTGTTGTTCTACTGGATGTAAGTATTAAAATAAGTACTTGTGAGAGTGTTTATTTTTCTGATTTTAAGTCGTACTCTTTGTCTTAGTTAACTTGTACTTGAGCTCAACAAGTCACGAACTTTAAAGTTCTTTAAAGCTTTGTAATATTTTACAGTGTTTCTGGGCTCTGGGCGCGTGTTTAGAAGTGGCGTTAGCTCTGGTAGTAATGCCTACTTTGGGTGTCCACTGGCTGTTGGCACTTTCGACGATTCCTCTGCTGATCTTCGCTATGATTTGTCCTGTAAGTACCCATTTTAATTTCATTAAAATCCATTGAAAAACTGTTTTTTTTTTTTCAATTAATGTGAATATAGAGAATCAAAATTCCTATGTCTATAAAAGTATTTTTAGATCAACAGTGCGCCGCAATTTTAGACTTTGATATATCATCAACCAAGCAGTCCACAGCTGGACGTAGGTCTCTCCCAAGGCGCGCCACTAAGCCCGATCTTCGGCCCCTCTCATCCACATTCTGCCAGCTATAGCGCGCAAATCATGGCCACATGCCAAACGTCCTCCTACACTACGCTTGCCTAGACGCGGTCTCCACTCTGATACATATGCCACTATTTGTAATCAAGCATAAATTATTTACATGACCATTAATTAATTCATTTATCATGCCATCTAGGCTAAATATAAGTTTAAGAAGCACCCAAGAAAATACACATGTAAAGTATTTTTTCAGTGGCTGCCAGAATCAGCAAGGTTTCACGTAGCAAGCGGTCAACCCGATAAAGCCCTCGCCACACTTGAACAGGTAATCTTCAACTACATTGCCTACATGGTCGGGACAGACTTACGCAAGGTAACATGCAATGAAACATGAAAGGAGCACTACATCAGTGTGGACGCATCGCACGCACGAACCAAACTTGTTCAGTCAGCTGCACAGACATTTATACACTCCCAAACTTTCAGATTTATATTACTCTGAATTTGGCAAAGAAAAGTGCACGTAAGTATTTTCAAATTAATGTAGTCATCTTGTCAGAATTCTCGTCAAAGTGCAAATGTAATAGGCATGCAAATATTAAGTCTTATTAACTAAGTAAGTAGGTACATACTAAAACAAAAAAATCTAATGTACTATGAGTTCAAGTATTCACCTATCGTAGAAAATCTGAATGTGGTCATCGACTTTTGATGTTGACTGTACCTACTGACATTTTACAGATTGCTCTGGACAATAGGAGGCCTATGCTGCTAGGGCGGTTGGTTTGCGACGACTCTGTAGGAATCGGCCAGCGAGGTCGCTTGAAACACTTACTCATTCCGCAGCTGAGGAATACTAGTCTTCTTCTATGGTTTATTTGGTAAATATCTCAGGTATTTTTTAGGGTTTTATGACAAAAGTGACGTACCAAAACTGTACCAAGATTGGGAACCTTAAAGGCCTATACGCACATAACAGTGCCGATACGTCCCGTACCGTACAGTATCAGTGAACATTAATATTTTTTCATACATTTCATAAGACACCATTCGAACTGGTCAGTGTCAGTGACGTTCAGTAATGTCAGTGCTGCGCCGACGTTTATTGGTTGAATGATGGTACGGAACGTGCTGGCACTTTTGTGTGCGGATAGGTCTTTAGTTCATTCGGACTTTTTTTTCGGATGGACATTTAATGCATTTGGTCGCAGATGGCCGTTACTGCGAAACCGGACTCTTGCGACACCAGACTCTATTCATTCGGAGTACACATTCATTTAATAAATATCTTAGGTTATTATTGGATTCTATGACACATTTGGTGAAGTTTCTGTGTTAGAGTAAACACATTATTATTATTTATTGAATTAATTAGAACGGTTTTACACCACTTACACTAACTAATATTATATTATACATTACAGAACGATTCATTACATATAGATACCACATATTATGTGTGGTACCATAATAATAAAGCTGTGTGAAATAAATAAATATTTCGGCTGATAGAATACTTAAATACTTTTTTTTTGTAAATACATACATAGAATACATAGAAAACACCCAGACTCAGGACAAACATCGATGTTTATCACCCAAATAGTTAACCAACGCACCATGGTTCATAAAAACCACGGAATTGTACGAAGAACTCAATCACCCCAGTATCCGACGAGATAAAAGCGATAGCTCGCATTTACTCTGCGAGACTGGAGAGACACCCAAATGAACTAGCCCGAGAACTTCTCAACTCTTAAGTACAAAGGGAGATTAAAGAGAAAGCATATACTTAACAGAAAGCAGGGAGAGCGCAGATATGCGACCCACGCAAAAACAGGAAAAACAAAACAGAACAGTTGCCCATAGTAAAGATACTGATAAAATAAGCAAACAAAAAAAATCCCCAAATATTTGTCCCGAAGCGGGAATCCAACCCGCGACACCGGACGTGGCAGTCCAACACACTTGCCATTCGACCATCCATGTCGTCAAATACATATAAACTTATTTATATCTGTCACAATCAGGATGTCCTGTGCGTTTTGCTACTACGGCCTAGTATTGATGACAACGGAGCTGTTTGAGACTGAGCCCGGCACGCTCGAGGAGCCGTGCGCCGCGGACTGCCGCCCGCTGCAGACCACCGACTATATGGACCTGCTGTGGACCACGCTGGCCGAGTTCCCGGGTAAAATAACTTCAACTTAAGGCAATATTTTGACTTTTATTTTATATTTATAGGCTCTTTAGTGTACCTTTAGCCAACGTTTCATATTTCAGTCTCACTCTCCCATACTTTAATTTAGATTTTATACGTGTTTTTAAGTTAGTAGGGTTAATTTTAAAAGACGTTTATAATCTAAATTAAAGTATGAAACCTTTCACTTTTTTTGTTGACGAAATCAAAAAACATGGACGAAACGAATAGTGTGAAGAAATCACTATAATACGGCGTACTTTTTGAGTATTTGTCCGAAACATTTTGTATGGAAATTTGCCTTGAGGATTCCCCTTAATAGAAACGTTTTACCTACCAATAAAACGTATATTAATATACTTACCTTTATGCAAAACATATCAGTTATTAATTGAGAGATAGGCACTATCATTTCCCGTCATATTAGCAATAATACAACATAACTTCCTGTCTTTAGTCTTAATTTCTAACTTCCGGTCTTTCAATTCACCACCAGACAGCAGCCATTTTGTGTCATTGAGTTTTGAGAACACTAGGCAGAACTGAAAGTGTATGTTTTGCATAAAGGTAAGTATATTAATATACGTTTTATTGGTAGGTAAAACGTTTCTATTAATATGACTGTAACTTTATGCAAAACATATCAGTTATTAATTGAGACTTGTTTGTTATCGCCTGGTGGTGGTTAGGAGAGACACGCACGCCAATGTGACGGCTAAAAAGCCGATGGAACAAAAACAATTATATTTTATGGACATAGAAGATATCCAAAAACTGATGAACGATAGTAACAGTAAAATCGTTCTAAGGCTAATAAGTTGTCTTAGTATGAATTGAGACAAATTTTAGAAGGTAACCTGCTGGTAGAAGCAGATATGAACTGGACAGAATGAGTGTTATGAATCAACGCAATTCTGTATTTATTATTTTCTTAGGATCAGACAAGTAACAATCACCTGATGTTATTAACTAATAAGATAACGTATTATATTTCGCGCTAAGAGCGGAACATGATTGATTGCAGCCAACTAACTTATAAAAAACTTTATTTCATCGTGTAAATGTAGAATAATTATTTACTTACAAAGAATACCTTGAGGCATTAAGCACAAAACGTGTTCATCTGGCTCAGCGTACATACAATGTACTCAGAACAGAAATAACCTCTTCTTCGCCTTTACTATTAGATACTTGCTACCTATAATAATAGCATTTTCATGAGAAAGAATTTAAATAGCGCAAAAAACACAATACTTGTTACATAGTAGAGACAAGTATTATAAAAGTTCACAGCACGCCAAGTACCTGTAGTTACTCTGAGGCTGTAGTTTCTACTCAGGGGTAGGAAAATTAGACTATTTTTATCTGCTAAGACTTCTGTGAAAGCCAAACTAATACGCATTTTCCGCGTAGGTAATAAGTACTAAATTGATAGTCATGGACGTGGCTACCACCACAGATGCAAGTTTAATTTTCAACATTATTTAAGCAAGGAAGCACGATACGTTTAACAATAAGAAGCTTTATTTATTAACCAGTTTTGAAAGAGATGGAGTTCCTTTCTTTTCAAATGTTTGTTACAGGTAGAAACTTAAGTCCTGACCTTGAATAGCTTAAATTAAAATTAAATTTTTAAACATCGTTCAGGTTAAAGTCAAAAAACTTGCAATTCCAAAATCGGTAACATTGTATGTATCTATAGACAATGAATCGATCTTATCCGCAAAGGAATCTGGCAGAACGATTTATGTAAACATCGTAAACATCTATGAGACGTAAGTACAAACACATAAATCCATGTAAAAAACCGACTACCTACCATCAGCCACATTACAACTTCATTCGAGAGACGATATTGCACATTACATAGGTAGGTACATACTCATATGTACCTGCCCACCTCATGGATTCTGTATACCAAGAAAGAAGATTTTCTTCATTACTGAAAAACAAAAGATAGGTACAACCAGGGTTATAATAGTATACCCCACGGTGCACTCTGTTTTCACTCTGTACTGTGTGTGTCAATATTCTATAAGCATTTGTATAACTCCGTTCGTAGGGATGGTAATGCTTTAACCTATTCAACCTAAAACACAAACATCTTTTTATGATAAAAATGTTGGGTCCACATTGATGCATCGATGTAGGTAACGGTGAGCAAGAAAGAAAATTCAAAATATGAATTTATGATGAGCATATAGAAAATATGAACTTAAGAACCACGTGATTTATCTACATTTGCTAAATAAATAGCTGAAAATTCACATAAGTAGGCACTGTTAAAAAGGCTTTACAAAAAGGATCGATGGAAAAGATCAATGGATCTTAATTATGAACTAATATGCCTTATTTCGAATAAGTACGTTGTACAGTTATTTCATTTTCGAAACGCTGTGGTATTAACACGCTCGGTATGTTAGACAACTGCTAGGTACTCGTTGAAACACCCTTACGGAATACGTTAAGAGGCGTTATGAAAATTTTGTCGTTTATTTTTGTGTTTGTTTAGGACTAATAGTTCGTTAATTAAGTTGTATGACCGAAAAAGGAATAAACGAAAAATTCCAAAAGAATATTTTGGGTTCATTGAACAATGAAGTAGGCAAAAACACATCCGACTCGGTTGTCATCGGGTAGGTATAATAGGTATTTTATCTACACGCATTAGGCCGTTGTAACCTTCTAGGAACCTAGTACCTCTAGGATATGACCCGCGCCTGCAGGATTGTAAGCAATACCGAAAACACTATCCAAGCCGATACTAGGGAATCACGCAACAGCGATGACACCCTTATCAATAACACTTTATAAACAGGATAATTTAGTATTTTCTGAAATACAACTCGCTGTTTACTGCGTAGGCAGAGATTAACTCATAATCAAAAACAAGCTTACTAGACTTTTGCAAGAACTAGTTATCCAGCACTCCGGCAGCCAATATCGTATTGGGCTTGGTTACTCCTAAAAACTTTCAACTTTACACCATTACTTGAAATAAGGTCATAACTGCAATTCTTGTTTGTATAGAATAACTTCTTCCAATATCGTATTATTTACGTTCGAAAAACTAAAATCGAGGACTCATCCCAACTACCCGCGAAAGCCACGCGCGGTAGATTTTATAGGATTTTAATATCCAAGCTCACACCCTGCGAGTCTTTGTGCGTGCACCTGAAAGTGTATACGACGCAATACAATAAATTTTTCAGCAACTTTTTGCAAAGACATGTCCTCATTTTATCCACGCTCTCTGGAGTTTTTACGTTTATGAAAAGACTTAGCGACTGCTCAACTACCATAATTTCGTGTATGACTATGCATATTTTCGTTAAGAAGGAATATTGGATTTGAATATCCAAGCTCGCAACTGCAAGTATTTGTTCGTAGAGAGTACGACACTATAGGTATTTTTGTTTAAATTACTATATTGTTTCCTGAAAGTTCCTACGTTTGTGAGGAGACTCAAGGACAAATCACTACCTACGCATGTTGCGTGAGGCAGGAATATATGATTTTGATTATCCAGCTCGCAAAAAGCAAGTCTTTTGTCGTAGAGAGTTTGACACAAAACATTTTGAAATAGCTTTCCTGTTTCCTTTAAGTTCCTTCATTCATGAGGAGACTCAAGGATGATTCACAATCTACGCATGTTTACGTGAAGTAAGACTTTGGATTTTGTACATCCAAGCTCCCATATTTTGCAAGGCGTTTTACGTGCACTCACAGAACAAGCGATGCAAAACTTTTTGAACTACCCTCAATATAGATTTTTTCCCCCAGCAGGCAAATTCACAACTGCAAATCTTTGTTTAAATTAGATTCCCTTAAGTTTCCACACTTGTGAGAAGACTCAGGGATTGTACACCTACCCACGAATATTTGCGTGGGGTAGGCTTATTGGATTTTTAACATCCAAGCTCGCTTAAATGCAAGTCTTTGTTACCGGTTTGCGTGCGACGCAAATCATTTAGATGTTATCACCTCTTGAATACTTAACGTTGTAGTGTACTTTCCGCTCCACGTATTTCCATACCTATATCTCCTTATCTCTCTGTGGGATAGAATTAGCTGTGCATACTCTTGCGAATAGACATGTCTGATTGTGTGAAAAACTACCTGTGTGTTAGGACTATTGTGCGTGTGAACTCTTACGGTGAGACACGTCTAAATGTTAGTTTGCTACTTGAGAATAGGACTGATGTGCGTACCCCTGCGAGGAGACACGTCTGAATGTGGGTTAACTACCTGTGTGGTAGGACTATCGTGCGTGTGAACTCTTACGATGAGACACGTCTGAATGTTAGTCTGTTACTTGCTAGTAGGACATGTGCGTACTCCTACGAGGAGATACGTCTGTATGTGTGTAAACTACCTGTGAGGTAGGACTATCATGCGTGTGAACTCTTACGATGAGACACGTCTGAATGTTAGTCTGTTAACTGCTAGTAGGACTGGTGTGCGAACTTCTGCGTGGAGACTCGTCTGAATGTATAACCTACCTGTGTGGTAGGACTATTGTGCGTGTGAACTCTTACGATGAGACACGTCTGAATGTTCGTCTACTACTTGCGGGGTAGGACTGATGTGCGTGCTCCTGCGAGGAAACACGTCTGAATATGTACGTCTACTACCTGCGAGGTAGGACTTATATGCGCACTCCTGCGAGGAGAAACGTCTGAATGTTTGCGTCAACCACCTGCGAGGTAGGACTTTTAGAATACCTTTATTGAACTCATCCAATAATCATAACCTGAAAATTTTCACCAAAAATTCCATGTGATAAAGAACTTTACAAGTAATTAATCAATCTTAGTATAAAATAAATAATTTCACTGAAACAGATACTTTGCTTTTAGCAATTTACATGGAATTTTTATGGTAAAATGTAGGTACTCACCGACGATGTCTTCATCTTATCTTCTCATTTACATAGCAGTTATTATGTTTCGCAGAAACTTTCTATTCTTGAATCACTATGATGCAGAAGAAAGTCGACACAACATCGCTAAATCTTGAGGAAGGGACATGACAAGCTAATATCACGTATTTTACAACAGTTTCACTTTATAGACAGAAAGTATATCTCCAACATAAAACATATCGAACGGCAAAAACCGTTATAAATCAAAATATTTCTCTGGCCAGTAAGTTTTAACCATGTGGAAAAACGGTTTGTCTTACGAACAAAAAACTGGCTCGATGTAAATTTAATCTACCGCGGGACTCGAACCCGTAAATTCGCTTGGCTAGCTTTTAAAAACCAGCCTTGCTACGTAGGTAGGTAATAATGTAACACCACGAGAACATCGAAGTACTACATTAGGTATTTTCAACAACGTTGAAAAAATAAATAAATTAAAAGATTATGAAAAACTTACGTACAGCAGCTACTGCAGACATTTTCTACTTTGATATGCAATAAAACATTGCACTGTGGATATAAATCCTTAAAGTAAATCGTATGACACGACTTTTTTTAAAATGTAGGTAAAATAAAATATATTTTTTATATGGTTGATAGAGCGTATGGCTCAGACAACCGCACTCGACGGGAAACAAAACGCCAATAACACAAAATGGCTGCTGTCTGGTGGTGAATTGAAAGACCGGAAGTTAGAAATTAAGACTAAAGACAGGAAGTTATGTTGTATTATTGCTAATATGACGGGAAATGATAGTGCCTATCTCTCAATTAATAACTGATATGTTTTGCATAAAGTTACAGTCATATTAATACGTGGTTTATCTTGCAGGTATTTTCGCCACAATATTTATAATTGAAAAGTTTGGACGCAAAAAGACTATGGCGACCCAGTTTGTTATATTCGCATTCTGTGTCTGCATCTTGGTATACAATGAAAAGTAAGTTATTAACTTATATACCACATATACCTAGTCACTCTTCACTTGAGGCCAAAAGATTCATCTTCAACTTTTGCCCTCAAGTTTCAAGTCAGTTCTAGCTGAAACCACTGGACTTATTGGAAGAGATTGCTACTTCTAATTAGCATCTGGAATTTAGCACTGTATTTGAGCCAAGTTATAAGAATATAGATAACGGTCTGAATACACTTTTCTTACTATGTAGTATAAGATATGTATCTTGACTTAGATGGTCGAGTGGTTAGCGTGATAATGTTATTTAATACCTACTTAATTGTACACACACTGGACAAAAATGGAGCATTATATATAATAGCAATATTATTAATAATTGCAATTTATTTTATGTTTTCAGCCGCACATTCCTGACATGCATACTGTTTTTGGCTCGAGGCATAATCGCTGGGTTGTTTCAAGCCGCTTACGTTTATACACCAGAGGTACTTAGTTCATTATTTTATTTAAAAGCCAAAGATATTCAGTATTTCAGCTTTCGTCCTATACTGACATACGCTTCCGTGGTGTTTTGTCATACGCGTCACGTAGTTAGTTTACAAGCTGTGCAAAGCACGTTTTTGCGCAGAATTTCCGGAGCCCCTAAATATATGCGAAATATAGACCTCCACCGCGATTTCGATCTCGAGTCCGTTGTTCACTTCATGAAGCGCGCCGCCCGGCGGCATTATGACCTCGCGCCCCACCATCCGAATCCTCTCATTTCGAACGGTCCCGACTATCCTAAAGACCCGCCAGTAGTCAAATCCCTCCGTAGGCCTAAACATATTCTAGGCGACCCAGATGACGACATCACCGCCGCCAATCCGGTGGCGGAAATGCAGTCATCTCGCGACAGACGTAACACTCCACAATTCGCTTACCGACCGCGCCGGCGTGGTCGGAATCTCTCTTACAGGCCCTCTACATCGTTAGGTTCGATTCCTAACGGTGCCTTGGGTCAATAGTCCAATCATCCCCCTGGCAACAGTCCAAGCCGAGGTTCGACCCACCGTTGGGTACCCTTGTGCTGTTTGCCCCAACCTAAATTTTAAGGTAGAGCGCCATCTGTGCTCGCCGAGAGTCCGGTGACGCAGTAACAGCCATCTGCGGCTAACTGCATTAAACGTCCATCCGAAAAAAAAAAAAAAATATTTCAGCTTGAAGGACCAAAATGTGACTTTTGTTTAAGGTTTATCCAACTGCCCTGAGATCTACAGCGGTGGGCGCTTGCAGTGGCGTTGCGAGGCTCGGGGCTATGATCACACCATATGTGGCACAGGTAATTATCAATAATTACTGTTTCCGGCTTCGCCTGCATAGTATAATGCAGCGTATGTTATTTTACAGCTCAAACTATAGGTCGTCCATACCCATAACAAATTTCAGCTCAATCGGTTGAGTAAGTTTTGGCGTGAATGAGCAAAAACATCTATTCATCCCCTAGGTTTTAACCGTGGATACAAATATGCTTATGGAGCTATACACTCTCGCGCACGAATCGCGGCGTGAATTCACGTCGTGATTTACGCCGTGAAACTCCTCGTGAAAGCTCCCTTTGACGCGAACCAAAAAACCGACACCGAATGAGGGACAGCGCGAAGCGCGACCGCTTAGCTGCGAAACCATCCACTCTTGTTTCGCGGCTTTCACGGGTATTTGCGGCGCGAGTATAGAGGGGGCTTTATAAAAAAGGCAATATTGAAAGAGGCCTATAGGTATACAGGGTGTAATCGTTAAGTGTGCACAGGCGATTATTCCGTAACTATTGCAGATATCAAAAAACTTTAAACTGATATCGAAAGTACTTTACCTAATGAGTAAAATGACATTAATAACTTTTTAAAAATAAAACGAGAAATATCCAAAAAAATTACATTAATCACTCCCATACATTTTATTTCTTAGTAAGTACAAAATTTTGTGTTCAAAGCATATGTTCGAAGTGACGTCCTCCTTGTGCAATACAATGACGAGCTCTATTTACAGTTTCTAAATGAACTTTCCTTATCATTTGCGGAGTAATTAAAGCAATTGCACGACGTACACGATTCTGTAACTCTTCTAGGCTGTGTACTCTCTCAGCGTACACGTGGTCTTTGACAAATCCCCATAGGAAGAAATCACAAGGCGTGAGATCCGGGGATCTGGCAGGCCAAGGGGTTGCACTATTATTGGCTATTAAGCCATTATAATTGTTTCGTAAGAAATTCATTACAACATTTGTATTATGTGCAGGTGCTCCATCTTGTTGAAAAATTATCGACCTTCTTTCATCGTCTGGAATTGGTTCTAAGAGACTTGGCATATCGTTTTGTACAAAGGAGAAATATCTCTGTCCATTTAAGGTTCCACTGTAAAAATATGGCCCAATGATCCGATCTCCAAGAGTACCACACCACACATTAATTGAGAATCGCACCTGAGCTCAAACTTCAGTAGTTAAGCGAGGATTGTCAATTGACCAATAATGCGAGTTTTTTCTATTGTAAATGCCGCAGTTTGAAACATTACTTTCATCGGTCCATAAAATTGACCTTACATTGACATAATTATTGACTAGCCAATTGCAATAGACCAGCCGACGAGCAGGATCATCATTGTGCAGCGTTTGAGTAGGTTTTATCTTAAATGCTTTGAAGTTGTGTTTTTTTAATAACTTGTGTACATAATTGTGGGACACTGGAAATGATCGGGCCACTGAACGCGTTGATTCTTGTGGATTATCTACTACGTAGTTAATAATATTGTTATCTAAGTCATTATCAAATTCCGGAGCTCTTGTTCTCGAACCTTTTTTTCTGTTAAAAGATCCATAATTTATCAAATTGTTATCCAACTTACGTAAATACGTACCAGAAGGAACTTCTCTATCTGGGTACTCTCTTCTGTAGGCGATAATGGCCGCCCTATTGTTACAATCATGTTTGTAGTACATTTTTAACATGTCCCTCTTTTCTGTATTGGAATATGCCATTTTTCAATCAATAAATGCAACAATCACGATTATTAACGCAAATTGAAAAATACAATAAATTGGCGGGAACGAGAACCCGCGATAAAGAATTTGAATTTAGAACGAACACCAAAGAGTATCTTTCTTTTTGTTTTTATTTAGTATGTTGCTTTTCAGCTAGTTCAAATCAATACAATAGTAATTGTCAAAGACCACGTGTACGCTGAGAGAGTACACAGCCTAGAAGAGTTACAGAATCGTGTACGTCGTGCAATTGCTTTAATTACTCCGCAAATGTTAAGGAAAGTTCATTTAGAAACTGTAAATAGAGCTCGTCATTGTATTGCACAAGGAGGACGTCACTTCGAACATATGCTTTGAACACAAAATTTTGTACTTACTAAGAAATAAAATGTATGGGAGTGATTAATGTATTTTTTTTGGATATTTCTCGTTTTATTTTTAAAAAGTTATTAATGTCATTTTACTCATTAGGTAAAGTACTTTCGATATCAGTTTAAAGTTTTCTGATATCTGCAATAGTTACGGAATAATCGCCTGTGCACACTTAACGATTACACCCTGTATACTGTTGCTTAGGCGTAACAATTATAAAATATACATTCTATATCTCTGTAGAATGATTTTTCATAATGTTCGTTGTTTTCTTATTCAGGTGCTGCTCAAAAACTCAATAGCAGTCGCTACCGGGGTGTATTCACTAGCTGCATTATTAGCAGCGGTGGCGTGCTTACTGCTCCCTATCGAAACCAAAGGCAGAGAAATGAAGGATACAATCACGCCTACTTTGTAATGTAACATGTAACTACTTTACTATCAGAATCATAGATCCTGAATTTCTAAACTCATACCCGTGATAAACAGTGAGTCTATCAAGAAAAAAACTGTGTGTGGTTTGTGTGCCACACGACAGAACTGAAAACTTCATAATAAAAATCCGACTTTACACGAATGCGCGTTAATCAAACATCTTCGAGTAAGGGAGATGAGAACTGATTATCACGGATATTGTCAAATTACAGACTCCTTGATCTATTCTAATATTTACTGTAAGTTCCAAAGTTTTTATCTAACAATTGCTCTATTGAGTACTACTATTTTTTACACTCTCAAGTTATTTATTGTAACTTAAATATTGCTTTTAGCTAGTATTTCTCAAATGTAATCATGAATCTCTTACTTATTTTTAAGTGAACGAAGTCTTAGGTGCTATGAAGGTACTTAATCTTATATTGATCTGTGTACTTACTTAGGTATTATACGAACAATGCATTTCTCAAAAAATTGATAAGTTGTGTTATCAATTGTTGTCAGAGATTTAACTTTTTTATAAACACAACTTATCAAAATTTTATCTCCCTAGTTTATGTATTCAAGACTGAATAAGTATGATTGAAGTATTAACTTGCTAAACGCTTACATGACTGATTTATCAGAACGCGTTTTGTAAAATATTCGCGCATGTTAAAATTTTCTTTGAAAATAATTAATAAGTATGTATCTAATTAATGAAAGCGGATTCACAATATAAGTATTTTTTATTTTGTTAATCTGCTCGTCCATCTTATCTATTGATTATTATATTTAGGTATTTATAGACTACTTTGTATGTTTTTATATGTATGTAAATTAGGCATCTATATGAAGAATAAGTGCAACCGCAAACGCGTCGCCGACTACAGCGACCGGCGTCCGTCAGTTTTCATACATTTTGAAGTTGTCGCACGCGGCCACTACACGTGTCGCCGTTGGCGGACGCTGGCCACCGGTTGCTGTAGTCGGCGGCGCGTTTGTGGGTGCACTAAGCTTTCAGAATTTGAACTATTCCGCCCCGTTGCATTGCTGCCTGCTTTGACGTCAATCGCAAGTCTTCCATGTTCCACCACTTCTCGAGGTTGTGATATTTTAGTCTAGCTATTAGTACTTACGTAATATGAAGAATTATTTTACAATAAATAAAAGCTCGAAATGTTGTTGCATTTACATGGACGGACATTATATCTTGTTACTTGCACAGTACTCAAAGGAGTAAGTCTCGAAGTAGTTTTACTTGTTACTCGCCTATGCTCGACTGTAATCAATTGAACTAACTATTATTAAGAACATAACGCTATTATTATTACTTATTGCTTTAGCTTTTTTACGAGTTTATTACTGTTACTTTTCTATTTTTCTTTAAATTTGTTCAAATATTGTGTTGCACAATGTATGTACTCATAGCAACAAATAGTGTAGAATAAGTTTTATTATTTTGTGTCACAGAAAATAAAGAGATTTCCCAAGAGAAAAACCTGCACCTTATAATAATATAAACAGAGTTTACACTGCCCTGACAGGCATGAGATCTGACTATAATGTACTAGAAATTCTAATTTCAAGTGTTTAAAAAACGTGCCGGTGATTCTAAATTAGGTCATGTGATTTAATCACGAATACTTACCAAATATAATTTATCAAATAGTTCTATAATGTTGAATTACAGTTAATTTATAATTATTGACCAATTTAAATAAAAATAATAATGCACTCGACAATGTCTTTTACTAAGTTCCAAAATAGGAAATTACATATGTAGGTATTTAAATAAAAAATGCAATGAGTGGAAGAATTTATAATATTCTTAACTTCTATTCTAGTCTAGGGCTAGGCTATTTTAAATAATACTCACACAAGAAACCTAAAAATTAATAAACATCCATTTGTCAGCAGCAAAATTTTCAAATCACAGTACAAATTACAAACTAAAATATTATTTTATTCTCATTATATTGATGCTATTACCAAAATACCTACTTATTTTAATTAAGAATTCAGTCATATTGTTATTAAATAATAATTCAAATCGATTCTTGTGAGATAGATAACATAGAACAAAGGAAAATAACTATTACGCTTATAAATTAGAGCATAGCCAGACTCCCGGCACTTTTAACTACAAGAATATTCTACTCTTTCAACAGAGCATTATTTTTATTTTCACAGCAAATTATTCTCTTATTCAAGAATCAGAAAATTGATAAGTAAATGAAAACGCATAGTACCTACCTACCTATTTATTTTCGTATGCATGTAAGTAAATATTATTTGAATTTAGTGTGGTTTTAGGTAGAGCTCTAATAAAAATATTGCTTGTATTCATACTTACTATGATTTTACTAAATGCGAAAGTATTTGCAAGTTTTTTATGTTAGTATCTTTCAATGCGGTTATCCACGCTTGCGGGTTCAAATACCATAAATTGTCTTTGTGCTCAAAATAACGTAATTTATGCGATAGTGGTACTAACCGCATAGTTCAATTGGAAAGTGCCTGACACGGAAAGTCGAGGTTGCGGGTTCAAGTCCCGCTGTGGTCAATTTTTTTAAGCAATTGCAGTAAATACCTAATCAACACTCGTCAGCCAATTAAATATTTGCTGAGAGTCTTAAAGTAAGTACCTACTAAAGTATGAACAATGAACAGTATGAAACAGGGATGCCAGAAATTGTAATAAGATGATTATTTGGAGGCATGGTTGCTTACTGCTACATTTTTAAGACAAATGATTGCCACCATTGAAGACAAATGAGAATAATTAAACTTATCAAAAATCCAGATTTCAAACCAGTAGGCGGGAAAAATGATAGTGGTACAATCAGCATCAAAAATCTATGATCACATTCAGTATTTCAAAGTTGCTTTACACCATTTATTATTCTAAAATCGCTGAACCGCTAGTATTGAATGAACATCATTAAAGTTCAAAATAAGCTGTACATCACATTGTCAAAAATATAATATGGTGTATAGCGATTTTTAAAATCTGAATGTGGTCATCGACTTTTGATGCTGAGTGTACATACATAATCTTTGTATTTTGTTTTCCATCCTTCTTATCTATAAATTACATTATTATCGCAATACTTAAATCTGCTATTATCTAGCGTTTATAAGTTACTACCGATAATAAGACTAAGTATAGTCAATGAAAGCAGGAAACTTTTTAATGTTACATACTTATAACTATAGCTAATGGAAAATAAACTGATTTATGTACCTACTTATCATATCTACCTAGTCAAGTCGGCATCTCAGAAAATCTTTTCAACATTTACATTATGCCTCTGGTACTTAGGTACCAGACATTAGTGACATTAGTGTCAGTAATTATTAGCACAGTAGCAAGTGTTACAAAATTATGAGATCGAGACATACATTTTAATGTAGATTTCTTCAGGGCTACTATGCTTAGAAATTCATGAATGATTCATGCTTAGAAATTGCTGAGGACCACCCTTCCTTCAATCTTATCTCCTGTACATTTACAAACTCACTAATTATTAATAAATCTATGTGAATAATTCATGTAATAAGAAACCTCCTTAATATTTTGGGATAACTGTATGAAATTAAGTTTTCTTTTGAGTGAATTTACTTTTCTTTGATCGAAGATACAAAGTTAAATCAGGTACCTACAATAATTATGAAAAAAGTATTTTTAAATTAATTACAATATCAATACTTGCTATTCTATAATAGGTTAAAGATGACAAAATTTAAATAAGGTACTTACTATTTTTATTAAATATGCCTACATACGGTGGGACAAACACATTTTTAACCATATACTTAATTGTAATACTTGCAAATTTTATAGCTATTACAATTTGTGGCTTAATAAGTTTCTTTTTACTTTCTGAAAGTCAGAAATACACAAATTAAACCATTTGAACTAAACAATTATGTTACTAAGCAGGTAATCAAATCAAAGCAAATATTATAATGCTGTGTAATACTCAATCATCATCTAATTCAATCACAATAGGTTCGACGTTTTGAGTTGCTTTGTTGTACTCGCTTTTTAGCTGTGATAGCAAGACACACTTTGGTATTTTCAATTCTTCAGCATCATCAATCAAAGTTTTCAATTTATGTAACCTGCCGATATCAGGGCTAGTTGGGAGCAGAATGTTTTTCGTTTCAGTCATCCATTTGTCAAAACTATTGACTCGAAAATCAATAGTTTGAAGCATTATGTGAAGTTCGTCCATGTCATAACGGTAAAAGAGAGTTTTCTTGTCAAGGGGACAAAGACATAGGTCGTTTGTATGTTGCAAGCAAGCCATTTGTTTGCAAGCACTGCAAGACACAGATGAGAGGAAGCATGTCGTTTTGCATACTTCACACAAGCGCTCATCATCACCCAGCAGTTCAAATGCAGTCCTTCGTACACTTTTCAAGCCTTGTTTTGAAATCTTTGCCCTTAGAGAACCTTCATCTTCTGTTGCACGCACCAGCTCCTTCTGAGTTTCCAATGCAGTTTCCAAGTCTAAACGGTCCCCTTCAAGTGCCATTTTGCAGATCAATTCATCATGAGAAAAAACACAAAATCGTTTTAAATTTTTGTAGTGTGAAATGCATGCTCTGCCTATTTTTAGCCAATCTGGTGGTGCAAAATTCACAGCCTCAGCAAAGTTGTAACCCTGGTTAAATCCAGCATGATATGCTCTGGGAAATGTGACAACAAATTCCCCAGCTTGTTGGTCAATTCTGTATATTGGGACACCTGCTGCCATCAAAATATTAGGGTTCATTATGGTGACTAGTTGATGCAGCAAGTCAGGTTGAGATTTGAATAGATCAGGTGCTGCAGCTTTCATAGCATTTTCTAACAACTCTGCTTGACCACCTGGAACTCCATACCAAGTCTTGGCTTCTCCCCAATGTAAATAATTGATTGAGTAGCTCCAGTGGTCTTCATTGTGCCAGCAGAAAGCAGAAAAACACATACCCACATACATCCAAGGTACTGTCATCCCTGATATATCCGCATTTATAAACCTCAATACAGACCCTTCTAAGACTGGGAGGTTGTTGAGGTTCCAACCAGAGTCTACATATTCTTGGTCTCCAGGATAGAGGTTTAGTGAAGATTTTGTTGGAAAACCAGAACCATGGTCCATTGAGTGTAAATCTGCTCCATACTCCACAGTTACATCTTCTTCCACTGATGATATTATTCGCCAGAATTCTTTTTCTGCAACTGAAGTTGGTACCAGATGGCCTGACATACTGAAATAATCTGACTTAAATTTATCAGCCATTTCACCAAATTGTTGAAGAGTATATTCTCTTTCTGCTTGAGCAAACCCGAAAGCTTCAGGTGGTTTATGTACCTCCTGGACTATACAACATGGACATCTCCAGTCTCCATCTGGTACAGAACTCAGTGGAGGTTTCAGGCAAAATGTATGGTAAGTGTCTGAACAACCATTACAAATTAATAGCAAATCATCCCTGTTGTCTTTTTGACATATGGCACATACATAGATGGCCAAAGGATCCAAATCATATCGAGGCCTTTTTCTTGATTTAGTTATGTCAAACTCTTCATCATTTAAACCTGGCATTTTAGGTCCTGGCCCATAACAAGCTAATCTTCTTAACTCTCTGTTACATTTCATGTCTTCATTGACAACATCTGTTTTAACCATAGAAGTGTCAGGTTTAATATCTGAACCAGTCTTTGTTTTTTTAATGCTGGTATGGGGTTTCTCTTCTTTTATCTCATACTTTGTACGTGTGATTGATTCAATAGAGACTTCCTTAACCATTTGCATGTCAGCATCATATTCTTCTTTTGTTTCCGGTTTTGGTTCAGCCTTTTTCACAGTTTTCAGTATGTCCGCTTTACTTTTCTCAAATATTTCATAGGGAAGTAAAATTTTTTCATAGTTGCTTCTGAGGAAATTCATGGCAATTGCACTTTGACTGTACCCCATCGCAATAGAAATTTTACGCCATTTTTTAGGTGTGTTACAATTTTCGAATCCTCCTTCTTCATCTACCCAAAACTTCAGACAGTAAAGATCAAGGGTTTTATTTTCCAGTGAGGGTATTTTTAATGGAGAGCCCTGCAGTTCCCAGAATTTTAAGATTTTCTCCAGAAACAAAAGTTTCAAACGCGTTATGGCTTCCAACTCATTAACCTTCTGTATTCTAGGCACAAATTTTAATTTATCCACATCTAATGAAAATGGTGGCTGCCAGCGTGATGGTGGTTTGATTTTGCAAATCCCTGTTTTTTCCGCAACTGGGCGGATTTTCGCTATGTACCCCAGGGGATCCAAAAATTCTTCAAGTGTAGGCTCGAACACGGGAGCTTCAGGTGGTGGTGTAAAAGTAAACTCTGCACTTTTTTGCATGGCATTTTTCTGAATATTTTTTGTATCCATCTTATGCGTCTAATTGCAACTTCGCTGATACCATCCGATACTTAGCTTACGATCTATAGCACAATAATCACGATCTTACGTAGGTACATTTCAAAAGTTTTTGTTTCAGTGTAGGTAGACGTGACTTTTCGCCAGTTGTAAATGGCTTCTAAAAATTATCTTTGACAAGAAAACACACTGCACTTCGCCGATCCCTCTTTTTCATTTCAGACTTTTTGAACGCAACAATAAGTTCGCAGATTTAGCTTCAATCAACGGTAATAATTAATTAATAATTTTCAAGCTACTCCCATTATGAATGAATTGTACATAATCGATACTCAAAAACTCACGTTCACCATCACGCAATAATAAAACTTGAATAAAACAAGCGGTACCGGGTGATACAACTTGTATTAGTACACCTTCCTACTTTGCCACTTGCCAGATTAGTTTGGTTTAGTTCTTTCATTCGTTCGTTCTATAGAGTGTAGATAAAATTCGTTCGTTTTCGTATGCAACGCAACCGTGTACGCAACCTTTCATCGCGTTCGTGTAGCAAGCCATCTAATTCCACAATAAAAATTACTACACACACTAATCTCGCACCAAAACTTTTTTTTTTTTTTTCGAAGATTCTAAGTTGTTTAGTTTTGGCTTCACATCCAAGGTCAAGTAATGATGAACTATTTAAGTTTTGTCATCAGTCAGAGTCGTATAAACCATGAACATATTACCTATCGTCGCCTCGTGGTAGATCCTAGTACTATGATACTATGATATATATATATATGATATATGATGATATAGTACTATGATGATCACCCACGAGGTACGAGGAAATATATTCCCGAAATCCCCACTGCGGTTGGTGGTTAGTTTTAGTGGGGATTTCGAGGCCTTTAATCCCGAATTCCCAAAATCACCATTCCCAATTGTGGGGTGGGGATGGCTAGTGGGGATTTTGGGAATAACTCCTAACGCTCGGGAGAAAAGTTTATGTCAGTCAGCTCTGACTAATCTGTGTCAGTCAGTGACTATTGACCAATCAAAACCGTCTATTCAAAGTGTGAGAGAAGTTTGTATTTGACTGACTAGCTGTGTATTTGAGTTTGGTGTGAGAATAGTTTCAGCCATGTTTTTGAGATTTTGAGGTTATTTTATTTAATTATTTCCCTAAATCAAATCGGATCAAGGAGTTTTTGGATGTGGTTTTCTGTTTTCATTTTAAAGATTTAAGGCGGTTTCGCCAACTACAAAAGTGTTACGCGGAAAGATGATGCTTACTACATATCGTCAAGGTGCTAAAATATCCATTATTCAACTTCAGCAACTTCGATATGCACACAGGGTTAGAGGAAAAGCTCCAGTCTACTGCAAAACAATAAAAGAGCGGATAGACGAGTTAAATTATAAAGATGAGCTGTACACAACCAAAATAAACATAGGCTTCCCTCGACCAAAGTAAGTAAAACTCCTAAGCATCCTGTAATTTGTTCCCCACATAGACTTTTTTCATTTCATTCAACAAGACAGAGTGCAATCTAACATTACAAAGAAGCACTCTAAATAAAGAGGTTATAGAGTTGGGCCGATGAGTTTGGAGCTAAGATTTTACGGAACTTCGGCATTCAGATCTACGGAAAAATAAATAAGTGAAATGCCTTATTCTATTAGAAAGTTATTTGATTACTTTTTATGTTTTATTCTCTGTATGAATTCAGAATTACAGAGTAAACTATCCATCGATATTAAATCGTTTAAAACAATGTAATATCAATGAAACTATCACGTTTTTTTCAAAAGAACTTTAAGATAAGTACCTACTTGTTATTAAATTAAGCCTTCTTCTATTTGGAACATCCAGGCCCTACACCAAATAGTACTCTTATGATACAAACAAATCAAAGTTACAGAAATTCCCTATAGTAGTCCAACATTGCCCATCTCAAGTATTATGTTCAGCACCAACTTTGACAGATATTCGGCTGCTTCGCGGCGACAATGGCTATTTGTAGGCGTTGTTTCCGGTGCTTTCTTACTTCTGTGGTTCCCCATTAGTAAATTAATCCCTAAATCAGTAGTCCTACATATTTATTTGTTATGGTACCCTTCAACCCACCAAAAGGTAAGCAGAGACCATGGCTTTCTTCCACTATAATAAAACATAATTAAACTTTGACTGTATCTATGTTAAGTCTAGCATGGCAATTGATAGTTCGATATCCTTATAATTTCAGGGCATCTGCAGAAGATATACGCAAAATTCGCATGGAACATTTAAAGAAAATAAGAAATGATAAAACACTTGAACAGCTTGCCCGCAATGTGAAACTCGAAGTTGACCTCAAAGAAGTACGAAAAGAATGGTTACAAACCAATGGCGCAATACACAAAAAGCAAATTGCAGACCACTATGCAATATATGAACATTTATATGGTGAAGGGTATTTTATCCCTTACTTGGAATTAGATATATCATATGACTTGATTGATTCTGGATCTGTGTTACCAGTTTATTCGGGAAATATCATCAAACCTTCTGAGGCCTTGCAAGCTCCTAATGTATCTTTTGAATCAGATGGCAATGCCCTTTGGACCCTTGCTCTAACAAGCCTGGATGGAAATCTGACTGAAAATGATAAAGAATGTGTACATTGGCTAGTTGCCAATATTCCAGGAAATTCAATTGAAAAGGGAGATACTTATGTAGAGTATCTTCAACCGTTCCCTCTAAAAGGCACTGGATATCATAGATATGTTTTTGTCCTCTATAAACAAGATGGGATACTGTCTTATGAAATCCCAAAAGGTACTAAGCATAATGATTTTTTCGTAACTATTGTTTTTAAAATTTTTAGTGACATTACTTCTTTCCTCCGTGGTGACATTTAGTTATTATGATCTATCCAAAAATAAGAACCCTGAACCCTCAAGCATTTGAAACTAACATTACCCATATTGATATTTTTTTCTCAGTGACTACAACATCACCTCTTAGTGAAAGAACTTTTGTGACAAGAGATTGGTACCAGAAATATCAAGATAATGTCACACCTTCAGGGCTTGCATTTTACCAGTGTGATTGGGATAGCTCAGTCAAGGACTTCTTCCATTCAAAGCTACAAACTAAAGAACCTGGTAAGTAATAAATTAAGGAATGTCTCCTCTCTCTCCTCTCCTTTGATATATCGATCACCTAGATTAGTATAGCAGCCTCAGCAGGTCTATGTGAAGCATGTAACGCTTCTTATATTTAGTCATATGTGTACAACGGGGTTGATTACACTACAAGTAATACTATAAATACCTAAGACTGCTTATAGTTTATATATTAGTGTAATTGTTTGTTGTTCTAATAAATAAAAATAAAATAAAATTCACCTACATCAACCAGTGCATCAACAGCAACCTTACAAGCCGCACTCATTTCCATTATTAGTTGAAGTTTTATGTAAAGGTGTCTCAGTAAGAGTGCACTTTTTAAATTTAGTGTCTTTTTTTTTTTGTGCAAGTGGCAACGCTGAAATTTGACAGCTGTCATCTATGTTTATTCCGATTACTAAAAATGGAGCGCTTTACGAAAGAACAATGCATTATAATTGTGAAATATATTACAAAAATTTGGAAAGTTATGCTGAGACCAACAATGAGAGCAACGATTTCCAGAACAAATTATCTCAAGAAATTCTGATGTCAACTGGCCACCAAGATCATGCGATTTAACGCCGTGCGATTTTTTTCTTTGGGGTTTTGTGAAATCTCGGGTTTATGTGAATAAACCAGAAACAATTCCTGAGCTCAAATCCCAGATCCAACGCGTCATTGATGAGATACAGCCACATCTGTGAAAAAGTCATGGAAAATTTCATGAAAAGAGTAATGGCTTGTCACCAGAGCCGTGGGGGCTATTTGACGGATATTTTATTCCATACTTAATCGGAAAATGTCTTCTTTAAAATCTAATAAAAATATTACAATTCTCTTAAAAAAATGTGTTATTATTTTAAAATGAAAAAGTGCACTCTTACTGAGACACCTTTATAAGTTTAAAATAGCTTTTTACTTACAAACTCGACTTTTATATATCAGCAGTATACAGGGTTAACTAGTGGTTAATTCCTTCACATCCTTTTTTAAGCAGGATAACAATTTGGCACCTAAAAATGTATAATGCAATAATTTTTACTAGTCTACTAGTACCTTTCATAATTGCCAATGACAAATCCATTTTTTTTTGTTTTAGTGTATGAATATGACTTCCCAGCACCTTACATAAGGCCACAAGAATGGTTCCCACGAAGAAAACCATTCAACCTATACATGGACAAGTATAGAGATCCAAAAGAGATTAACAAAGAGTATTTGCTGCGTAAACTGAAGAATGAATCTCCATTCGAAAAGCCAGCGCCACCTTTACAGTTCCCCAATGCACATCCATTTCCCAAGAACATGCCAGCTTGGTTGAAACTGCATGAGAAAAAATTCCGTTTGGGGTGGGGTAGAGTTAATGAAGTTTAAATACTTTTTTTTATAAATAGTGTAGATATGTTTGTTACCTACTGTAACATACTACAGTTTATGAAATAAAATAACTATTATTTTACGTACATACTTTATTTTAACCATTACATTTAAGAATAAAAACTATCAGACCACTGTGATATTTTGCTCTAATGAGGCACTAAAATAATGCTGTTGACTTACATCAGTCTATGCAAAGCTTAATTAATAAAGTGGACACTTCATGGACTCCAATGAATTGTTTTGATCTGATGAAAATGCAATGATCAGACAATAGAAGCATTCTCTAGCAATCTCAGCATATTCACCATAACATAAAAAATATACGAATTGAATAGTTATCTTTATCACCACCAATTTTATAATCTTGGAAGTAGGTACATATTTAATCAGCTTAAAATCTAATCAAAATTCAAGCACCGATTATAAAAAAACCCTTTGAGATTTGTATGGCAGCAGTTAGTTTTCTTTGGCCATAATTTTGAATAATATTTCAAATCAACAAAAAGCATCACACCAAATAACCATGATTCATGATGATGATGAATATATTAAGTAATACGTATTTTGGTTACATTTTGTTGAATACTTAAATAAAAATATAGAATGTGAAAAATGCATATTGTTATAAATGCATTGAAATAAATGACTGTTGCTTGATTTGAATCATGGCAAGTAGTGCTGATTTAATCCAGACCTACATCATCTTCATCAGTTGGTTTCTTCGGAGCAGACGGCGGAGCTCCGGCGCTTGCACCTCCGAAACCTGCAATTGAAAATTTTCATGGGCAGGAGTACATATCACAGAAGGCTAGCTCATTGCTAGTAGTTAAAAGAAAAATGTTAAGTGGCTGGTTGGGCAATTTTTTTTATGATGATTTGGTTGATTAAAATTTCATCTGATCTAAAGTGATGATGTGTCTGACGATGGATCACCAAGGTCTAGCCAACATCATAATTAGCACTATGATTAAGTTGGTAACTCTCTTTAGACTGCCAGTCTGCAATGATTAGTGCTTCAGAGTCAATTCCCGACTAGGAAAGAATTTGTGTTTAGGTCCTTTTAGATGCTAAACGGTCTGTGCACCATAACAACCAGAATTTTATTCCAAGTTTTATTCTATTTACCTGGGAAACCACTGCTTGGGAATCCAGATTTGCCGAATTTCTTCTGCAGCTTTTCGATAACAGCGACAATTTTTGGATTGTTCTGGTATTTGACGAAGTTCGCTGGGTTTGAAGAGACATCTTGGAATGCTACAGCCACTTCAGGGTCCTGATAAATATTAAAAATGATTATAATCACCTACTTTGGGCCTAGCTATCACTACCACAATACACAGAGATTACTTGGATGATAATGATTATTAGCATTAGTTCGCCTTTTTTAAATTTACAATAGATAATATAGATTTGTCTATCTATCTATATACTTTGTCTTATGTAGTCACAACCATAGAATCCATCATCAACAAAAGGCAAGCTCTAAAATGTGTAACTAAAGGCAGAAGTTTTATTAAGTACCTGGAAGGCTGCCATAATTTCCGGGTCCATTAGCAGTCCAGCAAGGTCCTTGGGATCGAAGCCCCCTTCTGGTTTCGGCTTAGCTCCGGCGGCGCCGCTGTCCCAGGCGTCCGCGCCGAAACCGCCGAAGGTGCCGCCGGCGCCGGGGAAAGCAGAAGAATCCGCAGCTTCAGCCTGGGCCCTGGCCGCAGCCGCACGGGCTTCCTGAGCCTTTCGAGCCCTACGGATCTTTTCGCGGTGCTGAAATCGGTTTTATTGTAAATACTCAGATGATTTTGTTGTGATTTTTTTTCATTACAAGCATAGCTCGCAAGCCCTTAATGTCAAGCGTTAATATTTTTAGATTTGGCACAGTTAATTTTTTTTAGTTATCTTTAGGTAGGTAGGTACTTATTTTTAAGTAGCAGTAAAGTATAACACTGCAATCTGTAATAAAATTCTAGTTCCAGAAAAATAAAATACTGCTTAGTTTTGCGTAGGAGAGTAAATGAAAAAATAACGAAAACTGGACATCATAATACCTCCTTCTCCTCCTTCTTGCGTTGGGCGCTGAGTTTGTGCTGGCGCAGTTTTTCAGCATTGGGTTTCACTTCTTGCAACCATTCATTGGTTTGGTCGTCATAATCAATCTTTAGAGACTCGCAGAGGTCGTGAGACGCCTCTTCGAACTGTCCCAGCAGCCTTAATTATGAAAATGACGTCAGCACTTAATTAGACTATCTTTTAGGTTCTATCTTAAAAACTTAAAAAAGGCTTTCAGTGGATATATGCTCTTCATTCTACTAATATTATAGTTGAAGTTCTAGATGTGAGTGGTAGATCTGGTGCAATACAGTCTGTTCCTCAATCACAGCAAACTACTGAGCTGATTGAGCTAAAATTTGGCATGTGTATGGGATATTATTAGTGAGCTGAAAAAGGACATAGATCTCGTTTTCCTCCCTATAACATGCGAAGCCACGCGCTTTGCCCACGCTTTAGCCAGATAAAGATAAATTTATTTGACACAAAAAAGATTTTACAAAAAATACATAAAGTTAATTTACTTTTATTTATATTTATTAGCAGTAAATTAACTTAAATAAAAACTAAAGCTAACATAATCAAAGATAAATATTCGTTCATAGGTAGGTTTGTACTGAAACTAATTGGTAACATCTTAATTTTTATGGAAAACTTAATATTTATTTATATTTTATATTCAGGAATTTTGAGCTCCACACTCATACACAACACATAACATACATAAGTTAAGTAGATAATATTCAAGAAATTGCACAATACCTGTAAGCACGGCCACGGAATTTGTAAGCAGTAGCACTGTCACAGTTCAGTTCAAGGGCATGTGTGCAGTCTTTGATGCAAGAGTTGAGCTTCTTCAACTTCAGATACACCTGCAAAGTACAAAATTCTTCATAACCCAAAAATATTTTTTTTACCCCTATTACGGTAAAAATATACAGGCTTACATAAGCTATGTAGGTAGGTATACTAGGTATACGCATAATATTCTACAAAGAATAATATTATAATGGCGAAAGTTTGTGAGGATTGATAATTGTTCCTCTTTGAATAAACACATACATAACTATAAGTATTACTCTGACACAGTGAGCATTAACCTCTTATCAAGGTTAGAAAAAACAGGCAGAGGCATACTGTGTACATAAGTCTTACCTGTCCTCTCTTCGAAAAGAGAAGTGCACTTTGAGGGTTCAATTTTATAGCTTCAGTATAGAGCTTGATGGCTTCATCAAACTGCTGCTCAGAAAATGCCCGCATAGCTTCAGAACGTTTCAAGTCAGACTGGTCCACTTCTTCCTCTGTTGGTACCTTTGATGCATCACCCATATCCTGAGATTCATCAGAAGGTTCCGACTTGATGACTCCTATAATGTTAAAGATATAAGACTGGTCAGTTGGTTAAAATGTTTAAGGTTGCTATCTAGATTTTTACTATTTCTGTTGGGAGCCATTCCCTGCAGGATGCAGTCTAGATGAGTACCAACATAGATCCAGATATTCTGCCGCAAAGCAGTAATGTGTAGCATTACTGGGTTCCGGTTGGAAGGGCACTGTAGCTAGTGAAATTACTGGGTTTTTGAGACTGACCATCAAAATGTCTCAAGGTGGATGGGCGCTATATATATATAAACTTACAATACCGATCACTAAAATTGCTTATCTAGATATATAAATGAAATGTTATATAATTATTGTTTTGTGTCGTATTGCATTGTACTGTCTCTGTATTGTCCGTGCGTCAACCAAGGGCTCATGCTGAAAACCAGCGTTGCAGTCTACTGCAACACATGCTGAGCATGAGCCCTTTTTTGACTGCACTGTAGGTACTTGGTTTAAGGTATGTTTAAGTTTGTACAGTTATGTCAAAAATAAATATTTTTTCTTTCTTTCTTTCTTTCTTTTCTATAGCAGTGTTGTACTGGACTAAGAGAATTAAAGCCCAATTAAATAAAAGTTATGGACAGGCATGATCTCTTAGCATCAAGAGAGTGTCTAGCTAGTCTTGCTACTTGTTTACATTAAAAAATAGATTTTTGATTAAATATTTTCAGAAGGATCTAATGGAAAAGTAGCCATTACCAAGTGCACACTGTCTGTTACTATATTGAGATGGAAGGAATTTCAATTTACCTTCCATATCAAGCTCCACATCTGATTCAATGTCAGAATCTTCAGATGAAGCCGCCATTTCCTCAGCATTATTGGCGCTGTTAGTGGAGGTCCTGAAACACATGTTATAATGTAAGTACCTACAATAATCTGGACATGGTCATGGACCTAGAAGAACAGATTTAGGTAGCATAAAAACTTACGTGTCTCCAGATGGTTGTGACCGGAAGGCAGGTGTTGGGAGCGTAGCCCCCAGGGACATCAAGAAATCTTTGAAGAAATCCAACTTGGGATGATGAAGTATTGAAGGGTCCGATTGGCACACAGTGATGAACGTCTTCAACTGCGCTAGTTGCTCGGTACTGAACGGGCAGCCACTCATTTTGTCAGTTTTTTGTCGAGACTACCGGTAAATGAATCCTTGATGACACTTGCTTTCGACTCGAAGTGATAGCAGGTCAATGTGACCCCTGAAAACAAAGACATGTCACAGTTTTTTGCAGCCGGTCACCAAGATAATGGATAAGTCCTTGATGTTAGATGCGTACTTTTCTAGAAAACTGTAGAAAGATCCTGAACTTAACACAAAATCGTATCTCCGTTTTCGTAGAAATTAACAAAACAAAATGTCATCCAGATTGATAGTGATGCGATTGTGTCTATTTATTTAGTTCGTGTTGTTAATGTAAAAAGAACGAATAGAACGAAAGATCGACTAAAATTGGCAGAAAGTTCAAACTGGGCATCACTTAGGAGAAAAAGTTACAGCTACTTACCGAGAGATGTCATTATTGCTAATTGTAATAGTCATATTTTTTGCAACTAGATGGCGCTAAATCTTATCAAAATATGCGACAGAGTAAACGATGTCGGGACTCTGCCAAAGAGAGAATAAATAATATTATTATTACATAACTCGGCCCCCACTCCATAGAGTGCAGTGTCCATAAGTGCGAAGAATTTTGTACAGTACATACTGGATACCTAGATACTTACCTAGATAAACCTGTCTGTGAATTATTGTAGCTTCGTCTTCAGCCGAATTAAATGCGTAGATTTTCAGTTTGTTCTAATAATGAGTTTATTACAACGACTAGGATGAGTACCACATCAAACTTAGGTACTACTCGTTACATCTAAGTTACATCTTTGCTTATCCTATTTTTCGTTACCCTACCAAACAGACTTTTTCGTCATTGGCTAATTTATTGTCGGGTTTTAAAGTCGTGGAGGAAAGTAGCGCGCGCGCAAAGAGATGAGTGCCATTGCAGTGAAAAAAGCAGTGCTATATTTGAAGACCTCGGTTGTACTGTTTTGCTTATGGGCAGGTGTGTGGATATTTGGTTATGGGTAGGGGTGTTATCTACAGACCCTTTCAATTAGAATGGCTCTTTTCCCATTATCGTCTCCTTTTTCGTAGAAAGTACAAAATTATGCTTTATGTCAAATGATTCATGATTTTCTCAACGCATTTCCTGAAAACTTGCTAAGAGAAGCTTTGTCGTGCCCAAGCATTCCTGAATCCCGAAGGTTTGCAAATAGGTAGCTATTTGGTAACGATCGCACGTCCCCGAACGATTGTCGAATCCACTCTGTGGGTACTAAATCGGAACTGTCGTTAAGCTTATCGGCTACATGTGACTCGTTCAGGAGAAATTAGGAACTCCGTCGCTGTTATTATAATGAGCCAAGTTTTGACGTGATAACTGATAAAATACCACGTTGTCACGCTTGTTTTTAATATCCTACCTACTGTGATGCTACTGTGGATGTACCTTACCTAATTATTGGTGTTGGATATCAATACATATAGGTACCTACTTAAATAAAAGGCTTGGTCCTGACTGACTGACTGAGTGACAGACAACGTAGTACAAGCCAAACCTCTGAACGTAGAGAGAGACTGACTTGAAATTTGGAGGGTAGGTTTGTTCGTCAAAAAGAGTAAGCGTGTAGGTACTAAGAAAGGGATTTTGCAGGCGGCAACTAGTAGATTTATAAATCAAAAGCTGCACGTACTTTTCTTATTTAATAGCCTAGTGGTAAATAGTCATTTTCTTCTGGATAGGTGTAACTTTTTTTAAAACAGAAAAATCATCAGATAAATCTTATCTGATGATTTTTCTGAAACAAGAATACAACATTTATACCTACACACCTTTCGTTCAGAATTAACTTAAATCTAAGTTCGTAACAATTATTAAGTAGTAGAAATAAAGGCTTCTTATTTTATTTTATATAAATAGTCATTAGATATTAATTTTTGTTATGATTTTCCCATAACAAATTAGCCTCATAGTCAGCATCTTATAGTAAATCCTTGGCATCCTTCCATAGTAGGTACTGTATAAAAAAATAATAATAATTATGTATTATTATATATATCAATATATTATTATTATTATTAAATAGTCAACGTATTTTTGCGATACGCCACCCGCATATTTATTTAGCTGTGCGTGCTACAAGTCAAAGAGTTGCCGATCTATGCTACGCCCTGTAGCAATACTGGGTTGAATGCTACGCCTCTACGTGGGCGTAGCAACAACTTTATAGGCTGGGCACCTTATAAAATCATAATTATTAATTAAGCCGCAGCCGTAAGTAGATATATTTTGAAATCCTTAATGCACAGAATAATTATTTACTTTTACTTTGTAGTCGGATAAGTCGGTACGCATTAGAATAGTACCCACTAATCGGTACCTACGCACTTTACTATTATATCTATAAAGTATGCGAAAAGGGTACCTCTTTGTTGAAATCTCTATAGCAGGCAGAGAATGAAGGCCCGGATTTACATTGGAAAATTATATCCTAAATCTCTTAGAATCCGTCCACATGCGAGACGTTTTAATTGTGTTTGCCGAGACTTTAGCAAACAGAGGTTCTTAATTCTTTGACAAGAATAAGGATAAAGAGGGTAGTAGGTATCTAATAGAAATTTATTATCCGTGTTGCAAAAGGGGGCGACTTGTATTTCCTCTGATGGTAAGTCGTAAATCGATTAAAAACAATCTGAATGGCTATTCTCCATTTCACCTACACATTGAATTATGTGTCCCTATTAGGTAGGTATAATGTCCTTGTAGGTGTACCTAGACTTAAACTGAACCAAAAACCTAGCACCATCAAAAAAGGAAACATATTATAATTGTTATCTCGGATAGTAAAAAACACGTAAATTCAAATTTCAGTTTTTAAATAAAGTGCACAATAGGAGCCTCTTCGAGGCAAACTTGAAATCCTTTCACCACACTGGTTCGAAAGAACTACTGCGTTGCGTTGCGTTGTTTTGCGTTGCGTTGCATCGCAGCGCTAAGTTTGGACACATTATAGATGAATAACGGTGTTCCTATAGAACACCAAGATGGACATTACGAAACCAAAAGGGATGCGGTATAATAGGACCAAAAATTTTCAGACACCCTGTCAATAAAAATGAATCTCTATTTTCAAATAATATTTGTTACTTTTTAAGATGTAGTTTTATTGACAATGAAAAAGCCTAGTTTTAACATATAATAGTTATTTAGCCCTGTTACTTCTCTTTTTTGAAAATAAGCATCGGACCAGAATCAAAGCCAGAATGTACTAGAAGTTAGCTAATGTATTTTCTTGGTCGCATTTTCAATGTAGGTACCTACTACATTGTGTTTCTATACTTCGATACTTCTGTGGGACACATTATTTACAAAATGCCACTACAAAATAACGACGCAACGGAGCAGCGTGGCTTCGCTCTTATGCTGTCGGTTTTTTAGTTATTTAGACCTACTGCAAATGAATGTTATGTTAAATTATGTAGATACCTACTTGGCAAATCAAAACACACAAAATTATAATACCTCTACTCTTGCATTCCGTTTTATAATGAAAAGCTAGCTACTTTACATTTATAATCCCACAAATCCAGCAAAACTTTGTTTTAGTTACTAATAGAGCTTTTTGCGGACAGCTTGTGGTGGAAAGTTAGTACCACTAACATTGCTCTGCAAAACGTAAAAGTATTTACTTGCTAATTGTGTTTGAACTTCAAAGCTCACAACAGTAAGTAGATATGCAGGGTGGTAAATAGCATATGCAGGGTGTGACGTATAGTGTGGATATTCTTTTACCTGCGGGTAGTACATCTTGCCTATTCAGAAAATAAAAAAAGTTTCCTAACACACCCTGTTTAAGCTTAAAAATTATAATTTATGTATAATTCTACGAGTACTCATATTATACATACGAAAGTCTGTGACGATTGACGGATAGATACATAAATGGTTTTTGCTCAATCACATCAAAACTAATGAACCGATTAAGCTGAAATTGTGTAAACAGTTTATGAACTGGGAAAGAAATAGGCTCTTGTTATCTCGATACCACGCAAGAAAAGTCACAGGGAACATCAAATAAAATTAAGAATAGAATTGAAAATACCTCTACAGTTTTGTAGTTTAGGATTGACGGTAGGTACCTACCACGATGTGGGATAACTAGTTAGGATGCGAGAGAAAACTAACGACACCTGCCCACTTTTACCTATTAGGATACCTACCTTATTTTTAGTACACAATAGTTACTTGCCACAAGTAATTGTACTTGCAAAGTGCCATGCACAATGATTTTACAGGAAGGTAGGTACAGTGCTTTTATCCTATAGATGATCTAATAAAATATACATTGTCAGCAATATTCGCAATGACAATAATAAACGCACTCAGACGTCGAGATCAACTCAAGGGTACTTTTATTCATGCTAGTACCCTTTAGCCACAGAAAAAGCTCCTTTGATACAGAATAAAACATAAAATAGATTTTAGAAATCCTACACAAGATGACAAGAGTGGTCTTGAAGAGGGTTTCTTCTTATTCCTTCTGTAACTGCATCAATAGGTAGGTATATACAAAATCAAAAATGATCTCAATATAACCACTTTAATTAATAGCTGTTGAATTCTTAGCTGTATCTCAAGAATCTTAAGCGATACCAATGCATATACAAAGTTAAATATAAACATTCAGCAATGTTAGGTTTAGCAAGATAAGATTTGATTATAATACTTTATTGTCCACCTATGTAAACATAAAAAATAAAACCGGGTTAAGGGGAATCCTCAAGGCAAATTTCCATACAAAATGTTTCGGACAAATACTCAAAAAGTGCACCGTTTTATAGTTATTTCTTCACACTATTCGTTTCGTCTATGTTTTTTGATTTCTTCAACATAAAAAGTGAAAGGTTTCATACTTTAACTTAGATTTTATACGTGTTTTTAAGTTAGTAGGGTTAATTTTAAAAAAGTGTGAAGAAATTACTATAATACGGCGTACTTTTTGAGTATTTGTCCGAAACATTTTGTATGGAATTGGATTCGAGGAATAGCCTTAAAGCCTTAAATATAATAATAGAGGTTATAATGAGCGGTCTTATCGAAAGTGATTTTTACCAGACTGTGCATAATAGCTAAACCAAAATTGTCGTTCATATGGACGGTATAGCTCATTTTTTCATTAGTAATGTCTATAATTATGTTCCGTTTCACATAGTTTAATCAATGTTACAATTCGTTTTTTATTCTGTGCAACCTCTCCAACGTTACCCCCTCAACCTTGGCACTTCTTTTCACCTTTTTATAATCAAAGAGCCAAGTGCCTCCATTTTATTGAACAATCTTTATACAGATTCGATTGAAGTCAAAGTATTTCGTTGCTTATTTTCCTCTTTGTTCTTGCTCGTATCTACGATACATAATCGTAATACCTAGCTCCTGGCGGATAACTGAAAAAATAACATGATATTACCCTCGTGTGTCGATAAACAGCGATTTATGACTTTCTGATACCTACTCCCCGTCGGCAACAAAAATACACAGACATTTTTGCCGAAGAAAACTACCTAAAAAAGTTGTTTAAATGAAAAAAAAAAACATTAGGGTATAGAAAATAACTTTACCTACAATTTCAGTTGCCCGTGGTTCTGGATAAAATGCTTAGGTAACCGATAAGTTAAGTCACGGGGTGATTGGGTAAAAGGTTTCTATACATTATGTATATGGTATTTACACATAAGATGTACATTATTATCATAGATAAATTGAATACAAAACCATTACTTACCTTTAATTAATTTTCTATCAACATCCTTATTATGTTAGTAATATTTTTATGATCCTTACTCCGCGTGGGATACGAGGATAACAGTACCCTATCGAATTTGTAAATAATTTAATGTTATTGAGGATAATAATCCATCTCTCCAATTCACAAACTATTGCCTAAACGATTACATTACATTAGTACGATTTCAAGTGACTAAGTACTTCCATTTGACTACCTTTGTAAGATGCGGGCAGAGTGACGACAAGGATTTTCGGATTTTATGCCCGTTCTTACTAGCATGAAATTTGTCTGCCTTAGTTGATAATATTATTCTTCGCGAAGTATTCTATTCGGAATAAAATAGATAAAACCAAATATTTCGGAGTCGCCAGTTAAATCAGAATGGGGAAGGAATCGGCCTAACGAACCAAACTGGCCTATTACTCCGGCAGACAGTTGCTATGGTAACGTGTATTCCTATCAGCAAATTATTTACGCGTGAGATGCGCTTCTGTTGAAAGAAGGGTTAGGAAGTAACATGATTTATTATTAAAGATTGATTTAAAATGTATTTATTTTGTCATCTTTTTTTACAACATCACATGCTGATTAATAAAAAAAATAGGTATAGATACAAATAAAAAAAAATAAAAATATTGAAAGTTATTCGAAAAAAAACATTCATAAGAAAAAGTTATTTAAAAAAAAACAAGCTTCTATGAAAAACTTTCCATTTGACACCCATATCATGGGCGTTCACAAAAAATAACTAGTCCGCCATCTTACGCCATCCTCCATATTGAATTTAGAATGACGTCAATTAGCTAACCATCCATTGTCATCCATAGCAAAAGTGTATGCAAAATTTAATCTCAATCGGTTAAGAATAACTGCTTTAAAATTCAGTTGTGCAAGATTTAACCAGAATTAGGTAATATTTTGCTCTTCCTCACTTACTGTCATTTTTTTCTCCAAAAATCTACGTATCGTGACGTGAGTCATGCATGACGCTCAACCTACGCAACGTTCGTAGCACCTCTGTATGCTTAGGCTACGGCGGCGTAGCACTACGACGCATGCTATGGCGGCGTAGCACTACGATGGATGCTACAGCGGCGTAGCATTGCTACCAGCACATCTTTATAAAACGTCATCAATATAAAGCGATAAAATGAAGTAATTTGATAAAAATAATTGGATCAACATGTATTCAAGTTTAACATAATACGAGTATACGGTGATTTATAAGGTATATTAAATAAGTAGTTATTTTTATTCTAAAACCAAAAAAAGACGGGGTTTCAATGAGCGAGAAACAAAAGACGGTGTTAAAGCCCTGAACTATGGTACATAATATTACTTATTCTTTGCCTGAACTAGATGTGAAAATTAGATTATACTCCTCTGGGATAAAGCCCGTCTTCGTCTTGGGCAGCTTGAACCCCTCGCTTCACTCAGGACTTTACATAACTCCTGAGCGAACTTGTTACGCTCAGGGTTCAAAATGCCGCCCGCGCCATAAGACACTGCTCTATCCCCTAGGTACATAATCTACTATTAATGGCCTTAATAAGTAAAAGCTGTAATTAAGTAGGCAATAAATAAAAAAGAGGTAAATTAGTTGAAATAAGTAGGTACATAATTATATTTTGCCTTTGTTCTATACAGTTAAACTGCACATAATAATCTACACAGCAGTATCAGAAATTACCAAATACTTTAATAACATACTTGTGCTTATTTTGGACTCCTTATACCTACTCCCTTACTTGGGCCTACTTAGTTTCGCACAACTTTATACATAATTAGGTACCTCGCAGTCTGAACTACTTCTAGTTCCGGAGGTGGCTAATTGACGTGCGTCAGGGTACTTTCACGGAGATAAGTGAATTTTTAATGGGATTCATGTAGGAGCTAGGACCCGCGCAACTGTGCACTCATCATAATTAAGGCCAGTGCACAACTAGAGCGTTTATTACCTCGCATTTATTCGGTAGGTACGAGTACTAATGGGGATCTGAATGATGATCTATTAAAGTAACATGCTGCGTAAAATATTTGTATAGTAGTATGCTTTAACTTTAACTCGTGTAGAAACATTTTTTTTTTGTTTAGTGCACATTAATTACTTTTTAATGAACTCTAATACTATTACAATCTAGCCAAAGTACCAATGAGTGATTTTACTCTAACTTAGTTTTATAAATACAGATATCAAGAAAGTGTCCAATAGCACATTTCTTACAGTCTCTAATTAAGGTGAAGACACGTCGTTAATGTGTTCTTTATAAGTAGCACTATCATATAGTGTAGAAACAAATAAAAACGAAAGATTGGCAATGTTTAACACAGTCACGGTAGCACGGTTACAACCTATGATCTCAAAACGCGCGTTGATGCACCCTTACAACAGTTAAGCTTTGAGGCGCTTTTTAAGAAAACGCGCGTTAGCTTTGAACACCTAGAACAAAATTCCAGTAGTTGGGCCTGCGCCCATACGGCGAAGCGCATTTTTCACTGACAAACTCTATTATCGACATTGTCCTCATTGAAATAATATCTAATATCAAATAATACAACAATTAATATCGCTACGATGCTCTATTACTGTGTTATTTGATATTGGATACTATTTCAATAAGGGAAAATATCGATAATAGTTTGACAGTGAAAAATGCTCTACGCTGCGTTCCGCCGTATGGGCGCCGGCCCTTAGACGCTCGTCATGTGAACAGCTCTAATACTTTTTTTTGTGAATAACTAGTAGTTCACTCCGAACCAGACCTCGGAAGACCTACGCGCGCAATTTTGGCCATCAGGTGGTAATGTCACGTCATTCAATATTATTATACCTATCATATAAAAAAGGAAAAATCTCTCTCCTAAAAAAGTTTGATGAACAGATTTTCTTTCAGCTACTCTTTAGACCCTTGTTTATCAACAATCTCTGGACTGATTGCGCTCAAATACAAACTTGTTTTGAACTTACCTACCCACCTGCCAAAATGAAGATCGGATGAGCGGATCGAAGTTATCGTCAGAGATATATACACATATTATATACCTACGCACATACCCACATACAAATGCATATTTTTCCAAGAGCTAGACCGACACCTGGCTTCGTTTACAAGTTTTAAATACAAGCGTATAAAAAAAACATTTACTGACATAATTCGGTAAAAGGCAGCTTACCTATGGTAACTCATCGCTAAAAATATCTGAAAGTACGTAATAAAACGTCTTACATATTGAAATCAGCAAGTAGGTATTGTACATTCTGGTGTTCTGATATGAGACATTGTACGTCTGTCATATGATACGGGGCTCGTCATCTCAATAGATTTCTATCTGAAACGAAAGTTTACGGAGTAGGCGAAAACTGACTTCTGACTGCTTTGAATCCGCTCAAAAGATTTTAGCCTGCTCGAAGTTTCTTCAGACTCAAGTTCTCTCAATGATACGGATCGGAACTTATTTTATTCCAAAATTCCGATTTAGCTTTACTGCTTGAAATAGCGAAACTTCTTCCAGTCAACATGAATTGTTTTAAACGTATTGATTTGTATTATTATGGTTTATGTATTGTTCGTCAATTGAATTTCGATATGTTTGAAGTACAATATCTCATAAAAAACATTTTTTTTTTCTATTAATAAAGTAAGTTTTTTAAGCCCTATATTTTAAAGAATAACTGAAGACATTTTTTCAATAGACAATTGTAGCTCGAGTCATCACTAAAAGCAAAGCTTATAAAAATATCCATTATTTCCTAGGGGGAATCACTGGCCGGGTAAACGTTTTCGGTTCAGTGACTTGTAGGTTGGTGGATGATAACGTATTTAAAATGCTTTTTGAGCATACCTGAGTTCATGATATCACTGCTATCAATTAAGTAAACACAGTTTAGATAACTTTGCTTTATCAGATTCCTACGTAACTTTATATATTTATAATAAAACGCAAAATTATGTGAGGATAGATAGAAAAATATCTGTTCGTTAATTACGCTGAACATAGCTGTTTGTTTTAAAAGTATGTATGGGTAAAAGTTCCCTCTCTACCAACTTTTATATCGAGTGCATGCTTTTTGCGTGCATAATATACCTACGCACGTAAAGTAGCTTTTATCAACAGATTTCAGACAGGTAGCACACAGTGGCACACGGAGACTGCAATAAAAACCGGATCAACTGTTATAACTGCTCTTACCAAGTACAATAATGGCGAAAAATACTCGCGTTTATACAAGTAGAACCAACAGTTTTTTTAATTAACATCTCTAGGTAAAGTTGGGTCAGAGAACAAACTCATTTTAGAGTAATACGATTAAAGATAGTAAGGTTTGACAATGTTTTTTTGATACTTAAACAAATGTGTTTTAATACTTTTAGTTTTATTGGCGAGGTATTGATACAAAAAATAGCCAGTCATGAAATGCTAATAAATGAATAATGAATATATATTATTTGTCTGACAAACTTTGCAATTTAAGAAATTGGAAATGTTATACCTATACATCACCAAAATTATGATGAAGTTTCAATTTTCAATTTCAATTTTTTTTTTTATTTATCAAAAAACAAGCTTAAAAATATATAGTAAAAACATTATTACATCAGTTATACATTGGCTTGTAAGTATTATATTGGTGTGCAGAGCCTACACTAAGTGGAAGATACAACTTGTGTTGTAGGCACTGCTTGACCTTCTGGATATAAAATTTGATGTGCCATAATCTGAGGAGTACAATACAACAGAATAATGTAAGTTACCATAATCAAGATTATTAAATTAAATTAGATTAGATTAAATTATACATGCAATGTAAAATAAAAAGAAATAAAAATAATTAACATGTAAAATGTACTAGATCAAACATTTTAAACTAGCTAAATATCATAATAATACCATTTCATAACAAATAATAACATTTGCTCCAATGATTTGAATTTTGAACATAACTAATATTATAGGTATAATTAGATAGTACTTAGATATAGGATAATTTTAGAATTGTAGAGATTAATAACCATTTATTATTTCAGGTTTATAGAGCAGCGCGATACAGCTTAAAGATTTTACTAATTGGCATTTATTTTGGAGATGTTCAGCTGACGCACAACTCTTGTAGGAGGAGCAGCTATGTTGGTAAGTAGGTACATAAAAGTTTTACATGGTGTGTGTGTGTGTATTTTTTTTTAGGGTGTGTGATAGATGTAGGTAGAGGTGGTAGAGGTAAGTACCTAGTGATCATAAATGTTTTGTGTGTGTGTTATGTTATTTATAACTTTGTGAGGTATTATAAGGTAGATAATGTAGGTAGAGGTGGTAGAGGTAAGTACCTAGTGATCATAAATGTTTTGTGTGTGTGTTATGTTATTTATAACTTTGTGAGGTATTATTAGGTAGGTAATGTAGGTAGAGGTGGTAGAGGTAAGTACCTAGTAATCATAAATGTTTTGTGTGTGTGTTATGTTATTTATAACTTTGTGAGGTATTATTAGGTAGGTAATGTAGGTAGAGGTGGTAGAGGTAAGTACCTAGTAATCATAAATGTTTTGTGTGTGTATTATTGTATGTTATGTATAACTTTGTGAGGTATTGTAAGGTAGGTAATGTAGGTAGAGGTGGTAGAGGTAATTACCAAGTGATCATAAATGTTGTGTGTGTGTGTTATTTTATGTTATGTATAACTTTGTGAGGTATTGTAAGGTAGGTAATGTAGGTAGAGGTGGTAGAGGTTAGTACCTTATATTATGGAAGTAGGGTAATGACGAGGTGGATATGAATGTTTATAATATATGGCAGCGTATGCAAGTCATTGAGTAAAAATCGTATGTAGTGAACAATATAATGGCTGAGGTATATTATGTAAATTTTAGTAAGTACCTACTTGAGCTTAAGGATGATACTAGAGTTTACTGCAAGTACATTCGATATATACTAGAGTATGTTCCGAATGTATGGACTTTCGGTACATATTCTAGATTGTGAAATAATGTAAGTAACCTGATCATTGAATTACTTTAAGTACACTCTCAGTATCTTCGTAACTGAGAGGAAGAAGCCAATGTTTTACTTTCTTTTTGCATGTCTCTTTACAATTGCTGACAAGGTTTTCAATAACCTTATTGGCTTTATTGTATAGCAGTGGACCTAAAAATAATTGATTGCGGTGTGCAAAGGCGGAGTTTACCTTCGGAATATTCAAAACCCTATCTTTCCTTCTTTTACCAGTAGCCAGATTATCATTTGCATCGACTCGTTTATGTTCCAAAAGTATCATATTCATAATGAACAATTTCCTAACTGATAGTACATCACAATCTATGTACAATTCTTCCGTAGGGAACCTGAATGGTCTGCTAGTAGCCACTTTTAGCACCGCTCGCTGTGCCCGTTCTAGAGGCAGCATGTAAGACTTGTAGGCACCTCCCCATGTGGTATTACAGATGAATTAATCTATGTCTATGTCTATGTTTATGTCTGTAACTTGGCACACTATGTAAACTCAGCCTAATGGCGACTTAATATTAGTTGTTCAGTGGATAAGAAAGCATAATTATTGTATTATTTTTTATGTTTGTAACTTGGTACACCATGTAAACTCAGCCTAATGGCAACTCACTATTAGTATTCAGTAGACAGAAGGCATAATTATTTTTAATTATTTTGTAATGTAGTAGCTTACAACCTACAACCTGTGGGTTATAACTTCATGAAGTAGAATTTCATGTAGGTAGGTAACCTGTCAGTTCAATAAGTACCAAACTCGCATTGATATTACTCTCTATAGATACTGGGTAATCTATAATTTGCATTGTTACTTATACTATATTTAAGATAATTTTTATAATATGTATGCTGTTGATTACCAATAAACAATAAACAATAATCATTTAGAGAAAGTAGATGTTACAAAATGTAAACACCTAAACAAGAAGCTCACCATCTGATATGATTTCAGAGGGTTGCAGACTGCAGGAAAGCATGGCATTAAAATGCTCGTAGCTAAAATGAACGACGGAGGAATTAAGCTACAAATTAAATCATAATAATAATAGAAAAAAAAATTAACCTCTTGGTTTTCCATTTATTCGAACCAATTGAAAGAAGAAAATAAAGAAAGATAATCAGGAACAGGTGTCAAACAATCCTTTTATATTGGCACCGACCGCACTCGCCATCGAGTAGTCGTAAAAACTTACCACTTCATCGAGTGGTTTTCATGAATCGAGTTCCATTTGGTCGTGATCGGGAGAGCTCGGGTTAGTTCGGCTCCAAGGCGGGCGGAAGTTCAGTCTCCGTACGCTGGTACAGAGGACCGCCCGCCTTGTATTCATTTTACCAATTCTACACAACATCGTTAAATACAAAATTATTCAGTTACAGACGAGATCGCCAGACTCTCCCTCGGAAATTGTTTTGAAACTTTACAACTTAAGGTTTTGCTGAAAAGTGTTACCTTTAGTGAAATTGGATTGTGGAAATTAACTTAGTGCAGTGGGAATATGTTGAAGTGGCTTACTGGAAGTATGTCATTTACCGAGGTAAGATTATTGATACCTATAACAAACAATAATAATACTTATATGAATGTTTCACGACAGTATAGTAATACGTTTACACGATACACAAGCAATTTTCCGTTATGAATGTACTGTTTTTAAGAAATTTTCATTTTCAAGAAACGATGAAACGCGGTGTATTTTAATCACGATGCTAAGCCGCACGAGTAATTGTATTAATTCGATTAAAAGGAGCTCGAAATTAACATTATTCGCTAATTGCCAGCCTTCCTTATTTACAATTGGAGTCGTTCGAATTAACGTGTATTTAAAGGGCGCAAATTTAATCAGACTGGGGTTTGGTTAGTCACAGACCGTTTCATCACATTTTGGAAGATTAGAAATTTTATGTAAAATTTAAGACCCGCAATAGTAAGGATTGCCTTTGCCTTACCATCATGGTCTTTGAGGCTTACTAATCTAAGCTTATTATAAACCTTTTCATGCACGTTTGGCCTTAAAACATTTCAACAAATGAGAAAATTTCGTAGATTAGGAGTTACTCGTAATACGGGAATAGCTGTATTTACCTTACCCGCAAAACTATTGTTAACGTTTCAATTAAAACCTGTAGGTACGTATGAAATAACTGCTCCGGTAATGTTTCAAGCGTGTTACCGTAATTAAAACAGTGCTTTAAGCCGTATCGTCACATCATTTTACGCAATTAAGGTGTAAACAGTTAACGTATAGAGATTGTTTATCCGAGCCTAATAACATAAGGTACCTAATAATAGAGCCTAAATAAATCCGGGTCTAACATTCGCGTGGACTTACATCCGTCACTGACAACTACACCATTATATAACGAACTTATAAAAAGGGGAGAGACTCCATTCGAATGTAGGTATGTTTTTCATTTTCTTTTAAGTTGCTTTCTGTTCGCCAAATCGTGAACCGATTTTATATTCAAGGGTCTCTTGTAAGATTGTAGATAGTTAGATTTAGCTTTGTTTAAGTATAAATTATATGTTAAGATTAAATTTTGGCCTTCTTTATATCTTAAGTAATAATAAAAAATCCTGAAATATTATGACTTTTCGGTGTTTACGGATTGTATAATAAAATTGTCTCGCAAAATGTTTTTCGCGCCTGCAGGAAGGGTTATATTTGCTTAGGATTTTATGCCAATGTAAGTATACCTAACGGCGAACTGGGGGCTCGCAAATTGAGCACATTTAGGCTTAAATTTCGAACTGTTTTTTTATATCAACCAAAATATATCAAACTTCTCCTGCTTATAACTAGATTTAGATTAAAAAAGGCTAGAATAAGTTTGCTAAACTTATCCTGTTAACTCTTTAATGAATACGTTTTTCTAAATAATATTACAAATATTGTACATATTTTATTATATTTAATTTATTAATAGTTCTTGAAAAATACAGTCCGGTGTCGCTCAAATCCCTGTGTGTGTATGTATATGTCATTCGATATTATTATTCCAATATATGTTTATTTTAACCGTTTTCCATCAGTATACCATAAGCAGTTTGTTTGCTTTCGGTTTAAAAATCATTTATTCTCAAAAGAACATTACAGTTCACTTAGATGAGAAATATAACTATTTATACCTAAGTTGGTACGTTGTAATTATTTTAGGCGCTCCAAATATTTTTCGCTTTTCCATAACAAGCTGCTGCCCGCAGTTTTGCCTGCGTGGTCGGTATAAAATATATGTTCCTTTCCACCTTATAAACTACGTACACGCCCTTACTAACATCCTTACTGAATTTCAGCCATATCGGTTCACTAGTTTTGGCGCCATTATGGAACAAAAATCCATCCATCTAAACATATAAGTGGGATTGAGAAAGCGACCACACAAAAGAAATATGAGGTACATTTTACAATAGGTACTTATTACCTTCGTTTTGGTGGAATATAATAATTTATCTCTCAAGTAAAAGGAAGTATAATTTTATCAATCCGCATTGTGAAGGTAATTCAATTATTAGAAGACAATGGGCTGTTTAATTAGCAAAGACCGGAGAATAAAAGGAAACCTTCCGCCCTCACTGATATTTTGTAGGTTATAATTAACTTAGGTATTCACCTACGTTAGCAACTCTCCTTTATTCTGTGCTTACATCATGGAAGCCAGTCACAAATTTTATTAACATATAAAAACTCCTCGGATTTATGAAAACATTTTACGAACATTATTCAAAATATATTTCGAGCTTGTCCCGCTCTACATACAAATTGTTGGTTTGGTTCTAGCGGCTTATTCCCGAAATCCCCACTGGCCATCCCCACCGGTGGTGATTTTGGGAAAAAAGTCTCTAGATCCCCACCAACACCAACCAGCAACTGCAATGGGGATTTCAGGAATATTTTTGTCTCGAAATCCTCATTATTAGGAAAAATAAATATATTATTTCGACGACACGGATGGTCGAATGGCAAGTGTATTGAAATGCCACCATTTATGTAATAAACATCGGTGTTTGTCCTGAGTCTGGGGGTTTTCTATGTATTTATTTAAAAAAAAAAGTATTTAAGTAATCTATCAGCCATCTAGGTCTCATAGTACAAGCTCTGCTTAGTTTGGGGCTAGATGACGTTGTGTGAAATGTCCAAAATATTTATTTTTTTATTTATTTATTAATATTATTATTTCAAATAATAAACATATTTAGTAGCTTATATACGATAATGGTAATGATTGCCTGTGATGGTAATAAAAAATATCCAAATTTCGAGACAAAAATATTGCCCAAATCCCCACAGCGGTTGGTGGTTGGTGGGAATTTTGGGAATAAGCCGTTCTAGCGCCTTCCTTAATGAAGCTCAGCGATAAGATTTCGAATTGTATTTCTCATACCACATTACGTAATTATGATTATCGTTAAAAGGCGTCCCCAGCAGGATTCCGTTTAGATGAGTACCAACACAATGCCAGATATTCTGTTGCAAAGCAATAATGTATAAAAATAACTGTGTTCCGGTTCGAAGGGCACTATAGCTAGTGAAACTACTGGCCTTTTAAGACTGACCATTAAAATGTCTCCAAGCAAACGAGAGTATAGTAGTGTTGCACCGGCATAATAATATGTGAATCAAACTCCAGTGGCCTTTTTTTGTTATGGGCATGCGTAATTTCTTACCATAGTGCGTGGCTGGCCTCGCCACTTTTTTACATAAAAAGTGTGATATTTACATGTGCATCTTGGATGGCAGACTTCACTGAGCACACCAAAATACGAAGGATATCTTTTGACGCGTCATTTATCATTTTCTTTTCGGTTCACTATACATGGGGTTTGATGTGGTGAACTTTGCTTAGTTTTTATGTAGGTATAATATGATGTTTTTTTTACAAAACTAGGGCTAACATAGTACGCGCTTAGGTAGGTACTCCTTGACGTACATACTCTCAAATTTTCAAATCTCTACATTGAATGTTTTGGCCTGTGCGTTGTGCAAGTCTTTTTATAGTTGAGTTGATACCTGCAACTTAATTCGTGTTAAGAATCAACAAAGATCTTTACTTAGTACACGTCTACACACGTCTCACGAGGAACATTAAAAAAAACAAATCTCTACAATGGTTTTGTTTAAGTGTGCGTTTTGTCATTTAAGCCGACATAACTATAACTGAAACATAAACGAATAACGGTGTTCCTATAGAACACCAAGATAAACAGTATCAAACCAAGATAAAGTGTTAAAACAGGGCAAAAAAAAAACAGACATCTCGTAATAAATACGAAATATCTTAATATTCAAATATTTTTTGATACTTTTTACGATGGAGTTTTATAATAATGAAAAAACCTAGTAATTTTGACTTATAATATTTCTCTAGTCCAGTTATTTCCCTCTTTCGAAATTTAGCCCCGAACTAAAATGTATAAAAGTTTGAATCAGCTAACGTTTTTTGGCGCGTTTTCAATGTAGGTACTAACATCCTTTACTTTTATACCTCTATGAGCTGAAGAGCTCCTTAATAATAGAGACCTACTTTATTCTTAGCGCAAACTTTAACCATCATCACATTTTATAGCTTCGCTCTTATCGACATAAATCATGGAACGATCTCCACTCTTCATTATTTGCGTTCTTGATACGATACCATAATATGTATTCAGTATTAATTTGCAATATTGGGCAGGTTACATTTTAGGTCTCGGTAGGTCAAATAAATAAAGTACAGCTACACAATATTACCCGGATAGGGTGTTGCAAATGATAGAGACGGGCCGATATTTTTAACTATATTGTTAAGTCACTAAATGAATCGTTTATAAAATCTTGCAACTCGTAATAGCATGTTTTAAAAAGCTATCTTTTAAATTAATTTCAAAAATGTGATCATTTTCTTGGATTTTTATTTTGTCTGGAAGTTTATTGTAAATTTTTACCGCCATTGCATTTGGACCCGAACCGTATATGAAAATGAAAATGAAAATATTTATTTGCACACGATACAGTATACACAAACAGTTATAGACACATGAAAAAAAAAAATAAACGATGTTAATACAATATACAGATAGCGTGGTGCAAAAAGGTCTCCGACTCAGCATATGTTGGTTGGTAGGTATATCAACCAACGCTGGTCTTCCGTCGAAGCCGGTTGTTGACGCCACGGATAGCCTACGACTACACTATGAGTTTATACTCATTTACTAAATATATACTTTATAGTTAATACATCACTTAAAAGGAGCAAAAGTAAAGTATCTACAGTACCTACCTAGATATTTAACGGTATTCCGTTCACTGTTGAATGGTAGGTAATAGAGCTGTATAAAAGAGATTCTACACAATAGGTTCTACAATATTATACACCAGTAAAGCTTCACTGCTTCTAGCATCAACGGAAAATGAATAATATTAAGTATAAGTGTGATATATATGTCATAAACCTTCTCTATAACTTGGCTTTTGGCTTAGCCTGGCTTTAAGGAACTAATTTCATTAATTCTGCTCAATTCAGCGTTAGTCCATTGAAAACATAAGTTTTCTAAGGAGATGCTTACGCATCCGTTCAGCTTTCCGCGTCTATTCAACTGCGTACGCAACTCCACTCCATATAAAACTGGCGTTTTCTATAGACGAAAAGCTGATTATTGTAATTAATCCCTTACGCGTTCTTTCTCTACCTTTCTATTTTGATTTTGCCAATAATATGTTATGTGTTAACACTTTCTATAACTTAATTGATGAACTATTACTTAAATAAGAGAGAAACTCTGGCTTATCCTTTTTGAGTGGTTAGGTCTTCTTCTTCTTCTGTTAGTGGTTAGGTGAAGTGCAGCATGATATTACTCATACTTGTGTGATTTATATGTGATAATAAATTATAAATTCTAAAAAAAAATCTAATGTTCTCAAAAAATAAAAACAGAAAATGAAACACAAACGAAATTGATTGAAATCTGACGATGGCATAAATGTGTTCACCAATTAATTATTACACGAAAGTCTGTATTTACTGAAAATGATTGAACATTGTACAAAACTGAATACAACATTGAAGTGTACTTTAGATTTAATAAATACAGGTTGTCATGATTAATTTATCATGTTACTAGCAGATACGTGAGTATGGAATGAGACTATTTTTTTTACTTATTTTCGTCAATATTGGCTGATTTGTTTTATTTATTAAACCTATCGGAAACCCAACACACTGTACACTTGCTGAAATATTATATTCTATATAGTTGAGAAAGAGAAAATACTTCTCTATTTTGTATTATTTTTAACTACTCTACCACCACAAACACAATGTTTGGCAAAATTCAGCTAAAAAAAAGCCACTTGACACTTTCCAATAGTGATAAAAGCGTGAAAATGTATTTTTACGGTTGAAAATAGCCTAAAGTGCAATAGCTAGTTATCTGTCCGGCACTTGGCTACTTCGTTACCCGCTAAGGGGATTATCGACGTGTCGGCTGCTCGCTGGACACCGACCGAGCTAACATCTAGTATAGGTATAGGTATATGGCACCACTTATACAACTGTCTGCCGCTCTAAAGGTGCGTTCTTTATTTTATACCTTGCTTACAGTACAGGTTGGTACTACTTTATTTGCGTAGCCTTCGTACTGACCGTTTATGACTTTCTCGCCTATCATAGACCAACTTTCTGATACAGAAAAAAGATAGCGGTTGGTTTTCCAATAAATAGAAATTATGTTTATTTCATGCATTCATTCATACGCAGAAATAGACTTATTACGTAGCTGAGTGATAAAACTCTGTTCTATTTTTAAATCCGTTGTGGCCCCAGGGGTGTAGCGATAAAAAAGTATGTTAAAAGCTAATGATTACTGAAATACCGATTGTTCTATAAATCTTTTGGCATGAAATCTGGGAAGTTTGGTAGGCACTTTCCTCAAAATATCTCAAGGGAGCAAAGTTTCATCTTGTCGTTTCCGGAAAAAGACAGGCAAATGAAGCCTTCTTCTTATAAAATAGAGGATAAATTTGATCTCGGCTGCGCGTGATGAAATTACACTACTTTTGGCAACAATTCGGATGAGGTATTGACGGAAAGTATTAACTTCTCTATTATACGGGTTATTTTCTTATTACGTTAGCATTTTCTGATATAACCTAATGTTTATCTATTACACACAGCTTTTTTTTCAACTGGCTAACAAAGTAACTACTAGACTAGGTCTGAAAATTCAATAAGTGTCAATGAAAACTATAACAGGTTTATAAAAAAAATAACCAATACCGATGTTGCTACTAGGTATTCTCTGTGGAACCTTAACTTCTTGATTTATGGCATCCCATTTCTGAGACGACCGTTGTTAAACTGATACGTTATCGGTTTATGCTGTTCCTTTCTCGTACGCAAAACTTACATCCAACTTATACGCGTTTGCCCGTTTGTTGGAAAGGTCTCGTAAGAATCTAATGAAAATGTTATGAAGTAAGAGTACTTACTGTATTTATATTTTACTAATATTACTTTTGTATGTCAAGTTTTTGGGTGATAGTCAAAAGATTTAATTTATAATATTCATATATCCTATTTATGTGGTTACGACTACTGAAATCATATACCTAGGTATTCCTGAAGGTATGTATTCGTATCTGGATCACTTGTCTCAAAATACAATTCGTTATTCGCTCGTTTGTGTTTTTATCAAAATTCTCACTCACTCATCAAGCTGTCCTTGTTAATTTGCACTTAAATGTGCCTAAGTAGTTTGTGACTAGAAGTGTAGTAATTTATTAATGAGTAACGAAAACAAAGTACCTACCTTTATTCAGGTAATGCTGGGAATGAGATAGATATTCCAAGACATTGTGCATTTGCTGACACAAGAAACAGTTAGAAGGAAGTCTATGTCATTGCAGCAAGCAGCAGCTGTGCCGATAGGACAAAGGCTCTATCTGGGCCACTTACGACGACGACATCTCCGTCCCAGTTGTTTACATTTATAACTTATCTAAATGTATGTTAAACACAGTTAAGTTGTATATAGCCTTGAAACTTGAAATAATATTCAAACGAAATTTAGTACTATTTTGGTTAATACAAGTAGAGTTTTTTATAGCACCTCATAAACTATAGGTACTTATACCACCTATATCGGATTTCAGCGCGACCGGCAAGAAACATCCATCCATCTACATTACCGTTCCATCCTTAGAAGCGTTCGTGTTTATAATATTATTGGGTTGTTACTCAACAGCTTCTTATGTTCTACGAGTAGGCACTCATTGGAATCTAGGTATCCAATTATAGCGCGATGATTTTAATTGAAATTTAATAACCTATTATCAGGTAATAAACGGTGGGGAGGCGAGTTTTGAAACAATTTATTGGAGAGGTTTTGTAGAGGCCAAAAATTGCTTCCGCTGGCCGAAGATTTACCTGCTACGATTCATTGGTTCGAAAAGTTCGTGGTCACTAACCATTAAGCTTTAATAGCGGTTCTTGAAACCAATAATAAAATACCACAGCAAAACGGCCATAACTTACTAGTAAATTATATTTACGACAGTTCAAATAGTTAAATGGATTCTATAGAAATTGATTTGTGTTTCTTGTCAAGGGTGGCGGCATTGTTTTCAATTTTTGCAAACAAAGCACGTTCTAGTTGCGCGTGTGCCGAATGTAAGCTGAATGGCAACGTTTTTGATATTTTTGTTTCAGACTGAATTAGATTTAGATAAACTTGGGTAGGTTCAGTATAAATGTAATTTTGCACGCTTCGAATGTAGGCAGAATGTAAAGGACCGCTTGATTGACATGTAACAACCTATAATGTACCTGTATTCTAGCAAGTAAATGATTATCTTATCTTATCTTATCTTAGGTATTTGGTATAGATAACGGATAAGGTATAGATATTTTTGACCCATATATAATTGTATTATTCATTTTGTTTTAGAGCTCGAATAACTCTACATACTTTATTAGATACTTAGACCATTATTGTATTATTCATTTTGTTTAAGAGCTCGGATAACACTACACATTTTACTATTAAGAAGAGATTTTTGTCTTTTTTCAACACTAACGTGACAAACTACAAAAGGGCATCGATAGATTATTATTGAGGATTAATATCGTAGACAGAGCCCACTAATTGGATGGACAGTGGATCACGTCGCAATGACTACATTTTTGGAGCTTCATTGAATCTGTGCCATGAATGTAGTTTCTAGAAAGCTAGACAGATTAAGGCCATACTGTCAACATTCAATCCCGAGAACTTTAGCCCAATTATTAAAAGGGCCCGGTTCTCTGGTACTGCTAAGAGTCTGATACTTTCGACACCTAACATCATACTATAGCAGTCCACTGCTAGACGTAGGTATCTCCCAAGACGCGCCGCTTAGCCCAATCTTTGGCTCTTCTCATGCACCGTCTGCCGACTATAGCCCGCAGATCATCGCTCCATCCAGCTAAAGGTCGTTCCGCACTAAGCTTGCCTAGACGCGGTCTCTACTCAAGAACACGTTTAACTCAACGGTTGTCGGTTCTTCAACAGATATGGTCGGCGAGAACCTCTTCCTTTTTTGAAGTCAGTTGATAAGAAGATAGCATTCATACTAGATTAGATTAGCAAGAACTTTGTCCAAGGAACCTATCTAAGGATTAGAGCAATGTGTTGCACTTTTTAAATAGGTCGGATAGTTAATTCAGTCAGTTTTCTATTTATTTGGCTAACCACAATAATAATAAAAAATAAGGAAAGGATTCTAATAGAAATAATGTGGCTCATTTCGCGAAAGGGCAGATATTTTTGGATAATTTATTGGCTTTTAGTAGTCACCTTTTCTTTTTGCCTTTGTTTGTTGCCAAGGTATAATGGGGATTATGAAATGGTAATTTTATTTTTACGTTTACTGTAATAGTACATTATGATATAAGTGCGGTAAGTTGATAAATACAGCCGAGGCGATATTGCTAGCCCGAGCCGTAGGTGAGGGCTACAAGAAAGCAGAGGCTATAATTATCAAACCGCACGAATATCATACGACGTTTTATAACACATTTGCGAGGAAATAAATAAAATTCGGACTTGACGACATTTTCAAATAAAAACAATACAGCGAAAAGAAACAGCGCGCGGAATAATTTTGACTTGTTCTCAAATTAGCGATGCGCTTTTTTTTTAAGGCAAAGGCACAAAAACTGCCAGTATTAATAATAAAGTAAATAAATATTTTTGTGTTTTGTTACATTTAAATGGTTGTAATTTATGCTCAATATAATTTTAATTAAAGAATTAAATGTTTATTTAATATATTTTGTCTCCCAAAGTTAATTTTATTCATAAAATGTTGACCACTTTTCTGATATAAAAACTCTTTGCTAAGATTTAAAAAAGTACCGTTCGTTTTAAACGGGAAACCTTGATAAACCTTCCTTTTTTAATTACATTACCGCACTAGTGCGTTTTACATTACATTACCGCACTAGTGCGTAATGAGGTACAATACGATATTGAAATTGGTGAAATAATAGACCCTTTACGAGCAAATGTGTTATAAAATGATATAGATATTTCATTTAGTTTTATTGTTACTAATGCTCGTCTTTGCGAGCTACGTGATAAATATAGCATTATTGTAATGTCATTTCCAGGTTAAAAACGTATCCCTGATGTAGTGTTGGCGTGATTGAGTAACAAGCATCTATCCATCCATTTTTTCTCACAAGCTTTCACATAATAGGTAATGTGTTTACGTAATGGTGTGAATGTAAATATTATGTGAAGCGTGATATGATAAAGTAGCTTCGAAGCAACTACATAGGTGTACATACTTATAACAATTAACATAATTTATGCAAGTACATACTTAATTTTTGGGTTTAAATAAGAGAATGAAGTTCAACTTCATGTCGGGTAAAACTGGGTTAAATCCCCAAACGTAAACGCCTTTTCTTAAAACCAATTCGATCTGAAAGATCCGAATCAAATGGTAGTATATTAGGATAATTTTTTATCATATTTTTTATGTTTCATACATACATAACTTTCATTTGAGTTACGAAAATAAAGTTTTTAATAAAAGGGGCACCAACCTTTTATGCCATCTAACCCCGTTTTACTATAGCCATCTTCTGAGTAATTGGTTGCCTATAAATGCGAAAGTTTGTGAGGATGGTTGGTTCATCAGTATCACCAAAACTACTGAATCGATTCAGTTCAAATTTAGTAAGTAGTTAGGTATGGGTAATACTAACCAAGCCATACTTACCAAATTTAAACTCAATCGTTTCAGTAGTTTTGCTGATATTGAGGAACCAACCATCCTCTCAAATTTTTGCATTTATATGAGCTTAAAAACGCATAGGTATTTTATTTCTAAAGCTGCAGCTATACCTATAATAACTATATAAAAAAAACTAATAACAAAATCTCTTTTAATTTATTCTCATGATTACCCAAGTGCTCATTTCAGATTCTCCGTTCACGGCTCAGTTTATTAGCTCTACTCGAGACTGCATATTCAGTAATTCACTGGTAATGAGGTAGCCTTCGTGGCTTGCTATAATCCTTGCATGCCGTGTAATGCAATGCAACACAGTGTTTTCTTTTTTATCAGGACTCGTTCTTCAAAACATCATAAGACATGTGATGCAAGAAAACCATCAAAGGTAGTACTAACTACTTTTTGTACGAAGGTCCCCTAAAATTTTAACTAATTACGAATTGTACGAGTTGTCAATTTGCCTTCGTTATATTACAAAACAGCGAGCGTTTGTAAACGGACGACGCCGCGCCGTTTGTAAAATGCCGAGTTATAGAAAATGCCTGAAACATATGTACCAAAATCCTTTCTTAATACGCGCTTACACTTTATGGCGAACGTTTCAAGTCTTAACGTTCAGTGGCCTTTGGCCTCTGCGTTGTCTGTCAGTCAGTTAGTCAGGACTATATACATGTCGTGGCTGGATCATTGAATTAGCCATTTCATGAAGTAGCTGCCCATTTCAAGAAATGGCCGTATTTCATGAAATGGCCAATATCCTCTGGCCATATCATGAAATGGCCTGGCCAGATCAATGAATAGTCAGCGTACAGCTAAACGCATGGCCATTTCATGAAATGGCCAAATTAATGTTCACTAACGTTTGGCCATTTCATGAAAGGGCCAAGCATTATTGATCATATCGTAAAATATTATTATTATTAAATATTATCCACTAAGTCAAAACTAATGTACGTGTTTCAAAAACTATATTTAAGTGTTTATGCCATCGGTAATCTGTTAATCTGGTATAATTATAAGGACTATTTGCCTTTTATTTGCATTTTCTGTATTGAGGCTGAGCCACTCCTCCAAAAAAATCTAATAACCTACCGTCACCTAACTATATATAGCTCTTTAGCGATAAGACCGCCCATTGTCCACTGTTATATACCTAGCTTTATTTTTCCGTTTTAATGTGTTAGTACTAAGATGGTGAGCAAGAGTATATTCTATCTATCTATCTAACTTCTATCTGCCTTAGATAATTTTCTTTAGTCAGGTTGTGCATCGATATCATGGAAACCCTACATTTATGATATGGCCAAACGTGAGTGGTCATATCATTAAACGTTGACGTTCGAACAATATGGCCAATATTAGATGGCCATTTCATGAAATACTGCCATTTCATAAAATGGCCAGCCACTTCATGAAATGGCCAATTCAATGATCCGGCCACGACATACATATTGATTGATATGTGTGGCAACCATGATGAAAAAACTGTTGGATAACGTAAGTTCAGTATTGTTCTTGCATGTTCATTTTACTGTGTAACAACGCTGTTCGCAAAAAAACTACTTACCTACCTACTTAATTTATTGAAAGTAAAACAATGAGTTATTAAAATTTACTTTCATAAGATTGAGGTTCCTAAAGGTATTATGAGTGTTAAATCAAAGTTTGAGAGATTACATTTTTCCAATTTTTTTTAATTAGTATCGCATTGGTGTCGTACATTAATTAGGTCCTATCCAAATCAAGGTTTTAATATATTCTGGTTCCTTTGTAATACTAATTCGTTATTCCAGTATTGCAACTGTTGTAAACAAGTAATTATAAACATCCGTAAAACAATGTACCTAAGGTTTTACAATGTAAATGTAATATTAGATCGTCTGATGAAATTGTTTTCGTCAAAAACTTCTATAGGAATCGCTTTGTTGAGCGTTGTTTAAAAGTTCTCGCAAACAAAGAACGAAGCAACGATCCCTTATACTCGTATAAGTACATAGAGGAACCCTTTAATTTTAAATTGTTGAGAAGCTTACGAGGGCTTAGGTTCTAATAAATAACAGGCCACTGATTTCCTACAAAATTTAATCGGCAACAAAAATACTTTATTTCCACATATTTATTTTGTAAGTATCTATAGACTATCCATGTGTCCATTCTCTATCTTTTATAAATACATTGTTCAAAAATCATGCTCTAAAAAGTAGGAAAACTAACTACTCACCTCAAAATTGTTATGAGCCGTGGTCCGTGTTCATATACCACTTAGCTCTATAAAGCATCATGATCGCTTACTTCTGTTAAAATTTATTATTTTGATAAGGTAGGTACTAGGTAGGTAGCATACGACCACGGACCACGGGATATAACAATTATTGCCGTTTTTAACTGTTCCAATAACATATCTCAGGATCGAGAAGCGAAAGAAAAGTAAGACTTAGACTAAAAATAGAGAAAAGAAAGTTTTCTCGTGGTATCAAAAAGTCAACGAGGCTTTACTCTCTTTTAAAGTCAGAACGGCAGCATTTTTAATCCATATACGAGTGGGTGCCTGTTCGTACATAGGTTTTATGCCATTCCAATAAAATCGTCGACCGTTCAAAGATGAAGTTATGGATGGTAAGGCCTTCGCCTCGCCACAATAAATCAAACCATTTAGAACTCTGGGAGAAAGATAATGCAATGTTCAGAGGCTATTGTTATGCATCCCGCAAAGTTTTGTGAGAAATTGGGATATTGCTTTGAGGTAGGTAGATACTCTTAATGCCCAGTTCATTAATTCACGTACCCTATAAGCCGTAATCTAACATTATATCATGTCCTATAGGTAAAATCTGACTAATGGCTAACAAATTGCCATACGTGGCCATAAATGTGGCCATTACTAGCCATGACCAACTCTTTATTTAAGTTCGTTTTATAGGAGAGGAGCTCTCTTATGATATCGAGCAGCTAGCTCGTCTGGACACTAGTAAAAAAAACAAATATCTTAGAAAACCACATGGTCCGTATAAATAAGACCCAATCTCTGACAGTGACTTAAGAGAAAAGGTCCTTATAATTATTCAGATCACGAATGGAATCAGAGTTTCTCGATAAGCTAAATTGTTAGAACTTATGATCAATTTGTATTTGTGACTTGTTAAGATGTTTTTTGGTAACCTCCATGAGCAGTGTAGGACAAATCCGATTGGATCAGATTGCATAAATAAATCATAATAGAAAGGAGTTCCACTTGTACCTACAGTAGAACTGAAACCCGATAAAGTGTGCAGGTAAGTAGAACTATGTAGTGTATGTCGGTAAACAACGAGTACCTCTACCGGGAATTCCTCAAATGCACTTTTGCAGAAGGTATGAAAAAAAGGTACATATCTATAAAGAAAATAAGGAAGTTAGAAGTAATTTAAGGTACCCATAGAAAGGAAGATTTATTAAAAATGCATATATGTGCAAGTTTGCTTTTTAAATATGCTTTTTTTGCTCCATGCAGTTATTAGTGAATGAGAACGTGATCAAATAATTATGCTTATTTTCGAATGGAGCATTTTTTACCTTCATTGGCTGGCACCCTCATACAATTCGTTTCTTGTTTTTCTGCGTTTTTTTTGTAAATGAAAAAGGTAGATGTGAGCGAAATCGTTGTGGTAAATACTCTTATTGTGTATGTATTTTCGAAAGTTTGAATAAACAACAGTTTGCTGACCCTCGTCAAAACGCCGACAACATTTGGTAGACTTGTGACAACACGAGCAATTAATCTCTAATGGTGCCTTGTTTTGTGAACTAACATAATTTTCATTATGGACATAGGTAGGTAGTTAGTAAGACTAGTTAGGTTATAATAAGTGGAGTATGTTGCCGTGGTTTCGCCCGAAGGTTGCGATATAAAAAGTAAATGGGTAATTCAAGTTAAACATTGTCTAATTTTATATGTACCTATAAGTAGTCCAATCTATTCATAGTAATCCTAATCTTTAGTAGGTATTGGTACCAACCCGCTTCTTTCTGAAAGTCTAGAGTAGTACCTACTCGAAGGGCGACGTTGCTATGAACGTAGCCTATCCCCAAATAAACAAAAAATTCACAAAAATAAATTAGCAGAAATGATGAGACAAACGCGGCACGGCACCGCATCGCGCAATGAGTAAATATTTAACTCTGTCAGCACTCAGTACTCAATAATAAAAGAGCTATTAAATTGGAAAACTCGAAAAGCGAGACCTTTGCTGACCTAATTCAAACGCGTAATCAACCGTCTAGATTTTTTGCTATGCAACGTGTAATCACATTATTATACTAACTTCATCACACTAACATCAGTTTCATCACACTTATAATAGTGCGTATTCGCAATTACGTCAAAACTATTTAACTGATTTGTCTAAAATGATGTGCAAGATATATTTTAGGATTTGGAAATCACATAGGTATTTTTTATCCCAATACCACGCAAGGGAAGCTTCAAGCGGCAGAACTTACAAACTTTGTTATCTTTGTTAGTTGGGTCTAAACAAAAGTAAATACATCGAAGGAAAAACTCGTACTTTTACTGTTGGTCACAATTTTTCAGATAGGAAATAATGATTCTTGAAATATTCATGGAGCAAATGTTATGAATTATAAAACACATTGGTCTACAACTGATATAACCACTGTACTCCATAAATTTGATATCTATTTTCATAAAAAAATATGAAATGACTTCGTCAATTTATGGGTTTTCGATTTCGATTTCCCATATTATTACGATACTGTGTAATCATTTTGGACATTTCACACAACGCCATCTAGCCCCAAACTAATCAAGATTGTACTACGGGTACCAGATAAGTGATAGATTATTAAAATCCTTTTTATTTCTAAATACACACACAGAAAACATGATGGGTTCCCATCCAGTACACCCAAACGAGTAACACTGTTACTTGATGGGATTTTTTTCCCATCGAGTAACACCCCTCGTCAGGGTGTTACTCGTTGGGATTTTTTTTTCCCCAACGAGTAACACCCATGCCATGGTGTTACTCGATGGGAAGGATTTTTTTATTTATTTTTAATAAGATTTCCCACCTACTTTATGATAGATAATATAATACCTGTAACATCAGAGAATTGAACCAGCAACACCGGCGTGGTAGTCCAACACACTTGCCACACGATCATCCGTGTCGATTATAGAACTCCATTTCACACTATAACTCTACATTTCGACTTCGCGTACGCTAACTACAACATAGTTTGACTTGTGACGTAGTAGGTAATTGAAACACTGGCGGGGAATTGAATAACGTACACTCGATTCCTGTCAGTGATTCCGGGAAATACTCCACCGACTTGCTCTACATAGCATTGTGGGCGAAAGCAATAAAGTTGTTCAATGGAATCGAACGGTCCCGAATAGAGAGGTAGGTCGCCTGTTCTATACCGCCCGCCGCTTGCCGCCCGCCCAGCACGCGATTGCGTGACTACAAAAGGGCACACTACAATTACACCGCCGAACGGCTCTTGCTCATTCCACACGCGATTGCTAATAAAAAAGATACCAAAGCCGTATCAAATCAAATGAACGATGTCCGACTCAACTATGCATTGTTTTCGGTGAAACAAGATTGATATTTTTAGCAGACAATTCCATTTTTCATTTCCCCGCTATTTGGCCGTCAAACATTAACATTTAACACGCTCGATGGTTTTTTACTGCCGTAGTTGTATTCGTACACAACATGAAAGCGTCCAGGCGGAATGTTTGGTATACATTTATTTATTGGAACCACCCTAAACAATATCGAAAAGTCCCCTTATATATTTTTATTAAATAAAATTACAGTATTTTAAGGAAGAACTCCATAATAAAAAACATCTCATGAACTGTTAATGCATCATAATTTCTACCAGGGGCACACGTCTTGATCGAAAAACATTTGATGTGAACTCTAAGTTAATTTGTATAACTAGTTGAAGGATCTGTCTGATTTAGTGGCATACATGTGCAATATCCTATACTTGTATTAAATCTATCTCGTATTGTTACAGATAACCCAAGGAATACGGAGGCTAAATATAGTAAAAATTTGAGGTGAGTTAAGTCCCATACTTATTATTTATACTGTCTTTTTTATCATTTATTGAGGAAAAGGGTTTGTTAAAAAAGAACTTGTCACCCTCATAATGTAAACATAACGTAAAACAAAAAAAAAACTTCTGAGATTCCTTTTCTTTTTGGTCACATATATTTTTTTAGTAAATATTATAATAGTTACCCGTTCTTGGAGTCCGTTTCACTTCATTTGGAACCCCTACTGAGTTTTTATATCGGGTAAGCACATTTTGTGGGTTTATTATAGATTTTATTAACGGTTTTATGGTTCTGACGCAAGGTTCTATGTGGGTCACTTAGATTTTAGGAACTAACTTCATTTTGAATCTCAGAACCCTAAAGTTTATTTCAATTCTTTTTATAGCATACTTAGAAGTCTACGAGTCCAATATACCTGGCTTGGAATTATGTAAATAACATATAAAATTAACGTATGTGTACCTTAGACACTTATTCGCTCTCTTATACATACTATAGGTTTACGAAAATTTTAATATATATATAAAATATATGACTAGATCGTCATATATCGTCATATATACATATAAATATATGACGTATGTATGTATATATAGTCGAATGGAATTAATTCCTTCAAAGGATTTCACACCGCGCGCAACATGATTTTATTGGAGATTCGACTCCCTAACCGATTTTCTTCGGTTTATTACTAGTTTCGTGAAAGAGAGAGAGAGAGAGAGAGAGAGAGAGTATAGAGTCGTATGTGAGTCGTAATGTGAAAAAGGATAAATGTAGTTTAGAAAAGCGTGTTTTTTATTTGATATCAAAAGTGTTTAATAAAATGAACGAAGCATATATTTATGTTCCAACATTTAAATTTGAGTTCGATCATAGTAGGTATCCTGAAGCTCTGAGCCTAGTCATCCCAAACCCTGCACTTTGAACGATCGTATTCATGTTGATAAAGGCTCCAAAAGCTGACCCTGTGTAGATCCACTTGCCTTCAGGTTGTCAAGTTTCATACCAGAAAGTTTGTAGCTCCATGTTTCGAATATCCTAGTGTTTTAGCATAGTCTGAATTGATTGGAAACTTTAATATCTACGCGCAAATATGGGCTAATATTTTGAAAGAAGGTAAGTAAGTTTGTAGAGATTACGAAAATTATTCATGAAACTAAAAGTAAATAACTACCATGAAAGGTACTTGAAGTTTCGTCTAACAATATTATATTTAAGTTCTGAATACCTAAAATTTTGTTCGTAAGCGATTTTACAATGACGAGCTATTCGCCATTTATTTAACTGTGTTCTACCAATTAGAATATCTAATTATTTATCTATTTATTTGGTGCTTCAAAACTGAATTTACTTAATTCATTGTATCATATTATGTTCCTACTGATTCGGGAGGTAAATTGACATATAATAAGGAGATTAAGTAGATACGTAAAAGTGTATCGGTATTCTACCTCATTTCCAACGTAATACCTAACCTACATATAACCAGCCCTTGCCGATATTATCTACTTTTGTTACCGAAATGAGTTTCTGATATCATGTGTTGTGTTCTTCGTCTGTATTTTATACAGGCCTATTGTACTCAACCGGTCGGAATAGGTTCACTGCCGGTTATTGTACCCATGTAGTCCGGATTTCCTAGGTTCGCATTGTTAGGTGTGAAACTTTATTTAGGTACAATGTAATTTACGCTGAAATCGTTCTCCTAGTGCTATTATAATACCTACCAATTCTCTTTTTTATCTATTGTACTGAGAGGTCATTATGCAGGGAAGTACGCAAAACATTACTAGGTACAAAATGTAACTTCTGGTTCGTTGTATTCTATGCATTATTAGAACGTAGAGTACCCGATGATAAAATAAAATAAAATCATTGTGCTTAAAGTAAATTAAATTGTATAATTTTAATAAAACGGCAATTATATTAATCAAAGTTCAACCTAAGCTGAGAAAATTCACGGTGACAGAGAGTTATTAGTATTCGTCCCTGGTTTCTCTCATCTGATAAATTTTGCCCATCAGCATCGTCACCGTGACGCGCTTTTGACCAAGGATGGATAAACAAACCTTATTTTCAGCAAGTTGTGGTATATTATCCCATGGGCCATTAAATGTCGATTTGTTTAGGTAGTTATACTCATTAGGGAATGCTTGTGTCGGCTAAACACGAGGAGCCCACATTATTTTGTCGGTACATTTTGGTTTATAAATGTAGCTACATTATTATCTTCTTCTGAGACCTCTAGAAGACCTTTTTGCGTAGCGATTGCGAGGCAGATTGTTTCACAATTTTTTGTATCCGTTTTCTGTAGCTTGTTCATGACAAAACGTGCGTTCTGTTATTTGTAAACAAACCTGGAACCTAAAGTACGTAACAGTACAATACAAATACATCCCTAGCACGCATAGGTTAGCTAGCATCTGAATGTTATTTATTTTATTTTATACCAATTTTTATTTATTAATACATATTTGGTTAACAGTACATAAGTTGTTTTTAAAGTTGAATGGATTATTTTATTTAACTAGATATTCTTTTACTTTATGATGTGTATTAAGAGTAATTTATGTAGATGGTGTATTATTTATTATGTTTGATTATACAGTCATTTTACGTAAATAAAATTAAAAATCAATTGAATTGTTAATAATTGGTAGAACTAATAGACAATACTATAAATGACAGTACGATTATACCGTTTGCTGTTCATTGCTTTTACACACAAGGATTTTCTATAAGATCAGTAGGTATACAAGTTCTTTGTTTACAACGTTTTCAACAAACTTCAAAATAATCAAGGTTTTACAAAAACATAGACAACCGACTTCAATTGAAAAGTCACAGGGAAGCAAAGTACGCAATTACCTTTACTTCGCCGACATATTTTTTTCAGTTATTTTGATATGAAAACTTAACTACTGAACCGATTTTGATAACATTTCTATGGGACCAATATGAAAGTTTATCCTCTCAAACAAAAAAAGTTTTTTTTAAATCGGTTCATAAACAACAAAGTTCAGAGGTAGCAAACATGAAAAAAACATTCAACCGAAAAAAAAATATGTTGTCTAAGTAAACAAAATTACGTATTTTGCTTTGTAAAACGATCCTGGGTAGGCTAGTAACAACATAATGTTGGTATTCATTTACACCGGTTCCCGTATCACACATTCATTATATAGGTACCTATATATAACAACCACCAGTTTAAGAGTTTTAACCGTTCGGCGCCGACGGTGTCTGTGAGACTCCCGCCCACCAGAACTGTGGTGGGACGTTCCGGTGCCTGAGAGACACCACCACCGACTCCTAGTCATCCTGTCCTTGCTGTGGCCGCCAACACCTTCGGCCGGACTTCTTCGCGCAGGAGAGTACAAACCTACCAAGGAGTACGAATAGACGGCCGAGCAACCACGACCTTATAAATTTTATGTGCCCTCCTTCTGAGCTAGTAAATTCATTTTCCAAATTTTAACATATTTTTATCCTTGGTTTTTTTTTAATAAAATTTTTATTGTTACCGATTACCCTAGTTTTATTTACTACCACTATAGGTAGGTTAAAACTAGGGGCCAAACGGCACATTGGCTATATATATATATGTTATATATATATATATAGTATAGGTACCATTTAATTCAGGCGTATATAACCATACATAACCAAAAATATCCTCAGGGGTGTTTTTTACAAACATAAACTTTCGGAGCTTAGAGCGGATAAAAAGTAGGCTAATAAAAAATTACTTTGCGAGTTTTGAAAGAATGGAATTTCAAAGAAGGTCCTATAATCAGAAGCTTGAGAGGGCATTCAGAGTATCCAATTGATGTTAAATAATTCGCAGGTTTTTCACAATCATCGAATATAATATGTCCGGAAGTTTAGGGAAATCGTGTTGATTCTTCCTACTCAGATTAATTTATCCCACTAGGCGACTACTTTTAGGCAATAAAAAAAATCGGTGCTCGAATGATAATATTATTTTTAACGACGTACCTAGGTAGGTAAGTAGCAAATTTATATTTGTTTACTTTTAATTTAGATAACTACATACAAATGACACAACGTGGACTAGATTATTCCTACAACACACAAACAGTCGGACTCACTAAACAAGGAAAAAGTTGTCCTATCCATTTACTGAGAAAATTATTTGGACATACATCGGTTTTTCGAAACAATATGAAATGAAATGAACGTCGCTGTCGCGCCGCAACACAATATTGTGAGGATAGCCTCGCATTGACTGACTGACGAGAACCAAAAAGCTTTTACGACATTTTCTATTTGTACAAGTAACAGTGAAAGTTAATAAGATAAACATTTTTTTTACATTTTAATTACCTATATAAAAACAAAATACACGCATATTTCTTTCTAATACACGCCCAAATTGTATCATGGCCAGTGAACGCAGATAAAACATGGAATAACTCCTTCAAAAAACTCGGCTGGAATCTCAAACCAAAAATACGAGTGAACTTCGCGCGTTGTTCTTCCTACTCGGGACTTCCCCAAACTCGTTCACTGTCTATGGTAATAATTAAGAGTCGACCTTATTGTGTACGAAATTGGGTTGGTTTTGCTGTGTCAACGTCAGAACTCTTATGACGTTTAGTGTATGAAACGCAGATTTTGTCACGCGCCCCCTGGATGATTTATCCGTAAGGTGCAATGCAAAAAATTGTCAGTAGTTTGATACTGTATTTAATGTAAAATAAATCTCCACAAATAAAATAAAATGGTTCTTTACTCATCATTACCATCATTAGTCGAGTCTTTTTACAAATTACTCGACTACGGCTAAGCAAAAGGAGGGTTATGATTTCTACGTTCATCTGTTCTCTCATATCTTCCAAACTACTTATCATAATTTGACAAATGAGGTATCGTTAGAAGCGTCTCGTTTGTCCTCTGCTTATAGACTATGTGACGTTTCACTAAAATCTGCATTCCACTGCTGGATGTAAACCTCTTTAAATGTGCGCCATTGCGCCCTGTTTTTGGCTTGCCGCATCCTGCATTTTGCATAACGCCATCCCCATAAAAATCAGGTAGGTAGGTACCTACTAAACATTATTCGAGTCGGAATCATCAAGTGTTGCGTAGAAAAAGCATGGCTACATTCAGCATAGCACCGTCCCCATAGAAAATGTATAGGAATAACTTTCATCAAAAAAACATGAATATAGGCGACTAAACGAGGTAATTACAAATAAAACCTTATCCCAACACTCTTGTGATGTAAATCGGACCGACTGACACACCATTTTACGGCACAAGATGGCATTTTTGGTGTCTGTAAAAATAATTCACGCGAACGCCGCCATTGCCGGCTGCGGGCAAACTAAACTCGTGCGCGGCTCAATACGTAAGCCCCACCTATCCTGGCTCGATTGTCGTTGAAGTATTTTTGGGCGCTAGGACCAATTCCATGTTTTTATCCTTCACTGATCATGGCCCATAAAATATTCTGCCACATTCAGTTTTGGAATTGAACAAAATGAGCCAAACTTGTGTAACGATTTAATGTTTATTGCAAAGCTTTAGATTTCCATAAATAAATGTCTGCGGTCTACTGAACCACGCAAAAATCATGTTATAATGAATTCAGCATGTGAAAATATGGGACACGCCAGCATCGCGTGACACAAAGGCACAAACAACACAACGTTAAATTGTTTGTGACGTCATTGATAAGTATCGCTCATAACTGCTTACTTTGCTTTCCTAATAAAAATGCAGGTACGTTTTACAAAAGAAAAAAAATCCTTTGATATTCTCCCCTACCTACGTACCTACGTATACCTACTGGCCCATCTAAAGTGTTCGATACGAACCTTACCTGTTCAAAGCGAAAGCTTGGGTGACTATACTAAAGTACCTACCCGGCTGGTGAAACAATGGCTGTGGATACTTTCGGCGCCTATTCGTATTTGCATAACAGCCACCAAGCTGTAAACTAATACTTGGCATGAAAGCTTAACTATTCAAAATTGTAGGGTGGTTATCAGATCTAAGGGTCGCTTCACACAGATGTAGCAGGTACAGGCTGGAAAGTTAAATGACTAACTAGATAGTTATTTTTGACTAAAATGTATTCCACATACTGGAAGATCACTATATAAAGAACATATTTTATAGTGATCTTCGTGATTGTATGCATTTTATGTGATAAAATTCTTTATCTTTGTTCTAACTCGTTATTTTCATTACTGTTGTCATGTCCGTCTTCGAGAGTTTAAGTGACTTGATGTTGTGTATGTTTGTTGTATCACCCACCACAAAAATCATCGATGTAGGTAGGTAACACGATATCCCGGTCCATCAAAATGGCAATACATTGCTCTATGAGTTTTAAAACTGTTTGTTCTGTGTAAGATTAAGATGCCAAGTAATGGAATTTTGTGTCGTGCATATTGTTGTTAAATTGTTACAACATTTGATATTGTGTCTTTTTGTTCACAGGGTGGCAGCAAACTAGGGGATGTCGCTTGACGCTGAAGACGAAAGGTGTGGCGCAGGGTGAGGTGGCACGGGCTCGCTCAATGTGGGTGCTGCTCATGCTAGCGCTGGCGGCCGCCGCCTCCGCCGACTGCCCTCGCAACTGCGAGTGCAAGTGGCGCAGCGGCAAGGAGTCAGCGCTGTGCGCGCGCGCCTCACTAACTGCCGTGCCTCCACGCCTCGACCCTACTACGCAGCTCCTCGACCTCACAGAGAACCGCCTTCCTTTGCTTCTCGACGACGTCTTCTCCAAGGCTGGCCTCCTCAATCTCCAACGCCTCTATATTCCCAATTGCAACCTTCGTGTCATACGCCAGCACGCTTTCCGGGCGCTCGTCAATCTCGTCGAGCTCGATCTGTCTCGCAATCGTCTTGACAGTATACCTTCACACGCTTTCGACTCCATTCGTGAACTTCGAGAACTAAGACTGGGTGGTAATCCGATTTCTAAAGTTGGAGATGAATCTTTCACAATACTGTCGCATCTTGTGAGACTATCTCTCAGCGGTTGCAAGATATCAGAAATAGAACCACGAGGATTTGCAGGCTTGGAATCTTCACTGGAATACTTGGAACTTAGTAAAAATAAACTGCAAGTGTTACACGTAGCCGTGTTGGCTCCGTTGAGGACGTTAAAAGGCTTAGAACTGGCTAACAATCCTTGGGAGTGCAATTGTGCGTTGCGACCGATGCGTGATTGGATGATACGAAAGAATGTGCCAGCGACCGTGGTTCCAGATTGCGCTTTGCCTCCGCGATTGATGACTCAGTCCTGGGATCGTCTCGATTTAGAAGACTTTGCTTGTCAGCCTGAAGTAAGCGCCATGGCGAGTCATTACCAGGGGCTGGAAGGGGAGGCTGTGACGCTAGTGTGCCGGGTGAGCGGCGTGCCGGCACCACGGGTGCGCTGGGTGCGAGCGGGTCGTTTGCTCGCCAACAGTACCACGAATGTCAATTCCGGTAGAGCTTTTATATTACGTAGTGAAGGTGAAACGAGTAATTTAACAATAAAATCTGCCGATATCCAAGACTCTGGTTCTTATACGTGTAACGCTGAAAATAGAGCTGGAAAAGCGGAAGTGATTTTAAGTTTAGCTGTAGAAAAAAAACCGGAAAGTAAAGGTTTCGGGGGACGAGCGTTAATGGCGGGTATGGCAGTTTCCGCTGTGATAGTGTTGAGTTCGTGTCTTGTAGGATTGTGCGCGTATGAAACGCGAAAAAAGAGACAATTGGATAGATGGAACGAGCAGATAGTGACAAATAACCACCGCGAAGAGAGTTACGAGAAAATTGATGCGAACATTAAAAGTAGTGCACAAGTTCCTGGTGTAATACCTTCGGACAGTAGCCGTAAGAGAGGTGACTATAGGAATGTTCCGTTGCATGATCCCGAGGATGAATATGAGGGGTATAGAGGGAATCTACGGGACGAAAGAAATCGTTCTAGCTCTCCTCCCATGGAATCAAGTTGGAGACGAGCAGAAATCGGATCGAGTAGCAATCGTAACATACCCGAACGAGATCTCCACATACCCCGTTTCAGCGATTACAACTCACGGTTAGTTAAATAGAGTACGTTACTATCATGAACATTTTATTTTGCTTTGTACTAAATAATAATGGTCTTCTTTTAAGCACAAAAGAAAAATCATGCTAAACTTTACTTTGTTTTTGGTGCGAAAATAGGCCTTTATTCACAATGGAAGAAAATATAAGCGTGACAAATGAGCTCAGCTATGTTTATTGTTATCACAATGATGAATAATGTATCACACTAAATAATACAACAATGGCAAGTTTGTGAGGATGGATGGATGATGGATGTTTGTTTCCCAATTGACGACACGATTGGTCGACTGACAAATGTGTTGGACTGCCACGCCGCCGCCGATGCCGCGGGCTCGATTCCCGCTCCAGGACAAGTATTTGTATGATGAACATCGGTGTTTGCCTGAGTCTGGGTGTTTTCTATGTATTCTAAGTATGTATTTACAAAAAAAGTATTCTATTAGTCATCTGGTACCCATAATACAAGCTCTGCTTAGTTTGGGGCTAGATGGCGTTGTGTGATATGTCATTTTTTTAATTTATTTATTATTATAACTACACCAAAACGAGATGAAATTCTGTGTGGTTTTTAAGCTAAAAGAGGACCAAAGCTTTTTTTGTCTCTATACCACACAGGCAGAGAAGCGGGCAGCAGCTAGTATCTAATACGAGTATACTCGCACATATATAGCACTGTGTTAAGTTACATTTACTTTTCACGTTTAGGTACCACTTACTCCATCACCATTCCATGCAAAGCAATGACTACCTTTGATCTTAGATTTTTCCAGCCTTTTTGATTCAAAGTAGATAGTTCAATTCCGAGTAGAATCTTGTAGTAAATAAAAATAACTAACGGGGCAATATTCAGTACATAACTACGTTCTTTGTTTCAGATCTGATGCATCTGAATCAGTTCAAAGTTCAAACTCAACGAGCATAATAAACCCGCACCTGGAAATCGTAACCGAAAACGGGAGATACAATAATAATAACGGGCGACAGTGCCCGCAAGCTCGCACTCGCGAACGCCTCGATAATGATCTCTCCGGTAGTGACAGCGAGAAGAATTACCCCGACCTCATAGAAATGAGTGCGTTAGGAGCTTCCTCATATTTACGCAGCGATAAACACGATCCCTACTGTTTCTATACAATGCCACGCAGAAAAGACGGCGACAGCCGCAGCCCTCTTCTCAGCAGCCGGAGAAACAGCTCAGGCGGCGATTCGGTTACATTCCTCGACAACAGATTATACGACAAGTCTCGGCCAAGAACGAGCAGCAGACGATCGAATAGTTTTTTAGATCTATCTGCTGGCAGCAGTCGTATGCGACGCAATCCTAGCCTTCCCGCGTCACCCTCGAGGGAGCAACCTACTGTGCCGTCCGCTACTCCATTACTCGATTTATCCGGCCTGCGAGATTACTCGCGGGTCGGTCAAACCATGGACGACTATGATTTCCGTGCTTCTCAGTTAGAAAAATTCTTAGAAGAATATAGAACTTTACGAGAACAACTTTCTAGGATGAAGGAAACGAGAGAGAATTTGCAGAGGTCGCGAGCCGTGGAACATGATGAGTTACGGTCTATTTTAAAAGGTAAACCGAGCATAGCCGTAACTGAGACCTCATCGTCGGCGGCCTTGGCTGACGCTGCATCTCCTCTTGCTCTCAGCCCGCCGGAGTACAAGCCCCAGCAGCCGCGGCCCGAGTGGCTCAAAACGTTACTGTATCGAAACTAGTAGATTTTTGTAATACCTTACATAACATTACCAGCGATCTTATAGGTACCATATAACATTTAAAATCATTTAATGATATCTAATTATAATTCAATTAGACAACATTGCAGTTGTTAAGTGTTGTAAATAATTGAACTGAAGTCTACGGTAAGATGGTTTGTAAGTGAAATGCCAACGAGCATTCTTTTAATGTTGAAATAAACTAATTTCAATTTATGCTGGAGTTTTTTCACAAACTAAATACCTATTTAGGTAGGCATATTTTTAAGATAGACAAATTTCTTAGATTGATTGCAGCAATGTTATAAAAAGCTAAGCTAGGCGTATTCCTACAGAACTCGCTTCACCAATAGGTACGCAAATACTAAGTAAGCATCTTGAGAAATAATGAGCTACTTCGATAAGGGATGGTTCGGTTTGCGATTGAAACCGGTCTGCATTCGCTCGCTTTACAAACAAGTATCGGAAACCGGAAACTCTAGCTTTGTAAGGACAAAGAAATCGTCGTACTTGAGTTATATGTAAATATAATGATTGATTTTAATACTACCATGGATCCAAATGTTTTGTCAATCAATATGTAAACATTATTTGGTGGTTTGCAGGGCATTGTAGGTAGTGACATTACTGGGATTTCGAAACTGACTATTGAACTTAGTATACCAACGCATTCGCATGCAAATGCAATTTAATGATCAGGAATTTGAATCCTGAAATACATTGTTTTATATCATGGGTAGGCGCGATAGGAAAGCGCTTCGTTTGTTTCATCAGTAGAAAAAACATAAACAAATAATAGTATCTTCAAAGGATCGTAGCTCTTAGCTACGAAGCTCTACGATGGGTCTACGCCATAGAACATCAATGTTTTCTTAGATAGTTTTTAACAAGAAATCTTATCTTCTTGCCTCTACGTCGTTGACCTTACGACGTAGAGGCAGGAAGTAGTAAGTATTACCCTCTAAGAACAAGAAAATAGAAAAATATATAAGTAGATATTTACCTACGTTAATTATTATTATTCGTGGTTCCGTGTCCTGTTTGTTGTTATAAAATGAAGTTTCTGTTCGCAGTTTCAGCCCCGTCTACGAGGTACTGGTTTAATTTCTTCGACTTCACCTATTTTAATATTATTTTCGGTCTTGTGCTGGACTGGCACAATCATCTTGAAACTTGGTAAACTCACCTTGCCATCTAGTTCTTGGTTTGCCAACGTCTTTAAGCTGTATTTGGACACCATTCACCTATAAATATATAAATATGACGAACGTACCATGTACTCGTAGAGGAATTGCATTGTACATACCTCTACTTGTGAAAACTTTTAATATGCACATGACTGATGATTTTTAACTTTACCAAATATATTTTTCCATATCATTTTAGCATAATTGCAAGAACCAAAATAATATATTTTTTAATTATTTAAGAGTAAACTGTGAAAGTACTCGTAATGCAGGTTCGTTAGCGTTTTAATGAAGACACTACTGCTGCTGATCCGCCGTGATTATACATGCATACATTACACTCCAAATGTCAATGGTTTTTAGGTCGAACGGTCTATACAGGAATACGTATTTCGGTAAGCCGAGGCCGACGCAAATTAAGTAACTAGAGTAGGTTTTGAGTCGAGAACATACAACCGATATACGAGCAAGTGACTTTGATGCTATCCACATGACAACAGCATTCAGCAGATTTTAGATAATATCAGATATCTGGGCCCCAAACTAAGCAAGTTTGTACTGTACCTACGTACAAGCTGGCTTAGTTTGGGGCTAGATGGCGCTGTGTAAAATGTCCAAAAAAAATATATAAATAGCCATCAATAATCATGATAAACTTTCTCATTTACCTATATAATAGTAGATAGAAGAAGTGGCATATATTTTTCCCACTAGCAGAACAGTATAGATTAAAAATAAAAATTAGATACGAAATCAAAAACAAAACCTCGCTAATTGCTACACGTCCAATATTATATTCACCGATCTCTGAAATATTTTATTCGTTCAAAACCCTCGTGAATACACCTGTTCCTAAAATAACGAACACGATACACATGATGCATAGAACCAATAGAACCGATGCATGGATGTGAAAACACTCGGAGTAGATTCTGAAAGTGTGAAGCTTTCTACGAGTATACAATAAAGAAGGTGAATTGAAACAAGAAATTGTGTTCGCGGCTTGTTACTGGCTCCCGGTTTGCTCGACGTTCTGAATAAACCGGTTTATTCTAAAGATTTTCCTTATTTTAAAGAAAAATAGGTTGTTTCAATACCCTGATATGTCTTTCTTAGCTATTCAGGTAAGTTCGTTAGTAAAATAATAAAGTGGATTTTATGTTGTGTTTTTTGTTATTCAAGAAGCAATAATATATCTATTTAAACATCCCTATGGTACTTGTCTCTATTGAAAAAACAGCTCATTAGATCCACTGCGCTCTAAAAAAAGGTTGAAAAATTATTTTAGGATGTGCCAATATGCAGCTGATATGCACGATACATATACATTACGTGGAATGGTATTTCAAAGGGTCATGCATGATTCCACAAACCACTTTCTAGCAGCTTAAACTGTTCTATTTATAGTGGGTCGATGAAATATAAATCTGAAGCTGGTTAGAAATATGTTCAGCCAATGCTCCGGTAAAGTAGCCTTCGTGAACAGGAATAAACGAAACGATCTCGTGTGAGCGACTAAGTGCTGTATGTGGGCGTACTTTTATTGCAACGACGCGGTTACGAGACGGCTATGTAAATTAATAAATAATAATAAATACGTCTTGTGTATTCCTCAATCACGCTAATACCCATTAAGCTGGAATAAGACAAAAGCTTATTTTTATACTTACTCTTCGTGAACGAAGCCGTGGGCAGTAGATGGTCACTTCAAAACCTACAACGTTATACCTTTTTGATGTCATGTACTCATTAACCACACAGATCATAATAATTAGTAGTCATACATAAAGAGGGCACGGAAAAAACTGGCAAAATTGAATATTCTATAGTAACTCTATCAAAGAAATTCCGTCTAAAAGATCACTGATGTGGAATATGAAAAATATTACTGTGAGCTGAATAACGCGCCCGATTTTCATCTCACTACTGTACTAACGAATACCTATAGGTACTCCGAGCCGTCCCGTGTCACATCGGTGGGGTCTAAATTACGCGACCAATAGACACTACGAGAGTTCGCAATTACAGCTGTCCAGGCGAATTGTGTGTTCGACAATAAAAGCGATACTTTTATTGTTGTTGTAAATTGCCTCTCCCTAGTGACAGAAAAAATCTTACTTACAAACAGTAAAGTTGGTTGCAGACCGATTGCCAAGTTTTCTACCCTTTCATGGTAAGTGGTAAGTACGTACACAGGTATAAAATATCTATCTAATAGCTTAGCTATGCGAGCTAAGCTAAACTAACTTAGCTTAGCTATCGGTCTATAACCAGCTTGAGGATGGTCACCTAGAATAAAAATCGCTAAAGCTAAGTAAGCGCTTTGAGCTCTTGAAGCACACATCCTCCAAGTTACAAATCTCTACGTTCAGCGGTTTGGCCTATACGTTGTCAGTCAGTCAGTCAGATCCAATCCTTTTATATATATTGATATAAAACCTTTAATATATGTAGATATGTAGAAATACTTTTTTATGGAGCAAATCCTTTGCCTGTATTGGTCAATAGATTAGAAACCTTAGTCAGTATCCATTATGTTTATAATTTTCATTCTGTGCCCTTGCGGAGACGATGTCGTCGCTCCCCCATAGCGTATTCTCGCTAAAACTTCATGTTGATTTAATGTTATTGTCCAGTAAATCCAGTACTGAAACAGATCAATGGCTAAAAAGCTCAATTACAACAACACAGTTACGACTTATACGTTTGGTTTTTTTTTTTATTTCCGTTTCCTCTTGGGTTTTTCATTGCTACTTGAGATCTACATACATACTTGAGATATACCTTATCCTTTGAGCTAAATTCATTCTAATTTTGTGCCTCATTTTGTCTTTTTTTGTACATAGTTTTTTTTTACATAATTGATCATCATGAAATATACAATTCCTTGAACCAATTGAACAGCGCCGCCGCCGTGACAAAATCACTGAACTGCAAATAAAATAAAATATCTCGAGTTCATTCGCCTTAATTGGCTCATGTAAATGTAGATTTCAACCAAAAGAGCATTTGCAATAAAAGAAAATGTTATCGAAATTTGAATAATCGGCGCATTCACATTCTTGCCTTCCCAAGAACGAGTGTGCGAAATGTTTATTTCAATTTCGTGTCCATAACCTAACTGGATCTGTCTTTCAGTACGGTTGGGACAAGTTACGGGGAGTCCGGCCGAACCTATCGTAAATAGAAATTGACATTGGCATTATTTCGTCGTTGAAGAGCTTTAGCCGCAGCGGCCGGCGGGTTCAGCTACGTCGGTTTTTTCGGCCGCATCTCGGCCACGGCACACTCCGACCGCTCGTTTAGCAAAATGACGGACGGACCTTTTTTATCTCGTCCAACCGCAATTTGTTGCCGACGATCTCTGCTTGCGATACACGAACTCAGTTGCGTACCCGAGACCCGAGCACATTTAAAATTCCTCTCCTATAAATATTTAAGTGATTGAATGTTGAAGATCCATTTAGATTTTTAGGACTTTGCGCGACTATAGTGTTGATACACAAACACCCCGGTTAATGTTGAGTAGTAGAGAAAGCAATGTTGCTAGAGCGGACATTGCAATCTGTGCTTCCGAAATTTCTATAAAATTGGAAGCTTTTAATTTTCGAAGATTTTGCAAAATTGGTGCTAGTCCTACATAAGCGTATCTCTTGCAATGCATGCTCTGACATATACCTTAGTTTAGGAGTAGTTAGGTACCAAAACTATTCTAAAATACATTGAATGTTAATTTTTAATAACTATTGTGCTTTTCTGTATGATGTCTTGTAGTTTTTAACAATATTTAAGCATCTGTTTGTCTGGTTTCCATTTCCTACCATGGTTCATTCATTCCGTAAAAGTGAGTAGCCAATCTTATAAATTTACTCAGAAACTTAACTGCCATAGATTTTGCAAAAGGGCACAGTTATAAAAAAGTTTGGTTCAATAACTAGACATGCCTCTTTTTTCCTTGTAAAGTTAGGTGCCCAAAAATGTTCGTTAAAACTTTGTAACACAGGTTTTTGGGTTATTCGTTTTTTTATGGCTATAATAAACGAGCCCACAAGAATATAATTCATAGTGGGTAGACAAGGCAGATACCTAAATATTTTTAACAAACTTTCTATTTTAAAGATTATTATATATAAAAGTAGAATAAAATTTAATAACTTTTGGAAAAGTTTAAAAATTAATTAGGTTTTTAGGAAAGGTTCCTGCTACTTTTTTAACCGTAACCTGTGCTTATATTTTTTTATGAGCACGTACATATTTAGCTTAGCTCGTCTCGTACCATGTTAACATAAAAAAATACATATATAAAAAAAACGGAACTTGTATGATAGGTATACTAAATTACGTAAGCACCTAACTACGTACGTATGTACGTATGTACTTTACGAATGCTTTTGAGAATTGAGCCCCAAATCTGTTTATTTGCGTTGGTCTATCAAACTAGCACCGAATTTTTCTGGACATCATTAATTTGTGCAACGTACCGTACCAATAGAATGATTATGATTTTTATTTGAGTAGGAGTCTAACATTTATTTTTAATTCTTGAGTACGCTATCTCTGCGCATGTGTAGGTAGGTATATTTTTTATTTTGCTCGTTTGTAATGTAAATACTTACATAGGGAGATTGCAAGCTGAAAACTTTTAATTAGCGTCTAGCACTGAGATTTCATAACAATGTAAAAGGATTTTCTAACTATGCTACACTAATATTCTTCTAGGATAATTAAATCGTTTATACAGTCCAGATTAAAGTAGAGTTCATTCCTCATACTTTCTGTCCGCCACGACCAACCAAAGTCCATCAACCCACCACTTACTCGTACGACATTATGTTACCTCGTAGGTTGTACTTTACCGTACCGTACTTGTTGGCTGCCCCTTGTGGACTTTTAACTCTAAATCGTAACATCTAAAAGTATTTAATTCACAAACTGCAATCATCATTAATGAAGCATTTTTTAAGTAAAGTCATAGAGAGCTATACTTGCGTTACAAGGAATAGTTAATTAGTCAATTATTTCCTTATTACAAACAGTAAAGATTCTATAAGGAGAGTTAGTTATAACATACCGCTAAACTCATTACCATCATTCAGTTTTCTCGTAATCTGTAAAAAACATACTCACTCGAGGCTTTCAAAGCAATATAATAGACCCTCAAGACGCGTAAGTACCTACTCACTCGCTCCGAGCAAAAACCACCTGAATGGTCTTTGTTCGACGCCCCACACGAAAGAATGTAGACGGCATAGAGTCAATTTTAAAAATGACATCGTTAAAAATAGTGTGGAGGCAGTAACAGTCTTCAAGGGAACTCATTACCGAACTCCTTGAGGTACTATTTCGGGTGAATAGGAAGGCGATGCTACGAGATAGCGCGCCTTATGAACGATATCGCGACAAACGAAGTGTACCCTCCCGCCCGTCTTCTCCCACCGCCGCTCGCTTTGCTGAGATTGAAGCAAGCTTCTAAAAAACCTGCCACGACGTACAGTCAGCTGCACAGACATGTATACATTCCCAAACTTTCACATTTATACTATTTCGGTCCGTAGTAGATACTCTGACTGATCTGTGACTCGGTCGGTCGGCGCAAAAAGTTCCGGGAGTGCCGATATTGTATTTTCTATAAAATCGTCATTCGATATTTTGTAATGATTTTTCACAGTTGTCAATTATGTAAATTTTAAAGTATAACTGCAAGATCGCCATTCTAGATTTCATCCAAGTTGTCCATTAAACGGACTAAATACTTACAATAATTATATTATCATCCTTTATGAATCTTTGTTTTGATCATGATCTTCGCAATCACCTAAGACAACAGGTTGTCTATGAATAATAATAATAGGTACCTTCCTATACCTATATAACTAGATAAGCGAGATTGCCAATCTCTTGGAAGGTTGCATGTAGTTATCTGGTTCAAACGCGCTGATTGGTAGCTGGATTGCCTTATAACATGCATAAAGCGTTAATATGATATTTTTTTTGTAATAATTCCTGAAATTATGTAGGTTTCATCGCAATATAAAATAACATTAAAGAACTTACTTTCAGAAACTCTAGATGGCGAAGTAAAAGCCTAAAGGAAAAAGCTACTAAAACTTTATAAATCACATTATGATAGCTCTCAGACGATATATTGAAGTCGTTTCGTCGCAATACGGGCCAGTGGTAGACGATTTCCAGCGACGGCTGAACCAATTATGAGGTTGCCACGACCGTTCGGTCGTTTCTACATCAATTTTTATTGAGGAGGGAAGAATTCCCTCCAAACTAATTCGAGAAAAAATCTAAATAGGTAGGTACACATATATATGTATGTATGTACATGTACACTGTATATATAATAACAATCTAAACAGAGTGATGGTGTCAATGAGTATAAAGTGTCGTTTGTTGTGAATTATGTAATGTTTGATTTTGTTAGAAATTAAATATAACTATATTGGCTACTTTTTAATGCAGTACAGTCAGTCACAGTCGTTGGCAAAACTAATAATATTACTTATTCTTTGGCAAAAGTACCAGACACCCTGACGCAAGTTTGAACGGACTGGTTTTTAAAGATTCGATTACAGATAAATATTACAAATTCATGAACAAGTCCTCGTTTATTTTAATAATAAAATGATTCATTCCTATCCCTATCGCTATTCCTCACATAGCGAGAACCTTTGTTCTGTAAAGTGGCTTCTTTTGAATTTTAACTTCGAGTCACGAATAAACGTACTAGATTGTTTTAGAATATTGAATTAGTTGTGTAGATTTTACATGCCTATTATGAGTGTGCCTAACAATCAATAAACTAATTTCTTTTGAACGCTGTAACTACAGGGTAACGTCCGTATTTGCTTCTTAGTAGAGCTGGAGCGCTCCGTTAAATCACCCCATACATTTATAACTTGATAAATACGCTGTTTAATTTTGGAGAAAAGGGATATTCAGAATAGCAACCGTCGGCGTCGGTCGGTTTGTGGTCTGAAGAAAATAGAGCGAGAAACAAATTGCACCCCGACTAAGATAAAAAGGGCCCGTCATTTTGTTAAACGACTCGGAGAGAACGGCACAAATAACGTAGTCTCATGCTGCATCAATACTAGAACTCAGTATGGAAAAGCTACACCAAGCAATTACACTGGAACTCTAATTGTATCTTCTTCCGCTTTAACTACAACTTCAAAGTTATAATTATCAATAATAGCACTTGATGCTATTATTCTATTTTAATCGAGTAAATATTAAAAAGTATGAAAAGTTTTTTATTTGCGAAAAAGGTATTAAAAATAGACATAATTCTTAATCTCAAACAAAATTAACGCATTGTTTATAAAGTTGTGCTGTAAACCGTTATCACAACACACAGTTGCGAGAGCCTCAGTCGCGATGCGACGCGACGGGTATGAAAGGCTCTTTCATCGCACATTCTTTGTCTATCCCCGAATTCATGTGTGTAAGCTTTCGAGGAAAGCAAGCCTTGATGACGCTAAAATAAAGTGCTGTACACTCACCCACTCACTGGCAACGAAAACTATGTATAAAACACTGTCCCTTTTCTGTGTTTGCCAGTTACGACTCGAGTGTACCATGAGCCAAATTAGTTGTGTAACTAGTATTTTATCATAATTTACATTTGCGATGTATGTTCATTAGGTACGACATCAAAATAAGTAGATAGGCACTTATTTCTTAGGTCAGATATCGATCACAGTCTGATAAATACGAGTATTTATTTACTACATAAATACCGTATTTTATTGACACAACCGAACTTGAGAAATCATTACTACGCATTCATTCCAGTTACTGAAATTTTTACTCAGACGTCGGCGTAATTTACTTTAGGTACAAATTTATCGGGTGACTGCTCTGCTCACGTAGAATGAAAAAAACATTCTACTGAATAAATATAATATGGAAAAAGCAATAGATAGAGATAGGGGAGGCAATGATAAAAAAATGCAGATTGATAGTACCTATATACTGAAGTGATTGACATGTTTTAAAATAATGTTTTGTCTTACGAAATACTGATAAAGAAGGCATTGAGATCAGTCGGTAGGTAGGTACTAAACACTTTAAAATATAATTGTGATTTTGTAATAACAAAGCTCTAACTGAATTTAAATAACAAGGAGCCAAAAAACTTATATAATATTTTTCGATAAAAACGTAGGTATTCGATCTCGAATTTAATACAAGTTCGATGTGCTTTTAGGATTAACCGACCGCAGTGGCACAGGCTAATGGAAATTAAAGGTTATTTGTCTCACGCTGGGTATCGGTTACTGATTGCCACAAATAAGTTATATTGGCAAAGTAAAAGCAAAAGGTTTTCCTAAAAAAATACCTTATTTATTTTACTGAGCATATTTTAATAAATGAATAGGTAGGATATATATACATTATATATATGTATAGAAGGCTTGGACCTGACAGGCTGACTGACAGACACGTACAGACCAAACGACTGAACGGAGAAACTTGAAACTTGGAGAATGTGTTCGTCAAGAGCTGAAAGTGAGTAAGAAAGGAAATATGAAAACCCGCTACGCAAACGAAGTTGCGGGTGTCAGCTAGATTAATAATAAACTCGTTAGTACTAAGCACTATGGACACATTTTTTTAACAAAATAACATTCTGCGCCGCGTTTGATAAACAAGTAACTATGCGAGCAAAACGCTCTCGTGATGGTAAGCGATTGTTAATGGGTTAAAGCTCAGCTATCTTAGAAGCATTATATTAATTGTCCAAAACATAGCAACAGAGCAAGTTAACAAAGGGCACAATACCAGTTAATCAAGACAGATACTACTGATACCACTTGCTTTGTGGGTGTAATCACTTTACGCTTGCCCAGCTACGTATGTGAACCACGTGTTCCGTACAGGTACGATGTAGATTGTTATTGTGATTGCGGCCTAAGCTATGCGCTTCTCACGCAGCGCCCTCTATCGGATAGCAATGGACTGATAGAGATATAGGTAGTGTACTGACTGCAGCTTACCACCATATAAAAAGTTTATTTTCAGTCGAGTTTTTCCAACAAACTTCAAAAAGGAGGAGTTTTTTGTTTTTTTTCCTCAGATTTTGTAAATATTAAATAAATAAATAATTAAATAAACTGATTGGAAAAAAATCTTTTTTTGTGAGAGTTATATTTTATAGTTACATAGGAATTTTATCAAAATTGGTTTAATAGTTTAATTTTAATATCAAAATAACCACCATAAAAAAAATACGCATAGTCAGTTGCCAAACTGAACATAATATACGACAAAAAATTAAGTCAAATTTTGGTCAAAATTAATTTGATTAAAATTGAATAACTGTTACCGTTAGTCGTTTTCCTATGGATTTGCGTCAGGCGGTACCTTTAATAGATAATAATTGAGGTTTTATTCATCGTTTGGCAAACCCGGGTACCTATATAGCTCGAGCCAGCATCGTATAGTTTGCAGAATAGTAAAGATGAAACAAATGGCGCAGCGGCAGCAGTCTAAGCTAATTTATCTAGTTCAAGAAACTTTAAGCAATTCTACGTAACAATGAATAGGTAGGTATACTGCAGAATAAATGAAATTACTCAGCTGGTACTACCGCGGAGAAAATTCTTAGTAACTGAGGAAGAGCATCCAACATGATTAATTACAAAGTAAAATACAAAAGAATGATTCAAGCAAGATCTGAGCGAGGACGAATGCAAAGTTCTAGTTAATTTTAAACTATTCTTTCTGCTTCGACAGTGCGGGAAAATTAGTTCAATAAACTATATTACTTGTTCTTATTTATGATCATGAATAGTTGAACAGTTATACAGTAGGTACCTACCTGGACGTGATCTGTTCCAGTTATAGTTTAGACGTGAGTCATACTTCTCTGATTGATAATAAGGATCAAAATTCAATGATCAAAATTTAAAACGCCTCCTGTCTGTAGCGTCTGTTCTTTAAAAGCTTAACACGTCCTTCCATAAGCGGCAGTACGTGGCACGGCATAACAAATAGCCAACTTAATTATGTCGTTCAGTCTTATGTGGGACGTTAAACGTCTTGGCGAAGACTTTATAATTTAATTATTTGTATGACTGCTTTATACGTGAAGTGCACGAAGTGAAATGTTGATATTATCAGCAGTCATAAAGGATTAATGAATATTGAGTGATGTTAAATGAGTGACTTAGCTTTATTACAATAATGCTATCTGTTACATAAATAATTACAATGGCACTACAAGTGCTCTAGAAATAAGTTTAATCTAATCTCAAACCACGTCAGAGTAGTTCGGATACGGTTTGAAGACGTCGACACAGCCAGCCACAGACTTACACAATAAAGTTGAAACTTTAAACTTGCAAATTTTACCGGTTCCTAAGCTCTGCCTTTAAATGGCATTGCAACATTATACTACGGTACGCGTTGGGTTAGTAACTGTTAATCTCTGAGTTTGTACACTGATATGTGGCTGGCTTAAATCCCAGACTGGAGTCTGAATACATGTTAGTATTAAATGAATATAGAAATAGTAAATAGTTTTAGCTGTAGAGCAGCATTACGAAAGACATTTCTTTACATTGGATCGTGAATGTTATTTGCACTTGCCAAACTGTAACAAAAAATAATTAAAAGCTATTTAAACTAAAAACTTTACAAGACAACGTAAAGAGCAAACCACTGAATAGGTCTTGAAATTTGGGGTATAATCGCGTAGAAGTTAGTGTAAGCGTGTTGAATTTTGAAACTTTCAGAACGCAGAAATCAGTCGGAGAAATAAATCGGCAATAAATTATCAATTCATTTATTCTCAGACAACACATCCACGTAAAATAGGTACTTTATAATATATGTCGAAATAGAACTTTAAAACTACAACTACAAGTCAAAAAGGAACTACTATGTTTATAATTTTTATTTTTAAACATACATTTAGATCACTTAAATTGAAATTGCAAACATGCTTAGCTACGATTGATGCTGACTGTCCGAGGTACAGTCAGCATCATAAGTAGATGACCACATTCAGATTTTCAAATACGCCTACACCATATATTATGCCTAAATTTCATAACATTTCAAGCGCCAGTATTGAATGAACATCATTATAGTTCAAAATTAACTGTGCACCACATTGTCAAAAATATAATATGGCGATTTTTAAAATCAGAATATGGTCATCGACTTTTGATGCTGACTGTACTACAGGTATATTTGGGCTAAACTTTTTGAGAAGACTTTGTAGAGCAGGTACAGCTGCAAGCACTCTAATCGCATTATTAGCGCCATCAATAACGTTAAGAGCCCACCGAGCGAGCTTCGTGAATCTTTGATGGATAGCACAATTTGTTTTCTTAATATTTTTATATTAAATATATTTTACAACTTTTTATAGTGCATTAAAAAACTTATTTTAATCGGTATTTGTTGTCAAAAAAAATTAATAAAAATTACGATAAAAACTGCAAAGCGCTGATTAATTAATAAGTATACATTGTATTGATTAAATTATATGAAGCTGTTATCATACACAAGTAAATCGGAAATTGTGAGGATGTTGGTATAAGTAGTACCTAATTCTAAACTGAGCTGGATTTTTTCCCCAGGACTAAAATTATCAATTTAATAAGTTTAATACCTAGTGTCCCTCTTATTAAATAGGCGAAATCGCTAGCTGTAATGAGGACGTGGTGGCCGAGTGGATGAGGCCCTTACCTTGCGATCTGATGGTCGCGGGTTCGAATCCCGGTGGCAGTCATGCGTATGCATCCCACGTTCTCGCAACGGTGAAGGAAAACATCGTGAGGAAACCGGCATGTCGTAGAACCTAAAGTTCGAAAACATGTGTCGAGTGCAGGAAAGGAGCCTCTTCGAGGCGCACTTGAAATCCTTTCACCACACTGGTTCGAAGGAACTAGTGACACGATAAGAAGAACAAGCTAGTTGTAATTAGTACAATATAGTTTACTTTCATTTCAACAGCTTTTAGCAAGGAGTCATTTTAGATGCAACGACGCGAACAGACAAAAAATAAGAGGAACAAAATAAAATAGTCTCAGCTCAAGCTATTTCAAATGTAAATCTCTGTCGTTGTAACGGGCCGACTCTTCTGAAAAATAAGACGTAGGTCGGCGATATTGTCGCTGCTTGCTTTCGTTGTTTTGAACATTTCTGAGACAATCTCGAGCCTCCCTTAGGCTCTGCACGATGTTTATTTGCGTGTTGCTCAGAGTGGAAATGTTAAAAAATATGCGAGATATGGAACGCCAGTCGACAGGTTTATTAAATAGGTATTCGTATGGAATAGATCTGAAGCGAACAAGGATAGAGATTGCGTGTCATAGCCCCATTCGATGTTGTAGATTCGGTTGCACAAAGGAATTGTATACCTAAATAACTTCAGTGTGTTTCCAGAATCGGAACCAATACATACCTGACGTACCTAATTAAATAACTCGTATCGCTCCGCCTGCGGTTTTGTCTGCATTAATATCGATCCGGGATTTATAGTAGCATATAATAATTCTTCTAATGATATTTAGCTATCCGCCCAGAACCAAATTCATATTAATAAGATATTTTTATCAAAAAATATTCATATTAATTAGAGATTAAAAGTATACCTACTGATAAAACAAAGATGATTAATAAATATTTAATTAGCGTGAACCTAATGTTTATCTAATGATTTCGAATAATGTAAACATCATTTAAAATGATTTTACTATTGTTTGTTTAACTTTTTGAGGACGTGGTGACCGAGTGGATGAGGCCTTACCTTGCGATCTGATGGTCGCGGGTTCGAATCCCGGTGGCAGTCATGCGAAAATGGGTTTTTTCGATCGAAAAAATGTATGTATGCATCGCACGTTCTCACAACGGTGAAGGAAAACATCGTGAGGAAACCGGCATGTCGTAGAACCTAGTTCGAAAACATTTGTCGAGTGCACGAAAGGAGCCTCTTCGAGGCGCACTTGAAATCCTTTCACCACACTGGTTCGAAGGAACTAGTGACACGATAAGAAGAAGATTTTAACTTTTTGTCAATTTTTTAAAATTTAAAACTCATTTATCAAAAATATGTTTATCTAATATTTGCCTAAACACTGTTTAAAGCATTTTTTTTAATCCAGTTTATCCAGGGCTTTCAGAATTATTTTTTAAATAAAAATATGTTTAACCATTTGTTTGTTTATTAACACGAATATTAAATGTCCTACAATCATAACGCAAACCTTCCTAATTAGGCCAACCAAGCAAAACAAAACACAACCAACTAACGCTAATGTTATCCATAGTTCGTCCATTTCCAATTCGCACAAACCGGAGCCGTAATTCAAACCGAACTCACAAAAGCCCATCACAAATTACAAACTAATCATAGGCCGCCAATTGGCTGGCCGAGAAAGAGGTTAATTTTCCCAATCGCAGTGGTGAGATAGGGCACACGTCCACTACAGGACAGCACTTATTGGAAATAGCTGCTAGCTACATATGACGATATTTCATCCCTAGCTTCTATTCCCAATATATGACAGTAGTTTGTGAGTGTTATACAATTTTAGGATTTTTTTTAATTAAAAACGTAATTCAGACGATCGTTTCATAAATGCCTTAGTTCGAACTGGAAAATGGCTAAAATTCAAACAAGCTCTTTATTAATACGGTTCTAAAGCTCAAAAGTGTCATTATTAGATCACTTAGCCTCAACGAGCACAAATTCCTTAGAGCTATTTCTAGAATTCAAAACCGCAACGCTGCTTTTGATTTGAAACTGGTCTCAGAGCTGCTCTAGTGTGCGGAGTCCTTTACCGTTTCGCCGGTTACTGACGCCCCACCAATTAGCTTTTACTGCCCTTGTGGTCCGATAACTACTCGACGAGACTTATCTATCGGACGATCCCAGTGTTTCGCCCTAGTAAACATCCTGAAATTACATACCACCTCGTTCTCTGTCTTAGCACAGCTTAGATTTTGATAAGACAAGAACTGTTTTTGACTTTATTTCATGGATTTTAAACGATTCTTTATTGATATAGTTTCAGCGTGCATAGTTGAATTTGCATTATGTAAGCACTACCAAGTACGAGTACCTACCTTTTTACATGAAGGTACGGCAGCAAACCTACTTATACTCGTAGATATATAACCTGGTACCAGGTGAGGTAGATGCAAGTGATTGTGAAATTATATTTACAGATAAAATAAGCAAAGATATTAGTTCATATAATATTACTTAGAATAGGCGGATAGGTTGCTATCAATAGTGATTAATCGATACATGAATGAAATCATACCTACCATATTTATCTCCTTTGACCCTTAGAAACCTCAGTATAAAACAGATAACAAAGGAGCGGACACAGAACATTTCCATCCTGTTAGGTATCTACAAAGCGGAATTATTCAAGAAGTCCTAAAGGAGTCGAAGGGACTCCCAAGGATGACTCAATTGTGAAGCAGAGTAAGATCGGCCGAGGGTCCGGGTTTTTACGGCCTATAATATTGAGCTATAAACTATAAAGGCTCCCCGCGTTGTAAACGCTAAAACAAAACTTGGGCGACCGCATATTTTCTTGTTTATTCAATACGAGCTACATTAAAATGAGTCTATGCAGTTGTAGAGTAACCTTCAGTTTCAAGCTCTCTGCTTTCGCAAAACTGCAGGGAATAAAAGTTAAAAATCTCTATCAAACAGTGTACAATTGAAATCCTCTCTGCTCATATTATTTGTGGATAATGCATTATTATTTTTCATTTGTGTTGATGAGACCAGCCACAGCGATGATGAAGGGACCTTCATCATCGCTGTGGCTGGTCTCATCAACTACCTACTTATAATATCATCATAATAATAAACACGTAATACCAGATATTAACTATTGATTAAAACTCAATTAACATCCAAACTTGATTTGATCATCATGGTAGCATTATTATAATTATGAATGTAATCTAATGCAATTTTAATTGCTCATAGAAATAAATAAATCCTAAATATTGCTATCTAGCAGTAAGATTGCCCTTGTAATAATAGTTTTTTTTCATGGTTTGTTAGGTAAAGGTGATACAATTAAGAATATTCCTACTTTCTATCAATATTCTCCTAACGCTCAAATACATAATCAGCACTGTGATCAAATACAAGAGAATTGGAATGATGTTGGGAAATAGTACACATTTGATCGAAATAAATATAACAAAACAAACAAAGACTTGATAAAAGACACCTACTGAAATACTTACTATTTCAGTAGGTGTCTTTTATCAAGTCTTCATTTTAAGTTTCCGTATCATGATGTCTGTTGAAAATTTAATATCGAATGAAGGCGTGAGTTGAGCACAGTGCGCTTGGCATGTCCTGAGATCACGTCTCGAAATCCTTTCTAGCATATTATTTATTTTCTATATTAAAGTTTATCTTAATTTATTCAACTAGTAAAGTACTAATTCAGAAAGTACATTTTGTAAAGAATATGTTGTGGTGACCCCAAAACTACCAAACCAACTCGGCTAAAACTCGATGTACAGAATAATATTAAACGAATACCATGAATGTTAAGGACTTGAATAAGGACAAAGACTACAGTGGCAGGTGTGGCTGCGAGTAGCAGCTAATTTAACATATTATTATTCTTTTGGTATAATGTAAAAAACTCAGGTGCAGTGCAGTGTCAAAATGAAGGCTTGGAGGTAATTGGTTTGGGTCTGTATGACGCTTTGACAGGATTTCGTTAAGATAACGGCGATGATCGACACCGGCGCAAATTGCTCCGATAATTCAACATCGTTTCACGCCTGAGCCTCCGCCGCTCGTATATTTTAGAGCATGTTTTGGAACACTTCTGATGAATTGAACGGAACGGAAGTTTGACAGAATTTCCCGCTAGCGTGATGAGGCGGGTTAATGGGAACCGATCTCAACAATTTTGGTATTTATATACAACTACTGATTGCAGCTTTGCCCGTGATTTGATAAATTATTATCGGCGGTATCAAATTTCAGTCCAATTGGTTTAGTAGTTGCGGTGAGATTGAGCTACAAATATCCATACGGTTGTTTGGAAACGATTGCTGTCTAGCAATAAGGCCCGACCTTATATTTTTTTTGGTTTTGTTTAAATTAAGGTGAAACAATAGAATATTCTATCTATCTATTTTATCTTATCCATCCAATAAAAAATGAACCTAAAAAATAATCTTGAAAATTATGTCAACATCTGACTATGAATACTTACATTGTGCGTAGTAAAACTGGCCATCACTAGGCAGACATCAAGACAAGAAATTATTTTTGGGCAGAGAAGACACCGTCCGTCCATGTCCCTCACACTGTGTTGCTTGGGTAGATATTATTTGGCAGTGGGGTCTGTGAATAGTCCTTAATGTAGCCCACAGTTGAATGTGCCGATTATTTACGAGCTCGCCTTCGCACTTCGACCTTCCGACTCTCCGAGGAGAATATAAGCGGGTTTTTATTGCGCCTCCTATAGCCTTGGTAGAGTCGGCTTCATTTACAGACAGAAATGACACTGCTTATTGTTAAAACATTGTTCGCAACGTGACTTGTGACAAATATTTTTACTTATTGTTGCCCGAGGTAGAGAAAGTCTTCATGATTTATGCATGTCCTTAAAATTAAACGCATAATGGTGTTTTAGCATGATTGAATAACAAACATTTTTCCCTTATTGGGAAGATGCCCAACTTTTGCATTTTTTTTATATTACTGCAATATTGTTCTATTACAACAAAAGATGGTCTACAAAGTTATTTGAAAACTCCGATACTACAGCCAGCCACTGGCTTACATGGAAAATAATGAAAAGTGATGTTTTTCCAAACTGTCTGTACTGCTTATTACTACAGCGGTATTTTAGTAAAACGTTAAATTAAGCCACGTTTATGTAGCCGGCGCTGAATGAGTACGCTTGTGGGACTCCAGGATTAGTTATGAGAATAATATTAAGCTTTTACTTACTTCTAAGGGCACATCTCACACGTCATTGTTTAAGAGATGAGTTTCGCTTAATTTTAGCTGCGCGATGTGACTGTAGGTAGGTATGTACAGACAGCGTCATAGATAAGTATCCCCCTTGCGTTATAATACCCAGCTTCAAATTCCTTTAAATCACCGTCGCGGCGAATGGAGAAGTTTTGCCTTTCAAAAATAGATTATATTTGTATAACCGTATGTAAGCCTAAAAATAATTTTAAGTATTATAATTTTTTGAAAGGATTTATAGTTAGGTGTCTTGTGCAAGGGGGATACTTATCTCTGACGCTGTCTGTACACGTAGAACAGTAACTGATGATAATCTGATTATCTACAACAATAACTATTACTGATTAAATACATAATAATATTCATACATATCTACACCACCTACCTTAATACCTAACTTACAGAATAAACACTTTTTTTTTGTTTTACACATTACGTCACCATTTTTTCAATTGCGACTTCCCCAATCCTGTTTGGAGAACCAGCCTACGTCTCGGCCAATCAATTCGTGACTTTTTAGATGTTTTTTTTTTTTTATGTACTAATTCTCAATGATAATAAAAAAACTAAATGTAGGATCATACGACTACCAGGCTCTCCTAATGCAGGTTTACCCAAACTTATCAGAAAAGCCTCTAAACCATTTCTAAAACACACACTAGACGATATAAACACACTGTTTAGTTATTTTAGATCTAAACTGTGTTGACTGAAAACATGCTACAGAAAAAATCCCATTACTATTTCGGTTTATCCGTACCGTATTTCAAGATAATCGTTTATGTAGCTAGATAAGCGCAAGACAGTTATTATAATGTCAGTTGTTTAGTTCCACTTGGCATCAGTAAGATTGCCACGTACAGTACATTAATATTGCAAAACGGTTTTGGGTAAAGTTTAGGATATACCGACCCCGAGTTGTCTGTACGTATTACAAATCATGACATCAAGCTAGAACTGCAGTTAGGTGTTGCATTTAACGTAGGTGCATCTGTTACGTTATCTCCCCTTTTTCGAATTAGTACCTAATGTTTGCGTATACCCAATATTCGAAACCCAATAAAGCGTACCGTAGCGTAGATAACTCTACTAATATTTATAAGTAAGTAAGTTTTATAAGTAAGTAAATGCTAAGACTCATAACGATGGATGGATGCATGTATGTATAGAATATGGATAGCTAAATGAACGTTCCTTAATTACGCCAAAGTTTTTCTACGGATTTGGCGTAAATTCAGTATGGGTAAATATATAAAACCCATTCATAATTTTGCTTGGTGCCGTTCGGGGAATAGAAATTATAAACAAAAACTTCTTCCAATCCGCACTCACGATTCAGTAGCTTCTAGATCCAAAACCTAATTAAATAATACACGTAGCGAAAAACTGAAGTTGAAAGCCGATTACATTCAGAAAGTTCTGAGTTTGAAATAAATTGGATTAAGCACTAATGATTCCTGTTTGATTCCAAAGCTTTGAAGGATCAAATTTAATGGATTTGTCATTGTTTCATCGTAACGGATCGCATTCTAAGTTGCTACGTTCTAGCCGGGTGGCCTATCAAAAGGCCTTCTATCGTCAAGTCGGGTCCCGGTTTTAATTGAAAACTTTTATTGAACCTTAGCAAATGCTCTGAGTGAGCTATCAACGGTGACATTGATTGAATTCATTGGAGACAATAACTCAACGGTTGATTGAGTCTGTTGTGTAAATCTTTGGAACAATGCCGAATAACGATACCAAAGTTGCTCTAGCTGGATTAACTTTAGAATCACTGATTAAAACTGACTTCCTTGATTAAAACTTTGATTTGAAAAATAATAAAACACTTACCTCTGTTGCTACGATGGACAAAATCAACACCAATATGATTCTTATTTAGGTATACATACCTATGCACCTATGTTATACACTAATTTTAACAACAAAATCATAATGTAAAACGTGCCAATCACCAACAAGGCATGTTTGTCGGAGTTTATCGAAACGCAATCAAACGCTTATTCAGCTTTCGTTTGGGAATTAGGGTAACGGTGCGAGCTAGCAGGTGAATCCTCGAGAGTTTCGCAAACAAATATCACGGCCCTTAAGTAAACAGACCCGTGATTGCACGGAATACGTACCCACCTATTTATCACAGCCCTATCGAATACAGTTATTTCTGTAAGTATAGGATTTTTACTACATGATGGCTTATTACTATACACACTCTATTATCCGCTCCAATTGCTATCTAAAGTAAAACTTTTTAAGTAGAAGATAGAAAAATATTTTTTGGAAATCGAGGAGTAGGTACGTACCTAGTGTAGCTCATAATTGAGTCTTCAAAGGTATTTCAAGAAAAATCAGCAAAACTGCCAAAGAAAACGTCTGAAAAAATTACTTAATCGTGTAACATATTCAGCTTTCACTTACCGTTCCTCTCACGGACGAGTTATACCGACATGGATTGGAGCTGGTGAATTCTCCTGGTAGCGACGCAAAAAAACGGAAAAGAAATACAAAAGGCGCAAACCGACAAGATTACTCCAGACCTTACGACGATGAAATATCTACTATGCGGTGAAGGAAATAAGGCTCATAAAAAATCGTGTAATATATTGGCAGACATGTTCGTGAGCTTCATTTGGGCAAAGGGAGGTCAAACACTTAAACTCCGGAGATACAAGATTGCCGACGAGTTGGGCCAAACGAAGCAAGCCTTATGAATCGCTTTCGTGCATGCGAGGGAGATTTTTGAGGGCTGTTATACACTGGATACTTACATATTCCGGGAAACCTCATTTCATGCAAAATATTTTTATGTACCTACGTTGCGTTGGTTTATAACTAGGACTTTTTGCAGAAAACATTGAATGTATGCTACTTCACATTTACACACAGCTTGGAGTTCCACAATGTCGCGAACGGCAACCGTTTGAGCAAAAAGGAAAGAGATGGAAAAATGTGTGAAAAAATAAGCCCTTTTCCCTTCGAAAGGCGTGAAGGCAACGCATCACCTATTTCTAAAGGAACGTAAATAAACGCACGTTTAAGAGTGCGTCTGAACTCTGAACCGACATACAGCTGTACCCTCAATGTCAACAGAAACCAGCACCATTCAGGATCAACAAAAGGATATCATTGCTAATTTTTCCCAGGAAGATGGTAACGAGAACCGCTATTGATCTGTAAGTAGTGCGTTATTTATTATGTAGTAGGGCTCTCATAAAATTTTGTTTTCGAAATATTTTTGTTTTTTTCTGTAGTTAGGTACCATTTATTTCTTGTAATCAATTCTCGGTCGTTTTAAATGATATGTCAAATTAGGTTTAACAAAATTTAAGGTAAAGATAATGCACATTGACCCCAATCAAATTCAGACTGGCCCGATAATTTGTGAGACAAATGGGACATTATTTAGATAGTTTACCGACGGATGTCTTAAAAAAGTCATAATCGAATAATATTTGATACTGTTTATATTCTATAAAAAGCCTGGAACTAACGGCATAGAAGAGATAAGAGGTAGGAGAGTAAAAATTCTAAAAGAGCAAAAAAAGTCAAAACTGTTTATGTATCGTGACTACTACAAAACTTTCGAGGTAAATATAACAAATGATTTTGATATGTAATCATTTTGAATTCTGAGTCAAAACACGAATCAGCTCAGTACAGCTTAACGCTAACGCAACAATATCTGTAACTAGTGGAAAGTTTCACTCTTCCCGAGTAAATCAAACCCAAAACTTTCTCTGTTCCCTGAAACTTTCAAATTATCGTTGTAAAACATATCTCCAATTCTTCAAAGATTAGAAATCTTGCTCGTAATAAAAAAAGGTTGTTAGCCTGTCTAAATCCAATCTAAGCCGAATGTGTTCTACTCCACTTGGTAAATCAAACCTATCCATTAGTAAGTTCTAGAAGCTAAGTTGTAAATCTTGCCGGTGAACGAGCATTAATCGTCCGTAGAGAACAACTAGTTTCTCTAATTATTTCCTCGCCTTCGACCCTCCGGTTTTGTCTCCCCAATTGCTGCATTCAAGTAATGATACTATTAATCCTCAACTCCAATTGGATCTTTTGACTGGCGCAAAACAGAACAAGACGTTTGCGCCAAATAGTTGTGCTGTCGGGCGCTTCGGATTCAATGCTGTACAAGTGGGTACGGCGTAACCGATTGTTCTTCTCGAAAATATATTGGTGAAAACGGTTTTAGGAGAATATCACTAAAAGTACCTATGTATTTAAATCGCAATATGTATATTAAACTTATTAAAAAACTGAAAGCAATATTACATAACCCTCGCAAAAACATTACATCACCATTGAAGTCATTATATTACAACAATATAATAAAACATTTTGAGTACCTACATTTATATGTATTTGCATAGATTATTTTATAATTAAACCTAATTTGAATTTCGTTTTACTTTTATTCGAAATTATTGCATGGCAGCTGCCCGAGATTCGCTTATTGCTTCGAGATCGCGATATTGCTTCGAGATAAAAAACTAACAACTTGTACCAAATGTTTAATGTTTATCATATTATCTAAAAATAATATTACTCGTACTTATCTACTGTTTTTAGTAAGTAGACAAAACGTAGATTCCGAGTCGAAACAGAAACTTCCCCTCTTACCCATATCTCAAGTGGCTCTACATAGGTACCTACATTATGTTTTAGGGGTAATATATGAAACATTCCTACCTCTAAATCTTATATATCTGAATAAAATGCGACAGATGCAAGACGAAAAAACGAGTGTAACATATGGCAGTACTTTTTCAAAGGTTTTTGTTAGACGTAGCAGTTGTGCCGGTGAGTGTGCTATAAAAGTAACTTGTTCGAATAAATATTCTTGATGAGAATGTATTTTGGGCGTCTATCTTGCGGCGGAACCAGCTAAACGGAAATTTCCCTTCATCCTTGCTAAGGGATGTGGTGCGTAACAAAACTTAGAATAGGGTGAAGGTTTACCTACCGACCGTGAATATTGTACCCCTAGAGTCTTGATTTATATTGATGTGCCAAGCCTTAGGTACAGATCTTAGCAATCGTAAATCGCACCCAAGAGGTCCATGTTCATATACCTTTTTAATTCCGTATCTACTTACCTAACATATCCGGATTAGTATAAACAAAATGTATTTTTTTTTTTGCGTAAGGGGTGGTTACAAAAGATCTTACGAGTCAGCTTACGAACAGCATGCATTATGTCGCAGCTAACTAGTTTAATTTACCGTACAATTAACAGCCTGACCGTACCTACCTACCCAGTGTCTACTACTACCCAGCATTAGATGATTTTTACACGACTGCCAAGGAAGGGTTATTATTTTATATGTACAAAAATGACTGCACTTTTCATATGACAACTTCATAGAGCAAGCAAGCAAGATCATACTAGACGAACAGATGTTCAAGGAGCATCGTTCATTAAATCATACGGCACCGTTGTGTCTCCTAACATATTTTACCCTGGCGATGGCACGCTCATTACAAATGCTCTCTGAAACGCCTCTAGTCGTGACTGCTACCTGGTATGTTTGACCGCGTGTTACTCAGCTAGTGTTTGCTAAATTGTGTTCCGTATTGACCGATCGCGGTAGTGACCGTTGGCGATTACGCGCAGTATTGACGAATCATCCACTCAGTCGAACCGGCCACACATTTATTTAGTACTGTGTGTAGGGTAATTCAATAGGTACGACCAACGCCGACGATTCAAATAGCACAAATATTGTAAAATTCCAAATAGTTTTTTTTGCAATATCTGAGAAAAGTATTCGTGTATTTTTCATAATTTAAAAGATAATAATTATGTAACGAAGTTTTTGTAAAGTTTATTCTTAATTTTATTTTACTTACATTTTTATTGATCAAGAGATCAAGAGTGAATATACCTTACATTGGGCTCTTTTGTATAGTCAAGTCACAGAGAAATTTATTACTATGTGGAAGTAAATTTTCCATAAGTTAGTTAAGTCATAAGTTTTCCATTAGTACGAGTATGTCCAAATCCATCATAGATCCAACTGTGTCTTGTTGACAAAAAATTCTTCGAATTTACGAAACTGGGTGGGTTAAGTCACTGTATTTCACTATCTGTGGCGCGACGAAGACAAATTTGTTGAAGAGGAAAAGAGGATTACTAAAATATATGGTTTAACTTTAGATACAGTAATGTGCTGTTGACGTGGGTGTAGTATAAGTGTTGGGGTGCTAGATACGCTTATTTATAACAGTTAATAAATGCAGTGACGGAGAAAACCACTGGCTCACGACACGAAACGAGATCAACCCGTAATTTGTTGCTTTCCTAACTTTACCTAAATTTTGATTAATTTTACTATCTAGAACTAGGTACATAATAATCTTTCCGATTCTAACTGTCAATTAATAAAATTTATTAAAACTCTTTTTTCCCGAATTCTAATTTATTACGTAGCTAAGAACCCAGGGTCTTCCTTCACGTTAGTAAAATAAGTTTTAAAGTTCAATAAGTTTTTTAAATATAATAGGACACTAACATTTTATTATATGCTATAGTTATGTTCTTTCATAAATTCGAGAGTCGCGCTAACGAGCCGGCCATGAATATTCTCAATTTCTTGCATATTCAACAGGGTATGAATCATAATACTTTTATATTTTAGATATTAAAAGGGGTAAAAGCCGTAAGTTCTTTGTTGGCGAGTTGCTATCGAGGTTATACTTTGCATATTTTTTTACAGAAGATAAATAGCGAACAGAAATTAACTTGAAAAATAACTTTCACCAGTCTGTTTCAGTTGGCACTTTGTTTATTTATTATGGAATTATTTATCATTATTGGCATAATTCTCTGCGTCACATATAATTGAGCTTGAAGTCGTTGGCCAACCTCTAAATTTTAACAACAAATACATATAAGTGCAAGTTACAGTAAGCTGGCAAATGATAATAGAATTTCTACCTCTACATTTGACGAAAAGTATCCAGTCTGTCACAGAAGGATTATCATTTTGTATGATTTTATTCAAAACATACAAACTGTTGACTTCTCAGTGAAAGATAAAATACTATTGACTATACTTGTGACTGTCTGATAATTATGTTCGTGATCGGTACCCTGATATCGCGTTGGGAACGCTATAGTTATTCATAAATTAGTTCAGAACATTAACTTTATAAATTTGCTTTTTCTTTTTGTCATTTGTCAACAAACTAGTATTTTCTTCCATTTTGATGTAAATAAAGTACTAATTCTGCCATTTTATACGCCGTATTTGGGTATAAGCTTATCTGTTATTCCAAAAACCCGTAGGTTTTACACACACATGACTTCCAAAATGCCTGTTGACGCACACTCGATTACAGTCATGCATAAAATATGCGTACAACAAGCGTACAAGAATGTTTTCTTCACCTTATTTCGCTTCACTTGATATTACTGCTTTATTCATGAAATGCTACGTTTAAAGTGCCAAGTTGGGATAGAAATTTCACTAAAATGTTCGTTTATTATGAATGTGCAAGTAAGTGTAATGTGAACTTGGTACCTTGGTACCTACCTATCAATTTATCAAGTGGTAGATTAGGTTGTGTTTCAGGAAATGTGACCTCCATTATTCAAATATTCATATCAAAGTACCTAAGTTCTTTTTAAGTTATTTATCTATATAGGGTGGTTTTTTGAGAAGGGCGGTCATGGCCAAATCCGAAACCATGAGAGTTAGAGAAAAGTCGAGAAAGGAGAAAATAGACCCGATTTATAAAAAAAAAGACAACCAATTTAATTGAAACAATGGATTCTGATGCTGATAAGGACCAATCTTTGCAGAGTCAATAACAAATTTTCACTATTTTATACTTTTTATGCGGAAGAAAACTCACCTCCTATTCAAACCTATACGTATAAACTTATGCATTGGAGTCAATGGAAACCATTTCGAGCAACATATTAGTTAAAAATGAAGTATTAGAAGTAATCTGTGAAAATGTGCAACATACTCAAATTTTTAGTACTTGTGAATGTTCAATAAATAATACAATTATTTTTTTAATATCATTGTGGTCGATTGCCGTCAAAAGTAAAAGATTTAAGAAACTAAAAAGTATGCAGTTATCTTTTTCTTCTCTCCACGCTTTTTCTCTAACTCTTGTGGTTTCGGACTTGGCTATCACCGCCCTTCTCAAAATACCATCCTGTATAGCTATACTATACAGGGTGGTATTACCTATATAAAATGCTCGCCGCACCGCTGCCGTCTTTGTGTAAATTGTGCTTTAGTCTTCTTTCCTCGTTTCTTCCAAGTCTCTGCCTCGTCTCTGCTACTGTCTCTTTCACGAACTATGTAGAGATACATTTGTAACATTTTATTTATCATCCAAGTTTTTGCACCAGATTGTTTGAAGCCTTGTTTCAAACCCATGCGAGGAGATATTATGCAAAATAACTAGGTAACTAACTAATTAATTTTGTGGCAATTAATGTTTGTCTAAATGTGTCTGCCTATTTGGATGAAAAAATCCTGATTCTGTTAATTTCTGTAATTGTTCCACAAAGCATAGATAATTACTTTATAAGCATACCATAAAAAGGCATCTTTATCGCCAAAAGCGTTATCTCTTTCTGGTAACTGTAATTTTGCTGATTTGTAATTGGACACATAAACATTCTAGGTGGATTTACATACCTTTGAGTTTATATTATTAGAGGCCCAGATTACATGGCCAAATTATTCATGCGTAGCGAGCCAACTGATTTTGATTAGCCCTGAACAAACGTGTGTGAGAATTATTTTGGGTTTTCTGTTTGTTTAGGCACCGTTCTTGAGAGAGCTAACAGATTGAAATCGAATTGAAGAACTTCTTTTTCATTAGTAGTTGATTTCTAATATAGTTTAGTAACTTGTATGCTAAAATGATTGAGCTACTCAGAGTACTCGTTTACAAGTAAACATAGTGAAATTAGCTTTATAAATAAATTTTAGAACAAAGATACATAATGCATGAGTGTACTGTACACATAAATCTTAAACGATTACCATCTGTCACAGGTACAAATATAAAATATATCTCACATAGTTATCACTCATAATAATTGAAGAAAACTAAATGTTTTTATATAGGTATAAAGTACTTACCAAAAACAAGATAAATATCATTATTTAGAACGAAGTTATTAATAAATTAATTAATTAATTACACACTTATTGCTAAAAAAACCATTCAACATTAAATTCAATTTGTGGGAACTGGGAAAGTACTCAAAGTCTGTAAGTACATAGCGTCTTTCCTAGTGACAGGCGCAATCTGTTTTCAAATAATTACTTCTGAAAGCCGAGACGGAGGAAATTAATTTCTTTGTTGCTTTAACAACATTGATGCGGTATCTACGACATTATTTAATTTAGGAAATGTACGCTACGTTGTAATTCGTCATCTGCAATAATTACTGAAAAGATATGAAGAAGCGTTTTCTTACGAATAGGTCGCGTAAAAAAAGAAAATAATGGAATTCTTTTAGCTGACAATATTAAGGGCTAATTCCTGCTCACGTCTTCGTTTGCATTAGTATCAGGATAAAAAATAGTCTAAGTCCCACTCATTAACTACCTACCCATAAAGAATTCCAGAAAATTGGTTCAGTAGTCTACCTGCTATCAAGCTCCAGTTTTTCAGGATGTAGGGTCTATTTTTTTATTTTGATATCATGCAGGCAAAAATACGGTCAGCAGAAATAGCCCAGTAAAAGTCTTCTCTACAACACAGTTCTAGCTTTCCAGCCGGTACCAGCCAGGCACAAACCAGCCTCATAGTCGGAAATAATGCTAGAGCAAACTAGTTTTACTCTTAATTTATACTACTCTAAACTACCTATCTATTTACCTGTTGAGTCTTTCAGAGCCAACTGGTTCACCACTCCGGAAATCAAAACCTGTAATTTTTTTTCCAAGCAAATTCCCTATTATGATACGGGCGCACAAATTTAAACAACAGGAAATATAGGAGTATCTTCATTACATTTTTCACAGTGTGGCTAACAAAGGCACTTACTTTGAGTCACCTTAAACCACTCTAAACGGTGGCCTGTCTAAAATCATAATGTGGTTATTATTTCACCCGGGCTCGTAGCAAGGCTCTGCTGTCGACAAGGCGGCCATTTTAGCAAAATTATCGCTACTCCCCAGCTCTACGACAGCGTGGAGGACGTACCCGCGAACTAGCACGACGCATTAGCGAAAAATATTATCCCAAGAAATACCCTTTTCCTCAATATAAATACGTAGCGGTAATAGAGGTATTAGGAAATAGTAAATAAACTAGAGTAAATATCACGTATATTTAGTGAGTCGGTTACAATGGAATGTAATCAGCTCTCGTCAAATCTCGGCGTGAGAAGGGAAAGTTAAGCTCATGTTTATTTTGGGATACTGGAATTAGAGCCTTTTTACATGCGTGTGAAGAGCTTGTTAGCGTTTTGCTTCCACAATTGTTATACCTTACCGCTGGAATTATATGATTATAGCTTACTTTAATATTAACAATTCGACTTCGAAAGTATGACCACAGATAAATTTAAAAATAACTGTCTCTAAAGACAAAAGATGCGAAGAACATCAATTTAAATATACCTATCCAGCCTGAAAATCTAAAACCCTCATGAATTTGTCTACCTTATTGAATTTGTTTTTGTACGCTTACAGAAGATCGTTTAAAAATCGAGGAGGATTGCAAGTTCTATAAAATATTCCATTGATAAAAGGCTAAAAATGTATCTTCATCCGAGAAATGTTTGCAGAAGAAAGCAACTAAATTTAAGAGAACCTTACAAGATTTAGTGGTATATGACGACAAAAGCAGCGGAACTGGGCCGGGAGGGCGGGGCGGGGCGAGAAATATCACCCAGCACTTGCCAAATCTCCGGGTTCAAATAAAATTTATCATGATAAGTACGTTTTACCTGAATATATTGGCTTTCCATTTTAATATTTTGAAGTATTACATTCATGTAAAATGCAGAGTGTTTTGATGAATTAACATCATACCTTAGTAAAAATAATAAAATAACGATTGAACGTTATTAAAAAAATTACGAAGCTCGCGTGGAATATTGGAACTGGTCTTAGGACATGATCATTTTTTGGTTAAATTTTTTACTAACATAAAATATTTTTTAATCGTTTTTAACAAAATGGACGAAGGTCTGTTACGTTACGACATAAAATAAATGTAAGCAATACTAAAACTGTTTTATGACACCACGTTTCAGTTTAGCATAAAACCTTACAAAAGCTTCCTTTGAGAGAGAGCCCGAACTTGATCGAATCTACATTGTAAACGTCGAGGACTAGCTTTCACAATGCTCAATCTTGATAAAGCTTTTTAAAATAAGAAACAGCATAAAAATGCTTAGAACGGTGTTCTGTTTGACTGCATTGATTAAAGAGGGTGTCGCAATATAAATGAACCTCAATGGAAAGTACTTTTGTTTTTTTTTGTTACGAAGTTTCGTTACTTGAAAACATTAGGTGGATATTGAATGAACAAAAACCATTTTTTTTTATTTAGGAACAATGTATATATGAATCAAGGATCGAGTTCTTTGGTACGTATACAGTCAGTTCAAAAATCATATAAAAAAAAGATTTTTGAACTGACAAAATTAAATACATATAAAAAAAATAAGTTTATTTTGATCTGCTCTCATTCTTATCAGGAAAATATTTTCCAAAATATTACTCAATCCCATCATAAGTTTAGCAAAAACTGACTAAAGGGTAAGTTTATGTAAGTATTAATTATTGGGACCAGTGCTAAACCCAATTCACTGTTTTTGTTCTGTTTACTCCTTACAAAAATTAACAAACCATGTTTTCTGGTACAGGTATTTGTACCTACGTGAATAGAAGCGGTTTATATCCACTAGGGTGTAAGTGCTACTAGCGGAACTTACAAAATATTACCAGGTCCAGTAATATAACCACATAACGTGTTATTTATGTCGCGATTTATACCACGTTTACGACTGGTTACGCGCCTTAGTGGATAATACGTATGTAAATGAATCTCGAAATGATACATATAAAATGCACAGGCATTTCATGAGCTCAGGCTCATATGGATCAAGACAAGAGTCGAAGTTTTAACTACTTACTTTGCGGTAGAGTATATTGTAGAACTAAACAATTCAACTTAAAACTTACTTAACAGTGCACGCTACCCACGATTCAATTCATAAGAACTAAGTTGGAAATGATTTATTTAGTGTTGCTATATTTATAACTAAAAAAATTACGATCGGTTAAAAAACATGGTTTGGCATAATACTGAATGCTATAAACAACATTGACTTGACTTTGTGAATAGAATTCAGTTTTCCCTTCGTATGGGTAGATTTATATTATACTCAAGCCAAACTGTGAAGTTCTATGTTGAAGTCGGATCGTATAATAAACATCAATCGATTGTATTTATAATTTCGGTCTTGCGACTCGCATATCACCCCGATACTGCTGCGGTGAGTTTTTTTTCTTCTTCTTCTTTGCGTTCTTGATAGGGCGGTCGTGGTCGTCTGGATGTTTTTCAGACGGGGCTGTGACTCGCCTCACGATATTTCGCCACTTTTACCTGCTCGTAGACGTTCTGGTGCACTCATGCAAAGGGCCGCCCACGGCAGATTTAATTTGATCGGTCCATCGAATGGGTGACCTTCCGCGCGGCCTAGTCCCTTTCACGCTGCCCTAAAACAACTAAACGCTCACGGAGAAAAAAAAACTCGTTATAGTTACTAAAATCCTTGTTGAATTTGTGACAGCGAGAATAATTAAGTAACGATTACAATAATAATAATAGTTCCTGTTAACGAAATTTAGTAACGATTACAATATAATAGTTCTTGCTAACAAAAGTTATTATAGGGTACAAGAAAATATATTATAGGTTACTATTTTGTCTCGCTATTCCATTTTTTTTCTCCGTGCTCTATCTAAAGTAGGCACCTAATAATATGGTTTACAAAGAGACTAGGATAAGCCAGCAGCTATGAATATATTATTTCTAATATGCTGGCTAAGATCGCGAAAGGCAATCATAAAGCTACGAGTCAATCTCCGTATGAGAAAACACGGAATCGATATTACCTTCACTTGAGGATCAAATCAAATTTAGGGTGGAAAGCAAAAGTAATCCCCACACAAATTGAATACACGATTGTATCGGCTGCTGTTTGCTTACATCTCAGCGTATTTCCCTAAACCGTGTCGATTTCGGTGAAACGCTCCGTGATTGAAATAAAATTCAAATGTGTGGGTTGTCGGTAAAAATAAGTCATGTTCTAAACTAATTATAAAGCAAGTGCTATATGAGTGCAGGCACTCACACTCAAAAGTTCGATGTGTTACCAAAATTTTAACACCATTATGGGAAAATTCATGAAGATCGTAATGTTGATGAAGGCAAAATTTGTGAATATTTACCAATAGAACATAGACTAAAATAAAATGGAGTAAGCATACGGGTATGTTCTCATAGGTCTTCCAATGCACGTACAATATTTTATTTAAAAAACTCCGACGTAAACTAAATGTTACAATAATTAATTATATGTGCAATAAGTTACGCTAAGAACTTGTAATCGTATAAGTAGGCAGCTACCCGATTTGTCGAGAAGCGGTTCCTTGTAAAGAGAGATCCAATCAAATAAGGATCACCCCGAGTACCACACATTGTCTCATTTAAATAAAGGAACATGCTCTCCTTAGAGCGACTTACGGGATCTAAGCTTTGAAAGGGCAAGTTTTACGAGGGAAATATTTCGTCTTCAAAGTCCTTCGATATTTCCATTGGATTCCGTATGAACCTGATCCCCTACAATCCAATGAATCATTTATTACTTTTTGGGTATAAGTGTTTTAGTCAATTTTGATGTAAAGTCAAAATACAAGGTGAATTTTTAACATTAATTTAATTTAATTGATAACCTCCTCCGTTGATCAATGCGGTTTAATTTTTTTGATGTTTGTTACCTCAGAACGTAATAATTGTTCATTAACCAATTTGAAAAATAAACTTTTTGTTTGAAAGGATATACTTTGAGATTGGTCTCATACAAATTTAATCAAAATCGATTCAGAAGTTTAGTTTTTATATGCAAATAACTGATAAAATATGTCTGTATGTAAAGTAAACAAAATTGCGTATTTTGCTTCCCTGTGACTTTTTAGTGGTGTTTACGGTCACTTAAACAGTCCAATAATAGAAGTCGGTTATACTGTGTTTTTGTAATGATTATTTGATTATTCAACTGGGCTTGGATGGCCAAATCATATCGGGAATATCGAAAAACGGTCGCTTGTACCGACCGCTTGAACGACCCGATGTAGATTGTTATTAATCATTATGCCATTAACCACATGGTCCTTATTTACATACATAAGTAATAGTAGTCGCGTATTTTTTTTAAGTAGGTACAATTTTCACACTATACTATTTGACCATGTATATTTTTATAGCAGAAACACTGTAGCATGAAATCAAATCATGACTTGGTAAGAATGGAAAGACGCAGCTTTAATCACAAAGCACAACTTTCTTTGAAACTCGCCCCGCGAGGAGCAAGAATGAAAAATAATGATATTGTACTTAGTAGGGTAAAGACTCTGTGTACGACAGGGATGGCTGCGGTTTTCAAATTACACAACATTTTTATTTTCAAAAATGTACTTTGATTTTCATGTAAGTCATCAAATGCAGTACAAAATACAGTAGCATTTCAGTTTATCTACGAATGATTCTCCTATAACAGCCCTTCCGTTATAATATGTAAGAAAACCTATTTGAAATAATTAAATTCGTTCCCTTTCATTCTTGTGAATAATTGGTTAGTCAAAAATGTATAAGTTAGATATTCAAGTTTTTTGCAATTTTACAAATGCAAAAGTACATATAATAATTTTGCGCTATAAAAGATGAGCTAAAGCGGCAGTGAAGATCGGTTTGATCTTGACTTCGCTCTTTGGAAGAACTTTCATAAACCGCTACTAGTAGATGTTTCTCAAATGAAAATTTCTTTTGAAATCGCCACAAAATGAATTCCTATTTCAAACCAATTTAACTTGGAGTTTCCACTGGTACGCCGTTGAATCAAACGCTTCTGTCAACCGACGAATTGAAAAGCAGTCATTAAGTTTGTGCAATCGACTGTTCGACTTCATAGAGCTCGTCCAACTACACTCGCAAGGAGCCGGGTGCCTTTATGTACACAACAAGAAACAATGGCGGCTCGAAATACTCTAGTTTCCTTAACAAGCACTTGGGTGACAGCCAAAACATCGAGCTCTATTTTAGGTAGGATTCAGATTCGACAAAAATACGACCTCGCTTTGCATCTGATTTCAAGCGGAGAATTTTAAACTACCAGTAAGAACCCACCCTATGTATCTTCTTTTGAACTAAGCCAACAAAGATCAATATCAAAAAATTCATGATCAAATATGTCAAACTTAACGTTATTAGTTCTGAAAATATTATAGAGTAGAAGGTACTCTACGCAACCAATGTTATGACAAAACTGTCATGAAGAAATTACTATTCAGTCCCCAAAGACAGTGCTCCACAACCTCAGACATAAACGGATGCTTATTACAAGAGTGAATTACGAGTAACTTTGAGAGTAGAGTTGTAGAACAAAATGCTTGCATTAATAATAAAAAAAATGGGTTTTTAGTATAAATGTTTGTTGCATACACGTAGTTAATCTCGTATGTTATACTTATTGCCTTAATAAATTGGGTCGTTTGCCAAAGATGTAGGACCTGCAATGACAACAGGCTTATTTTTGTCCCGTAACCAATTGAGTGAAGCGGCAGACTGAATCTAGTCGTCTATAATATTAAAACCGCAATTACACGTGAAGCCTCACTAGAACACTTCCGCAAGTCGACAGTCGGTTGCTCCCCAAGGGAGTGTCGTCAAACTTTGACCGCGGTAAATCTTGGACAGACTTGGTTACATTGTACCCTCGCGTCTTGTTCAACATTCAGACAGTCATTCCCCAGGGACAAATTGTGAGTTATAGCCTACACAATGTATACAAAGAACGACATGACCCGCGAAGGGAAAAGCCGACAGTTGCAATAGTTCTGATGAAGCGTTTGGTCCACACTAACTTTTCTTGTTTCTTGAATATGTATTTTTACTTGGGTGGAAGCTGTGATTTGAAATAAGTTCTAAATCTTCCCTTAGGAAATATAAATATTTTATTGTAGAGTAAGAGATAGGTTAACAGTTGTGGTGCAAAAGAGCCAAATCTGTTAGCTCTACTTATTTATAGGTAGGTAATGTTTAAAATACAAAACCTTTGTATCAGATAGTAAACATGAAAGTGTAATAGGTGGTAAGCGAAAGTGTAGCATTTAACAAGCCTTTACGACATCTTTGTCGGGATAAAAGACACAAGCGAGGTCACATCAATTACTAAGAGAGGTACAAAAGCCTCATGCAAATACGCAGTTCCGTAGAAAGTAATCTTTTAGCCTCACGTGTTACAAGCAGCAAGCGTGGCTAATTTGCGAGCTGCACGGGCCCGAAGCTCTCAGCCCGCCTTCCTTCCGCTGTGTTTACGCGCCAGAGACCTAAACGAGGGCACTCCGACTTAATGACGACCACCGCCATTTTGGTAACGACGAGTGACATAATCATCCCGCGTCAAAATAACGTCTCGTGTGAAAATTTAATTAAAAGGAAACTCAAATTAATACAAGCAAAGCTATCTTCGCAGGCTTAGTTCCCATCATTATTGCTCGAATACAATGGCCATAAAAAGGATATTTTGTTCATCATTTGGAACTTTCTAAGCTTTTTAGAAAATATTCAATGTGAAACTGGAGAACCCTTTATCATGTTTTTGAAGCTTTTTTACGTGTGTAGTTTATTGGAAGCTTTGGACAATAATTAGAGGGTAGGGTAAGGTAAGTTGCAGTAGGTAAAAATATAGACCTTACGGATAGGTTCCTATTAAAATGTATACTAATGATATGTTTTGTTGATAAATGTCCATGCATATATATATACATAGATATCTTTACTGTTCCAGTTTACCATTTCAATCCAACGACATCAAGATTCGATTAACAGAGTTATGATTAAACAATAATTTCATTTGGGTATTGATATATTCATGAAATAGCTGAGGAGCGAACACCTCCGTCGATCCAGGATTTGCTAAAGGAAATTGAGTTGTAAGCTTTAGAACTCCGGGATAAGGAAACGGTTTCGACATAAGCCGAGCGAGGCATAATATGATACTGACGCTTTTACGACTGATATACACAAGATACATTTTATTGCCAGTCGTTTTTATGAGTATTTATACGTACACATTACACAATCCAGCGCGATTTTATGATGCCTATTTATTCATAGAGTACCAACATATGCGATTACAAATGCTTGTAAACTTAAAGCAAACATTTCAAATGCGCGCACTTCATAGGTACCTATTCATTGTTATAGTCAATACCTGTGTTAATACAAACCACAAACACTGACATAATTACGGTAGTTTGTTGTATTTTTTTAAATTTAGCTATTTAATTAGTCCACTTTCATGGATCATCATCATTTTTTTATTTAACCCACTGTAAGCCAAATCATAGACTACTTCGCGTTTAATATAAAATGTTTGCTTTTATCCTTTCTTCTAAGAATTAGATATGATCATAAGAAAAATTTGCTTATGAACGACAAAAAGTGCTGAACCTTCTCAGAATTTCAATTTCATCAACAGAATGATTACCTGAGCAAACACTCGCATTTTACTCCGTTGATTTTGTGATTTGTAGGTACCTGTTTATGTTTAAAATTGGTAAGGTGTCCTGTTCACGTTTGGAAGTAATGAAGGATAATTATACATCACTAATTTTGAATTATTATATTTCAACCCAGATTCCTAAAACTGCAACGGCATACATATATGACATATATGTATAGGATACTAATACATATATGTATATGTATAAGTATCCTTCAAATATGTCTATTTAGAATACTTTTCCAGTGTCTTACAGAGTCAGTAAGTTTGAAATAAACTTTTATATTATATGAGGTAAGTACTTACTTAGTTAAGTTGTTTGGTATTAAAAAAATACTAGGCAGAAAAAAAATATCCCATTAATTGTCTGAAAATAAATCTATTGTGATCACTAGACCAAACGTTAAGTAAAACGAGCGTCCAAAGACGCATTAAAGCAAAAACACCTTTTCCTTTGACATCTTTTACCTGGTAACTACAATTAATTATTTGGAGAAAAAAACAATTTATTAAGCCTGTCCATTTTTAAAACTTTCTCGTACTTAGTGGTTTTGGAAGCGAATTTAGACTCTCCATTAGAATTAAATTAGCGTTTAAAAAACTACTATGGTTACAAACACACCAAATAAGCGATCCAATCTAAATATTGTTAATTCATTTACCTTTGTTTACTACAGGTTTCAATTTTCCAGTTTTGGTGTAATAAAGGATCAAACATCCTAATACTTATAAAACATAGTAGAGCTAAACCCCGGGTGGCAGACTCTAGCGGTGTGTGTAGAAAAACCCAAAAACGTTGTTACGAGTCCAGTCCAGTGAGCAGCTTACGGCGCTGACCGTAGTCCATTTATCGGCTCCTAATCCCAAGTTAGTCTCGGATTTGATTTCTTTGGCTTCTAATTGGCGGTTCTATGTTTGCGGCTTCGATAAATACTCTTAATCAAAAGTTTGCGGATACGATTTGATTTAAGTAAATGCTTAACTTTTTTAATAATTTTACAGCCGTTAGCACATAGGCCGAAGTATACGAAAAAAAAAAGAAGTAAGAAAAAAGTAGTAAAGTAATGTAGTAACATTACTTTAGAGAGTTTTGGCGGGAACATGAAAAATTGCGCATTGGCGGCATTAAATTAATTGACAAAACTTGTATAACTTTGAGTGTTTATGTGTAAAAACGGTGGTTTTTTATCTATTAAGTGCTCGTGAACGTGTATGAGTGTTGGTGAATAGTGTAATGCTGTAAAACATGACTTTTCGTGTTGCCTCCAAAACTCCATAGAAGCCTCTAGTAAAGTCGCAACCACCACTACTTTACAGGGGCATGACTTGACTTTTCGACTGACTTAAGACAAAATAATCTCTCCAATTACTTGACACTGGCTATATACCTTTGATGTGAAGCCAAAACCGAAGAACGTAGGTTCTTCGAAAGAAAAAAAAAAAAAAAAAAACATTACTTTAGCACTCGTCTACTCTGAGTCTTTTTCGATAAATGAACCTCGAAAGCCCAGTAAATACCTACCTACCCTTCAAACCGAAACATAGTTATGCTTATACTCGTATATATTATTCTGTAATTCTTTATTGTACACAAAAACACGATATAGTATAAAACATAAAAAAGCATGTACAAAGGCGAACTTAACCCTAACAAGAGTTTTCTTCCGGCAAACCTTAGAGACTAGAGAGAGGCTATGGTAAATGTGTGTATGCTGATTGGCGGTAAAATATCTGGCACTATGTTGCACCCACCTAAACGGAATCCTGTAGAAGATACCTCCTAAAGGTAAAAGTTAAAATGCATGCCTAAGTTACCTAACCTAGGGACGTACTTCCTACCCTAACCTTTGCGGATCGTCTGTACCTCGCGATCATTCCGTCTCCCTAATGGGCATACACTCAATTAGCTTTTACTGCCGCGGTGCCGCTTCAATTTAACGCCTAACAACAGCCGCATTGGACCACGTTCCTATTTATTTTTATTGACAACAAAAACATGGATTAATTTATTATTTATCTTGGTTTATAATGATCCTTTCCTGTTTCATAAATGACAATGCATTTTAACTTAATTAACTGAAAATCATAAGAAAGAGACAATTAAAATTAACATACTCGTAGACACAGCTCGTAGATGTGGGAAAGTGCATTGTGCATATTTCCGTTCAGTACCTATAATAAATAAATAAAAAAAAAGTAAAGGATAAAATAAAACATTACTGGAAACTTACACAAGTTAATAATATTTTAAAAAAAATGAGCTTTTTTTTTGTTTTAAAAAAAAAATAACTCATTATTATTGAGCCCTCTTTTAACTTCGTTTTTTGCCAACTACCAAGGTTTAGATTTAGGACACACTCCAAAAAAACCACCCTGTTTTATAAGCTATTGCAAAAAATGCTCTGATTTCAGCCTACTGATTTAATCACCATCTAATGTTGTAGCTGTAATTCTAAAGCTTATTTTAAAACCTTACCTACAAGCTACACAATTCTAGACAAACTCATCTCCCAGACTTGTAAACCATTTATAAAATGACCTCGTTTGATCATTTCCATCCATTATTGCTCAGTAACTCTACCTTTCCTAAATACGCTTAGCAAATAAAATAACCCGGCCATATTGTAATACCATCATTCTTAACCAAGGGATCCGTATTGGTTGTTGGCGGCACACAATGCCAAATTAAAGGGTTGGAGTGTTCCCAGGTCAGTTTTACCCTTTCCAATTACAATGAAGCTGGTGAATGAGGATGACCCCAAATAATAAATACCCGAGTAAAAAGTATAGGTCAATAGCTAAAATTCTTACCTGTGAGCAAACATGTAAATATAATTTTTTATTATTACTAACATACTGTAAGGCTAACTCTACTTCAGACGAAGGCTAACTCAATCAAAATTATTTTTATATTGTTTAACTCTGTTTTATTTAACTCTTTTTAGATATTTACTAATATTTTTATGGGGCGATCTGGTTGCTCAGCGAAAATATTATAACTATTATAATCTACTGTAGTTGCTTAAGTTTTCCTGTAAAGTGAACAAATAACCTTACTAAGATATTGTCGTCGTCGTCACCAAAGATGACCTTTTAGAAAACTATTTGCATCTTTTTCTTAATTCGATTTTTTTTTGTCTAAGGGACATATTTTACCCAAATCTGAACCTAGATAATAAGATAAGATAATCGCGGTGCTTTAAAAATAAAGCTTTACGTACAAATAATTGTATGAAACTCTATAATTCGTATGGGTTGGTTTGTTAAGAACAAGTATAAACAGAAAAGTTAATTAATATTATCCCCTCTTTTCTAGGAAACACTAAAAACAAATAATCAAACAACCGAGTCCAATTAAGACAGGGATATGAGCTTACCCTCGCTGTCAGGATGTATGGTATAATTCATAATGAGAAAATGAGCATTGCTTTAAAATTAATGCGTACAAAATACGGTTTCCGTGGATACAAAGATGTTCGTTAGAATATTCTACTCATACACTCGTATGTAGACACCCAAACCCCTAAAGTAAGTATTACAAAAATATATATCCAAAGAACTCTACTTTATTTTTATCGTATAAATTTATACTTACGACAAAAGGGAAGGTGGCTTATTGAGAGCATCACAAGTAGGTATAAGCATACGTTTCATAGTAACTTTCCGTGCGTGTTGCTGGTGGATAACTAAATGTTTGAAAACAATCAAGGCGCCATTTTGTACGTACGAGTGGATGTGGTATGTTTCTGAACTTAACTAATAAATGTTAGAACAATCATCCCAGCGAAGTGGAGTGGTCGTATTACTGAACCGTGAACAGTTGGAGAGTGCCATTCGCTAGCTGCTGAAATGGAGCGGTGTGTGATCATTGGCAAGGAATTGCATTGATCACATTTCGTATGCAGTTCAGTTATGGGTAGACAATAGTTTGATGAACTCGAAGAAACTTCTTATTAAATTTTTAAGTTCATAAAAGAGTCATATGCTCGTACCATGGTACATTAGAAAAATCTCCAACACGCTAGTATAGTGGTATTGGAAATCTTTAAGTACCTAATATTAGTACTGGGTGGGACACTGATGACTGCAAGACAGTTTTTTAAACCTATCGAAAGCCAACAGTCTCGCACAGAGGTTTACCTATACACTCATAAAATACCTACCTGAAAATAAAAAAGTTATTTTAATTAATTGATCAATTAAAATAACTTTCTTATTTAAAAAAAAAATCTTATTTTTTAAGTTATTTTGTTGTATGTGAAAATAAATTTAAGATTATCGTTTTTCTTCTACCTGAAAATGAAAATCAAACTAAGGTTTTTGCTGTAAATACACTTTTCGTGTCTTATTTTTCTTACTCATTATTTTCCTTAAAATATTGCCAAAATTACGTTTGCATAGCGTGTCTAGCTGTAGTAAAACCTAATCTTCTTATATTTACAGCACAAATTGAACTGAAATAGGTATTTAAACTTCATTTCTCATACTAACGAATAAGTACCTACTTAAAATTCGAATTTAACATTAGTAATTTTAGTCGTAATAGCTCATAGCCTCACCATAGTGCGTAGACTTACGCATTATTTATTTACAAACACTTATTTAATTTAAGACTTCAATGAATTCAACGAATTGAATGAAGATTAATAATCAAACTTTATTAACATAATATAATTGTATAAAACGTTTCTTAATCTTTATCGTTATCAAAAAATTAGGTCCATCGTCATAGTTGCTTTAATCGCCGCCCTAGACTTAGATTATCCTTTGATAATCTAAATCAAGGGCGGCGAATAAAAATAATTTTGTTCTTATCAATTTCACCATAAACTTTTACATGCAATGCGAGAGAGATCTTTATCCCTAAATGAACACAGTAATGGAAAAAAGAAATATAAAAAATAATGGTCACGCCTCCCAGAACGAATGCAATGCAATAACGCTTATGGCTTAGCAGATGCTTCCCTACTTTTAAGTAGGTACACTTTAACAGAGGAAGTTGTGTGTGATTGGCAAACTTCGCCGCTAAACATCACGTGGATTTCATTACATCCAACTGTAACATTGAACTCATTTTCACCAAGGCTTATATTATTTTTTCTTCGTGTTGTATGTGGTCCAATGAATATTTATTTGTTTTTATAGTCGCTTTGTTTGTATTACACATATTAAATAAAAACAATAATATTAACGCGAGTTAACTAATAATAAAGGTATAAATTAACGTTAATTAATTGATCAATAACTCTATGTTAAATATCTACTGAAATAATTATTCAGTTTTCGCTTCGAAACCCCTCAACCTTCGAAACAACTCTTTTCCAGTTGGCATGCCAGCTACGTCACAGTTGCTCAGGTCTACGCACTGCATGCATAGAACACCAATTCGTACACCGACACACGTATCACGCCACGTAGAGGTATGATGTAGCGTGGTGTGGTGGCTAGTGTAGGCAAGCTTTGAAGCACCTTGTTAGCTTGTTTAGGCGAGCGCTGGATTGTGCGCGAGAAACCATTCAACGTTTCAACTTCCTGTTTTGTCAATTTTCAATGATTTGGTAAACTTAGTAGTGTAAGCACTAGTTTTCCCATACATATTATTTGTGCGAAAGATTTTTGAATGTCTGTTACCCAATCACGCTGAAACTTCAAAATGATAAGACTGTAATTCGGCATGTGTGTAGTAAATCATCATCATAATCATTTATTGCCTACTAAGAACCTATTGAAGAAAAACAATAGGTTCTTAGTAGTTAAATGTTTCGCGGTTGTGAATGTACAGGAGTACATTCTGCCTCCATTTGAGGCGTGCAATATTAAGAATTATGGCAAAACTGTTTTTCCCACTCTTCTTCGCTTATGATAAACATATAAAAATAAATATATACTAAATCATATCGTGAGTTTGTATTAACAAATTAACAGCTCCAGTTTTTTAAAATTTAATACTTAATCAATTTATATTTTCAAAATCTACAAATGTGCGAGCAAGATAACGGCGCGCCATAACAACAAGTCTTCATGGAGGAGCTGGAAAAAACTGAAAGTAGAATATAATACGTTATGAGCGTGTGATTGCCGGCTCGTAAACGTTTCTTGACACAAAGAACCTACATTTCACTTACCCGCCCGCCCCTACTCTTCGTATTTTACCCCCTCAAGTCTCCCAAAAAGACATTCTTAATCAACTTCGTAAGAAATTTGAATCTCGCGAGGTAGCACTTATTGATTCACAATATGTAAGTGTATAAAGATATTCTGGTGCTCGGTGATGTTTCTACCATCATTTATTTATAATTATAAGTTTGCTCTGGGTTAATAACAATGTTTATAATTTAGAGCATACAATGCATTTGTTTGATAGTTTTCACTCCTATTTGTGACATTCTGCGCTCGCATGTCGTACAATTTACTAGGGCGAGGCATTGTGCTGCGTCTCGTCCGTACTTCCGACGACACTGTAGCTCAGCGGATACAATAAGAATTGATATGCGAGAGTATAAAGCAATATGCCATATTTTACCCCTCGGTACTCAACTCACAGGGTATCCCAGAATACGTACGTGTAGGTATACAAGTTGCATCACATTGAAAGAGATGAATTTTAAATTGAACTCTTGCCTACGAAAAGTGATTTTAATATATTCATTATTATATTCATTATCCATATGCTGATGATACGGCATTACTGGTCAACGGACCCTAACTCAAAAATACGCTGAAGATGCATTAGCAACTATAATGGCATGGCTGTGTGAGAACGCCCTAACATTGAATGTTAATAAAACCCAATTTGTGTCTTTCTCTAATAATTTGCTCTCACAGCCATCTGAATTCATGATCAAAGCCCATACTTGCCAATATTTCAACAACCCTTGCAATAACTTAAACTGTCTTCCTATCTGCCGAACCTCCAATATCAAATATCTAGGCGTGCACCTAGATAACACTACTCTTGCCTACGAAAAGTGATTTTAATATATTCCGCACTTTATTGCTGTAATATGCAGCTTTGTCCATATATCCGGATACTCGGAGTTGCATTCGCAAATCTTCCCATCAAACTTTTTATATAAAGGAATTGTGCAAAGTCGGAGACCTTTGGGCGATTCAAAAACTCCGACACCCAAGCCAACCACTGGCTCGCATGAGACTAGACAGACAACACAATACATTTTAAAAGTATTTAGTAATAGTACGAGATCCGGTTGCAGGATCACTACGTTCAAGGAGTAGATAGATAGGTACACGCTAAAAACATATTATCACATAAATTTATGAATGAAAGATCTTAGAATATATATAATTAAGTACAGTTATTTTCAGCACTTTAGTAGCTGACCGTACAAACGCCATTTTGAAAATTATATTAAAAAGATTTATGGATTGTATCAAACATTTCAATAAGCGGACAGCCTAATTATTTCCATTTATTAACATTTTGTTGATTGGTTTTAAGCGGTCAACCAATTTTTAGTCTTTTTGTTTATCACCAAGCATTAATTTAAAAGAAGCATTTACATTTTACAACAAACCTTCACAAAACATCTACTTGGACTTTTTGTAAGTAGATTCTACTTACCTACCTAGATATTTACTCCATCCATTTATAACGTAGTACTTTATAAAATATATCCAAATAAAAAACTAGTTCCCATTAAATTAATAAACATCCAAATAACTACAGACTATTTTAACGGTATTAGTTAGCCCAATTTAAACACCGCAAAGAAAACCATTTTATACTTTGACTACTATTTAAATGGTATAACGTAAAACTTATTTGCATGCGGATTAAGCTGTACTCTACAATATGCAATTTTCTTTTAGTACATACTTTTATCTAAATGGAGTTTGAAGCTAATTCCCTTGGCGCTCTATTATAATTGTCAGGGCGCTACGAGCGACTCCGGGGAGCTGTGGCCATTTCGTAACCGCGCAACGCGCAATGTCCTCTCCTCGCTCGCCGGTCGCACCAGTAGGTACTACTCAACTTATGTTAAACGTTAGAGTACTTACTCTACTACATTTTGTGGTATTATTTTGATTGTAACCGAGTGAGTAAAATAAACAGTACGCTAACCAATAAACTTATATGTTTACACTTAAAAAGTAAATCTTTTGATTAAATAAATTCTCACTCATTCACACCCCGCACTAGGATTCCCTGTGTCGCAGGTGGCATGGACACTTTCAGGGCACCACAATTGCCCGAATCCTAACTTACATTTGTCCTTTTGTGCGTTTTTTGTGTGTTGTGGTGTGTAATACTTTTATTGTTATAGGTATATGTTTTGGAAATAATAAAATAAAATAACTTAAGTAAATTGAGATATTAATAAAAAATACTGTGAAACATAAATGCGGGGTTTGATTAAGGACGAGACGTGTCGGCAAGGTGGGAGGACCGACTCTAGGACCCTCGTAGGTCCTCCAGCCAGACTGGTAGCCCCGAAAGCGATAGCGCACGCGTCGCCGCGGGCCCCGGTGGTGGCTTCGAGTACTAATGCGATACGTACGCGACCCTCCCAACCCATCAAGTGATATTTGAAAAGTATACTTGGAAACTAACAGAGGACACTCGGCACTGACTCCTGTCTGACTGAGACTATTTCTGGTGAAAGGGTAATGCTATAGAGGCCTGTTAAAATTGCTCTGTTGATGCAAAAAATCCTTTACTTAGCAAAGTTAGTCACTAAGCGAATTGAGGTAAGAGCTTACCTAGTTTCTGTATTAAGAGCTTGAAGCTTTGGGAAAGTTTGGAATAACATTATTAATTAAGTCAATGGTTGTTTTAGTACATTCCTAAGCAAATACCGTCTCTACCAAAATATGCCTTTGGTTGTAAGAGAAACAGCTTCACACAACGAACTCACACAGTTTTACCTTTACCGAAGATAAATTTAATTCTAGATACAACCAAAACACACTTAGCAAAAAGGAATCGACATTAATTTATTTGCAAGCTTTTCCGTGTTTGTGAACGTTTTCCACAAAACGTTTTAACTCCACGAAACATACTCAAAGTTTTCAATCGAAAACCACAAATGCACGTTAATTTTGGAATTCCATTGTCTGTGGGCGGAAGTAACTATTGGTCAGGACTATCTTTTAATTTAAACAGAGGAAATTTAGTCCAACAGTTTATTTTGCTGCGGTGAAGGCAGGTGCGGACTGCCCCGAGCTCCGTAATTAACAAAACAAAGGCTTTTCACTACGTTAACAGCACTTGATGCTACTGGCTACATTATTCCAAGAATGCAACGGATTCTTTTGGTTAGCGCCTCCCGGATTATAGGTTTGGCGCAAACACCTCGGGTGTTTGTGTACCTATACCTATAGTAGGTAATTTATTAATTTTGGAGCAAAACGGGTTCACGTAGGAAAACATATCTAACATTTTTCTGTATTAATTGTTTATGGGCAACTAAAATATACTGATGTAATTACTGGCTGAAAATTTTTTTTATTATGATCTTAAAATTGATTTAAAAAAATGGTTAATTTTGTTTCATTTATTTGGGTATGTTTTCAATTCGATCATCATTACTTCATTAACTCCATAAATTCGTGATGCAGACGAACCAGAATAAAGCGGACAAAGGAAGTACAGTAATTGGATTCAATTTGAAGCGAGTTTTTATTTGGTCACTAAAATTCTTCGGATTATAAAGTATGTTTTTATTTATCAGGGACAACAGTTCATAGGAATTACCTATATTATTTTTTATAAAAAAATTAACCTTGTACAAATATTTGTTCACTTAACAGTACTACAACTCATCGATATCTAATAAATTAAACAAACGTTAAATTAAGAATGAAGATAAAATATGTAATAACCTTTACCTAGCTGAAATATTAAAACAGAGTGCCATACTGGGCCGTAAAAATCAACTAAAAAGCGAACCTACAGAGAGCAGATGAAAGGCATGAAAAGAAATGATGAAAAAGTAATCCTAAAGATTTTAAAATAATTTTAACGGTGATGAAGTAACCCTAGGTATTTTGCAGATAAATTTTCCCCGAAGACAAAACAGTTCTTATTTATTCATCTTACAATAAAGAGGCAAAGAATTATTTTTTTCTTAGTTTCTCTGCTTGCAGTTATATTCTAAAGTTGAATGATAGATAGATCCTTCGGGACGTTTGAGATGGTTGGTAATTTAAGAGTTACTATTTATAGTTTGTATGGGCAATGGTCTGCACCTATCTATTCAATAATGATTACGGCACAGTGTTCGCGTGGCATTGTGCCATTAATCTTGTCAAACGAGAATGAAGTGGTCAGACGTAACCCTCATTTCTCAAAGCAACGACGACTAATTAATTAACGTGAAATTTCCTATCTATGCAAATGAGAGCCTCCTTGAAAAAATCATATTTGTGTTCATAATTTTATGACCCTGATTTTGTTTTCAGCTAAATATTGTAACAGAAGAGCGAGGTTCCCTAACACATGTATCTTTTTACTTAAAAGGGAATCTCTAACCCATGTACTGTAACTATAGATTAAGTGAATGAATAAACTATTTTAATTTGAATTTGTTTTGGTGTTCCTGGAAAATAATCTCGTTGTCAGTGATCTTTGGAGTTTGGCAAACATACTCATATAAAAGGCGCGACACGCGAAACAACGAGCGGCAAGCGGCTCGTCCCATTGATTTCAACATATTTTTTTATATTTTAGACGTACTAATTAGTTTTAGTTTTATGCATTCATTAACTATAAATAAAGTTTAAGAAATGCCAACTACTAAATTAATTAAGCATAAACAAAGCATTTTATTTAAATAAAGTTATAGTAAAAGTAAATGAAAATCAAAAATACCAAACCCAGTTTAGATTTTGAAAACATATTGCGGAAACTGTAACTTATAAATTTTTAAGCCTTATTTTTCAGTCATTGTTGTAAGTATTTTTGCTACTACAAGCTTTGAAACTTATTTGTCCTTACTCGCATTATTATTATTGATAAAGCAGTAGTTGTGCAAAAGTTCTATTCGCTACATTGGGTATCTGAGCACAACCGCAATTCAAATGTTTCAAGGGAGGGGTAAGGCACTCATTAATTTAATTTAATGCTAACCCTAATCGTCTCTGGTGAAATTGCCATTACATCCTTTTATGGTGAAATTATCTTCGAAAATCCCTTATCGATATCAAATAATATTTTAGCTTTTTGTTCATAACTTTCTATTTTCCTGTGTTTTTATAGTTTTAAATTTCTTGAACAAATAAAGATGTCTTTCTTTTCTTATTCTTAAATATCATATGCCTTTCTTTGTTCAGTCAATTTGATTTGTGGAACTTTGTGCTTCTTAGAATACCTAATGGAGTTTTAATTTTTTACTACTCACAAGTAAATACAAAATTGATTATTACTATGGAAACAAAACATGGAAAACTCTTTGCTGATATAAAGCCTAGCTGTGTATGCAGATAATTTTTTGATCTTATAAGTATCACAGTTCGCAAATTTACCGTGTCTTCTGAGGGCTGGTAAGTCGATAAGCCAAAAAATTTTTCGCAAATTTTCAAAAAGTCTTCAAAGTATTAAATTTATTTGAAAATAACCATATTAAATACTTAGTGGTTGTGGTCTGCTCAGGATATAGCGACAAAATCGATTTGAATTAGAAAACCTTTTTTATTATATGTATCGACAAGTGCTAGCACAAGCATAATACAAACCCTTTTAATAATGGAACAATTATGAAAGCCATGTCAGAGCGTAGGTACCCTTATAATTGTTAGTATGCGTTTCATGATTAGATGCAGCTATTTATGTTAGTCACAAATCATTAAATATGAATCCGCAATGTATGCTGGAGCGGCAATCCGGGCCGTGGAGAATGCGCGACTATCGCGAGCTTTGATACTTAGCTAGGATTTCATGATCTTGTTGCTCTCGTGTTATAACTTTACCACTCAAAAATCTTAACTTAAACCTACTACATAATTAAATAGTACCCTACGTGATGTACTCTTTTACATAACAAAAGGCTTTAAACAAAGAGAGACAGATAGGGAATTCCTTATTGTACTAAAAACAATTAATTACACACACACAAATGCTAAGTAATAGGTACAACTTAGCATTCTTGTCAGATAACTCAAGTACATTCTTACAATACATTTCCTATGTAATTTTTATATTTTAAGAACTCATATCGTAATATGTAGTAGGTATGTTTTTATTCCACTGAGCCAGAAAAAACTCGATGGTGACAAAACAGCCTGCTTGACAAGGGACGGCTTCCTGAGGCAAAAACTGACAGATCGAATTTATATTTCGGTGCCTCTATATGTTGTGCCTCTTTCCAAGAAAAGCTAAAATATGGAATGTTTATTTTAGGAGTTTTATTTAAGAATCAATTTTCATTGTAGGAAATGCGTATGAAAATTTTATGAGAAGTGAAAATACGAGCGTCAAAAAATTTAAAACAAATGAAAAATATATATATAAGTATTGTTTTAGTTTGGTTACATAAGCATTATTTTGTTTGTATTAATGACTTTCCAAATTTTGGTCATGTGTTTTGGATCATTTAATCATGCACCTTCTATAAAAATGTTACAAAAATCATAGTTAGAGCAGTGTTTCCCTCCGTGGCTGGTAAGAGTAGAGTTTAATTCTGGTCACTGTTACCTATAGGTATTGGTGTCGCATCAATTTTACGACGTACAGAAACTCTACTCGATCTAAAACTTAAATTAAAATACTTTACTCAATGTAGTTGAACGGTAAAGTGTGATGAAAGTCGGGAAAAATCTACACTCCATTGACTTGTAACTCGAATGGATAAAAGAAGAAAACAGGTTATCTTGATAAGTACTAACGTCAGCAAAATCCTTTCAAAATTGAGTTTTTAGAAAAAAAAAAATTAAAACACCACTAATTTCTACATGAAATAACAACATTTTCTTAAAAATTAGTTATAAAAATGGTTTTAGTTTTAGCCTACTAGGATTTTAACCAAATTCACCGTCTTATTAAAACATTCAATTTATTACAACTCAACTTATTCCACCTAGTGTTTTTTCTTTATCTTCATTTTTTTTTTAAATTCAAAGATTTATTGCCATTAGACTATAACATTTATGACATAGGTAAATATTACAGAAATCAAAATTGTACCTAATGTTTGCTAGATATTGATAGTTTCTTTTGGTACTTACATACTTTTTATACATACGTTTTCATAAAATAGTAAAAATTAATAAGGCAGGAAAAGATCTCTGTCTCTCGATCATTGAAAAAAAATTCAATTTGGCCGATAATAAATGAAAAAGTTGCATGCTAACGCTTATTATCCGATAACTCATTTTCATACAATTTCAAAAGGCCCAAGTGTCGAAAACAAAAAAGTTTGCAAAGTCGGCTTTCTGGTGGTTGTAAAAAGCTTTTGAATTGATTGTCCGGCGTCACGAGAAGGCTGGGTGTCGGCATTGTTTCTGTGCCTCACGAAGGCTATCCAACTTTTCTCATTAGGGCGATCTGTTGTGGCACACCAGTCGACACGTTCACGATATTACCGAACGCTATCAAACAAACAATAAGTATTTACAAAACACCCCAGCTCTTCAAAATATCCATTCATCAACTGTGATTGATGTCGAGTACATACCTAAGTAGGTTAAAAAAGTTTTTTGCTGGTCAATGGGTATGAACCGAAACTGATATCTAGGTACATTGACTGAGGCTTAAATGCTCAAGTGGTATTAACTAATATTATTCAGCCTGTTCAATTATGCCTACTTATTACAAGCGAGATAAATTGAACAGTAGGTATGTAGTTACTCATAAATTGCTAAATTTATTATAAGGTACCTACCTAATTAATTGCTCGCTTTGTCGATGACCTATTGTATTATTGACCGCTTCTTTATTTAGGCTAGGTAAGGTAAAAGTTAAAAGCAAAACAGTTTTAGTAACTCGATTCGGGGGAATCACTGAAAGGAAATAATATTTATTTTGAAATTCAGTGATTCCCCCATTCGTGCGAATAAACTTCGTGGGAAACGCAGAACCAGTCATTGCAATTTAAGTTTTTAGGGGTTCCATAGATACCTGAAAGGTGCCAATGGGTTCTAATTACCTACTAAGCCTACGCACATCTGACTGTCTGACCGACCTTCAAGGACTCCTAATTTAACCGTAAAGAACCGTATTAAGAAAAACTCACAATACGGCGAAATTCTCAACAAATATTAAAACAAATTAAAAGGTAATAAATGGGGTCCCACAACAAGAAACATGTTGTTTTAGACGGCCTACTCTTAGATCCCTATCGTATTAAATTTAGAGTTATTATAGTGTAATAAACTCTATATTATACAATAGATACAATAAAAAATAAGAACCGTTTCAAAAAATAAGTAGATAAGTAGTACATTTTTTATTATTAAATCCAATAATTTTAATTATTGGATGGTAAGGAAACACTCATTTTCATTAGTGTACGACTTGCACTTGGCCGGTTTTTCTATGGTTATAATACGATCGTTAACATAATTATTTTGTCGTTAAGTCTCTGCCATTTTATGAAAAATCCTTTTTTGTCCATATTTAATAAAATGTTGTCACTTTCGCAACTTTTTTACAAGCTGCTTTTGTAACAATGTTGTACTTCCAAAAATCCGTTTGATCACGACTTTTGGAGCAGACTAATGGGCCCTAATGACGAAAATGTACTCGGATATCCGATTTTCAAAACAGATTGTGCGTGTATTTTATTTACACAAATGTAAACAGCCAGTAATCAAAACACCATGAACACTCATTGGCTGATAAAAAAATCTGCTTTAAAGTTTCAAAAATTCAGGTATTCAGTTACTGAAACCTACCTGAATTTTTGGTACTTAAAAGCAGATTTTTTTATGAGCCAATGTGTGTTCTTATCAGTAGTAATTATTAGTAATAGTATGGTAACGCGAAGATTTGGCAAATAAAGGTTAAATTTATTTCACACAAAGTGCTCGCCGCGTCGCGCGTCGCTGCTGGCCGCTGCCATCTTGGTGTGAATTGAACCTAATGGGTACGTACCTTATGTACGCGGATTACCAGCTTGCAGGCGTTACATTATCCAATCTAACACAATCTAATTCCATTAGGTAAATTTATTCATAGCCTCTGATTTCGCCATCTGCTGCCCGTTGAAACTTTCGCCTCATCACGAAGTTTTAATTTCATTTTGTTTACAAGCCCTGCGAATAGTTGATGTTTTATTAATTAGTCCAACTTTTTCCCCGCTTTGTAAAAGAAGAATGAGCATAATAAATTGGCTGAATATTAAAAAAGGTATTGAAAATATTCTGTATTGAGAATAATGTAACTAAAATGCAAAGTATAAACTATGGACGCATATACAGGGTGGTTTTTGAGGAGGGCGGTGGCCAACTCCGAAAAAAACGAGAGTAAAGGCCCATTTACACGATACCATTTTCTTGTACATACAACGGCAATAATTGAATGCAATACATGACGCGCAATTATTGATCTTCAAGAATTGTAAGTAACTGTTTACACGCGGCTATAAGTAAAAAAATGCAATTATTGTATGAAAGTCTTGACATAAAAGAATTGCTGATGCCTTTTGTTTACACCAATACAATTATGTTTAGGCGATTATTGCTGTCAAGTTTTGACTTGTCTAAACACAGACTTGTATGTGTGTGTTTTTCAGCGGGTTGCTTCAAGTATTGCACGTTTTTGCGCTGGCAAATTTTCATTCAAGTGTTGAACGTTTTAGAAGCTACTTTTAAAAAAAAATATGAGTCCAATTTTTTTAAAATTTGGTTGTGCTGATTTAATAAAGTTCATTGAGAATATACATCACCAATTTTTAATAACCAAAAAAACTTAAAAAAATATTTCTACAAAAAAAATATCATATTTTTTCCATATCTGTGTTCAGAAACGGCAACTGATTAGGTCTGCGTATTTTTATTTCTGGTGATCGAAAATTTACGGTGTATATTAACTTACCCTCACTCACTGCACTCATGTTTGCATATGAAGAGAGAATCCAGTTGAATACAAGAATTGCTTGAGAAATTATAGCATGTGCTGTTTACACCAAGACAAGTTTTGAAACAAAAACTTGTCTGACAGATAGATGACAGATAGTTAGGTGTTGTTTGGACCATGCAACTCATTTATTGCTACAATTTAATGGTATGCAACAGGCAAGAAACTTGCATCGTGTAAATGGGCCTTTAAGGGAAAGTCAAGTAAGGTAAAGGAATTTGTGAAAATTTGCTAATTCCTTTCTTTTTATAGTTATACATTTCTTTGCAAAACTTGATCCTTCTCAGCAACATAATCTATTGGTTGAATAATACATGTGTCTTTTTTAAACCATTCGGGTTGATTTTTGACAAAATAAAAGATAAAAAAACTAAATATGCAGTTATTGTTTTCTTAAAATTGAGGGCAATCCACTTTTCCCTAACGCTCGTGATTTTGATTTTGGCCATCATCACCCTTCTCAAAAAACCAACCTGTATATCCATGATTGTATTTTCCAGAATTTATATTTTCATAAATTTTAAAAGTATTCATTGTCGAAACAATGGCGACGTATCCATATTTATATATTTGAAAACTTTGATTCATATAAATGAAAAAATATACATAAGCATTGGAAAAGCCGCGGATACCTGATAAAACTTATCCTTGCTGGTTTGAGAGCTAAAGGGAATTCTGAAACATGCTCACGTAGCTCATTTCCTTAGTAATGGAGTTATATTCCGCGGCACAATTTTCAATTTCCTAACCTCTTTTCGAATTGGATGCGTTCTTTTTCTTAGCAAATTGTATTTTATTGAAGGAAACTTTATGATGGTTCGTTCAATAATCTGGAAAACACTTAGAAAATGCACCGATATTTAACCACGGAAAATAATGCATAAAAACAGACTTATAATACTTAAGTACTTACTGAATACTTAGTATCTTAGTGATTCTGATTCAAATTAGATGGGTAATCCATAATTATGTTAAATATTTATTTGCGTTTACCTACCATAAAAAGGCAATGTTAGGTATTTATTTCCAGACGTGTTAGCCGATGACAGGTCAGTCTAAGTAGGTCAGTATTCTGAAATCAAATTCCCATATTTTTAAACCATTTTTTTTTCTAAATTTGCCATCTAAAATGGAAAAATTCTTGATAAGTAGCTTGGCTAACATTGACAAACCCTGAGAGCGGTTCAAAATGGATTGAAAAACCTACGCCTTCATTTTCTACCTCGTTATGTAAAAAAGGTTGGGCCAACTCCTAAAAATAGGTATTCTTTATTCTCTTATCCGTAACGAATTTCAAAGACGAATATTTCATTACAAAATATTATTCGCGGAGAGCTAAATTAAAAAAAAAACAAGTTTATCTATATTTCAGCTGCGGCTAAAAGAAAAGTTAATTTAATCAACACGCTTATCAATATTTAAATTAATGGATGGAAACAATTGTTGTTATAATAAGATTTGTCTCGCTTCTAATTTTTTGAATACTGATCATTTGAGAGAGAGAGATCATTTTGAGATAAGCACATATTTAATGAATACTCAAAATTTTTGATTTGATATTATAATATACACACATATCTACCTATTTCCTTTTTTATTTCATTTATATATAAGCTTTTTGGATCTCTATTTAGTTAGTGTAGGTAGATGCTTTGATTAATTTACCTCGTACCTAACTACGTACATTCACTGCGCCAGTAATGGTTGACTTGGCTTGCATTTCAAATGAGCTGAAAATGTATGCATTCTGATAAACCGTATAATTCTAAAAACTATCTAAACGATTTTTTGTCGAGAAAGTTTCATACTTTTGTTTCGAGTTATTTAATTACAGTTGCGTTTAACTTTTCTTTTATAATTACCAACCTAATCTCTCATAGCTAATGACAGTATGCCTACATTGCTATATCTTACATTTTTTGCAAAACAGTTATGTGTATCTTCTCCATGATAATTATCTACACGGAGAAAAAAAAATAGGATAGCAAGACTAAAATAGTAACCTATAATATATTTTCTTGTACCATTAAATAAGTTTTGTTAGCTAGAATTATTATACTAAATCGTTATTATGTTAGCAGGAGTTATTAAAATTGTAATCGTTTCTAAATTATTTTTGCTGTCTCAAATTCAAACAGAATTTTAGTAACTATAACGAGGTTTTTTTCTCCGTGTAGGTAAAAAAATACGTTTCAAGTGAATATCCAATTAGGGCACATAAGACGTCTTGTCTCTGAAAGATACTTGTAGGTACGACTCGTCGAGTGTTTACATGGCTTTATTTATCGCGTTGACAAAATCAGAGACATTTTGGAGATTTTTCGATTTGCCGCTACACAGGCGGGTGGCGCGATTGATTGACTCGACGACTCACGAACGCAACGTTTCCCATTTATATGAAGATCTCACAACACAAGTTTCAGTAAGAAATACACCGGGGAATTTGCCCAACTTGTAGGGAAAAACTTGTCCCAATATACTCGTAGGTAGTCTCAAACTATGGTGCAATGTTACAAAATTTATTTTTAGTTTTTGGGTATCTCGTTTTTATCACTTGAACTCGAATAAACGTCATAATTATATCTAAAACGAACTGCTGCCCGTGGTTTTGCCGGGATAAAATCGGGACAAAAAGTAGATTTGATGCGCTTTTCCAGCTTATTAAATGTATAAAAGTCAAATTCGTTTAGTGACTTTGGCGTGAGGAACAAACATTCATCTGCCTTCCCATAAATCTGTACATCCATTCTCACAAATTTATGAATATATAAAAATTATAAGTGGGGTAAAATAGTCTCCCCAGGGAACATCGAAAAAAATGAAACAATATGTAAGCTTAATTATGTCAACTTAATTAAACATGCTGATAGACCAATCAAATAATGATCTATATTTCAGATCCATTCCAAAATTTGAATGATATTAATTAACTGATACTGCCTGCAGTAAATCATTTTCATACATCAACTGGGTATGTTAGGTATATACATAGTTATATGACGACACCAACTTTGTTTCTATTTACTTTTCCCGCTGGTTACGCAATCTATCTCAAATACCCCTATACCATCAATTCAAAAATACTTTTGAAAGTCACAAGCGTCGCACCTTTTGGTTGGATTACATACCTCGTTCACGTTCGGTTTCGTTATACCGGTGGTTATAGTTACTTATTTTATGGGTAAAATATGGGCTTAATGTTTGGGCACTGTTACTGACAGAGATCAGATAAAAAGAGCCCGTCATGTTCCTCAGGCGCACCTTGGTACTGACCCGCGTCCAGCAGTGGACTTCAGTAAGCTGACGATGATGGATAGCATCATAGTTAGGTAGGTACAACTTTACTGTAGCAAACCTAGGTAGAACTTAGATGTAGGAAGACGGTAAAATTACTGATCAATATATAATTACTGGTAATATACAAATGAGTCATTCGTCATCTCGTCCACTAAATTTCATCCAATTCGGATGAAATGACGAATCCAAAATATATATTCGCCAACTCATACAAATTTTTTTCTTATCAGTTTTTTTATATATAGAAAAATGTTTACGCAAATATTCCCTTCGTTGGGTCTCTTTGTGTAATCTCGGAATTTTCATAGTGGAAACAATACCTAACGCTTTGCTTGGCAATATCACAAACAGTTTGCAAATACAAGTAGTGCTTAGCTATTATTCAACGATGATTACCCTGGCGAGACGCCAGACACCGACTATTCCTCACATTACGGTTACGCAAATACCAATCTACCAAGCCGAGGAGTGTAAAATCAAACCATACTTAGTATGATCGATGATTGGCTGTCTCTATACTGACTGGTTGGTGATATTTTTTATTACATACTTACTTACATACTTTGTTGATCCATACTGTGTATACCTAATGTACCTACATACATACGACGCGACATTGCCCGTAGTGTTTCAATCTCGCAAATAATTGACTCGGAGCTGAAGTTGATCCAATTCCTATTATAGCGGGTTAATCATAAATATGATTGGTAATGAAAGGTGATTTTATCATACTAGTATTATGTACTTATTTCTGGGCAAACAGTAAGTATATAGGGTAACTCTAACTGTAACTGGATACATCTAACTGGCAAATCTCCAGTCAGATGGATCAGAGACAATATATAATAGAGCTGATGTCAGAAAACATCTGAATGCCATCAGCTCAAATTAAAGGAGGATATAAAGACGAAAAATTACCTACCTATGCCTAGCACTTAGTTGGAATCAGACTAGAATAATGATCGTGAATATTTTGCGTTGTCTCAATGTGAATAGCAACAATCACACAGCAATAAATACTACAACCCTTTAAAGCATCAACCCAATATTTCACGTGGTGCTTTTGGTGAAATTGTAGGTAATCATCACAAAATAAGACGCACAAAAAGAAAAGGTAAATGTGTGAATAATAACGTCCATTAAGCCTGCCCTCATTAGTGTCGTGACCCCATTTGAGTTCCGGAAAATCATGACAAAAAGAAAAGGACCATGACGCCGGATTTGGGGAAATGCCTTATTTACTGACCTTTTGCGTAAAAAGGTCGAATGAATTGAAATTATTCTGTTTTTATTTCAATATTCAGGATTGGATTTGAATAATGTTATACGTGTATTTTTATTCCGCAATCTCGAATACACGCGCCTACCGCTGTAAATAAATAAATAAAATAATCGTATAATAAAAATACTTAGACCCACATTAAAATCAGTAATGAATATGTAAATTTTATATTATTGGAATAAAATCAGTCCCACAGAAATTAAAATGGAGACAATAACTTTTTTTTGTAAACACATTCGTTAAAGGCCTGCCTCCACGACGGCAATTTTAATTACTTTTTTTGAATTTTTGCCTATATCATTACTAGGTACATACTATCTTTTGATTGCCTAAATTATATTTGTCCAATTCACTGAAGGTTAGGGCCCATTCCTAATTTGAACTCCCGAAGGTGCGTTAATGCTTACAAAGGTAAACGTTGTTCTCCTAAGATGACCCTTCCTGAAGGACTCGGTGGGTAAAGTGACCTAAATCCCCTATTTCAACAATTCTCTTCCTCTTAGAATAAAATTATGTTCGCTCAAGTAGGTACTTTGTTCAAGTTTATTATTTAGATTAAACGAGATAATTGAATGTACTAGGTAATATTGACGGCTCAGATTCATGAGTTCAGATTCAGAGAGCTCAGCAGGTGTGGTCCTAAAATGTTTTAACCAAAATGCGCTCCGCATTTTTAAAACATTTTAGGACTGCACCTGCTTACCATAAACCTACTTACCTGAAAATTGATTTTTGCGTCCAGAATTTAATTTTTGATCTATGCTGGAGCAGTTGTTCGTGCTGGGCTTCAAGCGCTGCGCTCCTTGTTACACGAGAATCCAATTATTCGAGTAATCCGTTTTGACGGTTTCTCACAAAGTCCAATTGCAAACCGCCAGCAGGTTGCAAGCGTCAACTCAAACACCAAAGAAAGTTAAAGTTAGCCTCGGTATTGATTTTAACGTAGTTCTTTATTTTGATTGACATACATATAAGTAGGTAGTATTTTACTTCACATTTTATTACGTAACAGCTGCTGCCCGCGGCACTGCATGGTGTTGGGATATAAAGTATATGTATCAGTTGTATTGGTGTGATAGAGCAACAGACATACTACATTCATTATATTTTCTTCATCTTTATATAACATTCATAGTTGGAATTTATGCCACATAGTTTCAATGGTAGGATAGTTTGATGAGCCCGCTGAGCTCAAGCCAAATATACCTAAGCTCAAATAGCAATTATGGTCGAATGTAATTGAGCGAGCCCGCACGTTCACAGAGGAATAGCATGGTGGCTAATTTCTAACCCTGATTACTTAATGACTCTAACTAGGTCAGTCTCACGTGTATAATTGAAGACTTTCTCAGCAAGGCATGCATGGCCTATTCAAACAAAAAACGTATGAGTTAAGTTGTAGATTTCCTGAACTTAAAAACAATTTTTATTCGTCGAAGTTTCAGAAAAGCGCCGTTTGTATGTGTAACCGCTTTTTCTGTTGCTTTCCACCACGCTTTCGCTAACAATGGTTGAGATTCTTTGCAAACAGATAAGTGAAATACTTATTTTCTCATAACAACACCTTCACAGAGAATAAACCAATTACGAAGCAGTCTTGGGGAAGTGGCAAAGCGAAAAAAGTTTTCACATTATTTCGGCGAGGGAGAGCGGCAAGAAGTGTTGAAGTTGCCTGGGATGTTTAAATTGTCGCTTCGGTACACGGAACTGTTGGTGCAGGGTGCGCCATCTGTGACCCACAGAGTGACTAATGCTTGGATGAAAGGGTGTTCGCCGAGGTGCGAGAAATTTCACGGCGACGAACTATAATAAAAGTGCGTACAGGTGCGGTCACGGGCGTAATTTGTATCATCGATGAGAAGAGAGCAAATCAACCTCAACTTTCTACATTTTAATTATTTAGACATGGGGCCGCGAGAACCACTATTCGGAGAGCACCAGGTGCATAAAGATGCCGTATCGAATCCCTCAAACACATTTATTTTTCATCCCAATAGAAATTAAATATTCAGCTTTTACAGGTCAGTAGTTATAGCAGTCTTTAGGATAGGTAACTAAGTATAAACTTGGATATGATACGTATAATTATAACTTCGACATAAATTCGTTCAGTTCGCATTAGTAACTTGTGTTCCGAAATCTCAGCATGCATGCCACGGACAGACGGACGCAGGACCGAGACCACAAAGTGTTTCAATTTTCCAAATCGTTTGGTTCCCTCAAAACGAAAAACGTCAGGCATCCATGAAAACCAACTTACTCTGAATAAGTTAGCAACGTAACTAACCAAGCTTTTGAAATAGCCTAGCTCTCGAAACTCCCGGAGCGAGTCAAGTAGTCAACCGAATCTCGATTTTGAACAAAGTTAGTTTGTTGCGGATTCGTTACATGGCCAGCCACTCTATCGGCTTGACGATTTTGGTTGCCGCGAATTAGTAACAACACGTCGTCAATCCTCAACAGTACGAGCATACAAACTCAATAGAATAATTTTAATTAAATATATTAAAAGATCAAATTTTAAATTTTATCGTCGCCAACATCAACATACCATTCAAATCTCTCGCATTTAAAAAAAAAATATCAATATTAGGTACCTACCAAATGAATAATAATAACTAAGAAACTATGTATATATTACAAAACAATGTTAGAAAATTGTTTTAAAAAAACATGGTTCCCTCCCATCCCATTCCCTTTTTCCCGTCGTAGAATTACCTACATAGTTTTTTTTTTGTTTTCCCTTTTCTGTTGCCATCCGGCATGCTAAATAAACGTTTAAGGCAAAGAATCCAGCGCGCCGCTATGTCACTTGCACATTTGTATATTTTTGAAGAAATAAATTTTATATTCAGTCAGAATATAAATTTGAAAAAAGTGGATCGGTTATTTTGTTACTAAAAACTCACAAAATGTTTTAGTATATTTTTTGTTTCGATATGTTTAACATAAGCGAAGTTTTTCCGGATTCTGTGCCAGTTTTAGTATACTCGTACCAATGTTTTATTTCTTTGTTCTTTTGCCTGGATACAAGTTTCTTACGCACTACACAGGAAGATGAAATTTTGAAAGATAAATAAAAAAGTCTACCTAAGAATAAAGAATGGGTAGACCATAGCGAGTTCTATACCCAGTATAACCAATGGGTCAAGTCAGGCTGCGGATGATGATGATGAAGTATTTGTTCCTTTCGGGGGAATCAAAAAATATTATTCCCGAAAAACCCACTAGCCATCCCCACTTTTTGATTTTATTGAGGATTTTGGGAAATCGATCGAAATAAATTTAAATAAAATCGGAAAAAAATTATGTATAAAAATATCCAAAGATTTGTTAGTTTTGAAATACATAATTATGTATGTTCATTGTCCATAATAGTGGGGATTTCGGGAAAAAAATATTCACGAAATCCCCATTACGGTTGGTAATGGGGATTTCGCGATTTTTTCCTGAAATCTCCACTATTATAGACAATGAACATTCATATGTATTTCAAAACTAACAAGTCTTTGGATATTTTTATGCTAGGGGATAGGGGATAGCTAGTGAGAATTTCGGGAATAACCCTTACCAAATAGGTAAATCTCAACTCATCAAATATCTAAATATTTCTTAACAATGAAGGCAACGACTTGAGACAAATAAGTTTTCGAAATGTTTAGAAAAATCGTTAATTTAATAATTATATTGCCAAATATTTGAAATATTTTAGGTTTATGTTACCAAAAATATATCTAAATATTATCTTTAACATTCTTACACCACTTGATGTTACATAAACTTTGAATAAGTATGAACTTATCAAGGAAGTCTCGTCTTGACGTATTGCAAAACTTGTTAGCATTATAAGCGGTAAATCTCTTTAGCAACTTTTACAGGAAGCGCTTCCAGTAGGAAGTAGGTAGGTACTGGCGGCTTCGTGAAGTAAAATGAAATATTATTTAAATACTCAAGATGAAAATCTTAAGCCAGCTACATTCCACTAACGCTCTCTAGGAGTTTTAAACTAATTTGATCAAATGTAGACTAAAACCTTGCCAGATCAGATACCGTAAAAGGCTCTTGTCGTAAATGGAAGCCGCATTAAATGCTGAGATACTGTTAATTCTTGTGCTTTTACGGAACTTTAAATTTTCTTTTTTGTACTCGGGTCTTCACCACTTTCTTGCACAGTTATAGCACAGAAAAATTAAAAACTACGCATAGACAAGTTTTCTTGCACTTATTTAATTAGCAAGTCAAACGATTCCGATAATAAATAGTGCAGTGGGAAACTGGGAGGACGTTTTCAGGTAGATGAATATGTATGAAGCTGAGTGTACTCTCAGCGGAGACCGCACTGAAAATTATAGCCAAAGTTGTGAGTCAGTGCTCACGGTGCATCATCAATTAGAAGTGGCAGCTCCGTGCATCTCCTTCCTGCCACTGACGAATTAATTAGAACCGTCAACCACTGCATTGCAACTTTCTGATTTGGATCTGTAACAGTGGGTACATACTGCTACGTCTCGTAGCAAGGGCTACAATTATACTACTACGGTTATCCGAGCAACGAGCGTCCGTAGAGGCTAATCTTAGATTTAAAAAAAACTGACAAAATCTTAATATCATAATATATAGTACAACATTTAATTAGGTACGCTAATTATATAGTTAGGCTATATTTTATAAAGTAACCAGGAGTTTAATATTTCTGCGAAGTAAACTTTTTACAGCAGCTTTAAAAGAGTTACTATTTTAGAATAGTTCTTCACTTTTCTTATTTAGTATTACTCCATGTGTGTGTCGTTATTTTTTGAGGTTCTTTCGTTCGGTACGCGCACCGAACCGCAAGTAGTGGGAAAGTCACAAGTCTGAATAGAAAATCGCTGCACCGCAACTTCAGAAACACACACGTTCGGTGCACGTACTGCACAATACAAATAGTGTACTGTAGGTAATAGGTACCCGTACTTACTATAATCTACTTTAAAATCAATGACTTATTGTAATAATCAAAGTTTTACAAAAACATAGACAACCGACTTCAATTGGACTGTTTAAGTGACCGTAAACCCCACTGAAAAGTCACAGGGAAGCAAAATACGCAATTTCGTTTACTTCGACGACATATTTTTTTCAGTTATTTGGATATAAAAACTAACGTTCTGAATCGATTTTGATGAAATTTGTATGGGACCAATCTGAAAGTATATCCTCTCAACAAAATTATTATTAAAATCAGTCCATAAACAATAAAGTTCTGAGGTAACAAACATTAAAAAAAAACATTTAACCGAATACACTTCAAAAACCATACACTGTAGTATATGACTTTGTACAATATGAATGCATATTATAGTCTTATTTAGCAAAACTGTAGGTTTTCAGACAGATGGAATAATTTTCATCGGGCAAGCTTATGGTAATTATTGTACAAATACTAGGAAACATATTTTGTCAGACTTGTCGCCGCCAAGGATATAAAATTACACGCATACGTAGGCATCCCGGCCGTCCACTGAGAACCTCATTACGGACACGCTCTGCTAGAACTCCACATAATACTACCTAAAATAGTAACTGAAACCGTTTCTACACAGGAACAAACAGTATTGAATTCTATAGTAATATTAAGTACCTATATTTTTCCCAAAATTATTGTATTTTCTTTAAATGCGGCTCATGCATCCAGTTTAAATTGCAGCTAAAAAATGAAATAGAAAAGCGTAAAATCACTCTCTCCCTGCAAAGTTAATACGCTACGGTCACGAAATGACACTACTTAGTCCTTTTCATTTGTATAAAAACCGACGTGACCTCACAATTCCTTTCAAAAATTATATATATTAGCAATTGGTATGCCTCTCTGACTGTAACAGTGTATGTACCTACTTCGAAGCTCCGCGTTGTAAAGATTTATTGATTGAATTGCTAGTAACATCTGAACTGTGATTTTTTATGCTTGCTATTGTTCACAAAACAACGCAGTATTATTATGGCCTCCGAGGAGATCAGAGGGACGCCGTCGACGCGAGTGTGAGATGCGTGGGAACTGTTCACGGACGCGATCAGAAAGAAAGGAAGGTATTTGTCGCGCCGCCCGCCGCCTTGTCGCTCCTTCCTTTCATCGTTATGATAAATGACACGTTATATTTCACTGAAACAGCTGCTGCGTATTTTTTCTACTTTCAAGTCCTCTGTACCATGACGAGTACCTATTAGTCACGCTCTGAAAAGCTTTCGATGTGGACTTTAAAGCTGTTTTTTTTTGCTTTGTCTCCGGCATTTGAACGCGTTCCGTCCGGTTTGAGTTCGACTTTTTCGTGTCCCATCATTAAGTACTTTCCTGGTTCTATTTATTTTATCCTTATTTTAGCTCGCAACTTTGCTTTTGAGCAAGGCAGCAGAAAAACGTAGCATTACTTACTTTAGAGGCAGCAAAATGTGGTTTCAGTTATTTTATTTTCCTAACAGTTTTTAGTTTTCCCGTAGCCAATAATTACGTACAAAGTATATTTCTATTTAGAAATGTAGAGTCTTTATGAAAAGGAAAGAGGTGTAGCAAAAACATAAAAATCTCTACAAAGGGTGTACTTACCTACAGTTTTACTAAATAAATATTTACCATTTTATTAACTGTGGTTTACCGAAAATCGGAGTGAAACAAAATAGTTCTCCTCTAGAGAACAAAGGAATGTCTTTACACTCCTTCAGATTTTTTGTAAGGTTCAGTTTCCTAGCCCAAGTTGTGTACAAAGGCACAAATACTCGTAAATGTCTAGCACTTTTACTGCTACTGTAACCGCGGGCATTGTCTCGTCAGCCGGATATGACGTCACTCCTTCCCTTTCTTAAAACTTGGTTTTCGCAGCAAATAACTTTATTTTAATCAAGTGATCAAAAGTTTATCTTACACTTACAGACTTTTCATCTCAAAATACATAATTGTAAAAGCCAAATTGGAGCAAATTCAAGTACGTAAAAATTATGAAAATTAATTATGTAAAAGTAAATACCCACCAGTTGAACGACGAACCAATCATATCACGTTCATGATAAAACTATCACACGCTCATGCACAAGCGCGGAAACTTAATAAAGACGTGAAAAATTCATTTTCAAAACTAATTTTCCGAAGCGTTTCAAACCAGAAAGATATTAAGTTCCAACCTGCAAATGACTCTACCTAAAAGTCGTTCAATAATCCTTTGCTATAGGTATTGATGAGCTCGTGGAAATATCTGAAGGTGCTACAGACAGACATCGGCGGGATGAGGAGCCGGGCGGCACGTGACGACGAGACGCCTGTTTCTTTCATTTCCGCTCCGACTTCGACTCTTCCTGTCCGTAATGGACTATGACAATTTTATCTAGCTACCTACCTATAGGTAATAAATAATGCGATAACGGTATGAAAAAGGTGAAATGGATTTTAGTGATAAAAAATAATTTACTTCAATCATCCATTATGTAAGCGACAAGAATAACGTAGGTTATTAAGTACTTAATTTACCAACGCTTTCTGGATGAAACAAGTCAAACAACATCTTTGAAATTAGGATATGTAGTATTTAAAAAACCTAGGTTTCACATGGTCAGTGTAAGTGCGGTTTCAGATTAGCGGATTAACCGGTCGGATTCGCCGCTCGTGTTTTGTTTTTTGCAGGACATGTACGCGCGATAACGAACGTTGTCGCGAAAACCGCGAAAGCCGTGACAGACGCCTCATGATACTGACACTCGTTATAGAAAAAACCGAGCGCAAACGCCGGTATACGCGCGACACGCTTTTGAAGTTTCGCGAGTGTCAATCTAACGCGCGACAAAAATACGCTAGTCTGAATCCGCACTTACAATAAAACATTAGATGGCTTAACAGCCCACTATTTCATTTACCTTCACTATTTCATTGTTGATCTCGCGGGATCAGAGCAGGTGATCCCTTTTTATAGCCCAGTCGACTAACTCAATATAATATGCGTTTAGCGGCGGCTTTACCACAGCAATTTGCGAAATTCGAGCTGTGGGACCGTTTACCACTCCCGGCCAGAAATAGCCAGCACGTTCCCGACCGGACCGTTATAATTATCAGAAAGTTTTGAACAGAGACTGGCTTAAATTTGTTTTCGCCTGACTGTATACCTAAAGTTTAATTTTATAATTCTTACCAACACGATTATTATTATTCTTGTATTGTTACGTGGTAACAATAATAAAATATTTTAAGTTGTTCAATAATTTTATCTTTAGTTGAAATACTAGGACAAGGCGAAGGAAACATATTCAAAAATAATTTAGATACCTACATATTTTTGGTTTAGGTATTAGCGTTATGGTGCGGTGCATGAACAATATACCAACATTTAGTACCTAGTTGTGGGCCTTATTATCAGGGTTATGAACACGTTTTTTTTTTCAATGTGACCGGTTGGGTTAGGAAAATTCCAAAATAGTCCAGAGGATTGTAAGTTATCAACGTTGCGGGTGTCCGAAGAATGTTGATATTAGCGAATTCACTTCGTAATGAACCTTGTGCTAATTTTATTAATAACTTTTGGGGTTTACCTGAGACGGGTAAGCCCGGGATAAATTATGAAGGTACTCAAAGACGTGTAGGTAGGTACTGGTGAGTTTGTACGTTTATTAAATTAAATAATACATTTTGACAAAAAGAAAACGAAAATCATAATCAATTTTCTCCAAAAGATAGTGCCAATAAATTTTTTTTTTTTATTCACAGTGGAATTCGGGCTTTTATGGATATTAATAACACTTTTAAAAACACCTATGCACTTACTAAATTTGCTCTCTTTCCCGTTTATTCAGCATATGAAGAGCAATACGCTTTATTTCTTGTTGAAGTATGTAAATAGGTTCCTAATAAAAAGTGGATGAAAGTTATATAGAATTAAACAACGACCACCCCGCAGTTTCTTAACAACTTGACTTCATCGTTCAGCGTTAACTATAAGAAAAGCAAGTTTCTAACAAAGGTGTTTCGTTCCTGGCAAGAACAGCCGCTGAGAAAAGCTATTATAACTATTTTATAAACTATAAAACGAAACGATAGAATTTTGAAAGAGATGGAACTGGGTTATATTATTATTAGATTAGTACCTATCGACGAAATTTTGCCAATGAGAGGATGAAGTAGGGTAAAAAGGGTCCGTTCAGAAACCCTGATTATCAAGAATAGCAAAGTAAGAAGAGAATCACGGATATGAATTCGAATAACGGTATTAACGGCCCTTACGAAATGACCAAAACAACTGAGACAAGCTGTCCGTCCATCCATGTACAGTATTGTAGAGTCAAAATGAATAGATTGCTAGCTGTAAAAGTGGATAATAAGCATGTTAAAATAATCAAATATTAAAAGATGTTATCACCAGCTGCTTATGTAACTTATTTTGTAGAAAACTACTTTTACTATGGTACGGGTTATAATGAAATCCAGATCAATTTCTATAGGGCAGTTTCCATTCACATCGTAGCACGCAGTTCTTTTATAATTTTATAGTAGGTACTTTATCATGTTCTCAAATAGCTATCTGATACTTGAATTAACATCATATAAGCAAATAGAGTTTATAAGACATAAGTTATACCCTTGATGTACTAATACCTTGGTATGGCTAAGCGTAAGATAATGATGAATTGCTGTTTTTACAAGTTCATTCTTTATGAGCTACCTTTCTAAGTTTAGGTTTATTTTAAACGAATAAATATAAACGGGAGCATGAACGAGCGGCATTGTTACTCAACTTCACTGGATGTAACTTCTTGTTTATATTCAAAAGTGAATTAAGTACTCACAACTTCAACATGTTTACCTACTTTAATATAGTTTTGTGAAGCAACTCGTTTAAAGCAAAGTCACTTCTTACTTAGTTAAAGCGCTAACATCGCGCTTTAAGCAAAGTCACTTCTAACTATAGGTATAGGAGAAAAGTGATATTACATGCACAATAATGGAAGACGTGAGTTCTATTCGCTCAAGTTCACTCACTCGATCGATACTGCTCAATCAAAGCGAATGTAACATTATTAGCAGCCGAGGCGAGACGGTGTCTAGGAGATAGCTACACGACCGTTAGCTTTACGATAGTCACACAAACTCATGTTGAACTGTGTCTGAAACTTTTCGGAGAGAAAGTAAACTTAATGTGTTGTTATGACTAATCAAAATGTTACAAAATAATTCCAAAAAAATTAACTACCTATTAAGTATCATATTATTTACTTTTTCCCAAGAGTTCCCCACTTTTTGCAATTTTAAAAGGTAATCAAATTCGGGAGTTCTGGAAAGAGATAGATAAATATTAACAATAAACATTCTCCAAGCAATTGGGAAAATCCGTTATACTATTTCTTCACACATTCCCAAATATCTGAAAATTAAAGTCTTCAACCAGTGCGTCCTACGCGATGGATCCCCTAACATACTGACATTTTATTTATTCAGTTTAAGCTAATGCCTATACCTATATTACCTATCTACCTACGCTACGCTACCAATGAACCGCTCTCACATGCTCGAATAAGTAAATGCGTCTTTATAAATATTCATGCGTTAGAAGGTTTTTGTTTTTGTTACAACAAAAACCCCTTCGAAAGCTAATAAAGTGAGTTTCAATGAAAATTTACCCTTTCATCGAAAGTTATGCAATTGAAGAGGGATTTGAGTTTCAGTTATAAAATAATTTTGTATTTGAACTCGATGTTATAATCAAGTAGTTGTACGTATCCAACCAAACTTACAGAAATCTACCCTATTTTATAATTTTGTGATGTTCAATGGATAATTAAACTTTGGAAAATGAGAGAAGCTGGATAATAAGATAATACAAATGACTTAGATATAGGTATTTCAGTTTGTGAAAAAATAAATAAGAAATAAATTTAGGTATACGAGTATTATAAATAATTAAGCTTCGCTTCGCCATGTTTATGAAGTTGTAAGGCTCTCTAAACAAGACTTGAACGACCCTAAAACTTTTTACTTTGAAACTTTCTTCAAGTACCTATCTGATCTGTAAAATTCTTAAAACCTAAAAATCTCACAAGTTGTTAATCATTCATCAATTCGTTTTATGGAGTAATATTTATATTCCAAAAAAGATAGCCCAGAATATGGAACACCTGAGTATGCTAAACTTAAACCTAATCAGATACGTAGTAATAATGTAATAAATCACGAACAACAAAAATTCCAATAGGTATATCATATCCAATAATTTACAAACACTTTTTTGCATATTATTAGTACAAATAAACAAAGGTAGAAACTAAGAAATCAGATATTCACTAATACCACAGAGTACTAAGATATACACAACTAATACGATTAAAACGAAAGCTGGCAGCGATGCAAATCGATTACAATAATGATTTTACGTGCAATTTCCGCAATGCGTTAAATTAAGTGTGATTTATTACCCAAACGTTTATTAATTTAGATGTGACACATTATTTATGGTAATTGCCAGAGCGGTGTCCATTTTAGTCGCGACTACAGTTCAATCAGATAGGATACGATCACGCCTCTATAGTCCTAATACATCACTAATGTTCAGCTATCGATAGATATTTAGGGTGTGATTCACAAACATACATGGAAATGAGATATTACGTCTCGATGTAGACGAGCCTTTAGCAGTGTTGCACCGGCCACTGTGAACCAAAGTCCCGTGTAGCATGGACAGACGTGATTTTAGCATCAGAATGGCTAACTCATCTCGTCACTTGTTTAAAAAAATACACTTTTCATTAAAAGGTAATTTTTGTATCAGATAAAAGCAGATATCATTGAAACCAAAGCGGATCGTATAATCGTGGACTAGAAAGTAATGTAGAAGGTATTATAATATGGCTAAATATATAAAGCTCCGAGACGCTCCCGAGAAGCTCTACCTAGAATCTGATTTAGTACAATGATAAAAAAGCCACGGGAGAGTCTACTATCTTTAGTACGTAGTATCGTTTAATATTCCCGTGGAGCAGGTGTATAAATTGGCCTTATCGCAGTGGTAATAACGAGAACTCCATACATTCCTCGTGACAGCCGCTTATGTCTCACTCTGTAGTTAGCAAACCAAATCATGCGATATGAACTGCATTTATAAATGACATAGGGTTGGTAGCTCACAGGAAAGAGCATCAATTTCATATTCGTAGAAACTTTAGCGAAAATCAATGTAACTAAACCGAAATCTATGTAGAGTCCTCTGATTTGATTCTATTTGTGTTGGTAAAGGTTTTTCTTTGGCATCACGTTATTTCTTACGGACTGTTGACTGAATGTTTCTTGGAGAAATGTTATCCTAAACAAATAATCATATCGATAAGTATAACAAAATAGCGAGTGTTTATTTTTGGAATTTTTTACCTGATTCCACTCCCGGTTTAGGGAAGCTTGTCGAGAAATCTGTGAAAACAGTTTTTTTTTTAAATACTTTTAAATATATTTCAAAGGAATGTTTATTTTAAGTAATCTATCTTAAGGATTTAAAGTGGTTTCCCTTCAGGGCCCAATGATTTTTTTCCACCCTGTATGTATGGAAATGTATATTGTACTGCATGGCTTATACAGATCATTGGTTGTTCTATTTTATTATACAATATTAGTCCAGAACAACTTTCATTTTGACTTGGTCGAGTATACTTGTGAACCAGAATTCATGTGGCTTTGTAATCATTGGAATTTCACGTGCGAATGGTTTTAGTAGTACTAACGCATTTCGGGTTTAGTTTGGCTTAGAATAGGTATATAATTTTCTTGTCGGATAGTCATTTGCAAGATTATGTTAAAAAATACTGGTCAAATAGTAAATCTGGTAGTTGAATGGGTGCCGAAAATGTATTGTTATAATTTCCCTAAGCTTAATATATGCTTTTTTCATAAATATTTGGGATATACCCTATCCTTCGTTCAATATCTATAAATGTTACCGAATAATCGACAAATCTATTTACATATTCCATGGACATTTCCCTGTACAAACAAAATAATATATGCGATCCCAAACAAAAAGGCCATGGGTCTATATTTTCGTTGTGTAGGTACATTTCTCTACAGAACTGTTTGCTCACCGCCTCCTGTGCAAATCGCGGCCCAATATCCTGTACCTACACGTGACCCGTCCCCTTGCAAATTAGTTCATCAATCTACCAACGTAATATAAATTTACGGAATTGCAGACGTTTTTTAAAAAATATTTTTAACGTTTTTGGATCATTTTGGTCACATGTAAATATCAGCAGAATATGCGGGCTTTTTTAGTTCTATATTACCAACTTTTATGTAACCATATTTTTGACAAATAAATACCTATCTTATGTTATCTTATGTGATACTTTCAAATAAAGTTAAAATATATGATAATTTAATGAGGCAATAATTCACTTTTTGCCTACAATTAACAGTATAGCTTCATTGTATGTAAAATAATGTTTTCAACCTTATTTTGTTCAAGATTTCGCGACGTGTGTGCACGAAATATCATTTTTGGATTCTTCCCGCATTTGAACACAAATAAATAAATAAATGACACGGAAATAGTAATTTTGCTCTATTCACAAGCATGATAATCAAAATCGAATAGAATGATGCGATGCAATAATGCAAATAGGTACCATAGGAATAAATTCCTTTCATTTACATAGCTACATAAATATGCAGAACATGGTAGCAACTTTTGACATTATGAGAGTACATGGCTATTGTGTAAGTTTGAAACTGTCTCTTGCTAAATTTTGAACGTACCTATTATATCTAGCTTCAGAGTGCCGAGTATTGAGATTATAACCAACATGTTAGGCGAGTCACGATAATGTTGTCTTGAACATGTACGGTTGTCATATAACCGAAGCACGGAACAGAAACTTCATTGTGGGCCAAGGAGTGATACGGTACGATATTAATTATCCTTGATTTTGTGTTAAAATTTGCATAATTTGCTAATTCGTGATCATTCCTATCACACATAAATTGATGTTTATCTTTGTTCAAAAATAAACGGCAAGCAATTAAATTTTAGGTAAAGTATGGTCGGTTTATTGATGTAAAAAATATAGTATAGTGCAGGTTTCCCGTCACGCGACGCTGTTATCATGAATGGTTTATCTATACAAATATTATGCAAGTTATTTACTCAAAATTTACTTTCTTAAGGCTGGCTATGAATAATTTAGTGGGCTGTTTTATAAAATACAATTTACTCGTAGCGACTATCAAATTTATCGATTTTAGATAAAGGTTACTATAATAGATACCCAGATGTGTTGCGTCAACGGCGAAGCCAAAACCTAAATATAATGGTTTAAAAAGGCTATTAAACTTCAGCAATATCGCAAAAAGCGAACGAATTTATCATTAACTGCAAAAATGTCTTAACTCACTTCTCAAGCGAGATATTCCGCAGGCGGCCACAACATAATCATTGAATTAAATCAGTAGCGTAAGCATGTCAGGGGGTAACAACCTATAACTCAGAAGAGGAGAGCGTCTCGCGGCCCATAACATTCAATCGTCCGCACGAGGGGAGAATTTTGATGACCTCTAGGAAAAGTTTGCGTTAGAACACTCTGTATAAATCCGCGGAGTCATGTCTGGATTTCCTAAATCACCTTTTTTATTTATTACGAGGCGACCGTTTAGGCGACGCGGTCGACGTCGTACTCGCACGTAATACTTTTTTACAGTGAAATGATGGACGCTACTGTGTCTCTATTCCCAGTCTGTTTGTGACATTTATCCTGCTCCCGTTTTTCGGAAATTTATAGCAACGGTAGGTACCGTTCTAGCAAATTTGGTTAAAAATTACAAGCCATTATCGGAAAGTTTTAGAATATGTTCTGACTTCTGACCGAAACCTCTAAAAATCTAAATTAATTAATAATTAAGGCACAATTTGATTTTCCAAAACAATACAAATTATGCTGTAAAACTCTCGCTGTTGAAGTCTAAAAATATCATCTAGGTTGGCATACAAGCACAATAAATCCATAAGAAACAACGTTATTCAAGTCATGTATCTCATCGGTCTTCCTTCTACCGGCCATTTCGTGTTTGCGCTTTTATTGGACTCGTCTCCTTTACTTCTTGTTTGTTTATTGGTTTTGGAAAACAAGCATTGTAGCTTAAAAACTCAACCCAAAAAAAATATTATAGGCGAAGCAAATATGAAGTATTCATAAAAAAATAGATATAGACCTATACATAGAGTTATGTAGAATTTTCGTACATTTGTGCTAGTTGCCTATATGAATGCTAACAGACTCCTATAATCAAAAAGTAAATAATGGAAGGTAAACTAATTATTTATGAGTATTAAATAAAATAGTTTTAGCGCTACAAGGGATCAGAACAAAAGAAAAGGTACCTACTACTAAACTCATAATCCTTTTTTGCTTCAGATTGCATAAAAATATTCATCGACTATTTATTATGTTTTTAAGCTAAGTTTTATTTATTTATTAATTTAATTATAGTCACACGCATTATTTGTATTAATAAAAACAATTGACAATAAGAGTGCCCAACTCAGACAAAGTACAACATACTCATACACAACAAAGTAAAGCAAAATTAAAAAAGAGATATGTAAAAGTTTTGATTAAAACGACTAAGTGAACGTACGAAATGAAAATATTTACCATACGCAAACTGACGATGAGTATTGAAAAATATGGATAGGTATGAGGTCGACAAAAGCCTGTACATTTACATCGATTCATATTCAGTCGATTCATATCGAGTCGGGTCTATTGAGCGTCGAGGTGGCTTCTACACATGTTGCAGTATCAGGCCTGCGTCAAAAGCTCTAAATGTAATTGGTACTTTTGAGCTTTTACTAGCGTTAATATATTTCTTGTCGGGAGGACGGAAGTGACGTCACGGCGTCACCGGTAGTGGCTGCTATGTGGCGCGTCCTTCCGCTCTGCCCGCTCCCCGGGCCTCTTAGCTGCCTTTCATGTTTTCTATGAGAATATTATGCGAATACATTTTGGGTAACTGTGCCAAATGAAATATTACGAAAACGGTAACTTAAGCTGCGATTAACTTACACTCATAAGTTCATATTTAAGTCTAGATAGGGTTGACTTTTACTTAAACCTAAATGGATAAGTATACCTACTCGTAACAGGCAACTTTCGTTCATAAGTTACTAAGAAACCTACCGCAAATAATAGGTCGACCCATATAATATTTTACATATAATTTATTTCGGTATAATGACTCAACAGGAATATGGCATTTTGCACCGAAGATAAGTGCGATATCCGATCGAAGTTAAAAGAGCGAACGCGATTGTAGGATCTTTGAAATCTCGTAATGGACGAAAACGACATCGTGACTACAAACCGCCGTTTGTCACATAACTAATGGTGCGGAAAATCGCGAAAGTCCCGCTTTCTAACAACGCTGAAGTCAAATCGATATATCTATTGAGTACCTACGGATAACGCGTAAATATATTTTTTTTTAACTTTCTATACAAAGTAGAAACTCAGACTGAAAGCGAAAAATATAAATAGGTAAGTATTAATTTTCATTCATACTTGACAGTTTATAGAGTTCGGCTTTCCATTTCTATTTTTTTTTTCTAATGGCTTAGCTAAAATAAAACTGTTTTAATTCTTTGTATTTTACCAGGACAAGACCATTTTCAGTTAGAGAGGCACATCTGCACATCTCACACGACTCATGCTAGGTTTACCTTTGCTGATGTGAGCCACAGCGTTGGCAGAGTCTATGTACGTGTATATATTAATCCGCAAAAGGGGAGGAACGCTAAAGATCATACGACTGATTAAATATTTTCGCTCCAATGCAAATAAAGGGTAATCGAGGAAAAGACCCGCGAATATTGCTATACTAACTTACCTATAACGTCACATAATTCAAAGATGTGTTATTATAGGAACTTGTACGAGTACACATTCATAACCATAATTGATAATGGGTGTATTTGTCAGCAAAGAGCTTAAGGGACGCGGAAGGAGATGATGTATCGTTATTTTATTTGTGAAATATGGGTATGAATGAATATTTCATATAAATACAAAATGACGTAAAAATATTTCATAAATAAAAACTGCTTGTTTATGTAAAAATACATCGTCTTTAATTTTTTTTTTAATTTGTATTAATGTTGGGAACTACATTATTAATGAACTGTGAAAGTCCCTATCGAACCCACAACTACAAAAAAAGTTATTGAAGTTAAAAAATATCACCAACGTTTTATATTTATTGATCAATCCTAAAGATTCCATCTTTGTTATGTCCACCGTGGTGTAACGATGTAAGATGACATAATATACATATTCTCCTACTAACCGAACATACCCCGAGGGAGGTATTCAGTATTTAAGTATAATTTAGATTTTAACATAAACTACGTTTTAATAGTCATCTATTCAAACTGATAGTCCCCTTTTTTTGGAACTGTCTTGTTGAGCCAAATTACCAAAATTACCGAAACAAAAAAGTTGAAATAGATAGACTCAGCTTGAAATATAGATAGATATAGCTATTAAAATCTAGAAATAGGTCACTATACTATTTTAATAATCTTAGTCTGCGTTTTTTCACAATCTTTGACAATATTCGAGAGATGTATTTTAGGCAATTGTAAAAACAAAGGTGGGTAGTAGTGTTATAATTTCATAAACACGACTGAAAGTTTTTATTTTAAAGATCAACATAAAGTAAACGTAACACAGCTACCTAGTTACTGAACATAATAAAATAACAAAAAATTGATTTTAAGTTCGCTAAAACAACTAAAACTCTAACAAAACAATAAAAAAAACGCTCAAAAGCAATAAAACATGTAGGTAGAGATGTAAGTAAATTGAAAATTTGAAAAGTCGTCTAGAAATCCGCAGAATAAAAAGTCACGTTCAAGCGGATAACCACTGCGTTACGTTCTCGTACATTTTCTAATTTGAATATTATTTATCAAGGCAACACGAATACCGGACTGACCTAAATACGTGACATCTCACAGTGAAAGGGGAGGTGAGACTTATTAATGTTATATTATTTTGTGGAGTAAAACCCGGACACAAAAAGTGGACCTTTCTGGCCGTCCGAATGACAGTATTAAAGCCAGCGCGGGGCGGTGGGAATTTTCTGGAGGAGGGTTAGCGAAAATCTCAGTAGAATTATATATCGAATTTGCCATAAAAAATCCGTTGACGATATAAGTTACAAAATAATATGATCACCTTTGTAAATATTCAAAATTCAAGCTGGCTACACTTGAACTCTGTTTATTAAAAAACAGGTTGCTGGGCCGTAGTTGCAAATCGGTATCTAGGTCAACAGCCAAACGAATTCATAAACGAGCCAGTCAGCAGAATGAGCTACAATTGGTAAACGCAAAGTAAATATCGGTCTCCTGTTTTGCCGAAAGGTTTGGTAAAAAAATGTATTTATGCGAAATTGCGAAGCCCCGTCAATACCTCATATTCGACATTTTTGATTCAGATGATTTTTCAGGACACAGCTAGAGATCTACGAACAGGAATTAAAGAGTTCCAGCTTAGATATAATACAGGACATTCAAGGTCACTACTAAATATTGTACGCAGAAACCACATAGGAAAAGAAAATGCAACAGTGTTGAACTGAAATTCGAAAAAAAAGAAAAAATTGTTTGTGGAACTTAAATGAAAAGGCTGTTATTCAGGGTATATTCAGGTCTGGAAATGTTTTATAAATGAATACTTGTAGATTGTAAATGCATTCCGAAATTGATGTTTATACGTTTAAACCTAAAAGTAGTAAGGAGTATCTACTCGCGCGATAACTCCGCCAATTTAGGTAGCTATAAAGGGCAATCGTAAAAGCAAAAGGTCCTCTATACCTTTTAGAACACGCTTTATTCAACTCTTCTTATGATCGGGATTTCTTTTTTACTGTTTACTGACTCTAGTTTACTAATCAGCATCAGCTTAAACACTTGAACACGAAAATAGATATGAATGTAGATATGTACTAGCGATATAATAAGGAAAGACATGTGATCTGTGGTAGGCTGGTACATAACCCCAGCCTCGGGACGCGGACGCACACAGTTTGCCGACCTACTGTTTACCTAAAGTACTAACTGTTTACTTTCAGCAAGCGCCCAATACTATTTTCAGTTGAGCGTTCACGTTCAGATGGTTTGATCCGAAAATATGCGCGCTATCGAAATAACTGATACCTCTCAGTGGCTTATTTGCAACAGTCATTAACAGATGCAATCTAGGGAACTTAGCTTGAGTTAGTTTTAGTTAACTTGCGACCTGGTAAGTCATTGAAGAAAGAGTTAGCGTTGCATTATTATGCAGCAATAATAAGGCCAGTAAGTTTGGCCCCTTAAATCACTAGTCAAAGAATTAGTTTACAATAAAATTAAAATATATGTAGGTACTGTCCGCACGGATATTATTAACTGATGCAGTTTTTCACCACATCACAAACCTTTTACTTTTTTCTCGGTAAGCGGAGTGAGGTGGCAAGTGACGTGCGCGCCACTCCATCCACCTCTTTGCCTCCGGATGTTGACAAGACCACAAGATAGAGTAAGCCTTGCGACACGTAGTCGCGAATAAACGCTCCGCATACCTACATTATAAGTAGGTCCTAAGTACAAATTGTATAAAATATAACTACGAAAGAAAATCTTTTACAATCTGTTAAGTCCCTAACTAACAGGGTAGTAGGTATAATTTCATCAAGAGAGGTCTGTCATACGAATGTTACAGAAAGTTTGTCCTTATGTGAAAAAGTGAGGATTAAAAGTTAGGCTTCCTCTGGATATGTAGTTAAAAAGTTCCATGGAAACTTATATTAAATTAAATGAAGTCAGAAAGAGTTTCACTTACCTATTGTGAAGAGATCGAGAGAGTTTTCTTATATTATTTCTGGTTAAGTATTAAGCCGTGCGGTAATACCGTGGAGGTTCCCGTTCGATCTTCAGTTATTACGTCATAAATCTGGAGCAGAGTCGGCGAGGTGGCTGGAGGCGGGACCGCTGTCGCCTGTCGATTATCACACGAGTGAGCGCGATATTCTCAAAATTACGAAAGATAGCGATCGCATCAAAATTGAACGGCTATAACAGCATACGACTTCGTGGAGTTTATTTTAAAGGAGTCTTGGAAATTGCAACTGGTGAGATTTAACTGCGCTCCGTCTGATGTTTACTTTAGTTTATAAGTACTTTCTCTCATTCTGCAGGCGGTGAGTAAGAATAGACAAGTAAGGTAAACGAATCAAGGTAGATAGGTAGGACTAAATAACAGTTCTTGATTAATTAAATAGCATCTTTACGATAAGAAGGTAGGGTTTTTATTAGCGTTTAGAGTGAGTAACACCAGTGAGAAATAAAAATGACACCCGGAAAAGCTAAAATTTAACTGGAGGTTGGGTGGATTATTTTTACTACGTACAGACACGTAGTAAAAATAATCCAACGTTAAAAGGTAGGGTGCTCACATTTGGGACTACACAAATCCGCTAAAAGCTTACAGCTCGACGCACACAAACAATACGCGTGCAGAATACATCCCCTAGGTAATCCGATAGCGGCTTTCAGCGCAAATTTTAGTCTCTATTATGAATTGATCTCGAGTTCATGGATCTACGGATCTTCCCCACAGACTCGAGTGTTCGATGTTTTCTTTATGTTTGTCGTTTAGGGTGTAATGGTTCCACATAAATCATTTCGGGCGAATGGCTCCAAGCATGACAAGATGTATGATAAGTTTCTGAAATTGACTCTCGTTGGAAACGTAGGTACACTCAAATTTTATTCATGAGGCTCATATTAAAGAGACGTAATGAAAATAAAGTTTTTTTTTTCATTTCATTGGCTACTCGTTGACTAATTCTATCATTTGCTTATTTCTAATCTACCTAAATCATGAAAACCGAGCTCACAAAGATGCAGCTGATTAAATCATATTGAAACATCGTAGTTATAACAGTAAAGCCAAACTCTATTATGGAAAGCCCTGTCTATCTCTACCTCTACAAACTTACGAGCGGCTTACCTACTAAAAGCTTATTACGTTTTGACAAATTCACTTAGATTTTGTTCATGACGCTTGCTTCCGACAAGTTTTCAATTTCGTTATAGAGTTGCGACGTAACGAAGATTGTAAACACGTCGGAAATAGATTTTGCCCCGAGATAGGCACAATTTAATTTGGGGTTCCATGGATACAGGTAAATGTAGGGGCAGATATATTAAACGCCGGTGTTCATAATAAAGGAGATAGAATAAAAATAGATAGAAACGAGTACCTACCTATATTTTGCGATAAGAAAGGTGTTAACCCAATACGGGTGAAAATATAAATTTGCTTCTCAGTTAGATTTTAATTGAAACTCCGTTTTACGACTGATACAAACTCAACAGATAGACATGTCTTTGTTAAGTTTGTATCAGCCATGTCATTTCAATGAGTTGCCCTCGACGACAGCAATTTTAATGTATTAGATTTAGTTTTTGATAAATCTTGGTTTAGCTTTCATGATATTTGTGGTTGGATGTTATCTTCCATGTCCATCTAGATTCTAGAATTTTCCACATTGAAGCTACCTTTATTGCAGGCTATTGTACATATGTTTTCGCATAAAGCTTATCCCGACAGAAGGGGGAACTAAAAGGCATTCAGTAATGGGCTTTTTCAAAGAATAACTTGACCTGATCTGATATCCTAGCTAGGGTAAGAGCCATGTAGTTGTACTCGAGTGTCAGCTCTGTAATATACAAGTAATACACATTCTCCGTAGCCGTAGCAAATGCTATTAGTATGATAATTTATAACAAACGAAGTTTGAATTGGAGTTTTAAAATTCTGATCAGTTACCGTTTGGCGTTGCTTACTCTGCCTGAGTATATCCCTCGTATTTTTCCAATTCTATTTAAAATAAGTATATGATATTTTTTTTCCTTATTTTATCTCTATTGCAGTAAGTATAAAATGTTTAATATTGGCATTCGTTTTTTTTCGTTTATAATCGTAGCACGTCTCGCTACCTACTCATTTTATTTCTTCATGAGGGCAAAAGTTACCTTTACATTTAGAGCATTTTACGCAAAACGGAATCACGCTCGTTTTGAGCCCATTCACACGGGTCCAGTGAAAGCGATCCTGATTGCGCATAACTCAGCCCACTTCATAAATTGTTACAATTTCAATGAGTTTAAACGAGAACAGAGTAGAGGTAGCCCTTTCAGTGATTTAACCATGCGGTCAACATTACATGTGGTTGTGGTAATATATTACCTACCTATATTTATAGTAAGTAGATTTGTAGAATTAAGTTAGGTACTTAAAATACAATTATATCTAATAAATAGATCCGCACAGACCAGACGAGATTGGAGGAGGGCTACCTACTAAAGGTTTCATCGTGCGCCAAAAAATTTAAAAAAAATCGGATTATGCCAGCTCCCATAGTAAAATGTTCGTACCCCTTACAAAAAGGTGCAAATAATACAGACTGACGGACAGACGGCCACTGTATACTTGACTTGTAATTTTGAAATTATTAATAAATTATTGCATTGTATTGTATAAAATAGGAACACTTACCTATGTTCTGCACCATTTAGGGAAATGGTGCAGAACATAGGTCATAGGTCTGGGTTCGAACACAAAAATATCCGATGACAACTCCTTCATCCAGTCACAGCCTTAATTCAAACATGCCATTCCTAAAGAAAAATACCTAATCAGATTTAGTGGATCGATTTGTAGTAGGTAGATTTCAGATCTTCGCCGATGGACGAAAAGCAAAGAGATCTGTGGGTTTAACAAAATGCCTTTCAGAACGAAGTAGGAGGTAATCAGAAAAAAATTATTAGAATACCAGTTTCAACAAGCAAGCACCCTTAGCACGTGTTTATGATTTTTTTAAAGTGCTGACATGAATATGCTAGCTTTTTAAATAAGTAGAGTTAGCTAAAGTTTCCAACTAATATGCAAATGAAACCCACACAATAGAAGAGTAGACAGTCAGCTCTTTCCATTTATGGTTGAGGCAATAAGCCTTAAAAGTTCAAAAGGTTTTTAAGCTGGCGCTTAACAGTAAGCAATTAGTTTAAGAAACAAAATTAAGTTTTGGTCCCTCGCAAGAGAAGCGGGATCACAATTAATCTTCAGCGCTTAACTCGCAGTGTTTGTTGGAACGTTTCAAAATTTTCCTTGAAATATCGCGAAGCGGCGAGCAGCGCTGCATGACGTCGCCTGCATCAGCCAGCAGGCCAGGCATACAGAATTGCGACACGAGATTAAGCTAATTCGTACTTCTAAATTATCTAAATCTACACCAGGCTTGCTACCTTCCCGTTCTAATGGCGGACTAGACAAGACTTCGAGACGAAGACACTTTATACCCGAAAAATATTTTATCATCTACTCTTCACAATTTTTGCGTAACAAAAAAACAGTATTTTCAACTACACGATTGGTCAAGTGGCAAGTGTGTTGGATTGCCACGCCGGTGTCGCGGGTTCGATTCCCGCTTGTTCATGTGCAACATGTGCATGTACAAGTGCTTGTCAGCACGATTGGTCAAGTGGCAAGTGTGTTGGATTGCCACGCCGGTGTCGCGGGTTCGATTCCCGCTTGTTCATGTGCAACATGTGCATGTACAAATGCTTGTCAGGAGTGTAATGAACATCGGTGTTTGTCCTGAGTCTGGGTGTTTTCTATGTATTTATGTATGTATTTACAACAAAAAAAGTATTTAAGTATTCTATCAGTTATTTAGTTCCCATAGTACAAGCTCTGATTAGTTTGGGGCTAGATGCCATCGTGTGTAATGACCAAAATATTTTATTTATTTAACTCTGTACTTTATTAGGCGAGCAATTTGATTTTATGCATTTTCTGCTTAGTAAGAGTTAGTTGCCCATAACCAAAACAGGGCTATGCAGGACTGGTAAAAGATTGTAGGAAGTCTATGTTCGTTAGCTTTGAACAATTTTTAGTACTTGGTAAATCACTCTGGGAATAACTTACTTTCTTTTATGAAACAATCATAACAATTTACGTTATTAGACTCCTTGCAGTGGCAGTCATACGGTCTTCAAAATATCTCCCATTTATCCAAGTTGGCTTATCAACAATCAACTGGGTTAGTAGCGATTTGCCACCGGATCATCTTTGTGCTAATGTTTAGTTCCATACTTTGAGTTGGGATTTTATGTGCCACCGTCACAGCCACCAACCATCTCGAATAAAATATTATTTTTGGAGTAGGTATTCGCCATTGTATGGTTCACAGTTAGCAAGAAAGCTTGTGAAATAAACCAATAATTGTATATTTTGTACAAAATATTGGACTACTACTTATTACGAAATTATTTTTTTTCGATATTTTCGGTTATAGGTGTTGCGTCGTGTGCTGGAGGATGATAGTCCTAAAGACAGTCAAGGAAGGCGGACGGGTAGGTACAGAGGACGTTATGGGAGTGACCCGGAATTTCTCTTGCATCCCAACCCTAGCCCCTAATCACCTATGGTCCCTAAGTCCCTACTTCACCAATTTCTCCAAATAAGATTATATTTTTTGTAAGTATTACATCTACCGATCACATGTGTCATATTCAATTCAAGTGAATTGTATTTAATTTTGGTTAATTGAACGAGCTTTGTTGATATAATTTTACTAAGAATTTGGTCTAGAGCTAAAAAAAGCTGGATAAGTCTGAGCTAAAAAAGGTGATCGTGTAATAAGTGAAATTCCTACAGGAAGGCAATGCTATTAAGTATGGACTCATAAAATGTATGAACTTAATACTTTTTTATTAAAGTTTGATTTTGCTACCTACCTAGAATTGTATCCTCCAATTGTAGAGGTGCTGACTCTACCTACGAGTACATTCACGTGTTTTGTATGATGGGATTCACAAAAACAAGTAGGTACTTACTTACTATAAGGTACTTATACATATAAGTACCAACCTACTTGTTTTGATGAATCCCATCAACTTCACTCACTCAATAAAATAACATTTTGCTTTTGTGTATCTTGTATTTCATATCTTGGATAGATGGAGAACTATCTATGAACGGAGATAACAAAGGAAAAATAAATCGCTACAATTTCGCTAACAAATGTGGGTAAGCTTTCCAATCTACGTTTGGTCTTACATTTGAAATAACTTTGCCTTTTTTACCGAGTTTCACCTACATAATGTCATAGCCCGATATTAAATATCGCTTAATATTTTCGTAGAGGGTTTCGTGGTTGGGAGTAATGATGTAGTGGGAATAGAAAAGATTCCCGCAGATTTTCGAGATAATAAAGGAGTACCGGAGGGTTTCAGCGTCAGCTTTTATCAAGATAAACTTCAGGTTTTCATGTAAGTATGAAGTTATCTTAGATCATGGTGAATATTATACTCAAACAGATAACTACTAATATCAATAGAGTAGGAGTAGGTTCCGATATTTTGTGGTGCACCTACAGAAACATTACAACTAACCAACAAACAAACCTCAATAAAAAGTTTATCGTATCTTTATATTTTTGTTTTTGAAGATACAATGTTTTGCTCTTATTATTTTAGGTTTAAGGTTGATTTATAAAAAATATATTGATTTTATGTTTATTCATTCAAATAATATGATATTTCTTATGAAATAATTTTTCATTGCATAATAAAACTGTTGTCACACTTTGCCCATCAAAATTGGACAAAGCTAAAAAAAGTACTTCGGGAAAAGATTTGCAGCTCTAACTCTTCGGCTCAACAAGATACTCTACAAAACAAGTAGCGTCATCTATAGAGCAAGATCTAAAATGAATAGGAACTGAGTTCATGATTTTTGTGCGAACCCCGTAGGGTTCACACTCTAAAGTGGGAACTAATGAGGTACAGTGTGAATGATTGAATTTCAGCCAGATAGCGCTATACTATTACAAAGAGCTTATATTGCAGAAAATAAATAAATGGTCCATGATATAACATAGACTGTATACCGTGTGTGTTTAATATACTGTACTTATAAGAGTCCGGTGTAGCAGTAACGGCCACCTGCGACCAATTACATTAAAAAGTCCACCCAAATAAAAACTGTACATTATAACTTATTATACACAGTAGGTACATTAAAACACACATACACCTACGGTAAATCATTGTACAATCGGCTTTAATCTTCATCATCCCGGAACGACAGACAGACAGTCTGTCTGTCGTTCCGTGTGGAGTCTTGCAACTTGAATTTCCAGCACTTCCCGATTAGCTATCCAGCTGAAATTTTTAGGGTAGCTCACATCATAACTCAATGACAATGCATTCTTAAACCATAAAAACAGCTATATCTTAAAAAAAAAAGCGAGATAAAGTAAGAGCATAAAAACGTTGTTTTAAGGTTTTTATAAGTAAATATTTAGTATTTAGTAATTATTTATTAAAAAAATTACAACTATTTTTACAGATATCTCCAATATTTCTTGTTTAGGTCTTCGTCTTCATAATTAGGTAATATTTAATTTATTTGTGGTTAGTTTGGTCACCACAGACCTAGGCTTCATTCTATCGGCTCATCTAGGATTATTTTTATCTGGAATGCAAAAAAAAAAAACAATTCAAATCTTTTTATTATTCGAAGGTGTTTACACAAAAATGTGGTACGAGGCTTTGTTGATTTTATCTACTGCACGAACTTCGTGCATGATTACGAGGCTAACTGTCTATTTACTACAGTGGTTAATATAAATGTAATGGTATGAACTGGATATGTTTGCCTATAAACAAAATATACTAATTCATATCTTAGTACTCTGTGCTAATACTAATATGGTACTTACTTGAAACATAGAAATGCAAGTATTATCAGACAAAAATCTGAATAATCAGTATATACAAACGGTAGCTTATGCGGCGATTACCTACAAACTAAGTACTTACCTATGTACAAAATGTATTTATTGTATCTAATTAATCAAATACCTACTTAGTTACTATTTACTTGATTAGTCGGGTCAAGTAAAAATCTTCTGACCTCGGTGAGTGTTAAAGCTACAGATTATTCTAAGGTCAAAAGTTAGATTTTACGATAAAACCCGTTTCAAAATCAATGAAACGATACCGGCTGAATCTTTTACAACAACAGCTATTTCAGCGCTTTTTTCATATCTCAGGGGACTGAGTGTTCATTCACTTTAAAGTAGAATGCTTAAATAAAATTCTAATATGTAGGACCTAGAAAAATAGACAACGTGATGTATGAGCTAAAGCCTTGTAAACCAATGCCTATATTTGACATCCCTGATTCAGGCAACACTATCACGGACTCAACATAATGTTCTTAAAATAAGTAGGAAGGTAACCCTACATCACATTTTGTATAAATAGGAAATCTGTATCCTTAATTATGTATAATCACTATGAACAAATTTGTTAAAAGAAAAAAAAATCTGCTCTATGAGTATTTTCAGCGATTTCAGCGGCTTAATAACTGAAACGAGTAAGCGACAGTAGCGCCAGTTCGATATCGTGCGCAATCCGCGGCGGGCGTGCGGCGAGCCTTACATACGTGCTTTTTTACCGTGATGGGATTGTCACAAAGTGGTTTTATTCTTCTATAGTACCGACAATAAAGACGGTAAGCCTCTATAGAAATGTCTACATACAAAACGTATCATTATTGCAAGAATTTAACAAAGGTATTAGAAATACATCTTGAAATCTTCCATTATGGTTGCTTTGAAACGATTCTAATTTTGTTAAAGTTATTGATATCTCTGTATTTTCTACGACATTTTTAATTACCTAATAAATAAATAGATGTAGGTAGATGTATGAAATACTGTAGTGGGATCTCTATGGGGAGATGAGCTAAATACCTCCCACGTAATTCTCCCTTCCAGACTTCCATTAAGTATATGAGGTACTAAATAAAATATACCTAGAGCTTGTAGAGTTATGAGGTATTTTAGGCACCTACCTATATGAAAAAGTAACTAATTACCTACCTATACTTACTTATTTGATATGAAACGAATGAGAAGATTTTTTACAATTCTCAGTTGACACTACACCGAGGATTAGACGTGGGGCAGATAAGAAATACCTACTGGTTTAGGAAAGCTATTCAGAAAGAGTGATCAATGGTTTTACAATACCTCCGTTATATTCCAAAATATTTTCCTGCATCTCTTGCCATCTTTACCGATTGTTTGCCCGTTGATACTTTTGTGCAAATATAATGATATCTCGCCTATGAATGTTAGATACATAATTATATGTACTTACATAACCTGTTTTATTTAATTTGAATAGTACATGTATTGTCAAAGAAATAGAAGGTAGATAAGGTGGTACTTCTTAAACTTACATATGCCACCTATTTCAGTTTTGGGTTTGGATCTTTAGATGGATGAATTAGATAAGGCACCGTAAGTTTATTAGAACCGTAATTTTATAGCTTTACGGTCAACAAATCCGTGAACATGCTCTTTCAAACAGACCAATCAGGACACAGTCTCACCCTCTGATTGTAAGGTTAGGGTCACATACTTGACGCCTAAGCGCGAGCGAATCGAGCGCAACCAATCAAGTGATAGTTCACTACGAAAAACCACTAACTTGTGAAATGTGCTTGTGTGCTTGTTTATTGGTACCTACATTTATTAGAAGATTTTTATCGATATCGATCTTTCGAAAGTTTATAGGAAAATGGACGGGTTTGATAATACTAAAGCTAACGATTACACGCGCCTAAACCGCTGAATCGATTTAGCTCATCGACTAATCCTAAAAAGGTTTTAAATTTACCTACTCACCTGTCAAATTTCATCAAGATCGTATGAGCGGTTAGACAGTTATTGTCTAACAAATATACATATATAAATACACACATAAAAAGCAATTTTTTTAGTATCTACCTACTCTAACCTGAGACCTCGCTTCACTCAGTCAATTATTTTATTACTATTATGTAAACTAGTAGTTGCCCCAAATTTTGACCTCACGCGCCTAAACCCCTGAACCGATTTGGCTCATTTACAAACTCTAAAAAGTATTTGAAATTGCCCACCTACTTACCTTATTTTATTAAGATCTATTGAGTGGTTTGACAGTTATCGTTGGCCTAAATTCATGATATATAACCACATCGTACATACATAATAGGTCGGGGAAAAAGTCTTTTTGTATTTTGTATGTACGAAGTTGTAGCAAAATCTCTTCGGTTGTACTGTTTGTATCTAGCTGGTTTTGATAGTATTCAAAATATGTCATTTTAATAAAGGAATAAAAAAGTAAAAAATAATTTCCCGCCATTTTTTAATGGTTTTTTTGACCGGTAAAATGAGTGAGTCCTACGACGAAATTCGATACATTTTTAAATTTTTATTTCTAAAAAGAGAAAAATGAGACAAAACCCGCGAATAAAATTTGTAACGTTTATGGACCTAATGTTGTGTCTGCAAGAGTAGCACAATGTTGGTTCAAGTGTTTTCAGTCCAGGATTTTTGATGTCCAAGATGCAGCTCGCTCTAGTCGCTCTGTTACGGATAAAGTCGATGCCATTTCTGAATAGGTGGAGCAAGATCGGCATATTAGTAGTTAGGACGTAGCTGAAGAACTAGGGATCGACCACAAAACAGTTTTGAACCACTTGACAAAGTCTGGGTTTACAAAAAACTCGATATTTGGGTGCCACACGATCTCACTGAAATAAACCGAACGAATCGTGTACTCATTTGCTATTCTCTATTGAAACGTAACGAAACTGAACCGTTTTTGAAAAGATTGATCACTGGTGATAAAAAGTGGATCACCTACCACAAAAACGTGCGCTAACGATCATGATCAAAGGGCAGTCAAGCACCACAGACTATAGCGAAACCCGGAATAACACGAAATAAGGTGATGCTGTGCGGTGATGTGTATGATGAGATTGGAAGGGCATCCTTCATTATGAGCTTTTACCACCGGGCAAAACCATCGATTCGGATCTCTACTACCAACAGCTGATGAGACTCAAGCAAGAAATTGAGAAAAAACGGCCCTGACATTGCACCCTCAGATTTCCACCTGTTTCGGTCTCTTCAGAATTCTTTGGGTAATGTTAGGTTAACATCAAGAGAGGACTGTCAAAACTACTTGTCGCATTTTTTTGATCAGAACTCCCAAAATTTCTACTGCAACGGGATTATGTCACTACCTACAAAATGGCAACAAGTTATCGAACAAAACGGCATACATATATTATAATTAAATGTAATAAAACTTTGAAAGAAAATGTTTTGAATTTGTATGTAAAATGCGAAGGAACTTTTTCCCCGACCTATACATAAATACATACAAACGTCGACTTTTCTATTATCTAGGCTCTGAGACCTCGCGAAACAAGGTGATGCATTTTCTTATACTTACAACGCCTAATAAAATATTTTTCATAGATAAACGAAATCACGTGTTGGTCTAGATGAATAAAAGTTTGCGGCGCTGGTAAAGTCGCAAAACTATTGATTATACAAAAAAGTTGTTCACGCATAAATTGTTGGAAATTTTCTCTAGTTTAATTTTTGTGGTATATGTTTTAATCGAGAAATGGGTTGGAAAGGAGATAGTGTCAAACATCTGCTAGCAGGCGACATTTTTGCATTAACGGCGCGCGCATAAAAAAAATGGTCGCAAAGTTGAAATTCTGAAAGAGCACATCGAAATACATACTTAAACCAACCCATTTTCAAAACTCCCGGGATTTTTTCCACTCTAAACTACCAAATGATCGGGCTAAAGTAACAGTTCTAGATAAATATTATATGTATGTTAAAACCTTTTAATTGTTAATAAAACTACATCGTAAAAAGTAACAAACATTATATGAAAATGGAGATATTTCTTATTTATTGACAAGGTGTCTGAAATTTTTGGTCCTGTCTTTCGACACCATTTTGGTTTGATGTCCTTCTTGGTGTTCTATAGGAACACCGTTATTCGTCTATGCTTATACTTACCCAACAGTAAGATCTAACAACGCAGTTGGATAAATACAGGTTAGATTCTAACCTGTATTTATCCAACTGCGGTACTGCGGTGAGGGTAATGTGTTTCGGATGTACCTTTGCATATGCGTGAGCATAGAACTGAGTGAGTAGGTATATTTATTGGCTAGATGGATTTTGACAAATATTTTTATTTTTTGCATCTAATTGGAATTAGTATGGGTAACGGAACTGACATAATAATCTACATGTTTCCTCCACACTTGAAACGAATAACCCTCCTTCGTTGTAGTCGGTTATACTTATTTTGTTTACGAGCTAAGATAATACTCGTACAGTACATACCTACTTATGTGAAAATTTAACCCTGCCTTAAGATAACTACCTACTTAAGAACAGAATGATATTGCTTCTTAATGACTCGCGTTCTAACTCATTTATATTAGATTATAAATAGGCTGTTAACAGGTCATAAGTTGCTGCCAGCAAAGTTCAGGCTTATGAGAGTGTTCTTAATACACTCAAGCACCTACTCAGATACTGGAAAATGAAAGTGTAAAACATTTTCTTGGTCCATAAAATATGAAAATGCGTTTTGTAGATAAACCTCGTAGCACTGCTACGAAAAACAGAACATCAGTTTTATCCTAACAAGATTTTTTATAAAACTAGCTGCTGCTCGTGGCTATGCTTGCATGGTATCAGGATAAAAACTAAGAAGCCTACCTATCTATGTGTGTTTCAAACCCATAAACTCTACTCTTACCGAATTTCAATCAATGAAGCAGTTGTTTTGGCGTGACTGATGAACAAACATCCATCTATCCATCCATCCTCGCAAACGAAAACCTTTATTCACATTTGTTCGCGAAACCTATATTATATTATAGTTCCTACTTTGGATGACTTAACCCTAAATGTTTGTAGAAGCACGTTGATGGTTCGTAAATGCCGCGTAGCACTGCAACCAAATTCTGAAGACCAATATCATCCTTACAATCCCTTTAAAAAAAAATTTTTTAGGTATTGAGCACAGAAGGATTCAAGAACAAAATTAATGACTATGCTCTCTTAAGAGTATTATTACATCTTTTTTTTCGAGTTTTATTTTGTTAAAATCAGTAAAAACAAAAGCTAAAATATTTATACGGGATAAGAAGAGCACATATTCCAGCATTTTTTGAATTAATGAGAGGTTAATATGTTAATTATTCCTAAACAAAGAAAATATTAGGTCTTAATGATTAGGAGGTTTCGGTTATCGGGCTAGACCCACCTCAGTAGGTAGGTACAGTCAGCTGCACAGACATGTATACACTCCCAAAGATTTTGCAAAGATATTCTTCTTCTGAAAATAATCCTGACAAGTAAGATGACTACATTAATTTGAAAATGCTTGCGTGCACTTCTCTTTCTCTCCTCTTTAATTTTTTTTCTATGGATTGGATAGTAACCATAGCATAGTCACTTAGCCTAGTTAGGGTCAATAAGCAAGTATTATACCCGATCGCAGGGTCTTACTTATAAAGCATAGACATCTATGTATGTATGTAAAAGCCGTGATATCAGATCACTTTTGAGATCAGCGGTACATTAGAGGGTCTAAAGCGCTCTTCATACATCCAGCTAGTGAAGTAAAGCCAAGTCGTCAATGTACGCAATGAATGACGTAAACATCGTGACTTGGCCAGGAACTGAGATCGTAGTGGCATCGCATCGCGCAGCGGCAATCGATCGAGTGCGCGCGCACCTCACCATCCTCACTTGGCCGAGAGCAGAAACTCCAACCGAATATTTAATTCGACAGATATGTCCCTAACTTGTGCAAAGTGACCAACAATATAGGAATTGCTAATACAAGTGGCATTTAGCCGTGACGAGGAAGGAGAAAAAGGTTAGTGAAGAGCTGCCGTCCATGTTGAGCTTCGCGTTCCGTTCTGCCATGATGGTTTACATTTTCGCTGAAGACAATTTGGTCGATTGTGAAAAATCGTGTAGGCGTGTATAGGTCTGTTCAAAAATTAAATTCAGGATGGGGTTGTGGTTATATAACGAGCAAACCGAATGAAATTCATTTAAAAAACTATCTCTAACAATACTTTCATCTAGTAGCTCTATGAAACGTTACCTATACAATTTTTAAATAGTCGTCCTTACACCTCGCTACTGTGAACCACTACCGTGTTGTAAGGTAGTGGTTCACAGTAAGGAGTTGCCCATACTTTTAGGTAGTCAAAAAGTAGGTATGAATTTCCTTGGGTTTCGATTTAGAGAATGTCATGAACAATAGGGAATTCTAGGTCAAGCATCTCAGACTGCCTTTCAACACGTTTCGACGTTAATATCTAGTCAAATCATAGGGTTCATTATTACTTGTACAAAGCTAAAACGTGTAGCGAAGTTTTCAATTAATTTGAGAAGAATCTTAGGCCATTAATAAACATAAAACACTATTTTTTCAGTCAAGTATTTGCACCTTGGTACGTCATATCTATAGGTATCTATAGGTATAGATATCACACTTTTAATCTGTAAAGTTAGAATTATCCTGCTCAACCCTATTATGCTTACCGAGTTGAAGACCAGGAATAAATAGGCTACTTTTTATCCTGATATACCACGCGGGCGAAGCAGTGGGCACCGGGGAAGCACCCAGTAGGTATTAACTTGATAGGGGTACCTAACTTCTGAGTAAAGAAGGTCATAGTTCATAGGTATAGAGATAGAGTACCTATAGTATGTGCAGTTTAAGCCAATGTGGGTGGGTGGATTAGTTAGGCGGTGACAGTGCGATTTTCCATTGAAGAACTCTTGCAAGGCTACCCACGTAAATATATATTTTTAACCCGGGGAGCGCAAAGGGTCAGAATTGACCTAGCAGGCTTAAAGTGATACATGTTAATTAAATAAAAAAATAACTTTTCTAAACAGACATTTCTTTCCCTTTTTTGTCAACATCAAATTACTAATACCTACATCAAGGCAATATTTTCCACCATATCTTCTCACGCCGAGTTAGAAATGTGAAAGAGTTACGAGTATCGCCGTTGCTATGAGTTTATATTTTTAAATAAGTAGGTAGATAATACTTGTGTACATCTTAGTACCTACGGTGTATAAAACTCAAAATTGTTTTTCGATTGGTGCGTATCAACAATGTGTGCATAATTCATTACAAGAAGCAATGAAGCGCTTTTGAATTTGCATTTAAGGGGAATCCTCAAGGCAAATTTCCATACAAAATGTTTCGGACAAATACTCAAAAAGTACGCCGTATTATAATAATTTCTTCACACTATTAAGTTAGTAGGGTTAATTTTAAAACACGTATAACATCTAAATTAAAGTATGAAACCTTTCATTTTTTTGTTGACGAAATCAAAAAACATGGACGAAACGAATAGTGTGAAGAAATTACTATAATACGGCGTACTTTTTGAGTATTTGTCCGAAACATTTTGTATGGAATTCGGATTTCAGGATTAGCCTTAACTCTACCTTTTTGCAACTCTTTTTGTCGTTGATTTTGGTCGGATAATATTTTTCTTATTGAGTTGGGAATAATTTCAAACAGCCTTGAAAACTGCTAACATTTGCCCTTAGCTAATTAATTATATCTTTGGTTATTTTCGCAATTTTTATTGTAAAAGACAAGATCATTCATGATGATAACCAAATGTATTACTTAGTATATTTTTCATTTATTGTTCCAGATATGTCACCCCTACTGGGAGCATTGCTCCGGTGGCGCCGTGAGGCGGTCGCGGCCGTCAGCACTGCTGAAGAAATGACCTCCACAACAATGGAGAGTATGTGTGAGTACATCGAAACACTGCCTATACTGACTGAATGACCATTATCTACGTACAGAATTTTGTAATTTCGAAAGGTAGGTTCAGAAAATCAAGGAACTCTTTATTTGTTTTCACTGGTAGGTACCTAATTGTACAAAACTTTTACCTAGAGTTGTACCCAATCATGTTACAGCCGAGTCAGGACCGACTTCGTCGGGTTCCAGCACCGTGGCTCCGACTCAGGAGTCGATCAGCGAGAAAACGGCAGAAATCGCTCGCAAGATGAACATGGAGACTTGGCAACTCGTTGCCATCCTTGTTGGTAAGTTGATTGCTTTAAACCACAGACATAGATCAAGGCCTTACAAAGCTTTTGAGGCTGTGGTCAAGGGTCGATTGAATTGGAACTGCAGAAACATTTACAAATGAATGTTATAACCACGTACTTGTAACAGCCGTCAGAAGCCCAAAACGCTTTCTGCCACCTACTTGCTGTGAATTATATCTCACAATGTGTTAACACTATTAGCGCTGAATGTAATAGGTCGGTAACCTAGAGTTATTTTTTTTAAATGCCGAATCTTAAAGTATGGGTAACATGGAAAAGGACTCTCGGGAAAGATTTTGGGTCCTTTGCGCGTTTTTTGATATTCCCCATACTTAAGTAAGATTTGGCCATTCAAGCTCAGTTGGAAAATTAAACTATTTTCGTAAATAAACCTGATTTCATATTCGGTAATGCAGGCGTTGCCGTCGTGGTGCTCGGAGTGTGCTTCTGCTGCATCAGACGGTGTTTCCGCAAGAGGCGCTCCAAGGACGGCAAGAAAGGCATGAAGGGAGTTGATCTAAAGTCCGTCCAGTTGCTAGGTTCGGCATATAAGGAGAAGGTAACGTTTCACTTTTCACGCACCATTAATAGTTAGGTACTAATGGGATTCGACTACTTATTGCATTTGTGTGAGAAGAAAAAAAAAACAGTGGAATGGTTTATAAATTATAAAAACAGAGCAATATCGGTGATAATTCAAAACGATTACAAAAAATATCCGGTATACCTAACTCCATCGGAGTAATCCATCTTGGATCACGACTCGGTGAATGAATATCATTAACCATCGTATTTACCTATAAATACAGGTTCCAATAAGCAGATTGATAAGCATGACCATTTACTAATAAGAATTGTAATATTCATGTGAAATTTGCCGCGGGACGTGCATGTAGGTTCAGCCGGACATGGAGGAGCTCACCGAGAATGCTGAAGAACCGGACGACGGCGACTCCAAGAAGGAAGAACAGAAGTTAGGAAAACTTCAATATAAGGTTTGTAAAGCCATCTTCTAGAAAACAACGGAGGATGAAGACCCACTAGACGCACTGTGCTTGGTACTCTTAACACAAGGTGATGGTTTACACATTTTCCGTATTTTTATTTCATGAAATTCACTTCGCGTTTATCATCACCACCAACATTATTTTATCCTTTTAAAAAAAAAAATATCTAATATAACATAATCTTATCAGTATTGTTCATTCGCACCAAAATAAACATTCTAGTAGTCCTCACTCTTCGTTTTTTTTTCATAAATGTGTTTTGTTCTTTATACATTTATGTATGCACATATATGAACCTACGGTTTTAATTAACTTTGAAACATTATTTGCTTAACAAGTCATGCCTCACATTAAAGGAAAATTTTTAGAATGTTAAATATTAACAAGTATTTACGCTATTTTTGCAGCTGGAATATGACTTTAACAGCAACAGCTTGTCTGTAACGGTAATCCAAGCCGAGGAGCTTCCGGCGCTCGACATGGGCGGGACCTCCGATCCCTACGTCAAAGTTTATTTGCTTCCTGACAAGAAGAAGAAGTTCGAGACGAAAGTCCACCGCAAAACTTTGAATCCAGTGTTCAACGAGGCTTTCGTATTCAAGGCAAGTACCAACTTCTACTTTTTTTACGTGTAAACTGTTACTTGGGATGGCAAATGACAGGTTTTTTTGTTCAGAACGTGCCGTATGCTGACGCTATGAACAAAACATTAGTGTTCGCGATATTCGACTTCGATCGCTTCTCCAAACATGACCAGATCGGTGAAGTGAAGGTACCGTTGTGCCAGGTGGACTTGGCACAGACCATCGAGGAATGGCGTGAGCTGCAGAGCGTCGAAGGCGAAGGCGGGCAGGTGCGATTACACTCACACCATTATGCTTCAATGCAACTTAAACCACTCACTTCATTCAATAAATGCCTAGACAGATGTAAAAATGTATATTTTTGGTCAGTGAGCACAGACGCTATTGACCTCACACTTGCTTGTTTCGCAAAACTAACTGAATATTTGTGATTCAGGCCAGATGTTTTATAATCGACCCTACTGAATCATTGAAGACGGCAGCTCTTCTTTTCAGTTCTCTAAACGCGAACAACCAACATTAGTTTGAACATTTTAGCTAAGGAATAAAGGTATATATCTACGTATATTATACTTTGACGTGAATATTTCGATTGATAGCTATTTTCCAATACTTGGCTGGGCGAAAATGTATTGTTTGACCAAATAACATTTTACTTACTGTCGCCCAACAAATTAAATATTAGAGTACCTGCGTAATTGTGCATAATCGCACCAACCATGACAAATGTTGCACAAAAATATAATTGGTACAAAGCTGAAACAGAAACACCCAGGTCACATCAGCAGACACTTCTCAGGCACTTGAAAGTCTATTTTATCGTTATCAGACTCCAAATAGCATCGTAGAATTCTAAAAGTCTTACAAAATACATACCTACCTACTACTTAAATAAATTCATTTTTAAATATAAGTACTTACTTAATTCAGAAGACTTTAATCTTTTTCTTAGCTTTAGGCTAGGCTGGCAAAACACATAACAAATATTACTGCAAATACCTACCTATTATCCTACTAATACAATCTCAGACATTATTTATCAGAGTAAGTACCTACCTATATTGGTAAGATTTTTTATTATTTAATTTGTGTTTTGGCAGAAAAGCATTATGTTAATTTTGAATGCGAATCATTTTTTCAATGAATTAGGTATAAATTTTTTGTAATAGATATTTTATTTTTTTAATTATTCGCAATAAAAATCCACTCCTTACTTATATTATACCCAGAACCGACTCTGATTCATCGAAAGAATGGTCTGTTATAACTTTTAAAATATACTGCACTTTTTGACTAGAGGAACCTTGACCATTGTAATATTGTCACAAAACTACCATTTCATAGCGTTTAAGATATTTTCAAAACGATGCTGCACGGCATTGACTGGGCGTCAAGGAACCTCAATAATATTGATTGAGTACCTATTTTATTTTCTGATAATAATTATTTTCGACAGCAAAAATGTATTTACTTGGTTTTTCTCTTTTTTCTCCATATTTTCTCTGCTCTGCTTGGCTGTGTTTGATTGTGTCCTGAACAATCTTGCATGCCGCTTCAAAACGAAACGATCATTCACGTAAGTATTATTTTGTAACACATCAAAATTGTTTGTACGATTGAAGTATATAATTAATTTGAGATAATATGCGAAAATTTTAAAATCTGGATTCGATTTTAATGCAAGAGAGGTTAATATTTCAATTATGCCTGATATGGAGAGAAAACCAGTAAAAAAGGGGCGTCGTATTCGTCTTTCATTACTAGGATGTTAGGACGTATAGTTAGAAATAACTCGAAGAATAATAAAACAAAGAAAAGTTTACCTTTACCTCAATCACCCGTCATACCAGACTTTTTTGTTGATTTATTTTATGTTGTTCCATCCAACACTTTGTTTTATTTACAACTGCGGCTGGGGAATGTTGCATGTTTTGTCTAAATGTTGTGTCACGTTGCTCCTGACTTGCCATTTGATTTATCCTTTCTAATTGCTATACAAAGCAGATGACAACTCAGGGTATTCAAAACTCACTGATTGGCTATTTTTAATGTATTGTATTTGTATAAATATTAGTACATTGGTTCGTATTTTTTAGTTTCACTACAATGCATTATCAAAATTATGAGTGCCATAGGCATTGAAGACACGATATTGCATAAAATGTACCACCTACATTTATTTCAAAAAAATGCAGTCTATGACTCATAACTAATTATTTAAACCACAGTATGTTACAGGTATCCCCCTGAGCAAGGAGTAAATTAATAAATGAATGAATGTCTAATAGACATGGAAGATCATTTACTGAACCAATGTATGGTCCTGCATGGTATTTTGCAATGGTGTAGGCATATGGTGTAGTAAACGTAAACTTTGTTCGTAACATAGATACAAAATATTGTTAGTTTTATTAGGGGATTCAGTCAGTGCTCCTATTTTTGTGTTCTCGTTGTATAGGTAATTGCTAATGTTGTGGTAACATTTAAAATAACTTATCCTTGATGCTAAATACTGGTAGTTACTGGGATAAGGTAATCAGTTTAAATTCATGTATAGTAACAAGAATTTACTAACTTTTCCACGAAGTCAAGAGAATCTGTAGCCGTATTTACAACGTAAAATTAGTGCGAAGATCAAGAAGGCTGGTCACCAACTGCACCATTGACAAATACACGCGCTGCTTTTAACCTTTTCCACCTGTTTCACAAGGCTGTTATACAAATGTATGTTTATTAGTGAGATGTATCCGTTGCTGCACATCCTGTAGTAATAAATATAATGTATGTAAGTAGTAAGTATATATAATATACTCATACCTAGTTGAAAGACTGCTAAAGATCACAAGTACCTAATTGTTTTAATAAAAATTGTTTGAATCCGAAAGTGATCTTTAGCGGAAATGTATGTGTCGTTTTATTTATTTATTTGTATGAATAATAAATTAATTGCGATCTGTTTCTTAAATGGTTAGTCTTCTACAAAGTTACTATGGACCTGGTAAATCCAAATTAGTATTTTGATAGGTTGAGTGAGGAAATTACACCAAAAAGTAGTAGGTCATGGTCAGAAGGTGTAGTAGGAACGATTTACGAACGATACATTTGATGATCTGAGCTGGGTGTCACAAAATTCAAATTGGCTTCATTTCGGCAACAGATCGTAATACTAAACACCATCTTCTATTTACCTGATAATATAACGATATATATTTCAGCGGAAAATGCTTTATATTAGGTTGGATATGACCGTTATTATTTTTGGTTTTGTGCGTCTAGATTTAATGTGTTTAATTTTTATTAGATGGATTGTATGTGCTAAAACGTTATTATGTAACGCAATGAAAGTGTTCTTTATATCATGTGCGTTTGTATAGATGCAATCTCCAATATTCAATGTTTGAGGCTATGATGTTAATGTTGGGTTACATTGTGCCCTAAGCACGATATTCGGCGCAAAATTTCAGTTATTGTTTCTTAAATGAGTTTTTTTCTTGTAATCTTTCAATAACTGGAATTCTGTGCCGATATTCTAACAAAGATAAACTTGCTTTTAGGTGACTACACGAAGCTATTGTTATGTTTATTTGTTATTGTTTGGTGTAATAAGATTTTGAGTGCCCTGGTCCGCCCTAAGCCGCGTTATTTATGGCCCATATTATTTTATACAACGTTCCACAAAGAGCTTTTTGACCCCGTTTTCATGACGGTATCCCGCACACAAATTGATCCTTTTTTTAATCTTCCATACTCACATCTAATAAAACTAAACGCTGTGGTATAAAAAAACAGCTCAAAATATTAAAAAATCAATTACAAAATTGCGTTTGAGAAGAATGAATATAACTTCTATTTGTGACATTATACCACTACTAACCGTGATAACTTTTAATGTTCTGATTTTTCCTAGGTACAAAATAAAATAAATTTATGAATGGCTGGCATTGATATATAAACACGTATTACAGGATAACAAGTTGGGAGACATTTGTTTCTCATTGCGTTACGTACCTACGGCTGGAAAACTGACAGTTGTAATCTTGGAAGCTAAGAATTTGAAGAAAATGGACGTCGGCGGTCTTTCAGGTATATTTTTGGCATTATTTTACACTTATATGACTCTAATCTTATTACTTTCCAGTCTTCCTAACAGCTCAAAAAGACACTTAAACACATAGGCCTAATTTTACAGGGGTAAATATGAGGTTCCTATTTTTTTATTATAGTATTTTTATTAGGGTTGATTAATTCACCTTGTTACACATTTTAATCATTTTAAAAGCATGCCAAATTTAAATAAAAAAAATAAATTCACACTACACCTTCATGTTCATGTAGACATAACAGGTATTTCGTTGAATTGGTTCATATTTGTAACGCTTTGCTAATTTATTGCTCTGTTGATAGATATTATTTCTTGTATTATCTACCTTTTTGTTTTACCCTATTTTAATTTTTTATTAAAATATATAATATTTTTTACTATAAAACTACACAATTATGGCCTAAGATCCGTTGCATACGTTGTTATGATTTCATTTAACATTTTTTTTTCAATTTTTAACTTTCATTACAAATCAACACATAACATAACTTACTGCTTTAAATAGTAACATGTTGAATAAAAAAAAACATATTTGTTAAGTACTGTGTTGTCCCTGTAAAGAAGACTATTATTTTTTTGTGGTAATCTTAGAAGTAAGAATATAATATCATAAACATATCTTCAAATCTACAACAAAAAGGTACTTTCTCTCATTAACCAATTCATAAGGTTTTGGTACTTTAAACAGCTTTTACGTACTATACAATATGTGACCTAATAAATATTTTTATCTATTTTCATATCCGGCATCTACACAACCCGACAACAGATCCGTACGTAAAGATAGCACTCATGCAAAATGGCAAACGTCTCAAGAAGAAGAAAACGAGCATCAAGAAATGCACACTGAATCCCTATTACAACGAGTCATTTACTTTTGAAGTACCATTCGAACAAATACAGGTGCGAGCCGAGATTTATCGAAAATTCGATGTTGTAGCGCACGGCTTGGACAACAAGAATAAAGAAAGCCTCTGTTTTCCAAAGTTTTCAATTTTCTATTGGATATTGGAGTCTTCTTCGTTCAATATTGTCTATACTGTGCGCGATTTGATGTTGTGTACTTATTTTTGTCAGTATACTATACATTGGTGGTAGGCACACCACTTGCATCCATGCCGATCCTCCTCCTCCCCAGTTATTTATGTTATATTTTAATATGATTTCAGTTATTAACGCATTGAACGTTCATTGAGATTTACTCAGCCCTGATATAATTTTTATTTTATCCCAATTCGATTAAACGTTTATTAATCTGACCTAAACCTAAACTCTACATCGAGTATGAATGATCCAACTGCATAGATAAAAATGTGTTTTAGTAAAGTGTCTTGTTTTTGTTAGTAGTATGTAGTTGTCCTTTGATGTTTGGCTATTTCCTGTTTAAAATCTGTCGTATTAGCTTCTCTCCTATCTACCTCCATTCCTCCAACAACGTATTGATCAGAGCCAGTACCTTTAGATTTTTCTCAAGCAAAATGTTGATCTTTATATGTAACTAGGCGTTTCAGATAAAGATTTTCATTGTGCAAGTAAATTCTAGTTCTACTGACTCCATTCAATATGTCTCTCGAGTCCTTAAGCGAAGTGGTGTTCAATAATCTCCCCTCGTGACTGCATTGCAATTTGGTGACTTCAAATTGTAATTACTTATGGTTTTGAGGAATCCAGTCCCTCGTTCTTCTTCTGCATGTCTATAATTACGTCGTTAGTTCTATTTAAAAAGCTTGCATTGTCATGTTTGCCTTGATACCTATGCTTGCTGTTACATGTGTTGTGTATTGTGTAATTTAAATTAAATCATACATTACTTATTCGGTAATTTACACGATCAGTAAACAGCAGGTAAGTGTTTAGTTTACGAAATCAAAAGCCTAGAAATAAAACGATGTCAAGTAGACTCTACCACTTACTAAATATAGCTAATTTCATAAAATTGGTAACCAATACTTAGTAATGCATCTTCATCTTAGATTGCAGAGTGAAAACGGGCATATCGAATATATTTTTATTTAAAAAACTAGTAGGTTTTAGTGGCTTCTACTACAACTAGCACTTCATTAATAATTTATTTATTATGATGAGCCACAAAATTTTCTTCGCACTAACAAATAGTTTGTCACTACTTCATTATTTGACGATTTCTTTCAAATCGGTCGGCATTTCTATCATTCACGCTAAACTAATTTTCTAGTGTAGCGCTATTTGTGCAAAACTGCGATCTGTTTACTAATTCGAAATTATACTACAGAAAGTGAATCTAGTGGTAACGGTGGTCGACTATGATCGCATCGGAACGTCTGAGCCCATTGGAAAGGTGTGCCTGGGATACAGCGCATCTGGCACCGAGCTGCGTCACTGGTCCGACATGCTGGCTAGCCCCCGACGTCCCATCGCGCAATGGCATACCCTTAAAGACCCCGAAGATGGAGAGAAAAAGGATTAAGCAAACCGCTGAGGTCGGTACAATGGAATAATATAACTCTTATAGGCCATCAATTACCCGCTGTGCATTGTTATTTTCTAAAAATAGTTTTTTTTATTAAATTTCAGGAGAATTCTACAGCACGAAGAAGAGTCGAGAAAAGTAAACGAAGGAAGGTGTGTTTTAACGAAAACTTTGGTTATTATTTATGCCTTGAACTCCGCAATTTTCTATAAATTTAAGTGTGTGTGGAAAAAGTTAGTAAAATAATTTTGTTAGTTCAACAAAACATCTGCAAACCTTATAAATATACTGCTTGACAAGGTAACTTAGACTTAAATTGTGTCATTAAAGAACCAAGCTCAAGTTGGTGCAGAGATCATCTTCTTGATAAATACATGATAAATACTCGATTGTGGATTGGATATTGTGTTTTGAGACGGGCAATAGTAATGCGTGTTAAGAGTGTGTAGAAGTAGTTAAATACCATATTTTAAAATTCTTTTGCTATATAGATTTTTTCGGAATCTATATATCTAGATCCAAGGGTCTATAATAGAATTTACGATACTATAGGAAATTATTTTCTGAATACGTAAAAAGACTAACAAAAAGTATATCCTGCAAATCCTCTTAAATAATCATTAGAGTTGACTTATAATACACTAAAGGTTATAAAGAAAACCTAGCTTTCAACGAAAATATTTATATGATTTAGACTACCTACTTATATTTATCAAAATTCTTTAAACTATGTAAATAAGTTGAAACCTGTTAAATTTACTACATTCTATTTTACTATAACTGTAAGTGTTAAAGTATTTATATCCTTTGAATATTTAACTCTTGTTCCTTCTTCGGTGGAGAGATTTCTTGTGTGAGTGTCTAGTAAGTTATTTTGTGTTTCAAAGAATATATTTTAATATAGCTTTTTCTTATTAGGAGGAATGTTAGGCCTATCGTAGATACCTTTATAATATATATCCATATAGGCATGACAACTTATTTATTGTTAAATGAATTAAATGTTATATCCATAACTATTAATTTAATTACTGCCCAAATTTAATCCGTATGATAGATATTGGGGCATTATACCTACATATTACCTAAGTTAATGTATCACCAAAACTAGTCAAACTTATTTATGAACACGTACAATCAAAATCTTCACATTGAAACAATGAGAGATTGATTAGTGTTTGTCTTGCAAATCAGGAAAAATGTAATACGATTTTATTTCGTACTATGTATTAAGTTAGATTAGTGTTTAGGTATAATAACTTGTATTTTTTCAGTATTTTGTTTGTTTGTAGGTTGATAGATACCTACCCAGATGTTTACGACATATAATTGAGTAATTAAATGTATGTCGTAAATGTAGCCATTGCTTAACTGTTGTTGATCTCAATCATACGTGTTATTGTGTATATAACCTAATGTAATCACATGTTAAATTTCACGTTCACGTAATATATCTACGTTTAGATCAAATGGAATCGGGCTTCGTGTAAAATTAGAAGTGCACCAACACGAGTAGGTATAGAGTAATTGTGGTTCAAGTACTATCATGTATTACAATAAATTTAATGATATGCTATAAGGGTCGTATTTATAGGAACTGCAACAGATTCGTTGCCGGTTTAGTGGATTTGTATATTTTATTTAAAATGTTTTTTTTACAATAATAAAGTTTATTGAAGTACGTAGGAACGTATTTTCTTTCGTTCATTTTTATTTTAACTTGAAACATTCCATACTACAACTGCGTTGTAGTTGGTGTTATTTAATTAAACTGTAAATGAATCTGTTGTAGAAAATAAACACCCAAACTTACTCTTATTAATCTCAGTCATCAAAAGAGTGAGCTATCCTCAGTAGAATTGACAATATATGTAGACATTCCATTGCTAAATAAATATATGTAAGTAAAATTTGTAATATTGTTGATTAACGCATTAAATTATGTGAATAATCGCGCTAAATTAATAATAGGAATATACAATGACCTGTGTAATATATCAGCCTACATGTCGAATATACCGCAAATTAGTTGACATGTCGAATATAAATAAATTAATATCTTTACTGTAACTATTCATTGTGCAGTGAGCCACATAGGAGTATGATAACTAGTGGCTGATTAATTAATTATTGGAATAACATTAATTCTATAGGTCATTTACCAAAATAATGGTTGCTAGAACCTCCTAAACAAAAGCTAGACTTACAACTTCAAAAATTCTAGGTGTGCTGTGACCTGCCGTCCTGGCCTAACTCTTGAAATTCAAATTGTATGGACTTTCCGGCATCAATAAAGTTTTTGCTGCTTGAGAATTTGGCCAGACCGATAGTTTTATGGCTAATCTAATGACAAGTGACCAAGACATTGTAGGCTATTGTAAAATATACACATTATTTAATCCAGTCTAAATGCCACTTTTCTTAAAGTGAAGCATTCAACACCTTAAATATCATAATAGAGGGTGTTGAATGCTGTTGTAATTATTGCTGTTTGTTACCCACTTCTTTGCTAAACTTAGTATATTGTAAAATTGTAATCAGTTGTTTTCCAAATGTAAGGTTATCTTGTAAATGCAGGTATTGTCAGTGTTTTTAGTATTTCCTGCACTTAACAAACCGTACCCACACCAATAATGTGATAACACAAATGTTGTCATATATTTTATTGTACATAACTATCTCTGAAATTGATAAACATAAATATCATATCATTCGCCATTTAAATAAAAATGCTATTGGATTCATATTATGTTATATGTTTATTAACATTTTGTTTGTAAGTGTTAGGTAGATATTTAATTTTATCACACTTAATAATTTTAATAGAGTTATTTATAGAAATGAATTATGTGAAACAAAGAATGTCTATAATACATTAATTACATAGACAGTTTTGTTTTACTTCTCCATTGTGATTTATTTATAAAATATGTACTTATAGTCGTGCTTAACTTTAGTAAGTTTTGTAAAAGATCACAGATGTTTTGTATTTTCTTAAGTTTGAGCAAGTTCATAACTTAGCTTATAGTAAAAATCAATGCTAATATCATAGATATTTTACAAAATTGTGATCTAAATATAAACAATGAAGGTAAGGTGTTCAGTCATACCTCACATGGTGGTTAACTATCATCATAATACCTCCGTTTCATTGCTCGGTACTTTTTCAGCTTGTAAAGTGCCTCAATCTCTTTCACAACAAACTCGCCATGTTTTATCATTATACTGATCTTCTGTGGATCTGTTTCTTCACTATTCTTAGAAAATACTTTGTGTAATCTTTTTCTGAAGAGGTCATATCCTTGGGGCCAATCACGTCCTAAGTATAAAAGCTGAAATAATATAACAAGCTAAGTAACTATATAGGTGATGGTACGAAGTACCTACGGGTTGGAAAGTAAGATTGTTACAAGACTGTTGTAAGTATTATCGATTGGTGTAAGACTAGGTTTGTTTATCGGACACCTACTTCTCCAACCCCCAAAATAGTATTAGATCTACTACTAATTATAGGAACGTCTATTCTAGGGGTTTAACAAAGAACTTTGTAGATCTTGACTGGGTAAGTACTTACAGTTTTATACAAGTTTATCACTGCCTGTCTCTGTGACTGCGACATTATTCTTCAGTTAAATTGTTCACTGTATTTAAATACAGGGCAGAGTCCATAGTCCAACCAACTCAACTAAAACAAGCAGCAGCAGTAAAAAACTGAAAGTAAACAAACTAGTACCTTGTGATCAAAAAAAGTTATGATAATGACAATTTACAATCCAAACTACATAACAAAATCACAAGAGTTAAAAGTGAAATAGCATTATTCAAATCGTAATAAAACAAAAGAGATAGAAGTATTTTCTCATGCTATAAATCTAAAACCTATTAACCTCATTCTGACATTGACAGAAGTGGCATAATTTTTTTTTATCCGCATTGGGGAGACTAAAGTGTTATGATTATACTGCCTTGTCATACGTTTATTATTTTTATTAATTTATATTCTTACACGTGAGATAATGTTTATTTTTGTTACGCTGACCGTTATCGCGCAGAAATAAAATGTAAGTACCAGAAATAAAATATAAGGGACTACTCCTACTACTATACTACTAACACCCCCCGCGTATCGTTCAACGCTAGACTTACGTGCCGCTACTTATGCAACGGTTTTGATTTTCAGTAATTATTGCCCTAGACCTTTAAAACACTTAAACAGTGCGGAATTCTTGTTGGCGTAGCATGGATTATTGGTAATGACCACCATTATTTTTGAGGTTTGTGTGACTTTTCGCAAATAAAGGAACACACCAGCAAATTAATCGATGGAGTTAGTCCTGTGAGTTAGTCGTAAAAGTAAAAAAAGATATACATGTAAGATGGCAATATGGCTAACGCTATACTGAAAATATGGTAAGGAAAAAACTAGGTGCTTCGTAAATTATGTTTCAATTTACAGTACACATGGCTTTGCGGCTTACTGCCTTCTTTTAAGCATTTTAATTTACATTTATATATTTATTATTGGGGTAAACCAAAACTATCAGTTTAGTGTTGTGCTATTCAACGCAAAACACAAAAACTCAAAAATGATGTCAGCTATTTAACACTGCAGCTGTTTATTGTTCAAATCAACATCCATTTCAAATAAACGAGTACCGCCAATGGCGCGCCATTTTACTAGCTATTTCCAAGCCCGCCAGCACGGCGGAACCGGAAACTTAATTTTAACAAATAAGCAGGAAATACCAACTATTCGGTAAGTTTGTTATAAATCGAAGGTTTTGTGCCTTCTATAAAAAAGCCTGAGATATAACCTGTAGAATTTCAATAAGTGCTGCCTGTTGCTATGGAAACCAATAAGTTTTAAAAAAATCTAATGCCATTTTCGCTAAGTTAATAACGTCAATAAGTTCAGTTTTCAACTGGTTTTCAGTTATTACTTAACTAGAACAAATGGCTGACGAGGAAAAAGGTGTTGAAGAGGGTGAGTAAACCTACCGTATCTCTACTTGATAAGTTCTGGTAGTAGGTACCAAATATCAAGTAAATAACTACTTACGAGTGCATTATGAAGGGCCTTCATTGTAGGCAGTAACCAGATACAAGCCAGATACATTGCCGATAACTAGTTGATTAATAGGAAGGTAAGTATCACCTATACGTTTGGGCTATTAGAGGATGTAAGTGAGCTGCCTCTCTAATAGCCTATCATAATAGCAATTTTGCCTGGTTTGAGAGTGTAGAGCATGAAGCTCGAAACGATATGGACGGAGCTGCTAGTATTACTACATATGTACGACCAAAGACAATATCCGCATATCTCCGACCTGCTTAGGGGGCGTCCATAAATTACGTGAGGTGTTTTTTTTAATTTTCTGTCCCTCCCTCCCCCCCTGGTGAGATGTCGTGAGGTTTTATTCAACCCCCTCCCCCAACCCCCAATCTCACGTGAGATTTTTTAAAATGTGGGTTTCTTACGTAAACGCGTTGGATTGTTATTACGATTTAAACAAAAGACTTAAGATTTAATCTTAAGCATGTACAGTACAATCTGGATTAAATGGACCAAAATAATATATTTTTCTTTTGTTACAATCAGAAAAAAATTGCGTGATATTTGCCGAGACCCCCCCTCTCTCCAACGTAAGATTAGATGAGATTTGACTCGACCCCCTCCCACCCTTAAACACCTCACGTAATTTATGGACGCCCCCTTATTCGCCTTGTCCTCTTTCAATTTCAGCGAGTTGATAGATAGAGCGAGTGATCCTGGGTCCGGGAGCCGTTTTTATCCTACTTGTATCCTACTTTTTAGAAAGATACATAGAATCTGTCGCCGTAGGTAGGTACCTAATATTAACCCTATCACTCTCAGAGGGTTAGTAGTGATTTGCCACCGCACCATTTTTTTTGTGCATCCTACTTTTTTAAGTTCCATACTTCGAGTATAAATTTGCCACCGTCGAATAAAATATTATTTTTGGAATAGTGATTAGCCACCGGTAGGTCCATCGCATGGTTTGGTACAGATAGATAAATAATCAGATACACACACTTTCGGATTTAAGGTAGAGCCGTCAATGTAGTCGTAAAATTTACTTTACTTATGGTTCCATAGGGGAGGAGGAAGAAGAAGCAGCTCATGAAGAACTGCCCGAAGATGTAGAAGAGGAGGAGGTGGAGGATGAATCAATTCTTACAGAATACGATCCCGACGAGTTTCATTCTGGTGCTGTTAACACGTTGGACTCTACAATCCCTCTGGATCTGTTTGAGTTTCAGTATCCTTTTTTGCATTTATGAATACGGACTATACGTATAGATTCATAAAATAATGTTTTCGCTTATGATACCTAATAATAAAGGTGTACTAGACCTAGGTCTAAAATCAGACCATTTCGCCGTTTACATTTAATTGATTGTAGTGAGTAGATTTAAGAAATGTATTTAGGTAGGTAGGTAGGTAAGTAATAAATAATACCTGAGCAAAGTTGTAAGACATTCGTATGGATACGACTGCCACAAATACTTTAATTTGTGCGCGTGCGACGAGTCGGTGGTATGCTGGGGCTCGGGAAGCATCATCACCTTCATGGACGTGAACACCAAACAGACGTGGTTCCGTAGAACTACTACTGGGGGCTCCGTTGGAAATGTTACAGTAAGTTAAGGAAAAGAGATTTCCCAAGCGTTCAACTTCTTTGTTTCTGTTTTTAAAGTGAAAACTTCCTTATGCGAGCTGAGCACTTTATTTTGAGGGTAGTGGTGGTGGTATAATGAGACTGAGCCGTCACGCTCGGCTATTAGGCATAAGTAGGTATACCGCTTGTTCGACTTTACCTATGACATTTTTAAGCTGAATTGGTTTCAAATTACAGGTTACGTAACGTAAGGTTGTCAAATGGTTGCCAGCATTTCATCTTAAAGTTTTAGTGTTTACAGGGTGAAAGTGAGCCCGACAAGAGTCACTTTCAGTTTTCTATAACAACCTAATAGACAGGTGATACGACCGACGCGACGCGTCCACGTAGTAACGTTCTCAGTAAAATCACGGAAGAAAAAAGTAGTAAAGTCCAATTCAATATAACCTTGAACCATAATAAAATAGATAGAGCAGATCATTCACATAGTTGGTTTGGCCAGTCTTACAGAAAAGACCCTAACTACCGCATAGCCATAGCAGAAGGCAGAGAGGGCGACCGCGACCCTCTGATTCTGCTCTACACCTGGCCTCAGATGGAGATCGACGCGGTTCTCCGCGATGGAACCACCAATGCTTACTCTATTCTTGATTTCAGGTGACAAAGAGCCGGTGCCCATACCGCGGAGCGCAGCGCAGAGCATTTATCACTATCAAACTATTATCGACATTGGCATCCTTGATTTCTGGCTTAGATACCTACTCGATTCTTGTAGGTAATATATGATATTGCGTATTATTTCAATAATGACAATGTCGATAATGATTTGACAGTGACAAATGCTCTGCGCTGCGTTTTGCCGTATGGGCGCCCGGCCCTTAGAAATACATTTCTCTGAAATAAATTGTTACATCGTCTTCAGCCGTTTTGACTGCGACTACATTAAAAGGGATAGCCATCAGCCATAGGGAAATCGGGCACACGAGACTGAGATCCACATTACGTATATAAATAACTTGAAACTCTTTTACTTAAGCATTTTATTGTGATCGTTAAAAAGTATTTTGAAAACGATGGACTCTAACGCAAATAGAGCTTTCGTAATAATACATTTCCTAATTTTCCTAAATACCTAAAGTGCTCATCCACCTTGAGATATTGTGATAGCCTCGAAAGCCCAGTAAGTTCATTAGCTACAGTGCCCTTCCAACCGGAACTCAGTAATGCCAACACATTACTGCTTTGCGGCAGAATATCTGGTACTGTGTTAGTTAGTATCCATCTAGAGAGTCCGGTGTCGCAGTAACGGCCATCTGCGGCCAACTGCATTAATCGTACATCCGATAAAAAAAAACCCATCTAGACGGCATCCTTCCAAAGGTAATAATCGTCCCAAATGGCCCAAATGGTAAGTTTACAAAGATCTGGTCTGTTCCATAGTCCCGACGGTGAGATGCTGGCATCAGTGGGCAAGGAGCCGGATTACAACCTGACGATCTGGACGTGGAAGCGACACAGGATCCTGCTGCGAACCAGCGCGTTCACTTTTGACGTGAACGCAGTCATGTTCTCGCCGTATTGCCCGGGACAACTCACTACAGCTGGTTAAAAGATTTCTAGAATGAATCCGATGCAGCTTTCCATGTTATTATAAAAAATAAAATAAAATAATAAAGCCTTTTATTTCTTGCTTCCAGCTAAATTTTCCCATGTTATTATGGGACTATAATTATGACATTTTGCATAGGAAAATCATTCGTGAAAGATTTTTTGTAAATAAGAATTGTTCTATTAGGTGCTGCCCACATAAAGTTTTGGAAGATGGCAGAGACATTCACTGGCCTGAAATTGAAGGGAGAACTGGGTCGATTTGGCAAAACTGAAATCTGCGATGTTCTTGGCGTTTATCCAATGCCCGATGAAAAGGTTTGTAGATTCTATTAGATCTTAAATGGGATAGCCTATTGTTGATATACCTACTGTAATTTTATTAATCTGTGCTGTGGTAGTATAGTCCTTCTTCGGAATAAAAGGTTACACCTACCGAATTATAATTGTTCAGGAAAGTTGATACTTAGAATAATTAATAAAGAGTCTTTATTGAAGGTGCTAACAGGCTGCGAATGGGGTAACGTCTTAGTATGGGAAGCTGGGCTTGTCAAAGTGGAAGTCACTCAACGTGGAAGAAAAACCTGCCACTCTGCACCTGTGGTAACAAGACTTATCTCATTCTACCTCAACTTTTTGCAAATTTATTAAGACCTTTTCTTTGAAACAACACATTATTAAAATTTTTAAACTTAACTAAACTAAGCTTGTGAGATTTTTATACAGGGTACTTACCTTCAGTTGCCTGTTATAACAAGCTTAGAAGATAGTTCACCCATTATAATACAGGCATCTAAAATCACCTCCTACGCAAGCTTCTTTGCATGGCCTGTACAAAACAGTTTTTTGTAGATCCAATTCATGCTAAGCCCGGCCGGCGACGAGGTGACGACGATAGCTCGCGACGGCTGCGTGCGGGCCTGGTACTGGGACACCGTTGAGCAAGCGGACCCGCCTGAAGAGGACCCCTACGTCGAGCTCAACCCAGTCGCTGAGACCTGTGTAAGTCACTGCTATATCACAATTCATGTAAAGTGCGGCAAGTGACGAGGTGACGACGATAGCTCGCGACTGCTGCGTGCGAGCCTGGTACTGGGACACAGTTGAGCAAGCGGACCCGCCTGAAGAGGACCCCTACGTCGAACTCAACCCAGTCGCTGAGACCTGTGTAAGTCACTGCTATATCACAATTCATGCAAAGTGCGGCAAGTGACGAGGTGACGACGATAGCTCGCGACTGCTGCGTGCGAGCCTGGTACTGGGACACAGTTGAGCAAGCGGACCCGCCTGAAGAGGACCCCTACGTCGAACTCAACCCAGTCGCTGAGACCTGTGTAAGTCACTGCTATATCACAATTCATGCAAAGTGCGGCAAGTGACGAGGTGACGACGATAGCTCGCGACTGCTGCGTGCGAGCCTGGTACTGGGACACAGTTGAGCAAGCGGACCCGCCTGAAGAGGACCCCTACGTCGAACTCAACCCAGTCGCTGAGACCTGTGTAAGTCACTGCTATATCACAATTCATGCAAAGTGCGGCAAGTGACGAGGTGACGACGATAGCTCGCGACTGCTGCGTGCGAGCCTGGTACTGGGACACAGTTGAGCAAGCGGACCCGCCTGAAGAGGACCCCTACGTCGAACTCAACCCAGTCGCTGAGACCTGTGTAAGTCACTGCTATATCACAATTCATGCAAAGTGCGGCAAGTGACGAGGTGACGACGATAGCTCGCGACTGCTGCGTGCGAGCCTGGTACTGGGACACAGTTGAGCAAGCGGACCCTCCTGAAGAGGACCCCTACGTCAAGCTCCACCCTGTCGCTAAGACCTGTGTAAGTCACTGCTATCCTATAATATTATAAACGCGAAAGTTTGTAAGGACAGATGGATGTTTGTTACTCTTTCACGTAAAAACTATTGAATGGATTTTAATGAAACTTTACAATAATATAGCTTATACATCGGAATAACACATAGGCTGCAATTTATAAAGATACCTGCGCAGACGAAGTCGCGGGCACCAGCTAGTATTATCATAATTCATGCTAAGTGCAGATGGGGTAATGACAACCTACAAAGATAACCTACAAAGAACCTACAAAACTACCTACTTGGTAACCTACAAAGAATACGAAATGATCCTGAATAGCTTTCATAATATAATATAAACAACAACATGCATAATAGAAATAAATGACCTAAGCATCCTCTCAATTAAATTTGGTAAGAGACTACCAAAGGTCACTCAATTAAAGCGTCTAACTTAACGCGTCACAAACAATTTTCCAGACATTGACGTCACTAGCGGACAATGACTCACATAATATCCTATTTCAGGTCCCCGGGTGCCAAATAATGTGTCTGAAGCATCAGAAAGACATGTTTTGGTATGCTCAAGTAAGTTTAAAAAAGAAAGGTAGTTCAATTATTGATTCACAACTAACATGTGACTTTGTGTAATTTTTGTTGCTCACATGAGGATCATGAAACTTAGATTAAAATCGAAAAACCTCGTTTGCTGCTTTTTCTCTGTGTCGCTTCCTTTACAAGATTTTTTTTAGATTAGGACGGCATTGCATAATAATAAATGAATTTAAAATGCATTGTCGTCGAGTTGTGAGCTAAGTACCCTGAAAGTTTCAGCCGGATAGCTGATCGGGAAGTGCTTGAAATTTTAGTTGTAAGATTCAACCCGGAACGACAGACTGTTGGATTAAATAATTGATATCTGCGGGTTTTTCAAGGATGGTAACGGCGGAGTTTGGTCAGTGGAGCTAGAAATAGACAAGTTAGAGTGCAACCACCGTAAAGTGATGACTTTCCACGCGGGCGGGGTAGTGGCCATGGCGGCTTTGCGCACCCATCCTATCCTGATAACCGCCGGACAAGACGGCGCCCTGATGGCGTACAGTACTGAAAATCACACGCTGCTAGCCAGATATGTGTTTCCTAGTCCTGTGACTTGCCTTCTGTACCCCCCTGTTGAGGTGAGCGTACTTAAATTCAAGTGTTAAACATTGTTTGTGTTGTATTTAATACCCATAAATTTATTAACACCTTAGTTTATGTATCTAATTTGGGAAGTTTTTAACCCATAATAAATAAACCCATATATACCCATAATAAATCATATATACCCATAATAAATCATATATAATAAAATGTAATAAAGAAATAGTTTTATCATACTTATTATTATTGGCATTCACTATACGCAACCACTTTATTTAGGTGGACCCAACGTCTCGCATCATAATGTTAGGTTTTGAAGACGGTATTATGCGAACTCTACTCTTGCACCCGGAGCGATTGCAAGCTCAAAACACTATGGTGGATGTTAGAGTACATTCAGCATTGACCGTCCACAGCGAGGATTCCATCCATCCTGACGTCATAGATCTTATATCGGTAAAAACATATTTTAACTAATTTAATACTATGTAGGTGGTATGAATTCGTTCTGCTTTGTCTTAGGGCTTCGTAGCATGTTCGGAGATACACTACGCTTTGTTTTTCGTAGCATGATCATAAGTAGTAACTACGCTGTGTAGCTCGTGCTACTTGTAGAGATTCGTAGCATGTTCGTAGACCAAGCTACGCCCTGTAGCTTTAGCTACGCGTTGAGTTTTGTAGCATGTTCATTAAATGTAGCTACGCTTTGTTGCTTTTGCTACACGTGAACTTTTGTAAAATACCTACTCGAGAATTTAGCTTAACCTTGTAGAGTTGCGTAGAATGTACGTACGTCGACCTAGATATGCATTCAATATTGGTTCGGATGATAAAAAAATATTATTATGAAGGCGTAGAGTTTCGAAGCGTCTTAAACCGTAGCTACGCTTTGTATTTTAGCTACGCGTTGGCCTACGCTACAACTTGAAAAATTTTATTTACTTTAATTATGTATATTGTTTGCTATTTTGAACTATTTGTCATGTTGCAGCTTCTCAAGCCTCATTCAAAATCACTCACTCAGATATCGATCAACCACCAAAGGACATTATTAGTGACGTGCGGCAAAGACACCACGATTTTTATGTACAAATTGGAAGTCGGAACACCGTTCACTTTACAACGCCTAGGTTTCATAGAGACCCCTAATAACGTCGCTTTCATGACATGGAAACCTGATGAAGTAAGAAAAACAATTTAAAAAAATAAATATCCTTATAAAATAAGAATTGTGATTCACGTATATAATTGTTTTCTGACGTTAAGTATTTTGTAGGAACATGTATTGCTCCTATGCGGTCAAGTGGGTTTTGTAATGGAAGCCGTGTTGCCCGATGTTCCAGTGCGGCAGTACAGTAAAATAACCACGTTCCAACTAGAATTCACCTCTTACAAGGAGGTTCTTGTGAAGAAACACTTGTAAGTTTTTTTTACATTCGCTGAGTATTTACATAACCCTTCTTTAGATACACGGTAGATAGGTCGACGTATGGGGTGCCGACTCAATACTATTGGTGCAAAAAGTATTATCATTAAAAAAATTTTTAAATTATTATTTTACAGTATGCGCAACCGGCCATTCCCGACAGAGGAGGACCTAGCCAGTATTGACGAAGAAGCTCTGAAAGCAAAAGATGAAGCTGAGAAGGATGATGATGATGAAGAGGGCCGCTGGCTCGGAGAAATTGAACTGAGTGAGTTAGATAGCTGAGCACTGAGAACTAGGATACTTAAAAAAAAAAGAAATTGAAATGGTAAAGGACAGGTTATCTGAATACTGGCGTACCTACTCCTACCTACTCTAGGAACTGAAGAGAATAGATTATCGATGTATAAGGATAGATATGGCTCTCGAACGCTCGTCTTAACGTTCTACGAAAGAAGCCAGTCTCAGATTTAGTGCTTTATTTTAGTTCATATCGATCTTCTTTTAGTCATGACAATCGGTCTGGGATCATCACTGGCTTGAAGATGTACCTAATTTGCTCGTTTAATAAAGTCCAAACTGAAGTTAAAAACTAGATTTAGCTAGGCACATCTCTGGCAGTAAAATAGTTGTTGCTTGAAAACGAAATTCAATATACTCATCATATTGTTTTTGCTGAAACTGTGGATCATTTTTTTTTTTATTTATTAAGGTCACAAACATCACTCATATAAAACATACAATTTTCAAAATTTCTTACAAATATTCTGATATGCATGACTCTTTATGTGCCCATAACATTCACCATAATATAGAACATAGGTATGTACTCGGAGAAATAAGAAGAAGCAAAATTAAAAACAAAGTGAAGCAAAATTAAAAAAGAGAAATCTTAAAAATAACTAAATTAGGAATATTTAAACTAGAAGCTTAAAGTTTAATAGGACTTAGCCTGAGTAAGAGCCACAGTGTCCCATTATATGGTTACATCTCGGGTAATCCTTTTCGTCTCGCAGACGGTCTTTACTGAAAGTATAATGTGACTTGCAGTGGAAAGCGAGAGCCAGCTGGGTACCACTATCACGTGGGCTGAATACTGCGAGGAAGGTCTATGGGTGGTGCAACGCGGCACGGGTGCACTGCTCCTGGTCAAGCCGGGCGGCAACAAGGTGCTCAAATACGGACCCTTTCCCGGCGCCTGGTGCGATGATATCACCTCTTTGAAGTTTGTGTAAGTTCTCTTTCACCCGGTTCTCCGCTTTGGGAATTACACATAGTTTTATAAGATTGTAATGGGTATTTATCGCGCTCGGCTTAACTATTTTTGTCCCGACGTTTCAACAGTTAACACGTGACCACGGGTGTCGAAATACAACCGAAACGTCGGTCGGGACAAAAATAGATAAAGTGAACGAGATAAATAACCGTTACAATCTAATAACTAGTTTCTAGGCTGCTAGTATCTAAAAGAGGATCGGGCTACCTAGATAGTGCAAAGTAAGAAAGACGCTGTTAGGACTGATAGATGTTATTATTTATTTATTATTATTGTTATTATTATTATTATTATTTATCAGCCATGATCGTCACACTGCTGGGCAAATTTTCCCTTCTCTTTTAATATTGCTAGAAGTTAATAACTATTTAATATGTTATTCTAATTAAAATCTAATCTTACTAAATCTGTTTGGCGATGGTTACTTCTTTGAAGTTTGTGCTAGTTTTTCTTTATAGAGTCCGCCTTTTGGAATAATGTTATGTGGAAGTGGGGAATGACAGTAAAGACTGTTGGCAGATTAGGCTAGATAGCAAACACTTGCGGAGGGTACTGTCTGGCACTGCACAACTTGCTACCACGCTCTTGAGCAGAGCATTTCTGGGTAGATTGAGTAACCAGAAGAAGATGAATCTGTGCAGTGGACTGCTACAGACTTCCAGTTGTCAAATATGGAAATTTTTCCTCTTTGATGTTTGTTTGACTCACGGGTTATTTGGTTCAACTGGATCCCACTTTCGAAAGTCTTTTAAATCTATTACATGTTTGATTCTCAGATGTGAAGGACGATATCTCATCGTCGGTACAAACACGGGCTATATCCGAGTGGTGAGGATGCCTACTGATGATGAAGATACCGAGGAACATCACTACATGACCTGGATGATGGCACAGCAGAAACTGTTGAAGAAACTCAAAGGCAGGCGGTTGGCAAAAGAAGAGGTATTTTTTTAAGCTGTCATCGTGTCACCGATGACAGTATGGTTATAGGCCTTTCATTTAGAATTTCTTTGTTCATACTCCCATAAAAAAAATATGTAGGTACAAGGACAAAGTATTGCAAGAAATATAGAGGTCAAAAATAGTTATGACGGAGCCGACTTTGATGTTCATTTGTTTTAGAAACAACCAACTCCTCGTATTGATTTCCTCGATAATTACTATCTACCGATGCATGATTTTTACACGGGTGCTGTGACGTGCCTCGAGATCAGTGCCGATGGAAAGTAAGCAAGATTCCTATTTTCTGTATAATATATATATATATATATATATGTAGTCTTAACACGTCATTTTTCTTTTAGGAATCTGTACACATGTGGTGCAGATGGAAATATATTCTCGTTTGAAATAAACTTTGAAGAACCTCTGATTCCTATAGCAACGATGCCGAAAGTTGGGGCCTTAGCCGTAAGTATTATCCGGTTCAAAGAGAAAGTTGAAAACATAAAAGTTAAACCAGCGGAGGTATTTTGTATTCTGAAGACGAATACCAACAAAGTATGTTTATGTTAAGTAGTATTATTGTCAAGCAAAGCTAAGATATACCTAATTAAAAATATAATCTAATATTTTTCAGAAATTAGAGAGAGTAAAAGAGCCTAGTACTGTCGAAGGCGAACTAATGTCTCATGAAGAGCTCAAACAAAAGGAGGAATACGATAAGATGATGGCTATTGCTAACGCACACAAGAAGCGTGTCAGGGATCAGTTGGCCGAACTTACTGCAGAGTATAATAAGCTGATAAAAGCGTAAGTAAATTTTATTACCTACATAGGTGACATGAGCGTTCAACAAGAAAGGTCCTAACAGAGACCTCTGTTAAGCTCTGTTATGCAATGTTCTATTTCTCTTTAACAAAACAATAGTAAACAAGTTGCAAACTTATTAAAAAGGCAGAAGCCAAACTCTACTTTTAAAAACAGCACCAAGCATAATATTTATTTTAAAAAACCAAAGGAAATAGTAGAAAAAAAAGGTACATACACTTAATCAAACGCCTTACTATTGTCACATTTTAGCAACAAGCAGTTGCCTATATCCCAACAAATCGACGTTACCCTTGACCCGCGGCCGCTGGTGGTACAAGAAAGAGAACTCGACGACGCCAAAGCCTTAACGAGGAGGAAGATCGCTCATCAACTCGAGGCTTCAGATTTAGCTTTGCACAAAATGTACTCAAGGAACATTATTCAATGCGATGTATATCCCTTCACTTTGAAAGCCATAAGGTGAGGAATTCAAAAATGTTTTTTTTTTACTATCACTATCTTGCTATCCTGGCTTGAAAAACTAGACTTGTGTATTCTGGGCATAAGATACGATAAATACAAAATTAATGCCTTTTGGTTTTAGAGACCCAGGGGTAATGATAAGGCCGCTACGTCAGAAAAACCTTTCCAAAGCATTTTTCAATCAGCTCGATGAAGTGTATGAGAAAATGGCTGAGGCTGCTCTACGAGGAAGGTATACCTATCCTGAACACAATCTTCATCATTAATTTCATCAATAACCTGTTTAAATATTACACAGTATTATTTGACCATTTATTTATCACATGCATACGAAAGGAATATGAACTTAGTGGAACTAGCTGAAGCCCAGTTGAAGTAAGTACCTAATCTAAACTAAAGGAACGCACCAAATGTGGTTACGACAAAGATTATCAACTGCTTTATTAGCGCACTTAACTAACAAATAGCCGGCCCCGTACTCGCAGAGCAAGGGATAAAATAAAATGGAAAGCCTTAGAGGAGGCCTTTGTCGAAGGACAAGCTAACAAATAAAGATAGTACAAAAAAATGTTCATGTAAACTTATTAAGGTTAGCAATAAAGGCTTATTTTATTTATTTTTATTTCATTATTAGCGCACTTTGCTTATTCTGATATAACCTACTTACTTAGTCATGCCTTTTTTCTTACTTGACGCATTATGTCAGTTGTTTTCATCAGTCTGTAGTGTTCCACTGCTGGGAAAAGGCCTTCCCTTAAGATAAGATAAGATAATCATTTTCTCCTTTCCTCCTTCCTTCGAATCCTTTCCTCTTCTTTCATTCCCCCTCTTCTTCCCTCCCTTCTCTCCTTGATCTTGTGCTTGACTGGCCCAATTAGCTTCGAACTTGGTGAGCTCATCTCGCCACCTAGTTCTTGGTCTGCCACGATGTCTTTGAGCTGTCTCTGGCCACCACTCACTCCACTCAGTGGTTCTCATGACCCACAACTCATTTAAATAAAAAATAAATAAAAAAATTGTCTATTATTTTTCAACATCCTAATTGCTTTTTACATTAATGTTAGTAAATTGGTGTTAGTTGTTACTTATGCTAGTTGTTAGTTGGTTAGTGTATTTGTTTTGGACGTGGATGGCTCCCTCCTCGGGTGAAGGCCTCCTCCAGCTTCTTCCATTCTTCGCAATTAAACGATGTTCCGGTTTTGCCTGCTACTTGTGTTATATCATCATGATGACTCTTTTAATGATACGTAATTCATAACCAGGCGTACAGAGTCGACAACTAGAAAGCTAGCTGCCAGGAAGGCGTCTTGGGGCCCGCCGCGAGTGGCGTCGTTCTTGCTCGGTCTGCCGCCGCGGCCGCCGCATCCGCTCAAGAAAGCGCTCAGGAACTACCACCAGCGGTTGAATCGACACCACATACAATTCATTGAGGTAACCGAATGTTCCTCCCTACCCTTTTGTCGAGGTGCCATTAGTTGATACTATTAGTTGTATGTCATCACATTAGCCTTCACAGTCAATAGCGCGACCAAACATGCAGAAGGGATACGACGTTGTATCTGTGGAGTCAGAATTTTCAAAATGACACAGTGACAGTAGCGCAAGTGCGGCGCCCGAGCCGAGCTCTTGCGAACTGGGAACTGGAACCCGGGTTTTCTAAACGATGAATAGGTTAAACTTAAATTATTATCAATGGTTGGTACTGCCTGACGCAAATCCATAGGAAAACGGCTAACGGTAACAGTTATCCTATTTTTATCAAAATTATTTTGACAAAAAATCGACTTATTCTTTTCAAGCTACGGCAACTTATTATGCGTATTTTTTTTGGTGATTAAAAGTTTGCGGTGTTTATGTATTGATGATAATGATATGGTAACAGTGGCACGATCCCAAATCGCAAAATAAGAGTTAATAAATAAATCATCATTATATAAAACAAAGAAACAAAAATAAAATAAAGTAAAATATATTGTATTATGTATACCTAGATACTTGTACTAAAATAATATACACTGCATGATAGATTTATAGCTCTACCAATTTATCTTTAAATAAGTTAACTAGTTGAACAAAATGTTACTTAAGTTTCTCTGGGAAAATAAAAGGCTTATTTATTTATTTATTTATAATTTTAACAGTGGCAAGAGCATCTCTCTCGGAAACCAGACCCTCACGCGATGCCGCCCGGGGCCGCCGAGGCGTTGAAGGAAGCGGAGGCCACCATCGGCAACCGACTCCTCAAGACTCAGCCGGACTACGTTGCCCCGCCCGGCCATAACACGCAGTTACGCGTCTGTCTCACCAGGAAAGAGGTATATTACAAACGACGCCTTTTTTACCTAGATAAATTGTGGCTGCCCGTACGCACACTACGAGTTACGATCGTGTGGTTGGGAAAACACGAAGATTGAAGAACAAACACAAAGTTACAATCGGACGGTCGAGTCAATCATAACTTTACTACACTATGACAGCAGTGGTGGATTTACCAATAGGCTGAGAAGGCTGGAGCCTAGGGCGGCAGATTTTAGGGGGCGGCAAATTTGTGGTAATTTATTTTCTAAGAATAAATTAACAGATTCGTATTAATCTAAGTAAGTACCTAATAAAGACGATAGTGCACTAATCATAAAGTTATAATTTCATTGACATACATATTGTAATTTATAAAATTGTGAACTAGGGTATCAAACTGTAGTAGAGGTCGGTAGGGGCGGCAAATTTAGCCTACAGGCGGCGAATTTGTAAATTCGCCACTGTATGACATTGACGGAGAAAAAAAACGGGATAGCAAGACTAAATAGTAACCTATGATATATTTTCTTGTACCAATAAATAACTTTTGTTAGCTAGAACTATTATATTGTAATCGTTATTAAATTTCGTTAGCAGGAATTATTATTCTTGTAATAATTGTTATTAAATTATTCTCGCTGTCACAAATTCAACCATAATTTTAGTAACTACAAAGAGATTTTTTTCTCCGTGTGCTATGAAGGTATTTAATAGATAATAGTGTAGGTACCTATATGCAGGGCACTGTAGCTCACTTCAGCTTGAATTTTTTTAAAGTGTTCGAGACTGACTAAGTAGGTTCCAAAATATCTCGTAGAAGACGATTGCAATAACAGTGTTGGCCTTTGCAAATCAAAGTCCGCTGGCAGCACTGCAGTGCTCTTTTGGTCATGGGCAAGCGAGATCTCTGTTTATATAGTTAGGGCAAATAGCCTATGATCACAATCTCAATGACAATACTCGGGATATGAAAAGAACGATATTAAGGCACAGAATCCGGCACACGCTACATTTTTGAAGATAGGGTATAATATTATGAAAGAAATAGGAAAAACAGTTTTTGCATAGCGGCGCGCCGGATTCTGTGCCTTAATATCGTTCTTTTCATATCCTGAGTATTGGCATTGAAATTGTGATCACAGGCTTTTGCCCTGTATAATCATCGATCTCGTTTGCCCATGACCAAAAGAGTGCTGCCAGCGGACTTTGATTATCACTTATTTACAGGCTCATTTTGTTTCATAGATATACGAGAACAAACGCACGTTCAACGTGAAAGTTCTCGAGCTACGCGACCATAAAGTAAGGCTGGTGGCGCGCATGAGGCAGATCGGCGACAGGCTGGCCGAGATACGCGTGGAGATTCCGCAGAAGATGGCCAAACCACCCCCGCCGATACCCGTTATTGATGATGACCTTGAGTTTCCGGAGAAAAATCTTGAGGTAAAAAGATTAAAAACAAGTTTAAAGATTTTAGTAACTGAAAACACTGACTGTGAAAAGATTAGGTATTGCCATAATTTTTGGCACTTTATTTTTGTTATATGACACTCTGATGTTCAAAACGAATACATTTAGAAAATTCCGATACCTAGCATAACACGTAGCATACTAACCATACTGTACCACCCTACAAGGGTTGGCTGGCAGAGAATGCCTCAGGTATTAAGCCCGCCCATTGTGTAATGTAATTAATATTTTATGCAATAAAGAATTTTAATAATAATACCGCGTCAATAAAAATTGAATATCTCTATTTTCAAATAACTTTCGTAACTTTTTTACTATGGAGTTTTATTATCAATGAAAAAGCCTAGCAATTTTAACAATTTAATAGTTCTCTAGCCCTGTTAATGCTATTTCACGAAATGTAGCCTCGGACCAAAATGTACTTTACCTAAGTACATTTTGGTCCGAGGCTACTTAATTATTATTTTTTGAGCATTTCATTATACGTTTTAAATACATACTACATATAGGTTTCTTTAGATACTTTAATACTTTAGATAAGACCAGAGCCAATAGTTCTGCCAGTGCGAGGCGCCACGGGGAAGAAATCAATAATTCAAGAACGGAGGAAGTCTACCTTATACCCGCAGCCAAGAATGCGGCAGCCGAGGGTCCCGCGATTCATACCATTGTCAGGTAAGATATTATTATTTATCATCTCATTGATTCATTTTAAATCTCATATAATCAGGGTTTTACTAAAACATTTAACAACCGACTTCAGTCGGACTGTTCTAGTGACCGTAGGCACCACTGAAAAGTCACAGGGAAGCAAAATACGCAGTTTTGTTCACTTCAATGACTTTTTTTCAGGTATTTTGATTTAAAAACTAAACTACTGAACCGATGCCGATGTTGATCAAATTTCTAGGGACCAATCTGAAAGTACCTACCTATAATCTTTGAAACAAAAAAAAGTTTTCAAATCGGTTTATAAACGACAAAGTTCTGAGGTACTGAGGTAAGGTTCTGAGGAACAAACATACAAGAAAATTAAAAAAAAAAAAACAAATTGAGAACCTCTTATGTTTTAGAATCTCGACCGTTAGCTGCATCTTGGGAACTCCTGAAAGTAAGGCCTGATCTAGAGTCTACGCCTATAGAAACTGAGATCCGTGAGAGACGCATACAAAGGTATGTTATGTTTTTTTTTATTATGGAGACCTACCTACTTACAGACAGTATAGTGATTCTAGAAACAATACATAGATAAACTCAAAATTAAAATATTAAACGAGCAGGTTTATGATGTTGATGTTGTTTTGCCATTAAGAATCATCGGAGTCCGAGTCAATATGACTAGTACTAATTTTTTAAATCAGTTTTTTGTTTTTGAAATGTTGATGAAAATCACATAACGCTTTTGGCAAGCGCACCGACGACATATTAGAAAACACCAAAAACAGTATTTAGGTTCTTTACACCAACGATTTGGTTTGATAATATTCCTGAATATGACATAGAAATACAGATTATTATTTCTTATGTATACCTACCTAAAATGATATAATTTTTCAGGCATCTTTACGAACAAGACATGTTATTGGCGGATGCAACGGTCTCAATCCAACAATTTGACTCTCGTTTGAGACAACTGCAAAGAGAGCGCATACGTGTTCAGGTTTGTAATGTTTTAATTAGAAAAATATCAAAATGTGTTCACGTACACGATTTCAATAATACATACCTATGTATTTGTTTTTAGGAAAAGAATCAACTGCTAGAACTGCATCTGTATCAGATGCACCGAGAGATGAATGTGTTGAATCGATTCGAGGCTCACGAAGATCGCTTGGCTGAAAGGGTTTATGCCAAACTGATGCAGGTAATACCTAAAATAGTTAGTTTATTTTTCAACTATCTATTAGTTTTTGCTAATCCCTCAGTTCTGCCTTAATTAAGTAAGTAGGTACTTTATTTTTACGTTTGGAAGAGCACTGAGATGGTGAAATTACTGAGCTTCTGAAATTGACCAAATACGTGTATTAAGAGAGCGTAAGGGTGGGTTTAAGTGGAGAGTGGAATAAACAAAAGCAAAAAAGAAGTTCAAATGTCATGTATTATAAATTATAATTAATAAACAAGTCAAAAGTTAAGATTACCAATTTAGTGATTGTTCAGGTGCGAGCGGTTCAAGAGCAAATCGTCGATTGTGAGCATCGCATCGACGAGCACCAAGCCGAGAAGGAGCATATGAGCTCGGCGTGTGAGGAGTTGCAGAGGCAGTTCAAGAAGCTCGTGGTCGACAACAAGTTTGCGGATTTCCTGCGCAGGATCTTCAAGAAGAAGTACCGCGCGCAGCGGGACCGCGATGATGATGGTACTAGTGTTGCGAATTTATTACAATGCTATGCACACAGCCTCATCATCATCATCATTGGCCTTTTTCCATCTATTTAAAGGATGATTCAGGTGGCCTTTTAGATTTAGAAACTTTTCGAGGTTATGTTAGTCAAGAGTTGAAAGTGCGTACTAATAAATGTATTTGTTAATTCGCGACGCTAACGAAGCGAATATTTCTGACATTTCACACAACGCCTTCTAGCCCCAAATAGATCTTGTAAGTAGGTACTAGGTAGGTAAGTACTATGCGAACCAGATAACTGATAGAATACTTACCTATACATATATTTTTTTGTAAATACATACTCACATAGAAAACACCCAAAACAGAATATAGATAAAACTCAAATTTAAATGATGTTGGTGTTGATTTGTTATTAAGAATCATCAGAGTCCGAGTCGATACGCCCAGTACTGATTTTTTAAATCAGTTTTTCGTCTCTCCTGGAAACTTGATAAAAACACATAACGCTTTTGGCAAGCGCACCGACAACATAATAGAAAACACCCAAAACAGTGCATAGACAAAACTCAAACTGCCTTGTTCAATGTTCGAGAGAAAGCTGAAGACAATGTTGAGCAGTAAATGTGATTACGCCTTACAGGAATTTATGAACGACAAAAATTTAACTTAGTAATTAATTATACATGACACTTTAATCTTTTTTATAATGACTTTTATGTTTTCTTTTTTTTGCTCTTGTTTATTATTTCATATGTACCTACTTGCTATGTTAACTTTCATGGACATTTATTTTTATTACTATTTTGTTTCATATAGGTATTACTCTATGACGTGTTTATGATGTAAATCAAATATTGCATGCCCGCGATGGTAGAATACATTGAATCTCTATAAATTTTTCTATAAATTCAAATAATTAACGATCAGGTTTATGATGTTGGTGTTGTTTGTCATTAAGAATCATCGGAATCCGAGTCGGAATCGTCATCGAGCGAGGAAGAAGATGAAGGCAGCATGGACAGCCGCGACATCGGACCGATACGACTCGACCCTAACATTTGCCCAGACGGCTGCGACGAGGAGATATACAACAAAACTTACGATTTGAGGAATACCAGGTAAAATCTAGCAGAAGGTGGATGAGAAGAGCCGAAGATTGGGTTCAGTAGCGCGCCTCGGGAGAGACCTACATCTAGAAGTGGAAAGGTTGATAATAATAATATTGAGGAAAAATCTACGTTGAACATAATGCTTAATTAAATCAAAATTCGAATGTTGACAGAATTTTGGCTGTGAGTAATTCAAAAAGCGGACACACAACATCAACCTCGAGTCCTAGAAAAAGCATTAAACTTGGTGAGGGATTTATATGATGTTAAACAAGCAAAAGAAGAGATAACAAATCTAATCAAAACCATGTTTTAATTCCATTTAAAAGAATATGAGACATTAGGTACTTAGCGGTTTTCATTTTTATGTCTACATTGCATGCTAATAAATGGATTTAGAATTAATTGTCATCGAGTTGTGAGCTACCCTGAAAGTTTCAGCCGATTAGCTAATCGGGAAGTGCTCGTTTAAGTTGCAAGATGAAATTTTCCCGGAACGACAGACGGTCAGACGGTCAAACTTAATAAAAACGTGGTAATAATAATTATAAAAACCTGAAAGTTATGGTAATAATAAAAAATAAGGGTAACTAAAGCGAAAGATGGCCTAACCCAGCAGTGGGTCCTACCTGGCCGAGATGATGATAGTGAACAATAAAAAAGGAATTTTCATACGCCCGTAACATTCTGACAAATATTTAATCATCAGACACAAGCATGAACAAGAGATGATGGAACAGGACCATCTGGTTGACCTACTCCGTAAAGACATCGACGCTCACAACAAAGTGAAGCGCAAGCTGTCTGTCCAGTTAGACAAGAGGAAGAACGAACTGAGGGAATTTATGGTAAGATTCTGAACACTTATGGGCATGCTTTATTGTGTTAACAATAGAGTTCTATGTGGTTCGATCCAGTCCAGCAATTTGCATGTGATATGGAAAAAAATGTGCATTGATGACATCATTCAAGACAATTTGCACCAAGGTCCTTCAATTTGGTTAAGAGGTGAAATAGACACTACTTATAAGTATGGTTATGTCTTTGTAAGTAGTTTCTCTTACATTCTAGTTACAAAGACAGACAGCGTTCAGTCTTAGTAAGCTCTTGTTGGCTGCATTTGGCTAACCCTAAAAATGTTTATTTTCTAATCAAAAAAGCAAATGCCAGTACTTAGTCCGAAACTTAGTTACGATATTATTCCAGTTGGAAAAACAAAGTTGCATGAATGATGTGGACCAAGTGATAGTATTGCGGTATGACCAAATCCGTGCGTCAGCGTTGCGCGGCTGCACGGGCCCCGCCGGTCTGTCGAACACCGTGGTGTTCCCCGAGGCATTGCTGGCCAGGCTAAGGCGTCGCGTGTTGGAGCTACTAGAAGAGATCAAACTACAGAGGCAGAGGCAAAAGTATGTACTTATAGTAGTAAGACGATTGACGATTGGACAGAGTGATATTACGGTATGGTACGACTAAATCCGTGCGTCAACGTTGCGCGGCTGCACGGGCCCCGCCGGTCTGTTGCACACCGTGGTGTTCCCTGAAGTAATGCTGACCAGGCTAAGGCATCGAGTGTTGGAGCTAATAGAAGAAATCAAACTACAGAGGCAGAGGCAAAAGTATATATTTATAGTAACATGACAAATGGGACCAAGTGATAGTATTACGGTATGACCAAATCCGTGCGCCAGCATTGCGCGGCTGCACAGAGTGTTTTACTGGACGATTTCTTAAAACATTCAGAATCAACAGAAGCATAAGCAAAAGTGCCTATGTGTTGCATGCACAATGTGGACCAAGTGACAGTGATAAGTAGGTACTTGGTAGTACTACCAAGCGTTAGTGGCGATAGTAATATCTTTATACTGTACCAACAAGACCTGCATAGCACTGTTTTGGTCATGAGCAGTAATTTTTTACCATAGTCGAAAGATTTTAAACGAGCAGCATTATTTCAGAGTGAACCGCACTCATCTGTTCCGTATGAACGTGGACCTTCGAGCGATGGAGTCCCAAGCAGAAGAGCTCCGTGCCAAAATGCGCGACGTACTGACCAGAAAGCTTGGCAAGCCGCGGAAAGTGGACAAGACTCTCGACGACCTGCTGCGGCAGATGGCGAGGCGGCACAAGTTCTCCGCCACTCTGGGGGCTATACCGCAGATTCTGAACCAGCTGAGGGCTTGGAGGGTAAGACTAAGGGTGCTTTTCCACCAGAGATGTGCAATGCTACGTTGCTTTGTACGTGTATTCCGTGTAGGTACAAACCGCCCTGCGCAGGCAAGACTGGTGAAGCTTGTGAGTATGGTAGGCCCAGGCAGATCTCACACTGCACCGCGCTACGCAATGGGGCGTGGATCCGCGTTTTTAAAGTTGAACCGAAGTAATACAGGTCTGTTACCGAAAGCTGCCAAATCATATACGTTTTTTTTTATCTGAAATAAGCAAGCATTTGACCACTGCCTCACCTGATGGTAAGTGACGTAAAACTTGGGCGAATATTTACTGTGAATTTTATATGAATAAGAGCGCGGCGTGACGTCGCACTGCATGTGCATCTTGAAAAGTTTGTCTGTCTCTCTCGAGAACTCTTCACCGGAACTGTCCCTGTACAGAAATACAAGAAGAAACAACAATAAATGGAATGAAGTATGCGAGGACAGGTAGCCTTTGCATTAAATGATACAACTAAACCATATAGTGGGTTGTTGGAGGTAGGAAGGTACTCCTAGTAGGAACACTGGTGGAAGGGATAATCGGGAATAGGCGGTTTTTAATATAACTAAGCATTTTTTTTTATCTGTTCCCAATCTGTTGTTTTCTAGACAATCTTTCTTTCAGGAACGTCACAGCGATCTTGAGAAAAAGTATCTTCAATTCTTACAACGATACTCCGACCGCCTCCGATTGGCTGCAGCTTTGCAAGCTGACGTGCTACCACAGAAGGTAAGTTACTTTGCTCCCAGGAATACAGCTAGACTGCTGATCACTTTATCAATTAGGTATAAATTTTGAATCATGCCAAATTGCACCAAACTATCATATAGACGCCCCTTAAAGCGTCGATGACACAGGCTAGTTTACAAGTTACAACCCAGTGAGTTCGCTAGCAGCTTGTAAACTCGCGTCATCGGCTTTTTTCAATCTGCTAGTTAAAAATCCTTCCAGACCGCTAACTCGCTAGCTTTTAAACTCGCTGGCTTGTTGCTTGCAAACTATGTCATCGGCGCTTTAGATCTTAGGCATAGGCATTAAAATACCTATAATGTGATTTTTTTATGTTTTTAGCCGAAAAAAGACCCAACGATCATGGCAGGCGGTTACCAGCCTGAGCAGTACCAACGAGATGTAGTGCGTCTGCGTATTGTGAGATCACAACAGCTTCAACAGATCAAGGTTCGCCCAACCGACAACTTCTTTATCACTTCTCATGCTCGTAAAGTTCAATTTTATGTACCTAGAGAAGGGGAGTAAAACTGCATTTTAGGCTCGAGGGCAAAAAAGTAATCGCTTATAAAATCTATTCAAATTGATTTAATTTGTATCTAATAGGTTTCAAGCCGGAATCCTAAGAACTTTTTTGAATATTCGACCTTCGGTCCTTCATAATACAGCTTTACCCTATTGGAAAATTTTGTTCTGTCTGATACAGTGATTTTCAGGATTAATGGCGTAAAATTTTGCACCTTGTTTCAGATTAATGCTATTGCGCGTTTTTGGGGTCTGATATAACAGAATTTCCCCAGTAAACTAAAAGCTTAAAAAAATTTGGTTGGCACGCTGCAATCAACTTTGTTCTACTATGTGTTGGGTTTCTGATACAGTGATTTTTAAAACTAAACATTAGGCATAAAAATAGTGAATAGATTAATAAGATGTTGGGTGTTTTTGCCTCCTTTTGGTGATAAAGCGACTTTTCTTTGTAAACTTTCTTTTCTTTTTTTTGGCCTAAAAAAAACTACGGCTCGCTTCGCTCGCCGCGATATTACTTCTCCGTATAGTGTTTTTGGGTCTTGATAATAGCTTTATCAAGCTTTAGCTTTAGCTTTTTCCCTAGTAATCTAATAGAAAAAAAAGGGCTCGCTTCGCTCGCCGTGATCAGGTTTGTTTTTCGGTAGAAATAATTAAAAAGTAAACAGTCAAAAAAATTGCTTAATATAGATAGAGTAGCTCTAGGAAAAACGGTACAATGACCGGTTGTACCGTTTTTTCCTGGAGGCCTACATCCATTAGTGGCCGTCTGATGGCTAAAACTATGATAATCATAAGATGAAAATGTAGGCGGGTGGGGGCGGCATTTTTCAATTTTTGCACCATCCCCACGAAAAATCCTAGAACCGAGGCTGGTTAGAAACCTTAACCTTAACTATGTCTATGTAATTAGTTATAATTGATTTCGAATATCGTGGTAACATTGGGTGGTTGTCTCTTTTTTTTTAATTAAACGGGCGCTATTTTCATAAGTTTGTTTAATTTCCTCTATCTATCTCGTTCCTGAAGTCCATTTATACGAGAGCCCGAGCGTATATTCAAGTGGAGTAAATGATTGATTTCGATGTCATAAACAGTACCTCAAAGAAGAAATCCAAAGCCTCCGCCTGAAGCCGCTGTCGTACATGGAGGCCCCGCCGGTGGAGACCCCGCCGCAGGTGGAGGACGATCACATCTACCTGTTCATGGTGCCCCGCGCCGCGCGCCAGCATAAGAAGAAGTACTTCCCCATGTGAGTACCTTTTTTAAACCCACTTAAGGGTAACTGTGGTAGTGGTAATGCTCAAGACAAATTTCCATACAAAATGTTTCGAACAAATACTCAAAAAATACGCCGTATTATAATAATTTCTTCACACTATTCCTTTCGTCTATGTTTTCCGATTGTGTGAACAAAAATTTGTGAGGTTTCATACATAAATTTCAATTTTATACGTGTTTTTAAATTAGTAGTGTTAATTTTAAAACACATATAAAATCTAAATTTTTTGATTCAGGCGTTACTCTGCGGAAATCCATAAATATTAATAAATAGTATAAATATATTTAGTAATAAGTCCGCTTAATTTCTAAACAAAGGTCTTAATTAACTTAACTCTAGTTTAGAATTTTAGTATCTAAACCAAAGCGCCGGAAACAAAAAACCCAAGTCAAAACTCGATACGTGTTTCGCCTCTACACGAGGCATCCTCAGGAGATGTTGACTCGCCGAAATCTGAAACGAAGTTGTTCAGAAATTAAGCGGATGAAATATATTCATACTTACTATTTATTAATAAGGAGTAGGTTGTCAATTCAGTTGTTTTTTTTTTTTAAGTTTGTTAGTTACCTCTGAACTTAATGGTTTTTATACCAATTTGTTTTTTTTTATTTGAAATGATATACTTATAGATTGGTCCCACAGAAATTTCAGGAAAATCGGTTCAGTACTTTGGTTTAGTATTTTTAAAATTAAAACAACTGAAAAAGTGTCGTCATCCAAGTCCACGAAATTACGTATTTTGCTACCCTGTGACTATTTAGTGGTGTTTACGATCACTAAAACGGTCTAATAATGGTGTCGGTTGTAGTATTTTTTTCAAAACCCTGAATTTGCGTTAAGTCTTACTATAAAAAATTAAAAATAAGCCTATTATGCTGTTTGTTTTACATCAAGTCTAGGTATCGGTCGGTGTAGTCCAACTCTTAGCTAGGTGAGCAAATGGGTTTGCTAAATTTATTATTTTTAAAATTAATAGAATCAAAGTTTTGTGAAGGGAAGAGTAAAGTTGAAGTGCTTTTCAGCACTCCGTTGGGTTCGACAGTAAAGCTGGTGTACGACATCAACATTATGAAGCTGCTGTACGACTGCTTGGACGCCATGCGAGTCACCAGAGACGATGCCGACGACTTGCTCAGAGATCTTACGACTGAGCTGCCAGACGTCATCTCGGGGTATGTTTGTAATCAGCACTGTGTGGGGTTCGACAATAAAGCTGGTGTACGACAATTTATTAAGGGGAACCCTCAAGGCAAATTTCCATACAAAATGTTTCGGACAAATACTCAAAAAGTACGCCGTATTATAGTAATTTCTTCACACTATTCGTTACGTCCATGTTTTTTGCTTTCGTCAACAAAAAAAGTGAAAGGTTTCATACTTTAATTTAGATTTTATACGTACTATAATACGGCGTACTTTTTGAGTATTAGTCCGAAACATTTTGTATGGAATTCGGATTTGAGGATTAGCCTTAAGGCATATCAACGTGAAATAGTATAAGATTGGTGTCTCTTAGTTATTACCTATCTCACTTGTTATTATATGTGTTCTAGGTCAAAAACCCGTTTTGAGGTTGTGGACACTCTGGTCAAGAAATGGCTGTTGAAGTACGGCGGGGATCCAAGCCAGTATAAGAAGCAAACGCGAGCTTTCGACGCCCTCGCTGCTTTAGCCGACCGACTGATCCGACAACATGTAAGATAAAACGAAGCTTGCTCAATACGAGCAAAAAATAGTGCAATAAAAATAGGCAGGAGCTAATTGAGGAAGGGATTCCAAGAATGCGTTGCCACAGAACTCTTTCAAAAATAGACCTGCTGGCCAAGCATTCTCCAAGCAGGTGAGGTGGTGGTTGGTTACCTGCAAAAAAAAGTGTGTGTGTCAGCTCAGACCCACGTCTTTAGTTTACTCCCGAGAGAATAAAGCAAACACAAGAAGCCGCCGACTGCCATCTCCTGTTCATCAGTCAAGCATACCGTACCTATCAATTACCTACTTGTTCGACAAATTGAAAAGACAGAACGACACAATATATTGACCATTACAAGATGCGCAAAGTAAGCTGCGCAGAAAAAAAAAGGCTTTTAGATAACGCTTGTAAATTTCACACGTTATAAAATGAAAATGGAGTAAACTCCAAAAATGTCCAGTTTCTCTGTTGAAGTAGTGCTATAACTGTTCGATCGTCAGGTGGAAACCATGGAAGGTGCGGCGGACAACACGCACCAGGTGATGGAGTCCCTGGAGGCGGCCCTGAAGGATATTTCCGATACGCGGGAGCCCCTGCACGAGCGCCTGGGGCCGGCCCTGGCGGCGTTGTTCCATTCCGCGTATTTCAATGAAATTGGTACGTAACACAGATACCTAATAATAAGGTAGTACGCAGGCGAAGCACTCAGTCACCTACCTGCGCTAATGATTTTCCCCTTGATTTTTGGTTGAAGTCCATTCCATACTAAGCCAACAATGGTACTAGTGGGAAAAAGTCCCACTAGTTCCATGGAACAAATCATAATGGAACTACTGGGAAATATCCGTTACGTTACGTTTACTTGGATGACGTAATTTTTTCAGTTATTTAAGTTTCAAAAATGAAGTACCGATTTTCTTGAAATTACTATGGGACCAAAAATCTTCTCAAGTAAAAAAATAATTTATCAAATCGGTTTTTAAACAAGAAATTTGTGAGGTATACGTCGGTTGAAAAAACGGCGTGTGCTTAACCACACGACGGAAGTGAAAACTTCATAGACTCGAGCCGACTTTACCCGAACGAGCGTAACATAGCCGAGCGTGACGGCTCAGTCTCATTCAATACCCAGAAAATCAAGTGCTCAGCGCGCTTTAAGAAGTTTTAACCACAGATCTCGGATACTTTCGGCTGTCGCCCCCAAAAGATCGGTTAATGAAAGAGATGCAAGTATAGCTTTTTATGATTAAGAGCAGTATAGAACTAAGTCACGTCACTCAAAACATTTTGAAGCACCTGAGACCCCGTCAGTTATTGTTTGTAAATTATTTTATCTTTTTACAATAATCTACAAAATGAAAACATTTTATTAATTTTAAAGAGCATGGTTACTTGCTCAATCAACACGTGTGGCACAACGCATAGAAATAACCCAGATAATCATTCATTTCACAGGTGAGTAAAGAAAATATTTGGTTTATTTTCGGAGAAAAATTTATGGACAATTTTCTTCTACAATTAGTTATAAAATCGTTGTGCCTTGTGGAGTTTTGATTGCTCTTGCCGTGTGTACAAATGGTTCTTACATATATGGAGAAATAATAGATTTTTCACGTAAAAACAAATATTGCTTCGTTACGCTAGGGCTTGATAAAATGATGAGGTCATGAAATATCGATAGTACCTAATGAGTAGGTAGTTATGCAAAGTGGTACAAAACTCTTTTCTTTTCTATCGTTAGGGTATTTTTACCTAGTTAAAATAAATTTACCACTTGTGTCATTTTTATTTTGTTTCTTATAATACGAGTATTATTATAACTAATCGTTTTTACTTATTTAATTTCAGCTTACCAAAGGATCCGAAAAACAGAAATAATTGGTTACAAATTCTTCAGAAACAGAGCGATAATCAAAACAATATAAAAGTTTGCAGCAATCATTTTAAAAACGATTGTTTTTTATTCAGAATACATTAACGTGTTTTGAAGAAAGGTTCGCTGCCTACGTTACATGTTCCAGTAAGTACCATGTTGAACAATGTTTCAATTCAGGCGTAAAGAATGTATTTTGTGACCTTATGCCGACTTGTACAAAGTTGTCAAAGCTCTTAAGCAATCTCGCTTGGCAGTTTTTAACGGTTCAGATTCAGACCAATCAAGATCTGTCAAGCGAGTGAAGTAATTGTTTAGAACTTCGGAAGTTTGGTGCAAGTAGGCATTAGTCAAGTAATTATTAGATAGGGACATAAATCATAAATCAACCTCTTTTACAGATTCAACTCAAGAAAAAGCGAGATCCAACTTCATATTGCAATTTGATCCCTATTTTATAGTACCTACCTTACCTACCTGAAACTAATAGGCTACATATATTATGACAGACAGATATACCTACGTATCGTGCCTACATATAATGACAAAACTCAGAATTAATATTCTTAAATAAAGTATTTTTCAGTCATTGAATAAAACATTTGCATGGGCTTCATTATTGTTTATTATAATCAACCAACTTTAAAAAAAGAACAGATATATATATTATACACAATCGACTTTCTAGCTATTACAATCTTATTTCGAAGACTACCGCCTATTTGGATTGATGAGTAAGTTGTAGGTAAATATTGGTAAGTCCTGCTACTATGTATTATGAATTTAAGTTTGTGAGGATGGATAAGTTTTTGTTCCTGAATAACGCCAAAACTTGGCTATTTAGTCTTTAGTACCTAATAAATAATAACCAAACCCATCTCATTCCTTTGGTTAAAATCTTCATATGTACAGGTGGTGCCGTAATCAGTGAATAATCTTCAGCTGCGGGTGGGGGACTTCAGGTCTAATCAGAAAATGAAAATATGTACCCAGTAAAAATTCTAAGTCCGTGGGATTTCTACTGGGAACATATTTTCATTTTCTGATGACCCCCACACGCAGCTGAAGGATTATCCACTCATTAACCCTCTATTAACAACATGATTGTGTAGTAGGCACTATTTTTTTCTCTATTAAGACTTGTGACGCAAAATGGGTAGGTACCACAGTTATCGATGTCGATAAAACATCTTATTGAATGCCCATAACTATTTTTGAGCAACACATAGACAATTACTCGCACATGCTTATTATCATTTCTTGTATCGCAATTGAAATGTCATTACCCCTCTTTACATTCTAACTTTATGGTTTTAACTGAAATAAACAGCGTCAAAAAAAATTCTAGCCAGTAAATTATGACTCGTTTGGGTGTAAATTTTGAATTTTTAGACATCTATCTGCTCACTGATGATTAAGTAAGTACCTAAGTAGATATTGTAGGTACCTACTTAATTATTTTTTTTTCAGAAACCGACGAGACAATGACTTCGCTTGTCAACTCCCTCATTGACGCAGAACATCCACTGACATCAGAATCTCTGGAGCGCATCGATGTCCTCACTGTCATGGACGATATCAAAGGTAAAATATAGGGAGGACAACGCAACGTAACACTAAATAGTGATTTACGAAAGGTTTCAGGGATGGCGCACTGTGGGAGAGAACTATGTCCAGAAGTTGATGTTGAAGATAATGATTGTTTAATTGTTAATTGAATAACAAGAACGTCACATGCCTATTATAATAATTATTCATAAAGGCCAATAGGTACACATTTAATTAATCAATACAATCAAATGAACTTATCATTAGGATTGTAACTGTACTAGGTACTTAACCTAGTACAGTTACAATCCTATTTAGCGGCCAACTTCTAGGTGGGAAAAGCACAAGACCAGAGAGAATGGTGTGTACAAAAGCGTTTATTCTCACTATAGTTCGATCGTCGAATTAGTAAGATTTTTTTTCTCATTAGTGCAACAGTTAATCAGGATTTTTTTTCTCATTTGTTCGACCGTCGAGTTTTCGAGAAACAAATAACAAATATTTAAATAAAACGTTTGTTTCGTAAAAAGGTTCATTATATATTTTGTAACTTAGGATACTTACATACGCGTGATATGTTTGTGCATCGAAGTGGGGTACCTAATATGTAGTTGTGTATATCTAAGTACTCTGTCTGTGCTAAAAGTATTGAGGCCTACGCCCAGCAGTGGGTGGGTGTGGATGATGATGACAATTATACACCACCAATTTTTAATTACCAAAAAAAAATGGGCAATGCAGACGGGGTACTACGTTGTATCTGTGCAGTCAGAATTTTGGATTTCTACAAAATGACAGAGTGACAGCGGCGCGAGTGCGGCGCCCGAGCCGAGCTTTTGCGAGCTGGCTCGAGCTAGGTACCCGGGTTTGCCAAACGATGAATAAAACTTAAATTATTATCAATAAAGGGTACCGCCTGATGCAAATCCATACGAAAACAACTAACGCTAACAGTTTTCCATTTTTAATTAAAAAAAATAACAAATTCTACTTAATTTTTTCAAGTTTTATTTGCCATATCTGTGTTCAGTAACGGCAACTGAACATGTGCATTTTTTTTTTCTGGTGATTAAATATTGACCGTGTATTTATTCAAAAAATTATGATGCATGTATGCTTTAGATTGCGGCGTGCAAGCCCCGGACGAGGACTTGCAGCGCATCGTTCAGACGGCGGTGGGCTGCCTGCGCGCGCAGCTCGTCACGCCGGAGGAGGCCGCGCACTTGGAGAAGGAGGTTGAGATCGCACTCTCTGTTGAATCCGTGAGTTGTTACAACACCAAGTTTTTCACAAGTTGGTCACCTAGGTCACCATACATTTTTTTACACCACAGTAGACCAAAAAAAATTAGCAAAACACATTTTCTTTGATAAATAATACTGTACCAAAAAAACTGTACCTACAAAAACAAAAACAAAAACAACAAAAACAGGAAATACCTACCATTCAATAGCACAGTTATCCAGGAATACTCTAGCAAAAAAAAATAGGAAAATTCCTTGATTTGAAGTCTTGGCAGCAAAAACAATGGACAAAGGTAAAAAAATGGAAGTTTTGAAAACGTCCAGTAACTCGAAATCCGTGGGATTTTTACTGGTTACATATTTTCATTTCCTGATTAGTCCTGAGTCGGGGGACTTCAGGACTGATCAGGAAATGAAAATATGAATCTTGGGCCGTCCGCCATACTGGATTGAGAATGACGTCAATTAGCTAACCATGCTTGTCACTAAAACTAAATGTGTACGCCAAAAATAATCTTAACCGGTTGAGGATTCTTTAAAATTCAGTTGCATGATTTGACCCGAACATACATACTTGCATATACAGGGTGTGTCGTAATGAGTGGATAATCCTACAGGTGCGGGTGGGGACCCGTTTTAGTGACAAGCATGGTTAGCTAATTGGCGTCAATGTCAATCCAGTATGGCGGACGGCCCAAGATGGCAGACTAGTTATTTTTAAGCCATTTGCTTAAAAGTTTTTTTTTTTTTTTTTTCACTTATTTTTCTATTAGTGACAGTTAAGCGTTTGACTACCACCTCACCTGATGGTAAAATTTATCAAATCTTGCCCTTCGAGATCTCTAGTTAGGACCACAGCTGATCTCGGATACTTTCGTACATTCTATCTTTATGGTTAGGTTAATTGATTGATTCAGGCGTTACTTTGCGGAAATCCATAAATATCAACAAATTATATAAATATATTTAGTAATAAATCCGCTTAATTTCAAAGTTTAAAGATACGACACGTGTTTCGCCTCTACACGAGGCATCATCAGGAGGTGTGGACTCTCGTTTCGGACTTCGGCGAGTTTAAGCGGATTTATACTAAATATATTTATATAATTTGTTGATATTTATGGTTAGGACCAAAAACTGACAATCAGTCAGTGATAGTTTTAAGTTCGGGGTATCAACAAATCTCTCAACATAATGCTAAACTGGCAACTTGAGTGAAAGTACTCAATTTGGAACAATGAGTGTCTAATTCTAATTAGGGTTAGACGTCTGACGTCCGGCTGTGAGGTGTATTGTGCATTGACCCCTTATTCAGGCTAGCTAAATTATCGGTTCCGGATATAACAATGTAATACCTAGTTGTATCGTCAAGCCGAGTCGGAGGCTTTCGGACGGTTTAAACTCCGATTCAAGAGCCAGTTATGGGAGTTCTACTCTAGTTTACGCGAGAAGAAGAAGACCCCATATTCAACTTACTTCACCCCAACCAGCCCTGTTCACAATAGCGGAGCAGGACCCTGGGTTGTTCTTCTTCATAAAGTGTCACTAGTTCCTTCAGACCAGTGTGGTGAAAGGATTTCAAGTGCGCCTCGCAGTGGCTCCTTTCGTGTACTCGACACATGTTTTCGAACTTTTAGGTTCTACGACATGCCGGTTTCCTCATGATGCTTTCCTTCACCGTTGCGAGAACGTGGGATGCATACGTAGATTTTTTCTACCGAAAAAACCCATTTACGCATGACTGCCACCGGGATTCGAACCCGCGACCATCAGATCGCAAGGTAAGGGTTTCATCCACTCGGCATCCACGTCCTCACGACCCTGGGTTGTTGGATAACAAGTTATGTTTACTTTGACAGAAGTCGACAGTGACCACGGAGAGGTCAACTAAGTCATCCCGTAAGCGCACGACGCGCTTCGAATCCGTCTCGGTAAGGAAGAGAGATTCCTCGGGGAAGGATACTACTGACCAAGGACAGGTCACCGATCGACAGGACGATTGATGTCATACGATAGGACTTAAGACTTTACGGTTTAGTTTTTAATAAAGTTTGAATCTTACGAATAAGTTTTCCTAACAACCTAAGACCTTACGGTTAAGTTTTCCTATAAGAATGATGGTCAAAAAAGTAGGGACTTGGATTTGTCGCTGTCAGTAACACTATGTATATGTATGTGTCGCAGCTGCTTGTATAATTCGGCATTTTACAAACGGCGTCGTCCGTTTACAAACGCTCGCAGTTATAATGAATATGCCGAAGGCAAATTGGCAACTCGTTTAATTGTTATAATTTCGACATTAATTTTGTAATAATAACTGTACCATCATTATATGCAAAATAGTAAGTACTCAATACTTAATCGTTATTTGCCTCATATGTTGTACACTAAGTTCTTAAAATGTAGATAGTATCAAACATACACCCTGTAAGGGCACAACAAAGTACTAGTAGTAGTAAAGTGTAAGTACTATCTGCCTTAGTGATTTTCTATTATGAGGTTATGCACGCTCGCTTCGCTCGCGTGTGGGTGCACAAAATTTCATTGTGTAGATTACCTAATGAATTGTCCATCAACGTTGTGACATGACGCGGCAATTCACATTTTGCCTTCGACATATTACATAACTGCGAGCGTTTGTAAACGGATGACGGTGTTTTTAAAATGCCGTTTAATACAGGTTGCCTGCTACAACTGCAAGTACAAATCATAACTTTGCCTTCGTACTATAGTTCTATATTTAATATGCGCTACTTAGTAAGTTAGTGATTGCTAATTTAATGGTACCGGCAATATTAAAGTGTATTGTAGTAGTTTCGTGTCATATTGGTTTGTACGAGTTTGCTTATATTTTCAATGATAATATTATTTTACTACCAATACCAATAACTTAGTTACTTCAAAGAAAACATTAAACAATATTTTTCGTTTTTATATGCTGTTTTATTGTATATTTTAATTTAGACTTGGACTTGGACTTTCATAAAAAAGTCTAGAGTAAGGAAGTAGTAAGAGTAGGTAGTAAACTTACACAAATATACACCGAAAACTTTTAATCACCAGAAAAAAACGCGCATAATCTGTTACGGTTACTAAAATATGGCAAATAAACTTGAAAAAATTAGTTTTTTCTGGTAATATAAAATTGGTGGTTTATATATCTAGTTGTCATCATTATTATTATTAATAGTCATTGCAAGACTTATATCAGATTTAGCTGCTGGCGTTAGCCACGATCCAGTCGGCGTAGAAGGAGACTCGCGCGCTCACGCCGGGGTACCGCGGGTGGCCGCAGCCGGCGCCCCACGACGTCACGCCCACGAGGATGTCGCCCTCGTGGACGAGAGGCCCGCCGCTGTCGCCCTGGCACGCGTCCTGAAACAAATTAAATTGGTTTGAACTTCTACTCAAAATGTGGAAATGAGTTTTTTGAATTGATCTACCTCCAAAAACAATATAAATATTTATTTAATCAGTACCTATTTCTGTGTCTACTGATTTTAGAGCTCAGAGTCAAATTAGGGGATAGTTCCTAGTAGTTCCATTGAAAACAGTTCCATGGAACAATTCATAATGGAACTACTGGGAACTATCCAAATTAGGTACCTTTATTCATTACTAGCTGGTGCCCGTGACTTCGTCTGCGCAGGTATCTTTATAAATTGTGGCCTATGTGTTATTCTTAGTAAACAAACTTCCATCCATCCATCCATCTATCCTTACAAACTTTCGCGTTTATAATATTGGTAGGAGGATTGTGTTTAGCTCTAGCCACTTGATTAGGTTTTATCATAGACGAACTAAATGAATTACTTTTTACTAGTCTCTGGTTTTAGATACTAACCTGACCTTATATGTGACCTGAATTTGTAAGCCTTACTTTTAGCATCACCTTCTGCACATTAACACTGATCTTTGGACATTTCACAAACGCCATCTAGCCCCGAACTAAGCAGAGCTTGTACTTGCGTGCACGGGACTTTCATTCACATGGTCCGGTGCAACACTGCTAAAGCGCTCGTCCACTTTGAGTAATTTTGATGCCCAGTTCGGGATGTCCCTGTTCGAGAACTCGAAAGCCATACAGATGAAAGGTGCGTTACCTTGCCGCCGATGTCGAGGATCCCGGCGCATATCATGCTGGGGGAGACTACGGGCCACTCGAAATCGGACTCCTCATCGAGTTCGGCGTAGCGTTCCGCGCACAACTGCTGGTTGATCACGTTCACGTCCACGTGGCGAAGGTTCTCGGGGTAGTAGGTGCCACCGCTCTGTACAGGATAGATTATTTCATTTTATTAGGCAACCGGCACAGAAGTAAACCACAATGTAGTACATTGAAAATACGCCAAATAAGAGGGAGCCCCATTGTCTAACTTCTTGTACATTTTGGTCCGATGCTACATTTCGAAAAAGAGAAGTAACAGGGCTAGATAAATAACTAGCACAAAAAACAGACCATCAAAAATAATTAAAATATGACATCAAATAAACATAACGAGCGCTAATTCTTTTCATAATATAAAAACGGAGACAGCCATCCAATGTTACCACGTTATTCTAAATTTATTTAGTTATTCTAATAAAAAAAATATTTTTAGGTCCCGCGTAATACACTCATCTATGGGTATTAAGAAGCACCGAAGTTCATAATTCAAAAAAGTTATCAACTTCTTACATGAATCCTATCCTCCGTTTATAATATAAGTTGTTCTTACGACGAGAGATCCCCAGCCGGCAGTGAAGAGTTGAGTGTTGTCGGGGACGTTGTAGTTAGTGCCTGCGATGCGCGCGGGCTGCACGACCGGCGTGTACACTGCGGCGGTGGATAGCTGGACGATGGCCATGTCATGGTCGAACATGGGGTTGTCGTACTGTTCGTGCAGAGTGAGGCGCGAAACCATGTACACGGTGCCGCCGCTCGACGCGAACGAAGTGCCCAGACGCACGCGCCACTCGGACGGGTGATCACCTCTGTGCCGTACAAACCACTCGTATTAAGAATTGAACAGGCTCGTAAAAGGTATACATTTTTTTGAAAAATTACGGTAGTCCTAATTCTGTTTTGTAGTAGTTTATATACATTAATTTTTAATCGGTTCAGTAGTTGTATGATTAGATCAAATAACAAACATTCACTCATTCATTCTCACACATACTGCAGATGATGCTGCAATTGGGATACTAAAGTGCGCAATATTGAGCAATAAATCATAACGATTTCTAAAATCCGGCACCAGAAGAAATGGCAGTAGTTTTGTCAACTTCAAAAAGGTTTTGAATTCGGTTGAATATTTTTTTATGTTTGTTGTGTGGCCTGTGACTTTTCAGTGGTGTTAACGGTCACTAAAATCGGCCAATTGAAGTCGACTGTAGTATGTTTTTTCGTATAACCTTGATTATGTTCTTTTAGAATAAAACATTTTTTATGTTGACGAAATAAAACATAGGTAATTAAATGGGAACTTACACGAAGCAGTGAGCAGCGGACAGAATGTCCCTATTGGTCAACAGAGAGCCTCCACAGTACTGAATCCACCAGATGCCAAAGATACCGTATTGCATGTTGGCAATGTAGGGGTATTGGTCTACGGTAGTTTCTTCGCCTCCGACGATGCGGTTCACCGTCTTTGGGACCGCTGGAAAAAAGAGGTTATACCTATAAAATAATCTGCCCACTACCCCGTCGCGTGCCATCAATTAGCGTGTCAGCACCGGCAAAGTATAAAAGTGTATAGCGAGCGACAGTCCGTGACGGAACGGTGTAGGGGCGTAGTGTCATACATTTCAATACAAGGAATAAGTATTTTTTTGCCTGACACGGTCCAAGCACGGTCATGGTATGATGATACGGGATATTGGGCAGAAAGCTTTAACCTAATAAAGTGTTAACACAACCCTACCTAATATTTGTATTCCTTACCAAATTCTCTATTTTTTTTTTTTTTTCAATGATAAATTCTTTATTGTACACATAGTTTACAAGAACAAGGTTTAAAACTATAGTATGGTACAATTTTCGGCTTTATGGGTATAACCGTCGCATTGAGAGGACATATAAAGAACAAGAAAGGGAGGATGCACAACAGTTTAAAAAAAAGGGTAAGTAAGTACCTACTAATGAGGTCATTCAGTCTAAAAATGCATGCAAGTACAGGCTTTTGTAAGGTGGCGTAGAGGTGTGCATTTTTCTGAAGCAAGACTCTCTCGCGTCTTAAAACAAGTTATTACTTAGAGCGCGGAGCTCAAGCATTGTCTGCAAGTGCAAATAGATAGGCCCGATGGCGTTGTGTGAAATATCTTAAATATTTGTCATACAAAAGCTTTGTAAACCTTTTTTTGTTCTTTCTAGACTTTGGTGAAAGGAATCAACGCGCCACGAAGAGGCTCCTTTCGTGCACGTTTTCGAACTTTTTAGGTTCTATTCACGGTACATTACGGTTACATGCCGGTTTCGTTACGATGTTTCCCTTCACCGTTAAGCACGTGTTTTAATGCACACAGATATTTTTTGAACAGAAAAATCCATTGGTGTACGTCCGGATTCGAACCCACGATCTTCGGATCGAAAGTCGATAAAACGATAATTAATTAAAACAAGCAGTTTGTACTTACCGAGCGCGGAGCCCACCAGGGCTAACAGTATCAAAGCACGCATGTTGGTCTGAGTTCAAACACGATGTCCCTCACAAATATTTCCAATACTTATATAGACAACCTTATCAAATGATTAGGCTTTCTTAATAAAAGAACTACGATAAATATAAAGATAATTTACTTACTAACTACTGTCCGAATTAAAAGCTTAAAAGATTATTGACGAGGGATTATCTGTTCCAAGATAAAAAATTACGTCGAGCGGACTATTAGTATTTAATTATAATAAATTATCAGACATTTTTATTGGGGAAATCCATAACGACTAGATTATAAAATTAACTAAGATATGATATGACTAAATGTATTTTTTCATCAATTAATTGTATATACCTATACAAAACTGCAACTAGACGTTCGATGTCGGTTCATACTTTGACGGCATATTCATTAATAAAAAGCCAGATTATTTCCCCACACTTAATTAAGTCCCAGACCAAGGTAAAATAAGCCTTTGATAAAATTGAAAGTAAAATAGCGTCGTAGAAGTGAAAATGGGAAGGCTCCTATAACATTCCGAGTGTAGACAGATAATAGAGTAATTCAGTGCAATAGGAATAAGGATCAAACTGCTTCATGGTATTTTAAACAAACATTTGGTATACAATTACTTTTATTGGAATGTCCATTATAAATATACAGAATATGTAAAAACTAAAAATTATCTACTTATTATTTAACATTGAACTTGTTATAAAAATGTCCAAATTTCAAAAATATGGAGGTTAAAAGTAATTGCTTTGGTTACGTATAAAGAAAAACGAAAGAATCTTAAAAAATAGATACGTGTCAATAAACACGGTGTTAGAGATTTTGTAAATGTAATAAGCATTTTATTCTAAACCACTCTAACAGTCAAAAATAATCATATTATTAGATTTACAATATCTTAACGTTTTGCTTAACATGATAATCAATTCAATAATTTAGAAAAAATAACTAAAACACTTAATCATATGGTGGGAATACTCATAATAGATACAATTGATTTGGTGGTTGATTAAAATTTTAAAAATAATTATACTTGCGGTGAAAATGATTGCTATTCACACTTATCACTCACCTTAACTAACAAAGCACTTCGAATTTCTTATAAAAATATAAATGTATTACTACTAAATATATGTAATACTTAGTTAAACATGTTTATTAGAAACGTTTTCAAGAACTTAATTTAAGTTTGTGAACTTTTATCAAATATTTATTGTAACAGACAATAATTTATGAAATTGTATTTTTTTTTTTAGAATAGCTGTAAGCAGCCTTTTAAATTAAGTAAGACAAAGCATCAACCGTGAAAAATGGTATTTAATAAAACATTTAAAATGTAATATTTTTTAAAAATAATATTAACCATGTATTTTTTTTTTTTATGAGTAAAGTACCACATGCTTTACTTTTCACAATTTAGTGTCCGGATTCCGGAGCTAACCCTAAGGTTAACAATGTAATCTTAAGTTCCTAAATCGATTAATCTTACGACTTGCCCAAGACAGATTTTAGTAATAAATACACGCAAATGGTTGGAATAGAAAACGATCACCCTTAAAAAAAAGTTTTGTCCTAGCTTTCTTCACTTTTGAATTTTCGAACAGGGAATGAGATAAAAACCGACTATAAATAATAATTTGTAAGTTTTTCCAGTTTATATTTATACCATTACATACCTAGTAGAGAGCAAGAACACTTTGTAAACACGCTATTAAATGCCTAAAGCTGCCTTTTTACTCTTGTAAAAAACCCCTAAATACTGAATAAATAGCCTTATACAATTAAATTAATAAAATCCTTGCTGGTCAGTAGGTGGACATAAAAGTTATGGAGAAGAACTCTTTCTTTCCTTTTTACGGACTGCAAATTGGTGAACAAAGTCTTTACATTCTAAAATAAACCTTATCTAATAAAGCTCTCATTTTATAACTAATATTTTAAAACTAAATTATGTGACTCGTACTTGGAAAGTTACGAATAAAAACTAAACCGAAACGATAAAAAAATATTTCGACAAAAATTGATTGTAAACTTGTAATGCAACACATTTTGGTTCTTGCACACTTTAAAGGACTGATGTGTGCCAAGGGTAAATTATAGCGGAATTTAATGGAAGATTTACAATTTCATCATTGGTTTGTTTCCACCAACTTATCAAAATTTGGCTAGTCATATATACATATTTCCACATATTTTATAATTAATTTCACTTCACATTGGTATACTCGAATTGTTTTATCAACAGAAAGGCACTCTAGAAAAAACATTTAGTTAGATAGATTAATCTAGTTACATGTAGTCTTAGTTACATGAGATGATTCGTTTTAACCTTTACTTTTACTGCCAGGCTTTACATACAATACTAACTATATTAGTAATGATGTATCTATCATATGGTACGCCTACGAATCGTTGTGAATTATTATTTTTATAACAAAATATACATAATAATAATATACCTATGTTCACAATGTGTTAGTGCCTAATTCTATTTAATTAATAACACTGAGATTATATCGTCAATATACATATAGTTGTAATTATTGTAAATCGATAACAAATTATTAAACAATACAATATGTGGCTAACTCCAAAAACACTCAACAAAGTACGTAAAAATACGCCAAAACAACGCTTCATTTGAAGCAAAGGCACGTAATTCATAAGATAGAGCGTAATATTTTCACTACACTTATAAATAACATCATAAGATTCGTTTATTTTATTGGTGTTCTATGTTCTTACTTCTTATTTGCTAAGCAAAAGTCTAGCAAAGCTATCAATTAATAGCATTTTATTTAGCTTTTATAATAATTGTGATGCACAAAACATTTCTAAATTCCCATTCATGTAAAACAATATGTGGGGTTGTTTTCAGAATATATACTATAAAACCAGGGTCTTTGGTTAACCACGCGTTCCTGGCTAAGGCCTGTTGCGGTAATTACTACATACATATCTAACCCAATATTAATTTTAATAAGACCTTATTACAATTATAATCGCCCGTAAATACTAGTGTTATTTATTGTGATTATGGCCGGTTCTCGTCCTAAACGATAATTTATTACCTACTATCATCAGTGTAATTTCAACTGAAAACTTCCTCATAGAAACTTGTACTTCTACGTTTTTTTAGAGAGATGATTTTGACTGTCTTATTTCCGACATTTTCAACACACTTAAAAAAAGGAGCAGGTTCTCAACTTTGTTGTTTATAATCGATTTGAAGAAATCGTTTTTTGGTTGACAGGATATAACTTTCAGATTGGTCCCATAGAAATTTCATCAAAATCTGTTCAGTAGTAAAGTTTTTAAATCATTTTCAGTTATGTGAAAATAATTTGTCGTCGAAGTAAGCGAAATTGCGTATATTGCTTCTCTGTGACTTTTCAGTGGTGTTTACGGTCACTAAAACAGTCCAATTGAAGACGATTGCAGTATGTTTTTGTAAAACCTTGATAATGTGAAATTGTGAATAACTTATCCCAAAAACATTTACAACACGGACAACATTGAAGAAATGTTGGAGCTCGCTTACTTGTAATTCGCCGTCTCTGCATCAGTTGGATCATACCATTGCCTTGTATGTGGCCAGTCACTGGCGGTCGACGGTTCGTTTAAGCCACTGTGTAAAGTGCCGCAGTTGCCACACTGCGCGCGCCGATTCCTCGCGAAGCCGCGCGTTGTGTCGCCGGAGCCTGCGAACCTAGAATGATGTAAATATGCAATGATCCGACACGGAAACCGGATATAGGCTGATCGATGATTCATCACTGATCATTGCGAGATAGTCAGAGGAACTGAGACTTAACTCTGGTACTACCTACTTAATTTGCTATTGTATGTACCGTCAAATTTTCGCCTTTCCCTTAAATTCACCGCTTCTGTTTTTTTTCAGTATCGAAAGCCCAGTAACTTCACTAGCTACAGTACAACCCGGAACACAGTAATGCTTACACATTACTTCTTTGCGGCAGTATCTATATCTGGCACTGTGTTGGTGCTCTTCTAGATGGCATTCTGCAGGGGATGCCTCCCAACAATAACGCTCAACTCCAGTTGGTGTCGATGTCCCCCTCCTTAAACGGTCCGCGTGCGGGGGGCCTGGGCTGACGCGCAAGCGCCGTGCCGAGACCACACCGCATGCGGCCGCTAGTTAAGATTCCTCCGCATAATGCAGCCCTGTATGTACCTTTTTCCTGTGTTTTTACTAGTGTTAAAGGTACAGCAGGGAGCACGAGACCCAGGGGTAGTCGCCCCTGGAGTTGAAGCCGGGGCAGTGAGTTAATCTCGAAGCCCCTACACGACTAGAGCCAGGCTCGTCGTAAGATACCCGTGTGCGTGATCATCTAGATGGCATCCTGCAGGGGACGCCTCCCAACAGTAACGCTCAATTGCACCGCTCTGTACTGACCTCCTCCTCCAGTTGGTGTCGATGTCTCTGCGCGGCGGCCGCGTCCGCCTCCAAGCTGGCCACTCGGCCGGCCAGCCCGCACGCGCATGGCCCTACCCCGCCCCCGCCCCCACACTGCACATTCACCGCTCCTGTACTGTTCTGACCGGTGGGTGATGTGTTCTGAGGTGTTGATGACGGTATTACTTCAGCTATCTGGAATAATATTTTCTTTAAACACGGTCAAATTTTAATCACCAAAAAAAAATACGCATAGTCAGTTGCCGTTACAGAACACTATACGTCAAAAAAACTTGAAAAAATTAAGTCGAATTTTTGTCTAAATAAATTTGATTAAAAAGATTTTTTTTTAACATGGGGAAATCCTCATGGATGCCAACCGACCTTGGGGGAGGGCGGAGGGGTATCTCGGACTCATACCGACTAAAACCCTATGGTGGCCGACCTCTGCGCATTAGAGGGAACCCGGGATATCTTAGCAAACCCGGGTACCCAGCTCGCAAAACCTCGGCTCGGGCGCCGCACGCGCTCCGCTGTCACCCTGATATTTTGTAGAAATCCAAAATTCTGACTGCACAGATGCAACGTAGTACCCCGTCTGCATTGCCCATTTTTTTTTTTGGTAATTAAAAATTGGTGGTGCAGAAGACTAAGGCTATGGCCGCACAGCACCTGCGCGGTTCAACTGAATGGATCAATAAGGTTTGTAGAACTTGAACCGCGCGGTCATCTGGTATTAGCCTATTAGCCCCTAAGCTAAGGACAATTATTTAGCCTACATTTTGTAGTGTTTTACTTACAGGAGTAGTCTCTGACCAGCTTTCGTTAGCGGTATCATTTGGAATTGTTTCTAAAGTTGAATCTGCGTTCTCTATCGATGGGTACTGGGTCTCCTCACAGATCTGTAAGTTACACGAAAAACATTTCACAACATTTCAACTCATAATCACTCACATACTTACACTCCTCTACGCTTGAACACAAATATGACGTTTCCCTTTTTCATAGAAATGCATTACAATGAAAGCCAGATAGCCAGAGACAGATATAGAAAATACTTTAATGCACAAAGTAAAAAAAAAGCACACATGCGAACTTAATGCTAGTTAGCATTTTCTTCCAGCTAACTTCTGTGTTTTATGGCCAGCCAGTGGGGACCGATATATCTAACAAAAATTTCTTATCCTCTGTTTTCATTTTATTTTTATTTATTGAACACCAACCCAGTATACAATATTTTTTTTTTCAGAGATGAAATAGAAATTGCCCAACATAAAAATAATTGTCTACGATTTCTACATTTAGTATAGGTACCTGCAGCATAGCTCTAGTGGCTGTATGAACGAGCGTGGCCCAATCGAGCGCCGTAGCGTCCGGCAGCGGCAGGGGCGGAGTCCGTCCCGTCACCCCACTGACCCCACTGGTGACGCCGCTGGTGACCCCGCTGGTGACCCCGCTGGTGACCCCGCTGGTGAACCCGGTGTTCCCGCCGCCCCCGGCACCCCCAACTACCGTCCCGGCTATCACAGCATTAGTGGGAGTGCCCCCCGCGCTATTCGATCTAGGTGATTGGCCGAGTTCTGCATCCATTAGGCGCATTAGTTCTTCCTGAAAATTACCATTGATGAAGCATCGACTTTTCCAAACCCTAATCTTAAAAGTGTCACTTCACTTCTAGTGTTTATCTAAGACCCTTGTTACTGTTTATTTGTATTACAGCACAAAATTATAGAGATCTGTCAAGGAATAAGTTCAGATAAGATAAGATAATTTATTTAAAGACTCATAATTACGACCACTTCTTTTATAGTTAACTTATATATTACGACCGAAAAATACAGTAAGGTATTCAAGTAGATAACTAACGTCAGACTGGCTGCGAGTTTTAAGCAAAACATTATAAATGTATCGAATATTTAGGCGCAATCTGTATTGTGTTGTCCCGAAAATCAATGAGACATCATTGTAGCGAATCAGAAACAGTTATTCGTGGCCTGCGGTAGTAAACTTACGGTGAGCGAGGTGTTGGCGGAGGCGCGCTTGGATCGCGAATGCCGCGGCGAGGGCGCCTCCGTTTGCGAGCGTCGTCGCACCGCGCTGTCGGACAGCGGAGATGCCACCGGCGAGCGGCGCCCACTGCGGTTCGACCCACCTGCCGACAAACCGCACTATTGTAACGATGATAAACAACACAAGTGGATCGTAAGATCATTACAATGTGTTTGTTACTAAAACAGATCCAAAATACTGGCATAGACATCAGGTTCAGGAACAAAGGGTAAGAGGACATAATGTAGCCGTTGGCTAACCTAAAAGGCTCTTTAATAAATCGACGTAGAAATTGCAAATTGGCGCAGCAAGTTGGATAGTTCAAGGATTGGCGCAGCATTACTTGTCCGCGCGTCTACTTGTCCTATAATAAATCGGTGATGGTGTGATCAATTATCAATAATAATTATTATTATATTGGATATTTCACACAACGCCATCTAGCCCCAAAAAAGCAAGCCTGTACTATGGAAACCAGATGACTGATACAATTAAATACTTTGTTTTTGTAATACATACATTGAAAACACCCAGACTCAGGACAAACACCGATGTTCATCACACAAATCCGTGTTGGCCGGGTGGGAGGTGCCTCGACTTTCGATTCGAAAGTCCTGGGTTCGAACCCGGTCATACATAAATGGATTTTTCTGTACAAAAAAATCTATGTGTGCATTAAAACACGTGCTTGACGGTGAAGGAAAACATCGTGAGGAAACCGGCATGTAAGAACCTAAAAAGTTCAAAAAACATGTCCAGTGCACAAAAGGAAGCTCTACGAGGCGCACTTGAAATTTTTCCCCACCCTGGTTCGAAATAACTAGTGACACGACAAGAAGAAGATCACACAAATGTTTGTCCTGAAGCGGGAATCGAACACACTTGTCACTTAACCAATCGTGTCGTCTCTATTAAGGCTAATCCTCAAATCCAATTCCATACAAAATGTTTCGGAGTAATACTCAAAAAGTATGCCGTATTATAGTAATTTCTTCACACTATTCGTTTCGCCTATGTTTTCTGATTGTGTCAACAATAATTAGAAAGGTTTCGCTTTTTGAGTATTTTGTATGGAAATTTGCCTTTAGGATTCCCCTTAAAGATAAAGATAAAAATGTTTTATTTCAAAAAAGGTCTTTTCAAATTCACGGTATATACTCGTATTAACTATGAAATAAAACATAAACTTATAGGTAAACAATTTTTAAAGAGAATTTAAAAATCTATTCGTACAGTAGTGATGTGTCTCACCAGTGCCGTAGCCGGAGCTCTCGGAGCGCGGCGGCGAGTGTCCGCGCTCGTACGCCCGCCGCGGCCGCCCCGGGTGCTGCGCGTCCCCGCGCCCCACCGGCGCCCACTCCTCCGATACACTCTCGCACTGGCACTTGGAACTCGACGCGAATGTCACCGTCACCTGCACACAAATACCAAATTATTGCTTCACCTGTCGACCGAAGAGCTGCAGCAGGTGTTTTGATCTGGCCCAGCAGTTCCGGTTTAAAGGGCACTGTAACTAGTGGAACTACTAAACCTTTTGAGACTAACGAACGGGCGCTATAACATAAGCCAAAGGCTTGTGTAACATTATTTATGTCATGACAGGAACTCTTATATTTACTGAGTTCCTATAGTTACTACTGTTTTACTCGTGCAAGCCTTTGGTCACCTTATCCTTTTTTTCAACTGACTTCAAATAAGAGGCTATCAATTCGATTGAATGTTTTTTTTTTATATCAACAAATTATATAAATACATATATTTAGTAATAAATCCGCTTGATTTCTAAACAAAGGTTTTAATTAACTTAACTTTAGTTTAGAACTTTAGCACATATTACTATATTATAAACCAAAGAGTCAACGAACAGAAAACCAAAGTTTAAAGATACGACACGTGTTTCGCCTCTACACGAGGCATCATCAGGAGGTGTGGACTCGCCGAAGTTCGAAACGAGAGAATCAATCAATTATGTTTTTTTTTATGTTTGTTACCTCAGAACTTTAATGTTTATGAACCAATTTGTTTTTTTATTTTGTTTCATACATTATACTTTCACATTGGTCCCATAGACATTTTACTAAAATTCAAGTTACCAAAGTAGTTTAGGTTTTAAATCATGATAACTGAAAAAAAAATATGTCGTCGAAGTAAATGAAATTGCGTATCTTGCTTCCCTGTCACTTTTCAGTGGTGCCTACGGTTACTAGAACAGTTCGATTGAAATTGGTTGTTGTATGTTTTTATACAACCTTGATTATTTATGATATCAATAAGCGTACCGTGACGGGATCGGAGGTCTTGAGCAGGTCGACGAGCTGGTCGTGGTGCAGGGCGACGACGGCCGCGCGGCACACCTCGAGCAGGCGCGCGCCGCGCCGCATGCCCGCGCGCGCCGCGCACCCGCCGCCCTCCACGCCCGTCACCAGCCCGTCCGGCTGCACGTGGAAACCTGAAGCATCACGACTGTTTACAACACGGGTGTCTATTGTTAAAATGTGATAGAACTATTTTTTTTTTCGAAGAACCTAAGTTCTTCGGTTTAGGAAAGTGTTAGTGCATCCAGACAACGGATCTCTCTCACTCCCTACACATGTTTGCCCAAAAACACATAAAAAACATTATCCTCCTTCGCAGTTGCGTAACTAGATGTATGGCCGTTATTTTATACAGGTGGCACGCGATTCTTACAAAATCTTGGCTAGCATCAAAAAAAAAATCTTAGTTGTACGCCTGCCGGACCATATTAGGGATAGATTCTACAGCCGGTTTGGAAACATAAAGTCAAATGTGGGAAACTCCCGCATCTAACTAGTACTCGCACTCTTCAGTAGGTATACCTACCTAGTTGCGAGGCAGCGCCGCGTTCTAGCGTGATCTCTTGCAGCGCGTGCGCGCTGGGCGGCGCGACGCTGGCGAGCCGGCGCAGCAGCGCGTCGCCGCCGCCGCGAACACGTACGCTCTCGCCGCGGTGGTAATACACCCGCGTCCAATCGCTGCTTGTTACCCATCCTAAAACAAATTATTTATTTATAACTTTAATGCCGACTTGCACCAAACTTTCAAAGTTTAGGTAACCTGTCAGTTCAATATGTACCAAACTCGCATTGATATTACTCTTTATAGATACTGGATAATCTATAATTTGTTACTCATTCTATATTTAAGATAATTTACATGATATGTATGCTGTTGATTACCAATAAACAATAACCAAACAAACAAGTTCCCAAGCAACTACTTTAGTCGCTTATCAGTTTTTAACGGTCAAAAGAACTACGAAGCGAATAAAGTAATTGCTCAGGGATTTTGACAGTTTGGTGCAAGTAGGCATAACTTTCAAAAAAAGTCTCCAGCTGCTAAGATACTGATCATTGCCACTTTGGAATTTGTTTTTTTTTTTACAAATGGATGTTCCAGTCGCCGTTTCAGTTGATTATGGACTTTCATTTATAATTTTGTCTGCTTGGACTGTACAATACAACATCGGTGTAGCAGTGTTTTATTATAGACAGGCATGCCTCGTACCATAAGGAGATAACCTTGAATCTCAAGTTTATTTTGTAACAAATTATTAATTCTCACCTAGAAGACAGTTCGTCGGTACAACTAGCACGATTTGCCGTGTGATATCTTCAACGAGAACCACGGTATCCGCCGAAACGCCCATTATGCAATCCAAGAGCATACCGCCCGCCCCTTCATCTTGTACTTGAACCTAGAATAATTAAAACTTATAAACAACGAAAAAGAACCTAAAGGGAGAGGGACCTATCCTGCTTAGTAAGAGTTAAGGGAACACCTAAATATACTAATATAGGTCTATTACTCTCCCGAAATATAAAGAATCATCATCAAAATCGATCCATAAACAATGAAGTAATGAGTGAAGTCATAGTAAGTGCGTGCGTGCATAACGTTACTGAATGACATTATTTATTAGGTTAAGAGGAAATCCTATGAACCATTATTTAGTTCGTTGTGTATGTTGAATCATTTGGGGACGAGTGCATTATGCGAAATTAATCGACCGCACTTAGCACCTACGTGACATAATTCACCTACCCTAAAGCGTCAATGACACAGGGCTAGTTTACAAGCTACAAGCCAGCGAGTTTAAAAGCTAGCGAGTGAGCGAGTTAGCGGTCCTGAAGGATTTTCAACTAGAAGATTGTAAAAAAGCCGATGATAAGGGCGAGTTTACAGCTGCTAGCGAACTCGCTGGCTTGTAGCTTGAAAACTAGCCCTGTGTCATCGACGCTTAACAGAAATAGATGTCAGGGACAATCGGGCAAATTATTTGAATGATTAATTCCAAAACAAATACAAGGAAAATGATAATGGTAAGTGAGGATACATTCATAATATTAATACAAATAATTCATTATCAGTAAATTAAAAACATAAACAAATACTGAAATTCAGGATAATGCATTTAGTGAAAACCAGAAGGTATAGCAAAGACTAAAGGAAAACTTACATGGAAACACAATGCGCCACCAACTAGGACATCGTTCGTGCAGTTGTCGAAGCGAGCCAACACTGTGTTGTTGTTTGTTGAACTGTTGCCGCTTTTCGACAGCAACGAAGAAAATAATGCTGGAATTAGAAAATTACGGTCCCAATGGTGTCGATTCAGATGTCGCCAAAACCAATGCCATCCTTTTTATTTCGATCGTTAGAAAAGGGAACATTTTTAGATATAATTAGTCAACGAGATAAAATTTTAGGCAATAGGTAACTAACCTATTTAATTTTCAACGGATTAGCGATTAGGTACTATCGATAACTTACCTAAAAACTCATGTAAATTAAATTATAAATTCCTACCTACTAACGAATCAGAGACTCAAGTCACGCAGATTATTATTTGGGTACTTACAGAACTTTTGCCCGCTTTCCACTGTGGTAGTAGTAACATAATTCTTAGCTAAATCCTTCAGGTACTCTTGTCGCGTGCGTGTCGCCATTGTACTAAACTTTGGTGATTGTATCGCGGCGTTCTCGCCGTTTATAACCTGCAATAACATTACATAAATTACAACTAAGTACTTTCAAAAATTATCAAAACTGAGCTTTTCAGCAACGATACGAAATACATACCTTACTTAACAATAATTCGGTAAATGCTTCGCTTTTCGGATAGACCGCACCATCTTTGATAGGGGGTCCGAATAAAGGCACTTCTTTGGCACGACTAACGGCTATACTGTAATGCGTGTTCTCCGTGCACGGGTCTATGGCACGCACGATCACGAATACGTGCTGAAACTGGGAGCGAATATTCCGCGGTGTGAACGGCTCCGCCCCCGGCTCTTGGAATACTATAGTAACTATGTCGTTGCCTATATGTCGCTTCCTCAACAGCTGCTGTCGGTTATTAGGCGTGTACGGAAGCATCGTCGAAACGTGAAACATAATTTCGCAGCCTTGATGAGTCGCGAACACGGAATACAGTCCCGTCGAATCGGTACGATTATCCAAACCCGCTTTGTATTTGTCGAAATCCTTTAATCTAACTGTTTGTCCCAACATTTTCAAGAACTCCACAAAAGCAGGGCCCGCTTCTTGGTTGTTATACATCTCTTCTTCCGTAGACTGTCCACTTTTGCAGTACATGACGCCGACTTTGTATGATCGGGTGACGCACTGCTCGTCTAAGCGTAATAATTGGTCTTCCGCGCCGCTGTTGTTTATTCCGAGTCTGAAACAACAATTGCAATAAGTTTCATCCTTTCTTATTAGTTACTTTTTACAACAAATCATATTCTTTTGATTGTTTACCTCAAACAGCTGGTCTGCACTTCCGACACAACATACTCCAAGACATCTTTAGTATTGTATGTAGCGCTGTTGTTGCTCGGCTTGGAGGTCGGAAGTGCGTCCTCGAGTATGGTTCCCCTGAGCGTGAGTAGCTCGGAGGTACGCACGATGAGGCGGTATTGCCAGGCAAGCTGCGAGGCCGGCGCGGACGCATCTCCGCTGCCACCCCGGCGCAGTTCCACCCGTTCCTTCTTTATAGATATCGCCACGGGACCGAGGGTTTCATCCATGCCAAACCAGTTTTGATGCGCTGAAAAATAATTTGTGTTCATGTTCTAAGGTTATTTATTGAGAAGCTAATTACGAGTATCGCTGCGTTTTTTACTAATCAATCGGGTATTTGCTATCACGTTTACGAAAAAAGAAATAATTCTTTTGGACACATCACACAACACACATTACACATAAATAGGAAAATGCGTAACTGTAGCTTAAAAATAGAGAAATAATAAATTTTACTATAACTAAAGTTACAAACGCAACTCACGGTGGTTATAGAAGTAGTTCCTATAATAGGAGGCTCCAAGGTCCTGGCTCTCGATGGGTAGAGGCGCGAGTGAGCGTGCGAAGGGGCACCCATTTCGCCAGTGCGTCTGCCCTGGTTGGAACTCGAGCATGGAGACGCCGTACGCGGCGCGCGGCCGGTGCCACCCTCCGGTCTGGCCCGGGATAGCGCCCCGCGCGGTCCGCCAGCACAGCGACACGCAACGCTCTTCTTCACCTATTAAGTTATTCGGAGATCTTGTGATCTGTGTGGTGCAACTGTTAATCTGTTGTACAGACAGCGTCAGATAAGTATCCCCCTTGCACAAGACCCAGCTATAAATCCTTTCAAAAATTGTCATACTTGAAATTTTAGGTTTACACACGGTTATCCAAATATAATCTATTTTTTAAAGGAAAAACTTCTCCATACGCCGCGGGCGGTGATTTAAAGGGATTTGCAGCTGGGTATTATAATGCAAGGGAGATACCTACTTATCTATGATGCTGTCTGTACATATTATGTCAAAAGAAATCCTACTATATAATAAAGGTGAAAGTTTGTAAGTATGGGTTATTGCATGGATATCCTATTCCATCATACCTAAACAACAAAACCGATTTGAGCTGAAATTTTATACATATATAAGTATAGATTATGAGCTGGAAAACACTAATGGATAAATTATTTTATTATTTAGGTTAAGTATATATAAGGAAAGAATGCTCTTTTAGTATTATTAACGACAGCAGCATACAAATATTAAATATTTTTCACTAGTACATGTTATAAGAGGTGTAAGGCACTTAATTTAGAGTGATCAATAAAAATATTTACGATAACACAAAATATTATCATAACTACAATATTCGTTGAATTTAAGATTTCAGCCTATTCAATGTTCTTTTTATTGAGTCTGTGAACAAAATATAAGTAAAAAACTTGGCATTTGTAAATCACACACTAATTACTGCTTAGTGCACAATGTAGACGCATGACTACACAAGCTAGCGTAATTATTGCATTCATTGGGTGTGGAGTAAATGAGATTTTCACAATGTGAATGGTGTGGTTATAAAGAAATTGTATGAAAAACCACACATTACATTAATATTGTTTGGTTCAAGTTTTTTTTTATGAATTAAATAACATTGCATGTTTTTCCTAATCAGTTAGTATCAAACAAGTCAGAGATGGAATTATGCAAATGTATAACCCTCCCATTGCATTCCTTTCAAGTGATGATTCATGCATGAAGAATTCTAAAAGCTAAGAAAGCATGCATGAGTAAATTAAGGTAATGCCACATTATAAATGGGTTTTAGGCATAATTGATGCATAACAAGCTCTGAGAACAATATCAAGTGTGAGAGCAGAATTTGTGTGTCACCTCATTCACAGATGACACAATCGGTAATATGGGCACGTAGGTAGGTAGTTTGTGAGTAGTGAAAAGTAGGAAAAACATTGATTGTATTTCAATCAAGACAATTTCCTGTGACTCTAATTCTTAGAAAAATAAAGCCACAATGACAGTAAAATCTCAGTAGGTACATACTAATAGTATGTATATACATATATATATATGCTGTTATAGTTAATAATGCTAAAAGGGCATTCTTTCCTTTCATATACTTAACTTAAATAATAAAATAATTTATCCATTAGTGTTTTCCACATACTAATAGGTATTTGGAAGAAGCACAGTTAAACAATAGGACTCACCTCCCAGTTCATTTCGAAAGAATGGGCAACTCTCAAGTAGATCACTAGACCTCCCATCGCCTGAGTCAGATGAAGCATCATCTCCTGGAGGAAGTCCACGAGTGGCCAGCAGAGAAGCTGCTGATGCACCAGTTGTGGTGTTCCTTCGTCGGCTCAACAATGCTCCTCGCAGCTCAGCTGCATAGCTCAAATTAGCCATCAAGGACTGGCAGTCATAGTGAGCAAATTGTCTCCTTTTCGATCCATCGCTCGCCATTGAGAGGGAGTCGTCCAGTACTTGGCGAGAGAGCGCCGCTCCCGCCCCACCCCACAGCTTGTTCAGTTTGAGCCGAGGTTTGGGACTAGCACTGGCTCTGGTAGCGGGGCCGTCGGTATGATCATCAGTGAGACGGTCCCCGGAGCGGCGGAATCCCGCAGGTTTGTCGGGCGCAGATACGCCGTTGTAATTGTGCACCATTGCAGGCAAGCGATCACTGCCTCCCCCGATCACGTCGATGGACCCATGACTCCCATACTCGCGACGTAAACCGTTCCCCGACGGGTGTTCGCCGTATATCAAGTCAAGGCTCGAATTGCTGCGATAAATAACATCTCTGGCTTCCTTCCTTCTATTGTCTGGAGCATACATGGCATTATTTGTAAAGTATGCGTGTATCTATGTCATTTTGCTGTAGTAAGTTCTGCAATAATGAGCCAGGTGATTTCCTTTTATCGTAAATTCAATTAAAACTAACAAAACTCCTGGTGAATAGTCAGGCTTGAGCCAGGTGAGTTGGACTGATTCTAAAGCACCGTTAAAATTGAATAATAGCTGTTATTTTCATTTAACTAAAAATAATACAGTTTCATTTTCATGCCACAGGGGAAATTAACACTTGTTCCATTCGATAATCACGCACAATAAAACGAAATAACTAAAATTCACTAAAATAACCAACACAAGAAAAGACAACAGACAGAAAATTACAGACTAACAAAATAAACTAGTGATGGTGCTGCCATTGAATAAAATCTTGTGTTAGGTGTACCGATATTTTAAAAGGTGGGTTGTTTTTCAAGTTTTTTATCGGTTGACCCGCCCTCCCCCCACGACCTACCCTACTACCTTTTATTTACCAAAACTAGGTATGTTGGTGTACGAAAATGATCATAACTAAATACGACAATAGTTATTTGAGTAGGTATTTTATTTAGCTGTTTAAACAGTACAAAAAAATTAGTGACCCATCCGGCTAGTTTTTGCAATATTTACGCGAGGAAACATAAAATTGAATAGAAACGTTTTACCTACCAATAAAACGTATATTAATATACTTACCTTTATGCAAAACATATCAGTTATTAATTGAGATAGGCACTATCATTTCCCGTCATATTAGCAATAATACAACATAACTTCCTGTCTTTAGTCTTAATTTCTAGCTAACTTCCGGTCTTTCAATTCACCACCAGACAGCAGCCATTTTGTGTCATTGAGTTTTGAGAACACTAGGCAGAACTGAAAGTGTATGTTTTGCATAAAGGTAAGTATATTAATATACGTTTTATTGGTAGGTAAAACGTTTCTATTAATATGACTGTAACTTTATGCAAAACATATCAGTTATTAATTGAGACTTGTTTGTTATCGCCTGGTGGTGGTTAGGAGAGACACGCACGCCAATGTGACGGCTAAAAAGCCGATGGAACAAAAACAATTATATTTTATGGACATAGAAGATATCCAAAAACTGATGAACGATAGTAACAGCAAAATCGTTCTAAGGCTAATAGGTTGTCTTAGTATGAATTGAGACAAATTTTAGAAGGTAACCTGCTGGTAGAAGCAGATATGAACTGGACAGAATGAGTGTTATGAATCAACGCAATTCTGTATTTATTATTTTCTTAGGATCAGACAAGTAACAATCACCTGATGTTATTAACTAATAAGATAACGTATTATATTTCGCGCTAAGAGCGGAACATGATTGATTGCAGCCAACTAACTTATAAAAAACTTTATTTCATCGTGTAAATGTAGAATAATTATTTACTTACAAAGAATACCTTGAGGCATTAAGCACAAACGTGTTCATCTGTCTCAGCGTACATACAATGTACTCAGAACAGAAATAACCCTTTCTTCGCCTTTACTATTAGATACTTGCTACCTATAATAATAGCATTTTCATGAGAAATAATTTAAATAGCGCAAAAAAAACACAATACTTGTTACATAGTAGAGACAAGTAGGTATTATAAAAGTTCACAGCACGCCAAGTACCTGTAGTTACTCTGAGGCTGTAGTTTCTACTCAGGGGTAGGAAAATTAGACTATTTTTATCTGCTAAGACTTCTGTGAAAGCCAAACTAATACGCATTTTCCGCGTAGGTAATAAGTACTAAATTGATAGTCATGGACGTGGCTACCACCACAGATGCAAGTTTAATTTTCAACATTATTTGTGCAAGGAAGCACGATACGTTTAACAATAAGAAGCTTTATTTATTAACCAGTTTTGAAAGAGATGGAGTTCCTCTCTTTTCAAAAGTCCTGACCTTGAATAGCTTAAATTAAAATTAAATTTTTAAACATCGTTCAGGTTAAAGTCAAAAAACTTGCAATTCCAAAATCGGTAACATTGTATGTATCTATAGACAATGAATCGATCTTATCCGCAAAGGAATCTGGCAGAACGATTTATGTAAACATCGTAAACATCTATGAGACGTAAGTACAAACACATAAATCCATGTAAAAAACCGACTACCTACCATCAGCCACATTACAACTTCATTCGAGAGACGATATTGCACATTACATAGGTAGGTACATACTCATATGTACCTGCCCACCTCATGGATTCTGTATACCAAGAAAGAAGATTTTCTTCATTACTGAAAAACAAAAGATAGGTACAACCAGGGTTATAATAGTATACCCCACGGTGCACTCTGTTTTCACTCTGTACTGTGTGTGTCAATATTCTATAAGCATTTGTATAACTCCGTTCGTAGGGATGGTAATGCTTTAACCTATTCAACCTAAAACACAAACATCTTTTTATGATAAAAATGTTGGGTCCACATTGATGCATCGATGTAGGTAACGGTGAGCAAGAAAGAAAATTCAAAATATGAATTTATGATGAGCATATAGAAAATATGAACTTAAGAACCACGTGATTTATCTACATTTGCTAAATAAATAGCTGAAAATTCACATAAGTAGGCACTGTTAAAAAGGCTTTACAAAAAGGATCGATGGAAAAGATCAATGGATCTTAATTATGAACTAATATGCCTTATTTCGAATAAGTACGTTGTACAGTTATTTCATTTTCGAAACGCTGTGGTATTAACACGCTCGGTATGTTAGACAACTGCTAGGTACTCGTTGAAACACCCTTACGGAATACGTTAAGAGGCGTTATGAAAATTTTGTCGTTTATTTTTGTGTTTGTTTAGGACTAATAGTTCGTTAATTAAGTTGTATGACCGAAAAAGGAATAAACGAAAAATTCCAAAAGAATATTTTGGGTTCATTGAACAATGAAGTAGGCAAAAACACATCCGACTCGGTTGTCATCGGGTAGGTATAATAGGTATTTTATCTACACGCATTAGGCCGTTGTAACCTTCTAGGAACCTAGTACCTCTAGGATATGACCCGCGCCTGCAGGATTGTAAGCAATACCGAAAACACTATCCAAGCCGATAATAGGGAATCACGCAACAGCGATGACACCCTTATCAATAACACTTTATAAACAGGATAATTTAGTATTTTCTGAAATACAACTCGCTGTTTACTGCGCAGGCAGAGATTAACTCATAATCAAAAACAGCTTACTAGACTTTTGCAAGAACTAGTTATCCAGCACTCCGGCAGCCAATATCGTATTGGGCTTGGTTACTCCTAAAAACTTTCAACTTTACACCATTACTTGAAATAAGGTCATAACTGCAATTCTTGTTTGTATAGAATAACTTCTTCCAATATCGTATTATTTACGTTCGAAAAACTAAAATCGAGGACTCATCCCAACTACCCGCGAAAGCCACGCGCGGTAGATTTTATAGGATTTTAATATCCAAGCTCACACCCTGCGAGTCTTTGTGCGTGCACCTGAAAGTGTATACGACGCAATACAATAAATTTTTCAGCTTTTTTTGCAAAGACATGTCCTCATTTTATCCACGCTCTCTGGAGTTTTTACGTTTATGAAAAGACTTAGCGACTGCTCAACTACCATAATTTCGTGTATGACTATGCATATTTTCGTTAAGAAGGAATATTGGATTTGAATATCCAAGCTCGCAACTGCAAGTATTTGTTCGTAGTGAGTACGACACTATAGGTATTTTTGTTTAAATTACTATATTGTTTCCTGAAAGTTCCTACGTTTGTGAGGAGACTCAAGGACAAATCACTACCTACGCATGTTGCGTGAGGCAGGAATATATGATTTTGATTATCCAGCTCGCAAAAAGCAAGTCTTTTCTCGTAGAGAGTTTGACACAAAACATTTTGAAATAGCTTTCCTGTTTCCTTTAAGTTCCTTCATTCATGAGGAGACTCAAGGATGATTCACAATCTACGCATGTTTACGTGAAGTAAGACTTTGGATTTTGTACATCCAAGCTCCTATATTTTGCAAGGCGTTTTACGTGCACTCACAGAACAAGCGATGCAAAACTTTTTGAACTACCCTCAATATAGATTTTTTCCCCCAGCAGGCAAATTCACAACTGCAAATCTTTGTTTAAATTAGATTCCCTTAAGTTTCCACACTTGTGAGAAGACTCAGGGATTGTACACCTACCCACGAATATTTGCGTGGGGTAGGCTTATTGGATTTTTAACATCCAAGCTCGCTTAAATGCAAGTCTTTGTTACCGGTTTGCGTGCGACGCAAATCATTTAGATATTATCACCTCTTGAATACTTAACGTTGTAGTGTACTTTCCGCTCCACGTATTTCCATACCTATATCTCCTTATCTCTCTGTGGGATAGAATTAGCTGTGCATACTCTTGCGAATAGACATGTCTGATTGTGTGAAAAACTACCTGTGTGTTAGGACTATTGTGCGTGTGAACTCTTACGGTGAGACACGTCTAAATGTTAGTCTGCTACTTGAGAATAGGACTGATGTGCGTACCCCTGCGAGGAGACACGTCTGAATGTGGGTTAACTACCTGTGTGGTAGGACTATCGTGCGTGTGAACTCTTACGATGAGACACGTCTGAATGTTAGTCTGTTACTTGCTAGTAGGACATGTGCGTACTCCTACGAGGAGATACGTCTGTATGTGTGTAAACTACCTGTGAGGTAGGACTATCATGCGTGTGAACTCTTACGATGAGACACGTCTGAATGTTAGTCTGTTAACTGCTAGTAGGACTGGTGTGCGAACTTCTGCGTGGAGACGCGTCTGAATGTATAACCTACCTGTGTGGTAGGACTATTGTGCGTGTGAACTCTTACGATGAGACACGTCTGAATGTTCGTCTACTACTTGCGGGGTAGGACTGATGTGCGTGCTCCTGCGAGGAAACACGTCTGAATATGTACGTCTACTACCTGCGAGGTAGGACTTATATGCGCACTCCTGCGAGGAGAAACGTCTGAATGTTTGCGTCAACCACCTGCGAGGTAGGACTTTTAGAATACCTTTATTGAACTCATCCAATAATCATAACCTGAAAATTTTCACCAAAAATTCCATGTGATAAAGAACTTTACAAGTAATTAATCAATCTTAGTATAAAATAAATAATTTCACTGAAACGGATACTTTGCTTTTAGCAATTTACATGGAATTTTTATGGTAAAATGTAGGTACTCACCGACGATGTCTTCATCTTATCTTCTCATTTACATAGCAGTTATTATGTTTCGCAGAAACTTTCTATTCTTGCATCACTATGATGCAGAAGAAAGTCGACACAACATCGCTAAATCTTGAGGAAGGGACATGACAAGCTAATATCACGTATTTTACAACAGTTTCACTTTATAGACAGAAAGTATATCTCCAACATAAACATATCGAACGGCAAAAACCGTTATAAATCAAAATATTTCTCTGGCCAGTAAGTTTTAACCATGTGGCAAAACGGTTTGTCTTACGAACAAAAAACTGGCTCGATGTAAATTTAATCTACCGCGGGACTCGAACCCGTAAATTCGCTTGGCTAGCTTTTAAAAACCAGCCTTGCTACGTAGGTAGGTAATAATGTAACACCACGAGAACATCGAAGTACTACATTAGGTATTTTCAACAACGTTGAAAAAATAAATAAATTAAAAGATTATGAAAAACTTACGTACAGCAGCTACTGCAGACATTTTCTACTTTGATATGCAATAAAACATTGCACTGTGGATATAAATCCTTAAAGTAAATCGTATGACACGACTTTTTTTAAAATGTAGGTAAAATAAAATATATTTTTTATATGGTTGATAGAGCGTATGGCTCAGACAACCGCACTCGACGGGAAACAAAACGCCAATGACACAAAATGGCTGCTGTCTGGTGGTGAATTGAAAGACCGGAAGTTAGCTAGAAATTAAGACTAAAGACAGGAAGTTATGTTGTATTATTGCTAATATGACGGGAAATGATAGTGCCTATCTCAATTAATAACTGATATGTTTTGCATAAAGTTACAGTCATATTAATAGGTAGTTTTTTTTCGCTAAGAATATTCTTAATTGGTGTAGTTATATACCTATTTTTATCTGATAAGGTCTTATCAATAAAAACGGTATCATGATCGATAAAGAGACCTTTTGTCATTTATATAATATCAATTTCATATTTCTAGAACATATTGGTACCTATTTGGATAAGATCATTTTCGTACACGAACTGGCATAGTTTTAGTTTAAAAACAAAATGGCTGCCATTTCAACGGGAGTGGGGTAGGTAGTGGGGAGAGGGCAGATTTACCATTATAAAACTTGAAAACAACCCCTCTAGATATCGGGAATAAAAGAAAACTTAGAAAACCTTCTTTATAATATGCATTTTCCGCTGCAATAGATCCATCCAAATACTTCTAACTCGTATTAAATCACCATACCAAAAACACTTTTGGAGAGAGAACAACTGATTATATTATACCTAGACTAAAAAACCAAATTCCTCTTGAAACACACGACAAAATCACCAAAATAAACATTAAACGAATAATAAATCAGCTGTTTCGTAAATACAATAAAAACCTTCACGTACTCACCAAAATAAATAGAAATTACCTATACAAATACTTACCTATATATCTACAACAATAACTAATACCTATTAACTACATATTAATATTCATTCTACCTACTACCTACAAGTTACAGAATAGACACTTTTTTTCTTTTACACATTACGTTACCTATATTTTTTTACACTAGCGTTTTCCCCAAACCCGTTTACGCAACTATAAAGTAACTTCAAAGTTAAACCTAAACCTATATGTATTAGGAGAACCAGCTTACATCTAGGACAAACCATTCGTGGTTTTTGAGATGTTTTGTTTTATCGTTATGTACTAATTTTTTATACAATAAAAAAAAACATGTGCACTAATTACTTAACAAATCAAATCAATTATCAAACTTATCTATCAAAATGTTTTCCGTCTGCAAGTTATTTTTAAAACTCTCTTGGCGCAATGTTGGTTGCCATAATGGCAGCACCTCCGTCACCCTGGGGCTGCCCACTTATAAAAAAATACATAATTACTCTGTGATAAATTCTGTGTTGCAAGTTTTTTCAGCGTTGCCAGTACGTACTAAAAAGTCAGATTTACGAAAATCTTACTACTTTTTCCGTACCTTGGTATTTCACTATTGCCATTGAACTTAATTTTTTAGGTCTCTGAAGTCGATTCATGATTATAACTATAGACTTAGGACCAAGTCAACAGTACATTGTTTTTTTTTTTTTTTTGTAGAAAAACATATAAAATGTTTGAATGACACAACCACGCGCTACGCGCCCAGTATGTATTGTGCATTTTAAAATTACTTCCCAACTTTGTCAATATTATGTAGTAGGTAGGTTAGGTACCTTAATGTTTTTGGACTTTTTGGGTAGCTTTCGAAATTTAAAAAGGCAGCACTTGTTTTGTTTTGTAAATACATTTTTGCATAAATAAAATATTTTGTAGCCTGTGTTTGTAGCTGAGTAATTGTTATTCCGTGATTTTTGTAAAGAACATTTTATTTGATGAAGAAAGTACTTTGTCATGTAATAGTAGGTACTATGAAAATATGAGTTGCTTGCTCAACTATTAGGTAAAACATTTATTTAACAAATCTATCGCATTTTCTACTAGCTGGCCTACAGCTTAGTCTACCGCTTTGTATCGAGATTTATGTTCTTTTCCGTATCTTAAACTAGACTCTTACTAGACTATACCAAATTTCAGCTTAATCTCTTCAGGAGTTTCGGCGTGACCATAATATATACGGTGTCCTTTTTCAGATAATAATCCTTAGCTACCCAACCTGTACATTTCAACTCTGATCAAACTGTGGTACATTTGCAGTTACATCGACTATTAATTTTATCATGATTCAAGAACAAACTTACATTTTATTCATACATTCTCACGAACTTTTGCATTAATGTATGTATAGAACCTAGTACAAAGGACATTGAACATAAACTCTTAATTTTTGATTGAAAAATAAAATTTATACTTATTTATTCTTAATACTTTAAAGAACTTTAGCCTAGTTGACGCCCGCAACTTTGTTTGCATTGCAAATTAACAAAATTCCTTTCTTAGTATATGCCTGCACTTATTGGGTGTCAATAAGTGCAGGCATATACGTTAATATTATTATATATTAAAGTTATAAGTTAATGTTCAATTAAGCGTTTTGTCCTTTAATGTATATATTGATAATTTAAACTACTTTACAGATTGCCTGATGCAATATTTTGAGATTCCATCACCAAGATGGACCTGCAACCTTCTTCCTCTCATGTGTATTTGTTACGGCTGGATCCAATGACTACAGAAAAAACTCTACATGTAATAAAAGATGTAAGTGTTGTTAAAAAGGTTTACATATTATTAGAACATAAACATAATTTTATTAGAATATTATAAAATTGAATTATTTTCAGAACCTAAAGCCAGATGTAGAATTATTGATGCATCTAAATGAAACCCCTTATGCACTTCAAATTGGCGAAAATAAAGGTATAAAATAAACTTATTTTAAGTAAATTTTCAAATAATTGAATATTATTATTCATAGAATTCTTTTCCGAAAATCTTACATCACGTCATTGAAACACAAACAATAGTCTAATAATTATGGGACTAATTTGCAGATGCTGAGAACAGAGTCACTATTCTGAGGAATCAAAATATACCAATCACAAGGGAGATACCAAAAGTAACAACGCAAATTTCTTTGAACACAACACAACAATCTAAAGCTCAGAAAACATCAGTAGCTATCACTGCTCCTAGTCATTCTCAAGCATGGAAATTAACTACATATAACGAGACAATCCCAAATTCTTCAAGCTGCTATGCTATCAATGATGAAATAGAAATGATACCATTTGATTATAAATCATCTATTGTGGAGCAAACTTTCCCTGCTGAGAATGTTGAAGCAGAATCAAAATCTGAGCAGTATTATGACTATGGCACTTACCTGGAACCGAAAGACTATCAGCATAATCAAGAACTATTCACTAAAGTCCCACAGAATTCTCTGGATGTCGGAGCTAAGGCAGAGCCATTAAAGGAGTGTATTGAACCTTCAGCCAATAAAGAGACTAGGCCTAAGGAAAAATTTGTAAAGTCATGCAACAAAGGTTCATCTAAGACAAATGTGCAATATTATGGTAAGTATGTATATCCAACTTGAGACCATTTGATAGTTCATAAGTAACATAATTCTACCTTATATTTTTTTTAAACTGCCAGAAAGCAAGAAAGAACTTAGGTACATATGTTTATACAATTTCATTTTGTTTTTGTGTAAGCAGTCCTAAAGAATTTAAAATAATTATCAAAGAAGGTTTAATATAAAATAATTGTGTTAATGGGATAAAAATATATAATATGAGCCTAAACACTAATAGTAAATTCTATTGCAGCATAAGCTAACTACTACAATCTATATTACAAAATTTGCAAAAGGAAACAATTGGGCCATCCATAGACAGTTGCAAACAATCTATGTATAGGTAGCTCATACTAATAGTTACACTTGTGTAAGTCATAGTACTTTGTGGTTATACTAATAGTTTTGTTATAAATATTCTATCAGTTATTTGGATCCCATAATTTTAGTTTTTCGTAGACTTTCGCGATTATCACACATTATAAATATTCCATAATATCAGCTCTGCACAGCTTTGTGATTAGATGGAGCTGTGTGAAATTTCTAAAACGTTTTTAGTACAAAGTGTTATTTTTTTCAGTTCATGTCTCAGATTTAAAAGTTCCACAACGGGCTGTGGCAACATTACCAACGTCCCTGCTACTCAGGAAAAATAACGTCTTTCTGAAAAGGACTTTACCCCCGCGGATACGTTTTGGACCTGTGGAAGGTATGTTAAAGACTTGATACATTTGCTTACGATATCAATTAGTTTTTACACAGTTCAATTAATGTGTATAATTTATTTTTTTATGTAGACATGAAACGACACGAGCGGTGCTCTCCTGATGGTAAGAGATCACGCCTACCAGAACAGTTAACACTTATTTCTATAGCGGTCGTCCACTTTTAGATAATTTTATGGTCAGTCTCAAAAGCCCAGTAATTTCACTAGCTACAATGCGCATGAAACAGAAATACGGCAATGCTTAAACATTACTGCTATGTGGCAGAATATCTATTACTATATTGATAGTGGTGCCCACTTAGTCGGTATTTCGCAGGGAACGCCACCCAATGGTACACAGCTTTGTGCAATCATACTCTCTTGAAAATACCTTTTTATACCGGGTCGTGTCCCACGGCGTGTTTCCGGAAACTACCACATTTCTTGAATAGTTTCCGGAAATGGTTTCTTCATATGATTAGGTATCATATTGAACACCGAAAAATAATCTTCTGCGTAATTTTTCAGGGATTAGAAAAGTTGTAACTCAATCAGAAGCACAGGAGCTGGTATCTAAATCAGACGCCCCAGTATATCTATTGAAGGAAGATGATCACATCATACACATAGATGTGACAGACAAAGGTAAACCTTTAATTCATAATTCTATTTTTTCTATGTGTATTAAGCTTTTTACCCGACTGTGAAGAAGGAGAATGTTTTTCGACTTTGTGACGCCCTGCAGGCTAAACGGCTGAACGGATTTGACATATGAGTTGTTATTGGATTCGTCTAGGTCACTAGAGTGACCTAGGTCCTTACCTTAAAAATTGAACTATAAGTACGTACAGTATAAGTCATATAATCTAATATGGCGGCTATAAGCCACTAAAATGTGTAAAAAAGAGAAGAAAAAAACTTGATGAAACTTGAAAACTTGATGGTTTTTTCGGAATCTTAAGATAAGTTTTCGTCATGGAAGTGTTATAGAATAACATTGAAGTGTCATTTTGGCTGGGCTTTCTGTTTTTATATAATTTAAGCTTGTTAACTATACCAATAATATATACTCTTCATTCACAGATAAATGTAACTGGATGGGGTTTCTGCCACTTAGCGACAAAGCAAATGTGTGGCTTTACCAGGAAAACAATGAACTGTATGCCATTACCACCGAACCTATAAGCACGAGGAGAATTCTCAAACTTGGGTACAGCAAGAAATATGCTGAAGACCATAACATTCCTCCCGGACTATCCACATTGGACCTTGAATTAGGTAAATACTGCTTCCCTATCGGTTTTGAGCTTGCGAATTGGGATGTTGCCGCCCAACCAAAATGATGAGATTGTGAATAAAAAGTAAATAAAAATAATCTCCAAAAAAGTGTCATAGTCTGCCAAGAAAGAAAGTTATGGCTGATTTAATATTTGTGGAAAAAACTGGCGGAGAATCCATTGAATTCGGTATTTTAGTATGGAATATATTTATAATTTATAATCACAGAAGTTAGAAAGCACTGGAAAACCCGCCTTCAAGAAGACATTGAGGGAGAATCGCTTTTTTTGTCTATTTGTATAATATAGCCAACATAACTTATGACGTCATTTCCTGTTTTGTTGTCCTTGTCTTTAAGCAAATTGAAGAAAAAATATCCAACATATTGCTTTAGAACATGAGTAGCTCGTTAGCCCTTCTCAACTTCGATATATTATGTCTGACTTCTGATGTTCATTCACTTTTTCAGTATTAGCAGTGACACCAAAAACGTGGTGGTGCAACGAATGCAACCGGGCGCTTCCCTCAGCATTCCTACTACAGCACCACGCCGACGTTTATCACAAGGTAGGTACTATTATAATTGCGTCAACATAATTATACTGATCCTTAGATATTGGCTCTCATACCTCTTAGCCCTGTCTTTATTATGCGAAATGTAATAAATATAAAAATATAATATAATTATTTTAAATTCTAAAAGCAATGTTCATGATATGATTAATTATGATTTCATACCCATCAGGTTTCAAATTGTAATAATATACCTACCTATAAAACACTTTAATTACCATATGCAGCAATCTTAATTTTATTAATTAAATTATAGGAATTGTTGTTAAATTTAATCTAATACATAAACAAAAACTTTGTGATGTAGGTAGGTATCCGTTTTTAATATGTCCAGAAGTTCTTATCAGTTTGTTTAATATAATTAAAGTCTGTACTAGTTATATAATAATAATATTGGAAGGCACTATTTACCATAGTACAAGTTTTTTCAAACTTAGTTTGGTAACTCTGCCCTCATTACAAATAGTGCAGTAACTATGTCAAACATGTTTTCGAGAAAAACGACTTTGAAAAAAAAATAATTGAAATTGTTGCAGGCTCAAAACTATATAAGCTTTCGCAACATGCAATACATCAAAAGAAAGGGAAAAACATAAAGTTTTTATTAAGCTGACATTTAGATTATAATATTTAAGCATAATACCACGAAATAAAAAAATATACTTATACTTAGTAACTACCTACCTGAAGAAGCATAGCTTCCTAAAAATTACTGCAGTAAGTACCTTAGTTACTGCACTAATTATTACAAAAATTACTTAATGCGTCAATCATTACAGACCATAAAATCATAATTGAGTGAGATTGTAATCATAGGTGCAGTAACTACATAGTTACTACAGTATTGACTAGGACTTTTCTTAGTTTAGAACTGTTTTTAAAATAGTATCTAGTTGAAATTTATAGTAATCACTGCAAATTTGTCTTCTATTTCTTAATAGAACCTAATACTATTTATTATGTGTGGGGGAGGTCGTTTGTAATGTAATGTAAATGACTCCATTATCCGCAATTGGTCCTTTTTGTGTGAGCAAGTTACCTGCTGCCTACGGTTCATCCGTAGGCAGCAGGTAACTTGCTCACAGTCAGCCAACGCCAGCCTAACTTCGTCCAGAAGCGCAGAAGATTCCTGGGCTCTTCGCAGGCTTCGCGGAGCGACCTCGGTTGCCCGAAGGTTTCGTGTCGTTGTGCTGTCACTACCACGCATTCCAGGACTACGTGGGCAGCTGATTCTTTTTCTGTTAAGCAGCCTCTGCAGAGTGGCCTGTCAGTGTTACCAATGTTTTGTAGATATGTTTGTTGAGTAGACAGTGTCCAGTGATTGTTCCCACAATCACACGCAGATTTTGCCTCTTCAAGTTTATGAGACGTTTGTCAGTATCAGTACGCATCTGAGAAAGTGGCAGAGGCAGGAAGGGTAGAGGTACCACTCCAGTGGTCTCAGATCCTATTCTGGCTAGCTCGTCTGCGGCGTCATTCCCTAGTCATGTGCTGTGTCCTTTTGTCTATTGTAGAGTAACATCGTTTATGCGCAGATATGGTCTCTAGGGATAACTGACATTCGTGTACAAGCCTCGAGTTGCATGTGTAGCTTTCTAAGGCTTTTAATATTGCCATACTGTCAGAGAGAATTCGTATCTTGTAATCCCGTACGCCTCTCCGTGCTATGGCGTTGGCAGCTTCTGCTATTGCAACACACTCGCATTGAAAAATGGAGCTGTACGTGCCTAGTGTCATGCTTCTCTCGCTAGACCTTAATATGAACATTCATATTAAGGTCTAGCGAGTGTACGTAGTGTAAAATTCTAACTATTTAGTGTTTTTTACACATCATATTATATTTACTCCTAACAACACTTCTTGGAAAATAATGATCCAATGCAACTGTTAGGTGGACTATCACAGGTGTTTTAACTGAGAGTATGACAAAATTATCTTTATTTTAGCCATAATGCGTTCCCAGAACAAAAAAACACACGAACAAATATGAAGAATAATAGGCAAATTCAGACATTGATTTTCCAAAAAGTTTTGGAGGTTTGTGAATGTGATGAGCAAAAATAATTGAATAACGCGTGTCGGCAAGGTCCATCGTCTTTAAAATTACCGATTTTAGAAAATGCACAGAAGTAAAGAAAAGTAAATTCAAAACGAAATAAAAAAAATAGGTGTCATGTTTTATTTATATTCATTTTTTAACTTTCTGCGAGAAACAGTAAATTCAGACGATACGTTTCGTGCATCTTGCATGGAGTTATGAAACAGGCTGATTTAACCAGATACTTCTTCCTACACATGCAAGGCAACGTTGTAGCTAAACATAGCTGCAGTATCTTGCTAAGTTATAACGGTCTTGGATAGTGCTTCACTATTCGTATTCGTCTAATATCCTTATGATAACCGCAGTACCTATTAGATACTGCATTCTTAGTAAGCAAGCCTTGGACATTTTGTTAAATTTACTAATTATAAATAAAGTATCTATTAGATACTACATTCATGACTAGGAAGTCACAAAGAATATAAACTAATAGCAATTAAAAAGAACGCACTATCTATACATACTGCAATAATTTCTAGATTTACTTAATAATTACGTGTCCAAGTATATAGTAACTTCATTCACTGCACTTTTCATAAGCAAGTTATGCACTGAGAGCCCAGATACTGCAATCTTATTTATTGAATTTCCGGGTTTTAGATGGAATTTTGATGTGTGAGTGAAACCAGTATGAAGTACTTTTTTTGGGGATTCTGATTAAGTATCTAACTCAATTTCACCAAAAATGCTAGTTACTGCACTCTCCGTTAGGAGGGCAGAACTAGGGCTTATACTAAAATGTAAGTACCTGAGAGAAATAAAGAATTTTATTTATTTATTTATTATTTATTTATGACCTCTTCCATGGCCGTGCAGTGTGCAGTACAGACACAATCCGCGGCAGATCTTGCTGTTGTCCGTCTCCGGAGCCTTAGGGTGCGTTTCTACTGACGCGGAGCAGGGCGGAGTGGAGAGGAGCGGACCGTGAACTGGCAAATCAGAGTGCTCAAAATCTCCACTTCACTTATTATAGCCATCTCATAAAATAACAAAACTCTCATAACGTCGAGTGCTGGCGCTGGTGTCGCGATTCTTGCTTTAATAAATAAATAAAATTAGTTTATTTCTGGCACAAGGACAAACATTGTTGTTTTGAGCATTGGTGTTTGTCTTTAGTCTAGGCGTTTTCTATATTTATGTATTTACAAAAAAGAATATTCAAGAATTTTATCAGTTATCTAGTTCCCATAGAACAAGCCTGCTTAGTTTAGGGCTAGATAGCGTTCTCTCGTCTCTCTCGTTTTTTTTTCAATCCGCCACAGACGCCGAGTCCATCGAGGCGAAAGTTATGCATACGGCATAACATAATAGATTATCTTAATGTTACCTCATACCTGTTAGGAGTAGTTAGGTAATTAGAATGTTAAATGTGACCTTGACAATTTTAATAATCCTTTTTTTTTTCAGGACGATGTTATCGTGAATAAGATTCGAGGAGGGTATAAGTGCCAGTATTGTAAGCGAATGTTTAGCAGACTGTTTACGTAAGATAACATTTCATATCGATAGTCTAATAGCTATGACTCAGAGCTGGGTGTTTTAATTGTATTTGATTATTTGCAGATTGCATCGTCATAAATATAAGTATTGTTTGAAAAAACCTGCTGCACCTCCCGAAAAGTGAGTATTATTTTACACTCATTTCATCTAAACATATACATATTTATGCATGTATGTTATTCACTTGCAATGTACAATAATGTACATAATGTAAGTAATTAATTTCTTGAGAATTCAAAGTCATATCATTGTGAAATGCTTGACATCAATAAGGTGAGCTATCCAGAGTGATAAAGAATAGGTATAAAGCTTCAATTGACCTTTTGTTTCTTCAAAAAGATAGAACGGAACACTTACAAAATTACCTCGATGTCTGTCCGACCGTCTCTCACATGCTTCTTTTCAGGAAAACAGACCAACTAAGTTCATCACTGGATATAAACTCAATGCTAAACAGCGAAGAACAGGATAAGCTACCTTCAGACGAAAGCTTCCAGAACTTTACCAACGGTCTAGATTTCTCCACTAATCTTTTCGATACTGATAGAATTTCCAATCTTGACATATCGGTTAATTCGAGGCCGGGCGGTGATTTCAACCCTTATGGCATTTCGTTTAGAGACGACACCTGTAACAGCCATGAATTGAGTTTTTCAAAATCTACGAACCAGAAAGAAAAGGTTTGTGTAATAATCAAAGTTTTACAAAAACTTACAACAACCGACGTCAATTGGAGTGTTTTAGTGACCGTAAACACCACTGAAGTCACAGGAAAGGAAATTACCCAATTTCGTTGACTTAAACGATATACTTTTTCAGTTAATTTGATTTAAAACTAAAGTACTGAACTGTTTTCTAAGGGACTAATCTGAAAAAAAAAGAAAATCCAATTTTATAGTAGAGGAAAACCAAGATGAAATTGTTTTTTTTTTAATTTCGTATTTCAGTTTGTAAGTTTATAATTGAATTTCAGGGTACTTCTGAATCTCTCGTAGACACTTGTCCTTATTGCAATGAAGCAGTGGCCAAGAAGAATAAACGAAAGCACGTAAGGTAAGCATTCTCTAATTTTTTTTATGTTGGAGGACTGTTGATAATACCGGGTGTAATATACTCCCGAAAACGAAAACCATTTATTGAGGTCATGATTGAAAAAAAAAATCTCTTCTAATTTGCAGCAAATGTCCCTCTAGAAGATTAGAATGCGGTTGTGGTCGGATCTTCACAAACAAAAAACGGCTGGCGTTACATATCCATAAAGAACACCCCATCGGCAAAGACAGTGTTGCTACAACGGTATTCCAATAAAATACTTCCTACTTTTATTATGTAGACTAATCTTTGCGAGGACGAATGTTTGTTCCACGATCTAGTACCACGTCGAGTAACCAAAACTACTAAGTTTAATTCAATTTGGTATATTAAGCGTCGATGACACAGGGCTAGATTTTAAAAGCTAGCGAGTGAATAAGTTAGCTTTCGGGAAGGATTGTCAACAAGCAGATTGTAAAGAAAGCCGATGATACGGGGCGAGTTTACAAGCAAGAAGCGAACTCGCTGGCTTGTAGCTTGTAAACTAGCCCTGTGTCATCGACACTTTAGCTAGAAAAAAACTGATGCTACTTTTTATACTGTATAACACGGGCAAAGCTGTGGGCAGCCGCATGTACTAAATACTTAATGATCATAATCATAATTTGTTGATAATTTACAAGATCTAAAGCTGTTGTGTTTTTTTCAGGATCCAAATAACAAATCGCCAGTAAAAATGAAGGCATGTTACAACTGTGATTGGTGTGACATTGACTTCAAAGTAAGTATAGCTTTCGCAACGGAACAAAAAGACCAGACTAATTAAGTAATTATAGGTATAATAAACCAATGAACGATACTCAATGGTCCCAAAATATTTCTATGCGAAGTAAGACTATAAATAAAAAATAAAAGGGGATTTACGTTGCAACAAACGCTTCATAGCTCTAACACCGGTCACACTATAAAGTACTCCAAAATTCGCAATCGTCATTCAAGATTTATGAAGTACTTACCTACATATTTCTATTAGTTATCTTGTTTCTGTAAAACTTAGTTTGGTGATAGATGGCGTTGTTTGAAATTTCTTACCAAAACAAAATATTTTCTATATCGTTGGGTAGGGTTTAAAGCGAAATGCGGCTAGTTAAAAGAGTTTGTGTTATATACGGTAATGAGCGTGTTACATTTTAGCGTCGGGGAATGCTAGCGAATCACCTATGGCGGATGCACAAAGTGGTGTCGACGGCGCCGGTGGAGCGGCCCGTGCGGCATTACCCGTGCGTCGCGTGCCCCAAGGTCTACCGCAGCGCGGCCAAACGGAAAATACACATCAAAACGCACCATCCTGGTGAGTAAAGATACTTTCAAAATTTATAAGCGCGTATATGAGCGTCGTAGAATGCTCGTGAACCACCTATGGCGGATGCACGCACAGTCGTGTCGACGGCGTGCGATATTAAGGGCTATCCACACAGTTCCGGGTACCTGGCCCTGCCTTGTTCCGTCAGGGACGGGGAAAAAATCGGCTACGTACAACTTGTACGAACTCGTTCATATGAACGAGCTTCGTATCAGGGGCATCCGGATCGTCAGTGTCCCGAACGCACGGATGCTCTGTCAGTGCTATCCGATTTTTATCTAGGTACGTTGACGACAACATGAACACAGAGAGGTTGATAGAACTTGTACGACAGAATTATATTCTTTACGATCTTTCTAATCAACATTATTTGAATTATACGAAGAAAAAATATAATGTTATGTACGTATCAGCTAAAGAAACAAGATTACACTGATACCGATTTCCCTGATGTGTGAACACGGGTGACGGATGGCATGTCCCTGACGGGAACACTGACACGGACGACTCTGAACACGGATAGCCCTGACCCGGATATGTGTGGATAGCCTTTTAACCCTTCTCACGGCTTGTGATAACACATGCCTGTTTTAACCGACATTACGCGCCTACCCGGACAGCCCCGGGCCGCTCTCTTCACACGGCCTATGGTGCGGGCCGGCCCGGCGCGCCGGGCGGCAATTCATGCGGCGCCCGCATGAATTGCCCCCGTGTGAAGCCACCATAACACTGCGTCTTTCAATTCGTGTTCATCATTTGAGAACTCCAAGATTGAGTACCACTTCTATTAGATACCTATGTACTAATTTATTATCATAATATTTAGGTGCTGAGAAACTCCGGGCTCAGTCTATCGAAGGAGGCGTTAAATCGTGCGAGCCCGCGGTCTGTACGGAATGCCCGAGACAGTACGCCACTCGCGCGAAGTTACTGCAGCATCTGCGAATAAAACATCCGCACTTGGTAACTATACATATGAATCACCTTGACAAGTAGGGTGGCGTGGCGTCCCTCTTTAGGACGCCGCCTAGATGGGATATTCTGCCGCAATACAGTAATGTGTAAGCATTACTTTAAATAAATAATAAATACATAAATATTTTGGACACTTCACACAACGCCATCTAGCCCCAAACTAAGCAGAGCTTGTACTATGGGAACCAAATGGCTGATAAAATATTTATATACTTTTTTTTTGTAAATACATTCATAGAATACATAGAAAACACCTAGACTCAGGACCAACACCGATGTTCATCACACAAATGTTTGTCCTGAAGCGGGAATCGAACCTGCAACACCGGGCGTGGCAGCCCAATACACTTGCCATTCGACCATCCGTGTCGTCTTTGTTCCGGTTTGAAGGGCACTGTAGCTAGGGAAAGTACTGGGCTGTCCTAGCTATCGTTATTGGTTACATGAAGAAAATTACAGACAAACTTCGTAGAACATTATTAGTATCCTAGAAGTAGTATAGGGTGTCATGAAGTCTTATGTAGGACCACCCAACGTGTTTTAAAAAAATAATATCTAATTCTAAAAGTACTAGATGGATTGCCATGTAATTCGCGATTTCGTTTATTTAGGATAAAGTAGGTAACCTGTCACATCACTGAGGTGATTTATGCTACTATTATCCCGATACCCCATGCATTCACTGTTATAATAATAAGTTAAATGTGTCCATCACACTTGCCATAAGTTTTGTTTTAATGTATTCTTGCTTTTGCAGGATGCAGCAAAGAAAATTCTTCATAGTCGACCACTGATGCAATAGAAGTAAAGGTAAGAATTAGCTCCTTAGAAATAATAACTTAGGTTCTTATTTTGAAATAACTTTAGCATAAATCTAGTCTCAACTCTCAAGTGCTTGAGACCTTAGTTTTGCCACGTTTTATTGCTTAATAAATACTTACGTGACTACCGCAGACATGATATAAAGAAGGGTAATAAAGTATGTACAGTCGGCTCTGCAATTGTCTTTACACCCAGCTTACGCCGGTGTTCTCTTGTGATTAAACTTCTTGTGCTTTATATTAGGGGTATATCTTAAGTGGTTTAATAACATCAGTAGTTTACTCACACACAAACATGATGTGTTTGTGTGAGTGGTTTAATCACAGGAGAAAACCGGCGTAAGCTGGATGTAAACACAATTACAGAGCCGACTGTACGTACGTACAATACTCGTATACACGTCACATACACACCCTAAAATTATTGTCTTTTGTAATTAAGGTTTTATAAAAACATTGTACAACCGACTTCAATTTGACTGTTTTAGTGACCATAAACACCACTGAAAAGTCACAGGGAAGCAAATTACGCAATTTCGTTTACTTCGACGATATTATTTTTTTCAGTTATTTTGATATAAAAACTAAACTACTGAACCGATTTTGATGAAATTTGTATGGGACCAATCTGAAAGTATGTCCATCCAAACAAAAGCAAACAAAATAAATAACAAAGTTCTGAGGTAACAAACATAAAAAAAACAACCGAATTGATAACCTCCTCCTTTTTGAAGTCAGTTGAAAACATATCTTAAGAATATTATAGTACTTAATACGAGGACATTGAGCTTTATCATCATAAAGGTAAGCGCTTTAGCAGTGTTTCACCGGCCTATGTGAATCAAAGTCCTGTGTAGCACTGTTCTGGTCATGAGCAGGCGTGATCTCTTACCACCAGGAGAGCGTATAGCTCGTCTCGTCCCATGTTTATATTAAAAAAAAGCTTACAAAGACTACCAATATGTATAAAACGAAATGCTGCTATTATAATGATAACATATGATAAACACAAGTAGGGTAAAATCGGGTTTAATGCCCCAGAAGGATATGTAACCCTTTTCCTAAAAACCTTGCTTTCGGTAATCACCTATGAATATTATTTGCAGGTTAGACACGCCACACGGAATCAGGATATACATGCTGTTCAGGTCAATCTGTCTGTAATTTTATATTTTCATAAATAGCTTCATTTTCTAAACATTAAACTTAGAAGTAAGAAAAATCTTTAAACATTGAACATTTAAAACCATAAGGAAAATATTTTTATATTCGTAATCAAATCTCTAAATGAGGAAATAAAACAAATCTGGTATCAAGTGTGATTTGATTTCAAATTCTTTATTAGTTTTACTGTATGATTTAGGTAAAAAAGTTAGTACTTACCTTTTTAATTTGTTTTTAAAAATAATACAATTTGTTTACGTAATCAATTATAATTTAATAGATAGATAGATAGATAGAAAATGCTTTATTGCACAAAGTAAAAAAAACAAGTACATAGGCGAACTTAATGCTAGTTAGCATTCTCTTCCAGCTAACCTCTGCGTATTATGGAGATGTGGTAGTGCTAGAAAATAGTATAAAGCTTATTTTATTAACATAATACTTACGATATTATACAAAATACACTAATAAATAATAAATAAAATGCTCAAGTATTCTGGAGTGCCATGTAGTGACAAGATAGTCTGGATTTGAAGACCCCAATGGAGGTGGAATTGCGGATAGCTACAGGAAGAGAGTTCCACAGTCGGATCGCGCTGACTGTAAATGAGTTAGTATAAAAAGAGGTTTTGTGGTGTTTTTAATGAAGCTATACACGGTCAAATTTTAATCACCATAAAAAAAATACGCATTGTCAGTTGCCGTTACTGAACACATATTTATAAGGCAAAAAATCTTGATAAAATTAAATAGATTTTTTGCAAAATAAATTTGATTAAAATTGGATAACTGTTACCGTTAGTCGTTTTCCTTTGGATTTGCGTCAGGCGGTACCTTTAAATGATAATAATTTAAGTTTTATTCATCGTTTGGCAAACCCGGGTACCTAGCTCGAGCCAGCTCGCAAAACCTCGGCTCGGGCGCCGCACTCGCTCCGCTGTCACTCTGCCATTTTGTAGAAATCCAAAATTCTGACTGCACAGATGCAATGTAGTACCCCGTCTGCATTGCTCATTTAATTTGTTTTGGTAAATAAAAATTGGTGGTGTATATGTTTGAGCATACTAAAAAAGCTAAAGCATACCTGAGTTCTTTACCATATGCCATGCTTTGTTGTGTTATTGTTCATAAACACTTTCCTTAAATAATTGCTAAAAAAACAACATTATTCTAAGACTACTATTCAAAATAAATATACCTACTTACCTACATCTATGAACTTATCTACTATTATATTCAATACTAATACTTAACTTATTATATTCAATGAAGCGCATCATATGTTTGACTTTGGTCTACGAATAGGTATATTATGATACCCGACAACAATAAAGTGTTGTTTATTGATACTATTACGTTTTTATCTAATCTTAATATGACTGTCTTGCTCATTCACACTAGTGCATGCGAGACAGAAACTCGTTTGTGGCTAGCAATTTAACGATCCTCGCCCGGTTCTATAGAAATCGTATTAAAAAATCCTCTGCGGTGTATTGAACCGTAATCCGTTTTAGTTAAGCGATTACACGGCATAGTTAACGGTGACAAAGGACACTATACCCGATTCTTTTGTCCGCATACGGCTATCGATTCTTGGTGAAATGTCAATGTCGAGAGTTTTGGTATTTGCAAAAGTTCTGTGAATGCTATTGTAGTTTTAGCTAAAGTGATGACATGTGTGACCTGCATCAACATGGATTATGGAGTTCAAGAAGGCCGCATACCACGGGACTTCATCGAATATGACTTCGCTGAAGACGCTTTGGATTTTGAGGTTAGTTGTTATGTTGTCATTGCGATATATTACGCCCCTTTAAGGAGATGCTTTAATTATTTTCATTGACTTTTTAGTTTTTACCTAGAAATGGCCCATCAATAATTTCATCAATTAATCAATCAAAAATCATTACAGAAGTAATTCTGATTTACGTTTTATTCCTTCTCGAAAATTCGTTTCTTTAATACTTACTGCAATTATGTAGCAATTATTCTACCATATATACTCTAATAGGTATCACTTTCTTAACTACATAAAAGTTCATTCATACGTAGTTTCTATGTAGACAAACTAAAGGATATTGCCATGCAGCACTGCAGTGTAGGCATATGTAGGACGATTCAGGCTCACAATAATGATTAAAAAATCGTTGGATATAAACCACTACATAGTACCTTTGTAGATATAAGTAGATTGTGGATTAAACTATACACAGTTAGTCGTAATAGGGTCTCGCGGTCCTGATACGTCTACTCTTTCTGATATTAGGTAGTTCTAAACCAATACTACAAATGATTTTACCAATGATCGATTCAGTATTTAGTTTCATTATTTTATTGCTCTAGGCATGTAGGGTATATTGTATTATATCTACCTAATGTACTTCATTCATATTGACTTCTACCATTAATAAGGTAAACGAACGCATGAATAGATGTTTAGTGACAAGTAAAGCTACCAGTCACTAATAAGAAATTAATACCTAAAATTATTCATATCATAAGCACATTTTTTTTTAATCTGAATAAAGCAAACTAGCTTTTTTAAACACACGATACCACACCAATATGAACGATGTAAAAGAGCAGAACAAGGTAATAGAATGACGAAATCAAAACAAACAGCGCACAACCTGTTAGACGCTTGTTTCATTACAGACACACCGCATCGAAAGTTTTGAGGTAGGCAGCAAACTAAATAGACGTGCTGAGTCGCGCGGACGCGGCGCGACCCAACTCGAGCGTTTATTTACAGAAATGTTGCCGTGGCCGTGGGTGTATTGAGACCCGCGTTCGCTGTGCTTGTGAAATAGATTTGTGTAATTATGGTCTGCTTTGGCGATAAATGTGGGTGCGGTGCATTCTGCCGCCGTCTGTTCTGCCGCGCTCAGAAGACTGATGGTGATGAGGATAATTTACCCGTTGGTCTGGTAATATTTCAATCAGCTTTATTCTGACATTACATCCCTAGAATAGAGAGGTCTGATATGGATGTTAAGCTAATAAGTAGTGCAATATGTGTAGGAGGGTTGGGTATGCAACAAAAAACAGAATGAATACCAGAAGTCAGGTAGGTAGACTCCGTACTAATGCTAATAGTTGTGTCTGTGGTAACATTATATCTCAGTTTTATTCGAAAAATGTTACAGAAACAATATATTTAATCAGTACCTAAGTAGGAAAGCAAATATATAATCGAATAGGTATATTATACTGATATGTGTTTTTAATAATTAATGCACAATACAATCCTCCTCAAAATCGAATATCGGACAAGTTTATTTTCAGTGAAGGTTGCGCTGATGTCACTATGATACTCATCGTACATACATAATAATGTTTGGTAGGTCGCGATTTTCACACATGCTGCGATTTTCCTCGATGTACTAAAATCTTACCGCAAACGTATCTCATTGATAACCTCCTCAGTTGATATAGATAGTAAATTCTAATAGTAAGTAAGTTAAGTAAGAGTAAATAATACTTATTCTATTTTTCCAATCCATCAAAACATTAGTTATAAATAACCCTTGTATTCTCTCTGGTATTAATAAAATATTTTTTTACTAACCCGACCTATATCTAGGTACCGACCTATATAACTCCGAAATCCGCCCCGTATATGGAAATTCTATTTCGTGATTGCTGTAATATTTTACCTCTTGCCCCAAAATAAAGGTGCATAACAGTAACATGAAAAAGTCAGTCTTCGATATGAGAAGTACCTATTATAATACTTCACATTTGATATAGATCAAATTCTGTAGCAATATCGATGCTCAGAAAATTTGTTCATTGTATTGTACCAACACCTCAAAATAAATCAGTCAAATTACTCTCAAAAAATTCATTTTATAAATAAAGGAATTTTAAAAAACAACCCTTTCTTGGCAGTCAAGTTAAAACAGAGAAGTGACAGATGGAGTTCCTTGTTCAAGCAAAACCCATTCATATGCATCAATTAATTACAAGTAGGTAAGGTAGGTAGGAAAATCTTAGTTACCCATCCTACATATATTTAATATGCAGGCAATGGTATCTCCTTCCTTATAGATAAATAAGGCAGCAGGTACGTTGACAAAGAGTGCGCCGCATTTTTAATTGCATGAACAATGAAGACGGACCTGAGTGACTCCTGGCATCAATTGAGTAGGTTGTCAAAGTCATACTTTGATGACCTCACTCATGATTTAGTGGTCTTTTAAGGACTATTCGTGCATTGTTTTTTGATAACCAATCATAATTTATGCGTATGTGCTAGTTGGGTGTGGTTTAAAAACAGAAGTAAATTTTTAAATTGTTTAAATACATAATTTAAGAAGATTAAAGCTAGCACTGTTATCTTTAATTTCATTAGAATATTACGTTGCGGTCCCGGTAGGTTTTCAAATTAATTGTTTGAGTAGATCGTTTTTTTTTTATTATAAATTGTATGAAAATGTGATAACTGATAAAGCAACACGATCCTGGCTTATCTCTAGCACCAATAATCACATTGATGTTATGGCGGCTTCACCAAAAACCGATAACTACTTTAATAGATAAGTATTTATTTTTAAATATCACTCCTAACTGGTCTGGTTACCAAAATTAGTCGTGTAAAACAAAAATGTTTCAATGGAAAAGTACCTAATACATTACTATTTTACTTGCATGTTGAATTAACAGGATTTTTGTTTCAGAACCAGTTAGCAGAGGCGCACGAGGTGAAATTCACTCAAGTGTTAACCGAACCCCTGTCCATAGGATCTTACATAGTTTGCTCTGGCACGCCTTGCGAAGATCTACCATGGTGAGTTTTTCCAGCAACAAAAAATACTACCGATAGTACAAGAATAGCCATTATTTACCCTAGTTCCTGCTCCTATTCTTGTTTTACAATTTGGACGAAAAAATGTTTCTTCTCAAACTCAAAATATTATATTACATAATAAGGTCTTATAAAATATACATACATCCGTTATGTATCAGGAATATATTTAAGAGCAGTTTAGAAAGGGATCCCTAACTAAACGCATAGATGGATATTCCCTGAGTACCCCGATCCCCGAGGTACCCATCCCGTAGTACCCCAATTTATTTGATACCCATATTATCAAGTGAGACTCTTTTTCCTGAGAATGAAACGGATAGAACCTACTTAAAACAGTATTTTATACTGTAATATCGTAGATTGCTCAAACTGAGCACATCTAATTCGTTTATAATATTTCTTCACGATCGTAACAGAGATACATCATTATAGTTATTTGAGTAAAATAAAGACATGACTCAACTTTTGTCATAACATTATTTCCAGACTACGCCTATTCATTATAGGTAATTAGATTCATAATGCCCGTGTTTCTAAAGTTTTTTTTACTTGTAATAATATCTGTGAGTAAGTAATTTAAACTGAACAAACCTCGTGATATTTACTAACTGTTCACCTAAAATCATAACCAGAAGAGGAACTCAAATATTTTTTTTATTCAACTCTGTAGTAACACTAACAGACATGGAACACTGTAGAGATGAGATTATGTAGGTAAAACGTATAGCAAATACTTACTGGAACCATCAGCTCTTACTCATTCTTATCTTATCGACACATACCCATCCACTTCCTGTTGTTATCGATTATTTAGTTATTTCCGATTCACAAAAAATACTAGCTACAACGTCACGTACTATTTATGGTGTAATTATTAGATATTTTTTGAGAATCTCAATGTTCCTTTGATGGTACCAGAATAAAGAATTTAGGGGATACTTTCCATTTGTAAACAAAAAAAAACTGCGAAGATCTTGGCCAGTTGTAAAGCAAAAAGTTGCAGTGAATTATGATCTGGTAGTTATAATGTCTCAAAATATGACATGACTTTACAATGAAAAATTCACCGTTCCACTTTTTTGGTATTAATACACAGTTAATTTATATCTTCAAAAATGATAGATAGATAGATAGTTAGATAGTAACTCTTTATTGTACACCCCGAGGAAATATACATTATAAAAGGAAACAAATAAAACAACCAAAAATAATAGAGGCTACAATGGGCGGCCTTATCGCTAAAAGCGATTTCTTCCAGGCAACCTTTGGATGGAGAGGAGTGATAGTAGTTGGCGTCTGGACGGGTGAGTCGTAATAAAAATATGTATGATACATACATACAAATATTTACACAGATACACAGATACCTACATACTATATATTATAATATATAATATATATTATATACCCTAATTATTAATAAAACGTTTATGACAGCAATTTCAACTTCTCTAAATAGAAGTTCTTCACAGAGAAAAATGGACAAATGTGGGAGCTAGATAGCGGCGCGCGGGATTCTGGGTCCATAGTTTGAACCTGGAAGACAAGAATACTTTATGTTCTGATAATAGCAGCTGATAACACCAACGTTTCTTTCATTCAGGTTCGCTGTGAATATAGGCAATGGAGACCCCGACTCCGGTCGCGGGGACGTCGCAGTCCACTTCAACGTGCGTCTGCCACAGTGGTACGTGGTGCGGAATACCAGGAAACATGACAAGTGGGGGCCTGAGGAAACCACCGCATACAGGTACTTACAAATATTCAAATATTACAGTTAGCTGCTGTTCTCGATCATAGATAGATATAATAGTAATAGTAGTGTAATAGTAGATTATGCACTAAGGGTATAAAGTAGTGTCTTATGTCGCGGGTGGCATATTGAACCCTGAGCTAACGAGGGAATCTACATAACTCGCAACAAACCTTTTAACAATGCCATATGGGCGTTCCTTTACTTATAATTTCCCACGAGTTTCCACACGAATTATACGTTCCAAATTCAAATCACATTACTTACTACGGAATTTCATACACGCCCTTATGGCATAGTAAAAAGGTTTGTTCGAAAATCGAACTGACCACCACGAGTAAAACTCATAAAAAAATTAAAAAAGGCGCGACTTCAAAGACTGTGAAACAAATGACGGGTTCGCTGCTAGCTTTTTATTGCCTCGTGAAAATGTAAATGTGTCTTCGTCTTGGGTAGCTTGAACCTCTCGCGTCACTCAGGACTCCACATAAATCATAAGTACACAGGCCAATTAGCATTCTCTTCCAGCTAACCTCTGTGGATTATAGAGATAGAGATGTGGTAGTGCTAGATAAGTGGTGGGTGAATAGTTCGCTCCATTCTTCGGTTTAGCGAACACCTGCGGATACGCGGTGGAGAGACTGATAAGATAACAAATTAAATTCAACCTTAAACTCTATGATATACGGTTGAAAATGCGATGCGCGCCGTGGTCGCTACCGTAGGCCTGAGATATGTTATAGGAAATAAGGTTAAGTTCCAATTTTAGTTTCTTCTCAGTCTCTTGGCTGCGCCTCCGCAAGTGTGCGCTGGGCCTTAAGACCATCAATAGCAGGTATTTATCCAATTCGTAAATGCCTCTATTTAAAGCTAATGTTTCGTCATAAATGTATGTACCCCACGGAGGTTTTATAGGTCAAATCACGTTGCCAGGTTGGGGACTGAGCATGACTGGGTTGGATTGCGTGTCTGGCACAGCAGTACAATCGATAATTTTGTGTACCCTGGTGGCCTAGTTTTTTTTTAAGAAAGAGGTTTTACCTTTTACTACCTTTTCAAGAAGGTAGTTTAAGGTTTGGTCTCGATTTGAAAAGCTGTAGATTTCTCGTTTATTTTTAAAGTCCCGATTCAACAACCTATTATGGTGCATATCCACTGACGTGAAGCTAGGCGGATTGGTGAGGAGCGGACCATGAATTGGCAGTGCTCGAAACTCCACTTCGAGCACTGTGATTGGCCAATTCACGGTCTCTCCTCTCCACTCCGCCCAGCTCCGCGTCAGTGGAAACGCACCCTTATTCTTGTAACTATTATTCAGGTACGTAACTGTGTGTAGTTTTAGCACATTAGTACTTACCACTTCACACTGTAAGTAGCAGTTATTCCGTACATCGTTCGCGTCAGGCAATGGAGGTCATACGTTATTGCTATCGCTCCATACAATAATTGACGTTCCGGCCTGCAAAAGCGATTTTACATCGGTAACAGCGATAACTTTACGATGTAAAATTCCTTTGTTCTGATGAGCATACGTGTTCAACGTTAGTACAGCAGGTATGCTTAATAGCCTAATCACATCATTCGTACCAACCAAGACTTACCTACCATTAAAAAGGTTCTCAAGGATGTGGGAAACCACTGTTGCGATGTGTTTTTTTTTGCCTAAAGATTGTTGTGAGTATTTTAAGATACACACATACATAAGTACAATGACTGACTGATAACGTTCAGGTCAAACCACTGAACCTAGACACTTGGAATTTGGAGAATGAGTTCGTCAAGAGCTGAAAGTGTATACCTACCTAATTAGAAAGGAATTTTGAAAAATCGCAGCGTAAACAAAGCTGCGGGCGTCAGCTAATGAATACATGAACACGAAACAAAGCTAAAAATACATTATTTATTATTATTGACTTTACACAGCGCAGGCGTTATCGCCAAGGGTGCCATATCAATTTTTAAAAATAAACTACGAACTTGTCACATTCGATAGGAATAAGCTGAAAATTGTATAGTGCTACCCCAGCGTCAAACCACAGATTATTACAGTACTGATCAAAATCCAACAAATTATTGAATGAAATTAAGTACTTACCTGCCAAATGTTACAGTAATTGCTGTGACCTCGCCATATATGAGATATTAGTCCTAGTGCGAGGAACAGATATTAAGCTCTGGTACTACATTGTTGTTGCCGTTACATCAAGTAACTTACCTACTTAATTTGCTATTGTACCTCACGTCAAATTTCTTGTACAAAATACACAATTTATTATTGTTATATTATTTTTTCAGATCATTCCCTTTCAAACCAGGCAAGCCGTTTACAATAGAAATAGTATTTGACGAGAAGGAGTGTCTATGGGCAGTAGACGGCGAGCATTACTGCAGCTACGCGCACAGAACGCCCAGCCCGTTCCTTGCGGCGTGGGTGCAGGTCACGGGCATCAGAGACGCGGCGCTGAGGGTAGAGAAGACCAGTCTGTACCCGGCCTTGAAACAACCAGTGGACGAAGTAAGTACAAGTTAGACTAAGCTACTGAGGCTTCGGACAGTGACGGACATTATAGCATATACGGACACACAAATTAAAAAACAGATAACTGATACAATACCTACTTATATACTTTATTTTTAAAAAACACTCAGACTCAGGACAAACACCGATGTTCATCGCATAAATGTTTGTCCTGAAACGGAAATCGAACCCGCAACACTCGGAGTAGCAGTCCAACCCACTTGCCTCTCGACCATCTGTGTCGTCAATGGCTATGGACTGGACAATAGCAGTTACACACACCAATAATCACGCAAATTGCAGTTTTCAATTAACATTCATAATCATAGTGACTGGCTGGAATAGTTAACGACATAAATTGACATTAATTTGTTGCCCTCTTACCACCTGTTACCACGTGTCGGATGTCGTTCCCGACAAAATGTCGGATGCTCCATTTTTCATTTTATATGAATCCTTGTCGGAGCCAACAAAAAATGGTGTCTAATAAATGTGAACAGTTTTCATATAGAATGATTAGCCACTAGAGGATCCGATATTTTGTCGGGCCCGACACCTGACAAGTGGGAACGGGGCCTTAATCGAATAAGTCACAAAGCTACAATAGTAAGGCATTGCTAAATAAATTTATGAATTTTTAGGTTCCTCTGCGTACAAGTATAGATAACCCAGCGGAAGGGGAGCCAAGCTGGAGTCCTAATGTAATAGCATTGTTGACGAATGGGGTGCCTGAAGGACACCAATTAGTTATTAATGGAAGGTGAGGCCCACTTACAATTAGTTACCGTTTACGCATATTCATTTGCCTGTTGTGAAGTCCGTTATGGTTTTTAGTAAAAGGAAAAACATTAAATCAGCCAAAATTCAGGCCTACATTCGATATGCGAGAGAACTTATGTGACTTTCATGGCAGGATTTCATCTTTAAGGGTCAAACTTTATCTCATAAATGTAACAGCAAAATAGGATGATTGTCTTATACTCTTAATTTGTCAATTACAAAAATCGTGATAAAAAGAAATACATATACTTACTCACTAAGGGTTACATATGAAAGCTGCGTGAGAGCGCAGATATGTGGTCTACGCAACAATAGCAAAAACAGAACATTTGCTCATAGTTAATAAAACATCGCAAATAAGCCAACAAAAAAACTTACTATGGGTCGAATTAAAAGTTTATTATTTTCTTATTGTATTTGGAAATTTCAATATATTTCAGGCTCCGTCCTATCCTCCACTCGTTCGCGCTCGACCTGATGGACGAGGCGCGCGAGTGGCCGCGCCCCAACATCCATCTCCACATGAACGTGCGCGCGTACTTCGAGTCGCACAAGGACCGACAGCTGGTCGTACTCAACGCCTGGTTCGGGGAGTGGGGCCTGGAGAGACGACAGCGCACCGCCAAACTCATACCGGCCTCCTTTGTAAGTAGATACACTTGTCAATGTATTCTAACAGACTCAGCCCAACATCTAGCTCCACGTGAACGTGCGCGCGCACTTCGAGTCGCACAAGGACCGACAGGTGGTCGTACTCAACGCCTGGTTCAGAGAGTGGGGTTTGGAGAGACGACAGCGCACCGATAAACTTATACCGGCCTCCTTTGTAAGTAAGAACGCACTTGTCAATGTATTCTAGACACAGCCCAATATCCACCTCCACGTGAACGTGCGTGCGTACTTCGGCCGGTTTCAGTGCTCGGCCTTTATATGAAAATTCACAAGGTTGCAATCAGTATTGTACTGGAGCCGTTCATATGTTTAATAAATATAGCTACGTTCGACCGATGTCAGCGCTGACCGTCGATCGAGCACTAAATAAGGCCTTAGTCTCAGAAGGACCGAAAGGTGGTCGTGCTCAACGCTTAAGCACGACCAGATGTCGGTCGCTCGTCATATCTGACATTTTATCATAGCGCCTTAACAGCTCCAGCTAGGAAAAATTTAGCCCGAGGTAATTTTAAAATCCCTGCTTCTTTGTCCGCAGGTGACGTTCCGAATAGTCAGAGGTCCTTCAGAATGGTCAGTTTTCGCTGACAACCTTCTGATAGGAGAGTTAGACTACCGAGGATCACCCGCTGGAGTTAAGTCAATACGCATTAGAGGCGATTTATATCCTCAGCAGATCTACCTTTGTCCAACTACGAGCTCACCAGTGCGGGAAGATTAAACGCCAAAAATGATCCGCAATCGATCGTTTTTGATGAAAAAATATACTTAGCTAAATAAGCACGAGTGATAAAATTCAATTAGGTCTTGAGACCATTAAGTTTTGCGTTGCTGCTAGTTTTGAGCTTGTTACGTGTTACAATCGTGATATACATGTGTTATATGCAATGACTGAAATTCTGGAATTAATCCAGTAGCTATAAACGAAGCTATTTAGAGATTAAAGGTGGCGGCGAAGAGAAGGCATGCGTTTGTAACATCAACACAGTGCAGTTTGTCGATTATCTCATTTCCGTTACAATAAATTAAGAAGCTTAGCTTTCGAGGTGCCATAAGGCAAATATTAAATGGTTCTAGCATTTTAAAAGAGAGATTTTCAAAGACATTGCGTTTCCATTACTTTTAAGGACTTTTACTATTTAATGAGTACATACATTTTGTTTTAGAAATGATTATTGATATTTTATAATGTAAGGAAGAGGATGTTTTATGTAGTTTATATATTTTTAATGAGCTTATATTTAAAGAACGCGTCTAAAAATTAAACTTGTTACTGGATACTGTCTAGTTTTAATCTTCCGTGCGTAGCCAAAGGACTTTATACTAAATAAAGGTAATGCAATAATGTATAGTAAGGGTACTAAGGGTCGTTCCCACGGCGCGCGGTGTTACGGTCGGACGCGGACGGCCCGGCGACCATGGACACCGCACACAAGCCTCTCACACGCGGACGTGTACATCACGAACGATACTCTTGCCATCGCAGCTTCCCATTTAGTGCGTCAGTGATCGTCTTTCCGCAATATCGCGCGTCGTGGGAACGACCCTGTACAAAATAATTATTAATCCATTCTTAGGAATTATTTTAATTAAGTAGGTGGAAGTCCGTGGAAGTAAGCTTCTAGTACTAGTAGGTTAGGTAGGTACTTTTGGGTACTTTCATACACTAAAGAAAAAAAATCTAGGTCTGGTCTATTTAATTGGTCAAGTAATAAAACCTTGTTTATGTTCAGTGTCATTAAGCTTAGTCAGTCAAAGTCAGTGCTGATATTTTTTTTATTGTCTCCAAAATAAAATATTACACAATCAGCTTACAATAGCCCAGAATTAAAATAATAAAAAAATAAATTCGAGGTAAATACGATGGAAAATTCCCCACATCACCCTTCAAATCCGCAGAGTAACGTTGCCAAATTCGGAGGATACGATCCTGATAAGTAAGTTTTAACCCCCAAAAAAGGAAAAATGACGTTTTTTAATACTTTGGTAGGGTATACCTATTTAAGATGAGCTGAAACAGATAAACCACCCTTCCAGTTACACATTGGACGATGTGTCGTTCACTGTCCGCACCAATGAAGACCTCACGCCTGGCAGACCACCATGTCTGACACAGGAAACAGTAGGCAAGTTCCTACAGCCGCTGACGCGGGAGCTGATCGAGGTTCCGCCGAGGCCTACAATAGATGAACTGCCAGACGCCGTCATTGACCAAATGGTAAAGAAAGATAAAGCCTTCTGGGTAGACAAGCCTGGAGCCAACGCGTACACGCTTCATGATGCTTATTACAACTATGGAATGACTACTGAGGTGGTGCATCCAGGTAGGCAGATCTTTCAGTCTAAATTCCGCCCCTTCAATATCGTACAAATGCCCTGACTGATCGCGCGAGTGAAGGGGCGTGCATTTATTAACTGAACATTTTTACTCCATTTACCTACCGCAAGTTCCTATACTTAGTATTGAGCCTATGGCTAAATTTTTGACCAACGATCTCAACACTAACTGATTTCTACAGCTCATCAAGATGTGTTTCCTCGTTCGTATCAATACGATCTTGATTGTGTTCGTTATCGAAGATTGCACGGATGCGATGGGCTGAAACAAGCTGAAGGTGAACGAACGGTAAATATTTTTTTTTCATTCAACTTCAATAAAACAAAATACTTATGCTAAAATAATTAATATAGGTAAGTATTAATACTTAATACTTCTAGGAGTCGGCATGCATTGTACGAAGATTTCTCCTCTGCAGCCCCAGCCACCAGTAGTTCATGTTTATAATGTTGTGAAAAATATATTTTAATGAGTTTAAAAAGGAATGAAAATAATAATGATATTTTTATTTTAGGCAACTAAGTAAAGAAAGTAGGCCCATAATTAAATACTTTAATATCTGACACTTACTAAAGTTAATTTAATTTTACCTACATGTTAATTTACTTTTAATACTAGTTCGGATTTTTGATGAATTAAAGATATGTATGTACCTCTACCAACTTACTAAATGTTAACGAAGCGATTAATAAAACATTGTTTTGATATTTTTAAACAGAAAGCTGTTGGTGCTCATTGTCGTGATTGTCGCAAGCTGAACGAGCCGGGATTGACGCCTTTTCAGCTGGCGTGGGCCAAGGACGCCGGGCAGAAGAGGTGGAGATACTATCCGGATTTGACAGCCGCCCTCACTCCAGAAAAGATACGTCAATCAATGAACGAGTATGTTAATCTACCTATTGCATAACAGATAATATTAGTGCGATTTTAGACTGTATTATACTTCGCATAAAACCAAGCGGATTCGCCGCTAGTGTTGTGTTTTTGCAGCACCACGTGTACGCGCGACATGATGCGAGCCAAGCCTCATGCTACTGACACTCGCTAGAACAAACCTAGCGTAAACGCAGTTATACGTGCGTATACGCGCGTTAGGCTTTTGCAGTTTTGCGAATGTACCATTCTGCCCGTATACGCGCGACAAAAATACGCTAGTCTGAAACCGCACTAAATGCCGGTGTAAGACCGTATACGCGGTTACATGTGCGTATACAGGCGCGCTGCAAAAAACAAAAACACTAGCGGATCGCTCGGGTTGATAGGCCATTTAGAGATATACAGTGTAGGTACATAATGGTAAGGAAGGTCTCATTATCTTGAACAGTATTTTTTTCTCACAGGGTTGGCCTTCCGTATCAAAATGAAGCCTGCAATTGGTACTATAAGAACTATCCTCCCGTAAAATATGATTGCATTATGAGAAAATTTTCGAAATAAAACGTCATTATGTAGGTAACATCTTCTTACGTGTTGGTGCGCAAATAAAATATGCTTAAATTGGCTATTATACATTTTATATAATTCACAGCGTTTGTCATAATAACTAACTTATAGAACAACAAAAAAAAGTGTGTGTGTCAAGGTGTCAAGTAACCCACCCATGTAAGTAGATCTTTGTGGTTTACGATCGGCGCTTTTAAATTCCATGTACCTACCTACCTAGGGCCTACATAGACAGAATATTTCCTTGTAAACTTAATGCGACAACAAGGGCAATTGTCCATTATGTATGAGTCCTTGTGTGAATTATTAAAACATCTCTTCGTTTGAATCTCCTTGCACAAACATCACAGGAGAATGGTTTATCTTCGAAGTGAGTTTTCACGTGTCTTCGCAAATTACTACTGTTACAAAAAGCCTTATTGCATAAATTACAGAAATGTGTTTTTTCTTTAGTGTGACTTTTTGTATGCTCATTCAAATGAGCTTTATTGGCAAATTTTCTACTGCACTTGTTGCAGGAAAATGGTTTCTCTCCAGTGTGAATTCGCATGTGTGTTTTCAATGCACCCGAGCTAGCTAATGTTTTGTTGCAAATTTTGCATGTATCCGATTTACTGCTAGTTGCAGCAGTATGATGAGCCTTGATTGTATGTTCTGATAAACTGTATTTTAGAGAGAAACTCTCGTTACATTGTTTGCAGTCGTGCATTTTGTTTTCAGTGTGAATTCGCATGTGTCTTTCTAACCAACAATGTTTTTGAAAAGATCTTGCACATATGCGACAAACAAAATTGTTATCAGTATGGATTTTTGAATGTTTATGCAGAAAAAACTTGCTTTTAAATGTTTTATTGCATTTAGAACATCTATGTTTAAACTTGTTAAGTGACTTATTATTATTAATCAGTTCCTTTTGGATGTATCGAGTATTTTTTTCACTGCCACCATCACAAGGATAGGAATCAGTGGCTTTAAACAAGTTTTCTTTGCCTGTAAGCAAAGTCTCTTCTGTTTCTTTTTTTACATCGAAATTATCATTTTCAACATGATCTAATTCGAGTGTGCTTTCTAACTGTTCTTCGTCAGTGATTGGTTCTTCTTTTAAAACTGCAGATTCCAATTTAACGGTTATCCCAGTGCGTTTAAGGTCATCATAATCATTAAATGACATGACCTGCATAGGGGTCATTGATAAATTTCGTGTAATTCCGTGGTTTATCTGACGTAAGGCCTCGTAGGGTACCTGTAAATAATGGGTGCTGTTAGTTTGACTATTGTAAACGGCAGGGATGGCCAACTTGATAAGACCCGTGATCGACTTTACTGACGTTAAATACTTAGTGAAGTTTTAAATGAAACAGTATTTAGCCCAGGGAAGGAAAACAATTGCGTTCACTGATTTAGCCTAAGAAGAGGCAATTTATGATTTTTCTGTAGTTTAGTAAGGTAAGTTTTGCGATAAAAGGAACATAAATAAAAATTAATCCCTTTCGTACTTATACCTCCTGTAGATATTATTATAATTTGGGTAAATAGAAACACGTAACAGCGTTGACGTGATTGCGGCAGGCGAAGTGAGCCACAATTTAACCACGCCTTCAAAAAATCACTATGTAATTCAGAACAGGAACCAGGTAGGTAAGTACCAACCTGAACTGCTTGAAGATCTGTTAGGATGCTCTCGGATTTCTGCGCCATCTTGCCAAACTTGTAACAACTTTGCAGCCTCCAGTAACAAATGTAGCAAATTGCTTCAGGCATTCCATTGTCAGTGTTGAGCTGGAGAAGAATTTTGTTTTATCTGTACCCACATTACCTACTTACACACAGGCCAAACCACTGAACGTAGAGACTCAACATTTGGAGGGCATGTTCGTTAAGCAGTTTGTGTGCCTGTGCGTAGGCATAGTTACATAGATGTGCGTAGGTAAGTAGGAAAGGTACCTAGCATAGCATAATCAGCCTATAATGTCAGACCTACTCTCGGTAGGAGAGCGAATGGGTCTTAATCCACCACGCGGACCCAATGCGGATTGGTGGATGTCACATGCCATAGCCTCACGATGTTTTCCTTCACCGTTGCGAGAACGTGGGATGCATGCAAACATACCTAGATGTTTTCACCCGAAAAAACCCATTTACGCATGACTGCCACCGGGATTCGAACCCGTGACCATCAAATCGCAAGGCAAAGAACTCGGCCATTACCTATTTTGTTGAAACGTCACGCAAGCGACTTACTTGATGTCTTGATAGTGTTTCGTATAATTCTCGAAGTTCAGAATCCTGAATACGATGCATTCTGACATTGCCATTAAAACACACTCTGCACACAGCCAAGGACATCATTGAACTTTTCTCCTGCTTCTGTCTGTAGGTAAAGTAAGTAATTATAGTATGAAGCTGCAGTACCTATTCCTTAGCAGCGCCTAAAAAGTAAATACAATTATGTGAAGGTTTTCGCTTCCATTCTATGCAAGGAATCAAGATATTTTTTCCGATAATTTTTTGATTATTTACTAAATAATCAAAGTGGGTAGGCTTTGAAAATAATCAAAGTGGGTAGGTTACTTTCAGATTTGAGTAAGTATGGTTGGTTAGGTACTTGCCTATGTTTTTGTGTCCAATACCTACGCATCTCTACAGTGCGGAATTATTTCTGGCATAATGATTATACGTAGGTTTTTGTAAAAACGATAGGTACCTAGACCTACTCCACGAACGAAACGAGATAAAAACACCATCAAAGTTTCGGTGAGGTTGGTCTGGTAAGATTTGGTAAGTTTGACAATGAGGTTGGGTCTAGAAAACCACTGACCTCTATATATTTAGAGATCAGTGAGTAGAACCCACATTGAGTCCTTAACCCTGTGGCCAACCACAGATCAAGCCCATTCCTATGCCATTAGTTAGTGACTTATAAGTGACGAACAATGGTCTGACTCCCAGGATTTGTGACAGCCCCGTTCCTGAGATATCAGCGAAAATACCTGGCCCACGGTTCTGGATCCAGAACCCTGTGGCCAAGTACTTTTGCGAATAATACACAAACCACTGCATCTTATGGCCCCAGATTTTTAATTTGCGTTAGAAACGCCAGTCACTAAGCCCTAGACAAAAAACTAACTTCCTAGGCCCAAGAATACCGAAGTTAAAAAAGTCCAGTCTAACATTTTGAGGTTATTTTTATAACCTCAAAATGTTAGACCAGCTACCCGAAGGAAGAATGCTAGGAGGCTGATTACTATGCCGAACCTTAGTGACTCATTTGTGACTAACAATGAACTGAGTCCCGGAATTCGTGACAGCCTAGTTGCAGAGATATAAGCGAAAATACTTGGCCACAGGGTTCTGGTCCAGAACCCTGTGGCCAGGGCTTTTAGCTAATTTCTCAAAAACCGCTGCATATTATGACTCCATTTTTTGTATATGCTTTAAAAACGCCAGTCACTAAACCCTAGACCTAAAATTAGCTTCCTAGGTTGTTTAATAATAAATCCTAGAAACATGTTTTGAGGTTATAATTTATTAACAGAGTGACCATATATTTTGCTTCATTGAGACTTTCCTTGTTTTGCGTTACGTTACGTCATGCTATACTTACCTATTGTCTATGACATTCACATCCTAGAATATTGTTTTAGGCAGGCAAGTACCTATGTAGAGATCTTTCAGTCTAAATATGCATGCCCCTTCACTATCTTGGAAGTAAAACTAAAATATAATATTTTGCTCTGGATTGCCGCTAGTGCTCACGATGATCTAGCTGTTGCTTCTTTCCGTAGAAGGAATGCTGAAAATATACTTATTATTATACTTCTATGTACCTACTGTAGTCAGCTAGACTTGTAATACTTACATTTAAAGTTTGATTCAGTCCTTATTATATACATAGGGTATATCAGTCTTGTTTTGTTTACAATCTTTCCTCTATTGTGCCGATCGTTCTACGTTGATGAATAAACTTACTTTCCATTACACTGCCCTTTTGCTTGATTCGTAAATTTTGTAATAAACCTTCATGTGGATATCATGTGAAGATAATACTTTGAATTAGCACGCAATAAAAGTTTAAATGTACTACAAATTCTGAAATATAACGACTCTTTCTCATTTTTCTTTCTCTCATTTTCTTCTTTTCTTAATATGAGTCGGGACGGCTATTGTCATAAATTAGTACTGCCAATTTACCTTAAACTTTGCTTGAACTGAATTATATTTTTGCGGAAAACTGCTGTACAACAGTGACTTGGAGCTTGTGTAGACCATGGAGTGTAGATTTTGTGTTCATTTTATATTGTAGACCATGAGTGTAGATTTTATACTCCGGATGCGTGCTTTATTTTCGAACTTTATTGTGATTTTGTCTTAAACGCAGCTTCAATGTGGGATTATTATTATTGCAGCTCCACTTTATTATTGACCGCCTTCATGATTGAGTTCTATTGCGTAGATAAAAACACACCACAATAATTTTAATAGTTTGCCTTAAGGATAATCCGTCTCTGCTTACCTGCCTAAAACAGTAGTCTTCTACAATAGTCTAGGCTAGAATGTGAATGCAATAGACAATAGGTAATTATAGCATTTACGTTAAGCAACAATACGTTATGTTACGTAACACAAAACAAGGAAAGTCTCAATGAAGCAAAATATATGGTCACTCTGTTAATAAATTATAACCTCAAAACATGTTTCTAGGATTTATTATTAAACAACCTAGGAAGCTAATTTTAGGTCTAGGGTTTAGTGACTGGCGTTTTTAAAGCATATACAAAAAATGGAGTCATAATATGCAGCGGTTTTTGAGAAATTAGCTAAAAGCCCTGGCCACAGGGTTCTGGACCAGAACCCTGTGGCCAAGTATTTTCGCTTATATCTCTGCAACTAGGCTGTCACGAATTCCGGGACTCAGTTCATTGTTAGTCACAAATGAGTCACTAAGGTTCGGCATAGTAATCAGCCTCCTAGCATTCTTCCTTCGGGTAGCTGGTCTAACATTTTGAGGTTATAAAAATAACCTCAAAATGTTAGACTGGACTTTTTTAACTTCGGTATTCTTGGGCCTAGGAAGTTAGTTTTTTGTCTAGGGCTTAGTGACTGGCGTTTCTAACGCAAATTAAAAATCTGGGGCCATAAGATGCAGTGGTTTGTGTATTATTCGCAAAAGTACTTGGCCACAGGGTTCTGGATCCAGAACCGTGGGCCAGGTATTTTCGCTTATATCTCAGGAACGGGGCTGTCACAAATCCTGGGAGTCAGACCATTGTTCGTCACTTATAAGTCACTAACTAATGGCATAGGAATGGGCTTGATCTGTGGTTGGCCACAGGGTTAAGGAGTCAATGAACCCACAGATTAGTCAGAGGTAAAACCCTCAGAAGAATGAAGTAAATAGAATAAATCCTAAATTTGACAAATTCGCTATCTTCTTTGCGCATAACACTTTTTGCACTAGATCAAACGAGACAAAACATGCATTTGTCGTACGTCATAATATAGGGGGAATCTGTCACTCGTTGAGCCATAGACATGACCCAAGTCATAAAATATCGATATCGATATTAACAGTTCGATGATCTACAATTATTCTCATCGATACCGATATTGATATGTCAATCCTAACAACTTAAAGTCCGTGACTAAGATAACGTTATCTAGATTCACTCTGGATTAAAGGAACCTTGAACTTTGTAAAAACCACGAATTAAGATGACAATTGTTTATTAGATAAAATAATATACAACATACACAGGTCAATGAGTACATTACAAAATTTATACTTAACACAAGTTTACATTTGAGCTAAACCTTGTTCTGCCTGCTCCCTACCTATAGATTAGTTCCTTAACTTTAATTATAATAATTATAAATAAAGTTAATAAAATTATTATTATATTTTCTTGGTATACTTTATCAGTACTTTTTTTTCAAGGCTTTTCGTACGCTGTCTAAAACAGTTAATTTTTAGCAAACTGGAGTAGGCTAGATTTTTATCGACCATCTCACACTGCACATTCTGTAATTCTGCGCTAGTGTTCTTCGGTGGTACGTCTGAAAACACTGATGAACTTATTTCTGTAATATCCGAAGGTTCTGGTGTAGGTACATTGATGAAAGGGATATCCTGAAACACATTATATTTTTAATTTATAGTTCATGTAATAATAATTATAATATACCTATAACACGCAATTTTAAGTTCAGTACTGACCGTTAGCTTGCGACGCTTCACGAGCATTGCATTTGGTTCAAGTTGAAGAATAGCCGGATGAACATTTTAGCTCTTGCCGATCGTTATTGGACGCCAAAGGGACACCCTGAAATATTAATAGTGTAAACGTAATATTTGCCGTGATTATTTTGAAGCTCTCTTTTTTTGTATATTACACTATCATGGTTGAACAGTGAACACATAGATATTGTGTTTAACCATGATACAGTGAGCAAGACGGCAAATATATAATACCAATAAATAAAATATGAATCGAACGAAATACAAAGAGTGTGAGTGTGTGTAAGTGAGATGGGTCAGCTACGGAATCCCACAATGGCTCACTTTATTCGAAAAATCTTACTATACTCAGTCTGCATAGCCTTATCGACAAATCTTTTTACTTTTTATGACATCCCTAGTTAGTATAACATAGCCTCGAATTATTCATGATTTTAGCATGAAAAACGCCGATTCTTCATATTTCTATACTTATTGGACGTTATTCAATGTTTCTACGTAATAATTATGTGTTTAGAATGGGTTATTAATGAGTAAATACACAAATAGATACTTACCGCTGAAAATTCAGGTTCACTTGATTTTTCATGATACTTGCGGAAGACTGGCATAATACGAGGGCACAATTCGACATTTCACATATTTTTTTCACTATTTACAATAGTTCAATACGTATTAAACAATATAAAACAACCAAAACCCCGTTGAAAAATAAACAAAAACAATGACATTTTATGAGATTAAATTTGAAAGATAGTCAATGTAGATGGAAAGCGACAGAACTATTTAACAATACACTTGGTTGGATAATTATGTCCCACATAACAATTGTGGGACTTTCTTTGAAGTTTCCTATGATTATCTCTATTATAGGTATATCCAAACTCTTTGGTAAAACCCACCCCGAGGAGTTTTGGCGGGAACATGAAAAATGGCGTATTGGCGGCATTAAATTAATTGAGAAAACTTGTATAACATTGAGTGTTTAAGTGTAAAAACGGTGGTTTTTTATCCATTAAGTGCTCGTGAACGTGTATGAGTGTTGGTGAATAGTGTAATGCTGTAAAACGTGACTTTTCGTGTTGCCTCCAAAACTCCATAGAAGCCTCTAGTAAAGTCGCAACCACCACTACTTTACAGGGGCATGACTTGACTTGACTTAACGACTCTGACTTATGACAAAATAATCTCTCCAATTACTTGACACTGGCTATATACCTTTGATGTGAAGCCAAAACCGAAGAACTTAGGTTCTTCGAAAGAAAAAAAAAAAAAAAAAACCACCCCCACCCTCCATTTTAGAGAAAAGAAGGATTTAAAACTAATATTTTGGGAGACAGTAATGCACGACACGGTAATGCACAATATGGTAATGCCTGATTCTGGAATGTACGCCACAAAATCCAAGGCCTAGGCATTCTATTTCTGCGTCAGTCAGTCCAGCACATACCAGCCCTCTTCAAAATTTGAATCCAGAATACGCGACTCCGGAATGTACAGTACACCACGGAACCCAAGAAGTCCCTTGCTTTTTAAAGTATTGTTTTTGCCATGTCCGATGCTGCAATTAGATCATGTACACGTAGACAAGGGAGACGTAAGGTCATAGCGGGATGGACAGACCATGTACAGGATGCCCATAAGGAAGCAAGGCAGAGTTTTCAGACTTGGCTCTTAAATGGTAGGCCTATTGCTGGAAGCGTATACGATAAAATGAATCAGGACCGTAAAATTTTTAAGTCACGTTTGAGGTATTGCGTTAAACATAAAGATCAAATTGTAATGGATAAAATTGCTTCAGAACATAAAAGTAAAGATTTTAAACAATTTTGGAAATCAACAGTCAGTCTGAACTCTAGGCCCAGTTTACCTGCGAGTGTAAATGGTGTTAGTGGAGATAGAGATATTGCTCAACTATTTAAGAGTCACTTTAAGGTTTCTCCTCTACCCTTACCAGCTACTTTAAACAGTGATCAGCCGGATCATGTGGGCGAAGCTGAGCGTAGTGACAATTTGGTACGTTTTACAGCAAAAGAAGTCGCAGTAGTTATAAAGAAAATGAAACATGGGAAGTCACCAGGTTACGACGGACTCAGTATCGAACACATGATTTGTGCTGGAGTACATCTGCCGAGTGTCCTAGCAATGTTCTTCACCTTTTGCATTAGGCACTCTTATCTTCCAACGGATATGATGAGAACCGTTGTTATTCCTATTGTTAAAAATAAGACAGGTGATGTTTCTGATAAAGAAAATTACAGACCCATTTCGTTAGCAACAATAATTGCAAAGATACTTGACAGTTTACTCGATGGTATCTTAGGAAAAGAGATGCACCTACATGATGCTCAATTTGGGTTTCGTGAGGGTGTATCAACTGAAAGTGCTATCTTAAGCTTAAAACATACTGTTAAGTATTACACTGACAGGAAAACCCAGGTATACGCTTGCTTTTTAGACCTGTCTAAAGCGTTTGATAGGGTATCATATCAACTTTTGTGGAATAAACTAGCAAAAGTTTTGCCTGATGAACTTGTCAGTATATTCAAATATTGGTATGGGCATCAACTTAATACTGTAAAATGGTCAAATGGGAACTCGGACACTTACAGGTTGGAATGCGGGGTGAGACAAGGGGGGTTGACGTCACCCAAGCTTTTCAACCTCTATGTGAATGAACTGATAGTTGAACTAAGTAGTAGATATGCAGGATGTTCAGTTGATGGGGTAAAAATGAATAATTTTAGTTATGCGGACGATATGGTCCTTCTTAGTCCATCTATCAGTGGCCTAAGAGATCTTATAAGCATATGCGAACAATATGCGATTAAGCATGGGTTGTCTTATAATACAAAGAAGAGTGAGGTAGTTGTATTTAGGGGAAGCAATAAGGCGCCAGAGAGTATTCCACCTGTTAGGCTTAATGGACGTGAACTGAGCATAGTAAATCAGTTTAAATATTTAGGACATATTTTAACGTCTGATCTCAAGGATGACTTAGATATAGAGAGAGAGCGTAGGGCGCTGGCGGTTAGAGGCAACATGGTAGCCCGTAGGTTTGCTCGCTGTTCAATACCAGTAAAGATTTCGCTTTTTAAAGCTTATTGCCAAAGCTTTTACACGAGCAGCCTATGGGTTAAGTTCACTCAAAAATCTCTCAGCGCCTTACGCGTTCAATATAATAATATATTTAGAATGCTGTTAGGACTGCCTCGATACTGCAGCGCATCTGAAATGTTTGCCAATGCGCTTACTGACGGGTTCGGGGCGATACGCCGCAAGCGAATATGTTCACTCCTGCACAGAGTGAGAGGCAGTCACAATAGCATACTGAATACCATAGCTGATAAGTTTGATTGTCCTATCCTTTGTCATTGGGTTAAAACTGTTATCGTTTCTTTTTAATTTTATTGTGTGTTCTTTTATATTTTGTGTTCCTAACATGTTGTAGATTTTATGTAAGAATGGATCTCGTTATCTGAAAATAAAGAATTTATTATATTATTTTTACTTCTGCGCAATAACGGTCACCGCTACTTATACATAGGTGGAATGCACGACACGGGCATACACAGCCTAAGAATAGAAATCCGTTAGAGTGCGGATCCCCGGGCTGTACATTTCAGAATCGTACATTACCGTGTCGTGCATTCGTGAGTCGGACTCACTTATTTTTTATATTATACAGGGGAATGTGCTACCCACATTGTCCAGTCCAGAAATACTTAATATATATAGGCATAGAATGACATGTCATGCCAGGCTTGAGAATAACTGTGCTTTACATTACTTTACCGTACATTACAGGGATTACAAAGAGATGTTTATAAGAAAGGTCGTCTTTGCTGTCAAAACTAACATTGACTGCTTGATGTGACATACCAGTCCAATCAGCTGTTTTTTGACACAAGCACAAGCAAGCAACCACACGCGCGCTGAAATCTGAAATTCTTAATTTTTTTTAGTATTGAAAATCACGATTATCTTTGAATTTAATAACCCACAATAAAATTGAAGCAGAAGAACCCACTGTATGAATATTGGTAATTTTACAGAGTTTTCAGTTATTCGTTAGCAGTCTGTGGTTGTTTTAAAGGTTTGACCTTCTCAAGGTGACCGATATCTCGCGCAAGCCGGTCGGTTCGGTTTCAGTCAGAGTTTTCAGGGTCTTGCGAGTGCACGGCTCTTACCGAATACTTAATATTACCGAGTTAAAATGAGCGTTCAGTCTGACTCAGAAAAACGCAAGCAAATCTCCGTACGCGGGATTGTGGCTGTGGAGAATGTTACTGAAGTGAAGAAGGCTTTCAATCGGCATGTCCACTACACGCTGGTGAAGGACAGGAATGTCGCGACGCCGAGGGACTACTACTTCGCCCTGGCACACACTGTCAGGGACCATCTCGTCTCAAGATGGATCCGCACCCAACAATTTTATTATGAAAAAGACCCCAAGGTAAAATTACTTATGTTATATTTTTCATTCAAATTCATACCATCAGGTAATCACAGTTGGGTGCTTACCAAAACTGTTTAGGTTGTATCATAGGCTGTATTAATAACTATATGTAGGTATTTAACTTTATCCCAGTCTTCACTATGAATAGGGTATTTATAATAAAAGCTAACCCTCATTTAAACTGATATACAAAATTTCTTCCTATTTTGGCACTTCAGTTCATTGAACTTTAGTTATTATCAAAATATTGAATGTAGTTGAAGTAGTTAAGGGTAATCCTCAAATCTGAATTCCATACAAAATGTTTTGGACAAACACTCAAAAAGTATGCCTTATTATAGTAATTTCTTCACACTATTCGTTTTGCCCATGATTTTTGATTTCGTGAACAAAAAAAGTGAAAGGTTTCATACTTTCATTTAGATTTTATACATGTTTTTAAGTTAGTAGGGTTAATTTTAAAATACATATAAAATCTAAATTAAAGTATGAAACCTTTCACTTTTTTTGATCACGAATTAAAAAAACATGGACGAAAAGTAAAGTGTGAAGAAATTACTATAATACGGCGTAATTTTTGAGTATTTGTCCGAAAAAAATTGTATGGAATTCAGATTTCAGGATGCCCCTTAATTGATATTCAAGCGAAATATTTTACAAAACTTTATTCAGTTAATGCCTACCTGCATTTAGGGTCTTTTTTTTCCTCAATAATAATCAATTATTTTTGTATACCTGACTTGATTATACATAAGAAGTCTATTCCATAGCGCGTCTACTACCTTTCGTTGGAGTACTACATGGGCCGCTCTCTACAAAACACCATGATAAACCTGGGCATCCAGGGTACAGTAGATGAAGCTCTGTACCAGCTAGGTCTGGATATTGAGGAGCTAGAAGAGTTGGAAGAAGATGCTGGTCTCGGTAACGGAGGCTTGGGCCGTCTGGCTGCCTGCTTCCTTGATTCCATGGCCACTCTCGGGCTGGCTGCATATGGATATGGTATGTCATCATCTTCATCTTCTTGCCCTCGTCCCACACATAGGTGGAGTCGGCACAACATGTTTTCTTCTTCTATTTGTCTTAATCAATTGTCATAATCTGTACTAACACCTGCTTTTTTCATATGCACTTACACACAGTTCATTCATCTTTTCATCTACATTCATATCTAACACTCTTCTTGTGACATGGCATTCATCCCTCCACATCACATGCCTATACCACAAAAACCTGGGTAACACTGCATATAAATATGGTATTACAGTTTCTTATTTGTGAACTAGGTGATTCTGTTAAACTTGCAGTCATGATTTGTGCACGCTTTCATGCATTCGAAATGTCTAAAAATTGAAATGTCTTAAAGCAGACAAGCACTCTAATAGCAGAGTTACACTGGCCTACTATTAGTCTTGTGTGAAAATGTTTTATCAATGAGAGAGTACCTAGCTAGATGAACTACTTATATACCTACATTAAAATAAAAAAGTCATTGACCTAATTCTCTCACAAAATATTAGTTTTGTTACTGAAACTAGTTTATGTACCTACTATTTATTATAATAAGAGGAAATGTCTCGGTCACCTGTCAACAATGTTATTGTCAAATAGCATGAACAAAATGATCTCATCAACCTCAATAAAGCTCATCACACTCACTGGTGTCTGGGGGTCATATACTGTCATTGTATATGTATTGAAATTCTCAATATTAACTCTTACAAGTATGAACTAATTTGAAACGGTGGACATTGCGAGATTGGCGAAACGCCAATATAAATGTGTTTTGTAAACGGTTTACTCCGAGACGCATGTACAAAATATTTATGTAACCATCTTTGTTGAGTATATAACTCTACCTTCATTTCAAATTCAAATTCAAATAGTTTATTCATTCACTTAATCTATAGTTACAGTAAATGGGTTAGAGATTCCCTTTTAAGTAAAAAGTTACCTGTGTTAGGGAACCTCGCTCTTCCGTTACAATATTTAGCTATTCGATTAAGCTTGAAAGTTTAAAAGGTTAATAATTTTGAAAACAAAGTAGATTTAAGATTGTTAAAGTTAAGTTATTTAGTAGAGAATGTAAATATTATAATGTAGGTGTAAAGATAAGTGGTAGGTTTTATAAATTACTTTCATTGTGAATTGACTTTGAGTAAGTCATTTGACAGTCACAAACATTTGTGTTGCTTCAACTTAGGGAAGTACCTATTGGGTATCATAAAACCTCGATGTTAATATAAAGAATATTCAGTTAGATTAGGAATAGATTTCTGTCTCTCCCAGCGGCGTTCATTCACTGCTCTCGCCTAGGAGGGTGAACGCGCAATAACAAATGGTCAGTTTGGCTACTTCAAGGTCAAATCAATATTCAATAGTCGCCAGACCGATTTATCCTAATCATTTATCAGCATCTTTCATAGGATAACTAACAGAACTAGACTAGCACACTGTTATCTTCCGTTCTAAGCTTGTTTTCAACAATTGCATAAGATACCGCAGCCACAGCATTATGTCTTGAATTGAGCATATGTTTATTAAAAAACTTGCTGCAATAAGTTTTGAGGTAACCAATTTGTGACGCATGATGCTCTACGTACATTCTGTGTTAGTACTTCACATGTTCAATGGTAATACTTCAACAGGCATAAGATACGAGTACGGTATCTTCGCGCAGAAGATCGAGAACGGCGAACAACAGGAGGAGCCTGATGACTGGCTGCGCTACGGAAACCCCTGGGAGAAGGCGCGCCCAGAGTTCATGCTGCCCATCAACTTCTACGGTCGAGTCGTCGACACGCCTCAGGGCAAGAAATGGATCGACACTCAGGTAATCACGCTTAGGTCAAAATGTTTCAGTTTAATATTGTACGCTCCTCCACACGCGCGATGAGTCTTTGGATGCGTTTCCACTAACGAGGAGCTCACTCGAAGTCACTTCGAGCACTGTGATTGTCCAATTCACGGTTCGCTCCTCTCCACTCCGCCCAGCTCCGCATCAGTGAAACCGCACCCTTTGGCGTTATTTGTAAGACTGAATTTATATTTAGGTTATTAGCGGATCTTGCTATAAAGCGAAAATTTCATCCAGAACACCTTTAGATGGAGAATAGATGTTTGTTGTTCAATATCTACTGGAAGGATTTGCTAACAAGCATGATAAGTTCAAGACCGGGAAAAAAAACCGCACATGAGCAGCTAGATATTAATGCTGAATGACACTGCCGAGTCGTGCAAAGCCGTGTAACGCTAATACTTTAAAATAATAGGGTTCTTGCCATATTATGTGGATAATTAGATGCCGTTTACATCTACGGCGTTGTTTGTGGGGTAATTTGGACCGGACAGGAACTCGCGATCATACATAATACATGTGTATGTACCTTATAAATCTTAAAAGTACCTACTGACATCCGTTAAGAAAAAAAAAACACTGGCACAATAACCGATCAACACGCTATAAAAACGTGAATGCTGATAAAATACTGTAATCTTTTAGCGAACCTTCTGTATTTTACTAATTGTTCGAATAGAACGTAGATATCGACTGGAGGAATAAATCCAAAACTGTTATAGACGGTCTCTAAATGACTACCGGATAAGGATATTGAATTAGATTATTTTCTATTCAATAAAATTTGATTTATGTATAACGTTATTTTTACTTAAAGGAGTGTCGAGATGAGCCAGGCACTCTCACTCGCCTATGATGACTAGAACAGGACTTGAATTAAAAGGCCAGTGCTAATTTTTGTTATTGTTACGTGCGTTTTTATAATATTTATTTTATATGAAAATGAAAGTTTATTCCCAGGAGGTCCACGACTCCTTTGTTATCAAATAAACTTGGTTCATACTTTGATTACCAACGGGTCCAAATAATATTTCCTTCCCCAACGGGTCCATGGTTTTTCTTGGTACAGTTAGCAATAAAGGCTTCGATATGATAGGATAAGTACTTGTTTCTTCATTGCTGTTCGTTAGTTTCGTTATTACTCAAAAACGCCTTGACCTATTTGAATAAATTTTTTAATGTTCGTTACGACTATGGTTTAAAAAGAAAAAAAAAACTTATACGGGTTTTCGAAGTCGCACGCGGGTCAGTTAGTTCATTCAATAAACAAGCAGGTTTTCATTGATGGATTCTCAGAATGCCTGTACCTAGAAACAAGAGAAATTGAGTTATAATCGCTACTCCGTGTGTTTCTTGGACACGCACACAACACGCACTTTGAATTAATCCTAGGTACAGACGTATAAGGTCACTTTTAGTTCAAGTAGATGGCCATGCACCAGTTAATGCAACTATTGCATTATGAAACCTATGCCTTCAGCACTCTTGTTATGTGTGACCCGAAGTAATCCGAGCTCGCTTGTTGTCAAAACAATTCTTATCTGTTAATTTGCCTTATCTGCTAAGTTTCCTTATTTATAGTAGGTTCATTCATAACATGCTCGTAAATTATATTATAACTCTATTACCCTAATTACTGCAACCGTCTTACGTAATGTTGAATAGGGCTATGACGTTATTATCGAAGTACATATATTTGCACTATGCATGTATTTTACCAAAATGTTCTGGAAGTTATGGTTAAAATAAGACACCTGCTTGTATGCTTTGTAGGTTGTCTTCGCTATGCCCTACGACAATCCGATTCCTGGATACAACAACAATGTTGTGAACACGTTGCGTCTTTGGTCTGCGAAGAGCCCCGTCGATTTCAACCTTAAATTCTGTAAGTTTTGACATTACTTTATAGCTACATATATTACAACCAAAAAAGTGGTAGCAGTAACCAAGTATATTTGTTTATTTTAGTCAACTCTGGAGACTACATTCAAGCTGTGCTGGATCGTAACGTAGCGGAGAATATTTCGAGGGTGCTGTATCCCAACGACAACTTCTTCGAAGGCAAGGAGTTGCGTCTTCGCCAAGAATACTTCATGTGCGCCGCCACGCTCCAAGATATCATCCGCAGATACAAATCCTCCAAATTCGGCTGTCGCGACGCTGTCCGTACTACTTTTGAAAGCCTTCCCGAGAAAGTGGCGATCCAACTGAACGACACCCACCCGGCGCTCGCTATCCCCGAGCTGCTCCGTATTCTGATCGACACCGAGAACGTGCCGTACGAGGAGGCGTGGAAGCTCGTGGTGCAATGCTGCGCCTACACTAACCACACCGTGTTGCCGGAGGCCCTGGAGAGGTGGCCGACCTCTATGATGGAGAACTGCCTCCCGAGACACATGCAGTTGATCTACCACATCAACTTCCTGCATCTTCAGGAGGTGCAGAAGCGCTGGCCGGGCGACGCGGACCGCATGCGGCGCATGTCGCTCATCGAAGAAGAGGGCGAGAAGAGAGTGAACATGGCTCACCTGTGCGTGGTCGGCTCGCACGCCGTCAACGGCGTGGCCGCCATCCACTCGGACATCCTTAAAGCGACCCTCTTCCGCGACTTCTACGAGATGTGGCCCGAAAAGTTCCAGAACAAAACAAACGGCATCACCCCACGTCGTTGGCTGCTGCTGTGCAACCCCGGCCTGTCCGACCTCATATGCGACAAGATCGGAGAGGAATGGACCGTGCATTTGGAGAAGCTTCAAGGCCTCAAGCGCTGGGCAAAGGACCCCGCATTCCAGCGCGCCGTCATGAAAGTCAAACAGGAGAACAAGCTGAAACTGGCTTCGTTGATCGAGCGCGATACGGGAGTGAAGATCAACCCTGCGTCGATGTTCGACGTGCAAGTGAAGCGTATTCACGAGTACAAGCGTCAACTGTTGAACATCCTGCACGTGATCGTGCTGTACAACCGCATCAAGCGCGACCCGAACGCCGCGATCACTCCCAGGACGGTCATGATCGGAGGCAAGGCTGCCCCCGGGTACTACGTCGCTAAGCAGATCATCGCTTTGGCTTGCGCTGTTGGCAACACCGTAAGTAATTTTATAACAATCAAAGATTTACAAAAATAATACTACAAACGATTTCAATTGAACTGTTTTAGTGACTGTAAACCACTGAAAAGTCACAGGAAACCAAAATACGTGCAAAATAATTACGTTTACTTCCATGACATATTTTTTTGCAGTTATTTTGAATAACAACTGAACTACCAAACCGATTTTGATGGTATTTCTATAGGATGAATCTGAAAGTATATTTTCAAACAAAAAAATAGTTTTCCAAAACGGTTGATTTGTGACGAAGTTAGAGTGAAGAAACATAAAAATATTAAACCGAATCCAGACCTACTCTTCTTTTGAAATCTGTTGATATAATTAGATTCATATAAGACTGAAAATTCCTATCTGTCATAGAAAATACAGTCAGCACTCTCAAATTAATAGAATGTGTTCGTCTTATAACGATGTTTGTCATGAAATTGACATATTCTCGTCATCTGTCTCTCATCAAGAGACTTTATTAGTTATAATATTTAGATAAGCTTATAATATTAAATAATATTAATTTCCAGAGCTAGGTATAATATTAATTTGCAAGCAGTGTTCATATCAAGAAGGTTGTAACACTAACGCGTGTAAAAATAACGATGTGTAATGTTACAGGTAAACAATGATCCCGACGTAGGAGATAAGCTGAAATTGATTTATTTGGAGAACTACCGCGTGACTCTCGCCGAGAGGATCATGCCCGCTGCCGACCTCAGTGAACAGGTAATACCATACCAACAAACTACTTAAACTATGAGTATATAGCTCTCGTCACGGTATAAAAGGGTGAAGGAAAACATCGTGAGGCAACCGGCATGTCATAGAACCTAAAAAGTTCGAAAACATGTGTCAAGTGCACGAAAGAAGCCTCTTCGAGACGCACTTAAAATCCTTTTACCACACTGGTTTGAAATAACTAGTATTACGAGAAGAATAAGAAGAAGACTAAGGTATAATAAGCGACAAACAACTTGTCCTACGGCGAACCACGTGACAAAGATGCGCAGAACCAATTTGACCTAAGAATTGCGTTCTGCTCATCTTTGTCACGTGGTTCGCCGTAGGGCATGTTGTTTGTCGCTTATTAGATGGGTTCCCATCGAGTAACACCCAAACGAGTAACAGTGTGAACTCGATGGGAATTTTCACAACGAGTAACACCTATGTCTGTGTTACTCGATGGGAATAAAATAATAAAATGGTGTTACTCTATGGGAATAAGGTGTCACACTTGATTATTTGTAAAGATGATTTAGGTTATAGCGTAAACCAACCCATTATTAGCACCCAGCCTATTATTGGCATCCTAGAGTTTAGTTAGAAAAAACAAGGAAATTGTAGATTATTCAATTTCAGTATGCTTTTAAAAGTAATAAAAGATGCGCAGAACCAATTTGACCTAAGAATTGCGTTCTGCGCATCTTTGTCACGTGGTTCGCCGTAGGACATGTTGTTTGTCGCTTATTAGATGGGTTCCCATCGAGTAACACCCAAACGAGTAACAGTGTGAACTCGATGGGAATTTTCCCAACGAGTAACACCTATGTCTGTGTTACTCGATGGGAATAAAATAATAAAATGGTGTTACTCTATGGGAATAAGGTGTCACACTTGATTATTTGTAAAGATGATTTAGGTTATAGGGTAAACCAACCCATTATTGGCACCCAGCCTATTATTGGCATCCTAGTTTAGTTAGAAAAAACAAGGAAATTGTAGATTATTCAATTTCAGTATGCTTTTAAAAGTAATAAAAGTATACTGAAATTGAATAATCTACAATTTCCTTGTTTTTTCTTACTAAACTCTAGGGTGCCAATAATAGGTTAGTTTACCCTACCTCGAAATAAAATATTATAGATCTCGACGGCCGGTACCGAAGCGTCGGGCACGGGCAACATGAAGTTCATGTTGAACGGAGCTCTCACCATCGGCACCATGGACGGAGCCAACGTGGAGATGGCGGAAGAGGCCGGGGAACACAACCTGTTCATATTCGGCATGAGAGTCGATGATGTGGACGCTTTGCACAAGCGCGGGTAAGACGTAAAGCCTCGATGACACAGGGCTAGTTTACATGCTACAAGCCAGCGAGTTCGATAGTAGCTTGTAATTTCGCCCCTTTCATCGTCTTTTTTTACAATCTGCTAGTAAACTATCCTTCCAGAACGCTAACTCGCTCACTCGCTAGCTCGTAATCTAGCCCCTCATCTGTATCATGGTACCGATGACGGAATGAGATGCCCTACTTGTAATAGGTTTAAAAATCTTAATATATTGAACTTGAGTTGTGCTGTTATCAGATACAACGCTTATGAGTATTACGAGCGCAACCCAGAGCTGCGACAGTGCATCGAACAGATCCGCAGCGGGTTCTTCTCTCCGGGCGAGCCGGGCAAATTCGCTCACATCGCCGACGTGCTGCTGCACCATGACCGCTTCCTGCATCTCGCAGACTTCGACTCTTACATCGAGGCGCAGCAGAAAGTGTCCGACGTGTATCAGGTACTATACTCAGTTACGGGTTCTATACCTGAGAGAGCACGACAGGTTCGCTAAACTCGCCGACGTGTTGCTTCATAATGACCGCTCTCTGCATCTGGCTGACTTCGACTCTTACATCGAGGCGCAGCAGAAAATGTCCGACGTGTATCAGGTACTACACTCAATTACAGCGGGTTCTATAGTTCTATATTATATAGTCTGTGAGAGTCGGGCAACTTCGCTGACGTATTGCTGCATCACGACCGCTTCCTGCATCTCGCAGACTTCGACTCTTACATCGATGTGCAGTAGGAAGTGTCCGACGTGTATCGAAACTACACTCAGTTACAGCGGGTTCTATACCCGGGCAAGTGCGCTCACATTTTTTTACCACGACCGTAACATATCAACTGGAGGACATTATTTTTTTAGCCTTTCCTCCAGCATAAAATTAATATAGAACCTACAGGATTTATTTGTTATTAACGCAGGATGAGAAGAAATGGGCCGAGATGGTGATTGAGAACATCGCCACTTCAGGCAAGTTCTCGTCTGACCGCACCATTGCAGAGTACGCCCGCGAAATTTGGGGGGTCGAGCCGTCTTGGGAGAAACTCCCCGCTCCCCATGAAACTGCCCAGTAGTGGATTGCAGACGGTAACAGTGCTATCGGATTTAGTAAGCTCTATTTTGCCTCAGTAACGCTCTGATGACCCAAGGCCAGTATAAAACACAGCAAGATTTTTAAATGATGACTGAATCACTAGAAGCAATATACATATTTCATATAACTATAGATGGATTTACTGAACTGCAAGCTGAATTCATTGGCTTACTGTCATTGTTATGACTTGAATTGACCTCGTGTAATCAGAGCATTAGAGTAGTTAGAGGTATTTCGATGGTAGAGTATTGGATTTTAGAAAGTAATTCGTTGGTTTGTAGACATTGTCTTAATATATAAATTGTAAACATTTATTGATATATGTATTATATAGATGCTCAACATATTTTTTTTTCGGCTGGAACTACAAACAATATAATATCTATAATTGTCTCCCAGTTTTTAAAAATACATTGTTATAAATGATCTTAGCTTGCAAAAATTAAAATTTCAAATGAGATAAACTTATTGTGATGATGTAGGTAGATGTGGTGTAGTATGTAAGGACATATATTATAATTATAGAAATACTAAAGCGTATTGTTGTGCTGCTGTATATTTAAAGGGTTGCTTCTATGAGTCATTAAAAATATATTTATCAAGTGTATGATTTTGCGTGATGTAGTCGTTAAATGTTCTTGTCGGGGTGTAGAAAAAACCTATTTATCAAAATGTTCGTTAAGAATAGTATCTGCTTACTGATTTATGAAGTAATGTTGGGTTCCTAAGTAGATTTGAATATATAATGGAATGTTATTGCTAACATATTTTATAAAAGTCATTTCGAATTTACTTTTTGTGCCATAAATTTTATATTTATCCCTTATTTATCCTAAATTATCCATCTATGATGTTAAATATCGGTCCCAATATACCAATCTGCTAATGTTGTGTATTGTGAAGGGATTTTAGAAGTGGATAAATTAGGTAGACTATGATATATTTTGTATTATTTATAGGATTATTTTTCTATGAAAAAACATACTGCCAGTAGAAATTGTGAACTAAAACTGTTGTTATTTAAATCAATATTTATATTTTTAATAAAACTATCTAATCATTCCCGATATTATTATTTAAAAATCCCTGAAATCATCGGTCATTAATTATAGTTTATTTTTACTCACAGGCCATATCATCAGAATAGAATGGCTGAAAATGATGTGAAGAGAACATATTTGAGTGTTGAAGAATCTAGAATTAACGGATCACTGTTGTTAGTAAGTACTTCAAATTTCAAATTAGAAGAATAGAAGACAATGCGAGATTGTTTCTATGTAGATACAGTCAGCTGCACTTACATGTATACACTCTCAAGCTTTCACATATTATGGTCTATTTCCGATTGTCCCTACCCCCAGCGTTCCTACTAGGAACAATTGGGAAATAAATCCCGATTGTTCCTAGTAGGAACGCTATAGGTAGGCAAGACAATCGGGTATCGACGATTTAAAAATGCTTGCGTGCACTTTTTTTTGTATAATTAAGAATAATATAAATGGGAAAGCTTGGAAGTGTATACACGTAATTGCAGCTGACTGTACATTTACACAATGCATTAGTATTTAGCTGCCTGTTCCAATAATTTACGAGTAAACGTAAATAGATATCTCTACGTGTAGGTAGATTTTGATTAAAGATGGACCACCGTAAGTGGGAGTGAGATAGATATAGTATCCTTTGTCAGGTTTGCGTGCGTTTAGCTTTGCACAGGCGCTAAATTGAGGGGTGCCCGTTTTAAGGAATATCCTGCGTGCGCAATGATCCTTCAATAAAAGATACAGTCCTGCCTGGGTAAAGCTGTGTCTCTGTCGTACACATTGCGCTAGTAGTATACCCATTCCGCTCTCTCTCGCATGTCTTTGGCCGAGGAATCGAGGATATCAAGCGAATTACTCATACCGCGTCTGTACTTCGGGCGAGACGGTTGTCGCCGCTCGTCATTCGCGTGTGCAGTGCGTTCTGTGTAGTGGGTGCTACGCCTAATCGCCGCTTCCTCCGCGCAGGTAACTATCCCTGATTATTGTCCTGTTAAAACCGAGAATGTCTTTGTTATTTTGTGTTACAAAAACGTCTCTTGCAAAAAACGCCGGCTCGGCAAATGCGCGACCGATCGATAACGATGTTGTCTTGACCGGGTAGAAGCTCGCAATATCGCGTCTTGTCTAATGTTTCCCTTCCTGATACTATATTTGTAGCTGATGTTTTGATAATAAAATCACTACACCTATTTGGTATCGTTTACCAAAGTGCGAGATTGACGCACCTTTTTAGTAAGAACGTACTTAGATGTGCTGCTAACTAAACTGATGGGTGCAATTGTTTTATTTATATGGACAGAACTAGTTCATTCTTAGTGTCTCGTGATTCAGCTCAAACAGTAGTACGCTTTATTCAGGCTAAGGTTCCATTCAATTGACTTAAACATGATTAAATGTCCGTGGGTGGCGGATATTGAGAAACTGCGGTCGGGCATTCGTTTCGCAGTTTATCGATCTTGATACACCCATTAATAAACTCGTAAATTTAAGAGGATTAGGTACGGAAAGAAGAAAAAATTTTGCATTACTAAGCGTGCAGTCTTCATACATCTTTCTTTCTTTAAAAAGTTTGACTCTTAAGATAACTAAGACGAACGTAGTTTACTCTACAAAAATATTATGAAGAGTCGCACATAAATAAACTCCTCACTCAGAAGAAAATGCTTATGGAAACATTTGTCAACTGCCTTTTTCTCAGCATTATACTGACTAATGAATGATTCATTCAATAAGTAAAGCACGTGGTACCTAGAGTATACAAACTTAGCTCTCTGGACAGCTTTGTCATCGCAGTTACTATACAATGCAGAACTTTAAGAACTACCATAAGTTTCAAACCTATTAATAAAGGGATTAGGTTTAAAAAACTCCGACACAGTTCTTTTGCACTGCCCCTAAAGTTGGGAGGCATTCTTCACTGGATTTCGCCTACATGAACACCGGCACAGTAATAGGTTACCTACTATGATGCCAAGCAGTAATGTCTAAGCATTACGGTTTTTCGGTTTGAAAAGCTCATGTAGCTAATGTCAATCACACGGGGCTTACGAGTCTGAACCTAAATTGTCTCAAAGTGGACGAGCGCTATAATAACAGTAATGCACTGGCCTATGTAATCAAATCATTGCGTAGCACTGTTCTGTTTAAGGGAAGGCGTGATCGTTTAGCATAAGGGAAACGCCATGCTAGTCTCACCACGTTTTAACATAATGAAAAATATATGAAAACAGTCCTTAATCTTTAGGTCGACTCAAGCTTTTCTAACTTCTCAGCTTTCGCTTGAGAAGAACCGGTCTCTCCATAAAGGTACGGCAAAACAGAGACCAGAAAGCCTTCGTTATTTATATCTAAACTTGTCTAGCCGGTAGGAATCTCTAGAATGCATTTTTTTATGAATTTTCATATAAGGGGGACCACGCGTCATAGTGTTTCTAAATTCTTGGATATATCAGTTTAGAAAAGGGTTTCTACATCTGATCCTTAACCAAATGTCTGTCTGATCAATATATCTTTGTAAATATAAGCCTATAAATTTAGCCCTGACTTACTTACTGACTGACTGACTGACTGTACACGCACAGGCCAAACCACTGGACGTAGGAACTTGAAATTTCGAGGGTATGTTCATCAAGTAGCGTAGGCGTAATAAGGAATTTCGTAAATTCGCTACGCAAACGAAGTTGCAGGTGTCGACTACTTAGTTAGAAATATAACAAGCCATTCTTTGCGATAGCGATTTTGAAGTACAAAGTACATTACTTAAAAAAAAGACGCGGTTGTGTAGTGACTTAGTGAGTGCGTTTGTCGCGTGCTAATTCGTTTTTCGGCCCTCCTGGCATAACGACCTTTCCCCATTTACGAACAGGAGGGTGACAGTTCAGTCGGAACTCTACCTACTCCCAATTTCATTACTTACGGTTGGTTTTATGAAAAATATTGTACAAGTAAATTGTGAAAAACGCCATTCTAAGAGTTAATGAAATTAGGATTCAGCTATAATTTATGTATGAGCCATTACTAGGATAAAAACATTGACCTGTGACCAACAGACTAGGTTAAACAGAGTTCCGGGTAGGTACGGTTGATATGAAATAATATGAATTGAATACATTGAACAAATTTTACTAGAACGATGACACTGAAGACCTAAAATCTATGTCTAAAGCAGTGTGTGATAAAAAAATCGTAATAGCGGTATTGTCTGGCAGTATTTTAACAATATGAAGAGAATTGGTGACGAATCATTACTTTATAGCAATTACAAATCACTATTTTTTGCGGTGTCTCTACCTACAGTGACGAATCTTAAAGTAGGTAAATCAGAAGCATATAGTGGAAATTTAATTCATAAAAGTGAATAAACATTCTTTGAAATTTAACGAGCTCTAATGATAAAGTATCCTACGGAATCTATTTCACTCTTGGTTGTATCATTAGCCTGATCAAATCACAATCTTCTTAGTGTCCCTAAGTAGAAAAAATATAGGCTTACGTACAGTTAAAAACATATGGTGGTTTGGCAGTTGGCACAAAGAAGCAAGTTTCGTCGGGACTGAACGACAGGTGCAAACACTCAAAATAAAGAGAGCCAGTTTTTATACAACCCGTAGCAGGTAAACGTTCGTCCTTGTATTTAAGTATTGTATATTTTGGACTTTAAACTTCCTGAATGTCATCTTCATAGCGACACATCCGAACTTAGAATTCAAATAGGTACTACCACATAATGGCTCCGAGTAGAGCAGAAACATTTTTGCGCGCTCTAAACGTTCGTTCCATTCGAAATGAACGTTTAACGTCCATTATACTTGCGACGAATGTCCGTAACATCCTGCGTGAGATGGGTCTGGAGGATGGGTGAGGGGGAACCACGGATGAACAGAATTTGTCGTCTCCCATATTGGGTGGGGGGATATAGGAGGCCTGCAGCCCAGACGGTATGGCAAGGGGCGAATCGATTACTCTCTTACTCTTAAGAATGCCTACGTTGGCAATGTAGGCATTCGTCGGTCATATACCTACTCAGCTCTGTATCGTAACAATATAGGTAAGTTTATTATAATGGTTGTAGGTACATACGTATCTAGAACTACTTTTTTTATTTATTATTAAACGTTAAAATTGTAACGTAAGTCACCGTTTGGTGCGTTTTGCCAGTGGTTAATATCATTCATAATTTTGTGCTGATCGCACATTATCTTTGACGTAGTAGGTAGATAAAGGAAGTAGATAGAGTAAGAATTATTTAATCAAAATATGTATCACGTCATTTAAAAAAAAATACTCAAGCTACGAAGCGTGCTTGAGAGTTACTTACGTAGTACCGAGAAGAACGAGATGCTTATGATTTATTTTTCAACAGTGTTATTCAGATTCGGATCAGGCTGGATTCTTTCCGAAGCGTACATTCGTTAAATCCAAACACGAACGTGCGTCCATTTCTGGATAATGGATCCCGAAATAGTCTTCCGTCACTCGCGCATGAGGTTACTCGGTACCCACATTAAATATGCTTACTGTTGAACTCTGAAACGGAAGCAGAAAAAACTATAACAATCATCAACGGTTACTCGCTGTACCATTGCTTGTAACTAAAATAATTTTACAGCTTATCTGTACTGCACTTAAGTGTTAGGTAACCTATTTTTTATTAGTCCGGTGATGCATAGTTTTCTACCCAACATTCAATAGGCATCAACTAGCCTTGTAGTCATATTTAGTAGATTCTACAATGCATCAGCAAGCCTCACTTAAATTCGTAACGTCATAGATGTACAAAGCGCAAGTTATTCAAGTGAATGTATCCCGTACCTTGACTTTGGTCGTTGAATACCTAATAAGGTATAGGTAGTACTTAACTTGTATCTCGACCGACAGAATACTTGCAAGTATCGCAGGAAAATTTGCATTTAGAAGTTCTCGTCTGACCTCTATTGCAAGTTCTGGATACAGGAATCTAAGTTCTTGTAATTTACCTTTTATTTGCCTTGCATAAAGGTAGCCATTGGTCACAGACATCCAAATTTACCAAGATGATGTCATTCGTGTTTAGATTGGAGGTGTTTCACTTCAAAAAATCGTGTTTATATTTGGTAGAGTCAGTCAGTAACCATGAAGTAAACTTTATGTGCTATACCGAAACCACATCCCAAATTTCACTTTGAAATATTTCATTGTTAATTTGGCATGTTACAAAATATTTGCTTCGAGACATACGTGCTATGCCATCTGAACAATGCATTAGCTAAATGTAGAGGCACCATTTGATCTGACAAGTAGGCAATCCCATTAATCCGTCACGTGAGTCTGCAATTACAATCTCCCCTTTTAAATAAATTACAAGCGGGACATATAATACAGAGGGTCGGACTCTTCCACTTCTTTCAAACCTTGCTCTACTCTACAGTACATATCATTGCTCAGTCAATCTGTCTCTATCTACTCTAAAATTTGCTGTGTCTTTTAAGTGGGATTTTAAATCAACGTAGACAAAGCTATTATTTTATTTGACACACTTTTTTCTTGTTGCAGATTCGGGCAACGCCCGCCGCATCGCGGCGCTAGCAGTTTTGTTTTATTAGTTGGTGATTTTTCTGTTAGTTGCTAGTGAAAAGCCTAGTGATCAGTGAAGTGACAAGTGACTGTGAATATGGCACTCACCGGATTTGTCGCCCTCGTGGCACTGGCCGCTATAGGTAAGAAAATACCTTATATTTATTTTATAGTATGACATTACCGCTAACGGTTCTATAGTACTTATAGGGTTTCGATAATCACACTCAATTGATGAAATCGGATTTCATAAATTGGCTCTACTAATATTCTACATTAGTGCTTTATGTCCGAATTTAAACTCTTTTGTTGAAATCGAATAATATAAACATATTTATGTATGAAACTACATTTTACCTGCAAAGTCGTGTACGGTGCTTTTGATGGACCGTTAAAATTAGTTAGTAAGAGAATAGTAATGTATGTTTATAAGGTGTACCATTATGTTCTAGAGTATTCACAAATCGCACTTCAAAAGTAGATATTACAAGCAATATATTAAATTTTTGTGTTGGAATTCACCGCATGCCCAGCATTCAGGGCTAGGGTGTCGAAGGGGAAGGCGGCTGACGTCACGGGTCGATACAGCGCGGGCGGGCAACGAACCAATATTTGCACGTCACAAATGTTCACAACCCACCTCTAATCTCTACTGCACACTCTTTTCGTGGTTCATAAATCTTGCTAGATAAAATCCTATACGGACAAACAACACAACAGTTTCAGTCTGAAATATATTGGACCGCACTGTGATTTTTCGCGATTCTATCATTTTATTTCTCTCAGAGTAGATCATCTCTTATTTTGAAAAGAAGTTAAAATTCTAAATGATGGCATCTTTAATTTACATCTTTGGTGTAAAGCCGGAATGTTTACATACTGTTTAGTGCTTTTAAAGTAGTTAAAGTTGTTTGGTTGGCTGTTGGGATAAGTAATTTTTTTCATGACAATGTTTTAACAATTGTAACAGCAGCGTATTATCCTACATTTACTTCATCATTAATCGAATTATTTCTTTAAAAAAACAGATTTACTCGAGTATCAATTAATAAGTAAATAAAGTCTTAGAAGACGGTTATACTCTTAGTTGTTTTTAAATTCTCAACGTGCCGGCTTATCTGGTATTTCGCGAAGTGAAGTCTGTTTATTAGCGTGGGCGAGGTCGCCAGGTTCAGTCTCCTGTCTAGCATCACTACGCGAAGAGGTAGCTTTTATACAAACAGCCGGAACATTGGCCTTTCGAGATTCTCCACACGCCGAAGGTTAGGGCCGTGAATCACTGCTTTTTAGTTATATTGTATTCCACGAAACATAACCTACCTTTGTAGCTACCTAATAAGATGTTAATGTTACTAAGACGATATAATATTAATATCTATATTAATATCTGACTCATAAGTCACCATGGGAAAGAGGTCAATTCAATGAGAACGCTAAAAAAATTGGAACATAAATTGCACACATTTTTTTTCTGGTGGTGGGAGCACATAACTCGTGTATATTTCGCTTTGTACTTCCATAAATAAATTGCGATTTTTATTATTATGTTGCATGTATGATGTATGATATTAACAAGTAAGTAGGTATCTCCAGGAGGTCATATAATTAGAACATACTTTATTTTGAGCATGACATCATTGAATAAAGTAGCTGATATCAGTAATATTGAAATGTAATGTAGATATATGAAGTTGTATTTAAAATATTATTTATTGTGATACCTACATGGTTTCTCTCATATATTTTGTATTCTCAGAGACACGATATGGATTATTCTCGAATGGATTTTGTCATTTTCATAAAATACAAGTACAAAAAAGACATTAGATCAACGTTTCCCTGGAAGACATCGACTGATGAGTTTATGATTGTTGGATCGCAAGAAGAAGTATATTTATATTTCCGTGTCTTTATAAATTCATCTTCATTTTGAAATCATCTAATACTAGTATACTAGGCATCAAAATAGTATAATATAGATCGCGAACATCGGATTCCGAACTTTTTAGTGATTCATACAAACATCGAAGCTTCTGTGTTTACTATTATTGTGCTATTATCAACATTTGGAGGGATATTTTTATCTTTGTTTAGATAAACATGTGCTTGTAGGTTGATAATCTCTAACACAAAATACAATGCTTTCGTGGATGGCGTTCGTAACGAGCTTACCACGTTATGTTAATTACTAACAGTCGGGTTAATTACTTAGTTAAGTAATGAAAGATAAAAATTTCCATTCTTGGTATTAATCTATAAAACGATTCGGTACAATCCGTTTGTGAAGTTAATACGCGGAGTTAAAGAAGCACCAATTTACAAATTAGGATGGCCTCGGTTGGTATGCGGCAACACATTCCACCTACAACAAAGCGACATAAACTATGGTTAAGCTTATGCAACACCTATGTATACAAGATAGCGGAAACCACAGGTGCACTGTGACACCAGCTCTACCGCTGCGGTGTTAGACGCACGCGTAGGTGCATCTATAGTATGGATTCTATACAACTAAAGTAAAGTATTGTACTGATGACCCAACACAAATACATAAATCAAAGTTTAACGATGATAAGCTAGACGTTATTCTAAAGTGGGTGTGAATCGTATTGGTTCTTGAGTAACACGAAATTACTATTAACAAGGTTATATTTAAAGAACGAGCTGACCCCAGGAACTGTTTTTGCGTTGCGAATTTTCAAACTTGCTATCATACATCCACATTCAGCGGTTGGTCTGTACGTTGTCTGTCAGTCTGTCAGTCAGGTCCAAGCCTTTTATATATATATTGATAAATATATCTACACAAATACTTCTAAAAGCTAGTAGTTTGTAGCAACCAAGTTTAAATCTGTTATTCTTATTATTGTGATGGAGCCGGACTAATGATTCAAGATTCGTAACTGCACCGCGATGGTGCAAGATATTTTGAAACAAAGATAAGGCGAATGTTGATAATATTAAACACGGTAGCGGTTAAGAGCCTGGAATTCTGGCGGGTGAACGACCTCGTTTTATGGTTTGTGGTAGAGCTGTGAAAAAAGTCAGATATTTACACCATCGTCAAACGCTAATTTCATGGGTTGGATACTCTTTTGTCTAACTAGCTAGACGATTCATTCAAAGTGCTCAGAAATGTCTTATCCCATTGTATTCCATCCTCAGTTTTACCTTCTTAGCCGAAATTCTCAATTTATTTTTTTCTCTGAGTAGGTACTATCATTATATATCTCTTTAAATGCTAATTATCATTGTACTTGTCACCATAAGATTTAATTTATCTTCCAACATCAAGACCGATATATCCATTAGCACCCACTATGTCACTACTAGGACCGCTGTTTGTTTTCTAAATTAGTAATTCAAATCAAGGCAGCAGTTGACGCCTGTTCACCGTTCTCTCTTTGGGATTCCAAACAGCATCTCCAGAACAATTTGGCGCTGGAATGTTACGCTGCGTTGCATCAGTTTATGAAAATTCATTACCTATATAATGTAGAGTTTTTCCATTCAACGTGACACAAATTCTATTGTGGTTTGACTAGATTTTCGATTTTCATAAATACAGGCAACTAATCTTAGTTTAGCTTAATTAACCTATTGTTTTAAAATAGTGGTTGCTTAGTTACTACCGGACTTCATTAGTAATCATTATTGTTCTTATAAAGTCTATAATCGTCATAAGGGGGCGTCCATAAATTACGTGAGGTGTTTAAGGGGGGGGGGGGGGGGGGGTCGAGTCAAATCTCATCTAATCTTACGTTGGAGAGAGGGGGGGTCTCGGCAAATATCACGCAATTTTTTTTATGTTTGAAACAAAAAAAAATTATACCATTTTGGTCCATTTAATCCAGATTGTACATGTTTAAGATTTAATATAAGTCCTTTGTTTAAATTGTAATAACATTCCAACGCGTTTACGTAAGAAACCCACATTCTGAAAAATCTCACGTGAGATTGGGGGATGGGGGAGGGGATTGAATAAAATCTCACGACATCTCACCAGGGGGGGAGGGAGGGACAGAAAATTAAAAAAAACACCTCACGTAATTTATGGACGCCCCCTAACTCTATTGTGTGTTAATTTTGTTGTGATTATAAGATCCAAGAAAGTTGATAAATGATACCTAGTACATCACAATTTGTTTTTAAAGTTACTCGTACAATCAAAAAGTTATACAAAAACTCGTCATGACACAATCGAAATAAGCCCAAGTAGAGCAAACCGGTTGAGCGACACTGACCTATTGCGAACCGTAGGTACCGATCTGATAATGCTGTGTATGTATGTACACAAATTATATCACCTGTAGCGTATTTATCTGATTCTGACCAAGCAGATTGTATGATTACTTTCAACGGCAGCTGATAATCAATCCTGTTGATGAATTTTAAACAGGTCAACGATAAATGCTATCACTTAATTATTCTTTGTAAATAATGAATGAATTAGAAAAGCTATGGATAATATTGACTGGCCTTCCAGTTTTTCAGACTGAATAATTTTGAATGTTTGTTATTTTCATTTCAATCTAGGTGCTGAATAACATTGCTTGCGAACTTCTTAGCATGGTAGAGCCACTAATGAAGGAATAAATAAAACTTGCAGAGTCAGTTTAGTTGCACGTGCATCATAATAACATTAGATTTCTCAGCTAGTGGTGTGATGAATCTCGTCTTGGCCCGTAGCCTGATCAGGTTGAGGAATACATCTGTCGCGCAGCCGACCAATCAGGAACGTGGGTCGCGAACATCTGTCGAGCGCGCAGCACGCCCTCGTCTTTTTACTCCCTTTGTTGCTATTTTTTGTTGACCTTTTTTGAGCGGTTATTTGAGATGAAAGCTTTTGAATTTTTAACCGTTTATTGAAATCACTGCGTTTATAATTAGTTCTATACAATCAAGCTGCTCGTTTATTATTTTCACTAATCTCGCCTTTTGTGGTTTTTATAGACTCTTTTTATAAAACCTTTTTTTTCGCCTGTACTGACTGACCAAGTATATTTTTGATAAACAAAGTTCTATGCTAGTATTGGTTTTCTAAACTATTATTATGTTTGGTGGCTGGTCGGATCCTCCAGGATTGTGAATAAACGTTTCTGCTTTCTGTTCTGTTTCATACATCATCTAAACTTGAACTAGACGTCACAACAAAACAACTTGCAAAATGTCGCCGGAAACAAATAAAACTCCAGCCATTATTGCCCTGTAATGAGGCCACTAATTAATGGTGGTGTCATATGCACTTCATCTCTTAGCTCGGTCGTTAGCGAGGTCGCACACTTGCTCCGTATTATTTTCAAGCTTCATTACAAACTGGGTCGAGCGCCTGTTGTAAGCTGGCTGACGCGCAAAGGACGCTCTATCTATGGCATAGAGTCTATGCAGATAGAGCTCTTTGAGAGCTACGACGACCGCCGCTCAGAAATTCTACTACATTTGTCGAATATCTTGTTAGTTACAGGCCGAATAGGTTTCACGGATAAGGAATTTCTGTTGAGACTTTTTTCGACAATATGAGGACGAGTAACATCTTCAAAAACCTTGAAGGAAATCTTCTTTTTGTTAGACCTCTAAGAATCAAAGGAAATATTTTGTTTTGATATTTCGATTGTCTGTTGAGAAAGATAAAGGTGGCGATTTGGGGAACTAATATTTGGGTGTTACAATAAATATGTATCAGCAGATTTAAAAATTGCAGCGCCCTTACTACCAACCTCATCTCCCTTTAGTTAGACTATTATAGGTACAAAACAAAGTAAGAACTTACTAAACAAACTGTGTCAGAGTAAGATTCACTTCGATGCACATGAACGCACACACGTGCCGTGCGTATTTTAATTAAAACACTTAGATGTGGACAGAGGAAGGTAGTTGTATAAATAGCATTTAATTTTGTCGATATAAACAACAATTACACATATTTTTTATTCTGATTTCTATATTCTAGCTAATTAAATAAGTTACTGTTTCCTCCACAGGGTCAGTGCTATGCGAGGACGAAACAATCGGCCCGATATTTATGAAAGAACCTTCGAATCGAGTTGACTTCAGCAATACGACCGGCGCTACCGTTGAATGTGCGGCCCGAGGATCCCCGACCCCCGACGTGTTCTGGGTGCGAGCTGACGGCACTGCTGTGGGAGATGTCCCTGGATTGAGACAGGTAGGTTCCTTTTGATCCTTCTTACAAGTCCATACTAAAATCTATCTCTATACATAAATGGCTTGAACCTGGCTGACTGACAGACAACGCACACGTCAAACCACTGAACCTAGACACTTGAAATTTGGAGGGTGTGTTCGTCAAGAGCTGAAAGTGCTCACTAAAAAGGAGTTATGAAAAATCGCAACGGAAACAAAGTTGCGGGCGATAGCTCTTTCTTTATAACAATGATCAAAGTTAAAGGTATCACTATCTATCACTGGATATTATAATGTAAACATACCCATACTATTTTGTACTTATAAGTACCTAGAAAAACCTGGTGAGGCTGTTAGGTTCTTTTAAATTGACAATGTATATAAATAAACACTATATGAAAAAATACAATACATATTTTCGCTACTCATTGGTCCTATACGTCTCTCATTTTGGTATGATTGATCTTCAAAGCATTTGCAAGATATTTACACTGAGTGCAACTTTTGCATTGAGGATTATCTTCTGGGTGCCAGCTGACATGTCTTGAGACTAGAGACGCGATGCGTGTCAATTATCTGTGGTGTCAATGAACAGCTCACATCCACATCACTAGTCGATCAATAGCGACACCGCGTTTTATTTGGTAGTTAAAGCTCGTAGCTCATCTGAACGGTTTGTTTACATTTTGCGGCTCGTTTGCTACTCGTGGCTAGTAAGAGACCTAAGGCCCACTAGCTGATGCACGCAGCTTTGCACGTAGTAACGTTTAAAAATAGGCCTATATGTATAGTTCCACAGTCCCGAAGGAATCGTAGCTATATTAAACTGTAGAAAAATGTAACATCAATAAATCTATCCTCACACAAAAGTTCGCATTTATATTTATTAGTCTGATTCATTTGCACGTGCTTTCCGCATTAGCGTGACTTGTAAAGTGACAAATCGTGTTTGCTCGACCTGAGGCGCCTCAAACAATGAGGTCCAATTGATTTGTATGTTCCCTTCGTGCAGGTGCAAGCAAACGGTAACCTCCTGTTCCCGCCGTTCCGAGCTGAGGATTACCGACAGGAAGTCCACGCCCAGGTGTACGCTTGCTTAGCTCGGAACTCAGTGGGGACTATCCACTCTAGAGATGTCAATGTGCGAGCCGGTAAGTTGAACATCTCTTTCGTTTTAACATATATAGATAGAGCAAATATAATACTTTTGTCTAGTTCGTGACTTATTGACGACCAGATAAATCTTCATGTACGCAGACTTTATAGGTATGATGAATATCTATCACCATTATACGAGTGTAAATATAAATATGAATGTCATCTCAAACATAATAATATATTCAGACGTGGTTCGTCCAGTTGACTCATGACACACGATCGTTTATAATTTGATATTTGATGACAGGCTAACCAGCTTGTGAAAGTATAATTTGTTACTTGGATGGCTAGAAATATAAGTTACTGTAGATGTTTTTAACACGAAAGAAAAGTTCACTGACGAAACCGTAATGTTTGAAATATATAAAGATTCCCATATAACAAAGTTCAAAGTAACGTTCAAAGTTCGAGCTAGAATTTCATATCAATGGTGTAGGCATAAAATTATAGGTAGTAGTAGCTTGTTACATAATAACCAGTCCACGCAGAGCTCTTTATTCATCCGTTCATTGAAGCTTTCGTTGTAACGAGCATGTTTGGACGAATAAAGCGGTTGATTGGCCATCATAGGGCGCTGCCCTTTATGTCTCGAGGCCAAATAAGGTCAATTAAATAAAGCTACCAACAGCCGTAACTTATTAGACACATGAGAGAGAGTACATAACTTCTCCTAGCTCGGCTCTTTATTTGATAGCTCTAAAAAAAATATTATTTTTAAAAGTTTTCACTATCAATGTATGAAAAGTAAAGCTCTATAAATTAATATGTCTGATATTTTGATGCTATATAAAGATAGAAGGATCGGAGAAAATATTTTATCTAGAGTCATTTATTATTTATTTATTGAAGTACAGAGTTTGACTTTTACAAAAATCTACCTTATGACATATATATATGTGATACTATTTGATACTTTGTGTGTTTTAACAGGTTCTTGGCTTTTTTTAAATAATCTTTTTACTCCCCTTGTTTATGTCAAGTTGTCGCCCAAACGTACGATACCGATGTCAACAAGGAGTACGTTATAATGGGGAACAGCATCTTATTGAAGTGTCAGGTTCCGTCGTTCGTCGCAGATTTCGTGCAAGTTGTCTCTTGGCATACCGATGAAAACGAGGATTTCTTTCCTGGAGATAATTACGGTTAATTTCTCACCAGCATATATGACTACCTTATCCAGACCTATTATTCCGTTTACAGTGGTACAGCAACAGTACGAATCTGAAGTAAACAACGAGTATGTGATTCGCGGTAATTCCGCTCTCCTCAAGTGCTCTATCCCCTCGTTTGTGGCCGATTTTGTAACAGTCGTCTCTTGGCACGACGAAGCCAGTAACTCCTTTGTTCTCGGCGAGCCAGAGAATGGAGACGGTACCACTTATTTTCAATTTCCATATGTTACCTCCCGCATTCCATATCCTATCCTGTTCTATATGAGTGATATATGAAGCCGTTTTCCAGTTGTAACTCAATACTACGAAGCTGAAGTTGTCTCAGAATACGTGATTCGAGGCAACGCGGCTATACTCAAATGCAACATTCCTTCTTTCGTGGCTGACTTTGTCAAAGTGGAGGCTTGGGTCGACTCAGACGGCGGAGAATATTTACTGACCGATGATATCGGTACTCTCATGTTTAAAATAACTACTCTTATCTCCTTGTACCCATCATCCTTTCCTTTCAAGATTATAAAACCTGAGACATGTCTTCTTTCAGTTGTAAATCAGTTCTATGAAGCGGAGATCTTAACGGAATACGTTATAAGAGGCAACGCTGCTGTTTTGAAATGTTCCATACCGTCATTTGTTGCTGATTTTGTGAAGGTAGAAGCGTGGATCGACGAAGAGGGGACAGTTATAAATCACTCTGACGATATGGGTATCAATGGCCTCGCTAAACAATACCTCCACTTCCCTTACCCGCTAAATACATGTCCCACACCTCATGTCTGTTTGTCCCATCTAAGTATGTAATTGTTATTCTTCAGTCGTGTCACAGTATTACGTGACCGAAGCCGAAAACGAGTACGTGATCAGAGGGAACGCTGCTATTGTTCACTGCAAGATTCCATCTTTTGTAAGCGACTTCGTTTATGTGGAGGCCTGGATTATGGACGATGGACAAACACTCACCATTAACAATACAAACAATGCGCAGGGTACCTTTTCATTAGTTTTCTTTTGAAATTATTCCTTTATCCTGTATTTGCCACCTTCCAACCTGCCCTTTATGTTTGTAAAGCTTTTAATTGACTTCGTTTTCTTTTGTCTAGTGGTTTCACAGCCTTTTGAAGCTGAGGCCGATAATGAATATGTAATCCGCGGGAATGCTGCTCTAATGAAATGCGAGGTACCGAGTTTTGTGTCAGACTTCGTGTATGTTGAAATGTGGATGGACAGCGAAGGCGGCACTTATTACCCTGGCAAAGACGAGGGTACCTAATACTCTGTATTGACAAACAAATCCTACCTTCCTAATATCCGTGTTTTCGTTCTTGTTTATGACAGCTGTTCTCCAAGTGTACGAAGCTAGAGTCAACGATGAGTTTGTTTTGCGAGGCAACACGGCTATTCTGAAATGCATCGTACCCTCCTTTGTTGCCGACTTCGTTCATGTGACATCTTGGATTATGGACAACGAAACTGTAAACGCTGATGAAAATAGAAAATTCGACTCCGGTAGTGAATGCCACGTCTTACTAGCATATCTACTTACCTGTTTCCCTCATCCCAAATCCATGTTAAACAGTCTGTTGTGATAGTTAATTTTAATTCGTTCTGCAGTTGTCCATCAAAACTATGAACCTCGTGTTACCGATGAAGACGTCCTCCGCGGGAATTCTGTAATTGTAAAATGTTCGATTCCTTCGTTCGTGGCGGACTATGTTCAGGTTGTAGAATGGGTGACGAACGACGATTCTGACACTACAGAATCGTACACCAACTCCGAGGACAATTACGGTAATCGAGAGGATCGCGTCCTCAATTGTCCCTATCCGCACTCCGAATCCCTGACTTCAATTCGACGGTCGTACTCTGTCACTAACGTCATATTTTCCAGCTGTGAACCAATTCTACGAGTCTCAAGTATATGATATTTACGTGATCCGGGGTAATGCTGCTGTGTTCAAGTGCCATATTCCTTCTTTTGTCTCCGATCATGTGCAAGTTATTTCGTGGCACGACACTGAAGGCGGAGAATATACTCTTAACGACAGCTATGGTATTCAATGTTTCAGATAACAGTAAAATGTTACAACCTGTATCCTCTCCTGTATCACAGATTGGTAATTAATTGTAGCTCTGATGTTGGCATCTTCATTTTGCATTTTAGTGGTATCGCAGACATATACAGTCAACTTGGTCGAGGAAAACGTCTTACGCGGCAATGCTGCCATAGTGAAATGTCTTATACCAAGTTTTGTTACTGAGTACGTGTCCGTTGCATCGTGGATAATATCAGAGGACGATGAAGAGACCGAAATAAAAGCTGACCAAGCTGTTAACAATGAGGGTACTTAAAATCAGGCAGCTAATTATATGTCCAGTCCTAACTATCTGAATCCTACACCCTTTGTTAGCGAAGCAAATTTTTTGTTGGTTATCAAAGCTATTCTGCTTTACAGTGGTGTCACAAGCTTTCACCGTGAATATACTTGAAGAAAGCGTGCTGCGGGGTAATGCGGCTATTCTTAAATGTCATATCTCTACATTCGTAACGGAATACGTTAGTGTTGCATCTTGGATAGTCTCTGAGGACGAAACAGACGAATTGGAAATCAAGGCAGATTCCAATGACATCGGTATTTTTGACACAATGAATCAAACTCCAATCCTATATCCATTTCCTGTTTATTTATGCCCACTTAGAGTACGATTTACGCCTCTTTTCAGTTGTATCACAAGCGTATACCGTGAATTTGATGGAAGAAAATGTTTTGCGTGGGAATTCTGCAATTCTTAAATGTCACATACCCAGCTTTGTCACGGAATACGTAACGGTTTCGTCTTGGATAATATCAGAAGGAGATGTCGATGAAATGGAGATAAAAATAGATGAAACTTTCAATTTGGGTAACCCCGATTTGAACTCTCTACACAAACCCGCATTCCTCCAATTCTTTCCTTCCAAAATACAGATTTCTCATTGGCTACCTGAAAAAAATATACCAACTTAAGAGTTGTTATAGAATTTGCTCTAAAATAGTTGATTTAAAGTGGCATCGCTCCATTTGTTTCAGTGGTTTCTCAATCTTACACAGTAAATCTCTGGGAGGAAAATGTATTGCGTGGCAATGCCGCTATACTTAAGTGTCACATTCCAAGTTTCGTTACCGAGTATGTTACAATTTCCTCCTGGATCATCTCTGAAGGGGAAGTAGAAGAACTGGAAATCAATTTAGATTCTGATTTCAATTTAGGTAACCGGTACCAACATTCCCATTTTAACTTTCTACCTTGCTCCCTTCCTAATCTCAGACGGATATTGTCGCAGTCGTGGGGTAATAAATCTAATCTCCGTGCATTTACTGATTGTTTTTTTTTCTGGTCATTCCAGTCGTCTCTCAGGCATATGATGTCAAATTCTGGGAAGAGTATGTTTTGCGCGGTAACGCAGCCATTTTGAAATGTCAGATACCAAGCTTTGTCTCTGAATATGTCTCCGTCAATTCGTGGATTATTTCCGAAGATGAAAAAGAAGAAGAAATTAAGCTGGATTCTTCCACAAACTTAGGTAGTTGGTTAGATAGATGCTTCCCTTCTACCTTAATCCCAGTCCAACCCATATCCATTCCGTTTGTTTTGTTAAATAGAAAAGTTGTTAGGTTGTCGGATCATTAGATTTAGGCTGACTAGGCGATATACATTCTGAAACCCTCATTAATATCCAGTGACACCACTATCTATGATTGTTTCAGTTGTTTCTCAGGCGTACGCCGTAAATCTAATGGAGGAGTATGTATTGAGAGGAAATAGTGCTATTTTGAAATGTCACATCCCGAGTTTTGTCTCTGAGTACGTAACCGTCAACTCCTGGATAATCAGCGAGGAAAACGAGGAAGTTGAGATTAAACTTGAATCGGGTCATAATTATGATGGTATGATTGCTTCATTACGGCTTCGATAACCTCCATCCTATTTATGGCTGTAAGCAATTCTATTTTCTTATAGAAGTTGTCTAGGGCTCTGTTCCTTTAGCGGGTTCCCGTGGTTCCACGGGCCTCACGGCCTACCTTCATCCTGATTCCTTTCTTCCTTAAGCTAGTTTGCATGCGATGGAATTTATAAGTAAATCGCAACCTTACGCTGCGCTGCTTTTTTTTGTCGATTTATTGTTTGACAATCGTTTCCTACAATCTGTACCCTATACTTTCAGAGGGAAAATACCTAGTGCTTCCGTCAGGAGAATTACATATTAGAGATGTCGGACCCGAAGACGGATACAAATCATACCAATGTCGCACAAAGCACAGACTTACCGGCGAAACTAGATTATCCGCTACCAAGGGAAGACTGGTCATCACGGGTAAGTCATCGAAATAATAAGCAGTTGTATAAACGCGATCAATTCATTCATGTTTTACTTTCAAGCTTCGATTCATTCATCTTCCGGTATTTGCAAGCGTCAATGATTGTATTAAATCTATAGATATTCAAGATCAATAATGAATTTATAGCGTTGTTCTGGCCTGAAGAAATTGATAAAAATAAATAAAAATTTAATAGTTTACTTAGTGAGTTGGATTATAAAATGATTAATGCCTGCCTAGCAAGATGTGTAAACTCCAGTAATAATTATGTCAATTACTTGAGGTCGTAAATTTTTTTATGATATTTTTATTAATTAATTGAATACAAATAACATGGAACATCCTCGTGTTGGAAACAAACTTAATGTAATGTAACTGTTACATACTATACTTAATTGTTTTCAAATCATTGCCTTATTACATGAGAATATTCTATCGTTGTTTGGTTTAAAATTCAATCTTTGAAAACTTATGTACTTATTTAAGTTTTAAGGTTCAAGAAATATGATTATTTAGTACTTGTTTCTAAACATAGTTGTGGTAAATATAACTTTTTCTCTGGTATTAATTACGTCTATTGATCCTCATATTTCTTGAATTGTATATGAATTCATAAAAGTTTACAGACACAAGTGTTCTTGTGTATGGAAGCTTCCAACTAAAACTATAACTTGCCTGAATGTTGGGATAGGGTACCCTGCAGAGCCTTGACTCACGCGGTTTTAAAAGTTCCTATGAGAGAAGTGTAGGGGCGTATAGGGCTTGTCGTTTGAGTCGAGTTCCGTCTCTGATGTCGCTTGTCGTGACCTGCCTTCTCCCAACAACAGAGCCGGTGGGCCGGGTGCCTCCCAAGTTCGCTAGTGCTCAGACAACCAGCGGCTTCCAGTTTACCGAGACATCCAGCATCGCTTTGCTGTGCCCCGCGCAGGCTTTTCCTGCTCCCATGTACCGGTAAGATTATCCATTAACGCATTGCGCCATTCCTCAGAGCCCATAGGGCGCGTTCCGCCAAAAATGTCCACAACTCAAGTCGGGATGATGTTTGTCACTACCTCCGGCGCCTCGTTCACGTTAACGTGCCCCGCGCAAGCGTTCCCTGTCCCCGCGTTCAGGTAGGCTCTTCAGTGCTAGTTTACATTGTTCAACATTTCTAGAACCGGTCGGCCGTGTACCTCCTAAGTTCGCCAGCGTACTGACTGGCACTATGTTTGAAGTGCAGAAAAACGAATCTTACGCTTTGCAGTGTCCCGCACAAGCTTATCCGACCCCATTGTTCAGGTAATGTTACAGTCAATAATCATTTTGACTCTTTGATGCTTCTATAGAGCCCGTCGGACACGTTTCCCCGAAATTATCATCGGTCGTGATGAGCACAATGATCGGAATCAAGCAAGACCAGGCGTTTGCGATACAATGTCCAGCACAGGCGTTTCCAGTCCCAAGTTTCAGGTACTTAGGTCCTTTAATACATTTGATGACAGCATATTTATTTTCTCGCAGAACCTATGGGAAAAGTGACTCCGAAATTCCCCAGTTTAGAAAAGAGTAGGCTTTTTAACTATGATGCCAACCAAGACATGGCTCTACTTTGTCCTGCTCAAGCATTCCCTTCCCCAATGTTTAGGTAAGAACTTATATTCCGTTAGTTTTGAATGTCGCTTGATAATAAATAAAAATCTTTATTCCGTAGAGCCAATGGGAAGAGTGTCCCCGAAATTCCCAACTGGCGATATTAGTCGAACGTTCGTTGCTAATATGAAAGATGGAGTTCCATTACTTTGTCCTGCGCAAGGGTTTCCTGCTCCAGCATTTAGGTACACTTCCAAGTTTCAACACCATATCTTCTCATTTCACTTCAAACAGAACCGATGGGCAAAGTTTCGCCGAAATTTCCTTCGACGGAAACTGGGCGCAGCTATACATTTTCGTCAAACTCTTGCGTGACTTTGCTCTGTCCAGCGCAGGCTTTCCCTTCTCCAATGTTCAGGTACTATACTATTTTATCTAGAATTTATTTCTTTAGAGCCTGTGGGTCGAGTTCCGCCGAAATTTCCTTCAATGGACAGCTCGAGGAGTTTCAGTACTCTGTGTAACGCCAGCTTGACGATAATGTGTCCGGCACAGGCTTTCCCCGTCCCTTTGTTCAGGTACAACATTTTTTTAACTTCACATTATTTTGGTCTTTAGAACCGGTCGGCCAGGTCTCACCTAAATTCACTACTGGTGATAAGTCGCGAGCTTTTGATGCTGCGGGTGGTGACAGCATCACGCTAATGTGTCCAGCGCAAGCTTACCCGGCCCCAGCTTTCAGGTACTGAAGTTACACATTTCGTATCGGTAATAAATTGTTATACCTTGTTTCATAGAGCCCATGGGTAGCGCTGCACCAAAAGTCGCAACGAAAGTGATCGATATAACGGAGGTTACTTTCAATAACACTGTTACAATACTTTGCCCGGCACAAGCATTCCCTGTCCCAATGTTCAGGTAAAGTCCGTGTGATTTTTGTATAGATACATACCTAGCGTATCATTAATTTGCAAACAGAGCCTGTAGGAAGAGTTCCTCCGAAATTTCCCACTATGGACAATTCTCGAGGCTTTAGTGCACAAGTCAACGCTAGTGTAACCCTGCTGTGTCCAGCTCAAGCATTTCCACTTCCTCTATCCAGGTATTGAACTTATCCTGTTTCTTGTAATAATTCAGAACTTTCTTCATAGAGCCCGTGGGTAGCGCCGCCCCAAAAGTAGCAACCAAAATGATCGATATAACGGAGGCTTCTTTCAATAATACTGTTACATTACTATGTCCCGCACAAGCGTTCCCTGTTCCAATGTTCAGGTAAATAATATTTACTTCTCACTTTATATCAAACGGTTATATACCTACAATTTGTACATATGCAGAGCCAGTAGGAAGAGTGCCTCCAAAATTTCCCACGATGGATAACGTTAGAGGCTTTAACGCACTTGTCAATGCTAGTGTGACGTTGCTGTGTCCAGCCCAAGCATTTCCTCTTCCTTTGTCCAGGTAAATTCGATTTATGATTCGAGATATTTTTTTAGAGCCCATAAATAGCGCCCCGCCAAAAGTTCCGACCAAAACTATCGAGTTTGTGGAGTTCAAGGTGGATTCCAGCGTAACCTTACTTTGTCTGGCTCAAGCGTATCCAGTTCCAGCGTTTAGGTGAGTTTCGAACTCATTATTAGATGGACTCGTTTGTTTTAGAGCCGGTCGGTCTGAAAGCCCCTACTTTCTCTACTGATTTCAAAATGGCGTGGTACGTAAAAGACGTTAATCAAGGCTTCGCTTTGCTTTGTCCGGCTCAGGCGTTCCCAGCTCCCATGTTCAGGTATCCATCCATACTGTTTACTTTTTAGAACCCATTGGCTCCAAAAGTCCTTCGTTCTCGAGTATCTCCAAACTAGCTTGGTTTGAAATTAATACTGGCCAAGATTTTGCGTTAACGTGTCCCGCTCAAGGCTTCCCTGTACCAGCGTTTAGGTAAGAGTGCAAAATCGTATTTTGTTATCCCTACGATTTTGCAGAGCCCATCGGATCCAAATCACCCACATTTTCAACGGATGATAAATTAGCGTGGTTTGTGAGACCCACGGAACAGAGCCTAGCATTACTTTGTCGTGCACAGGGATATCCCGTTCCTATGTTCAGGTACTCTATAGTTTCAAATAGTCATCATTAACTTTAATTAAACATTTTAGAACCAATCGGATCAAAGTCACCCACCTTTTCGACCGATAATAAATTCTCTTGGTACGTGAGAGATGTTGGACAAAGTCTCAATATACTATGCCCTGCCCAAGGCTTCCCGGTACCAATGTTCAGGTGAATGTAACATCTTTTCTTTGATATTGTAGAACCCGTTGGCTCAAAGTCCCCTACTTTCTCAACCGACGTTCAGTTTTCTGGAATCATTCGTAGAACTGGTCAAGACTTTGCACTTTTGTGTCAAGCTCAAGCGTTTCCTGTCCCTGTATTCAGGTAAAATTACTTAAGGGTATTCATATTTACTGTCACAGAACCTATCGGGTCTAAAGCGCCGTCGTTCTCTCTGGAATTTAAAAGTACAACGCTCACTAAAAGGGCAGAGCAACCGCTTGTTCTTTTATGCCAGGCTCAGGCTCACCCTGCTCCTATGTTCAAGTGAGTGTCATAGCATAAAGCTGAATTTCTTTGGTTTAGAACCAGTAACCGCGAGAGCACCCGCTTTTCCGACCTCCGCGTCTTCTTACAACTATGACATTGAAGCAAATTCCGGTGGTTCGATGCTTTGTCAAGCACAAGGGTACCCTCAACCAAGTTTCAGGTAGGTGATCGTCAGTTTTTCATTGACGACTAACGATATTTTTCTAGAGCCAGTCGGAGCAAAGGCGCCTACGTTTTCTTCCGAGTCTAAAGGCAGTATTTTTGTCAAAGAAGTAGGACATAGCTTCGCGTTACTTTGTCAGGCACAGGCATTCCCTACCCCAATTTTTAGGTGAGTCAGTAATAACCATGAATTATTGTTTTCTTCAGAGCCTGTAAGTTCAAAACCTCCAACATTTTCCACTGACTTTACACTATCGGCGGTAACAAGACATAAAGGTCAAAGTTTCGCAATGTCGTGTCAAGCCCAGGCTTTTCCTGTACCAAACTTCAGGCAAGTCAAGATCAAAATAATAGAAATATTACCTACACAATATTCTCTACAGAGCCAGTTGGATCCAAGGCTCCTTCTTTCTCGACTGAGTCGGCCCTCTCATCTCTAAAAAGGCATCAAAACCAAAGTTTTGCACTGTTGTGCCAAGCACAGGCATTTCCAGTACCGATTTTCAGGCAAGTTTAAACTACTGATCAACAAATAATTTTATAGAACCTGTTGGTGCAAAATCTCCAACCTTTTCGAGTGAATCAATGGGAAGTATATTTCGAAAGCGAGTGGGACAAGGCTTTGCACTTCTATGTCAAGCTCAAAGTTATCCAGCCCCAATGTTCAGGCAAGTGCTATTTTTATCGCAGAGCCGGTGGCATCAAAGGCGCCTACCTTTTCTACGGATGCTCGTAGCTCAACTTTTGTTCGCGGTTTAGACCAAAGTTTTGCCCTTTTGTGTCAAGCCCAGGCTTTCCCGGTCCCAGTCTTCAGGCAAGTTGAAAAGCTCATAATTATAATTACCTATCCTTCCGATGTTTATTCAGAGCCAATTGGAAGTGCCGCGCCCAGTATAACTGTTACAAAGGCTGTCATACAATATCCTATAAACTCCTCTCTTGCACTCGTGTGTCCAGCGCAAGGTTTTCCTGTACCTATGTCAAGGTAAATGTTTTATATAATAGACAATAATTTCGGGTTCGGAGATTCATGGCTTGAAAAACAGCAGTTTTGGTAAGTCGGAATATCATTCTGCCGCAGAGTAATACATTTTTTAACGAGTGCTACGTATGCGCGGTTTAAAGTTCTTGATTATCTCTTCTCGGTTTGGCTGTACTAAGAAGAATGAGCTAGGCACTGTTATGTAGTCGTCTCTGTCATTACAGAACCAACCAATAAGATCGCTCCTAGAAAAGATACTACCAAGAACTTTGAGGGTGGGGAACTTTTCACCGTGATCAGAAACGAGGCAGCGTTTATGACATGCCAAGTCGCGGCGTTTCCCGCGCCTGTATTTAGGTAAGTAGGAGCGGAACGATGCTTTTATTCTGTTCCTATTATTGATACCAACTTGCGGAAATACCCTGATACCGGCTACCGGCTGGACTACTGGAGTACTCATATAAAGACAGTGTTAACTCATGCGCTTAGCTCTTCGTTTGCACTGAGAACTACGATCAAGGTAAATAATTTGTCTCAATGGACTAACGATATTTTGGAACTCACGTCATCATTAAACTGTTCTCAGGTAAGCATTTTTTAACAAGTACATTATCAGTGTTTGCGAATCTTACAATATTTTTAGGATCACTCTTGGCTAGACTTTTACACTTATATATTGTTCTCTCCTAATTTCCCTTATTTTAGAGGTACTCTTTGTGTGAGGTTTATGAGTCGTCTCTGTTATTACAGAACCAACCAATAAGATCGCTCCTAGAAAAGATTCCACTAAGAACTTTGAAGGTTGGGAAGTCTTCACCGTGCCTCAAAACGATGTTGCGTTTTTGACATGTCAAGTCGCGGCTTACCCCGCGCCCTCGTTTAGGTGAGTTGTCTTGTACAATGTCGGCTTTGTATTCCAGAGCCCTCCGGTAGGACCGGTCCGAAGGTGACAGGCGGAGGTCTCAGTCGTCAAGTAGGTCGAGAGAGCTTACCGCTCGCAGTCCTTTGCGAGGCCCAAGCCTTTCCCGCTCCCCTTAAGAGGTACGGCTCGATCTCGGTCACGGCACGGCTGGCCGTCGGCACCTCACGCATTCATTAATCACGTAGTCATACCATATCATCTCAATGTACTGATGTGCGTTGTTATTGCAGTGTGTTGGTTGCGGCGGCCGGCCCGCCAGCCCCACTGTGAAGGCGTGATGATCCGCGGCCGGCCGCGCGCCACTATTACGGTCCTCAGCCAAAGTAACGATTGAGCGGCGCAGACACCTGTTGGTAAGTGTCTGGGTGTTCTTGCTTTCATTCGAGCGCTTTAATCTTTACTTTGTGCTTTTCGTGAGTCAAGGTTTCACTTATTTTTTAAATTATTAACCAATAAAAATGGTCTCTGGTAGCTTTTGCTAGCTTATCGTTTGTTTTTGTACCGAGCTAATCGTAGGGCAGCGATTTTTCAGTCTAACTGGCATCTTCGCGTGTTAGTCATCCTAATTAGTTCATCGCTTAGTTTGTCCATTTCTTCTTCAAGAACCAACGAACAGTTTACCTCCAAAGCTGTCTAGCGCTCGATTACAAGAATCGGAAATTGTTTCTGGGCAAACTGGGACCATGCTTTGTCTAAGTCAAGGTTTTCCTGTTCCTGCTTTCAGGTGGGTGAATGGCTCTATAGGGATTAAAATAAACCCCCATAAATTTTGATATAATATTTTTTTATAAAACACATGTAGCATTTTTTTAAATTCCTAACCACAACACAATAAATTGCTTGTAAACATCATTCTAAACTATTTCTCTTTTGTTACAGATGGTACAAATTTGTTGATGGTACTACAAGGAAACAACCCGTTACACTCGATGATAGAGTAAAGCAAGTGTCTGGAACCCTCATCATCAAAGAGGCCAAAGTTGAAGATTCTGGAAAGTATTTATGTGTTGTGAACAACTCTGTTGGAGGTAAGTTTATTCACCAAACTCAACTGTCAAGCTATAATTTCATTTAAATATCAACCTACTTACTATATTTTTATTTGCAGGCGAATCAGTGGAGACAGTACTTACCGTGACTGCTCCTTTGAAGGCAACTGTAGAACCGGCGACTCAGACGGTTGATTTTGGACGTCCCGCTATATTCACCTGCAGATATGAAGGGAACCCCGTTAAAACAATCACTTGGCTCAAGGATGGAAAAGACATGAAGCATCACGATGCTATGCTTAGGTATTTTTTCGATCCCTTCTTAAGTTGTTCATCTGTCTTGGGCTAAGCTCTAAGCTTTTATTTACTTTCAGGATCGAATCTGTAAAAAAGGAAGACAAGGGAATGTACCAATGCTTTATTAGAAACGATCAAGAAAGCGCTGGTGCTAGTGCTGAATTAAAACTTGGAGGACGATGTATGTATTTGGCTTTTGCACTTATTTTCGGAATCAAATGTTTTATCAACCGTATTGACTAATAGTATAGATAGACCATATCTGACATGAACTAACTTCTTCTTACGTATCATAAAATGCAACATATATCATCATCATAGTCATAGCGTATAAGTGAACTGATACTCTCACGCATAAGGTCCAGAATCCCGCGCCGCTATCTCGCTCGCACATTTGTACATTTTTGGAGATTAAATTCACTGAGTATAAATTTTAAAAAAGTGGATTTCCAGTTTCCTTCGCATATGTTAAACATATCAAAACAAAAAATATACTACAACATTTCGTGGGGTTGTAGTAATTTTTCAGCTCCACTTTTTTGAAATTTATACCCAGTCAATTTATATCTTCAAAAATGTACAAATGTGCGAGCGAGATAGCAACGCGCGGGATTCTGGACCTTAAAGAACTAAACCCAGGTTAAGAATATGTCGTTTGGTTTTACAGTTGAGCCACCTCAGATCCGTCACAGTTTCGGCGAGCAAACGTTCCGTTCCGGACCTTCCCTCCGTTTAAAGTGCGTTGCGTCTGGAAACCCGACCCCCGACATCACGTGGTTGCTGGATGGAGAGAAGATGAGTAGCGGAGACCGGCTACAGATAGGACAGTTCGTCACTGCTGATGGAAACGTCGAATCGCACCTCAACATCTCTTCGGTTCACACCAACGACGGCGGATTGTATACATGCGTAGTTTCTAGCAAGGTAACATCAACATTATATTATCCCCTCTTCTTCACCTTTTAAGAATGTAAAAAAAAAATGAAGTAAAAAAATAATTAAAAGGTTATATTATCTTGATTCTCAGGCTAGATCAAGGTAATAAACTTTTTAACATTGAGATTAAATTAAATGGTGTATTGCATGAAGTATGGTGTACATTTCTAAATTATAATATTTGGTTTCACATACTCCACCGTGTGACGGCGTGCAAAATGTATCATGCATTAAATCTAATTTAACAAATTTTTTTTATGATCTTAAAATTATTATCTAAGAAGTCACTTATTTTGTAAAGTAATTTTTCGGCCAGCATGCATAAAGCATTGCAAAAAAAAAACAAAACACGAGCTGCAAATCCGCTCGGTTTAACGCTAGTCTTAAACTGCACTAAGTTTCCAGCACCTTAGTTACTTAGATTGTCAACGGCACTTTTATTCTTTCACGATCCCTTCAAGTTTACCTCAAAGAAGACAAGATATTTTCGGGCAAGCGTTGTCTGGCGCGGTTCTATTGCCTTTTGTGTGTTCCTTTTGTCTCCAAGCGATTCAGATGTCCTTTTGTGTCAAACTTTTTTTATGCTTGCGCTTTTAGACTTCTATCTGGTTAAAAACAACAAGTTCTCAACTTCCGGCATGAAACCTCAAAGAAACTGAATATCGAGCATACGAGCATGAGATGTGAAAATAACTTGTATGTGTTTAGGTCGGCAGCGCCTCCCACTCGGCTCGCGTCAACATCTACGGACTGCCCTACGTGCGCGCCATGAAGAAACGCCCCGTGGTCGCCGGGGACACGCTCATCGCTCACTGCCCCGTCGCCGGTTACCCCATCGACTCTATCGTCTGGGAGAGGGAAGGACGGTAAGATTACAAATCGATGTAGGTTCCTTTTTGAAAATCTAGCGTCACTTATTGCCTGTACCGCGTGAAGCAATTTTTTTAAAGAATATATTTTTTTGCTAAATATATCGCAAGACCAGCTTGACTACATGGTAAGCGGTTAGCGGACTACACTTGCCTATGACCATAACAGTGCTGCTTTAAATATCTTTTTCACACCATTAGTCGATTGCCAATTTGACATGTCATGAAAAATTATCTCTTTTAAAGTCCTCGTCAACTTTCAGACTTTTATACATTCGGTAAGTATAAAAGTCTGTCTCGTTAGCTCAATAGTTTCAAACTTAAACATAGATAAGTAGGTATGCATAAATTCGTTCTTACCTATAACTATGTATATTTCATCATCATCATCATCATCATCATCATCGTCATCATCGGTTCTTCCAGTCCAGTTTCCCTGCAGGTAAGGGCCTCAGGTGTTAACCCTTCGCCCTGACTTCAACTCTAAATAAGAATAACTATTTTTCATGTTTAACTTCCAGTGTACTGCCAATCAACCGCAAGCAGAAGGTGTTCCCGAACGGCACGCTTGTGATAGAGAACGTGGAACGTATGAGCGACGAGGCCACCTACACGTGCGTGGCGAAGAACTCGCAGGGATACGCCGCTCGGGGCACGCTCGAGCTGCAGGTCATGGGTGAGTTTGGACTCTATTCTCAACGTGTTAGGAGTTACTTTTGAGTACAGCAAAAAGCATTGAAGAAGACAGTGTAATATCAGTCAATAAACGCCACAAGTTTTTAATTACCAGAAAAAAATATGATATTAATCAGTTGATGTTACTGAACACAGATTAGCAAAAAAAATTTTTTTTTTAAACTGTTTTTGATATAATTTTACCGTTAGTTGTTCTATGGCTATGGCTATCTATGGCTTTGCGTCAACTGGAACACTGCATTGATAAATTATTAAGTTTCATTCATCGATTGGGAAACTCGGGTACCTAGCTCGAGCCAGCTCGCAACAATTCAGGTCGGGCGACGCACTCTTCCCACTGTCATTCTGACTGCACTGCTGATACAATGATACCCTTCTGCATTGCCCATTATTATTATTTTTTGTAATTAAAAACTTGTGGTATATTACGATCATTCGTTAGTAACGTTTTTTCATCAAAAACCGTATGAATCAAAAATCGGATAAATTAACGAAAGGATCTTGAAATCCTTTCACCACACTGGTTCGAAAGAACAAGTGTACGATAAGAAGAAGAAGATGGACAAGCATGAAATATTGTAATGGTAGTAAATTCCCATTCTCATATTTCACTACTTATAGTTCGTTAGTGACATGAGTGTCATTCATAAATACGTTTTTTTTTTATGGATATGATAAAACTATAGAATGATCGTATGGTATTGGAACTGGCTTTTAGTCTTGTTCATCAAACATTGGCATTGATTTTCTGAAGCTGATGACACGAAGTGGAATTGGAAAATATTCCGTCCTTTTGCTCTCTCAAAGGTTTCTCTCAAATTTAAGATTGATTCTCATAATCCAAAATATTTTGTGTTGAAGAGTTGACCATTCACTTTGATTCTGAAGACGTTTAATGTTAAGATAATTTTTTCAACAGGTTTTTTTGAGGAGTACATTTACCAGAACGAACGCTACGAATAGAGCTAGTAATTTATAAGACGACATGAGACCTAATCACTTTCTTAGTCGAGAGTAGGCCTAAGTCTCAGCAGTTAGGAAATAATACAGGCTGATTAAGTGATTAACATGTTTTCTCGTTTCTCATCTATTTAGTTTCTATTTAAATAATATTAAAGTGAATGGTTTTCGCCGAGTTTTACTGCAAATTGACAAGCTCCTAAATAATTTAAGTTACATTATGATTTCCTAAGTCAACTCAATCTTATTTAATTAAATGCAAACACAAAAAAACTCAGCAACTCTTTATAGTAAAATAACGTCATAGTACTTGCAGGGTACCTACCATACTCCGTAGCACTGCAGTAAAACCTTGAGAAGTATTTAAAGTTTTTTTTGGAAATTCATTGTGATAAAATAATTTGTATCTCTGACGTTATTTTTTGTAATTTTATTTGAGACTAATCAACTTTATTTCAGGTTTACAAATTGATATGAATATTTATTAGGTACCTACTTAGAATAATTGATTTGAAGTTGTGTGTTTATGCCCGCCAAAGCTACATCATTTGCCACACACGCCCCTTGCACATGTTAGCTAACATTAGAGTTCCCACACAGTACCTCCGCAAATGTTGCCATTTGAATTCGGAGAGGAGCCAGCTAACGCAGGGGACATGGCCTCCATTTCTTGCGCCGTGAGCAAAGGCGACCAACCCCTCAACATATCTTGGGTATTCAACGGACAACTCCTAAAACAGAGAAACGATCTGGGAATAGTTCTCACCTCCATCAATAAAAAGACCTCGATACTGAACATTGACTCCGTAAGTGGCGTACACAGGGGCACTTACTTTTGTGTGGCTGCAAACCGAGCAGGCTCCACTAATCACAGTGCAATTCTCGAAGTCAACGGTACTCTCCCAAATAATCATCGGCTTGCTTTCTTTCTATTCGATCGATTTATTTATATTCCCACTCGATTCCCAGTTTAACATGTAAATGTCTGGCACCTCAGTCCCACCACAAATCACTCCCTTTGAGTTTGGAGAAGAGATACTAAATGAAGGAGAAACGGCATCTGTGTCATGCGTGATGAATAAGGGCGACCTTCCGGTTAGATTCAAGTGGCTATTCAACGGGGAAGAGATCAAGTCACGCAATACCCTCGGGATCGTTTTGACGACTATTAGCAAGAAGACATCAATTTTGAACATTGAATCAGTAAGCTCGGTTCATCGCGGCTCCTTTACTTGTGAAATCAAAAACGACGCAGGGGAAACAAACCACACTACACTCCTTAGCGTAAACGGTTCGCCTTTTCACTAGTAGCTATTTTCGTTTAGTAGTACCTATCGCTTTTTATGTCCGTCACAGTTCCTCCCCAAATGTCACCCTTCGAATTCGGCGATGAGCCCGCCAATGCCGGCGACATGGTGTCTGTTCAGTGCGTTATGAATAAAGGAGACCTGCCCGCTAACTTTTCTTGGAGCTTGAATGGAAAAAGAATATTAAAAGACAACACCTTGGGAATAGTGATCGGCACCATGAGCAAGAAAATGTCTATACTGAACATCGATTCCGTGAATGGAACGCACAGAGGGGTATACGTTTGCCACGTACAAAACACGGCTGGACATGTGAACCATAGCGCAACATTGGAAGTCAATGGTTATTGAAAATAAGTTCAGAAGTAGTGTTTGTTTACTAATAACAAAAGTAGAGTTGGTTTTCTTACCGTAGTTTCTTATGACAGTTTTACCCCAAATCCATCCCTTCACCTTCGGAGAGGAGCCAGCCAACGCGGGCGATACAGTTGGTGTCCAATGCATGGTCACCAAGGGTGATGCGCCTATGAATATCACTTGGCTTTTGAATGGGAAGCCTGTTCAAAATATACAGGGTATATCTGTCATCAAAATCGGTCACAAATCGAGCAGTCTCTCGATAGACGCAGTTGCGTCTATTCATTCAGGAGTTTACACATGTGCCGCTACCAACCGAGCCGGTCATGCCAACTATTCCGCGGAGTTAGCTGTTAATGGTACTTATCTCCACTACATCGCTTTACCTAGTTTGTGCTTCATAATTTTATATTCCTTTTGTTCCCAAAAGTTATCTCCTTTGTTGTTTGATTTGCCACTCATCAAGTTTTATCGACTTATCCTCCCACTTTATTTGTTGTGGTAACGTGGTGTAAGAAAACAATACCTACTAACTTAACTAATCGTATTCACCATCACTGTACCTAGTATACCATCTTTAATACTGAGATGTTTCTGTAGTCATACCACAGGTGACTCCGTTTGATTTTGGAGAAGACATTTTGAACGCAGGAGATACGGTGTCTCTTACCTGCACCGTCGGAAAAGGCGATCTGCCATTACAAATTCATTGGCAATTGAATAATCAGATTCTGAACTCGGGGAACGGTATTTTTATAAACAGAAATGGAAAAAGAATATCCGTTCTCAGCATAGAAAATGTTCAACACGAGCATATAGGCAACTACACGTGCATAGCTGAAAACGAAGCTGGCCGCAGTAGCCACAGCGCGGTGCTCAGTGTCAACGGTATCCCACATGCAAATTTTATTCGCTTCGCTTTTTATTCGCACAGTTTTTATTCCGTCCCTAGTGTGTTAACCACTTTATTTTCCGTGCTCCTCAATTTTAAACCTAGATTTACCTTCATATTTTTCTCAAAAAGATGGCGAGAAGGTTTCGAAACGTCTAACACCTAAACAAAACTTTATTCCAAACGTTTTGACTGATTGGTATTTCCATAGTGGTGCCTCAGATAACGCCGTTCGATTTCGGGGAAGACGTCCTCAACGCTGGTGATACTGTCTCACTAATATGCACAGTAGGGAAAGGCGATTTACCCTTGAAAATACATTGGCTCCTCAACGATAATTTGTTGAATTCCGGAAATAGCATCCTGATAAATAGAAGCGGAAAGAGGATATCACTCTTAAGCATAGAGAATGTTCAACATGAACACATTGGCAACTATACTTGCATCGCCGAGAATGAAGCTGGCCTTAGCAGCCATAGCGCGGTGCTCAACGTCAACGGTATTCAAAACTACTCGACTAACTAGTTAAACAATAAAATAACACCATGCTTGGCTTTTCTTAATTTTGTTTTAGTTATGTATTCCATCAATCCTCCAGCTCACCTCACTTATGAAAATTGGGATCTAATTCTTATTCTCGAAAATTATAAAAGAGATTTAAATAAATATTTACTTACAATTAATACATAGAGAGATCGTTATGTAGTGGTACCTCAGATTACGCCGTTCGATTTTGGGGAAGACGTCCTAAATGCTGGCGACACCGTTTCTTTGATATGCACCGTTGGAAAGGGCGACTTGCCGCTGAAAATTCATTGGCAACTAAACGATCAAATACTGAACTCTGGAAACAGTATCACCATCAACAGAAACGGAAAGAGAATATCGGTTCTCAGCATAGAGAACGTACAACATGAGCATATCGGAAATTATACATGTATCGCTGAAAACGACGCCGGTCATAACAGCCATAGCGCCGTTCTCAATGTTAATGGTATCTTGATATTATTATTTAGTTCTCATTTGAATTCTCCTACGCTTTGCTTTTTGGCACGATGCTGATTCGTTATCTTGTTGTTTTTATTCCTTAAGTATGGGATCCCTGGTCTCCGTATAATCAACAGAATTTAACATTTACATTTTTACATCATGTTTGGGTGAAGTGTGTGGCAAAAGAGCTCCCAATATATCTATTGTTTGTAATGAAATGAAATTAAAATATTTTTGATGTGATCTAGTTGCACCCCAAGTGAAGCCTTTCGATTTCGGCTCTGAACCCGTGAACGATCAAGATATGGTAGTAGCCATATGTGCTGTCAGCAAAGGAGATATGCCCCTCGATATTAAATGGTATTTCAACAGCGATGTCATCAAATCCGGTCTCAGTGGCATTGTTCTTAGCAACACTAAACGCACAAGCCAGCTAACTATTGAATCAGTGAGCCATCACAATCAAGGAAATTACACCTGTGTCGTAAAGAATCAGGCTGGCGCTACTAATCACACAGCCCAACTGTTCGTCAATGGTATCTAAACGAAAGTTTGAATCAAAATTCGCTTCGATTTCTTATTCCTCTTCCTAGTCTAGTGATAAATGTTTTTGTGGTTTAATTTGCTAATCCCTTTTATCCATTTGCAGTCCCTCCACAGATAAACCCGCCTTTTGAATTTGGCGAGGAGCCTGTCAATGCCCAAGAAATGGTCTTAGTTACGTGTGCGGTCAGTAAAGGAGATCTTCCATTAAAAATACAATGGTATTTTAATGGAAACTCCATAAAGTCAGGAGATATAGGAGTGAATCTTGCCAACACTAAACGCACGAGTCAACTCAGTATTGAGACTGTTACGCATAAGAATCAAGGAAATTATACCTGCGTAGTAAGCAATGATGCAGGCTATACCAATCATACGGCCCAACTCTTTGTCAATGGTATCGATATTTTACAAATTTTTTTTAATTCTAAAATTACATTGGTTTGTGTAGTTAGCATTCCTTAATGTCTCCAAAGTCCCTGTCCTTACTTCGGTTCTTACGTGTATCTTTGGCGGGCCATAAAAGTGGCTATTGGTTAAATCAAGCCACAGCACATCCATTTCGAAAGTAATATTTCAGTGGCACCGGTGATAGCTTCTTTTGAATTCGACGAATCAGTGTTTTATGGAGAGGGAGTTCAAGTTATGTGCCACGTAACAAAAGGCGATAAGCCTTTGACCTTCAAGTGGACTTTTAATGGAGGAGAAGTGAGTTTCCTTCCTGGGCTAAACATCATGAATGTTGGGGACATGGGATCTGTTCTGATAATACCAGCTGTGACAGCCAACCATGCTGGAAATTACACGTGCACTGCCGCCAATATTGTCGCAAGGGCTAGCCATCACGCCACGCTCAATGTTAAGGGTATACGGTCTCGCTAAATAAATTGTGCTTTTTTGTTTTGTTCCACCTAAACACCATTCCCGATTTGTTGAGTATCCACTCAGCCATGAATATCCTTGATGTTTCAGTGGCGCCTATCATATCGCCGTTCGAATTTGACGAAGCTATATTCTATGGCGAAAGCATACAAGTAATGTGTAACATTCCTAAAGGCGATATGCCACTACAGCTTTCGTGGTTATTTCAAAATCAGCCTTTAAAAAGCAATGATGCAGTGACAATTACTAAAGTAGGAGCCAGAAGTTCCATATTGGCTTTCCCGGCCGTGACAGAGAGACATTCCGGAAATTACACTTGCACAGCTTCTAATATTGTAGCAAGCACAAACCACACTGCAATTTTAAACGTTCAGGGTACTTACATGTGTCATTCATATATTTATTTTATGTTTTATTATTTTTATTTGAACTTATCCTCGCCAGTTCCACCACACATCGTTCCGTTCCCGGCTGAAGAGCCAGTCTTTGCGGGGGAGTCCGTTCAGTTGAACTGTCACGTATCTAAAGGGGATGTTCCTTTATCTATAACTTGGAGCTTCCATGGCGAAGAGTTGTCCTCTCACCAAGGAATCACTACTATGAAGATTGGCCAAAGAACATCATTGCTGACAATATCAAGCGCGACAGCCAGCCACAGCGGCGAATATTCGTGCAATGCCGCCAATCGAGCCGGCTTAGCAGTTCACTCTGCCACAATAAACGTTCATGGTATCCCTCTCTCCAATAGTTGCCCTGTGCCCTCGCCTTATAGCACGTTGCACGCTTTGCTCCGCATTAATTCTGGCTTTCTGGATTAACAGTATTGCCATACATCGTACCCTTTGAAGCGGACGAGTCAGTGTTCGCTGGAGAATCGGTCCAGCTCAATTGTCACGTATCAAAAGGAGACTTACCCCTCGACATCAAGTGGCATTTTCATGGCTTCGAAAACGATTCTTCTCATCTCGGCATCATGACGACTAAAATGACATCACGCACTTCGTTCCTATCCATCGCTGCGGCCTCCGCCGGCCACAGCGGCAACTATACCTGCGTTGCTGCCAACAGGGCCGGCTCTACTAATCATTCCACTGTTGTTAATGTTCATGGTCAGTTTCATTTACTCATCTTACTTTCATTGCAGCAGCGGTTCGATGGTAAAGATATGGTAACGGAATTAGCATGAATTCTGTTAAAATATCTAGGAGCAGCGTTACGCTTGAGTAATTCATTTCATTTTATTTATTTCATCCTTTTATGATTTGACACAGTTACACCGAATATTTTGCCATTCGACGTCGATCAAGCGTTATTCTCGGGCGAATCTGTACAAATGATGTGTCACGTATCTAAGGGAGATGCGCCATTGGAAGTGTACTGGAAATTCAACGGCCAAGAACTATCTAGGGAACTCGGGTCATTTACGAAAGTTGGCGGCCGATCTTCTTTGTTAATGCTGCCTGCTGTCACGGGTGCACATAGTGGGAACTATACCTGTATAGCAAAAAACCATGCAGGAGCTACATCGTACTCAACAATGCTTTAAATTATTGGTATTTTCATCATGATCTCTATGACATAATCATACCCTGCATAATAGAAAAGGCATATTTGCATATTTTTTGTTATACCCTTTCCGTGTCCTAATTGAAAACGTTGTATTCATCTAAAAACAGTGATCCCGCATATCAATCCGTTTGAAGTCGAGGAATCCATATTTGCTGGGGAATCCGTTCACTTGACATGTCACGTTTCAAAAGGAGATCGACCACTACACATATCGTGGAGTTTTCAAGGTCATGAGATTCCTTATCACAATAACATGGGCGTCACGACCACAAAATTAGGAGAGAAGGCTTCCGTATTGAGTATTCCGACTGCCATGGGTCACCACAGCGGGAACTACACTTGCACGGCCAGTAACCGAGCCGGCCGCACCTATCACTCGGCCCTCGTCAACATTCATGGTACTTAGATACATATTCCAAATTTGCCCCATCCCCAATATGTATTTTTAAACAAATACCTACCTAAATGTTAGATGATGCACGTTTAGATTAACATAGATTTTATTATTCTTATTTGTGATTAGTTCCTCCCCACATAATGCCGTTCGAGGTTGAAGAATCCATATACTATGGCGAGTCTGTACAAATGACGTGCCATGCGAGCAAGGGAGACCGGCCAATGTCAATCACTTGGATTTTCGAAGGCAAAGATTTACCAAATCATACGGACATCAAAACTATGAGAATGGCTGAGAGGACATCATTTCTGACCATTGCATCTTTGACGGGCGCACATAGTGGAAATTACACCTGTATTGCTAAGAATAGGGCCGGAGAAGATAGATCCTCCACAACACTTAACGTCAAGGGTATTATTATCTACTATAAGACATCGCAGCATGGACCTTATATGTATTTCTACACTAAATTTATCAAGTAAATATTTTCTTTGCTCAGTCGTTCCTCACATCAAACCTTTCGAATTGGATGAAGCAGTATTTGCAGGCGGTTCCGTACACCTCGACTGCCACGTCTCGAAAGGCGATATTCCCCTAAATATTTCATGGAGTTTCCAAGGCCACCCGGTGACACGCAGAATGGGTGTGAAGATGACAACATTAGGAGATCGCGTATCTGTTCTCGATATCCCTAATGCCATGGGCACTAATAGCGGCAACTACACGTGTACAGCTGCTAATAGAGCGGGCACAACCAGCCACACAGCTCTCCTTGAAGTGATCGGTATTAACAATCTGGAAATATACCTTAATATTTGCTTTTTAAGTTTAACTCCTCTTGTGGTCCAACCTATCTCCCTAGGGGGGGAGGTCGCAATGAGTTCCGGGCAAGTCAGTTACATAAAAAAACAGTATTGGCAGTTCCGCGTTCCATATCGGACAACAAAGTGCTATATTAAGCGTCTGCTCCATATTATGTTGCCGTACCAAAATCTATACTCGTAGAACTGAGAATAAAATAAACAAATAATAACAGCATAAAAATCATTATTTTTTTAGTGTTTTGGTTCCCACTTTCGTTGACATCCATGGTTAGATCCATCCATTTTAATCTACCAATTTCAGTTCCCCCGAATATATTGCCCTTTTCCTTTGGCGAGAAACCCGTGAACGTTGGAGAATACTTGCAAGCGGCATGCACGGTAAATCTTGGCGATCTTCCTCTAACTATTGCTTGGATGGTAAACGGACAGCTCATATCTCAAAGGAATAACGATTATACTATGACAAATTCTAAACGAAGTAGCATCCTCATAATTGAATCGGTGGACGCGAAACATGCTGGAACATACACATGTGCCGGTGAAAACCGTGCTGGGCGCAGTACCCATTCAACAGACCTTATCGTGTACGGTTAGTCAGTAATGATGTAGGTACCTACTAGACTCATTATTTTGTCATTTAGATAATGTTTGTTTCAGTTCCTCCCAAGATTGCACCTTTCGTTGCCGGTCCAGAACCGGCATTTCTTGGGGATTATTTTGCGTTGCAATGCATTATAACTCACGGAGACCAACCTGTTCGTATCAGTTGGATGTTTAATAATAAAACTGCTAATTCCTTCCCTGGAGCGCGTATCAGTAATGTTGACCGAAGAAGTAGTGTGCTAACGATAGAATCTGTGGACGCAAAACATGCAGGATTGTACAACTGTACCGCGAGTAATATGGCGGGCGTAGCTTCGCACGCCACTGAATTAGTTGTAAAGGGTGCGAATCCAACCAAATGTCATTTTGCTTCCGAACTCTTTACTCACCCTATTTCCTTTCGTATTCTAGCTTCATTTTCAATATTTTGTCCTAGTTCCACCGTTGATAATGCCGTTCAATTTCGGCGATGTGCCGAACAATCCGGGGGACACCGCGGTAGTCAACTGCGTAGCCACAAAGGGCGATCTGCCACTTGAAATCTCGTGGACATTCAGCAGTGAAACGATAGATTCGAGCCTACAAAGAGACATCACGACGATGCCGCTAGGCCCCCGTGCATCCGTCCTCACCATCAACACCGTGAGCGCGAATCATCAAGGAAACTACACGTGCATAGTTCAAAATGCAGCCGGTCGAGCCGAGCATGCAGCCACGCTCGTCGTCAACGGCACGTCTTATCATTTTATTATACCTATTGCGCTGCGATATTAATGGGGAACTAACATCACAAAACAGCACTTCAAAGAACCGATCCGTCACCGTCACCGATCTTTTCTTCAACCTCACTGTTTTCTAACATTGCCTGCCAGTTGAAACTCTAACACAATTTTCTATGGTTGTTTCCAGTATTGCCTCGTATAGTTCCGTTTTCGTTCGAAACACCGCTGTACGCGGGACAGGCTACTCAAGTCACTTGTTTGGTCTCGGAGGGTGACATGCCCCTCGATATTCAGTGGTACTTTGAAGGGCAGCCCTTGAAGCAGAAGGCCGGTGTGACGGCGACTAAAATTGCACAGAGGGCTTCATTGCTTCTGATTGACCCAGCGGGATGGTCGCACACCGGCTCATATGCGTGCATCGCGCGAAATTCCGCGGGCTTGTCCAACTATACTGCCTCGTTAGAAGTTCATGGTATACCACTCGCACCTGTGTACCCTTCATTCCTAGCACGGATAGCTTTGCGTAGTTTCAATATTGTATGCTTTTTGAATATTCACATCAGAATCAAAATGTTCCAAAAATATATGAATTTTAGGTGTAAACTGGTTAATAACAGTTGATAGATTGTGTTTTATAGTTCGGAAGCCCATATTTTTATCAGTGGGTAGGATGAAGTCATTACAATAGATGCAGTGATTAGGAACCGGCTGCGGCTATCATCGACGATCCCCTCTTTCTTCCTTCCATTGCATTTTCTTAACAACCTATCCATTTCCTTGGGATCCTCTCTGTATATTTATTTTCATTCATTGATTTGCATTTGGCCATTTGGTTTTGGTGCTTATGCTTAGCATGATAAAATCTGATAAAATAATTCCTCAAAATTAAATCAAGAGAACAAGAATTATTTTGTCATGAAAAGTTGCAATGCTTATTTTATTATCTACTTTTATTTAATTAATCTATTATTTCTGTCCCATTTATGTTTTTGTTTGTAGATTGAGATGCTTCTGTTTATGTTTGCAAAATTTTTAACGTTATAAAGCTTCTATAGCGACTGCTTAGCAACATAAAAGCTGTAGGTATAAAATATTTTGATTCTTTGCTTAAAATACAATGTTATCAAACCACTCTGTTAAAGCCTAAATCTAAATTTAGTAAGAGAATAAATGTGCAGTCGGTCGTTACATGAGCTTTATGATGATGAAACATAAGTTTATATCTGACATAAAATATCTCAAACTGAAACTATCACAAGCACTTTTCGCCATTTCACTTATTAAAAAGAAAATGAGATGTCCTATATTCAATTGAGATATTTCGAGTCCGAAAAAAATCCCATGTTTAAAAATTCAACCTTTTTATATTACGAAAGCTGCTCAGTCAGCATTGCTGTAACTTTATTTTTTATAGTAACTAAACGAGCTCATTTCAAACTCTGAACAGATTTATATTGTCAAATTGTTAATTCAAATCATTCGTCTATTTTTTGTAAATGCTCATAATTTGTAAAGTAGCAATCTCAATCCGTTCAAATTCATAATATGAGACCCGTGACAGTTTCTATAACATACCGGTGACATTTCAGTGCCCCCACGTTGGATAATCGAACCGACTGATAAGGCTTTTGCCCAAGGTTCTGATGCTAAGGTCGAATGCAAAGCCGATGGCTTCCCCAAGCCCCAGGTCACATGGAAGAGGGCTGAAGGTAAGGTCAAGCTCATCACTTTACTGCTAAACTACCATTCAAGGTCGATCAACGAAAGCTGGCGCTGTCAAAGTAGTCACATTATTGCAATTTCACTTTTACTATTACACAATTTACAGTCGCAAAAGACTAAACAATAAATGTCTCCTTCATACTCATAAGCTTGAGCGCGCGAGAGAGAGACAGACAGACTTTTCGAGATGCGCATGCAGTGCGACATCACGCCGCGCTCTTATTCACAGACACTACACAAGCGCACATGTAAATGTGTTGTACATGCTAGCTTTCAGTAACAGACCTGTAGTAAGTCTCGGTCTAGCAAGAGCATCCCATGCTTCTTCATATCGCATAAATGCAGTCAGATTTCTTGGACCATCCAAGCCATCAGGCATTAACATGATCAAACCAGATTATTTTTTTGAATATTCCGCGTAGTACCTACATTGATATGATATGCTATATGGTTTTTAATTATGTTTAACCAATTAATAATTGGATGTCTGTTTTAGGTGATACGCCTGGCGATTACAAAGACCTCAAGCCAAACAACCCTAATGTAAAAGTTGAGGATGGATCACTGGCTATTAGCAATATCCAAAAGACGAATGAGGGTTATTACTTATGCGAAGCCGTCAACGGAATCGGGTCAGGATTATCTGCAGTTATTCTCATTAGCGTTCAGGGTAAGTGATCAATAGTATTGAGATTTTGAAATTGAAAGTGTCCAAAAATGTATACATTAATAACACTGTTTTCTTATTTAGCTCCACCTCAGTTCGAAATCAAGATGAGAAATCAAACTGCCAGACGCAGCGAATCTGCTGTTCTGCAATGCCAGGCTAAGGGAGAAAAGGTGAGGCATTAAATTCCTAGCTCTATTTCTAAGGGTGTGTCCAGATCTGACGAATACACTGCTCGCGTTCCGCTCACCTAAATTTCACGTTCGCGCGCCACTCCTGCACAGTCCGGGCGCTGTTCGCGCGCAAGCCATGCAACGCGCGTGCTGCAGACGTGTATGTACGTTAAAAATAGAAGCAAACGTGTATGTACGTTAAAAATAGAAGCAAACGTGCGGTACGCATGCAGCGCATTCGCCAGATCTGTACACACCCTAAGGATACTTGGACTCTTAGCTTCAAGTTTTCTCAACAGGTTTCTACAAATACTTTTTCTTTAAAACTCAATATTCATTATTCCCTAGCCAATCGGTATAATCTGGAACATGAACAACAAACGCCTGGAGCCCAAGTCCGACCCTCGCTACACGATCCGCGAGGAGATCCTTCCCGGCGGAGTGGTGTCCGACCTCAGCATCAGGCGGACCGAGCGATCTGACAGCGCGCTGTTCACTTGCGTCGCGACTAACGCGTTCGGATCCGATGATACCAGCATCAACATGATTATTCAAGGTCCGTACATTACATTGTAATGATTCTAGAAATGTATTGCATCTGTTCCCTCATAGCTTCCAAACTACTTGTCATAATTTGACAAATGAGGTATCGTTAGAAGCGTCTTGATTGCGGTACATAAAGATTTTTTTCACATCTGCTCGACAATGTCCAATTACATATCATGCTATCATCAAGGTAAAGCAACTAATAATCATCAAGGTAAACTCCCAAGGGTTGTAATGTGATTTGAATTTGGAACGTCAAATTCTTGTTGAAACTCGTGCAAAACTCTAAGTAAAAGAACGCCCATCCATATGGCATTGCAAAATGGTTTGTTCGAAAATCGAACTGGCCACTCATAAAAAATATAAAAAGTGCGACTTCAAAGATTGTGAAACAAAAGATGGTGTTGGCTGCTGAGTTCAGAGCCCTGGATTTTTATTGCCTCGCAGAAGGTGTGAAAAGTAGAGTATGCTCCTCTGGGATAAAGCCTGTCTTCGTCTTGGGCAGCTTGAACCCCTCGCTAGCTCAGGGTTCAATATGCCACCCGCAACATAAGACATTGCTTTATCCCCTTAGTGCATAATCTACTATTATATGAGAATTATATTCTTTTATAAAAATTATGAACTTTTTAGAGTGATTTTTCAGTTTTTGAACTCAATTTTTATTAGTTCTTACACTGTTTCTAAATTCGTGCTACAATAAATATACCATTACACCAGGTTCATTCAATTATTTAATATGAGTATGAAAGTGGAGACGTATGGACTGTGTGAAAGATGATATGAATAAAACAGTTGTGAGTACAGAGATGACGGCTGATAGAGACGAATGGAAGTAGAAGACATCTTGTGCCGACTCCGCTTAAGTGGGATAAGGGCAGAAAAATTATGATGATTTAATTCATTGGCGTAATAAAAACAAAGGCCGCAAAAGACTGCTACAAGTGGAAGGATTTGGGAGAGACCTTTGTCCAACAATGGGACATTATAGGTTAAACAAAAAAAATAATCTTTGGAGGGTATTATATTCATCAATAAGGTGAAAGCTAATCGTTTAGATGAGAATGAGCCTCTCATTAATTATATCTCATGATAAAATATGAATTGACAGAGGTACCTGAAGCACCCTATGGCCTGAAGGTGTTGGACAAATCCGGAAGGACCGTGCAGCTATCATGGGCCGCGCCTTACGATGGAAACTCTCCTATCAAGAAGTTCCTCATTGAATACAAACGCGCCAAGGGCAACTGGGAAAAAGACATTGACAGGTAATTTTCTCGCTATGTTCTTGTAGCATCCCCCTTTATCTTGAGAAGAAATAATAAATTATCATGATAGTATCGAGAATTTATATAAAACTTGGTTCGTAAGTATTATCGTAGGTATATGTAATAATCGATTTCATTCATTCATTCATTATACCAAATTGTAGACATACGATGCAATTGCAACGAAACTTTTATAATATATACTCGTTAAAACGGCCTGAATCTTGGTCCAGAATGATCACATATGACTTATCGAAACGTGTGAACGTAAATCTAATTCGTTTACAGGGTTCTCGTACCGGGAGACACGACTGAGGCCGGCGTGTTCAGCCTCCGTCCCGCCACAGCTTACCACATCCGCATCGTCGCTGAGAACGAGCTCGGCACCTCTGAGCCTTCGGAAACCGTCACCATCATCACTGCAGAGGAGGCGCCCACTGGCCCACCACAAGACGTCAAGGTGGACGCTATCGACAAACATACACTGCGCGTCACATGGAAGCCTCCCCCACCACAGGACTGGAACGGCGAACTCCAAGGGTAAGAAAGATAAACACCTTAAAAGATCATTACTAAAGATCGTTTCAGACTAGCGTATTTTTGTCGTCGCCCGTATACGCGTACGGGCGGATTTGTACTTGCGAAACTTCTATAGCTTGTCGCGCGTATACCGGCGTTTACGCTCGGTTTTTTCTAGCGAGTGTCAGTAGCGAGAGGCGTCTCGCGGCGTATACGCACTGCAAAAAAACAGAATACCAGCGGCAAATCCGTCCGGTTAATCCGCTAATAATAATAATAATAATAATAATTTTATTTCAGACACAAGAAAAGTACAATGTAGCTTAACTAGGGCCCATATGATATATACCTTAGCGACTAACATAAATATTTATAAAAACTTATCAATTAGCGTGTCACTGGCACTGGGGCAATGACGCTAATCAGAAACCGCTCTTACATCACCTCGGACGAAGCGCCTACTGTTTTGGGAGAACGTCCAAGTGAAGGATTGACGAATTTTTTTTACAGCTACTACGTTGGGTACAAACTAGCCTCAAGCAACAAGTCATTCGTTTTTGAAACCGTCGACATCTCCAAGGAATCTGGCAAGGAACACCACTTGGACATTCTCAATCTCAAGTAAGTTTAAAGTACCTAACATATCAAAGTCCAGTCATACATTTTTAGAGCTACATACATACATACATATAAAATTTGGTCATCATTTATAAATGGACTGAATTCGTATGTGTTCCAAAACCATTATAAGGTTATAAGTGTTAACTTATAACCTAAGGACGTTAGTCCTTCTTCAGGTATCCAGAGAGTGTCCAGTTTTACCCTCCTCTCACATGCGGCTAAAGCCCGTCACACACGTAGGTATAATATATATTAATATGATTATAGCAAGGCATATTACGATATATTTTCTATACAAGTATTCAAGTGACCACACACGCAGCTATAATATATATTTCTATGACGTACATGCGGCTAAAGCTCGTCACACACGTAGCTATAATATATATTAATATGATTATAGCAAGGCATATTACGATATATTTTCTATACAAATATTCAAGTGACCGCACACGCAGCTATAATATATATTTCTATGACTTGAATATTTGTATGTAATATATATCGTAATATGCCTTGCTATAATACATATTATAGCTACGTGTGTGACGGGCTTAACGTGCCCTATCCAATCCCATAGCGGCGTAGGGATCGGTCGAGAAAGCGTTGGAGGGACGATCTGGATGTGTTCGAAGGAGAATGGTGGGAGTTAACGACTGCGACAAATCGAAGGATTTCGGGGAGACCTTTGCCCAATAATGAAACACCAAAAAAAAAGTCAACGTTAATATTTTTCTCAGGACTTACACCCAATACGCGATGGTAGTACAAGCGTTCAACAAGATGGGATCCGGGCCTGTGTCCACTGAAATCAAGGCTTACACCGCTGAAGGAGCGCCGTCCGCCCCGCCTCAGGATGTTCTTTGCACCACTCTCACCGCTCAGACTATCCGCGTCTCTTGGGTGTCACCCCCTCTGGCGGCTGCCAACGGACTCATCAAGGCCTACAAGGTTGTCTATGGACCCAGCGAGACTTGGTATGGTAAGTGTCACTAATGCCTAGATCACACGTACCGAGTACTCGGCCGAGACAGTGAAAGCTTACGTCACTCGCTCAGCCAAGCACTCGGCGCTATGTTTATACGTACCAAGTACTCGGCCGAGAGCACTGTCACTGACACATCTAGGCATAAGCACTACTTTAACTGCTCAGACTATCCGCGTTTCCCGCCCTCTGGTGGCTGCCGACGGACTATATATTATATATATTATAAAATTATATTTTGTAAATTAGTTAGACTGTTTTTATTCGATTTAGACGATAAAATAGCAACACCATTTTTTATAATTAGATGAGAAAACCAAAGATACGAAGATCACAGCCAGCAGCGAAACCATTCTCCACGGACTGAAGAAATTCACCAACTACTCGATGGAAGTACTCGCGACCACCAACGGCGGCGACGGCGTCCGATCCTCGCCTATCCACTGCCAGACTGAACAAGATGGTAAGTTAATAGACTGGTTGATCTGTAACTATCCAAATTCTGTCCAAATTCTCTCAATACCGCGCCATTGTTTTGTAGGTTTTAACTGGAACTGGAATTGTTATGATCAAAGATATCAAACCATTACGAAGGTATCGTGTTAAAGTGATGAAGTGAAAATTCACGACACCTTAGCCTATTGCCGGCCACACACCTTATGATAAACTGGCGTAAGTTTAGACTTGTGCAATTATACAGTAACGTGTGTTGGAAGATAATTGCGCAAGTTTAGGCATATACGCAGTTTTCTAGACTTTTACTTTTAAACATACACCTTACGATATATGTACTGGCGTACATATATCGTAAGGTGTGTGGCCAGCATAAGCCATATTTAATCGATTTTTGAGTTTTGTTTTCGTTTCCAACAACATTAGGTATATCTACATATTCTACAACCACAGATGGTGACGCTAGCTAGCTAGAGTAATGAAATAACTCATGGAAACGACTCCATTGCTAAAATACGTAACGTTTTCAGTACCGGAAGCCCCGCGCGCCGTGAAAGCTCTAGTGATGGGACAGGACTCGATCCTAGTATCGTGGAGGCCGCCGGCGCAACCCAACGGAGTTGTAACCCACTACAACGTCTACACGCAAGCGCAGAACGCCGAACCTCATCCTAACAAGGTAATTTACACAAGAAGTTCCGTGTATTTTTTATCAATCAATATATAAAAAAGGCTTGGCTTGGCCTGACTGACTGACAGACAACGTACAGACAGCGTCATAGATAAGTATCTCCTTGCATAAAACATTCGGCTTCAAATCTTTTCAAAACGTCGCCGCAGCGTATGAAGAAATTTTGCCTTCAAAGATAAATTATATTTTACAACCATGTATTATATACTATTTAAAGGGATCTGAAGCTGGGTGTCTTGCGTAAGGGGGATACTTATCTATGTCGCAGTCTGTACAGGCCAAACCAATGAACCTAGAGACTTGAAATTTGGAGGGTATGATCGCCAAGTACTGAAAGCGCGTAGTTAGAAATTAATTTTGTATATTTGCATCTCATACGAAGTTGCGAATTACAACTAGTAAGCGATAACCAACGTTTGTTTCAACCGCAATGATTTTTATTTTAAAAAAATTCATGACTATAAACCACTTAATTCCTACTTTAGGTACCAGCGACTCAGACAAGCTATTCAGCAACTGATCTGAAAGCCGGCCGCTATGACTTCTGGGTGACCGCGTCTACTATCATTGGAGAAGGCCAGCCCTCAGCCACCGCTTCTTGCAGCCCGAGCGATAAAGGTCCTTAATATAGATAGCGTAAAGTTCCGTTTTCTTTGTTGATTGAAAATTAATAGGGAAGTATTAATAATTCTAAATTTTATTATTTTTTAATGTTATAGTGCCCGCCAAGATCGCATCATTCGACGAATCATTCACCGCTACCTACAAGGAAGACGTGAAACTACCTTGCCTCGCCGTCGGCGTGCCTCCTCCCAACATCTTGTGGAAGGTATCTTACCGTTATTTCATACATTTACGCAGATATAGGCAGTTTGTCGAGTACAAAATGTAATGTAATGTGTTGTTGTTGTGCGATAGTTACGGCCGCGCGTAAACATTCAATCAACGCATTTGAAACGAAATGATTTTTGATTCATTAGGTATTATCATTGATTGGAAGCCTTTTTCTTTCACGAAAGGCCTTAACAAACTAATCTACTAGAGAACAATTAAGAACAATGTTACTGCTAAAGTTACGAAACTGTGAGTGAAGTGTGATTGTCCTGTAGGTGAAAGGTAACGCGCTTGAAGCTTCGGAGCGCGTGCGACAACTGCCCGAAGGATCGCTGCAGATCGCCGGCGTGGCTCGCGAGGACGCCGGGGAGTACTCCTGCCACGTCGACAACCAGTTCGGAACCGACACCGTCACGCACACACTCTCTGTCCTCGGTAAGTGAATTCCTACGGCGTCCGTGTTTAGCTTAGTAAACTATTCATTTAATTTCATATTCATTTAACATTTGCATACAGGTTATATAACTTAGGTGTAAGTGGCTTATAGGTACACAATGCACATAAACCCTGTAAGGGCGCAACAACTTTAAGTTAATTTTTGCTTGGTAGGCATCTTAATTTACTTATATTTATTTCATAGTCAAATTAATTATGTATTACAAAAATATTGATATACATAATAGAATTAGTTAGATGATTTGTATTTTTGTTTGAGTGATGTCAAATTTTAAATATTGTTAATTCTAATGTCAATTTTAACAATAAATAATCAACCATGAGCAAAAAGCGAGTACAGCTAGAAACTAGAAACGAGTTGGCGAGCAGAGAGAAGAGAATGTATTGTTCGGATTGTCGTTGGGATACAAGCGAATGTGACGAGCGATTACTCGAATTATTCCCATCTGTCACCCTGCTCTGTCCGCCTAGAGTGACAGATGGGACAAAATAGTTCTATCTGTCCCCTTTTCAGCAACAGGGTGGAACTTTTATTATTTGAAAAAGTTCTATATGTCCCCTTGTCAGTAACAGGGGAATCGCACCACTCGCTCGGGGCGGTTTATCCTGTCACTTGCTGGTATGCGTAATACCAAGAATTAATCCCTTACTAATTTGTGTGTTGTTCCGTAGCGCCTCCGTTCCCGCCCCAGCTGAGCATCGCGTCTTCCTCCGTGTCGTCCCTGACGCTCCGCATCAAGCCTTCCCCCGACGTGGAGCAGCAAATCGCCAACGGATACACTATACATTACAAACAGGAATTCGGAGACTGGGAAACTGTTCAGGTAACATTTACATAAAAAAACTGGAAATCTTCTTCTCCTAGCGTAGAGCGCTGTGCAAGCGAGACTTCATCATTCAGTTTGTCTGTCAGTGCATACTTTTTGCAAGTTTTGTTTTCTGGATTTGTAGCATATATGGAGCCTGGTACTTGAACTAGATTATTTTATTTCAGATTCCAAGCTCTACGGACACATATACTTTAGAAAACATGTTCTGCGGGTCCAGATATCAGCTCTACGTCACGGCTTACAACGGGTAGGATTTTTAATACATTTTGACTTAAAACTGCACACCAAATTTAAACATAATACTCACTTAAAATCCTTTAACCACACTGGTTCGAAAAAACTAATGACACGAAAAGAAGAAGAATCAAAGTTTCTTCAACGGGTGACAAAGTAGCACGCGTGTCAGCTAGTCCACAACATCATGAAGTAGGGTAAACCAACCTATTATTGGCACCCCGCCTATTATTGGCACCCTAGATTTTAATTCGAAAAAACAAAGAAATTATAGATTATTCAATTTCAGTATGCTTTTGAAAGTAATAGAAGTATACTGAAATTGAATAATGTACAATTTCGTTGTTTTTTTTTGCATTAAACTCGAGGGTGCCAATAATAGGCGGGGGTGCCAATAATAAGTTGGTTATTTGATTGTAACGGGTATTTATCGCGCTCACCTCGTTTATGTGTCCCGACGTTTCGACTGTATTGCAACAGCCGTGGTCACGGGCTGACTGACGTCGGGACACAAAAACGAGGTGAGCGCGATAAATACCCGTTACAATCAAATAACTATGTGTGATAATCGCGAAAGTCTACGAAAAACTAATAGATTGGTTTACCCTAATTGTGTTCCGCAGCATCGGTACCGGCGAGGCTTCGGACGTGGTGACGGCACGTACGCGCGGATCCAAGCCGCCCGTGCCCCGCGCCGCCGACTTCATTGAAGTTGGCTCCTCCTCCGTCACGCTGCACCTCAAGCAATGGCTCGACGGCGGCTGCCCCATGAGCCATTTCGTCGTTGAAAATAAGAAGAAGTAAGTCAACCATTTTACATTGAAAAGTATTCATTATGTAATCTCCTTTTATTACAGCATAAGCTAAGTAGGTTTTACCATTGTAATACCTAGTTAGACTTACACCCATATTCTAAGTCGATTTTTTCACTCAAGGGAATACTTACGTGAGTGGTAAAATGGCCGCCGCTTTACCAAAGGTTCGGCTGTCACCTGTCAAATTTCAAATGGAAGTATTCACTTGAGTGAAAAAAATCGACTAAGAATATGGGTGTAAATGTATTCACCTATATGTGTGAATTATCATAATGTATCTACTAATTTTTTTTATTGGGTGACAGACAGGACTTAAATAGTTCGGTCTGTCCCCCTGTTACTGTCAGGGGGACAGATAGAACTTTTTCAAATTTTAAAACTTTCATCTGTCACCCTGTTTCTGAAAGGGGGACAGATATAACTTTTTTGACCCATCTGTCACCCTAGGCGGACAGAGCAGGGAATAATTCGCTTAACTGCTCCAACTCGATACCCGATGGCAGCGTGCCGGCCGAAGAAACTGGCTGCATTGCGTCTTTGTGACGACACGGATAGTCGAGTGGCAAGGGTATTGGTCTGCCACTCCGGTGTAGCGGGTTCGATAAATATTTGTGTGATGAACATCGGTGTTTCTCCTGAGTCTGGGTGTTTTCTATGTATTTTAAGTATGTATTTACAAAAAAAAGTATAATAGTATTGTATCAGTTATCTGGTTCCAAGTTCCAGTTGGAGAAACTTAACGTAATTAGCAGTCAATCCTTTTTCAGTCGATAATAAAAACTGACTTGAGCAATAAGGGATTTTCCCACGATTATAAATTAAGCTGTAAAACCTTTTCTCAGGGGCGCTGCTGAATGGAACCAAATCTCGAACGCTGTGAAACCTGGTGGAAACTTTGTTGTTCTTGGTAAGTTCACATAAACCTTCACAGAAAATACTTCGTAATGCTAATAGAAATAATCTAATAAGATGTTGTTTCACAGACCTCGAACCTGCGACTTGGTATGTGCTGAGAATCTCCGCTCACAACAATGCTGGCTTCAATGTCGCTGAATATGAATTCGCTACACTCACCATGACCGGAGGTAACATTATTGCTTTATTTGTTACATCGTCCGTTTCACCAATCAATTTATTATTTAAATTAAAGTACCTACGGGATTCGTGTTGCTACTCTTTTGATAAAAATGAGTATCAGTACCTGAAATGCATCGCCTTATTTTTATTATTTCTATAACTCCAATAACAGTCGGCCTTGCATTTCAGGTACGATCGCGCCCGCCCGCGAAGTCGGAGGCGGATCATTGACCCCCGAACAAACGCTGAAAATAATCCTCTCGCATCTGAACTTAATCGTGCCCGTAGTCGCAGCGATACTCGTCATCATTATCGCTATCGTTGTCGTTTGCGTGGTGCGAGGCGCCCGAGACACTCGCAAAGGTAACTCTAATTAATCTTCCGTAGGAACGATCGCCCCTCTACCAGGAAACGCCAATTCGAAGGATCTCCCGCCCTGGGTCAGAGCTTGGCTCGAACCCGAAGTTTTAGTGCCAATTCTGGCTACGATCGTGGTTTTCATCGTGGGAGTGGTCGTCATTTGTCTCACTCTCGCACGCAGGAACACCCCGCACCGCCTGCGAGGTCAGAAGGACGGTTATTGTATGTATGGTGGCACACCGCTTTATTTAATATTTTTCAATTCGATATACCTCAGTCCTCTTAAGCTCGAATTTTTCACTTATCGATGCCCGTTCCCATAATACTTATCAGTTATTTTCTGTCAAAATTCATACTTTGATATTCTTTGCTGCATTTGTTACCATGTAAACCTTCCTGTAGTTAATCATACACTTTTATTTGAACGTGGAACGGCATCAACTCATTACAGTTTTTCATGAGCGAACTAATCATTAAATCACCCGAAATAACAATTTGCCGTCGCAAAGTACAAAGGACAATTTTTCGACGTTAAATAAATACCTTGATCAATTTCACGTTCAGTGTACCATGTTTCGTAGATGATGCGGTGTACAACGCTTCTCAAGCCAACATGGTTGGTGGCGGCGGAACCCTTGACAAGCGCGGAGGTTTGCGCGACGAGCTTGGCTACATCGCCCCGCCAAACCGCAAGCTTCCCCCCGTACCCGGCTCTAACTACAACACTTGCGACCGCGTTAAGCGCCAGGCTGTCATCAGTGAGTACAACACCGCACAAATAACATGCACCCAACTTTTGTCTTAGAAAACACAACTTTTGTCATACGACACACAAATTTTGTCGTAGGACACACAACTTTTGTCTTGTGACACATAATTTTTGTCTTACTACACACAATTTTTGTCTTACGACGCACAACAATTGGCACAAATTCATCTTTATCTAAATCACAACTGATATCTGACCTAACTAGTAGTAGTGTATTAGCTAGACTAACTACAACACTGGCTACCGAGTCAAGCGTCAGGCCGCATCAGTGGTTCACAGCATAAATTACAAGATTACAGCACACAACTCTTTTCTTAGGTCTTAGGACACACAACTTTTGTCTTTTGAATTTCACACAAATTTTGTACAGCGGGCCATAAGTTTTATCTTACTGCACACAATTATTGTCTTATTTATGGTCACGTAAGCTCTAGAAATAAAATTGCTCCTGCGTAAAGCACCAAGCTGTCATCTGTACCTGTACGCGTGTGTCATCTGTACGCGTACTGTACTTAGACTACATACAAATGGTAAAAGGGGGTCCTGCCTTTATTTGGTTTATGGCTCATAGAAACATTTAGTTTTATAGACAGCTTTTTTCTCTTTTCCTACTTATGCACGAATTTATCTTTCATCCCTTTTCCTCTCAATTTTTTTAAGGTGAATGTAATGTAAGGTGGAGGCAACTTGAATACATTGTTGTCTAATCGAATTTAATTTCTTGCGACCATTGAGATTTTAGTACGTCTCTTTGCAACTATTTATTGCTTTTTTATATAATCTTTTTGGAAGACTCGATTTCTTTACCTAAATAAAACAAACGACTTTGCAACGTCGTGATATTCTTATAAAGATATCGATCCATACTTATGGTTCAAAGCATCAATCGCTTTAAACAGCATATTAAGCTCTGCTGATATTTTTGTTATTCTAATTTAATAAAATTAATAACAAATAATTTTCTTAGTCCGCTATTTCAGCTGTGCCAAATTAGAATTTGTTCAAAGCCTTATTCCAACCGTCCACTGGGCTACTAGTAGCGGCCACTAAACGCGATCATAAACTGTGAACGAGATCATAAATTTTGTGCGGCATTGGCGCAAATTGAGCGTTCCAGTGGCCACGTCCGAGCCACAAACTGCGGATGTGATCAGCGCTCGCCACTTATAGCCGCGTTTAGTGACCGCCAGTAGTGCCTGATAAGGCGGCAGCCAAATGCAAGTTTAAAGCGGTTGAAATGATGTATGAGTATCGCTGCTTTGTAAGGTAGGTACTAGGTGTAGGTACGTGCGTAGCGCATGCGTATAACTAGTAGTATGGTCCAGTGGGCGCGCACTCGACGTGGGACCCGCGGCGACACCACTATGAACGCGTGCGCAGACCTATGATGCGGCGCGGAGGATCCGGCGAGACCATCTCCACAGGTCAGAACGCTTGACGCTTGCTGATTAGTGGTTATGCATGGATAGAACTTTGGTTCTCTTTTCAGATTTTGATTAGTATTCCAGCGATTCTGGACAATATTCTAAGTTTTTGAAACATAACTAAGTACTTTGCCTTTGTACATGTCTTTTCTTTTATGATTTATATTCTAACGTGTTTGTGTCTACAATAAAGAATTACAGATTTACTTTCTTCGAACAGAGCGTCACGCAATATTAGTCGAATAAATCATAAAAGAGAACCAAATTGTCGGAATAAATCGAGCACCAATCGGTGATGCATGATTGATTACAATGCTCGGTATCTCTGTTCCACCATATGAGAAAGCCCTGAAATTATATGTGCACCTAAAACCACCTTAGAAACATTTTGAACATTTTTGTAGCCGATCTCTAGGTGTTATCGGAATGGAGTGTTACTAACAGCCTGCCAAGGTAAGTTCTAATAAGAGACTGGAATAATACCGAATTTCACCTACTAATTTAAATTTACCAGGAAAATAAAAAATGTTGCAAGCTTTTTTCTAACCCTTGTTATTTTTATTTGCGTGTTTTCGTTGAATTTTTTGTTTTATTTTTATTTTATATTTTGCATTGTGCGTGCGTTATAAACAACTCTACAAATTTCGTAAAAGAAAATTGGTGTAATCAAAAAAAAAATCTTACTCCCACTCTTGTTGAAATACATTTTTACGGCAGAAGTTTCTCCATCAAAATAATATTTCCTACTTTGATATAAATAAAGTACCTATCAGACTGGACTGGAGCATAAAACAACGCCATAATTAAGACATATCTTGAAACTCCGACGCACATTTACGAAAATACAGTGTATTATACGGTAAATAATAAAATATTTGTTTATCAGGCATGGAAGACGAGATCTGCCCGTACGCGACCTTCCACCTGCTAGGATTCCGCGAGGAGATGGACCCGAGCAAGGCGCTGGCGTTCCCGCACCACCACCCCGCGCACGCCGGCACCCTGGCGCACCCGCACCCCCACCACCCCGCGCACTCCCGCGCCGGCTCGCAGAGCATGGTACGTACCTTTTTTTTATTTTATTTTTCGGATGGACTTTTAATTCAGTTAGCTGCAGATTGCTGTTACTGTGGCACTGGACTCTAGGTACGTACCATACTACTCACCGGGTAGATGGACCATACCACTACACCGTGCACGCCGGAACCCTGGCGCACCCACTTCCCTACCACCCCGGTACGCCGGCTCCGGTTCCGGCTGGTACGTACCGCACCACTCGGCGACGTGCCGTCTGCTCAGCGGAGAGACGGGCCCGAATTTGATCCTTATAAGGGAAAGCGCAGTAATACGAGGTGTATATTTTTAATCTAAGTAAAGTAAAGCCGGCGGATCTGGGCCGGCTTGAAGTTCGCGTTCGAATCATTCCTTCTCACTTCAGCATATGTTGGTGTTCGTGTCGCTTTTCTCGCTCTATCTATAGTATCGTCGCCTAACTTCAAGCAAGGCCTAAATCCACCGGCCGTTTTATACTTCTACAGTTTTATTTCTTAAAAGTGGCACCGAGATTTCTTTTAGCATTTTTCGTTATTCCCTATACTTACCTACTTTACGATTTGGTCATCTAAGCCCATTGATTTATTTACTCTGTACATCCCATATCTATAAAAAGGCACTCTAAATAACAATTGCCGGTTACAGCCCCGCGCCAACAGCCGCTACGCCCGCAAGAACTCGCAGGGAGGCCAGAGCGCCATCTACTCCACCGCCCCCGAGTACGACGACCCCGCCACCTGCGCTGAGGAGGACCAATACGTGAGTACCACACTCTTGTCGACGCTTCTCCGCTTGCGGGATCACACGTCAATCGTACGCGTGTATTGACCTTAAGTGCCCCTTTCTTATTCTTATTCTATGTTGGGGGCACAGCGATCTGCACTGGCGTCCCGTTGAAGGGTGCATTGTGCATTGCCCCCCGAAAATGTGCCCCTTTATGAGAAAAGGTTTATTCTCAAGTCCTCCCTAGACTCCCTACTAAGTGCCAAATTAGGTAGACTTGTCCCGCTTTTAGGGTGCGTTTCCACTGACGCGGAGCTGACGAGGCAGACCAAGGCGTAGGTGGAAAGATGAGTTAAACTCTGAGGATGCGTTTCCACTGACGCGGAGCTGGGTGGATTGGACAGAAGCGGACCGTGATTTGGCCAATCACGATGCACGAAGTGGATTGGAAGTGGAATTTCGAGCACTGTGATTGGTGAATTCACAGTCCGCTTCTCTCCACTCCGCGTCAGTGAAAACGCACTCTCAGAGTTTATCTCATCTTTCCACCTACGCCTTGGTCTGCCTCGCACCCCTCGTGCTTTTGATGCCTTGTGGCCACCAGTATATATTTTTAATAAAAAAAAATATAAAGAAATATTGCAGTCCTTCGATGTATTCTGATCTTGTAGCTCCATTGTTATTGTTACGTATGCCCAAAGCATCAGGGTGCTAAGTCACGTGGTTGTTGTTGCAGCGCGCCCGCTACTCCCGGCCGATGTACGCGTGCGGCCCCGAGTATGACGAGCCTGCGTGCTGCGCTCCCGAGGACGATCAATACACCGGCGCCTACGGCACTCCCTACTCCGACCACTACGGATCCCGTCCCAGCATTGGTGAGCTACCCCAATCTTTACAGCTACACTAGCTGCTACCCGCCATTTTGCTTGGTGTCAAGAAAATAATTGCATCAGTTGATTAGGCAACAAACCTTATATCTATTGTCACATCGAATTTCAGCTTCAGCCAAATTGGTTAAGTAGTTGTAACATGAATGAATGAATTAAAATGCTTGAAGCCCCGTTGTTATTATGGGACTTGTCCCGCGACATTGTCGCGCAATCTACGTGTCGCAGGACATGTCGCGTGTCGTCGCTCCGGGAGCGTCGACCTTGCGCGACTTCGTGTCCCGCGACAGTCGCCCGAAAAAATTAGACAAGTGAGGACGCGTGTCGCTCTGTCTTCCGAAATGGCAGTAGCACAGAGTACTAAGATATACACAAGCAGTAGTGTACTTCCTCGGGCGACATGTCGCGTGACATCTCAACCACTACTTCGTTTTATGGACGAGCGAAATGTCGAGCGACATTGTCGCCGGACAGTCGCACGTAAATGTCCCGCGACTACAAAAAAGAAACAAATTTAGGAAAATAATACAATAACATAGGCACGACTCTTTCACGGTCCCGCCAAATACTCTCAACATAGTTAGTGAGGACGGTACAGTGTGATAATGTGTGTCAGTTGTGGCTGCAGGCACCCGCAAGTGCGGCTCCCCCGAGCCGCCGCCGCCGCCGCCGCGCAACGCCACCGCCGACAACAACTGCTCCTCCTCCTTCAACGAGAGCAAGGACTCCAACGAGATCTCCGAGGCCGAATGTGACCAGCCGCGCAACTACCCCGGTATGCCTGCAATAACTTGCCTACTCGTCCCAAATTTACAGAATGATGTCACCGAGCTAAATTCCACTCAGTAAAAACTCGAAAAAAAATTACCATTTACCTGTTCCATAAAAATATAGTATACATCTTGTGAACATCACTGATGAGAAAATGTACACTTTTAGTTATGGCACAAGTTCGTGGTGACATATATATTTTTTTATTTACACTGTACATAATTGAATTTTAGCACTGAAACATCCTTTTATTATTTGGATTTACTTCTTAGTGTAAGCGACTATATATCAGACAGTAAAGTAAATAAGGAACTGCTGTATTCGTGTCATCAATCTGTTATAAAATGTTCCAGAAACATCCTATTTTTAATCGTGATGCTTTTCTTAGCAGAAAACTGCGATTCGTCGAAAACGCCGCCGCTTTAATGCGCTTTCAACAACAAATTCATGCACCATATTACTTCTTCTGACAGGGACATTGTCCTCTCCAAGTTCTTATTCACACCCATATTTTAGATTAAGAACATTATCTTTGTTAATTATCATTTCGAAGACCCTTTCACAATCATCATTCTTAGAATATTAAATGAATTGAAATTAATAACTTATAAAATTGGTTAACGCACACTTGGGTGTCGCCTGAACAGAAGACGGTAAAATTTGAAACAAGCTAATTCTGATTATTGTATTATGTTTTTAACTTTTTGTGACTGACCGCATGCAACGTTTCTGAGTAAATAACAAAGATCAACCAAGGCTGGATTAGACTTTCTTGTAATTGGCTTACTCTATTCTGTTTCAAAATTCTCTTCTCTTGTAAAAACTTGGCACAACTAGTCCAAAAAATACTTAGTACAAATGTCAACATTGTTAGTTTTGCCAAGTTGCACATTTTCTAGGTAATATTTTTCTTTGAACACCAACAATCTTTTTATGTGCTTTTACGTGATCGTGTTAATAATTTTCTAATAGTTCTGTAGATTTTAGTATGTGTTCTTGGAGGTACACATTTTCGTACAATACTCATTTCAGTCTCCACCATGATTTTTTCAGCAAAATTTTAAGCCCTTGCCACACTGCCAGACGGTACACAAGTCCGCAACAATTTATGTGCAGTTCAATAAGTCCATTCAATACATCCATCGAAATCAGACTAATCTAATACTCTTACCTACATAAGCTGAGCATGTAAAGGAATTGTAAATATGAGAGTTGTACGAGGAGTGTGGTAGAAGGTCCAGGAGTCGTGGCTAGCGTAGAGTGCGTCGTGACTTGTGTGTTGTTGCAGTAAGGGCCCACACTGCCAAGGACGGTATGCACAGCGAGGAAATGAGGAAACTCATTGACAGGTCAGTCTCATAGGCTCACACCTCACACTCACTCATCACACTCGATATCATGACAGGTAACAAGACTGTCCAGTACGAAACATCTTAATCAACCCCATAATAACTAATGCGGAAAAAATCTCACTTGTTCTGTATACAGAACTACAGCTAGTGAAAATAAAGGACAATGACATAGTACTTGTAAATACAGTAAGTTGCACCAAAATGTTTGATAATATCAAATAACTGTCTACACAATGACCTACTGACACGAACTAAACCGACTCCTTGTGTGTGCGCTGGCACGAAAGTACTTATTTATTGTGTTCGTGTCATAGACTAGACTTCTAGTATTATAGTAATGCTCGTTACTAAGCATGTGTTATGTTCTGCATCCGTGATCTACAGGAAACAGTAAGTCCAAGTATGTCGAACCAATTTACTTACTGTATGTAAACCGTTTGCCTGTCTTTATGTTACATCATTAACCTTTTGTGGCTAACACTTTGTCTGTATGCACTAAACTTACCTACTGTGATTTGTTGGCTGAAGAAATGGTAAGGCGAAATTGACACTAGAATACGGCTGATTATTTTATTTTGTGCCGATTGCTCTGCCATAACCGAGGAATGTTTTAACCCTATTATTTGAACCATTTTATAACCATTATAAACAACTTAGCTGTTAGCTAAAACATGTCTGTAAAAAGCTATCTAAATAATAGCCAGTCATTAAATATACCCTAGATTTCTGCCTGGCACACTAATATCTGTAACTTTTGTCCATAGTCCAGAGCACTGATTGTCCCCAAACCAAACTCGATTCCATTCGGTACCATAATCGTGGCCCTAGATGTGGACTCGTGTAGACAAGCGTTCTAATAGTTCGGCAACGTTTCCAGACCAGAAGCAACCACCCCAATCCCCCAGCAAGCAGTCCACGGGCGGGGGGGACTCACAGCCTACGATACTGTGGCAGTGTAACCTGTAAGGCGACGTGAGATCGCCCGGTCACGGTGGCGGCACACACCACTTCGCTCCCAACTTTACCTTTAAGTTATGGACCATTACCATCTTGCTGATGCGAGCTCGCGCTGCTCCTACTTTTTTCACCTACTGCTTCTTTCCTTAGCGACTTCATTATACTAATTTCTAGCGAAACGAAAATGCAATCAGCAAGATGGTGATACTCGTGCCAAACCTTATTTTACAGATCATGTGTCGCGGGTTTGAGTTGCTATTTACGTTAAAATTATCCCAACTTAGTTGGCTGGATTTCGTCTTTTTAGTTTTAATTTTGAATGCGCACATTTGTGCCATGGAAAGTTACTCATTGCTTTTATTTTGTAGTACCTAGTAAATTGCGGGGTTGGGCCCTGTTGTGTACAAATTAGCGTCTACGTTCCCGTCCACGTAGGATGATCCCGGCTCGCGTCGCCAAGTAGTGTTACCATATACAAACTGAAAATATGGTTGTGGTAGTTATTTCAAAATGATATAATGGATTAAATAAGATTAGGTGACGTGATATTGAAATAACCTGTCCCATTAAAGATGGACCCAACCGTCGCACTTGCTAGCAATTAGACTTAACATAATTTTAAGTTTGTCTTATTTGTTCAGCTTAATTTAAAAAAGGTTTCGTCTTGATCGGTGTGTTTTGGGGTGATTTGTAATGTTTCGATTTAAATTAAGCTCAACATGTAAAATTGTGATATTTTGTATTTTTACCCTTTTATCATTTTTGTATGAAGTAACACAACGTTATTTGTACCGGTGTACTTGTAGATGGAATCCAATATCCTATTTTAGACAGCCGCAAGGTTGTAACGATGCTTCCTTTAATGTTTCACAATGCTTATTATTTACGTTTATTGTAATGTACTTTTTAACCATTATTTAATTGTTTTGATTTGCATTTAAGCGTAAACTAGCATGTAAGGTTATAATATTATCTTCTTTATATTACATATTCGTAATTAATCGTTTCTTAACAAAAAAACTATGTAATCCGTAGCTAGTTACACAAGCCACATTATGATGGCTTATAATAAATTAAGATACCTATAATTGCTGTCAAGTCAACTATGATAACCTTGCAACCGCATATGTGTGTGCAAACAGTGAAATGCCATAAACTAAAGTTACCTAGAAAAGTTATCGGAGAACAAATCACAAACAACTTTGAACTGAAGTCTAGCGACTTGGATTTTATAACTTTCATTATAATCGTAGTAATAAGGTGCATTTTAATATTCATATTCGTAATTTATCCTTCTAAATATGCAAACAATTAGGATTAAGGCACTAATGTGCCATTTCTAGATGTTTCCCTATATATGTTGTGCATTGTCTTGTAAGCTTCGCAAAGTAGGCTTGTAGTTAGGTTTTTGGCAACTTCCAAGTAAGTAACAGAATCTTCTCTTAACCTTCCATTTAGAAATTTGAATAAAATTGAAATTACTTAGATAAAACTATGAGAAAAATAATAAAATATATGAAATTAAGATACTTCACGTAATGGTTATTCTCTTGTCTCGTCAGAAATTTATTGGCTGCAATGAAATTAAAATAAGTTACTAATACTTATAAGTTTTGCTAACGTAGTAGTGCGTTTGGTTTGCCGCTAGTTAGAGTAAGTTTTATGATTATTACACAAAATATCGCTAACTGCAACTAACTAACTGTACCAAAGTGTTTGATTTGTGTTAAATAAACTACTCAAAAGTCAACCATATAATTGATGTTTTATTTACGAACTCATTGTCCCTCAATGTTCAAATGTTTTCGCTGTATGTTTCATCCAAAGAGTTTGTATAGGTTCCATCCGTTTCAAAAAAGGCTATGAGTCTGAGGACCGATCGCGAACATTTCTGACAGTCGCAATCGTATCGAATCCGATAAAGAAGTGCTCCGCGCATGATCCTGTTGATTTTTTTTTAGATTTGATTTGCACCCGTATCATACCATGACCGTGCTAGGACCGTGAGGCAATTTTTTTTTATATGTATTGAAAAGTATGAAAATAAACGAAATCGACCGTCTCGCTTCTAGAAATATATTTTGTCGGTGCTGACACGCCCCGCGCATGGGCACGCGAGGATGGAGGGTAGTAAGCAGAAACCTTTAATATACCTATCTATTCGAAGTGTAGGTACTATATTCCCAATTCAGTGGTATAGGTATAACATTCACTGTCTTATAACCTCAATGGGTTCTTAGGGTCAATTCATACTAGTGCAGAGTCCAAGCGTCAATCTGAAACTTAACATAACAAATTCAAAGAAGTCGCGCGTCTTCTTTTGTCTCAGAAGGAATAATGTGCATTACGTTGTGGAGATAAGGGTGAATTTGCTATGTTAAGTTTTCCGAAGCCAATTCAGTCAATTCATACTAGAGCAGACGTGATCAATTACCATCAAAGTTACAATTCACCGGTGACAGAAATTTATTATAATAAAATAGATATGTGCTACAGATGAGGTGTTTATTTTTACATAATTTATAATTAAATAACTTTTACGGCGCTAATGGTTCGACGACGGCTTGCTTACGCAGAAGCAGCCTTCACGATCTCCTCCGCCACCTCCACAGCGATCGCGGCCTCGGCCTTTGCCTTCAAACAAATTACACAGTGTAAGTACCCGGAGAGAGGTTTACTTATTTTATGATATTATACTACGGGTAAATGTAGGCGACAGTTGAGCATACTGCTTTAGAAGCGTTTTTCGATAGTTCTTTAGGTATTTTTTTTCTGATCACTACAGAAAATTTCTTATAAGACTTCAGTCTAAAATGGAATTTTATCAGTTCTTACGTCTGAAATTCTATATCTTAAAGTAATTCTATAAATGTGGTTTGATTGAATCCAGAATCAAAAACATACATGATAAGTATCTACATTTTATGAACCAGGTTGTACGCCTTTGGATTATTATGTTATTAAAACACGTGCTCAACGATGAAGGAAAACATCGTGAGGAAACCGGTATGTCATAGAACTTCAAAAAAAAGGTTCGTAAAACACAATGTGTCAAGTGCACGAAAGGAGACTCTTCGAGGCGCACCTGAAATCCTTTCACCACCCTGGTTCGAAAGAACTAGTGACGCGATAAGAAGAAGTATAGGTACATAAAGATAAGTTGATTTAGATGGTTAAGTTGTTCATCAACCGAACATCGCGGTGTTAACGCCACTGCTGGCCTTAAAAATGAGAGGAACAGACAACGTGAACCAACCTGTTCATTGCCAGCGGAGCTCAGCTCGGACTGCGCCTTGTTGAGGGCTTCCTGCGCCGCGCCGCGGTCCAGACTCTCCAAGGGGTGCGCTTCTTCGGCAAGAACCTACAACAAACCAGTAGCAGCTAGTGCAAGAAGAATGATGTGTGAGACCACCATGTGCATAACACGAGCATAGCATAATCTGCCAATAAAGTTCCAGACATACTCCGGGAAGTTAAGTAGAAGTGGAATTTCGAGAACTGTGATTGGCCATTTCACGGTCCGGTTGTAGCATACACTACATAATGTGTTTAATTACTATTTAATAAGCTGTTACTCAATACGTCATTATACTCTAATACTAACTATAAGTCAATCTGTACAGCTCTTGTAAAGCATACATTCTTATTATTGTAAAACATCCAGTCTCGGATTAAACGCGGTACGGTTAATACATTCAGTACAACATATTCGGTTTTTAATTTATCGAACCTAATTACCTACTTAATCAATTCAATTTAGGGTTTGATCACTACGAAATAAACATAAATCCTAAAGTAGTGACCCGTAAATCCTAAAGTGGTGACCCCGACAACTCTCTTTTTTATAACTTTCCGCGACCTTTTGTGAAAAAGTGACTTTAGTGGTGGTTATTTAAAAAACATTACGTGCTGTGACCGTATATTGCATTCATTACGATGGAGCCCGAGACTCACACCACCGCCAGCGCGCATCAACCTCAAACACCAGCGCCCATCCCTGCAACCACCGAATCTGCAGCCAACGCGATAACGGTGAACTCCAGGATCTCCGAGTTCTGGACCACCAAGCCGCGCCTGTGGTTTCATCACTTCGAGGCCATCGTCACACCACAAAAACCAGGTGACCTCCACACATATCAACTAGTTATAGCTAAACTAGGTAGGGATGAGCTAGGGCAGGTTAGCGACATCCTCGAGAATCCGCCCGCGACAAACAAATACGAAGCGATCAAAAATAGACTCATATCTGCATATGAAGAGTCAGAGACCAAACAGCTTCACAAATTACTAAATGACATAGAACTTGGTGACCAGAAACCCTCCCAGCTACTGAGAAAAATGAAGGAGCTAGGGAGAAACAAGATACCTGAAGATACTTTAAAGATTCTATGGATAACCCGGCTTCCGCAAGCCGTACGCGCCGTGATTACTGCGTGCGACATAAAATTAGAAGATACAGCTACTATTGCTGATAAAATTATGGAATCCGTGCGCCCAACTACTGAAATCTATAGCGCAACAAAGCCATCAACTAGCTCAATTGATACCGGCATTGAAAATCAGCTACAAAAAATTACGCAAGACATCGCCGCACTCAACAAAAAGTTCAATGAACTCGAAACCACCCGTCGTAACCCAGACCGACAGCCCGCACACTTGAGATCCCGGTCGAGCTCACGCAGCGCTAATCAAGAGCGCTACCGCCGCCAAACAGCTCAGCCCGGTGACGCTAACTTCAAGTGCTACTATCATTATATTTACGGCGAAAATGCATCAAAATGCGGCAATGAAAAATGTACGATGTCGGAAAACTAAAATCGGCACCCACGATGGCGAGCGCAGGTGCCAACGCCAACCAAACACATCGCCTTTGTGTCACCGATCTGCAAAGTGGCACACGTTTTTTAATCGATACGGGGGCTGACGTATCGGTTCTCGCATTCAAGGGTCGAAATAAAAAAACATCAGACTATACCCTTTACGCAGCCAACGGGACTACAATTTCAACGTATGGCGTACAAACTATCACACTTGATTTAGGGCTGCGACGCCCATTGAAATGGACTTTCATTTTAGCGGATGTACAAAGATCAATTATCGGTGCTGACTTCTTGGCCAAGAACCAACTAATGGTTGATTTACACGGTAGGAAGTTGGTAGACAAGATCACAAGTTTAGCGAGGATTACGCAAATATCCTCGGATGATCAACACACGCCGATCATTCAAACAATCAACAATACAGATCCGTTCCACAGAATATTAGCACGTTATCCGGATATTACCAAACCGGAATCATTTAAGTCCATTCCAAAGCACAACGTCGTACACCATATTTGCACAAACGGACCACCTGTTCATGAAAAGGCAAGGCCACTCAATCCCGCCAAATATAAAGCAGCCAAACAAGAATTCGAGCGTATGGTAGAGCTCGGAATATGCAGACCTTCCACGAGTCCCTGGGCAAACGCATTGCATTTAGTTAATAAAAAAAATGGCGAATTAAGACCGTGCGGAGATTACCGGCGACTAAACGCCATCACTGAGCCCGATCGATACCCCATTCCAAGACTTTTGGACTTTACTTATATACTAAGGGGGAAAACCGTATTTTCTAAAATTGATATTCGTCGAGCTTATCATCATATACCAATCGCACCGGAGGACATTAAGAAAACAACGATCGCCACACCTTTTGGAAGTTTTGAATTTAAAAAAATGATGTTTGGATTACGCAACGGTGCGCAAAGCTTCCAAAGATTTATCAATAAGGTCATGAAAGGCACCGACAACACTTTCAGCTACTTAGATGACATTTTGGTAGCTTCCACAGACATAGATTCCCATAAGAAAGATCTGGAATCAGTATTTCAACGTCTAGATCAATACGGAATCACAATCAATACAAACAAATGTGAATTCGGCAAAAACCAACTCAGGTTTCTCGGATACCAAATCACCTGTGACGGCATCAAACCGGACGAAGAAAAGGTACGAGCCATCACAGAATATCCACAACCAACCACTATCGAGGAACTGCGACGCTTCTTAGGTTTTATAAATTTTTACCGAAGCAGTATACCAAAAGCAGCCGAATCTCAAATTATACTCAACAAATATTTACACAACTCAAAGAAAAAAGACAAGACCAAAATCGAATGGACAGAAGAAGCGATCCAGGCTTATCAAAAGTGCAAAACAGAAATTAGGGAATGCACATTATTAAATCACCCTGATGAAAATGCGCCACTAATTATGATGACTGATGCATCTGGTACATGCGTCGGAGCAGCATTGCAACAACTCGTCAGCAATCAACTTCAACCATTGGCTTATTATTCAAAAGGCCTGAGCGAATCTCAAAAACGCTACAGTACGTACGATCGCGAGTTACTAGCTATATACATGGCACTGAAGCATTTTCGGTACATGGTCGAAGGGCGCGAACTCACAGTCGTAACGGATCACAAACCACTTACTTTCGCTCTCACCAAGAAAAATTCAACAGCTGACACACCAAGACGTATCCGACAACTTTCTTTTCAATTGTATTTTTAAAACATTTAATTTTCAATTTTCATGTTGATTTAATTTTTTTTTAAGGGCGGTGTATATGTAGCATACACTACATAATGTGTTTAATTACTATTTAATAAGCTGTTACTCAATACGTCATTATACTCTAATACTAACTATAAGTCAATCTGTACAGCTCTTGTAAAGCATACATTCTTATTATTGTAAAACATCCAGTCTCGGATTAAACGCGGTACGGTTAATACATTCAGTACAACATATTCGGTTTTTAATTTATCGAACCTAATTACCTACTTAATCAATTCAATTTAGGGTTTGATCACTACGAAATAAACATAAATCCTAAAGTAGTGACCCGTAAATCCTAAACGGTCCTCTCCACTCCACCCAGCTCCGTGTCAGCAGAAAGGCACCTTAAGATAGGGAGTATAAAGCCGCCATCGTAGATTTATTTGCGCACGGCCGCTTTCCTATAGTACGTCTCGGTGCGGCCTGGTCGGTCCGCAATACTGCGCACCGTGGGAGACAGCCTAGACTAGACATGGGTGCCGACTCAAATTAGGCATCTCGTTTAGCTGTTGCAAGAACTGTCTCATTATTCGTGAGATATTGACAGTGGCACAATTTTGTCGCGACATTCGTGCTATTTACCAAGTTAGTTACTCAATCACCCTTAAAACTACTCGTGCGGTTTCAGATAAGCGGATTAACCGGGCGGATTCGCCGCTCGTGTTTTGATAATGTATAACATATTCACTAAAAAAACACCGAGCGTAAACGCCGGTTTACGCGCAACACGCTTTCGAAGTTTCACGAGTACCAATCCACCCGTATACGTGACAAAAACATGCTAGTCTGAAACCTCACATAAACAATAGAATTCAGGCGAGTGATAATAACAGGTGAAATTCAGATTAACCATCATAATCATCATCAGCCAGGTAGGACCCACCGCTGGGTATAGGCCTCCTTTCGCTTTAGCCAGCCTCCACGATCTTGTGCATCTCTGATCCAGGTAGTCCCCGCGACCCTTGAATTAACCATACCTACCGTAAACTTGAGTTTAATTCAAGAGACCAACTGAACTTGGTAGTTGGACTACAGGGAATTAACATCTATTCATACACACCTGAACGGAGGAGTCATCATTGACTGTGACAGTGCCAGATGAAACAAAGATCTTGCTCACTTTGCCGTCATTCTCAGTGACAGTCACAACACCAGGGCGGAGGACAGCTGGAAGATATTGCTTATTAATTTTACAGCAAGACTAACATGATTAAAACAATAACAATAAAACAATCCTAACAATAATATAAATCCTAAACAAGTATCCTTTAAAACTGTCTCGTGGGCACCTACTCAAATTAATTTGTGTTGACACCAACACCCTTATGGCTGATCACTTTCTTAGCACCAGAGTAGTGCACAACTGGAATATACTGCCAGAAGAAGTTATTTCTGCAGCATCCATGAACTTGTTCAAGAACTAACTCGACGCTTGGTTACAGACCAACAAGACTATGTTAAAAATAGTGACACAAAATTATTAAAAAATCTAACATTAGTACTACAAGAGGAAATACTTGCTTACCTAGTGTGGGCACATGCTTGGGCAGGATACCGAAAGCTCCACTGAATGATGGAACGTCAATCTGCTTTACAGCTACTTTGTTGTAGAACACCTGAAACAATAAACAAATAATTTTACATACAAGTTTAGTTTTCAATATAATATTTAGTGTCATACAATATTGACAGTTTTTTTATACATTTTTATTCAAAACACACTGAGAATCCAGCAAAAATCATGCGTCAGAATCTCATAATATAATTTTCTGCCATTTTTGACGGGGGGACGAGGTAAATACGCATTGCACATGCGCTTAACAAAATCTTATTCATGTAACAAACTATAGTAATCTCGCACACCATCTTAAAATATGCACACAGTTATCAAAAACAGAGTAGTTTTATTTAACATGAATGGCCAAGAAGGTTATATGGCCAACAGAAGAGTATGCCTTGCATTAACATCTTCTTTGGCTAGATTCTCAAAGAAAACACATTAAGAATGGATGTTTTAAGGTACCTATTTAGCAGACAATCACAGGATTACTTCATGCAAATTAAGCCTAATTGATTATTTTAATTTGGTCAATAAAAGAAAGTTACCTTATTCCCAGCAGCAAATGTGAGTGCCATTTCATCTCCCTTAGGAGCATCTGCGTAGGAACGAGCCTGAAGTCTCCTGGCGACCGAACGAAGAACACCGCGGAATGCAAGAGACATTCTGTAAATAAAGTCCACATTGGTTAATTTCAGTACAGTACTAAATTGTTCTCTGTCAAAAGAACAATTTATCATATCAATCAATTCAATAGGAGTGATACTAGTTTTATACATGCTAATATCACTTGTGTTAATTTTTTAAATGAAGTTTTTTTTTTAAAAAAAACTGTTGAACTTGTAGTTTGAAAATTATATGATAGTGTATATGTTGATGAGGGTGAAGCCCCAAAATGAAACTAACTGAAATGCTAATACTATTCTAAGTTGAGATAAGATCTACCTTCTTGCAAACTTTAGTGGTTCTTCAATTGTAAGCAGGCAGACAAACTAACAAAGAAAAAATTATAGATTTGTAATATTGTTAACATATTGGAGCAATATGTTATGTTATTACCTTCTAATAACATATGGAGAAAAAAACAAATTGCAGTAATGGTATATTATTTCATGCAAACTGGAAAATAAGCATAATGAGACAGCTGGCAAAAATAAATAAGTTTTACATGCAGAAGTGAGTGATTCCAGGCAAGGATATTAAAATGGACTGAAAAATAATAAATAAAAAATACTGAGAATAACATCTATAATATCTGTAAGGTCTTGAAATTGGAAGATAACCTACAAAATCGATATAGCAGGGAACTGTAATATTTTATGTTTAGATTATGTAGGTAATGAGATAAGTCTTTACCCTA